>CM041717.1:21201068-23662735 GCA_023373845.1 Nibea coibor | reverse complement strand
ACAGTGTTTACACATTTTCCCAGCCTCTCAGGAGCCTGCAGTGCTTTTGCTTTTATAATAGGATCAGAGGCTGTGAGCTCTTATCCCTTTCACACTGTGTGTGTGTGTGTGTGTGTGTGTGTGTGCATTGCTCACCACTGGTATTTACCTTAAAAAAGCGACCTACAGTACGTTCACGTCACCTTTTGTTTTCCAAATGCCACAGCTAACGTGACCTTAAAAAAAAAAATCATATGACATCTCTGGGCTGGTGGAGCGGAGCAGCTGGATGCTCCGTCGTAAACCCCGTGCTCACAGAGGAATTCTTTTTCCCCCCAAACAACAAACACTGCTGGCACCGACTGTAGGTTCACGGATTTTCTGTTATCCCTTGTTCCTAATCTGAGTATGACATACATCAAATTATTTTGGGATTGAGGCTCAGTGAGAAAATATCTGGGCCATTTTTTTAGACGAGGTGACGTCTTGGCTTCTGCAAAAGGAAGCAATGAAGGGAGAGGCCTAATGAAACGTTTCTGTTTGAAAAGGAACTGTGGAGAGTTTTGGAGAATTTAGTTCAATGGGTTCCTCGTTACGAGGGTTAGAGGAGAAAATCGACACGGCTTTCATGTCTGTATGGCAGCAGGTAGTTAGCTTAGCTTAGCATAAAGACTGAAAATAGGGAAGCAGCTAGCTCGGCTGTATGAGGCCAACAAGATAAGTGTAAAAAGAAGATTTTGACGTTGTGTAGATTAACATTACACAAAATATTGAATGAGTAATTGTTAGTTACACTTTTAAGGCTAGCTGTTTCCCCCTGTTTCCAGTCTTTATGCTAAGCTAAGCTAACAGGCAGCTGACTGTAGCCTCATATTGAAGATATGAAAGTGACCTTCATATTTTCATTTAACTCCCAACAAGAGAGCGAAGAGGGATTTCCTAAAGTGCTGATCTATTCCTTTAGAAGAGCAAAAGAGACTACCAACACCCCTCCAGTTTTTAATTCATCTCCAGTAATCTCCTCCTCCTTTCCTTCTTCCTCCTCCTCTCCTCCTCCACCCGCCCCCCTCTCCCTCCATCCCTTACATTATGTCGAAGCCCACGCAGTTGACAACACTTGAACCCGACACTTCCCAGTTCCACATGCATCACACACTGTGATTAAAAATGGAGAAGAGGCCACATCACGGTGACACGCATCTAAAACTTGTGATGCACAAATTTTTCTCTGAAAATCCCTGTCACATGACACACACACACACGCACACACACACACACACACTGTGGTTGTCTGTGTCTTCATCCCACAATCATTTTATGCACCGACACACTGTCCTGCTCTGAAACCCTCACTTTGCAGATCTTTGAAGCGTTGCCTTCATGGCGAGTGTTTACATACAGTCACCTGACTTAACAGCGCTAACCTTCCTAAGACTGGGCGTGACGGGCGCTTGGTTAGACGAGACAGACAGAAGACATTACTGTAATTTCCTCCGCTTAGCTCATCAGGTTTGTTGCAAAACAGCAAATAAATTCCAGCACATTAACCGATAGTTAACCAACAGTTTACAGCTTCACGTCGATGAAGAAAGCGAGCAAATGAACCTCGCGTTGGAACACGTGCTCTCTTTTATGGCCCCAAAGTCGCTCAGCTGTTCTGGATGACACACATCCAGCAGCAGCAGCAGCCATCTCTCCTGCTGGAAATCTATGAGATCTGAGGCATCTGAGGCATGCACAGTACCATGACTGCCATGAATGGACCTGCAGGGTGTTCACTGTATTGTGATAACAGTGGGAGAAGTCACACATTGTTCCTCTGTGGCGTATTAAACGACTGCATTGGTCGAAATCTGCTCTTACAGATTCACACAAACATCCAGGTTGCTTGCTTCTTCTTCTTCTACCTCCTCCTCTCCTCCTGCATGCGAACTGAGGCTGATGAGCTGTGGTCATGTGTTCAAACAAGAAGCAGAGAAGAGAGAGAAAGAGCGAGATGGAGGGAGGAGAAAAAGATAATCCTCAAGGGCTTTGGCTTTCTTTATACCCCCGCTCCCAAGTCTTACTCCCTCACACTCCTATACCGCCCTCCCCATTTCTCCAATCCTTTCAGGAGATTTCCAGAGGGGAATGGTGGAAATAAAGGATTTCAATTCCTCTGATGTGTCAACCACATGTCACGTGAGGAGGAAAAACATCCCTTTTCCTGCTCCTCAAATATTAGTCGACTCAAAGAGGTGGGGAAACATTCCACACGGGTCCAAAACAGACGCTCATCAGCTGTTAACGCTACATGGCAAAGACACCGGAGACGCAGCATCAAAAATGCACTTCAGATCTTCTGCGATATCATATGAGCTTATGTCCTGACGCTTCAGAGCAGCTATATGTTGCCTAAAGTGAACTCCGGCTCTGTGATAGCAAACCCCTCAAATTCACATCCTCTCATCACATTTCAAAAGGGGGCAGCATTTGATCTGCTCAAGTCCACAGAGACTCCCAAGAGCTTCATGCTTCAGTAACTACCATTCACCATTTAACTTCTTATCTGTACAGCAAGGCGGAAAGAGAATTCCCCACAGCCCAGAAATCTAAGGCCTAAACCCCACGAGGGAACCGAGATGTTCAGCTAATCAAATAAAACAGCACATATAGCGACACTAAACATAACCACGTAAACATGTTCAAATATGCGAAAGTGAGCCAGGTGTGCGTGTTTGCGTCTGCTGTGTGCATTGTGGCATTCCCAGGTTTGTTGCAGCACAGCGACTGAGCTCCAGTCATGGTTGAGGAATGCGGAGCGAGTTTCAACTCCTCTCCTGCTCGCACGGCCCAAAGCAGGAATGCACGAGGGGAGCAGGTAGAGACACACCGTCCACACCGGGGATGTTCGGATGCCCCGAGGGGGCACGCATGCCACCCACCCACCCACCCACCCCTAAAACACATCACATTCCCCCATCAGCGTCTGTCAGCGGCCAACGTCGTAAGTACAAGAATGTGAGTCAAGGTCGTGACACACGCCGTGGAGCAGATTGTGCTTATTGTCAACACAAAATTAAATTCACGCCGAGGACGGCTGACCGTCAGCTGAGTTCTGCGTCTATTATTATCA
This sequence comes from Nibea coibor, assembly GCA_023373845.1. Taxonomy (NCBI): domain Eukaryota; kingdom Metazoa; phylum Chordata; class Actinopteri; family Sciaenidae; genus Nibea; species Nibea coibor. The sequence goes on along the minus strand of CM041717.1, from coordinate 23,659,641 downwards.
TTTAAAAATCTATATTCTTAAACATTCGCAGGGGTTGTCTAAGCTGACAAAATATTCACGAGCGGAAAAGTTTGGACAAATCCTGCAAAACATCTCAAGAGCAGAGGAACAGCACAGCCTCTGTTTATGTGCAGATGCAGATGTATAAATAAAGCATGCTGTATCAACATTTCTATCACTGCTTTGGCTGCATTCAGACCGAAAACAAGACACAAAGAATCCCAGTACTGACGCCCTGCTTCCTCGGAGATAGACAAATAAGAGCAGCGGAATAAATCAGAAACACCCACCAGGGTTTGCCATTAAAATTTTAAAATGTGCCCATGTCACGCTTCATCATCGAAACATAACTGCTCCCAGCCATGACATTTCCATAATAGATTGGAGGGCGAGACCCCCAGCACGGGAGTGATTTCCTCCATCTCTTTTAAAAAACCACCCCTTTGTTCAGAAGGCCCTGATTTCAATATTCAAATCGAAACTCGGCGGGGCGGTGAAGCGCTGAAACGAGGCGCTGACTGCGAGGCAATCAGTACAGAGGGTTGGTGGTGTGATTAGAGCTTTATATAAGATACAAAGGGGTTTTGTAACATTGCATCGGGTCAGAGAGGGGTGACACCAGAGGTCACAGCCGACGGGGAAGCACATCCTGAACTTCCTACAACCTCTGTCAGTGGTTTTATGCAGGTTTACTGGCCGGAAATAAGCTATGAAGTCATGTTTGAAAGAGCTGAGATGATTTTCATTTGACTTTACATGCCAGGAACAGGAACGTCAGCAACAGTTGCACTTATTAAACAGCTTTAAATGAAGGTAGGTGGAAAGTAATGTTCAAAAAACATATTTTAAAACATCGGCGAGCAGAATGTTTGGTTGGAAACAGGCGCCGGGCTGTACAACTAAATATGAAAGTGAGAAATCACAGCGCTTGGCAATGTAATGACTGAGTCACTGGCATTGTTTAGCAACCTCCTACAGATATAATATGCTCATCCTGTGATATGAGGCAATAAAAACATGACTTCACTGCACCTTTAGTATCGATGGAAGACACGAATCTCAGCTATTTACATAAATCAAGCATGTAAGGCTGAAGATGTTTGTTCTGCTGCTATAATTCAACACTTTTGTCTACTTCAGCAGCTTGTTTGGTCTGACAAACAGTCAGAAACCCAGAGATATTATCAGATATCATAAGAAAAGGAGCTGTAACTTGGCGATGTTCGGCACTTTTGCTTGATAAAAAGTTCCCAAGTTGCCAAAAAGATACTTTGATTAGGAAATTCCACACAAATATGTTCCTGTTATCTGGTTTGATGAGATGATAAAGAAGGTTCGATCATCTCTGCAAGTACACGAACCGCATGGATGTCAACATACAGCACAGTTATTCTCAAAGGGATGGAGAGCCTCACGTTTTAAGAGGAGGGGGCAGCGAGCAGCAGCAGCATGTGCTCTTCCCAGCATCTCATCATCCTGACCGGGCTCGCACAGCTGCGCCTACACACAAAGCCACACACAGAGGCATCTCTCTAAATGCCAAAGACGCTTTTCCTGTCGCAAGAAATGTGCGCGGAGCGACGGGAATGAGGGTGTGAGAGCGATCGCTTTTCCACAGAGGCAACAACAGTGGGTGGATTGAGAGGGAGATGCGTGGCCTGTGTCACCCTGGCCCGTTCCCAGAGCAGAGGGACAGGAAGTGGCCAGGGATCCTGGGAGGATACAAGCCCTCCTCTGTTTGTCTGTATCAAGCCACTATCAGATACTTCATTCAAATGGCCAGCAGAGCACAAGCCTCCCTGACAGAGAGAGAGCGCGGGGGGACATGTCAGAGCGCTTCACTTCTGCATCCTTATCATTCAACCGCTTTTTACCGAGGCTACAGGGCACAGGGTACACAACTACTTCTCTCCTGCGGTTACTGATTCGTGCAGTATCAGAATACAGCGTGGGCTACAAAGTGGAATTAGTGTGGAAGTGAAACACAAACCTTTAGCTTGTAAAGAAAGAAAAAGAACAATGACTGACACAAAACTAGGCCAAACACAGAGACGGAAAAAAGACAGATAAAGACCGACCGAGTGAGAGAACAGGTGGCACCGGCATTCCCGTGCTCAGCCTTGTTGCCCTTGAAAGTAGCCAGGCGCTAATTAGCACCAAAATCTGGGCCAGAGCGACAGAAGTTTAGTATCTGCCACATAAAAAATTCAAAGGTCTTTGTCAGCAGGAAGCCATCACAAATCTCTGCCCCCCTTTTCATGTGTACAAACCCCCGTTTCTCTCCGGAGCGCACCGCACATCTCGTTGGCAAACCGAAGAAGGGTTGATGCTGGCGTTAAACAAGTGTTTAGTTTGTTAAGTACTCCAAAAGCCAAAAGGGAATAGTGCGTTGTTTCAAGCTCACAGTTACGACTACTACTAGAGCCCACGACTCATTTACAGTCCTGCAATATGAGGCCTCCTTGTTCCTCTGGCCAGTTAGGCCAGTTCCTCTTTATAGTATCACAAACAATCACAATATGTCCTCAGAGCTCGATGCCAGTTCATCTGTCCTAAAGGAAAGTGGGGCACTCACTGGATCAAATGATGAACTCAGCAAACGTCCAGCTACAGCCTGCTCAATGAAACTGCTCAGCGCAGGAGGCAAACATACACATCGCTATCAAAATGCTTGGCCTGGGAGGCTTGAGAAACAGCCACCCCTTTAAATGCTTCCCTCCCATCTTTCTGAAAAGGTGCACAAAAGGCAATTTTGAAAAGTGGAAGCGATTTGTCTTAAAGCCGCCGATCCTCCAGGGCCGGATAGCTGCCGAAAACAAGCAGCTCATTGATGCCAGGGCCAGTGTATCACCCTGACAGACAGACCACTCCAGTATAAGGGGGGAACAAAGGGGGGCAAGTCCACAGCCACGTTGCCAATTAGCAGGAATTTCGGCCCTCGAGAGCCACTTTCCAACCAATCTCATTGGAGCTGACATAAACATCTACGGCTTTCACTGGAAGGCATTCATGGGATTCCAAGGAGCATTAGGTCCCCTCTGTGGAGTCTGAAATCTGGCAGTTAGGACGTACAAAGGGCCATCTCGTAGCACTCTGAGAATCTCACTCACTCACTGGGTGCAGAACGCATGCTAATGATGATGGAAGCTGGCAACATTTTATCTTTCCAGAGTTTCCCTTTGTGACCGTGTTCGATTGAGCAGAGTAACGCATAAACAAATCGTGCATGTCCCGGGGCGTTGGCACACAGCTCCGTCCCCGTGCAGCGTCACCTCGCACGTCATCGCAAAAAAAATTTAAGGGTAGTGAATCCCTGAGACAGAAGATGTTTTTGGCTGCTTTGCTGCCAAACATCCTAATTCCTTCAGGAAAACAGACGGAAAATACAAAAACAAGCTAAATCTGAGGGGGGATTAGTCCAACGCAGGACTGATCATCAAATGTAATAGCAATTTTGTGTTTATTAAAAAAAAATGTTGATGCCTCTCTGGTGAAATGTTTCAGGATTACAGAGCTGGAATTCACAGAGGGTTTATACACAACATTTAGGTTTTAGGCAGATCAAAAAGCTGCAGCAACATGCTGCAATAGCAGTTCAGCAGGTTCACGTGTGTGTTTGCGTGCAACGAGAGCTCAACTGTCGTGAAAGCAAATGTGTCACACTTTGACGTAGCGCACAAACTGTCCGAGAGTGAAATCTTAGAGAGGTCTAGACGCAGAATCAGGGTTTAATTTTCGAGATCTGGATCAGCAGGCTGGCACTCCTGGTGTGTACAGTGTATACAGGCTAATGAAGGGCCGCAATGTTAACACACAAACAATATGGAAGAATATAGCCTTGCACGTATGTATATTCAAGGACGTGGCTTACCTCAATAAATTACAGACCGTGCAATTACTCTGAGGCCTGTGCATACCTAGTCTTTTTTCTATTATTAGTTAGCACCACATTAAAGTCAATATTTGGGCCTTTGAGTCATGTTGAGTGGGAGAGACTAATCCTAAGCATATGACAGGCATGTCTTTAAAGTGTGTGGGATCCTGGGGAAGGAAAATCTGCAGCGTTTGGAGTGAACGACCAAAAAAGAAATGATCTAAAGCAAAATATATATCGGCTCTGATCTTCTCGTAAAAACACGAGTACAGCAGGTAGCCCATAAAATAAATAAATTAAAATAAAAAACTCACTGCAGAGCAACAAGAGGTGCCAGGTTTCAGTCTGAATTCCACCCAGGGGAGCCATTTCTCTTAAAATTGAGGATATGCACACAGTGCAAAGTGTTTTGTTATTAAGCTCTATGCGTGTGTGTGTGTCCCACCCCCCCAAAAAAGTACTGCAGAGCAGAGCAGGAGCTGAGCTGTACAGTGCAGGCTGCAGCTTTAACAAAAGCTCTGATGAGTCACTATACAGTAACTCTCAGGCTGGTACAGTTGCTGTTACAGTTGTAACCGGTGATTTGGGTGTTGGGGGTGACAGTGTGAGCTCATTATTAACTAAAGTCATACTGGGCAGAGCAGGCAGGTCACACACATGTAGAGATGAGGCTTGAAGTTATGATTTATGTCTGTAAGCAACGTCAGAAATTCACCCCCCTCGTTCATTTTCTTTAATCAAGCCTCCTCTCTGTCTCCGGCTGTCATTACTCCACTCACTCGCACTGAAATAACAAGTTTAGGGACTCGGACTCACCCTGACGCGCAGGCTGCTGGAGATTTGGCGTCGTCGCTCTTCTGCCGATCAGACAGGCGGAATTCACATGAAAACCATGAATGAAGTGATCAGATGAAGCAAAAGCTCACAGATCCCAAAAATCTGGGTTTAGGAGAAGAAGCAGCAGCAGGAGGAGAAGGAGGAGGTGGAGGTGGAGGAGCAGGAGCAGGAGCAGGAGCGGCGGTGGAGACGGAGACAGTCGGTGCCAAAAACAAGCGACAGACAGGCGATGAGGGATCCCATTCAACTGGAGGGGCGGCCCGGTGAGCTCATGGCGGGGGGGTGAGTCATTCCAGGCTCCAGGATCAATGCACAGGTCACATACGGATAAAAAGTGCGCTGCAACAAGCCGACTGTCAGCTGCTGTCTGTGCGCCAACAACCAAATCATGACCAAAACACTGAGGGCTGAGATATGAAGAGGCAGGGAGGGGAGGGGAGGGGAGGGGAGGGGAGGAGGGACTGGGGACTGCCAAGCTCTGATTGGTCGGACTGTCTTCTGCGTGTTTGACGCCAGCTTTGTTGAATGGTGTCTCATGGAGGTCCCTCCTCACCTGAGGAGCAGGTTCAAACGTGGCCCGAGCAGCCAAGAGTCCTCCGCCTTCATACTTATACTTATTTATACCTCTCCAATATCTACACACTCTGCACATACTTATACATATTGTTATTTGAGTTTGTTAGATTTTATTTATATCACTCCCTTTTCAGCTTTTTTAAAATAAGTTAGTAAATAAACTCATTCACACTGTGGCTTAAATGAAATGAAACACAGAAGAGTGTGTTGTGTGTGTGTGTGTGTGTGTGTGTGTGTGTGTGTGTGTGTGCATATTTCATCATTTCTTTATATTTCTGTCTCTGTGTGTTTAAATGAAGAATCACTGTGTGTGACAGACTTCCTTGTTCTTCATCTCTTTGCTGACACAATGCTGCCACCTGCTGTCTGATTGTGTCCGTAGCACACGTGAATGAGCTGCTGCCATATGAAACTCAGCGCTCACTGTGGAAGTGCTGCATCACTGACAGTACAGACAGTGCTGTGTCCTTTGCACTCATGCTAACACCTGACAGTGTGTGCTGTGCAGAGTGTTGTGTGTGTGTTCTGTGTAGTGTTGTTTCTATGATAGCACATCATGTATCGTATTATCAGATGTTTCGTTGGTGCACCTGGCTCGTTTGCTGGTCTGAAGGTGATTTGTTACTGATGCATGGCAGAGACACAGACACAGAGACACAGAGACACAGAGACAGAGCAACAGACACAGAGACACAGAGACAGAGACACAGACACAGACACAGAGAGACAGACACAGAGACACAGAGACAGAGAGACACAGAGAGAGGCAGAGACACAGAGAGACAGACACAGAGACACAGAGACACAAACACAGAGACGCAGCACTCTTCATAAGTTGACGTCATATTCTGCAAACTGAAATATTTTCTTTGTGAATTTGTGACTGTCCTGCTTGTTGTTACTGACTGGTAGCAATGTAAGACATTGAAATAAATCTGATTAATCAATCAGGTAAATTATATATTTGGGTAAAGCCATCTTTAACAACAGATCAGTTCTCTGTCTCCTCTCCTCTGTCAGACACACTGGAAACACTGCAGTACTGCACATACCTGATCACTGATTTCACGTATGTCGCCTCTGCTATCTGTTTGTGCTGTTGTTGTGTCACTTCTGTCCCTGCAAACCGAGCCTCCCTCTGCGGCCGTGCAGTGTAAAGTCAAAGTTAAAAATGAGGAGCAAGACAGATTTGAGTTTAAATCCACTTTAAGGAGAGAAATAATAATTAGAAACAGCTATGCACAGCAACTGCAGTACTTACAAGCACAGTAATGTTACCGTCAGTGACGGAAAGTTTTCAGAAAATTGCATATAGAACCTCGAGGAGTAGAAGAAGGACAATTAATACATCATAATTAATATGTGGACGCTGACAGTGCCAGAGGGGGGAGGAGGTGGGAGGGTAAATGTTAAGGAGTGAAACATAATTCTCAGAAAATAATCAGTGGATTAACGAAGGGTCACCTGACACGGGTTAACTCCCAGGAGCACATGACATCAACAAATCCATTAAAAAGTCATCACTATGTTCATAAAGACGGCATGCTTGTGCCCGTCAATCATATTTCACATGCCTGATTCACAATGTGTTTCAATATATGACTTATAATACTGTTGTCGTGCTCAAATACACTTTGTTCCTGGACACTGGACTTATATTTGATGTTCTGTGACCACGGTAAAATGGATTTTATCCACAGATAATCAAGTTTTTTGATGAAAATACAAACACTAATCCTCTCATTCTTCTCTCCTTTCTGTGTATTCTTAATGTTTATCCAAAAGTAGACTGCTACACAGCAAGGCTGCATGTCTGGGAGGAAGATAAATCCCTTTTCTCTCTCTCTGTCACTCTTTCTTGTGTCTTTCTGTCCATTTTCCAGCTTTCACGTCCTTCGCTGTCTCAGTCGTCCAGGTCTCTGGCGTCAGTCCCCATAGGGAAGAGCATGTCACTCTCTAAGGAGAGGTTGCTGCCCAGGCCGGCCATGCGGCTCCGCAGCAGAAAGTGTGTCCTCCTCTGCAGCACCCTCTGCTGCTCCTGCTTCAGCTCCACGTAGGACCGCGAGAAGGTGTGGAAGATGGAGGTGACGGGGAAGGCCATGAGCAGGATGCCGCTCAGGATGCTGCTCAGAGCCACCACCTGGCCCGGGATGCTCCTCGGCACCATGTCCCCGTAGCCCACCGTCGTCATGGTGATGACAGCCCACCAGTAGGTCGCAGGGATGCTGGTGAACTCCTGCGTGGTGACCATTTCGTTCTCAATCAAGTACAGCAAAGGGGAATACAGGGCGATGGCCACACACAGGAAGAGGAGCAGCAGCCCGAACTCCCGCGTGCAGCGGCGTGCTGTCAGGCCCAGAGTCTGCAGGCCGAGCGAATGGCGAGCCAGCCGCATCACATAGAGGATACGCAGGGCTCTGAGGATGCGCAGCACCAAGCCCACTTTGTCCAAGTAGCTGCTGCCGGAGCCCAGCCTCTTCTCCCCTTTGGAGGTGCTGTCCACCACCAGGGTGATGTAGTACGGCAGGATGGCCACCACGTCTATCAGGTTGAGGGGCTGTCTGAGGAAGGTCAGCTTGCTTCGGTCTTGAATGAAGCGCAGCGTGAACTCCAGGGAGAACCAGGCCACGCAGACCGTCTCCACTATGAAGATGTTGTAGCACATCTGGGAACAGGTGCCCTGGTGAAGAGAGGCACACAGGTGAGCGAGTGTGAGTGGCAGCTGCAGTCACTAGAGGGAAGCATTTCAACACGTCGGGATGCATCAAGGTGCAAAATATTTCTACAACCAACAAGATGAGGAGCTGAATCATTTGGACAAACGTGTCTGCAAGTTTTAGGAGCGTCAGTGCTGATCTGTGCCATAAAAATGTTACCAAACCTTTAAAATATCCACGTGTGCTGCATGATGCATGTACTGTCTGAGCGTTAGTCCTAATGACGCTGATTCAAAGCGTGGCAGAGATGGATCAAAGCATCTCAAAGCACACATTACATGGCACAGAGCCTTTGAATCTATATCAGTTAAAAACATTACGAAACACACTCCCACAGAGCAGGAGATTGGTTTGGAGTAGACCCACAGAAGCACCTGAAAACTCCAGTAAACCTGCTCTCACTCAGAGTCAGGAACACACACACACACACACACACACACACACACACACACACACACACTGTTAATGCAACACTTTGTTACCCGGCTGCAAGAAAACTAGAGGCGGCAGAGCTGTTAGCATGCGATTACTGGCACTTTTAATTAAACTGCTTAATTCAGACATACTGAGAGGAGTGAAGTGTGAATACAAAGCGTCAGTGTCAGGGCAAACATTATACTGTAACTTCACAAAGTCGTTTTATTTTTCCAGAACAGCAGTGCAACTTTGTGTGTGTGTTTTTTTTAAGAGTCCCAGTACGAGATTCAAGTGAAGCTCCTGGTTCTGAAACTTGAGTCAGCAGCAGCCGTGGTTAGTTTGAAATAAAATAACCGTTGAGATTTTTGGTTTTGCCCTCCTCCCACCTGCAGTACCACACGTACAGTATGTGTATTTCATTTCCTGAGTGTATACAAGAACAAGTGAAGGTAGAACAGTCTGAAAAAAACAAAACACCGAAACATTGTTTCTAAAATGGAAAGAGAAGTGGTTGCAGCTGCTCTCCACCTCTGCGTGGAAGTAGAAATTTCATCAAAAAGGCATTTCAGGGAAATGAATCAGTTCTTGTTGTTTCCACTTTTAATCTGCAAGAAAAATATTCCACTTTCCTTTGATTTGAGTTTTTAAAAACGTGCTAATTATGGCTGTGATTGAAGTCAGACAGAATAATGAAAGCATTTCACGAAAGCAGACATTTATTTGTTTTCTGCTAATCTGGCAGAGCCACTGCTCCCTCGGCAGACTCCCTTGTCTCGCTGCAGGGAGGTTGATAGATGAGACATGCCATCATTAGAATCTTTCTAATGACCGCTTTTCAAAATGACGCGACAGTTTACCTCAGTTCAGCTTTTAAACGCGGCTCACCAGCCGCCACGCTGCTGCTGGGTTCAGTTGTAAATACTTGGAAGTTGTGTTGGGTCATGTCTTAATTTTCACTTTTCCTCACTGACATGAAAACACTTGACTTCTTGGCACCGTGTTCATGTTTGCAGTAACTTTTCTCCCCCTCCATGTGGCTGTGTGTTAAAACTCATTAGTCTACTCACCGCCTCCTCCTCTTCCCTCATTGCAGGCATGGTGCTGATGGACAGGTTGATGGCAGTGATGGTGACAAACAACACTGACAAACAAGCGAAGATCTTCCCAGGGAGGCCTGAGTGAGGCCTCTCCACCATGTCCCTCAGCTTGCCCATGCACCGATTGAGCCTGGACTCCGCCGGGTGCTCCCTGTGGCCGCTGTCTGAATCCAACAGATCCTCCAGGAGTTCCTCCTCCTCCTCTGCCCTCTCCATCGCTTCAAACTCCTCCACACGCTGCAGCAGACGCCGGCGACAGCACCACTCCAGGCTCTCCTCGGGGACCCCCCAGTAGAGCAGCTCCTCTCTGAAGGAGAGGGCGCACATCTCCCTGAGGGTCCGCAGCTTGCCCGCCCGCAGGAAGGTCAGGATGGTACGGAAGGCACAAGGGCTGCGGTCGAAGAAGAACTCATTGTGTGTAACATCATAGTCATCGCAGATACTCATGATCTCATCAAAGCTGCTGCAGAGGTGCAGCTGGCCCAGACGAGACAGGGGGAAGTCCTCTAAGGTGGTCCAAGGCAGCTGGTAACGTAGGCCACCCACATTGATGATGGCGTGGAGTTTACGGGCGCTGGACAGCAGCGTGTCATCATGAAGGGCGTTGATCTCAGGGGCACGCTGGGCCCTCTTGTAGAAGGCTCCCTTCTGAGCCTCTTCCTCTTGTAAGGGTGGTGCGTTGAGGGAGGTGTCAGAGGCGCAGCTCAGGGCACTGTAGTCATAGTCGGAGCCATCGCCCGCCAACAAGGTCATCTTTACTGGTCTGCTCACATCCCTGTGCTCAATCTGCCACCATCACACGGTCACCTTCAGGGGGAGAACAGAGAGTGAACACATTAGTGGCCTCATGTGGGCTGCGGGAGTTAAGCTGTAGCAATGCTGACGCCGTTACTTTAACATTAGGCCACTTTACTTTGCCACTGAACACATGCAGTGGTTAGCCTTTCTACCCGAGAATGAGTAATAACACAATGCAGCATTATTGCAGCAGGAGGCACTTAGATCATTTGCATTTTAATTCTAATGGCCACTCATCATTATGGAGGGGGCGCAGCCCTGTGCAAACAGTTTGTGCCTGCACAACAGCACACTCACTGAAGAAATGAAATGAATCCAAAGTTCTGATGTTGTAAAGATCCAAGAAACCACAAATTAATATGAGCAATGAAGACGTTCTGCCATTATCTAACATCACAGGGTTCGTTAACTTTCTTAAAGCTCGCACAACCCTTGTAGAGTCCAGTGGGACAACGAGAGGTCACAGTGGAATACCTTTACACATATATGGACTGCTGTGAAATGCATAATTTAAGTCAATCTGTCAGTATAAGTACAAACTGTGAGGTGGTTCAATGACAACAGTAGTCTGGGCTCAAACAACAAAGTAATTGTTGGCCACTAGGGGGCAGAAAACGCCCTGAATATACACAATGTAACATAAAACATGCATGAAGTCAAGTTAGCTTCAGTTAAAGGAATAACTTTAGACTGTTTTTGCTTTTCTGCCGAGAGTTTGATGACGATTGATGCCACTCTCGAGTCACTTCTCTACATACCAACAGCAAGCTGTTAATTAGCGTAGCTTAGCATAAAGACTGGAAGCAGGGGAAAGCAGCTAGCCTGTCTTGCAACCTCACTGTGATCACAGGAATCGAGGAAGTCACGGCGCCTGGCTCGTATTTCCCATCAAATTCCTTTTCCAGCTTTGTAGAGATCCTGGCTAACTGTCTCCACCTGCTTTCAGTCTTTATGCTAAGCTAAGCTAACCAGCTCCAGGCTCTAACTTCGTAATTGGTGAATGGGCATGAGAGGTGTACTGGCAGGTCTCACTCGTGGTCAAACCTGACAAAAGATGATCACAGCTATAAGGTAACAATGCAGTTTTAAACATCTTGCATTGGTCAGAGTTGTGCTGCGATAGAAAACACACTTCTCGTCACTGAGATAATAAATAAGGATTATTTGTCTCCCAGGAGAGCACAGAACATTAAATTAAGTTGTGTTACCTCTGACATTAGAAATCACGTTAGAAAAACAACATGTCATAATCTCAGCAGTATGAATATGTCATTTCTGCATCATTAAACGTGATCACTGATCTGGATGCATCAGGCATCGAGGGATAACAATTTCACTCCCAACAGTGTGCATGAACATCTGTTACCCACAGCAGTCTGGGAATTATAAATAATAGCCTGATGTTATACTGGCTGTTGTTAGATAATTCACTGATGTAACTGCTTTGTGCAGCCACTGAAGAATCTATATTTAAAACACTAAGAAAATCTGTCTGAGCGTGTGTTTTTTTAAACCTCTCTTAACCATTAGATCGGATGCCTTTCAAACACTGTTGGCTGAGGTGTGTGTACCGATTCGCAGTCACAGACGGGTTCTACTGAGAGCAAACACACAATACTTCCACAGTTTGTTCTCTGATGTGCAGTCTGAGGGAAAGCCAGACGGAGAAAGAACAATACCTAAGAGCAGGAGGGAGAGAAAGGAGAGAGGAAAAATGTTTACTGGATATCAGCAGTGCAGCGAGGACCTCGTGGCCTGTGTCCAAACTAATTTAATCAATTACAGTAATTTAGGGGGAGGCAGGTTAACCAGTCAGGAATTAAAATGTCAGTGCCTGGATTCGCTTCACCGCCGGTTCTAGGTCAGGAAGGAGGCCTCGGCTTCTAAAAACAGGGACATGGATGTGTCACTGAATGGTTATTAGGCACCTGCACTGTCAGCCTCTGTGAGCCGCTGATTACAGTCAGCAACATCTTCCACCCATGAAATTAGAGCAAACCCACCCCGACCTCTTCTCCTCAACACTCTGCCTGTCTGTGTTAACCCACGCTGCTGCTGCTGCTGCTGGATGGCGATTCATTTAGGAGCATTATTAAAATAGTTCACGTGTGGAACAGGTCAGTTTTATCTCTACGGAGAAAATAACAATCATTTGACATTTTTTGAGTGCAGCTATCGAATCGACACTTCGTCTTGCCTAACAAAACCAAAACACAAGAATGAAAATCGTGTAGAATCCCTCCTTTTCTGCTGCTACGCATCCGTAAATTCTCACATTCTCCCTCCATGCGGCGGAGGTTATCAATACGCCTACAGTGCATCACCAGTGTGGACGTGCACAGGCCTACGCCACTCTCCTACTAGATTAAATCACACTTAACCCCTTGAGGCTGTTTGATTTCTCACTTTGCCTTCAAAACCGATTGTGCTTTTTCCTCTCGGCGGTCGCAGGAGCATTTTTTAAACTCTTGTTTTTCTTTTTCTCCTCTCCCTCCCTGCTGTGCCTCCTCTCGGGGCCCCAAAGTCTATCTCGCAAGGAGAGATGAAACGCTGCAAAGACAGCGAAGGCTGTTTTCTCCCCCACCAGATCGGCTGAGGTCTGGCCTCTATCCGTGCCAGCGTTATCACAGCTAAGCCACAGGGCATGTTCTCCAGATTGCCTGGTGAGTCACTGGGTTGTGAGTCTCTGTTGCTTGACTGCATTGTGCGCGCATTTCCCACAGTGCCCTCTCCTCGAGAGCCTTTGGAGAGAGCTTCACCACCACCAATATTGATTGAGATGATTTTAATGAGCGTAGTGATGAGAGACGAGTGCTGAAAGGTCAAAGCACGGCGAGTTCGCAAAGAAGTCTGGAGCCTTTTAGAAGTTGAAGACGGGTTGATGTAATATTTAAGTTATCTGCAGGAAGACTCCTGATGGATGATTCTGAATGATAAAGAAATGAACACGTGCAGACACGAACAGCTCATTTGCTGATGATTGCTATTTACGGCTGCATATTCGCAGCGTGTCATTTACAAAGAATCAGAATCAGACAGATTTTTTTCCAATCTGTCTCCGAATCCACGATTTGCAATTCAACTCTGGTCCGTCTGCGAAACACAAACACATGGTAATTAAGTGGGTGATCAGTGTTTCTGATGAAATTGTGAACCTCAGACACTTACAGTGAAAGCGAAACATGTTTCACAGCTGCTAACCTTCACGGTGACAACTGAGTCTTTTTTTCTTGCACACGGCCTAACAGCCATATTTATTCTTCTTAAAGTAACACTGAGAAAGAAATGATAGCTGTCACATGAAAGTGGAATTTATCCGGTACTCTACCTCAGGCTAAATGTCCAATCAGAGACCACACGATGTCCGTTTGTTCTTCCCAACAACCAATTTCTCTTCCCTTAACAGCTCACTGCTCTCTAATGGACGATAAGAGGTTGGTGTTTCCAGAAATGGTCTCGCTCCCCACACACTTTCGCTCTGAAATCTGGTTAAATACTGAAGCAGCTCTAACCCCCTGAAGACATTCCCTTACAGTAACTCCAGCAGGAATAGTTGTAAACACAAATGTTTCTCTTTGGTTGTAAGTGGGCGGTTTTAATGCATACTGAAAAATCCTGGAAGAAGCTCTAGCTCCAGGACAAAAAACAGTCTCCCTAACTCTGTCTGTGGTCCACCGCAGTGTGCAGTGGAGATAATACGCTTCAGTAATGAGCTATGGTAGTGCTAATAGCTGTTTGTTTGTCATTTGCATCAGCACATCATGATCATGTTTTAAAATCAAAAAGACAGCAGCCTTTTTAAAGCTTTCACTTCCCGTCTGCAGCACATTAGAAGCATCACACCTCTGTCACTCTCTGTCTTCAGCTTATTCACCAGCCCGTCCCCTTCGCTGTCCGTCCACTCTTTTCCCACCCAGTGAGGGTCTGAGCCAGCCCACCAAATCCCCACATTTCTGCATCGCCGCTCCACATTATGCCTCAGCACTCCCTCATCCTCTTAGCCTTGCAAACTGTGACATTTAATATTTAGCCAGCCCACAAAGCGTCCCTCCATCGCCCTAATTTAACAGCTTGTATTCACTCTATAGAATATGCATTTTTTTTCTCTTCCAGGCTTAAGTGGATGATTGTACTCTCAAGTGTTCAACTAACTTGATTATGTAAAGATTACATAACATTATTCTCCATCTTGTTTGTGTGCATTAACTAACACTCATTTTCCGTCTTTTGGTGCCCTTTTTTCCCGCTGAGCCTCAATCATCCGATCATCGCTCCGGGCTATGTAAACAATTTCTTTTCTCACACATGCGGCTGATAGAAGTGGAGCTGAGGAGGCCGGGCGTGTGTGCAGGCAGGCAGGCAGACGACACCTCATACCGGTGAGGACCCGTGGACTGTCTGTCATAGAGTGTTTCAAAGGATCTCTGCCCGCGCCTGGACTCAGGGCAGGGTCCCCACGGGACGAGGTGACAGAAGGTACAAGCAGGGAATGATCAAAATATGGGCGAAGAAGGGGAAAAACTCCACTCCACTCTTAACACTATTAGACTGTGAGTGAAAAAGTACTTTAGTTGATGAGATGGAATAAATGGAGGAGACAAACAGTCGCACAGGGCTTTCTTCGAGCGAGTCGATGGATGTGAAGTGAGTTTACGTGCAAGAGAAGTAAGACGAGTCGCTTGATGGGCTGCACATAAAACATTTGATTTGACACCATGTGAGGTGCAAACGGCAGCTGGAACTCAGCTTATTTAAAACGTGTTTGCAGAGTGTGGACTGGACGGTTTAGACTCCAAAAAGCTGCGATTAGCTGTGAAAATATCTTTTATCCTACTTTCACTTTCAAAGCACATCCATCACTCGGTTTGTGTCAGGTCTGAGCCCTGATTGAAGATCTCTTTGTGTACCAACTGCTCCACTGGGAAATACTGTTGCTGGTGGGGACTGGGACCTTCGACCTTTTAGGATATGTATCTCAAACACCTTACATATGAAGACACCTGAGAATAGCAGCTTATAATTAGTTTGGGGGGGGAGTCAGACAGCCGCTATTAGCAGTTAGAATGGGGAAAAAAGTCATTAGTTCATCTCATTACAGTCCCAATTACCTGGAGGAGGGAGAGGAGGGGGATGATCTATTAGGTCTGATATATCAGTGATCTAAAGTCTCAGAGAGGCATTTGCGTTGAGGACTCATAATCACATTACGAGGCATAATATAACATCATCTTCAAAGCGTGACCGTGTGCTGAAAATGATCTCTCATGGATTCAGTGAAACACAACATCAGCCCATAATTCGCTGTTTGAGGACTTAAAGTGGCTCTCAGACTGAAAAGTTTCTCTTCTGCCATTTTTCAGATTAGATTTTAAAAAGTGGCCGTGGTTCAGATCCCTCTGTGAGCCTATATATAGAAATATATCACTGCCTGCCGAGCATGGCGGAGAAAATGCCCTGAATGTTGTCTCTGATGAGATATCAGTAAACGTTGACAGATCATAACATGCTGTAATGTTGCTGCAGCCTTGTTATCATGGTGTACGTGCAGTGTTTCCACTGTGCGAGTCACTGTCATCTGTCAGAGACACGTTGTAGATGGACGGAAACATAAAATGCCACTTTTATTTGCAGCATTAAGGCAACGAATCCTCTTCTAAGTTGAGCTTCAGTGCCTTGCATACTTGCACAGATCTGATTTTTTGTGAGAACAAAACCATCACTGAGTAAATGCACGATCCAAACAACGCTCCTACACATCAACCCCGAGGAAATCAGCCCCGTCATTTCCAACTTCGTGCTGTGAAAACAAACTCCAAACAAGTGTGACTTGCAGCTAAGAAAGTGTGTCTCACCGTGCACCGAACATCAAGTTACAAGAATGCATGAAAAATGAACATACTCACTGTTCTCCTGAGTCCTCAGCAGCTGTTAGTTTGCTCGAGAAGGAAAGCACCTGAAGGGAAATATGAAATGTGATTTTCAGCTTCTGCTCGTTTTAACTCTGCTGCATCCATGTGCAGGCAGCGCCGGGCTTGTGGAGTACGAGGAGGTTATTCGATGATCATGAGCAACAGGCTGCCTCGCTTCTCTTCCCCTCTCCTCTCCTCTCCTCTCCCCTCCCTTCCCTACCCTTCCCTCCCTTCCCTCCCTCCTCCATCCCTTATTCCCCTCCTTCCCGTCCCTTTCTGCCCTCATCTCTCCCTCTCTCCCTTCATCTCTCTCAACCCCCCCCCCCCTCGTTCCTCAAGCGCTGACATCAGAAGTGGGTGTGCCATTATACCAAAAGCTTTTGAGAGAAATCCATGGCAACCACCATCTGGAGAGCAACCCCCCCACCACACCACCAACCATCCATGCACCCTCCCTCCCCACCTTTAAATGAGAATAATCACTGTCTTTTGATTATAGATTCACGCAAACAAAGGTTTATATTTGCCCTGCGGGTTACCCGGCTGAGGGGGAGGGAGGGCCGCTTGTAGGCTGGCTAAGACTCACCAGGGTGTCCAATTTTAGACAAGTGGTGGGAAATGCTATCATGAGGTATGATGATAAGGAGGAAGGCATGGCTCACACAGTGAATGTTCATCACGTCTTCATGTTTCCCTCTGGTGCCTTTAACAATCATTTGAAGTGATTCCTGTTCTTCATATGATCTGATCTGAGTGTTTACCTTCAGAGAAGGAGATACTGTCCGACGTGATTGAGGAAATACACTTTAAAAGAGAAAACAATACAAAATAAATTGGATCTATACGCCGCATGCACGGCATGTTTGCATTGTGTGTTGCCTTGAGGTCTATTATCCCTTTATTGATCTACCTGGCTTGAAGTGCTGAAGTAAACACACAAGACGAGTCAATCTCAGGGCATTATTTTCACTTCAGCGCTGTTATGACCCATAATGGTGACGTGAACCTGAATGTGCATCACCTTTTTTTGTTGTTTTGGGTCCAATTTTTCATGTTTGTGTGACAGCGAGGGTTTAAGATATGACGTCTGTTGACCAGAGGACTAAGTGAGTGTGCTTTCATATAAAGACATATGGGAAGGAAAAGGAAGCGTGTAATTCCTGCGAGCCATTATGTCTTCGGAGCGGAGCTATTTTCCAGCTGGGTGACTAAAAGCAACTGAAGATAATGACACAGACCAAAGAATGAAAATACAGCAATCATAACATTTTCTAGGAAAAACAGAAGAAAGAAAGACATCCATCATAATGACCCGGCTGCACGGAGGGTTGAATTAGAAAATTCAGATTTTATATTTAGGGATGTATGACGTCTTTTCCAAAACAGACAAACAAAATTAAATGATTATCATCCATATGCTGAGCATCGACCGGGCTGCATGTCACTTTTGTTTTGACTGAGATTATGCAGCAAATATCCAGGCCACCAATGTTTATCATCTGAGTTTTATTGTGTTAGCATCGCATAGCAGCCAGCTAATATTACTTACTACTCCAACAACAAGAAGCCCAGCTCCAGTTCTGGCACGACAACAGCTGAAAACCTACTGTACTGTACCAAAACCTGGCTAACTAGCACGCTGAGCTAACATTCGCTGCAGCTACAGTTTGCAGCAGTTTACTTTATCAAGCCAAGTTACAGTGCAGAAGCAGGCGTACGATCTGCAGAGAGGGAATGACAGAGGCAGCATTCAGTGCACCATCAAAAAGACTTAAAGTCTGATCTATTTATGGAAAAAAAAGTTAGACAATGTTGTTTTAAGAAGCTGCGACTGGATGTTGTGAGGTTTTCACCAAGTCAGCACCAGCAGTGATTGCGCAGATGTTTACCTGCTGATTGTTGATTGCTAATTACCGATACTATTCTAACCCGTTTTGTCCCGAAGGTTGACGTGCTGTTTTATTTTCTCAGCTCTGTGTCTTTCCACTGCTTCGTGCTGTTAAATGAGGTCAAACGTTCAGCCTTCCCCATGACGGCTCTTTGATCCTCCGGCACCTAATAATCAAATACTTTTTTTTTTTTTTCAAAGGCACCTTTCATCTCAAAAACTTTGGGGATGATGAAAAGAAATCGTCAGTCGGATCACTGTCTTCCTGACAGAGGTGGAACTTCTTTACTCAAAGTTATGAATGCAGATGAGGCTCAGTATTTCTGATCACGCTATTCTCCTTGGTGAATGCAGAACTATCTGTCCTTTCCATGAAATGTTCGCACAATATTGGATTCTTGATAGCGTACAACACACGTGCACTACTAATCAATGTGGCTTAATTTATGCTTCACTGATTAGTATGCACGGAGTGCCTCAAGGCTCAATTATTGGGCCACTGCTGTTTTCCTTATTTAGCATGTACCCACATATTCCCGAGCGACTCGGCTGTATATTCTTTCAACATTTTGAGAAAATATGGTTGACATGACTCTTAGGTTTGCACCGAGATATGTTAGCTTAGCTTAACTTAAAAAGTGGAAATGGGATACAGCTAATATGTGACTAAAATGGTTTTGCATGTAAATCTTTGTATAATATGTTCATTGGGGAAGCTTCAGAGGAGCCAGTAGGCAGAGTTTGTCATGTTACGTTACAGCCAAGTTAGCCATTTCTTCATGTTTCCACTGTTTAATGTGCTAAGACAAGCTAACCAACTGCAGATTCGTGTTTCCAGTAAAGACATGAGTGAAGTCTAATAGCCATTCCACATCCAACGAAATGACTTGTGTCGAGACAATCCCGAAGGAGGAATGTCTCGACACAATGCTGGAGTTGGTTTGTTGGTTTCAGAAGCAGGATAAAGCGGCACTGCGGCATGAGAGATCACTCAACGCTCTGCGTGGTGTCATGTTTTATTGATCTGGAAGAAGCAATGGACAATAAATACAAAGAAGAGAGCGATGGAGGATGGAGGAATACTTTGTGGGAGGCATTCTTTGAATGATCTTTAAATAAGCCAAGCTCTTTCACTCACACACAGTAATTGCAGTGGCTTCACAGCTGTTGTTCCCTACCATTGTCATCAGAGTGACTGAAATGGCTTTCTTTGTTGGCAGCTCTCGGTCACGTGCATAGTTGATGCTGGTCGTGCAGCAGGTCCGATGACATTAATTTTGAAAAAATCAGCTGCTAACGTCAGACAAAGGCCTTGACGTTGATGAGAGTCACTCTAATTATCTTGTTTTTACTCGAGTTTTGACTAAATGGCAACGCGTTCTAGGAATTGCAGCTCGGGGTTCTCTTAACGACATTCAGCATGCCCTTCTGAAGCTCTGATGAATTAAGAAACTGAAGTGAGTGTAGGAGGGAGAATGAGACTGATCATCTAATTTTCTCATTAGCTGACCTGTTGCGGCAGGAAAAGTATGTTAGTCTGCCAGGAGGAGGACGAAGGTCAGTTCAACATCAACAAGGTAATGTAATCTGATGCAGCCAGAAATATGGCTTTGCAGTGATACGTAAGAAATACTCTCATACTACTAAGTCTTGCATTTTGTCAGCAATCAGTAGTGAAGTGGGGGTGTTCAGCGCTGATCTGAACTGTGCGTAACATGAACCAAGGCAGCGCGACGTAATCAAAAACCAAACAAACCTGAAACGCACCAGCCTTCCAGGAGGGCGCCATCTTGAAATCACCCAGTTCATCAAGGATGCAGGTGCAGGCAGGTGATGACAATCACTCAACGAGGTGGGAGGGTCCAAATCACCTGAAGGACCTGAAACACATTAAGGCAGAAGTATGGAAGTATTCTCAGCAGGTGACCCCTGTGACTGCCACGTCATTGCAGACCTATTATATAGAAATAGATTTTTTACCAATCAGCATTATGGGCTGTGTTGTGCTGCGTCTGCCCTCTGACTGCACTGCTAAGAAATTCATCATATTAAACTGAATTTCGTCATCTGCTTCCAACACGTTTACAAAGACACTGTGCATGGCTGGATGCTCAGCAGCCAAGGAGCACGACAGACTGTGATTAATCTGCAGTGTCATGTAATCAAAGTGAACTAATTATTACTATAACATAACACTTTAATCTTTAATCTCTGTCAAGTAAATGTCATAAAGTACGAGTACAAAATAGCACAAAGTGGAAATACAGGAAGTACAACTACCTCAAAATAGTACTCAAGTACTTCCCAAAAGTGGTGTTGTACAGTTACTTCACATTTTATGTATGACACAGTATAATGTCTGCTGACAGGAGGATGGAGAAGTCTAGAAAATGGGACGCTGATGAGGATCAGGTGCCGAAGAGTCCCAGCTGAGTCTGTTTGACTGGGATCAGTCATAATCCCAGTTTTGCCTTTCAAACACAGCTGAGTCGAGCTGGCATCGCAAGTGTCAATATTGTAACTTCTTCTGAGCGCGAGCGGATGATGAAGATAACCCTCGGTGTGTGCTGGAATCAAACAGGAGGAGGAATGAGTATACAGTATAGCGAGACCTGCTGTAACGGAGCGGAAGAACACAATGTATGACAGTGTGGAAATGTGTGGGAGGTGTCTGTGACCTCAGCCTATTTCTGACAGCTGTCGGGCCACAGGGTTTGTTCAAACAACACACTGTTCACGGTATTCACGTGTGAGAAACACTGAATACGTGTGTCTTTAAAGGTTAGAGGTAGTGTCTTTGTTGGATTCAAGGTAGAATGAAATCTCTCCGATAAAAACATTTAAAAACTTGAATTATTAAGTTAGAGTTTTGATTTCGTGAAACGCTAAGGCGTCCCCTGTGCGCCATAATGATTTTTCACAATCAGTCGAACACATGCAGCAGATACGGAGCATTACTACCGTTCATTTGGAGTTGTGTTTCTGGCCACCTGTTGAATGCGAATGCAGCGTTATCTCAGCGTTTTTCAGCTCCTGATCTTAAATGTCGAGTTAAAATATTTGAAAATCCTCGATGTGATGACACATTTTCACCCTTGATATCGTGAAATGTTAAGTCGTCCACCTGGATGCTCTAAAAATTCCAGCTCCCTGAAGTAGCCCGGGGTTCTATTTCGAACCCATTTTTTGGCAGGTATCGTGGTCCATCTGTCGTGTGAACCAGTTTGGATAGTTTCTATAAATGAGCTCATTTTGAACATTCTCCTCTTGATGTAATGGCTTATTGAGCAGCATTGTAAAGACCACGGCGAGCACGCAGTCAGCTCCAAAGAGGCTTAAAAGCAGCCAGATCATGCTGGCTGAAGAGGTTGATGGTAGAAATATCGTCTGATTCAAGAGCAGGGTTTTAAATTAGCTCGGTCAGTAGTAGAGCAGCGTGTTATAAGCACAGGAAAAATATCATCTCCTCTTCCTACTCACGTCTCTTCAGACACACATCAATAAAGAGCACAGCTGTCATTTACATATGTGAAAATACCTCCTTTTATATAGCATCCACTTATTTCACAGTCCATAATTAACGTTTATCAAGCGGCTTTGACAGACCGACGACCGCCTGCAGTTTTATTGCTTATTTAATGAAAAGATTAGCGTGGAAACCAGTGAGATTAATTACATTGTAGAGTGACGGAGGGTCACCGCAGGCTTCTCCTCATTCCTCAAGGAGTCATTCAAATGACACCTTTCTGGCAGAAGCACCACTTTGTATTAAGTGTAAAGGAAATGTTTGATCTTGCTTCATTTCAGCGTCACGTGAGTTGACAGAGAAAATAAAAAAACAAGTAAAGAAATCGTCTTTTTGTCTTAACTCGCCTTTGAAATCTGGAGCTTGAGCGGTTCTGCAGATCTTTAAACTGCAAAAAAAACCCAAATTATTTTAAGTCGATGTGGCAAACCTGTTAGCAAACAGATGCATATTCATAATCCATCAGATATGGAGCGATATTAGCATTCGCTTAGAGACGAAGTCCAATATTCTGTACTTTTTTGGTCTCTAATGAGAAACATACAAAATCAGAAAGTCTTTAGAGTGTCGTTGATTTGCAGAGCTGGTTTTATGACTTTATTTGAAAGTGAAAGTTAAAGACTGACAAGAAAGGACAGGAGGGAGGGAGAAATGACACGCAGCAAAGGGCTGTAAGCCTACGTGCTCTCCACTGCAGGAAAGTTGAAACTTTCACATTAAACTTTGTAATTTCATCCATTGTTATTAAAAAAAAAAATTCTAGCCACTTTAGAGTCATTCTTGATGCGAGTGAGAGTGAGAAAAGGTTTGAAGTCAGCCATCACAGGACTTCCAAACCTTTGATCCAGACTGATCTGACCTCATTCATACACATAACGCAGAGCATGAATCATCAGCTTTGTTCGTGGAATCTTAATTTATTTTATACTGTCCCCTTTTTTCCACGAAAATCTCTTTCAGCATTAACCATCACTGGTGACACATGTCTGATGGATTATGGATGATCAAGTCGCAATTTCCAATTCTGTTAAATGTAATTTTACACCACACCGACACCTCAATCACAGGCATTTCTGAACATGTATTCAGACTCTATCACCAGAACATAACATGTTTGCACTTGGTGGTGTGAATGAAGAGATGCAGGGACTATTCTTGGATGCAGACTACTCTATCATTACTAGTTCTACAAGCACAACAACAAGCCGAGCTCCAGCATTTCATTAAACGCTGACCACCAAAGAGGAAAGAGGAAACCCTCATCGTACAGAGACGCAGTGTCCGTGCCTTCTCGTCAAGCAGTATGACTAAGCACACGTCTTCGTCTCCTCTCACCGGCGCTGCAATGTTTTGTCAGCCAGGTGAACAGACGTCTGAAGGTGAAAAGAGGAAGTTTACCAGCTTCTTTCCTTTCATGAGATTCTTTGATGGAGATCCCAAAAAGAAATAAATGGAGGGATGAAGACTTTTATAGTTAGGATAATGAAATCGAGCAAGAAGCTGTGGAGAGCCGCAGCGAAAACAACATAAGCAAAGAACATCACTGCTTCCGCCATGAAACTTAAATTGTCCCTGTCACCTTACAGCACCGCGTGACGCTGTCCACTAATTAAAATCCTCTCATTCTGAGATAAAAGCTGTCAGCACAGGTCTTCCTTCTTTGTGGAAGATGACAGTTTTGCTGTCGTTCAGCGAGGACAACCTGCTCATGCTGCATACGTGAAGGCTCGATTCTGTTCCTGCCACCTGAGGCAGACGCGTTTCTGTATATAACTCGTATATGAAAGGCAGCTTTAACCTGCCCGCAGTCGAAGCTTAAAACATCCACGTTTGTTTGAGTCTGAGATGATGTCTGTGTGACAAATTAAAGCTCTCCAGCTGCTGCAGTAAGGAGAGGAAATTACAGGTTGCCTGAGTGTTGTGCTTCTGCACAGAGGAAGTTGTCAAAAACAAAGAAAATTTCCTTTCCCTTAGAGCTCTTCATTGGCAGTGAGGTTCGCATCTTTAATCCCAGTCTGTGCATTTATTTTAAAACTAAAGGTCACTTCTTCAGGACGTCCCAGCAATAAAAACAGCAAAGGTTGGAGTGATCGAAATTATCTTTCATTAACTATAATCAGCTTGTTTTTGTAGCAAACCTCCACCATAGCTGTCAGCTCAAAACTTTATTTGTAAGGACAGACAGTCTGCTGACAGATGATGGGGGCAGCTACAAATTTGGAGGACTTGTTGCTGGTTCTTCAAACCGTTATTAAGTTACTCTTTCAAAACACTTTAAAAATTGAGCCATCGGCGGCGAGCATGTTCATATACTGTGGCAGAAAACTGAATTAACAGACTGAAACTTGCCAAAGGCGCGTAACGTTCAGTAGGAACAAACAGAACAAAAGAACACGTTAGGAAATAATTGGTGCTTCAGAGTTTAATGAACTGAGACTGTAATTAAAGTATAATCCCATTCAGTGCGGTTCGTGCGCCACACTACCAGAAGAATAATGCACAATTTAAACATATTGTTCAGCATTTGTAATTCTTGAAAAACCCCTTTTGGCTGACATGACACCATGAGAAAAACGCTCCATCTTGGAGAGCTTCTGTTGATGACAGAATGCAATTATACCCCTGCTCCAAATAAAACAAAGTAGAAAACACAGTTGGCATGGTAATACCACATCCACATATCTGCCTCTTCGGTATCATACATTCATATGTCAGGAGTTCACATGGTGCCAAAAATAGCGTGAGGTCTTAGCCTAGCATTCTGTTTCTGTCTGCCGCGGAATAATGATTTCTGTATTCATCTCTGTGTTATTAGTTGTACTGTTGCCATGGATAATACGTCTCCTATCGCCCCTGCTTCCTCTCCAGAGACGGTATGTTCAGTTTGACCTGAATGACTCCACCCATAATTCCCTTAGCGGGCTAATCTTAGCACTTAAATTGCTGTTAAGGCACACAATACCATTAGCGGGGCTGATATACAGGCTGAGTTTCAGATATGCGTCTGCTGTTTATGCCAATTATTCATTTTGCTGCGTTGTGAGGAAATGTTGGCATCTGGATTTTAGATAATGATGGTGATCTGCAAGGTTTTGGATTTCGGGCAGCTGGCGACAAACTGTTACATATTGTAATCCATCCTTGTGCACAGTCGAGTCCCTCAGCTCGGGCCACTTTACATGCAAAAACATCGACGCTGTGGGACAATAGACCATTTTCCGCAGCAGACATTTTGACTCACGGCAGGAAAAGCACAGGTGGAACATGAACAGGGCTCCAGAAGCCTCTCTGGTGAGCCAGCGTGTGCAATAACAAACCCGGGAAGTGGCTCATGTCAGTGAAAAACAGCTATGAGTAATTAATTCAGTGGTCAAATATTCTCACAGATACAATCATAGTGGAATCTGTTTTGTCCTTTTCATGCTTTGATATCAATCTTATCAGTTAATGATGAGGAAACCAGTCGTTTCAGCTGAATGTGCTGAAAATGCTTCAAGCGTAAACTTTGATTGATAATATAACAAAGATGCTATAAATTAAATCGACTCGTGAATCGTCACCGCTTCATGACGACATCTTGACTCGTCACAGAAGGAAAAGTCCAGGTGGAAACTAAACAACGTTAATGAAGTGTACGAGCACGCACGCACAGCTCAAGGGATGAATGAGTTCTTAATTAGAGCTGTGTCTTTCTCTGCTTTGACATGTTGAAACGTCTGCCATGAGAGAGGAACATTAGTGCGCTCGCTCATTTTACACGCTCCTCTTAACGATTCTTTTTTAATCCAGTTTGCGGCAGTTAGAGAAGCCAATGTGGAAGTGCCAAGAACTGCAGTTCCTCAAACGTCCACTTGAGGCTGGCTCCAGAAGTGAGTTAAAATGTCACAGCTTCACAGCAGAAATAAACATGTTTACAGCCTGGCTTCATTCGACCCACCTCGGCTCTACGTCTTCACTCATTCTGGGATTATCCGGGAGGCGGCAGAGGGAGGACTGCAAAGACGGGGGCAGCCAGAGCGACCGCAGTGAGTTTCCCAATGTTTTCAGATATGGTGTCCGGCACGGTCAAAGCAACTTGCCACTGGTCAGTGTTGCAAAAGAGTCAAAGTTTAGTTCAGAGACAGATTTAGAGTTGAGTAAAAGAAAACATGGTGGTGAAGTGGAACATTGTTCCTGTATCAGCATAACATTTAGCGACTGCTAGAGGCGATCGCAGAATAATTGTACATTCACCCTCTTTGTGTACGCTGACCAATTACTTACCATTGTTGCTGGTTTTATTTTTCTCTCTCCGTTACTTGTTTTTCTTTCACTGTGCCTCCTGCTGTCAGCCTGAATGACTGCACAACAGTAATTTAATGTTCTCTATAAACTAAACTACGCTGTAGGTTTGGTGAATTAAGCGTCACAACAGCAATGAAATGCAATAACTTCTGAGTCCTACATCGTAATGATAATATATGCAATGTAAATTTATTCTATATGTAAACAGTTAAATATTAATAATGTAAGTTAGAGAGCCTTACACTGCCAGAGCTGCCTCTGGGCTGTTTTCAGTCACTGTTCCTCTGGGTTTCTTCAGAAGAAACTGCTTTATGCAAGAATGTGAGAATTCCAACTGTGCAGCCAGCTTTTAATGCTCTCATCATCCCGACGATGAGCAGCCGATGACCTTTGGCATCCCTGTGGAAACGCTGTCATCTGATGGCTGGGGGAGTTGTGAAAATGAGAAACGCGTACTGCAAATCCTCTTGAAAATGGCATGATAGGTCAGTCTGTCGCGGAGGTCAGTGAGCAGAATGGTAGAGAGAGAGAGTCGGAGGAGTTCCTTCAAAGATCCAGCTGCTCACAGACACATCCAGGAAACCGCGGCACAAAGTGCACTTGACATTCTCGGCCTGTGTCAGTGCTGAGCAGCGCACTGAGCTCAGTGCTGTCTGATTGAAGGCGTTTTTTTAGAGTGACATGGGTTGATATTGAATTATCCGACTATATTTTCATGTAATTATGCAAATATTACTCTTCATTTGCATGATCTACAGAGAGCCGGCCGCATTTGTGACTAGATTAGAGCAGTGGTTACCAGGAGCCAGAGCCCTGCTGACCTTCATTCAAACCATCTAATCACAGAGCAGTTTACACACAGGATGGAAGGTGGATATAATTATAAAACGCTGTACACTGATTCCTGAAGATCAGAGTAGAAGAAGAAGATTAAAGGAACTTCATTAATTCAGGCTCTGGAGATTTACATGGCTGTGATAACCCTTTTTCTACTGCTGCAGCTTCTGATTTAAATCGACTAAGAAACAGGATTGATTATCATAAAGTGGCCACAGGAAATGCATTTCTCAATGAGATTATCAGCGACCGCAAAAATGCATCTACACAATAACACAGTGGTCATTTCCTCCTGTTTTTTGGCCGTCAATCAGTGTTAGCAGCCGCTGTGAGCTGTTAGATGAAGAGCTGCAGGCGACAGGCGGCACACCTCCAACTTCTCAGTCAGGTAACCGACTACTTTCTCTGCGCCCTGCTGTTCGCAGGCTCACGCTGTGTGTAGGAAAAAAATCAGATCACAGTTACTCACAGAACTGTTCCTGTGTCATGTTTGTGCAGGCAAGAGAAAAGGCCCAACTGCAGACGTGGCAGGACGTTGCAGAGCTTGTGCTGTCTGGGAGTAATTTAACAGCAAAGAACGAGAAAGAGAAGACCCACATGGTGGAGCAGGCGGCCAAACGAACAGGTGAGGTCCAGAAAAGATCTGACAACGTCATACGACAGTGAACTGACACCAAAACCAAAGAACACACACACTAACAGCAACATGAAGCAGCTTTTATCATTGCTTGTAGAATAAAAATGCATCAGTGGACAACAGGAGTCACTCGTTTGATACACGTACACAGAATTATCGTCCAAACTTGCAGCTTTTTTTAAATGTTGTTTCCACAAATTGTTTCTGCTGCCCCCAAGCGGCCTAAGAAATCACTTAATTAAACAAGACACAAAGTTTACTGCTCCAGGAAGTAGTCCGACCCTAACCCCTCCCAGACGACTAATGCTAAGACTATGTAGCATTTGTGGAATCTGAATAAACTGAATAAATATCACGCTTATAAACACGAAACGGACTCGCTAGCTCAATCTTGTTGTGACTGAGATATCAGCTGAAAAAAATATTGCATTTACTTAATACATCCATGAACTTCACATGCATTTTTAGGCTGACGGAGGATGGAGGAAGTTCTCAGCTGAATTGTTTTGAACATTTTTATTGTTCCACGACGACTGACAAACATCTGGAAGCTCCAGTGCAGCTGTTGAACCCGCTGGACCTTGCGGTGATATAATTTAATCAGCTGCTGCTTTTAAGATCAAGAATTAACTTTGTCACAAAGGCAGCAGCGTCCAGAATAAACCTCAGCCAGCTGAACTTTCTCTTTAATATCATTCTCATGCAATTAAGACAGAACGTCACCGTGTGCACGAGGCAGCCGAGGCAAACACGAGGAACTAGCTTTGCAAAACTACCCATTTCTATTTTAAGCGCTCTCATCACCAAATATAACATAAAGTTTAATTTGGTTTCTATGGATACCGCATTGTTGCTATGTGACAGAGTTGAGGGATGAGTCGGTATGTAAAGGCACGTGGGTCCTGCTGTGTTTATTACGAGAGGGAATCCGTGTGTGTGGCAACAATATGGATATTTATGCTTGTAGGATTAGTCTCTTGCATGCTTCTTTAAAATATGAAGCGATGAACACACACCTCAAATGACTTCTAATTATAGCGGGGTCAGTGGTGAGGATTAAGTATTCCCTTTCGAGTATAACCTGTAGCTGAATATCCAATTAGTCAGAGTTCACTGATTCCTGCTTTCCCCTTGTTGTTAACATTCGTAGCCTCTTTGTTTTTTGTGACGAGGCTTCACAGAAACACACAAAACATGAGTTATATTCTCTTTCCACACTCGCTCTCTCTCGTTCTTTCCTTCTGCTCCGTCTCTCTGTAGTCTGTAAGTCTACTCCGAGTGTGTGAGAAGTCACCGTCTGCTGTCAGCGTTAAGGAGATGTCAGCTTATAACTCAGCAGGTCTGTTGATCGCTGTGGCTTTGATTATAGCTGTGCAAAATAACAGCTCCTCTCTCTGCGCAATCTGTGCAGGCCTTCCTCTGTCTGCCTTGCTGTGTGCCATTTAACAGAGGCCCTTTGTTTCTTTGATGCGTTTCTGCGATAATGGTTATCATCAGCCGTGTATTACTGTTATAACAATGTCCCTTCTTCAGCTTGTCTGGGTGGTAATTACACGCAAACATTTATTGATGAACAAAGTGTTTAAATTTATGCTTTTTTCCATCAGTATTGTAACAAATCTACAGCGTGGAGAATTAGGTGATTTTAATATATTATCATTCTCATCACCATTTCTGGAACTGTTGAGCGCACAGTAACTCTGCATAATGATAAAATTCACAGCTGTCAAGTTAAAAACAAGACGGCGAATGCCCTCAGATGCAAAATTTGTGACCATATATCATTTTTCAGTCATTAAATTATTCAAAATATGAACTCTAACTACGCGTCGTGCATTAATTTTGCATTTGTGTTTGTTATCCGACCAACCGAGATCTCTCATGGGAAGATTTGCACAAGCCCTCTGATTTCTTTCCAAGCTCAGCGCTTCTGACTGTCATTAAAAATGTGCTATTTATTCATGTACAAGGTTACTCACACCATTTGGATTCGGATTCGTGCTCTCAGACACAGTCGCTGCTAGATGTAAATTAGGTCTTGGACTCATTGTATAAGTGAGATGAAGGAACAGGAGGTCTATGGAGTCTGTTCTCAACTCGGCAGATGGATTTTCACTTTCAGCCTTTTCTCAAAGACAATATGGACGTTCAGGAGAAGTTAACATGGTTCATGATGAGAGTCAAAGTATGACACATTTCAGATCACAAAATAAATACTGATCGTTTATTCTAATCCCTCAGGCAGGGAGCTCTTTGTGAAGAATGGAAGTAATTTGATTTTAATTAATTAATTGAATTAAAGCTGAGCACACAGAGCAGCAGATGCTGATGGAGCACAGTATTGGAAGACTCACCAACTCGATTAGAAGTCGTCCTCAGGGGGACACGATTGGTTGTACCAGATCTGGCGATCCGTGCCGTAGGAGTCGAGACAAAAGCTCTAACGTCAGCGAGATTCATCCTCAGGGGATCATGAATGTCTATACAAAGTTTGTGCAGTCTGAATGAAAATGGTGGACCGACCCAGCCTCTCTGTTCTGTTTTGATTTTCAAAAGGAGATACCAACGGGCAGAGATGAAAAAATGCCTCTGGGATCAGAGATTACGTGTGACTTTTCGGCTGCGATTGGCCCGACCGGATTCAAATCTGGTGAACTTGTTTGACTGAAAGGTGGCCGGATGCGTCTACCACAGCAAATGAGCTTGGCAGATTGGTCTGCTTAGCAGGCTGCGACCGACCAACACAGACTGCCGACAATCTACAGCAACTTGTCTCTTTAAATATACCTGTGTGTGTGATGATGACGTGTTCGTGAGGCAGAGAGATAAGCTCAGTTTCTATTTCTGAGATGAAACCACCGATGCTTCTTTCATTCTCCTCTGAGGCCATGAAGACTGAAGCTCCATGTGATTTGACTTTCAGGCAGCACTTCATGCTGGACAACCAAAACACTCTCACTATGAGAGCAATTAGATGGTAACACAAGACGCATAAAACCACCATCAGTATGACACTGCTGCTGTGATGTCTAGCAACAAAATATAGAGCCGTAAACAAACAAGTATTAATGCAGTGGCTCAAAGTATGACTGAAATATTGTCAGGCAGTATCGAATCTACGTTGATGTCTGACATTGAAACTGGTATTTATGTTTAATGTTAAAACTACTTCATGTACTTCAATACTTTCATCTAAAACTAATAAAAACTTTATTGTTTAGCAGATAATATTACCATCCTGATTTACTGTGCTACCCGAGCAGCTGATGGGGATGTCATCAGAGTCCAACTTAAAATGACTCAGCAAAGATCAACAAAATAAAAAAGCAGCTGAGAAGTCCAGGAGAAAACAAACTAGAACCAACACAGGCCTGAAGAACCAACACAGGACTGAGAAACCAACACGGGCCTGAGGACTAAATAATCAGGCTAGAACAGGCCATAGACATTGGTGGGGAAAAACAAAGTCAGCAATTAAAGACCCCAAAAAAAGTCTTTCAACTAAAACAGGAAATGCCAGACAAGAAACACAAAACTGTGACACATTTATATACATCGTCTGAATATAATTTGTGCCAGTCCGTTGAGAAGATGTTGAGATATCTCAGTGGATATAAACTGTCAGCCATTAGTTTGAGATATGTGAAGTATTGGACTGACTGACCAATCATCTCTACAGGAGAACGCTTCACTCCCATCACAGAACAAGAAGAGATGTTAATGCGGTGAAACCAGAGGAGCCTGTTTGTTTTGTGTGAATGGTGAGGCCAGGATACGGCACGATGCTCCTGAAACTAGCTGACTATTTCACCTGCGCCCACGCACAAACACGCACCCACCTTTGATTAAAGGCAGCAGGTCCACACCCACCGGCGCTTGCTGTAAGTCGTTGTGGGAAACAGGAAATTACAGAACAAAGTGAAGTAGCAATATGAGACGTATATTTCGGGGAACTGTGAAAGGGGAAAAAGAAAAAGTAAATGACTTCCACAGAATAACTTCAGGGGGTTGTTTCTTTATGATATCTGGGTGTGTTGTTATTACTATAATAAAACACCGCAGTGCTCTAACTGAATGTGTGTAGCAGCTTTGCAAATTCTAATATTCACCATTTATTTCTCTTTAAAAGGAAGATGGACATCCTCCCCCAATTACTCCCCTGTCAGGAGTGGACTGCAGTGAGAAGGAAGCATTATGTAACAGCAGGAACTCTGACTTCTGTGGAGGGAAGTAAAGAAATGAAGTATAGAGCGGCGTGTTGCTGGTGTTGTTGGTGGGCGGCAGCTGTATTTACCACCGGAGCCTGTTGTTTCCTCTGACTTAATGAACATCGGGGCCACTTCAAAGCTGATGTCACCGCTCACCTCCGAGCGAGAGTGGCTTTTCACCGGCCGGTTATAATAGATAATGACGAGCCATTCGAACAGTTTGTGCGGCTGACTGCTTTTGTTCTGTCACAACTGAATACATACAAGAACTGCAGCTGCTGCTGGGATGTTAGACTGTGTATTACTGCAGTTTTCATTTACAGTATTATCACTAGTATTTTAATCACAGTACCGTTACTGTGTTTCTGTCCTGTGTGATGACGATGTGGCATACCTCCAGGTCAATAACAGGTGTTGACTTCATATATTAGAATTGGCTACAATGACACTTTAAAGAAAAACACGTGTGACTCACCCACAGGTTTTGAAGCTTAACATGGGGACTTATGGAAACTGACTCACTTCTGCAGCCAGCCTCAAGTGGATGTTTGAGGAGCAGCAGTCCTGTGCACTGGCTTCAGTTCTGAGCCGTGGAGGTTGCTAACTAGGTCAGAACAAACTTATCAGGCGACAAGTGCCAACAAAAAGGTAACTCGAGGAACTTACGGTTCATGAATGGGAAACACAAAAATAACAAAAGGTGGCTGAGGAGCTCAGGTAAAAAGATAACCCAACAAACAAAAAGATGACTGAAAACCAAAGCACGCAGGGAAGACAGGACAACAAGACACAGGTCAAATGAATCAGGCAATCAAAAAACACAAAGGCAGGAAGTAAAGTGACCAAAGGAGGGGAGAATTACAAAATAAAACAGGAAACACTAAACAAGAAACTCAACATTTTCACATTATTTGTTATTTATTTAAAGGAAGCAGCATCCCGAGTGGCCTTGCCTGGCCTCATCAGTGAATAAACCAGTGCACAGTCCGTAGAAATGTGCTGTTTTGTTCAGATCCTAATAACTGTTACCTGTTTTTTCTCACCGTCAGCAAGTGTGACAGAATGTGCTTCAGTGCACTGTAGCTCAGTTATTGATCTGCTGCATTACTCCGCTCTGCTGAATGTAAAATGTGTCCAGTTAAAGTAGTTTGTCTCTCACGGACGTGATTAAAAACCATCAGCGCCGTGTTTCCTGTGCGCTCCCTCACCAGAGCTGTGCCTTAGAGGGTTTTAAAATGTGAGACCGACAGATCGACACATCCTGTCCTCGATGTGACCTGATGCTCTGAGGTTAAAGTCATGATATTTGTCTCTCTCTTCTCAAATCACTGTGCACCAGCTGAACATAAAGCAGCTCCACAGTCTTTGTCAAAGCTGTTTTTTTCCAGCCCTTTATATCATTGCCATGCTTCCTCCTGATCCAAAAGCAACCGCCTCTGCTAAAGCAATAAAAATCAGGCTTTTTATTTTAATTTTAAATATTCACATGTTCATTAGCACTCACAAAATATGCCCAAAATGTCTTGGGAACAGATAAATGAAGCGTACAGCTGCTCTGACAAAAGAAGCTTCTGTGAGCCGCGCTTCATTAGATTTAATTTGCAATTCTGAAGTGACTGAATTTGCCAGCTCAGTGGTAAAAATACCCAGCGCTGAAGTATTCCCATCACTCCGCAGAGGGAGCACTTCTCCCGCTCTCCGTAATTGTCTGTGGTTGAAGTCACATTCACATGTTGCTGTCTCCCTCTGCAGGCCGGCAGCAAAGCTCGACAACGCTCACTGTTTAGTTTCCCTCTTGCTACACTAGTTGTCACTATGATACAGGGCATGAACATACAGTGTGATTGTATACAGTGTGTTTCCATGGCTGGCCTTTTAATCACTCGCATCGTCAGACTGCACTTTCCCCTCTGAGGTGGGTCAAAATTAGATAATTTAAAAAGTTTTCAGCTTCATATTTTCTTCATTTAAAGGAGGACAGCATATAAACAATAACATCATTCATCTCCGGGGCTGACACATTTAATCGCTGAGGTTATTTGTATAATGTTTTGATGCAAATTTCCTCCATCTGCCCTCCTCCACCTAATAAGTTCAGCAACTTTGGCATTTGCACACCTGAAGCCCGGGAAACTGACTCATGTCTCTGAGCGTTTTCAGAAGTGTCTGCAAACGGACAATGTCATCTTTCTTCCACACAAACAGCCCATTGTACCGGTGCTCTGCGGCTGACCCTGTCACTTTTTAATAGATTTCCCCCCCCTAACATCATATCAAGACACCTGGAGCGGTGGAAGAAAAAGGCTGATGATGACAGATAATAGTTGCGGCCTGTTGAAGCCGGATGACCCTCGGTGTCAGGATGAGCTCAGTCTCTTTCTCGAAGCCGCTGAATGAAATGCCAAGCTCATCATGTAGTTCATTCTTGTTCGATTTCACGCAGTTTAAAAATCTGCATGCGGTCCGAACTCATTACACCATCCAGCGCTAAAGGGCGCGTGAGTCATCGTGGCATATCTGTACGAGTGGGCTGTGTGAGACGTCTCATGCAGAGAAGCCCACGTGCTGCTTCTTCACCCCTCGGTGATGTCATAACCAGAGACTTCCTGAACACAAGGTTCATTCACAGACAGAGCCCTCCTCCCCGACATGGGGACCAAGCACCAAACAAGCCGTCTCCATAGCAACTGCAGCCTCCGGGGCATGCGAGTCCCCCCCTCCCCTCCCGTTTTTTGGTGTGTTTGTTGTTATTTGCTATTGGAGGGAGGGATGAGGTTTGTGTGTGTGTGTGTGTGTGTACACTGCATGGACACGTGTAAACAGCACATCATTAACAAACTTTTAAGTGTTTTTTTTTTTTTTTATGTCGTATGAATTCTAAACAAACACGTCGGGTCTCCCATGAGTGCGTCTGCTCCTGGCTCAGGACGAGAGGGGAGCACTTGGTGAGTCACCGTCTACTGGATCGACTAATTTTTAATTTTCCTCTTATAAAAGGCAGCACAGAGACGAGGAGAGACACCTACGAGCTGCTTCCACGTATTCGTGAGGAAGGATGAATTAAAACAAGGACAGTCATGATGTATATGGTTATTATTTATTGCTACTTTTAAGGATACAAAAATAGCACGAAACAGAGATTTTTTTTTTTTAAAAGGAGGCACAAAGTGTAGTAGATTCAAAATGAAACAACTGAAAAAATAAAATAAGACAGTATTAATAACTTTTCATGACCATTCTTTAAAGATTGTCAAATAATTAGAATAATAATAACAAAAGCATAAACAAAAATATAACCTATTAAGGGGAGACTGTTGGGTAATGTTTCATAATTCCCTTCAGAAGTTTACATTGTAATAAAACAGATATAGAATATATGACGGTAACTATAACATTGTGTATATTCTAAACACAGACAGTTAGAGAGACACAGACAACAAATCTATATTTAGTCTATACTCAAACTTAACTCTAATATTTACAGAACAAAAGGGGAAAAAACTATTTCATATAGATTACATTCAAGAAATGTCAAATGCACTTGTGCTGTACTGGCTCAATGACAAATATTAATGTTAGCTTTAGTAATATTACAAAATAAAATCTCTTTCAAATAGGTCCATATTATCAAATATTAAACATTGAGATTCAGTCTTAGCTTTTTTTTTTTTTTTTACTTCATTTTTCTCTTTACAATCATACAAATGGCACTTGGCACTTTTAATCTACTCCAATTCAGTCAGTGAAATATTAAAATATTATAAAAATATTACTTTTTTCTCATCGATGCAAGCTGTATGTTACACACACTGTGTCTTCCCCACTGTGCCGACAGTGTGCCGAGCATAAATGTGTCTTTATCGAGCGCGAAGCTTCTGCATAGGCAGGCATTTATCTTGGAGTATAATGATTGTCGTTATAGACAAATGCAAAGTTCACTGTACACAAAACAATACACGCATTATAAGCTTTGGAATATTTTTTTTGTTTGTTTTAGACTGTGGAAGCAGCCACAGATCTTATTACAATCAACCAAAGACTTTTTTTTCTTTTTTTTTTTAAGTAAGACGACCACCTTTAACTTAAATCTCTTCCTTCAGCTTGCATGAGCCGGACTTCAGATACATTTAAATCATTTTCAACGCAAGTTTGACGGAAAACCTGAGCATTAAAATGATTTTTAAAAAACATAGACCCATGCTCGGCCCCTGTGAAGCCACTTTGGCATTATCACCTGAATATAATGCAGTATATATTTTTACGAATATATAAAATGATACATTATTCACATGACTCAATTTATTATATATATAATAAATGATAGTAACATCATTGACCCCCTGTTATTGAAAACAGTGCATATTAGGAGGCGTCACAATATTTCATTTTGTGGATGGTTAAGGCAAGCGTGCGACGAAAAAAAACGCACTTCAAATGAGATGATGACCGTGTGAGCTCAGGACAAACTGCATACGAAGACACACACGACAAAACGCACACACACTGTGCATAAAGAACTGAACAAAAACATGACAGGCTTTTTTGGCTTTGATGCATCATATTTGGGCTGAATTATTATTATTTACTTTCACAAATTTGAAGCTGTTGCGTGCTACATGGCTCAATCCACTAGTACGAGGCAAACGCGTGAGGTTATTACCTGGGTATTATGGCTAATGCTATTCTGGGAATGTATTTCCCCCATTGTATTGCAGTTATAAAACAAACTGTTAAGAAAATCAAACAAATAAGGCACATTCCGCTGTTGTTTCTCATCAGTTTGTTGGAAACCTGCTGGGTGCTGACGTTATGGGTCAAATGAATTGTTCTGTTTGCCAAATGAAACTGTTTATTGCAGGAAAACATCCAAAGCAAACACGGCAGCCGGGAGCTGATATTTTCTATCTGTGAGGGTAAAGAAAATGAGGAAGAGAAGGTCCAATTGTCGGTGGATGTGCGTCACCTTGCTTGAAAGGTTGAAGACTGCGCGCATGTGAGCACGTCTGTGTGTGTGTGTGGGTTGGCGGACGGGGTGGAGGTGGGTGTGTGTTGTCATTTCCTGCTCGGGTCTCTCGTCTATGTCTGCCCTCTGGCCTGCACGCCTGTCAGATCCTTCCTTATGATCTCATTCACTGTAAAGCAAAGAAAGACAGAGGAAGGTTAGACAGTGACAGGAAGCGCTTTCACAATAAAACTACAAAACAGTGTAAAAACTCTCCTGATTACTTATTAGCGTTGATGCTGAGCTGATGACAGCTGCATTGATATTGAGCAGCCACTAGAGGTAGAGCTATGCACAAGCTTACAAGCCATTACTTCCTGTTGCTGGGATGATTACAAGAGTGTGTATCAAACAACAGAAGAGGAAGGGGGTTGAAATGGAAACTCATGGTTCTAAAAATAGAATCACAATGTGCGGGGGAGAGGGGAATAAAACCTGTGTGAGGCGTTGAAAATAAATCAAATGAAACGCTGAATTTATGGACTGAATAATATAGACGCTTAATATCTGCCGCGATGAGAGAATCTGCAGCTTTGTCACGTAGACGCTGATAGAATAACCCTCCACGCTGCAAGAGGAAGTGTAACTTACATGCGTCAGGCTGACAGTGCATGCGTTCACCTCTGTTTGAACACGGTAACAAGTCATGCTATCAACAGGTTGCTCTGCAGTAAGCAGGAAGGAATGACGAGCATGTGTGACATGTCATCCCTCCAGATTTGCCACGCCGTTTGTGTCGGGCTCTGATGTTTATCTGTTAGGCCGGGCCTGGAAGCAGCACACTGCGCGTCTTGTCTGTGTACG
The DNA here is from genome assembly GCA_023373845.1 of Nibea coibor. Lineage (NCBI taxonomy): Eukaryota > Metazoa > Chordata > Actinopteri > Sciaenidae > Nibea > Nibea coibor. The sequence goes on along the minus strand of CM041717.1, from coordinate 23,622,230 downwards.
CTGGCACATTATAGAGACTGTTGCCACCGCTTCCACCGTGCCTCAGGGAACTCATTAGGGTCGATGAGTAATATAAGTATTTCAAAAGTGGGCCAAAAAAGCTCTTTGCCTGTAACCAAGTCATTACAGAGCATGTCGTGTGTCTGTGATTTTGTCGCCGTGGTAACGGGGCCCACACTTTGTGATTGTGTTATTGGGCTGAGGTTACAAACGTACGTGCTAAAATCTGAATATCAGGAGTTCATTCAGCAGTTTGTGAAAAGAAAAAAAAGTGCTGGCAGACACATTTTGCAGTAGTTTCGTTGAAATGTTCTCTGAGGTTCCTCTTTATGTTCAGTAGCTCAACAAATGTGACAGTGCCATCCATCTTCTCGTCTACTTTAACTGTCGGCAAGACCGCTAACGAGTCGGACCACTCCCTTAAACTCAAAAGAATGAATGAAAGATGAAAAACTGTGATGAAATGAGCGTGTTAGCTCTATTTAAAGACTTGAATGACAACGACAACAACGCCTCAAAGCAGAGGTGTGGAACAGCTCACAAAATCTGCTAAAAAAAAAAAAGTGATGGCATATTCTTCGAGCTGTCAAAATGTGCAAATGAAAGCACACACGGAAGATTTCTGAAATCCTGAAGTAGCACCCACAACTGCAGCAAAGTTAAATCTAATTAGGCAATCTTCCATCCGACGCAGCAGCGTTTGCCTCTCTTTATGTCTCTGTCCGCTGGCTTCCTCTCTGATCACTTGCAGATGTGAGCGAGAAACAGCCCAGCTCAACACTGAGCACATTTTATGGCCAGAACAGCATCTGAGAAAAAAACCTGCAGGAGCAGCCAAACTGGGTGCTCTGCTGTCGTCACAGCATCAGCGTCCCTGTTTATTTTAGTCTGTAGTGGAATTCCCTCTGACACCTAATGCCTTAAAGAAACTTTCATCTCCCCAGCGGTGCCGCAGGATTTTTCCTGAGCATAAAACGAGCTCAGAGAAGCAGCAGGAGCGCCGCAGTGGGGGCAGCATACAGTGGGGGCTTTACTGAATCTAATGAAGGGTTGGCACGGACCGGCTATTTGAGGCTGGCCCGGGGAACACTCGGGCCAGTCTGTTCAATAGGTGAGTGTCTGGATCCTGAGTCGCGCAACCAATGAGATGCACTGTTTACCGACGGTGGGAGGAGAGAGCGAGACACCGCGTACAGTAGCTGACTCAGTCACCGCACGCTGCCTGCTGCGAGCTGGAATGTGTGTGTTTGTGTGTCGTGCATGTTAATACAGTGCGTGTGTTTGTGTGTAGAAAGGGCGTGCTATGTGTTGCATATGATTCGAGGGGAGGATTGTAATGCACGAAGCTGAAAAACCATCAAGAGAGAAGTGGACTGACAGCTAACCACAGGTCTAACCACAGATCTGGTGTGTTAGTGCTCACATTTTTTCACTTCTGTCAAACAGCGCTCACACAGCCATACGTGCCGTGAGTTATTAGTCGCTGTTATTGTTGCTTCTCTCTGTGCGAGCTGTCAGGAGATCCTTTCTAATACGGTTCCAATGGAAGAAATGCAAGACAAATCCAATTTCTGTTTCTCTGTGCATGAAACAGATTCCAAAGTTCAGCTGAAGCTGCTGTGAGGCTTCGACGGCAACACTGCGCATGGAAACACAAAGAGCGAATTTCACACTGAGAAAACTAACACTGGAAGATACCAACTCGATTTGATGAACTGCTGCAGGCTGCTCTGTGTCTTTCATCCAAACTTAAATATGTCTCCATGAGCAGTCACCAACATTTTGTTTTGATATTCAGAATGAAATCCTTTCCTCTGGTGCAATCAGCTGAATACCCCTCGCTTCACACTCTCCTCTCAGTGTGACGTCCAAGCATCAATCACGGCACCCAACGAATCTTGCACCGTGCGTACAGGGATGTGAGTTAAATGCTTTACTGTAGTCTAGTGGTGAGGCTGCAGACTGCACACAACTGAATACCCCTCACCTCACCTTCTACTTTCTTCCTGTTTGTAGTGTCTGTTTTGTCCTTTCTGGGCTATACTGTCGAAAACACGGCGGACTCTCTCTGTAGATATAAAAGGCTCATTGTAAGGTAACAAAAACACAATTATGTGTATTTTATTATACACTAATGAAAACATGAATATTATATTTAATATCTGCCAATAGATCAGACTAAATGTGGACCTGACAGAGGCTGACAAATCACTCATGGACTGTAAATTAAAGCAGCTGTCACACACTCGTCACTATGACTGTGGCTCCGTCCGGATGCGGCCGTGTTGCATATTTGATCAAGCCTTTCAAATGGGATGGAAGCGAGCTGAGACTAATGCATGTAATGTGGGGCCGTTGCTGTGTGCTTTATCTCTCCTGCCCTGATCTCTACCTGCTGGAACAATTTCACCTGCTCCACTGCCTCTGGGCTTTATTCCACACCCACTAAATCTGTCACTCCCAGCCTTTGTAGGCCGTGCCATTGGCTCGTCTTTCTTTGTTTTCAGTAACCCCGCGTGGCACGCAGTGAGCGCTGCCAGGAGACGTTCTTGACTTCTGCGGTCCAAAGGCAGGGCCAGCTCTGACAGGTATCTTTTTTTTTGAAGAGATAAATAAACAATAGACAGATTTTGTTGAGCAATATGAAGAGGGTGAGCATGGGAACCTGCAGATACAGGTCTCTCTCTCTCTCTCCGCGTGGGAGAGATTGTAGGTCGAGTTTTGGTAGAAAATGAGAATACCTCACATTCATTTGAACGCTCTTCACTAAAGTTCAGGCACCTCGGAGATGTGACAGTTATCGACCACAACACTGTGACGATACCAGGATGTGGATTCACCCTTTTTTTTTTCGCAGACTGAAACACTCCTCGATGAGTAACGTTCACTATCACCTCGATGATTGTTTTGTGGTCATGATCATGTAGAGATCATAACAGCTTTGCAGTCAAAAACAGGGAGGGGGGGACTTTTTTTTCTTTGGACCACACTTATCTTCTCACCCTTTGTCTGGCAGAAAAAAACATTTTGAATAATGGGAAGTCCCCCCTTTCTTCCACATTAAATGATGTAGGTAGGTGGATTATCAGCTGTAGGAGTGATAAGAAGGGGGCATGTGGAAATCTTTTATAAATAGAGTTTTCACATTCAGTGCTGCTGCTGCTGCTGCTGATGTTGCACGATCGGCGGCAGACAAAAAGAAGTCAACGATAATTCTGCGCTTAGTTTTTTACGAGGTTGCCACGGCAACGGCAACGCGCCTCCTCAAATTGAGCAAAGATGGGCAGAGGGGCACCTCCGGGGAGCCGACCGAGCCAAGCCGGCTCGTCCTGCGGGTGATGGGAGGATCAAAACAAGGAGGCCCAGCTTGACTGTTTCTCTAACTCCTTGTTAATTCATCAGCTCACAGCCCTGTTGCTGTTTACTGCGGAGGGAAACCCTGCAAACTCAATCCAAAAAACACAAATTCCATTGCCGGGCCTTTTTTTTTTTTTTTCTTCTTCTTCGTTTCATTTTTTCCATTCAAACACACACACACAGACATGCATGCACACAGCCCCTTCCCTTTTCCTGCGAACTAACCTCCTCCGCCCTCCCTGTGCTATCTTACAGGGATCAGGCTGGATTTCTGGAGGAGAGCAGCTGCAAATAGGAATTTCTTGTGCCAGATTGGCAGAACCCCGTGGACGGAAAAAAAGCTAATCCTCTGGTGGGTTCCCCCCACAGAATCGAGGGGCGTAAGGCCAAGGAGAAACCCCGGCCAACTATAACAAACAAAGAGGCTTTCCCCAGCTCTCCCAGGCAGCCGGTTCCACTGTTTGACAATGGTTGCCATGGAAGTTGTTTTTCACTTCATAACAGTGTCAACATGTCCAGGCGATCAGGAGAGTGACACTTTTTTTCTCTCAAAAGCTCGTTTCCTCATTTGTGCGAGCGGCTGAATGAACGCGGCGACGTCAGCCGGCTAACGCGGCAGCTCGGAGTCAGCTTGTTGTAAAACATAACACGGTTTGGAGAACCTTTAACTCCAAAGTAAGGAAGAGGCTCAACCTCGCGGCTGCTGCTGGATGTGGCCTGACATTAATTCTGTTAGAGGGTAATGGGGTTGACAAGCATAAGTATAAACATATGACTCATAATCCCTGTTATTTCCACCTTGAGTGGAACATAACTACACCTCCTGGCGTGGATTGTTTTAACAGTGTGAGCTCGGCCTGCTGGCTTTGTTCAGAGGGATACTATAGTACGTAGATCAAACCGGGGTGTGTACAAAGGAGATGGAGCAGATATTGTAAATATCCTTGAATTGTTCTGAGGAAAAGTCATATCTCTGTGACCGGTTCTTATCGTCCATCTCTTTCACAGAAGGACATATCCATCACTTGCCTGCCGGCTTCTCTCACCTCGTCACTGCTAAAAACACACACTGCGAATGACACGAGTAAAAAGGCCTTAACTTACACTCACCATCATCTAGGTAGGCCTGGTCCAAGTTCTCCTCCTTGACCGTCACCCTCCTCTGTCCGTCCCCCGGAGCCTCCATCTGCCCCGTGCCGGGCGGAGCGCGGCCTTTCTGCTGCCCCTTCTGCGTGTACGACTGCTGCTGGATCACGGTGGGATAGTGCTGAGCAGCCTGCGCCTGTGTGGGAGTGGGTGAGAGGGAGGTGGCCGACTGCGGGGAGTAGCCGTCGCAGTAGATGATCTGCTGGCTGTCGGGCTGCGGGGCAGAGAGGGCTTGAGGGTCTCCTGCCCGAAGCAGGTGGTGGTTGGTGGGGGAGAACTGGATGATTGAAGGGTGCTGACCTGCACCGATGGGACCTACGGACTGAGCCGGGGAGCCGGTGTGGACCAGGACCGACCGGTGGGGGTCGGGCATCATGCCTGCAGTCTGCTGATAAAGGGCAGGGCTGCCGCTCAGACTCTTCCCCCCGCGGGAGTAGACGATGGCCGGGCTCTGCTGCTGGAAACGTGCGTCTTGATTTGGGAGGCTGGAGCTGAGACGCTGGCAGGAAGCCAGACCGGGGACCAAGCCGTTGTCTGGATGGAGCACCCCGCGTTGGTTATGATAGTAGGAATGAGGGGATAAACCCAAGATCTGGGGAATGGCGAAACCCACGTGGTCTGCTTCATACTCATCTATAGGCTCTGTCTTGATGGATGGAGCTGTAAAGAAGTTAAAGAGAGGAAGCCGAGCGTGCCTTAAGAAGACTTTCAACCACGTTATTTCTAATCATTATGAAACAAAGAGGCTGAGCTGCATTCTTACATGCCAGTGGTGTGTAGGTGAAATGTTGAGGCTGGCTGCGCTTCCTCTTGCCGTTAATAACATAGAAGTTCACTTTGACAGGGTGGCAGACGGACGTGTCTCGGTAGGACGGCACCTCCACAAACAGCATACTCTGCGAGACAAAGATCTGTTATGTGCTGAAACTGAATCTTTTCGTCTACGATCACGGCGTCCGACATGTTTGGAGGTGGCGCACAAGGACTTGAAGGGAACGGATGAATAATACGTACTGGCTGGCTCTTATCTTTGTCCACTGTTGCTTCCATTTCCCAGATTTGCTGCCCATCTAGAAAGAAGAGAGAAAGTGGAAACCTAATCTTAAACAATGTGGTAATTAACTCCGCAGAGCAAAGTAAGTACAGTTGATTGTTTCAAGATGTAGCAGACAGTGAGATCCTTCTGCAGGAAGGCTGCAGATTTGGAAAATGCTGCCTCGTGGAAATCACCTTATTTGTTTAAATTCTTTAAGTTCATATTTCATTCATTTAATCTCCACTAATTCAGATGCAGCTACACATGGTCAGTCTGTAGCCACCGTGACGTGTGTCTTGGTTTGATTTTAAAATACATGTGGACAGAAAAAAAAGCCTCTGCGCACACGTACACAATATCACTTTTAAAACCACTTCCTCCTACACCGCCGAGCACGCACAGGTAGAGATGATGTGTAGGTTTCTACTACAAGCACAGGCAGACATCCATTAATCAGAAGAAAAACGTGTGCGTGTGAGTGTGTGTGCTGACACAAACACAACATTAGCAGCGATGCGGTGAGAGCTGCTCCTGAAGCGGCGGCGCTGATGCGGACGTTACATCACGCTCTGTCAGATTTTGATCTGAGCTGTCATTTAGGTGAGAAAAGTCGAAAACAAACGGGCTTGTTAATGTAATGTGACCGCAGGTGGGAAACCCTCTGTCAAATTGTAAATTACAAACACATGGCTTAAATGAGTCAGCAGGAGGAAGGGGGGATTCCAAACATCTCGCCAACTTTTCTCCTTTTTTTTGTTTCTGTAAACTTTAATTTTATGATCAACTCTCTCCACGTCTCTTACAAAATGTTTCTGCTTTCTCGCTGTTTGTTTGTGATTTGTTGCAACTCTACACTAAGGGATACCCCTGACTCTTGTTCTCCCTCTAAAATGGGGGTAAAAGAGTTGGAGAGAGAAAGCCTGAGAAGTCTCGACTTGGCCGTGGAGGGAAGCTTTCCTTTCCTCCGTACAGCCCTCCCTGTCCGAGCACGAGAGCCAGGGGAGCTCCGAGCCAGAGGCAGCTGTCTCTCATTCAGAGGGATTTCACAGCTGCGCCGGTCCAGAACTTTGTGTCATACAGAAACTCCCCAAAACAATGGCAATCCCTCTTGGTAAGATTTCTTTTTCCGTCTCTGTCTTACTATCCATTACCGTGCTGTGTCGTAACACAGCGGCAGGGAACCCCGGAGAAGCAAAAGAAAAAGAAAGAAAGAAAGAAAGTAGTCGGGGCGGTTTTAGTTGCCTGTGGAGCGCCTGCATTTAAACAAAAAGCACAGCAGTGGAATCAATGAGTCACAATATCAGATAAACAAGTATTTTACCAAAGGTGTTCACGCCACAGACCCTTCGAGAACGGTTTCATGACTAACAGCAGGTGACAAACGTTCACCAAATCCACCTACCCACAACAGTAGAAACAACCCACTCACACAAACAGAGACCTCTGACCTTACAAAGACATGAAATCGTGGTAAATATCAATAAAAAGAGACACAAAAATGAATTCTGCGTTTCCGTCGGAGGTGCATTTGAGTGTCAGCCAGCCAGCACTGGTGAAACAATCTTTCATGTGACACGCAGGACTATTAATCACGCAACAAAAGGCCCATGTGAGCAGCGATAACACATCATGGAAGTCAGTGAGGAAGAAAAGGGCAAAAGGAAGTGAAGCGGCGGCGCTATCATTGGGATCATGCAAATAACTCATGTGGCTTCATCTACACAATGACGAAGGTGAAAACGTGAAACCTGCTCTGAGTCATTTGGTGTCATCAGTGCTGCTGTGACACTTTGTAAGAGCAGAACTGACACAGATAATAAAGACTTCAGATCCACTCATAGGCTTGTTTTCTGGGAAATGTGTGTACCTAACATGTTGTGTGAGAATATCGGGTTGTGCTTGATGCTGGGGAGCATTCGGATGCCACTCACCCTGAGTTTTCTCCATAAAAATGACCTTCGAATCGGAGCTGAAGTTCTGCCCAGTCAGGATCATCTGCTGGCCTCCCAGCACGGAGCAGCTGTCCATGTCCTGCTTCTCCACCATGGGAAGCTCGTGCGCTGAACGCTGGGCTGCCAGGACACAAAGAGAGGGGCGGTGTGTTACATTTACTGTCACGAAAGAAGAAAAATAGCCCAAAGATGATAGCCATCACCACTGAAACTAAATTTTTTTGGCTTCGGACTCTTCGTCAACACATTTGAAGACGTCACCTCCAGCAGCTGTGATTCTTTTGACATTTTAAAGCCCGATTGACTGTTAATCAAAGAAATCATCTGCAGAATCATCCACAGTGAAAGCAAACATCGGCTTCAACCTGAAACTAAAAAAAACAAACCATGTGACCAACCTTGCATTGATTTCCCACAAATGCACAAGTACCTATTACCAAGAAGTGACGGCGTTTCACAATAAAGAGGTGATGCTGAGTCATTCGACAATAACAACCCGCGCTTTCAATTTTGACAAGTAAAAAAAACATCAATCAAATCGCGGAGAAGTGATTGACTGCTTTCCCTGCGTACAGTGAAGGACTGTACAGCTAACTCTAGCTAGCTCTGCTGCAATCTGATGAAACACCCGTGCAATAAACATGACGTCCTGCACGAAGTGACGCTTAAAATATCATCAGACACTCGACATAATCCCACAGGACCTCTAAGTGAAGTGGACAAACACGCCAAATGTGATAGGACAGGACGCTGTGCATCTTTGGACTGATTCATCCAGTTGGAGTGCAATCTGCACCCCTCACATATTTCTGACAAGAACTGGCAGACCCCTTGCAGTACCTGTCGGGTTCATGGACCCCTGGTCAAACAGCTGGAGCTAGCTGATTGAAGGACACATACAAGGGGTTCATGTCACAGATATCATCACTGCTGCTTTCTCACAGCTGAGCTGAAACTCAGTCACAGTCGCTGACGCGTCGACAAACAAATCCCCCGTGACCTTTGAACAGGCTGGTTACTACTGCATGGCGAGATGATAGAACAAAGCTGATGACACCGGCGGGTGGGGAGAGGAGGGGAAGGGGAAGGGGAAGGGGAGGAAAACACACCGTCACTGACACACTGCGCTTATCGACGGGGCCTGACAGATGTGTCACGGGCGTCACTGTAAGCAACTTAACGCTTGATTGGCTTTCGCTGCCGGCGATTGTTCTGAAGTTCATCTTCCGTCAGACGGGTACTAACTATTGTTCTGTGATGGGAAAGCAGATGTGAAACGACACTTGTAAAATGATAATACGCTCTGGCGTCATGATCTTTTACAATGACAGGAGCATATTGCACGCAGACTGGGTCACACTGATACGATGGATGTTATGTCTCAACCGGGGGCGTTGGTCAAAGATAGATACACGGCCTCCTTGTTTGAGTTTTGATTACACCCGGGCGTTTTAATAACACTGTGTACACATGCAGTGATGTACCCAAACACTGACTTTTACTACCGCGCACACACAAACAGGTACACAGACACCGAACTGGACGGAAGCCCTGCGTGCACAGAGACATCTTTGTGTGCAGGAGTCTGGACTATCAGCCCAGCTCCAAACTCATTTGAATGTGGGTTCCCCCCTTTTTTATGATGTTTATTTTGTGTAAAGTTTTGTTACCTGACCTCAACAGGAAGTGTACATGGTGGATTCATGAACACGGCACTGTGCCGGGACTCAAAACCTGTTCTGTTTTTTTAAGATGCGCATCGTGCTGCGTGAGTGTCTGAGGTGTAGCCGCTTACAGCACTCGATGGGATGCGAGGCCACCTGGAGAGAGACGTGCTGTCCTCCGGGCTGAGGTATGTGCACGCGGAACACGAGGCGAACGCGGGTGTTTTTCCGCCCGACGTCCGTCTCGCCTTTCCTCAGCTCGATGTCGGCGTTCCTGAGCTTCAGGATCCCGGCACAGTCGATTCTGTCAGAAGGGACGAACGTGTAAGAAAAGCGACTGTGTCAAGAGACCAATTGCTGCTCATCATTATATTCTCACATTGCTTTCATGTTGTTCTTTGGCTCCAGCGGGATCTCAAGGACTTTGGTGCCGTGGATAATCTTCTCATAGCTGGTGGTTGTGACCGTCTTGCCGGTGATGCGGTGGACTTGATAAAAGGCGTGGGGCTTGAGGATTCTCTCATCGGCCGTACCGATGAAGATCTGCAGGCCAAGTGGCTCCTTGCCTCTGTAGCCATGTAACTGCAGACACACACACACACACAAAAAAAAAATGATAAAAACAGATGAAACAGAGATACAGTTCGGAGGAAACGTTTGAGTCAACCGGTTTCTCAAATAGCTGCTTGTTTTAATTCAGCCTTTTCCAGATGTTGCTGCTCCCCAGAGGTGGCTAATCAGTGTCAGGGCCACGTGTAAACGCACGAGTCCTGAACAGAAACCAGCCGAGAGCTCACATCCTAAAGGCTTTCATGACCACATGAAGGATGCAGCAGGAGGGGGGGGGGGGGTCTGTTTTAAAGACCTGAACAGAAACAGATAGGTGTCGCTGTGAACTGGAGGCACAGAGGCTGACAAAGACAGAGAGATGTTACTTTTAACCTGAGAGTGCCTCCTGAGGAAACCTGCAAAAACCACAAAGCGTCAACATGCATCTAAATGCTGTTTTTGTGCAAACAGTGTAGCGCATAACCTTTGTCAGAGAATAACAGGTTGCAGGATGACTAATCTAACTGCAGAAAATGTCAGATCCCCCCCCCGAGAAATAAAGTTTTTATTTCTGCATCATTTATATTTAATTCTTAATGAGCTGCCAACATTTTTCCTATCGAGGCCTTTGGTTTCCTTTCATTATTTAGAAGACATTATCTACATGAATGTAACTGACAGACTTCACAGCAGCTGCTGAATGTGAGCAGAAACTATGGCAACATGAATGAGCTCCATAACCAGGTAGCTGACACACACACACACAGAAACAGAGGAAGCCGACTGCAAACACTCAACAGGCCATGTGAGCAGTCGGGGCCGGTTGTCATGGCAGTGGCAGGAGCAGTGAGTCATGACAGAGAGCAGTGTAGGAAAAGTGGAGGGTACGAGGCTCAAAGAGAGAGAGGGAGAGAGGGGGGGAGAAGGAAAAACAGGAGAGGGAGAAGGAGAAGAAGAAGAGGAAGGGAAAGACGAGGTGAAGGAGTGCAGCCGTGGCTAGCCAGGCCTGACCATCTGATTGGCCTGGCAAAACATGCAGAAACTGACCTCAGGGTGAGGCCTTCGGGGACGGGCAGAAAATGGAAAAGAAGGCAAGGGGAAGCTTTATTTCCAACAAGTCCCTACTATCACCAACAAAAACAGCTTTGAAATGTTGCCACGGTAACGCAAAGAAAAACGGGAGAGGGAAGTTTGATCCTATTCTTGGACGACGCGGCCGAGCCGTAACTGTGTCACACGGCTAATTTTCAACATGTTGTGACTGCGAGAGGAACAGCAAACCTTCCCTTTTTTTCCCCTCCCCTGATCTACAATTATGTTAACCACAGGCACCGTTCATGTGTTTTTCTTTTTTTCTTTTCTCTCTACACGTCTAGAGAGTGTTTCGACACTTTTAGTCAGCTTCCTAATCGAGACCCGTACAGTCAACAAACCAGCGTGTATGAGGAAGTTAGGGACAGCTTGAACACAGACCTGTTTGTGTGGTTAAAACCATCAGAGGTGGGGGCGTGGGGGGAGGGTGGGCGTACAACAGCAGACTATATTAAGCTAGAAGAGAGAAAAAACTAAAAAAAATCAGAGAGTCTGTGTTTCTCGCTGACCTGAGTTCAATTCGGAGGGCTGTCGCGAGGCCGCGGCGTGGTTACTTTATGATTTCAGAACGTGAGGAATAGGAAAGGTGCCATGAGAGTCATTTTCATACAGCGCGCCCTGGGCAATATCACCGCCGCCGCCACCTCCGAGTGCATAATGAGTAGGAAATACAATTACACGCGAGCCGCCCTCCTGTCAGGGCTGCCTGAGGCCCCCTAACTGGACAAACATGACAACATGTGCTGAGTTTTACCGCACCTGCACAACCGGATGTCCTCCCGTCGGGGCTTTGACCGCGCCCCTGCTTCCCTCCGTCTCATAGTGCGCCCTGTGGTGCGGCTTGGGCTGCACCTCGATGTGGAGCTCGTACTGGTCTGTGCGTCGGGGGATCGGCCACTCCAACGGGGGGAGAGAAGCCACGGGGATGCTGAAGGATAGAAATCATGGAAATCATTAAAGTTGTGCAACTTGAAAGGTGTATCTCGTGTGGTGTGTGTGTGTGTGTTAGCCATAAGCTCTGGCCTTGCTGCTCATTTACCTGCAGATGCTGGAAACCAGAGGCTTGGGCCAGATTGGAGGGATAACAAAGAAAGGCTCTGCAGCAGGTTTGGTTTTTATGTCCTGGTCGCAGGACACTAAGTAGTTCCCGTCTACGTTGTCTGGGTACAGAGTGTAAACCTGGTTGGACGTCTTGACTATTTTAGTGGGCACCAGGCCAGGCTGACCAGTGCCAAAGCCATTCATGGCATCAGCGAGGCTGCTGTGCGTATAGTGGGCACCTATGTTGTGATCTTCGTGGCCGCTGTGAGGGGAGGGACTGCGGGAGCGGTGTCCGGGGACTAAGCCTGGATTCCTGTACATGTCGTAGGTGCGTTTGCCCTGTGGGGAAGCAGAGCGGGAGCCAGGTCTCGGGGAAGGGGAGCGGGCTCCTAGGCAGTTGTCCTCAGCTAGGCTGGTGCCGGGGGAGGTGCCCGGGGAGGTGCGAGGGGAGCCAGCGTGGATGTTCTGTAATCTGGGGCAGAGGTCTCCGGGGTTCTGGACGCTGCTGGGGGACACACAAGGAGACGCCCAGGGGGAGTAACTCTCCGAGTGCCAGCTGGTGGAGGAATTGCTGCTGGCTGGACTCAGGCACTGGGGCTCACGGTAGGCAAGGTTATCATGGCCGGGCACAGTGAGGGTGGGTCTGGGGCTAATGTTCAGGTGGTGGTTCTGCAGGGAGTCCCGTCCATGGTTGTAGTGCTCACGGGAGGGGGTGATTTCGATCCGCGGGCTCAGGGCGAGGCCTACAGGCCGGGTACTGTCCAGATAGTTTCTGGCCTCCTGGTTGTCATAACCCGTGAGGACCTCGGTGTTGTGGTTACTGTAGGACGGACTGCAGGACTTGATGGTGTACGGGGAGGCCTCCTCCAAGGGGAAGGCCTGCTCAGACTCGGGGCTGAGGACTTTGTGAGATGCAAGGTTGGGGTCATCTGCAGGAGAGGAAAGAGGAAAATCAGCACATGGCACACAGCTGAAAGGTGACAGAGATATTTCCAAAACAGCAACACAGACGTTAATGTGCAGCTCTTTACAGGACGCAGGTGACTTCACCTGCACACAGAGATCTGGTTCATTTTCTGTCAGCAGAAAGAAAAAAACCTCCATGTTTCTCTCACATGTGCAGCCCTCATCAAACAGCCATCACATTTACTTCCTGTTTTTCCTTCACATTAATAAAACTTGCCGTGAAATAACTTTGAGCCAACAGACAACCAAAGAAAAGGGAGAGAGGAGTCAACTCCATCAACACAAAAAAGCATCGGACAAACCTTGATCTCCCCCAGCAAAGTCGCTGCAAGGTGGTTCATACTCAAACAAGTACTCAAACTGTAAATCCTCATCAGGACAGTTGACTCGGCTCAGCTCTTCCTCCAAATCTTTCTCGTCGTAAAAAGAGGTCATCTGTCTAAAATGTTTGTTCCTAACGACTCCTCTGGAGTTTGAGGCGAAGGCGACGCGGAGACGGAGACGCGGCGGAGGTGTTTCGCGGCGCTGATGTTGGATTTGGTTTTTGGGGTGGTGGTGGGGTTAGGGGGAGAGAGAGAGAGACAGACAGAGAGAGACAGAGAGAGAGGCAGAGAGAGACCCGCTTTCAAGTGTCAAAATGATGCATCGGTGAGCTGCAAGAAGGTAAAAGCGCACAAGTTTCCTGTTTCTGCCCGCCGCTAGTTATTTTCAGACGAAGGCGGGTCTATTTTCACACTGAATGCAGAATTTTCGAGTTCATCTCGGTGTCTGATCACGCCTCCTCTGCTCGCTGATGCGTCGAAGATAAAAAAAAAAGAGAAAAAAAGTGTAGCAGCTTGGATGTGATGAATCAACTGCCCGATTCAAACACACTACAGTGTCTCTTTTTTGATTTGACAGGCAGCCTGGTGCTGCCCCCGGGTGTCTGACATGTTGCACTGACACAGCAGGGCGCTTTGACAGGTTAATCAGGGGCTCGCTGTGGATGGATGGCCGAGAGCCTGGACTGAAAGACACCCACCTCTGCACCGCGACTCGACTCCCAGTGTTTCTTTAAAAAGCGCACAGGTTTGGGATTCTTGAGGGAATCCCCGGATTTTTACGCACGGCGCGGCGCAGATAGTAGGGCGTTCCTCCCATTTATAGCCTCACACGCACACAGTGGGCCAGCAGCCTATATGCTCAGTCAGCAAAATAAACAGAGCGACATCACAACAGACTTTCCTTTTCTTTTTTCTTTTTTCTTTTTTTAGTTGCGTTGTCTGAAAGTCGCAGCTGGATTCTTGATAATAGGCTTCTTTGGGATTTGGCGACTCAGATTAAGCAGAATAAGTGGCAACATTGACTGGATGTAAACTCGTGAGTGAAAATGAACGTAATTGTAACTATATTTGAATGTTCTTAATCATAGTCACACTCTACATGCAGCGGATTCGGGAGATTTGAGAGTATTAAACATCTTTGCTCTCATTTTACGCACTCTTTGATCGCGTGGCAACTTCTAACATTTCTTATCAGCATCCGACGTGTTTTCACTATCAGCGACCACAGTGACACGCTTCTGTTGTGTTTAACTGTCTCCTTGTTTCCCCCTCTCAACATCTACGTCTTTCCCCGCGATGCCAAGACGCGCGCCGTGCGTCGATCAGCTAAAAGGCGCAGCGACATCCCTGAACACACATGACATTACAGCTCACATCATTTCCAGGGCTAACACTACTCTATCAATTAAAAATCAAATGGTTTGATTACCAGATAATCACACAACTTCAGCAACTACCTTGATCCATCGACCTCATGGTGTGGTACTGTGCCAGCCTCCAAGTCTCTCTAAACATCTGGAGAGAGAGAGAGAAAGAAAAAAAAGCGAAAAGTAAAATAAAAAGAAAAAATCACTTTCCGCTAAAAACCATAGCAGAAGAAGCTCTTCGGTTTAAAAATGTTGAAAACAGACAAAAAGTTTCTGTACGTGTTCAAAAAGCTTCAAGCTGCGACACAGCAGCTGCGCGCAAACTCCCTTTTTTCCTGTCAAAAAACATGCAGCCGCATCAGCTACAGCGATGGTTCTGGTATGAAGTCCCCCTTCCTAGAGCTCTATAAGGATTACTTGAGTATCAAGAGCGGCTTCCTTCCCCGCTCTGGGTGTTTATAATGGTCCAATGCTGTAAAATAACGGGATTCCCTCAGTGTTTCCTCATGTTTGTGCGCCTTTGCCATGGAAACCTGGAGCCGGTCCATGTCGGAGACTCAGGGCTTTCCTGCAAAGCCCCACACTCAGGAATCCATGACGTCTCCGGGTCCTGCGCCAAGGCATTTCTGCGGCTTCTCTCAGACAGTAGCACACAAGAACTTCATTGTAGGGATGAAGAAATTACTGTAGGACGCTGTAGGAGAGAAAGAGAGAGCGAGCGAGAGAAAGCGAGAGAGAGAGAGTTCTGAGTTTGATTACAGGATGAAATTTACTTAACACTGTCTAACAGTTCGATCCGGCTTATAATTTATGAATGATTATAAAGCCGAGGATCTGAGATGTTTATTTATTTAGACTGAGTGATGTGGCCATGGTTAGCTGGCGTTTTTTGAACATGGAATATAGAGAATTCCATTGTTCCCATCGAGGGAAGAAGCTACTATCCATTTCCATTTCCTAATGGAAATCTGCAGCATCTTCTGGAAAAAAAAAGAAGCTGAACAAGACCACTACATAGTCTGACACAGGACAGAGTTACATAAGGTAACATCTGAGGGGGGAAAAATACAATTCTGCTCTGAATTCATCTGTGCTGAAGACTTCTGATGCCAGGATTCAGTTTCCTGTCGGACTCCAGAAATAGACTCACTTTTTCAGTGGAAGCGTTGGAGACGCAGGCTGGATCTCCTTTGAATAAATCAGTATCTCCTGTGTGACAGCCTGCAGCTCATGCTGCTTTAAATCCCACACTCTGTTGGCAAACAGTCCTATTTAAATATACACATCCACGTCTGAGCCTCATCATGTGCTGTGCTCGCCTACTCCTTTTTATCACTTCTACAGCTGTGACACCTTAAATCATCTGCTGACGCGAGCGTGCACCTCCAAGGTTTAAACTCTGACTGACAGAGACAGAAAGGTTTATTAGAGCTCTGCCTTTAGTAAACTGCCACTGTTTTACACTCATTTATGTGTTTGTAAGGAGCTCACATTCTGCCCACCGCTCGCATTTGCTTAAGTCAAGAAACAGGTAGTTGAAACTGTTTCAAGGGGAGCTGTTTTAACATTAACAAGTTTGCACACAGCCCAGGGGAGGAAGCTGTAGAATAAACCAGTCAGAAGAGCCAAGTTCAACTATACATTACTGTTCTGCTGCCATGACTGGATGCCAGCTCTGGTGCTCTCAGGGCAGTCCTGTGCTTATTGAGTACAGAGTATGGCTGGATTTAGTAAAAACATTTCCTTCCTCTCTCCTGATCATGTTTAAAGACAAATGTACTTATTTGATTTATTGCATATTTCCCAAAATGTCTCCAAAAAGTGGATCATACACTTTACGCATAAAGTCCAAAGTCAACAGAGTAAATGGACAGGGGAAGCAGAGGATCCTGGTACAGCCATGCAACTGTTTTCTGTGACCGCTTGTTCTTATCAGGGTCACAGGGAGGCTGGAGGCCAGACCATCACACACACACACACACACACAGACAACCATTCACATTCACTCCTACAGGAGATTAACCTGAATATCTCTGGACTGTGGGAAGAGAACCCACCAGACACAGGGACCACAGAAAGGCTCCAGTGGGGTTCGAACCAGGAACCTTCTTTCTTAGTTCATTATCCAGGCTGAAGGAGGACGGGGCCTCCTCATATTTTACTTCTTTATTATTGTATCATTTCTGTCCTGTGTCTTAGCTGTTGCCTTGTAAATCAGTTTGTAACTCGCTACCGCGGTGTGCAAACACAGTCAGTCCGTCACAGTATTCCAAAACATCTTCATTCATACAAAAATCCAAAAATGTCACCCAGGATTCAGTTTCTCTGACTTGACCTCCTGCTGCCCCGACGTAACACAACACACCATTCAGCAGAATCCAGCGAACATCAGGACAGACCAAACACAACGTTCATTTCATCTCAGCCTGGGAGTGAAACATCTTCAGCTTCGGTGACTGATCCCGTGCTTACATCAGCCCTGTCAGAGCCGAGGCCGCTCATAGGAAAATGTGTGTACTCGAGACAGAGAGAGAGGAGGGGAGGGGGTTAATCACGGGATCTGCTCTGGATTCAGACGTGGATTAGACTGCTGGGTGAACAAGGTGACTGCTGCTGCTGCTGCTGCTGCGATGATGAGTCTGTAAACCGCAGTGACAGAGCCTTCGTCCTTTGGGGGGGTGAGCGTCCAGCAGCTTTGTCTACCAGATGTAAATTCCTCCACTGTTACGGAACTCTTATGCAACTCTCAAATTATGAATGAGTAAATGAATACAGCACACACGCCGAAGAAAGGAAAACCGCCTGCGTCCAGACGGCCGAGTTTGCACTTCCGTCTTCTTCTTCTTTTTTTTTCTTCACTTTTTCCGAGTTCATGCAGTATTTTCCATCACTGTAAAAACAGCTCATTGAGGTAGAGTTGTCTGGGTTAGAGCATTGCCCTGTTTGACTTTTCCAAGTGTAACATGTGTGATTGAGCTTTTAAATCCAAGCAGTGGAACCTCGATATGGAAATAGTGTATTGTATCATGTCTCATGGAAATCTTTCCAAGGAAATTCAAGGGGGCAAAGGGGGGCATGGACTTTTGCCTCCGTTTGGGTCTTTTGATCTGCTCTCTCTTCTACGTCAGACGTGCTGTGCGTCTCTCCTTCACATTCAATCTGAGCAGAGCATCCATTTTCTGTACTGCTGACCCCAGAGATGGAGCTCAGAGCTGCAGGAGGCCGGAGTCTGTCCTGTTTTAAAGGAGCAGTTTGACATGAAATTGGTTATTTTAAATGAGAAGACTGACTCCAGGATCCAGAATCTATAAATATACAAATATTTTTATTTGAACGGCTGAAACGAGCGTCCTCAGGTGTCGAGGGCTCCACGTGACACTTATGTAAGTGTCGAACAGGACGTGGATTGGCATGATTGCAAACTGTCTTATGTCACAGAAACACGCCCTTGTGTAAACACCTTAGAGGTCCGGTGTTTAGGACTTAGTGACACCTGAACACTCCCTTTCCAAACACGCAGGAGAATCTGAGGTGAAAGAAAAAGAGGCTCTATCTAGTGCTATTTGGTTACATCGTCCTGTGGTTGATTACACAGTGATTACAAGCGAATGAAAACTCATATTACAGATCTGTCTAATCTTACACACCGGACAGAGGAACTTTCCTTTTTCATCGATCTGCAGCGTGAAGCTCAAACATCCAAGTGAGCTAACAATATTTTCTGAGCGGAGGGGACCTTTAACATCAGCAGATATCGGCTGCTTTAATAAATCAGATGATGCTAATGAAGCAGCAGTTTCATTATTATCACTAGATGTGCGAGGAGCAGCGCCGTAGCTGCTGCTGGGAAAGAGAGCTCCTGACGGGGTTTCAGTGTGGGCAGTCGCTGGCATGTCATTGTGTAATAAGGAATCTTATTTCCTTCCTGCCACAATTTGAGATCCCTGGAAAACATTTTCCTTCTTTTTCCGAACGCGTACGAATGAACTAATATGTTCCATCAACATGGAAATTACATACATCCACGCTGGACCCAAACCACCTCATTATGTAACAGGATTCTGATCGATACTCGAATGTTTGTAGAGAGACTTCAAGTGTCTTAAGTCCAGTGGAAAAGTGGCAGAGCAGCTCATGGATTTTTCCATTTTTTTGTTTTTTTGAGGGCAGCGTTATAAAATCCCATGAAACTATATCACCCCCCTCTTTGTCTGCACCACTTTCTGTCTCATCCACCTCTGTCTGTATCTTTTATCGACACACTGTGATGGACGCAAAAAAAAAAAGTGAATACTCGGTCGTCAAAACAAAGTGGAACAAACTTCTTCAGGATTTCAGCCTTAAGAAAAAGAAACTCACTCCTCCCATTGCAGCTTCGGACTGTTCAGCCTCAAAAATCACAATGAATTAGTCGTTGCAGCAGTTAAAGATGTGTTTAATCCAGCCGGTCTTAGGGTGATTTGGGCGGGTTCGTTTAGTTGCTTTGGGAAAGCATTAACCGATGTCATTAGAGATCACAGGGAGAGGCAGGGAGACACATCTGCAGCTCTTCTTTAACAGTCATGGGTGCTAAGACAAATCAAAGCATTCCAGGCCCACAGAGCTATAAATAGTGTCAGAGGAGGGTGTGTATGTGTGTGTGTGTTCATGCTTTGCAATGTTTCTGTCAGGGTTGGGGGGGGTGTACTGTCATTGCCAAAATCCAGTGTTTACACAGCGCAATAACAGTGTGTAGTAAACAGTTCATCTGCACCAGCTTGTTCATTAGTTGGTGTCAGTCCAACTCGTCCATCAGGGAGCTTTGTGTTATTTCAAAAAACACCTCGCTGCATCCGAGCGGACACGTTTAACGTGGCATTTAATCCAAATGAGAGTTACTTTGTTAAGGTTTACAACCCCCCCACTCCGAACCGTGCAGGAGGAGTTCGGCGTTCTCTCTCCGGGGGCCACTGGACGAAGGCCCGGCCGTTGATGTGGTCGCCTTGGCCTGACGTCTGGTTATGGATCCCACATGGTTCCATGCTATCATTTGTATTAACCGCTCCCAGTCAAGACCTCTGTTCAGTCTGTGGTATATGATAATGGTAGTCTCTCACTCTCTCTCTCTCTCTCTTGCACTGTTCCACTGGCAGCAGCCTGTAAGATGTTTCCAAGCTGGAAAAAAAAGTTCTGACTGTCTCGAAGTGCCAGAGATAAAAACGCACCGACTTTGTGATAATTAGCATGGATATGTTGTGTAACAGCTGCAAGCTACCAATTCTATTTTTTTTCTATATTTTTAATGCAAAGTAAATTTCAAAACTTACCCTGACTCTGATTGGATTGCGGATTTGGCAGTGGACCAGCTGGGCCTCCGTAGCGCTGGCTTTAAGAGAGGCCACGAATGTTAAGGTTAGCGGGCAGCTCTGTTGACTCTGGAGTGGAATTTCACTTTTCATGGGACTGATTAAGTTAAATGGTTTCTTTTAATGGTATAACTTACGCATTTGGGCAACGGAACAAGAAAGACGAGAGAGAGAGAGAAAAAAAAGAGTTGGGCACACGCTGCTGTTTTAATTTGAACATGCAGTCCTGCATGTGAGAATCCAGCCCAACTAAAACCATCTCTGCGCTGTGCAACACTTTTTAGAAGCTACATGGACAATTAACAGAGTTCCCTCTAAAAACTTGATGAAGGTTTTCCATGGAGACGTTAATAAATAGTGATTTAGTGAATTTCTAATGAGGTCATGCTCTAATTTTGAATCCTGTGTGTGTTTTAATGTCAGAGTTTGAGCTGTGGATCACCTGAGACGTGTAGGATGTGACCTCGAGTGGAGGAGAGTGAAAACAGGCACCAGGGACTCCCTCCTCTGGTGAGAGAGTGCCAAACACCCGGCCTTCCTTTAATCTGCAGCGCATGTCCTGTGTAACTTACACTTCATCAGAAACTGGACACACACACACACACACACGCAATCGTAATAGTTTTTGCATACAAACTGTGGATGATCGCTTCAGCCCAAATTTAGTTTCCGTGCCTCTGGAGGGGATTCCCTGGGAAAAACATCAGTTTGTTTCATTCACAAAAATCTGTTTCCGTGCGTGTTCTTATCGCAGGAAGTCTCCAGCCACGTTACAGAGCCACAGAAGGTCACATCCAACTCAGCCAGCTCCATGTTTGCAGCTCAACACGAGCCACATGAAGGCCCATTATTATATTTCATGCTCACATCTTGCACAATTTTTAATTAGAATCATTTAAACCACAACAAAGATCTCTGAATAATAAATCACATGCATCTATTTCAAACACGGTCTTCTTAAAGGAACCATGAATCCATCCTGTCTGTATCCAGAGCTCGACATATCTTCTTCATGTGTCACACATCTCTATTATTAGAGACCATTACAAACACATCAGTGAGTCACCCTGTTGCTGTGGGTGACCTTTTTTTATTATTTTAAACCATGCACACATACAGCGCAGTTTGTTTTGACTCAGTCCCACGTACACCGTCCTGCTGCCATAAATATTCACCAGAGAACTAAATGTATATTCATCCGCAGCTGAAAATAGTCCCCAACCAACGCACCGCCCTGGGGTTAAGGTGATCACTGAGCTCTAAAGATCTGATTCTTCCATAATGTGTTACAAACTCTGAAGAAGGCACGAGAAAGAAAACATGAGTTTTATTAATCATCAGCACAACATCGACATCGACACAGTTCTCCCTTTTTTTTTTTGTTCTGCTCGTTTCGAGTGCAATCAATGCTGTTAAATAAAACATGTTAATAAATAAAAATAATCATAAACAGGTTATTTACAAGCAACACAATCGTTTCAGCTTCATTCACGTTTTGGAGTTCTATTACAACATAAAAAATAGAATCAGGTCGTACAAAAAGAAAAGCTCTGTGCAAACTCGGTTTGTTCAGTGGAGATTAAAAGATGAGTTGAAATGATTCGGTTATGGCACCCTGGATGCTCATCGAGTCAGGAAAAGGACTGATTTAATTTGTGGTCGTGTTACTAATTATTTACAGCATCTCCACCATCACAGCACTAAAGAACTGAAACAGGAGCGTACTATCATATCGGATGTGCAGTGGTAATACTTATTGACATTATTCACATTGTATCTGACTCATGAGACGTGATTTCATCAATTTTCTTTCTTCTGTTCACACTCCGGGTTAGTAAAGGTGAGCGCTGCTGGATTAGACGGCATGGAGAAGAAGAGGGGGGCAGCTGGACGTTGGTCACCGGGGTATTTTCAGTTATGGCTTTAGGTCACCGTCAGTGAGTCATCATGCAATGCTGAAGCGTGGCCGGTGGTGGCTTTGCCGAGCAGGCCACATGAGAAGGCTGCAACATTCCCTCACAGCCAGCCGGGAGCCCTCGGCGGAAGGTTTTTTTTTTTTTTTTTTCTGGGGGGGACTGCAAATAAACCAACGCTCCTTTGTGGCCGTTTGGACCGCGCTCCACAAACACTAACAACTCAGGGTCCGTACAAAGAGACAAAGACAGATTTAACATCAGACATCACGGGGTCATGCTAAAATAAACAACCACACCACCTCCGCCGTGTTGGGCTGCAGCATCGCGGTGACGCATAAACAAATACACAAACTTGCAGACATGTGTTTTATGCAAAGTCTAGCCAGTAAACTCTTTTTTTTTTTTTTTAACCGTATAATTCTCAAACTCCATTTAGACATCACTGTTTAAGGAGAGTGTGAATCAAGTCCTGAGTGAGAATGCGACGTCAATTTCAGTGTCTAACAATAAAAACGCCTCCGCTATTTAAAACTGAAATGGAAATTAGAGAAAATTAGTTTCCAGCCTCGAGTGACACATCTACAGACCCGGCAAACTTTTCCACTCACTTTGCTTCGTGTGAGTTTTGACATTATAAAACAAACTGCGTGATTTATCATTCAAAAAGCTGCACACCGCGTTACATATTTACATTTCTGTTAACGCTCGTACTTTGGAGAGGACGGCTGACGGCCGAATAAGCCACAAATCATCAGTTAGTCTTTGCATCAAACACGTGTAGCGAGTTAACACTGCTTTTTAACACTCCCTCTCTGTCAGTGAACAGCCTGTCTCACTTCAGAACAAATTAAAGGAGGATGAATCCGTGTTTGACTCTCTGGCCTAAGCGCAGGCTCTGCTGAATGAAGACAGGGACAGGACGCCTTTATGTTTTTTTTTCCGTACAGTAAATGAGGCCGGAGGTCTCCTCTCAGTCTTTAAGAGGTCAGCTTGGAGTAGCTGGGCGGGGAGAAGCGTCTGCGGAGGTACTTGAGGATGTAAAGGGGCAGACAGCTCACCAACGTGATGGCGGTCACCTTCCACAGGAACGACACCGTGGTGATGAAGTATATGTCTGCGGAGGACGGAGAGTCAAAGGTCAGAGTGAGGTTGCAGGATAGAGACAAACATTGTTAACAGTTTTATCGTGACTGTAGCTGTTTGTCAGGAAGTCACCACACCTGAAGAGAAGGTACGTTAGCCAGTTCGATGTGCAAACTCTCTGAAACTCGATGATGCTCAGTGACGTTCTGACGTTACACGTACAAAAATCTCTGGAGCTGCATCAGCCCTCGAATGTGACACACCAAACATACAAATGTCGTTGGAAAACGTCCAACAAAGTGTGTAAACTGCACATGCAAAACAGAAGAATAGCCTTTTAAAATCTATTCCTGACTCGACTTCAAGAGGGAGGAATGTCCAAAAAAAGGTTACACTTGACCACATGCCAGTCATGATCGTCAGCGGTCGAGATCGGAGGCTGAAAATGGAACTCCACACCCCGCATAAAGCTCAAAATAAAGGCTTGAAAAACTCTCGGTTTGGGTATTTCATATGTCATGACTCCTAACACGGCGCTACTAAAATTGGATTTTTTTTCTTGCAAACTCGAGTAAATAAACGTCCAATGGTGTGGCAACACGTAGGCTGAGAGAGCAACAACATTTTGTGCTGTACAAGCTGTTTATGTCTGAATCTGTTTCTATCGACACTGAAGAGAAGATTCACTCTGTGGCCAGTCAACACACCTTCACTGTGACAAACACACGGACCTCTGCAGTCCACAGGAAGCTAACAGGACTGTCGGCATTTCCTCTTTCATACTACAATATGCCTGAGCCTCGACCACACCAGGACATTTGTCAATGCACTCACCTTTAGCCTTCCTAATATCCAGCATACCACAGCTTATTGTACACCAGAGGCATAATATGAGCGAGCGGGTCCCCCCTCACTGCTGACGTACTATTTCAAGGTCAGCAAAAGCACAATAACATCAATCAGGCTGCGGTGAAGTGAATGCAGGCCGCGTTTGTCTCGTCTCGGTGAAATACGCCGCTGCGTGGGTGGAGTGTGAGCTTGTGTGTGTGCGTGTGTGTCCGCTCACCTATGAACTGGTGCAGGAAGACGAGCGAGGCGACGTAGCAGGATAAGCTCAGGAGCTCGGCGACGATCATGAGCCAGTGCCACGTCTGAATGGTCAGCGCGACCATCAGCAGCTCGGTCAGGATGAGAGAGGTGAAGGAAATGGCGACGATATGGACGAACTCTGACTCGAAGAGCAGCAGGGCACCGTACATGATGATGCTCCCTGTGGAGAGACAAAGAGAGGGCGCGACCTGAGAGAGAGAAACCAACGCTTCACACGTGTGGCGTTACAGTCGAGACCAGATCAGAGCTACGAAGTCCTGAAACAACGAGAGACGGACGTCAGAAGAGGAGTTAAGAAACAAGAAACAGCTTCATACTTTTCCTTTTTGCATCTTTTATCTCTCCCATTTTTTCCTCTTGCAACATTTCCTATTGTCCTCACCTCACTCTCCCAGTTTCCTGCTGCTTGTGTGATGGATGTGTTTGTCTGATCTGAGGTCCTCTTAGTGGCTTTGATTTTCTTTGTTTCAGTATTTTGGACGTTAAGTTGAAAGCATAAATCATGATATTTATTTTTCTCCTCCATTTCAGTAACTAACAATATTATCAACTAGAGTTTTAACCTCTCTGATAATCTTTCATCAGTTTCAGGGCTTCAGACTGAACAGCATTCATTCTCTCGCCATTTGATTGTGACAATTCTTTTAAAAATCTTCCACCTGTCACAAGAAAAAACACTTCTTGCACCTTGAAGGTCCGGCAGAATGAACGGTGAGTAAACACACCCAGCTCCGGGCTCAATCACTTTGATATTACTGAAGATGCTAAATATAGTAACATCAGTTTTGGTTTCGGGGCGTAGCTTTTGATGAACCTTTTCACTTCAAATGGTCCATGTCGGAAAGCCGCCTCAGGCTGTCCACACACAGAAATAAACTCCTCCAGAAATTAAGACGAGTGTGTGTGTGTGTGTGTGTGTGTTGGCTGCTACAGGCTGATGTGTCACAAAGCAGAGCGGAGCCTTCTTTTATCTCTGTTATAGTCAGGTTCTGATTTGTTCGTCTGTCTACATTCATCCATCCGATCGTCATCTCGTGTCTGATCTGCTGCCTCGAACATCTGCACTGGACAGAGATGAGGTCTAAACGTCTGAATGCAAAATGACTCGGAGTGCTGTCTGCACTCGATGCTGACCTTACAACACGTGTGTTTGTGCGTACGTGTCTCTCCTGCGGCGGCAGCTGTTGCACAAACTCTCGCTTACCTTGATAGATGCTGATTAAGACCCATATTAGAAACGTCTTGAACGACAGCGGTCGACCCTGCGGAGAGAAAACAGGACACACACTTCATACGTGTTTCTGTGTGTGTGTCATATTTGACTGCACTGTAACAGTCAGTGTGTGAATACCTTCAGGAGATCTTTGTACAGTTCTGGGTACAACATGGCGACCTCTGACTTAACATCTTTGTCCAACACGAGCGAGAAGACGGGGAACATGGTGTAGACAGTGGAGTATCTGAAACAGACAAACTCATGTGACCTCAGCGTGTTGGGACGTGTTCCCGATAAAATGGCAGACGGACAAGAAGTTTCACACATTTCATTGTTTGGATCAGCAGTAAAATGCATCAGTCCAGTGGTCGATACTTTCAGATTTTCCCCCCATCTCGAATTTCAACAGTGCTTTAACACAGAGGAAATGCCAGGGGACAGACAGCCAAATGCTCTCTCGATAAGTCATCGCCTTTCAGAGTTTGTAGCTCACCCGATGGTCAGAAATCCTTGGTAGAGCGGGACTGAAGCGAAGAAGAAGACAGAGGAGAAGACGGTCTGGACAAACAGAAAAAGGAGAAGGAGAAAGTCAGGGAGACATTTTTTATTCATCGAAATGACTTCACAGACGATAATGGCAGACATCAGGAGCATCACATCACCATTTTTAAAAGTTCAGTGTTGCATCACAGAATCGAGCCCGTGCACATAAAACGCAACGCCGCAATAAACGTTGTTTCACCGCAGAGCTACTGCTGGAGAAGATCAAACTCCGGCCTCCACGCTAGGACGGTGCCAATACTGAGCCGTCAAACAGTCAGCCTACCAACCAGGCTGGCCCCGAACCAGACAGGTCACAGCTGCGGCTGTGGTCGGTGTTAATGTGAGACATGTGGAGGAGGGCCTCCCTAAAAACCCCAAAATCCATGATGCAGTGAGTCATGGGCTGTCCCTCCACGGCGGGGGCTGAGGTTGGACTGGTACATGGGAACGGTGTGTGTGTGTGTGTGTACGGGAGGTGGGTGGCTCAGAAGGGCACCACGGGCTGACTACTCTGAGTCATCGTGCACCCCACCCATCGTGACCACCCCCGAAACTTCACATTTAGATTTTTAGGTGTCGTGGATAAACATAACCCGTGTTTCCCTGCCCCGGCTTTAAGATAGCACACACTCCGACGTTTGATGGTATTTTAGGATGTTTGGCAGCCGTCCTCACGTGCGAAGGGCCAAACACAGAATCACATGCTCAGCCTTCAGTAAGTTTCAGGGTGATGAAGCACTAAACCCAGGTGAGCAGCGTTTCTAATGACTTGCATGACAGACGTATGGCAGCTTGTCTGTTACAGTGTAGAGTGTGTGTGTGTGTGCCTTGTTGTTGCTATGCCACCTGCACCCCTGACCACATATGAAGGTAATCACAGCAGCCCCGTAGCCTGCACAGCGGACTCACAGGTGGACGGCATTAGCGCCGTGAGGAGGCCACACACTCCTTTATAAGCGTGTGTGTGTCCGTGCAGGTTTGTTGTCTGATCGCAGCAGTTTTGTTCGTTTTTATGAGCTCGTTTTTACACTTTCATCCAGTGAACCGGGCTTTTACAGGGGTTTTTTTAAATCTGCAACATAAAACATCAAACATACACTGTGGAAGACTTCAGTTTTGGCACCACTGGGTGTTGGAAATGTCTTCAAGTTCCCTCAGGAGGCTTTTTGTTGTTCATGTTCATCATGTTGCCTTTTATGAATGTAGCCATGACTTTATTATCTATCTTTACAGGAATGCAGCTTATTCAGTAAATCAAATGAAACCTTTCAAAAGTCAATTAAAAACTGACCTTTTCTTATTTGCATAATCTTGTGGAAATGACCTGATTTTCTGAGAATGAGTTACCGTGTAACTGTTTGCTGGATGTTTAAGTTGTCCTTTACCTGCATGGCGCTGATGCACAGGCTCCTGTGGATGACAAACTGGCTGAGGGCTGCAGACCTCTTGTAGCTGTTCCGACCGTGGACCATCAGGAGACGGCCCAAATGTTTGAACTGAGTCACCGAGAAGTCGGCAGCCAGCGAGGCCTGCTTTCCTTCCTGTCAAACACAGCACAGAGGGCAGTGAGGACAGGCTGCAAGAAGGTTTTGCTGACCTGGAAAGCAGTTTCTCTCGGGGTGTTTGTGATGTTTTGATGGTACGGTGACAGATGTACAGCACGGTTCACTTGGAAACAGAAAAATCAGACTGAAATACTTCCTGCAAACACAACATTAGCAAAAATCCTGCAGAGAAATTCGCCGTCACACTCCATCTGTCTTGGTGCTGTGCTGCCGTCCCTGTATCTCTGTGCTTTGTATACACAGCCAGGTTGGCTGCACTGCATGCTCGTGCATGCGAGCCCCTCCATGTGAAACCTTTGGCTTTGAGGTGTAAACTGTAGATGATTTATTTATTTCGACCAAAGCAAAGGTGGAGAGTGTGAGTGTGTGGAAAAGGCTAACAAAGATGGATTTGGTGAGTTTTATTTAGTTTCTGTCCCATTTGAAAGTCACGATAGTACGACGAGCAGTGACAGCAAAAACGATCCTACTTTGATCTGTCTGCTGTCAGACATTCAGAATAAAAATGAGCCTCTAATCGTGCTCGTATGCCTCTATCTGCAAGACTTTCTTTCCTCAGACCTCCTGCAGGTTTGCTGTCACTGTGATGTTGCAGGATAACCTGTGAAGACTTTAGTAAGATGCTCCCAACATAACCGCCTTGATGTTGTTGGAAAAGCTTCTGTAGTAGGAAGATTTTGTTACCCTTCTTCTTTATGCTAAGCTAAGATAACTGGCAGACAGAGTGACGCTGACCTTCTCAGCCAACTCTTCCCCTCTCTCCAAGTAGTCACCGCTGATAAATGTATGAGGTCCACTTGAGAGGGGATTTACAGAGAGACTCTTACTTTTACTTAAGCATCCTGTCATCTTTGTTTCCTCTACTTGGACAATAGATCCTCATAAAGAGGAATCATCTGCATGCGCGTCTCTTCACATGTCTCTTAACGTGAGAGAGGTCTTGACAGGAAAGGCAAAGCGAGAATCCGTGCGAGTGGCACGTCAGTGAGAGGCGATGAGACGGAGAGAGCCTTACTTTTCCCTCCACTCCCACGCCACAGTCGGCTTCCTGGATCATGCTGACATCGTTTCCTCCATCCCCTAAGAGAAAACAAAAGAGCCACGGAGGTGTCAGGATTCACATCAGTGACTCACCGATACAAACTTGTGGTGTTGTGTTTGTGTGAATTTCACGAGGCACTCCCTTAATTTGGCCCGATTAAAAGATCAGATCGACTTCAGCCGGAGAAAGGAAAATGACTTATCTGTTTGGAATTTACAAGATAATGGGTGAAACGCACATTGTTCATAAAAATATCTTTCCAATCACGTACAAAACATTCATTGTTCCACTGTCATGCATTAAAAATATGTTAAAAATATGTTTTGACGTGATTCTGCTGAGCAACAATATCAATTATCCCCGAGTCCTATGAGTCATCTTCATCAAGTGATACATAAGTTATCATTAATGCAGGTTTAATGGAGAGCTGGTGAGATGAGAAGTGAAGTGACAGAGGTTTGTGGACGTGGAGAAGTCGTTAAATGTTAAAAACCTGCAGCGTGAACTGATCCCCTCCTCCAAAAAGCTGTTGGATTTCTATTTTGGACTCACCTACAGCGCAGGTGAGTTTGCCTGTGCGCTCTTGCAGCAGCCGGACTATCTGAGCCTTCTGAGTCGGGGTACATCGGCAGCAAACCACAGCGGGACACTGACACGCGAGCTCCATGAACTCGTACTCGTAGTATTTCAGACAAACCTGCAGAGAAAGCCACCGTGTAACTGATCTCAACTGTGGATCTTCAACACCTCGACTTAAGCTTACAGTTTAACTCCTACTGCGGTTTAGAAAGTGACTCTAACCACAGATACCACTTCCAGAGATGCTTCAGTGGCAGCGAGTTTTATCAAGCATCACACAGAAATCATGTCAGAGTTTCATAAGGAGAGAGAAGTCAGTGGAGGGAGGGTTACACACACACACACACACACACACACACACACAGATGCACTCTACCTCAAGCGAATCCCCGGATATCACCAGCGCGCAGTCGTGTTTTCTCCTGAAAGCGTTGAGCTCCAGGTGGGCTTCCCCTCGCGTTGTCACCTATAGCAGAGGCAACCACATTTCTAAATGCACGCACAGGCGACGCAACACGACGAGAAAACAGAAATTTATCAAGGATGGAAAATCTGTCAGCGTTTGCATCCTGATAGCTATCAGACCGGCGGCTCTGAAGAATGGCAGCTTGCTTCCCTGCAGCTGCAATGACGACAAACGTTGGAACATCCAACTAAAATAAATATTTCTGATAAGACTGAATAAACTGAATAATGTTCACGTTTGAAGTGGGGAGGACTTTTTCTTTCCTGATAGCTAAAACCTGTAAAACAGCACGCACTGCATGGAAGTGACTGGGATCATTGCTATGACTGTGTGTGCTGAACTATGTTACTCACTCAAACGTCTCGCCCAAAGACTGAAGCTGAAATCTGTCCTCATAAATAAATAAAACATATTTTGGAAGTTAACATGAGGCTGTAACTGTAATACCTCTTAATATAAATGGAGATAATCTCACATCTCGTGGAGATAATAAGTGTGGATATTTTAATCAGAATGTTCTCGTGTCGTTAAAAAGGATCAAACTCTAAATTCAACAGAACGAAATAACAGAAATGTCTGGCTGGTAACAAATCAGTGAATTTTTAGAATTAATATATGAGAAATGAAAAATGATCTAACTGATGTTCAAAACAATCAGCTGTTAATGCATGCCATCAGATAATTATAAGAATATAATTCATAATAATGTATTATTATATTATCAGGATATGATTCCACTGAAAGAGAAAAAGACAATACAATTTAATTATTCCTCTATATATGCGGGAATTATTATTATTATTATTATTATTATTATTATTATTATTATTATCTTTATACTGCTATATCTACATTGTCTTTTCATATTTTATATTTGCTGTATTTTTTAAAATCTCTTTAAATAATTTGTTTTATTCTTTAATTTTATATTTTATATTTCATGTTTTTGCTGTTTGCATGAATCTCTGCATGTCCTGTACGTGTGGCAACGATAAGGTGGATTTGACTTGACTACAAGCTGCACTAATAAATATTAAAATAATTTTTATGTGAAGAAATTCTATTAAAATATCTGTGACACTGTAACCTCCTCAGTTATTATGCATAATAAGTAAGTAAAGTAATAATAGTAAGTGGAGGATTATATCAACATCATAAAATACGTCTTTGTTTGAAATGAAAAAGAAGAATAAAGTTCTTTAGTGTGCAGTTCGACTCTCTAACACGGACGGTTTAATAAAAACTAGAATCTGTATTGTAAAAATCGTCTCTCACAATTGTGTCAGGTTCAAATATAGACTTAAAAATTCTCCAAAAATGCAGCACTGACAGGGCATGGTGTTAATCTGTCAACAGGACTTATGCTCTGGAATGAATATCCTTCAACCGCTGACTATTCATACGTCAATCCAGAACAGGCCATCGGTGGCCACCAGGAAACTAATCCAGATGTATGCGTTGCAGGCCCAGTCAGCACTCCCCCCGTCCACTGGGACAGGCGTTTTCAAGCCGTGCCAGCCATTGTTATTCTCTTCCAGTAACCGCAGTTGTACGCAAGTTTTAACCTTCCTATATGGCAGGCGTTCCTCCTGCTCTGGCACGGCTCCAGAGGGGAAGGCAGAAGCAGACTATCAAAGCCCGAAAGCTGCAAAACAAATTAGGAAGCGAGCCCTCTGCATGTTCCCTCTGGGAGTGGTTCAGCTGGTTTCTCCTCTCGGTTTGAGCGAAGGCCTGTTTGTTCTCTTTGACAGTGGCTTGGATGCTTTCGCTGGTGGGAGGTGATTTATTCAGCTGTGGATGCTGGCTCGGGCTGCATGCGTAGTTGTGTGGGGCTGTTTGACCACTAGCTAATGGGCCCTGGTCTCGCACACAGAGGATGGATGCCCGTGGGTCGATGGAGTCAGGAAACTGTCAGCGCTGCATTGAACTGGGATGAACCTTGTGGTACTAAAAATCAATTATTACCCACTTCATATGTGTATAAGACAAAGAGGGTCCTCGTGCTGCACTCACAGGTCTGAAGATGTGGATGTCCTGGTTGCGGGTGATCAGATGGGCGTTCTTGGCGGTGCATGTGGCCGTTTCGAGCTTGTCTCCTGTCAGCATCCAAACCTACACGGAAACCAGAATGACACTGTTTGAGATGCTTAAAGAGGAATCCCAGTCAAACCTGTAAACACATGAAAGAATAATCTCTGTTAAATCGGATAACAAAAGCTCAGTTCTAACTGTTCTGGCTCGGAGCCAGAGGTCCGTGTACTTATCTCATGATCAGGTAGTTTTACTTGTTGCAGTACGGCTTCAAACAAACATCAGGCAGATTAAATCAGTGTATTCAGACACAGATATTTAAATGCTTCATTCATCCAAATTAGAAAAAATTGATTATTTGTGACGAGACTGAAGATTGGAGATGACTTTTGTTCTCTCATTGTTCTCATCCTGCATGCATCATGCTGGCAGCATGTTTTCATGGCTTATTAAGGGACAGCTGATAAATTTCATTTTTTAAATTCTGTGAGCAGCTGAAATGAGACCAGATTCACCTCCAGTGTTCTGAGGTGGAGGCAGAACCTCGGAGACTAAACCTGTCTGCACGGCGAGATACTGCAGGAGCTAAATGAGAAATTAGGTTTCTGTGTCTCGGGTGAACAGACCTTTTAAATTAAAAAGAGCAAAGGAGATGATCAGCCCAACTTTTACCACGATGACTAATCAGATTTCTGGTTCCTTTGCAGAAAACCAAACACTCATTCCCATAAAAACGTGGTCAGATATTTTACAGCGACCGTCTGATGTGTGCTACCCGACAACCACTTAAAATGCTTCATTCAAATTCACTAAAGTTGGTTTTTATGCTTAAAGGAGGCACTTGGATGAGGCTTGTTCATGTAGATAGATATGAAAAACATATGTATATGTGCTACCGGGAGAAAAACATATGTGCTTGTCTTGTTTCCTTGTTCTGTTTTCTTAGTTTGTTGCTACCGTTGAGCTACACGCCTCGAGCTATCTGCCCCCCAGACCTTGATGCCTGCGTTGCGGAGGATCTCCAGGGTGGGCCTGACATCAGTCTGGAGCTGATCTTCCACTCCGGTCAAACACAGCAGCTCCATCTCCATCTCCAGGCTCTCAATCACCGTGGCCACCTTCAGAGAGCGGTCATGGACGCTCAGCTTGGCTTGGACGTAGCGCGCCTGTGGAGCAGGAGAGGGATGGGAATGTTTTTTGAGTGGGAGGAGATTAAATTTGTGTGAATAAGGTAGAATCATTGTGAGACTGGAGGAGGAGGGGACAGCCAGGAATAGAAGGAGAAAACATGAATATGGCCACCAGCTGTGGAAGTCATGACAAACAGAGAGAACATTTAAAAACCTGCAACAGAGCTGCATGAACACACACACACACACACATTTCCATGTAACATGATCAAAGTTTCAGTTTAAATACAAACAAGCAGGTATTTGCTTGCAACGGACCTTAAAGTCAGAATGTTTCAGAGAGCTGGAGATGCAGAAGAGGCGAGATGGTTGACGCCCATTTTCAGTGCTCCGGGGCAATTTGCGAGTGAGATAAAGCAAAAACAATCTGAGCATGACTCATACAGGAACACAAACTCTGTGTGTGACTCAGTTGGTGACTCACTGCTGCCCACCAGCTCTGCTCATACAATTATACACTTCAGTAATGGGCCTGGGGCTGAAGACTGCAGGGGAGTCAGCCCTGCCCTGCCCTCCTGAAACAATGAGTGGGGCCCGGGTGTGTGTTAGTGCGTGGGAGGGTGGGGAGTATGGACTGGACCCTCTAATTACCCAACACACACTCTGACATTTAGAAAATACAGAACAAGTCTGCATAAAATATTATCCTGCATTTGAGTCACTGCCAGTGAGAGTGAAATTCGAGATATCGAACACGCTGTGGACATTTCTGTGCTTCAGCAGCTTCACTGAACACACAGACAGACTAAATGTGAAAGTTCGGTCTCGTTCTATGATGAATATGAGACCGTCTCCGTCAGCCGAGCCTCGGGTCGCTGTGGATTAATCCCACGAGATAACACTTGCCTCAAAATCTTGATACTGCTCCTCTGTCAGGGATTTCTTGGAGACCACGAGGACCCTCAGGCCTTCCCTCGCCATGTTTCCGCACTACGAAACAAGAGTCAGCAACATCTGGATTTAGCAGCTTTACAGAGCCCGTCAGTAATTTATAACAGGGGATAAAATGGCTGTTGTCAAATCTTCATCATGTCTTAGTGAACAAAAAAAAGAAGGAGATCCACCTCCTCTTCCAGCCAGTCGTTGTACTGGACGATGCCTGCCATGACCACATCAGCACCCTTCATGTAGAAGGTGATCTCTCCTGTAGATTCGTCCTAAAAAAGAATGACACAGGATATAAAACTTTAAACTTTAACTATCCAAGTGTGTTTCACTCAGCAGGGATTTCCACTCTGCACCCATGTGAGCCACCGGTGCACGTGCAGGACTTTATGATTTTGTGTTGCCTAGTAATGCATAAATTATTTTGATATTCAGAGGGGGGGTTCAAAAAGCTTTAAAAATATTATCACGAGGAAGTGGAGTTTAAAAATCCCAAGCTTCCTGAGTTATGCAGCCCGGCCAACACAAATAAAGTTAGTCATCAGACTTAGTCAGAGGTTATTATAAGGTGAGCTTTTTCTCAGATAATGTGCTTGAACATGAATCTGTTTTTCTCTTGTTAAAGTCGGTGTCGAGTCCCAGTCGCTCCCCTAGCAACAAGCAGCGCGAGCTGTGTGACTGACTCTGCCGGGCCAGAGCGGAGAGTGGACTCAGCAACAGCCGCTGCGATTTATAAAGACAAAAGAGAGCATACATCACAAGCACAAACAAAATGATCTTGGCACTCACTCGCACTATGATGCCCATCCGCTTGCTCTCATAGGTGAAGGGGAAAATCTGCAGGATGGTGAAGTTCAGTATTTGGCCAGTAGGGGTCCGCAGCTGCATGGAGGACTGGTCTCTCCCCACCAGCGTCAAGCCGACGCTCTCAGTCCACTGCACCAGCGACACCTACCAACACCACGGGGGAAATGCTTTAATTAAAACACAGATACACGTGGATGAAGGTGAACATGCTTTCAATGATTCAAGAAAGAAAACTAACTACTGCTTGATGGCGAGGCCATCAGTATGGTGTTCTATTACTTGAATTGCAAAGAAAACAGTGAAGGGCACTTTGGCCTGAGCAGGATGTGAGAGCACAGTAACCATTCAGCTGTAATCAATAAACTCAAGTGTTTCTAGCACTCAAAACTATTGATTGATTAAACCCGGGAATGTCCACTTCTGAACGGAAAATATGTTTTTGTTCGATCATTTCTGAAGGACAGCAACAGACGACATCCTTTAATTAACTCCTGCGTGTGTGTGTGTTTGCAGGTCTGTGTGCAGGGAGGAGAAAAAGAAAAAGGAGACGACGTCGGCCAATAACTTCCAGACCAGAAGCCAGATTACAAACGCCGTCCTTCATCCATCTGCTGACAGCTTTAATGGCCGAGCAGGCCAAATGGACACAGATAAGAGAAAACAACAAAGATCTCCATGTTCTAAAAATCCAGTTTCACGACCTCGGGCTGCGTGGTTTCCGAAATTCCTTATTTTGGAAATTCGTGACCGCGTAGTCTGACAATGCTCGGCCTGGAGCGGTTTAACGTCATAAAAGCTCTGACTACCGTAATGTTTGTCATCCAGGTTGGGAAATATGAAGATTGTGCTTACTCACAGTCTAGAAATAGTCACTCCAGAGGCATTCTTGGATCTGGTGTTGGCCACAACAGCACCACTTTTGTAAGAGCGGTATCTGAGTTGGCTGCAGATTTCTGGACTAGACTGAATAATGCTGAATCCAGCTGCCTTGACTCAGAAGTACCACATGGATGATGAGTTTTTTATGAGTTGAAAAGTAAAAGGATTCAGAGTTCAACTCTCCTCGATGAATCACACCTTGCGAGTCTCAGTCCTGGTGCATGAATGTATGAACAAAAATCCTATGTTCGTCTGCAGATAACGTCACATTTGACTGCACTGGTAGAAAACCATGCATTCAACAGTCGCTCACGCTGTGTCCATAGTGCTCACAGCCAAAACCAGATCTATATTAAGACTTCCTGAAAGCTGTTGGAAAGTAAACTGAATCTTTCTAGATCGTATCAAAGTCATACAAAGCACCTTTCAGGGGGTTTTTGTCCAGTGTGACCTAAAAGAATAAAAAACGCCTCAGTTTCCTTCCCACAATAAAAAGCCACAGATCTTTAATCACGACAGATGCACTGGGCTCTATCAGAACCTGCTATCAGAGGAAATTCAAAAGGGGATAAGTGCAATGGTCCGGGGAGCACATTAAGGAAATCCGTATTTACACCGCAGGAAATGGATGGAAGATGAATTCTGCAGCCCTCTTCCTGATGTTCAAAGAATTCATACTGATCAAGGACATAAACGTGGAATGCCGTTCAGCTTGTGAGCGCTCCCCCTTCATGTAAGAGAGCGGCGAAGACAGACTCGAGATAATGACAAACTCGTGCATCTCGAGATCGGAAGTCTGTTCTCCTGTCGGGCTTTCCGTGTTTGTCCTTGAGAAAACGATGCTGGAGTGAGATTACTGGTACATTTCCCAACAGGTCGAGTTCAAGTGCATAAACATACACGCAGTGTGGAGGGTGTATTTATGTATATTGTGTGATGGATGCACTGCGGCTGTTTCTGTCATGAACGTGGGAATGTGTCCCCAAAAGCAAAAAACATAAATTATTGGTTCAAATGTTTGTAATTAAAGTCTTATTTATTTGTTTACATACATATTTCTGCCTCCTTTTAAAACTCTTTCAGTATTTTAACTGTTAACTTGTTTAAATTAAATTGTACTTCATACTTTCAGCTGCTTCAGCATTATTTTTATTATCATTAATATTAATATTCAAGTAGCATATGACCTGTACAATAAATACAGTCACATTTAGTGAGAACAGAGAGGTGGGGGTGGAACTAAAACATGAGTGTCAGTCATACCTCGTCTGGGCTGGACGCCTGGTACACTCTGCATGTGTCTTCGTAGTGCTGCTCGGCCTCCGCCTGGTCCGTCACCCCGTTGGCCTCGTACACGGGTGTCACGTTGTGCACCAACGCGATGGCCTTCACGGCCTCGTGAACTCTGCTGCTGATTGTCTTGCGGACCTTAGTGGCCGCCGGAGCCCTCGAGGCTGGAAGGTCATGGGTGGGCTGAGGAGAAAGACACAAGGAGCTGTGATCGAAAGACGGGCATGCAGGAGCCGCTCTAGCCTGTACAAGGGATTAAAAATCACAACAATACACAAAGACGCGTATTAAAAAAGCCCTTTTGAAAATAGAGATCACTCTCTGGAGCTTTTAGTCTGAGATCCACCTCACTAACCCCCGTTTCAATTACGGCTGTGACAGAGGGCTGTAAGCATAACCAGATGCGTAAAGTAAATATGAACAATTTGCTTTTGCGTCGTGGCCTTGCTATTTTTAGAAAGCCGCGCGTTCCCGGGGTTAATGGCAGCGTCATTAAAGAAGTCCGGTCAGTGCCTCGCTTGTGGGCTAATCCTGTTTCCTGCTTCGCTAACCTCTGGTGTCAAGGGGGACAAAGAGTGTCATCTGAGGTCAGGAAGCGTTGGACCAAACAATAATCACAAACTGATATGTTTTTCTTAAAACAATGCTCGCGTCTGTTTGTTCGACCCGTTCCCAAGATTTTTGGAATTTCGTTCTTTTCTGTTTGTTTTTAGAAATGTGAGTGAATTTTTTTTACCTGTGTGTAGGCGCTGAACACATGGCTCTGCACTTCATCCATCGAGTCCATCCCATACGCCACAGTTCCAAGATGGAGGCGCCTGAACACCATTTCATTCTGAGTAAGAGTCCCTGGTGAAAGTCACAGATTCATTTCAGCATCAGGCAGCAGACGTGGAAGCATCTCCACGCCTTTCACAGTCGGCCATTTACAGACATTCATCAGTAACTTAAAACAGAGTTTGCACGTCGCACGCGGCGATCGGAAAAAAAAAAAAAAAACACGTTAAGAAAGCCAGAAGCCTTTCCTTCAGCGCGACACACAGCCTCCGTATCCTCACACTCACTTTAAAAGCTTTTTCCGCCAGTATATCAAAAAGACCTCGGGGGGCCTCGCACGTACATTAGCCTGACCCGCGGACCCCGCCGGCCTTATCGCGGTCTGGATGGGAAATGGCTGATCATTTTATTGGGCATGAGGGCCATAAATCTGACGTGTAACACCTTGAGCCTTAGGAAATGCACTGGTGGAGGTGTTGTGCTCTAAAAGTGTGTATGGATGAGAGACTTTTGAATTTTCTTTTTATGATTTAAGGGTCCAATAAGTAGCAGGTCTCCAGGAGCAGAGACCCCGCCACAGAATAACCCCCCTAGGGAAGGAAACGACTTAAATCTGTCCTACTGCATACTTCCTTGGCACATTCCCAACACCATAACCTCCCACTTTAGTGCTCCACACGGTGGCCTCACTGATGGTTCTGGCCACACAACCAGAGGTGTATTAACATAATGTATGCTGCTTTTCACAGCAGTCTAACCTGTTTTATCTGTCAGCAGGTAGGAGATGCGTCCAAGCTGTTCAGGAATGGTGCTAGCCCTCACCATCGTCCCGGGGATCTTGGAGTCTTTCTTAATCATCCAACTGAAAACCATCTTTCCCATGTCCAGATTGACACGCAGACTGCATCGGGTGAAAAAACAGTAAATGAGTGCATGAATTTAAACAGAGTTGGAAGAGAGAGGGAACGTGCTCGCACCTGATGGGCACAATGTGAGAGAGGAGCAGCAGGAAGCGAAAAATCTGGAGGTACCAACGGCCGGCGAAGTGCTGGAGGGCCACCATGACCAGTGACACCACCACGAGGGCCCCGAACAGGATCTTAGTCAAACAGTTTACTTCCAAGTCAAACAAACCCACCTATCATGAGCAACAGAGGCAAACAATGGCAGTCAAATGAACGCAAACAAAGAATGTCCTGCGTATTAAAATATGCAGCGAGTCATCAAGGTGCACAATCATTTCTCCAAGTTGTCGTGCATGTCAAATGATAAAAACGCTTCAGGCTCCTGCTCACACTACTGTACCTTGTGCCTTGGGTTGGAGGTGTTCATGACACTGCGCAGCTCCCTGCCTGTGTAAATCACAACCCCCACCACTGTGCCTGCAGCGGAGGAGAGAAAGAAACTGCCTCGGGTCAACGCAATAAAAAGAACAACATAAAACACAGTATATCAAGAAGACGTTTCCCAGACTTATAATCCTGACTTAAATGGACTTTTTCAGACTAAGAATGACATTTGGAATATGGGATGTGTATTTCAAATTTCCTAACGGATAACACATGCGCGGTCTATCCTGTGGAACCAGCGCACATTGTTTACCATTATGGTTAGCAGCCTCCCCCGAGCTATTTGTTCATTTATAAATGAGTGCAATGTCTCACTTTGTGTGTGTTTAGTTAGACAAAATATCAGATAAACAGTTGTGAGCACAGCAACGTTCCACACAACCCGGCGCCGGCGATCCTCGCTGAGTATCGGCCTGTAGAGCCGCACACATATTTACCAGAGGCGACAACGGTGCTGGCCCACAGGGTGTTCTCGATGCTGAGGCTTTCGTTCACTGGGGGATCCCCATCTTCCTGTAACAGTTGACAAATAAAAAACTGTCAAATAATTGTTATCTATGTCAAATAAAAGGTTTTGTAAACAGAAAGCCGGCTGTATCATCTACCGGAACAAGCAGACGTCTCTGCTACACTGAGCGATACTTTGTTTGAATCCATTAATACAGTTTTAATCAGTTTCACCATGTAACGTTACAAAATGTTTCAGCTGTGACAGTGAGCTCAGCGTCAGCAGGATATTGTCCATAAGTTTCCAATTTCAGCGTCATTTAAAAGCAGATAAATAAAATTCCTTTTTGATCAAACAGGATTGTCTAATTTAACACGTGAACCACGGCTGTGCACGTTTGGTTTCAAAAAGACTTTGCTAATTATTAAATTTGCCTATTTTGATTGTTTTCTTACTTTTTAATCAACTGTGAAATGATTCATGAGGAGCGTCCTGTGCTGGATCAGATTAAATATAAAGGGCTGAATGTCTAACATACAGGAGCACTCACCCTGGTGAAAGTTCCAATAAAGTTATGGATATCAATGTTTGGCTCTTCTGCGTACACGTATGATCGAATCTGTAGAAGGTCCTGCGAGAAAAACACCAAAAAACACAAAGTTACCAAAGCTCCGAATCAAACATCAGGCGTGACGTCTCAGATAATTCACCAGTTTATATTTTTATTTACTTTATTTATTTTGCGGCGATGTTTGCTCTATGGTTTTGCATTTGCATCTCACTGCTGAGGCTCCGCTCGAGGCTACAATTAGTCGTCAAACTGACACATTCAAACAATAAATATTCCCGGACTTGTTTGACAAATATGGCAGTTATTTTATTTTCCCTATCTCGTGGAACCCGAGGCAAATATTGTTCTCCAAAAAAAAAACCCTCTTCCTGTCACCGGGGGCTCAGAGAGCAGCAGATGCATCATCGCAGTTTGCCGAAACACAAATTAACATCTTCAATGTGTCATGTTTCGTTTTACTTAAACAATTAATTGATTAGCAAAATAGCTGCTAACAGCACACCAGTCTGCAGGTGGCAGCTGACTTTAAACTTTATTTTAAATTATTGTAACTAAATAAACAAATAAGTAAAAATACACATTGAATTAATATTTACTGATTTTTGCAATCCTGACCTACTGACAAACTGAAATCTATCCGCTCGAGTGTTTAAGTGCTCAAACACAGAACCTGAACCTTTGACCTTTCAGTCATTACACTCTCTGATGCCCAGGCCACCCTGCAGGTTAAATCGCCGCCGTGTCCTAATGAAAGACTCGCTCCTCTGAGAGCACGGCCTGCACGTGCAATTACTGGCATATTCGTCAATATATGGAGGTGCGTGAATGGCTTAAACGCAGCGTTCAACGTGCAATTTTCCCCTCCACCCTCGCCACCTCTCCCCAGTTTTGTTTTATGGCTCACAGCAGCAGTCGGCAGCCTCTGCGTGCAGGCCACCGGGAGGCGTAGTTTCCAGTCCGTCTCTCCGTCCAGCTGGTCAGTCCGCAGGAAACAGGAACCTGAGAAGGACGAGGGAGGACAAGAGATGGCACTGATGCCAAATGGAAACACATTCAACCCATAGGGGGCAACAACAGACAGGCTTTTAGTTCACAGGGAGTCACAAATCTCTGCTCTTGATCGATCGTGCAAATCACAACAGACACTAAAAGCTGATCACATCTGTGCTAATACACATCTGCCCTGAAGTTTCCACTTTGGATAAATACATAAAAAGGGTTAATTAAACAATTTCACATGTGGTCAGCGTCTTGTGTGAATGGAACAAAGCTGCTGCATGTTACTGTTGGGAGAGAAGTGGAGGCATGCACTGAAAGCCCATCCCCCGACCGGCCGGCCTGCCTGCCTGCATGCGTCATCCTGCCCAGAACTCCCAATCCCTGGCCTAGGCACTTCATAATTGACCTAATGGCCTCCACATGGAAGAGAGATAACCGAGCACTATTTCCAGTAAAACAAAGCTGTTGTTTTTCTTCCCCCGACAGGAAGACGCAACAACAACAAAGCGCCCGGCCTCTCTTGGAGGATCACGTCTGGCTTTTCTCCTTGTGAGGAGATTATTAGCGCGCTGTGACTGAGGGCTTATTTTGAATGGACTTGTGGATTTTTGTATATGTGCAAATAAACAATGTGAAGCACTAAGTTTGTGTCAGCACTGACAAATCTTGTCCTAATCCATATTTGATTATTCAGATGAGGTGTCATCCTCTTGTCTCCTGCTCCGTCTTTGCATTTGATTCTTCCCTGACGCATGATTTCCTTTCCATTATCTTCTCATTTGAATGACAAAA
This sequence comes from Nibea coibor, assembly GCA_023373845.1. Classification (NCBI taxonomy): domain Eukaryota; kingdom Metazoa; phylum Chordata; class Actinopteri; family Sciaenidae; genus Nibea; species Nibea coibor. The sequence goes on along the minus strand of CM041717.1, from coordinate 23,580,854 downwards.
ACAGTCATAGCCGAAGATGAAGAGAGAGCAATGCTTTGTCTGCAGCGCCCGTCTGACTCTTACACGCAGCAGAGACGCTCTACTACCTCAAACTTTGAGTGATAGTTAAGTACTGGACCCAATTACAATTTAGACATTGTAGGACTTCCTGTCCTGGCTCAGGGCTAATCCCTGCACCTCAGCGCCTTTTTAAACAAGTCATTTCCCCGGACCAGCCAGCCAGCTAGGCAGGCAGGCAGGCAGGCAGGCAGGCAGGCAGCCGGCCTGTTGTGGAGATCTGGATGAATGACCAGCAGATGTTTACCATTTCTTTCAGAGGTCCTTAAAAAGATCATGTCAGCAGGAACACGCTGGTTCTACAAAGAAAGGCAGAAAGAAAAACATGACTTCAACATCGCTTCCTGATGCCGCACTTCTCCTCCACCCTCCTCAGCTCTTAAAAAAAAAAAAAAAAAGACTTTCAGGCTTTTCATGTGCCACATTACCAACAGCCAGTCAGTCAAAATAATAAGCCCTCCAGCAAATCATCCTGTCGTGGCCTGAGCGGGACCCTGACCAGGTTTTACACTCTGCCTGACCTGCTCCCTCTGCGCTAAACAAACAGGACAGCTTCCTCCAAAAACTGAACTGCGTATGGATTATTGCTAAGTGGTCGATACTCTAATAAAGGCGTATTGTGGCTCTTCAAATGCAGGTTAGATTTACTCTGTGCTGATGAGTTTGTGACCCACATAACTCTGATTCACTCAGTCATATTAGTGCAATGCGTAGGACAACATGTGTGACCTTTCCTTCAGCTGCGCTGAAATGAGTTGGAAACTGAAGACAGGACTCACTTCTCATGTTTCATGCAAAGACCAAAGAATCCAGTCAGGCCACGAGAGGAGCGACACAACAGATTCCCCTGAACGCTGAAACTTAAGATGTCTGAAACTATACATGAAAAAAATACCAAATAACACGACGTAATTAAATTAGTGTTTGGGATCTAATTAAAGGCATTTCAGGTTCACGTCTGTTGCATTGAGTTTGACAGGCTGAGGCTCGGCATTGATCACAAGATTACAAAATCTTTACTAACTCCTTTCACCTCAGTCACCAGTTGAGCACACAGAAGATTAACCACCCTCTCGTTACTCGCTGTCATATAAACGGGACCTCGACAGCGACTCAAAAACTATTCGCAGGTGTAGATGAGACGACGTTTGACAAACCTTTTCCACGATTATAAGATCTCCAACTTGAATGCCGCTGCTTTTAACCTTCACCGTGCCTGGAACACAAAAAGAATGTAAAGTTAACGCAGTGTATTCATCACATTTGAACATCTCAAGTGTTATTACACACAGGCGCTGACGCCTCAAAGCTCTTTCGTCTAAAACATACAAAGGTCTCGTGTGTTTTTTTGAAATCAAACTTCAAGAGATGAACGTCTTCTTCGGGTGAACTGTCCCAGTGAATTTGGGAAAGCAATTTTCCTTTGCAAATTTGAAAGAATGCCGGGGGAGTCGAGTCCCTTTTTCTCCCGTTTCATTCGGAATGAACAGGCAAAATTGTTTGGAAGAGATCACCGACCCTTGACCCCTGCCGTGACCTCTGGGCTTTGCATATGTAAGACATTAAAGCACATTAATATTGCCATGCATTAGGCTCGGAGGGGGCTTCGCGTGAGCGCTCGCCTCCACTAACAAAAACATTTTCAAGATTGATTTACAGAAGAAAAGGACAATAAATAATGGAAGGACAATAAAAGATGAAGCTTGAAGTTTTTCTCAGCCACATTTGCTGCTAAACATTGATTCATTGATTGATTGAGTCCGTCACTGCTCCCAGCTTGTCAAATGTAAAGATTTGTTGCTTTTCTTTGTGATACATGGTTAAAAAAATCGTTTTTTCCTCCCTCGGTAAATGAATTAATCATTTTCACTCTATTTTGACAAGTTGCAGACAAAACTAAATGACCTTCCTGTGCTAGAAAACAACACACCGAGTCCTGACATCATAAAGTTTCTATAAAGCACAAGATATGCGCGGGGAGCCGCTATCATGGAGGCAAGCAGTCATTGTGTTTATGGGTAAAACAAGCTGCCACATCAAAGGAGCAAAGTGATGGAAACCACAAGAGGTCTCCTGCTTTTTATTGCTGGTAGCACTTTATACCAAGGCCTCTTATGTACACTTTTACATCTCTGCTTTGAATTACCCACCATTTCCCCCAGCCCCTATAAGTTTTAATAGGACCGAGCTCCTACAGTTAATAGACGCCGATGCTGAGAAATAAGCAACATGTTTCAAAACATAACCGGCATCGTCCGGGCTTCCGATCCTCACCTCTCGTTGAAAGCTTGCTGTAAATCTGAGAGTTCACCTCTTTGTCTCGGAGGTAGCATCTTATTTCCTCGACCGCCTCTCTTATGACAGTGATAGCCAAAACAAGACCCTGGAGAGAGAGATTAAAGTTACGAAAGACAGCACACACACTCCACATACTGTTTGACTGAAGATTTCCATCAGACAAAACACCAAGGACACAAATGAAGCATGAAAAATCCAACAGTTTGACCGCGACAATAAACAATCGCGAGGAACGCAGCTGAAATGTCACATACCAGAGGGACCCAGTAGGTGTAGAGCTCCCCTAAGCGCAGCTCGTTGATGAACTGCGAGCAGGCCAAGAGCAGAAAGTACAAGTTGAAGAAGTACTTAAACTGATGGAAGAGCACCTGTGAACCAAACACAGAGAAACACGGAGTCAAACATTTACTGCGTCACAAGTTAACATGGATTTATTCTTTTAAAGGCCATGACTGATATCGACATCAGTTTATGGTCTGAGGTCTGTTGACGGGGCCGGTGTTCCAGCAAATATCAATCACACAACACAGATACATGTCACAATTAGAGCTCCACCCGTTAATCCACCGACAGGATATATCAAACAGCAACTATGTTCGTGTTTATTTGTCTTCTCTGAGAGTGAAGTGAAGATTTTAGGCCTGTCGGCTGCACAAAACAAGTTTTAGGAGGCTGCAATGGGGAATTTTCACAGTTCTCTGACACTTAGACCAAGCAATTAATTAATATACTAAGAAAATAATCTGCAAATTAATTAATGGATAATGAAAATACTCTTTACTTGCATCTATAGCCATAATATAGGACATTTTCTGGAACAAAACCTGATGAGAAACTGTTATACCTTCCTCAAATATATAATATTGTCCAAAAAGACTAACTAGTGTCACACTCATGCATCAGCTGCACTCAGTTTCATTACCACCAGTGTGCCACATTGCTACCAGGGGAAAACCTCACATCGCTGCTGTGCGTCACTTCCAAAACATGCAGCGAGCAGAGAGCCTGCACAGAAAACATCAAGACTGCGAGATGTTTGAGTGAGAAGAACTTCTTGACATGAAGCAAAGTACAGAAAAAACGTCGCGATTTGCAATGCAAAAAGGGCTTCGCTGCTCTTCTGCCGTCCAAACAAATTTGAGCTACTTTTAATGTCTGACTTCATAAACAAAAAAAAGGCATAAGATCTTAAGACAACTGAATGTCTGGAAAACAAATGCATATGGAAATCAGTGTGGGGAAAATGTGAGGGTCAAAAACACGCAGCTCAGCAGCTACTGTCCATGTAATCATGAAGATCCGGAGCTATCAGCTACCGAACTATCCATCAGATCAGACATTTTACTACCATTTATGATTGACTGATGTTCTTTTTATATTGCCGACATGTAAACGGAAGAAAGTAATCAATACTTCATTCACAAACTCAGCCTCACTCGTACCGGGCCGGGCCGTGCCTCCGCCTGAAAATGTCCTCTGGCATGATTCAGATGAGCAGAAATGAAACCATGTTAGTTTATGTGTTTGTTTATGTGTCTAGGCACTCATGCGGATGTTTTTATGTAGTCGTTTGGGATTAGGCAAATAAGTAACGAGCATATTCACGTAAAGCTAAAAGCACAAATAATACTCACATCGGAGGAACGAATTTGAGCCGATGAGTGGATTTATCGGTCAATATTGGTGTTCGTTATGCCAATATGTAAACTGTTTGTTTGAACAGAAAAACGCCTGTGGTGATACACTGTTGTGGTGACAGCACAGAGTAAGAGAGAAGAAGCAGCTGTCAGCCATTGCTTGACATTGTATGTGTTTAATTCTTTAGCATGATGAAGAATGTGTAGCTTTAAACATCCTTTAAAGAAGCCATTTGTTTAAGAAAGCGGCCTCCTGAGCAGATTTGCAGAGTCATGATGTTGCAGAATTGAAGTGGGTGACCTTTGACTGACACTAACCGCAGGCAGGAAGGTGAAGAAGTTGTACTTCTGGTTGTTAATGACATTCCTGGGGTACCTCTGCTCCCTCTTTTCTGGGTGGCCGAGCCACACGGTGCGGGGACGGAAGTCGCCCATGCCACAACAGCTCGACCACGGGCAGCACCTGAGAGGAAAGAGGCGGGGACAGGTTGATTAAATTCGGCTGCCTCGCGTTGTGAAATGAAGACTCTGTAGTTAACTGATAACCCTGAGCTGCATTGTGCGGCGCCGTCGAGATAATGGCTCCATTTTTAATGAATTTCCACTCACATCTCTTAGTTAATGTGTCGCTTACTGCAGCTGCAAACCCGCCGAGCAGCTCACAGACCCACGACCAAAGAAGTCTGCAGGGATTGCACCCTAAAGAATAAATATTAACTTCATCTGGAAAAGAGCGGCCACTCCCTTCGATCTGCCCAAACAAAACATTCCATATTAATCAACTCAGAGCTCGGTGACCTCGGGATTAATAATTGACTATCCAAGTTATAAAACAGCGACCATAAACAAAATATAGGCGTGACGGACGTGGAGCCTCTGTTAGCTGCAGACCGAGCGGATCCAGTAGTTTTTAATCACAGATGACTCAGTTATTTAAACAGCATAGTAATATTTGCTGTTCAAAATCCATCTGTCATCAGGCCTGACAGCTCATAACACATCTAATGTAGTTAAATTTACAGAGCACACTGTGACAGCCCCGCAGTGGAATGGACGCTTCCTCCTTCCTGGAGCTCACACTCAGGGAGAAACCAGATATAATGAGACGTATAGAGTATTTAAAGACAGAGGAATTAGCCCTGTCACTGTTGAGCAAGTCATGGTTTCTGCACCATCACGTTGACCTCAGACGCAGCTACAGTGCATCATCACGCTGTGGACTGGGGCTGTCACGGTATGAAAGGCGCAGGTGTAAATAATAAAATGAATGATGTTTCATTCAGTAAAATAAATCTATGGTTGGGCGAATATTTAGAACTAACGCCTGAGCTTCTCCTCCTATGACAGAACTGTGAAAACACCCATTATTTGTGTTTCTGTTGAATGGTTTCTCGATTAATTTTAAATATCAGCTCAACATGGTGAAGATCAACGCAGCAGTCTGTCCTAAAATACTGAAACATGACCATCAAAGTTTCCCTGCTGCGTCGGGATGTCTTGTCTGACCACCGTTTTGACATGATGCAGCCGGGTCAACACCGACGTTTTCGAAGCAGAGCCGACCTGCACAGAACCTTAACTTAGAATCACTGGTAACACCTGTTTCATGTCGCAGGGCTAACCACTGCTCCACCGTGCCGCCACGAGTCCATTCTTTCTATTCTTTACAGCTAAAATAAAATAAAAGTGTGTTTATTTATTGATATGTCATCACTGCAGTCTTAAGCTGGTCTGGTAGTACAACCAGTGTCCAGTTTATTAGGTACAGTAGAAGGAACCTGCCCTGGTGCTGGTGCAGAGAGGAGCTTTTATTAATTAGCCTACCCATGAAATTAAACATTATAACCTCGATGAGAGGTGGGGTGTCTTCGCAGGCGGAGGGTGGACACAGTGATGGATGGATCAGAGCAGAAACTAGGGCAGATGCTGCACACACACAATAGTTTCTTTGCATTATCACAGTTCATTTCCATACTGTAGGATGTGTTTATTACAGGAGGTGACATCACCACCACCATCACAGCCTGCATTTCAGCACCGTGTCTGCGCCCTGTGTGTGTTTCTCCATCAGCAGCATCATTTTAATAAGGCCTGCCCCCCTTATCTGTGTGTGTGTGTGTCTGTGTGTAACCCTACAAAGAAAGCATCATCCGGGCTTGCATGTGAGACAGTAACATGGAAGTCGAGGCCTACATCTGTGCTGCCTGACAGGCTCAGCTCCATCCACCCGAGCAAATATTGACATGGGCGTCATGCACTTGCTTCTTGCTGCACCCCGGAACAAGGATGTCTCCTCGCAGCTGAAGCTACCGCACTCAAAGCCACGTTTAACGGCCATAATGTCTTTATTTATCACGGCATGTTCATCATTTCCCACCCTGGCTGCTGTTTTTACCGTTTAGCTCGTCATTGCCGCTCCCGTGCGCGTGTTTATCGGCTACAGCTGACGCGAGCGAGCAGACGGACGCTACAAACGGCTCCGGTGCCGCGTTAACGTGTCCGAGCTGTGTGTTCAAAAAGCCCCTTACCCATTCCTGTGTTTACTGTCGTGTCTCTTCAGGCGTCTCACGGGCTGTAGCGGGATATTGTCGGTCATTCCTGCAGCTCCTCCCGGTAGCAGGCGGCGGCGGCGGCGGCGGTGGAGGGGGCAGTCCGTCAGCCTCGGCTCTCTCCTCGGATCTGGGCGGGGGCTTCTCCCGAGCTGTCACTCACACCGGGACACTGACTACAGCAGCACGCCACCCAAATATGTTTATTCAAACACACACATGAAAAATAATTCGATATAAAATGCACAATGACCAACAGCATGCAAAGAAATTCATATTAACTGTACATACATGAAGTATACACATGCATATGCAGTATTTTAAACAGTATATAATCTACAGTTTGCAGGATAGTGAATGTATTACATTATATTGGTTATCATATATAATTTGAAATTATTCTGGTTCACTCATTAACAAACATCAAATGCTTGCTCGCAGTGTAGAGTATCCGAGTACACTCACAGTACTGCAGTTCTGAGGTACTTTACTGAGTATTTCTGCTACACCACACTTCAATGGGAATTTGTATATTTTGCTTCCACCACAACTTGTTAAACAGGTACAGTAACTTTGGATTTACATAACCAAAACATATGATCAACGTATGAAATATGATGCATCAGCATGGCAGACGGCTGATTTTATTTGACCAGCTCAGGATGGCAATATGCCGGGGTTTGAGGTCACCATCAACATCTGCACATGCGAGGTATAATCAGGTAAAAGAAATATATATATTATATATTAAGCACCTGTGGAAGTGCACAGTGTCTTTGAACTACCCTATAAATTAAGGAATATGATTTAATGAGTATTTAGACATGATATTTACATCAGGTTTGTGCTGCTGGGTTAGATTTTGTATTGCAGGTCAACATTAGGTCATTTTCAGGTGATTCGGGGTGAAGTACTCTCATCACTGAAAGTTAAGGCATGCTCTTGGTGATTTTTTACGAATGAATGTGTGAGCATATAAGAAATAACCATAGCAACAGTTTAATACAAGACAGTCAAAAATAAATTCATAGACGTCTCTTTTAGATGCTAACAAAACTGATTATGACTGTGGTTGGATTTATTGTATCCCCACTACTAGTTTGAGTGCTCGATAATATCATGCAAAGTATTTTCTCGCATCAAATATTGGGACAGGAAAGGACACTGTATAGATGATCAAAAATGGATGTGGACACACATGATTGAGAGCACCCTTCAGTTGTGGATGCAAATAATTTTTCGTTGAGAATGCAAAATGGGAAAGGATTAATGGCTACCGCTGGGTCATGAGAATAGGAAGACACTTGACTTGAGACAGCTGAAGGTGAATTGATGTAAATTAGAATTTTAATGCACATTCAAACTGCCCCGTGGACGGAGGAATGAGGGAAGAGTGCGTGTGAGTGTCAGTGCAGCGCTATGAAATGTGTTTGCATCCTGATGTATGCAGCTGGGATGATTTGTCTTCTGGTATCGTCTCAAACACACAGTTTTCTGTGGTGAAGTAACAACAGGAGAAATTATTGAAAAAAAGTCACCCTGATTTTATTTTTCAAAAATCAGAAAACATTTAGGTGAAGGAAACATTTGAAAACAAAAAAAACACATTTACATTGTAAACAAGCCAAACTGGCTCAACATTACTTGAATTGTAGAGACAACTTGAAAGCAGTTTTGACATGGTTTGCTAAAGAAAGGCACAACTTGGCAAATGCATATCGATAAGGAATGTACAGCAGGGGCCTACGAAGTACTCTGACCATTCTGAGTTGTGTAAAGTGTCCAGTGATACATTCATTACTGTTCAACTCAGCAGGTTGAGAATGAGAAATCGCATATCGTATACCTAAGAATGTATCGGAAAAATGTACAGAGCATTAGCGTTGAGTAGGGGGGCGGGGTGGAGGACAACTAAAGTCTAAAACGAGGTAGAACATACCCCCTAAACTCAAGCATTTCATGAAGTATAAATAAATTAACAATGCTACAAGGTGATAAGATAACCTAGGAAAAAAAGAAAAGTTCGGTCTGACAGTTTCAAACTAAGTCTGGGAGTGGAAAAGTTTGCCCTTTCCCTGTTCTGCTACCACAATAAAAGCAGTGAAATGCAACTAAAATGTAAATTGGGACTACAACCTGAAATAAAGTGCAGGCATGAGAACATTCAGCGTATAAAAGCCTTCAGACCTCAGCCAACTAAATTTGACAGGAGATTTACAAGTGGAACATGTTGGGCGGGGGGTTGACTGATGGAGATATGAAATGCATGTAAAGCTACACAGTACAACACACTAATTTATCAGTCCAGAGCCTTCATAATCTTATGACAACAGCAACATGTACAACTTGGGTTAGGCACTTAGTTTGAGTCAAGAACTGCTGCATCTTAGCACCGACACAAAGATGAAAGCCTATTTTATAATCTACGTTTTCCGAAAACCGACGACTGAACTGCACCTTGAAGTGATAGACACTGGAATAATCTGAGCCCCTTCAAAATTAGACATGCTAATGACATTTACCACTACAAAAATGCACAATGTCATAAAACCTATGGCACACAATAGGAGGGAAAGTAGTCATTATAGATACATACGGTTAACTACACCATTATTTCACTGAGACATGGTGTCCTTAAAAAGTCATGCCCTGAAACTTTTCCTATTAAAGTCAAAATCCTTCAAAAGTATCAAGGAGACAGTCTGAATTAAAGCAGTTTCAAGTAAGTTATACATTCAAACTTCTGAATAGACAGCAAAACAAAAAAAGAACGCACAAGAGAAAGAAAAAAAAATACCCGCATATATTTATATAAAATAAAATACAACTACAGTAGTTATATCAAGTTCAACTAAAAAAATAACACTTGAGTCGTTCAGATCAGGAGGGAAGAGAGCTGCGATGAAGTTACTGGAAAAGTTCAAACAATCTAAGCCAAAGTCTACAAAGTCTGAGTAATGATTGTACCTCATTCAAAAAGGGAGTTCAGGCCACGAACTAACTGACAGCTAAAAAAAAAAAAAAAAAAAAGAAAAGCCTAATTAACAGCGATTTTACCCTCCTCCATGAAATGTGGGAACTGTGATTTTGGCACACTGTCGGAGCTGTTCTTCTCAATTTCAGCCATGGTGGCGGGCAGGCCGGAGTGAGAGCCATCCATCTTCATGAGGCCTCCGGTGGATCCAATCAGGGGCCCACCGGCAGGGCTCCCAGGGAGTGGGATGCCACCGCCCTGGATGACAGATATTTCATTGGTCTTCATGGTGAGGCCACCACTGAAGGCAGCAGCGTACTGGTTCCACAGAGACGGGTCAAAGTTCATTTGTGGAGCGCCTAGTTCTTTGGGGGCCTGCATAATTTCTGGCAACATCTTGGCCTCGGAGCTCATCGCCATCAGCGCCATGGGATTATCCAGAGACAGACGCTGGCCACGCCGTGACGTGTTGTTCCACATGTGAGTGCCGATGTGCACCTAAAGACAAGACACACGGTTAGCTACAATCCAATTATTTAAGTAGATACTAACAAATCACCCATTTAGCACTTTGACAGACAGACGTACCTTTAGATTTCCCTTGGTGGTGAAGGCCCTGCCACAGATGTTGCAGGCGAAAGGCTTCTCTCCTGTGTGAGTGCGCTCGTGGATCTGCAAGGCGCTCGCAGATGAGAAGTTCTTGCCGCAGGTATTACACACGTGCTGTTTGGTTGAGCGTCGCGGCGCGCTGGAGATGGAGGGCATGGCTGTTCCCTGGGGCATGTGCGAGCTGAACAAACCGTGAGGCCCCAGAGGATTCTCCGAAGGGATCTTCATTTCCAGACTGGCCAGACTTGATGGTATCCTCATGAAAGACATGTTGCTGGGAACTGGGGGTACAAAGAGATGGGAAATTAGATCAAAAGAATCCAACACAGCAAAAAAAAGAAGCCTCTAAAATACTTTTACCTAACACACTTACCATAGTCTCCGTTTGTGAATGGAGTGCTGGGTTCCTCTTTAATTGCTTTGGGAGTGAAGCTGCTGGAAGCTGTGAGGTCAAGGGCTCCACCCGACTCCGTACCTCCTTGAGCGCCACAATCAGATTCTGCTTTTGACCCATTGTGGGCGTATTCATCAACAGCAGACTCAGGGGACTTGCAACTATTCGTGTTGTTAATTGGGGACGAGGAATGAAATGACATGGCGGAGTCAGAAATAGCCGGACTACGGCCGTTGTGATATTCCTGCTCTCTGGGGGCAGACGGGGATTCTTTGGATGTTCCCTCGCTTTCCGAAGTGGTGCTGTTCTGTCGTTTCAGTGCAAGAGCAGAGGTGAGATTCTTCAGAACATCTAGGCTGGAAAACACAGACGGGGCCACGTGCTGCTGTGGCTGTTCCTCAGAGGCGGGTGGGAGGGAATCTGAGGTGTCATTTGGCTTGTGGGAGTTCAGCTCTGGCTTGTGATCCTCCATGCTGCCTTCGAAACCGTTGGCATCCATAGAAGTATCCTCTGGTAGAGAGGACTCCATTGCTTCTGCTGCTTCAAACTGGTTTTCTGGCATCGGGGTGTTGGGGATCTGCCCACCCATGTGCATACGAATGTGCTGCTGCAGAACCACAGCGTTGGTGAACTTCTTCTGGCAGATCGGACATGAGTGCTGCATTTTGAGAGGAGTGTTAGCCCTGTGCACTCCATAATGGGCCTTCAGGTTCCCCTTGGTGGAGAACGCACGGCCGCAGATTTTGCACTTGTAGGGCCTCTCGCCGGTGTGTGTGCGGTAATGCATTTTGAGTGAGCTCTGGCAACTGAGCACCCTGTGGCAGATCACACACTCGTTGGGGTCATTGGTTCTCTTTTCAAGGCCATCCACCATCTGCTGAAGTTTTGCAGTACCAGAGCTTTGATCTCCGGGGAGGGCATTACCGTTCATATGATGCAGTGCTCCAAGCAGGTCTTTAGCATCCTTTGGATTTTGATCCAGTCCAGTCTCTTGGCCAAACACGTTAGAGGAAACAGATGGGGAGCCATCGCTTGTTGATGGGGAGGGTCTCTGGGTGAATGGGTTCTCTGCAAAGCTGTCAAATGTCTTCATCCCCGGTATGGACGACGAGTGGAACCCAGCAGCAGGATGGCCAATCACAGGCTTAATTTCGGTCAGGTTTGACTCGTCTATGGGCACGGACATGCCAAAGGGAATGCCACTGCTTGTGGGAATGTTGTCAAGGTGCTCTGGCACAGGATGTGGGTTCATGCCGATGTTAGGATACTTGTCTTTATGCCTCTGGAAATGCACTTTGAGGTTCCCTTTGGTTGTGAAGCGGTTGCCACAAATGTTACACTTGAAGGGCCTCTCGCCGGTGTGAGAACGCAGGTGAATCTGGAGAGCGCTGTCATTGCCAAACGTCTTCCCGCAGTACTTACACTTGTGCTTGTATAATGAGTCGCCGTTCTTTGGGTCAGACGGGAGGTTCAGCATCTTCGTCTTGACTTTTTTGGAGGACTCAATCCCTGCTTGGATGCCGTTGAAGGTGCTAGGGAAACCCATGACCCCTGGCGACTGTGGCAGTAGTGCTGGTAAGCGGCTAGCCAGATCTGGAATGCCCTTCAAAATGTCTGTTTTAGAAGTCACTGAACCCAGTCCTGCAGGTAGAGAGGTAGGGATGCCAGAGAGAGGTAGTTTACCTTGCTTCATCGACTCCATAGAGAGGCTCTGACTACCGGTCCTTTTTCCGATCAGCGCTGCTGCAGCAGACAGCTGCTGAGAGAGATGTGCGCCAAGGGCTTTCAGAGGGTCCATTACCGCCCCTACAGATGACTGAAGACCCTGTGGAGTCATCATGGCTACTTGGATTCGAATCTGTTCTGTGAGCTGGATTTGTTGGAGCTGTTGTTGCTGGAGGCACACCAACTGTTCCAGGATCATCGGGATGGCCTGCATGGTTTCCTGCGACGAGGTCAGAGATGTATTATTTGAAGAATGTTGGGAGACGGCCACTTTAGTGTCTGCCATGGTTTCAAGAGTGACTTGATTTGAATCTTGCAGTTTGGATAAGGGATGGTAAGCCATCTCGGGGCTAGCGGGCATCTCCGCCTGATCCTGTTGTGCCGAGTCTTCCGCGTTCATGCTGGACTCTTCCTCCGCTCGGTCCAGGTGGTCTGAATTGACGTTCGATAGGGAATGACTGCTGGACTGGCTATCGTCATGGTCGCTCGTGAGGCCTTCGGGAGAGCCCTGTGAATATTCCTCAGGCATTTCATTCCCGTCTCCGTCTTTCATGATGACCACTTGCTGACTTTTAGTGCAATTTTTCTCATGTTCAACAAACTCTGCCTCGTCAAAGAATTCGGCACAGCATTTGTTGCAGACCTTGGTCTCGTCCATCCTGAACCTCTTCACTTCATTTCCAGTCTCTTCACCTTGCTCATCTTGAAGACTCCCTAAAACAAGGAGACAGGATATAAATTAATGCTCTTCATACAATTACAACATATGACCAATAAAAATACAGTAAAATGAGTACAGCTAAAAAAAAATAAAGGCATGTGTAGTATTCTGTGTCAAGATTAGTCAAACAGGTGGAGAACAAGATTCCCGTGTCTCATCTTAAAATATATTTGAACTTTATGAGGGCTGAGTTACATATTTGCCACCATTGTGACATGTGTTGAATTGATTTTGTGTCTTTTGAGGCTTTAGTTTCTTGTGTTTATTGGATAATGTGTCCCTTTTGTGGTCCACTCTGCTGGCCCCTGTAGTGCCATTAAGGACTTTGAATTTGGCAATTGTCCACAGGGCCAGCAGAGGGCAACCATCTACCTTTGACATGAACCAGAACAATGGCCAGAAAGATAAAGAGCCACAAGCATTAAATTACTGTGTTGTTTCTCAAACATGCCACCAAGCACTCGCTAAAAATCAGATCCAGTTCCAGTGCCACACATGAGGGCCAAAACTGGGACCACTAAAAGGAGAATTCAGGTTCCACAATGCACAACGAAACTCTGAAAACAAGTTTACTATGCAGATGACGGGCTGAAGAAGAATGGCTAATCTAATGTTGATTACTTTGGAGCGTTTTCACAGCCTGGGAGAGCCTGATAAGTGCTCCTGTGTGCATGTTTAATGTGTCTGCTAACCAAGAGGCCATTTCACAACCGGGTGTATTGTTAAATGCTAATGCATCAGAGAAAAGGAGGGCAGACCACCTGTTTGCATTTGCTGAGGAAACTGTTGAGACTTGTTAATTGCTCACTAGGAGGCATTGAAGGGTGTCACACAGAAAAACGCCACATTGCATTGTGATCTATGGAGGAAGCAGGATCAGGGCGCACCAGAGGATTTAATGCAGAAAACATCGACAGACAGAGTCATCTGACTGAGAGAGTCAAATAAAAGTCGATTTATGGAATGAAAATAAGGAGGCAACGCTCTTTTTTAACCACTTGACGGCGCATGACCTGTGTGATCACCTTTACTGGGGTGCATGACACGAGGTCAGACTGAGCACTCAATCCTGGCTGCACAAAAATCTAATAACTTATGAAAACACACATTAAAACAGAGAGATGAATGATGGCTGACTGCGGCGCGCACCACGTTAACAAGCATACACCGACTCCAAGGTGAGGTCTGCGGGCAGCGCCGGAGCGTGCATGCATATGGCAACACCAAAACGCACCCCCACCCAGTCTCCACAAAAAAAGGCCACTGCTCCATCCCCCACCTCTCCACATATGTACGAAAGGAAACAGTCATGCATTAAACTGGGGGATTTATTGCCTTTAGGTCAGCTTACTCCAGAGTCACATTTCATACCTCCATCACCTTTTGTTTCAACCCTTTAAAAGCTCGCAGATCCTCCAAATATGAATGAAAAAATGTTTAACACTGGATTAAAAAAGTGAATAAGTCACAGTAAACTGTGACAACAAGTCCAAATGAGCTCTGATATCTGGCACCGATGGAAAGTGATGTGTCCTGACAAATGAGAGCAGCTGGCTCCAGAGGTGAATGAAATATGAAAGTTATATTTAAGGAGTTATTGAGCAGCACCGTCAGGCTGAGATCAAACAATCAACAGGTACCGAGCCGTTCAAATCAAAGAGATTCACCGACACCGAAATAACGACGAACCCGATTCCAACCGGGTTTCAGGAGGATTCAGACTCTGGACAACAAGTCCCAAAGTCAAACCAAGCTTCATTATTTCACCTCAAAGTTTAAACTTTGTGTTAAAGTGTTAAAAACGGAACCGTGAACACCTGCGCTGCGTTTAAAAATCATTTCTGAACGTGTCGGCTGCCCAAAAACTGTGAGTCCTGCGGACAGGCAGGTCAGACTGCGACACTGTGAAATACATTTATAGAAACATCCTGAAAGTTTGAGGTGAAATGTTCGCAGCACGCGTGGCGAGGCTGCGTGAACTTTGCGGAGCAGCTCTCCCTCTCTCTGTCTGTCTCATGTTGTTAAACTTACCGTTTCCTAACGAACCGGGCTCGTCGGAGTTGATGTGCTGCGGCTTGGCTTGCTTACGCCTCGACATGGTGCAACCATCAGGAGCCAAAAGAGTTGCAAACAATTTTTCCTCTCCTTCTTCAACAAATTCTTCTTCGGCTTTGTGGGGAAAATTAGCCCCCTCAAGTAGAAATGCGCATGTCAACGTAATTATTATTATCAATAATGCATTGCGATTTATCACGGTCCTCTGACAGCTGATTGGCTCCAGTCCAAGTGCTCGCACATTATTCAAATGTGCTCCCTATTGATGAGAGGAGCGCGGCGGCAGGAGGGGGCGGGAGGAGCCCTGCGAGTGGACGGCCTGCAGGATGGAGGCAGGGTTAATAACGAGCCCGGCTCATCGCTGCTTTTCCTTGTTCATGACACGCACAACAAAAAAATATATCAAAAAAAAAAGAGTGTACTGTCACCAGCAGCCAAACTTCCAGTCTGGATTTAAACCTGTTGCACAAAACGCAGCGAGCTTCTCAACATGCGCCCGGATGCGATGAAATTGTACCTCCACGGACTTTATTTCGACCCCATTCACAAATTCATTCACACATTTTCCAGGAAACACGTCAGCTCTCACATCTTTACCCCCCCAGCATCCCTGCAATGTATTTATAATGTTCCTGTGGGTAAACGTGGAGCACGTGTGGTAAGGAAAAGTCATTTTATAGTAATCTAATCATATTAGTGTATGAACACACATTTGTTGGGATGTTTTTCTAACAAATATCATGGGATGATTTGTTTCTTAGTAGTCAGGATATAAATGTCTGTGTGCAATGTGCAGAGCACAGATATTCACTCTGCTGCACGTCCTTTAGGGCTGATGAATGGACAAAGTTTTCAAGATGAAGGTTTATAAAAGATATTTCTTCGTCTGCTCCAAAAATCCAAAATGTGTCACAGACTATGAGTCTAATGCAAATGATGATAAGTCATAACTTTGTGTTGATGCAGTGATGCATTATTTATTAATGAGGCGGACTGACTTCACCTGTGTTTTGAATCAAGCCAGCAGAAATCCGCCGTGTCATGGCACGGCGATGAAGACGTTGTCTCTGCTTCACATTAACATTCACCTTGTGGGCATGGCCGGTGTAGCGAGAACATTCCAGGAAGTTTACTACACATCACCGAGGACAGCTTACACGAGGAGAAGACCTTCAGTGGACGTATGATTCATGCTTTTAGAGGACATAACACAACTTGTTTTACTTTGACTCATTCTCAGATTATGTTCTGCAGACAGGAATTTATTTTGGTAAAGTGACATACAAAGCTGTGCACAGACACTGAGGAGAAACACATTTATTAGATCAAAAAGGAAAGAGATAGCAGGATAGAACAAGAGTGATATTATACATAAAACTGCTCCTGAGGGTAAACAGGGTGAAAGAAACAAATACAAAGAGCAAAGGGACGTCCACAGACGCAGAGTCGGCTTTTAATGTAGGAATAACTAGTCCATCCAAAGAAATGCATCCATATCGATAATTCATACACGGGACAGTTTCAAAGTTCCTTACTGACTTTTAAAATAAATGTAAGTGTGAATATTTATACACAACTGGAGGCCATGGAAAGAAAAGCAATGAACACGACATTAGAGACTATTTCTGGACTTGTTGATGGACCAAAGATTAATAATTAAGTCACCAGCTTTGCCCTCTGGTAATGAACATTTGCTATTATTCTAACATTTGAAGTGCACATGATGATACACACAAAATTCATGATGGAAGTTCATTTCACATCATACACCGTACACGTTACTGACCCTGTTTCTAGTCCAGCCCTAAAAAATGCCACAGCATGTGTTATATAATGCCACAGCTGATAAGTGCAAGACAAAGAAAAGCCAATATATGCAGATAAACAAATGCTCTTTAAAGTGAGAGGGGGGGCTGGCTGAAGGTGAAAAAAAGAAGGGTGTGCTGTCTAGACGGTTTATTGCCCCAATAAGAAACTATGCTTGAATACGCTGTTTCTTCCTCTGCGTTCAATCTAAACAAGTTCAACTGTGCGCGGCCGTAGTTAAATAATAAGACAGAAGATCTCGAACAACGATAAAACGTGACAGTAACACATAAGATGAATTGAAAATCTTCCTTGTCACCTTGACACGCACACAATCAATATCGACAACGATCACGTGATCTTGCCGCTTCGCGCCTGTTCTGCAAAAAGCAATAAAGCAGACAGACAGATGGATTCTTCGGCTTCTTTTTCTGCCTTTTGTTGAAGTGATGGCTGTTTTTTTAGCTGCACAGAAGACACAACGCGCACTGCGTCCTTGACCTGGTCAACAGAAACGCCAGCAGCCTCGGGACAGTTAGCATTCAGTCAGTGCTTTTCTATACCTTGACCTGTGCTTTTTTCTTGAGAGTTAACACAAGAGGAGATTGTGAGATGGAGACATGTTATGTTTCTCAGATGTGTCATTTGCCAGAGCTTTTTACGACGACCTTGTAAGTGGACAAACAATAACAGCCTCGACACTTGCTGAGGAATTGTGAATTCAACATGTGTTTTTTAGGACTCAGTAAAAGATGAAAGGCCACAGGGCCAGCTTGAGGAGGATGAGCTTTTTGCACGTTGGTGTGATCCTCAGTGCTGCCGCTAAAACAGGCTCGATTTTTATGAAAAGAACCGGCGTCACTTCATCTTGACGTTTGCTGAATCCTCAAAGAACTTAAAGTCCTCCTCCACTCGGAGATGAGTTTCGCTTATTGACATTCACGGCGCATAATTCTGGATTCCTGCTTTGACACTAGCCGCCTGTTTTCACGTCCATCTGCTGAAGAAGAAATACAGTTGAGTTGAGTTTGATTTAGTGACGTTACAACTAAAGCCAGTCGTCATTCAACATGTCTGATAAGGAAGAAATAAACTGAAAATACTATGACCTGCAGGCGCCAACAAATCTAAAACCAGCTCTTCTATTTTGTCACACCTGGAGTCAGATAAAGAATAAACTGTATGAACACATTAACCTTGATACAAATCTGAACCTCATGTTCATTTTAATGCAAAGTTTAAGTTTAAAACTTCTTCTCTTTCACAAAATCATTCATAAAGTGATATTTTGTGTCACATCTACAGATATATAACAGCAGCAGTTTGTCCTTAGAGATTTAAATGCTTCGTTATGTCAACTAAAAAAGCCAAATCTTCCAGCTACACAGCCATAAATAATATATTATAAAAATGAAGATACTCTTGTGCAATAATTTGTGCAAATGTGCATTGCATTTAAAGATTTCTGGAAGGAATAGCACCATATTTTAATAGTTTAGCATCAACTGTGAGCAAAATGTTTCAGGAAAACGCTCAATAACTTCCTCGACATTCCCGATGACATTTCAGTCTAATCCTGAGCCCCTTGCATCAAATCACACGCTTGACAAGTGTTAGATTGCAAATAATTAACTGCCTGCCGGAGAAACACAATGACAAAACCAGCATTTCCCTACAGAAGGACCTGAAAAACAGAGCCAGGCGGTTCATTTCTCAGCATTTCAGATGCTCTCCCTTCAACAGTGGGACACCATAAATAGTCTTTTAATGGTTGACCAGTTTCTTGCTCACTGACATGAGGGTTGTATGAGTGTATTTCCCATATCCTGTTTTATTATTTTATCCTCTGTTGGTTTTCTTCAGGTGCCCCTTAAAACATTTCCCCCCTTGTAGTCATAAATAACGTCATTAAACTCACACAAAGGACAAAGGGAAAAGTTTTTTCTTGTTCATGCAGGACCTGATTCCCATGGAAAGGGTAAGTAATGTTGAGGATAAGTCAAACACAAATGAAAACAGCCCAGGTGACCTTTATTGCTTAGTCTACCCCGGCACTAAGTTTTTTTTTTCTCCATTCATATTAGTCATATCACAACATAAGCTCTGCTTGTGGACAATCAATGCCTCTTTTTCTATGACGGCACTGTTAAGACTATACAGAAATGTTCCCTGCCACCCTTTGTGCTCGCTGATTGTACAATCATCTGAACATGGCATTATCTAGCAAATACAAGTATAGAGGCTCGCTGCAATTACTATAGTGTCAGACTGTTTTCATTATTGATCAGCAAACACCCTTTCAAATGTCCTCCTTTTCACCAACACATGTATTTAGTTCTTTTGTTTGGTAACATCAGCCTAGAATAGAGACCGAGGGCATTGAGGTGAAAGGTATTGGATGTTTGTCTGTTGTACCAATATTGTTGGTTTTTTCTGCCTCCATTGAATGTGGTTCTGCAACATATACTGGTCAACAGGCCACACAGATGTGAGTACGTAGACACGGCATATATATACTGTATATGGTCGATTTTAGGTGATAAATTAAATATTTTAAGGTCCCCTCCGCTTAAAAATGTGCTGATTGTTATTTTAATTTGCTTCTCTGTGCAGAATAATCTCAATCTACAATGTGGAAACGTCTTAAAAAACAGACATCATCACATTTATCTATCGTTTAGAACTTTTATTTGAACAACATATATATAACAACATATAAAATGTGGCTGACAAATCTTAAAAAAATCAAATTTAACACACACAAATTTGCCTGTAAAGACGTCAACCCGGAAATGGTAGTGACACCTGGGTGAAACAGGAAGTATAAACAACTCCCAGACCCGTGCCTTCAGAGATAACACGATGACTGCTTATTTGTCTCACACCGTTGGCTGAGAGGTCGGGTGTTGGTTGGGGTAGGGTGGGGAGAGGGGGTGAGGGGGGTGGGGTGGTGCTTGGAGGAAATTATGTGCCACAGCATTCCACAAACAACCTCCCTCCTCCGCCCCGATCCTGAATACTTTAAATCTCGTTTTGGGTCGATTGTTGTAACATTTTCTTACAGGCGGTGGCACGGACGCAGATTTGTTTTAAGGTTTCGGTTTGTAGTGATTGTAACTAATATCCTGCTCAACCCCGAGTGTGTGATCTGTGTGAGTGTGTGTGACTCTGTGTGTGCGAGGGTCTGGCGGGTGAGGGGGAGAGAGATCAGCGGCCCACACATGGCTGTAATTTAATGGAGAATTGCCCAGTGGTTCCTGTGCAGAGGTAAACACACCAATAGTCAGGCTTTTGTTATTGAATGACTATGACAACCACCTCCATCAATAAACAATAGAGTGTTGGGGTGGGTGGTGGGACAAGGACTCACTGTATGAAGAGAACCCCACTGTGTCCACTTCTCACTCTCTCTCTCTTCTAATCAGCCACACAGCGAAGGAGCATATGATGAGTTTGTATAATGACGAGCCCGGAGAGCCGAACTCACACATTAGAGAGAAATGAAGGCGCAGAAATAGATCTGGCAACAGTGTGTGCGGGGGTTAAAACCAAACACGACTCTTGTATTTAACTGCTATTAACTTACATGTTTCTATACCAAGAGGAATTGTAGGGGTCAAACTTGAAGAATTTGAGACACAATAAACAAAGAGATAGGCAGAGCTGGGCAGTCACCATCAAGCTGTGAGTCAACAGGGGGCCAATCCTTCAAATCTGAGATGCAATCTGGGCCTGGGTCATAAACATTTACAGGGTGGGAAGTGCTGAGCAGAGGGCCTGCAGGATATCAGTGCTCTCTCACTTCTAATTAGCTTATGAGAATGCTCTAGTTATACAATAGCACACTGCCAACTCCCATTTGAGAGATTTACAAGTGTTAATTTCAGCTAAAGCAACGGGACGAACTCAAAAAAACGCATGAAGCGAAGGAAGTGTTCAATCTAAAATGTTCAAATTCAGTTAACAGCAGAGCAGGGAACTGTGTTATCTCCACCAAACAACATCCAAAGAGTCAGATACGTCGACTTTGTGAATGAACACGTTCACTTTGCCTAAACAAAGTTGGTTTATGGCGACACGTGTTATGCTCATTGGTACTGACGGATTAAGTTTTTTGCGGAAAGTGTAGCCAGATGGCAAAGTCACCAGAGGAAAGTGTGGTGCTGATGAAACATTGATGATCTTAACACGCCCATGTTAACATGATCTCGCGCTGCCACGCCCGCCGACATATGCACACATAGCTCCCGCGCTTGCAGACAGAGCGGAGGTTATTGATTGGATCATATCGGGGTCACGTTTATTTACATGTTGGTGAACAAGAGCAGAAGCAAAAACAAACATATCGTCAGAAATGGTCGCTTAAATCTCGTCACTGCAACAGTTATTACAGGCAAACAGAAGAATGATTTAATGGTTCATATAATGCAACTCTTAAAGGCTTAATTGAGGCCGAGTTAGGAGGAAAAAAACAGCTCTCAAAGTTCCCCTGGGTGTTGAAGGGTAAAAACTTCCCCTGAATACAAAAGAAACACGCCGCATAAAGCACTTGGCAGTGAATGTGGTCGTTCTTGTGGGGGCTCAAAGACTATAAGACACCTGGTGGGTTTTCAGGGGCTCTTCAATGTAGGTTTTACAGCAGCCATTGACAAAGACAGCCGCAGACCTCGGAGGTATTGACTGCCTTCTGTGACCCGCTGAAAGAAACTCTTAATCCCCAACAGCTTCTGCCTACTTTATTCAACAAGATTCACTCCCTGGCATTTAAAATCTGTAAGATGAGTAAAATATTACTGTGTGCTCTTGAAAACATGATCTGCTTTTCGGTCCTGTTATGTTTAACAGTGAACGAGCTAAAGATTTAGATCGTTTTAAGGAAAAGAAGAAATCAAACAGACGTGTTTGAGTTTTTAATTTTTTTTATTACAGCTTCTTCTTGTCAACAAAGTTCAAAGAATCAGAGCTCATTCTACCACGAGTGCAAGGACATGGATACAAGTGTATTATGGTTGTTATAGCAACCACAGAAATGGCTTCTGTGCTGAACAATGGTCAGATGGGCCTTGGGGAGGCCCAGTGGCAACCCCCTCCACCTCCACAACCCACATCTGCTGCCCCCACATTCAGACTTATGGGATGTTCTGCCGATTATTTTCTGTCCTGCTTCCCCCTTTCAAAACTGACAGGCTGAGAGAATGAGAATGAAATTAGGAATTCTGCCTACATCTGTGCAGGAACTGGGGTGCAGTATAAGCCGCGGGAGCACACAGTTTTGATAGGAAGTGAGAGAGAGAAGGAGGGGGGCGGGCTGTATTTTGAGTTATTCAACTCGGATGGGTTTCTAAAAAAGTGTGTGACAAAAGTTCTTACGTGCCGGGCAGGGTTTATAACGGCAAACAATTCCAGAGGAAGAGCCAGAAACATCCAGCCAGGAGAGATGTAGGCTGTAAATAATAACAGCGCATAGCAACCAGGAAGGTATGCAGAGGCAGAATATGCATGCTTCTGGGGCTTTCTTCTGCCTTTTGCTTGTACTGATGAAACATAACAGGACGTAAAACACAACAGGTGAATAAACAAGAGAACACACACACACACCAAGACAATAAAACATAACTAAGATATCTCAGAGAGGAAACAACAACGACCGCACGAGTGGGTCTATTTAGTCAGTTAGATAATTAATTCAGCATATGTGAAGACCAAAGCAAACCTCACTCTCCTCTCTGATGGAAAAACATGAGCAAAACTTTCTGTGGGAGTGTGTGTGTGTGTGTGTGAGAGAGCGAGAGGGTGGTTTACTTTATGGGAGGCACAACTGTAAATCACAAGCTAGACAAAAAGGAGAAAACCCTATAGTGCTTTTGTCCTTTGATTCCTCATGGACAGCAGCCACGGTAGAATTGGATTGAAGCCACCTGCCTGTCTGCAAAGCCACCGTGCACGCTGAATAAAAAGAGAGAGAGAGAGAGCACTGCTGCTTTCCTGCATGATGGAGGAAGGATTTAAAGCTCACGGCGACAATGAGTTCACACTTAATAAAATTAAAAGTGTGTCATTTTTTACAGTATTTCCTCGATACTTGACTTCACAGACGATGTCAGTGCAAATCTCACAATCTTCTGAAAATGTCACGGTGAAAGTAAACGTAACAATACCACAGTATAAAAATACTCGATTACTCCATGAATGAACAGTATGTACAGTAGCCCAGAACAGACAAACTAAACACCAGCTCTGGATGTTTTTTGCAGGAAGGAGTGGGTGACACGAGGGGGCTGCAATCAGCACCGCGAGATGGTCCTTTAAGTAAAAGTACACAAGTAAATGTAGAGTGGCTACAGTCAGTCATTATTATTAACGTAATATTGATGTGTAAGGTGTACTTTAATGTTGTTGGTAAAACTTATGGTGGAGCTATTTTAACAGTAGATGAAAAGTGTGGGATGAGATGGAAATACTGGACTAAAGAGCATTAATGGAAGTCAAATGAACCTCCATTTAGATTCAGACGTGGAAAAACTACCCATAAACCCTTTAAAGGCGGGGAAAAAGAAAACTCAAACAGAGGAGGGGTCGTCTCTTTCCTCTCAGGATGGACACACATACAAAGTCTTTGTTATGAAGCATCCAAACTTGTATTACTTGTTTGCATTTGTGCTGTTTGGCGAGCTCTGTCCTGATCCAGCATGCATCCACTTTTAGTCTGGTACTCCCACTTACGTAAGATCCTGAGTTTGCCTTAGTGACCACTGATGCATTTATAGGCGAGAAGAAGAAAAGGGGGGAAAGAAAGACTTCTGTCCGAGGAGGGTATCCAAACCCCCACATCCATATTGATTAAACAAATTTGCCACAAATCATTTTACAAATGCCCAGTGGGGGGCTATAGAGGTTGGTGGAAATACCCCATTCATGCTCTGTCCTCCCCCGCAGGGCTGAAGCCTCGACTCTTGGCTCGTTTAAGCGTGCTGACAGCCTCTGATCCTCCGGCCATCTGCAGGGTGGGCTGGCCAGCGCTGAGGGGTCTTTGTGTTGTAACCTTTAGTAGATTTAACAGTGAAACAGCAAGAAAGAAAGAAAGAAAGAAAGAAAGAGAGAGAGAGAGAGAGAGAAGAAAATCTGAAGGTGAAGGATTCACCCCCCACCCCTCCACTCCACTGCTCATAATTCTGGTTCTAGCTCATTTGCAAGACACACAGATTAATGTGTGACGTCAAAGTGGCTTGGAGCTCATAAATGTACTGATAGGAACTGCACTGATAGGCATCTGCATGATAAACATTTAGCTTGGAGGTGAGAGCATTTTTTTCACAATAAAAGAACAACTGAGCGACTTTCTCTGCCGCACACGGCACATGCACGCTGTGCGCTCTTTTTGCAGTGACTCATACAAATTTTAGGGTTTAGCTTTGGCTCCGCCTCCCCCAGCACGCTTCTCTTTGTGAATGAAAATGGGCGGAGATGAGTGTATGTACATGTCTGTGTATGTGTATGTGTGTGTGTGTGTGTGGGAGTATTTTTGTAAGCAGGCGCATGTGTGCACGTGGGTACATGTGCTGAGCCGTTGCCCTGCAGGCAAAAGTAAACAGGCGGTTTGTACAGTCAAATGTACACACCGCAACATGAATTATTATCTGGGCTAAACAAATGTGCATAAGTTTAATTAAAATTTTGTGGCTTACTAATGAGAAAAAAATAGTTAATCAAAACTGGAGCTGGTAACAATGGAAACGAACGGATAGAATCAAAATCAGTCGAGCTAACCGATGTTTTATCGTCATATATTCTCCGGGTTCTAATAACGCTGGAGTGAACTGTAGCAGCCTCTCTCTTTCTGTGTGCAAAGGGGTGGTAGGGGGGCATCCCTCCCCTTCTTATAACCTCAAACACATGGTCAGCTCCTATTATTTTAACTGCTTCCAGTGACTTCAGATCTTGCTCGACCTCTGAGTGCAATCAGGAGAAGGAATGGCCACATTAAAAACAACCGGGCTTGGTGACAAGCTTAGGTTACTCCAGTTAGATGCAACTTTAAAAAGCTACAAACGGTCACAAATGATTGATATGTGTCTTTGGGAATCACATTTGGAGGGTTATAAATAATAAAACATGCTATGTTTTGATATCTAGAACAGAAATTCAGGTTCAGCGATGACTTTTTAAAGCTCCCGTGTAGTTCCTTTTCCACTCATGTGGAATACATTTCTGGAAATTATCTTGCTAGCTGTTCATACAGAGGTCAAAAGACATATGATGAGTAGGCTCAGAGGGAGCAGCTGATTTGCTTTCTGGAGAGGACAACAAACAGGCAATGCTTAAAACAGCTGTGAGATGAAGAAGGCGCTCACTTCCTGCTGAGAGGGGCTTCTCATCAAAGCTTACACAGGTATAGTAGCATTTTTTAATAATCACAAAGTCAGACTCGTGCAAACATGCGCGGCTGTTTGCGTGAATATCCTCATCAAACATTTACTGGGATTCTTGAATATATTCCGGGACGGCTCTCTCTGCTTATATAGGCCCGGCTCCTCCTAAATGCTTTCCCCAGAAACCTAATCCAACAAAACAGCCCATCGCTCATAAAGACGCCACATGAGTGATGTGAGCAGAGCGAGTTATAGTGACCCTGGGACACACAACTCTTCCCGTTTCTCAAACACAAAAAAATTCCACTGATTTGCGCTCATCTGTGATCTCAGGCAACCGTCACATCAGTTTCAGAGTCACATTTATAAAATCTTTTCATAAACTGGTTTTACATTACCTGTAAAAAAAAAAAAAAAAAAAAGAAGGTCTGGGTTTGTTTGCAAGCTGCTTCAACAACAGGATGTTCGTTTTTTATTTTACTGTCTGATTGCCATTATTGACAAGCGGCGGCTTTTTGAGTCGCAAAGACATAAAATCAATATCTGTTTTTTTCTCGTTTGCTGCTGCTGCTGCTGCTGTTAGCAGAAATGGGCGGATTGAGTCAATATAGCTGCTGATAATGGAGACACAAAGAGAAAATTGCCCAAACATGACGCAAAAACATCTTGCAATCATCCATGGATACAGCTGTGTTTGAACCTGAAAACGCAGGGAGACGGAAAGTATGCAGGTATTAAAAAAGCTTGAAATCTGATATTATTTATGAAAAATAGACGATTCCTTCAACTCTTGGAGAGCGGGCTGGCGCTCACACACACACACACCCCTCTGTGTATCCAATTCTTTCTCGACCCACCTAGTCGGAAGTTACAGAGGGCTTCGTCCTCCACACAATGAGATAAATATACTACTCCGCTCTTGCCTGCAGATTTTTCTCATAAAAAAAGCCTTTGATAGTTTAGCCATCTGGCCGGAGCCAAAAAAGTCCTCATAAAAGAGGCCCAAATAAGGTCAGGGGTCACTCCCTCCCTAGGTCAGGGGCCCTGGAAGGTTGTTATAGTGGACTTTGCTAAAGTTGTCAGCTCAGATCCCCTTGACAAATTAAAGCACATTCTTTTCTTTTTAACAAGTATTCCATTACAGTCGGACTTCTCTGAAGGAAATGTTCATACTTTTTCTTTTTGTGCGGAGGGAAGAGAGGGAGCACTGATATGGAATATGAACTCACCTTGATGGTGAATAATGGAAGATAAATTCAGCATAAATGAATAATTCTTGTTTTTTTTATTTAAGCCATCAAAGTCTGAGAGAATATTTGATTGTCAGATTCCTTTCATGAGTTTTCCTGTCAATACAAAACCATTATCCATATCTGGACAAGTAAACAGCCTTTACTCAACACATAGTACATTAAAGGTGCATTGACAGCCCGTCATTAACCCTGACCTGTCTGTGTCTCCGTCCGAACGTCCAGAGGATGAAAGGCCCGGGTCGGACTTATCACACAGACACGTTTAGATGACTGCTGTCTGTTTGTCAGCGCGTACAATCTGCCCGCTAACACGATGCAGACACTGTGAAGTTTGGTACGAGATACAGATTACAAGCCATTTTAACGCTTAAACGTTAAAAAATGTGCACATTTGGGACTTGGTCTGACATTTACGTGTGATTTCTCGCTGAGAGTTGGATGAGATGACACCACTCTTATGTTTGTACAGTAAATGTGGAGCGAAGCATAAACAGTGACTCTGGCTTTGTACAGGTACAACATATAAAATTATTTTTATTAGCGAGCTTTAGATGTCCTATAGTTGGTTATCTTCCCCCTGTTTCCAGCCTGAATGCTAAGCTAAGCTAAGCTAACTAGCTGCTAGCGGTATCTTCATATTTCCTGTGGTATCGATTTTCTCATGTATCATAAATTAAAGATGTTACAAATTAGTTTGTAAAATTGATTTCTTGTTAAGAGTTGGATGAGATAATACAACTCTTGTTTTTGTACATTTGTA
Source organism: Nibea coibor (assembly GCA_023373845.1). Taxonomy (NCBI): domain Eukaryota; kingdom Metazoa; phylum Chordata; class Actinopteri; family Sciaenidae; genus Nibea; species Nibea coibor. The sequence goes on along the minus strand of CM041717.1, from coordinate 23,553,647 downwards.
CAGTGAATATGGAGCTACAGCTTAGCTTAGCTTAGCTTAGCACAAAAAACTGGCAGAAACAGCGACCCTGGTTTTGTCCAAAGGTACAACAAGATATAAAATATTAATTGTTAATAAGGTAGCTAGCTTTTGACTCAGCCATGCTAGCTGTTTCCCCCTATTTTCAGTCTGAATGCTAAGATAACCCAGCTAGCTGCTAGCAGTAGCTTCATATTTACCACACAGCTAATAAATAATATTGATTTTCTCATGAATCATTCCATTATAAATGACAGATGTTCACATTTGGGAGTTAAAAAATAGTTTGTAAAACTGATTTCTTGCTGAGAGTAGGTGATACAACTTCTAGTAAATACAGAGGTAAAGCTAACAGTTTAGCTTAGCTTAGCAAAAGGCAGGCAGAAATGGCGACTCTGGTTTTGTCCAAAGGTACAACGAGATATAAAAATGTTAATTAATGAGCTTAAGAGGTGCATATGTTTCAAGTCTGAATGCTAAGCTAAGCTAACTATCTTGGATTCAAGCACAACAATCCAGCTGATTCTTCAAAGGCACACACTGAAGTTATATCACAGATGAGGCGGGGGGCAGCACGAGTTGAGCAATGCTACATCTGTCTTTATACCCTGTGATTTTCACACACATGAGAATGTGTTTGGTTCCACCCCACATGCTTTCAAAAACCCATCTAAAACGGTCAAACAAACGCTCAGCATATGACAGCCCCTATATGTGACTACAGGGGGAAGGACCGGACAAAGGCAAGTGTTTTTTTCCAACCACACAGCTGCTCTGATGGAAATTTGTCTTGAGCTGCATTGTCTTACTCTTTTAAAGTGTTAGAGCTCTCGCTCCATGCTCCAGTCGCTTCCTAAAGGAAGGTGCTGCTGGATGATACATGGGCGCAAGTGTCCAGTTTCAGGGGAAATGGTGAGAGAATTGGTAGGGAACGATGAGCACCATTAAACACCGCTGAAGAAGTGGACCTAGCAGGGCTGTCTGGAGCGATCAATAGTGCACAAGCGGCTACAGGTGGGACACACAGGACTGAATTCACGGGGCATAATAAAGTGTGGGATTATTTCTTATTGAAGACAGTGTGAAAGATTTGAATTTTAACATGCAAAGCGTCCATCTTCATCCTCGTAAAATAACAGAATACCTCCTTTTGTTCCATTTTCAATGAGCTGATGATGAAAGGTGACAGGGAGAGAAAAAAAACACTTCAAATTCCACTCGGACAAGAATGCAACGTCTCCAGTTTCTCATAATCAGCATGACTATGGAGGGAGAAAATAAACAAACACTTTTTTTTTTCTTTTTTTTTGCCCGAGGGTTTCAGGAGTGTACGGGGAGGGGGCTTCATCACAGCACACACTGTTATTAATCTTTGTTAATTGTAGGCTTCTCCATTCAGCTGTATTTTTCATCATTAAGCCTTCATCTGCGGGCAGAAAGCTGACGTACGTCAGCGAGAGAGAACTCAAATCTCATGAACTTTAAGCTGTTATAAAATAGCACAAAATACATCCTGATTATCAATGAATCCATCGAATCAACATGGCGATTCAGCTGGAAGGCGTTAAACCAGAGTTTGGTGATCTCTTAATGAAGACATATCTCCCTCTAACATGCATCCGCTTGGCTGTTTGATCAGCAATCAGCATTTACATGTAAGTTGTTACGTTTCCCGCTGTGCCGCACAGCACTTAATGCCTCCGTGAGCACCTGTTTTGCTGTTTTTGTCGGATGCACATCGCTACTTTTTTTTTTTTTTTGCTGGAGCGGGTCAGGAGGAGGACGAGGATGTGACATGCCTTCAGTGCCCATAACACAGCTTGCATTCCATGTGTTGAACAGTGATGGTATCCTCTTTTGAAGAGGAATGCATCATGGTGGAATAATTGCCCTTACTCCTCTCTGGCCACTTAGTTAAAAGGGATTCAGATGGTTTGGGATCTCCTCTCTCTCTCTCTCTCTCTCTCTTTCCACCACCCCTCCTCCCATGGGGCAAGGGGGAGGAGGAGGAGAGCACGGGGGGATGGGTGTGTTTGACTTAGGAGGGCTGAATTTGGAAGGGGGTGAGAGCATTTACATAAAAGGCCAATGTGTTTTTGTGTGTGTGTGTGTGTGCCTCCATTTTTCACCCATAGAGAGTTTTTCTGTCTGACAACTGTAGCTGTGAGCTGATGCTACGATTAGCATTCCTTCACTTTCCAGAAAGTGACCTCCAGGACAGACATGGATATTGGATTATAGCGGCCGTTTTAGAGGCCACATGATCCTCTTGGATCACATAACGACTTGGCTTCTTGTCACCTCTTGTTGGCAGGCCTGGCTGCTCTGTTCTGCTGGGAGGTCCGGGCGGTCCACGCTGCGGATTTTGGGTGGTGGGACAAGCGACTGCATGTGGCTGTGCGGCTGTTCACACTTTTAACCACCCACACGTCGCTGTATTTGTTTGGTGAATCATGGGCCAGCAAGCACAACCGGTTTTTGAAGCTGTGCAAGTGACATCTGAGGAAAATTTGTTTTTTTAGGTCATTGTTTGTATCTAGCCGTTCATTTAGATAACTTACTGCATGCTCACTTGCAGCTGGAATAAAGAACAAACTGAGTCAGACAGTTAATAAAAGTTCTCCTCATCAAATGAGACGATTGTTTTGCTTGCTCCAGTGTTCAATGTGAGGTCTGACCCATTCATTGTGATTTAAAAGCCTCCGCTGACTCCACATGTGTCGCTTTTAACCATTTAACCCACCAACAAGTGTCTGTCATCACCGAGCCTGCGGTATCATGCTCCCGTGATTTTGTCAATCCCATTGAGTCAGTCTTATATTTGCAACCCCAGCCCCCGCAGTGGGGCTAATTAAAACAATTTCAAGGACAAAGGAGGGGAGCCTATTGTATCACACAACCAGCAGTGCAACGGATATGGTGCCAGAGGGGCGCAGTTGTCAAGGATTAGTGCCCCTTCGCAGGCGCAGATGGATATATCAGCCTCCCCACCCACCGGTGATGAGGGTCTGAGTGGGGACAACCGCCTCCGATGAGATTTTTTAGCGAGAATGTAGACGCAGATGACAGAAAACAAAACTTTCGAATGAGGTCAGGGTCTGGGTCGCCTGTTGCTCTGAGATTTCTGACAAAACTTGTCGTTCAAGATGTTCATAAAGCATATTTAGGTCAGGAGCAACAGGTTTTTATCAGCCGTTATGGCCGCACGATAGATGGAATGAAGTAAATTAGAAACAATATTTGCATACTTCTGTCATTGCTGTCAAACGGCCACACAAACAGAAACTGTCGGACGAGTTATGAAAATACTTCCCAACACCCTTTTTTTTTTTTAGCACATTCCTGAGCCCACCCCCTTCCTAAAACAGAGAGATCTGTTGGTGACAAATCTTCAAACCAACTTCCTCTCTTTCCTTTCAACTAGAATAATAGCTCCAAACGAGCTGGATTCTCTGTCCTGACTCACATCCTCCATGCCATAATATTTATGCCGCCTATTCAGGAGCTGCCCTCATCAAATTGCTATTTGAATCACACCGCAGGCACCGGCTCACCTCATTACATCCTGACTAATAGTCTGAATATTAGTCAGGGGTACTGTGATGGCTTACCGGCCAGTCACTGCGCTATTATAACTTTCTATGCGCGGTCATTGTGAATTTTAATGCTCATTTTCTTCCACTCGGATACCCACAGCTGCAGCCGGCTGAGCTGATCTGGCACATTAATCTGCAGCAGGCATCTTCCAAACGGAGGTGTTGACAGTGACCGTCTCATCCACGCTTTTAAGGCATTGTTGTTATCTGCGTGGCCCAGGCCATACTTATCTCACAGAGGGAACTGTATGTGAGCAGAAACAATAGGCTTGATTGAGTGCATTCCCTAAAAGGTGTTTGGTTACATGGGGCCTGGTCTATTTAATAGATGATATCTGTCTGAAGGGGAGGGGGGGACTTTGCCATTTGATCTTTATCACTTGGCTTTTTGAGGAATGGAGCATCATTCATAAACTAATTAATTATCTGGCACGGAGTTGTGATAACAGGAAATACCCAGATAAAGTCGGTTCAATCAAACCAGTTAGTGCAGAAATTCTTACACTTTTCTGATTCTAGTCCAACTTTTCCATCGTATCACCTCGACCCAATCCTCCACTAACATTATCCTGAATACATACTCGTCCCCTGAATTTGACTTTTGCCAAAGTCGCTACTTTCAAAATGTTCTCCATGATTTTCTTTAATCCCCGCCAATAAGGAATAACAGGGGCATTCCCAAAAGATTTACTCTCTCCACAAAGTCTCCAACATCTCAGATTTCTGTTGAGCTGGTGTGATAAAATCATGTTTTTTTTATTTTTAAAACTACAAATAAAGAATATTCATCGATTTTAAGAAAAAATCTTCAGCGCTCGGGGTAAAAAGCCTCTTTCATTTCCATGTGAAGAGAATAAATCTCATCCATAAGTGATTGTACATTCATACATAGGCCCACATACCCCCTACTTGATTTTTAAAAAGCCACAATAATGCAATTAGCCTAACAAAGAAAATGCTAATCCCAAAGCCAGTATGAGTGCATGGGTGGGATGCATCCGTAATGACCTGAGAATGACTCTGAGGAATTTTCACACCAAATAAGCTCCAGGAGAGCTCCAGACTAAAAAACTTTTGCAGCAGCAGCAGCAGCACACATTCATATAGTGCTAATCTCTGTGTTGTGCAACAGAAGAAACCCCCCACACAAACTTCTTCTTAAAAAAAATGCACACAACAAAGCCCACTTCCTCTTCAGCCGGAGATTAAAGTGTACATTTTAAATAATATGACTCTAAACTGCAACACATTCATCAAGTGTAAAAGAAGCTGCAAACCAGTCACACAATCTGTATTTACAGATATCAGTAAGACGTTATCAGACCACCAGCAGATTCATAGCTGGGGGTGGAATCACTATGCTAATAAAGCAGATGTCCACAGTTCTCAACACATTCCAGGCAGCCTATAAAAACAAAGCGTCTTTCTTCCCTAAGGAGCAGAGCCCCATCTCTGACTGTCTCCAACAGACACAAAGCTTCATATACACATTTAGCGTTATAACCTGATGATCCCCCAGCAATGCTCGGCCCTCCTCCCCCCCGCCACTGTCTCTAGAAGCAGCAATCTGATCCCTTTGGACTAGATTTTGGGAGCTCAAAGTGTGTTTGGTCAAGGTGTGGACCCTTGTCTGAAAAACTTTCCATGACACTGGAAGTTTCGGGCCACGTCTGTGTGTGTGTGTGTGTGTGTCTCTGCTGCTGTCCACTGTGCCCGACTCCCGCTGAATTCATCAGCCATTGTTTTCTCTGCACAGGCATTTATGATGTCACTGCAAACATAAGCTTTGTCCTCAGATGAAGGATCAGCCAGGGTTCGTGCCCTTATGGGGTCAAACAAACAGCAAATATGGACAGGGCTATGACTTGGATCATGGGGTTGGGTGGACATTATGGTGGCAGCAAGAGAACTTAATTTAAGAGAAGAAAGAAAGGCGGGGATAGAGGAATGATCTGTTTTTAGTAGTTACAACAAAACCTAGTTAGGAATACTGCTTAATCTTATCTTCTCTCTCCCACCCCCGTCACCATCATCCCTCCTGAGAAAAACCATATCACAATGAAAACAAGTACATTTCCTGGGTCTGTCACTGACGAATAATGCTGATGAAGAGGAACACACAGGATGCACGGAGCACGTGTGAGAATTAAAGATTTCTCCGTCAGTTTGTGTGAGAAAAATGATATTCTCGTAACGTTTGACCAAACAGATGCGATCAAAAATACATCAGCGCTGATCTCTTATCGCTCCACATCCACCCTCCATTTCTTTGACTGCATAAGAATACATGTGGCCGTAGCACTGTTTGTGTGCATTCAGTGCTTTGGAAGCAGGCTAGGGTAAACACAAACTTAAGCTCATACGCATGCATGTGCACAACAATGGCCTGTATCTGTGAAGATCAGATGTCCACGATGTTTGTTTTCTTAGGATAAGGCATGTGTGAACAAAGAAAATATTTTTGCTTGCTCGTAGCCATCTGTTGAAACCGCGGGGATGTCTTTAAAAAAATTGTGAATTGTTTTGTTTAGTTGAGTCAATACTCAACTAACACTGACCACTGACTGAGATGACACACAAGTATTAATTTAAAAGTTAAACGTTTGGACAATGTTGTCGCAAGAACATGAAATGAAGCAGCCAGTCTGGCCTCATTCCACCTCATCATTGTTAAAATCAGCAAAACAAATGTGGAACCCACACACACACAAAAGTGACCGTCCTGCACTGCAAACTATGAGAGTGCAGAGACACAAAGCAACATGCTGACACGTGAGAATGATCGGAGCCTGTCACAAAACTGGAGCATAAAAAAAGCAGATCCTGTATGTAGCGCAGAGATGACAGCGGCTAATAACACTCTGCCACCGCCCGCCCCCCGAACGTAAAAATATGGAATCAAAGAAAACAATTGGACGATTGTTCGCCGCCTCGATGCGTGGCACCATGTGCGCGGTCAAAACCATGCAAACATTTATTGTTTAGGGTTAGTGGCACAGAAACAGGACAGAGGGAAACAATGGCTACATGTCTTTGTTACTGAATCACAAAAGCTGATAGCTGGTTATTTGCATTCACGAGATCACACTCAGCGCTCATTGCTAAATGGTGAAACCAGCATTGTTATAAAGGACATTGTTATAAAAAAAAGGCACTGGCTCTGTGTCAGGAGAGAGCAGGAGATACTGTAGCATTCCTTTGTCCATTAAAGGACTTTTATGGGCTCTGGTGCTCTCAGTCCAGCTCATTGCCTATTGGCTCAAAATTATACTTATTTTTCTGCCCCCCGAGGACTGGTTTTAAACTGCTGCTTTCAATCATAAAGAAACAACAACAAAAGAGGCTGTCAGGGTAACGCTTCCTGACAACCCAAGATAGACAAAAAAAAAAGGACAAAAACAACACCCTAAACACTCAAATGCCAAATGAATACACCACAAAAGGTGACTTAGCAGGCAGAAAATGTGAAATTGTAGTCACCTAGAGGAAAATAATGTTTAGATTTGAGCAGAAAATCATTTTGAAATGTGCAAAAAAGACCACACACATGCAAAAAAGAAAAGTTAGAGTATTGATTCCACTTTCGGATCACACAATAGCCTAATAACATCTTAGCAAATAATCACTTTGCATTCAGAAAGGCAAATTAAAGTGTCTTTTTGTTACTCAGCCGTGGAAGGCTGATCAATTAGCTCTATCATCTTGTATTTCTATCACACGGGAAAAAAAGAAGTGAAACAGAGAGACAAGATAAAAGCCTCGCACGTACTGAGAAATCAAAAAAACTCACTTAAAATGTCAATAGTATCACGGCGAAAAAAAGACGACGCCTGCATCGGAAAACAAATCCAGATCAATGCTTTTACCAATCAGTTAATTTCATTAAGACATTCAGTGCCATTTACTGATGGGATAGCAAATTGCGCGCAAACAAAGCAAAGGTCACAAATGTATTGTCGAACCCGCGGGGGGAGCAAGTTTGCACTCACAGTGGCTGTCCACGAGCGATTTATAACCACATCTGATGGAAGAAATTAAGCGTAATACTCATTAAAGTTTATTTTACGGCCCTTTGACGTTTTCACACTATTTAAAGTAGCTGCCCTCGTCCGCTAATGCTACCGCGTGTTGATCCAGTTCTGGCTGTTTTCCTTCCATCACCTGGACCTCTCTGGATCTATTTATGTCCAGAAGGAATGCATCACAACTTACGATTTCTTTAAGCAGCTGTGAGTGGAAATTGCTTTTTGGGGAGACGTTTATGACCCCATTCAAAGGCTGACATCTCAAACACAGGAAGGAAGGAACTCAGAAGTGCCATACAGTATCAAAAGGCCCATTTAAAACTCCTTCTAGCTTAAAAATAACCTTTAAACAAAGCAAAACTTTAAGATTTTATGATAGAATAGTTGAGATTTTGTCTTTTGGGCTTAAAGAAAGTGCGACATTTCCCAACACGCGTTCATTATCCAACCAAAAAGCCACCAAGTGCACAAAAAAATGAACAAATTTCTCCATTCACACTCGACAACAGTTCAAACTCTCCCTCAAGCAAAGCTCTAAAGATGTTGTAGCTCATAGAAAAAGCACTTAACCCAGCCATGATGTCACATGTGGAACAGGAGAGGGGGGTGGACCTCCTCCTCAAGGGTGCTCAGGATTAGGGCCTGGAAGTCTGTGAGATAATAGATCAAAGAGATACACCACAGAGGACTTCTTGCGTTTCCCACATAACTCTCATCTTCATACAGAATGGCTTTTCTTTTTTCCCTACCTGAAGATCAGGCGACAGACTGCTTTGGTGTTGGAATCACACACAGTGTGAAAAAGTGTGGTCGGTGACCCCGCGGATCATTCCTGCGATTAGAATATCAATGCGAGGTATAACGACAACGCAAGAATCAGAACAAGGTGCTTTTTTAATGAGTAGATTACATTTTTCTACGGCTCACCCGTGTCATGATTCTGAAATTACGGAGGATTTGTTGTCGAGAGCAGCAAACTAAATATCTACTGTGACTCGAGGAGGAGTTTAAAAGTTAGATTTCCTAATTTTGTTTTCTAAATTTAAGATATAAGGGGAGATACGTTCATTTATCTGAAATTTAATGAATCCTCACTCAGTTTAGTGCGGTAAAAGTCTGCATTACAAAGTCTCCATTACTAGAGGACAAAAAGTAAAAGTGTGACATAACATTTCAGCTTTACATTAAAATGTAAGCAACATTTTACTGAGAGTCGGATGACTCCACACTGTTATATGTCTAACATCTAAAAAGCTGCAGCCAGTAGAATGTTAGCTTAGCTTAGCTTAGCAGGCAGCCTGGAAACAGGATCAGCTCTAAAGCTCAGGAATTAACACATCGTGGCTTCTTTGTTTTAAATCTCTTCTTACCTTTTGGACAAAATCAGACCAGCAGGTTGCTCCTGTTTCCTGTCCTCATGCTGAGATGTGTTAAAGCAGGCTGCTGCAGCTGGAGCTTCAAATCTGTTGGACACAACACATCCAACTTTCAACAAGAAGGCCAAAATGTTTCTAAAAACGAGTTCTTTAATCTGCTGTAAGGAAGTATTAAGATGGTAAATGTACTTACTAATATTCCAAAACTGATAGTTTCACATGAAGAAAAAGTAAAAATCTATAGTGTATAATTAGAATGTACTTCCACAATGACATCTTCGCACTGTTGGCGTTCCCTCATTCATCTTCGTGAGGTCGTCACCTGGAATAATTTTCCACCAGTCTTGAAGGAGTTTCCATATACGCTGAACACCTGTTGGCTGCTTTTCCTTCACTCTACGCTCCAGTTCATCTCAAACCATCCGAACTGGGTTTAGGTCGGGTATTTGTGGAGGCCACATACATAGTTTGGAGGGGTGTTTTGGGTCCCTAATAATCGTCTCACATGTGCAAACAGGATGGGATGGCATGTCACTGCAGGGTAGCCAGGCTGGCCTTGAATTTTAAAATCATTCTGCAACAATGGGGTCAGTAAAGGAACCCTGCATCATCACACCACCTCCTTCATGCTTCGCAGTGGGAACCACACATGTAGATACCACAATCGTTCACAGTCTCTGGGAACCAAAAATCTGAAATTTGACTCATTAGACCAAAGTATGGAATTCCACTGGTCTAAGGTCTAATTTGTGATTCTTGGCAAAAGCAACTCAACCATAAAGGTTTGATTCCCACGGTCTCCTCTGTACAGCTGAAGCATTTATGTGGGCTCTAATCTGATGTGTGTGTTAATTACCAATTTCTGAGGCTAGTAACTATAATGAACTCATGCTCTGCAGGAAAGATAACTCTTGGTTTTCCTTTCCTGGGGTGGTCCTCATAAGAGCCAGATTCATCACAGTGTTTGATGGTTTTTGCGACACACACGTTCAGGGTTCTTGACATTTTCCAGACTTACTGACCTTCATGTCTTAAAGCAATGATGGACTGTTGTTTCTTTTCACTTAGTTGAGCGGGTCTTGCCAGAATATGGATTACTACAGTAGTTGAATTGGGCTAGTGTGCCGACACAACCTCTGACCTCTGAACAACACAACTGACGGTCTCAAACGCATTAAGAAGGCAAGTCTGTGAGTTAACTTTACGAGGCACAGCTGTTAATTGAAAACAGGTAACCTGACGCTGATCGAGGGAACGCCAAGTGAGCAAAGCTGTCATCAAAGCAAAAGGAGGCTACTTTGAAAACGGACGAGAAGATGTGTCCAAACGTCTTGGTCTTCGAGCACCATTTCCTTTTCCGTCAGAGGGGACAGCTCCTCTTTGAAACACAAACCAACTCTGAGGTGAAACTTCAGAGTCACTCATCAAAAGAACTTCATCTGAGTTTGTGGCCGTGCTGAGCCAGAAAACGTACAAGCGTGCATCAGTAGAGCCATTAGTGCCGAGGGACGAGAAAGAAATCAATGGTCAACTGTTCATAGGAGACTCCTATTAAAAGGTGCAGCCTTCACTCTCTCTCTCTCAAAAAAACTAAGTGCTGAAGTCTGAGTGTAAAAACGACCACAATAATAGATAGCCACAAGCAAAACAGGCACTTTATTGAAAAATCTATTGGGAGAGCGACTTGGCTTTTAGAAAGTAAGACCTTGATATGCAGTCTAATGTTTGCTACGATTGACATCTACTTTCCAGATTCAGAATGAGGACTTGAATATAGTCTTTAAAAAAAACAGAATATTTAGAATCAATACAAGACTGCAATACTCAACAATTTCACCATTTAATGTCATTCTGCTGCCACCTAAAGGCCAAATTGGAGAGATTCACCAAAGAGACGCTCATTCAGTTTCAAGTTGTCTGTTTGTTTCGGACTTTATTCTTCAGTTTTTATGACTTTGCCTGAAAATAAACCTTATTTTAATTAAACAATCACCTCAGTTCATGTATTTAATATAAGGTTTATTTGAATTTGATGGCAAAAAAATGTCAAAATAAACCACAATGATGAAATTATGTCCAAATGATTAATTTTCACATTCAAAAGTTAAAGTAAACATGATGACGACATTCTATTGTGCTATGACGACAATTAATTATTCTAAAAATCGTAAAACTAAAACAAATATGACAGTATCGTTACCTCAGTGGTTAATGATTAAATTGCTGGAAATGAAAGCTGTTACTGTTAATGGCCTGCACGTACGTAACCGTTACACCTACAAGTTCTTACTGGCAAAGAAATAGCTTATGATGCAGTTAAAGTCTTTTTTTTTTTTTTAGAAAAACCCACCAACCCCCCACTCATTGTGGGATTCCTTCCAGCGTGTGTGAATCTGCATAGAGTGTGTGAGGGGAGAGCTGCTCTATTTCAGTCTGCTGTGGCTGAGTGGACACTATCAGCGGGACGCCGTGGATGACCACGTTCTGGCTGCCCAGGCTGATGTTTGGCACCAGTAACGCACTTTCCTCGCAGGCTAAGGCACTCTCCTCCACCGTGACCGGCTTGGACATGTCCTCCGACGGGCCGCACACCATGTCCGGTGGAGCTGCTGCGGCGACCATGGCGGTGTTGCCTTCCGTCACAACCGTGACCTCGGTGCCGCCCTCCTGGATCAAGGCGTTGAGGCCCTCCAGTTCAGAGCAGGTGGTGATGAAAGTCTGCGAGCCGCTGCCGGAGTCCTGAGCGGTTATGGCGGTCTGCAGCAGGGCCTGGTGGAGTGGGTTGTTGGTGTCGTCGGAGCTGAGCTGTGTCAGTAGGACCGTCTGGGGTTCAAGGGTGGCTTCTGCAGTCTGGGACGACACGAGGGGTTGCATAGGCGCTAGCAGGTTCACCTGTTGGATCATGGAGTTAACTACCATGTCTTGACTTTCTGGGCTTAGCAGGACCATGTTGGTCTTCTGACTATCTACACTAGCTGGAATTAAGGGGTTCTCCTGGCCCAGAGGATGAGATACGATGATTTTGAGCTGTGCACTGCTGTAAGGAGCCATTGAATCAGACGGGATGGGAACTTCAAGCTGGGCGCCGCTCTGTGACGTCGTGACGGGAGCCAAGTTGACAGCATCGACTGGGGTGGAGAGCTGGAGCTGCAGCACGTTCTGAGCATCTCTGTGCTGCTTCTTGTGGCTTCGCAACGAGTCCTCCCTCACGAAGCAAGCATCGCACGAGTCACAGCAGAAAGCTCGAGCTGCATCTAGTTTGGCCCGATATCTGGAGCCGACAGGCTTCGGAGAGTCACTCCCTCCGCTCTTCCCTCCGCCTCTGCCGCCTTTTCCCCCGCTGCCCTTTTCGGGTTTATCGGAGTGGCACTTCTTTTTGTGGATGACGAGGTTGCTGCGCTGCTTGGAGGCAAAGTTGCAGAAGTCACATTTAAAAGGCCTCTCGTCCGAGTGGATCCGCTCGTGGACTTTGAGTGCCCCCTTGCTGGAGCAGGAGTAAGTGCACTTGGAACACTGGATGGGCTGAGTCGGTTGGTGTTCTCGCGAGTGTTGCCGCAGGGCGGTCTTGTTGGCGCACTGGAAATCACAGTGCACGCAGTGGAAGGAGTTCTCAGTGCCGTGTTTGATCTGAATGTGAGATTTCAGGTTGCCTTTCATGGCGCAGCGGTATTCACAAAAGTCACACTTGTAAGGCTTCTCGCCGGAGTGAATCCGGATGTGCCTCTTCAGGTCGGAGTTGATTTTGAACTTTGCATCGCACTGTTGGCACTGGAAAGGTGCATCCCCTTAAACAAATGACAATCACAAAATAAGCCTACAAAACACAGTTTGCAACAGCAAAAACAAGGACTTCACGCTACCTACCAGTGTGTGAGCGGAGGTGCACGGTGAGTTGGCTCGAGTTGCGGCTGGCGTAAGGACATATCTGGCATTTAAAAGGCCGTTCGTCGTAGTGGATGCGTAGGTGCTTCTTCAGACTGCTGCTGTCCGCCGCTGCGTAGGGACAGTGTTTACACTTGTGCGGCTTCTCCCCCGTGTGCGAGCGGCTGTGCATGTTGAGCTTGTCCCGTCGACTGAAGCGCTTGTGGCACAGCTCACACTCGAACGGCTTCTCACCTGGAAAAAAAAAAAAAAGTCAGCCGTGCCTGATTAAAGAAAAAAAACAAAACAGAGAGACCCACATGTGGAAGGTGTTGACGTACCGGTGTGAGTTTTGAGATGTCGCTCCATGTCTTTTTGGCCATACTGCGTCTTAAAAGTGCAACCTGCAGATCAACAGAGATTGGACTTTTTAACAAGGTGTGTGCAGCCTGTGTACCTGTGGAAAGTTCTTCTAAAAGAGTCCTAAATGAATAAAAAGTGGCAGGAAGTGTTGCTCACTTGGTGGCTTGGTCATAAACGGCAAGAGGCACTGACCTGAGAAACAGCAGCTGTGTCTCTTTGAAGTCAGAGCAGGTTTTAATTTTTTGGAAGGTGTTTTCTGTGCTTTGGTCAGGATCTTTTTGACACCTCTCATCACGCAGGTCTGGTAGGTTTCCTCGAAAACAAACTCGGTGCTGGAATCTGAAGCAGAGCGGGAAACAAACAAACAAAAAAAACATATGACACAAGCCAACGATTTGCATGCACATCATTGCAGAAATGCATTATTTTAGTTTTACCTGTGAGAGTGGCTGTTGCAGCGGTGGTGGTGGGGGTGGCGGCTGATGTGCTGGAGGTTGGTAAGGAGCATCCATTTTGCTTATGAGCCAGAAAGACTTCAAAGTTGTTGTACTGCTGCTTGCAGAAGCCGCAGATGTGAATGTCTGGGCTCACCTCCACCACAACATGTCCTGCAGCGACACAAAACAGGAACCAGTGACTTCAGTGGGAAGCTGCGTGGTTTACATGCATGTAACCAACAATATTAGGATGCAAAAGCACGACTTAGATGTTGGAGACGTGCTCTAGTAACAGTTTCCCTTTACCTTCTGGGTTGTATGTTGCCATCTTCGAGCTTGTTTTGCTGCAGATCAACTCATCTTCAGGCAGCTCAGAGCCTCACGCGACGTCCATCGTGCGTCAAGAAGCAGCCAGCTGGATTACTTACATACTTGACGCCGTTAAACGTGACCGTTACCGCCGGATTTTAACGGTTGTGGCAGTTAACTTCTATGACAACACCGATGCAGGATCGTGTATGTTTTTTTGGTTTTTTTTTTTTTACGACAGACTACGTGGGGTTTGCGGCAGCGGCGCATAAGCATGCCTTTGCGTCTGGGTGACGTCACGCGTTGCTTTTAAAAACGATAGGGAAAATCTAAATCGTCAACTTCGAGCGCGTAAATAACACGAAAAAAGTTGTTTATTTTTGGACACGCTGCCATGTTTTAGAGCAATTACTCTTGGTAGAATATATACTTGTGGCTGCTTTCTTTTCCTTTTTTTGTCAAGTGTTTTAAGTACGTGTATTTGTCATTTTGACAGACAACTAACAAAAAACCCAACTATAAATCCCTGGTGTTCTACTTTATATTCTGCCAAGGCTTTACAAGCTTAATCTTGACTGTTTTTAATTCAAACAAGTGAAAAAAAAAAAATCACGAGCTAATTCTTCGATATATGACACAGAAAAACGAGCGACACGGGATATTTACGGGTTCCCTGAAAGCAGCATTGTGACCGTTGGCCACTTTTGTTCTGGAAATCTTATTTATTTATTTAAAAGAAATGACAGATACTACTTATATTAACATTTAACATATAAATGGCAACACTTATTATGTTATATTATATATATTTTATAGTATTATCTCCAGATAAACTAAAGTATTACCGTGTTTTTCTTGGTTTTCTAACGTTACCGCCACCTGTCGTCGTGGAGGCCTGGGTAAACAACAAGGCCTACAATGGCCTATTCTTGTGTGAGCTTAAACTAAAACTACAGCTAAAAACTGAAACTGTGTGTCGAATAAAACAGGTAATACTGTAGCTGACGTTAGTCTAAAAGTCCACCGTCAGCTGGAAAACACCTGTTTACAGAGTTTAGCTCTGGGCTACAACAACATTAGCATATTTCTGTGGCACCTTCAGCGACTTTAAGTGAGTATTTTCCCGCGCATGAGAGAGACAGGTAAGCTTTCAGGTGTAGCAAATAGTTGTAAGGCACTTTAAATATAATATTCTACCGTCTTTCAAGTAAGGGCAATTTACTGGGTCGTTGAGGTGAGTGAATGAGAATGCCTCTTTCTTTTTTTTTTTATGCCAGAGCAGTTGTGCTGGTGTGAATAAGCCATGAAAGTGACTGACACACAGCTCCATTTTCAGTGGCAGGTCCTTAACTGCCTGATTGCCACTGTGAAGCTCAGGAATTTCCTTACGCTGACTTTCCCTGCATGGCAAAGGCACAGGACTGATTCCTTCCCTGCTGAAACAGCAAATCCTTGAGACAGACAGGAGGTGCGCACACACACACTAACACACACTGCAGACACACAGGCATGCACACACACACACACACACACACACACACTGCAGGGCCTTTCATGGCCTGCCCATATGAATGTGACTAGTTGATTACTGCTGTCTTTGAATTGGATTCTGTCAGGATTGTCCCCGTAGTTTCAGAGAAATGCACGCTAACGGTTTATGTCACATTAGAAGGAGAGTGCTGTTTTCTTAGGGCGGTCCAGAAGAAGAAAACACAGACATAACTTATTAATAAATAATTAATTAAATCTGACCGAAAGCCGTGCAAATCATACGCACACAAATCCTCCACAAACTTAAATGTACATCAAAGAGCACGTTCACATGTGACAGACGAATGACTCAGAGATGGGCGTAATTAAAGAAAGACTTATGTCATCCCCCTAAAGCGTTGGAGGACAGGCCAGTATGCGCTTTACTTTGATCCAGACTTCATTTTTACAATCAAAAGAATTGTAAATCTTTTCATACTCGCAGCTCAAAATTCTTCACTTCATTATCAGGTCTCGTTTATGAGGGAACGTTGCACCAGCAGGGAAGGTGAATCATTACAGATATTCTCAGTAAGACTCCAGCGATCTGTGAAGATGCATTTGGTCTCTTGAATATCAGAAAATAGCGTACAGTACCTGCGCTCATGTCCCAGAAATGAAAGCTGACATATTCAGATACTTTGTGTTGTTTAACTGAAAGTCCACAGCCCAAAGAGATTTAGTTCACTGTCACCGAAGACAAAGAAAAGCCAGAAATCTTCACATTTGAACAGCTGGAAGCACAAAAATTTTGCCATGTTTGCTTGGAAAAATGACTTAAAAGATTAATCCATAATCATAATTGTTGCCAGTTAACTTTCTGTTGATCGACATATCGATCAGCTCAACGCTAAGCAAATCAAATGCACACAAATCCCTCCCAAACTCAGACCAGTTAAACGAAAGACGATGCACGTTGCACCAACAGGAAGGTGTATCATTACAAATATCTACGTTCAGTTTAACTAATGATTGTTTTTGCTATATAAATGATGAAATTGTTCTCTAAAATACCAGAAAATAGCGTAAAATGCCTGCCCTCATTCTCAGAATGCAAAGTGACATATTCAAATACTTTGTATTGTGTGACTAAAAGTCCACAGCCTGAAAATATTCAGTTTACTGTCACTGAAAACAAAGAAAAGCCACAAATCTTTAAATTTAAACAGCTGGAAACACTAAAGTTTTGCCACATTTACTTGGAAAAATGACTTAAATGATCAATCAATAATCATAATTGTTGCTGTTGATCGACTTATCGATCAACTCACTAATCGTATGAGCTCTAATTTTCAGTACACTGCATCCTGGCAATGATTTCCTCATGTGTCCCTTTAAGACAACTCCTGTTCATTTGTTGTACTCAGAAACAAAATATCATTTGGACATCCAGCTGTGCCAGTTCTAATTTGTAGACGTGCCCCCTTCCCCATTCATTGAGATGCCCGAGAATTCAGTGAGTGATGTAATGTCCCTCTTTTCCCCAATGAGACAAGGGCAACAATAGGGGGGAGTGCCTCTGTCACATTATTTTCCCCCACCGAGGCACGCCAGCTGCTTACAGTTGCTTAATGGCTACGAGCTGTCACAAGGCATCACAGCCCGCTGCCACACAGGAGCGGCAGATGCTTTAATTGCACAATGACTTGTAGGTTGTCAACAGCAATTATACCAGGCTTCCACCTGAGGGCACCCAAAGAACACCGTCGACTCACTTCACCGGCGAAGCCACGAGCCTTCAGAAGCTGGCTGCTACACACATAAACCTGATCTCTGAGTCTCGCTTCTGTCCAGACAAGAGCCGCAGACGGATTCCAAGTCTCCTTTTAGCTTAATGGTTTATCCATGTGCTGCAATAACCTGTGCAGGATTGTCAGACAAGCAGGCTCGGGACCCCAAAAAATCATATTTAGAAATAAAATATTTATCTAGCTTTGTCACCTTAGGGCCCGCCGCTCACCGTGCTGCGGCAGGTCGTGGTGTGCAGAGTTTGAGTAATTTTGCTCATTATTAATTCATGTCATTTTTTTCTCTTTTTGTGATTCAGGGGAGGCTCATTCGCCGCTGCCAGCCCTGAGATTATTATCATTAAGCGGAGGCAAATAAAAGGGTGAGTTCAAAGCTTTGCCGCAACACGCTTTCAGCCCACATTGGTTCAACTACGCTGATAGTTTGTTATACACACCGCTCTGAGAAAATACTGTGTAATGTGCTCAGATATGTGGTCCATACTATTTATAGACATCCCTGAAATTATAATCAAGCAGCTCAGAACCCAAACACACATAGAGACTTTCTGTTTGTGTCATGTCAAATCGAATGGGTAAAAGATGTCCTGAGTCCTGTGTTTGTTTTGAGCCACAAGACAAATTATACACACATGTATGAATTCCTTTGGTCAACAGCTGCCATCTCAGCATCAGATAAAACAGAGCCAAAGTCTGGGAACCATCAGATGCCTCCAACACTCCCACTTTATCATATAAAAAGACAGTGTACGCAAGCACAAGAGCACACACACACACACACACAGACGCAAGCAAGTGCAGCAGTGGTGCGCGCACACAAAAGGCGCACATGCTCACACGCAAAACAGCGCTATGCTCTTTGTATCTGCCAACTGATGCAGATGATAGGGGCTGCAGATGAGTGCAGGCTAACCAGAGACTAGAGGGTACATGTGGCTTCATAGACAATAGCTGGCCAGAGCCTTGGGAGGAGAGTATTCAGCTCTAAGAAACATGCTGGGATATAAATGAAGACAAAATTGCAACCCTTTTTTAATGTGTGTAACATTTTTGATATGAAGAATGAAGTTTTTGCTAACGTAGACACGTGGCTTATAAAATGTACGCATGATCTAGAGGAGGTGAAATTAGCTTTCCTGTCTCCAAATTAAAAGCACACTTCTATGAAAACCAAAGTATTCTTTTAGTGGAGTCCGCGTTTGGGAAAAGAAACACACACCGTCGTGTGGCTTGTATTTTGCTGTGGAGTCAGCAGGGGGTGTCCAAAATCAGGCTAGAGAAAGAGACCCTGTGCTTGTTTGAAGCAGCTTCCAAAGGCAGTGCTCCAGTTTGTAGTAGCTGACATTTTGGAACCAGTGGGTCAGCAAAATGGAGAAGCCATGTAGATGTATCAAAACCAGTCAGACTTTTGATCACAGGACGGTTCTGCGTGTAATTTATTGCGCCTCTCCCCTTTCCTCTTCGTCGCGTGTGCTAATTATGTTTTTTTTTTTTTTTTTTTTGCCGGCAACTGACCATTAACATTATTTGCAAGTAGGTTTCAGGTGTTGCTTTGTATGCTAAAGTAGAACAGAGCAAAGAAGTGAAGCCATGCGCTGAATATTTTTTAGGTTTCGACAGAGCTAAATCTAAACAAAAGATGTGTGAGTGTGTGTGTGTGTGTGCGCACGCGTGATTTTCTTCTTTTTTTTTCGCGTGAAAATTGTCAATGATGTCGTGATGGAGGAGGGAATCTTGATAGTTAGACAGATAACAATGAGGCTTATTCATGCGCCGCACACACCTACAGACACACGCACACGGACTCACACACACACACACGGCATCATCATCGTCACAGAGGGAGAAAGGCTCATAATTGGACAGAGGTGTCTGTAGATAATGAAGCCAGACCTCACACCTGCCAAACCTTGGGGATTTCACTTGACTGGCCACTTAAATCTTCCTCACTCTGCGGGTCTGGAGGGCAAGAGAGTGAGTAAGGAACTAATGGAAAAAAAAGCACGCGCTACAGGGAGGATCCCTGTCAGCATGAGTGTAGCGTGGACCCCCCACCCCCGCGCGCACAAGCCACCCACCCACCCCTGCCATCCTCGCTCGCCCGCCCGCCCGCCCCAGCTAACTCAGCCCCCACAGCTCGTTCCATACAGCACCCACCTCACTTCACTTCACTGTAAATCCTCTGGTGTCAAGGATTTCAGACGGAAATGGGGAAATGCTGCACCAGCTATTTTGTTTCAAACTCTCAAAACACTCGCTTCTCCCAAGTTGTCTTTGGTGACAGCGTTGTGTGCGGGAAGCGTATTGTGCCAGCTTTTAGTGGGGTGTCATTCGAGGTGCTGAAAGGGAAATCAGATAGATGCTTCAACGGAGAAATACTTCTGTGCAGAAAGTTTACCTGACAGTCATCAGTGACGGCGTGACACCATATCAGTGGTAGCAAAAAGCTACACCAATTAGGGGTCGAGTTTACCCCGGCAAAATCTTAACAATATATGAGAAACAAAATGGAATTTCACTCTGTCTTTCTTCACGACTTGATCCATAAATGAGGCATGGGGAATCATTGTCATTCTGGATACAAATAAGGTATAGATAGATATGGCAGTAGAAGAGAAAATTCTATTTTATTCTACTCTATAAATACACAGACAGCAATGAGAGACAGCAGCGGGGGGGTATCACTCTTTGTTAGCTTGTCACCAAGTCAGCCATGTCAGCTTTTACGTACGTCGTCGTGTCTGCTGTCAAAAGGTTGTAGTGCTAAATGATAAGAATCAATAACTTTGTAGCGCTAATAGACACAAATAACACAGACCGCTAGCTGTGCTCGTGGGTTAGCTGTATCCAGATGGCTGTGGTATATGTGTCATATTTTATTCTCCAAGCTATGGATGTTGGATAAAAAAGGGATAAACAACGCTTGTCAAACTCCGCTGTCTTCTGGAAGTTGTTTTGTGCCACCAGCAAGTCAAGCCATGCATTAATGCTTTGACTCCAGGGCTAAAGCAAGGTTACTTGTGGAGCCTCAGTCATTATTTCTTAGAGCTGAGAGACGGAGGCAACACTGATTAGTGACGGAGATCTACGTCCACGTCTGTATATGCCAGAGAAATCATCAGGTGTCAGTGAGACTGCGTACTGTGCGTACAAGCTGGCAGGATAATGACAGAATATTTAAAATGATATCCTTTCCACTCAGACTTTCATTCAGCACGAAAAGGAGCCAGAAAGCCCAGACCGGGGTAGTAATCTCAGGTTCTTTCGGTTTAATTTTCCGATGTCCGGGCCAGGTGGGAAGGTAAATGAGCCCAGGTGGCTCGCCTGGCCTGCGATACCCAGGAGGGAAACCCTGCAATCAACAGCAACAAAAACCAGCATCCATGGTGATGGATGGTGTCACATGTCCACCTAGTGTTTGTGCTCTAAGTGCTGTGCATACTGAGGTGATGGCTCACCTCATCCGCTCATCCTCTGTGATAGATTATAGATAGACAAAAAAGACAAGAAAAAGCTGCGTGAGCACTGCCAGTTTTGGGAAACGCGCTGTAACCGTAGACCCTGGATCACCGCCGTCCCCATCTTTTACCAGCTTAAGCTGCCACACGAAGACACTTTTAGTAGTAGCGCGACGTTCGCTAATGTGGATCTTCTTTCCAAATTGCGATGATAAGCGACGCCGAAACGCACCCTGAAATGAAATCACGCGGAAACCGAAAGCTTATCAAGATGAAACTGTGCAATAATACAAGAATTATCCATCACCATCCATCATGTATTTGTTTGCAGGAAACAGATTACATGGATCTTAATTGAAATATTATTTTACCTTCATTTGAATTATTTATGGGGTTGCTGACTACATTCATACCTCAGAGAAAAAACATGAACACATTATGTGATGCAAGAATATGTGTGTGTGTATTTGTGAGCATTTCTCATATATTATTCAAAGTGTAGAGTCAGAATATGGTCCTGCGTAGCCATATGAAGGATATCAAACGGCCTGTCTTTGATACAATTTACTTGAGATGCACTGGCCAGAGCCGAGCTGTCCGTTGGCCTACCATCGCTAATGAGATCGGGGGGTAAAATTGAGAGTGGTGGGCTGGCTGTCATCCGCTAGGTGATGGTTTTAAGACTAAGCAGTGATACTTCATTAATTAACCTTCACATTCTATGTAGATCTGCTCATCAAGATGCAGTTAATTAAAGAAAGGTCATTCCAAGGGCTGCTGGGAAGCGGCATTATTACAATAGAGGGATGGCACTGCTTTGAGCGAGATAACACAGGGGAGGAGGGGAAGGCGATCACCCAGTCACTGCTAAAATGGCAGACGACTTGCCAAAGCCAGTTTGTGAACTCCTGACCACCTCGATCCAAGAAGAAAATCTATTTTTTAGTTGTTTTTGTTTTTTATTTATCACATTCCCCCTTTTTTTATATAGAAAGATGCTGTTGAAAAGCTCTAATGGAGAAAGCCTCAGTAAAATATTCATTACACTCAATCGACAGCATCTATCTTTTAGCATCTCAGTATAGTTTCTCTACTCAGCCCTGTGTCTTCTCTGCCAATTTCTTGGGTGATTTCTACTTTCTTTGACCTTGCTCAGTGTACAGAAGGAAAAAAAAATAGAAGCCATCTTGAGTAAATAAAAGGGCAGGAAGTCAGCGGGATATGAAATAGTTATGCGTCATCTGTAAGTGAAATCCACTTCTGGGTGGTGACTTATTCATTTTGATTTCTGCCCATCTATCTATATATCTATCTATCTCTGACTGTCACTGTGTGCTGGAGCACGGCTCAGAGTGTGAAGCCTTGTTTTGGATAGTGGATCAAGTAGATGCTGTGTTTTGTCATAAAAACACTGATATATAAAAATGTCCCTATTAGGCTCGTATCAATCAGGGAGGTGGTTGTTGTTTTTTTTCCTTTTTTTGTGGAGGCCTGCACACTGACACGAGGACACTTAGAGACAGCTTAGTGTGAAAGAATGCGTCTGTAGGTTTGCCTCTCGGCCAATCACACAAGCGAGATCAGACTTAGTGTTATAAATGGCTTTCTATAACGTTTTTGCCAAGCCTTATCTTTTGATAATGGCACCCCCTCCTACACCTCCTTTCCTCTGAGCACTGTCTTGTTTGGGAACCTTGGCGTCGGTTTTTCAAAAATGTTGCTCTCCTGCAAAATTGTAGCGAAACATCAGCGCCTCCCCTGTGTCCACTCCGTCCTCCCGTAGTCATCCCTGAGTGTCTTTTGGCATCGCTTCCAATGGCAGGTGCAGAGACAAACGAGAAGAGGCGCGCCAAGCGTGCACGCGCATGCATCCAAGCATGTGTGTACATATATATGTGTGTGTGTGTGTGTGTGTGTATATATCCCTCCCACCCTGCTATGATACAGTAACTGCTGACCCCGGACACAGTGCCATTATGGCAGACGAGGCAGGGCTCCCCTGGCAGCGGCTGGGGCGGCTGGTTGCTAGGTGGAGAGACATTACCGCGGGCCTCTGCAATAATTTATCCTAAGAGCGCGGCGAGCCGTCATGTAGCCCCTGACAGAGAGCTGCAGTACTTTATCAGCCTGCCTGTAAATCAGCCATGTGTGGGTGCAGACGGCAACATTGTTTGATCTCTTTCAGACACTCTAATAATCTGCTCCCCTCTGATTGATACCTTCACACAACAAAGCACATTACACCAGCAAACCGCAGCAGCCAGCCAGCCGGTGTGTGTGTGTACGTGTGTGTACGTGCATGCGCTAATGTAAGAAGTATGTGTGTGTCCGTCTGTGCGCGTGCACAAGCGTGTGTGTGTGTGTCTTTCTGGTGGTCATCAGTATTGCCAGTGGCCTGGGGAGGGAGAGGGAGAGGGAGAGGGGATGAATGAGTCTTCTGCAGAAACACAGGGTCATTTGGAGTCTCTAAACCAATGACAGGCTAACGGGTTCACAAAACGATCACTGGATGAAGGGAGGGGCAGGGAGGGAGAGAGAGGAGAGAGGGATGGGGGGTGGTTGGTGGGTGGGTGGAAGGGGGGAGTGCCACCAACCTACAACACAAGAAATACAGCAAAGAGATAAAGCAGTTATTCCTTTTCCTGCGTTTGCAAACGAGAATATTGTAAAGACGTCTGTAACGTCGTTGCCTCATCAGGAGGTCTCACGTTTGATTTAGATGCACATAAACGCTTAATTTATTTTCATACTTATCGCATTTCCCTGCGTTTTCCTGCTCAAACATACTCGGCGAGCTCAAATCTCGCCGTAGCCGATATTTTTAGGGATTGATATTTAGTCCACGCGTTGACGAATACAGCAAATGTAACTACACAGCTGAACGCTTGTATCTTTTCTTTAAAACGCTGATAGATTTTTTTTTAAAATATATATTCCATTCATGGCTTTCTATCAAATCAAAGTGAATTGCATCCTTTCCCAAATTGCCTACCAACTCCTCGCTTGATATGGCTCATATACAAAGGAGAGCAATGTCCTGTCCTACAATACCGCCATGCCATTTGTGCCGCTCAGCTTCAGAATGCCATTGGTTTGAGTGTAGTGACAGTAAAACATAACTCTACCTTTTTTTTTTCTTTCTTCTTTGCGGGTTGCATTGGAACATGGCTTCCAATTATTCAGCTCCAAATTCAATAGCAATTTTCTGCTCAATGAAATAGTGGTTTCAATCTCTAGAGTAATGTCACTTTAGAGAGATTTTCAAAATGGCACGTCTGTGAGTGAATAGATGGACGCGGGGAGGATTCATTTTGCTTGAGGAAATGGTACTTGTCTGCTGAAGCTTGTCATTTATTGATGAAGAGAATACCTCTCCAGATCCTATAGAATCCAGGGTATAGCTTTTAGATGTAGTGTTTTGGCTCCTGTCCTTATTAAATATGTCTAATTTTTTTTTTTAGCTTTTAAGTAAGGATTTCTAAAAGACACCAACCAGATGCATAACCTTATGATAGCGTGGTCAGATGGAGCCCATTTTGCTTCAGTGCGGCATTAAAAGTAGCACTGAACAATATAAAAAAAATGCAATTATAAGTGTGTTTGTGTGTAATGTATCAGTAGCCCATCCAGGGCCCCATAATGAATGCAATGCAACGTGCGATCACTGAGCCGTGTGTATGCCCCGCTCAATGCATCTCTGAAAATAAACAGAGCAATGGAAATGGTTCTCATTAGTGTTGTTTTCATATTAAGTCCCTCAGACAAGGTTGACAAACCCAGCTCCCTGTGCCAGGCTCCTCAGGGACCATCGCTTCAATACAGCTAGGGCAAACAACACCAGCCGATACCAACACCATTACCACCTCCTATAGTTACTTATCCTCCCCTCCCTCCCTGTGGAGTGCTCTGTCTACACAGACCAGAGGAAAACGCATTAAGATCTTCCAGCAGCATAGAGAAAGAGTCCTGCTTTCATTTATCACCATTGCTATTGGCCCTAAAAGGGACAAATGTCTGTTCTCCATCTCCGTGCTATTAGAATTGGAGAAATGTGTGCTGGGTTGTGTGCGAGAGAGATGTGGAAGTTATTTTGTGCTCCAGAGACGATCCACTGCGAGGCTGCTTAGCAGGAAAAGGGAACAGGTGTGCTGAGCTTCTGGCTTCCACCATGTGTTCCAGTTGTTTCATCTGCACCTGTTTCCCCAAGTCCTATATATGACGATCAAAACATTTTATTAACCATAAAGCCTTCACGCCGGTACGCCGCCTCTAAATGTTCAACAGTCACACGTTACCACAAAGTAATTAATTGATGCAACAGAGGTCATTGTGTCAGAAATTGTGTATATTACCCAGAAAGAGCCAACTGAAAAGATAAATTTTCATTTGCTGCTTTGCATATTGATGAATAGTCATTTAAAGTACAGTAAAAACCAGCTCATGAAAGCACTGATGATTTTCCTTTTTTTTTAATGAACAAGCTGTCTTAAAATGTAAATGATGTCTTCCATGCGTGAAATCAGAGAACTAGTATTTCTTCTTTAGCGAAATGTGAATTTTCAGCTAATTTGTTTTTATCGTGACCAAAATCTGACAGCCACCAGCAACCGGAGACTTTAAGTTGTCTAACCCTAAACCATAAAAAAAATATTTCCACTGTGCTGCTGTCTACAGCAGAGCTCCCCAAACATCTGTAACTAATCATTATTTTCATTATTCCTCAATCTGTGTTGTATTTCTTTGACTGATGGATTAAATGGTTGGTCCACAGGATGTCAGACAAAAAAGGGGAAATGTCCAACAGTCAAAAGCCCACAAATATTAAATTTACTGTCAAATGAAATAAAGAAATCTGCAAATCTCACAGCTGAATCCACGTTTTTGCCTATAAAATGTCCAAAAATTAATCTACAAGTTGCTTTTCAATTAACCAGGGCTCAACTAATTGATTAATCGATCAATTATTTAGTCTCTAATCACATCTGGAGTCACCTCTTGACTTTTAACTATCCTGATGATTCATTTTAAATAAACAATAAGGTTGAGCTTTGCCCCAAAATTGTCTTACTCGCCTCTAAATGTGACCATAAAGTGAGAAGCTGTTGTCACATTACCATTTATGTCCTCATTAGTATTATTATTATTGTTATTATTATTTGCATTCGCAGGACTTTATCTGCATTTCAGTGTGTGTCGGCTTCACCAAATCTTTTTTTGGGCTGCTTTGTTTGCTGCATTTGCTGCTTCAGCAGCTTCCTTCCTGGGAAAAGTAACCTTTCAACAGCAGCCGCTGTGGTTTGTCTAACAGAATTAAAAGAACATAAGCACGTTTGTCACTGTGGCTAAACTGGAAAACAACAAAAACCTGCTCCGCTCCGTAAAGGGCGCTTAAACCATCAATATAGTCGTCGATCTTTAGGTGCAATTGCGGGAATCTGTCTTTTTTCGCAGCGTGAGGAGCACTCGTCTTCTGCTTAGTCTTCTTCCCAACACGGTGGAGCTCCTTGAGCCCACCTGAGCTGTGATTTGGCAGGCCGCATCACACTGCTGCAGGCTACAGTAAATATCACCTTTCTTGTTATCTCCAAGACCTGCTTTTCCAGTAAATAGGGGAACGTGTAATTCAATATACCGTGTCGGGCCATTTGCTTTCAGAGGACATCTAGGTGACATGACTTAGTGGCCCCGGAATGAACATAAAGATTAATAAGTAATGGCCATATAAAGATGATATTTGCACTCAGATATCTCCTTTTTTTAGATTAATGCTTTTGATCACAGGGAAACTGGTAATACGAAACGAGCAGCAGACAGCACAAGGTATGACATCTCAACACAATCTGGCACTTTAAGAATCTGGAGAGCCTTTAATGACTGGAACAAAACTTTTTTTATTATAATGACTAATCCTGCTGGCCTTGCATGATATTTCTGACCGTGCACAAATATGAATTACCCAAGATGATCATACATCTACCTCATGATTTGATGATATGACACTGGCGCTGATGCGTCCAACTAGCTTGCATGTTCCAATTTATTGACAATAACGATAGTATTAAACTGCATGTCCCACACTCTAAAATGAAATGGTATTTGGTCGTCCTCTGTAATACTGTTGTTGGTCCCTCTGGCATTTTGTAATTTGTTGCAGTGTTTGTGTTCTCTTTCACACTTTAATATCACGGTATTGCTTCAATTTGAGCTGCAAGATAAAGTTCTATTTCATTTTGTGGGATTAACTTACTGGGGTAGCACACGTCTCGAGGTATTTGTTGTGTTTTGTTTTATCTATGAATTATTTAGGAGTTTCAAAAAAAAAAAAAAAACAGATAGAGAACGGGTTACGAGACGCGCGTGTGCGTCCTGTCTCTCCGTCGGCAATCTCAGTCAGATGTTTAATTTGGTCTGCTAGCGTGGAAGAGCGCTCGCCACGACTGGGATTAGGCAGGTTGGCTATGTAATTTCCCTGAAGGAGGAGCATGTTGAATCTGAGAATAATGACAAAGGGGCGACGTGAACGTTTGAAATATGAACTCACGGTTGGTACGTGTGCTTGAGGTTGTCATGGATTTTTAGCTTCGGTGCAAAAAAAAAAAATAGCCCCGCTGTTATAAAATAAAGCCGCATAATTCAACTTGTTTGTCGTTAGATGGTGCTTTAAAGTAAAGTCTGTAGCAATGCTGTAATGATCCCTCATCAGGTCATTTTTCATAATTTACCCAACATGCTAAAGTTCACTAGGTCTATTAATGAAAGATTCCCTGTTTTTCTTTAGACTCTGTAGCACTTTTTAAAAATGCTAATGGACTCCAACAAGCACCTGAGCAAGGATGAAAGTGCCCTAATTCCTGCTCAAAAGGTCACAGAGATGAGTTATAGTGGTATAAGCACCTGAAAGCTATTCCCTTGTTAGATTTGACAAAGGGAGGCTGCCATTTTCCCCCTTAAAAATAGTGTGGGGTAATAAATGATCATTTGTGGAATGTGGTTGCTACCGGCAGTGACTTTTCCTCTGACATAACTTTACTGCTGGCTGATTTACATCCCGAAAGTTGTCCCCAAAATATTTAAAATGAGCGTTTTTATTCATTATGCACAGCAGACGGCAGTGACACACACAAGAGCTCTTATTGTGCTTCTTAGGGGAAATGGCTAATTAGTTGGCCATGAAAAATGCAGGCGTGCCTGTTTTTACTATCATCCTCTATTTGACTCAACAACACTTGAGGCTTTTGTAACAGACTTGCAGTTGTGCAGCTCGAATCGGCTACAAATATAAAATATCTGCATGCCCACACTTCTGCGTCCGCGTCATCAAGTCCCTGACACATGCACGCTTCTATCAATTATGAAACATATTGGTCTCCGGGTAAAGCGTGCCTTCTGTACAGAAGGTGCCGTGTGCACCTCAGCATATGTGATAGTCCTTCTCAGCAGCCCTTCACAGGTCCCTGAAAGGTGCTCCTGGTGTGGATGCGGGGCTGTAGAGCAGGGATCACAGTGACAGTTTCAGGTGGAGGAGTCTATTAATAGTTTACCTCTCAGCCAAAGCATTTCATCATTTTTGGTGTCTGAGGGCTTCCTGCTTCAAAAAAAGGGGCTGAAGTTATGCATCTCAATCTACCCCTTCATATTTCATGCTGTTGAGGATTATAAATAAAAGGACAGATTTTGACCTGGGCTATTAGTTACCCGGGATCCTGTGGGTGGATGGTGCTTTGTCTTCTGTCATTTTCTGGTGTTTTTCCCCCGTCAGAAAGCAACAGGATTACAATCAAAGTCTTTGGGATACAATATGAGATATGATATCCGCCCGCCGAGAAGCGAAAAGGAGGATGACTGTAGGATTTGAAGAACAACAAAAACAATCAGACAAAATCAGCCAAAAGGGGAGCGTCAGGAACGGAAGGTGGGCTTATTTGACAGTGGGTCAAGCTGCGGGTCAGTCTAAAGTAGCAGTGTTGTGATTGCTGTTTGCCGGCCCTCGTGCGACTCTCTTGTTTTGACCACACAAACTGGCCAAAAGTCTCTGGAGGCGAGACTCTCTGACAGAGTGATGAGGAAAAACACTAAGCTGGAAAAGCTCTCACCTTCCCCATGGTCCAATAGACGGGGGCCCAACATATGCCAAAGCAGCCTGTCAGGGCTTCTTGTTGTCGGTCAGACCTTTTGATCTTGAACAAATAGAGTGAAGGGGAAGTCTCAGAGCGCCTGCCTCTGAGGCATAAGGAAATATGGGCATCACAAAGGGTCAAATTCTGGGAGAAGACAGTAAAATTAAAACCTTTATTGCCATCTTTATGGCTTTGTTCCCTATGGCAATTACATTATCTATGGAAAATCCCATTATCAGTGAAATCCCGAGTAAGGAGTGTCTGATGTGCTGAAAATGAAAGTGATGTATGTCAGTCTGAGTATATCACATCAGACGTGGACGAGGTGGCTCCGTTAGAGCGATTTAACAAGCTGGAATTTAATATCTCTTTGCAAATAAACACAATGCTTAGATAAGAAACTGACCTAAAAATATCAGGGAAACTTTCTGCAGCTCAGAGTGTTTCTATCAAATCTAGATTGACAAGCCCTCACTTGAAATTAATGATTTTTATTTTTCTGCGACCACTCAGTCGCTAACCACCCGAAACCTCACACATTGACTTTTCTCCACAGATTGCAACTCATCCATTTTTTAATTGTGTTCATTTTTACCTGGGTCCCACCGGACCTGCAGCAGTGGTGGTCGTTGTCATCCGTCTGCTCTGACAGGAAAAGAGAGAGCGGTGGTGGTGGTGGCGGCAGCGGCGGCAGGGAGAGAGAGAGAGAGTGGCGCCACGCCACTTTCCACCCCAAGCTGATGTGTCAGGCTTATCACACAGCCGAGCGATCCGGAGGTGACATCCTCCACTGAATCAGTGACATTTCACGGACGGTGCAAATCTATCCATCTTTGTCAAGCATCCGCCTCGATTTTAGCATTCCCCGAGTTAGCATATTGATCACTAAAGAAACGCATGAGTGAGGACTTCTCGTTTTCTGCTCCTTAAAATGGGCACTGTGAGTCCACTGGACTCTTCTGTCAAAGTCTGCTGCTGTGGGCCTTTAATCTGCCCTCTTCAAAGTTGCATAAAATATGGAGGTCTTTTGTCATTCAGGACCAAGAAGACTTTCTTTGCCAATTTACTTTGTGTTGAAAAACTTCTCTGGAGTAAAGTTTCCTGGAAGTTTATTGCTTGTTTTCATTACGTAAACCAGAAAGTGAAGATTTCACGTTCATATTTTAGTCTTTTAAATCAAGTTCATCGAGTTTTTTTTCCACTTTGATAGCTAATAGTTTCATTACGGAACAAGCAGCTCACCAGCTAACTTGTCAGAGTGGTGTAGGTGTGTAGGCACATATGTGTTCAATAAACCAAGGAGCTACGCTTCCTTGAGCTGCTTTACTTAACAATGGATCTTTGTTTCCACCAGTTAAATTGCCGTGATGCATTGCGAGAAAACCCCCACACACAAGAAAGCGCCCTGTTTATGATAGAGAAAGTCCTAACCACCTGGGTCCAGCAGTGTGTGTAAACTATAGCAGCTTCTGTTATTTGTGTTAGGGGCGTGCGATGTAATAATTGATTAATAATGCAAAGCTTTAGGGAAAACTATAACCCCTAAAATGAGGGCGATGATTGTGCTCGCGCCGAAGCAAATCAACAGCGACAGAATAGCACCAGGGATTACAACATCTGCAGTCTGTGGTGTCGAGGTTAACTTGTCCTGTGATTACAAAACCCATTTCCCGGGAGCAGGTGTTACATTGACACCATTGCGATCATGTATGTGCACACACACACACACACACGCACACACACCAATTGAAGCACCCACAAAAACACAAAAGAGGTTGAGGGAGCAGAATGAGAAGAATGGCTTGCTTCCCCAACCATATGCTTTTGGCCCCGATGCCTGTGAGACCCGTGTGAAAACATGAATGAGCAGCCTGCAAATCGATAGGGACAAGAGATCTAGTGTCTAGCAAATCCAGTGCAGACTGACATGTTCTCCATGTAATCTCCTGCATTGTGCTGCGAGGGGGAAAGATTATCCTTCTCTGACTGGCTGGTAAAAGGTTGCTTTGCTGTAGTTCATGTCTGTGTGAAGGGAGGGGAGCATATGCCTCTCTGTAAACGATGCTGGCTTCCCCCCCCTTCCACCTCCTCCTCCTCCTCTGTCAGAGGCTGGATTATGTCCAACATTATCCACCACCACCCCCCTCACACACACACACACACCCGTCTCTCCAATAAAGGGCTTTCTCTCTCTCTCTCTCCCCCTTCTCCTTTCAAAAATCATCGGATTTATGACAGTGGATTTTCGGAAAAAAAAAGTTCCGCGCCAATTTCGATGCCCGTTAAGTACCCCGGCAGGATTAAGGAGAGGCCTCTTGATGTGTGCACTCCACAGTGTGTTGAAGAAGTACTTTGTGGTCAGGGTTATCAACTGAGAGGAGGAGGGGGTAAAAAAAAAAAAAAAGGCATTAGTAGTACATAGCGCATAATGATAAGGCTCGTTATACACATCAAGTGCCTGAAGAGCATGTGCGTTTGTTTAGAATCAATATCACGTTTAATTTGTCGCCTTTGATTGGACGACGCGGCTAGCCTCGCCGTGGTCGCAGCCGTATAGCGACACCGCTGCAGGATCCGCTTGAATGAAATGACCGCTTACGTTGACTGTAAATTGAAACTTAACACTGCGGCACAATTGACAAAGTCACAATAAAAGGCAGCGGCTAGCTCAGGATAGACTTGTAAAAAAAAAAAAAAAAAAAGCAGTACACATGTTATAAATTGTAATGAAATACAGCGATGACTTTACCCTGATCTGGAAATAAACAGGCAAAAAGTTGCATGATATCTGATTTCAAGATTTATTGTGTCACGCTCGTATTGCCATGTGTGTGTGTTCTTTTAAGTCTAGACACAGGAGGAGACAGACAGTCACCTTCACAGCCGGCTTAATACCTCCGAACAGCCCGCCTGCATTTCCCTCTATGATGATGTTGGGTGGCCTGCATGCGTGCAGCTGTAAATTCAGAGTCGCAGAGGCAGTTTTGACTGGCCCAGCCTGCGGTCTGACTCGTCTGACAGAAGGTCTGGCTTCGGGGGCTTCGGCGTGTGAGGACGAGGAAGAGGCCAGGTTAGACTCAGTTAATAAAGCCTCAACCAGTTCCTCAGTCTGCCCTTGGAGATCGCTTACATCAAAGCACCAATCAAAAACTGGTGCAGATATAATTTGTCATCAGGGATTTCCTGCTGGAGAATTATAGAGAAGATACACGCCGATCAATACTATGGATTTTCACTGCAGTGGCTGATTGTCCAATTGCCGTGAAACATGTACCGAGATAAAGGGCACGCCTGCCATTTTGTAACAGACTGCCGAGTCAGCATAGGGCTTGTCAGATACTTATAGGCTGCTGTGATAGAAAATTATCATGCTGCAGTGTCCAAGTACTATTTAACACGTTTTTCCCTCCATGGGACGTGATTCATCACAGACAACCCCCCCCCCCCCTCTCTCTGTGCTTTTTGAGGGGGCATCACTCTGCGTCATTGTCAAGCACGGCTCTGGCCACACATGGATGGTGTTTAAAAGGAGCAGACACAGACGGATGCCAGTGCAATGCAATCCCTCCGCTAGAAGATGTCAACCAGAATTAGGAGAGACGTTGGAGGAATATGTTAAACCCTCCAAACACGACTCAACGCTGACCACTTACAGCATTTACTGCTGGATTCAGAAAAGTCTGAATCATCGCCCCAAAAGTATTGATTATTAGAAGAGTACATTATTTTTTTCTGTGCTGGTGATGACCTGTTTCACCCGCCGGCCTCCTGACGTACCATGTGTAGATATGAAACACCAGTATATACGTTCAGAACAAATCCTTCAGGCTTTCCTGGTGCCATTAATAAAGGCAAGTTAGAGCACTTTGTTACAGAGCTTCTATCTCTTTTTTCTTAATCTCGCACTGCTCTGACAGTGATCATAAAAACTGATGGACCAGAACCACATTACAGCCTTGTGGATGGTACAGCCTGTGGATAGCAGGGGTGGCATAGCGTGTATAGCAACACCACCCCGGGTTCACGGCCTCTGCATCGACCGGTTCATGTTCAAGAAGCGAGGTCAACGGAAAGTCACGTCTCTCTCTTCCAGGGATGAGTAGAGGGCCACCAGCAGGGACATAGAGGCTTTTACTGGGTAGTCTTAGCATGAGTTTTTCACTCATGCTAATGGCTACGACAGTCTGCTGATTGGTACTGTAGGTCCGCTACTTTGCTCCAGACTGAAATATCTCAACAGCTATCAGATGGGCGGCAACCTCCGTGACTGAGAAATGAAGCCAATGTGGAAGTGCTAAAAACTGCAGTTCCTCCAATGTCCACTTGAGGATGGATCCAGTCTCCATAAGTCCCCATGTTAGACAGCAGAAATAAGCACGTTTACAGCCTGGTACAAAAAACAGTTTTGGTCTCTGTAGCTAGTTTCCCCATCTATGACAACTGTACTGAGGGTGAATTGATATACAACTCACCTATTCAAATTATATTAAGGCTTAAAGTTATGTATAAATAACAGAGTGGCCGGCTTGTTTGAGCAAACCGTGCATCATTTGGCCCGCCTCAGATCAGCCGATGATCCACGCTGATGCTAAAGATCGTTCCAGGCCGATCTTGGAAGATTTTAATGGATCGATATCGTCTAAAATAAAGCTGATCAAATTCCTTTTACCTCAGCCTTCTGGTGTTACAGCGATGCTCTCGGTTATGACAGTACTGTGTGAATATTTTGCTCATACAACTGAAAATTGATTCGTACACACACTGGTGCAACTTCTAACATCCAGGTTGGTAAAACACACGGCTTCTCTAAACTCCTATGGTAATGAATCTGTTATTTCTTCTCACCGGCAGAGAACAAATCATTCAGGTAGAAGCTTCTCATTTTTAGCCGCCGCCGACTGGTGGTGTCACTCTTGTCTGTTAAAATGACAAATGTCACTAATAAATGTAAATTTTCCGAGAGTAACCTGATAACAGGCCGAAATTTAACCTGTGTAGTGTCTGTAATCCATGACCCCACGGCACAATCACAAGTGTTTTTGTTCCAACAACTCCGACAGAGTGATACGTTTTACCTCTAGTTGACTGTATAACATCAATTTCAGGAGTCACATTCCCCCCAGTTTAACTTTGATTCATATGTGGATGAAATGTTTGGTGACTCATGTAGCTTGTGATGTAGGTTACAGCTGCTATTTCAAAGTGTCAGATTTGGATTGGACTATTGGCAGGTGCCCAGTATTAAAGGCCTCAGATCAAAGGGGGGCAAAGAAATTTGATCGGGCATCCCTTGTAAAAATGTAACGTCTCCTGGGATTGTTTTAGAAACTGTGCAGACTTGAAATAAAGAAATTTGATGAGCGGGTTCATTTATCTCCTGGAAGAACACGCTCCTGTCCAAACGGACAATGCTTGAGCTCATGCCATAGAATGAAAACAAGCATTTCAGAGTGGGTGGGCCTTGTACCATGGAGCACTAAATAGAGCCCAGACATGTCTGTCTTTGTTGTATATGCCAAACCAGTCTCCAGACTGAGGGCAGCGACTTATAGGGCTGGATGCCAGGCAGAGAAAGTGAGAGACTGCAGCTCGGTGACAGAAGCAATGACCCTCAACTCAACCATCTTTTACTGTTTACGGATGTACTGTTGCTATAATGACCCACTTTTAAAGTTGCTCTGCCAGTTTAGAGCATTATATTTTCTTCCATTAAGGGGAGAGTTGGCAGTGCTCCCCATACGGCTGACCAAGAGGTGGAGGCCACAGGAGTCCACATAGCTGGAATCCTCCAGTCACAGAGGTGTTTTATTTATTCTGCAGGTCCAGAGAGTTACTGTTTAGGGCAAAGACAAAATTAAATGGATAGATGGAAAAACACACAGTTTCATACTTCATACATTTGTCCAGGATTTAGTTTTATGACTAAGTAGTACAACCTAAACGAGTCTTGTTTTTAGGGACTTCATTACCTAGAAGTCATTTAATGTGAGTAGAGCTTTTAACATTGAAACATTTTTAAAGATTTCAGTGTCTCAGATATGAATATTTTTTGCTTTCTTTTATGGTAGTAAATCTAAATCTTTGTGTTGTGGACAAAACAAGACATTTGAGGACGTCCCCTCACACAGTGATCAACATTTTTCACACATTATGAACCAAACAAGTTTTCCTTATTGAGAAAATGATCAATAGATTAATTCATAATGTAAGTAATAGTCATTTGCAGCCCTAAATGTGAATGTGAGAGCACGGCACTCCTCTCTTTGCTAAATGACGTTTAATCTGCTGCTTTCAAGGTAAGAAGAGAAAGCAGTGCTTAAGGAAACACTCGTATGACGTGAACACAGTGGATCTAATACGATTTATACATTTGTGCATATTTTTTACACCTCTGTACATTTTTATTTCCGTTTTTACGAGTAGCTAAAGGAGCTGCTGCAAGTGCTTTATCACATTCTAAATCTCAAAATTTACCTTTAACATTAACCGCGCTGGTTTTAAACACAGGAGCCTGTTTGATAATTTAACAGCGCTTCAGAGTTATGTCATCGGTCACGAATGGGTTCAGGGTAGTTTCAGAGAAATGCTGAGGTGTATTGCTTTTTTTTTTAGTTGAAATCAGCCAGGGAGTTGTTCCATTCATCCAAAACTGAACAAATTCAAGACCTAACAGATTAAAATAGCTGAATTAATTAGATCTGGTTATTGGAGAGTGCCAAAATTAGGCATCAATTAGTAAGACAGTAGGTTAGCTTCTTGCAGCTTTCTGTTTCTTCATTATATTTTTGACTAATGGGCAGTTTTACATTAATATTTTTTCATATTTGTTTGAGCAGTAGAACACATAAGTAGCCGTGCCGTTTGACAAAACAAAACTGCTGATCCGGCTTCCTCTTCCAGCCTACAAAGTTCATGTTGATGAGCTGAATTTGCACCTTTTTTATTTATTTATTTTGCATTTGCGACCCCGCGCCGCGGCTGAACTGAGGTTGCCTTCACGTTGAGGCTTTACGGAGGAAAATGAATGGGATCTCACTTCTGGAACACTTGCCTGATAAAATCCCACAAGGGACCTTTTTACTCTAAAACACATGGTGTAGCACATAATCTGGAATGTTATGTGAAAAACATTGCACATATTTGTATGTGTGTAGATTCAGAGCGCTCCCATCTCGAATCCATTAATCCATGCCACACCACCTGTTTTAAATTGCGCTGCCAAGAGCCTGAAAATTTTGCTGTTCATCTCCCCATGCATAAAACTGCCATCGTTGGCATGCTGCAGAGATGCTGAAATAAAGACTTCTGTCATAATTAGTTAAACAGCAATAAGATCTCCTCCACTAACTGGAGAATCACTGAACAGCCGAGGAGCCTTTATTTGCCACGTTTTCCCCAAATCCATTACTTTCTCCGGGTTGTTGGCCAGAACAGAGCAGCATCTATAAGTCTACCGAGGCTACACCAGAAATCCAGAATGATTTCACGAGTGAATCACAGTCTGGTCGGGCTTCGACTGAATCTTCTCAAAGTCGAAGGTCAACCACAACAAAGTTTACCATCTTGTTTTCGTCCCTCCTGCTGCCTGTCTTAGATGACGGGCATGGAGTTGAGTGTTTTGGGAAATATGCGCGGGCGAAATGAATTCATACTGTAATGTAATGAGGACTTGCATGAGCTGTAATTGTTATTATTGCCAGACACAAATTGAAAAGCATAACCTGTCTGACACCAGCTATCAGTTGTCATTATGTGGGAAAACATGCCCTCATTGCAGATAGCTGTCTGTTGACACCCAAAGTAATTGAGGAGGTAGTCGAGCTGTTGAAGGCTCTCAAAGGGGAGGACGAACACTTGATCAGAGCATTTTTATGTCTTGGGAGATGATTTGATTTCACATAATGTCTATTTTACAGCCAGATATGCCATTAATTTGCATGATAGCGAGCCAAAATGTGACATTTTTATTTAGACGTCCCCACAATGTTTGGAGAACAATTGGGTGGTGTTTTTTCTTCTGTCAGTCTTTCAGAGCGCTGGCGTCTCATTATATCATATCTAACAGAGCAGTGAATAGCTGCCTCTCTCCTCACATTGCTGTGTCAGGTCAATGTGCCATTTTTTAAGTTGTGACGGGAGGGAAGGGGGTGGGGGTATATCGTTGACAGCGAGATGATGATTACACATTTAACTCTTTGTTGTTGTTTACCGACAGCAGAAACTAATAGAAGAAACAAAGAAATTAGCCTGCGCATAATTCTACATCGGGGGAAAAAAATCAAATGTTTGCAGCGGTTTTGCACCAGGAAGCGATCCGATCTGAACGCGGTGACTGCTTATCCTGTAGGTGCGACGTGCTCGTAGTCGTATACATCCACAGCATCCACGGGCCGATGCTCGCTCTCTCTCCGTCCTGTTAGCTCAGGCTGGCAAACTGGGCGAGTCTGTGCTCGGTGCCTGAAGCGCTGAAGCGAGAACAAGGGGGCTTCTTTCCCATGAACTGGAGCCAAGTGCCAGCACTTAAGGTGAAGGGCCGAGGCGCTGGAGAAGTAATTTAATCTGAGGCTCTGCCCAATTCCCTGGGCGGCCGAGTTTAAGAAAGGTCACACAGAGAAACAGGCACTGGTGACCCCTTCCCAATTACGGGCGCTACAGCAGAACATATCACAGCACCGTCCAAAGTGACAGTCATTTAGCAGCAACTCATCTGAGGGGAGGAAGTGGGAGATGGATGATAAGGAAATAAAAAATGATTTGCCAGGACCTGTTAGCCACTTCTCTACACAGGCCTGCTGCTCCCCCAGCTCCTCCCTGTCTTATTCACACACACTCATACACTCCCTCCTCCCTCCCTCTCTCTCTCCCCGTCTCTTCCCACCCCCTGCCACCCCTGCTGCCCATCTCCCTCCTGCTCCACAGACACGTGACGACTCCGCATGATTATTGGCGCAATCACTCATGTAACAGCCTGCCCAGCTTTCCGTGGGGGCTCCAGTATTTGTCACTGTCACTTCCCCAAGTGCTCCGCCATTGTCTTGGAAATTGTATGTGTAAGGCAAGAGATGCCTGTGACCCACTTCGACAAGGGAGCCAGCGATGTGAGGGCGCTCATCACACAAAAAAACAGCAGTTTGATGTGTCCTATTATGTGTCCCAGCAAGAGCCATAAATAATTGTGACAAGTTTTTTGTTGCGCGTGAAAGTCCTTGACTCTGCCTCCTGTTCCAGCACCTCCTCTCTCGTATGGAGACGCTGCCAAGCACCCCCGATGATAGATGGCACGGTGCAGCAAATGACAACGGGATAGATTTTTAGTTTGTGCTTTGGAAGGGATCAGTAATGGTGCTTTGCTGTACAAAGCAATAAAAGAGAAGGACAAGAGACAGAGGGGGGAGAATGAGGGGAAA
Source organism: Nibea coibor (assembly GCA_023373845.1). NCBI lineage: Eukaryota > Metazoa > Chordata > Actinopteri > Sciaenidae > Nibea > Nibea coibor. The sequence continues at coordinate 23,515,402 of CM041717.1, read as the reverse complement.
ACAAAAAAAAAAAAGATCCATCGATGCCGGAGAAAGGGAAGAATGATGGTCAGTGACGCATGATTTTTGGGCGTTTGAGCACTTAGATATATGAAATCAGGGTTTGTCAGAATGGAATGGCGGTGTGGTATTTGGCCACTCACCGCAATAACATACATAAAAAATGCATGAAATACACTTCATGGTATTATATCGTCCGCTCACAGTGAAAAGGAATAGTCTTTTCTTCTAACAATAAAAGAACAAATTGATATACCCCGGTACAACTGCATCGCTTTTGTTGTTTGTCTCGGACAAACAGAAGCTGTATGCAGTTGTTCAACTATTCATTTGAGTACATTGTTTTTTTTTTGCTCTTTGTTCCTTGCCAAGCTGTGATTTTGGGACTGCTTAGCAGAGGAAAATTTCCCCGTGAAAAATCGACATGGACGTTAGATAAAGTACCACCTGCAGGTCCTGGGTGCCAGGCGGGCAGGATACTGGTAGACAGTATGATCAGTCATGGTAATGAGCGCGAGGCTGACATACATGCTTTGAATTATATGACTTTGAGGCCTAGGCACCCTTCGAACCAGGCCTCATGCCATTAGTTCAACCACTCTCTCCTTATCTCAGAGTCAAGCTGTGAAGTTTTAACAGCATCATCATTCCCCCCTTTTTCCCCTCTCTAAATTGTTCCACCTCCGCAGAGTAGGACCACTCACGGACGTAAATTAAGATTATTTGTGTGCTTTAGTTAAATAAATATGAGTCAACAAGCCTAAAGTTTGTTCCCTTAAAGCTATTTTACGAAACGATGCCTTGATATCAGCAGCCGGAAGTGCTACGAGCGTGTTTGCGTTCATGTTTGTCTTCTTTAGTTTGACCCGCAGATGCATTTGCTAATTGTATTCCGCTTCCTCTATCACAATTATTAATTTATCTCTTAAGACCACTGCGGCAGCGACGATCATTCATGTCGCCGCATCCGATAGTTAAGAAGTGGGCTTCCGTAAAAATCCATCATGTACATCAATGCACATTACTGAGGTAATTAAACAGGAGGTAATACCGCCAGATATCGTAAAATATCAAGGGGTGATCATACGCCCCTTAACACTGTACAGCCTCAGCACGTGGAAATGATGCAGTAGATGAGGGATCAGCTGCAAAAAGTCCAACACACAAATGTAAATGTAATTTGTCTATTTTAGAGTATCTGCACCTTACCCTATGAAAAATACTAATTATTTGAAATATACTGATTACAGCCAGCCGAGAAAGTGGCATTAAAATAATTACTTGTGAGCCCTCTCAGAGTTTGTACATTTAGCACTGTACCACCATTAGGAATAATCTGTCCAATTAAAGGTTGTGTAATTAATTAAGTGCACATTCTGTGAAGAGGAGAGGGGAGAGAATTTATCAACCTGCTGAAATATGACCTATCTTGTCCAAAAGACTAATATGTTTAAACAAAAGATGAAAATTGATGACAACATTATTTGTAACAAAATGCTCACTGTGCAACTATGATGCATCTGTACTTGGATTCGGCTTCGTAGCATTGTCCTCACAAAAGCTGTGATGTATTACCCCCGGCTGCCTGGCAATAACTTTCAATGAAGGGCGCTTTGCCTATCTAGTGAAACAGTCTGTTACTTTATCCCACTTCACATCTCAGGCCTTCGACTGTAAGCATCATCTGCTAGATTAAGACGTGTTTACACACGTCGAATTGTAAACACGGAATTCTTCCGAGGCCTCAATTTGAAAGATACAGTAGTGACACACGATCTTGTGAGAAACAGAGCTGTAGTGTTGGCACGGAGCAGACATCCTGATACCAGCCACCCAAAAGTGTAGTAGAGCAGAAAACATCTTGCTGCGCAAAAACCTGTCGGGTCATTTCTGTTATAGCAAGAAAAATTTGAGCCAATGTCCTGTGTGTGTGTGTGTGTGTGTGTGTGTGCATTAGAGAGAACGAGCAGGATGCCAACAGTTCGTACAGATACAGTTTGTTGCCAACTCTACATATGGCCTAGATCAACACTTCAGGGAACAGGCGTCATAGCTCAACATTTAGTAAAGTACAAGTACAAACATGTCTAAAGCTACTATGACCAGGACATGTGTACACTGTGGGCAGACTGCAGCGGGCGACACATTTGTTTAAGTGCCACTTCTGACTCAAGCACTCAGGAGGTGCAGCGCGAGTCACTGCGAAATGATTTCAGCAGTAATATATTATAATAACGCTCCAACAACGCCGATAATTTAAGCGCTCAAATGGATGCTTTCGAAGACGATTAATAAACATTCAGAATCAACATCTGCCGTACCTAGAGTAATTGTGAAGAATGTGAGGTGTCTAATCTGTTAAGCGACACTGATTTAGAGCACCGGTGCTCTTAAAGTTGGACAAGGTGACTGCGTAATATTTGAACAATAAACTTCAGTGTTATTAAAATAATCATTGATAGAATAGTTTCAGAAAAGCACCGTACGTTATATTATTCATGCAAGGAAAAAACAACGATGAAGCCGGAGTGTGTAGGGCTCCAGAAAACAAAATTCAGGGTCACCGGACGGAAATATTCACTGCAGCGTCCTCCGGTAAGGCCTCACGCTGCCACCGTGATAACTTCAGAGTAACTCCAGAGTAAATTATAACAACAATAATATTATTCTCATATATATTGTCACTCCAGATCTGATCTGTTCTACATGATAGTGAACGAAATGAGGTAGTCAGGTAATGATGCAGGTAATGAAATAAAGGATAAAAATAAAAGCACACAGTAAAACAAGCGAAAATAATAATAGTAAACAAATATAGAAATATTAAAGTATATCTAAATGATAAACAAGGTGGTCACGTGCTTGAGCTCATGGTTCTGTCCCTCCAGCCCGACTTCATGGATACTGTCTGGTTTCATTTTGGCACCGATGGCACGACGCACCTCCAGCAAACAGATTTAGTCGCATCTAGCGGTGTAATCGCTGCGTTGCAGTCTCCTCACATCATAGCGTAAAGGAGAAACAACACTTGAAAGGTCATGTGTAGAGTCGGTGTTCAGTTCGTCTGTTCTGGGCTGCTGTAGAAACACATGTAGGTGTTTCAAGGTGGCGGCCTCCATGGAAGAGGACCTGCATGCATGAAATCATAGTTATGAATATTATATTTCATATTCTTACACATTGGACCTTTAAAAAACTGATGATTTGTTTCATTTATTCATTCACAGAATCTTTAAAAGCTAACATTTGGTTTAAAGTTTATGGATGAATTATTCCGTCCATGTTCTCAGTGTATAATTTCTCTTTTTATGATGTGTTTTTACTCATTGTTCATTAACTAACAGGCGATAATGAAATTCTCAAACATGCCCACACAAAGAAAAATCAGCTACGAGCAGCTAATGTCGCTGTAAAGCTCTTTGCCATCAGGTGGCACAAGCGATGAAATCGCAGCAGCTATTACAGACAGTGTCGAATCCTCCAGGATCAGTCACCTGTTCTGTTTTCTTCAGTCCACATTCCCATTTATTTAGAGATTTTAATTTACAAACACACGCTTATGTGTTATGTCACACCGATGATAGCGATTGTACCCGGAGCCTGAAAATGGTTTCGACCTCTGCTGAGGCGCTGGCTTCTTTTTAAAGAAAGAACACGGAGAGAAGAATAGGGGCACATTATGGGCACATTTTTCTGTTGTGTAAGTGATTTCACAAAGGCAGGTTATAGTTTGAGCTCTATGAGCCCCCGTGGCCCCAGTGCGCTGGGTGGTGGAGTGCAGTGCACCGCCGCGCCTTCCCAAACTGCCATCCAGCTGACAGCTCCCAGCTAAGGGAGAGAGGAAGAGAGGCTAAGAGGAGAGGGAGACATAAATCCTATGTCCTATATAAAAAGAAATACTATCCGTGTCAAGGAAAGGTGGGATGCCCTAAAATGAATGATAACAGACTCATTAAAAATAACGGCCGCCTAAATGATAAATAGCTCGCCTCCTGAAAAGAGCTCAGGACAATGGCTTTAACAAATTAAGACTGCAGTCTCCTGCCTAAAGGTGTTATTGCCCCTCTTCTCTTCCACCAAAATATCAACTGGTAATAATGTCTGGTTCATCGTCATGGTCGTCACGCTCCCTCATGGATAAACCCTGAACACACTACCTGCCAGCTCATGTTGTTCTACTCTAATTCCACAAAACTGATATTTTTTTGGATGTGCGTTTGCAGAAAAAAAAACACACTTTAAGAAAGTTATCCACGTGTGAAATAAAAAACTGTAAAGCGCTTAATTTATTCCACATCAGCTGGCATTTGCAAACGAGAGCCTAACAAGGATGCTGCCGGGGTTTGGCACTACAAACAGACCAACTATTAAACATGTAAACCTGGCACGGCGCTTTAAAAAAATAAAACCCAATAGCTAGTGTCTGAGACAGATCTCACATTCCTAATGATGACAGTAAATTAAGCTAAACTATCTCCGCGCGTTCGGAAACCGTACACATCTTTTTCGGACTGTAAAAAAGTCCAGCCAGCGTTCATGGAGTATAAACATTTACATCTGTGTGACATAAACAGATTCCACCCGCTGTAAATACTGCAGAGAAGAGACAGAGCTCGGGGCCTGTCAGAGGGAATGAAAATGAGGAATGGATGACTCGTGCAAGTCACCGACTTCTGAACTGATGGACGTCCACTCCCGAGCAGGCTTGATGGGGGCAGACGTGTCCGTGAGCGCACCCCCCTCGCCTCTCTCTGCCTCTCTCTCTCCCTGTCTCCTCTGTAAACACTGACATTCCACATGCATGAGGACGTTATTTAGCGAAAAGAATTCAAAGACCTGCAATGACAAGAGTTATGTGGCTCACCCAGAATTGGTGTGTTTTATGGCCGCTTCACAGATCATGAGAAACTCCTCTGTTTGGAATAGAGATACATGTCGTGGAGGTTTGTGGAGGGGGAAAGGTTGGCAACGTGGACAGCTGTTAAGTAGGCCCTGAGCTCAGGTTGGGTGTTTGTATGGTTGCAGGGAATGTGGTAGTGACAACTTTTTAAGTTCACAATGTTGCTTTTGGCAAGCCTCCAAATTCACACACACACACACACGAGGTTGACAGCTTAGTTCCTGGCATTTTAATTCCACTCGAGCACAGTGCCCGGTACAGCCAAGCCTCTCATGTCTATATGTACGAACCTGCTCTAAGGACAGCTTACAGGAAGCGAGCCTCTGATCCGGCTGACAGCACGTCCCAATACTATATCTGGTCTGGTTAAAAACAAACCACACATACTTGTGTTAAAGTCAGCACAATTTAGATTTAGATATATTTTTTTTTAGCAAATACGCAGTTTTTCTTCTTCACTTGATTTATTGCGGTTCATGTGGTTTCATGTCAAGCTTAACATTTATATCTCGATACCAGAAAACAAATCTAATCCATCCTTTTGGGATTCACCCAAGTCTGTGTGTTCAGACGGAGGAGTGGACTCGGGGACTTTCCACAAAATCAAACAACAAACAAAAAAAACCCCAGCTGAAGTAGGTCATCGCCTGTGAGCTCTGAACTGAATTGTTCCGTGTGTACGTACAGCACATGCATGCATTTTGAAGTCGTGTTACGTGTCTGAGTAGTTAAAGCTCGGCTGCTGCTCCCCCGGTGCGTGAAATACACCGCATTGCTTTTAAATGCAGCTTCCTTTGCATCTTCTGTAAATGACTGCAGCATTTCATTTAGTGTGGTCATCTAAGTCCGGAAATGTCACCTCTAAATGGACACTGTAAGGTTTTTTATCTAGATCAGATATTATGTACTGTACCATGTGCGTTTAAATGTGCTTACTTTGCTAACAGACAATGACCCCTGTAATCTCCGCAATGAGTCCAGACAAAAGTCGTTTAAAAGAAAATTGGTAGTTTGAGTTTGAAGTTGTGGACAAGAGTTGCAAAGGGGAGGATGATGGCGGGGTTTCTAAGGCAATTGAAGCACTTGTACAGCTTGATTATACATAGCAGCGCTGTGATAAGGCTTCATTGAAATTTACAACGAGCAATCTCTACCATATGGACTCACCAAATGGAGATCACAGACTGGCAAACGCAATCAGCTTTTTAATTAACAGAATTAACAGTGCGATGTTAAACCATAATGACAGCAATAAAAACAGTTGATGTGACAATCAAAGAGCACCAAAAACATTCATAACCATTATTTTCATTAGTCTGAGAGAAAGACAATAGCAGCGAGTGGGGTTATATTAGAGAGGGATTCAAACCCCCCCCCCCCTCCGTAATCACACTTGAATTAGCTGCAGATACAGAATACTCCAATACGCTATAAAACAGGGGGTCACGGAGGACATTCATTTGGGTTTATCTCGGACACTTCATTTGATGTTGGCCTCGTTCTCTGAAGGAGCGAGTGTTGTCAGAGGCAATAAACATCCCGGCATTTTGAAACATTTTCCGACTGCGAGACCCGAAAAAAGCACAAAAAAAAAAAGAAATCTACAAAAAGTTGGCCCCCGTTTTACCGAGATTCATCTTTCCCGAACTGCCATCGCAGCATTACAACCAGAGAGATCTGATCAGCAGCTGAAAGACTTTGGCAGAAAATAGCTGTTTATTGACCATAAAACATGTGCGTGTACACATAAAAAGCACACAAACACACGCCCACACGCTTACACACTCGCACGGATACAGGCGTGCACACACAGACACCTACACATGGAGAGATAAACCATAGCACACCACAGCGAGGGCCATACCCCCGGCAACAGCACACAAAAGAAAGTCAAATTATTAGAAATAATGAAAAGCCATCAATAAGAATTCTGCAGAGACTCATTTCATTCTGTTTTCAACAGCGCTTTTCAGCCCATTATTTTCTGTAAATGTTAACATCGCCAAGCCTGCCTATTGATTCTATTATTTTTGACCTTGCATTAGTGTCGGCTAATCTCGCATGCTATAAAATTTCATTTCATAGTGAAAAATACTCCAAGGCCCTAAGGGTGAGTTATACACAGGTTGCGGCACCCCTGGGATTCATAAGTGCACATGCGGGTAAACAAACCGTACATTTAATGTTTCTTAGATGAGTGAGCAGCGCTGGGGGTTTCATTTCTTCCTAAACCTCAGGATTTTTCCCTTTTCTTTTTCTGTGAGGTGGCTCAAAGTGAGGCTCATTCAGAGATGAATGCGAGCGTCTTCCAAAACGATATTGTATTTTCACTCCCGTACACAGGCCTGAGAGGAATGCTGATCCGGTGAAGCCAAATGCCTTTTTTTTCTCCTGTTTTTTTCTAATGCATGTATGAGGCATCGCTGAAGATTGTTACATTTTTCAGATCACATTCAGGAATGACCGAAGCTTGACCCGGATGAGGGAGAACAATGAAGCAGCACCCATTCTGCGGCGGCTCTTATTCAATTGACACATAATGATACTCGGCGGTAGTCAAGAGATTCTAGAGAAATCACCAGACGTCTGATGTAACTGGTACCTTGATGGATGAGCTAAGAAAAGATGCTGGCATCATTTTTTTTAGTGGTGCAGATGCCTGCAGTGATTACAGCTGTAGTCAGCAGGGGTCCAGGCCAGTAATATTAAAAATAAACATACCTCATTTCAGCTGATGAATGGATTTAAATTCATAGAAAACATACCATCACGTAGGCCCTAGTTTTCCGGGGCTGTATTTCATCAAGTAAAGCAAATAGGAGAGCGTTGTTTCATTGCATGCATGGTATTTTTGAAAGCACTTTGACAGCAACATTTTACAAGCTGGCAATTAATTCATATCGAAACGCATTAAATGTTTAAAAAGTTCATAAAACTCTGATTTTATCTTGTTAAAATTATCATCTTTACAAAAGCTGCATTATATTATAGCGTCATAACGACCCCAGCACTCGCTTTTCATGTGAGGAATCAAAACCCAAATAACTCGAGGTGTTTTTTTATCAGCGTTACCGAGAGGAGAGCCAAACTGGGAGCCAGTGGTGGCCGTAATAAAGTTTATAAAGTTTACCAGAGAACCGTTTTAACAACAGCACAGCAATATCAAAATGTCTGGAAGAACTTCCTGCAAACTACTCAGTCAGCACAACCCAAGTTTCAGGTATTTGTCTGTGTGCTTATTCCCATCTCTTCACCGTGACGTGGGGGATTTTTGATTATTTCACTGGATGCACATCTTCCTCGCATATGAGGAAGAGATCCGTCCACAGAGTTACGCCGTACAAAGACCTTGTTTTCCTTTATTGTGCTCCCCTCAGAGACACCCGCAGTGCTGCAGAGAGGAGGCGACTAGAACAAATGCAGAAATGCGAAGAAGACATTTATATTTATTTTTAAAATCTCCTTTAAAAATCTCCAAAGGAAGTGGAGTGTATTATCACAGTCGTTTGAATGATAGGCCTGATGCCAAATGTGAGCAGAACAGTGTGAGCTTGACTCCTGCATGTTGCACACTGAGGTAAAAAATTAAAAACATCCAAAGAGTAAATAAAATCAGTATTAGAGTTTGGGAAGAACTGAACAAGCGAGTTTTATTCTTCCTGTTCCTGGATAGTAGTTTACGTTTTAGGGCAACGACTAATGATTTTATTAGCCATTAATCTGCAGATCTTCTCGGTTAATTGTTCGGTTTCACAAAATCCACAGTGATTTCTTTGAATGTCTCGCTTTGTCAGCACCAAAAACAAAGATATTCTGTTTAATACGATATAAAACAAACAAAATGTTCGTATTTGAAGATGAAAACATTTTCTTTAAAAGGTGAAAATCAAATCAGTTTTAAATTGTTGCAGCTCTAATAGTATTCACTCCAAAGTTTTTACTTCAGACTGCAGTCTCAACACTAAATCACAGCAGTGTACTTTGAACTCTTCACAGAATAAAGTGGAAGAAATATTAACTTTGTGTTAACGTATAAACGTACAGGTTGACATGATAACTCCAAACTGTCCAGCCTGGAACAAATGGTCAGCAGAACAATGGTGTTTTTCCAGGACATGACGAAGACACAAAGCGTGTATATGAAGAAGTAGTAAATAAATACTGTATGTACCAATGAGACTGCTCACCTTCCAGCAGTGTGAGGCCGAATCAGGTGCTTCTCAGTTTGAGGTCAGAAAACATCCTGGACTGGAGCACATCCATAGTGGAGTGGGAAAATAAGAGTTACCACAGCCATTGTTCATCACATGAGAAACAGAAGAGGACCAAAGCTATTATAATGTGCAACACACAGTAATAATATAGTTAATACTGTAGTTTAAGTAATGTTATTTCTTCGGCAAACAAGTAACTACAGCAGGGGTTGGCAGTGGGGTGGGTAATGTTAATGTTGGAAGCAGAAATTGAGAGTTTCCCCAGGAAACATGGCACCCAGTGGCAGACAGAACCGTGCAACCGTGCAATCAACATTTACATTATGATAAGTTGCAAGAACGGTGTCTATTTCCACTTTAAAGTTACAAAGATGGAAGTACAAACAATGCAAGTATCCGCTATGTGTAATGATTGTGAAGAAACACGACAAATTCAGCTCTTCTTCTAGGCCAAAAGGCTCCGCTGGGTTAAGAGCGAGGCTCCAGTCTGCCTCTCTGTGGAACAGTGAGTTGAAAATGTCACCACTTCTAGGAGAGGCTGAAGTTTTTTTTTTCTATTCCCCAGAACTTTAATGCTGCTACAAAGCCACAGTTCGCCTGTGCACAATGTCAAACAATAGCATAATCCATGTTTTGTGTGTCTGTGTGTGTTGCGGTTTTGTGTTAATGTCAATCTTTAAAGCCCCTTTTAGTTTGTCCAGCGTAAATCAGACGTCCGGGATGTTTCAGGGTGTAGACGACATGTGTGCTGCCGTCGTTTATGGAGGATTTTATGGGGTATTGTTTTACCAGCACGTGGACGTGTAAAGTCAGAACGTCATGCACAGAAGCCACAGTGGAAAAAGCTTGTAGGTCGATCAGAACGAACTGTCTGCCTCTGAGATTGGGAGAACTTTTGATCAAGAGAGGCACTGAGCTGGTATTATTTAGAGATGGATCACTTTAGAGGACGTTCCAGTGTTTCAGGATAATGTTTTTGACCCTGCCTGCCAGAGAAAGTGATCCATGAGGAAGTAGTGGTCGCTGTAGTTTCCTGAACTAACAGGGATTCCCTGCCTGTGTGTGGAGTTTTATTAGTGGTCGCAGAGATATGTGCATCACTGCAAACGCTCTTTGATTTCAACAGCTTCGGTTACTGGAAATGTAACAGTACTGCAGCTTCTGCACAAGTCTCAAGAATTGGCCACTTGGAATATTACGGATGAGTTGTTTTGGGTGATTACTCTCAGCTTTTCAGTGTGTTTCTGCTTAAGGGTTTGCGATAGATTGGAGCCTCAGTGTTGCAGTTGTTTCCCTAATAACGTGTTAAAGTCTGGAAAGTGAATAACACTCAAACACAGCTGTAGTGAATCATGCTTATAGAGAGAAGTAACAATAAAAAGAGGATCTATATTAATTTTTAGCACCCAAATTCTAAACGAAATGAATAGTTTAACGCTGCGTTTCAGTAGAAAGCTGCCAGGTTGGATCTATGTTTTGAATGATTAATAAATCATACACATATTTCCATCTATCAGACCAATCACAGATCTAATCTGTCCTTTTATTCTCAAATCATTTGATAAGCAGAGCTGTGATTATCTCTCCACCTTGTTCTTTGTTTTTTTTTTTTTTTTGGTATTTTTTTTCCAGATTACTCCACAGATGTGTGTTTATCTATTTTTAATGTTCCGCCTACCTTATCACACTTTTCAATTTTGGAACTTTTGACACAAACACGCCAGAGCACTTTGCTCTGAAATTAGAGAGCGAGAAAGAGAGCGGTGGCGGCGGCGGTGGCGGTGGGAGAGCAAAGAGAGAGAGACCCAGTGATTTTCCAACTGTGTTCTGGGTGTCACTTTGGTTAATAATCTCCTACCAATCCTTCAACTTGGGTGCACGTTCAGGACGCTTCAAACCATGAAAACAGCTGGCTTTGTGCAGCCCAACTGTCAGAGTCTCCTTTGCTGTCGATGATGGAAATATCAAACCAGTGAGCCGTGAGTGGACATCTCAATCTGAATCTCTTCAGCTCAGCTAAACCACAGCCGTCCTCCCACTGATAATTCATGCAACATACACTCGCATTAGGGACACAGTGAACCATCCTTACACAGTCCTCGTTTTTGCTGCAGAGACACAAGCGACACGAAGCTCTGTAATGCTGTTAAACTTGAAATGAAATGGACTTTTGTCATTTCTTAGACTTGGCTATCACTTTAATATACAATTGTCCAATAAGCATCAGTTCAATTCATTCAAGGGTCGAGCTCCGGCTCTCAAATATTGAACAAAATAGTGAATTTAATGGGAAAAAAGCCTGAGTTCAGTGATATACATATAAAAGAAAGCATTTTCTCACAAAGGACATAGTTCCAGAAATGATCTCCATTCAGGGAATGAAGCAGTTTGGCGTTGATACCATCAAGCGAACACAACAACATCAGTCCATTTCATCTGTTTCGAAATTATAATGCTGCTCTCAGTTTCTTTGCCAGCATGCACTCATCCTCCTCCTCCCACCCCACATTTATTTTAATCATCATAGCAAACAGCAAAAAAAAAAACACAAGGAGTAATAGGTGCGGCGTTCCATGGGAAGCACAATCAACATACATGTCTAAACATTTCCGAGTCATCCATCAAATAAAAGCAAAGAATGTCTCGCATCGAGTCAGAGTTCTTGGATCTCAGATTTATTAACAAGTAGATAGGGTGGAAATTAAAACATAGTAGTGGAGTCATCTTCCACAGAGAGCAGATTGTAGTCCATGTTCAAAAGAGAGACGGAAGGAATGCCGTGTTTGTTTTTCTTCTCCAGACCACCATTATGTGTTTTCAATATGATGTGAGTCGGAGATAGAGTTATAGAAGTCCCTGGGGCTCATCCAAGTTTAACAAAGCACCAAGGACAGACAACCTTAAGCCCACACAGTGTTACAATGCTCCTCTCATGAGAATGTAATAAATAAATGAGCAGATGAGTTTGGCTCTGACAAGTGAGGGACATGGCGCTCCCTGTGCATTTTTGATAGTGATCTAATTCATCTGGCAGGCGTGGATGTTGATTAAATCAGAATGTCAGCCACTTGACAAGACAAGACACAAGCCTGCGTGGAACCTGTTTGAACAGCGTGAGCCGTGCAAGATGGCCAGGGAGATTTGCAACGCGGCGTGTCCGCTGAACTCCTGTTATCGTCGCTTCCTACAACATGTCCGGAGAGACAGACAGACAGACAGACAGGGGGAGGACGTAGAGGAATCCATCCACCGCTTCTGGTGACATCAGCCCTCTGACACTCAGGGGTAAACAGAAGGGCGCGATGGCACGACCATGCTCCCCGTCATTCACGTGTGCGGCTGATGCCTCCATCAAATCTCCTTGACAATCACAGAGCTGGAGGCAAGACATACGTACATGCTGAAATCACAGGGCCTGTAATTACGGGGGAACAAAGCCTCTCTGAGCAGACTCACTATATGAAAGACCATCAATGGGAAAATCAGAGCAAAGAATGCTTAGGGTTGGTCCGTCGGTAGCGGCACACAATAGGAGTATGATAAAGGGGGAGTTTCGGAGACAGAAATCGTTGAGGCAGGTTGCTATTTAACTGATGAGTGCCTCTCCAGAATCACTATATCTGTGGAAAACTATTGCTTTCCCCCCAAATCCAACACAATACCCCGACCATCTGCCAAAATATGACAACAGACAGACGTAAACACACTTTGGAAAATGATACACATCGTTCCAGGTTCCTTACATGCACAAGACGCGCTAGTGACATCTTGTGCGACTTCGATGACATCGGATGACTGTTCACTAATCCCTATCTTTACGCGGTATCTTTTCACAAATTTTATTTCGCTTTCCCTCGACGCTCCGCTCACAATTTCTCGTCCAATATTTCCGCAGATGCGTCGGACGATGATTTGGCTCCTCTCTCCCGTTCCTCCCGTTCACCTTCTTCGCATGCAGAGCTCCAAGGAGGTCAAAGTTACATGTAGAAAGACACGCTACTAATCTCCTTTGTCACTCATAAAATTTACACAACATCTCCCTCATGGAGGCCTGTCAGTTTGCTGCTGCCTGCGTCTGTCAGAGAACACAGATAATTACTCTGAGGGATCGGAGGAGTCTTGATTATTTATGGGCCTGGATGTCTGAAAGGGGAAAAAAATACTATATGCAACTTTGAATGATTTCTTGTTAGTAATAATACAACAATATTTTTTAAAGTCATCAGTTTTGTTGTAAAAATACAAAGACAAAAGCAGTAAACCCTGGAGTCGCTCTTTTAACAGTCTGAACAGTCTTTATTAAATTACTCACACTTCTTACAAAAAGAAATCTTAATTCTGTGAGATGAAACTTTTCTAGAATCTCAGAAGAGCAAATGATCATGAAAAATTCACACGCAACGCTCAGATACATTACAAACGTCTCTCATACCGAGCCATGCCTCGAGCTCTGAGTGATCCTGGTCAGATAAATGACGTTCGAATCTAACAGCCGCCCAGCTTCGCGGTGTTTTCGTTCACCTTGTTGTCGTGACCTCACCTGCTGTTTGTGTGTAATTCTCTCTCATGATAACAGCATGAGGAGCCCATGAATTATACTAAGCCTTGTGTGAGAGAAAAGAGGAAAAACAAGCAGCTCTTCAACAATAAATGATGATCACTCTGCGGTGATGTGTGCTTTTGATTCACCTCGCCTTCAGATCATGAACACTTCTTTTTATTTCCCATGGAAGACAGTACAGTAACGTAACTCTACGTGTTTAATGTTTTAATGTACCAGGAGTTTTTTGTATTTAAAACTCTTGAAATCTGGCACTGTAAAAAAAACTAAATAAGTGAAAAACAAAAGTATGTAAGATTTAGGATCTATTTGATTCATAGTTCACCAAGTTGCACCGCTTGTTGTTTCTACAGTAGCCCAGAATGGACAAACCAAACACTGGCTCTACATAGGGCTGGATAGAGGAGTGAGGCAAGGGGTTGCAATCAGCAACCTCACGACTAGATGCCATGAAATCCCTTTCAAAGAGCGCATCTGCAGTCGTACAAGGAGAAATTCAAAGACTAGCAACAAAAAGCCTGAAGGAAGTCAGCCGACGTACTATAAATAACGACAAAGTTCATGGAGGGAGGTGGTCGTGATGGATGAATGGCTCATGCTCAGGACTTTCAGGGTTTGGTCCCACGTTGTGTTAGGTTTAGGCTGCAAAACAGCGTTGTTAGGTAGGAAAAGATAACAGTTTGAGTCAGATTAACAAGTCAAAGTTGAATCAAAGGCAAACCTCTCTCAGGTGCAGTAACAACAGTTACAAATCTACAGAGTCTCACAGCCACCATCTGACGGTCTATGCTGGCTAATGTTAGCCTGATAATCAATGCTAATCAGTGCTATCGTCAGAATAAAGCATTTGATTGAATGTCTTGTTGAATGCACAAGTTCCAGGATTAATTTCGTTGGACAGTCATGTAAATCTTCCTCTTGATGTTTGCTAAAGAAATATCAGTTTGTTGTTTGACCGTCTTCGCTCAAACTAAACCCAGCTAGCAGATTCAAGTGAGCCAATCCAGCAAGAGAGCAACGGGTAAGCTGTTGTAATGCTAGTGCTTTTGCTTTTCCATACTGCGACAAATGTAACCATGGCAACTGTACACAACTAAGATAGTGACAAAATCTGACATACCGGACCTTTAAATAAGAACAATTTGATCAAAGTTAATAGAGATTTTCATCAAAAGACTAAAACTAGATCTGAATGTGGAGACACACCAAAGCGCTCTCAAATAAAGCTAATTAGCTTCATTAGCTTGTAGTTTGATCAGTAACTAAACATCCCATCATCAGTTTCTCATTACAATCTTGCTAAATCCCGATCAGTGCACAAAAGTACGTGACATCATAAACGTCCCGCTGATCCCCGTTAACTTCAAACCAGAAGAAACACAAAAAAATCTCCAATATGAAATCACAAAAACTGTTCCAGCATGGGCAGAAAATCCCGTCAAATCTGTTTTCTGCAGCTGTAAACCTGCTTAATTAAACCTCTAAGAGTAGTAAAAGAGTGCGGGTGACCTGTATCCAAACCGTCTCGCGGCTGGTCATCCCTCCGAAAAAACGTGCCTGTTTAATTCTAATACGCTATTTAAATGCCAGCTTAATAAGAGATGGCAATTCCATGTGCAAATCAATTTGATATCTGCTGGGACTGAAAAGTGCACATCACACATTACGAGCCAGGATCAAGCTGGGGGCAGGTGCCTCTCTTCTCAGAATTACAAGGAGAGTTTGCAGACAGATATGAATTTACAATTAGTCTCATCCTGGCGACTTCTTAAGGTTTGTGACAGTGTCTGGGGTTCCACTAAAGGCCATGTGTGTGAAGCCATGAATTTCTTGCGACAGGCTATGATACCAGAGAGGCTATATTTAGGGAGGATAACTAGTACTGCACGGTATAATCTGACATTTGTACCACAAGGGAGTCATACTGCATTGCTCACAAATGACAGTGTCACTGTTGGTTTGTGTCCCCGGTGGAATAGGTTAAAGAGAACAAAACATGTTTTTGCAGTGGAGTGCCGCTCTGCAAGACAGATCTAATAAAACTGTATTTGATTGTGGGGGTATGATCTGACTGTGGCTGTCACTGGTGAGTGAGCCCCCTGAGCGCGGAGACAGCAGCAGTCTGGTTGAAAAAGGAACAAAGAGTCCCTGGGAGCGGTCTCAGTAGACTCTGAAACAGGAGTCTGCATGACTGGCCTGCTTTTGATGGCTGACTTCAGCAGGGCATTTCAACTTCCACCCCCCTCTAGTTCTCCGGCCCTGTAACCGGGGGACAAAGAGAACAAGCAGAGGCCACCATTAGTCCGGTGTCGCGAGCTAATATTAAGCATATCGCTTTTATAAGAGGTTTTTCATGAATAAACATCCTGCATATCCCGGGCAAACGCAACATTTTATCAATCTACAGATACATTTTCTATCTGTTCCCTCATGCGGTGTCGTACTTTAAATTATAACATCAACCAGCATATTTGAGTACCTGTCAAATCCTTTTAAAGAAAACAAGCATGATGTAATTCTGCTCAACCAGGCAATTCATTAGCCCAAGTCAAACACTCGTCCTTCTGCAGTTGGCTGCTGTTGTCCTCCCCGCGGAACACCCGAGAAGCCACTTAGGTCCACATTCACCAAGGTGATCAAACCTGCGTCAGCCTACACCTGCCTCCCCTCTCAGGAGGACCCGGGACAGGCTGCACAACAAAGCTCAGGCGTGCACACTTGGGGAGTTCAGCTAACTGTGTCTTCAATCACCACATCTCAGGAGCTATCCAAGGATCGCGGTGCGTTTAGGGGGGGAAAAAATAAAACACGGAGGAGTTTGTTTAGGATGCATACTGCACCGGCTGATTGATGCACGAGGAGTATTCCAGCCACTCAGCCGCTGTAGTGCTCTCTGACATCTTTGCATTCTCCCGTGCCGCTGTCTTTGCAAAGCACCCCGCAGAAGGAGAAACGGTATCACTACTAAATAGACATATGGAATATGAGTGTTCAAGACATCTTTACTAGGAGACATTAAAGCCATGTTAGCGGAGGCAGTAGAATATTATACTAGCTAGATGCTCAGTGGAGATTTGGGGATCAGCAATGTGCAGGCTGTTTTTTTTCAATGATATGTTTGAATTATTTCTTATGGGTGTGCATAATGGCAATATAAATCTTTCTGGGTGTGCAATTACAAAGACTGGCATGGTCTATTCCCCGCTGGGTGATCGCCTGCGAACAATGACATATTACCGGCTGGCCGGCAGTGGTCATTAAGAACTGATATGGGATTTATGGCCAGTCTTTAAACATGAGATGGCATTAGAGAGATTTGAATACAGTCAAAATGGCACAAAGAATCCTGCCTGAGCAAGATGGAGCTAATGAACTGTGGTTGGAAAGCAGGGGGATATAAAGTTATTTTGGGTAAAGCCAATTTCTCATCAAGCAAAATGAGTCTGATTTTAATCACGGGTTGTCAGGGTCCATAACAAGCTCGCTGTGTGTTATTACGGCATTGTATTGGCGAGGTTTTATAGATTTGTAATGAGCGAAAGGCGAACAATTAATACATTAACGCACGGTTCAATTTGTAATAATGAAATGCACGTTGAAAAGCACATGACAAAATATGAAATGTTATGTATGGAGCCTGAAAAGCACGGCGTGATTATTATTACAAGGATTCAAAATGATGCTGAGGCGGCGCGGTATCATCTCAGTCAGACGACAAAAGCTCTCCATATAACCATCTTACTAATTTTCAGTGGCAATTAAGGAGTCTTACATTCCACACGCTACCTGCTGAGAGAGTGTAAGGAGCTTAAACATCAGATGTGTTCATTGGAAAGTGAGAAATAAAGACTTTGCCTCATCATATTAGTGCCAGCCCTTAAAGTGACTGTTTATCATGAGGTAGTGCTCAAGGTTTTAATGAGCTCCCTGCCTGTTCTAGTATAATTCCAATTAGTCCCTCCGTCTCATATAATGGCATGATTACCTTGTGAAGCCTCCATTGTTTTCTGTACAAGCCTTGAAAGGAACCCTGACTATTTTAATCTGTTTCCCAGTGGCAGCACACCTGCCAAGCCAGTTACACCTCCTGCAGAATGATCACAGGTATTGGTTCATTAATACAGAGAATGGCAGCGTATGAACCCCCCCCCCTCACACACACACACGCACCCCTCCGCGGTCACACCTCGTGGATAGACGAGAAAATGAATGTTAAAAAATCAGATTTTGACTGCATTCCGCTTTCCATGTTAGATTCACGCCGTCCAGAATTACATCGACTAAGCCGGAAGAAAGAGGAGGAGGAGTCTCACAAAACAAGTGACAATATTGTTGCACGTTTATTTTTGTTTTGCTCTCAGCTGACTTATTATAAAGTGTGACTGATCTCCGTCAAAGTGATAACAAATCCTGCCGCCGCGTCAGCCTCCAAAGTGAGGCCCGTTACCTCGGTTTTGGTCGCTACCATTTCAGAGAGAGGGAAGAAGAAAGGGCGCTATAGACGAGAGGAGAAACATCATTTCTCCAACAGCATCTGCACTGTCATCTCGTTTGGACGGCCTGTAGCTTCCACGTGAAGGAAAACGCGCCCGGCCTCGTTCTTCGCGGCAGACTCTCCACGCAAAGGGGATTTAACCAAGACACTCAGCGCGCAATCATTACGATGTATCACTGATATCGTTTGTCACAGGGGCATGTTGAGGAGAAATGCATAACGAGAGTAAAAAAAAAAAACGAGCAGCAAACTTCATGCAAACCAATAATTGAGTTAATGTTGTTGATTAAATAAGTTTAGGCAAACGTGAGGGCAGCTGCGCTCTTAACCGCACCGCATTGTTCCTCCGGTATCTCCACGGTAATTGATTCAGAGCTCCGAGGATGGTGTCTCGCGCGAGAAATGTTTCATTCAAATCATAATTTAACAGGGTATCAGCAACAACGAGCACAATAGGAGAGGATGGTAATAGCCAGAACCTAAAACTGAATTTAGATTTTTCTCTCAGATTTGACACTCGTGCAGGAATAAGAGACAGGAGGGAAGAAATGGTAATCTGCAAGAAAACCCTTAAAAGAATCAATTTGGCAAGGTGTCTGAGAATGTGACTTTATCCGGCACTGTGATTCCGACTGTCTCCTGTAAGAGTGGGATGACTGTCTTTCTTCCCCGCTGACAGGCAGACCCAGGCCAAATTGACAGTTCTTTAAAGCGCCTGACAGAAAGCCGCATTAATTAAGTCATTGCTGGACTTTAATTGTGTTAAGAAGTTGAAAAAAAAAATCTAATATGAGAAAAGGTTACCAAGTCCTCCGTGGTGTCAGATTTTCTACTTTCTATGAATATTAATGTGCCTAATGAAGACAATCTTCGCTTCATCTCCCCATTGTTCTGTATTCAGGTGCCAAGCTTTCACAGCCATTGATTTGTTGTTAAAGAACAAATATGTCACGGGAGAAAATGACTGCCACGTCTTTTATCTTAAATTTATCAAGAAAAACGCCTCTCTTTTCAGCTGAAGTGTGGATTTTTTCTTTTCTTTTTTGTTATTCTAAGAAAGATTTTTAGCTGAGTGAGTGTCATGCAAAAGTTGTCAAGGTGTGTTTGGGTGTTAATTAGATGTGGTAAGCCAATTTTGTTTTTTCTAGCATGAGCAGGGAACAAAAGGAAAATTCAGATTTCATGAGGTGGACGACGAGTAAATACAAAGCCAAGCAAAGCAAACTGAGTCGTTTTCTTTAGCCAGTGGCACGCAGCAATTAACCTCTTAGCATTTGGCGCTCGAGAATATCCGTTTAAAAATATATATATTTGTTTGCAGAGACAGACCACGTTGGCAGAAAAGAGTAAACGCATTTGGAGGATCATGATTTCTCCGAGGCGGAGAGCTGCTGAGGTGCAACTGTCTGCACGCCGCTGGCAGATAAAGTCATGTGATAGGATATTTGATGGCACGTTACAAGTTCTTTGTGGCTGCCACAGAGCCTGAGGGGGGTGAAGAGCAACACCAAGCGCTCCCCAAACTTCAATATTAACCGGGCATCATGATTGCCAGGCATATTGAAGAGACAGAAATTCAAATGAACCTCTCCTCCACCGTGATAAGACGACCTGAGTCCTTGTGAAAGATGAGCTATGGCTATTTCTGGAGAACGAAGTGCTCGGTCTCGCCACAGGGCAAACCCTGAATAGCCAGGGTTGGAATTACTTGAAAAGAGGGACTGGCTGATGTACTTGGCACTTGTCATTGAAGGAGTGTCTTTTGTTCACAATGCCATAGATCTCCATCTGAGGAAACTGTACAAAAGGACTCATGTATTTGTGAATCCTTTTGTGAAAAATTAACACACGCATGTTACCGAGGGGAAAAAGGATAGTGTCAGAAAATAAATTTTGCAGTAACTCATCTGAATTTACTGCTTAAATTTTGGGGGGAAAACCTGGCTCGCAGCACACACCCTCGGCGCGTCCTCTCCCTCTCCAGACGTCCTCGCCTTGGATGGCCGTTGAAAAGAGAGTAGTCACCATAGCTAATTTATGTTGAGGGTTGGGTGTACACAAAGTGTGAAGGATGGGGGACTGTGCACATGTGGACGTCCCTTTATTGCATCTGACAGAGACGACTTCTTTCTGATGTCATCCCTCCTCTGTGCATGTGGGAGTCAATGAAGTTCACATTGTTTCCCACCAGAAGAGACACTCACACGCACACAGGAGGAATCAGTCAAAGCTGCACTGAGATCAAGTCTCAGACATAATCAATTTAATGCTTCCTTCAAGGGGAGCTGTGTTTTTTATGTGTTAAAAGAGTATGTGTGGTACTTGAGGCCAAGATAATCTGAAAAACTTTTCAGCTCAAGAACACATCTAATGCACTTTTCATCACCTGGAGGCGCCGTCTGTAATCTATAAGTAACAAATTATTCATTTTTGACGTGTTTACGTCAGGATTTTTGGGGGAAACCATTTTAATTATGCTGATTTTGAATCTACAGCTCAAACCCTTCAGTTATTTATGTGAACATACTCAACATTTAAGTGGACACCATGAAAAAAAATGACGTATCGTGGCTTTAACGCCCCTCCCTGTAAGAATTTATGTTACATAAAGCAGATTTTTCAAAGGTAACTCTGCAGGGGGAAGTTCTTGCTCAGATTTACTTTAGTTCCCATGTGCTGTGAACCAGACTCGCTTTTATTTATGGGAGAAGTTTAACTTCTGGCTTTGTGCTGCAATGATTATAATTCTGACGCTGAGCCATTATCCGGTTTTTAAAATGAATCAAATTTAATGGCCGCGTGGCGTTAATCTTAAATCAACATCTTAGCGTTTTAGTCTTATAAATACAATACATTCCTTATTATCGTTACATTGTTGTGATTATTATTGCTTCGTTGCCGCTTTTAATTGCGTCTACGCTGACCCCAAAAAAAGACACGGGAGAACAAATGAAGAGCAGCATCAGAGGGAAAGTAATGAAACGTCTTTCAACAACACTTTGTCTCCGTTCCTTTGGCCAAGTCTGGGATACCTATTAACATTCCCTTTAAATTATTCATTCTGATGGATAAAACACCTCCACAATTAATTGCATGTGAGCCACCCAACCCCCTTAAATCTGTTGAAGAGGCTGAAAATCACAGCGTGCACTCGTTAAATGTATAATTTCCTTACACTGGACTTTTAAATATGGGGCTGGATATAAAAATAATAACTTCTAGGTAAATAAAGTAAAATAGATGGCTGCTGATTAATGGGCAAGGCATGAAATATTCTCTCTTCATCAGACCTCCCTCTGTAATAATTCGCCTTGAGGAGGGCGAGAAAGAAAAAGAGAGACACCCTTCTGATAGGAAACTTTCCTATCGTTTGTATATTCTGTTTCATGGACATCACTTCAGAGCAAATGAGTACCACACGTCTCGCACACTCATGTAAATTACATCAGATTCCCAACCTCGCGCCATCCACTGTGAAAACGACATTCAATGTCATGTATTAATCATAAACATCACAGATGTATGCAGTATTAATTGTCGTGCTTCTCTAAGAGGAGGGTTTTTTTGGGGTGGGGGGGCTCTTGTTTCACAGTGTGGAGGTCTGCTCTGTCAGACTTGTTCAGTTGTAGATAATGTCTAGCATTTGCAACATGAAAATTTGATTTTTATATGAAGTCCTGCTTTCCAATGGTAACTCGCTGAACTGTGCTGTTGTTTCCACCCCGGAGAGAAATACATTTGTGCCTCACATTCAAGGATTAAGTGGGCAGAAACTGCAGTATTGATGCAGGATACAAACATAAAGGCAGACTGATGGCTGCTACTAAACTGATGTTAGTGTCAGTATTGATGTTTTTGGACAATGCCATTTTAAAAATGCAAACTCAGAAGCGGAGAGGAGGGGAGAGAAAAAAAAAGTTATATAAAAAAAAAGTCATGCTGTAAGCAGAGAGGGAAAACAAGCATTGTGTTTTTGTGAAAGTCTGCTGTGCACAGGCTCATCCAGGAAGAAGAGTGTGCTGCCCGGCTATTTATTGCTATGCCGCTGAATGCAACGCCAGCTCAAAAGGCTTCAAATCATTGGGGAGATTGTTAGGCTTCTGTGAAAATTACGGAAATGCAGGGGAAATGGATGAGCAACACTTCATAACAATTAATCAGGGGCCGCTGATTAATAAAGTTCATTTTTTATTCTCGATGATTCAGGGGATTATCAAAAGGACACTGTCCTTGTCATTTTGATTAACAAACCCATCCTCGCTCTGGAAGAGGACGCGCTGAAGGGAGACGCTTTCTTTCGCCCATAAAATAAATATTGAATGAGAATATTAACTCGTTAACCTTGACAAGTATTTGTAATTTTCATAAGGGGGTAAACCAGCAGATTCAGCACAAAAAATGCTGTGGGGGTTTGAGAAAAGGCACGGGAAGAGGGGCGGGGGGACGACAACACACAACAAATTAGAGAGAATGAAGAATGCTACTGCATGAATCCTGTCATTTTTATGGGCTGCAATGATTAATTTGTTTGTTCAAATTCTCAATTAAGCCAGGAGGAACTGGCAGAATTAGAAAAGGAGAGCAGTGCGGCGGTGTTGTCTTGGCTTTGCAGAGCGCCCTGGGGAGATACAGCCCCAGTACCTGATCTCAGGTCATCAGGCTATTCTGCAGACAGCTCACACAGCCCCTGAGCACGGGGTGTGGTGCACGTCTTGGAGATTCATTTGGAAGAGCACAGGAAAAATGTAAATCAAAATATTTCGTCAGTCCCCCTGATAAATCATTCTGCCTTTTCCTTTCATTTGTCCAGGTCGCCTTGTCAAGGGTAATGCCCTTAAAATGTCAATTGTCAGTGTGAGCATGCATTGCATTAGACATAAAGTACAGTTCACCACACACAAAAACAGCCAGTCAGTCGCTGTGTTATACAGAAAGAAATAAAATATGGAGCTTGCACTTCCCTTTTCCCTGGAGGCCCTGTGCACTTATTATTTGTCAGAGTGACAGATGTTTTTCAAATGATGGTGTCTCATGTGTGCTGAACTTCTACCAAAGCCCTACCGTGAGAGACTGCCAGACGTTATACACCATCTGATGGTTGGAAACCTCCACGGACTAAATCCCCGCGCTGTGAGGCTTTCTGCAGGGGGTGGGGGGGGTGCGGGAGGGGGGCTTAACAACAGAGGAAGAGGGTTGTCAGGGTGGTCCGCTGAGGTGATCGGAACACTTTTACCGAGCAACAGCTCAGGCGGCTCTGGACCTGGACCCTGGCGGCTGAGCGTATGCAGCGTGCAGCAGCCAGCACAAAAACTCGCGATCTAGATTTGCTTATCAGAATTGAATTTGCAGAGCGCTGTGAATTTTTCTTTTTGGTGGCTGCAACAAATATTATTTACAGCACATACATAAATATTAATATAGACAGAAAACAAATTTGCAAGTAACTCTGCGAACGCTCACTTCCACAAACTGAGCAGAAAGAAAGAGGTCATTTTGTGCTATGTGCATTTTTTTTAACCGTGTGTGGGAGGAAAACACTCAGGTAGCATCATAGAGCTAAAATAGTTTTAGCGGGTGGTTGTGGAAATATGCAGCAGCATAGAGGGTCAACAAGCTTTTTTCTTTCTCACCTTCAGCACAAATCGTAACCAGACTGCACATAAATTTTATTTCAGATATTTGATTATTTTTTTTATTTTGATTATTATCGATTATTATCGGCAGGCACAGAGGAAGTGTTAACGTGTGTTAACCTTGAACCACTCATGCATGTAACTCCTAGAGCATTTATGTAACATCTGCAATCTGCAGCCCTGTTAATGTCTGTAAAGTAAAAATATGTTTTTGAGTTGGTCAGACCAAAGAAGAGAGTGTCATTAACCACCCAGCCAAATTTGAATGATTAAAAATATCGACAACTTTATGAGATCAGGAGTCAAAATCAGGTAAAAATGAATTCTCAGCTCCAGGACTGTGGGGGCGTGTCCTCTGAAGGCACTGAAGCCACGCCCACTTGTGGGAGCAGTCAGGCAGACATTTTGAAGCGACTGAAACGTGTCGGATGAGTTCAGAAAATGCCATGACTCACTTTGAAACACACGAGCGAGATGAATTAACCTCTATGTCTCTGCTCAGGGCGGCCTCAGCGTGTCATCAAGCCACCCTTTAAGGACCGCCCACAAAATCCTGAAAAAATGTTTGAACCTCTAACTCCACATTTCAGTAATATCGTTTAAAGACATTTCACATATTTTCAGCAGCTATTTTCTAACATATTTAACGTATTTTGAAAGAAATCTCAGAGTTGCCTATACATGGTCTTTAAATAGAGAGGTAGCTGGATCACTGACTTGCGGCTGACCCTGTGATGTCGCTGTGTTTATTTTACATCTTTATTAGACTGCTTCCACTTTCTGCTCAGTAAAGTATTTGTTTACCTCCGTAACAGTTTTGTAAGATTCAAATCAAACAAAAGGAGACACCCCGTGCATTCAAGTGTAACTTGTCAAAAAAAAAAAATCATCTGGAGAGAGGGTTGTTTCTGTTCTACATACGTTGCAAATTCTCCAAGCGAAAGTGCAACTTTGTTATTGTGTTTACGACCATTATATGATTTTTGTAATGAAATCACAGTGTGTTTTCCGGACCAGTGGGTGCTTTTAATAGTGTTGGGCCACCTTTCTTTTTTTTCCAATTCAAGGTGTCCTCTATACAGTATGTATATCCAGAGCAGCAGCATTGACTAGAGCCAGCACTTGTGAAGCGAAAATGCTTATTAGTCAAACAGTCCCCATCGGAATAATGCCACGGTCAGCCAGTGGTGAGGGATAACTCTGTGTGGATGACACTCTGGAGCCTATTCTGTAGGGGATCTGCTTTAGTACAGCACGCACAAACATGATGTATGGACACACAAGCAGAGAAGCATCATGGGACCACACAATGGAAGAGCTGCGGATGAGTTACTGTAGCAAGAGCACGGCTTGCATCGAACATGCTCTTCAAAACAATGACAGTATGTTCTACTTTCTGTTTAACGATCCATTTGCCCCCCGCAACCTTGATCAAAACCTGTCGACAAAAATAAAGCAGTTAAAAATGTATGTGGAACAATTATCGGTAACGTTAAAAGCCTCCAGGCTTTTGTAGAATATCTTGAATTCTTGTGGTGGAGAAAAAAAAATCTAAAGCGCAGTAAGGTGAAAACAGACATCCAAAGTCATGTGGCTACTTTTAGAGTCTTACAGGAAATAGGTGGTGCTAGACGCTCGCAGGGCTTATTGTTGCTGCCCGAGTTAATGGCTGACACACTAGCAGCAACATGCTAGTGCTAAATCACAACAGCTCTGAGCTTCTCTGTCTCTTTGCTCCGTCCTGGTTTACTCCCACCTGACTTTTTTGTCCTCGGGATTGTTTAGTTTTTTATTTGCACACATATACAAACATAAAACCGGATAATAGAAGTAAAACATATGTGACAGGACAGGTCAAGAAGAGGCTGATACAACAGACTTCCCCTCAAGCAAAGGGGGAAGAATACATCATGATTTAGCAAAATACAAAGAAAATAAGTGACAATAAGAAAGACACAGAAGAGTTCACAATAATCATGTAAAAAGAATATAAAAATACATAAAAGGGAAGAAAAAAGAAAAGAGATTAGATATAATCAAAAACTAATTAGACAACATGAATTAAATGTGATGACAATTTGTTTTAAATATGTCCAAAAGATAGCGATAACACGTACTTCTGTGTACTTTGGCATGACAGATCTGTACACCACAATATGTGAAGGGATACTGGCACGTTTGGTTTTGTAAAAAAGAAAATAAAGACGTTCAACCTCTCTGGTGTTAAGAAAATCCATTTAATTCAATAGATTTGTTAAAGGCGGGAAGAAGCTCTAGCTAGCTGTCAGTTAGCAAGCTTGTTAGCTTGGTTGCTAACAAGGCGATAAAATAACGTGGGTTATTCAAAAGTAAAAAGAAAGAGAAAGTTGTCTGCTATTATGGAAATTCACTGTAGATCGCTTCCATTTCGTTCAATAGAGTCGTTGAAGGTGGGAAAGAAAGAGCTAACAGGCTTGTTAGCTTGGATACTAAGAAGGCAATAAATTCAAAATCAAAATTCAAAAGTAAGATGAAGATGTTATGTATTATTAAAATATACATCACTTCCATTTTGTTCAATAGAGTAGTTGAAGGTGGCTAAAAGCTCTCCGAGTTAACTAGCTGTCCGTTAGCAAGCTTGTTAGCTTGGCTGCTAACGAGACATGGGTTATTCAAAAGGTGTGTTTTCACCGTTGACTCCTGCCTCATAACTGTCTGCAAACGGGGCTTCTTTTTGTGCGGAGCATTTTAAATAAGATTCTGGGGTTGAACTGTCAGTCCAGCTTGTTACTGGTCAACGCTACAAAAAAGTTCGCCCAAAAAATAAAAATCCACCGATCGCGGTCATTCCAATGAAAAAACTAAATGATTTAACCACAAAAATTTCACAGCTTCGCTGTACGTGCTGGTGTGACTGGGGCCTTAACAGAGCTATATTTAGTCTGACTTTCATTGCCAGGGCCCTTCAAGTTTAATACAAAGAGGTTTGTCAAAGCATCATATATTTATGTGGAACATTTGCTGCGTATGGGGAAGGGGAAAATCAATTTCCCGCCCCTCTTGATAATTGATCGTTTTTTCTGAGTGTACTAGAGCGATGACATGCCAGGTCCATCATATTTTGAATGGTAGTAAAGGAGCCAACACCTACTTATCTATCTATCTATCTATCTATCTATCTATCTATCTATCTATCTATCTATCTATACACATATCCTCTTGAGCTGCTCTTCTCTATTAAACACAGACACCAGGGTTTTATTCTTTACTGATTTAATTCCTCGTCTCATCTCAAGACACTTTGTCATTAGCCAGTAAACCTTCTCAAAATAAATCCAATCCCATAAATCTACCTCTGAAGGAATCTGATACTTTTAAAAAGTGACAGTGACTGACCTTGAGATTTATTTTTGTCACACCGCAAACTGTCTCCCTCAGCAACGAGAGATGTGCCTGTCCAGATGGTTTTGTGTGGCATCGTCTTGCTAATTGTCAGTGATGCCATCAAAGGGATGTAGCAGACCTGACAACTTAGCTGATGAGCAATAAGATGAGTATGAAGAAGAAGGGGGGGGGGGGGGGGGGGGGTGAAAAATTAGAGCCAAAAAACATGTGACAGTTATTTTGTGCAGCCTTACCTATGCTTTTAAAAAGCACTTTAAATCCTTTGGCTTCTCTTTGTTTGCTGCATTTGAATCGAGTAGAAAGCAAAGCTATTATTATTAAACCTGGGGTTCAAAATGGTTATTTCTGTGTAATTATTATGTCTAATTACATTATGCAAGCTATAAATATCCCTGAAAATACAACATTTGCCGCATGATAGCATGCTGTATTAAACGGGCTTCTCTCTGGTAATAAAACACTGCATGTTTTGGAAGCGATTGCCTGTCTTGAGTTCACTTTAAAGTTGAATCTGGCTGCAGCGCCGCTGAGCAGCAGCAGTAACGTCCCCGGTGACTGTAAAACATGCAAGACAAAACATATGACACAGGGGATGATCCTGACCCGAGAATGACATGTGCTAAAGTACATTATAGTCATTGCCAGGATAAAGGTCACATTGACTCCTGTTATAAATTGGACAGGACAGCTCCAGCATACATGGAGTGTCAAGAGTGAGGAGGTCTGAAAGAAAATCCCTTGGATGTTTCAGGACACACACACACACGGATAAAAGCGTCTACGTCTCGCTCTCACTTGTGATTAGCACGCTTAATCATCACATTAAAGGAGAGGTCCGCGTTAAGTTCATCATATAATGGAGACGCGGTGAGTGAGATGTAGGCTTCTTCACTTCAAACCCGCGCTTGTGGTCATCGAAATCACAAACTCGGATGAAGTTCGGGCGTTATCATTGCTACTGTTTACACGGCTAATGAGTAAACTCACAGCTACTCCGCCGCGGAAACAAATATATATTTACACGTTCGTCGTCTTTTGACTAAGAATACTCTGTAAGCACAAGAGCAAGACTTTTTTTTTTTTTGCTCTGAGATACAAAGGGAAGCGACTTGAAAGGAAATAAGCAAATGAATGCGATGCCTCATTAGGCGGGCTTTATTTGACCGTAGCCAATTAGAGAGCATCTGTAATTTAAAACAGTCAACCTAAAAAAAGACTCCAACGAAGAACACATCTCCTCTCGTGGGACTTGAATCTTTTGCCTTATTTTCATTCAAATTATTATTTTCTTCACTTTAACCGGTGACATTTTCTATTTGAACGAGTATAAATAATACACAGGAGGGCACCGTGTTCAGAAATATGTACTGTAGGCCTGCGGCAGATTGAGTCGAGCAGAGCGGCATCTGAAGGGGGATTTCACGGGGGTCAAGGTTGCGCGACAGTTGCTGTGCTGACTTGTTTCGCCGTTTCGCTTCCGTGATCGATACCCCTCCCTCCCGTCTCAATCAACGACCCGCTGAGGTATTTTCGGGGCTGTTACCTTAATGACACAAAGGTGCACTTTTGGAAAAACACAGCTCTGCAGTACCGGTTGAAGAGACTGACAGCTGTTTAGCCACGAATCACACACACCTGATTGTGGATTAACTTGGCGCTCTCTCACAAACAGAGACGGCACTGAAATATTGATACGGGGATGGGGGGGAGTAGATTCTGAGCCTTGTGCGATTGTGTGATCCGCATCAAAAGATAACCACCAAAACAAGATCTCCACTGCTTACTTTGCAGAGGGGAAGAGCCTCCTTGTGAAAAATAGTAACACCTGTATTGCTTATACTGGTTGTTAAGCATTGGAATAAAATTTTGTGCAATATGCATAACCAAATGCTGGAATAATGAGCCATCTGTATGTGTGGTCCCTTCCTTGGAGATGCCAAGAACGGCACCATCTGTGATGCAGCTACCAGCTGTTTTCCTTCTTATTACATGTTTATTAAAAGCTGAAGTTGTCCTCTTCAAGAAGAGTAAAAGAGAGCACGGGTGGCAATGTTGGTTATCTGATTGCCTCCATCTCCATTAGAAACAGACTTGAGCTCCGTTCCTGGTCCTATAAAAACACACTAACTGTTTCAACAGAACAGAGGGAGTGCTAATTAAATACTCCTTTCTTTTTCATCAGCGACTCGCAGGAAATTAAGAGAACAAACACGAGATTGACTGGCAGCAGAGCAACAAACATGAAAGGAGGATGAATGAATCTAATCCAGCAGGACTGGAAATAAATAAATAAATATGTGATGTCACTTACCCCACCTTCACTTAGCCCTTTGGGTTTGTATTTCAAAAAATCCCACAGCAGGGTTTATGCATCTTTTCTATTTGCATTGTTTTCAATTTTCAAAACCTATTAGCAAGATATCGATCGACCACAATTGAGCATTTATGCACAGCAGGCAACCTACATCCCTCAAGTCAGAATCAGATCACATCTCCCGTAATTGAGGGTGGCATAACTGCAGACCACCCTCTGCAACTGTCAACAAATTTCAGGAGCTCAAACTAAGATACGTCAGGGATTGCATCCTGCGCCGAGTGATGGACACCGAGAAGGAGAACTGGAAATGTCCATCAGCGTCCACTGCCATGCGCTCAACAAGACAGGTCAGGTCTGAATAGACACTGACAAACCCAGGGTGGACACACTGTCGACGCAGACTAAAGCAATACCAAAGGGACAAGTGACAGGCTGCTCTGATGCCTTACTTAACTGCAAGCACACAGCGGGGGCAAAGATAGTGCACGGCACGCGCTCATCCATATGGACGGACGGACGGGCTTTGCATCCTTCAAGAGGAGATTAAACAAACTTCAGAGGCGAGTGTTTAGCCTAATATGAGAAAAGTCAAAACGGTGGAGACGGAGCTGTACGTTAATGCGTGTGATGAGAATCACAAAGTGCAGAACGTGGTCTAAAAACAAGCAAATTGATATTTCTGACAGTGCATCCATTTCTGAGGTTAGTGTGTTCACTCTGCTCACTGCTCAATAAAACAAACAAAATACCATCTATTTCTGTATAAACAATTACCTGCCATAGATTGTAACCTTATTGGATCGAGTGAAATGTTTGAAATAAATCATTAAAGGCGCTGACAGGGCATTTATCTTCACTCTTGCTTTAATGCTCTGTGCACAACACAGTGGATGAAGTCAGTCAAGGGTGTGTGTGTGTGAGTTGTTTTTTTTTTTCTTTTGAATAAGCCAGGCCCCAGTGTGCCTCAGTGTGTGTGTGTGCTTGTAAGAGCACCGTTGCGTGTGTCAATCCTCCTGTGGAGCCATGTTCTCAAAGCTCTTCATTTTGAAATCAAGCATGAATAATTAAGCCATTTCACAAGGCTGCTTTAACGATATATTACACGAGAGAGGAAATAGGTCAAGCAGCAATGTTAGAAAAGATTGTTTGCATGGGTGTTATTGGGTTAAAAAACGGTGAACAATGCTACTCCACCCCCACCACCACCTCCATTCATGCCCCACATACTGTACTTACTCTGCAGAGTGACTGACAGCTCCGGCTTCAGACCCATTTTACCGACAGATATGAGTTCAAGTTACATCTGGGTCATAGTGCAACTCCACCTGAGATAATAAAACAACTTTCACACCATCACTGGTGATGATTTTCACTAGCACACGAGCAAAACAGACATTTACAGTATGTAACCAACCCAATATGAAGTTATTTTAAATGAAATGGCCATAAAAAGTTACTTTTGATGTCAAACCATCAAAAATATGAATGCAAACTTATATTTTTCAGTTGTTTATGATTAGTCGGTTACATTAAGAGAGCATCTCTTACAGATTTCATGCAGTGTGTTACAGTGGAGGCGTCCCACCTCACCTGAAATAAAGAGCACCTCTGCTAATGTAGGAAGGAATTATTACATTCACCACCTCCACTAGCCAATTTCCTGGAGTAAACCCAGGGGGAGTCCTTTGTTTTAATTTCTATAGCACCTATGATTTATTGCACCAATACATAAATTAAATCGGATTTGTGTACCCCAAAAAAAAAATACAAGTGTATTTTGATATTAGTGAATCTATAATAATTATCTACTCTTGCTTTGATGAACATTTTACACTCGAGTGTCCGAAATATTTAAACCTGTTTTACAAACAACAACACGACAGCGACATGATATCACTTTATGAAGTTGATATGGCAGACTAGCTTATTTAAACATCTGGCATACGTGGAACAATATTAAGATTTATGTTTGGGCCGTGTTTGGGTCTGAAAGTCCAAAACTCACTCTGTTTTAGCTCTGTTTTGTTCTCCACCACCGCTTTAGGGAAATACCAGACTTTTTAGCTACTGAACACTGTGTTCACCAGCTAGTTACTAACTTTGTTTGGGCTTTCTCGGGTGAAAGTTGGAAATCGTGAGAGTAACGGTTTGGCAGGTTTGGCAGCAGAATAAAGAAAAACCCAAATTCTCGCAGTTTGACTGCTGCTACAACCCACATCTGCAAACCAATCAATGTGATTACAGCCTGAAATCGTGCAGAATACACCGGCCCACTTGCCCCGTTGTCGAATACAAAACCAGGCAAACAGCGTTGGCACTACGTCTCTGCTTGTATTTCTTTTTTACATCACGTTTGTTGTACAGTCTTACACAGATTGTGATTTTATTAGACCCAACCCGCACAGCGTGACATGCAATCAACCCGCAAGATCGTTGCTGTTGCACAGTGTGTAGGAGCCTTCACACAAATACTATACATACCAACTTTAGCCTTTAATTTTCAGGGTGTATTTTTCATTTTGTGATCGCCAAAATTATGAAATATTAAAAGAAGTGTGAGGTATTAACACCTGTCAAGAAGAGAGAACAACAAGTACCCACTTGTCAGGTACTAGCAATAGGTACAAACAATGCAGCAATACCACAATAGTGTCTGTTTCTCTATAGTACACTTTAAAATTGTGGAAAAAGGAGTAAGTTCTGAGTGATGTGAAGGAAAAAAAGCTCCAATGATCTCTGTCATCTGTTACATTCAGCCCTGAGGACAAACACGCTGAGTCCCACAAAGCTCCTTTAACTGTGCTTTCAACAACAACAACAACAACACTCACATCAGCTTGTTCAACCTCACCTACTTTCAACTAAACCGTGTTCTTCTTACACAGGATGGGACCACATGCTATTGTGTGTATAACCACGAGTAACCCTTTTTGCTTCTTTGTGTTGTTGAGTGAATAGTCACACGGCGAACGTCGTCTTTTAAAAACACGGTATTTAGTCTGTTTCTGGAAACTTGTCAGTCCTGATTTGAAGACGTGCTAAATGATGTTTTTATGATCACAGATTACAAGCGTCCCGTTTCATGTGATGTGTTATTTCCCCATCCTTGAAACAAGTTCACATTTGCATCATTATGTTGCCGTGCTATAGTCGTGCTCTGGGAAAATGTTTTATTTTTAACCCGCTTGTCAATCACGCAACTGGAAACTTTTAATTTTTTTGAAGACGTCCTCTGAATTAGTAATAGCTCTTTGTGTTTTTTAGCTTTGCCGCGACTTCACAAGCATTACATGAATTACATCTTAAAATCAAGCAGCTGCTTTTGACTGTATGCATATGTTGTTGTTCCGCTTTGAAAATTATGAAACCAGACTTCAATCACAGGCTGTCCATTGTACATGAAATTTCATCTCTGGATTAAAGACAGGTTTAGATTTCCTAGACCGTCCTCCTTTTATCATGAGAGCATTATAATTAGACTCCCTATTGTCGAAAGACTGTGTAACTAAATAGTTCAACCGCACGATGTGAATGAGACCAGTGTTGTGAGATTGGAAACAGTCTCAGGTTGAGTCCAGATTTCACTCAAATGGATAATTGACCAGCATGGATCCTCAAAAAGCTTTTGTGCTTTTGAAAGGTTCGAGATTCAACAGAGAGCTTGTAAATCTCATAATATGAGCAGGTCTGTAGCGAGACTGCCTTGTTTGTGTTCAGTTTGAACTCACTCTGCTCCTGGACATCGCTATTTATCAGATGTTTGTTAGAGTCCATTGCCTGGTCATGAAAATTTAAATGAGCTTGGAAGATTTACCATTTCCACTTGAATAATGGCAAAGCTATGTGTAGAGTCATTATTTGGACATTGTTTCTAGAATTACAGTTCTGACCTGGGAGAAAAAGTCCCCATAAATCTTATTTGAGAGTTAATGTTTACCAAACCACAGGGCAAGCATGCAGGCAAGCAGTCTTTTCCTCAGAATTGTAGATTTCCTGCAAAGATGCATTGAAAAGAAAGTCAGTTCACGTTGACTCAGATTTTCTGGAATACAGTCTTAAATGCTTGAACTGTGTGAGCTCAGATCCGACCAATTAGATACGTTTGAAATGTTAGAGAGAGGGAGAAGACAGACATAAATGTCAGAGATGAGAAAAAAGAAATAAAACAGCTTAATTGCAGGATTGTCCTCGTTCTCATTGCACTGTCTCAAACCAAAGAGTCCAAGTTCATTCTGTCTGAAGGCCATTTCACAGGACATATAATACAGAAATCTGACGGAGCACCGTCTGTTTTTGCACTTTTTATCATCACAAAACCGGATGAAAAAACAATAAACTGGACACTGATTTACATCATTTTACAAAAACAAACTTTCCTGGTCATTCATAATTATTTAACAAATAATAGGTTAATCATTTTTACTCCGGCCTTAACTCCAAGAGATATAAAACTGCATTTTGCATACAGGTCACACGATTCTTTAACCTGCATCAAAAAAAAGCTGTAAACACAACATCACCTTTTAAAGAAGTGAAAGAAAAAATATTTTCAGTCTTGTTTCTGGCCCTCTGACAAATGATAGTCTGTATAATTTTAGCTCTGCTTTGGTCTCCACCATTCCCTAAAGGAGATGCCTGGCCCTTTGGCTGCTAGATGGTACATTATATTCACCAGCTAGTGCTTGGCATGAGGTGTTCAGTTCTTTTTTTTAGAGCTGCAGATGCGAACCATGGCACCAAAACAGAAGCTGAAAGAAGCTAAAACGCTCCATGGAGCAGAGATCTGCGTTCGTTTGTTATCATGAGCCACTTTAATGTTTCACAAAGTAATTTGATGATTTATCATAGCTTCATTTTATTCTCAGGAAAAGAGAAAATACATATTTATTTAAGAAATCAGATTTCACGTGTGATTGCACAAGTTTTTGGACTTAATGTGAAATAAAGTAGTCTGCTGTCTGATCTGTAAACTCGTGGTAAACCATAAAAACTGAGTGATTTTTTTTGGAAGAGAGGTAGCAGAAGATCACTGAGTGAGTTATGAGAATCCAGAAATATTTCCAGTCACAGTATCATCACGCTTAAATCCTGTTTATACTGATATTGTTCTCTAGTAGTCTGCCTTTAAAATATTACTTGAACTTACAAAACAAAAATACAATAAATCTTTAAATCTAATCAAGCCTCTAGTCTTATTTCAGCAGCCATGATTCACCTATAATGCTCTGCGTGCACTTTTATCCCGTTTGCCTTTATATGAGACACACACGCTCAAGGTTAACCTGAATATCCACTCCAAAAATAGCGTTTCTCCACCTCTGAACGGTCCAAAATTGACTGCGAAGATGAATCGAACCATCTCAAAAGCTAAAGTGATGAGAGGTCAAAACTCTGGCTGCCGTCAAAAAGACACTTTCTGGAGCCGCTTTGTTGACAATAAATAAAAGGCTGATTTTGTCGACACTCCAAAAGTGCCATGGGTGACTTCCAAGGAATGTGGGCACATTTTTTTTTGTTTCAGAGCTGACTGGGAATCAAGCTTACATGGGTGTAAAAAGCTCGAACAAACATTCGAAGAATGTACAAACGGAGCGTCCAGTTCTTTGTCAGGGAAGCGGCTCCAGTTCTTGATGAGATCCGAGATAAAAGAATCACTCATCTGATTTCAAACATCTGCTTGTGTAACTGAGAAGAGTTTTTCTTCTTCTTCTTCAGGTTTATAAGCCCGTCATGGAACACAGCTCAAAGTTCACAGACATTAATTAAGTTTCCTTGTCTACTTTCTGCGTGTGAGCCGCATATTTGCTTCTTTAATCCAAAGAGAGCCACAGGTGTCCAAAAAAAAAAAAAAAGCACTAACAAGACATATGTTTGTCACATTTTGTTACAGCCGAGGATCACACTTAAGCGGAATCTGTTGAAGTTGTATCCCGGAAAATCTCCAAGCAGCCAGGTATGAGAACTGCAACCATGTGAGGGAGGGAAAAGCTCATCAAGACTCACGGGATGACAAATTCCACCATCTGCACGTGGATCCGCCGCCGAACACTCATGCGTGTAAGTGAAATAAACAAAAAGCAACAAAAGTTTGCTGATCAGAAAGTTTTAACACGAACATTCTGGTGTGGCGATGACGTAAAGGAGGGAGCGGCAGCGGTGCGAGGCCGTCCTGGGAGAGCTAAGGTGAGTGGGTTGGTTGGTTGGTTGCCGGTGTAACGCCTGTCACCGCACACGCACACGCTTTGTGTACACACTGGGTGTTAAGAGCTGTCAGACAGGTATGGCTCAGGCTTGATCTGAGCCGTGATTGATCGCTCAGGTTCAGGTGGAGTTCACGGGAGGTCTCTGGTATCATTGGCAAAATGAGTGACAGACACAAAATAGGGTGATGGAATATTATCAGGAAGCCATTTGTAATCCGGGGTGAGCCTGGATCTCTAAGGGGTGTTGTCTCTCTGAAATGAAGTCATCCATCACCTCAACTTCATATTTGATTAGGTCATGAGTAGCTTTTTAAAGGGAAAGATGCTTTAGTATTGTGCTCACACAGAGGTTGGCGTGTAAAGGAGAGTGAGTACTGTAAAAAAAAAGATTCAATTAAAAATAAAAATGATTTCAGATTCGTACTCAAGACTGAAAAACTTGAAATGTCGGCCGCATAAAAGCATTTTACTACAATAAGATTTCATCTCCAACAATTCATCACATCTGGTTTTAAAGTATTTTTCAAAGAAACATGGAAAACTTTGCAAGTAAAGACGTAAAATACTTTCAGGGAGCACAAATCTTTTGCAGGAAAAGCCAAATATTCCCAGTTTTTCTGCTTTTTTCGCTCCCTTTCTTTGTTTTTTCCAACAGTAAAGTGAATATTTTGAGTTTTCTTGGAGCTGCGTTCAGGGAAAACGTGCAATTAAACGACATCACGTCGGCTGAGAAAATGTGTTTCTTCTCTGTTTTCTAACATTTTATCGACTTAACGGGAAGTCGATGATGAAAATAAACTGATGCTTTTAATTTGTAACGTAATCAAAGAGTAAGTAATCAGTTACTACAGATGAAGAGATACTTGTGTGATGATGCGATCGATATGAATTAAATACACGTCATGTTGGGCTCTAAAATGTTTCTTCTAACATTTTAACTGAAGGTCGATGATGAAAATAAACATTAGCTGCAGCTTCAGTTGATGCTTTTCATTTGTAATCAGAAGAAGAAGTAATCGGTTACTACAGATAAAGAAATACTTGTGTAAAAGTAAATTCACATACACTGCATGTATAATATCCTGTGTTATAATTATGCATCCGAATGCAGAGCTGGAAACTTACACAGATGTAATCAGATTACACCTCTGAACTGATCTTTCAAGTCAAATGTGACACTGATGTTGTTTTTTATTTTTTTAAATAACTTTATTAAGTGTGTAAAATTATGAATGTGCCTCGTTTTGTTTATCTTGCAATGAGATACTCCTGGAAACAGCTCAACAGCAGATCGATGAGCTGATACAATCTCTGTGTGTGTGTGTGTTGTTTAAAAAGCAGACATGTTCAGATAAGCTTTCTTTTCTTTCCTGACATCAAGAGTATCATTGAGTCGGACTGAGACACGCCGCAGAGGCTCGCTCGTCCTGATCTGTTGCAAATCTTACAAACTTTATGCCTTTCATTGAGGCAGCAAAGCGGAAGCTGCAGGAGAGAAGAAAAAAGATCTAAAAGAGAGAAAAAGGAGAGGAGCTGCATGAAAAGACACCGAGCACAGAGTGATAGGAAGCAGCAGCACGCAGCCTGAGCTCCACTCTCTTTTCCCTGGCCTCTGTTCCTTTAATAAACTCATGGTTATCTAGTGTAACAAATGTCTCGCTGCCATCATCAAGTCCAGGCGAGGAGGGAGGAGTTTTTAATGTTCAGTTTGTTCTATGGATCGATGTCTGCTGGCATCGCCTCTCCCCCTCCGCTCTGCCTGCACCGTGCGTAATATTACCGTAACCATTACCAAAACCGCTTTTTACGCGCATTTCCCCCGCCAGCACGCATTTATCCGCCGGACGAAAGAGAAGAGAAGAAACAAAAAAATCCAACTGCCTTTGCCGGGACTGACTTGACTGACTGACACACGTCGATCAGCGTACGCGGTGGCAAACTGTGATGGACAAAAACGGATGGTGAACGGAGACGATTCGCCCCCCGTAGGAGGAGGAAGAAGAAGAAGAAGAAGGAGAAGAAGAAGGTGAAAAAAACAGAAAACAAGCCCGATTTTTAAACATCTGTTTCCTCTCCATGAACACGATCCCTAACTGGATTTTTCTTTTTTTTTTAATATAGTGAGAGAGACTGAACTATACTCCGAGAGCCAAAATAAAGACACACACACACACACTCCCTCTCTCTCCCTCTCTCTCTCTCCCTCTCTCTCTCTCTCTGTGTCTATGCATGGACTATCGTAGACCGCATTCAGATTTCACCTGGGCACAGTAGTGAACTGCGACTCCAAAAAAATGCCACGGAGGAAACAGCAGGCGCCCAAACGGGCTGCGGGTAAGCGATTTTTATTTATATCCATGAGGAGTGTGATATTTTGTTATGATTCTGCGGGTAGCTCGCCTATAACGCAGGCTTCCCCTCCCTCCCCTCTCAAACTTTTATCATGTGGGACCCCCTCGAATAGACCCCGCATTTAGAGATTTTCTGTCCCAAGGAGCCTCATCTGAGCATATTTTTTTTTATAGTTGCTGGATTTGAGAGTTATATAACTGTATGTGTGTGTGTGCTGTGGGTGAGGAGTCTGTGCTTCTTGTGAGATTACAGGAAATGCAACTAATTCTTATTTCATCTGGGCTCCAACAGAGGGGCCTCGACCCCAGTTTGGGCATCTTACTGCTGTAAAAAGTCGAATGTTAAAACAATAGAGGAGGAGGAGGTGGTGGAAGAGAGAGAGGGGGGGTGGAGGTGGAGGTGGAGGTTGTGGTTGCAGCATCACAAGCTGATTCTGCAGTTGTTAGTGAGTGTGTTAATAAGACTAATAACACAAACACTGAAGGAAACACACGCGTGAAAAAAGAGTTCTCGTCCGCAGTAATCCGATGACATGTCACCAGATATTTCCTCGTCCATTGATCGGAAAGTTTAGTTTTCACGCTCGCTGCTCGAGAAGGAAAAAAGAAAGACTCACTTCACCGTGTTTGATTTGACCCCGCGTGAAGTGTGTGAAGAGACGGGCTCAAAGACGTGCAGCCGCTGTATCCGTAGCAGATGAACTCTGTATGAACTCTTCATAATCTTATGGACAAATGGAGAATGGGTTACACTCACTCACACACACACACACATAGAGACACACATAAATGCACTCCATCCATGCTGCTGTTAGGGAGAGGAGGACACACACACACACACACACACACACACACCTTCACTGATTTCACTTCAAAATGTGCACCCTATGTTTGTGTGTGTGAAATTTGTTGAATTAATAACCTCATGTTCGAGGAGGCCCTCAGACAGTTTAGGCCCATGTGTTTGTGTGTGTGTGTTTCATAATGTAACATTTATTTATTTCGTTGCTCTTTTCTGGGACGCTTTTGTGTTTTTTTTCTCAAACTTCTCCTCCTCAAGAAAATTTCCATATTCTCACAAGGTCACAAAATCAAACGCTCCCCTTGACCTTTCTCCTCTGCAGCCACTTTACTCACAGTTCACATGAATTATAACGTCCTCCTCCACCCATAATAAAACTAAAAAAAGAGAGTGCCTCATTATGATGTAGCTGGTGGATTAAAACTAGATTGATCAATGGTATTTCAGCGTATGAGGATGCAATTACTTGGCTGTGGTGTGTTGAGAAGTTATCAGTCTTTATTATGGTTGCGGATGTAGCAACCAGATGGCGATTGTTCTCTGCCAATAATAGCGTCCCTTTATACCCGCTTAAGATACTGAGACCCTTATCTGCCCGGCACACTGTCGGTTTTCGCATACACACATGTACGCACACGCACGCACGCATGTTGGCATACAGTCGCACGCTAAATATTTTTCCCACATTTTCAAGCCTTTCCAAAAGGCTCCCCCCCTTTTTTCTTAAAAACAAAGCCCCCAGTTTTTATTCAGAGAACTTTTGAGAAGATGCCTAAGTGATCCCTTTACACGCTCTCAGCTGCCTCGCCTGTACTCTGGTAAATGTGTCAGCCCTATAGAGAAATAAGCCTTCCAGAAGAGTTTCTTCATTGTTGAGGTAATTGTCTCCTCTTTGACAGGCACATTCATCAGTGGCTTAATGGTCAATCAAAAGTTGGCAGGCAGAGTGTTTTCATTCTTTCCTATCCACTACATTAGGAATACTTAATCAAAATGTCTCCCGGTAATGGCTGTGAAGAGTTCATGACTGACTGATCCGTTGTCTGTGCCGATAGAAAATTAACAGCTCGGCACTGGAGAGATGTGGGCCTGCAGATAAACAAATTGTGCATTAATATTTCATCTTCAAGACCTGGGATGTGCTATCAAGCGGTGGAATATTCCTGGGCTGTGTTGTCATTTTTCTCGCGTTCATTTTTTTTTTCTCTCTCTTCCTCCTGTATTCTTGAAGGCTCTTTGCAGCTGTAACTCATTTCACTTGATGACTTTACTGGGGTTACAGAGAGTGACGACAAATTGATTACCTGGCAGAGCAAGAATGGAGCGAAGAGAGACGCAGGCTGACAGTCATGTTATAATAATATGTTTAATGATGTGTGGAGGGGGAACAAGGAGAGAGGAGTATTGAAATAAGAGCATGGAAGATGCAAAGGAATAGGTTTCTTTTTCTTTTTTCTTTTTTGTAGGGCTCTTAAAGATGCAGTATCCCTCTTGGTGGAAATAGTATTTGTAAAAAAAACACACCATTCCCAGCTCAAGCATCAATTCAGAGGACATTCGGCATTCAGGGTGCTTGTAATGTCCTCTGGGAATTGTATTATTAATAGGCGTATTTGTAAACGTGAGACCACAGACGCACTAGTAAAGGCCAGATGTATCTGATTTACTTCCTTTGCATACATGGTCTGTATGGTAATTTAAAATGCCAATTACTCACCGGTCCAGGATGGGATGTGCACTAAACCTTTGCTTTATCACTGAGAAAGCATCACTAAGACAAGAGAGCTATCAGGCTACAGATTCCAGGATGAAATTTGTGCATCAGCCTTATATATGGTGTAAACCTAAAGCCCTATAAGTGCATGGGATGCATTTTTGAGTGAAGGCAGCCATATGTTATTTTGCGGGGCCGTGGGAGTATTCCTCTTACTGTTTTTTTTTTTTTTTTTACAATAGCTCTGTGCCTCAAACCGTTAGCCCAATTTGCTGTTAACAAGATAAATTGGAGAACAGACAAAGGCATTAAGTGTTGCAGTGCCAGCTAGTGACTGACAGCAGCTTGTGGGAATTGGCTAGCAGAAATTCCTCCTAAGTGGTTTGTTCAGAAAACATCCTACGATCAAGGCAGATGTTGTTTATCCAGTTTAGGTAAAAAAGAAAATAAAGGAAGTCCATTTTAAATGATAAAAGCTGGGTGGAAGATGGAGGCAAATTCAAGGGTGTCTTATTTTATTTTTTTTTAATACCAGATTACCGCCCTCCTGGGTTCTTTTTTGTCCTGTATTACCACACTATTCTTTTGTCGCCGACGTTACAACAACATATTTTTTCTTTCTGTGATTTGCTTAAATTTGTTTAACCGTTATTACGAGGTGACATCAAAAAGAGAGTCTCACCGGACTTGTGTGTGGCCACATTTGATCTCTGATAACCACAACATATGGACGATGATGATTTTAATCTTTTTTTTTTTTTTTTTTTTTTTGCAATCACACGTTCACGACTGGCTCATATTTTTCTCCGCATACACACGCGAACGATTTGATTAACCGCAGGAAACGAGAGCTCCCATTGGCTGTGGCGTTGCTGGTTTAGTATCTAAGTAATCAAGTTAATCAATTGAATTATGAAAATGACCAACGGAGCAATATTATATAGAGAGATTACAGATGACTGCGTCACCTTTTATCTCTCTCTCTCTCTCTTTTTTTTTTTTTTTAGATTTTGAAATGTACAGTCGTGAGAGAGAGAGAGAGAGAGAGAGAGAGAGAGAGAGAGAGAGAGAGAGAGAGAGAGAGTGGGCCACACAATCTCTCCTGTTACTCCACAAAGCAAAACATGAAAACAAGGAGGCGAAAGCTCCTTCCTGGCCTTGGAAATCACACGACTGTAGCCGTTCCGAATAGTTCAAATGTGCCATTTTGATCACTTTGATGGTTGAATTGTAATGTCGTAGGAATATGGGTTACTGTGAAGCTCTCCCTCTCTCTCTCTCTCTCTCTCGTTGGTGCACTTTCTTTCTAGGCTGAAATGGGAATGTGTGCATATTCAACAACTCCGAATCCGTACAGTGAAATGTAAAAAAAAAGAAAAGCTCCACTTAATAGCAGATACTGCAGCTTGTAAGAGTGTTGGGTCACTTTGTCAGCTGTTTTAGCCTCGAATGAAGTGATATTATCATTAGAGGGCATTACGTTTGTGTTTCTCTCTGCACTGTATCGCTCTGGATTGGTGTCAACAAGGCAAATGTTTTGTTTTTGATCAAATCCAGCCTTGAAATCTTCATTGGCTTATGAGCGCACCAAACCATACTTACACTTTGTTGCAATGCTTGCAATTTTCTAACTTGCAGGCGCTCCCCATAGAGATACCCTTTAATAACTTTCTCCTCATCAGCTACTTTTCATGCTGTATATTCTTACTAGAGAAAGAAGAGGGGAAAAAAACAGAGTAATATAAAGTCAGGTGGTTTTTAGTGTTATCTCATTGCATTTTCCCCCTGCATGCCAGTTAGGTGACAGGTGTAGATAGCTAATAGTTTGCGAAGGCTTTTGTTTGCGTGAGAGGCAGACAGGGTGGTGCACTGTCTAGGTGATAAGAACCAAGACTCCTGTGCCCTCCAGCACAGTGATCTCTCTCCTCCGCTCTGCGCTCTCCTGTGTGGAAAAAACAGCCTGTTATGATTGGTCTCAAAGCAAGTGCCTGTGCAGTGTTGCACCTCTCTACAGCAACTGCTCATTCACCTTGCCTTCCCTCTGAGACCTGCACTAGTTTCCAGGCAAATGACACAATTTGATATGCCGTTGGGGTGATTCAT
Source organism: Nibea coibor (assembly GCA_023373845.1). NCBI lineage: Eukaryota > Metazoa > Chordata > Actinopteri > Sciaenidae > Nibea > Nibea coibor. The sequence continues at coordinate 23,472,725 of CM041717.1, read as the reverse complement.
GTGGATAATGTTTCCATGTGATCATCACTGCAGAAAAGAGACTATTTCTTGTTATGATTTTTTTTTCTTTACTCATTAAGTCTGACAATAACTAGAATATTGGGAGAGTTTATTGCGAGCAGGCTAAAACTCATTATTTCTGCTAGACATCCCAAGTACAAAAGAAATTATGTTATGGTATTTTGTCCAGGTCCCAACAGATATAATGATTTACAGAGGAAAATATGGGGAAGAGACTTTATAGCTTGGGTTGTTCATTTATGTGGATTTAGAGGATAAGAATGCAAGGCAAGCTTACAGTTAATACAGTAGCACCGTGGGCCTGGTATTGATTACACGCAGGAGGTATGGTAACGTTTTATATGGTTTATGGTCAAATGCACTGGCCCTCATGTGCTTTGTGTTATTGTAATGATAGACATTCCCACCATAGTTTATATCTTTGTAATTTATATCATCTGCAGTTTTGTCAAGAGCACGTCATCTCTTTCTTTTCTCCCCAACCCCCGCCCCCCTCCATACACAGTCAAGAAGTTTTAAGTGAGGACATCCATCTTGTAGTTGTTGACCTACATGGATATTCAGTCAGAGGGCATGCATGTTGGCCAGATGGTTGGGAAGGGGAGGGCCGGGCCTTTGAAAACAATCACAGACGGATCAGGTTAAACTAACCTGAGATACTTTTGACTGAAGTTTCTGTGTCATTTAAAAAAATAAAATAAAACGGGTCTTTTGCAGTTTTAAACGTCACACAAGCACCTCGGTTGATAATTCAATGCACAGTTTGTGCAGCCGTACAGAGAAACACAATTAGTTTCACGTGTTAAAACCCCAAACTGATATAACACACAGCGCAAAGATCCAAAACACCTCGAATGAATGTGACATTTCCCTTCGATATGTGAGCGACAAAAAAAACAGAGAAAGCATTAATCTTAAGTTATCCGCGGTGTACCTGATTTGCTTCTTATCAAATCCTTAATGAGCTTCAATTAAGATTTATTATGCAAATTAACCCTCAGCTGCTACCGACTGCAGGAGCAGGAGCTATGACAATATTGTGCTAATGGTGTGATCTGTAACAATTACAAAGGTAAACTGCCTTCACACTGCACGCTCCGCGAGTCTCTGAGAGGTCAGTCTGCTAAATATGCGTTCAGGTGTTTGGGAGATTTGGAAATTTGTTTATTAAGTCTCTCTAACGGTGTGTTTGTGATAATATCACTGATATAGGACTTATTCATCAGCGTTGGTGCTATTTGTGGCTCCAGTTTTTATATATTAACAATAATGAGCAACGCTGTCTCAGCGAGCTGACGGAGAAAATCTGAATTCCTGGCAAAATTAAGAGTTCTTAAACATGTTAAATTTAATATAGGCGACACATGTTACTGTAATCCTGAATTTTATTGATGAACTCACGTAAAAACTCACCTTCACTGAGCATTTGATTACAGACAAACCTCAAAATGTAGATGTAGCGCCAGGCTCAGTTTCGCAATCACCACGGTTACCGCTCACGGTGAGGTTATGAACCCAGAGGAAGTGCTCCTGGACGCTTTACTCGGGCACTGTATGAAGTTGTGAACCTTGCACCTTTTGTGACTTCATTTAGCACGAGGCTGATGGCTTCCTGACAGTTTTACAGCCTCCATGTTTTATGAGTCGTCATGCGGCGCAATTACATAGGGCCTAATTTGATGAATCAAGTCAATGTTTCACCGGCTCCGTTGACCTCGCTGGCCTGTGATCTTCTGTCTTTCTACGCAGGTCAAAAAGAGGCTTTCACACTTTGTACATTTCAGTCGCACTCTAGTAGAAAAATAAAATCAAACCAGTTATTACAGCCAATCAAGAAAGTAATAATTTGTAACGGCTTTGGCAAACCGTCAGTCCAAACGAGTCAGATAATCAGCCACTCAAAGCAAATTCCACCATATTGCAACGCAAAATGATTCTCATGTTTCTGATCTGTGTTTATATTTATCAAAACATGTTATATCGTCTTGATGTCTGCAAATAAACCAGCAGAAATAATCACAGCTGAAGGTGTTTCACAGTCGTAGCATCATAATTACCTCCATCTAAATGGCTTTAATTCACCGCTGTATTTGAGAGGCACGGCCACAAAGGCAACATGCGAAACATAAAGACAACATAAAGAGCAGGTCACGTTTTAACACGGTGGGAAACAACAACTTAAAGCTGCAGTACGTAAAAATTTACGTCTGTTAGATTCAGGCCCTCGCAAGATGAGTCCACACAATCCCAATTAAACCAATCACAGCGAGGTAAATCTGTTGCAGTGTATCAAACCTTTTAAAATCCAGTAGTGACATTTGGCATGTGGAGGTGATGATTGGTTTGCCAGAGGTGAAGAGAAGCCATAGCAACAAGGATTACCAACAAGGAGTGTGGCGTAAGCATGCGTCATACAACATGTGTCAACAGTGTTTGTTTAATCACCCTGTGCCAGAAGCCAAAAAGCAGAAAAGCAGTTAACCTTTATTAAATGTAAATGTTAGACTATCAGATTCTTTAACTACATTTAGCAACATTTTGTTTGTTTATTACTTTTAATTTAAATCCGACATGTTGCTCGAAACGGCTCTAAAAAGCTCAATTTTACAAATGAAAGATAGTTAAGTAACCATTTGAATTAGTACAATTGAATTGGAAACCAAGCAGCCGCTGTTAGCCGGCTAATTGTTCCATGTATTGTTAATGCTCTCGGTGTTGTTATCTAACAAACTCGTCTCTTCAATAGAAACACTGATTTGCAGGATAAAAAAAACAAAAAAAAACTCTAATTAGCGAAGCTTTCAAATGCTGAATGGCTCATTTGATAATTTTTGTGAGCGGCAAACAAGTTTTAATGTCAAACTGAATGTAAAGCGACAAGAATAAAGAGTTTGTTTATTTCCTCGTGGCGGCGGGGGGTCCAGTGGATCACGCACCCTATTAAACACATTAACATTCGGCCTGTGACACCTCGAGGTGCAATTTTGATAGTTTGAAATGTAGACGTGAGTGAAGGATGACGATATGTGTGCAGATCTCATGTATAACTTTGATATTTTCTTTTACTGGCTTCGATTTTTTTTTTAAATTGATATTCTTGTGAGAGACATAATTATTACAAATCTATTTATTGCAAACGTATAGAACCAATAAACGTAGGTGAAACTATTTCAGTGATAAACTCCTTTATTTACATTTTCACTAAGCAGCACACGTTAACTCTTTCTCTAACTCTCAAATATGTTACAGCACGAGCACATCCACGACGGCAACATTTGTCGTTCCCGACTATCTTAAAAAAAATGATGAAATTGTTCCAAAAAAAAAACAAACAAAGCAGATTTCTGAGCGCTCAAAAAGACGCTTAAAGTCTTCAAAAAAGGTCAGACGCAGGTCTGTATTCTAAAACGCTTCCTTTGATCGTCGTCTGAATATAAAATGCCAAACCTGTGCTTTGTTTTAAAGCCCTAATCCTGTACGTAAACTACCTAAGAGACTGTGCAGCGCGTTGTGTTTGGAGCCTGTTCATCAGGGCTGTGCCTGCCTGTTTGTGTCTACAGTATGTGCTGAGCTAGTCTGTTGAAACAGCTTAATTGATACTCATTAAACAGCAGTGACAGCTTAGGTGTCCTTGATGAATGTAGAATAATTCGGTTGTACTTACAACTTGATTAAGGAGAAGCACACAACATGTCAGTGTTGTAGCCTATGGCTTGGTCTGTATGCTGCACTTACGAGCTACTTAAAATGATCAGTCTTATTGGTGTTGCTATCCGCAAACCACCCTTTAAGTTAATCTGTTGCCGTAGTGGCTGAAATAAACAACTTTTCAAACTCTAAATGAAAAAGTATTTAAAAAAAAAAAAAGCTTATTTGACTTTGATTTTGATAACTTGGGGAGTGTAACACCTAAGAATATACTTCATCTAAAAATGTGAATTATGTTGACTTTTCTTTGTGTTTATTCAGCCACAGTCTGGCATTTCCAGACAATAATAAAGTCAATGGATGTCAGGCAGATGAAAAATGTGCATCTTGTATTATTTCAGTTAAAAATTAGAGGCAATTGGAATTGGTTCAAAATTGACTGTCTTTGTAACGAGTGCATGACGAATGGTATAATTTAGAGGAGAAAATGAATGCCGGGAAACCAAAAATATTATTCTGCGGCATTTTATATGCCATGATATTCCATGAAGATGAACTAATTTCGCTAAATACCCCCGCAAAATCAACTCATAATATTTTTCTACATCGCCATAGAAACCCAGTTCTCACAAGTGGAGATCAGGTCACGGGGGCATGTGGCAGATCTTCGAGTTATCGTAAAGGTCTGTCTTTATTTTTGGGGGGGTGGGGGGGTTTGTTTCCTCTCGGAGAACACGTCACATTAAAATCCTTATCGCTCACGCATCTCGAGGCCCGTGTAGCTTCTCACTTTGCTGACATCTGATTAAACAGCCGTAACAGGGCTAAAAAAAAAAAAAAAGAGGCCTTTTCTCCATTTTGAGAATACATGAAAGACGGGGAAATTTCCGCAGCGGATGGATTTACAACTTTATCCTCACATGATTAATATTACACAGGGAGGTCTTTGTACAGGAAGCAGCATGTCTAATTATGGTCCAACTGTGTCTGACTGAGAGCAAACATGATGCCAAAGACTGCCGGTAGGAACTGCGCTGACACGTCACGCAAAAAAAAAAAAAAAAAAAAAAAAACGTTGTTCACGTGGGTGCGGGGTGATGTCATCGTCGCCCAGATTTCACGATGCTAAGCCCACAAGTGATTGAGCAACGGCAGAAGACAGGCTTTTCAATACAGCGTGTCCAGCTGGCAACAACCTTCTAGAAACAGGCATATGGGATTTAGCTTCAATAAAAAGCCAACAGGGAAGTATTCATTTTTTTCCTCCATGTTTTCAAGGCTACTCATGTCTACCAAACACATAATGATACCCATGACCTCACTGATGATATCTACAGTGTGTTGTCCACATTCGCTGTACTGTTAAGAGCAGATGCAGATTCATCACCCTCCTCCTCCCCCTTTTTACAAGAATTTCAGGGACTCCGTGTCCTCCCACGTTTGCCTGTTCATCATATATCTCAAGCCTAGACATTCAAGAGGTTGCTAGCCAGGCCAGCCATAAGTCATCCTGCCTATCAAGACGAGACTGTGCTCCTCGGCTTGATTTTCAGCTGTTACTTGTAAACCAGAACAGCATTCTTAAGATTAACTGAGTGACAGGGAGGCCTCTAAAAGCAAACTATAATAGTACGATATGTTACAGTCATATTTTATGGCCTTTTAGTGTGTGAGGCCAAGTATGTGTGTAGGTGGATCAGCTGAGGGATCTAATAGGCCTGCATTGCACCTCAGGGAGAGGAGAAAATAATGGCGTTGTGTTACCGCTGTTTTTCATTAGGCTGATGATGATAATAATAATAATAATAATAGTACAGGTGTACACGTCACAGGAAGCCCGGTCCAGACCCGGTCGGTCATCCTCACAAGTTCACATCAGATGTGACAAGGTTATTCTTTTTATACTTTAAAGCTTGTTTTTAATACGTCGCGTATGCCTTTTGAAGAATATGTTTTTGTCTTGAAGTGTGTGTGTGTGTGTGCGCGCACACGCGTGCTTCTGTGTCTGCCCGCGCAAAAAAAAAGTCATTGATATAGAACTAACTGTCAAAATAAGTCGTGTTCAATCCAAAACCGTTTAAGTTGTCAAGGACACATTTTCCTCCTTCCCCATATCCTGACAAACATTGAGTCAGCAATTGTCTGTTGTATTTTCAGTACTGGTATCTCGTGCTCCCCCCCAGGCCATTTTAAAGTTGTAGAAAGTGGTCATTTTCTCTGTGTCAGTAGGAGGTCAGTGTTGTGGCAGTCAGCAAAGCTATTCAGTCTGGTGAAACAGAGTCTATTGGGAACCCTAAAGACATTTTGTCCGGCGTAGTTGCCTCTCGCTGTCTGTCTCCTTGCCTGTCTCATTGTACTCGCGGCGCTCGTAGAAAGTCTAAAAAGCTTGAAACATTTGTTAGATTATTTCCAGATTTTCAAACTTTTATTCAGACCTGACACACCTGAGGCTACCCAGCTGTCAACCGACGGAGATTTTAAACTCGCCTGTGAAATTGACACATAGGAACCCCCTATTGGTATATTTGCATTTGCTTCCTTCTCGCTGTGTGGCCATTTGTCCTTCTGTCAAAACCGGTTCTTGTTATAACTAGCTCTTATTCCGTCTGAATATCTACCTGTCCCTCCAGCTCTCTGTCTCACCCACTCTGTTAGTGACTGACATGTCCTCTCTGTGCTGTAGTGTATCCCTGGTAACTGTCGCCTGGGGCCCACTCATCCCTAAAATGTAACAGAGGTCACACACAGATCATTGCTTTCGCCAAAGGCCCTGACTTTAACACAGAGTGACCTGCGCACAAGCAGCGGCCGGTCAGTGATGGATAATGGAAATAACACGACTATAATCTGCATCATCACTATTAAAGAGAGTCTGGTTTGGGTGTAGAAACTGAGATTGGGTGAATCTGATCAGAGTTACAGTGTGCAATGTAACCAGGATTAACAGGAAGAAAGGTGTAGAATTAATAATAAACACATTATATTTAACACATATACAGCTAGCTGCATTTCAATGAGAGTTTTTAGGAAATTTCAATTTTATATGCATGAAAAATGAAGCAAACTTCTCCGTTTTACCAAGAACAACCACACTTTTGCATTAGCGTTTTACTTGTTGTCGTCTGTATCTAGAAAGCCAGACAAACTGTCGCTTGTGTTATTAGCAACACGACTGCGCTATCCACTTTTTTTTTTATTATTCCGATTCATTTAGCGCTGACTGATATGTAGTCTGTCTGCTTAACGACAAAACGATCAGTCACGTCTGACAAAGATGAAAATATCAGACGTCATCTGAGCCGATCCCGTTGACAGCTCTCCGTCTGCACTTTAGCTGCCGTGCTAACGTTGGCTAACGTTATAATTAATCAGAGTGACAGGACAAGCTGCTGCTCGGCTCTGAAAGGTCCGGTGTGTAAGATTTAGGAGATTCTATTAACAGAGTTTGGCAGAAATGGAATATAATATTCATAATTATGTTTTCCATTAGGGTATAATCAACTGAAAATAAGAATCGCCTAGCAACGCACTGGTTTGGTGCAAATGTACTACATTACTCGTGATATAAATGTTGTTGCATCTTATGAAAGCCTGCCACTGGCTTTGATTCAGCCTGCCTCTTGATTTAATGGAGGACAGGTTGTATTGACGTGTTATTGTCATCATGGTGTGCCACCAAATCATTTCTGTTCTCACTGTTGGTCTCTAACAACAGGATAATGGAACGGCTGACCTTGTAGGGCAAAAACCTCATTAAATCAGCAAACAGTAACCACGACGATGTAAAACAGTTACATCAGTTATCACAATCCACTTCATATGTCCCGTTAAGCACTTCCGCCTTTTGGAATGTGGTTTGTTACTTTCCATTCAGAGCTGCTGCTCCTTTTTTGCAGCCTTGAATGGCTTCCTTTGAAGCCTGCTATAATCCCTAACCAGAAATTCCTCACTTCCCTCAGTGAATTAGTTGTTGATGTGGTGGATCCGTTGCACCCAACTTCCAAGGCAGGGGGCAATTCTGACTCTCCGGCGTCGCTGGATCATCCATGCGGGCCTGTTGGCTCCACTTTTTTCTTCTTTCAGCTTTTAGCCTCGTCTGCCACATCCTCACATGCCACAGTGAAAGCGAGCGAGCGAGCAAGCAGGCAGCACCCGGTGGTGCCATGAGACTACTTGCAGAGTGTGATGACATTTTTTATTCCCCCGTTCTGAGACTTGTGACTGACTGATGGTGGCTTAGTGGGGGTTGATTAAGTTTCCGTGCGGGCATGTCTGCGAGGGTTCATAAGGGTTTGCTTTTGATTGTCCTGTTGAAATATGAGAATTGAAGCCAGGTGCCACATGGCCACATTCCATTTTTTCCGCGCAGTTTAGAAACATTCGCTTTGAGATGACTTTCATATCGGTCTAATTTCTATTTCCAGTCTTTGCCCTCCTACATTCTCCTCACCTTTCTGTAAGTTAGGATGAAAAAGAGAGGGGGGGGGGTGTTGTAAGCCCTTCAGCTAATCAGTCTCCATGTGCTCATGCTTGTGTGTGTTTATGTGCCCTTGTTGTTGTGTGTTTGCGAGTTCCTTTATGTTTGCATGTGTTTCCTACATGCTCCATGGCAGCCCCTCGCGCTCTGGCAGCGACCCAAGCTGAAAAGTTCCGGTACTGTCCAGACGCATCCTTTAGGGACCTCATCAGCCCCTGAATTTCCTTCCCCTCACGCCTGAGGGCATCCATATTCATTTCCTCCACTGATTTTGGGAAAATGATGAAAGGCTGGCTTTTTTCCCATCTCTTATTTCCTGCCAAGGTTGCCTGCATTTCAATGCAACGTAAATCTGCAAAGACCTGCAAACACGCTCCCACTTGGACACGACCAGTTCCATGTTGTTAGTATCACGCCGTGTCCGAAAGAAAAAGCAGAAGCTCAGGGTTGTTGCGGTAATAATAGAGTGTGTCAGAATATGTGTGTGGATCATTGCACGGCGCAGCATATTAGTCCTTTAATCTTAAAACCGTCCTTTTGTTGAATTAAGTTTCACCATTGTCTGCATTTACTTCACATGGTCTGCTTCTCATAAAATAAATATCTCAGCCACCATCAAGTTATGAGAGCTTGATGATATCATGGAGATAACTGCATTGGTTTGAAATAAACCTGTGATTAAACTGGTGGGTGGGTATTTACTCTTACCGGAGACGGGAAATGAATGTTAATGAAAATAACAGTCACATACAGTAATAACCCAACTCTGTAATTATTGGCATGCTTTGACGATGCCATATACTCCAACACACACATGCGCCTACTTAACTAAACCTCAGGTAGACTATTAGCTCCGCTAGCAGGATCCTGCCCTGTATGCTATGCACAACAAGCGCTCACAGGGCGGGGTGGCCCGCCCCAATGAAGGAGCGGGGCTTTTTTTTTTTTGTTGCCGAGACAACCCTAAACACACATGTACACAAAGGGGAAGGCCCCACTGTGAGAGAGGATCATCTCCACCTCTGGCTGGATAAAGAGCGGTGTCGCTCCACTCGCTGGAATGCACTCCTGCCCTACAGGCGTATGGAGCAGAGCGCGTATACGGTTTACAAGCATCTCGCGCTCGATCGTTATTCATGACACACGATTCGTGGAGGTTTCGTACTCCGCGGAGCCACACCGGGAACACGCTGTTCACGGAGCGGCACATGTGCAGATATTACACACTAAAGTGAGATTCTTTGTTGCTAATAAAAGATTACAGTTTGTTTTGTTTTGTTTTGTTTTTTAAACCAAGCCTGAAAAATTCAGCTTGGTTGCAAAATAGCAAATGACGTTAAAGTTATTAATCTGTCTGGAGGATTTCTCAGTCTGTTTTTCATTCCAAAATTGAAGGTTGACGTCTGAAAACACTCTGAAGTGGTGATCTGGACAACTTTATATCAGATACTTGCTCTGCTGTTTTGTCTCTTGTAGTCAGTGTGACGGCTCACTCTCAAAAAAAACAAAAAAAAATGGCACTTGATAGTTTTCACCAGTGGATTTATTGAGCTCAGAACTAAGTCGGTATTGTTGGGCTCCAAATCTGGGCCACATATGATAACAGAATTATCCTTCTGTACAGTAAGCGTTTGGATACTCTTGCAACTGTCTGCCATCTGAGGCCTGTAAGATGCAAAATAGCTTGTGGCTGTGGGTGTCTGATAGACCTCAGCTTCTTTTTTTATAGTGCAAGCTTTAACTCTACACAGAGAGTATGTGGGCATGTATCACTCTGACCCACACACACACACTTTTCCTGCTGACCGGCGCTGCAAAGTAGTTTGCGTAAAGCAGCCAGTGCATCTCTCAACGAGGGCAGGTTGTATTTTGGTGGACACGGTGTCACCTGTACATTTATATAATGCAATCTCCACAACCTAAAAAGAATGAATACTGTGCTATGAGAAGCTTCGTAAGCCGCCCATCCTTTAGCTCAACCATGCACACCACTTCAAGTCCAGTAACTTTTTCCATGACTCTTGTTTTAGAATTAATAAAATCTGTATTCCGGGCCGTGCAGGTTGAGCTGCATCAAGCTCTTATAGTGCATAAAGGAGCTTCGACGTTAGGCCATCTGGAAAATACAGATTTTAAAGAGGGTGAGTAAAACTTAAGCACCGCTACGGGAAACAGTTGAGCTAATTGTAAACAGCTGCAGGTGATATCACCCCTCAGACTATAGACAAAGCAGGGCCAAAAGGTCCCGCTGAAAAAAAAGCTGTGGACTTTTAAAGCAAACCGCTTCGAATCCAGTCTGACCTACTGAGGAAAAAAAGTGTCTCTTTTAACAATAAATGATACCAATTTAGTCTGTCTCAAATGACAAATGTATTTTTGTCAACAGTCGTGCATTTGCACTGCAACGTCCTACAGGCAAAACCCCCACTGAAAAGCCCATTAGAATCAAATGAATGTCAAATTCTGCTAAGTGTTTGCACATGACAAACATCTAACATGGCTAATTGCAGATAAGTGTCAGGGTGAAATGTGTTTTGAGCCTAAGATGGTGCAAAATGGCGTCGTGTGTTTTTAGTACAGTGGTGATAAAAGCGCAGGGTTCTAGGAAATGTGCTAAAAACAGAGAAACAGAGAAATGTTTGTCTGCGTCCTCGATGTTTGTCAGCGCTGATTCATGGAGGTTGTTACGAAAGACAGACATCTTTATTTCATGGAGAAATAAAAAGACACATGCTACACTGACTATTAAAGAGAAGCAAAGATCCTGGATTTCCCCACTCTTTAAAAATCAGTATATTATGAATAAATTGATTAACTAACTAATTATTGGCTTAAACATGTCAAAAATTAGCATGTTCCTGTTTCTAAATGTGACTATTTGATGCTCTTATTTGTTATATATGACGATTAACTTAGTATTTTTTTTGTTTTTGGATTGCTTGTGAGGCAAAACAACACATTTAAATACATTAACGTGGAAAAGTGCAACAATCTTTGGCTTTTTTCTGACTTTTAATCAACAAAACGATTAATCGAGCAAATAATTGAAGAATTGTGAGTTGCAGAAGGTCAAAGTTAGTTTTTTGAGTCTTATGTTGTCATGTTTTGTTGACTCCTTCAGTATTTCACACTCTGTCCCTGCGTGTGGAGTTGTACAGCTTCCACTGTTGCCATGTAGTAGTAGTAGTAGTGTGACTGGGCACCATCTTGTGTCCTGAGCAATAGCAGCAGGCTGTTCCATGGCAGCACACCAGCTGCCTGTAAGTAGTAGAGAGAGAGGAGAGAGGCGAGGCGCTGGGCCCCGGCCTATCTCAGATTTGGGTCTGTGAGTTATTGACCCTCTTTGATAAACCCTTCTGAATGACACTGACATAATTCAGCCTAAAAGTTTGCACTGTCACCGGGATGAGCTAACTGTCTTCGCTGAATATATGGGTGCAATTTTCGAAATAGGTTTATAGCAATTCTTGGGAGAGGAGGGTGAGATAGTGATATTACTGACTTTATCACTGCAGCTGAGCAGCATCTAGCACCTCTCCCCTCTGTATCTCTCTATTCCTCCTCCTGTAGAGCAGTGAAGGATCACACAACACATATATTGTAGGTATTACTAAAGAGAAAAGAGTCCAGCTCCTAATGGAGGACAGGGAAATGATATGTCATTATCACAATAACGCCGTATTATCCACTCTTATCATAATCTTACATTCTCGCCCCCCCCTCCTCGGTTGGATTTTACATTAAGTTTAGTATCTTAACTCGCTGTTTGTCTTCTTGCACACGGATCTCATACGCTGGGAATCTGCTGTGCAGTTTTCTTTTATCATGTTGTCCCAATTAACTGTTTCTCTCCTGGAATAACACAATCTTTCGGGCGTTTGACTTGTAATTTAAGGACATTATCAAAATTTGCCAAAACTTTTTCCACTCTGTCCCATCTGATTTTTTTCGACGATCATGCGTCTAAATTTATCCCGCTTGAAACGAGTGAAATGGAATCACAGCAAATGTAATTTAATTATAATGGCAGACTGGTTAAGCAATAGGCAAAAATAATGAGTCATCCTGTCTATAAACTGCACCTTTAATCCCACCTAATTTTTCTCAGTCGGGCTGCATTCTTAATGTATTTTCGTCTGTGTAATATGAACAGCTCATTGTTGAAGTCTCACTGAATCTTTTTTTCTTTTCTTTTTCTTTCATGTGTCGAGACAGACTCTGAACCCGTAAGAATCTAATATACTGAGCCCAGTATAGTGCATCCTATAAATTGATTTTGACCCAGCCTTTGAACAAAAGGAACACTGTTGCATTGCCATCCACGGCTGATGCCACTCCCTCTTTGGCTCACGCTGAATACTCTCCTTTAATAGTGTGATGGGTGGTAGCTGGCTGACAAAAAAAAAAAAAAAGAAGTGCCTTATTTAGTTGGTTGCAGAGAGAGGTAGGCAGAGCAGAGAGGATGGGGTCTCTGTGTGACTGGCACCGATCAATCACTCTGCGAGGGGAAGCTAATGAAGCAGGCTATGGTTTATTAAAGGGGTTAGCAGAGAAAAGATTACTGCAGGGCCTCGGCTTCCCAGAAGCTCAGGAAAAGGAGGATACAGTGCATCTCTAATGGTTAGGGGCTAGCCATAAAGCAATCAAGGTGTTTACTCTAAGCTGGCTCCTATTATGCTGATCTTGGGTGTGAATTTAAAATCTGTCTTTTTGGCAAAAGTGAGGGAGAAAATAAACACAACTCTACTAAAGAATGTTGAGTTTTGGATGGTGCAGTTCAAGGGTCATGCTGGGGGGCAATAAATAGTACCCAGCAGGTATACAAAGTGCACTTTTTTCTGACCACTTAGCTCTTGTTTTTGGCATTTGCAAACGCAGTCCTGATTTTGGGCTAACGCGGATCAGCCTGTGAAATAACCTTATTCTGACAAAAAATATGAGCACATTGAAACCAAGGCACTCTCTGAGATAGTTTGAAAGACAAATGAGTAGCAGGGGAGTGAAAAATGCAAAGCAGATGTTTTTCCCACCGTTTTTAATGGCAGCAAGACATTACTGATGCCATTACAGAGACCTTTTATGGCTTCTTTTAATCCCGTGGTCTGCCTGAGGAAAGAAACCCCTTGTGGTGCAAAGTAGCCTCTTTACTTCAGAACGACAATTTGAACCCATTTCCAACTCACTTCCCTAATCTGCCACAGGGTTTTACATGGCTTCCTCTGTAATTATTCTGCTCTGAAATCAAAGGTAAAGAGGCATTAAAATACACCTCTTAGGTAAACATATGCTGCTCATCACGTAGGGCTTGACTCAAAGTGCCTTTTGTGCAAAAAAAAAAAAAAAAATCTGCAGCTTGTGCGTACTTCTTTTTTTTTCTGTTGTTTTTCGTCCCTGCTGCAACTTATTTTGGTCATTTGGTTCACATTTTCAAACAAAGCAATCACTGATAATGAGATCCAATAACTACCTTCTAACTCCAACAGCTCCACGTTTGCATTTTTTTTGCGAGTGCAAAGATTTACATGCGGTGCAGCGTTCGCTGTCTGCTTCCCGCATCAGACCCAACCTGTAAAGCTCAGAGGAGCACTTACAGGGGTCTGGTTAGGGGCTAAAAATGAGGAGGAGATGAACTATATGGCTCCATCCCACAGTCCAGCCGACAGTATATCAGCGGAATCGCAGCAGCATGGGCGTGTGTGTGAACGCTCTGCTCATAAATATCTCCCCCTCTCCACCACCACCACCACCACTACCCCCTCACACCAACCCCAAAGGGGCCTCTCTGATGGTGATGGCGAAAGGATGTCGCTGTCTGGGTGATTGAGTGCTGCTGGTCCTGGCCCTGGGCACATCCCTGCGCTCTGAGCCCGAGTGGGGAGGCCTACCGCTGAGCGTTGGCCTGAAGGGACTAGCCTGAAGGCGAGCAGCCGCACAGCAGCAGGATGTGCCTCTCCTTCTGTCTTCCTGACACGAGAACACCAACTTAGCGCGGCCGCTTTTAGCCGCCTTATTAACAGAAAAGAGAGTATTAAATTAGCTGAATATATTTATGCTAATGTTTTTTCCCTTTCAAACAATATTTTATGGGTTCATTTATATACGTTAAATCTTTGTGAACTCGCCTTATCTGAACTTGCACCCCATCTTTCTAAGTCTTTGTCATTCCGGCTCTCTCAGAAATCTGAAATAATCAAGGCGCAGTAATTAGCCTCACTTGCTGCATTGTAATTGGGGGCAGGAGGAGGTTGCTCATTCTATATTTTTCTCCCCCGTTTGATAATTGCAGACTTTAGCGTGCCCTCTGTTTAATTTTTTTTGATCCTCCTAAGCCCGTTCCCATAGATGCTGCTGTTATTTTAATGCGGTGGCTCTTGCGCCTTTCATCAGTCATCAGAAGCTCCGCCGTCTTTTTTTTTTTTTCGAGAGAGGGGAGAGTTCATTTTGGAAACCCACTGTCTATTCCCTTTTTGGGTTTCAGCGCCGTCAGCCCTTCCTACTGCCTCCACCATGAGAGCCTTGACACTGTCCAGGTCCGTCCTACTTGGCAAGAGGGAGAGCTACAGAGAAAGGCAGAGTTTATTTCCTGTTCTTGTGAATCATATATCAGTACAATTCCCCTCTGTGCTGTTTGGCAACGGCGGAATGACGGGTGTCATTTATCATACGGACTGAAAGAGGCTGTGGGAAAAGGGATTTGAATTCTTCTGGAAGTGTGTGGACTCTCCTTAGTGGTGAATCATTAAACGGAGGAGTTTTTCAACAGGGATATGAGTAACTCCTCGCGCTGGTACTTTGTTCCCTCGTTTCAGTGGCTGGCTCAATCATTAAACGTCTCAAAAATAAGATTTACTAGTTTTATATAAATTGTGAAGGGACATGGCATTTAACTTGTAATTGGGGATTTTGTCCTGCTGAATCCATTAAGTCTCCCCTCAGTCTCTGGTTTGATGCGAGCTCCCTGGTCATGCTTTTCACGAATTATATTTAAGCTAATTTGAATTTACAAATTTGATTAGCACTGCATTTGTCAGCTTCTTGTTGTCCTGCTAAGTGATGACATTTTCATCTTCACTATACGCTTATTTTCCGCTCTCGCTTATGTTGACTGGTATTTAAGATTGTGCTTTATAAACATTTTGTGTTCCTTTTGGATTTTTTTTCTCTTCTTCTTCTTCTTTTCACTTGTCAGGGACGGTTACTATTTCCCACACTTTGAGTCGGGTGATCAAAGAAAACGACTTTTGATAGGCTGTCACCGGCTCCTCAGCTGCACTGGCAGAAATAAACGTGTCAAGCTTTAACTTATCCTCACAAAAACATACTCCTAACCCCTGCTGCTCTAATTGAGTGTAACTCCCAGAAACCTGTGAACACACATGCAAAACTGAGTAGATCATAAATCAGGCTTCTATAGACAGCCGCTGCCCCCTCCCCTCCCAAAGCCTCCCCCAAAGGAACAACTGGTTTCCATGAGCTGGCTGGAAATCAACCTTTTCTTTATGGTATTTTTGTACCCACCATCTTTTTTCCCTCTTATGCATTTGAAAGTTGGTTGAAGTCCTCATCAAATGCAAAGTGTCAATAAGCTATCGTATAGGGAAATGGGGGGGGTGGCGGGCGGTGGGGGGGGGGGGATCGGTGTGTTTCAGCTGTCAGCAACTGTTAGCTGTCTCTCATCTACAGATCACAAAGTTAAATGTGCTGTCAGCAAGTCCTCAGCTAGAAATAGACGTGTTGAGGTTAGCCTAAGAAGCACCGCCACCCCCTGCTGCCCAGTCGAATGTGGATCCATCAAAAAAATGTGAACACACATCAAATCTGAGCGTAAAAGGTGTAATGAAGCACATTTTCAGGTTTCAAGGTGTTGGAATCTGCTATGAAACAGAGTGATCCACGGCTACCTTTACTCCGTCTTTATCTGCAAGACTGCATTAATAAGACATCTGATGTTGATGTTATTTGGTAACGTTTAGCTGCGAGGCTGCAGCGGTCTGTGCCGCCTTTCCCTCTCTTGCACAGAGTTATATCTTGATGTTTTCTGAACCTAAGCTCCGAGTGCGTGACCTCTCCCAGAGGCCCCAGAGTCCCGGGCCAGTATCTTGACATGTTAGCCTGCCACCGCCTGCTAAAGAAGAGTGTAGATGCCCCTGAGGTAAATGAAAACATTTGGTTCTTGCCAGACCTGTTCACATCTCAGCTGGGCCACATGAGCTGGCAGGTGACGCGTGTACAGAGGAGAATCGGAGACCGCGGCGGTGGCCTACTTCTTTTCTTCCACATAGGCCACGCAGGCCACAACCCAGAAACATAGATGAATATGTTCTTGGCTCAGAAAACACCCCGGTGAAACTGACAAAGACTGACCTCCATCCAGGTGAAATTCAGGCTGTATCTTAGCCATTTTATTCTCAAGGATCTGTTACATTCACTACATGTGATAGCATAATTCCAGTCTGGGGTTTCTGTAAGTTTATAAAAATCCCCCTCGTTCGGGGATGTTAGAGGTTCATTCAGCAGCTGCGCGTTTCCTGATCACCCTCCCTTTTTTTGTCCTGTAATTTTCAGAAATAGACTTGACATCGTCTCACCATCTCATATCAACATCTGCAATTACCAGACAATCCACATCCAGGTCCCATGGGGAAGTATGATTGCAATTAAAAGCACGGGGCAAATGTTAATTAAGTAAACTACTTGAAACTGGAAACAGCGAATGTTTTAAATGTTTTTACTTTTAACCTTGCACTTCTTCTTTTTTTCCCCTCCCGCTTCCATTTATATTGGCAGCCTGGTGCAAATTACAGTACAATTTTAGAGACGCAATCAACTCTTTGGTTAAGTGATGAGATATTTTATAACATCTACAATTGATTAAATACATCACGAATGTTACATTTAAAAAAAAAAAAAAGAAAAGCAGTTTTTGACGACTTGAAGACGCGGTGCTGCTGGATGACGCCACAGTTCATCGGGTTATTAAATCAGAGGGAATAACAGGCCAACTTCTGGCCATTCTCGTGATTGATGAGCCAAGCTTTATTTGCTGAGGCGGTGTGTTTGTTCCTGTGTAATTGTCTACCAGATGGCTAAGCTAACTGTTCTTAAATGCCTTCAGACCTGCAGGGGTCCTGGGTCTTAACATTTTCGCTGCTAATGACATTATGCCTGCAAACATCTCATAGTTTGTTTTGTTTTCCTTTAACTTTTCTGATCTCTAATGTTCAGGATCAAAATGGCTTTGCAAGGCATTTAGTTCAAACTATTTTCTCCGTACGATTCTGTTTTAATTTGTACAAAGTGGATGTTTTGAAGTCGCTCTGTTGGTAAACTCCTTTTTGCGAAAATGAGCCCACTTGAATTTGAAAGGAGATGAGAGAGAGAGAGGAAGGAGGTAGGAGAGGAGAGGAGAGGAGGAGGGGTTGGGGAGAGAGAAGCAGGACTCCACTCTACCTGTGAGGAGTCAGATTGGAGGAGAAAATGGATCTAGGTGGCAGTGCGAGTCATCAATCACAGCCCCTCAAGGGGAGCTGCAGCTAAAGCTGCTCTGAAGTGCTATCTGTCAGCTGCTCCAATCCAGCCGGGGGACCAGAGAAGGGGCCATATCGCCACCCATCAGCTCATACCCAGCACACAACTGCCATGTAAACATGTGCAGGTGCTACTGTCAAAATAACCTCCGTCTCAGTTCGCGAGGTCGCGCATATTTTCCACAAATGGTCACTCCTTGGCCCTTCCTCGTTGTGAGGACGTGTCCTCCTTCTCTGTTTGTTTAAGAAAATATCTCCGGATGCTGCTGCAGTTCCTGTGTAATAGGTTTTTGATTGTTAACAGTGTTGGGTGGTTTATTGTAATTTAAAAGTGAGTGCACTGTTTCTCCTGCTTCCCTCCTGCGTCCCTCCCATCCCAGCCCTGAATAAAGCCACCAAGTGCTTCTCCGCCGATGTCGAGCCGCGTCTGTCGATACCTCTCAAGATGGATAGTTGTTCTGCATGCTTATTGATTCGGCACAGGCCAGAGATATAAGTATCATTTGTCATTTCTGGAATTATTTGGAGTCCTAGTTAAAACCCAGAGTGGTGGGGGAGATGGCCGTGCCTTGGGGGGGTTGGTAGTTGGTGGGGGAGTAGCGAGTTGTCTGGGCTTTGATGAATGACTGCACGGGTTTTTGGTTTTTACTGCGAGCGCCGGGGCCCTTTAGCTGCTATTTGCTTTCACCATGGTCCAAGAAAAACAATGCGATGGGTCCAAGGACTGAGCAGCATCGTCCTGTCATGTAGCGTAACACAGCGAGCAGGGTGGTCCAGGCAGAAGAGTCAGAAGGAGGGTGGGCCTTGGACACTACATGCTGCTTTTTTCCAAAAGACCCAGTTGGTTGTAAGCCGTCCTGCTGCTCTGTGGTCCCAGCTGACGGGCCCCGAAACACATGCTATGAATTTGAATATTTAGCATTGAGACTCTAGAGTGTAACAACAAACAGATTTCTGGTTTTTAATTCTAACGGAGGACGCACCGAGCGAGGGGAGGGATTGTTGTTTGGTAACAGTAGCTTCAGCAGATGCCCCGTGACTTTGATTATGTCCTGTTTTGGGCATCAGGCCAGCAGCAGAGCCGGCTTCATTACTGTATGGATCATCTTTTAAGACCATTTAAGATCAACGAGAGCCATTGTCCGCTAATGACAGAGACTCCGAGAAGTTCATTACACTCAAACGCTTTGATTCATTCAGCTGAGCCAGTCACTTTGACTGTTACAGATTTCCTCTTTTTGAATCAAATGATATTTTTATTTTCAAGCTCTGCTTGAAAGTTGAGTCGGAGCATTTTTTTGGTGCGAGTTGGGAGAGAGAAAAGTGTTTAACGGAGGAGCATGTTTAACAGCAACAAAAGAGGAGAGGAGAGAAACCTCAGACACATGAATGACAAGTAATTATTTCCCTTGTCCGTCAAACTGTGTTTTGATGCGAGGATGCGATCAAACATGATATTAACAACTTCGAGCCTTCAAATGAAAATGATTCTCGAATCGTGTGAAGCCCGAGTGTGAGCTTTTTGTGTTGCATGAATCATTCATAAACATGCACACACGCACACACACACATCGGGCAGGGCAGCTTTATGCCTGACCAATATTACTGCCACAGCTTTTCAATGCTAGATGACCATTGTGTATTCATTTCCATTTTGGCGTGCCAAAATGTCTTCTCACAGCAGGAGAGGGATGGAAAGAGAGCGAGAGCGACAGCTTTGTGTGTCTTTTCAGTTTTTTTTCGGGCGGTGAATATCCCCCTCATACGCAGCGAGCGAGCGGGCTGACCGACTCGCTCCCTGCGTAAGCGGGGAGGAAACCAGAAACAGGGACAGGGACGGTGCACCGGCCCTGCTACATTTTCATCACTTGTACCCTTCTTCTGCTGTCACGAGGCCTCACGAGAGAGAGAGAGAGAGAGAGAGAGAGAGAGAGAGAGAGAGAAACACCGGATCTGCTACTTTCACGTCCAAAAGAGTCACTTTACTATTATGAGCTGCTGTGCGGTGCTGAGATTCCTCACAAACTGGGTTATGAAATAAATAATAATAAAAGTTTGAGTAATTCAAAACAATCATGGTGACGTACTGTAGTTTTAAATATTCATTTAAACACATGCTCGCTACAGTATGTCATGAAAGAGGGTATTTGCATTAGTAGGGCAGTCTTCTCCATTTTGTTTGCCAGAGCAGTGAGAGGACAGACAACAGAGGCCCTGCTTAATCCCTTTGGAGAACTAGTGCATGAATTGATATATCCTCCTCTCTCCTCTCTCCTCCTCTCTCTCTCCTCCTCTTGCTAATGTCTTTCCTAGAACTTGAACAAACAGCCCTGTGCGTGTAGGACACATAAGACAGATGTTTAGGATTACTTTCACCTCATTGCTCTATTGTGTGCACTTTAAGGGAGCTCAGCTGATGTGGAATGCCACTCATTCAGGCTCTCTGCTCCTACAGGGCTCCTCCTGTTTATCAAAGTGCCATCTGCACTCAAGACAGAACAACACAATTTTTAGGTGGGAAGAATAATTCAGAGGCACGGTGTTAAATAAATCCAATACTGCTCACGTGCTGAATTTTTAACGCCGTCGTATGGACGGTTCAGGCACGTGTTCGCAACCCTACAATCCTTATTTCCCCT
This sequence comes from Nibea coibor, assembly GCA_023373845.1. Taxonomy (NCBI): domain Eukaryota; kingdom Metazoa; phylum Chordata; class Actinopteri; family Sciaenidae; genus Nibea; species Nibea coibor. The sequence continues at coordinate 23,452,413 of CM041717.1, read as the reverse complement.
TTTAAAGAAATAAAGCTAGCCTTCTTCTTTGCTGTCTTTGTGTGTGTGTGTGTGTGTGTGTGTGTTTACAAATGTAGAAACAAATGGGCCAGACCCACATTGATATTGTTGAGGGGTGACATTATCTTTTAGCAGAGCACTTATCTAATCTGGCTGCTGTGGGAAGCTTGGAGGAAGTGGCTATGGGACAGGGGCCGGGGATGCTGCATCTTTAATTACCATTGATATCGCAATAGAGAGGAGAGGGATAGAGGAGCGTAGCCGACAGGGTGGGGGGGAGGAAGGAGAAGGGGAGGTGGTGGTGGTGGTGGGGGTGAGTTGAGAGAGGGAGAAGACCCGTGTTCACTTTTTAATTAAGGCTCCGTAGTGTAACTCGTCAATGTACATTATTGGAAGAATGAACGTCAATGCCATTGCTTTTTCTCCCCCTCCTTTATCTCTGTCAATGATTCAAAGACATGATTTATGGTTCGTCTCCGTCTTTCAGGATCATCCATCAAGCGCTGGCTCTGCCGCAGCGCCACCCGTTGTAAATCATTCTGAAAGCCTGTCACTCATTTCCATTAACCGTTCCTCTGTCGCTCTGGTCTCCGCCTCCCTCAACCTCCTTTTTTTCTCCCCCCTCTCTCCCCACCCCTCCTCTCCTCTCCTCTCCACTCCTCTCCTCTCCTCTCCTCCCCCCCGGTGCACAACCTACAGCCACGCAGGGTATCAGTTCCGTTCCGCTGCCTCGTCCGCCTACCTTCTTTTCAATAAATTAACCACTTTCTCCCATGCAATGAATAAAAAAAAAATAAAAAAAGAGGCGCCGCACTCGTCTTGCAGTCGGCACCTACTCCTCCTCCATTACAGCTGAACACCTTACAAATGTCACGCCGCTGACTCGTAGGCTAAATGAGGATATAGCGCAGAGGAAATATTTTTGTTGCGCTGACTTTTCCAGTGGAAATATTTGAACAGCTTTGATATGTTTGCAGTGTGGTATTAATGAACATATATCCCACACACACACACGCGGTGCTGCATCTGATTTTATTAGGTTTCCTTTTATTGTCGGTGACTCGAAGATAATTTGCCAAAAAACCTGAACACACACGCACAATAAACACCCATGTTACCTCATTTTGGACGGTGCTAACGTTGTTTCTTTTGTGTACATTCTCAGAATTCTACTCAACTTTTAACAGTTAATGGAAAACAATATTATGTCTGTAATTATTCCATGTAGTAAAAGCAACACCAAGTGGGCAGTGCTGCCATTAAATGCTGTTGGTGTTCTGTAAATCCTACCAGTAGTTTAATTCAGACACTCTAACAATGACTGTAGTCTTTAACCAGTTTTTATAGAAACAGGTCTTATGAACAGAAATAATTGGCTCAATGGAGTGACTGTCAATCTCTTACAATGGTTGATGTGCCTGCTCTGGGGAGCCCAATTCACTGGCTTCTTTTTTCATTCTAATCAACATCTAGATATCAACACAGCAGAATACCCACAAACAGCAGAAAGCCTGTTTTGAGGGGAAACTTTCAACTATTGGGTGCCAACACATTTCACTATTTGGGCAGCCATTGTTCTCAGAATGGGCTGTCAAAGTGACAATGCGCACCAGGCAAATCCAGAAGTTTGCACTTTTCAGAAAACAGCGGGCCCTAATCATTTCGCGGAGGACACTTGACAACAAATTTGCCATTAAAATGAATCTGAATAGGAGGGGAGCAGGGGCTGTTTTTGAAGCAGTTCTGCCTCTCTTACTGTTGCTCGTCTTGTCCCACAGAGCTCCAGGTTTTGGCGGGCTTGCCTCTCTCCCTTTATGCTTGCCATGAAGCAGCCTTTGGTCCCACTAGAAACTGACAGTACCACGCTTCAGCTGCAAATTCACTCTGTAGCCTCATTGTATTTAATGAAGGGAAAAAGTGGCAATCTACTATTAATGAACTTGGAATGTAAAAAAATGCCTCCCTTTGCTGAAAACTGCATAAAACTGCTTGTACAAGGAAAGCTCCGGCTGGAGCCCGTCCAAAATCTAATGAAAGATCCATACAGGGGGACAGAGCAGGCGGGAAGAGTTAGTGAAATGCAGATTGTTTTAATAGAATACACACAGTCTCTTCCAGCTGCACTATCAGATTCATCAAGGTCTGACCTTGATGGAAGGCTGTTGTTGTTTGGGAGGGCCAGTGTTTAGGGTTCATGCAAAGTTTATGATGCAAGGACTGTATGTACTGTATATGCTGTCTACTGATCTCAGGGGAAGGCTAAATGGAACACGGTCCGTGGAGCGAAGAGTGAAGGAGACTTGCAGCTGGCTGCTTTCTTTTTTTGGGGGGGGAGGGGGGTGCTTTAATATTAAATCACAAAATAAGTCACAAGATCACAAGGAGGTAATTTAATATTACAAATAATTAATTACTGGATATGGCCACCTCAAGTGCAAAAATCATACCGGTGTTTACAAAACCTCAGACAATGATTGCATTGGAATTGAAAAGCTCTTTATTTATCCCAGTTAGTGGGCATGAAAACCAAACAGCACGTCAGGCGAGCGTAGGCCATCATACCTTTCACTCAGTATCTCATAAAACTAGAACAAAGGCCTTATGTGTGCAAGGCAGCGGTCCTTTAAACGATGGCCCACTTTCCTCCCCGCTGCCACGCAAACATTCCTGACTGACATTCAATCAGGGAAATTTGAACCAAAGCAAGATGGTCTTTTATTAGTACCGCCCTGTTTGCTCGACTGGTCAGCTCCAATATGCGAAGCGGTTTGAGTGGCACACTGTAAGATGATGGGTTCACTCTCTGATAAGGGTGAATGAGGGGTAAACTGCTATTCTGCAGAAAGGAACCATCAGACCTCATCATGTCGCTCCTGGAGAGTCATGTCACGGGCTCTTCAGAAACCAAGTGACAGAGCGGCGCGAGGCTGCTCCCCTTCCTGCCATACACTGTAGTGGAAAATACACTGGAGCCGAAGCCGCCCTGCTTCTGCTCCGCCAACTGGAACTTGGTATCAGTCGGGGCAGAAAAGATCATCTATAATCTGACAAATATACACTGAGGCTTTTAAGCCTCTTCAGTTGTAACGTTATCCTGCACGCTCGCCAAATTGTTTATGTTTACCTTTCCTTGTTAGCAGAAGAGGCCAAACGCTATAAAGTAGCACAATGCAGCTTATTCAGTGGGCGGTAATTTAAAGAGTTTGTTCACCCGGAATTACAAAAATAAAAACATTTTTTCACACTCATCTCTGGTGGCATCCAGGATTTATTTGCCCTGGTTTTAATATGTCTGCAGTAGAGTGGAGTTTTGTTTAGTGCTCGCAGATTTGCAGTGATCTAAGAAGTACTCAGCCTATTTACTCATATGCTCCTCTATAAAATACTTCAGGAAAAGTAAAAGAACTGAACGCAAAAGTTAAACTTAAAGCTGCTACAAGGGCGTTTTAGTTTGTGTTGACTCTAGCGACCCCTGTGGACAGAAGCGGCAGTGCTTCCTCCGCCGTGTTTCGTTAATTCGAGCGGCATCCAACCGAATCTGATGCGATGGCAGGTGTTAGGAATAACTCTATAAAAACAGCCACTTATTTGTTATTGTAGTTAATATAGAGGCAGCAGCAGACAGTTTCATAACCAGCTAAAAACTCCTTTTGGTAAAAGATGCATTGAAAACAAAATGTATCAAAAATAAAAAATACTCTGTCAGTGTGATATTATTATATTAATGGCTCATTATTGTTGCTGCATTAGTGTGTAAGCGGTACTTTAATATTGCTGTTGGTTGAGGATGTTTAAGTAAATCAAACTGTTAAAATAATGCATCAGCTGATTATATGTAACCTTAATGTGAAAAGTAATTTGAAGCTGCAGCCTTCAAATAAAAGTACAATGTTAAAAAAGTAGTAGACTTTGGAAAGAATGAAAATACTTAATAAAATAGAAGTACCTAAAAGTAAAAGCTGAATTTAAGTACTTGAGTAAATGGAAACTACCGCCTCAATGATAAACATATAGAACATCATTATCTGTGTACAAGTACAATTCATGGCTGAGCTGTTGTATTGGATTGCATCAGATTGTCTTGTCTGTGCAATAGCCATGTCTTTGTATTGTCATATTGTCTTTCTTGTGTGGAAAATCTATAATAAAATCTAAATGGGAAAGATTGCATCAGATTTTACATGTCTACCTAATAAAGCGGCGACTGGCTTTTTGTAATTTGTGCGAACACGCCCTTTAAAAAAATGTTCTATCCTTGTATATAATAATGTGTTGTACTCAAATAGCGAATATTCGTCTGGCTTTGTGTTGCCGCTCTGCTGAAGCTCTATGAGACAGGGTGGGAATGTTGTGTGTATGATTTTTTTTTTCCTGCCGGTGCTGATAGGGGACCCTTTGGTGAGATGCAACACCAGGCAACTGCATGTGATGCGGCGGCTGTGGCACGTTCAAAGTGATGACTTAGGTGCTGGAGTGCAGATTGCAATGCTCTCCCACCGCTCACTTCCAATTAGGCAGCAGGCCGACTGATGCGTCTCGGAGCAGAAGCTTCTAGTAGGCATCAAAAGGAGCAGCGTCGCTCGGTGACATCACGGAGAGGAAAGGGGGCTCCTGGAGCTTCAGGCAGGGCGAGCTGATGTCGCACAGTAAATGTAGTGATTAGCATCTGTGCATCACTTTTATATTCCCAAATTTGTAGCGTTACATAAAAGAAATAACCCCACAACTCAAATTAAACATCCTCGAAGCCTGTGTTTGTGACTGACTGACTTTCGGATATCTCTCCGCGTTCGTCAGTGTGTTGGTTGTGAATTCCAAAGTTCTCTGTGTTTTTAGTTAACAGAATGTTGGTTGTGAAAACATTTTTGATTAATTGCCATAATTATTGTGATCATTTTTGCCCAAATGAACAGCCAGATGGCAGGATATGGTGTCATATTTGCGATCCTATCATATTAATCTGGCTCTGGGTCCATCTGAACACATTGTGCCGTTTGCTGTGTTCACAATCTGTCCTCGAGTTGTCCATGTCTTTTTTTTTTTCTTCTTCTTTTGAGCTGCAAGTTTTTATTTGATTATATTGGACTATTAAATATTAAAGTCGAGGGTGTATGAAAGCAAGGCATTTATCTGCATGAATAGCTTTGTGTTTAGTGAAGGAAGTAATGCGCTTTAAGTAACATCTCCTTCATGCATACAAAAATTAACATGAGTGTTTCCGTCTCGTGGTTTTTCAAAGCCTCAGAAAGATCCAACAAAACCACTTTGTGGGGATTCATGTCTGCTTTTAAACCCACTTTTCATCGTCTGTTCCATGGATTGTCCTTTTTATTTGTACCCAGAACGCGCACCACAATATTAATGCTCGACACAACACGATAGAGACTCTGTTACAGTTTTGTCTGCATAGTTCTGAAGTCTGTTAAAGACATCGTTGGAATCATTTGAAGGTGCTGAGATGAAATAATGGGTTAGATGGGAACTAATGACACATTTCTATTTAAAAGCAAGTCAAAAACCATTTAATTCTGTGATATCAATTAACCTCCAGATAAAATTTGTCAAAAAGGAGCAGGCAGAATGTGATTGTTCTCTCTTTACTCTGCAGTGTCCTTGGGCTCGGGGAGACGGTTTCCTGACAGGGAACAATGAAGAGAGAGGTGTTTACAGATCTTTACAGATGGCTCCGGGGCTCAGAATTAGCTCTTCGCCATTTCTCATGTGATTCAGCTCAGACTTTAACTTCAGATGTGTCATCAAGACTATCATCAGGATGTCTGACAATGTATCTGTTTGATCTTGACGTGCACCGCTCACCAAGTTAGTCAGATATCACTGTCAAATATTAAACCCTGTGACATGTGTGTCTCAGTCTAATGATAGCTCACCGAAGGAAAAAAAAAAATCACATCATGGTGACTTTTCTAAACACAGCCGCCCTGTTTCCTAACATCGCAGGCACAAAAAGAGCTTCACAACTTTGGAATTATGTTTTTGTACACCGAGTACTTTTTGACTGACATTTCACACCTATTTATAACAACAGATGAGCACGGTGACTAAGTGTTTTTTAAATGTACAGACACAATTAATTGGGCACATTGCTGCGTGCATGTGAGTGAGAACAAGAAGAAGAAGCAGATGATAGTTACTGAGACAGCCTGGAGATTGTTCAGTGATCCTGACCTGCGTTGTTAGCGTGTTCTCTGCAGGCCTCCTCCTTCTTTTTCTTTTTTTTCTTTCCTCTTTTTTTTTTTTTTTTTCTACATGGCATAAATCCGGGAGATGAAAATGTCATGGAGCAGGTTCATTTTGCAAAGAGGTTTTGATTGCCATGCGCGTGTAATTGATTGTTCCAAGGACAGGGGGAAATCTAGAAATGTCATAACAGTCCTGCTTAGGTTGGTCCCACCACTAGGCAATCAATGAGAAGTAAAAAGAGATATTGATTTGCGAGCAGCAAAAACTGTAGCTTGAGACAACCAGAGAGCGCTGGGGAAAGTGGCACAGACGTGCAGACCTGTCACTGGCACCTATGAATTACCCAATCTTCTCTGAAGATAGTGTTACCTCGGATACTCGCAAAACTCCTGCGCTGGGGTATTGCAGCTGTCCATTAGCTAAGCTCCTCAGCCTGCTAACTCTCTGTGGCTTGTCAGATTAATGAAGGAAATGTTGACCTTCCGAGGGATAAATGTTGATGTTCTCAAATTTACAAAAGTTTCTGCTGGCATGTTAACATTGGAAACAGAATGCCCTTTTACAGCTGCCGCGCATATTTCTAAAAATGATTGACACGTTTCGAATAGACTCACTCGCACGAGGGAGGGAGGGATTGTACTCTATGAAGATACTAATGCTCAGAGTCGAGTTGTAAATATATTGTCATGTAAGCCTTTAGCAGCGATCCAGTTGGACAGCGTGCTGCCATGAATGTAGCAGTAAATGTAATCTACTATTTCCTACACAGTTAGCTGGTTTCTCTAGATGTAGAGGGAGAGAAAAGGGAAAAAAGGCTTTTGGCTCAAGAAAGACGCTGCTGCTTCTGTAAATCCAGGACTTGCTATGCCAAGAGTCTGCTCTAACGGATAAAGGTTATAAACACTTCAACTGCCTGATTTATGATGGACACCTCAGGTTTTTTGACCTTTGCATATCTCTGTCTGAAGATATAAATTTGTAGTGACACAGATTGGAGGCTTTACAGCAGTTTATGACATGCTAAATCTCAGGCGAGGCATGCCAGCCTCTTGTTTTGTAAGGCTAGTTAGGCTGGGAGTTGCCTCGCTTGGCCTCGGAGACAACATTTTCAGAAGCATGCAAAGGCATTTCTGATTCTTCTTCCCTGAGCGATGATGTTTTATGAAGCAGCATGGGCAGTTTGTTGTGCAGTTTTGACTAACTTGTTCGACATAGTGTAATGACCTTTTTGTCTGGTGCTGTGGGATTGTCCTTGAATCTGATCTTGAATTGTGGAGTAATGCAGCTTGGCATGGCGGCACTTAACTGTGGTAGACCAGGAGAAGAGCTTGGCAGAGCACTGTTACAAATGGTGTGAGAAGCAGAGTTAGACATGCGGGTATCTTGGAGTGATCCCTGCCAGAAGGTTAATTGGTGCCTCTGGATGTCTGCTACTTAGGGCATCTGATAGAAAGGCGTAGAACAGCAGGAAGGGCAGCTGTTAATCTCTGTCAATTCCATCCTCAAATACCACGATAAGACACAAACATTCCCATTAAAACCGATATAACTACATGTAAGTGGTTATTTCCTGGAAAACAGTACTTAGCTCTTAAAGGCACGTTTATCTCACACAGTTACAGTAGGTGAAAGTGAACTGCATGTATGGGGAGGGGCGTTTTAAGTTACATAAAATATGCAGGAAATAGCTTTTACATGACTTGGATTGAGCCTTTTCTATCAGACCATCAGTGGACTGGAAAAATGCTCATCTCTCCTCACTTTGGTGTACGTTCTTACCAGTCCTTCAGTTTCAGTGATGACTTTGAAGAGAGAGGACATCAACTGGGAGCTTGTCATAGCCATTGGTGTTCTCCCCTCACTGTGAATACTATATATAAGACTATAAATAAAACATACCTCTGTGCTCTTGACAACTCTCTCCCTTAGCATCAAGGGTGTTTTGGAGGCCATCACAGATCTCGGCTGGCCAATCAAAACATCTCTCTTGCGGTGGATCAAGGTCACAGCACATTGGTTGCTCTTGGGTGTGAGTGTGTGTGTGTGCAGGCTCTTGTTCACGAGGCCCCATTCTCCATGTTTGTTTTGAAAGTCCGAATCCCCATCTCCATCTCCGTCCATTAGCTGGCAGGCAATTCACCTCCAGGGTTTCTCTTGAGGCACTTGTGAAATATTGATTAAAAAAAAAAGAAGTCTTATTTTCAGATGGCAAAGGAGGGAAGACATTCTATGGGCCGCCCGGTGTGGGACTCCTCTGAGTGCTCGGCTTCAGCCGTCCCCACATGGAGTGCCCTCTATTCAGCAAAAGAAATATTAACCATGTGAAATGCATAAGTGCCTGGACAGGGCTGTTATGTCCTATTCATATTTAACTCAGAGCACATCTGCCACGTCTCTCCCAAAATGCACATTTTCCAGCCACGAGTGCGAGGCGGAAAATATCTCAAGATATGTGACATCGCTGACAAACTGCATTTATTGCAAGGCGCTCTTCAAAAAAAGATACGCAAACATCAGTTGTGATATTGTCGCGTGGGTTGTTGGACAGTTTAGATTTTAAATAATTGGAAACAAGTTAACGGCAGAAAGGACGCTTTAATGTTCTGTGTGCGGAACAGACCCTGCAGCCACATGGAAAACCCCTCTATGCTGAGTCAAGAGTTTCCACTAATTGGATGATGGGAAATATGTCAATTAGAAATACTGTTGTTTAATTATCTGTTAATTGAAGCAATAATGTGTGTGCTCTATGAGTTGGGAGAATGAACAGGTGAATAATGAAAGAAGTAATTGCTGTTTATGAGACTGTCAGGGAAAATATAATGATGTGACAGATTGCCAGTAATTTTTTTTTTTTTTTTTTTTTTGAAATCGTCTAGTTTTAACACTGATAATTGAATCAGCTTTTCCACCAGCGTGATCAACATCTTCATCAGCATTCACATTTGCAACATATTTTTATTTAGCTAAATGTCTTCTTAAGTAATGTTCGTAACGTCAAGCCTTTTTTATTTATTGATAGTGCAATGCGGGACATTAAAATGTCTCGAGTTTGTGTTAAGCCATTCCTCACACGTGGCTTGAGGGAAGCTGAGGTGAAGAACAGAAGGCTCACATTTTCATTGCAGTTTTGAGGCATCCATAATCACTACGGAATAGGTCATTTACAATAACACTTAACAGGCCCCCAGAAGAATCAATTTCCTTTTGTCACTCAGTGGCCCAATGATTGTTGTAAACATCTCAACTTGAGGCCAGGAAAACCTTGGACACAGCACTAAGTCAATGGCCTGTCGTGAATCACATGGTGCTGTTACACCAGCAGCAGTCTGTTAGTAAAGACATTATGTCCAGCTATACTCTCCGAACCTCCCAAGGCACAAAATAGATGCCATTACGTTGCCTTAAATGGCTTCTGTGACTTCTCACAGAAAAATTATACTCGATGTTCATAATGTTGCACCTTGGAGAAATGTAATAAATACATGAAATGCAAAGTGCGTTAATGGCATTAATTTCCGTGTGTCTTCCTTTTCTAGTGTACATGCCTGATGAAGACCCCGCTCTTCAGGATGCCGTCACCGAGGAAGACGGCGAGAACGACGCTCAGACCGAAGAGGAATGCTCCGAGAAGACCAGCCCCAAAGTGTCCGAGGACAGAGAGCTGGACAACAAGAGCACCAACACTTACAGCAACCAGAACTCTCCCATTAGTGTCCTTTCCAATCAAGAGGCAGAGCTGGAGTCACGCCTTAGCGACAGCAGTGACAGACTCTCAGACTTCAAAACCTCCTCGCCACCTGAGAGCCAGCGGGATGATGAAAGTCGAAGCTCTAAACATAAAGAGGAAACAGGAGGCAGCTTGGAAAAAATGAGGGCGGCCTATGCAAACTTTCTCTCCGATTCCTACTGGACGGGGATAGGGATGGACTTGAAAATGGGCAAAAACACCAGCAAAGCCAACTGTGACAGCACCAATGGAAGTACCAAGAGTGAGTTTGATTGGCACCAAGACGCGCTCTCTAAGACCTTGCAGCAGACACTCTCCCCAAAGCCTGCCTCCAAACCTAACCTCTTTAGCTCTGTCCACCTGTACAGGCAAACCACCAAACCCTGTGGCTCAGTGTTCACAGGGGCCAGTCGATTTCGCTGTAAGGATTGTAGCGCTGCTTATGACACTCTGGTGGAGCTGACGGTCCACATGAACAAGAGTGGACACTACCAGGACAACAACCACAGTAAGCAGAGTAATTCCTCTGCATCGTCCTCGAAAACTAGGAAACGAAATTTGCACGATATGGAAGGAAAAGAGGATGCGCAGAAAGTTTTAAAGTGCATGTTCTGCGGCCACTCGTTTGACTCGCTCCAGGATTTGAGCGTCCATATGATTAAAACTAAGCATTACCAAAAAGTGCCTTTAAAAGAGCCAATCCCAGTAATCACACCCAAACTGTTGCCACCAGCAAAGAAACGGGCCTTTGATTCGGTGAGGCCGTGCTCCCCCGACTCTACGACTGGTGCATCTGGCTACACTGAGGCACAACGGGCCGCCACCATTTCGAATGCTAACAACAATCGCTACGGCTACCAGAACGGAGCGAGTTACACTTGGCAGTTTGAGACGTGCAAGTCTCAGATTCTTAAATGCATGGAGTGTGGGAGCTCCCATGACACCCTTCAGCAGCTCACCACACATATGATGGTTACCGGACACTTCATCAAAGTCACAAACTCGGCCTCTAAAAAGGGTAAACAGTTAGCGCTTGACCCCCTGGCCATAGAGAAGATCCAGGGTTTAGCTGAGCCCGCTGCCAGTGACACTGAGGGAGAAAAGGTGTCTCCAAAAAATCTATCCCCCGGGAGCAGCGAGAAGGATAGCCAGGGGGAAGGTACATCAGACAAAATGGAAGAAACTGAAGCTAAAGATGACAAGCAAGAGAGTGAGGATCAAAAGGCAGCCAATGGGACTTTTAAGTACCCTTATCTCCGTGAGGAGGACCTTGAACAGGACTCAGGAGGAGGAGGGGACATACTTAAATCTTTAGCCAACACAGTGGCTTCTGCCATCAATAAAGCTCAAACAGGGACACCAAGCTGGAGTGCCTATCCGAGCATTCACGCTGCCTATCAGCTCTCTGGCATCATCAAAAGCGCCCCACTCTCTGCATCTCCCCCTACTCAGCTAAAGCAGACATTTAACCACAAGCTGAGACCGATTGCCCCAAAGGGGAAGTTATACCACAGTGCTGTGGGAGCTGAGGCTCCCCAGGGACAGCATCAAAATGTGGACATCAAAAAAGAAAAGGTTGGCATTAGCGATGGTAAAGAAAGTCAGAATATTAAGTTTGATCTGGTGGAGAATGATGACAGCGATTGTCAGGATGATTCCTCTTCCTCTTCAAAGCTTGATGCAGACTGTGTGAATGAAGGGAGTGAAGCGATCAAAGGGAAGTTGAGCCCAGATTTCTCTGACAGAGGCAAGACACCGAGCCCCTCTGCCAGCAATGGACGCAGCACTACTTCAGAGCCTCTCAGTGACACTCCGGCTATACTTGGGATAAACCCTCTTAGTGCACTGCAGTCAGTTCTGAACAATCATCTGGGCAAAGCAAATAAGCCCAATAACTCAAGAGTAGATAAACTATCTCCTCACACCAAGTCTATTTTTGCTGACATTAACCGAAGCAGTGAGAAACCAGCTTTAATGCTTGGAAATGCTGTAAGAAATAGGCCAGATAACAACTTCCTCTTTGTTAACGATGACCAACCAATAGACCTGACGAAATCTAAACACAGCAAGCAAGGTTCCTCGCTACTACATCCTTCCGCCCCGATGCCGCAGAAATACGCTCTGTCCGACATCGCCGATATGGTTAAAGTTCTTCCAAAAGCCACAACGCCGAAACCCTCCATACCGTCGAGGATCCCGACCATGAAACTGGAATCGGACGTCAGGCGCTTTGAGGACGTGTCCGCTGAGGTGTACTCCGTCCACAAGCGTAAAGGTAGACAGTCAAACTGGAATCCTCGCCATCTTCTCATCCTGCAAGCTCAGTTTGCCTCCAGCCTCTTCCAGACCTCTGAGGGTAAGTACTTACTCTCAGATCTCGGCCCTCAGGAAAGGATGCACATCTCCAAGTTCACTGGATTGTCCATGACCACCATTAGCCATTGGTTAGCAAATGTAAAATACCAGCTGAGGAAAACCGGAGGGACCAAATTTCTGAAGAACATGGACACGGGCCACCCGGTCTTCTACTGCAATGACTGCGCTTCCCAGTTTAGGTCGCCGGCCACATTCATTTCCCATCTGGAATCCCATCTCGGGTTCCAAATCAAAGACATGTGCAAAATGCCGGTAGAGCACCAGACGAAGGTAGAGGAGCCAGAACTGTCGAAGGCCCTCAGCGTCAGAGCCACAGAGTCTCTAGTCACGGAGGAGGACATTGACGCAAAGTTCAAATGTAAGCTCTGCTGTCGGACATTTGCGAGTAATCACGCAGTCAAACTCCATTTGAGTAAAACTCACAGCAAATCCCCCGACAACCATTCACAATATGTGGAAATGGACAAGGAGTAGTTTTTCACATTATTGTCACTTTTTTTGTTTTGTTTTTTTTCCTTTTTTATTTTAATACACGGGTCAGATATTTCAACCATTTTTCAATTAGCGTTGTGTAGTGTGCATCATTATGACGTTTAAAACCATTTCATGGAGTACAGCAAAGACACACTGGTTAGAAATTGTATAAGGAAAACACTAAGAGATACTTTTGCACCCTGCTCAAATGCATCACCAGTAATGAAATGTATTACTGCTTGAAGAAACATAATTGCTGATGTTTGCATGCAATAGCCCTGGCTATGACTACTATTTATTTGTATGATATGTCAAGTTTCAATTGTATTTCAAAGACAAAATAATGAACTAATTGTACTTTACAACTTCTGTGATACAGTACACCTGCATAAAACGTGCAGCTGTTAAAACAGGTAGCCCGACACATGATAACACACACATGCAGACCTGTACAGTGTATTGCTATGTAAAGATGTTTTGTGTTGCAATGATAGAAGAGAAGAGAAAAAAAAAGCACTTTAATAAATGTTTAATCACCAGTTTAGACTCGGATTCTGTACATGACTCAAAAGCAGTTAGGATAATTTCACATGTAAATATATTTTAGACGATAAAAAAAACAAAAAAACAACAAGTGTGTTTCATGCAACAAGGATAACAGCAAGACAGATGATACCTGTGATACCTGCACCTTTTTTTACTTATTCAAATAAAGAGTTAACATTTGATAACAGCTTGTACATCTTTTTTTTTTATTTTCCTCTTGAATTGTTTTGCAGCTTGAGCTCGAAGATTTTCCTGCTTATCTCTGACCAACTGAGGAAATGATGGAGAATAAATATCTGTGACATGCTATTAAATTTAAGTAAATATTAGGTGATTTCATCCTAGAAATACTAACAATTAAAAATATTACAATTCATTTCAGGTGAAACATAAAGAGCCTTTTATTCCCTGCCCAGCAGGTCAACGTAAACTAAAATGTGACTAAAGGGAAACACATAATTCAATATATACTGAGCGTAAAGAACACCAGTTAGTTATTTGATGTCTACATTGGTAAACTCAGCTGTTCTTTCAATAAAAAAAATGACATTTTCCTTATAATTGGTACAGAATTATATCGTTCTTTCCAGCAAACATCTGAGTAAATTATCAGGAAAATATAAAAGTCATAAAATCCAAGTACCTCACGTTTAAACTGACAGTATCGTCCTTTTCTATTCCGATCTGTGGAGAAGCTCACTGTGACAAAGGACAGCATCCTCACACTGTACAGCACACAGCATCCTCTCCTCTTCATCTTTTTTTTTTTTACCTTATGACTTTTAGATACACCTCGCAGATACATCTTCTTGTCAGACTTTATTGCTTTCCTGTGAACGCGGCTGCTGTTGCTGCAAGATGGTATCATAACAATTAAACATATTTCCTCCAGCTCTATTATTTCAAGGCTATTAAAAATAATTGCCTTCTAAATTCATAAACATTTTATGCAATTCATCTCTTTTCGAGCAATCAAGTCCTCAATTACCTCCACCCATCAAATCTCTATTTTATAACGGCCAACTGACATTTGATGGTAAATGGGAAAAAAGCACATGGGCACTGTGGTGATTTGAATGCTGTGACACTAACTTGCCCCCTATTGTTGGAAATGAGCAGGCAATCACGTTGTTCATCAGATGACTCCTAATGCAGTTAAAGTATTCAGCTATAATTTCTCCCTGCATTTATAATTACTGTCAAAGACCACACACCTCAGTGAGCAGATTAAAGCTATAAATTATTTAGTGCCTTTCTCTCTCGCCGATGGATCTCTGATTTGTCTGTAGGGCCATTATGTTTTAGAGCAGCGACTTATTCTAAAAATGAAGCAAGCATTGTCCTTAAAGATGCAGCAGGATGCTTCGCAGGGAACAAAAAAACAACAACATGAGAATTAATTGAAATTTAAAGTGAGGTTTAACAAAAGGAGGCGTAACGCAACACAGAATTCTCAATTTTTATAAAAAAAAAAAACATTTTATTTTGACTTCTCCACAGCAGTACCCTCCTGTCTGTGTGTGTGTGTGTGTGTGTGTGTGTGTGTGTGTGGATACAAATCATTATTCAGTGTAGGCTACAAGTACATTTTGAGGATTCAGCACAACCTCAGTAGAGATTCACCCAAAGGCTAACCAAAGAAAAAAATGCAACGATCAGTGCAATCACACACGGAAATTAGTTGTCTTTGACCATAATTTGCTCTAATAAGTCAAAGTCAACGTGGGATTTATTGTTAGTACACACACACACACACAAATAGAAAAATAAATACATGCTCCATGTGGCTGTAATCTAAATTTAAAGCAAACTTTAAAGCGACTCATCGCGTGATCATTTGAAGGTGCGTAAAGCGTAATGGGCGGAAATCAAAATACATTTTCAAACATAACGTAACGCTCCCTCTAATAGGAATCCCTGAGTTATTAAACACTGATGTACTTCAGGTGGCACATCACAGGTAATTAAGTGAAATAAACCCATAATTCTTTTGATGCTTTATATTAATTCATTTTGGATGTTTGCATATTAACACAGTTAATCACACCGTATATCTAACATGTCATGGCTAATTACAGAACACAGTCAGCTTTCTGCAATTACACACACACACACAATCTTGATTTTAAACTGATTGATTATGATAGATATTAAGCACTGTAACCTGCTCATACATGGACACACACAGTTTATTCAAAGTAAAGTCAACACATATTTTTGTTGTTGTTGTTGCAGTGCTCGACGTTAGCCAGAGCGCTGGGCAGGTGACAGTGATGAAGCTTGGCTGTGTACGTCCCTCAGCGGAAAATAGATAAAAAATCATGAGAGAAAACGTGGTTGTCACGTCTCAGACCTTTTCCCTCTCAGAGAAATCACTCTAACTAGCAAAGCCAGTCCAAAATTTACAGCCCACACATATATAATTTATAATTTTTATTAGTATTATTGATTTTTACCAAAGTCGAAATGTCTTAAAGCTTCGGAAATGTCTCACTGTCTGACTCGAAAGCATCAAAGCTCCCCAGCTTGGAGTTACTTTCTAAAACAGTTCTAATAGCGTGGTTGAAAAATCAAATTATGCACATAAGTACACTTGCATTGCAGACGCAGTGAAACCCGACCTTAGCAAAATTGATGCCAGCTCGCATTTGCAAATCCTTTGTCAATCTGTCATTAAACATGCTATCAAATAATGATAAGTGTACGCTCCTTGCTTGCACTGGCGTGCGTCTCGCTGATGCTGATGTGCTGTAATAGGGCAAATGTGCATCAGGATTTTGCCTGCTTGGGTACACACAAAACATTTACACTGTGCCTGACTTTGCTTCACCCCTGTGCCAGACAAGCATGGATTCTCTGCATCATCTGGCCTGTAAACCAGAGGAGGAGGAGGAGGAGGGAAGCAGGGTTCAAAATGTTCATCACACAGCAGCAGGGTAATGACTAGCTCATGTGTTTAATGAAGGGCTTTAGAACTTATAGCTATAATGACCCACATCCTAACTCCCTTTTCTCCCATTTATTCTCCCCAAAGTCCTCAGGTTATTACGTCCCTCTGAGAAATATCCCAGAAAGAGCATTATACGTCTCTCCATTTCTTTTCACTGAGATATCAGAACATTTGTCCTTTTACCTGCATTGTACTGTTGCAGACAAATCTGACATGATATTATATTTAAAAAACGTGGAGGAGCAAACACTCGGAACATGAAGACAGTGAAAAATGATGCATCTAAACGCTGTATCTCTTCTCTTTTTTTTCTTCTTTTTTTTGGGTAAATAATAAGCTGTAAAATATGCTTCATAATGAATTCTGTCTCCTGAGAACGTGAGCTCCACGAGACAAAGAGAAATGCATGTATGTCTGCTCTCCTACATATATCATATCTCCCAAATAGCCCATAGTCCTTCCACTGTTAATGGTGTTGCTTCAAATATGCTAATTAAGCAAAAATAAGTGATGAATGGAATACATTTGATCAATCAAGTAGGCCTAAGCCCCTGGTGCTGCATATTCATTGTACATCATGAATATGAAACCAAAGTCATTTATCAAATATCAGTTGCACATTTGTATCTTATTAATCATACATGCTGAAACTTCTGTCTTGTCAAAAAAGCTGAAGGTTGATGAAGCACTTGCAAAAAGGATTAAACTCAGGGAACTCGGGGTAGTGCTTCAGTTATAATGCATGAGGTATTTTCAAACTTCCAGAATCTTAAACAGTCGATCCTCTCGCCCCTCGATAATGTTCGGATGATCCTAACCCTCCCCACGTTTCGGCTTTTTAATTATTTCTCCGTCTTCAATCGTAATGACTGCTTAATAATTACAAAATATTCAGGACCGCCTCGCTTTGCAAAAGGGTTATTGATTCATTTTTACAACTTTTGAGGTTTTATCAGCGAGTCAGGCTTTGGCTACATTTTTAAAGTCACTGCGTCAGAATTGACCCAAATTGGATCGATGTAGCGCCGATGCTAACGTTACCCAGCACCGGTTGGTAGAACAGCACCCAAGGCAAAGGTCTGTTTGACCCAGTGTTAGCGTTACTGCTGGGTTATTTATAGAAAGTAGAGCATGGTATGGGTGCAAACGCTTATCATCTGCTCTGTCTCTTAAACATACATGAAAACACAACTGACAAAACATTTGTGAAGTCTGTGTAAACGCAATTCTGACATTTATTTCCAAAAAATATTAAATACGTTGGAAAATAGTTTCTGAAAACATGTGCGAAGACTTTGAACGATATTTTACTGAGATATGGAGGTTCAAATAATTTTTTACCAGTTTCCAGTCTCAGGATTTTGTGGGCGGTCCTTAAAGGGCGGCTTGATGACACGTTGAGGCCGCCCTGAGCGGAGAGACAGAGGTTAATTAATCTCAGCTCAGAAGTAACGCTGACACTGGGTTACAATAATCTAGTATCGCATCTGTGCTATATTAACCCCAACTACAGATTCCAGCTGGTGGTTTTAGTTTGTAATTTTAAATAATTTTATTTTTTGTTCATTCGAATTAATAGTTCCTGAAGAGACATTTATCGTGACAGTGATCTGAAGGTTACAAGTTCAAGTTCTTTGTTTGTCATATGTACGATCACAGAGGAGCAGCCTGGTTCAGCGCTGCGTGTTTGTGTGAAGCGTCATATTTTTCAGAAGGAACATTTAGCAGAAACATAAATAATTGATTCATAACAAGTGAACAAAAGATGAATAAATAAATAAAATTGACTGCTTTTTTTTGGCTGATTTATGATTTTATATTAAAAAAATGGATAGCATTAGCTGTGGCCAAACCTCTGTGTAACAATGTGTGGAGGTTTTCATTGCCATCATATAGTGGATGAGAGAACTAACAGTTGATTGCCAGCAGTTCATCAGTGCATCCTTCATATTTGTCACCCAGCCTGCCTCAAGGCAGCGTGCTAGCTCAAATTGAAGCTGACATCTTCCAAATATGAAAGCAACAAATCACACATTTTTATTGGGCTTAATCTCCAGCCTAGCCCCTTGCAGACGTCAGCACAATCATGGACGCTGCTCTAATTCTTGCCGACTGGCTGCTTGTGCCTCCCAAGCATCTCTGAACTCGCAGAGCAAACGCAAATGGCCAGGCTCCAGAGACAGGGGTGACACCTACGCTTATTAGGAGGCTTTAATACGCACAACTCGTGTAACATGATTGTGCTTTGATAATCCACAGATGAGCTGCAGATAGAGATTATATCTTGGGAAACATGCAGGAACATATTGGGTCTCGTAACAGATGAAAAGCGGACGTCCGTTTGACTCGCTGGATTATTCATTCATATTTTACATTTGACCTTGCAGCAGGGAGTTGTATGAGGAGAAGCAGTGCAACCAAAGACAGAACTGAAGAAGAAGAAGAAGAGTAAACCCGTAAAAGTTCAAATTAATATCGATACAAACAAAATTTCTGGGAGAAAAATAGTGCAGTTAATTAGTTCTAAAGCAGTTTTGTGTTATTCTGTGTGGTGGTTTTCAGTTGTAATTCCTTCATTAACTCCAGTGTAACCACCTCGTTAATAATTAACACCAGGGTGCAGGGCGCCCGGTTGACCATTTCCTATAATTCACAATGAAAATAAGTTTATTTATTGGTTTGTTTACACCAATTAGTCCATTTTCATTAATGTTTCTTTGCTTTTTTACTTAGAAAGTTGCACATTAAGCCTATCCGCGATCCGTGCCGTGCCCAGAAACAGAGAAACTTTCTACCTGCTGTGCTTTTTGGCAAAGATGAAGACAGCAAACTTCAGAAGTTTGACAATAAAAGAAAGAAATTCAATGAAATGTTGGCCGATAAATAACTCATACCATTCATGTCAGTTACTCTACGTAAGGAGCCGCCTCGAGTCTAAACGT
The DNA here is from genome assembly GCA_023373845.1 of Nibea coibor. Taxonomy (NCBI): domain Eukaryota; kingdom Metazoa; phylum Chordata; class Actinopteri; family Sciaenidae; genus Nibea; species Nibea coibor. Next base: position 23,433,194 of record CM041717.1, on the reverse strand, counting down.
GCTAGCTTCGGCACCTCCTGAAATCACGAGAAAAGAAGATACGACCATCAGCACCTTTAATGTGCATTCATTTTATATGATACATATTATTAATGTTCTGTCCATTGCGTGCCCCCTCTCCCACCCGGGCCTCCTTTTTGCATCTTTTTGCATAAGAGACCACGGGCAAAGCAAGTTGATTGACGCTAACGTGCCTAAATATCTGTGTGTGATTGAGGTGCACTCTGGGTAACGTAGTGCGCCAGGTTTTGACAAGGATGTGAAGAATGTGTGAAACAAAGAAGACGATATCTCTTGTTCTGTCCATCATGAGTTCATCAATCTTATAGGAGCACAGTTCCAAGTTAATGGAGTACTCTTCTGGGATCATTCAGATCACAGCATAGAGTAATTATATAGATATGGCTAGAAAGTATGTAACTGTATAGTGTGGATGTGTGTGGTCCAGAAAATGTGTAACTGAGCTTCCTTGCTACATCTCACACTGTTCTGATGTGTGGACAACAGAGTCACACAGCTCTCAAGAACAAAACGTATCCTAGCGGGGACCATAAAGACTTATTGCTGGGAGCGAAAAAAGAAGCCCAGTCACTTTTTGTCAGATTCTAGCCAACAGAAACCCATTTTTCGCGGGGCTCTGATACCAGAGAGTGCCAGTGTTTGTGACAAGGGGGCTTTAAATGTTCTTCAAAGATAAACTGAACTCAACAGCCAGTGCCAAAAGGAACAAGATAGCAATTGAGTACAGCTTTCTGTAGGACCGGGCACCCACTAGATGTACTGTTGGTGTAATTTCCAGCTTGACATTGGCCACGGTGAAAATGAGGCTCGTTTGCCCGCTCATGCTTCAAGACGGGAAGCAAATATATCTGATAGTGTTTGGTACATTCCAGATGAGGTCAGGAGCATTAGCGCTGCGTGTTTTCTTTTTCTTTAAACCTGCAATAATTGATGTTATGGCCACTGGAAACAAGCTTTAAACACAAAGACACTAACATTTATTTGGAGTTTCCGGACATAAGATGTTAATCCAGTATTAACTAGACTTTTAGCTCTGTTTTGGTCTCCACCACTTTCTGGGAAATGCTCCGTTATGTTTACGAGTGTTTTTTGTTGAAAAAAAACTACCTGCTGCCAGTAAATTAGCCGTGAAAACCAAAACAACTTGCTTAAAGACTCACAAACGGGTAGTTGAGCATTCCTTTAAGGAAATAATGCAATGACTTCTTGGCTTGTTAGAGGAACGCCAGTTTTTACTTTACTTGTTGGATTCTGTCAAAAAACTTGTGCAAAATGATGAAACTCACAGCTGTGTTTTCAGATTTTTTTTTTTTTTAAGAATTACACAGATGAGCCCAAGGAGGAGCCGTGCGACATCTGTTTGCTCATTTACGTGTCAAACACAAAACATCAGAGATGACTGATCTCACTTTGACAAAACTTGGAAAATGATGCATCTCGCCGCTGCTGTGTGGCATTTAGAATTACACTGATTGGTCCGAGGGGAAATTACATTTCAGAATAAAGTGACACATTTGTTGCTGATTGGCCCAGATGGGGACATTTTGGGGACAACATGATTACTATTACTTTGTCTCACCCGTATAAATTTGCAGAGGGTGGATTTTTTTTTCTCACAGACATTATAGAAAATGGAAGTTTTGAATCATTTAGTTTCATGGACATTCAGCTGCAAACATTTTAATATTCTTTAATACACAGTGAGATGTAGGAAACATAAAACCCGTGGAAAGAGCCTGGAAAGAATTTGACTGTCAGCACTGTGCAAGGCCGTCCTCGCTGTAAACTAACAACCAGAATTGGATCGGATTGGATTTGGACCCCTCCGATACTGTCAGGAGAATTCAGGGTTTGTTGGCTGTGTTTTAGCCAGCAGTCAACAAGGGCACATGAACGCTTTCTTTTTTTGCCACTATAAATTTGTAGGCTAGCTGAAGCTGTTTCCTTTGCTCTGCACTGTTCACACCTTCCTATTATTAGATCACTTCCTGACTTCCAGCCGCGTCGACCCTGAAGCCAGAAACACTCGCTTTTATTTGGCCAGAGCGTAATTACCCTTTGCTACTACCGCATAACAAACAATGAGCTCCTTTTTTGATTGACAAGTAGTTTTACAATCTCCTGCTTTGCACGTTTACTGTAGCAAATATCATTTTAATCTGGAGCCTAATCCAAACCACATGCAACACACTTATGGTAGCAGTTAGAAGTAAAACACTCAATCTGTAACATGTGACATAATATCTGACAGAGCTGTATTATTTTAACAACTGAATGTTCTCATTTCCCCTTGTCTATCAGTCAGCCTGAGTGGATGGTGGCCAGGAGGGGGATGGGTTGATGGATGGATGGAGGGATGGAGGGGGGTTGAGTACAGAGCTCTCCACCTCTTGCCCTCTTCTGCTGTCATCTGTTGCCCCACAGCAGGCCAGAGGTTGTTGGCGTTTTGCTCACTTGTAATCCGTCTCACTGTCTGGCTGCCGGCTCTCGGGTCACCTGTCACTCAATTTGACATGAATCAGCATTGACGCCAGCAGATTTAAGCTATTTCTCTCAGTCTGTAAACACAGCCCGGGTCCACGGGCCTCTAGCAAAATAAAAACAACCAAAAACCCACATCTTACCACCCACCCAAAACTGCTGAATGTTGTCTAATGACCCATAAGAGCCTGAATATGGGTAGACATGTTTTGTTTTTTTGTGATATAACTCCAATTAAATGTGGAATGGTAATCAGGTTGCGTTAATGTGACATGACATGCTGTTGCAACTCACTTTTCCAGCCCCGGATGAGGACACAGTTTCAGACTTGAGAAAACAGAGTCCTGGCAGTAAATATCCCATCAATCTGACACGCAATGTTTTGATGACATGAGGCAGAATTACCACGGCGGTCCATGGAATATCAGAAAAAAATCTTTTTCTTGAAATATACACTATCCTCAAGATACAGCGAGTTCCCTCCAGCCTGAGAAGTTCAAAAAAAAAAGCCAGACCACAGCGAAATGAAAGTCAGCTAAGCCATAGTTGGTGCAGCTCCAGCAGGATTTGCTGTCATTTTTTATCACTTGATTGGTAATTTAAAGCCAAAATCATGTTTTTCCAGTTTTCTTGCGGATATCATGAACATGAAATTAAAGGTGCCCCGTGGAGTTTTCTTGTAAACAAACAAAATGGATGTTTATATTCGGTATTTCTCACCAAAACACACGTCGAGTATGTCAAATAAAATAATGTCAGATACGTTCACTGTATTTCCTTCCTCGCAAAAACGTTCTGCATTGTTTACATTCTGAGTAGCAGTGGTCAAAACCTCTATGAGGTGACCTTTGACCTTTAGATACGACGCAGCCATAACATGAACTGTGATTTCACGCCCTGAAAATAAAAATCTTTTTGTTTTTCTTACTTAAAAATTGTCCCATTGTATCTACAGTGGGAGCGGGTCCTCTTCCACGGAGGCTGCCACCATGTTTCTACAGTAGCCCAGGACAGACAAACTAAATACTGACTCCAGACAGAGCCTCTCAAATGCTGTGTCTTTTTTTAAATGAGGATGGCGAGCGTGATGTGAGGAGACTGCAATGCAGCGTTTACACCACTAGGTGCAACTAAGTCCTACACACTGGACCTTTAAGTACAAATTTGAGGAACCTCTTAGTTATTTAGTACTTTCATTTCGCACCCTGTATATATTTCAGATGAAAATACTGCACTTTAAATATATAACAGTAACCTTGACAAACAAACGTTATTTTGATTCATTAATTTTAAATTAAAAGATCACATATTTGTCTGCACTGTGTGTGTTCGTCATGTGTTCGTGGCCTCTTTCAAGCCTATTGATGACGTCTGTAAACGTTAACACCGAGTAAAACCGCACGTCTTACTTTATCCGTTAACTTCACTGAAACGAACGACCCGTTCTGAGAACGCTCTCAATCCTCGTGCTCGTTTGAAATATGCCTCCTCTCCAGCCTCATGTGTGAGCTAATGCCACGAATTCATAACACTTTCTGAACCTATGAAAAAGCGACCTCACCATGCGTGAATAGCAGCTCCCCGTGATCAGACGGAAAACAAAATTACACCGGTGAAACACGATGCAAGTCCTGCGCGCTGAGTGTGCTGTAACATACAAAACACTGCAGGTGTCTATAATGTTTGCTTAAAAACAGGCATCAGATATTTAAATTTGTTTTTATGCAAAACATGCATCGCATGTCAGAAAAACTGCGTTTACCCAAATGATGCAAATGTAAATAACAGTGCTATGCAGACAGTTGTCACTGTGGTCAAGATTCAGACATGGACATGTGCAGTCTTAAAAAACCCGGCCACTGTGCAGACAGGGAAATCAATACAGCATTTTGTTATCTATCTCTATCTTACAACTTAAAAGAGAAGGATTATATGTCATAGAGTGAGCCCAGGCAGACTTAGGCGTAGATCTATCATTGTAGAGAGTCACAGGCCTTTTCCTGTGTAAATCATGTGTCACATGGGCAGCAAGTTCATTCTCCGGCCATGGAATACATTTAGGCCTTGGACACAGACTTCCATTTTTCACTTTTGATGGAGTGCTTCCCTGCAGTGCTGGACCTGTAAGTAGATTATTTTCTAACATGACGCCTTCATTGTTCGTTTTGTTATTGCCGTCCATATCAGATCAAACGCGGGAAAAATGGCTCCGTGCGTGCTAAAAAACGAATGATTGATACATTTTAATTACTCCACTTCTCTTAGGAGTGCAACTGTCACATCTGCTGAGGCATTAATGTGACAAACGCCTGACAGAGAAACAAGAAAGCCAAATGACACACCTGTGGCAAAGTTGTGAAGGATACTGAATTTCTCCCATCTGAGCAGTCAGTCCTGCACATGTCAGAGGCTTCAGCGTGCAAACCGCAGGAACTCTTCCCCCACCCGCCCCACCCCACCCTCCTTCATAAACCAAAACCTCAAACGGAGCGGAGACAGTGAATGATCCGACTTCATCTCTTACAGGACCCTCATCCTTGTGGATGTTTCTGAACCATCTCTCATGTGGAACGTAATGCTGACCGTGCGAGGTGGATAAAGTGAAAAGTAGCCACAGAAAATATGAACTGTCACGCGCTGTAATACATCCTTTCAGGGCAAAGATAAAGGGCTCTCTGCAGGAGACGCTGTATGTGTTCAAGCCCTCGGAAAAAAGAAAGAAAGAGGAAATCCTGTTATTAAAATACAATATCCAAGCTGTGATTGATTTTACATTAATGACCATTATACAGCCATCCAGATATATATAAAGAAATTGATTCCCAGTGTCAGTCTCACCTCCTTAACCATCTTGTGGTCGGCATAGAAAGGCAATCTTGTGGTGTAGCTACCGACATAGGGGCTCTCTGATTCTACAGGTACTGTATATTCTAAGTTATGGGTACAAAGACACACCAGCAGGTAGTCACTCATTCAAGACATCTATATTACATCTGTGAGATGGGGTCTTCCAGAGACAATCATTCCTACGATTCACTTTCAGCACACAAGAATCATCTTATGTCATGAAAGTATGTGAGCGCTGAAATTGTCAGACAGCTCCCACTTCTAGCTTTCATCATCTCTTCCCAAAGCATTTCGATTTAATTTAAGTGTGCCGGGAAGTGCTTTCATTTTGTTTTAATGAAGTTTTAAAAGTTGGCTGATCTGTAATGTAAGCTGCCGGCGCGGTCCAACTTTCACTTACCTATCATCTGTTCTCCGTGTGATTGCCACAGAATACAATATGATGACCTGTCAACCATTACACCGCGTGGGGGATATTCCCGAGTTCACTCAGAAGTTAATCACTGGCGCAGTGAAATAAGTCTGTCCTGCAGTTTCTCTACTGCGATGATGAAGAGCCATATGGAGCCGTAAGTACCCACCTCATCCATCTATCCATCCATCCATCCATCTATCCATCTATCCATCTATCTATCGATCTATCTATCTATCTATCCATCTATCGATCTGAGCCTAAATCTGAGCATTATAACTCTCCACAGTTACTGTCAACATCATCTGCATCAACACAAAGGCCTGCTGAATATTCGGGCTATGAGCACACAGTGTGAGAATTTGCCTCTTCAAAGTCTCGCGCTGCTGAAAGTGACCCGAAGATTACGTGAAACAAAGACGCAGCAAATGCCGTCATCTACACAAAGACAATGAGATGTTACGTCCAGTGTCGCGGCATTATGTCGGAGAATTTAAACAAAGAATTGAACCATAGACAATATCTGCTTGGGAAATGGAGAAGGGTCTTAGCTGCCACATCAAAACGGAGAAAAAAGGCATAGCATTTGAAAGCCTAAAGGCTTAAACTAATACAAAAAGTCTAATCAGACTAGCAATCCCTGATGTTAATGAAGGTGTCACACATTGCACAAAGAAAGTTGTGCCTGGCAATCTTCCATTTTTCGGCTGCCTACACCAGTGACATTTCATCTCACATTCAAAGAGCGCTGAGGCCCCTTAATGAAATGCATAATTAACATATTCTAATTGTGCTGAGCACAGTGATGGTTTTGACAGAGCTCACTTTCCATGTCTAATTCAATGCTAATTTAATCTGTTCTTTTCCCGCCGACATGACCTTTCTTGATTGAGTTTCACCGCAAAGAATTTTTTGATGGATTGATTTATCAACCTCTTGGAATGCAACAAAAGTGCCAGTTTTAGACAGACGAGAGGGAGAGAGAGCGAGGAGGGGGCGGGCAGGGGGGGGGGCGACGGCGACAGACGAAATCAGGTGACTGCGGAGGGGAAAAACAATTTGATATTTTAAAAATTAAATGAAGCCAGGCGAGCTGTATAGAATTACATCTGATGATGCATTGTTGGTATTAAAACACTCACGGCGCGCGAAACATAGTGTCTTGAAACCCGCGGGTCTTAATGGCATCATTTCTCAGTCGCAAGCAGAACATTGGTTAAGCCATTCGGGGCTGGCGCACCTTTAACACGGGGGATTAAGAGGAATCTAAAGGCGTCTTTATGACAGAAAGAGCAAAAAGATACCGGCGCTATTCATGGATCTTCTTAATCTGAGTATTTACCAAAGGTTGATGCTGAGTAGGCAGCTAAGAGTATCTCCCGGCCCACTCAGCTGTTGAAATTCCCATTCTTTTATAATGGGAAAGAGAAAATGATATTCAAGAGAGGGAAAGACACTGACACAGCCTATAGGAGACATTGTTTAGCTTCGAGCTTTGGGTCACAAATTTGTTGTAAGCAATAATTTACTTTCTGAATACACTTTCCTTTAGATGTCACATAATACTTTTTTTCTTTGGCTCTATTCTAAATGAAAATGACAGAAATTCCCTCCAATGTCTGATTCCATGTCCCAGTGTGAGGCAAAAAAAAAAAAAATCTAGGTAGTGAAATTAGGGGAGAAAGCTGGGGATGAGGAGGAATGTGGAGCTGTCAGTCAGTCAGTCAGTGGGAAAGGGGATTATGCAGAGCTCAGAGCGGTAATTGAACACCGTCGGGCCCGCCCTCATTTACATCTCTCCCTTCTGCCGGCTTTGATTGGCAGCTGTACATGAAATGCCACATCAGTTGAAAGTATGTTGTGAGCTGGCACTAACAATCCTGTGGCTCCGGGGAGACCTGCCATATTGTAATTTGGTTATCAGGCATGAAGGAAATAATTCTAAGTGCCAGGAAATGTGAGGCAGAATAAATGCTTCATTGCTGCAAGTTGCCCAGGGTGACAGTTCTTATTTAATGTACAAGAGCGTCCCGTTGCCTGTAGATTTGGGGGAGCGGGGAGAAGGGGAGAGATGTAAACTAGGAGGTGGAGGATTTTCACAAAGAAGACGGGTGAATGGAAACCTGCAGAGAGCAAAAATACAGATAATCAATACAGGAAAAAATCATTACACATAATTTTGAGGTCAAGTTTGTAGAAGCAACAATAAACGCTTAATGGAATATATTTGTTTTCAACCCCCTATTTTTAGGCCCAAACATGGAACATCCAGACAAAAGGCACGAGCAGAGAAGTAATGCAGATGTGTGCGTGCCGTTGCATCATTCGCTTGACACGTAGTGAAAATGGGTCCTGAACGCAGCCACTTCTCTTAAGTGGCTCGGGCCTTATTTGTTTTGATGCACTGTTTTTGCATGGGGAGTCTTTTCTCTTGAGATGGAGCTGTCACATTGTAAAAAAAAAAAAAAAAAAGAGAAGCCCCTGATGCTGGCAGCAGCCCCCGGGCAAAATGAAAACAAGTAAGTGGCATAGATAAATCATGCCAGCCAACGTCTTGTTGATGAATCAGATAAGACCAGAGCATCTCAGGAACACTGGGCTTAATGGAGGTCCCAGTGGCAGCTGTGGGTGGGTTTATAATGACTGTAGAGAGATTCTTTTGTTTACTTGCAATTATAACACAGATCCAGGGTGAGATAGATAGATAGATAGATAGATAGATAGATAGATAGATAGATAGATAGATAGATAGATAGATAGAAAGAATCCAGCTGGTTATTTCCAACATTTGTGAACAGGAAGTGTTTGTAGTCAAATCAGTGTGACTTTGCATATTTGCAAAATGTAAACAGATGGGTCAGTAGGCCACACACACACGCAGAGGTGTTGATAGTTTCACGCTTGGACTTTTGTGCGAGGTTACTCTCATCACTTTTCATCAGGTTCCTCCAGGTTTGTTGTGCAGTGCAGGATATCAGGCTTGACTGATGTTGCACAGCTGTTATTTTTACCTCATGATCCCAGGCTGGAGCCTGCTGACACTTTAGTGACTTGACAGTAAAAATGAAGAGTTGAAGCTAGGGGGCGTCGCAAAAGGGCATGTAAAATGTCCAAAGAGAGCTTTTCTGCAGTAGCATTCTCCTTTTTTTGTATGTGACGCGTTTACTGATATGTTTTCCGGACATGTAATTGCCGTCTGGGTTATATTCAGAGGCATGTGCTTTATTTCTGGGCCACACAGAAGGCGTAAGGAGCCGGTCTGGTCTGCGTGGTTGACAGGCTCACACAATGAAGGACTTTGACTGACTACGTCTGAAGCTCTTTGGTTTAGGTTGTATCATGCCTGTAGTTGCTGCAAACAGGGACCGTATTGCATGATCGGAGGCTCTGACACTTGTAGCTCACCAGTTACATTAATTAATGTTTGCTGTTGCAGTTTAGTTGTGTATATAAATGTGAGTCAGAGTCTCTATTACAGACTGCACATGCCGTCTTCACCCCAAAGCTGTTTCTGTTTTTTATTTAACCTTTATTTAACCAGGAAAGATTAAAAAAAAAACTTTTTCAAAGGAGTCCTGGTGAAGACAAACTGATTAAAACAGATATGAAACAGAACAGACAACACGTGGCAAATAAAAGTGCGGTCGGGACGTGAAGTCGACCCAAATCAACTTTCCAAATGTTTAAAAAACGACACACTTACACAGCTTTACTGTCCTGTGGCTCCTTTTAGATTTTTTATTTTTTGAAGGTGAAGGCTCAAATTGAAAAATGTATAATAAATAATGTAGGAAGGATAAAATATGGTGTTACTTCAGCAGCTAAACATGCAAGTATTTATAACCAGAGAAAATGGAGCAGTCCAGATGATTTCTAGGATAGATACATAGATACATAGATAGATATATATACCATTAAAATGGTCGCCTATGTGTTCCTACAGAGCTAATTATTCATAAACCGATGGGGTTAAGAGAAAGTGGCCTCTGCCATCATCTCGCATGTGAACAGACTGACTGAGAGACGTGATGGCTGACATTCGCTGGCAGAGTGCGGATCATTTGTCCGCAGGAACAGGGGCAGCTCAGTTCCAAATGCCATGGTGTGGGGTGCCCAGACAATGGGCTCAATGCTGGGCTATTATCCCCTGTGTCAGCAGGGATTGGCCTCCCATTTGAAGAGGTCCACTCGTCTGCATCCATGCCACTTTGAGGAGCATCATTAGGTGGGCCTGTCAATTTCCAACCTAGTGTTATCTGGATGCTATAAATACTGTGCATCATTCCTGCTTATATTTGCCTTCATACCATCCATCCAGCTGCCTGCAGCTCTGAGTAGATGGTCTGCTCTCTGCCAAATGATCTCTGCTATTTGTTTTTAATCAAAATGGATAAAATAAGCTAATGATGGCACGCTCCTGTTGTTTTCTTAATGCGTCTCCCGTGTAGAATCCAGCACATTACACGCGAGCGTGCATCTTTGCTTATAGACGCGTTTATTGCTCTTTTCTGGCGCTCGCCTTCTTAATTTTAGCGTAGGTAGAGTGACAGCTGACAGGTTGACAAGCTGATGTTTAAATAACACGCATGTTGATCGTCTGCCAAACTCGCGATGGGATTCAAGCGAGTAAATACTGCTGAATGTATAGTGAACTTCATGTCACACTGGATTTCTACTGTACCTGATCAAACAGGCCTGTGAGGGGCCAAGACAGGCTTAGACCATCATTAGTCCATAGTGAGGTTGCAGACTACTAGTAGCTTCCTCAGCTCATGGCCAAATTGGCTGGATGTCAGTCTGTCTGTGTCTTGTGAGGTGTTAAGAAGCCTAATGATGTCTGGTCTTGGCTGCTCCATTGTTTGGATGTTGATCTACCTCTGCAGGTGAGGTAGGCGGCTGAATGTTACTGAACTGTAATCCAACATAGGGTGAATATCAGATGATGATGAGCTTGTGTTTTTTTATTCATGTTATAGGACGCGCTCTGGGTTTTTTTTTTTTTTTTTAAAGTTACGGTGAAGCCTCAAAAATCTCCATCAGTGTTTAAATTACGCAATTAAGAGAAGTGAGCCGGAGCAGGAATGAAGACGCTGATTTGATTTTGTTTGCACAGATTTAAATATACGCCGCTGTTTCCCGACACGTCTCTTACTCACCCCTTTTTTGGCTCGTCTTTAAACTTCCCTTTGGCATTGCCAGACGAAGTTACGTGGTTTGCCTGTGAGGACGTGATATCTTGGAAGCCCCAGAGAATTGGCCTGTAAACCATCATTAGCGAACGGAGAAGTAGAAGTCTTTAAAATGTTAGATCCAGCTGACGTGCCATATAACCCTGCTTTTATTCCCGGTGACAAACCAAACCGTCTAAAATCGTGTATAATTATGGCGAGGCAAATCCGATTTCCCCCCTTCTGGATGTAAGGTTTTCTAAATAAATGAAATCAGAGATTTAGAAACGTAGACGTAGACACAGAATTTAATTGATTACTTGATTTGTTTGGATGCGATTCAGCCCAATAGGAGCAAAGTATTTTTAACCGTCTTTCTGATCTCATGGACTTTAAAAAAAAGAACAATGCCCTGACTTTTGATGCAGTCGTGGCAAAGACAGAATCTCATATTTAACTTTGACATCTTTGACAATTGGGGTGAGAGACTGAGAGAGAGAGAGAGAGAGAGGCAACCTTCACAACTTTCAAGCGCACATAAAACTTAGATCAGCTGTATTTTTAAAGGTGCAAAGGGAAGTCACCATACTCAAACCGAAATCAACATTTCAAAGTCTTCACGGGAGCCCTTGACTTTTGTGGCAGATCACAGAGAAGGAAGTGGATTGGCAAGACTCATTTACATTGTTCAGGGGGGAAAAAAAATCGCTGGCTGGTCGAACTTGAAAAGAAAGATTCCTCCTTTTTTTTTTTTTTTAAATATATATATGACCTTTTGTCTTACGCTCACGCAGAGGGAAGAATGCTCAAAAATAAACAGAGGCTGGAGTTACATGGATGCATGCAACTAAAAACAAGAGCAGGACAGAGAGACGTGGAATCTTTCATCGTGTTAATGTTGCTTAAAAGAAAAAAGAAAAGAAGTTTGAGTGACTCCTTCAGCGAGCCAGATCTGTGGACCTGTCAGTTGATTAGTCCTCTTGATTACCATTTATAAGAGGCCCCAGCGCTCTATTATTTGCATTCCTATTTAGCCATGATTTTGCAGAGGGCACACCGTGATTAAACTTGTCAAGAGGCCTGATTGACAGGGTCAAATCTTCACAATCCGTTCTGCTGAAATGAGAAAAAAAAAGAGAGAGAGAGAGAGAGAGAAAGTAAAATAGACACTGGATGTGTCAGCTTCCTTTTCCTTTTCCTCTCCCGCTGAACTCAAGCTCAGCAAACTCCCCCCCTCTCCCTCCCTCCTTCCCTCCTCTCTCTCTCTCTCGTTCCCTCTTACAATCTCGGTCAGGAATGTTTTAATTTTAGGGATAGATTCTGCCTGTCAAGCGAGGCTGGATGGCCTGTAGTTCAGACGATGAGATGTGATGGGTGTAAAACAATAAAAAAAAAAAAAAAAAGAAACGAGGAGGAGATGAGGAGAGAACAAAGAGGAAAAGAGCTCACTTTATTGGACAGATTTAATTACACTGAATAGAGATTAAGGCAGGCAGTCCACTGAGGTGTGAAATTAACCCTTGATTACTGATGAAGCTCTGAACACAGGCTGAAAACAACAGTTAAAAAAAAAAAAAGATTGACCAGTTGGAAGTGGTAATTATTCCAGATATCACTTCTTCTTTTTTTTTTTAGTCTGGATAGGTAACGTTAGCATGCATAAATGAACGAGGATAGGTAACTACATTATTAACCAGGCTGAAAACGCTAACACAGAAAGACTTGACATGATTTGAAATCTAGCAGCTTGCTTGCATCAGAGATTACTAACCTTTCTGTTAGACCGGGCTCTTTCCCTGGAGGGGAGTGAAGCCATGGAAGAAGAAGAAGAAGAAGAAAAAACACAATTAAAAATGCAGAAATTAGTTGACGCAAGCTGCTCGTTCTAAATGATGTTGTGGACTTATTCTCATGAAATCTCGCTGTACGGACTTTATTCAAGGAAATATCTCAGAAGATAAGAAATAATTTCACTTCATTTGGTGCGATAATAACCATTAATTCAAAATAGATTATAAAAAGGTAAAAACAGGCAAAAGAAAACTTAGATTGTGCAAGAAAAATACAAAATAAAAGCATCATTAGTTAAGACGTGTCTCTCGCGCCGTGATGTTTATTCGTCTTACCGTCGTAACACGTTATCATCCAGTCATCCAGCAGGGGAAATGGGACATCCACTCGTTCAGACCTGATGTTCACAACTCGGAGACAGCCAAATGCACTGCCCCGACAAGGCTAGCTGTTCGTATAATTAGCAGTAATTAATGAACAGAAAGCGAAGACTCGTTTGTATTTTAAATGATCTTAAATGATCCCATTAGCACTTGTCATAGTCCTGTACACTAAACAGCGTGAGTTCAATTAGATTTTTGTCATATTAAAGTGGTTTCACGATGCCACATTTGAAGTCTTCCAGTTGTGCTTTTTTTTCTTCCCCCCCCCCCACAAATTATCTGCAAGATGGCTCCGACAAATCTTCCCCCTCCGCGCCGCGAGGTTTCAGGCCTGCAGCCTGGAATCACAGCTATCCCGGTATATCTATATTTTGTGAGTGTTTTTTTTCCTCTGCGACACTTTGCACTGTCTCTCATAAAAAAAAAAAGTGTTCAGTGAAGTGTATTATATTGGGTAGCTAGGCTAAACCACCACTGCCTACCTCTTATCCCTAACTGTGCGTGCATGACAGCATGCATACAATAAAATATGTACCCTGTCTTGTACATTTCATTCCCGGTGCTGAACGGACAAGGGAGGAGGACAGAGAGGAGAAATAAAGTGCCATAATGAATCTAAAGGGCATAATTCATTCTGATCAAACGCACTCAGGGATGAGTCATGCTCCGGTGAACCCTTCTGACCACTGATGGGTCCACAGCAGAGAAGAGAGGATGAGGCGGGATTGACGAGCGCACATAAATTCTAATTATTCCCAATGTATGCGATCCTGCAAATGGCCGTCCTCGCAGTGGTGGCCGATGACGGTTTTCTCTAACAAAACCGCCGCCGCCGCCACTGCCGCCCCCCTCTCCCTTCTCAAAATGTCCCCTCAGACTTTTTATGAAGCGCTCTGGCTGTAAACCTGGGACAGGAGCTATAGAGCAGAAGGAATGAAAGCAGCGGGTCGTGTAGTCGGTACAGAAGGGAGAGAAAAAAACACACCGGCTCCGGCTCTGGTGCTGGGAAAAGAAAGGTACGATGATCAATTAATCCAGGCAGTAATTGGATGAGTGTGTATGTAAAGCGGTAATGCTGTAATGAAAGTCATCCATTGTGCACATTCTCTCCCTGGCCGGTGAACCATCCCCCTCATCATCCTCTGGATCTCAGGTGCTTAGCCATGCAAATCTGTCTGACAGCCCAGTACATCTCTGTCTGCCTAATTGGACAGTATAGAGTTGTTTATGGATATTGCAGACATTTAGGACTCAGTTGGGGGCTGCTCAAAAATCATTAGCAAACGGCCCCTGTTACCGGACTGTCAGCTTCACTTCACCGACGTCAAAGCACTGCGATAAAAAAAATGTTTATCTCTGTCAACAAACGGGGGGAAAGGCTCTTTTTAAATGGAACAGTATACTTGCTGAACATTCAAACATGTTATGAAATGAGAGTATCTGGATTCAAGCAGCTTGTTATACCACTCCCGCCGCTAGTTTTTGATGTGTAAGCGAGGTGGTGTTTTTGTTAATTAGAAAAACACTCCATCTGTAGAATTTGCAGTGGTGGATATTTACACATACCGCAGATGAAAGGTGCAAGAATATATTCTCAGATTGCCTTCCAAATATTTAGTTTTACCGCCTCGCGCTCTCTTCTAATCCACGTGTTTGTTATTTGGAAGATTTGAAGCTGCTATAATCAATATTTTTATATTGACAGTGGCTCGAATGACCAAGTGTGTGGAGGCGCTTCACTTCCCTGCAGTTTCAGCAGCTTTGTTCCATCATTGTTTTGTTTTTTTTTGTAAAGAACCGGCTACTTCCCTCAGGAAGTGGTGGAGACCAAAGATAGAGCTAAAAGAGGGTGAATTCTGGGATAGGCGGACACAAACATGACTCTGAATGTGTAAATATGGCTCTACTAGTGAACAGGTTCATTGTTAGTTGAATCTCGATGTCAGCGTTGTGTTTGCAGCTTCTTTCCATCGTCCCAAAGTGCCAAAAACAAAATCAGTTATCTCAAGAATCCTTCTCTCGCCGTCTCCTCCGCTTCATTCACATCTCTGAGAGACACATTAAAGAAAGGGTGTTCAGAATTGGCGCCGCAGATATCCTGACTTTTATTCTCTAGTATGAGTCAAGCTTCAAAAATGCTGGATCAATTCCCATAATGCAACTCAGTTGCTTCTTTTCATAATGATTTATCTGCCTGTTAACTGGCCTCATTTTTCAGACTCCGTACCTTGAGTTTCGTACTGCAGGTTTTCTGTCAGATATCTGAGGTCTCGGTCCTCAAAATAACCCTGATGACATAATCAGACTTCACAAAGCTTCGCTCAGAGCCACAAAAGACATTACATGCTTGTTTTCACAGGCTCGGTCCTGATCTCCGTGATGTGTAAACTGATGCCTTTAATAACAATTTTCATAATGGGTAAATTGTTTCAGTCGTTTATCAGCCACAAATGACAAACATTTGCTTTACAGCATCTAAAATGTGAATATTTGCTGCATCTTTCAGTTTAATAAGATTGTAAATGAAATATCTTTGAAATTTAGACAAACATTTAAATTTGTCACCTCGGGCTCTGGCAGGTTGTGATGTATGTCGTTGCTATTTTGTGGTTTGGGGACTAAACAATTAATCAATTAATAGAGACAGATTGATTGAACATAATTGGTTTGGCAAAGAATGAAATGTTTCCATTGTGTAAAATTTAAGATTTAAGAATCTCCATTGCCAGAAAATGACAGAAAGTGAAGTGTGTAAAAATAAGAGTTGTATTTTTGTTCTAATAAAGCTACAAACAACCCGCCTCGTGGCTGTAGCCTCAGAGTGTGTAACGTTTTTAATAGTTGTTCAGTTGTTAAATGTCCCAAACTTTTATTTCAGACTCCAGATAAAAGACAAGAAATTAAATCAAATAAATTAGATATAAAAGTTTTAAGGGTTTTTTTGCCTTACAGAAGCTTTTATTTCACTTGTACAAACCCAGTAGCAACAACTGGAAGATTAAATTATCCACCTGGCTTCTTTAATATTTAAAGGCTGTTTAAACGTTTTTTTTGCCACTTGGGGGCAGCAAAAACAAGCAGTGAAGACAATACTGACATATTACCTTTCAAGATGATAGCATTTCAAAGTCCAGTGTTCTCTTATTTAGCTCCTCAAGCAAATATCTGTCTCTAAGAATTGAGTCTTTTATATCTACAGGCAGTGCGGGTCCTCCTCCATGGAGTCCACCATGTTTCTACAGTAGCCCAGAACGGACAAACTAAACACTGGCTCAAGTAAAGATCTTTTTAATGTGTTTTGTGGCCTCGACTAGGAAGGAGAGGGTGAGGTGATAGATGTTGCTAAATTCTCCGCACTGATCCTCATAAACATAACATTTCTAACATTCCTCATTTGGTCCGACACGGCACACACCTCTTTCTCTACCTTTTCATCCTTTTACACGAGGCTGCCCCCTCCGAGCTCTCCGCCGCCTCCAAACACAAGCTGCAGGTTTTCGGCTTATGAATGTTCAAATTGAAGGCACTCTGATTTGCATGGCTGAGCACGGTGAGGCAGGGGAACAGGTCAGAGGGACTCCAGACACAAGCTTTTAGAGGGATGAGGCTGTGCCAAGCTGCACGGAGGCGATGCGCTCATTGCACTGATGTGACCTCACACACAGCGTGAACAAAAGAGGAGCTCGAGGGCTGCACGAGGATCACACACCTAACAACAGATAGCTGGATGTACAGTACTGTAAACATTACACAGCGCGCAGCGATGAGTAAGATTAATCATCAGAGTTATTTATTAACGTTCATTAACACAAAGCCATTTCAAAGACAAACCTTCAGCCAACGGTAATGGCCGTGTCATCAAGCGGTCTTCCATTTTTGCAGAGGAACTGTTTTATCATTGCACTTATCTCTGTCAGGATGCAAATGTACCGGACGATTGATCGGAGTGACCACAGAAGAAGACTTTACGCAGTGCACAAAAACTGGTGACAAGACAAGGGTAAATTCAGAAGGTGGTGCTCTTCTTCTGTCTCCCTCTCCGGCTCTTTAAACCATTCCATCTTTATAGCTGAGCCAATCAATGGCAAACCAGTGTCTATTGTCTGTTCTGTGCTCAGGCCACTGCCCTCCTCCAGCACCCCCCATTACAGAAATGTTTCTTCCCATCAGTGCCTTTACTTATCACTTCCCGGGTGACATTGAACTTCCTATGCCCCGGCCGCCGAGACACATCTCTGAACTCACACAATTACTCTTCATCCCCACTAACAATTTAGTAATGAAGTATTGATTTCCAGATTCCTCTCTTATGGATGATATTAGATTTTGTTTGATAAACTGTGCCTGGGCCTCTAATCTGCACTGTCCCTTTTCCCACTGTCTGTAAAACAAAGTGCCACTGGAGAGATAATGACCAGGGAACATCGATGAACTCATTTCATCAATTTGTAACACTTGACAATGAAAAAGGGCAGGCATTTTTCAAGCAGCAATGTCAAAGTTTATTGCTCTGGGTACGGTCTTATTGGAAGCCAGACATCTTGAGCAGCGTTCAGCTCTAATTTATGGGCCCCAATGTGCCAGTTACTTTTAAAGGAAATGTTTGGATACTGGGAGGATATTAGTGTTGCACCTGGGTTGTCTGATTTCCAGGGCCACCGGGGATTCATGTGTCATGTTAGAAAATACAAAAGCAGGAGAGGAGAGGCTGAGACTCTCGGTTATTTGCAATGCAAGAAAATGCTGTTTAGGACATGAATCATGCTGAGATGTTACGTGCAAGTCACACATGCACAGATGCAAGAGCTGCATAAATGCCTGAATCCTAATGCTCCCTGGCTAAACAGTGTTCTCTCAGCATTAAAT
This sequence comes from Nibea coibor, assembly GCA_023373845.1. Classification (NCBI taxonomy): domain Eukaryota; kingdom Metazoa; phylum Chordata; class Actinopteri; family Sciaenidae; genus Nibea; species Nibea coibor. The sequence continues at coordinate 23,415,225 of CM041717.1, read as the reverse complement.
GCACCATTACTAACAAAGCCCACGTAGGTGAGGGCTGGAATTTAATCTCTGCTCGGGTGTTTAAAAAAAAAAATACATTGCATGTATAAGTACGTCTCGTTTGCAGCTGTGGTCTTTACTAATTCGAAATTGGAATAATTGGACTCACATGTTTTCCTCACCAACTGTTGCATTGTGAACATTGTGCCAATTTGCAGTACGGGTCAAATGCATCACATTTGGTCACATTATCTGCGCAGCATCCTGTTCAGCATATGAGCTTTTAAATGCACTGCAGTTCAAATACAGCTACAAACAACTTGACCCGTGGCTGTAGTATGAAATTGTGCAACATTTCTATATTTATTTCTCTTTGTTTTCTCTAAAATCAAAGAAACAGACACACAAATTCAATTCCGACTTTTATTTCAGATTCAGGAACCAGATAAAAAAAAAGATTACATTAGATATAAAAGTTCAAGTATTTTTGACCTACAGAGGCTGTTATTTGTACTTGAAGATTAATTTATCTGGCTGACTTTGTCTTCTGTATTTTAAAGTTATTTTTTTAACCTGCAGAAACACTTTATTGCCACTTGGGGGCAGCAAAAACAAGCTGTGAATCCAGCTAACATATCACCTTCCTTGTTTTTGCATCGAGCAGACACAGAGCGCCTGATATTTTCTTACTTTAAGCTTTATTTTTGGTCTCTAGCTCGACTCCTCAAGCATTTGTCTCTTTAACAGCTAAATGCTCATTTAGCAGAGTTATTTCTGCCGTCTGCAGCCACAGATGATGCTATGAGAGCAGCGAGAGTGACTCACCACCTCCTTTCACATCACTAGTCATGTGATCCATTATTAATATAAAAAATGTTCTTTATAGCTGCTTTAACGTCATGCTGCATCTTATACATTTCATATGTAATTTTCAGCACTTAATGGTACAAAACGATGCACACACTCACGCTGGACTTGAACCCACAATAACGTGATTACGAGCAGCGTCAGACATACTGACCTGAAACTGACCCAGTTCAGTGGAGTAGAAGTCATCTCCACTTCTGTCAGTCTGAGCTCACCACTGGTCCACAACATGTCTGCTTCGTTTATCGTTGTTTGTTTTCCTCTAATTGTTTTAATCTTCATATTAGATGTTTAACACACGTTGTGCTTCCGCTCTGTGGGTTAAGAGCGCTGCAGTTTTGTCTGTTTTCTCTTGTTATTCATTATTCGTGCCTGATGCCCGTGTTTCAGAATCACAAATGACCAGTTTTGAGTCACGCTGGCAGCATGACTATGACTGTTACTGGATGGTCTGCCTTCAAATTTTGGTACAGGCATTCAAATCCCCCTCAGGATGAATTGTAACGGTGATCTCTTAAAGAACCAGTGTGCAGGATTCAGTGTCATGTAGCAGTGTAGTTGCTGCTTAGCAAGCTTTAGCACCTGCTCCAAGCCAACTTAGCTTCATGTTTGAGGTAAATGTATGGTCATAATATTAGCGATTGTGAGCTAATAGCCAAAGCCAGCGAAGATATGTAAAGGTAGCAGCCGTCCTATCATGAAAGAGAAACTATGGAGGCCAGGAAACACACTAACAACATGTTAGCATTGTCACTGTGACTGATGCAACTACCAGTATGCCTAACTTCATCCTCACTGTGCCGCTAGCGTGACTCCAAATCCGTTTAAACCAGACTTGAATTAGTTCGATCTCATCAGCTCAGACTTTATGAAACAGATTAATCCTGGTTCTGTTTGTTAGCTTAATTCAAGTCAGACTTTTCACGGTAAAACTCACTTTTCTGAGCCACCTATATGAAACATCACTCCGGTTTGTTGTCCAATAAAGGTGTAGTTTATTACATTTTACCAGCCGACGTTCAGCCGCTTTGTAAAACCAGAAGGTTACAAGTTGGGAAGTTTGGCCCGTGGTTGGATGATGAGAGAAGAAACACTGCAGCATTGCCGCCCCTAGATTAGTTTATCTCCTTAAATATCAGAGACAACTTTACATGAAGCCTCCGACTACTTCAAACTTGTATTTTTTGCATTAAACATACATATAGATATATATAGATATATATATAGGGTGCATCACCATATGCTCAATAACCCCGGCAGTGTTTTTCTTTATGTGTGCTCCCTTGCAGACAATTTATCTGGTGCAAAGTCAAATCATTTATTTCCCCTCATTCATCCTGATAGAATGAGAGACCCGAGGAACAACAGCCAATTTAGACTGAAAATCCCAGTTCAGCTCAGGGTAATCTGATTTCTCTGCTCCCCAGAAATCTACATGTATAGTGCTTATCAACTGGATTACTGGCAGGTAGGAAGAATAACCCAATTTGAGGTTACTTGTTTCTCTGTGTGTAGTATTCAGTGTCACATTGCATTAGAAGAGGGGGGCTATTGCTTTGTGGAATGGATGCGTAACTTCCTCGCTCCTCCTTTCCCAGATCTATCTGCTCATTCATTCGCATGTTGTTGGAGTTGTTTCTGGGTTTTTTTGCATTACACCACACGTAGGATAACAAAGTAATCGAATGTAAATGTTCTGCAATCAGATAATGGCTTTAAGAGATAGATTTAAAAGGCAAATCCAGGCCTGTGCATCGCTGACTCACTTTATTTATTTTTTTAAACGGACATTGTTTGTCTTCCTTCTTGTGGTGGAAGTGACAGATCCGAGCACGCTGCTGCTGCTGCTGGTGGTCCCACTCTGATCCCAGCATGGGCTATATAAGGGGACCTCCTTCCAGGCTCCCCCATCTGGGGATATTATACAGGGTCGAGTGTGGGTTGTGGTAACGGATGACCACCGTCCACGTAACCTCATCACCGCAGAGGTCAGTCTCCCTCGAACAAGAGCAGAACTCCCTCCAAGGTGATTATTGATAAAGGATGACACGCCAATGTAGACACAGGGAGAAATTACACTCCGGGGCCAATCACTGCTCCTCTCTTGTTTCTGGAGAGGGAGACCTTGCTTAATGTATAAATACTGTGGTGGGACACTATTCCCATACCTATTGAGTGACTATAAAAGAAACGGAGTGGAAACCATCAGGGATGCAGGGAGCCATGTCAGTTTCCTTTAGACACAGACCTCCTAATATCTTTTAAAGGAAACAATCATCTTTCCTGATGAACCAAAATGTCCTGTAGCAGCCAAGGTCAAGTACGCCAACCCCGCACACACACAAGCAGAGACACAGATACACGGCTGCAGTAAATGCATCATGTGTTCAACTGTGCATTATGCCCCCCCCTCCCCCCGCCCCCCTTTAGTCCACTACGGGGTACGTTTCGATCTCAAGGTGCTGAAAGGCAGATGGTTCACACAAAAGTGGTGTCTTAAAATAACACATTAACAACGCCTAACATAGCCCACAGGCACTTCTGTTCAGACCTGGAACTCCACTGTTTGTCTTTGTAATCACATCGACGGACCTGAGAGTAAATGAACTCCCCCCGTTTCAGATTTATCGGTTGTATATATACAATTAATGTGCAACGTAAACACACGTAAGGACAATCCAACGTGTTAATTAATGCATTTGTTCTGTGCCATAACTCGTTTTATGGAGGACGCTTTCATAAGTGGCTGACAGTTTGATAACAGAGCACAGTCGTAATCATATCTAGCTTTAAATGATTTGCACATAAAGGTGTTGCAGTTCTAATAAATCAGGATATAAATGCTTCATTTTTAGGGTGAAAAATACAAAATACAAAAAGTATTAAAGGTCCAGTGTAAATGGAGTCAGATTTAAGGGGCTCTATATGCGCTGTAATATTACATATGTTTTTATTGCTCAGCACAGACGAGCTTAACACCGGCTGTAGATGGAGCAGCAGAGGGGGAGAGTGAGCGGGCTGCAATCCTAAACTACACAAATAACTTCCAGAAATATGCAGTTATGATCAGCAGAAGTACAACAGCAACAGCAGTATTCTGCTTTTCTGAAGAAAGAAGACACATTTAATTATTGTATTCTTCCTAAATCTTAATATCATAAACTGTATATAAGATATTCTTATAATAGCTTGATGTGGCTTCATAATATTATTAAATATGATAAAGGTTAACATTTGAAATGTGTGATATAAAGCATTTAAACTGTGCAGATGTATATATGATTACAACATAGATTGTGCAATTAGAAATATACTCGTGTTTTTTCTGCAGCTACATTACAGAGTCTTATTTTGATTTATTAATTGTTCATATGTTTCTTATGGAGGCTGATCAGACACACACAGACACAGACGTAGCGCAGCACAGACAGACAGAATCGTAGGTTATTTAATTAGAAGAAAAAACCACTGCTTATAAATATTCTTATGGATAATGAATGTGTCTTGCAAAGCATCTAACCATAAGTAATAAATATACTGCGTCCCGCATACGATCCAAGCTGCGAAAAAAAGCCAGTAGTTAATTAGGTGACATTGTATGAATATTTACTGCACTGTAGCTTGTTGATGAGAACTGTAAGACGGGGAAACTCAGGGAAAACAGTTGCTTAGGAGGTGCCATGTCCTACCAATCACTCTCCCCTTCTAAAGGGGCTCCAATGGCACCTGAGGGGGAATCTCATGGCTGTCATCCCAGAAAGCCTGCCGCACTGATGCCTGCTTACCATCTGCTCCCCATATGAGCAAAAACAGGCAATTGTCTCAGAGAAAGCACCTCAATCACACTGTCAATGAACTAATATACTTTAACATGTTTTTCAGGTTGGTTTGGACAATATCTCGGTAGAAATCTGCAGAGCTGGAAGCCCCTATTTGGCTCAAAGAGATAACAGTAAATGATCGCGTGTGCATGCAGTGTAGGTCGAGCGGGTTTGAAATGTATATCATAGCCCTGCCCTGTCTCAGCATGGACTTGGCATCTGACAGTGAAAAAAGCAGAACAGTGGGACCCTGTCAGTGTTACACTTCCTGTAAATAACCCCTCCATGCCTTTGGTTTTATCATTCCCTGCAAATGATTCCAGGCCCCTCCAGAGTCGACAAGAAATAGCATTATTTTATGGCATGGAAAAAAGAGGAGATAAAAAGAGGAGCCAGGGAGAGAAAAAGGGAGATGGGGCTAAAAAAGGTCCTTCAGGGAACATGGTGTAAATGAAGTTCCAGGAATGACACAGGCGAGCAATGAGGCGTGGATGGAAAATATACGCTGCACATCATCGGATAGAGATGCCAGTGAAAATGGCTTCATTGAAGTGTCAGCCCTCATCCATCAATCAATCATCCGCAAGAAACAATAACGCCGCAGCGATGGGGCAGCTTTTATGGGGGCTTACTCATGGGTATCGGAAACAGCACTTAAGTGTAGTTCTGACACTGGGAGAAAACAGAGGTGAGGTGCTCGGCTTATTCCACATGCAGGTAGAGCAGATAGGAGGCGGGGAGGGGACTAAGTATACAGTGCCCCCCCCCCCCCCCCCCCCCCCCCCCCCCCCCCGCCTGACTGGAGAGCTTCGGACAGAGGAGTTTTTATCTTTGCAACAGCAGCGGATTTCACCGTCTGTAGCATCCACTTTGTCCTGAAGGCCTGATATCGATGTTTTAGATTTACAGTGTGTTTATGTTGCTGTATGATTCTCAGACTCGCAAGTAACAACGCTAACATGCGTATGTTTAGCTGAAATGTTCGCCTTTGATTTACTGAAGCAATGGATGCAATAAAAATCATTTTTAAATCAGTGAAATCATTTTTTGGATTCATATTCAGCAGTTTATTTTGTGAGTATCTGTATAATAATCAAGACGATGTACAGCGAGTGGATCATTGAACCCTTTCAGGTTGATTCAGGTCCTGCATCACCCTGTCTGTGGTTTATTTTGCCATAACGACCGGCTCCCTTACTTAGCGTGTTAGCATGCTAACATTTGCTAATTAGCACTGAACACAACAGCTGAGCCTGGTGTAGTTTATGGTCCTAAACCAAAGTAGAGGACTCATTAAATTAAAAAATACAAACGTCAACCCAGAGGGAAAAGTCATGGGGTTCATCCTCTGGGGAGCGTGAATGTTTGTGCAAACTCTCATGGCAATCCATCCAGTAGTTGTTGAGATATTTGTGTCTGGGTTTGCAGACAAACAGGCTGAGTAAGTTATCTTCGTATCTGTTTTATGCGTCTTCTCTTCAGTTCATTGTTCAGGAGGTTGTTATGCCGTTAAAGCTGCGTGCTATGATGTATATTACCCTAACAGCCGACCAGAATCATCATGAATTTACTCACAAATAACCTCATCAGACCAAAGGCACTGGAAATAGAACACATTCTTCAAAGCTCTGTATCGATGTTCAGGCACTCTCCCAACATAAAAATAAACAAAAAAAAATGCTAAATGGTCCAACAGTCGCTTTTGCTGTATGTGAGCCTTTTGATTTCCCCAAACCAAGTCTCTTGATGGCTTCTCAGCAACATGAAACATGACACGTCATCTATTATTCTGTACATGTGCCTTGCTATCTCAGCCCGCTCCATATGGCCCCCTGTTGTCTCCAGACACCCAAATCCCTTTCCTAAGGCCAGGGGCTGTTTTTGTGGGAACCATTACATTGCTCCTCTTCCTCAGAGGAATGGGGTGACGATGATGAGCAATCACAGCCAGAGCAGACTTTCTGCCTCAAATTCTGACAGGATATTCAACAATTGACCGTATCCGCTTTGTTGGCCCAATTGCTAATTCATGCAAGTTGACAATCTGGAGGCAACAATTATGAGTGATGAAAGGACTGAAAATAAAGAGGAGAGAGCACTTAAGGGGAAGGAGGAAAACATGAAGTTACTTTGCAGGGAGGGAGGGAGGGAGGAGATTTGATAGTCATACTACTGGAGAGAAAGAGGCTGGAATTGCTTAACACATCCTCAGTCACAGATGAATGTATCCACAACCACTAAACATAACCTCCTCTGAAACCAAACACTCTGAACAGATGAACGGATGGCAATGCAAGCAGAAAATGCCATTTGTGTACTGAATTGCGCACTCAAACTGCTGCTGCGTGAATCCTTATCACACAGAAAAAGCTAATGTGATGAAAGGAGCTCGATAAGGAGCCGTGAAGACCTCAGGTGTTTTTATGCCAAAGCATTTTGACAAAACAAAAAAATAAAATAAAATCCCCAAGTGGATTTGCATGAAACATTGGAGATTTCTTGGATTGTCATGTCTAAATCTCTGCATAATTGGCAAGGATGCATCAAAATCAAATGAAATGTCTGATAAATACAGATGAAAATATCAAATAAATAAAGTTCTAATCAATGGAAGGAAATACCTGAGAGACGCACCATGTGAAGATCTTTTCTTCCACTACATCACTGTGTCAAATTATTATTATTTAAGGCTTTCAAGCCCAGCAATGAGTGTGGTGTAATGAAAGGAAGGCCCGCACTGCCATTCTTCTGCGTGGAACGAAGGCGTAGGTAAAGGTCAGGACAGATTCTGGCGGAGATGCACAAATTTGTAACTTCTCTCGAGGTCTGGAGAAATTTCCAGAGAGAGAAACACACCCGACAGGAAGTGAGCAGAGAGAAAAATTCAAAGTGTATCTTTGCCTATCAGAGGAGACTTCTGACATCAAAACCCCCCCGCAGCAGTCTGGACACGGGGATTGGGAGTAACAGGATGCATGTCACGAGCGGTTGTCGACTTGCGTTCTCTGCCATGCGTTTGCACTAAGTTTGCCATAGTGTGTGTGTGTGTGTGTGTGTGTGTGTGTGTGTGTGTGTGTGTGTGTGTGTGTGTGTGTGTGGGGGGGGGGGGGGGGGGGGGTATGAGGGTGATGCTAAGTGAAATGCTCATTTTGCGTTTGTGATTACCAAGGCCCATGGGCGATATGCACTAATGTGAGCTAATGCAATAGATTACACAGTGCTGGCCCAGGGGAACAGACAGCAAACAGATGTGGTCTACTCAGAAAGGAAAGAAGGGGGGGGGGGGGGGGGTGGAATCAAAGTTTAAAGTGTTCAATGTGCTGAAGATTGTCCCTTGCAATTTGTTGTTTACAGAATGTGCTGCCGTGATCGCTTTTGTCAGTCATCTCAGTTTATAGATAAGGGAACATTCAACACTAGCGTCCTGATGTCGTGCAGATGTGGAGGCTATTAACCGAACTTCTCCCTGGAAAGCTTTTCAGCTCGTGGAATCACAAACCGCCGCGACTCTTTGTCTGAGTACTTTGAAACCACGCCGCCATCAGCGCGTGCTGCCTTTGGCGTCTGATGGGCAACACCTGTGTGACACGGCCAATGAGGGCACGACCACAACGCGGCCATGTTTACTGCTGGAAGTTTCAAAGCAAAGAGAAAGGAGCACGAGCAGGGGTGTACTTTTTAAAATGAAGAATTTAATATTAAACTTTCAGCATCAGGACTAACAGATGATGCAGTTTACTGTATAACTTTGTATTTTCTATATTAACCTGGCAACAATGCACAGATTCATCCTGACACACACCGGCCTGCTGCTCAGACTGAACAGAGAGGCCTTTGAAAGAATCTGACACAGCTCTGATCTAGACTTTGTAAATACTGCCATCTAGTGTTCAGTCTGAGACATTGATGGGGAGAGTAAACAGGCCACACGTTCTTCAGTCCTCATGTAAATGACAATAATACAATGGAAACATACTTTACTGTGCAGGAGAGTCTCGTACGTGCAGCCTGTATCATTTAGTAGTATTACTCTGAGATGGTAATCACATTACTCCAATATTATGCATGTTACAGATCATAGATTGACTGTGTAAAACAATCAGTGCTCAGTTTATCCAAATTAATAAATCTCATTCATGCAACCTGCAATAAAAGTCGTTGTTGCCGGGTCTGAACACATGCATGTAATATCATGGAGGGACAAGCATCAGCAGGACATCCTTCCACTGGTTCTGGCCCACCTTGACCGTCGCTCTGTGCTTCATCAGACTGAACAAACCTTAAAAGTTAGCATCTGTAAACATCTTTTTAGTTTCCTTCTCGTTTTAAACTGAACATTTTAATTCTTTCATATTTCTCTTGTATTTTTTTTCTCTAACAACTATTTAACACGTTGCTCTTGTTCCCATGTATATTTATGTGTGCTAATGAACCCCGGGAAGACTTAACAACCACAGAAGGGGAAGAAGCCAATTAGGACCCTCTCAACAATAAACAGCCTGAAGAAAAAAATGAGCAGAGCCTCAACATGCAGAGATATACAGGAGGTGTAATAAAATGTTTTTCTATACCTCTGACAAATGAGACGTCTTCGTGCTGAGTGCGTTGTGGGTGAACTTACACAGAGGGACGCCACAGAGTTTTTCGCCTCTCACTTTATTACTGAAATGTGTCATACAATTCTCAAACAATATTTTCATTTTTACATAAGTACATGTTATGTGAATACCAAACAACGACAACAAAAAAGAAATAACTTAACCCGAGCCTTTCAAAGTGGCAAAAAAAATACTAAAGACCAAACAGCTTGTAAATGAGTTAACCTGAGACTTTTGTTCACAGTGTGTCATTAAATGGAGCCATAAATCAACATAGATGTTTATTTATTTTATCCTCGTCATACCACACTGAAATGGCCACTTCAAGACCAGCCGTGAGCGACCGCTGCCACTGGAAATACAACAACACTTTCAAGACTCTGCATAGTAGAAAACAAACTCCTGAACAGTGACAAAGAATGTGCAGCTCAAATAATACAACACGACCGCTTAATACTCGAACACAACTCCTGAAATTTGGTACACTTTGACAGCTTATGGATCTGAGGCACCGCTAAAGCAGATGAGAGCCGTTTGCCATTTCAAAAAAGGGCCAAATAATAAACCACAAAGTCTGTTCTGTGTTTAAAACTGGGCTTGTAAATACCAAATGAATCAAAGAAAATCCACATCCCATATTGTGTTACAGTTAATCGTGTGCCATAAGGTCGCCGCGGCCTCGGCGGTAGTTGTTCTGTCACCAGATGAGTTTGTGTTTTACGCGGTGCCTAACAAACATGTCCGTCTGGTTACAGCTCCAACTGCAAACATCTGTCTCCAGCTGATAGACGGCTGGGCAAAGAGGCTCGGCTGACATAATGGCTACAGCAGCTTTACAAAAATAACAGTGTCTAGGGCACAAAATGAGGTAGACCACTTCAATATACACAGGGACTTGTTACTGTGGCCTGTTTGTAAACCACTGGGCCGAAGCCATCAAGTTATTCCACAGAAAAATCCACACACACCCTTCAGTGCCTCGGAAAAAGGAAAAAATATAATAGTGCCTAATTACTGCCTGGGCATCAACACGGCAGCAATATTTCACACAAATTATACGACTGGAGGTTTTAGTTAATACAAATGTTATGCACTGAAAACTTAGATTTATGTTTCCCACATACACTCTGTGCTGTCATGTCATAGAGACTTACAGATATCTGAACATTAGAGTGGGTCAAATATGGATTTAGCGACTGTTTTGAGTGGGGGAGAGAAAAAACTATCACAGTGCACACCAGTGGAATATCCTGGAAGAGAGGTGATCTGCACTTAGACCAAACAAATGTAGACTAAAGGCCCCAGCCCCGAAATGTCTGTCATATCATTTTCCTCTATTGAAAAAAAAATTAAATTAGAGGAACTCTCTGAGCACGAGTCATCTCTCTTAAACCTGAACATTAAACTAATTTTGCAGGTTTTCCAAAAAAATAAGGTAGCAGCACAGTTCTAGAGAAAAGGAGGAAAAATACTTTTTCAAACACGACCTGATTCATTCCTATAAAGCACCAGGTAAAACTTTACAAAGACTCCAAGTCAGGGTTTGAAAATCAAAAAAAAAAGGAAGCTCTAATTTCACGTACGACTAAATATTTTCCAACCTTTTTACCTTGGTGCCACTTTAGGTACTTTTGTCAGTGGTCCCATAGCGCTGGTTAGGAAAAAGGCCTGAGGGGTCTCTCCTCTGCAGGTTGGGCAGAGTGGGTAAGTGTTGGTACAGCACAGTTCTGCCCCCTGAGAAAAAAATCTTTATTATAAACTTCACAAACCGCTTGAATGTGAGATGTAAAGTAGCGTAGTTTGGCTAAAAAAAGAAGAACTGTGCGACCTCTCCTGGATCAGCTGACCTAATACGTACCTGCCCTCGGGTTGGCCAGCGCTCCATGACTGGGGTTGGCTGGTGTGCTGTGGTAGAGAGATGCCAGGTCACTGGGTGTGTAGGAGCGCAGAAGGTTCATCATGCCCCACTCACTGTCCAAACTTCCTCCAATAGCTGCTGATGTGGTCTTCAGAGGAGCCAAGTTCTCAGAAATGGTGGACGGACCCGACCCCTGTGATGTGGTTTTCACGCTTCTCCCCGAGACGAGCAGCCTGTTGGATCCATCCCCCGCCGGTCCTCTAAAGCCGGGCTTGTCACCGGGGTCGGCCTCTCTGTTTGTGGGTACTCCATACTTTAATCTCTTGCTGGAAGGTTCACCAAAGTCCATCTGGGGGAGGCTCGCGAATCGACTCGACAGGCACAACCTTGCAGCATCTGAGTGCCAAATGACACCGCTCCTCACTGGGTAACTCCTCTCACCTATTCCCACTCTGTCTGGGGGGCCCGGCCGGTCCAAAACATACTTGCTTCCCGTGTTGGATTTCCTCATGAGCTCTGTATACCTGGACGACTCCTGGCTGGGATGTGCATCAGCGTTTTGTCTCTGACGCTGGGTGTCAACATCAGGTTGGGGTGCATGTGCAGGGGACTGTTTAGGTGGGTTAGCAGGTGTCTTCTCTTGGGGTTTTGCTGGTTGAGGAGGTGGGGACTTGGTCCGTCGAGGGTGGCGCCGGTCAATCATCGGAAGTGGGGTGACGTCTTTTCCGTCGAGCGCTGGGGGGCAACCTGTAAAACGTTTTTGCTTCGACCCGCCACCGAATCCATTCTTTTTTGTACCGTCTGACTTGTCTTTATGGGTTAGCTTTTTGTGCATCGTCAGAACCTCTGGGTACATGGTTTTATATGCACAAAACGAACAGGCAATTGGAATTAATGCATTTCTTGGTTCTGCACTGGCAGGGATGGAGAGAGACACTTTTAAGGACAGATTTAATGGGGCCTCAGAGTTCTCATCTTTTATCTCCTCCCTTTCAATCTTCAGGTTAACAGGTACTGGACACTTTACGACATCATCAATCGGGGAGTAAGCAGACTTAGCAATTAATTTCTCATACTCAGCATTCATCTGGACGAGCGGTTTGCTAGACTTGCTATCCGTGCCATCAAATCTGTCCTCTGGTTTCCCGCTGGTGGACGATCTTGCTCCGGGAACCCAAAGCTTGGATCTAGTCGGAGCAGGGCTTTCGTGGTCATTTTCATGTTTTCCGTCATTAGGAGAAGGTGCCAAAGGCACGGGTCTGCTGGGAATCTCCACATAAGGTTTGTCCTTGTGACGCCGGTCCAGGTGGTATTTCAGTGAAGTCTTCTGGGCCGCGGCGTAGTCGCAGTAAGCGCACTTAAACGGTTTTTCACCTGAAAACAAACAGTTTGAAAATATAAGACACGGTATCAGAGCTGCGTGCACGTGGTGAACTTCATCATGCGAGCCAAATGTGTTGAACATACCTGTGTGAGTCCTCAGATGAACTGTGAGGTAATAGCTCGATCGGAATGATTTGCCGCAGTAACTGCATTCTTTGGATCGGACTTTTGATCGATCAAAACCATCTTCACCTTTGGAAATAAACACAGAAGCATAAATAAACACACAGGAAAGGAAAGGGGAAGAATGAAATCACAAAAGACGTGTAATTATCCCTCCCAACAGCAGAGGGGGCACTTGGTAACATAGTTCTTTGTGTAAAACAATCCCTAAATCACAGTTTAAACAGCATGAGGATGTACTGAACTCCTAAACTTACCTGGACCCAGGTTTTCTGTCAGTGCTGCGTCCTCGAAGCCCTCCTCAGAGCCTTCCTCCGCGTGCTCAAGTGAGCCTGCTCTTGTTAACTTCCCATCAACAGAAGTTGGACTCTCCTCGCCACCTCTCTCACGCTTGTGCACCCTGGAGTGAAGGACTAACTGATGGTAGGTCCTGAAGGTTCTCTGACATTCCTCACAAGTGGTTGGCCTTTCTTTATCTTTCTGCATGAGAGACCTCCGCTGGGGTTCTGGGTGTTCTGCTGCACTCTGCTGAGACCGGAGCTCTCTCCCGAGGACCTCTTTTGTCGCTTTGTCTCCCTCAGACCAAATATTATTCAACTCCTCCTTATCAGAGCCGCATTCTTCGTTGTCTGTGCTTGCTTCCTGACCAATATCTTTAGTAGTATTGGGACCAACTGCTAACTTGCCTTTTGTAGCCAGTTGCCAGGCCTGATATGTGTTGAAGGGATCCAGCTGGGGAATCCATTTTGATGATCTCTCATGCTGCAAACTGTTTCCTGTAGAGTGAGGCATCAGTCTTAGACTGTGAAGAAATGTTTCCTGTTTGACAGGGGATTCAGTAGTGCCATCCTTGCTCTCCTTGTCTTTATCTTTGCCAGGGTCGACCTCTCGGTTATGTACTCTACTATGTTCAACCAAGCTGTCATGGTCGGGAAAGAAAAACCCACAAACCATGCACATTTTGTAAACTGTGACTACGGGCTCGGGAGGTTGATCTTGGACGATGCCATTGACTGTGACGGGGGTCTCCAGGTCTTGCTGGGCCTTGCTCTTTGCTCCTGGTTTTACGTGCATCTTCATGTGATTCTTGAGGAACCACGGCTCTCTAAACCGCCGTCCGCAGACATTGCAGCAGTACGTAAAGTAGTCCTTGTGCTTCCTCATGTGGGTTTCCAACTCACTGGCGTCTTGTGAAACCTGGCCGCACACGATACAACTGTGCACCTCCTCTTTTTCAACAGGTAGGCTGCTCGATTTGACCCGGGGTCTCTCCCCCGGGATCCTGAATTCTGCTTCGACTCGCAGCACGGCCGGTTCGTAGAAGGTGGTGGGGTGCTGCGTCAACACGTGGGGTCCTAACTCATCCTGATGAGTGAAGGTCTGATCACAGAACATACAAGATAATAGTACACTTCCTGCAGATTGCAACACCGCCTTCTCTGAGTAGGTGGTGTGCGGTGTCATGCTCGAGCCGGACCCTGGGAAACTTGCATTGTTACTAATAAGAATATCTTGGGCGAGTCCATCTGGGCTCTCCACACACGGCAGCAAAGAGTGAGTCGGCATTGTCCTCTGTCTCGATCAGGAACCTGCAAATAAGAAAAGTCTCTTTAGGGACAACAGAATCAGGTACTACTCAACTAAAAATTAAAAAAACTGTTTAAAATAAACCACACAGAGAATTGTCTTCCCTTTTACTGAAACAGGAAATGTATCTTTTTGGCAATCAACTGCACAGACAACTCATTTCCTCTGGCCACTGATAAAATATGTGTATACCATAGTGTGTGTGCTTAGTTTGTGTGTCCTCGACACACTCTGGCACACTAACACAATGAGGTGAATCTAAACATTCATTCAGGTTTGATCACAAAGGTCTAAATTCTCATTTTGCAACCATTTCCTGATCACGCCCAAATTTCAGACTTGAGAAATGTTTCGTGGCCCAGACATCCACGATATACATTTAAAAAAACACTTGGCCTTGCCTTGTTGACTCACACATTGCACGTTTATAATAGTTTGCACTCCTCCTCCTCCAGGTGTAGGTTTTGTTTTCCTTTTGTGACCACGGGGACTACCCCCCCTCCTTTCCTCCACCCTATACCTCCACCTTTTTGTGTGTGTGTGTGTCATAGCGGCTCTTTCAGTACGTCTAATGAACTGCTTATACATAAAGAGAGAGAAATTCAAATCACACACTCTTAGTTTGATTAACGCAGGAGCGGAGTGACTGGACCAGCAAGTTCACTGTGGGAAACAACAGAAGAACCTACACCTTTTGTTTGTTTGTTTGTTAGTTTGTTTATATATATATATATATATATATATATATATATATATATATATATATATATATATATATATAAATAAAGATGCAGATTACTAGTTATTCTCCACCTAAATCGTTTAAAAACATCTACTTGTAATAACTTTAAGTTGAGTTAAATCATCCAGGTGAGCCAACTGACAATGACCCAGTGTGATTTCTTAAAGTACACGCTGTGTGTGTGTGTGTGTGTGTGTGTGTGTGAGGCAGCGTTTAGCCACCTTGTTATTCAAAGCGAGTTAAAAACCATCCTCATGTTCACGGTGAGGAGGTGATGCGGATTCAAATCACGAACTTAAAACTCCCAAACTCACAGAGAGAGGTCTGCGGAGCTGCTATTACATTAGTATAGTCGCTTAACAATGAACACGAGGTTTCCCAACATCAGCTCACACAAACAAAACGTTGCTCGGCAGTTTGAGTTTAAAGAGCGACAACACTTGGTCAGCTTCGTCTTACCTGCTGCGCTTTGTTTGTCTGGGTGGTTTTTAACTTTAACCATTCGCCATTTGTCGAAGTCAAAGTTGAGTGAAGTCGTGAACTCGGCACGACACTCGGGTCAACGCGATAAACGTTGGCGTTAAAATTAAAAAAAAAAAAAAAAAGACGGAGCTACACCTCCTGACTCCAACTGCGGAGAAACTCACCCAACAATACACACCAAGGCAAGAGTTTCCGGATTAATAATGACACAGATAACACACACCGAGCTCACTCAGTGTGTGTGTGTGTGTGTGTGCTCCTTCATTTCCAACGTCTGTTATTGTTTTGTTCTGTTCATGTATAGATTTATATACATTCACACAGAGAGAAGTTAGCCGGAGGACAGCTCACCTATTCAATTGTTTGAAATCATATTTGCTCTACTTGGCGACTCCTCGTCCTCCTCCTCCTCCTCCTCCTCCTTCACCTCCTCCTCCTCCTCCTCCTCACTGTGTGCAGCTGTTGAGCTCCGAGGCGCGCGTGCGCTCTCCCAACGACCAACGACTCTCTCCAGAGGGAGGGAGGGGGGATGGAGCGCGTGCACGACAAAGCCTAAAAAAAAAAAAAAGTCACGTGGTCAGAAATAACAGAAAAAACTGCATCATATATATATTTTCTATGTAAATACCCGCCAAGCTTGCCTTATATATACATTGACATATATAATTACAAACAGCTGCTCCAGTCAGCGGCGTGTTCATCTGAACAGGTATGACATTTAATCAGTGTCACGCGCTGCTATAAATCAGCCAGGTTACATTTCCACAGCAGCACACAGTGAAAGGAAGTGTTTTAAATGTGCTGAGTTCACTGACTTCATCCTGACCTGTTCACAGCGCGTCCAACAGCTGCTTCAATGTACAGGAAAAAAGACACACACACACACACACACACACACACACACTGGTCTGATTATGCCAATAGCTAAATTGAACCTACTTGAAGTGTGTAGCCTCCTCTTCCACGCTCTTTTCACGTCATGCATCGGATACCATGTGGAGATGGGGGAGGGGTGCTTCAAACTTTTTTTTTTTTTTCACAGTAACATGAGGGATTTTGCAGAAGCAGGTTGGTTGAGTCATGACACCCTCTTCCTATTTCACGACATAAAAACACGGCCACTTTTATATCCAGCTCGGATTTTTTTTTTTTTCTGTAACCTAAACATAGATCTGAAAAAGTCAAATACAGAGCTGCTTTGTGCTTTGTATAGCCTGTTATGAAAGGAAGCCATATAAAACCTATAAATACTACATTATAATAATGCTAAAGATAATCCTAAATGATGACAGAGTGTAAATCACCTCTGAGTTGCACAGAAACAAACTCCCCTCACTGTCTTTGTCAGATAAAGACATCACCTACAGTAGCAGCCACTGGCTATAATGTGAAGTTAAATAACAGCCCCTCCTCCACCCTTTGAACGCTTTCCACGGAGACATCAGGCATTGATGGCAGCTTAAAGCCATACATCACACAATCAATGAAGATATTCAGTAGATTTCACTGTGCATTCACACACACACACACACACACACACACACACACACACCCTTCTGCTAAATGGCAGCGATGTCTGAAAGAAGAAGAAGAAGAAAAAACTTTATCAGTAACCACTCCCAGCGAAGGAACAGTGAACAAAGACCAGAAGGCACCATTTGCCAAAACCATCTCTCACTTTAGGTGCTGCGGTTTCTCTATGCTTTCCTCTCATGTTGATTATTAGACAGCCTATAGATTAAAAGTTGTTTTTTTTTTACCAAACAGGTCAGAGCAAATTCAGTTTCTAATGACAACAGAAGCAGATCTGCAGGTTTGACAAGCACATTTCATTCTAATTAATCCCGGCAGTAATTAATGTGATTACTGTGTACATGCCAGATCTTAAAAAAATCACACATCAGAGGAGTTAAAAAACATTTTTAATACTTGTTTTGTCTTGTCAGGCGGTGGGTTAAATAGACCACGTGGTTTCTGAGCATCTACAGTGCAAATAAAGACATCCTGTGTGTGTGTGTGTGTGTGTGTGTTTTGCATTAAATTAACACCACTCACTCGCTTACATGTGTTGCCATAAACGACAATATTCTCGTCACCACCGCCCCCTCCTGCAATACTGTGATTCAGTTTTTGGTATTCTTGCTGCCTCACCCTGAGATCCTGTTACACAAACAAGTCTAGTATGTTAATCAAAGGCAACACATGTGACACTCTGAGGCCTCCCTCTCATTTCCTATTGTTCTGTGGCCACAAAGACTCTGAAAGGCTATCAATCTGGAGCGAGAGTGAGGCTGTATGATGCCTCGGGATGATGAAATTCCCAAGAAGAGATGTTTGAGCCTGTCTGTGCAGAGGTGGAAGTACTCACATCTCTTACTTACTCATATTTACAAGTATAATCTTTACTTTTAGTCAACTACCTGGGCAGAAGTGTCCCTTTCTGATCCTTATATTATTAAATCATTGGAATATTAGTGATGCTTTAAGAGTATAATACTTCATAAATGACTCTCGTGTTGTTGGCAAAATCTTAATCTGTAAAGTAATTCCAGCTGTCAGATAAATCCTGTGGAGTAAGCTTGTTTACCAGACAAATATTTATTTGATCATAGATTATATTGTGGTTATTTAATTAGCATTCATGCTCTGTAGTGGCAGCAACAAGTGGCCAAACATTGTTTACTTGAACTGATTTAATTAACTCGGCCCTATTGTGTGTTTGTCTTTATGCTAATGTAATTTCTTCTTCCAAAATCCTGCAAACTCATTGTCTCAAATTGTTTCTTTCCAGAACAAGCGTACATGTATGCGTTTGGTAAATTCTAATTAAAGATAAAGCAGCATCTTTGAAAAGTGAATAATTATGTATTCAGTTGACAGACAAGCCTGATAGGAACCGGATCAGCGAATCGTGGGGGTGAAAAAAAAAAAAACGGGCTGTGGTGGTGGCTTCTTTTTTGTCTTGACGTGTCAGGAGCAGCTGACTGCATTGTTCTCCTCCAGATTCACAGCCTGGCTTCTTTCATAATCCTGGTGTCGCTCCTGAAAGACACTGATAATATATAATCTCCTTTCTCACTCCAAGCCAGTCGAGTTTATTCAGTGCAACCAGCTGTTGTGTTGTTGATCATCAGAGAAATTTAATCAGTCAGCAGAAACATTCCTTTTCTGCGTGTTTGAAAATCCTCCCCGGGAACAAACTGAGAAAATGGGGAGTCTGTTTGTTCTGCTGCTAACACACAGTTGTCTGTAAAGCCCTTTTTGACTTTGAGATTTGTCTTTACTCTGCTGTGAGCCATGTAGACATAGTTACAACTTCCAAAACCAACATAGAATATTACAGCAGTATTATTTTAACAAACACGGTGAGACTGGTTAAGTTTCTGATGAAGTTTTAAGCCTCGCATGCTTGGATTAATCCTTAATAGTCGTCAATCAATCAAACTAATGCCAATATAATGACTGTCCTGACCCTAATCTGTCATTAGTTGTCTATACAGACTCAAAACATGATCGCAGAGATATTTCATGTGCTGCTTTGGAAGATTTTTATTTGCTGCGTGTGAGTCATGATTCAGTCTGAGTCATGATTCGTGATTACGATGACTGATAACTGAATCCCATCAAGAACATTTATAGCAATGCAAGTTGATTCATATCAAGGTTGTCGTACTATTTCTGTAGCAGTGTGGCGTCTTGTTAAGGGGCGCCGTTCTTTCTCTGCATTTCTAACTTCTATCTTCGAGTGTTTGCTCGCAGCAAACCTTTCAGGAACCAAGTGTAGAAAAGTAAACCGTGAAGTGTTAAATCTGAACATTTGCCGTAAGAGACTTTTGTTTTAATGATGTCTTAAAAGCTCAGCTTATCTTGAAATCACTGATTTTGTTGGCTTTCTGCTTTCAAACTACGCGACACCTTTTGTCCTACGAGCAGGATGTAACATTCCCCCACAAACCACCAACCCCTAAAAACCTCCCGAGAGCATCTGCATCAGAATGCCTCTCTCTCTCTCACACACACACACACACACACACACACACACACACACACACACACAAACATGTGCTGGACCTGCTGATTCACACTTAGATAAATCAGACTGTCCTGCAGATCGCTGCTATCAGAATCAGGCGATCGTTGCGTCTTCTCACTCACTGCCACCTTGAATTGTTTCACCCTAACGTTTCCCCTCAGAAAACAGACTTGCTACACGGGGAACAGCTCCATGATGCACATTAGTGCTGACAGCAGGCCTCCTGTCAGGCCTCCCTGCCCACTGTTCCCTTGTTCCACCCCCTCTGAGCTCAGAGCATTCACACAGTCACATGCATTGTCCTGGGATGAACTGCAGCAACATGGCAGTCAAGCAGATCTTGTGCAGTTGTACAATCTTTTTGCACGGTTAAATTCGTACCCATCACAGTTTTTACTTTAATAACCTGGCCGGCTCAGAGCAGCCTGTACAGGCCATTTGATTGCTGTATAGAAAAGCAGTTTCTTTACAGGCTCAGCGTTCTGGCATTCTGCATGTGTGGACATGCAGCTGTTATCTTCGCCTGCACCATCGTTCTTTTTTTTGTTGTTGCCAGGATGCATAAAAGTGAAGAGCAGAGAAACCAGCGGCGAGGCTCGGTGTGGGTGCTATGAAGCTTCTCGTGATTTTATACTTGATAATGAACGTGAGCTCGAGCTTGCACACAGAGTTGGCAAAAACCTCACACTGCATCTTAATTTGAAGCAATCCTCAGAGGGGGAAAGGACAGACAATGGACCACATGTCTTGTACGGTGCAAAAAAAAAAAAAAAGTACCTTACTTTTTCTCCTTCAGCGCCACGGCAATTACTTTGATGCACAATTTAAAATGATCACACCTATTATAGAGGGTAATGCAAGAGGAGTGTGTCTCATTGATAACAAAGGAGCAGTGTGAGTTATGCCTTCGGGGGCCACGACTCATCACTTAATGGCGGGTGAATGGAGGGTCTCAGACATTACTATCTAAAACACATCCTTCCAAAGACTTCACACTCTGCTATCCATCATAAAAATTACATCATAAAAGGTAAAAGAAGATTTGAGGGCTTCCTTTACCTGAAATATACAATTCCTTAGATCTTGTTTTACATCTTTTTATCTCTAAGGTGTCTCGTGGATTGTAAAAAATGTATAAATTAGTATTCATAGTGATGCCCCGGCAGTTGTCTCTCTCCGTCTGTCTGTCGCGGTTACAAATGACGACCTGAGCTGCGGTCAGTTGTCTTCTTCGTGGCTGTCAGGTCTGCCAGATAACAGTCACTTGTCTGTCAGTGACACAAATAAATACAACAAACAAAGAAGAAAAAAGGAGCAGGGCTTGCCGCTACACCCAGATTAGCGAGGCGTGACTCATGGGTCATGCCTACATTACACTGAGGTTTGTGTTTTAACTTGTGTGCATTAAAATGAATGGACATCAATGGTGGAAGAATGTCATGAATGTTTGGTTTATTCTAGCTCATTGTTGCCATTACTTGGACGTGCAGAGTCCCTGCACTGTATATATCTTTACGTGTTAACATCTACGCCCTGCTGTTAATCTTTATTTATACATAGGGAAGTTACACTGAAATGTTGCCTTAGTAATTGCAGTGGCACTTGAATTAATAATCATATTTACTATCTGTAAAACTTGCTGAGCCACATATTTCCTGCCTTGTTCCAACGCCCAGTCGTTCTTGATTCTGTTTGCCATCACCAGAGGAAGAACAAACGAATGGTGAACATATTTATTGTCTTCCAGATAGCAGAAGTTACACGTACATGCATACATACACACACACACATAGGCAAACAGAAGCATATAGGTATTAATTGCGACGTGTGACTGACACCGCAAGACTTCTGTTTAATGACATGACATCAGATTAAAAAGCTAATCGACCACGATGACGCCGTTTCTGCCACCTCGGATGCATTTGTTAACATGAACACTTACAATCAGTTCCCCACAGAACAGTAAAGATTGTGATTTTTCCCGTAAGGCCCCAGTACATGACTGTTAGGATATGTATGTATGTGCTTTAGTCTATATATCGCTTACATAAGGTTAACAAAAATCTGTAAGTGCAGTTTGTTATGTGAACATGCTCCTTTTTATTATCAGCTGTTACTTTTAATGTCAAACTATCATTTCATATTAACCCTCTTGCATTGCCACAACTGCATGATTCCTCTGCTATGAAGTGTAAAAAATAGAACCTATATGACAATGTGCTTTTAAATGTTTTTTTCTTTTTTTGACAAGTTAATTATTAAAAGCAAAGCGCGGTACTGTCTATTGCATAAGCCCAGTATGTCAGGTTGCAAGAACAGAAAGAAGTCACATTAAATGTCTGTAGAAAAGTCTTCACACTCACATTGCTATTCTTGTCAAGACATTTATATGACCAAAAATATATATATATATATGTATATATATCTCAACATCCTCGCTTTTGTCCATTTCAAATCACCACCAGTCCGACTACCTGCCCACTCTTCACTTGCTTTTATCCTCCCGGTTACTTTTCCTTTCACATTGCAACTTCTAAACAGTAACAAAACCAAAAAAAAAAAAAAAAAAAGTAGTTAAAGTAATTCGATAAGGGTTGAAAAGGAGATGAGATAAAGAGAGAGAGAGACTGAGTAAGAGCGAGGAAGAGAGAGAGAGAGAAGGGGGAGGAGGGTCTGTACAAGGAAACTTCAGTGTTGCTTTTGGTTTCATTTGGCCTTCTCAGCTGGTTGAGCAACAGCGGCTTGCTCTGTCTGCACCCCGGCATCTGTAGAGTTACGTTTCTGACCCTGAAATGTAAAGAGGACACACGTAAATGTTAATGTTTGTTCATTACAGTATCCAGCATGCTAATCCTTTCTTTACATCCATGCCAGTCCTAACCCTGGTCTCCTAGAATCCTTGATCTTGGTGTGATAGTTGTGGGGAAGCATTCATAACTTGCACCTCCTTCTTTTCTCCCTTGTATCATGTCATTAAACTGCACAGCTTGCAACACTGCATGGAATACATGTCCTCTGATTCAAGTCAATTTGTCATTAACTCCTAAGTGCAAAAATAATTGACAGGATGTGCAACATGAGAGCACTGCACTGTGAAAAAGAGCCCACGCCTTTAAGTCACTTAATGAATCCTTGCTGCCATCTAGTGGAGGTGAAGCTACAAGGTACAAGGTGTTATTATAACATGCAGGTCCATTCAAAATAAGTCTAACCAGAATTTTAAAGAACAGCTGGATGGAGTTCCTCTTCTCCAGTTTCTTGGGCACATTGGCTGCGTCGTCTCCAGCTTGGGAGGCCGCTGAGGCCGGTTTGTCTGCGACCGCCTCTGATGACTTGGCTGCTGCTTTGGGTTCCTCCTTGGCTTTGGCTGCCTGAGCTGCCTCTCCTGCTGCAGCTGGGGCGGAGGTTGCCTTCTTGGGATCAGCAGCCTTGAAAGTGCCACGAAAAACTGAATTACTCTTCTGCAACATCTTATATGCTTTACTCATGAAGTGCAGATGCAGTAAAGTTTGAAGCGACATTAATGTACTGGCTGTTAGGATCGAGTCGACATTGTGAGAGATGATCGTAAAAGAACTGATGTCTGTTGTTATGATTTTCAAATATAAAAATGGAGATCAAACATCTGCAAAAGAAGCTGTTTGAGAGCAGGTTTTAATACCAGATGTGATCGATGGAATAACTCCGGTTAATAATGCGTCTATTTACCACTCCAGTTGTTTTCCTGAGGAGCCGAACTCCACTTGTGGAGGCTGCTTGGACTTTTGTTGTCATGTGGTCTAACAGTACCTCAAATTCACATTAATCTGTTACTTTTATGTTTAGTATTTCTACCACAATTCATATTCAAGAGATTTTCAGAGACCCGTCAAGGTTGAAATAAATAACTTCTTACTTTAGGCTTGAAGAGAGACAGGAAGGATGATTTGGAGCCTGCTTTCTTCTCTTCCTGAACAGGCGGGGGTGGTTCTGGCTTTGGTGTAGCCTCCAAGGTGCTGGCTTTCGAGGGATCCACCTTCTTTTGTCAGAAGAAAAAAAAAAGAAAAGCAGAGGGAAATACACATCATGAGCTCTTAATGAATTTAATTCGTGTCTATCATTGAAGCTGACAGAGTGTGGGCAGGAGCTGCCACCTGTGAAGTGAAAGAAGAAGGTGAAAGGGGCAGAAAAATCCAGGGTCAGAGCAGAAAAGGAGGCAGACAAATCTGATAAGAACCGGCGCCTGTAAGAATAAAGAAGCCCACGTTGTCATGTGCAAAAGTAAAGAATATTAGCATCTTTAAAAAAAAGACAGAAAGAAAGGAAAGGGAATAATTCTCCACCGAAGATGAGAGAGAGAAAATTTAAGAAATAGTTCAACACAGTGGGAAATACGCTTATTTGCTTTCTGGCTATAAGAGATGAGAAGATGGATACCATGATGCAGAAGATGGTTAGCTTAGCATAAAGAATGGAAGCAGCTATCCAAGAGTAATGAGATATTCCTCTTTAGCATGTTACATCGTGTTTGTTCGGTCCATCCAAAGACAAAGTGGAAAGTAAAAACATACAACATGTTAATCGTGAGCTTTAGAGGTACTAAGGAGCCGCTAGCTGTTTCTATTCTTTATGCTAAGCTACGCTAAGTTAGCCACCCGCTGGCCGACAGATATGAGAGTGGTATCGATTTTCCCTCCTACTGTAACTCGCAGTAAGAAAACAAATGAGCGTATTTCCCAACGTGTCGAACTCCTTTAATTTACCTCATCTTCTACCACTGGCTGTGGTACTTCTTCCACCGTCTGCAGGGAAGGAAAAATTATTTGTTTTCCCATTCGTTCAAATGCTGAATTCATTCAAATGCTGAATGAAATGCAATAAATCATGGGCTGACTCATCTGTCATGATGGAGATTTACAACAGAGATTAATTGGTGAGTGAATTAATTTGTCAAAACATGAAATATAGTCGTCCTTTTTATAAACTGCAAATGCCAAATTTCATGTGTGTTAAGTGAAATGAATGAAAGATTATGTTTGGTTCAGCGTAATAATTGGTACATCTGGTACACCATCATGTCAGAGGCGCCTGTAGAGTGAAGAAAATTAAGAATTAATATTCCCAAGCACTTCCTGCTGATTTACCTGCTCTTCTACAACTAGCTGTGCCACTTCCTCTGCTGTCTCTTGAGCTTCAACATTTTGTTCGCTCTGAGCAAATGAATCAGAACACGTAAAAAATAAATCTATGCATCGTGATTAGAGGTTTGATCAGAAGATTTTTTTTCCACTCCCTGAAAGAAGACAAAACCCCAAGAGTGAGAGCTCTCCTTTTGATTTACCTGGACTTCTACAACTGGTTCTGGCACCTCCTCTGGTGTCTCCTGCAGAGCAAAACTAATTTTTTTATTGCGAAGAGATTCAAATTAAGAAAATGCTGTCATTTACTGTATGTCTTTTAGGAACATCCTGAAAAGATGACTCGAACTCTGTGAGGTTACCTGTACTTCTACAACTGGTTGTACCTCTACTTCTACTGCTGGCTGTGGTGCCTCCTTGTTTGTCTGCAGGACAGTGAAGGAATTGTTTTGCTGTTAGTTAAAGCCAGCAGGACAGAATGGAAATGTCCTCATGAACAGAGAGAAAGTTTTAATCATGAAATGCTTAATGTGTTAGCACGGTAATGCATGCTGACTGATATGAACTGGTTAAAGGAATAGTTTGACAGTTTGGGAAACATTTACGAGCTTTCTTGGAGAGAGTTAGATGATAGGATCTGTGCCGCTCTCGTGTACGGAGCAAAAGTCGGGAGGTGATTAGCGTAGCTTAGCATAAAGACTGGCAGCAGGGGGAAACAGCTAGCCTGACTCTCTCCAACATTTAAAAACAACTGTTGTTTGCAACAATATTCATTTACTGATAGCACAGATCAAACAGGCTGCAGAGGTGCTGATGCTGTAGGCATATTTGTATATTCTTCAGCCTTTATGCTATGCTAAGCTAGGCTAATCGCCTCCTAATTCAGTGCACAGACCTGAGAGTGGTATCCATCTTTTTATCTGACTCTAAACAAGACAGCAGAAAAGGCGTGTTTCCCAAAATGTTGAACTATTTTTTCGATCTTTATACTACAGTACAATACATCGTGAACATATGGACTGTGGTAGAAACAGTGGTGTTAATATAAGGCCATTTTTCCAGAGAACCCTTTTGACCGAAGTCACATTATTTATCGCTTGTCAGGATAAATACTAACTTACACAACTGCTGCAGGTTCCAATTTGGAAACAGCAAATTGTTCAGTTTCTTCCACCTCCAGACAAACCAGCTCGTGTTCAGTTAGTAACAGGATGAGCCATGGTCAGTTTGAGAATATGATAATCTACTGTACCACTGGTGCGGTCTTGGCCGGGGCATTGGCTCCACTTGCTGAAGCGCCTTTGCCTTTGGGTGCCTTGATACCTATCTGTACCTCAAATTCACATACAGTATGTTTCACACTACGTTATAATGTGACACACTGTGGAACATGCAGGCACTGAAAGTCTACATGATTAACAATCCCTTTAAAACAATGATCTCATCTTGCAATCTTCACTTTGCCGTTTATTTACCTTTGAGCGGAACAATTTGCTCAGAGTATCTTTGGCAGATTTTCCTTTTGAGGCCTCGGGTTCCTTCGCAGCAGCTTTTGGTTCTTCTTTTGGTGTGGGTTTTACAGGTTTGGCAGCTGGCTCTCCTTTGACTTCCATTTTCGGTGGCTCTGGAGGAGGGGGTGGTGGGATAGACATTCCTTTGGGTGCTGCTGGGGGCTCAGATACTTGTGCAACCTATTCAAGAGAGCATGTGTTAAAATAACGGTTTGATAAGGTATGTCTCCTTTAACAGCAAATACATTTAGGTGAGCTACGATGAGATAAACACGAAGAAATGATCAAACTTTTTTGTCCAACATAAGCTATTAAGATGGAATTAGCTTATAAAATAAAACATAAGCAAATAAAATGGCCTTTCTGTGTTCACACAACTATAGAAATAAACACTTTATGGGCAATGTGCTCACAGTAGTGGTTGCCGCTGGTTGGCTCTCCTTCTGGGACTATTTGGCAACAGAAAAAGGAAGCGGTTAGAGACACAAAGTCAAACTGCAGCGAACAAATATCTGAAAAAAGCCTGCGTGTCCTAAGGCAATTGGAGAACTTATTGATTCTTTAGAAATTAAATGTATTTTTGGGGAGAATCAGGGAATTCAAGCAGGAACAGAAATGAAATGCCAGCTAGCAACCGGCAAAAACTTTCATTTTCTAGACCTGCAATCCTCCTGTGTTCGATATAAGATAATCAAACCTCCACCTTTCTTTGACGCAGCTTTGTAAAGCATGATATAAAATGGAAACTGAAATAAAATCATCCTGATGATACTATTATCTTCAGTTAGTTATAAGTGATGTGATGAGACGTCTGGTCACCTGATCTTTTGTAGCATCAGGAGTTGCTGTTTCCTTTTTGGTTGTTTTTGTGGGAGTCACCTGTGCAGCAATACAAGAAAATAATCTGTCTTTAATAACTTTTATTCATGCCACACCTAAAAAAAAAAGAAGGGAATACAAGACGCCCGTCACTCAAATGTTAAATGTCTTTGCATTATAATACTGCGTGGAGCTGTAATGTTAAACATCCAGAATCAGCATATACATAGCTGATGTAACAGGGACAGAAAATGAATTATTTAGATAAAACAGAAGCCTTTCATGAACGCAGACATAGGCCTTTATGGTAAGCTAACTGAGGCACACTGAGGCCCCTGACAGAGCACATACAGTACATGCGCTGTCATTGTGACAGCCATTGTGCTCCGGAGATGGCGTAGGCCTGCCCTCGCTCTATCTTCACAAATCTCAACTTCCAACTTGCACAGGCCTCCCTTGTGAGCTCACACTATGGGTTGAACAATAGGCCACCACATTCCCGCATGTTCAAAGACTTGATTAGCATGGGGCTAGGGCAATGGTAACTCTTTAAAACGGCATGAATCCAAAAGACAGCACGATGAAGAGGAAATACAATAGCTGCTTGTTGAAGGTTTTCCATCAGGCACTGTCATCGTGGCAGATTCAGCTATGGATGCCGTTATTGGCCTGTTTCACATATCTCAACATAGAATAAGAGCAATCACACACACACACACCGATCAAAACTGAAAACAACATCTTCACCAGTTAATTCATTATCCCTGATTTACACTTTATCAGGCAAATTACCACATTTCTTGGCTTCAGTGAGGCTTTTAAGTAAAAAATTGGAACACAAATTAACTTAATTTTTGTTGTTTGAGCAGCTGTTCGCCTTCAGTAAGAGTTGGCGACAACAAGGGTGGATTTGTTTTTGCACTTTTGATTACAGCAGTTCTTCAATTAATTCTCTCCAAGCAGCAGTCTAATTTTACAAGAGAGGCAATTAGAAATATCAAGAAGCGCGTACAAACCACACTCAATTTCTCAAATCG
Organism: Nibea coibor; assembly: GCA_023373845.1. Lineage (NCBI taxonomy): Eukaryota > Metazoa > Chordata > Actinopteri > Sciaenidae > Nibea > Nibea coibor. Next base: position 23,387,267 of record CM041717.1, on the reverse strand, counting down.
TGTCACTTACTAGTGTTTTGAAGAAGTTCATAACTGGATTCTCTTCGGGGAGACTGTCCGCTTGGATTTCCACAGGTTGACTGTTTCCGTTGTCAGTTTCGGGAGCTTTTTCCTCCTCTGAGCTCTGGTCTAGAGTCACACTCTCTGGCTCCGTTAATGATTCTGATTCTTGGTTTAGGTTAGCTGTCTCCTATACACCATCACAAAGAATTAGCCTTTGAGAATTATGTTAGAGCAGCGGAGCTGATATGCAAGCAGTGAGTGTCTTAATCGCAGCATTGAGATGGGAGCACAATTCCAACCATGCCTCTGCCTACTCGGGGCATTGTCAACAATCACCCTTTTATTAATGTTTGTGTCCCACCCCTCACTCATTGATATTCAACAATGTGTGAGAGTTATGCTCTGAGAAATGTCAGGAAACTCAAATACCTTGCTGTATCTTCATGGCATCTTTAAACTGGTCGACCCTGATTTTAAGATTTTTTTTTTGTGAATTTGTTCCCTTCAGTTTTGCTTCAATGTGGCCTGATTAAAATATTGTTTTAAACTAAGTTGCAGCTGTTCTTTTTTCTGGACGAAGGCCTCCTGCTTCTCACTAAACACTGACCAAAGGAATGCAAATAAATTATGTATAAATTCATGAATGAATAAGACATTCCTCAAGCCTTTAAAGCCGGTGCTTTCATTTTGGATTTTATTGGAAAATGTTTCAGTACTTTACAATGTGAGCTTTGTGTTGGTGATATATACAAACAGAGGCACTTTGCTTTATTATAAAACACAAATCATTTTACAATCCAGTTGTAATTACTTCCAAATGCCATTAAACACACGATAGACCAATATTTTTACAAACAGAAACAGTTTCTTCAAAACTTTACTGTTGTTCTTTGTTTGGAGACACATGAATGCTGACAGTAATAGTGTATCCCACTGAAGACATCTTGAGACCACCAAGGCTATACGCTGAGTCTACAACAACTGATGTACAAGCTGACTGCAACCTATCAAGTAAACTGTTCATGTCTGTGCTTAAAATGGTTTCTGCGCTTTGGGTTGAATCTGTTGATTCATTCTCTGCCTCCTCTCCCTCTGTGATCTCTGGTGCTTCTTCATCTGAAGTCACGTGGTTAAATTCAGTTTCAACGTCTTCCGTAATGATTTCTTCCGCAATGGTCTCAAGAAGAGCCTCGACGCGCTCTGCGACGGACTGATCTGAAGCGGCAACGTTCTCGATGATCCACGGTGCTTCCTCTGCTGTAGTCACTACGTTACACTCAGCCGTAATGTCTTCCATGATGATTTCTTCTACGATGGTCTCAAAAACAACCTCGGCACACTCTGCCATAACTTCATCTGAAGTGCTTATGTCAACGGTAGCTGAAACATCTCCAGAATTATCCATTTCATGTATTATCTCTTCTGTGACTTCATCTACCATCGTCTCAACGATTAACACTAGCATTTGTGACTCAAGAAGGCTCGCACTCTGTTCCACAGGCTCTTCAGAAATTACAGCACTGGGATCAGTTGGTTCTTCCACAGCAACCACTGATGGGGCGACATTGTCCTCTACAAGTTCCTCTTGTACTGATGCACGAGGCTGAGACTCTCCTGCGACCAGTAAAACATCATCAGATGCTTTAGTTTTTATTTCTACAGGGTCATTGGAACCGGTAACCTCTCCTCCAGTAGATGGAAGATCTTCATGCATTTGTGACTCAAGAAGGCTCGCACTCTGTTCCACAGGCTCTTCAGAAATTACAGCACTGGGATCAGTTGGTTCTTCCACAGCAACCACTGGTGGGGCGACATTGTCCTCTACAAGTTCCTCTTGTACTGCAGCGCGAGGCTGAGACTCTTCTGTGACCAATAAAACATCAGCAGATGCTTTAGTTTTTATTTCTACAGGGTCGTTGGAACCGGTAACCTCTCCTCCAGTAGATGACTCAAGGACAGTGGTATCATCCTCCACACTTCCAGGCACTGCTTCAAAATCATTTGATAAAGCCTCTATAGCTTCTTCATTCAACTCCTCAGCAGTTGTCTCATGTGGGTCTTCTGAAATGGTAAGACTTGTATCTCGTTCTCCAGACAGGGGAAGAAAAACTGTTGCAACGATCACCTCTTCTTCCAGGGGGATGTCGTTGTCCATCGCAGGGTCCTGAGGAGGGATGGCACTAAATTCTTGAGAGAGGACATCGATTGCTGCTTCTAGTATCACCTCAGTTTTGTCTTTGACAATGGCAGGACTTGGTTCTGCTTCTTCAACAGTTCGCTCATGAACAATCACATCTTCACCAACCTTAGCACTCTCATCTGTAGCAGTAACTTCAGGAATACACTCAGGCTTCACTTCATTATCGGGAGAATTTAGAGTGTCCTCCAAAAGTTCCTCAATGGTGATGAGCTCGTTGGAAAGAGCCTCTTCTTCACTTACATCCTTGACCTCAACAGCATCTTCAGTGACCTCTTCATGGACAGATTCCTCCTTAACTAGAATTTCTGTCGCAACAGGCTCAGAAAGTTCTTCGACCTGGTTTGCAGATGTTGGATTTGGCTCCTCGCAAACACCCTCCGTGATTGCTTCCGCCACGGTTGTCACTGGCTTTTCGTCTAGGGAAGGAAGGCCATTTGCTTCCCCGGCCTCAGGAGTGACAGCATTACACTCAGGTTCAGCGACTTTAATCACCACTACATCAGCTGACACCTCTCTGGCTCCTTCAATATTGTCTTCAGTAATTACTTCATCTACGCATGGCTGTGATGTGTTTACAGCAGCAAAGTCAGAATCAGAATCAGCAGCGAAAACCGCCTTAACACAGTCTGCCACCACTTTAGGGAGGCTGAAAGAGAAGTCCAGCGGCACAGTTTCATCAATATTATCATCTTCTGTAACTATTTCACATTCTGTAATGGATTTGTTTGGAGTAAGTTCTGGTTCTGCAGAAATTTCTGGCATTTCAGGAACGTCGGTTTTGATGTGGCTGATTTCAAAATCGTCTATAATTTCTACTCGCTCCGCTCTGAACACTACATTCTCGTACACATAGTTCCCCATGATGACCACTTCTTCGGTGCTGATCTCAGCTGTCTGGTCGCCTCGGAGTTCCTCATCTGCCGTCTCTTCAAAAACCTCCTCGGCCATGACAACAGATTCATTAAGTTGCTGTTCGTTGTCAGTTGCTGCCGTCTCGACAACGACTTCTTCCACCAGGCTCTGAGTATTTATGGTTGTATCGTCATCACCGCCAGTTTGCGTTGAAATGTCTGCTCCGGTTTTTGTGTCCGTTTGCGTTGATATTTCAGCTTTTTGACGTAGACTGAAGTCCTGTCTATGCTCAGCGATGATCGTGGTGGCAGCTTCCTCTCCAATGGAGCCCAACTCCTTTATCATGAGAACATTCAAGTTTAGATGAAATACAGTTGTTCTTGGTTCCGGAACAAATATGAAAACCACGTGCATGATCACACTGTGAGTCAGCAGCAAATTAAACAACAGTCCTGCAATAAATACCCGAACAAATACTGAGAAGAAAACGTTTTAATTGCTGTTGATATAATACTACAAATCTTTAAAACTGGTTTAACACGCAACTGAAGTCTCTGAACTAACAACAACTTTAAAAGTAAGGTTTTATTTAGGGCTGGTGTGCATAATGTTTTAAAAATGTTGAGGGCTTGTTAGTGACGCATTTGTTTCATGATTACAGAAATGAGTTATTTCTTTTCGTGCTGTATGACTTTAGACTGGTTTATGTTCTACTATGTAAATCAAATTTAATGTGATTTCATGCAGGCTGGCAGGCAGACTGGTTTAGTTAGTGCAGAACTGTAAAAGATAAGATAAATCTAATGAAAAGACCAAAACCAACAAATCATTAGCCTCCTCTTAATGCTGTCTGACTTCCCTACTCTCCTGTTGCAGCATGTAAATCTTCAACCATGCCTTTAAAAAGAATATAGTTATTATTTCAAGGGTAAACCATTTTCTGAAAGAGCTGGAGACTTCTGAGGACTACATTTAGTGGAGGCTTTACTCCTTCCACCAGCTGGACATGTGGAACCCAGTCTAAGTAAACTCTATTTGTATGAGATGAATTCAAACCATTCTCTCCTTGAATACTCCCCCTGTTTTCTCGAGATATTTACTGCCTCCATTAGGGATAAATTTAGACGCATTATGACTCCAAGAGTATTGGTCTCCCAACCTCTTTGACCTCAGCAGCAAAGCCGCACACAGAGCACACAGTCATGTGCTACATGTCCCCAGTTACCCCTTTGACCCAGTCTTCATACTGCTCCCATCCAGTCGCAGATACATGCCCTTAAAACATCTTAGTAACTGTTATGTGCATATGAGATGTGAATCTATGTGTGATTATCTCAGTACAACAGTGTGCTCAGTTTTAAGCTACCATGCTTTCACAGGCAGCACCTGTTGGTATCAGTATCAACTCATTGTTGGTTTTTTGTCTTTTCGTGGTATTAGTATTAGTAGTATTGTAGTATTAGTAGTATTGTTTAAAAGTTAACATGAAAGCTGACTCACCGGCTGTGCCTCAGTAGCAGGAACACTTACATCTGTCGGATCATCGTTTGAGATCTCTTTTTCTTGAACGCTCTCGACCGGTTCAGCCGGAGGTTCTGCCTTCTTCTTGAACATTTTGCCGAAACCTCGAACTTTTTCTCCTTTATTTTTCTTTGCTTCTTCCTTCTTGACGGTGGGTTCAGGGGTTGCAGGAGTTGCAGGGGGTTCAGGGGTTTCAGGCTTTTCAGGGGTTGCAGGGGTTTCAGTGGTTTCAGGCTTTTCAGGGGTTTCAGGGGTTTCAGAGATAACCGGAGCCTCGGCTTTCTGAGCAACTGATTCGACTACCACACAGTCAGTGTGGTCAGTTGATACTATGGCATGGTTTAAGGACAGAGGCCCACCATTTTCTTTGACTATGGTCTCACCGTTAACTGCAAAAGAGAAGAAGACATTATCAAATAAAACATTAAATGGCTGACCCATGAACCAAATTTCAAAACTGAAGTCCATGTTGCAATAATTTATCTTGTGTAATTTATCTCTGTGAGGAACTTTTGCACAGGTGCCAAAAGTTTAGCATTTGCTAGTTGCAGTGGTCCATGAAGTAAACATGGGCTAGTCGATGTGAGTAAAGTGACATTATCATCTCCAGGGTCAACATTAGCTCTTAGACAAACTCAGGTTTCAGTAGGAATCCTACAGCATTACTGTCAGTGCAGGCAGACAAACCACACCATGACAGGTTAAATAGTAGGTCCTTGTCAATATCAGAGGCTACGCCTATAGTTTACATTGGAAGACTCGAGACACAGTCCAGCTGGGAGTCACTGTGTTTACAAAGTATTATACGAGTCCAAAGGACTGATCCAACGTAGACATGGACAGATCAGCTGATTGTGTTTGTCATGGACTTAGGTACCAAAATGTTAAGATAAGATAAAAGACAAAATAAAGAACAGTAAAAATAAGTTGAAATCTAATCTTCTCTCATCGTTACATCCTCCAAATATAGAGAAAAATATGTCATTATGTATTTATATATGACGTATTGTCACTCAGACAGCTAAGCCGGCATCGTTCATTACTTTTCTGTTAATTATCTTAACAAGAAGACATGAATGAATCTCACTCACAGTCCAGTCCATTAGATGTGATGCTTGCAGAGACGCCATTCACTGATCCATTCTCATGCTTCTCGGGAATTTTCCCATTCTATAAAAGACAATAAAGAAATATTGACAACACTGTGTTAGCTTGGCAGTTCATGTAGAGAAACTTGCATCGACTTTTTCTTCATTCATTTGTTGTGGCATTTGTATCATCTTACCTTTGTTAGCTCTTTGCTCTTGGAGTTCTCGTTTCCCATTTTTCCCACTTGAGATCTGCAGTCAAAGGTTGACTTTGAATTTCAGATTCAACTGAAAAAAATTAAATTAAAAAAAATATAGTTTTGCTACGTTGCATTGGCAAGCAATCAGCAGTCTTTAAGCGATCGACTTACCATTCAAACATCTTACCTTGTTACACTCCTGCAAACCAAGCAAGTGATCTCCTCCTTAAGAAAAAAAACATATGAGAAGCGTTGTCCCTGTCAGAGAGTCACTGATCCTGCCCAACTGTGTATATACAGGCTATTGTTAGCAGGCTATTTTATGTGTGCTTTAAAATGGGTGGGACTGTTTTTAAGTAATCAATTGGATTTCCTCCAGTGAAAAGCCCGCCATACGCCCAGCAGAGTGTTGGTGCTCATTAGGAAAGGCACATGATTAGCTCATCATAACCTCTCTCCCCGTGGAATATTGGGAAAACACCCCAACGACATGAGAATGAGGTTACGCTCTCTGTCAATCAAAGCCTTGATGATAAGTTGGTGCTGGTCGACTTTTGAGTGACAAATATAACAGGAATGAAACAGGATGCGTGTTAAGGATATCGTCCTGGCATGTTTCCATGTTTCTGTGACAACAAAAAATAAATAAATGTTTGCACTCACAGTCATGCTCTACTAACCTGCTTATTTTGGTTTCCAGAAATCTTTAAGCGTGTTATGATTTAGGTCATTATGATCAGGAAGTTTTAAGGATTCAGATTTAGAGTTTGTTGATCACAAGAACAGCAAAAAAAACAAAACGACACTGACGTGAAGTGCCTTAAAAATACCCGCTGTACTGCTTTGATATTTTATCTTGCAAGCAGCAGGTATCTGCAGCATTATCAGAGTCAATCAAGGCACACAAAGAGCTCTGTAATGAAATCATCTGCCTTTAAAGACTTCCACATAGTCATGTTTGGACGTCTCTGAGGGCCTGTCAATGCGTCAATACACGCAGGACGATCTGAGAGACGTTCAGGGATCAGAGACAAACTGACTTTAGCTCATCAACTGAGCTTTTATTATTCTCATCCCTTCTGTTTGGTGCGTCTGTGAGTAAGTGATCATGCTGACAAAAGCTCCTTAAACACTCATTTTGTTTTATCCTTCATCACCTCTAAGAATTTAAGCCTCTTTGTGCCAATCAACCAAAGCACAGTTGAGTTCATTTTTTTTTACCACAAATAATTGCAAAATAAACTGCAAATGTGCAGCATTTATTGAATTTATTATGACAAGGATTGGAATCCGTGAACACAATGTGCCGATTGTAGCCTATAGCCTGCACATTGAGGTGGGAGTTGGATTCCCCTGTTTGGATTGTGCACTTTTGACTTCATGCAAAGGCCGACAGCCTTTGAGCAGCTGAGAGACCTCAAGCAAACTCTTTATGGCGTACCAACGCAATGGCAGCCCACTAGTTTTATTAGCGGAACAACCCTTACAAAAAATGCCTCGGACGTCGAGTTATTGAACTCAGATAACGGCATGATTTCTTGATGATTTTCATACGGTGCACTTCATTGACATCTTCTGCAGCTACAGTCAGAATCGGATTAATAGTGCTCTGTCGAGCTTTTGGTGGATGAATTATGTAAATATTTGAACTTGGGTGCAGTTCTGTTTGCTGTAGAAATATTTACATAGCAGCAGTTCCGGTTTGATATAACAACTAGTTTGACATATTGTAAGCAAGTCTGCACATTTCTAGAGGTAATTAATGAAACTGGCTTAATTCTCACTTATGGGCGACATAGATAAAATATGTTTGTTTACTGGGCGTTGAAAGGGAAATGGCCATGTTAGGGGCCATGTTTGATGCCACATTACACCACCTAGCTTCCCTTTAAAGCAAGTTTAAGGTATGTAAAGAACAATAATATGTTATTAAATGGACAAAAGTAAATTAAATGTTATTTCTCTGTCATACTCCAGGCTCTCTGGGCCGCTAGGTGGCGGTGTAGCTTTGTTGTTGTGTTGCGTCTCGCTGTCTTTGTGCAGCCGAGGAAGCCAAGATGGCAGCCACCACCATGAAGGGACCTGTAGTGAGTTTAAATTGACAGAAATTATGTTTTAAACGCGGGAAACTGTCGTTGTTATTTCATCTGGAGGCAGAAATAAATCTGCGGAGCTGTATGTGGGGATAAAGCCCTCATAGATAACGGTGTCAGTTACATCTAAAAGCTTGGTCACACCCTCGTGCAGCCCATGACAGCGATAGTAGCCGCGGTTGCTAACGCACTAGCTCGCCTTAGCTAGATATTTCTCTACTCTTATATAACCGAGAGTTCACCGGACTAATTATGATAATGAGAGTCACGATTGGTAATTAAACGAGAGGTGTGCTAGTGTGACAACGGTGACGGTGCAGAACTCAAACCGACGTCTGTAGCTTGATAGCTAACGCTGCTAGCTATTCAACCGGTGTTTCGGTTTAACGGGTGACCATGTTACCTGGGGTCTTTGGTTGCCGTAGTTACGACAGCCGTTGAAACTCGAGAATACGTATCTGTCAAAAGAAATACAAAATAATTAAATAAAATAACAAAATAATAATTAATAATTTATTTTACATTGTAGCGTTAATAAAAATAAACCAAACACGGAGCCACTCATTGGGACAGCAGCTATGTAGCTTCCTGTTTTCAACGGTTTGCGGTCACCGGTTGACATGGTCTCTCTTCAAACCGTAACACCGGCGAACGTTAGACATGATTTAACTTGATTTCCTTTTTGTTGAAACTCGACGTGAATATGTATCTGTGTCAGCAAGACACCAAATACGTATCAAGTATTTTAATTTTAAACTATAACGTTAATAAAAAAAAATAAAAAAGCCATTCATTGGGACAGCTGTGTTACCATGTTGCTGCCGGTCACCGGTTAACATGGTCTCCCTTTAAACCGTAACACCGTTAGTTAGTTGATTTAACTGTTCCTTTGTGTTTGCAGGCTGTTGAAGATGTGAACGTCACGTTTGAAGACCAGCAGAAGATCAACAAGTTCGCCAGGAACACGAGTCGGATGACGGAGCTGAAAAATGAGATAGAAGCTAAGAAAGTAAGAGTCAGTCAGCCGTGTCACGCACAGCTGGGTTTAAATGAACGTAGAGATGACAGCGGTCATGCTGTAAGGTAGTTTGTTTTACAAAGAGATATTTCAAATGGTCACCAACCTAATCTACACCTCTTAGTTCAACGTGGTCCAATTCCTCAGATCCAACCTTTAATGGTGACTGTATGGTTGAATCAACACTTAGTTTGTCCAGCTGAGTCACAGTTAAGTGTCGTCTGAGGGCCGTGCAGCTCATAAATCACTAAAACTAATCTGTTAACAGCCCCAATTGAGACTTTATAATATCCCGTCGATGTCTCCACGCAGAAGTCGCTGCAGAACCTTCAGGATGCCAGCGATGACCTCATGATGTTAGACGACGACTCCCTATTGATCCCTTATCAAATTGGCGACGTCTTTGTGAGCCACACCCAGGAAGAAACACAAGAGATGCTGGAGGCTGCAAAGGTAGGTTGTTTTTTTTTTCTTACACCACTTTTCACACTCTTCAGGCTCGTAATCACCAGTGAAAGACCCTGATTAGGCCAAAGTCATCAAGCTGAAGTGCTGATTTAGGAAGGCATTTGATGAGAAATTAGCCTCTAGATTTCTGTCAAATAACAGAAAATACTTTAAAAAATATTTCAAACAACATGTCAGATCACAAACTGTGTTCAGCAAGTTTGTACATGTGTGACTAGCATTTTCTTGTACATGATCATTTTTTAGCTTTAATGCCAAATTACATCATGAGCCATTCAAGAAAAAGAGAATGAAGCATCGCCTTGTGACTTAGACCGCTTTTATTTCATCAAATATTAGTTTTAATTGTCCTGAATCAACATTTTTATAACCCAGTTGGACTGAACAAACAGCTATCAAGTCTACTGAGTTTACTCTGCGCAGATTCCTGCCTCTGGTGGTACATTACTTAAGCAAAATAAAGCCATATAACCTGATAGAAAACGTGGTTTCAGTGAGGCGTAGAGATATTGTAGACTCTGAGCTTCCTGCTCTCAAAAATGGGAATGTGAAAGCCTCTATGATCGGCCCATTAGCCCTTTTATACATCAGCGAGTCGCTGCTGATTAAAACATTATAACAAAGTTGAGGATGTGAAACAACCAACAGACTCTGAAGTCATGTTTTAACATGAGTCGGGCCTTAAGTGTTATACATATTCATGTAATATTCTGCAAAGAGAATCTCACTTTGACAAATGTGGCTGTCGTGTAGTTGATTACTGTTAGTAACTACACAGATTCTGCTCAGTGCCCGTTGATTTAGAGTTATTGCTGAGCTGCTATAAATCACAAATGCACAAAGAATAATGTGTAAATCTGACAGTGTTCATCTGTGATGGAGTTTGAAAACAGTAAATGTTGTATACGACGCAGTCTTTGAACTTGTACTTCAGATTTTGTAGCTGAGAGTGACTGAGTTGCCGAAGTACTTTAAATAAATGCGTCACAGCAAAATGTTTTTACGCATGTATACAGTGTTTTTTTATCAGGTCATGGGTCAAAAAGATTTGAGCCCAGATTGGCGTCATGTCAGGTAAAGGGTGCATTCAGCTGCTGTAGATGTTCTAAATTTAGCAAAAGTTCAGTGTCGACACCTCATTGGACCAAGTTTACTGACAGAATATGTTTTTAGAAATGGCATATTTCAACAAAATGATGAACAAGAGTTGGACGAGAAGATTGATTCCACTGTAAATCTGAAGCTACGGCCTGGAAACATCTATCCTGGCTGATAATTCACATGTTACATTGTTTGTTTAATCTGTGCTGAAGACGACAGAGGGACTGTTTCTTTGCCAGGTGCGGTGACTTCTTAGTGTCTCCACAGGTTGCCTTACAACCTCAAGACTCCAGACGTGAGAGTGTAAATAAGCAAACAAGCATCGTTCATAAAGTGTGGAAGTGTTCCTTTAAGTAGACGTGCGGAGACGTTTGGAACAGCAGTAAACCGTCCACAGCAGTTTATCAGGACACGGCAGTTCAGGCGGGCTTTGACTCCACTCCCCCCAGCCTGGCTCAGGCCTTGTTCAGCCAGATGGCGGTGCCACAAAGAGGAGCCTCGGTGCACCTTTGGGAGAAGGGTTTGGTAGTTGCTGTTGCACCGTATAGAGATGGCAGGCATGCACCAAGAAGGAGTGCAGATTAGAGGTTGTCCTCCCCCTCCGTCACGTCCAGGATCGTCCTGTTTGTCTTTGTGTTTGCTGCCGTTTCATCGCACAACAAAGCACCCCCACACAGGCGTCTACTGATTGATGTGGCGCAGTCTGCTACACACACTGAATGACAATTATGCTGAGGACAGCTCACTTTTCAGTCTGCTGATTATAATTTAGAGCACATTTATATACATACTAATTTGCCATATTTTCTTTCCTCATCACATTTTCTCCCACTGCCCTCAGAACGTGTTTTCACTGAGTCAGCTCGCGTGAGCGTTTTATTAAAACAGGTTTAAGGAAATGTCATACACCCCTTAATGCTTGTGTCATGTGGAGAATTTAAGTGATCGGACTTTCCATGTTCTGTGATCAGGAAGCGCTGGAGCAGGAGGTCAAAGGCCTCGAGGAGCGAGTGTCAGCGATACAGCAATTGCTGGGCGACCTGAAGGTCCAGCTCTACGCCAAGTTTGGTAACAACATTAACCTGGAGGCAGATGAAAGCTGAGTGCTGAAATGGACAATGACAGCTGCCCCGACGTGGACTTTTTTTTTTCTCCTCCCATGCAGCTCACAGAACGTTTGCCAAACAAAGCATCAAGTAGGACTCTGCATGAACGGCTTAGATTCACAGCTTCTGGCTTTTGTTGACACACACACGATGTATCCGTCTTCAGTTTAGTTTCAGCAAACGAATTCACAAGGACGACAAAGGTAAAGATTTGGAGATGAAATAAATGCACATCGTTTCTACCGTATTTTAATTGGTCCTTTATTTAATGTGTTATATCAGTGTACTGAACTGTCTTCACATTAATGACTGGAAAGTGAAAGCCCTTATTCAGTCAGCTTGACCTAAATTCACTCCCAAGTTGAGTTGATTAAATTAAGTCCGTCTGTTACTGACCTCAATGTTTGTCGTCTTTTACCCACTTGGCTGTGGTGGGAAATCTTGTTAGAGGGACAGCAGTGGGTGTATTTCTTCGTCTGGTCACAGATATCTCAGGCAGAGACAAAGAAGTCTGACTGCTAGGAAACAACAACCGAACTCATAATCTGATCAGAAAACGGACTGTTAGGTTCTAATCAGTATATTACCACGCTGATTTTACCAGTGGTGGTATTCAAATCCTCAGAAATACTCAATTACAGGTCAAAACTCTGCATCTAAAATCCTTGTAAAAGTGGAAACATGTCATCAGTAAATGCACCTAAAGTATCAAAGGTAAAAGTGCCTCCTCTGTAGAAAATGTGTGATATATAAAGTCTTTTATTAAGAGATAAATACCGATGCATTGATGTGCACTGGTGCTGATTTTAACTACTTTATGGACAGTTTAGTTCAGAGGCTGATCGGGCCCCCTTCAAAAGGTCGCCAGATAAATCTGAGGGGTCATGAGATGATTAATGAGAGAGGAAATAAAAAAAAAAACAAGTTCTGCAACACAAATCTGCAGAGACCTTCTTTTCTTATCTTAATTGAGGACTATTAAATAATTTGACCTCTTATCTTTTTGTGGAATATTAAATAAGTTGACCTCTTCGGGTCTCAGAGAGTTATTTAAATAAAATCTAAGAAATTGTCTGTGTGCTGGAACTGCTAACAAACTCATGGACATCTTAAACATGACAACGGACCCAAAGTAGACGTCGCTCTGTCGGCGGGTTAATGCCCAAAAAGACGAGAACGGCTGTTACACCTCGTGTGTTTTTATGTAAAATTTAAATCTTAGATGTAGCTGTCAAATAAAAGTAGTAAAAAGTCCAATATGAAATACACGACTATATAAAATCATCCTGACAGTCATTGCTGTCCACGTGTTTGATTTAAATGGTTATTACAAAAGCTAAGATTACCTCTAAGTGCCTTTTAGCCCAGAAGAAAGTCTCTTCATTAAATTTAAGAAAGCAGCCGCGCACTTCGTGAACGCGTTCCTGCACAGTTGGTACAGAGACCGATTGTTCCTCATGTGGTTTAGAAAAACTGATGATCAGATGAGCAGATCAAATGCCTCTTTAATGGTAAAACCTGTGAAACAAAGGGAGGGAAAGGACTTCCTGTGCACACAATAGATATGAAATGATCAGGACGTGTCACTCAAAATGTTAAAGGTCCGGTGTGTGTTCATTCGTGTGTAATCACCTGAACACAACAGTCCTAATTTTTACCTCACCTTAGAGTGATAATTTGCGTTTTTTTTTTTTAAGTTTCACGGCCGCTGCAGTTTCTTCTTTTATGCTTGAAATGAAAGGCTGAGGTGAGGGGTATTCAGTCGGTGCATTCTGCACCACTAGATGCCTCTAAATTCTACACGCTGGACCTTTAACACATACAGGACATGAGTATTTGTGATTTGGTCTAAAACAAACACATGCAGCGACACGTAACTAAAATGACTAAAAGAATGAAAATATTTAGTCCAGCATTGAAGCAAAAATATGAATAAATAACCAATAAGACGTATATGTAGAGTTTATTTAGACGTTTCTGTGTTAATCACATAGGAAAGAAACAAGTAGAGAGAAGGTAACTACAGAATTTAAGTAGTTTAGGTTGAAAAAGTCTGTAGCTTTCATGACAGGAAGACTATGTGATGCTGTATTTCATAAACTGTCTCTGATAAGACAAAGAGCCAGTCTTGGAAAAATCATTCCCACGTTTGTGGTCGCACGTGAGGACTACTGAATGTGCAGAAATGAGATTATAGGTGCCAGATAGATAAGAGTGTATGTTTTATTATGGTAATTACTGCTGCATCAGGTCAGTGAATCTCTCCATGAAACAAAACGAGCGCCCTTAAAGCACGAGATTAAACTAATGAATTCAGGTGAAATCTAGATTTTTGTTGTTGTGGGAATATCCTCGCCTCGTTTTTTTTTTCCAGATAATTCTCTGCATATCCTGGATGGTTGGTGGCTCCCCACAAAATATCAACAATGCACAAACCTCATTAAAATGTGCCCTCAAGTGTGGCCTGCATGAGCTAATAAAATGTCTGGAAAAAAAGAGAGAGAGAGAGAAACGGAGGGCTTGAAGTTATAGCAGACACCTCTGGAGGATCAAGATCTCAATTAACAAGTTTTCTCCTCCCGGTAGGTTTCCTGCTGAACATTCATAGCTATGATTAAGAGGAACTCCACCCACACAGACTTGTCTTTATGCACAGCTTGTTAAACCCCGGCTCAGAGGAACACACATGGAAATGACTGGACTTATTTCCCAGATGGCCTTGTTTACTCTGCCCCCTCTCTTTCTTTCTCCGTTCCTTCCTTTCTTTTCTCTTTCCATCTATCCTCACTCCCTTTGCTTCCTCTCTAATGACACAGATGTTGATATTTATCAACCTTGCTGTTGTGCTGAACATTAAGAACTTTCTGACAGCTTCTAAATTGGTGTGTTTTCCGCTGAAGCAAGCCTTTGTCACTAAATTGTCAAATGCGGCGAGAGCGCAGTCTGCTGAGAATCTGATGCTTTATTGATTAGCGTTTTCCCCTCCTCAGATAAAGCTGTAGGAATTTTTTACTAATTAGACTAAAATATGACAGGAACCCAATCTGATTATGTGTCAGAAAATATGGCGCATAATGTATGTGATCTGTGATATTCCTGGGTTTGTTTTGAGCACAGGCTGGCTGCAGTAACAGCAGAAACAGACCAGAGGGTGTCTCTGTCTCACCAGTAATTTTACAGTGAACTCAAACAGCTTTAACTAACATCAAGATGAGCTCTTTGACTTTACTGGATAAGGCTACACATTGTAAATACTGGAGAAATCTGTCAAAGATAAATCAGGGTGCAGAGGAAATTACAGTAATAATTGAGGGGCTCTGTTTAAATGATGTGTCATACTTAACTTCCAGCTCGTGATTTGAGCTCTGGCTGCACAGTGTGACGTGCCACGTCCACCTCTTGATCACGCCCACCTCCTTCCCCGTCTACTTTATCAAAAAATCCAGTCGTCATCGTAGAGAGATCAGCCTGTAGCCGGTGTCTTCCACGAAGAGCCTGTGCACACTTCATCATCCCCACTGCACTGGTGCTACAGTGAAAGATTGTGTTTGCTCACTGTCTCTGTATGTTAGCTTAAATGTCATGAGAGTCAACCCAGACGGTTTGAAAAATCCATAGCAGCTCCAGCTATTCTTCATCACTTTACAGCTGTTCCGTCTCAGCCAGCTTTTTATACATCACGGGCGAGGAGCGATCTCACCGCTCCTCAAAAGCACAACACGACACGCTACCTGTCAAAAGGCCGCGTAGTTCACGCTGAATAATACTTTGTATTCACAAAATAAATAGCTTATTGTTCTTCTGCGTCAGTGCTATTTTTTCCCCACACTTTATGGCCTTTCCGGAATTAGAGTTATTTTCTTGCTGTTTTCTGTCTTCGTTGAACAAACCACAGCAGAGAATTATGTGCTCTGTGTCTTGGACCGAGCTGAAACGAATCGATCAGCAGGAAATGAATCACCCGCTTTTCTGATCATCAGTTGCACCTTTTGTCAAGACAAGACAGGTGATGACATCAAATTGTCACGGCGGTGGTTATTTTTGAGTTTTCTGACATTCAACCGGACTCATTGAACAATTTAGCTGCAGATTTATCGACGTTGATAATTAGTGTTATTTACCCAGTCCAGAGGCCGTCGGGCCTTCTTGTCAGCCAAACTCGAAAAACCCAACTGAATTGTTGAGTGATGGGCCAGGATACGAGGATCCTTAGCCTCGACAGCTGTAGTGGAACACATTACGGGAGGATGTCACGTAAGCTGTATCGTGGGGGTTAAGACCAGAAGCCCTGGAAAAAAGCACAAAGCGAGATTTGAGTGCAGAGAAAAGATCGAGTGTCACGAGCCACGAGAGGCACAAACGCAGCGATGGCACCTGTGTGGACGCGGAACGCAACGAAAGGGCACGCGGCCTAACCTACAGATGGACCGGAGGAACCAGACTCTGAAGACTAATGACTTTGTTGATAACGAATGCTATTCCCTCACTTCCTGTGGACAGGGACTGTGGATTTATGCGCGGAGGCTGAGCGCTATGCCGGGATATCGTCTGTCATTCATTTCATTACTGTCTGTCAAGTTGATCAGCCAAGACAATAAAGGCACAATTCCACTGCGGCAGCGTATGAATCATCTGAATGATGAAGACAAGTCTTTGTGTGGACTGATCCCTCTGTGAGCATCTGTGTGTGTGTGTGTGTGTGTGGCATCAGTGCAGCAATCAGGACTTCTAAGTGCTAAGCACTTTGAAAACAAATTGGTGTCCCAGAGCCAGCATGCAGTGGTTTATTTAAAGATTTGTTTATCTTTCATTTATGAATTGCTGAATTGAAAATTAAAACTTTCACTCGTGTATCATCAAGTCTCTGTCTAGAATGTCTGAAACATGTGGGAGCCTGAGCTTGTAATTTTCCATCAGTTATGTACTTTAATCAGTGACCCCTAATATGCGGAGAATATTACTTCAGAAAGGCATTTCCATATCCACCATGGAACAATAGACTAAATAACTTACCATATGAAAGATAGTGGAACGCTTCCAAATATTTCAATGAATATCATTACCCACGACTAAATTTATGACAGTTACACTGCAAAGACCTTGAAGACAGTGACACATCCAAGCTGTGGGGAGACCGTTGTTCTAAAGAAGTGATGGACAGCTGAAATCTCACCAAACATTTCCCTCTGATTAGGGATTTTATTGTATTTCAAGCTCTATTGAGTTTGTTTTAACCGTTTTAGCCACTAATTATTCATTTTAAGGGAACGCTCGTCCACCACTCTAGTCCAAACTATTGGATGAATTGCCGTTCTAATTCTTTGTACAGTCAGGTTGACATTTTTTAGACGATCAATCCTCGAGATTTTGGTGATTTCCTGCAACTTCCCTTGACTTTTCCCCTCTTGCCACCACGACGAGGACATATTTTGGTTTGCTATGATAATTTGGCACAAATGTTCATGTCCCCCATCGGGATGACTCTAAATACTCTGGTAATTGCATGACTTTTTATCCTTGACATCACGGGGTCAATTTTAATTTGCCCAATTTGTCAAAAATGTAAGATATGGTATTAGTATTGCAGTTGTTGCTGTCATAAATATAGACAGCCAGACAGATTACATTGCTTATGATCAAAAACTACCGACAACAACACAGCTGAGTATCAAACAACACAAGACATCGCAGCCGGCTGACGTCATTCACTAGTCCAACAGCAAGAAGCCCAGCTCGGTGACTAAATGACTAAAATCTCATCCAGTATTTACTCGTCTGGTGGCCTCTTGCTTGGACGCTCTTCAGTTTCTTGTCCTCTGCCGTGTTCACAGCGGCTACTGGTTACGTTGGCGCTCACCCTGGCTCCAGTTCTGGCATGACACTGGCTCCCCTCCTCCTCACACTGGTCACACCTTTGCTAGCAGTGTAAATAAGAACAATCCATCAGTGCTCTGAGGTCAAATTCTGCATCAAGAAAAAAAACAACATCATTGTGAGCATGTTAGCATGCTGACGTTACACATCAAACCCCCTTTGTGCCTCAGTGCAGCCTCACAGAGCTGCTATAGCAGACTCAAAGTCTTGCTGCTCATTAGGTGTCAGAGTCATATTTCACGTCCCCCACTAAGGGAGTGCTATCTGTAAACACACATACCACAGGGCACCGCAACCTTGGTGGTCCAGTCAGTAACGTACGCTGAGCTGATGACCGCTGGGCAGCTTCAGCGGACCAATCCAAAGTTCTGTGTGTTGCACAATGGTACTCCTAATGGCATTTACTGAGGCAGGATTTTCCCCAAGTAGAGATTTAAACCAATGATCCTTCAGTCATAATAGTGTTGCACTGACTCAGCTCTACTGTCACCCAATTAGCTTCAATTTATGGTCCAACAACAGCAAGTAACGGCACAAAAGATGGTTTCATAGAGTCGTCCTTTAGGGTGACATTTTTCCTGTGATTCTGTGAGTTCTGTAATCGCCCTGGTATTCATATTCTCCCCGTCTTCTCTTAAAAAAAACAAACAAAAAAAACCCACATGGCTTAATTAATGGGAGGAAATTGAAGGGGGGAAAACAAGGATGAATTATGACTTGTCTGTTTTTCATCCAATTAACTCTAATTGGTCAACGGCGGTCCAAATTTAAGCACAAACAAAAATCAGGCATCTGCATTGAGGATGAGCGCTAAAAAGGTTCATCAAACCACAACGCCGCATTCATCTGTTTCACCACAAACCCATTAAAAATCCTCATTCGTGTGGTTTGTGAATTCTATTATAATCCCTGACACTTTGGCTGATGTCTGTGGGTGCTGTTCACCTTGAGCCTGTTACTGTATCTCTTCTATTAACACCTCAGTAGGTGATGTGCTGTGTTTTCACTTCAGTTTTGGTTTCAACACATCACCCCGCCTCCAACTGGCAAATGTAACTTTGATGCGTGCCAGTAAGCAAATGTCACGCTGCCAATAAATTGTCTATTGAATACTTTCAATTAGGCTACTCGACCAGCTCAGCGGAGAGTACCGGCATGCAGAGGAATCCATAATATCGCAGCACAATTAAGTCTGGCCCGGTCGTAAGTGGTTTAATTGGATGAAGCTCAATGGCTGACAACAAAAACAATAGAGATTGTGTCATTTAAACACACACGCACTCTCTCTCTCTCACACACACACACACATCCTGCATTTGTGGCTGAAAATGGTTCTGCGGATTGTGACATGTTGTGTATTCAGCATTGTTAACAAAGCACCATCATCATCATGTCAAGAGTTTCATTGAGATTCATGACAGGAAGTTGACTGTTATATTATTAGTATCTATATGGAATCCTATGCGGATGGATGTGTTAAAGCCACCTGAAAAATCTGAAGTTTTCCTCTAAACTAAAGCGACTAAAGCGAGAAACAATCTCCTGTAGTGAAAGGTAACTAAGTACATTTACTCAATTTCTGTACTCAAGTGTAGTTTTGAGGTACTTCTCTCCATTTTCTACTTCAGTCTACTTCTCAACTACCTCACTGGCAAATATATTCTTTTTACTCCACTAAATTTATTTGATAAATCTCAGTAGTTACTTTCTAGATTCAGTTTAATAATACCGAATATAATAGAACAGAATATATATTAATATGACCGTACGGAAATTCATATTCAGCAGCATATAAAGTGTTAAAAATTAAATTGGCATCTGCAATATTGAAGTGATTCACATATAAATGCATCAATATTTAAAATCCAATAATTCCAATAATATATTTTTGTTCCTGAAGTTGATCGTTACACATATACTTTCAGTTTTGGTACTTTATGTTTGTTTTGATGCTTTTACTTCAGGAAAATCTTCAATGCAGGAGCTAATACTTGGAACTGAGTATGTTTTCACTGTGGTTCTGCTACTTTTAGCTAAAGGAGCTGTGTGTAAGATACCTGTGTACCTGTGTAAGCACCTATAGATCTATATAGAGCCTGTTTTTAGTTTGTCTATTCTGGTCCATTGTAGAGGATGCACGGCTGCTGTAGACATAGACATCATTTACAGGTGATTATTCACTACTACGAAATATAGAGCCTTCTATATCTTACACACTGGAGTACAAGTTCTGAATACTTCTTCTACCACTGCTTCATACTGTAGCAGAAAATCTTTTTTTCTCGTTTTCTTAGCTGATCGCTTTATTTTATGAAGTTAAAATCCAACAGTTATTAAATATGACTATTGGCTGGCGTTGATGCGATACTACAACTTGTGCTACAAGAGTTGGGAACATCGGTATAGTGTATAATTATGACTAACAGTGTATGATTTACAATCTGTGTCAGGATGACTCTGGCAGCCTGATTATATGTTACATGCGACTATCTTGACCTCGTGTTTGATGTGCGGCTGTTTGCTGCCTGTCACTGTAACATGCTGCATGTCTGACAGGACTGGGAGGGGGACTGGTTGAGTACCCGGCTTCCTTCTTTCTTTTCTTTTTTTCTTCCAGTTTTTTCTTTGCTTTGTTGTTATTATTATGATCAGATGGCAGAGTGCATGCAAATCCCACAAAGAGTGTCATCTCGAGCACTGTAATCATAAAAGAAAGGAAATGTTGTCGTGTCACGAGGACGTTTCACGCAGTAATTCAGACACTTACAGAGTGACTGGAGCTCGCTGTGCCTCGCTCTCTGTCTGGAGGTCGGCTGGTTCCCTGGTTGAAGATATATTACAGAATAATGTACTTGCAGCTATGCCTGTAACTGTTGAGACCTTACCTGCATTATGTATATATAAGGTAACAATTTCAGCATGATATTATTAGGTATGCCAGGAAAACTGAGCTGCTTTTGAATAGCACAGACCTTCTTGGAGATGCTACCCTCTGCAGAGATGTAAAAAAGCGTCACACAGGCTATAAAGGCTATTTTTACGACACCACTGTGAACTATCTTGCAGGTGAGCCTATTTATAAATGCGAAAACAAAGTATGTAATATTAATCCTGGCTGGGATGAACAACATGAGAGACCATTATGCTTTGAGTTAAGGCTGGGGAAGTTTAGCAAAAGCTCTTATCTGAGCTTAAAAAATGAGCCGGGGTGAGATTTAAATATGATCTCAACTTTCATTAAATGAAATGAGAATACGGCGAGGGCTGATGTGCCTGCCAGAAAAGCATCGCAAAGTAAAACTTCTAAAGAATCCTGGAAAGAGGTCAGAATCATGAATAACAGTCAGTTTCACTGAAGGCCTGATAGCGAGATTAATGAAGTATCTGAGGCTGTAATCGTCGCGAGGTCGTCGTCAGATCACATTTAACGTGTAAAACCGACTTTCTATCCGGTGCTGTTCTACCTGCATCTTTGCAGGTGTATCATTTCATGTCCGGAAGGCAGGACTGCATCTCTCTCCTAGTTGAATTACGTAGATAAGTCGTCCAGGCTGCCGAATGCTTGTAAAACAGGTCATCTGTGGTCGTCTCAAAATGAATCATGCATCTATGCAGATTTGTTTGAATTCTCTGTTGCTGTTCTGGTCTGTTGATCCTCCAGCCTGGTGCTGACTTTGACATCAGATGTGATGCTCAAAGGAGTGAAGTAATAAGAGCCAGGCCATCTGGGGGACTTTGCCCTTGCACCACCTTTTAAGGTGAAAGCAGTTGCTCTAACATGACTGGCAGTCAATGCAAATTCTTATTTAGTAGCAAAAACACCATATCAAAGAATACCATATTGCTTTTTGACCATTGGGAGCCCAGGTCTTGCATCTAACTGCTACCTTAGTGAATCTCAGGCATAACGTCTGTCAGTTTTTGTCATTAAGACACTATTTTTATGTTTCGGTACTGTCTAATGTAACGTTACTGTAAACTTTGAAGAGGACAGGCTGTTAAACCAAACTCAGCTCCTGGCAAATTTACCACTCAGTAAAGTTTATAGTATAATAACAGTTGAAGGCTTATATAGTTGTAGGCTTATCACATCCACCTAGTGACTATATAGTCAGCTGACACGAGGACTGCTGCGAGCAGTTTGTAACAATAACCCTGTGAGTGTGCATCTAGTGGCTACGTACGTGATATCATGCTAAAAGATCGCATGTCCAAAAGTCAAATTCAATTTTATTCATACACCAAATCATGACAAAAGTTATTCCATGATATTTTTCACGGTACTCTTAATAACATAATGACACAGAGCAGCGTTGTTCTTGTATTGTACTGACAGAGCTAGTTAGTCCCGGCTTTACAGCACAGTGTTTTAAATAAAAAAATACATTTAAAGAGATATTTGGATTTAGCACTGAGGTCAAATATATCAAGTTCACATGACGTCCAGATCTTTGTTCAGTGTGCAGAGACGTACGGTTAGAGACGCTACGAGGGTGTTATTGTGTATGACAAGATTTATAATGCAAGTCATCTATCAACATAAATGCACCCATGGGTAAGACAGTAATAAGGAGCCTTATGTATGCATGTGGACGAGGTGGAAAAACAGCGTAATTGATGCAGACGTCCTCGCCACAGTTACACACGTTACAGCAAACTTTGAAGGCGCAGATGCTGGAGTCTGTTTGTACATCTTAAAAGTGTGTGTGTGTGTGTGTGTGTGTGTGCTGTGAGGTGTATCTTTTTAGTTCTGCTTGATGTTTCTGGATGTTTGACACTGGCGAAACTTGAGGAAAGACCTCTGCATAAATCGCTCTATACGAAAGTACAGTATGAGACAACATTGATCATTATTTTAATTAATTAATATGTGTGATTAGTTGTGTCTTATAATTAGATTTGCTTTTGTTGCAGCTCAGCTCGTGATGATCTTCAGATCTACATACCTCCCCCTGATGTTCTGCATCATTCACACCTTTGATGCTTACAGTTTCCTACAGTTGTTAACACACATTTCTATAGTTTCCTTTTAAAAAAAGAAAAACTGCGCAACAGTTAATCTCACGTTGAACATCAGCTAATGCATCCGACCAATGAAAACACTGCAGACACGTCTCTCAGTCACCTTTTGTGGAGCATCTCCGAACAATAACACTTAGTCACTCATTATACAATGGCATTACCACATGCAACACTGTTGTCTTTAAAGTAGCTGAAGTTGTTACTAAATTTTATTTCCATTCTCTTCTGCTTATCCGGGGTCGGGTCGTGGTGGCAGCAGGTTTAGCTCCAGATGTCCTTCTCCCCAGCAGCACATTCCAGTTCCTCCTGAGGGGGCATTCCCAGGCTAGATGGGCTAAATAGTCCCTCCAGTGGGTTCTGGGTTTGCCCCGGGGTCTCCTCCCAGTTGGGGCGGGAGGCTCCCAGGGGGCATCCTAATCAGATGCCCCAACCACCTCAGCTGGCTCCTTTTGACGCAAAGGAGCAGCGGCTCTACTCCGAGCTCCCTCCGGATGCCCGAGATTCTGACCCTGTCTCTAAAGCTGAGTCCGGCCACCTGCGGAGGAAGCTCATTTGCGGCCGCTTGTGTCCGCGATCTCATTCTTTCAGTCACTACCCAAACCTCATGACCACAGGTGAGGGGTGGAACGCAGATGGACTGCTTCGCCTTCTGGCTTAGCTCCTGCTTCCCCACACCGGTCCGGTACAACGTCCGCAGTGCGGCCCCAAACCAAACCGCCGATCCATCCCAGTCAGTCGTCAACAGGACCCCGAGATACTTGAACTGCCTCGGGAGCATTGCACCGTTTCCCGGCAGAGAACCACGAACCTCAGAATTTGATTTCATTTTTACATAAACCAAAATTCCTTTAAAATCAAAATGAATGGCACTTTTTTACTGCAGGGATTGCTGGGTTGTGCTGCCTTATAAGATTTGTTACATAAATGCTTCAGTGAGCTTTATTTTTCTAAGCTAAGTTGGTTATGCAATGCACACATTTCCCATACACACTTATATAGATATACAACAACCCTGCCTTCTTTCTTCTTCAGTGGCCACAGATTCTCATCCACATCACACCTTGTTTCCTCTATTGCAACACGCCAGGGAGAGAATCTTTTCTTTTTGCATGCCTTGATCCATCCTTCTTGTCTAGACATCCAAATTCATTTCATTGAAGAGGGACGTCTGAAGACGTGGACATAAACTCCATGAGGATATGAGATTGAGGACCCTCTGGAAAACAGAAACTCATACCAAATATTTTCCTTTTTACGATAAACATATGGCATGAAATTGAAAAAGCAAGAACACTTGGTTAGGTGAAATGGAAATCAGCTGCAGTCGGACTTTTTTATTTCATTTCTTTTTAGATGTGGCTATATCAAAATTTAACAGAGTTTTGGTGTTTTTTTTCCCACAGTTTAACTCACATTGACTTCTTCTTTGGTGACTGTGTGAAGAGTTTTGAACTTGTGCGTTACCAATACTGGCTGACCTCGTTTGAGCATATAGGTTTGAGAGCTTCCTGCCTACAGAGGCTCATACAAAAGGATTAGAAATCACCTCATGCTGGGAAATCCAACCTTCTTCATCGTGACATATATCTTTATCTGTCACTTGAGCGCTGTAAACCACATTGTGTGATCTATGTTTGAATCTTATTGAGCTGGCAGCGTGGCAAAGTTTCCACAGCGCAGAGGGGACATCGCATAAAGAGAAGTAATGCTCGCTGCCGGTCTCAAATATGAATATTCAGCGTTCGTTCACACTGCACATGGATGTCAAAACAAATTTTAGGTGTATGATCACAACACAGGTGTGGCACCACGAGACAAAGACACATTAACTTGCATCTGATACCTTTCATATATCTTTGTATCAAAACAACGCATACACTAATCAGTTCTCACTGCCGAGGAGATAACCTCATTTGCATTCACTGCGTTTCACAGTCTTTGAAGAAACCCAAAATGTTTCTGCAACTTCTGGAAAAACAGATTTGAAGGCTGCCAACCACACGTTTCCAACAATGTGGAGAAAACTTTTTTTTTGAGTAAGTGGACCTTTAATTCTGGCCTTTAAATGTTTAATGTGTCAGATTTAGGGCACTTAATTAGAATAATCAGGATACAATGCACGTCCACAGTGTCCACCATGATCTACGTTAACATGCTGCTTACACATTAACACAGTGAAGGAAATAATAATTTCTCACTGATACAGTCAGTTCTGCATAGCTAGACCATACTCCTGTTCTTATTTTAAGTATTTCTTCCACAGTGGTATTAAAGTTAGTTTCATTTAGTTCATTTGAGACCCAGCCACTCTCTCCAGCCAGCCTTCATTGCTCTCACCTGCTCCCCCTCATCACTCACCTGTTTGTCATTCCCCTCATTACTCTCGGGCATATATATCAGTCCTTAGCTGCTAGATCTCTGCCCAATTGTCTATGTGCCACAAGCCTTAACTTTCCAGCTCACATTTATATGCCAGCCTGTTTTTTTGACCCTAATCCTGTTTTTTTGACCTGGCCTTAAGTATCTGGATTTTGCCTCAGCCTAGCCCTTGAACTTTGTTTGCCTGGATTTTTCTACCCTTGAACACTTGTCTAGTAAAGATGCGCATATGGGTTCTGTTTATTTTGAACGGTAACAAGCACCACAGCTGTACATGTGTATTTGTTCTGCTTATATTTGCATAAACTAGCAAATCGACAACTTTGCCAACAGCCAAACATCAAGCAAGTGCAGCAACACAAGACATAACAGCCAGCTGATTTTACTTACTAGTCAAAGAGGGCGCAGAGGGCTTCTCACGGGTGATCGTATCCGGAGCACAAAGTTGGTGCAATGACCGACACCATTTACCTGATTACAAGCTTCAGCATCAGTATGATTTTAAAATCTGTTACACAGTGTTGCTTTAGAGGATCTGATCACCACTGGCTAAATGTAGCCAGTTATTTTTGTCCACCAGCGGCACTCGAGCCGTTGTTAATGCTCTTATGAAAGCTAAGACTTGGAGCAGGCGAGCTTACAAATGTGGGTGCAAAATACTCTCAGATGATGGAGTTTACCATAAATCTGGGCATGAGAAATGCTGATTTTGTTAACTGTATTTCACAAATGTAACTATGACCACGTGATCCCCAACATCGTGACGCAGCCGTTGTTGTTGCTGCATCGGTGTCACTGATCAGAATTCTAGTCTAGCGGTGGAGGTACAGTGTTGAAATTGGCTGGACCAAAGGTCGTTTGGAGAATCTTTATCGTACCGCGGTGATGAGAAGCAGGATGCCGAGGTGATAATGTCTTATTTAGTTGTTTACTTTTAAAAAATATTGCCCTTTCACTGAAGCCTCGCCGAACCAGCAGCGATTAATAATATTCTCAAAAATACAGAAAATTGATGGAGTAAATAGCTTTTTTAAAAAATATTATTATTCATCCTTTTCAATTCAATCCCAGAGTTTAATTTGCATTCAGAAATTGTGCTTTCACCTTGTCAAAAGACAAAAAGCTGCACTTTTATGCATAGTGCTTGATGGGATCTGCAATTGTAATATGTTATATCAGAGCAAATCATTTGATGCATAGAAAATGTTTATGCTTTAATCCTCTCCACATCTAATCCAATTTTGGGATCCAGTTAGGCAGAGTCCATTTAAAGAATCCTCTCAGTCATACAGGAGGTTGTTTACTTTTAAATGAACCCCGAGCAGCACCAGGTCATGGAAAAATAAATAGCTCAAAGTGCCAATAAAAAGACTCCTACCTCTCTGCCGGCACGACTGTGTAAAATCAAGCCCCGCATTAAGCAGAGCATTCCATCGGACTGTCGTGCATTAACATCAGAAATGGAGGCGAAATGAAAATGACATTATTTAACTTTTACGGGCGAAGAAAGAACACATGAATAATAATGACGGCATTAAAACGGGCGTACGGGTCGACACCTTCACAAACAGCACATCTCCGTGGGGAATCTCGGGATCAGAGCGGAGAGGTCGTCTTTGGATGGAGGTGGATGAGACGCGCAAAGCGAAGCACGGCAGTCGCACAGCTTTTAAAAAGAAATAAATCCAAATTTGTGTGATCGCAGCTGTAGTCACGTTTCCACAGTTATAATTCATGTGATCAGCCGGCATTAACTCATCTGCATATATAAATGCGTTGTTAATTCGTGCTTGCAGAGGCGTAGCCGTGTTTTCTCAGAAACTGACACCAAAGGACAAAAAGACGAGAAGATTAAAGGTTGAAAAGATCATTCACCGGCTCGCTGTGTCTTTCCATTTCAGTGGTTTTTCAAGTAATTCCTGCCTTTTTAGTATCGATGTTGGCTACAAGGTTGTATAGCAGCGGTGTCCATTTCTGCATTCATTGTAGCACTTCATGGCCACGGTGTCTGTGACTCAGTGTGTGAATGAAATATCAGTTATTTACCTCCATACTGTCATACATTTAGTTTTGAGTACTCCTTTTCTCTGATCATGTTTTCTTTGTTAGTTTACCCGCAGCCATACAGGGACTTCTATTCTTCTGCAGCATGTCAGTAATTAACCTTAAACAACGCTCGCTTCACCCAAAGAAGAGACAATAGTTATTCACAGTTTTATCTTGCTGCAAAAAATCAGACACCCCCCTCCCCCCCAACAACATCTCCTGGCATATTGGTGGCTAGGTGGAGGTGGGCAGCTTTTTTTAAGTGTGATAGATGGAGTTTAGTTTCAGGCTGCTGCTGCTGCAGCTTCCCTCTCTGACCCAGCCGTCCCCAGAGAGCCCGGGATGAGCCTGAGCCACAATATAAGTTCTGCTGAAAAGCCTTTTGTTGTCGTTCAATCTGTATTCAGGGGGAGAGCAAACCGACCACCTTTACTCAATAGTTTTTCTTTAACTTGTTGTTTGTGGAGTTTATTTAGATTTGATTAACAATTCAGCAAAGAGAAGGCGAGAATCCAATATCAATATTTTATATTGTGTAGATATACTTTTTTCTGTGTTCCTCTTGGACCGTAAAATCATCTCAGCGAAAAGGTTATTTTGCTGCTGGCTCCCTCTGAACAGATCAGACCAATAAAACATCATTTGGCTTGTAATCTTTCAAAAAACTTACTTAATTTATGATTTAACGAATAGACAGCTGCATGTATAAAAGATGCACTTAGAACTAGAAACATATTTACCATTCACATACTGTACTTTGGAAGATGTAGTGTAAAATGCAACATAAATAAGCATAATTTCAATAAGCGTGCATCAGACTAGCCTTGTAAAATAAGTAGTCAGGGTGCAGTGGCTGGAATGTGCCAATCTGGGGAGCAAATAAGATAAAATTGCTGCCTCTCTGGATAATTGACGCATATCAAGGAGCTTCCAGTGTGCTGGTGTACATTTAAAAATAGCCTGCACGTGTTTTTTGAGGCATCTCACACTTCACCAATCTGTGTTGGCCTTAACCCTGAAACCCCGCCGGGCACATCGCAGCCGCGATGCCGTTTTGGTTTGTCCTCAACGCGACTTCAAACCCCGTTTAGCCCGACAGACTTTGTTTACTTGCTCAGATTTGTGTGCACGTGTGTGCATATGCTACGTAGTTCATTTGTTTCGCGTTTGTCTGTTTTTGCGACCGGCAGTTTGCACTTGAGTCGATGATGTTTAAAAGTTGTGCAGTGGTTGTTATCATCATGAATCGATCTCTCTGGACATCTACCACTTGTTACTTGTGAGACAGGATGACAGACTGGATCCGCCTCACATCACTGTGACCTGCTTGGAAGCAGGTTGGGTACACGCTGACTTGACTTTCAGAAGATCACCATTTATCCACAGCTCTGCCTGTTTGCTTTACCAGAAACTCAAGTCAACATGTGACCCAGTGTGGCCAATTTTCAGTCGTGGAAATGAAAAGCTGATAAGTGGTTTCCAGCTGGCGACCACTCTGACTTGCTGTTAAACTACCCTCAGGCCAAAAATATAAATTAATAAAAATAAAATAGAGATGTAACAGAGCTAAACACTCATGTCCGCCAGAGGATGAATAGGTTTGATTTAGGTAACAACACATCCTTTTCTCTGGCACAACCCTGAGGCCAAACTCTACATTATTCGTCCCATGGAAGGCCAAGAATAACAAAGATTTACTACTTGCTTATCTTTCCAATTGTCTTGTGTGCAGAGAAAGCCTCGCGGGGCTATTGTGGTTATTATAAAACTTTTACTTTTGCGATGATATAAAATGCTCAGTGTTGCATAAAGGCATGAGACATCTGTGAGCTTCAGAGGGACGCACGATAACGTCCCGTACCGATCATCTATCATTCGTGCACTGTTTATGACCGACCCTGTCATCGTTTTCATTTCATAAAACGTGCCCAGACAGCTTTGTTGTTCAGTATTCAACATGCCGTAGTCTGCGGCGACTTAAGGGAGGTTTATGTCTCTGAAATCCTGTTATTTCCAATACGAAAATTACCTGCGATTCTTACTTTGAGGTGAGACAATCACTTCTGTCTGCTTACAGTGGGTGAAGTGTCTGAGCGGTTACAAAGAGTGAGGCATGACTCAGATTGTGAAAGTAAGATTACCGTAAAATAAGAATTTGAAAGAGGAGAACCTTCTACTGCCATGGCGATCACACCAAACATACAATACATGAGGCGTTATATAATAAACGCTGATCGCATTAACATGCAGAAAAATGGTTATCAAAGCTTATTCATACACACATCGAAGCCATTTGACACTGAACATACATACACTAATTAAATTAACATGCCGCTTTTCAGTCTGTTGCCTGCGTCATTAATGCCTCTGTATATTTTATTATTGATAGCTGGATGTTAAAGTGGAAGATATTCCAGTCCTGCAAATTACTACTTCTTTCATGTGTCCTGAGAAACTTAAATGCTTCCTGGACTATTTTTCTTTGAGTGGAGAAAAGGCTGTTTATTTACTGCAAAGATTCTTTTTTCTAAGGAAGTGGTTGGGTGGATGGTGGGTGTACAAAGTGCAGGATTTTGACAACAGAGACAGAGGTTCACATCCTGAGTTGTTAGGTTTAGGGATTAGGGAACAAAAGCACTTTGCATAAGGTTTGGGAAAGATTGTGATTTCTGTTAAATATTAATAAGTCTTGTGCTTAAAGTCAGACATTGGCAGTGGAAGGATTGGTATTTTTTGGGGGGAGTTACAGGCTTGGATTGCAACTGAGTTATACGCCGTCTGTCTTCAGCCTTGAATTTCCTTCGGGATCAAAGTATCTATCTATCTTTTATTTCCCCAAGCTCTCCCCAATGACTAAAAGTCAGATTCTCGACCGGCCTCTTGCTCTGTCACTTCCTCTCTTCTTAGCCTCCTTCAGTTATCAGCCTCTTTAGTCACTCCGTCTCTGCCACGATGTCTGAAGCTGCTAAAGCCAGTTTCATTGCCGGCTTGCCAGCCTCCTGTTCCCGTTCCAGGACTGTACTCCCCACCACTTGTCCCAGCTCCTGTCCTGAAAACTTGCTCTAACTCCAAGCCAGTTATCAGTAGTTAGCAGTTACTCTAGCAACAGGTAAAGCTATCTTTGTATTACAAAAGGAGTTGAGGTGAAGCAGCTGGAGGACATCAGAGGGGGAAAAATAAAATAAAATATGCTCCAGTTTCTTCAGCATAGACGATACAGTTGGTTTTGTGTTGTGGAGCGTTGCACGCTTCTCGTGGGAGCTTGTACACGGCAAGCCAATTCATACAGTTCAAGAACAGGCGATCTGGGTGCAGAGCGGGATTGACAGAAGCAGCATTCTCCCAATTACAAGTCAGTGTAGCATCAAAATGATTTTGAAGTTGTTGTTTTAAGGTAAAATAGTTTCTTTGAACCCATTTTTGGAAATGCGTAACTTGTCATTCTGGGTGAAACTTGATGACTGATACACACACTCTGGACTTTGAAGCCAATGCAAACCGCTCATATCATCTGCAGGTATAGATCGATCCACGCTAGCTGTTTCTCTGCACTCTTGATGCTAAGATAAGTTAGCCAGCTAGTGATAGCTTTATACTAAGACACAAGTATTTCACTAGCGTGGACCAAACCATCAACAAGATACGTTTAAATGATTCATTGAGAGTGAAGCGTGATCTCGAGCGAAGCGAAGCAGAGGGTTAGGAGGGTGTTTATGGACTGTCGGAGGTGCCACAGTTGAGGTGCGGCCCGGCTCCTGAAACTTTCGCTCCGATCGAAATCTTAACAAGAACCCAAACATATTTATCAAGATGTCAAACTTCTTTAACCAAGAGCAAGCGCTTCAACATAACCATAAAAGTACGTTCAGTATCAGCAGTTTTGGACTTTCTAGATATATTTATTATTATGCAATGCTGCCCACGCGTCTAGGCTGTATATGAATGTATTTTCTTGGAGTCAAAGTTGAAATGAGCAGTAATTTGAACATGGGCCTTTAGACTGCAAAAGCTGTAATGATTACTGAAGTTTTCACACATTAATCTAGACTAAAAAAAAGAGACATTACTCTTGTAAAAGAAAATACAGTGTGGACTCCAAATCAGCAAGTTTATTGTTTGCCAGAGGTGCTGTATGTCATGTACGGGGAGAAGGTATTACCATTACTGCATACGACTGAATAAGCTTTCAAGCATAGGTGAAAATCACAGGTCCAACTCGAGATCTGTGTTTTACTCTGACAGCAGCACTTTGAGACATTACCGCATCATAAAAGCTGAAGCATTTTCAAACATATTCTACACAAGAGCAAATGCATTTCTATAATAATGAAAGGTGGCTGGAACTAAATGGAAATCTCCGGGGAGTGTTTTAGCTCTGTATGTATGCACACACTAAAGAAAAGTCAGACTCAGATGAGAGTGTCTGAAGAGGCGGTGGGTTGAAATAAAGTTGTGTGGTGTGCGTTTAAATGATGACTACAGCCACTGGATTTAAACGAGGGGAGTTGGTTTAATCCCCTAATGTTACACCTCTATGACAAGCATACTGAACAGGCTCTTTCTCTTACAATCCTTGTGCAAGTACATGTCCATGAATAAAAATGTAATCCGTCGGGCACTCGTGTTCGTGGGTCTACAGTGGTTTTGTTTCCAGGGCAACGTTTTCTTGTGACCTTTTTTTTGGTTGTTTGTTTCAAGACAATGTGCAATCAACTCTGAAGGGCTCTTGGCTAATAATATCGAGTGAAGTATTATGTGCTGAATCAATTCGTGCCATGACACATTCATGATCAAATGTGGCTTGATTAATGCAATGCCTTGTTATCCTTCTTTTAAAAGCAATGGTCACCAGGTGTCTTAGTTTAGTTTTTGAAATGTGGCCGAGCAACTTTGTCATAAGAGTGCCTTCGTGGTTTGACGTGATTCTGTTTCCACATCTATCATCTCTTTGTTACTTGTTCTGATTTATATCTTCAACGTTAAAATGTTGTAAATGTCCATCTATCATGTAAAATCAGATCATTCAGCGTCCCGTAGTGTTAAACTGATTTATTTTCTATCAGCATCAGTGATGACTTGCATGAAAAATGATGTTTTTAGCAGAAGTTGACTGGGATGATGTTACTTGTTCTCTTCATTTATTTAATTTCTCGTTTTTTACAGATGACACGTGTAACAGTGCGTCAGGTGTGTTACGCCAGAACCCGACCAGGCACGGCTGTTTTTACATCGCAGCCGTGGAGCTGTTCTGGTCCGCTCGCCACACGTTTTCGTACCCGCGTTGCCCACCAGACTTTGTTAACCTGCTCTGATTTGATCTTTTTCTTCTTGGTTCATGTGTAGTCACAAGTAGGCAAGATTTGACGTTTATTTGAGACCTGTGTCCTGAATCATAGCTGCAGGTTTGGGGTTTTTTTTCGCTTGCTGGGTACAAAACTGCAGAATTCACATGGTGGTGGTGAAATGGCTGGAGAAAGTTCCAGAGTTGCTTGACCTTCGAGCACTCACAGATTCATGAGGCAGCGCTATTGATTTAAACAGGTGTAAAGGCCCTTCTCCTGCTGAGGAAATTTAATCATGTCAGAGGACCACCGGGTTATTGCAAAAGACACCGTCACCGACGCCATAGGACACTTTTATGTCAAGGGGGCTCGGCAATGATAATTTCACTTTCACCTTATATTCCGGGGACAGGAGGAGAAGAAGAAGCGGTGTGGAGATCCTGAGAGAACGCCACAAATACACCCAATAGCACCCAAAACGAGCTTAATAAGAACATTTTTATTCTTGGAAAATATCTATGAAGTGCAGCGAATTCACATTCTGCTCAGTATTTTGACTTAATGTATTCAGGATCTGTGCTCATCCTCCTTGAGAAATCCAATGATGGAGTTCTTTACTCTGATGACTAAGCTAATGAAGTTTAAAAAGACAGTGTTTCATAATCAAAGCAACACTGCGATTAATTCCAGTTAAACTTCAAGCACCGCTTCCTCAGGTCGCAGTACGATTTCTTACAGGATATTTTACACAAATAGCAGGAGGTTTGTCTCAAAGTCATTTAAGGTGTGTGTCCTCGTAGGTGAGCATGCTCAGACGGACGTCGGTCCCTTTTGTGAATGGCTGATCTGCCACAATCTGTAGCTTAAGTTCAGAGCGAGCGGTGTTAAATCCTTCAGAGTGAGCCAAAGACGGTGGGAGAAACAGTCAGCATGGCCCAGAAACATAACAACTGTAAGTTCATGTTCTGATTATGTTAATCTTTTATACTTCTTTTTTATAATTATTATCAAGTGATTGCGAACAAATGCACTAATAAGACAGCTCGGGTGTGAATGAATGGCAGTACTAACACGTCTGGATGACACATTTTCTGCTGAAACTAAAAGACCTTCTTTGTTTGTTGCCTCGGGAATCTCACCTCGCTTTTTGATTTTCCTCATTGGCACTTCGGAGACCTAATTGTATTGCATCTCAGAACGAGTCTCACTCCTGACGTCTTGCATGGGAAACAATGCAATAATCATTTTAATTGTGGTTTTCACCCCAGGTTGTCAAATCTTAAATGCCAGGTGTTATATTCAAGTAGAGAAAGTGACAAAGGGATAAGATTCTATGAGAGGTGTATTGATTTTTTTTAGTTACGTGAGCGTATTGAGCGTGTTGTGAAATCCAGCAGGAATTTCTTAGTGCAACAACGGGCAGATTAGTCTCACTGAGCTCTCATTCTTTCTTCTCCCCCCCTCCTCTCTAACATACAGTCCAGTTCTCCATCAGGGAATACAGACCCACAGATGGACGCGTGGTCATGTCACTGTTTCACGATGGGATACTCGAACACGTATACCCGGCTTTCTTCAAGGCCATGAGCCATCCAGACCACGTCGGCGTCGCTCTGAGCATTTCCATGGCTGGTTATGTGCTGGGAGGAAGCTCCTACTTTCAAGCTTTACTCTTTGGCAGTGCATGGGCTGGCCTCATTTATTACTGCTGTCACGAGATCTACGAAGGCTACATGATGAGTAGGCTGAGCTCAGATATGGCTGACATTCAAGCCAACTACCTGGAAAACCCAGATAACGGTTTCTGGGTGGCAGAGGCAGACGTCAAAGGCCAGTCCAAGGTGGTGGGGATGGTGGCAGTGATGGGGAAAAGGGGAGAGGAGGAGGAGCAGGAGGAGGAGGAAGGGGAGCGATTCGATGACTGCAACGGCGGAGCGATGGGAGCAGGCCAGGAGATTCCCCAAGACGCCGGAGACGGGAGTGACGCCGTGATGACCCACGTGGTCGTGGGGTTTCCGTGGCGCCGCAAAGACGTGGGCTCACAGCTGACGAGGAGGGCCGTCGATTTCTGCAAAGAGCGGGGTTACTCCCGCCTCGTCCTGGACGTCAGCTCGCCGCAGACGGCCGGCGCTTCCCTGTGCCAAAAATTCGGTTTTGTTAAAACTGCATCCCACAGTAACACACACGCTAACCGCTGGTTCTCTAAACTGGCCAGAATAAATGTGATGCGGATGGAAAAGCTCATTTAATGTGAAGCGGTCTCTCGACCTCAGCACCTGATACAACCTCAACCTCAAGCGCATTAAGAATATTTCAGTTTATTTATGCTCCTTGTCTCATTTACTGCAAATATTTGGTCATTCATGTCCCCGGCTGCCCATAAAAATACATTAAATTTCATGTTTTTTTCCACAAAGCAGCATTAATGATCAGAGTGTTCTTGTATTTCTTCTTGCCTTGATGTATTATGTATACACCTTCACCCCTCGACAGTTCGTTGCCCTCAACCGTAGAAAACAATGAGAAAATTGTTCAGCCAAATTAATTTAATTTCTATATGGAAGAACAATAAATCTCAATAAGGCCATTTTACTGAATTAATTACCGGTAAGTTAAACAGAGCAAAAAAGTATATTCACATTCAATTGTCTATTGTTCTGCTGTCCACGGAGGAGTATGAAAATATGTGAGAAAGGAGAAATTTAGTCATTTAGAAGCAGGAGAAGTTTCTTTTAAGCCTCTTTCCAGGGAGAAGTTGAATCCCTCAGCCTCAGAGGAATTAATGCCAGCTGACTTCTAAGACCTCACAACTCTTTGCTTAAAATACCAATGAAAAATGCAATAGTATCAGGACATTGGGAGGTTTAAAATTCTTTGGAGCTAAAAGAGCCGCGTGTGTGTGTGTGGCATAAAAAGAGGATAAAGTGTTCGGTATACCGCAAAGCATTCAGGTCAGCGAACACAAGGTAAAGACTGAGATTATCGACACCAAACAATCCAAAGTGTTTAGATAGTGGTGGTCTTATAGTGTGTGTGTGTGTGTGTGTGTGTGTGTGTGTGTGTGTGAGCTGGACAAAATAGAGGTGAAAGGGCAAAAAGCTGGTGGGCCATTATTTCTGAAACAATGTTAACAAGGAGCTTCTTGTCAATTATGCCGCCTGATGCCAGCAGGATAGTGTTTTATTTTTTACCTATTGTCAGCCACAAGAATTGTGCAGCATCAGCTAAACAACATAGATTTACACCCCTCTCAGCCTACATTGTCTCCAACATCCTCCCCTCAAAGGTGATTACATTTTTTAAAAAATATTATCAGGACCACACAGTAGCAGCCGCTTAACTCGAACGAGTGTGTGTCCACGCTAAGCCTATAAGGGACTTTGAACAACCGGTGTGTGTGTGTGTGCGTGTTTGTGCAATGACAGGTGTGGCCTAAATGAGTTTCAAGAGGGAGTACTGTATGGATAGAGCAGCTTGGCGCTCAGACGCGAGCACCATCAGAGGCCTTCGGGCATCAATCATTCCTGCTGAGGCTGTCAGAAAAAAAATTAGGCTGTTGGCCAGCAGGCAGGTGCTGAACTAGCCAGAGGAAGATGAGCCTTAATGCTGGCCAACCTGTTGTCATCCTCTCACAATTACCAGTACAACTGGCCTCAAGGTAATGACGGCTTGATTGTAATTCCTCTCATACACATGCTCCACGGATGAGTCATTTGGCATTTTCGGGGTATGTTCGACGGAAAAGAGCTTTAGAAATACACTCAAAGAAGAGACCGCCTGAGAAGTTTCCGTACTTTAAAGTCTCACAACGTCTTGTCGACGTGAAAACACATCACTAGAAAACAGAATGCGTGTTTGCATGAGTATTCATGCCAGGGTTTAGCCGATGCACCTTTGGCAGCAAACACAGCGCATCAGGACACTGTTCCTAATTCTTCTCTACAAAACCGGTCAAGCCGTGTCAGGTTGCTTTGGGATCATGAGTGAGAGCCCAGCCATAATTTCTGACTGGATCCAGTCCTCTCCAGAACATTAACATTGTTGTTTTAATCCATTCCTGCATGGCTTTAAAGTACAGATGTAATTAAACTAAAACATTTCATCATGTGACTAAAATGAGACGTTTGCATCGGTGGCAGTTCAGGTGTGTCTCATTAAACCGGGTGAATACTTGTACATGCTTGTTTCTTTTTCCGTTATCAGCCCCCGAAAAGCTGTGTAAAAATCAGCTTCGGCTCGACGTTGTAAAACGGTAAAACACGAGAACTTGCAAGTGGAATGAGCGACGGTGTGAAATTCCGTTTTTCATGGAGGCATGGTTGCAACAGCTGAGAGATAACTGGGTTTATTAGCATAATGACAAATTTAATGAGCGTCACTGCTGACAAACTCGACAATACTCGACAAAAAAAAATATTTCTGTTTTGTTTATATTGTGCTTTCTCGTGTGTGTGTGTGTGTGTGTGTGTGTGTGTGTGTGTGTGTGACTTTTTATCAGTCTGTTATTATTGGATTTCCTCTCAGTTTGAGATAACGTATGAGATCGATGAAATGGACAAGAAACTCATCAAAGGATGAGCTCCAGAAATTCGATTGGAAAACACCTTTGTCCACTACTTTTAGGGTGGGATGGTGTGTGTGTTGGTGTGTGTGTCAGGGATTATCGCGAGTTCATGCATTCTCACCACGAGGCGTTTCTCACGGTGTCTTATTAATCTGACTCAATCAAAAGTCATCTAGCGTATCGCGGCAAAAGAGTTAATACATCTCTGCGCAAACTTTGACGACGCTTTCAAAGTAATAACAAAGCGAGTAATCAGCATTACAAACGACACCGGTGTGTGTGTGTGTGTGTGTGTCTGCCTCCTTTCCTATATTAGCGCTCTTTATTGGATTGGCAAAGATTATGGAGATTAATTGCATCAGGATACCAGTCGCCTATGTGCTGCTGTCTGAGAGCCAGAGTTGGATTTGTTTGGATCATACATCATCATACGCTGTTCACCACGGCCTTGCCTTGCATAATCACTTTTCATCTTCTTTGTTGCACAACGGGAAGGAACTTTTTGGCCGCGCCGCTGAACTCGACTGCAAAAAAAACCAAACAAAGCAACAACAACAACACCTGGGCAATTACTTTAGATATTAAATCACAAATAACAAAGGCACGTCACACTCTTACACAAATGGATCCTGCGCCGTCAATTCGCTGCATTTTAGTGACCTGACATTATGCAGAATCTGCACTTCCTTTTACTGAATAATTGGTCAATTATTCGCTGCATGGTTCGAGAATGATAAATATGTTTTTCTATGAGAGCAGAATATTAGACCGCAGTGAGACACTAACAGGTAAAGTATGAGAAACAGGGGAGACGTGTTAACTGGATACCACTGAATTACAGCTTACAGGACAACACTGGAACATGTGTGAAGGTGCAATTAGTGTCTTATTATCATTTAGACTAGGAAGTCAAATTATGGGGATAAATGCCGGATTAGATATTGCTAATGAGTTGCTATTAAATATATTTACACCACAGTGAACTCCTCCGTCGTAGATAAATGTTCCAGACAATATTAGGCAGCGGCTCGTTTGCTCCAGCTCCAGTGCAAGAGCACTTTGGGGATTTGGTCAAGGAAGTAATTGGACACAACAACAGAAAAAAAATTGATCACAGCTGTTGTAATTAGGAGAAATATGGGACAATCAATTTTTTCATGTTTCAGGCTCGATGCTGAGTTACCCACAATAACTGCATTCCAATATACAAGATAGTAAAGTGTGATAATTATAGTGTGATCCTCTGCGCTTGAAATGATTCGGCAATATTTCAGGATAATGAACCAAGAGACTCGGATCTCAATCACGGTAAAAGTTTTGCATATTATAAAAGAAGAATGGCTGGCTGTGCAACTGAGATGCAGGTTTAAATAGGATATATTTAAGGGACTGTATGAATGTTATTGGAGTGGGGAGGAGGGCTGAAAGCCTCCTCAGCATTATTAATATTTCCTTAAACCCTTAAAGTATAATACAAGCCACACATGATCTCCAAACAAGATGGTAAACACTAGAAGATGAGTGAAACGAACAGAGGGACCAGCTCTGATTTGAACAATGTTTCACCCCACTATCAATTCCAAATAGTTAATATAAATATTAATGAAATCAGGTCATCAAATGTCACAATCAAACCATTCATATGCTGCAGAGCTGCATTGCCACGTGTGTTGGAGACGTTTCCCCGAGGGCAAAAAGCTCAACGTAAACTATCAAAACGTTCATTTTTGGCTGCAGGACGACAATGAACTAATCACATCGACTTTCCAGGTTGTAGACTGCCAAAGTCAACATGTTTACTTTAAGTTCACTTGAAATGTAATCAAGGTTTAAAGCAAGCTTGGCTCCTGTTCTGGCATAACACTGGCTCTGGACTGGCTCCCTCCTCGCCTCTTCATAAAAACCTCCTCCTCATGGCAGTCCAAAGCTCCTCTGCTCGTCCATGCTAAGAGTTCAAAGCCCTCCCAGTCCAGTTTCGCAACAAGTGAAGCGTACCGTCTATCAGGAAACTCTGTAAATCACAGGCGAGTGAAGCGGAGTAGCCGGAGCACATCAGAGGGAAAACCAGAAAACATTTTCTCCATAAAATATGATCCAGTTTCATCAAAATCAGTGAAATAGTTGGTGGTGTGTGACTCAAGAACAGACACGGGAACATCGTTCACCTGATTACAAGTCAGCGTAGCATCAAATAAAGTAATATCATGACAGTGAAGCTGTTTGAAGGTAAAACAGTTACATAATGTTGTTGGCGATGACATATTTTGCTTTTTGCATCAGTGCAGGAGCCAATTACACACACTGTTAATGCTGATAATGTTCAACCATCAGTGAATATCCACATTCTGTCTCTAAAAACTGACACACCTTACTGTATTACCCACGGCACACACACACTATAGCCATTTATTTTACAGTAAACTTCACAAGTAAGGCTGAAATAAAATAAATCCCCACCCCCGTCCACACCTCCTAATAATTTTCATACGTTCCCTAACTAACAAGATTTGACAACCATAAGTCATGATCCAATATATTTTGGAAATCATTAATTTCTAATGATATACAGCATAATTTTGTCATATCACAGAGTTTCCAGAGGTATTGAAGAAAATAATCCCCGTCACAAATGGCCAGCAGAAACCATTAAATCCAGCTTTGATTGATCTCTTTATTAACTAAAGTCCTACTGGAGTTATTTGACGTGGAAGTTGGAAGACAGCGCTTTATCATGCACATTCAATGAGTCATGGATTAAGTTGTGCTGCAGTGGTGGATATCTGGCATGTGTCACTGTATTGAAGTGGGGGGGGGGGGATAATGTCTCAGTCTGGGGTGATGAGATTTGTGCTCGGAGCGAGAGAAATAGACCAGTTATGGACTTTGATTCTCCTCGAGGAAACAACGTGGCTGCTTCGCAGTTACAGAGCGCTTGTTGCCATCTGTTATGTAACTCCATACATGCCAGCTGTCATATCAAGACAGATTATGTATCGGATGTTGTGCCGCTGTTTGTATTAGGAACTATAACACCAGATATCTCAGTGAAAAACCTTTCTGTGACTTCAAGGCAGCGACCGAACCTCTTGTTCTCATTCTAGTCGATTTACATGTATGAACAATTCTTGTACCTGGTGCATATTTCAAAAAGGCTATTAAAGTGTCAAATTAAAGCTATTATTGTCTGGGATGTTGACATTTTGTAAATTATGGCCTAGGCGAGAGCACGCCGGGCTGTTTATAAATCTTAAAAGCTGTCTGTTGGAAAGCTTTGTGTTTCCCTCAGCCGGGTGTCACTGCCGACGCTGCGCAGCAAGACAAACGCAACGTGACTGGAGAATGTGCAAGGTGAGATGTGATCTCCAAAAGTGAATCAAATGGCTCAGATGCTGGGTATCGACTGCCTTTGGAAGAAGCTTAATAGGAGATTTAATAGGCCCGGACAGAGAAACGACTTACATTTTTCATGAAGCTATTTCTCAGGGGTGCTAATGTTTGGACAAACTGGCAAACCTGCATTATATTTATGAACAATGTGTTGTGGTCGTTACAGTTCAGGTGTCCCTGAGGGTCACTTTGGGGTTGGATTCTTACGTCTGGAACAGAAAGCTGAAATGGATTTCTCTCAAAATGAAACACAGATATATCAACCTGGACAAAATGGGCTCCATAGTACAATTCAGCTCAAAGTGCAGCCCTGTGGATAAATACCTCTTGAACAGTATATCACGAAAAAGACCTCAAAGGTAGACCGCAGGGTCGGTGTAATTCAAACAAGAGGCAATTAATACATAATGAATGCATTAGATTCGATTAAATTAGATTAGATTTAACTTTGGTGTCATTGTGCAGAGTGCAGAGACAACAGAATGCAATTAGCATCGAACCAGAAGTTCGTTACCAGGAGAAGGTAACATCTAAACAAACAGCAGGTAGATATGAGTAAGCTATGTACAGTATCTGTGACGAAGTCTTCTGAGGACTCTGCTGGAAATGAGCTATAGAGACCAAAACTTGTCTGTACCAGGCTGTGAACGTTTCATTTCTGCTCTGAACTTGGACATTTGTCGCTGGCAGGGGTCAAAGGTGTCCCCGCACAGGGGCGCTGCCCGTCCTCAACCCCACTTCTGCTGGACCGTCTCAATTACAGTCGAGTCGAGTCCCAGTGATGCCATGCTCAGTTTTCATCACCCTCTGTAATGCTTTAGATCTGTTCTGTCTTTTTCGGTTTGTCGGGTGGGCTTTGTTGATGTCTGACTGAGTTCGGTGGAGGGATGATATCAGTTTGATCCCTCTGATGGAAAAGACCTACTGTGATTAAACTTGGTTATGTTCAGGTACTGACACAAAACAAAACACGGTCTTTGTTAAAAAATATTGAACAAGACGAAGCAACTTGCAGGATAAGACGTGTTTATTAACATTTAACTAAAACCACAGGCTTTGTCTCACCATAAATCACCATTTATTCAGCAATATTAAAATATTAAATTATTTGTGTTTTCTCACTGGTTTGACACAGACAGGGGTTTGGTTGAAAAAAGGTGATGTGCACAAATTAGATTTAGGCAAAGAAAAGCTTTTAAAATATTTCAGGATCAAATGTTGTCAAAGCCTGACTCAGTATGGCTAATGTTACATTTTCCTATGAAAGGAAACAAGTTTAATAGTATATAAACTTTATTTTTAGGCTGTCAGAGGTCCAGGTCTGGGGTAAATCTTAAGTCTAGACTGCTTCTCCGACACATAACTGCAGCACAGGTGAATAGCTACTGGAGACTTAAAGGTTCAAAAAGATTTAAAGAATAGTTCGTATAGTTTAATGTAGGAGATAAACCCAAGATGGTGCTCTTATATATCCCAAATCTGCCCCTTCTTTACTTCTCTGCTATGTACTGGTGCCATCTTTTCAAAGAGTGGTTCCACCAGTGCTCTGCCTTCCTAGATTCTGTGGGTCGGGTCTAACGGTGTCCTGTCTGGTCATGATAGATAGATAGATAGATAGATAGATAGATAGATATGCATGGCCTGCAGACAGAGATGAACCAGGATTTTGCAGAGTTAGCCTCACACAGAATGAAAATGCATCCCGTCTGCAGCCTCTCTCTCTCTCAGGCTCGGCTGGCAGCAGTCTCAGCCATCCGATGCACTCTCTCCTGTGGGAGTGGATTTAGTTGGATTTTTAATTATCCGAGTCTGATTTCTAAATTAGTTTTTTATGCCAAAACTAATAATAACAATAGACAGTGATGGATCTTGGGAGACCTGAATATGCTTATGAGGAGACAGATTGTTCTCTATCCAGGCCGTCAGAGATTACCGCCCCCTCTTGGAGGGCTATAAGCAAATAAAAACACTTGTAAGACAATTAAATGACACAATCACACCAAGTCTTTAATCATTATGCTTGATAGCTTTGGCATGAGAATCACATTCATCAACATCTTATTGACAGCCCCTTTGCTCAATAGTTATATTTTTATTTCAACATGTGACACATAAAAGTAGGAAAACACACAAGAAGAACCAACGACATAAATACATATCACATGCAAAGAGCAGCAGGAAGAAGTATAAACTTACTGTCCTACCGTCTTTAACAGTCTCATGTAGAGTGCTGCTTCTTCATCTACAACAGTTGAAACAGTTGATGAAACACAACTTCAATTATTGCCTTCATATTTCTCTTATTTATACGCTGATAATCGTCGTGCAGAGGCTCTGCAGCATCACTGACAGCGAGGGTCACAGTCCGCAGAGGATCGAGGTCTCCTCTTCCCTCCTGTGAGGTTTTTGAACTGATAATATTTGAGTTCTTCGTCCAAACCGCTGCACAAAGTCATTCCACAATCTAAAAACGGGCTCATACTCGTCAGACATTACAAGCCCATCCACTCTGTCTGAGAACACGCTCTGTATGTTGCCAGGGAGTAAATTATTTCTTATGTACATGACTCCCGCGATCTCGAATCAGCACAGATTCATGAAAAAAAAAGATCCCAGCGGGGAGCTCGGAGCTGTACGGCATCTTTTGTCTGATTCTGGCTGTTTGATTCGTAGAAGTTTTTTGGATGTGTGTGCCGTCACCCAGTTTGTCTAAAGCTCTCCCAGATCCATGAACTTCACAGTCTGTCTTTTTAAAAAACAGCATGTAAGCGTGTTCACACAGAAACCCGACATTCTTTACTGTCCTCCTTCTTTTTTTTTTTGTCGTCTGCATAACGTCTGTGTGCTGCTAGTTTCCCCGCTGCACTCTAATTATTGAATGAAAATGTTTTTGTCGTGGACGGGCTGTTTACTCACACAACATGCCAAATGTTCTGACATGATACAGCAGAATAAATATGATGATTTTTTGGAAAGGTAACACTGGAGTCTGCGAGTGGAGCAATCCTGCTTTACTGGAGACAGTGTCTTCAAATCACAGCAATAAGTCTTCGTCTCCAACTGGGTGAAAGCCCACCCATCCGTCCACCCACACACAGATTCACTGTCACCACTGTCTCACAAACACACACACACACACACACACACTCCTAGACAAACCTTCATCCCTCATTTGCTGGCACCTTCGCTGTCTGTGTCCCACTGTACAGCTGAGCCACCACACCAATATCACTAAATTTGACTGAGCTACACCTCGCAGCAACCTCCACTGGAGCTTGGAGGTGAAAACACATGATTATTACCCAAAGGCAACACACTGTATCCCAGCAGCTCCAGCTACAGAAGACAGACAGACAGATGGATATTTACTAATTCTGTGTGCTGCACTGTGCAGTCTGCTTTGGATCTGCCGGTGTGTACCATCTCCGGGTTTGGCAGCAGCAGTCCTAGCTGAGACCCTCTGAATAAGCACATACTCCTGCTCCCTTCTCGGGAGACTTAATTGTTGCTGGACATTGTTTGTGATTCCTGCCAAGTTGCCAGAAAGTTTCCCACTCTAGCAGCTTTTTGTAACCCCTGCACAGCAGGGTCCCTGTGCTGTTTTTTTTTTTTCTCATCCCATCATCAGATTCATGACTATGGAAAAAGCTGATGAGACCAAAGTAACCATCATCAGTCACATCACTTCCTCAGGGTCAATCAAACAGACCACAATGTCCTGACCGTGCTTGCGTCTTAAATTTGCTCTGTTTTTTTTTTTCCCCCAGCACGTCTGACTGATGTTTAATACAGCTCATACTCTGCCAAAACTTTGCTGAACTCTGTGATTCAGTGTATTATATTTCATCTCTTGCTGTTCTTCTGGGTTTTTAGAGGATCTCAAAATAATTAGGCTGTTTTGCTGAGATGAAGAAATACCTCCAGTAGTAATTTTAGATTTTAAAATATTAAGCTTTTAATGATTTAGACAGAACAGCAAATACAAATATATTTCAAATTTAATCTCACTGTGTCACTAATGTACTCCTGGGA
This sequence comes from Nibea coibor, assembly GCA_023373845.1. NCBI lineage: Eukaryota > Metazoa > Chordata > Actinopteri > Sciaenidae > Nibea > Nibea coibor. Next base: position 23,343,031 of record CM041717.1, on the reverse strand, counting down.
AAAGCCTCAAATATCCATGCTGTGGTAAACAGACATTTAACAGGCACACGATTCACTCTGCGCTAACTCTACGAGGATGTACAGCAGCGCTTTGAGCTAAACGTCAGCAAACCACGCTCACCCTCTTAGTTTTTCTAACACGGCTAACAGCTGAGGATGACGGGTCATTCATTTCGAAGGTATTCATGCAGTTCCTCAAACGTCCACTCGAGGCTGGCTCCAGAAGTGAGTCAGTCCACTCGATGTGTTGTTCTTTGTTTTGTTTGCTAGTTCAGACCTGTCATCTCTTTTTTCATCTCTGCTTGCTTCAGTATCCTGTTTGTCATTCGAGACATTGACAATCTGGTCATGAGCCAAACCTCAAATGTCAACATCATGATGGTGCTAAGGACAAAAATCAGGGGATCACCAAAATCATGAAGATTCATGTACGACCATGTGTCTATCAAGCAGAGGTATAGACGTTTCTCTGAGTGATCAGTGCTTTAGGGTTTTAAAGAGAGGAAGACATCAGGCTGATTTCAAGAAGACTAATACTGCAGTATTCACAAAAATATCAACCTTATTGTAGTACTAGATGAAAAGTCAGGGCAGACCATAGGGATTATCCTTTGGGAACCATGTAACATTATTTTCCAATTGATCATAGTTCGTTGTCCACATCACCACAACGAGCTGCACCGCTGAGGTGTTATCCCCGATCTGCAAGTCAAATAAACACCCCAAAATGTGTGACTGGGTTATAACGATCTTCCAAAAAAAGTCTGTGAAGTCACCTTGCCCTAACAAAAGACAAAAATATCTGAAGGTTCACCATTTCACTCAAACGTTGCTGTGAAAACGACTCAAATATCCACGTTGGAGTAAACAGAAATTTAAGAAGCTCACCATTGTCACTCATTCAGCGGTATAAAAGAACTTATGCAAAGCTCTCGAAAGTATTTCGGCTGTTTGAATTGATCTCGATCAGTGTTTGGGTTATGAAACGGAGAATGGAAATACATGAAGAATCATTACGGCACAGAGTGAAACCGACACACACTTTTATCTAGCCTCATAAATATCTCTGCGGAGAGACGCGAGGAAATGAACTCTCAACAGTACAGTAAATAACGGCATTCAGTGTCAAAGCAGAGCTGCGTGCACACTGTTCAGCTCCCAACAGCGAGCCAGACCTCGAGGACTCTCTGCTGTCAACCTGTTTATTCTGTTATATTTCCCTATATTCTTATACTAACGTTGTTATTTCTCACCAGTAACACGATTACCGTCATTACTGAATATTTGTCGCATTAGAAATGTGCTTAAAGTCTCACACACAGACACAGAAAGCTCCTTTTCTATTCAGCACTCGTGTCATAACCCAATACTGCAGCTCTTTCAATGAAAGCCGAGCCACTAACCTTCACAATGAAGCAATCCAAGTGTTACTGACATTATGTCTTCTAATATAGGAGTCAAATCCCACTTGGGTTGCTGATTATAATAATAATGATCTGACGATGCGTTATTGTTCCCGGGGGGGAGGTTCTCCTTCCGTTTGCTGTCATACAAGGAAGTACTAGTTTAGGATGCAGCGTGTTGCTGAAGGACACTTCAGCAGGGAGGATGATTGCTTATAATGGAGTCTGAACTCAGATCCTCACGATGATAGAGCTCCCTACACTAGGCTAACCTGCTCATCTCGATGCGGTGTATAGATAGAGGATAGTGGATGACGTGTTTTTGTGCCGTGAGATAAGACTCAGGGGCCCGTTGAGCTTCTTTCAAGATTAAACGCAAGAATTTGTTTACTCACGCTTTTAATTCAGCGCATGCCGAGTCAATGCCGAGGTTGCTCTCGCCCTAAGAAGGTGACAGAAAGGCACAGCGAACTTCTTTATCAAATTACTGATGGATATTAACCTATTTTAAGAGTCACCAGGCGAAGCCTTGGATAGTCATCCCAAGGGTGTTTTAGATTGAGATGCTGTCATGAATGGAGGGAGGTATTCATGTGGGAACGCTGTAGGCGTGATGAATAAACCCTCCCAGTCAGGGGAATAATTTAATTGTTGTGACATGCCCGCTAAACATCTCAATAAGGCTTTGCAGAAGCAGCTAAGACAAAAGGGAAGATAATTATTCACATTCTCATTAATATTTACTTTTTGTCACAACACTCAAAGACGTGATTTCTCAGGGACAGAGTTGAAATTATTCAGACCAGTGGCAACGACAGAAACCATTCATTTTGTGGAAGTATTTTCATGTGGAAGAATAATTTTAAAAAAAGGTGGACCTCAAAGGTGGGGAAACTTCCACACAGCAGGACCTCCGACTGAATCTGAAGATGTGCAGCATGCCTCGGCGCCCCTGAGGGAATCGTAAAGCTCAAAGCATCCAGTATTCTCCCGGGTTAACTATATCACTATACAGACAAGTTTGAATGTATGAGAGCATGTTGATGGTGAGATATGGTGAAAGTCAAGCTTCAACTCAACACTAACTGATCTGAATGTAGCGGCAGAGTGTCAGTGGACACCCATGGGGGGAAAATGTGTGTGGTGAAGTTTCTCTTTACTGACCATCAAGATTAAAGGCCACCATCATCACTTGACACCAGCCTCATCATTAAAATCATATTCATTTAAAAAATAAAAATACCTCACCTTCCTGCGTAGAGCGATGTTGAACAAGCTCCCTTTTTGTCGGGCAGATTATGAGAGACACAACAGAGTATTAAAACTGGATCAAGAACTGAGAACACCGAATGTATCACAAATACAGTTAGTTAAATTAAAACTAATCCGTTTGTACTGTATGTCCTTGGTGATTATTTATTTTTCTGCATCGATGCTCTTCGTTGGACAAACAGTCTGACGTGTTTCAGTTTGGCTCATTTCTCGAAACAGAAATGACGTTCTCAAAACTCTAAGATCATCTGGCAAAACAGTCTCACAGTTCAGCACAGCAAAAGCGCATATCTCTCCTAAAACAGTTCACTCACGTGTCAAGCTAAATTTCTTTCTCATAAATAGTCAGTATCGTCCCTTTGGCATCGTGTGAGCCCTGCAAATCAAAATGTTTAGATGTCACTATGGCAGAGGTCCCTCATGCTCACCCCTCAGCTGACTAGCTAACAGAATACAATTGTATTGGCAACGGCGGTGAGGGAAAACTTCCTTTTACCAAGCAGAAACCTCGAGCAGGCCTAAGCTCATTGGTGGACGGTCATCCACCGCGACCGGTCGAGTTAAAGAGAATCAGATAGAGAGGGTTATATAAGCATTTAATTAAAGTCCATGGTCATGGCTCAGTGTTTTGAAGGTGATACATTAGTCGTAAAAGTCCTCCAATGGCAGCATTCCATGCATTTCTCTGCGTCGATGTTTGAATCAATGGACGCAGCCGGAGGCTTCAAGCTTTGATGATTTTTCCACAAATATAGCTCATAGTTTTTTTTTAAATAATAAAAATAATATGCACAAGGTGTCTTTCAGGCTGAACATGATTCTCTTTAATTGAGATTGAGGCACAGACAAATAATAATAATAATAATAATAATAATACTAAAAGAGAATCAACAACCAAAGCGCCTTCAGCTGGTTTCTATTCTGTTTCATTCAAAGCAGATTCGAATGCACATCAGAGGATTTCACAACAAAAGCACAGCGCTTGTGCTAAACTCTTAAACAGATCAAACAACGTCAGCTATAAAGCCTCACTTCTTTTCCTTGACTGAATCCTTTTCGGGAGGAAAATATCTAATTGCTGGATTTCAGTAATGTTGCAGCAATCCACGTGTGTCTGCTTTTGAACTTTTCTTTCATTGATTTTTTTTTTTTTTAGTGATTATGAGACACTTTGAGCTTTCAAACGTGTGTGGGGAAGCATGCAAGAATTAATAATCAGGTGTTCAAACCCAAAGAATTCATACTTTGTAACATTCCGGATACCTAAACTATTTTAAACCTTCGCTTTCATGTGTTTAACGCCACCAAAATAAGTCAAACACATTCTGCCGCAGTTGCATGTAAATACAGCAGAGGTACACTTGAAGAGCTCTCGGGTTTTGAGTGATCAATTTTCATCAAGGCAAGGATGTTTATTCAGCCTGTGAAGGAATCTGTGAATTTGGTACGGATGACTTTGATGTCTCTCAAAGTTCCATAGCAGCATCACCTAAATAAATGAGCCACAGCTAAAAGTCTAGGTGATATTTTCCTTTGGTTATAGGACACTGAAAACATGATTTAAAATCATCAGGAGTGACATTTAAAGGTCCAGTGTGTAATATTTATGTGGATCTATTGGCAGAATATGACAGAAATGGAATATAATATTCATTAGTTTGTTTTTATTAGTGTCTAAACACCTGGAAAAAAGAGTGTGACCTAACCAGCCAACCAAACTGGCACCAGGCATTTTGCAAGTTTTGTGACCACTGTAGGTTCTAAACACTTGGAATGAAGGGTAGCTGGGTGGGAGGTAGAGGCATGGGGTATTCAGTTGGTTGCAGTCTGAAATTTTACACACTGGTGTAAAACATGATAGATTTCTCTGAAGGGTGCCCTTCCAGCGGGCAAAATGTAAATAAATGCACCAGAACTTCCTGCGTGTGGTGCTGACTTTTTATATTTTGTTTAGCCCTGGCCCTCAAACGTCCCGAGTCCACCCCTGCAGTCAGACTTTAAAAAGAGAGTGTAATTATCCTGAACAACAGAAAACATATCATTACAAAACACTGCACCGGTATATGTGGGATTTCAACCACACAACAATCCTGTCTCCTAAAAATTATGTTTTTATACCACTAGTTTGTTTTGTCACATAATTGCTACCCAGATTATGTTTACGGCAGAGAAAGAAGAGCTCCATTATTCTACCTGAGAGAAGGTGTTCATCGCTCGGAACAGAAGCATTTATGGTTCAATAAATATTTTGATTTAGATTTTAAAACTTAAAATTTAAAAGAAATTTTTTGGATGTTTGCTGGAACTGACAGTCGTCTATAAGATAGTTAAAATGTTTAAAAAGCTTCTTCTGGCTCCTCCTCGTGCTCCACCTGAAGGAAAACAACCAATCAGAGCCAGGAGGAGTCTCGAACACAGTGTCGCACTCGCCTCCCCCCACGCATGCTCTCATTCAGTCAAGCTCAATATCTTCAGCGTGTAGCTTCAGGAGGAGCTTTGAAAACGAAATCAAGCGCTCCTCCTTTGCCAACAACAGCTTACTTTACAAAACACACGCGTGTGTGTGACCACATCTACACGGAGCTCCGGGCTCATTATGTTCGATGCCATGGTGCCATATTGACAAGTGGCAAAGAGGCATGATGACAAACAGTGGGGAATAACGACAGCAGTGTGTGTGTGTGTGTGTGTGTGTGTGTGTGTACTAGCCTTTCATCCCGCTGTTAGACGAATCTCAGCTGCCTCTGAAGCCTGGGGCGCTCTGCCCTACGGCCACAAAGCACTGGAGGGGCGCCTTTGAGAAGATGAGTCACGGTGAGAGGGGACCAGGGTCTCGGCGTGGCTCACACTGTGGAGAGCGAGTCCCGTGAGGGATGAGGTTTCACCGGGCCTGCTGCGGTTCAGCTTGTGGGTTTAGTGGGACAACAGAGAGAGATGTGGTAGGTTTTGCACTGTGTATGGTGAAATGAGGCAGCTTTGAGTTCTCAAAGTGAATCTGTCTCATGTTTCGAGTTGGTGTTGAATCTTTCTGTATTTAAAGCAACATTGTGCAACTTTTCTGCCATGAATAAAATTCTTTTGATGCTACATCAGGTGAAGAGTGTCTCTGTCATTTGTCAGTCTGTTTTTGCACTATGTAACTTTGTGTTCAGTGTCATTACGCAGTTCTCATGGGTCACACAACAACAACTCTTTCACTGATTTTGGTGAAACTAGCTCATATTTTGTTTTCTGTGTTCCCTCCAAGCCTTCTGGCTGCTCCACATCAACTCCCAGTTACTAACAGGCTTTCCTGATGAACACTAAAGTAAACCACTGCAAAATGTAGCTGCTGTTAGCTAATGTTAGCTCAGTTTGTTAGCTGGGATGCCCTGAATGTGAGAGCACCAGGGGGAGTGATAGTGTTTGCACCACAGGCATTGGAAGAAGAAGAAGAAGGGGAGGTTTACAGGTCCAAGGTGTGGGTGAACGCTAACAGGGAGCGGAGCCAGTGTCGTGCCAGAACAGGAGGGAGTGTAGCAGACTCTATGGACAAAATGAAGTTGAAAAGACCAAAGAGGGCGTTGATGGAGGAAGCTAAGAAGAGAAAGTGAGAATGACCGTGCAAGAAATCAGCAGAGAGCTTCATGAAAGCTGTTGACTTGCTAGTTTTTGATCATAAGCGTAATATAATCATAACAAATGCAGGTGTACAGCTGTCCATATTGGCCACAGTGGTGTTGCAGCCTGAAACTCTGAGTGCTTTAACCAAGATGGATCCTTGATGTTTTTATAACAGGTCTGATGCAGTCGAACAAAACGACACGGTCTAAAACTTTAAGAGTGTATCGAATGAGATGCATGAAATTATGTTGTTACCTAAGGTTTGTTCACTTCAATCAGCTGAAGTTGAACAAGTGTTGTCATTGTGCTGAATGTGTCTGTACACTCACAGCTCATCATGTCAAGGACCTCCTGAAGACACAAGTCAACGCGCTGCAATGATCTGTCCACAAGGCCGCGTTGAAACACACTTACTGTACAGGGCGATGATTCACATATTTAGAATAAAAGCTTTTGAGTTTGAGGGTAAATGTGTATCATTTGTGCAAATCAGCGCTGGTATTTATGGATTCTGTATAGCGCCGTATGTGGGTGAAGCACTGCAAGAATCTGCGGTTAAAACCTCCACCCGTGTACGCCGGCTTCGAAAGCTTTTACCAGCCGCGTAAAAACACACATCAGACTCTACACGGCGGCGCCTCGTTTAGCTTCAGGAACATCTTAAAGGTCATTTGTTGATTGGTTGATGCGATTTGCTAACATATCCATCGTCAGACTCTCTTTATATTGGTCTGTCTTTTCAGGCTGGGAGATGCTTTATGTATGCGCCCCCACCCCATCGCAACTCACGTACATGCTTATTGTCCATCAAAGCCACTAATGCACTTTTGATTTGAGTCATTCCTGAGCTGCCATGCCAGTAAGTAGTCCCACCTCCACCCTCCCACCACCACCCAACCACCTTTCTTTGCTGGGAGACAGATGATGAGACAATGGCAATTCATCTTCATCGTGCTGTCCGCATTACCATTAATGTGCAGCTCTTTTTTTCTTACATAATGCAGCACGTCTGAGTCAAGAATGCATTGAAAAGAAAAGTACAATCTCCTAAGAGCCGGGGCATGTCATTTGTGGTTAATATCATCAAGACACCGAAGAGGCAGAGTCGAGTGGAAGATGACACACGTGTCTTTTAATATGAAATTAGCTGCTATAGCTACTAAACCATATTACCAAAAAAAAAAAAGATTTGGAAATATAGTTTCAAAAGAATCCATATGGAGCAGTGAAGTATATACACACACTTATATCTATATATATCAGCTTATATCGGCTTATTTCTCAGGTGTAAACGTGTAAAATGTAATAATACGACGTAGAATATTGATTTATTCTATGGGGAAAACCTTCTGTGGCTGCTTCACTCCCACTCTATTTCCAGTGCCTTACAGTGTTCCAGCGCGATACACAACCAGAGATTTATGTTTATTTAAAAGATGTCGGATCGATAAATGTTAAACCTTTCGTCATAATTGCTTCAGTATGCTTGTTCTGTTCTTTCCGGATCCGACTGAGACGAATGCAGCATGTGTTTCACATGCCGTGAATGTATTTGTGCATCTCTGTGAAGCATGAAACATTGAGTATTACAATACACGCTACGATGTCCTGTGCTCACCGACCAGCTAAATTACACTGTTATCATACAGGCTGCTCGTCTACAGATGGAATTTTTACAAACTCCACCTGGAATTGATGGACATATTGTGATTTAGCTCTTCTATTCTTGTTTTTCCTCTTCCTGAGTAACACTTTGCCAAAAATATCTAGCTTCCACTTCCCCAGCACTCAATCCCTCCGGATACTGACAGCTGCCTGAATTACAAAAGGCAGCAATGTGAGTAATGAACCAACTGAAATCTCATCATATAGAGCAACTTGGAGTTACCCCGAGCAGCCCCTGTGACCCTAACCTCAGCCTCTGAGCCTCGCCAAATGAGCTTTTCATTTCCTACACAGAAATCAAAATGAGGCGCGTTGCAGGCACAGAGGCGCACGGAAGAATTGCACTGCATGCAAACGTGGCTTTGCAATCCTTAAGCCCAACAAATCAGCAGTTCTGTTCCAAGCTCATTTGCATACAGTGCACGTGCATCCTGCCTATGTGCACGGCGTGAAAGTCGAAATTTCGCAGCAGCTCAGTTTGATGCTCATGAAATTGTTTGGAAGTCAATTTAAAGTGACGTTGCACACACGGCTGTCATGCATATCTCTCAAAACATGTTATTATTTAATGGCCGATGTTTTGATCTGGATGATGTATAATGCACAGGCATTAAAGACCAAGTTTAGCAGAGAGATGATTAGAGTTGTCTGGAAAATGAAACATCATTAAATTCTGGCTTTGATTGAAAATGCAACATTTTAGAAGAGAAGGGCCATCAACATGAAATATGATTGTTTGTGGAAAGTGGAAACCATTTTGTTTAAAATCCTGAAATAGGAAGAAGAAACCAGCGAACCAACAATGCTAGACATAATCCACAAGGACCTTCTCACAAATGTCTTAACAATTAGATGGAGCCTTTTTTTTACTCTGTAGTCTCAAATTATATGAAAGAATAACACAAAAGAGCTCATGAGCATGTATATAAAAATATGTGTACCAGTTATATTAGAACATAATCTATTAACTTAGATTTAGATTTTTACTTTTCATGAATTGCTGCTCCAAAACAGGTGAAAATGCAAGTGAAGTGTGCTTGAATCCTGATCAAACATTAAATGAGGATACACAGACAATGTATTAATCTCTGTGCTTGGAACAGACACTTAAACTCCAGCAAATCCCCCTTGCAGCCCACACAGGAGGGGAGCGTGATAAAGACTGTGTACGTTGCCATGTTTTGTTTGACACCGTGGGTCTGAAATCCTACATTTGGCCTCCAAAATAAATTCAGACAGATTATGTTTCGAGCTTTTGTTTTTCCCTGAAGTTTTTACAAAAAAAAATGTTATGTTTTTTGTAAAAACCTAAAATAAATAATTTTTTAGCTCCTGTCACGAACAGGACACAGACACAGAATGAGGCACATCAGCTGTGGCACAAAACAAAAAGCTCTCTGCACTTTCTTTTGGCTCCAGTTGGCTTTGAGGTCGATTAAATGAGAGCAAAGACTTGGTGCAATAAATAAACTCATAAAGTGTCAAGAAAAGAAATTCTTACACTTGTTTTCCTCATTAAACGGAATAATACAACAGTATACCTTCAAACTGAAGTTTGGCTCTTTTACCAAGCTGAGATAAGCTCGTTTTGTCTTGTTGACTCATCATAAAACACATTTCATTCAAGCAAAACGTCTTCAGTGGTGGTGGTTAGTCCTTACACCGTTCCAACAATCACCACTGTTGGTTCGGTCGATATAAATCCTCAATTCAGCGAGTGAGACGTGAAAATATTCTGGTAAAATTACAGTTTTTTTTTAGTCTGGTCTGGTGGCTTTAAATTACAACTTCAGGGGCTGTCTGACTGCAGAGTAAAGCATCGAAAATCTTCTATATATATAACATAAACTTGAACTAATATTGATTTTTTTTTTTAGGTGGTTAAACACATTTTGATGATTCCCCATCCACAAAAGTTTATTGCTTCCTATCAGTACTCATAAGGGAGAGGTCAAAACAGCGAAATGATCAGTTTTTTAAATGTTTCCTAACAGTTCTGAACATTTACTCTCAGATTTTTGTGGATATCTAATGAGCTGCTGAACGTTGATGTCACGTGTGCGTTGTTTCACTATTTCAAGCCACATTTCCAGAGGCTTGTAGTGCATTGTCATCACTACAGCTGCTATCAAGCAATCTGAGAAATCTCCTTCAGACGGCACTTCGGCGTAGCACTAAAGGTCAGGAGGTAGCGAGGTTAAAACAGTTCTTATCCTCTGTTGTCCCGTCCTTTTGTGTTATGTTTGTCTCGTGGGTAATGAAACATCTTCACCCCAGTCAGGTATCCTGCAAATTGTTGCCATCGCAGCAGCTGTGTGGCGGCACGTCTTTACTCCACTAAGAAGGAAATCAAAGGCTTCAAATCTCACAAGTGTCCTGGCACCTTCTCTAGCAATGAGTGCTGCAAGGCTGTCTGCCACCGGCTCAGTGTTTTATCACAGGAAAAAAAAGAAAACTCCTATGGTTGTTTATTTGAAGACAGGTCAATTTTATGCTGTTATGCTCAAAATGCTTTGAGTTAAGACAGCCGGCGAGATAGGCAGATAGGTGAGTGAGATCTGACTGCCGGGGCTGTGTGGAGGGTGGACACAATGACAGGAACACCTCGGAAATAGAATGCAGTCCATCAAAAACAGCCTCACAAACACGACTATAGGACTGAAGCTACGCTTCCACACACACTGTCAACAAAAACTGGGCATTGTACGCTTCACAAAGGCAGTTTTTTTTTCCAGGGCTGTCGTATTGCCTTGCATTAAACTGCGGGTATTGTTGCTATTGTCCCGTGTCATAAAATAATCCCTCCGTGTGGCCACAAAAATGAGTTGGAAAGATTCAGATCTTCCTCATGAGTCACTCTAAGCTTCACTTTTTGCTTCCTGAAGCACCTTACTGTCTTATCTGCAAAGTTTTTATTTATTCATGCACTGACTGATGCCTGCAGACTTACAGGGGAGGTGATTATAAGGAATTAGCACTGTCGGCAGTGTCTTTGTCGGGTGTCAACCGCTGTGCTTGAAATACTAGTTACACATAATCAATAAATGCATTTTTGATGTTGTCTTGTTGAAATGGAAGAGGGATGAAGGACAAGAACGTGCTAACCGATGATTTGTAAGCCTCGCCCCGCTTACTTTCTGTTGCTACGCGAGCTGTGATCTTTGAAACAATGCTTTCACAAAGAAGTAAACAACAGCAGCTTTCTCATTTCTAGCTGACAAGCAAAGATTTTGTCACCTGAAATGACAACTGTCAAAAGCAAAGGCAGTGCACAAAGGCTCAAGGTGCTTTACACAATGAAGTTTAAAAAGGCACAGGTAGAGGAATAAAAAGAGGATAAAACTTCTTTTTAAATAAGTAAGTTTAAAAAGGCACAGGAAGGAATAAAGAACTTTTTACACAAAGAAAATTAAATAAAAGAACAAACAAAAAACAAGGTATGAACTAAGCAGGGGGTCAGAAATCAAAGTCTGAACCAAACATACATTGGGGCATCAATACACCCCTTGAAGATTCAGTGTTCACGTCTATAGACTAAATATAAGGCAGGCGGCGGGAGGCATTTAGCTTAGCTTAGCATAATGACTGGAAACAGGGGGAAACAGCTAGCCTGGCTCCGTCAAAAGCCGATTTACGCTTCAGTTTCCAGTCTTTATGCTAAGATAATCCCTCACTGTCTGTGGCTTCATATTTATCACGTTATGATATTATGTTGATGCTTATTGTCCTAAAATACCAAACTATTCTTTAAAGTGTGCATAAACACGAGTGTAAACAAGTGATAACGTAATAAAACAGCAGACAGAGTGTAGCGTGGTGCTAAAGGGCACGCGCTCAACTAATAAAATAATTAGCATTCATCCTTGAGAGGTCGTTATTGTCCGCAGTACGTTTAATTGAGATCTGTTTTTAATTATTTATTATGATGCATCGTGTTGGTGGTGTGTATCTATCCAGCAGTTATACTGCACCCATCCGCCTAATATTTTCGTGCACTGTATGTTCAAGGATCTCTTGTGGCTTCGGTGATTCACAATTACTGACTGCTCCGTTTTATCGAGCCACTGAGTGCTGACTCTCCACTCCTCTTAACTGGCCGGTAGAGGCCTCAAGTGACAACAATCAACAACTCAACAGCCGCAGTGATGTTGATAGGTTTTCAATGTAGTGAGTCCCCAGGACCCACGGGTGGTCGTTTGAGTGGGCCTCCAATAAACACTGGAGTTTCTTTTGTCAAATGTTAGTGTTTGGTGTTGTACGGGTCTGATTATGGTCCACGTATGTTGAAGATTAATTAGAATATTACCAAACAACTGGACCTGAACAAATAAGTCCATGTTTTGTTACATTTCCCAGTGATCCACTCTTTTTATAAACACACTCATGCATTCATTATATTCAGTGTTTGAAAGCCATCTTTCTCCTCTTTGGTTTTGGACAGGCTGTTTCTGAGTACTTTTACAGTTTGGTATGAATCAAAGTGTAAACACCCACAGCTTGCTCTGATAAACGTTCTCGTTCAACCACCCACCAACACACCGGATTTCTATCTCAGTTTCTTTGCTTATATGGGGATGTAGACTTAAAATATTTCTCGCTTACTTTTCAGAATCTACGTGAACCGCTGTTCACGTAACTGTTGGCATAAATTAGATCTACTGTATTCACAATTTTACACTTATCTACAAAGAAAACACCATGAGTTGAGTTGTCATTAAAACAGAATTGTGAGTACTGCGTTACTTGCATGACTAATGAATAAGATTACAAGCCGAATTCCCTCCTAAGTTACCACACGAGCATTTAAAAAGCTAACATTACATGAAGCATTTTATGGAGAAGCTCTTTGTTAAATTCGTTAAGTAAGCGAGGAACACGTTCTGCTCCTGTATAAACTTTATTTACCATGGTTGCATTTTTTTTTTTTTTTTTTTTGCAATTGTCTACCGGCAGGCGGATAGATGGAAACACCATAACCTGGTGAGGTGGAGGATGGTTCTTCATGGATGCAGTAACGGCTTCAGTTGACCCGTTGTATAGTTGCAGGACCTCAATAACAACAGGGCATCAAGTGCATTAGAACTATTTTGTAGTGGGGTAAATAGCTTTGGCCTTGCCTTAAGAACAGGCTGTGACCAAGGCATGAAGAGTACAGATTACAGGGCGTTGTCTGGTATAGATAGGCCGGGGTTAATCCGATGGAGTGTCCATAATCACAGGATGGAAGAGTTGTGGGCAGAGCTAAAAAGAGTGTGTCATTCCACTTTAGCAACATTGGATTTTACAGTGATGAGCTCCGTCTGTTTTGTCTGAGTTCAGAAGGCAGCGGGAACTACTATAGATTTTCTATACAGGGCAGACAAACCTCGATCCAGCTGTGGCAGAGAGGAGTTCTTGACAGTAGCGGAGCGGGCGACTTGACAATTGGTAATATTTTTGCAAGAAATGAGAACTCCAGAATCAATGAAGACAGCGCGCTCGGCAAATGACTTTAATGTAAATCAAACAGTTGGGAGCAGAATGCAAAAGACAGTAGACCCACTTAGTGATGGGAGAGGGTATGGTAGTGTGTGTAGACGTGAGATTATGATGTTGTGTATGAGACCAAGTCTGAATTATCACTGATGGGTCTCATAAAAAGTGGTGCTGTCCTTATGACAATAAATCTAAAATCCCATTATGTTGTTTAGCGAACTGTTTTGTGGTGACTGGTATCTTACCGAACAAGGCATCGAGCATTTAATCATCAACACGCAAAGACAACTCTTCATTTGTGCAAGTTCTTATTCTGAGACATATCTTCTCTTTGCTTCAGTGAGTTTAAGAGGTACTCCATTCAGTTGCAGCCGTGTATTAAAAGGAAAAATAAAGTAAAATGAGTCTCGTTGTGTAGCTGCGATCGTCTGAAACTGTTAAAGTAGCTGGACAGATATTCTAGGACCTCATTATGAACAGTTTCATGGGTAAATTCAATCTTGATTTCTGTGACTCTTTATCAACTGGAAGCCAATGGAGTTGAAAATATGCTGAATCAAAAAGGATATGGGGAATTAACACAAACTTGATTATTTTTGATGCACTGTGATGTCCTGTTAATACAGGAAGCGTCAGCATAGTCAAAATTGCTGTTGTGTTTCTTATTGATTTGCTCAACAACTGCAGTTTTCTTGCCAAGAATTTCATCTTTTGGTAGATTTTTATTGATGATTCACAGTCATGACCTCCCCTGATCTTAATCTAAGAAATATGGCCTCTGTTTTTTCCTACATACAGAAACAGTTTGTCATTAGACATCCAAGTCCTAATGTTTTGAAGCTTCACACTCACGAGAATAGCTGAGTCGTCTGCATAGAGAATAAGATGGACAGGCATTAATATATAATAAAAAGCAGCCCCAGAGAACTCCCTTGAGGAACACCACATGTGATAGTTTTAGTGTTGGGAAATGCTCCATGACATCTACTATTTGTGTCCTTCCAGATGGGGGAAGAAGTGATCCATTGAATGGCCGACTTGCTAAACCCCATGGCATTTAGCTGAACAGCAGGATGCCATGTATCCGGCATCAAAGGCGTTTTGAAGGTCTAAACTGAAGTTTCTGATGCAGACTTCAGTGAAATGGGACTTTCTGAATCCTGACTGTAAGAATAATATGTTGTCACTTAAAATCTACGTATCTGTTCTTAAATCTTTTGGATGGAAGGGCGCTAAATATCGAAACTGGTATATAATTTTCTTTCTCTAACTTATTACCCTGCACTCTTGAGATCTGACATCACCTTCTCCTCTTCTGTGGACATTGATTAACTGGGCTTCAGCAGGTGTAATACACTCTGCTCTATCCCTTAGGAACCTGGCAGGTATATTATATAAATCTGTTGTAAATTGTAACTCAGTTCCTTCAGCCTCTTAAGGACTGATTCTTTGTCACCCTGTCAGGCAGAAAAAGACTGAGAATAAAAGCTCCGTAACTGGAGAGATCATTTACCAGAATTTCTGCAACTTTGAGTTCAAGCGTCCCGCCCATATCACTTTCAACTTCGCTATTAGTGTCCAACTAAAACTTTTAAGTTTGCATGAGTCATTTCTGTACTTAGTTATTTTGAATTTTTAGCTATTGTTACTGTTACTGTTCACATTTTTTAATCTCATATAGGATATGCAGTCATGTTTTTCTTGCAGCTTAGCTTAAACCCCAGCAAAGAAGAATGGACTGGAGTTGTTCATTGTGCTAGATCAAATAAAATCTACAGTATTATGCAGTACTACAATGTTTTTCTCGAGGGTATATCGTAAAGGCGGGTCTGTGGTTTAAAGAAATTATTGGACATTTTGGGAAATATGCTTTCTTCTGAGAGTTAGCCGCTGTTAGCCCATGCTAAAACAAAATTGACATGTCTGTTATCTTGACATGAAATATATCATCACATCTCTGTAATTTGGTTCGTTATTCCACATGCAGTAGCCTGAACCCGTCCCAACCTAACTCATGCTAAGGGTAACCAAGTTACGCCTAACATTAGTATAATTTAACTGTATTAAATGTAATTAGGAGCCCCAGAGGTGTCGTGAATTAAAAAATGAATCTGTGCTCTTTCATTAGTAATTCACAGATTAGTTTTTTTTTTTCTTCTCCTCGACACCTTCACGTCTGCAACATGAACATGAGCAGCAAGATTTCTAACTCTAACACATTACTGTGAAACTGTGGAGCCAGTGGAAAGAATCTGTACTCTGTAATCTGTACTGTAAAGATTCAGGTGTTTGTGTTTGTGTCTTTACCAACTGGAATGTTGAAAAAGAAAAAAAACAGGGAATGGGATTTGGAAACAATCCTCAACTGGAACCAGTTCTTGGACCATTGGAATCATATGCCGACAATTATATGCTGTGACTTGACTTAACCAAGCCACTGTACATTTTCTAATAAGGAGGAGGACCAAATAAAGAGCAGGACAGAGCTGCTTTCGTTACTCTGTCACTAGCAATAGCTAGATAATGACATGCTGGTAGAAGATAAACAAAATGTTCAATGTATTCCTTTTGCTCCAGGCTAAAGAGCCTAAAGTGGAGACGCTATAGCTCTTGTTAGAGCCCCGAGCATACCATTGCAGTATGTCTAGACGTCCCAAACAAAAGAAAAATGGTCAGGTGCTATTTATTTTGCTACAAAGACAAACGTCTGTGCCAGCGTAAAGCACAAAAATGGCTTTACGATGTTTGTAGTTTCACTTCAGTGTTCTTGCTGCTTGCATGAAGGTTTGTGACGTACCTGGCTTTTTCAATTTGTTGCAAAGCTACGAGGGCAGAGATGCACAGCACTAATTCAGGATGCAGTATCGACCTCGCAAGATTTAAGAAAAAAGCTGCAAAGCCACAATGTAATACAGCACATGATCCTGCATGTGTTGTTTTTAAAAATATGGTATCGCAGACACCTTTTGCCACACCTGGGATGAATGTTTGTCTTTTTTCTGTTTAGAGACGCCTCATGTTTTGTTTTACTTGGATTAATACTGAGTTATAATTCAGTTCAGGGGTTATGTGTCCCAACGGATGCAATCAAAGTGAACGGTGCTGTGCATATCTCAAACCAAGTGCTGCAAACAATCTGCCTAAAGTGCTACACTGTTTAGAGACAATATATTCAATCACACCTCGATATTCTCCTCTGAAATGCCAGTAGAAAGGTCAGAATTAAGTTTGAAATTCAACACAGCACACCTGCCACTACATAGCTTGGAGAACAGTAGGAGCTAAAATCCTCTTTTCCCCAGCAGAGTTTGTTCCCACAGCTACACGACCATAAAACCACAGAGTGTAAACTTCTCGGGATGACCTTCTGTTTGCCGTCTAATGAAATTCATGTAAAGTCGAGAGATATGCAGTTTACTTAAAATGACTTTCTTGCTGGATCTTTTCTTATCTCGTAAACAGTCTATCTGACAGCATGAACGCACGCGGGAACAAATCAAGCTGCAGTCGCAGATAATCTCCCAGCAAATGATTTTAGGATCAGATTCATTAACAGAGGGTATTATTGCTTTTTTTCCCCCCTCCAAGATACAACACAAACATCAGAGAACAGGCTTCAACACATTTACCTCCACTTTAATTCCAAAGAAATACAACATGTTAGATAAAAGGCCATTAGAAACCTCTGTTCGTCCATAATGGTACCATGTAACAATTGTTAATGCATGTCTTTTTTTATTTCATTTTAAATGTTTGACACGTTTGCTATTCATGGAAGTGTAGCACCACTGTATATCCTTCAACAATCCACGCGGCTGGTCGGCTTCTTGAGTTCAGACCATGTTATCACATGATTATAGATGGATTTTTGAATGCAGTTATTACTTCTGAAGATTAAATGAATAATATTCATAGTGGTGATACAATTTCATGCATAACCAGCAATCATCTGTGTTAAACGCCGTCGGTTCAGCTTGTTTTCGCCCCGAACTTCCTGAACATCTGACCTCGAATTGCTTTTAAGCGTCTCTGTGCGCGAACAGTGCCCAAAAATATGCTTTTCCAAAGAGTCCACATCATTTGGGAATCACAACATACAACTGTAAACATTTAATGTTCACTTTATATTTACACCATTCTGTGCATTTAAAATACTACATGACATTTCTCTGCCGAGACACAGAGGAAAAACCTGCACAAAAGAAAAGTCTTAAATGAACAACGTTAGGCTCCCATTTTAAGGCCTTTTGTACTAATATGAAATCAGAAATCTCTCGTGTGGACATAAGTGCACTGTTCAGTTCCCACAAAGGCTGAGTACTCATATATATATAGTCTGAAATACCTCTATTTATCACTGGTTGCTTTGGGAGAAGACAGAAATCAGAAAAATAATTTTAAAAAAAAGAAAATACATGAATCTTGAGTGCCGACATCCAAAATAGAAGCACAAATATCCTCGAGATTATATAACATATTGGTATGAATGCACAAAGACTGAGAAGTAGGACCTGTTCGCACATTTTTGAATGTATAATGAGACAAGAAATGCTAAAACGTCTGAAAAGCTGACAAGTTCCTGCAAAGGCAAACCAACTTGTTCCAGAACTTCTCTCTTATTTTGTGATATTTGGTGGATGATCTCGTTACAAATGAAACTACGCCGGGAGGATCGATCTTTTGTAAAAATGTAGATTGAGCTGCACCCACTGAAACCTCGACTATCCCAAATAGTTTTTACAACTTCTCTGTTGACTCCCACAGCCCCCTAAAAATGAAAATTTCTGGAGTGCAGGAAATCATATTTTTTGATTAGTTTCTACAAACACTCACAATGTTAAAAATGTCGATTCATTTTTCTGTTTCTGACAGTTTCTATTAAACAAAAAAACACTTGCATGTGTTTCCTCTGTTGATGTGTTCATACTGAAAGATGAGGAAAGGGAATATAGTCCACTCTTTGTAGCAAAGTACAATACATGCTAACGTTGGGGGGGGACATGGCAAAACAGTGACCTCAGTAAAACCATGAAGTTCATTCCAAAGATTCCAGCACTGAAACATTATGTGAACATCAGACAAAGACAGAGAAGAAGGAAGAAAAAAACCTCTCCATTGATTGAAGCAAATATGGGGTAAGACCGACGATAACTGGCTCTGTTTCAACTCTTTGATGCTGCTGGAAAATATGAGCTCTACAATCACAGACATTAATTCAAACTGCAGAAGTCCCTATCTGTTGTGGACTAAATAAATTATGCATATACATACAACATACTGAAGAGCTTTGAAAATGAGGATGTGTGGATGTAAAAAATAAAAAAAATAGAACAACCTAGAATCAGAGTCTGTTTCTGCAGCATGAGCGTGGAAACTTTGTATCATGTTTGTATGACACACACGAGTGTCTCTTTAAGAAGATTATTTCACTTCTTATTCATTTATACAGTTAAATAACTTTGTACAATGACATAATTATCAGAAAAGATCATTAATTCCATTGGTAGTATTATGAAAACATTTATCCATCTTGACGTTGATTCACAAAATGTTTCACTTTAGTTGTTAATTAAAAACGTTCATGTCACTTTCAGTTGTTTTGCATGTTTAAATTAAAGTAATGTTTCATTTTCTCACTGTGATGACGTGAAAACGAAACCTTTGGAAAAATCACAAGATTTATATTCACCGGCCACAGCCAGACCTCTTCAATACATCAATTAACTGGAACATTTAATGATCTAGTTAAAAACCTTTTTGACTTCCGTGATATAAAATAATGTATTTACTGACGCTGTGATCGTTTCAGTGGCACAGTCCAGCTTCCAAACAACGTGAGCCAACCCAAACATAAAGTGATGCAGCCTAAATCTATAGATTGTTGCAAAATAAATATGCATAGTGTCATTAAAAATTGCAGGGTGAATAAAGCCACCGTATCTGTACTTCCTCCTCTAAAAAGAGGTCTGTCGGTGTCGGTGCACGTGTTTGCAGTATCAATATTCAGTGAGTAATGTTTTCTTGAGTAACTGTTGGTACGAGTTGTGACAAAGCTAGCTGTAAACCTTCAGGAGGCGTTTTGACCTCCAGAATCACCTCCACCTCCTCCATCGGGTGTCAAAAAAATTATGCCGACGACGCCAAAGGCAACTCATCAATCACTGACAGAAAATCTGTCAGCAAACAACAACAACAAAAATCTGATCAGTGAACGCGACCGCCCAGACGAGCTTACAGGTGACTCCAATGAGCGCTCCAGAAAAAGCCTCGGCAAGCTTTTAGGTAGATTTTTAACAATGCAGCTGCACACTGCACCACCGGCAGCAGCACACACACACACACACACACACACACACTGCAGTGAGGCAGACAGTATCTCTGCTGTAGACATGAAGTGGGGAGAGCCATCACATACTGTGAGCGCGCATCGAGCTCAAGAGCAACAATTAAGGAGTTTATTAATTCATCAGTTATCTCAGGCTGCCCAGTGGAAGCTGTTTATGCTCACCAACTGTGACAGGAATCTGTCTATTATCAGCACATTAACCAATTATGGTTCTCAGATGCCCGTTAAACTTTATTAAGGTCCATAAACCACAAGTCGACTCGTTCAAGTCTATTACACATACACAGGTAGAAATTACATTCATATACTGCTAAATACGTTTTGTGGGAAACGTAACGCCGCCTGAATTTTGTTTTTTCAAAAACAAAAATGATTTTAATGGATGCACAAAATGTTTTTACCTGTGCTGTGACAGCTGAATCATTAGTAGCACATTTTGTGGTTGCGATTAGACACACTCAGCATTTCGTTAAGGTCAAGAAACAGTTGAGGTCTTGGTTAAATACTGAAAAAGGCAACAGTGATTTTCTGAGGCCCAATTTACTTTTTTGACATTTAACCAAAACTATAATTTTCCACAACCTTAAAACTGCAGCGACTGATTTTTGTTTTTTGGCCACTTCGGGGTTGCAGGAACAAGCTTTTTCCAGTTTTTGTGCAAACTGACTGAACTGGCTTCTGTTATTACGAGTAATTCTGGCAAAGAGATAAGAAGAAGCTCAGCGATGTTGTTTAGCAGAGATTGCGAGCGTATTGTTTTCCCCTTTTTAATGCAACTCTTTAAAAACCGCCCCGCTAACCGCCACGTCACTCACACTCAGCACATCTGTTTGCCATGTTAGCGGTGTAGCTAGCCAGCTAGTACAGTCAGTAACGCAGCAGACGTGCAAATAAAAAATCCAGGCAAGAGTCACGTTTCCGTCAAGACGTATTTGGGAAAAAAGATTTGGTGGAATATAAATGTAATTTCTAGGAGAAAGGGTCGATGGGTAAGATGAACCGACAAAAGCAAAATATCAGAAGTGATCACGACAGAGCGGGCGTCTGGGCACAAACACAAGGCCACTGGATCCCTTCTACCTGTGAGCCACGACCATCAGACCATCTCTGAGGTCAATTTGTGTGTCTTTGCAGTGGATGTTGTTGTGTTTCCTCGTAGTCTTACAATATTTCTTTGTGATTGCTTTGCAACTTTGTAGTCCTTTTGTTTCTTTGTAGTCCTTTTGCACGTCTTATGGTCGTTTTTGTGTTTCTTTGTGGTTGCTTTTTGACTCTTTTAAGTCATGTTGTGGTAGTTTTGCGTCTCTTTGTAGTCCTTGCAGTTGTTTTTCATGTTTCTCCAGGCTTTGTGTTTGTTTTGTGTAACTTTTTACATCTCTTTGTGGTTGTTTTGGGTTTCTTTGTGGTTGTTTTGGGTTTCTTTGTGGTTGTTTTGGGTTTCTTTGTTGTCGTTTTGTGCCTCTGAAGTTGATTGGAGTCTCTTTTGTACCTCTTTCTGTGCCATTTCCCAGATAAACTCTAGTGGCCCAAAAAAACATAAAAATAAATAAATCAAATTCAACAATTCAACATCCATAAGCACTCAATCGTACCTCTTATTTGGCCAACTCTTGTCCTGGAACAATTCAAGACAATGCAATGTGAATACTAGAGCGATGACAAGTCACACAAGTAATGCAATACGGTTTACATCCAAAAGGCAGATGCACTTGAATGCAACAGTCGCCATGAAGAAAAATCAGTATGCTAAATATATTCCGACAAGTCAAAGTTTGAAAAGTACTTTTGGGATGTTTCAGCGTTCCTCTCTGAGGCTGCTTGAGTGACAGGAACATACAGTAGCGATAGGGAACATTTCAAGTCTCTTTCATCTGGACGGGGGACTCAGCACTTCCAGAGAATGTGAACGATTTCCAAAGTCTTATTTCCTCCCTCTGTTCTGATCCATTTCCATCTTTCAATTTTTCAACCACTTGCCGAGATCCGACAGCAAGACGCAGTAGCAATGTTTTGATTATACAGTGACAACACATTATGAAGAAGTCAGTAAGCTTACAATCTTTTTTTTTCTTTTCTTTTTTTCTTACAGAGGGAACACAAGAAAGCCAGAAAATGTTGAGTATTGCCATCCGCCAACGAGGTTTCCCTTCTCCAGCTTCAGGTAGACTTTGTCCTCTTTTTCTAGATAGAGCAGAACTCCATTGGTGGCCGCCTCACGGGTCACATCTTTGTCACCCGCAAAGGCAGAGATGACCGGTTTCCCATTCAACATCAAGTTCACCTGGACAACAGAAATTAACAATTAGCAACAGCGAAGCAGGAAGGTTGTGTATTTCTTATTTGCAACATCTTGAGCTTAGCACTGAGCTGCTAATGGGAACTTATTGTATATGAGATGAAAAGGTTTGTTCCAGATTTGGTCTGCATCTTCCAATGGATCATTTATTCTCATTCATGTATGTTTCATAGAAGCGGGAGGAAAAGAGGTCAATCCAGCAGCCATTGTTTACATGAATGAGCCAACGTTAAAGCGCTGTACATGAATATCAGCTGCACGGAGGCTAGATGGAGTTTCTGAATTTCCCATCCCAGATTTATAATATTTAATAATGAACTTTCTTTATGAAGCACAGCATCATCCTTTTACAGATGTTATTAGGCTTAGGTGAAGAGCTTATTTAATGAGCTAAACTACTAGAGTTAGTATATGTGTGACCATCTTTCCTCTCATATCTTTTCTAGCAATTGTGGCTCATTATAATGACATATTTATGTATCTTCTGTTTATCTTGACATACATTTCTATTTTCTTTTTGTTAAGATGTATCTATAAGCTCTTCTTTTAAATCTAATCCTTAAGTACATGATGTTTTTAGCGTTTCTCTGGAGGGAAGCCTTCTCATTTGTACAAATAAATAAATAAATAAAAATAGATTGAAATACAATCTGAATTTAAGAACTTTAAAATAAACAAATAAGACATATTGGAGCTGGAAAAATAAAATGCTTTTTAAGATGTGATTTCTCACCCTCACAGATGGTGAAAATTGTTCAATTGAAACAATTTAAGCTTTTAAACACGTTAAAGCTTAAATTGTTTCTGCGTTGCCTCAGTCGAGATTTACTGATACTCTTATATTACTTTAAGGTATTGAGTTGAGGGTTGTGCAGGTTGTCTTCTAAGGGGAGGGTCCAAATGAAATATTAATATTTCTGTGCAGAGGTTTTCTTTTTTTAAAAGCTTCAACCCTCGTCTCCACACCAGCCCCCTAAATAACACGTATTGTCCCAATCGGCTGCACGCCTCAGCGAGATAAAGAAAGAAAGGGAGCTGATACCTGAATGGTTTGGCTCTGGTACACTTTAATGACATGGAAGTTAAAACTGTAGACTCCTTTTCTCGGGGACAAAAAAACTGATTCAAACGTGAAGTAGTTTCCTATATTCACAAGAACCTGCGAGAGAGGAAGAAGAGAAGACACGTTGTGATGAGAGCTGTTTGTACAGACAGCACTGTGAGGATTAAATGCACAGGTATTAAATCAGCAACACACACACACAGGATTCACTGTTGTGGCGACCGGGCTCGCTCCTGCTCAGACACAAACTGAGTGCGACACACTTCAGACAACATTTACCGTAATTCAGCTCTTCTCAATGAACCTGAAGCCAGAATTTAACTCTCCAATCCAAGAGCACCCAGAAACGATGCTTTGTGACATTTTAATCTCATCAGTAGTTTTTACAGACACATTTCCACTTTGAGCATTTCTCTGCCAAGAACCTGGAAGTCTTCCTGGAGTGACACATGCAGAATAACCTCACGGATATGAGAGTGTTGATTAAGAAATGAGACGATCCACCCTGAATATGTCAGCAGAAGGTTTGAAGCACCTTCAGATCACATTAGACACCAAGCCAACTTCTCCGGGCCGTGATTGATGGAGGCAGCAGCGTCTCAAACACTTAAATCCTACCTGTTAAAGACGCCACCGCAGGCTCGGCCAGGACCTTTGACAAAAAAATGTCTTTCATAGCAACAGCATGCACAGATCCACACACCAATCAGATCAGTAGCAGTGTGTTATGGCAGAGAGAGATCATGTTATGTAATTCAAAGGAGAGGGCAGAGGATCAGTTGATTGTTTTTTGTTACAAACACCTTACACTGCCCACCGCTGTATGACGAATCAAATTCTTGTTTGCCTGATTTGTTTGGGGTGTACACAGCTGTGTGTGTGTGTGTGTGTGTGTGTGTGTGTGTGTGAAGGTGAGGCAGTAGTGCGCGCGTGTGTGTGCCAGCGTGTGCACGCCAAGGCGCGTGTTGGTGAGATAGCTTGAGGCAAAAACTGATGAATGCATGTGGAGGATCTGCAGGATGCCCGCTTTCAAACATCATCCCAGTCACTTACAAACCTGCGCCGCGCGTGATATGTGCACCCGCACAGAATCCACATGCCAGCTGCAACTAGCCTCAAACTAAAAACTGCAGCCTGCACACTTTAACTGCAATGACACTTTAATGTTCTGCACCACAAGTCAAAACTGAGCTGAGGGATGAAGGTTCATCACCAAAAGAAAGACTAAGATTGATAGAAGGCTGTCAGGTCTGACAGATGACTGGAAAGCTGAGCTGCAAAGTGTCATTTAAAGACAATTTAACCACTTTTTCACACTCGTATAGTTCATAAAAATCATCTTAACCTGGTCGAAGTAGATTATTCTCGTTTTGTTGCTCATCTCCGACGGCTCATGGTTGTTGCTCCGGACTGCAGAGAAAGCCACCTTGGAGTTGGCGGCGCGCACTGAGATGCCGAGCGGAGAGGACGAACCCTTCCAGTCCGTGGCCGGGTTAGAGTCGCAAACCACGAGACATTTCCCCTCCAGGACAATAGGCTCCGTGTCATTCTGAGCTCTCGCCACCTCAGAGATCACAGTCCAGCTGAGCATCAGTATGAGGGAGGTCACCATGGCTCGCGCTCTCTGTGGCAGCTGTGGCAGGCGCCGATTCGAAAAAAAGAGAGACCGTCTCCTGCACCACACAAGTTTCCGAGTCCCTCCACTGGTCTCCCCTCGTCGCAGACGCGTCTGACGCTGTGATATTCTCTTATTGGATCCAGAGATGTGCCATATCCGTGTTAGGCATCAACATACAACAAGCGTATTAAGTCTGAATCTTTTTTAAACACAGAAATCACCGATGGTTGTCTAAGCGTCTCATTTTCAGGTGTGTTTAAAGCTCGTGGATGAGACAAAAGTAGACCATGTGGAACGCTTTAGTGAAGACTGGTCCAGTCTGAGAGGAAAAGCAGTCGATAGATCGTCCATAGCCCTCACTCCCACTCCGAATAACGCGTCTGACAACAGCTGGTCCCCGCAGTGATGTGCCGCGTGTGTGCGCGCCCGGCAATCCACTTTACGCACGCACATGTGGTAGAAGTTCTAATTAACTGTGCCTGCGTAATTTGCCAAAAGCTTATTTTTTTCTCTCTCTCTAATTCTTTATAAAATCGCTCCCAAGTTAAATATACATTCTTTAATTAGCTGCGTTAATGACACTGAAAAGATACACTTGATATCCTTTTCTCGGATCTACGAGCAAACGCGTAAAATAATTATCTCCAACACACATTTCTGCAGGTTTTAAGGACTCTAATGTTGAAGTATAGAACTGAAAATTCCCCCAAGCGAGAGTTTTACTGTTTTTTCTCGGACTGTCAGAGCCCCCTGTCCACTCCGGCTCTCTAATGCAGTGACTCATCATAATCTCCTTGCACAGGTGGGCTGAAAATCTTTCAAGCTTGACTTCCATAGAAGTCAGGGATGGGACTTTTACTCTTTATAGGGTTGGCTTGGTGACATCATCCTTGACTTCAGTGCTAGCATCAGTCTTCCTGCAGCAAAACATCAAAACGTCTTCTCTAGTTAAATGTTGGAAAAATCTAATGTGGCATTGTTTCACCTTAAAGTTACACTGGGTTTAATGAATTCATCGCTCAGCTTGTCTGTCACCTTATTAAATCAACAAGTCACCCACAGTGTCCTGCCAGAGTATTGACAAAAGATTAGAGATGTGAGCACATCACCTCTGTCCTTGTGTCACTACAGGGTCCTCACAAAGCACAAGATCAATTTTAACGTCCTTCCTTTGACTTATAAAGGGCTACATGAGCCCGCTCACTTAGTAACCCAAAGGAGCCAACGGCAACCACTGAACAGGGAAGTGAAAAGTAAAATGTTATTAAGTAACTGTAAAGAGATGTCAGGACCTTTTAAAGAGAGTCGCTCTGTTTTCTGGGATTGTAATAATGTCCTGCAGACAGAATTATGTCACGTTGGACTATTTGTATATTGAATATTTGTCTCAGCATGGTTTCAAAATAAATGAATGATGCACATATATTTACCTACGTGTCAGAACTTTCTAACATTTCTGTGTAGTTAAACATTTAAAACTGAGGATGTGAAATAAAAATTTACAGGTTTATTAATGCGTGTGCAACTATAACTGCTGTAGAAACAGTTAACATGGCATCAGTCATTCATAATCAAACATAGATATTATTTTGGTATTGTTATCGGTGACTCTGTTTGTGTTTCCATTATTATTTCATGTGTAGACTCATTTCACTTATTTATATCTGGCTTGTAAAGCAGCTTTTTAGGTGTGAATATAAACTATAGTGGAAGTTGAAGTATAACATTGCTGTAGTGACAGCCTTGCACATACGTTTATAAGCATTTATAACCTGTTAATACACGTAAACATGTACACACACGTGTGTGAATCATTCACAGGCAGGTCTTCTAAATTCATGAAGACATGCAGAGCTCGAAGGTTAATTCATGCCTCTGGAAATGATAGTTTGACCAATAAAAAAAAAACTCCAAACAAACTCAAGGTCCACTCACTGGATTCCATCTCGAAGACTCTCAGATGGAATTTGCTCAGCTGTCCTCCTTATATCTGCTAACAACTGCATTATGCCATGTCATGAGCTAATTTTAACCGATTCAAAGCGTTTAAAGGTTTATTTGTCACATAAACAAACGATATTTGAAGTCAAATGTAGACTAGTTTGAAAAAGAAGAGCCAGAAAAGAAATATAAAGGATTTAAAGTATGAATGCATAAAATTAAAATGTACAAATGCTGCAATTAAAGACAAACAACACAACAACCTTTAATAGACTCAAATATGCAGGGCAGTGCAAAGGGGTCGGCATGTCGCCTATAAAAGCTGAATGGGGCTTAAAATTAAAAACAAAACAGACAGACAGACCTTGTTTTAATTTTTGGCTTCATAAAGCTTTGTGCTGTTAAACTAAAGCTGCAATCCTAAAAAAAAAACAAACAAAAAAAACACATTTGCTTTCTCATTAAAATCCATGCAGCCTTTTTGATCGCCGTGCCTGAACAACAACAGATCATTAGGTTACAC
This sequence comes from Nibea coibor, assembly GCA_023373845.1. NCBI lineage: Eukaryota > Metazoa > Chordata > Actinopteri > Sciaenidae > Nibea > Nibea coibor. Next base: position 23,315,826 of record CM041717.1, on the reverse strand, counting down.
TGTCGACAGCGAGGAAATGGTAGAATTTTAAACAGCCCAACAACGAAAATGGATCTGAACCCTGACACGTGTGAGCCCGTGCCAACACACGACGTGGCGAAAAGTGCTTCGCATATAAATGTTTAAAAACAGAAGAGTGTGCAGTCAAGTGCAGCTTGTCATCAACAGATTTCAGGTGGCGGCGGTTTGCATGAATAGATTAGTGAAATCAGCTTTCATGTAATCGGAGTTGCTGCCAGTTCTGCTGGAGTTTGAAACAAAAGAAAGTCGTCACTCGATGCATTCTTCTATTTTATATCTAATGCATCCATTTAAGAATATATATAAAAATGAATAATAGATTACGGCTCTTTGGAGTTCTCGAATGCAAATGTGCAAATCTGACTTCAATCGTCGGAGTCTGTTTTGTTTTGGGCATCAATCTATCTGTAAATGGAAGACTATCTGAGGATATCACAGCCGCGACCTGAATAGCTGCCATTTTGTGAGATATGTTTCATCACCCAGCTCTGACAAATGGTTTAGTGCCTAATGTTGTGCATGTCAATATGTTTCCATGGCAATAGAGCTGTCAGGGATGAGAGCCGATGGCTCCTAACGTGCCAAGAAAATCTTCACTGGAAATGTTCGAGAGAGATAGAAAAAAAATGTTTTCTAACTTTTATTGGAGGAGGACTGCCTGTTAACTGACCCGAGGCCCACCGGAGATAACTTCAGGTGCAGATAAAAGAAACTAATCCTGGGGAAACAAATCCAGTGTACCCACTTGTGAAGAAAGTAATGTCGAGAAGACACTTTTCAGGGTGTGACACTTGAAGACAAATAAAGGACCGGTATAGAGAGTGATGTCCTAGATTTAAACTTAGAGCTATGTACATTTTCTCAGCTTTGAGGTTGTATGTTACAGTTTTTTAAGTGAGGTACATTAAAGACGCCAGCAGGGCTAGTTCATCAGTCAGTCAGTCACAGAACCACAGTGTTCAGTCAAGACTGCCTAAACCAAGACCAAGACCAGAGACGAGACCAAGACCTTGAGGGGTTGAGACCGAGGCAAGTCAAAACCAAGACTAGTCTATTTAGGTAGCTGTAAGTCCTCTTTGTCTGAGACTGAGACAAAACCGAGTAAAAATCCAGACTAAGACCATCAAAAGTAGTCTGGAAACTGATCTTGAGTCCAAAGACTGATCTTGAGTACTTCAACACTGCTGCTCCCCGTCTTGCATGATCAGATATTTCGATAATAGAAGTGAGTGTTGTCGCATTATTTTCCAGACCTCGCCAAACGTTGGGTCATCGAGCACGTGTGGGTCGGCAGCGCACTTCCAACGTTGGCGAGCAGCGTCGACACCCCTCGGCGCTGCGTGCGCGGTCCTCTCTGTGCTCCGCGTTCTTTCACAACTCAGCGGCTGCCCGCAGCTTCAACGCAATAATCAAGTTTTCTGAAGAGAGGTCAGAACCCCGATATCTCGGAGGCAGGACAACGACCTCCATCTCGACGTCAGCAAAAACAAAGGAGCTACAGCGGAGAGCGTCAGCAGCTTCAGGTTCACTCTGGGTTCAGCGAGGACCTGACCTGGACTCACCACCACAAAGACGACGGAACAACGGCTCTTCTTTCCAGTCACCAAGATGGCGGACCGCTACACCTGCAGGAACAAGGACAGCAAGACTGCAAGGACCCCGATCACCCACGAATGACTCTGCGTCATATTCCTATATTTGTTATGTGTGCTTTATTTTATGGATTCTCAGTTTTTATTTTCCTTTCATACGCGAGCATTTTTGGAGGGAACCTGAGAACTTTCATTGCCACGAGTGCTTCATTATGTTGTGCATTTGAGGATAAAAAACTTGAACTTGAATTGAATCCGTTCAGCTACAAAATTATCACGGTCAGAATGAAGCCCATTATCGCTGTCACAACAGCAGCAGAAAACGAGACCTCCAAGGTCAATAGACTCATGGCCTCTTTTTTCATTTTAAGATTATTCTTTCAGGATTTAAATACAGTGAAAAAATCTCGTTTTAGGGAATATCACATCCATCTTTTGAGACCTTGTTTCGGTGGTAGTGACAGCCGTTCATTGAGGTCCTTTTGCCAGAAACTACTTCAGCGTAGAACACACATTATATATCAAGTACTCAGGTGGTGCAGTGTGAGGCTGAGCTGAAGTCCAGTAATTAAATAACTAAAAAAAAAAAAAGAAAAATCAGTTTCATCAGTTTTCATCAGCAAACAAATCACATTAATATTTTACCTGCTCCCTCCAGCAATTAAAAAAGAAATGCAGTTTATGGAGGACTCGGGTGGTTTTAGCATCAAAGGGACAAATGGAGAGAAAGAAAAATATATTCAGACCCATCACTGGGTCTTGATAAAAGGAAGTCTCTAAGGAATTTAATTAGTGGTCAAAAGGAGCGTATGTACTCTGCATATAACACACTGATCATGTCGGACAGCCCGGTCGCGCATAATGAGCTGCTTTGGTAAGCTTCAAAAAAGGCGCAGGCTCATTTTTACGAAGTCATTGTGTATATACTTTTACACTAATTAAACATAAATCCAAAGTAGTGCATGTGCCACTTTTCAGTGCAATAAAATAGGCCAGAGGCAATCAAGAGAGACGAGCCGTCAGTCACTGGCAGAGGCGATGCTTTAACAGTTGAATCAGTTATTTAACATATTTCTCTTGATTTCTCGGCCTCACGTGGGCGACGCAACGAGCTGTAAACACGACGCTGAAATATTATCAGTTGCTTGTTCAAATATCCAGCAGAGCAGACAGGTAGTCGCATTAGCATTTGTTCTTTTGAGTCTGGCAAGTCCAATATTCACTCTCCTTTCAGCTCCACCTCATGAGAAAAACATCTTGACTTTTGAGGCTGCTAAATACTCCAATATTTTTACCAGTCACTAGTCGGTTTGCTGACTTTGTTGTTTGGCGCTGAGCAGGTCGTATCCGGGAGTTTAGCAGCTTTTTCTGTGTGTGTGTGTGTGTGTGCGTGCTGAAAACAGCTGCTGCTGGAAACAGAAATTCTCTGTGGGTTCATAACTATGTGCCACACCTTTCACATTACTGTAGTCACTGGATTTGTTGTTAAAATGTTTGAGCGTCTGTAAATAAATAGGCAGATGCACTGAAGCTGTAATGTGTACACTTTTGGTCAAATATGGAATTTATTCCCTTGTTGCCAATTAAACTGGCGGCGCACTCAGTATGAACTTGCCAAACTAAAGTGGAAACTATGGAAATGCAGTTCCAATATGGCACCAGATACAGATTTGCATACAGCGTGTGTGTCTGTCTCTCTTTTCTTTTTTTAACTTGTGTGTTGCTCAAGTAAAACAATACAACACCTTTTTCACATTTTTGAGCTGTTACAGGTGTAAACAAGTTCACTACATGAAATCAGGAGGCAGATGGGAGATGTTGGCATGTAATGACAGGCTAAAGAGATAAACAGGTATGTAGAAGAGGTAGGTGTCTTCCCACATACCAGTTCACGTTGCTCAGAGAGAGAGAGCTCTATTTAAAGCTGCAAATATGCAGCATACATCCTCAAAGTAGACATAAAAATAATAATAATGAATAACACCTTCACACCTGCACCTTTGTGCTCCAGCTGTTCGTTAATGAACTTTTCTTCGCCGGAGCACTCGAGTGCCTTGCTCAAAGACGAGGCATTCACGCGGCTCTTGTTGTTTTGAGATGATAAACATCCTAACTCTGCAGAGTTAAGGGAAGAAATGTCAGTTTACAAGGTGGATTAGAAAAAGTTCCCATAGCTTTAAAAAATTCATTGCAAATGGGATATAAATAACGTGACATTTAGACAAATTGTAGACGGGGATGAAGTGAAATGAAATGTCTTCACCTTTTTTAAACACAGACCTTCAAAAACTGAAAAATCCAGAGATGACCTGAAGGATCGGACGACGGAGCTCGTATAAAGTGAGGTTTCATCAAAGTGTAGCAGTTCAGATCATCGAGACTAACGACTAACTGTTATATTTATACTATTAAGGATAAAATGGGAACCCTTCTCATTTGAAGTGACTTAAAGAGTTGATGCTTCATGTTATGTCACCTATCTCTTTTTAATTTCAAAAGTGGCACAAAGATCAAGAAAAAAAGCCTTCATGATCCTTCCAGTGAATTTTTTAACAAACTGGAACTGTAAAAATAATAATTAGATAAAGCTATGTGAAGGAAACACTTGATGAACTAGTTTTTGCATGTTTCCTGCTAATGAATCACCAGCTTCTCCGGATGCAAAGATTTAATTAAAATCAGTGGTTTTCTACTTTAACAAGAAAATGTGCAACTTTTCTTCCTCAGTATGGGGCCTGCTTCATTAAACCACCGCGGTTCACAGTTACCGCTACAAATAGTGTTTTTGCTGTCAACTGATTAAAATGTCAAATGCACAAAACCTGTATAACACATTAATCAGTTCCAACCACGGCTAAGAATGCCTTTCAACCTTTTTGAAGGGGAACTTTGCGCTTCTCATCATGTCATCGCTGCCACAGTGCAGATGTGGTCTTTAATCAGAGGCAGGCGGCCTTGGAGCTCCTCCTGGAGAGCTGGGATGGGAAATGTCCCCGACCGTAGCACGATTGCATGTTCAAAATAATCACACACCCAAAGTGCACCAGCCTCAGCTGGCCTCTGAAGTGCTGTCTATTCTGTTTCTCTGCCAGCGCCGAGCTGTGGGTATTAGCAGCACACTTCAGCATCCCGAGTGTTTCTTGCAACCGAGTGCTTATAAAATCCTTCATTACGGATTCGTCTCAAAACAAATGCGCAGTAAACACGGAGTCAACCCAAATCAAGCCGACTTCTGACACGAAATAATGTGACACAGATCAGTTTTATATTCACACAGTAAAATTTGACTCTTTAACATCAAATACTGCAGCCTCAGCAGTTACCAATATCTCTATGAAGTCATATCATTTCAGCATGGGTCCTCTTGAATCCGTCGACGAACTGACAGATCATCCCAAACAGCTCCTGAGAGTCTTGCTCGGCCGGTTCTCCGAATTTAACCTTAACGAGAGAAAAGCACAATTACTCTCTCTTTAGAACTTATAAAACAATTGCAATTAACAACTGCATTCACTTTCATTAGTGAGCTGGCGCCCAGGTCGTGCATATTCATCTTAACAATGGTCTTTTGATGTAATTACCTCATATACTTCCTCTGCATGCAGCCCATTCTTCGAGTGCACTTACACAATGAGGTAGACATGCACTGCTGAATTAATACTTATACCTGGGTGGTTAAGGGTCACAGGCATAGAAAAGTAAGTAATTCTCAAGTCAAACTTTATCAGAAAGGGTCACAGTGGTTAAGTGTTTTAATTGGCTTATTGCATGCTGTTCACTGTGCAGGTCCAGGCTCAAACTATGCTGCTGTCACTTCTTATTTCAACAGATTTAATAATTAATATTTTTAAAAAAGGTGTTAAACTTTCTTACTCTGTTTAACGTTAACTGGAAAAACACGGTAATGTACGGTAAATCTTATTCATAACGCGCTGCTTCAGCACAGCTGGATTTCACTTGGGTTGAGTTTTCTTTTGTTGTACAAAGATGAATATCAGGGAAAAAGTTTGACAGAAGCAACAAAGTCTGCGTTTACAAAATGTATCGTTTACTTATGTGTTACCTACGTCTTGTTGTACTGGGCACAGTCTGCGATACATGTGTGCGGGTCCTTTAACTCGGTTTATGTACAGATAAATACAAACAAGATAGGACGTGTTAATTAGTGAGCTTTAGAGGTGACGGTAGGACAGAGTCAGGCTAGCTGTTTCCCTCTGTTTGCAGTCTTTATGCTAAGCTAAGCTAAACGTCAGCTGGAAGTAGCGTCATATTTTCCAAACAGATGTGAGAGAGGAAAATCTTCTCAGCTGACTCACAGCAAGAAAATGAAAACAAACGAGATGTAACGTGATAATTGGTGAGCTTTAGAGGTGCTGATTTTCATGCTAAGCTAAGCTATGGCTACTTTACCTTACAGATGTGAGAGTGGTAAATATTCTCATCTGAAAGAATAAAGCTTTGCTCTCCAGGTGTCAAACGATTCCTTTAATTAAATATTCATGATCGCAGCAGCTGGTTTTCGTTGTTTTGGGCAGTTTGAAATTATGTCACTGCTCTGTGGCCGAGCTAAAACAACAACAACAGTTTCCAGGTTTCAACTTTTCAAGCAAGTTAAAGCAAAGTGTCTCCCCTCGGGAGAAATTTAAGCTCAGTACGAAGAGAGCCTGGCGCTTATTTAACATCAGCCAGTTTGCCACTGTTGGCTTAGTAACAGTAAGGTGGTAATTTTTATCACTGGGACTGGGAAGCGTGGCATCATTTCAGGCAGAGCGAAGAGGCTGAGCTCGTATTAGCTGATTCATCCACGCTCCACAATCACTGGCTCATTCAAAGCTGTAAAGCCATCATCTGACTAGTCACCTCTAATAATATTGATGCAGGTGTACAGCACATCTATTATCCCCTCACTGTTTCTCAGCTCATAGCATCAGCATCGGCGTGCTGCTGCAGCTCCCCCTACCACCAAAAAACCTCCTGCTTACGTGTTGTACTTTAACTCTTGTAGATTTAACTGAGGTGTAATGTTCATGCAGTGGCGTAGTACACGGCGTACGCAGGAATACTGAGTCTGCATGTTTATTTTTCAGTCAGCATCGGGTATAACACGTCTAAAGAATCGCTTTTTATCCAATGATAATGTCACGCTTATAGCAACTTTTTACATTATATACATAAAACAGTTGCAGTTTTACAGTTTTTAGATATTCAAAAGTAACTTTAATCACTATAAATGTACCTATCGATTCATTAATAATCACTAAACCAGCCTAAAAACAAGTACACTGGCTGAGTAACAACACTTTTTACAAAAGATCGTCATGTAATCACTCAAGCTGATTCTATGCAGCATTTGTGTGTCTTCTGATATTTCTGAAAGCTTCACACACAAAAAAATAGCGAGATTAGAAGTTGTCAGCTGATTATTAACACCTGTTCTCTCTACATTATATTACACTCTCACATTAGATGCGCAAATGAGGTTATTTGCATACTTTTCCTTCCATTATTTTGCCAATAATACCCAATATTACTAAGAATATTAAGGCCTATCTATTTTCACTTTATTATTTGAGTGACGTAACAATGCAACAAAATCTACAAACGCACTTTCAAAAAAGCGTCAGGAGAATAAAAGATTTGTCTGTTTCCAGTTTAACAAGCGAGGACAGGAAGGATATTGAGACTGACAGCGGGTTGCTTTGGTTGCTCGTGTATCTTGCTGTGTGTGTGTGTGTGTGTGTGTGTGTGTGTGTGTGTGTGTGTGTGTTAAATGCTAAGCTACAAATTAAAACAAAAAGTTTGCCTTCATCTCCACACTGGTATCAGAAATTCATAATTGGTATGAATCCACCACTGTCATTGTAGTGAGTTAGACCAAAAAACAAAACTAACTCTGTATTCTAGTATTTAGATGAACTATACAGTATGAACGTTGAATCCATAACATGCTGTAATGTATGCGCAGATATAAGTGTTTATAAATGCATTTATCAACATTTATAACTCAGCGGAGGCTGCTGCAAAAACCAATTTACGACTCTATAAATTCTCAGTAGGGAGCCTTAAAAAATGCCACAGCAAAAAGTATCTGCTGTTAACTTTATGAATGCAAATAAAGTCACAAGTCCAGGTGCTGAAATGTTCATTACACCCCACAGATGCATCCTGTATCATCTTCAATCTGAAACTTTGAGCTCTCTGCTTGAAGAAGCGAGATTAAAAGCACCTTATCTGCAGCCGCTGAGGCGGAAGTGATTTAGTTATACCGAGTCTTACTGATGTGCTGTATCGCAGATGTGCATATGTCATCTTTTATTGTTATGACAAAGTACGTGACACATTAAACTTTTTGGGAAATGTATTAAATTGTGAGGAATTAAAGGGGACAATGCAGCAAAACACATTACATAAAACGTCTCCTTCTATTTAATCCTTTTTAAAAATCTTGCCTCCAGAGTAACAACTACTTAAAAAAAAGAGACCTCTCCAAAAATCAACCCCCCAAAAATTTCATGAGCTCCTTCTATGTTTAATTAATTTGCATGTTGGCTATTCAAGGGCATCATTATGAATTCTCCTCCCCCGTGACAAGATGTGACTAAATATGACGCCTTCTCCCCAATCTGCTGCACAACGCCACGGCACAGTCAGTCTCAATCATTTCCCCCAAAGCTCCTGAAGGAGGTTTATTGTGTATTCAGGAGGTTTCTCTCTCGTTACTCACACACACACACACACACACACACACACAATATTAGAATGTGAAATCAGGACATAGGGAGTGGTGAGGGTACGCAGGTGGAGCTGATGCTTGATGCCACTTAAGAAGATGCAGAATGGACTAAGAGGGATGCTACAACTAAATTACAAAAACTTAACTATTAAAGGTAAGAAAGGAAATTATCTGCAATATGTATACAAGATTTGTCAAGATTCCACCGGTCCATGCATGGATGACTCCTGATGATTAAAAAACAACTCTTGGCCTGAAGGGGACACTACAGTTAAAGGTCAAACTGTTAAACTTTAAAAGGCCGACGGCCACGCTACAACACGAGGCTCATTTTAAAAAGTGATTTATGTTAAGAATACGGAATAATACTAAGAATAAAGGATCAGTCAGACGTTGTGGGAAACGTGGCTCGACGGGAGAAGATGCTCAGCCTATTTATAACATGTTTTAAGGTGCAGCATGCATGAATCAATGTGCTGGTGCTAAATGTAGCTGTTATACCAAAAATAAGACGCCCTCAAGGAATCGTTTGGATTTTTCCATATCTACAAATGATTTAATTACTGAAATGATATCTCATCATTAACATTTGATTGTTATTGATTTCCCTTCGAGTGAAAATATTTAAAGTTTATTTCGACGTCCTCAAACTAATAATACTGCAGTATATCACCATTTTTACCTAACAAGCTGGTGGCACTATCAGACCTCATGAGGAATCGGATCATTCATCCATTTTCTGTAACCACTTATCCTCATCAGGGTCACGGTGGGGCTTGAGCCTATCCCGGCTGACTCAGGGCGAGAAGCTGGGTACACCCTGGACAAGTCGTCAGATCATTACAGGACACACAGACAAACATTCACACTGACATTCACACCAGATTTACACTAATTAGAGCCACCAATTAATCTACTAAGGTCCTGTCTTCGGGCTGCAGGAAGAGAACATGCAAACTCCACACAGAAAGGTTCAAACCAGGAATCTTCTGCTGACATAACTCCAAATTAGTAGCTAGTACAAATTGTATTTCTTACTGAATGTAGGTTTAGCTGGCATCTGTTGGGCGCAGTCTGAGTTACATGTGGGTGGGCATTTTCTCCCATCTTACCCCTATTTGCTTTCTTGCCAAGAGTTGGATTAGGAAATCGATACGTCTCTCATATTTACATGCTAAATACGAAAGCCGGCGGCTAATTAGCTTAGCTCAATAACAGGAACAGAAATGGGAGGAAACAGCTAGCCCTAAGGGTGAAAACACCAGCACACCCACACTTCTAAAGCTCGCTAATTGACATGTTATCTTATTTCAGCTCAACAAAAAAGTCTAAAAATGACAACTCATGGATTTACATGCATTGTTTTGACTGCGTGTTCCTTCAGAGACTTAAGTAAGTCACCCAGGCTAGCTGTTTTCCTGTTCCCAGTCTTTACACTAAGCTAATAGCTAGCTATTACAGCTTCATATTTAAAGAGTCAATTTTCTAATTTCTCGTCTCACTCTCTGCAAGAAAGCAAATCCGCTTTCAACCCCGTGAAAGCTCAGACATTACACGGAAAAGCCACTACGTTACTCCTATTTTGATTCATCACATTCAATCTACACCAGCGATAAAGTAGGATGTGTACATAACGCTTACTTGTGTGCAAGTTGTGGAAAAAAAGTTTTGCAGTGCACTGGAATCTAATTGTGGGTCTAATATAACACAATTCCCTACCAGGCCTAAAGCTCACAGCTCACACTATAATATCTCAGCACTCTAGCACAGCGGGAAGGGTAAGTGGACTCTCTATGATGATGGATTGTCCATAGAAATATGGGGAAGGTGAGAAAATAGGCACTGCTTTTGTATTGATTGTTTTCAGCGGGGAAAAACGACAATAGCACCTGTTAAGATGTCAAAAAAAGGCTTGAGCTCTATAAACCTAATCTAACCAGGTTAGCGAGCAAAGAAAACGTCCACCTTTATAGACAATATGATGAAAGAATAACACAGGGACCAGTGCCTCCACTAAATCTGTTGATGTGTGTGACAGGAATTTTCTTTATGAGAGCTCTGACATTGAGACAAATGCTTAAAGGCAAGCACAGCTCTCAGATAAACAAACAGTTAAAGAACATCACTGTTTATGGACTCAGATCGACAGCGGAGATGACTTAAAGGTCCAGTATGTGAGATTTAAGGGGCTCTACTGACAGAATATAATATGCAGAGCTGCGTTTTCATCAGTGTATAACAAGGACGGTTTAAAGAATCAGTGACGTCACCCGTAGGTTTCCATGTTTTGCCATGTTGGCTGTAATACTGCTTCTTCCGCTAATTATTCATAACTTTAAGCCCTAATATAATCTGAACAGGTGAGTTGTATATAAATTCACCCTCAGTACAGTTGGCATGAATGAGGAAATTAGCTATAGAGACCAAAACCGTTTTTTGTACCAGGCTGTAAACCACCTAACATGGAGACTTATGGAGACTCGCTTATGCAGCCAGCCTCAAGTGGGCGTTTGAGGAACTGCAGCTTTTAGCACTTCGGCATTGGCTTTAATAATGAGAATCATTCTGTCTTTGTCACAGCAAATTGTCCAGGGAGTGTGCTGCCTCTAACCCAAAGCCAGCACCCCACAGCCCTGATAAGCACTTACAGAAACTGGATGGATGGATGGACGTGTCTTTTATACCTATACCCGCACGTACCACAGGGCCTCCTCCAGGGAATCTGCTATTTGTTGCACCGCCATGTTTCTACAGTAGCCCAGAACAAACAAATCAAACACACTCAAGCTCTAGACGGGGGTGCTGAGTGTTTTCTACTCACAGTAGTTCCTCCTTTGCACTTGGAACAGGAGGGCAAATGGACAGGGTCACAGTCCACAACTACATCATGTATCATGTAAGTATGAATGTAAGCATTGTGTTGATACAACACGCTGCTTTTCCACAAAAGCAAAACAATAAAGAGCTTCGTGGTATGTGACCTTGTGGGCTAACACGCTGCTTTTTCCTCTCACGGCTTCTTATTTGTAAGCCCATTCATCTGTGCGACGTCACACATTAAGGATCGGGATGATCTCAGGAGGCAATGGCAATCACTAATCTAATCCTGAAAAAAATGATCCAACAGAGTAAATACAGCATTTTTCAGTGCTGTAGATCAGTGGTGTTTGCTTGTTAAAATGATGAAGATTTACACGATACATCAGGTTCACTATGTGTCCTTGTGTAAACCCCAAAAAAAGTGAGACCTAGTGAGAAACAAGTAACCTTGGGGAGTTCTTCCTCTGAAATATGTAGTCTCCAAGTATAGGGAGGGGAGATACGATGACAAATAATTGAAGAGGGCCATCTATACACCACTGGAACGCAGGACAATTCATCTCTGAGGCTGTACAAGAGAGATATTGAAATAATAACTCAAGGATTACCAGTATGACAGAGTAGAGTTTCTTCATCTCCTCACACGTCTTCGTCAGTGCCGAGAGATCCGTGTTGTATTTCTCAATTGCCATCTGGGGTACAGAGAGAAGCACAAGGAAGTCCTGGTGAGTTTGTTCATTCATTCGGCGATTCAGTCATCGCACAAGGTTTACTGTTACCTCTCAGGCGGATTAAATCAAATACATGCTGTGTATAAGGGACTTTCTGCGATGAACACAGCTGCATTTTATTTATTCAGGCTTATTTAAATCCTTTAAATTTCTTAAAGTTTTATATTTTAATATTTGAAATGCTTAGGATGAAAGCTGGAAGAAGTGACAAACAGCTAGCCTAGCTGCCACAACTTAATAACTTTTTGTATTATTATTTTTTACATTTTCTTTTCAGTGCTGCGTCTCAGTTTTTTTTGTACTTCCATACTAACACTTGCTATTTTGAGTAAGCGTGTTCACCCATCGTCGCCGTACTCGGATTGAGGCGACACTACCCTGCTGAAATCAGCGCGATACACCAGGAAGTACACATTGTACTACACAGAAGTGTACTAGAGGAAATATCTGGATTGAAACACAGCACTGCTTCCTGCCTTTGGTGCATTTCCCACCAGTTTCCACTGTCAGACCTGCTCTGATTACTTTCACCTGTTCCTGATTAGTTTTCACCTGCACCTTGTTATCCTGCCCACACTGCTGTATTTAGTCTGCGTGTTCCTTTGTCTCAGTCTCAGTTCATCATTGTACCATCAGTGTTCGCTCAGCTCTGTCCCAGTGTTTCGTCCTTGTGTTTTTCTGGGCCGGGCCTTTATTATTTGTAGTTTTGAGCCTTGCCTTCTTCACAGTTTTTTTTCTTTCTGTTAATAATTTCAGCTGCATAACCTCTGCCTCAGTCATCTGTGTTTGAACGCTCCCTGTTGTGTTCCTTGTTTCTTTGCTTGCACAACAAACACCATTAGGTGGTGGATTCGGGAACTTTGGAGAGAGCCAGACTTGCAATGTTCTCATCAAACATATGCCATGTCAACAAACTGATGTAGTGATGCAGGTGGATTTGAGTTTTTGAGTTTAAGATGTCAGCTGAAGATTTACAAAATAATTTTTGTCTGAGGTTTGTTACGAGGGCTCGTGAAATTTACTGAGCTGCAGTTTGAGAAGCTAATCTTGTGTCCACGCTGTCTCCGTTTTGAGACAGTCCTTAACGAGCTCTGCAGTTTTCCATCTCATGTTCAGTCACCAAAGTTCCAGACTTGAGTTTAGGGATCGTGAGGTAAAAACAGCTGTGAAACCTCAGTCATGCTCTATCCTGTCTCTACCAAAACATCTGGTGGAAACTGATGAAATGTTTCTCAGGATCTTCTTCGCTGACTGTCTGAACACCAAACTTTAAAACAGCTCTGGTCTGTTTGGTTTTCTATTTCGAAAGATCTGTTTGGAAAGTCAGGCTGCATTGGTTACTATCTGTTCCAGACAACAATCCCCCGGATTACTTTTTATATAAAAAAAAACTGAATCTGATTAATACAAGCTCAGATCTAAGTCATAAGAAGGCTTTTTTTTCAATCTTTTTGAAATGGATTTATGCACCTCGATGGACCATCAAAGCTCCCATCATCACTGCAATGTGTAATCAGTGTGTTTGATGCGTTTGTGGAAGAAGTGATGTGTGGAATATTGTGTCAATATTGACGAGGTTCTGAGTTTGAACCCGCCAGTCCGGCTCGCAGCTTCCAGGAGCTGGGAGAGTTTGCATGTTCTCTCCCTCTCTTGTACGCCGGCTTCCTCCGACAGTTCAGCGACATGCAGGTTAATGAGTCCGAATTGCTCATAGGTGTGAATGTGAGCGTGAATCGTTGTTTTTCTCTGTGTGTGTCAGCCCTGTGATGAACCGCTGACCTTTCCATGGTGTACTCTGCCTCTCGCCCAATGGCAGCTGGGATCGGCTCCAGCCACCCGCAACCCTGACACGGATAAGCAGTCATGGAGACTGAATGAATGAACGTGTCAGTCAGATGACAGGTCAGTGGTGGTAGAGGCAAAAAAATCTGCTAAGTGTACGTTTTCTGTGCTCGGATATGCACGCCTGGTAAGACGGCAATAGAAGACAGATGTGCCAATAGAAGAGGAAGAAAAACGAAGCAGACAGCAAACAATTCATTGAAGATAATCAATAGAGTTTGCTCATGAGGAGACACCTTGCACTTTTTAAATGAACATGTAAATAAATAATAAACACCAGATTTACTACTTCACCTTCAGGTCTCTGGAGAAGTTTGGGTGTTGAACTCCGGCATTTCTCTTCTTGGAAGTTTTTCTGTACTGAATGACTTTCTGCAGTTCATTCTTCAGGACTGAATAACACACACACACACACACACCTTGGTTACCATCCATCATATTTGACCACTGAAGCAAATAGCTGCTTTAAATCAGATGCTGTCTCCTGTGTGATACTGTGATGTGCTTGTATTTGTGCTTGTGGCAACTGTTTGTAAGTCATCATACAGACAATATATTGGATTGAGCCTATACGTTCCCCAGACAACAAGATCACTGTGTTTCAACGGAGTATACTGAAACTACAATTACAGGAAGATCGAGTAAATGTTACTATCACGCTTCACGCTGCATCGCCACAAAAAAAGTAGGGTCAGTATTACAGTGGTCTCAGCATATTTGGGAACAACAGTCTTTGGACAGAGTAGTCAAATGTGATCTACTCACCATCTACTTCTGCGGTCAGGCCTTTGATGGAAGCTATCCAAAAGAGAGGAAAAATCAGTGACACACACGTTTCACTTAACAGACCTCGATTGAAAAGAGCTGGGGTTTTTTCCCCAGCTTTTTTCAGATCTTGATTAGCAAATACCTCCCGGGACAGTTTCAAATTCTGCCAACTCTTGGGTAAAATTGGCCAAGCACGGTTCATGCAACATGATCTGCTCCACAAGGGCATGGAGCAAGGTGAACTTCTTGTCTGTGCCACGTAGCTGGGAGACCTGGAGATGGAGAAAGCACAGCGTAAAAAAAACAAAACACGCTAACCTGTAGTCCCCTGCTGCACAAGTACAAGGACTTATAACATAAAGGAAGCAAAACTGAGGTGTATTATTATAGCTACGTGTGTGTGTGTGTGTGTGTGTGTGTGTGTGTGTGTGTGTGTGTGTGTGTGTGTGTGTGTGTGTGTGTGTGTGTGTGGTCCTCACTGAAGGCCAGGGAAAGAACAGGATGTCAATCCGTAGATTCACTTCCTTCCATCCTTTGAGTTTTTGTGTTTATCCTCAACAAAGGTTCACCTTGGAATGCCCATAGGAAATAAATAACTTCGCTCACACCTTGTTGTGAGGGTTAACACCAAAGTAAACACCCAGATCAAGGGTCAAACTAAATGTAAATCTCCAGCATTGTATGTTATGTCTCTTCATACCACTACCCTGCAACAATTCAGAGGAAAATATTCACCTTTTACTGTGTTTATTTGACCACGAGCTACCCTGCAGATTCAGGTTATTAATACAATCTAATTAAGCTAATGTATTATTATGGAATAAGCTATCCAGCAGTACATGAAGTAGCTAAAATTAGTGCCAACTTTACCAGCCGCAGCATGAATGCACTACTTATTGATAATTTCTCTGTATATTGAGCATACGTATATTTTGTTGCTATAACAAAGATCTGATTTCTTCCTCTCATAATTAGCTGTAACTGTGTCATCTTTATATAAAATGGTAATTATGAATCTACAATTCAAGTCATGTTGCACTTCATGGGCTCCATATAATTAAAATGCAAGCGGGACCTCTGTAATCCTGTGATAAGCACTTGTGGTATTTTTCTAGGTTATGTTTTTTACCAATTAAAGCCCAGGACATGTAAACAAGACATGCAGCAAGTATCGACGCTCACAAGGAAAAAGGAAGAATAATAAAAAAAATCTGAGATAAACTTGATCCATTTTTTCTTGGAAGCAGTCAGCCATTAATTTGACGAGAGTTTGACTCAAGCAGCAACAGTTTACTATTCTCAATTAGACCTGGAAACACCTCTGAGGGGAACACAAGGCCGCGGCTTCATTAAATGGAGCAGAGGACGTTTTACTTCTGTGCCAAGAGCGCTGCCCCTTAAACCATCCCAGAAGAGAGACTCGCACACAAAAGAGTGGTTCAAACTAAATTTGGAGAAAGGCAGAGAATACTCTCACAACCCCCAGACAGCACTTTAAACTGTACATCCTACAACTGCCGCACCGCAAAAGGAACAGTTCAACATTTTGGGAAACACACTTTAGAAGATTGAGGCTACTCTTATATTTTATAGTAAATATGAACAAAGAAATGGCAAATTTGGTCATTTTTCCTCAGTTCATGTGCTTCTACTGTGGATAAGTAGTTAAATAGTTTCCATTCTGTTGTTTTTATTTTGAAAATTGGCTGAATTCTCTACGCCATGTCGAGTGCCAGCTCGACCTGCACCATGCCGCTCCTGTGGGAATTATAATCACTGTATACACGCCCATGATCTGCTTCATCCAACCTATAGCAGCCGTGCCCGGTGGGACCGAGCCACAAAGCTCACAGATTAACATCTGATGTCTTGTTTGTTAAATCCGTGCAAACAATGCATACGTGGTCCGACAGGGATTATGTGCCAAACAAACAAGATGTAATAACTTTTTAATTGACAAGCTTTAGAAATCCTGCTTGGTTGGTTGGTTGGTTGGTTGGTTGGTTGGTTGGTTGATTGGTTGGTTGGTTAGCTGTTTTCCCCCACATACAGTCTTTATGCTAAGCTAACTATCTCCTGGCTCCAGGCTCATAATTACCAGACAGATATGAGAAAGGTACCAATCGTCCTGTCTATCTCTCAGAAGCAAAGCAAACATTTCCCAAACGCTCAAACTATTCTTTAAGATGAAGCAGAACAGATATTTTGATTTAATAAAAAGACTGACTGCACTCGAAGAGCTTCGCCCACAAGTGGCCACACTTGTGCAAACTTTAATTTCTCCTGTGTCACGGCGGGTAGTGACACACTCGCACATCCGTCAGAAGGACGGTGAAAGACGAGAGAAACCCTGCTGTGTATATCAATGAGTAGTCTTATTAGCCCGGCGCTGCAACTCAATCAAAGGTCAGGAAACAGTGGCGGAGTCGTACTTTAGTCAAGGAGGAGAGGCGGAATCCCTTGGCCTTTTCCTTTCTGGCGTTCTCGTTCAGGTAATTGCCGATGGCGAGGAGGTACTCCAGCATGGACAGGAATGACCTGCAGTTGTTCAGCTGTGTGCACATTCTGATCTGCTGGTTAATCAGCTGGAAGACAAACACAGAGACACGGCGCAGAGTCATTTTTGTTCTGTAATCCAACGGCATTCATTTCTCAACACAACAACTGTGAAATTTAAGTGGAATAAGACTGAAGCTTGTTTCGGGAGCTGACAAAATACAGACAGAAATAACTCAAGGCTGCAGTGTTTCACATTATAAAGATAAACAGGCATCTCACAACACCTCATTTGACCCCATAAACTGAATAATTAGGACTTGGCTGTTTGGCAAGATTAGTATTTGGTATGCAATTGTGTCAAGTACAAATATCCCTCTAGAATATTGCACAATATCCATGTATAACCAGTCCTGAACAGAATCTGTTGAATATGGATTGATACTAAAAAGAAATGAAAATGGGATTTTAGGTTTTGCCAGTGGTGTACTGGAGGAAACAGGAGTTGATACTATGGGAATCGTAGTCCTTGACAAAGAGTTAGCTTTTCCAAACACAGTCCGTGCCAACCAGCTACAACACTCCCACCATATGTTCCTGTTTTAAGAATAACTTCCCAAAATCTACCAGTGGGACAGCCTCGATTAAACAGAAGAGAAAGCAGATATCCAGCTACTTTATATCTGCTGGCTTTGTAAAGAACCATCTGCACCGTCACCTTTTTTAAAATAAAGTAAATTGAGCAATTATTATAGAAGTAACTATAAACATGAAGTTGTAAGGCAATCATGACATGAAAGATACATTTTTCGACGTCTAACCCCGTGTCCAGGTGTTAATCAGTTATATGTACTTTATTTGTTTGAATCCATCTTTTTTCTTTTAAAATATTTTGACTCATCTTGAAATTCAGCTGACTTTGGTCGTAGCCGTGCTTGGTCCTGGTCAACGAGCAGACATTTCAGTTGGCAGACATTTTATTTATTATTCTAAAAGATGGTTGAGCTTTTTTTTTTTTTTTTCACCACCTGATCTAACAATGAGGGCGAGGGAGGTGTGGGTGGAGGTTGGATGCGTTCAGGGCACACGAGACTGCTCCTGGTTGGTGCTCTTCACCAGAGGTGAGGAAGTTAAGCTGAACAGTTGGCAACGGTGTTCATCCTTGAAGTCTTCAAAGATTTTCTGAAACACATTGCAATGATATGAAGCCAGAGCGACGACCTGGCACAGTCAGACGGAAATCTGATACCTGCGTTGTCGCAGCTCTCAAACAAAAAGGTAATTTTCTCCTGATTTATCTGAAAAACGTCATTTTAGTGTCAGAATGTTAAAAAGATATGTGGCTTATGAAAAATGAGTCCAATATTTACTTCAGTCACTACGGGCTGTGCTCACCTTTACTTCACCGATTAAAGTCAATAGACTGAAGACCTGCTGCTTCTCAAGCCACATGACACAGATACAGGAAATGACTCACCGGCGAGGCCTCTCCGTTCTTAACCGTCTCCAACCGTCTGTTTCAGTTCTACTGATAAAAAAGGCTAAAGGATGAAGACGAACTGGTTTCTATGGCAAAGGCATGTCTGGTTAACTAAGAGCAGCATGAGCCGGCATGAGCTTTCCTGCGGGACCCAAACAAGGCTAGATGGAGGCCAACAGGTCTGCAGCCCAGAATCTCTCTGGAGCTCCGCACTGCTCCATATTCACATCCAGCCGCACTTTAAAGCAATCCAATCAAATCTGAAGGATTTGTTTTAAATGCCTCCTGTGACTGTATCCAGGCCACATTTCCTGTCTCACTCTGAAATGTGTCACATTACACAAGCTAAAGATATTCCAGCTTCAGCTGCATTGTGATTTTAATTGGATAAAAGTAGGTGCGATTAACAAAAGTGCTGAAAAGGCTGCAGTTAACTCGGTACATCACAGCTTCGGGGGGCCACCTCCCTGTCCGGGGCTCTTCTTCCTGTCTACTGCATCACTGCCTTTGGTTCTGTGTCTTTGGAAATGGCTTCACAGAGATCACACAAATGGTTTAAAGCGGGTTCATAAGGCAGAGTAAAACCTGTCATTGTCAGTGAAACTAAGCACCAACAAGCGCATCGTAGGTGAGAAACATTCCCCAGGTGGCGACTTCTCCAGTGTCTCTCCTCGAGCTCTGCGTGTCAGGTTGTGGGTAAATCCTCCTTAATGTTTGGGCTTTAAAAATGTCTGTCACGTCAGAGAATCGAAGGATTTGGAGCATTCTGCTACAGAGGGGACCCAAACGTCCCTGCGTTTGAACATATTGCATTGTAAGACACTGACACGCTGCGCCGTGGACTGTAGATTAGAAAGCAGTGCACTCTCACAGCACCTGCACGCAAATATCAAGGTTTAATCAAAAAGTGACCCTTTTTTTTTTTTTAAATAAATGTAAGAAGAGAGAGAAACAGCATCAGACAGAAAAGGAGTAAATTGAAACTTAATGAAATTGCTAATCTTTCTTGTCGAGTCATCTCGCCGGTGCACGATATGTTTGTCTCTGTGTTTTAGACAAAGAAAAATTGCTGTCACAGTCAATGGATTACAGTGCCATCATTCTTATCCATTGTTTCTCTTTATTCTCAGACAGTCAGCAGACAAGAGATTAGAGCTGAAGCACTGATGCTGAAAGGAACAGAAGCTTGAGACAATCACATAAAACTCACCCCCGCCCCTCACCCAAAAGAAGAGGAAGAAAAAAAGCGACAGAGGAGCTGGGAGGTATTCTTGTCTGACTGCAATATCTTCACACCCTGCAGTCCCCCAGTGCCAATAAACAGCAATCCTCTATAAGACTGTTAACGTTTACTCTGACTAATGATGAACAACAAATGTACTCTCACTGCAGAGACACACATCATACGTGTGTGTGTGTGTGTGTGTGTGTGTTAAGAAAAATACAAAAATAAGTAAAATATATTTAAATTGTAACTTTGCAGAATTTGTTATTTCTTTCACTTTTTTAAGAGCGCTTGTCCAGAAGTTTGTTGAATGAAATTAAATGAACATGAAATTTTCCACGGCTCTCTCTCGTCTGTCGTCTCTCCTCAAAGTAGATTTCCACTGACAAAGATAAAAACTTTGCATGTTTCACCACCTACATCAAAATGGAACTCGATTTGATTAAGATCCATCTTTTCTCCTCCGTCAAATGAAGAGAGGTGTCTTAAAGTGCCTCTCATGCCTCTCTGTTTTCAGGACTCTTAACCATCCGGAAAATAGAATAGAAACTACTTCAAACCTAAAGCTCAAACTGGAGGGGGAAAAAAGCTTTCACATATTAATGTCAGTTTGTCCCCAGATGGTCTTTTCATTTATTTCTAAAGCCACGATGTATCTGAACATTAGCATTTGCATTATGGAATAAATTAGCATATTCTGTGTCTCGCCGCGTGCTGCGGAGGCTGCGCTTTGACTCTTTTTCAGCTCGTGAGAATGGGACAGACTTTTAAAACCTCTGATTCGGCCTTTGATTTGACTCCACGGGCGACGGGGTAAACTCACAGGCTGCAGGTCGTTCATGCTGTTCGGCAGCTCTCTCAGAGTCAGCAGCAGGTCGAGTTGTGTGCTCAGGTAGGGGATGTTACACATCTGTAAAAAAAAAAATGAACAATGCAAGTGCAACTATCACATCATCATCATCATCACACAAGCTATTTCCATGCTAAATGATTTTAAAAAGTGGTGCTGCAGGGAGATAGCTGCTGCCGTTTGGACGGCTGCAGCTTGCTCTCACAGGCTCAGGTTCTTCGGTGAGATTACCTGAGGCGCTGCGGCCTGTCGACAGCCTGATTTAATAGAGAAACTGAAGGCTTGACACCTTGAAACGATTGGCTGAGCTGCCTAGTCGACCTTTGAGTCGGCGCTAACCTCAAATAAATCACTCCACATTGTCAGACCGTCTCGTTCACGCTCAGGTACCATCTCCCAAAAAGCCAAAGGGCGCCTGATCTGATGGATTGTTAAGGAGGGATGTTAGGATTAGTGTTAGACATCAAAGCCATGTAATCATTTGGCTATTTATAAAGAATGAATGCTTCTGAATGTGTCATCCTCCACACTCTCAAGCACAGTTCTCCTCATCTTGTCACATTTTCTGACACATTTTAAATTCCTAATGGAGGTTAACAGATCACACTGACTGCACGCCAAGGTAACACTCATAATTTCATTCCCGATGGGCTAAAATTGTGTTCGCACAGTAGTCACTGTGTTTAAAGTGCTCGCGTTCGCAGACGTTTTGCTGACTTCTTCTCAGACACATAACTAGAAACTCTCATATTCATCAGATTTGAGATGTAAAAATACATTTCTGCTTTGCACAGGATTTATGTAGCCGGTGACAGAATGACAGGCCTGCTTTAAGAACATGCAAAGACCTCATACAGTGTAGTAGTGCAACAGAGTGATGGCCTGCAGAGCACGATTAGGATTTGTTTCATCTTAAGGAAAAGGTCAGCACTTCAGCACTAATATATTGATAGTTCTCAGATGCCTCTCGTGTCCTCCACAGACATCCCGAGAGGACAGTGATTATTCAGACCTGCTGGACAGATAATAAGACAATTTTCAACTGTCTGAAGGAAATCAAGACTTAAAGGTCCAGTGTCCAGGATTTATGGCAGTGAGGCTGCAGATTGCAAACAAATAAATCCCGCTTATTACATTCTCCCCTTCCGAGCATGTAAACCAAACTCGTGAAAAACACTAAAGGGCCTATCTAGAGCCAGCGTTTGGTTTGTCCATTGTGGAAGTCAGTCTATGTGGAAGAGGACCAGCAGAGTCTAGTGTTATTATTGGAGTATTATATTCCATTTTTTGCCAATAGATCCTCTCAAATTTTACACACTTGGACTCAACATTGGCTGCCATGCAAGGTTCCAACTGCTCATCTCTTTTTGGGAGCTAACCAAGGACACTTCGACATGCAGACCGCAGATAATCTGATTAGTGGACGACCGGCTCTACCTCCTGAGCCCCAGCCGTCTTTTCACCATCAATAATAGCACGCTTACAATAAACAAAGAAGCCTGCAGCTGAAGCTGATGGAAACGTGATCGGATCTGCAGAACTAGTTGAAAAGTCAGGATCAGCAAACACACTAGATGTAAAGCCGCTGGAAGCACTCAAGTCAGCACCCTTCATTCACATTTGTCAGGCTAGTTACTCCCAGACATCAGAGCTAGTGTACCGACCATCAGATCAACCATTAGACTGGAGCTGCCATCCCTAGAGCCGCACGGGCAGCATGGATAAAAGCACTACTGCAGAGCACTCGCAGACCACACATATGAGGAAAATATACAGTGTGGGACAGGAGGAGGCAGCTGAGGTCGGCCATGCTTTGAGAAACTGTGATGATGTGTCAGCCCTTCATTTTCTTTAATAATTAAATGGTTTTAATGTGCGCAATGACTGAAAATTGTTAGAAAAAAGTGAGTAATAACCTCTAAGAATAGGAGTTTCAACCGAAGCCACTTCATTTTATTTCTTCTTTAGTTGGCAGCATTATAAAGATTGAGACTGATTGTGTCTCTTTGGTAGCATTTAACACAGAAGCCATGTGCCTCCAGACGTATATGTGGTTTCCATACGCGATGCCATCCTGTTTCTGACATATGAAATCCCTTATATCTGGTGTCAAATGTTCCTGAAAGGCGCCGTAGGCTGATCCTGCTGTTCATCTGTTACCCCCCTCCTGCCTCCCGTCTTCAGCCGACCACAAACGGGTCAAATGACTGCCAGGCATGCTGGAAGGTGATAACCAGATGAATGCTAAGAGGTTGTCATGACACCCACAGTGTGTGAATGAGGAGGCAGGTGAATGAAGACTCTTCTAAAGAAAGTGGTACATGAGCAGGAGCTGCATTAGAGTCTGCCTGGGTCACGGTACCACGAGTCAAATCCAAAGAAAATCTTCATTTTGGTAATCAGAACTTTAATTATGGTTAATACGGTGGAGTAAAAACTGTACCTCCATCATGTACTGGTCCACAATGTGCAGCTCTGCCACAGGTCCCTTGTGGGATTTGTACATTTCCACATCATCCATGGTAGGGACGTACCTGGAACATCAAAATCAATATATCACTCTTATTTTTAGATGCCGTACTAGATTTAAAATTATTTTACAGGCCTGAAACTGTTACTATAAATGATAGGATCCTCCATGAACACACAACCATGCGTGACCTTTTTCACATTGTCATAATAATATAAATTTTAGCTGCATTAAAGACACATGATTAAGAATAAACCCAAAAATAATCACACATGCCAAAACAACCTTAATAATAAAGACATAAAAAAATGGAGGAAAGTTTGGCAACAATCACAAAAGTCAAAACTTCCCCTCCAGCACTGATGTCTGCCGGTGACATAGTCAATATTTTATATTGCGAGGAGGAAGAGTGCACGGTGGAAATGTATAGCGTCGGTACAGTCTACATGGAGTCATGGTTTGGATTTCTGCTGCTCCAAGCACAGCTGTAGGTGGACCTGAGTTCATCTGTTCAAAGTTTGTGTTATAATGCTTTTATTTTGTTGTATTCTGTTGAAAATGTAACTTTATTTTGGAGGGGTGCTCTTCACGTGTGTGGAACAGATACTGAAAAAAGTGGAAGTTAAGTAAGTCATTGATGGTTACATGTATGTTTAGAAGAAGAAGATTAACTTTGATGGGGAAATTCTTACGGATGCGTGTCAAATAATTTTAAGTTCATGTCTTTGCTAACTTTCTAAGCTAATGCGTTGCTTTGCCTTCTGTTTGTTCAGTTTCTGTTCAGATCTCACGGAGGTCAAAGTTGCTGTAGAAGAAGTTGATCCATAACCGCAAGAGACGAAAATAAAACATTAAATCATAAGTCCCGGCATCACTGCCTACAGTAGACGAATCAGTGCATTTAAACTGTGTTTGTGTTCCTCGTCTGTACATTTGAAAATATAAATAAAATATCCGTCCTTTATTTACACAACAGAAAAGCATCCAAACATATCGCGTATAAAAAAATCACAAGATGTTCTTTCTCTGTCTGTCACAGCTGCTTTCCCATTCTAACCTTTGCCTCTTTATGTCACCACATACTCTTTAGCTCACTCTCTTGGACGGATGCCATTGCATTGATTTCCAGTAGCCCGGAGGAAGGCGAGTGATTAAAAGCCAAGTAGCGCTGATGGTCGTCGCCAACTGTGAGGCAGCGAGACGCTGATGGGAACGGCCATTTACTCACTTGCACTGAATTTGAACCCCGCTCATCTTAAATTGGACTTCATCCTTCTGTCATTTCTGTACGTTCTGACCTCAAACTGAAAAAGGCATTCACTTTTTCATGAGCCGGGCTATGTGCCACTGGAGCAGCACCGGTCATTAATATTGCAGCACCTGTTGGGAGTGGTTCTTTCAAGATTGTATTCCTCAGGCTTACGCCACGGCGCATTAAAATATATATTATGTTTTCATAGAATAAATGAAATCCTCCACACAGTGCTCTCATCACTCTTGCCTTCCAGGAGGTCAGCGTCCAACGCCGCTGAGTAAATTGCAGGTAAGAATCAGGAAGCGTTTTAGCCGCTTTCAGTCTTATATTCCTGAGGGAATGTCAATAGTTTCCATCTCCGCAAATAACCCGAGATAAAACTTTTATTAGTAAGCTGCTCTGGTAAAAGATTCTGGCATCTGCTCTTTAGTATTAGTACACAGGGACGAGCTGCTGTGTAAATTGTGTATCTTCCTGGCATGAACTGCAGTTTCCCCTGCTTCTCGTTGTCCGGACTGCACCGTGAACTCATGATGATTTGCTAAGCTGCTAGTTTCCAAAGGCCAAGGAAAACACACACCAACAAACCCACAGACTCAGGTAAAAAAAAAAAAAGAGGTCATTCACCCGCCAGCTTCAGTCGTGACACGATAAGGAATGAATACAAATCAGCGGCTTTTGGCACAAACTCATACCTCCTCAGAGAGGTGATGTGCTCATCAGACATGCCTCCATCTTCCTCATTAATGATGAACAGTTTGTCCTTCAGCTCTCCAGGTTGCACTGGAAAACTTTTGAGGAAAATGTCTGGAAGAACAATAGATCAGAAAGAGTCAACACACTCAATAGTACATGAAAGCTTCCCTCTTGACAGATTGTCTTCTTATCCTGCGATGAAATGACTCAAAAAATTCTGAAGACAAAGGGTCCTTTGCTTAATTACTTTCCCCCCACAAATGCCTCAGGGAAATCCACAAATTTGCATTCTATCAAGTCAAAGCTGATGTGATGTGATTTTTTTTTTTTGTGTGTTACAGAAAATGCTTCTGCATAATTCAGGAGCTGCGAGGAGCATTCATTAGGAGCCCGCTTCAGGAACTGTAGACACGTATGTAAAATACATGATGAATTTTTCTAAAACTGTTGAGCTGCTCAGACTCTCGGGCTTTGTCTTGGAAGTGTCACATCCAACTTTCTTTTTGCATCCTGCGCCGCAAGTAAGCAAACGACTTCTTTCCACTTCATTTCCAAAGCTGAAAACGCTGTGAGAAGTGTAAAAAGGATAGTTTTAATTTTGTGTGCGACGATCGATCGATACAACTGTCAGTTAAAGACGAAGCTGCAGCCGGGAAACGTTGGTAATGAAGTGAGGAGGCGTGACTGACATGAAACTGTCGTCAGCACGACACGACATCTGTCACGAACATGAAGACGTCTTGATGAATGTTTATGTTAGCGAGCGTCAAAGCCGACATTGTTTGAGATGTCTTTGTTATGACAACCTGATATGAAGATTTGATAATTAGTCCTGCTGTGGTGTATTTATGATGTCTTGGTGAACGTCAAGTTAATGAATACGTTCTTGTCTTGATCAATTTCATGGCTCAAACATTGTCAACTCTGCATTGAGACATACACATAAATACATGTAACAATGGTGTGTGTGTGTGTGTGTTCCAGTGTAGGGTAAAGAGCATCGCATGTGTGGCAGAGAGCCATCACAACACAATATAGTAATAATTATATCATTTAAATTAATATAGCAGTGAGGAGAGGTGAGCATGGCACCCCAGCAGCGCTAACAGAAGCCCCAGCAGGAGGCACACGGGGCAGCTCAGCATCCGTATAGGACCCAAACATACAAGGTTAGGACTGACAACTCCACCATCAAACAGAGCCGAGCGGGAAGCCTCAAGTGCAGGTTCAGAGACTGTGACTGACAGGCAAAAGAGCAGTCATAACAGTGTTATGTCAGTCTTATGTACGCGTCTTCAAGTATCAGTGCTTAGCTTGCTCTAAGACTGGAAATGGAAAAACAGACGGCTCTGTCCAGAATCTGTCACATCTCATCTGAGTGTCTCAGATTTGTGATTCAAGCCCTAGCTAAGAAACATTTCTCACACATTACTTGTAAAACCAGTTTTTGTACGTATTAAAACAACCTGGATGCGATGTATCGATGAGTGGTCTTTAGAGGTGCTTGGCTAGCTGGCTCCGGCTTCGTTCTAAACAGACAGACAGGAGAGCAGTATCGATCTTCTCATCTAACTCTCTGCGTACCTGATAAGCTTATTTCCAAGATGTCAGACTATTCCTTTAACTGCCCATGAAGGTTTACTCCCAAAATAATGGTCATATTGTTCCATCACTGAGTCCAAATCATCGAACTGATTGAAAATCCACTCATGACAAAGTGAAAAATAATCAGGTTAAATCAGAAGTATTTTGGAGGTACAAGGCTGTTAATCAACACGTCTCCAAATCCTTGACATTAAAGACTTGAGACAGTAATTCCCTCACCAGGACCAACAGAGGCTGTCGTGACGCGACATTTTCAAACCAGAAATCACATCAAACAAATAATGTTGAGCACTACTAGTGTTCTCGAGAGTGAGGGTTAGGCTTCCGGCCTAAAAAACACACACACACACACACACACACACAAGTGCAAATCAAGCCCTTTGTTGCTTGGCACTCAGACAAACTGGGCATTGCCCTGGAAAATTAGAGTATAGAGATGGAGTGTATCCCACTGGGTGCAGGAAGCCACAGGTGTACTTTTAATTAGGAGTGCGACATTTCCAGTCATTAAATAGGCAGCGTGCACGGGGGCTC
The DNA here is from genome assembly GCA_023373845.1 of Nibea coibor. Lineage (NCBI taxonomy): Eukaryota > Metazoa > Chordata > Actinopteri > Sciaenidae > Nibea > Nibea coibor. Next base: position 23,288,708 of record CM041717.1, on the reverse strand, counting down.
TCAAGGTAAATAACCATATTAGTATAGCTGGGCACACATTCTTAACACAAATGCACAATCATCATACAAAACACCCACAGCTGAAAGATTCAAGGAGTGCACCTAAGTACACTTTTGAAGTACTTTTTACTTTTTACCTTAGCTTTTACTTTTCACTTCTACACCACAACATCTGAGATGGAAAACGTTGTCCACTAGTCCACCACCGGTACTTTTTACAACACATTTTTCCATTGCCGCCTCCCGGGAAATCTAAAAATGGGCAAAGACGTGTAGCGTCGGTGGACCTGAGGTGGACTGAATGACGCTTGGGTGCTCAGACAAGCCGCTTGTAACAGCACCCACCATAACTTTAAGCCTTAATATAATGTGAACAGGTGAGTTGTATATAAATTCACCCTCAGTACAGTTGTCATGAACGGGGAAATTAGCTACAGAGACCAGGCTGTAAACATGTTTATTTCTGCTGTCTAACATGGAGCCTCAAGTGGACGTTTGAGGAACTGCAGTTTTTTGACGCTTCACTTCACAGCCACTGGACCACACAAAATAAACTATAGTAGTTACACTTGCAATGTGTCCATGCTTTTACTTTACGTTTTATGTGTACACGTATTTTCGCACTGTTGCATTGGTGCTTTTACTTCTGAATGCATACTGCAGATGGCAGTCTGTGTGAAGACATTTCATCTGATCGCATCTTATTAAAACTTAAACTGATTTAAACTTTGTGGTGAGTCAGAATGCAAACATCCACAGACAAACTTTGTCTCTCCGTCTTTCATCATCACTGTAGGTATTTCTATAAAAAAAAGCAATCAGAAAAATCAATATGAGCCACAATCCTGTTTTTAACGGCCTGTTGGATTTGTGTGGCGCACTTAGAAAAATACAAATAAGTACGCGGATCATTATAGCATTGTCCTGTGGACCCTTGATGCAGCTGATGCTCTTGCTTGCCCACAAGGATCATGTTGATTACCAGAGGACAGCACTCTAAACCGCAGTACAAGAGTAATACAACCACCTGCTCAAGCTGTCTAACTCCATCTGCCTCGGCGTGTAACTACAAACATGTTTTTAAAGTCACAGTGGATACAGTCCGCGTGCCAGATCTCTACCTGATGCTAATTAACAGTTCCTAGTTTACTTGTTCATTATTGATCGCGCGCTGATGCCATATTAACCGATGGAGGTTGAAAGGTGGCTGTCGGCTGAGCTGTTGCTGTCCTTTTCTACAAATAATGCAAGATGTCGCATGTTTACTGGCTCCCGGTGTAATGGGATCAGACGGATAAATAGTGTGGCAAAGAATGAGATATGAGCTGAATAAATAGCACACGTTTAGGCAGGTTTGTGGTGATAAACATGCAAACAGGGAGCAGGGAGGGCGAGAGTGGCTGTGTGTGGGGGGATGCCAAGAGACAGGGGAGGGTGTTCACTGATTCTTATATATATATATATATATATATATATATATATATATATATATATATATATATATATATATATATATATATATATATGGCTTCAATCCTGCTGAATCAAGCTAAATCCTGAAGGACTTTCTGTTTTTAAAGTGTAAAGAAGCTGAAATCACCTCTGGTCGTGGCTTTTATTTGTTTATTGTAGTTGTAGGTCTATAGATTCGATACAAACGCAGTAATGTAACGATTTCATTCAGAGGACTGTTTTGACTCATCAAATTTCATCCGACAGTTTTGCTACGAGTAGATTTTGCGTCTAAAATACAAGGGATTGTAGAATATGATGGAGTGCCATTTACCTTCGATAGTTTAGGTCCTTTCTGTCCTGATAATATTTACTTAGCTTTACTGCAAAAGAAAACCTTTTAGCCTCATTATCATACGCTGATAGAAAATCTTGAGCAGCCTCTGATGTGTGCTCTGTGTGCTACTGGGTCACAGCTGGTAGAAAATGAGTCTGATTGTTTTAAAGGAGGAATATTTTTCTTTGAGTGCATGTGGAGAACTTCAAACATGTTCATCCTGATCAGGAAAGCAAAGCTGTTCATATAGGAACATCCTCCGATCAGACAGGAGCTGCTAATTATCTGTGACCTCTTCTGCTTTATACTAATGTAGCACTAATTTAAAAGTAACACGTAAGGTAAGAGCTCGGGTGTCTTCCTGTATGTTTGATATCTCAGGCTTTCACCTGTTGTTCCTTGGTTTAGATGCATACGCTCAGTGTTTAAGATGCCTTCTTTTGCTCCTTAACCGTACAGGATACCTGATATTATCGTTATTATTATTTTAGATAAAGTGATGTTTCCCAGTGCAGGACATGTGACTCAAGTTTGGTCTTTTTATTTTTCTCAAGGAAGTCGAGTCCCAAGGCAAGCCACACCCTCCCCCAAAAGACTGCAGTCTTACCTGCAGTGTCTAAGAGAAAAGACAAGGCGCCGGTACCTGATCTGCCTTTAAAATAGTAAATAAATATACTTTGATGATGAGCTAATCTATCAATGAGAAGCTTGACTGAGAGGGTAGTCATCCAATCATGACAATGACTTTCCCAGTGTGCGCTTGCACGCAAACTTTGTTTTTTAAATATTTTTAATATTTAAACTGAAAATATCAAATGAACGCATGACAAGACATTCAAGCCATCATGTCTCAAGTCTTTAACTTAGTCACAATGACTGGACTCTCTGTGATGGGCTATTTTTGTATGGCTGTATTGCTACTTAATTAAGAAAAGGGTCTGGACATGTCCTCTCTTCACACTTTCTATGTTGGCGTTAACAGGACCAAAGTCGGAGAGACAACATGACAGAGCTTCCCTTGTTCTTCAAATGTCAAACCTTTTCTAAAGCTTGCAGCAGAAAGATGCATGGCCTCTGGTTGCCTGCAGGCTGTCATCACTCAGCTTCTTCTCCTGACACAAAGTTTCCAGGTCTGGGAGGAGCACAAACTCTGAATGCTGGAGTACTCTTGCATCGAGACAGGAAAGCGCTGTCGTTGTTGCTCAGATTCTCTATCCATATTTTATGAACATGTGAAGTCTAATTATGTTGCCAGTCTCTACAATCAGACTAATTCCACTTAGCAGCTCACCACTGACACCACATCTGTATCGCTTTGCCTCCTGGAAGAGCTGTGAGAGGAAGCTTCTGAAATGTTCTCCCCTGGCTCGGGTCTTGAAATATACAAACCACGTACACTCAGTTAATCAAAAGCGAAAAGCCATTAGAAGAGATATAGAATATGTTCCACTTCACAATAGCTCTGCAGATTGCACGGGCACGGGCACTGCAGGGTTGGTGACACACTGCCCCCTGCAGACACACAGGAGGAACATCCATCTACCTGCTTTAAAGCTGTGCTGTGGCATTGTTATAGCCTCAAACGTCATCGTTAAAAGAGCATTTATGGCCTCTCCCTAAAAGAGTTCTCAGGCCAGCTTGGTCTTAATTGGTCAATTAAAGTCTAATTTATGAAAATTAAAGAGCCTGGTGTTAACGCTGCTTCCTCTTTCTATGTGGTGCTTCCCTCTGGTGGTTGCTCACTTCACACCACAACTTCCAGTTCATGGAAGATACAAATCCCCTTTTCGTGTCTCCCGGCTGTAAGTATTGTTTTTCCTGTGTTTGCATTTGTGATGCCACAACCTTCTTTAAGGGGTCGCACAGCAAATTTCATAGTACAAACTGCAATGACAAGACAGTAATCCAGAAGAATGCTTCTTCAATACAACGTGGAAATACTACTCATTATTCTGCTGGGAAAATCTAATACCTGTCATAAAAAATCTAATACCTGGAAACAATCTGTTTCTGTGGCCAATATTTATAAGGAACACTCGTATAACATTCATTGTTGAGATACTCACTGAAATTATGTGCGATCTTCGGGTTGAGCATAATATTCTGGGTATTACTCGGCTCAACCGCGCCAAACGTCCCCAGATCTTTAACAGCAAATTGCTCATATAAGCGCGATGTGTCGATTTCAATCCTCCTGGTGCTTTCTTGTTTCCAAAATGATTTTGCAATCTGCCAAGAAACAAATTAATTCAGCACTGAGACAACTCCATTTTATGAGGAAATCAATGTTAACATTACAAAAGAGCAACAACGCTGGGGGGGGGGGCAATAACTAACAAAACAAAGAATAATTCCCAACTATGATGCAATGAGGGATAATGAAGTGAAACCAAGCTGAACATGACCTCACAGCGCAGGCCAAAATCATCTAACGCTGCATTTAAATATGAATAATTCACACTAGTGAGGCCTTTCATACACTTTATACTTAACTGTGAACAAACGGTGATTTAGTGACTTAAGTTTTAACTGACGGTGTTACCTTATCTGAGCCAACTACGTCCCAGTGGAAAGCCTTGGTGCGTGCTTTCTTTGAGTGCGTCCTCAGTTTGAAGGGAAAAGGTGGGGCCGGTGGGGGCAATGGGGGTGGAGGCACAACTGGCAAGGCTGGTACACAGATAGGAGACTCTGGGACTTTGATAGAAGATGGGATGGCATAGTGAGAGGGTGAAGGTTGAGGAGAGGCGGTGGGTGAAGACGAGGCAACAACGCCGGGAGAGGTTGGTGATGGGATAGGAGGCAAAGGCCCACGCTTGATATCTGGACTAGCGGCCTTCTTGGCGGCGCGAGGCTTTGGAACAGGGTTTGCGTATTCGGCCGGGGGATTGCTTGGATCCGTGTCACCGGCTGGTAAATGATCTCCACCACTGGGAGTGGGTTCTAAATTTCCATAATCACATGGGGGATAATTGAACTTTGTGTTTTCACTACTTGACTCGAGCTCAGTGTCAGTATCCTCTGCGTCTTCGGCTATGCTGATGTTTCGTAGAACCTTTGTCTCCTCAAACATGCTTCCACCCATGGATTTCCTCTTCCAGTCTGAACACAGTTTAGCAATGGCCTCCACCCAAGCATCTCGCTCCGCTTGGACAGACCCAGGAGCAGCTGTTTGTTCTTGTAGAGGCACCCGGAACCTGCAGTAAATCAGCCCAAGTCAACTTCCCTTAGCGGCCAAGATAAGTCTGGTAATTAAAACACTTGCTCTACATTTATGACTTCATCGCTCAAACAAGGCTGCATTGTAAACGCTACAATAAAAATAAATGCGTTGCAGAAAAAGCTGCTGACTGAAGTCACACAATTACAAGGCTGTAAATAAATCTGGAGAGAAGCACAGCTGTTGTGATCGACAGAACTCATTAACCCTCTTGTTGTTGTGATTATTTAAACATTTTTAATAACCCTCCGCTTACTGGTACTCATTTTTGTGGGTGATCAGAGTAAAGGTGTCGTTGCTGGGAGGCTTCTGTACGCTGGTGTCACCGTCTGACAGGTGAATGACGGTAGACATGGGCACCGCGGATGTCACCTCACCCTCAGCGGGCTCTCGTCGCCTCAAGGATGTCAGTGTCAGCTGGCCTGGGTGGAGCTGGACTTCATATCTGGAAGAGACAAACATTACTGGCTCCAGAAAGGTTGGTTGATTTTTGTCCTTTCAAACTGTTAAGGATAGTGGTAGCGGTTGCAATCAGCAGCTAGACTTCTAGATGCCACTAAATCCTTCAGTGTTTTATAGCCTTGCAATGCATCGTGTGTCAACAGCGTGCACAAAGAGAACATTCAAAAATCAAAAAGATTTGTACGCACACTGACTCCACTGACTGAAAAATGTCTTATTGTTATTACCTCTCCTGGATGTTTGAGAAGGTTGAAGTGTAGAAGGTTATTTTCACATTCACCTTCAGAAGAGGTTTCTCTGTTCTCTCTGATCTTAAATATGAATTTAATTTGTACGTACAAGGATGATTTTGTCCACATCACTGAAGCTGGGATCCAATTTACAACTTACACATGTGTGAAATGGAGACTGAAGCCTCCAGTGCACATACGCTCAGAACTGACTTCGTCAGTGTAGTCGGAGAAATCTCGTTTCCGGTAAGGGAGAAGGAGTCGATGTGATTTTAGTACTTTATTGGACTTTTTGTGGGAAAATCTTATATTACGTGGAAATTATGTCCTATTCTTATTCAAAGTGGAGAATATATTTTTTTATTTTTGTCACTGTTACTGAAAATGTCACAATGTCTGTAGCTGCTTTACAATATAAAGGACACATCCGTACTTCACCCATCTGAACGACGCCAGGCCGCCTCGGTGCAGCAACAAGACGCCTTCCCGGAGGCTCTGCGAAGCTTCGGGCTGCTGACATGTTTCTGCATTGCCCTCTTGAGGATTACTGTATATGTTCCCATAAATGATCTGATTCACAAGCTGAATCATCTGCTCGAACAAAAGGAATCAGGAAAACAGAGATCACATCTTTCCTTCTCTTAGCATAACTGACAGATCCATCAGAGGTGTGCTGACTATGAATTATTACAGCTTTATATTAGCATTTATAGCTTAAATGCACAAGCACTAACTATAAATTCACCTTGTGTTTGTCCTCCAGTGACTTGGCCTCCAGTTCATAATCATGATGTCCTTTAAAGGAGATGGAGAACCGGGAGCCCACTCCATCATCACAACTCTTGACAATAGAGAAGGGAAGTTGTCGCTTGATGATACCTTTCTCTATGCTGCACAGCATTTTGGTCTTGAAGTCGATCTTCACAGAGAGAGTTTGAATTAGTGAATTAGCACGTGGCTTGGACAACACAGTGAAAATAATCTTTCATTTTTAGCCATGCTAGTGGGCTGATTTGCAGGTATTCATGGTCCCCATGAGGATGAACCACCATAACGTTGGTCATCCTTGACTGTGGCACCATCAGGTACACATTTTTATTGTTTTATTTTGGTTGTATTGTATGTTTCTGCCCAAATCCTGCAAAAACCAACGACAATGTGTGATCTGAGTGCTGCTAGCATGGCTGTGAACTCTCTTTGGTTCGCTTCTGTGTTTGTTTTTTTAAACTCACCTGAAGAACTCGCTTCTGCCACCTGTAGCGGCCGTGCTTGTGAACGCTGAAGTTGTACTGCAAGGGTTCCTGCAACAGCAGCCCAAATGTGTGACATTAATACCTGATGGAAAACACCCATTCATCTATTGTGAGGACATTATTTTTAGCTGACTGTTTCCTGCTAAGAGATTAGACATAAATTTCCTTCAATCATTGGACAAAATTAACTGGCCAGAGACCGAACCAGCAGGCTGAGCAGGTTATTACCACAACAATGTTCAAGGAGCAGCAGATACATCTGAAGGATACATTTACAAAACAGGTTTTATCCAGCAAGTAGGTCACTCACAAAGCAAGTATGCAAAGGTGTAGACTAGACTGAACTCCTCATAAGTTAAAAATTAAACCTCTGAAGCTCATTAATAACATTTTATTAGTTTGACAATTACATAGAGAGGATATACAGGTCCTTCTCTACTGTAAGGGTGCACTTTGTCAATCTTTATCAGCCACGAGGGCATTCATGAGGGAACTTTTGCAGCAAAACAAACATGGAGGTGATGACAGCCAGCTCCAAACACTTCCCCATTTTCTTTGGACCCTGCTGAAATGGTGGCTGGACAATGAAAAGGAGAGCTTCCCAGCCACAGCCATCAGAAAGATTAAGATTTTGCAACAACTCATCCACGAAAGCGTCATAAGCACGAGGAATGAACTTGTGACAGATAAGGAAGATTTCAAGAACGATAAAGGTGCTTTATCTTGTTGTTTTTTCCTTTCTACACAGAAAAATTGAGGAAACGTGGTTTGAAACGGTGGTACCTCTTCCGTCAGGCTCTTCTCTTTCAGCAGCTGCTTCCTGCCCTGCCTGGCCTGGTTCAGAGCATCATCGATGGACAGCTCTCCGTTCTTCACCCTGTTCATGATGCTCAGCTGCATCTCATTGCTCAGCTGAAAGCACGACGACATGGACAATGTTTAAGATCTCTATTGTTTATTGTGAAGAATCGTGGTTATTTTTATTCCCCCAAAAATACACAGCCTAAGTGACAAAATCTAGCCCTTTAAAGTGTCCTTGCATTTGGTACATTCAGAAATAATTCATAGATTGCTACAACAACACCATAAAACCTCCTCCAGGCCTTTGATGCTCTTCCTTTTAGCAGTCATGCAATATTTATCTTCAACAGCGCGTCGAGTGTTCTTTCAGATAGTTGATAAGAGAGACAAGATTAGTCATTCTCAGCTCTGTGGAATTAAAAAGAGGAACCGCTGCGTTGTACAATCACCATCTGTATCTGTTGAGCACATGCTATTACAGGAATACACTGTCTTCTTTAAATCATTCACTGTCGGATTTCTAAGTAAACTTTTCTTTGTGGGAAACTACTAACAGCAGGGATGTCAGGTCGAATTGAGGAAGTAAAAGCAAATTTTACACATACTGAACCAAAAGTTTGGCTGCACAAATGTGACGTTAATGAAAGTAAGAGATCTTTTTTTTTTTTCCCCTCCGGAGCTGCGTACAGTCAAGCTGCTCTTTTAGTTTAATGACTCACACATCTGCAGGAGCACTGATTTTACACTTTCACACATGTGGTCAATTAGTGTCTGACACTTGCCGTTAAAGGAACTCACTGTATGATGTGTTCTTTCTTGTCTAAGCACATGAACTGAAATCTTACCTGTGGCAAATCTTCAGTGAATCTTTCCATCCTGGAAAGATTTTCTTTCTTCTTTAATCCCAAACCTGGCATCATGGCTTTTTAGATTTCAGTCAAACATCCATGCAAACACCCCAAACAGATCTTCTTTTACGGCAACGGTGTAACAGATGTTTTCCCCGTCATGCGCGTCCTAAACAGAGTTCCACCTCTGAGATTTGTTTCATGTTTTTGCCACCACTTCCCAGTTTCAGCTCAGGTTCTTCCAGGTAAGGCAGGTTGTGGCTTTTTAGCCACACCCACATCACACACAGGCTTTCTCTGCGAAAAACCACAAAACATTTCCAGTCAGTTTACATGTCAGTACTCGCAGGACAATGTGCCTTATCAGCTGCACACATCCTGAAGTATCCAGAAGAGAGCGCTGCGAAACCTGGAGTCCTTTCCTAGTCATACTGTAATAATACAGTGAAATACATGAAATATGACTTTAATGATCTTATTGTATATTTATTTGCTCTAAAACTTAAAGACTTAGACTTAATTTGTGCATATCACGTGTTTCTAAACTGTTACTTTCATTATTTTACACTTTTCTTCGTCTTTTGTGGTTTTAGATTGTTTGTTTGTTTCTTTCTTCCTTTCTCATATTTTAAATTTTGCGTTTTGATGTTTTAATTAGTAATATGGATAAAACCAATATCCATATTTTACCCATTTCATTTGTCTTGAAAGACGTGAGACTTCACGGTTTTGGGGGGAGATTTATACAAAATATTACAACAACTGATTTAACAGCCAAAACCAGATTAAGGATATATTTACATAAAACCACTCAGACTAAAACTTCAGCAGAAGCATGAGTGAGCATGAGTCATTACTGATCAGACATGAAACAACATTATCGGGATGTTAGCTGTTGTTGCTGCTTGTTGTTGACTGGCTGCCTGCTCTGCCTTTTTCTTATTGTGCATCGATTTTATCTAATGTTCTATATTGTGTCATTATATATTGGTGAGTGCCGAACTGCTGTGTGCATACTTATTAAGATGTGTCATTGTGATCTATACTTTAGGGCTTTTAACATCTGGCCTGGGACAGCAGATGAAAATTAGACTTTTGGGGTTACTCCACATCATTATAGTTTTTCTTCTGTTGATCAATGAGCATCGTCCCTGTCAGATAAACTAATAGACTAATAAGAAGAAGCAGGGATGAAGGAAAGAGGACTTGTTTTACAACCTAAGACACTGAAAACCGGACAAAGAAGAAGACGAGGAACCGTGGGACAGTTGATGTGCTGTTTGAGTACAGTTTGGATTGTACATAAATGATTTGTCTATGAACTGAATGACGTTTAGCAGTGACAGGTGGCTGCATGTGGTTTAGTGTGCACCACAATTGTTTGAGTGTATATCACCTCATCCAATGGGAAGTGAAACTTGCATTCAGCCGTGACATATAGCGAGGACCTCAGTAACAAACGCTGGACGATGGACACTTTTAATCATGAAGAGTAACTTCCAGGAAAACTCACGGCTGACTGGAAATGGATTTTTGACCTATCTAAACCGAAGGAAGTGAAAAAATGATAATGTTTTATGCAGGAACAGAGGTGGACATTCCCCTGAAAACCAGGACTACATTAACAAAGGTCAACTGGAAAATGAGTAGTTAAAACTGACGAAAAACACCATCCCTTCCTCTCAGATTCTGGTTAACAATGTAGATTTGAGTATTTCAAGAATGTAGGACTGGCTGAAGCAAGAAAAGGCATGCGAAAAGGGAACAAAGGCAGATAAATGTCAGGACCAAAGAAGAGGAAAGACCCTAAGTTTAGTGATTCAAAAAAATCTACAGGTTCTGTTGTGTCTGTATGATTCATGATCCAAAAGAAGTGTCGCTCAAGGTTCAACACAAACACAATCACATCTAACATGAAGGTGAAGTCAGTGTTTACCACGAGAGGTAACAATTATAAGATGCCTTGTGTGTAACAGGAGGGGAAAGCACAAAGTTTAGAGTTGTCACTATGTTGAATAACACAAACTTGGCTCTATTTTTAATGATAGCCCTCAGGCTGGAATTTCCAGCAGGGAAAAGCTAACGAGAAATGACTGCTCGTTCTTTTTGGCTGCTCCCAGCACCTGTACCGTAACTGTGTGAAGACACGCGCAGCACATTCTGACAGCTGATGTGACTCCTTTTTAAGCAAACAAACATAAGCACAGGTTTATATCACAGCTTTTTAGACGTGCTGAGTACGTCTGGGCAGAGACGCCTGAAGGCTCGGTACACAGAAGAGGAGCACGCTCAGCAGCAGTTAGTCATCGAGTGGGGGAACTCCCACATGAAACTTCTTGGGGAATACCTCTACTCTGGTGGGATTTCAAGCTCTACCATAGAATAGGTGTGACCGAGACTAATGAGAACAATAAAATCTTTTCTGACATAAATTTCCCAAGAAGCAAACAGTGTGTGAAGAACAGGTTCAGGAACTTTATCAAACGTCCTCTTGGATAGAACATAAAATCCACGTGGTGGTCACTTACCTACTGCAGGAATGTAACATTAGTATTTCAGTACATTTATGATGTGTTTGTACTTCTGCGTTACACTTCAGAGGAATATATTATATAACTGCATTACATTTATTTGCAGCTACAGTCACGGATCGTTTTTGCAGATTTTACATACAAAATATATGTTGAGTTTATTAAATACGACGTGCTTCTTTAGATTAAACCACTTACATAAAGTACCAAAATAAAGCACTTTAAATTAACTCCACGTCGCCCAGCTACAACAGTAAAAAGCTGTTTATACTGTGTAACCAGTACAAAGGTTGTAACGCCTTTATGTCCACACAGAGTGATGAATGTTTAGCCAGAGGTTACTGACTACACACCTACAGAGAGCTGATACCTGAGCCTGCTCTGGATGCCATGCAGGATTAGGATTATGTCTTCTTTCAGCGTAGTAGTTTGTTTAAGGAAAAAAAGAGGGCAGGATTTAAATGTATCTGTTTTTTTAAGTCTCTCCATCTGCTATTAATATTTCAATTCAATATAAATCAATATTTAAGGGGCCTGGGAGTGCACCAGTCACGAGGTTCAGGGTTCGAACCCCTCAGCCTGTGGGAGAGTTACCCACTGTCAGCTGGCACCACCAACTCCTAATAACCAGCACTCATGGAAAATAATATGTAGTAATATTACACTGACAGGGGGGCATACTTCTAGTACTTCTTCTTTGTGTCCTTGTTGTGGAGTATTTGTAGCACCTGTTTCCATGTCTTGGCCTGTAATCAGATTACTTCTGGGCAGTCTAGAGTCCAGACTGTACGCACATTACGACACTCACACACTCACACACACACAGAGCTTACAGGAAACGGTCAGTTGAAAAAAAGTCACATGGGGAACTCCACCCTCCCCTCTCCTCCCCCTGCGCGGCTACAGTTGCGCGGAAAAACCCTCCGAAGTGTTGTTGTCTTAAGCAAGCGAGCAGCTTCACCACTCGACTGTGTGTGTGCAAGGGAGAGAGACATGCTGCGACGACCAGCACAGCTAACTAAGATGGATTTACTGCAGGCGATGGTGGTGATGTGGGCTTCTCTGGTGAGTGGCTCATTTTACGCGTCTGGTTGTGAAAAAAAAACAGATTTTACCTGAGCTCAGGTTTCACTGCTGTGTTTCCCTGTTTGCATTTAGTTGTGTTAGAATGAGTTATAATTCGGACGCTGGTTTATTTCACTCATATTTTACTCAGAAGTTCAGTTTAATCCGACATTCTCTCCAAATTAGTGCGTTTTTGTACTGTTACGCCCAAATGACGCATGACTCAGACTTTACTTTCACTTTCGTTTTCCCCTCACAGCTGCAAGGAGCCTGAAAATGTTGAATTTGCCTGACTCCTAATTCCCAGAATGCTCTTATTAATAGCAAAAATGTCAAAGAAACTACAAAATGCAGGTGGCGCGTTGAGTTTCAGTGTCAACAGCTTGCTGAATGTCTGGGACTTTCCGTCACGCCCCTTACAGTCTGGTCTGAGGAAGTGAACAGTAAACTGTCACGACAGACCAAGCATCGGTAGAGTTCACCCCAGGTGACTCAGCTACCTCTCATCCATGTGTATCCTTTGTTATTTTGCAGGTGCTGACCGCTGCCCAGCACCACTGTGACCCCGAGACTCAGTATCCGTCTCCTACTTCTAATGATTGCTGCAAACTGTGTCCACCAGGTGTGTGAACAGCATTTCATCTGCTGACTTTGTTGCATCATTAAAAAATGATACAGGAACATGTTTTTTTAATTAACAACCCACGGGTGTTGGGTTGTAAACGGACACTCTGTTGGCACAGAAGGAAAGAAAAATGAACTCCTAAAAGACAAAATTGGGAGCCACTTATATCTGGATGTAAACATTGAATGACTCCATTAGCTGCATTAGTTATATAAACATTAAATATATATATGACAAAGATGGCAAGCCCTGCCTCTGGCCCAGTGCCAGTTAGGATCAGCTCCAGGATGAATGGATGCTGCCTTTCGTCTTCTGACCGCTCGACACTCCCCATCATCCATCGACAGCTAATCACATTCACACAGTCCTCAGGAGCAATTTGGAGTTCAGTGTCTATCCCAAGACAGAGCGGAGGAGCCGGGGATCAAACCACCAACCTTCTGATGAGTGGTCAACCTGCTCTAACATCTGCAGCACTTTAAAGGGGATAGTTCACTTTGCCGTCCTGCCTGTAGCTTTGTATACACCTACAGGTTTTTACATACGTAGATAAAGACTACGCGTATGCTCAGGGAGCCATTTATTCCAACACTTTCTTCCTTTTTTTCAGGCACCTTCATGTCGAGCAACGATTGTCAGCAACCTCTGTGTCAGCTATGCAGGAGCGATGAATATCAAGATAAATACACAAAGGAGTCCAAGTGTACACTCCAGCCGTATTGTGACGACAGTAAGACCCAGTGACAAAGAACAGATCACTGATTTGACACTTTAATTTGATGCAGCACGACCTACAGCTCTGTCCATTCTTTTTACAGATCTGAACTTTCAGGCTCCCATCAATATGAGGACAAAAAAAGGCAGCTGCCAGTGTAAAGAGGGATTTCACTGCCCCACTGCAGAGTGTATAACCTGTGTGCCGCACAAAACCTGTGGACCAGGATATGGGGCTCAGTCCAAAGGTACGAACCATCTTTTTAAGGAAGTGGAAGCTGTTTGTTTTTACACTGAATACGAAGAATGACTCTTTGTTCTTGCTCTGTGCTAAATCTAATTCGACTGTCACGCTTATATTTTAGGCAATCACACGCATGACACAGTGTGTGAGGCGTGCCCTAAAGGAACGTTTTCTGCTGAGAGCTCGTGGAGCGGCGTCTGTAAGGAGTGGACACAGTAAGTACTCCATGAAAACCAGCACGCTCACATATGAATACCAAAAACATGAGCTGTCCAGATGTGACTGGCGAAATGAGGATGAGTGTGCACGCTTTTGGTTAATCTCTGTCCTCAAAAGGAGATTTCATAATCTTACACTTGATTGTGCACACTCAAAGGTGTCAAGGAAAAATGAGACCAAAGTGAGACAAATGTGTAACTTATAACTTGACTTGACGAACCAACTCCTAATAATCACTTCAGAGTAGTGGCTCGGATCAAGCAACCTGTTGACAAATCGAGGGGAACTCTGAATAATTTAAGGGGGAAGCAAAACAAACGCTTTGTAAAAAGGGCGCAGGGTTTCGTTCAAAGGTTTGATGAGTGTGTGAATCATACGTTGCCGTCTTTCACTGTCCCAGATTTTGACTGAATTGAACATTTATCAGAGAGTTTGTGTTCTCTGCAGCCGGCTCTCTGGGAATGTCTTTTGACAGAACGCTAACACTGTGGAATTCTTTGCAGATGTGGCTATGGACAACATCAAATTCAACACGGAACAGAAACATCTGACAGCCTCTGTGGTAAGTTCTGTATGGGCGGATCTGTTGTAAAGGTTTCTCACCTTGAGCTCCACACACACCCTCCGCTGTGTGGTTAGTAGTGTGTGTCTCAAAACGAAACTGTGGAGATGATGCAGGAGATGTCTTGTGAATATGTGTTGGTCTGTGGTTTTGTGCGTGCTTTCACCTACACACTGTTGACAGTACGTTACAGTACACGCGCTGTTTACATAGGACACATTTTTAGAACAAAAAAAAATAAATGTGGACTTCCTTAAAATCTGCTCTCCACACGTACATGCTCATACTTCCTCTGCTATCATGCAAATCCTCTGGTGCTGCGCTGCCACCCATTTCCTGTCGACGAGGACATTTATTTTTCATATTTCATTTGGCTTTGTATTCCCCCCAATAACAAATACACATATTCTACTCAGATGATCTCATTGTGCAGGAATCGGCGTTGTGAATGTGTCGATGTGCTGTTAACATCGTTCTCTCGCTTGCTTGTCTTCCAGCGGGAGCCTCACGGACGCACATAGTTGTGATCTGCATTGTCGTCGCTGTGATTTTGTTACTGGCAATATCTGGACTCATGTTCTGGCTCTTCAAAGGTACGCTGGGCTCTGAATGAATGTTACAACATGTTTAATCGGTTAACATTCACTTAATGTGCTCATGTCGTCTGTGCTTTCTTTCTTTTGTATTAGTTAAACGAGGCAACGGCAAAGGAAGTTTCAAGGTAAATGTGTTTTGTTGACTTCTTTCATGCATAAATACTCTGTAAGCACGTGGGTTGAGGCTCAGTTTGGCTCATGCACCTTCTTGTTGAGAGTAATCTGAGAAAGTTGACACCACTTTTACATCTGCACTCTAAATATGAAGCAAACTGGTGATCAGCTTAGCTTAGCATAGAGACTGGAAACAGAGGGAAACTGCTAGCCGTTGCAAATCTAATATTCTATATTTCCCTCTCTTGTAGGGCTGTGTTGAATCATGTGTGGGAGAACACGAGCGACTGACAGACACCAAACTAGTAACGAACCCAACTGGTGAAGAAGAGTCCACGATGCCAGAGCCGCTGTCACAAGAGGAAGGTTTCGGGAGGACGCCGGAGGAGAACGAGGACGAGCTAACGAGTCAGGAGACGTCAACAGACGTGCTTTTAACCGATAAAGGAAACTATGTGACGCAGGAGAACGGGAAAGCGGAAGTCCTCTCCCGACAGGAATCACAAACACAAGCGTTTAGCGCGTAGGCTGGAAAACAGAAGTTCATCCAGGGCTGGAGCCGATCACAGACGACTCAGACACTGAGACTGTCCAGGTGGATTCATGGACCAAACTCTGATACTCTACCTGCTTTGTTTATTTCATGTCCCCAGCTTCTAAATCTGTGCTGTGCCGCAGCGTCTGAATGCACGCTTAGACCGAGAGGCGGGCCACACCCTGGACAAGTCGCCATGGAGACAAACAGCCATTCAAACCGCCTATTTAGAACCACAGATTAAGTTACCAATTATTATTGAGCGCATGTCTTTGGACTGCTTGAGTAACACACTTAGCCGAGTCAGAACCAGAAACTTTTTTTTGCTGGTCTGAACCAGTCGAGCTGCAGCACCGTGCAGCCCATGGATGTGTGCAATGTGTAATTGTTGTTCCATGCTTGTACATAATTGTGCACCTTTGGATGTATATAAGTGTTAGTTTTAGAAAAGGAAGTTGTCTTACTGTGTGTTGTCTGTATTATATTTCCACGTCTTCATCGGCCTGTTCATTGTTTGCAGAATACTTGTGTACATATTGTGAAGTGAAGTGTGAGTGTGCATGCACGGCTAATTTAAAAGCTTTTCATCTGCATTAAAATTTTAAACCATGGAAGTTTTTTTTTTTTTTCCTGCTGGAAATCGTTCCCACAATGCTTTGGATAGGGATGTTACCAGGAAGTGTAACGTCACTGTCGTGGACGCCAGACTCGGTTCAGACACAGAGCTGCGACCTGAGCGCGGTTTGTTCAGCCTGTCTGTGCTTTTATTTTGGTGAACTGGCAGCGTTAATGCATGCCGAGTTATCCACATGCAGGTCATGTCAGGCCTGTGCAGACAAACATATCACCGAAAACACGAAGAGTGACTTCTGGAGTCGTGAGGAGCGTCTTGGTTTCTAAGCGGGTTTATGGACTATTATCCACGATGGACATCGGACATTGTGCCATCCTCGGAAAGAGTAAGTCTCACTGAATCTAAAGAGATCCATGCCATGTGTGCTGGTTGTGATTTAACTGAGTTATTTCTCTGAGAAGGAGTCTGACTTGTCCAAAATTTGCAGCCACTGAGGCTTCAGTAGTTCAGTTTGCCTCCATGCGCTGTGCGTCCATGTGTGCATTGATTAACTGTTTAGCACCTGTCACTTTACCTGCTGCATGTGGCTCTGATGGAGTAAGGAGGGGTGTAGTTGCTCTTGAGTTCCTCAAGAGGGCGCTGTAGACTGTGGAAAGCTCCACAGGGAGCAGAGAGCTGCAGGATGGAAGTCCAAATAAAGAGGGGAGACCCAGTTTGAAGTGTCCTGACATATTCTACTGTATTCATGTTTCACTGTGAGAAAAGGGGAGCTCAGATTAAAGCTAATCTGCCTGTGTGTGTTCCTGTTTGCAGGGATTTGCATGGAAGAGGAGGTGAAGCCAGTGGACAAGGGGGAGCTGCATTTCAGTCCAGTTGCTTCCAGGGGCTTTCTCATTATCCCCGGATTAATGGAGGTACAGCCCTTTTGAATTTACATGGGAACCTTGGGTGTTTGATAGTGAGGAGTCCCCTCAGCGGCCGACCCCTGAACACTAACCAACACCCTTAAAAGACCTGCGGGGCCCGGTGCTGCAGATCTGAGGTGCTTTACACTGCACCTGAGGGAGAAACGTGTGTGTTCACACAGGAATTTAAGAAATCTGAGGCCTGAAAATGTTCAAAGTGTGATGGCAGGGATTAACCCAGCAACAGGCTGAGCAGAAACCAGTTTGGGAAGACTTAACAAGGTTTGATATGCAGAGTAAACTCTCTTTGTGCTGACTCGATTTACATAAATGAGACGATCCCCCTGAAATCAGCTTTTTATCTCACGTAATATTTTTTTTTACTTAATATTGAAGGAAATGCTTCAGAGAGAGCAGCAAACAGAATTCAGGATTTCATTAGCTGAACTTTTATTTAAGCAAAAATATTTCTTCATGATTAAGACAAAGGAAACATAATTTACAGGTCGATGGTGGAAAAATACATCTACAATTATTTACAATAACATGTTAAAGGTCTTTGGTCTCCAAACAGATTTTCATTTCACTGCAAACTTCAGGAATTCTGGCACAGATCCCTGAGGTCTGAATGTTTAAAGTGCAAAAAGAAAGACGTGGACAGAGTCTCTAATTTGTGTCTCTTAGACAATTTCATGCGTGGTGTAACATGATGGGACGAACAGTGCGTTTCTTGAAGCCCATTCAGCCCACAGTTTCCCTGCAGGGTGGTAAAGATTGTCCAGGGGTTTCTTCACAGTCTCCGAGGTGGCGGTCTCAGCCAAAGACCAGATTTTGGGTTTCTGGCTCACAATGTTTTCTTTACTTTCCAAAGCGGACGGCGTGTGGTCAGAGTCACTCTTTTCAACTTTCTTGACAAGTGCAAGTTCTCCGTCTTCGTGCTCGCCGCTTGGCTGCATCTCCAAACGCGCGTCCACAGGCGCCGAGCTGTCCAACGCGCTCTCTGCCGGCTCGTCCGTGTCTGTGCGCTCGCTCTGAGGCTCTGCCTCGTCCCTCTCGTCCAAGTGACATTTCTGCAGGGAGCTGTCGTCGTCGTCGTCGTCGCTCTCTCCCTCATGCTCCTCATCCTCCTCATCTGATTTCCCCTTAGAAGCCCAGCTGACTCTGTTCTCCTTCTTCAGGCGTCGCCTTGCGTTGGCGAACCAGGTGGAGACCTGCGTGAGGCTCATCTTGGTGATGATGGCGAGCATTATTTTCTCGCCCTTAGTCGGATACGGGTTCTTAAGGTGCTCGTTCAGCCAGGCCTTCAGCGCCCCGGTGCTCTCACGGGTGGCCACCTTGGCGACCCTGCCGGGATCCTCGGCTGCTCCCGGGCGGTACGGCGGGTAGAAGGGTCCTCCGCGAGCAAGAAGCGCGTGATGGTAGGGGGAGGCGGCCTTCAGGTCGAAACTGTTGTTCTGGAAAACAGAGAGAGAGAAAGAAGGTTAAGAGCCAGCAATTACGCACGGAGAGACCCAGAGCGCACAGTTCAATGAGTGGCACAGACATGCAATGAAGGAGGAATCTCCTAAATCTGAATGAGTTCAAAAGTTTTTTAGACTCACGTAACTTTCAAATCTTTAAGAAATTTAGAATTCGTTGTTGTTCAGTTACTCGAGATCCGATTTTTGCAGCAGAAAAAGCAAAGCACGAAGCTTCTGTTATCTCAACTCACCATGTGTGTGATGTGCCTGTGGTGTGGATAGGGGATAAAGTTGTATCCTTGTAGTCCTGAGTATGTTATGGGAACCCCAGCTGCCATCGCTGCCAGATGCTGGGCCTGCTGCTGCTGCACGCCCGGCGGGCAGCCCAGCATCGGGATCTGATATCCAGTCGGCATGCTGATGTTTCTCTCCAAGAAGAAGTTGCCAAATCCAGTTTGCGATGCGGGCATCTTTCCTGCGTCCCAGCTATTCGGGTTTGAGTGGCAACTCCAACCTCCTGGATCTATTTATACACACCCAGCTGCCAGCGTGTGTGTGTGAGGAGGGGTTGTGTGTGTGAGTGGGGATGGAGATGGGGGAGGTCCCTGTGGTATTGACTGACAGCTACGTTCAAAAGACCTGCAGCTTTCACTGGCAATAAATCCCATCAAAGAAGCCCTCCGCTGTTCCTTTTAGCGTTTTCGTGGAGAGGCTAAACATGTGCTACTTATCGCGACACAGTGATTTCTGCAGAGAACTGAAGTTTCAATTCAAATGCAACCTTTTTTTTCTTTGGAGAGGTGAATAAAGACTCTTAGAATGAACCTTCTCCAACTCTGCGTAACAACCAAAGCTCAGATTTTTGTAAAAACAGAAACTTTTTATTTAATCGTTATTCCATTAGAAGAAGCACGAACTGTAACTTTTTCTAGACTTTTACAGCTTTAACACTTCAAAGTGTGTGTTTTTATTTTATCTATTGTTTAATTTTCACGACATGGAGGCTCACACCAGCTTGATTTCATTTTGTAGGACTAATTTAACACTTCTCACGTCTCGCACTAACCGGCGGAGAGCTTTTCTTTAAAAAAAAAAAAAAAAAAAAACTGCGAACAACATCCCGCCAGTCTCCACTGTCGTTTCTGACACTTCATCACACGCAGATCTGCAGTTTTGTGAATTGAATTATCCCTCTTAATGGCATTAAATTACGCTAATAAACAAACAAAATGCGTTTTACGCACGCGTAAAAGTGTCGCTTTTCGTTCCATACTCCCGAAGCAACGTGGGGGTTTTCTTTTTTTAACTGAATACAATAATGAAGAAGCCAATAACAGTGGTCATTCATCCTCACAAGCCTCAGAGCCATATCGTTTTTATTTGTTAATTTATTGACCATAACAAACTGCCTTCTTACATGTCGGTGGTTTTGTTTTGGGTGAAGCGCAACGTTTCAATGGCCCCAATTAAACGAGGTTAAGTGAAACAGGTGTTGACTAATGTATATGATAATTGTGAGATAACAGATGCTAATGTGTGTATATGCGTGCGTGTGTGTGTGTGTGGGGTGGGGGGTTGTTAGAGATAAGAGAAGAAGATTACACTTCTTATTCCACTGCCCCCCCCTCCACCACCTCCACCACTCATGTCCTTCAAAAGAGCCACAGTTAAGCTCAGTGTTTGAGTTCAAAGGAGCAGCGCACCTCGCTTATCTCTGATAATTCAGATTATTATATTAACAGTATGAAGAGGTCTGCTGCTGGGGGTGATAGCAGCGCTGCGTTTATTCATGCAATCGAAACGTGCGGGGATGATCCCAAAGATAGATTTTTATTTTAGGTTACGTAACATTTTTTTGTAGATCAAGTTTTTAATTTTTTTTCTTCGTTGCTTGCAAAACTCCAACACGTAGACTTGATATTTCTACAGATATTTAACCCTCAGACACAAACGTTACTCTCACTCACTTTCAGTTTTTCTTAAGTTGCTTTTGATGAAGAGCTGACACAGAAACATGACTCAGCTCATTTTTTCCTTCATTTAAAACTTTTCTATATTTTCTTAAAACTTACAAAAATAAATGAGTGTAATGAATTCAGCCTCACCTTAGCCTAGTATGTACTCACACACACTCACACACACATGCAGTATATTATTCAGAGAGTTCTGTGTAAGTCGTGTGAGAGTCTGAGCGTGTGCATGAATCTGATGCTCCACACTTTAACATGTTGATTTAGGAGTTTTTCATAATTACGTGAAACAGCTGAGGGATAATTGAGCAAGTGTAAATATATCTGTTCCCCTGACTCCTTAATTAAATACACGTTAATGTGTTGAAACTGTATCAGAAAATCAGTTTTGGACTCTGCTGTGTTGTAACGTATGACGTACAAACACGAGGGCAGTGTCTACGAGGAAACATGAATGAATGAACAGTGCAGTATATCTACTCTCATCCTAAGGTACTTGTACTTTCTGTTACTTTTACAGCTGCAGTTACTGCTCACTGTATTGGGTAAATATTAGAGATTAAAGTACTCAGCTAATTTTCTGTGCATCAGTGATCATCATCACTCTGCAGAAAAATACTTTAATTACTTTTTGCTGCTGATACTTTGACTTGTACTTCAGTAGTTTTACCTTTTACTTCAGTAAAGGGTCTGAATACTGCAGTTTGTCTCTCAGACTCCTACAACAGAAGCATTGAAACTGAGTTGAAGGAAACGAGCGAGGGGATTGTTCTCCTTGAGATGTTTTGGATTACCATCAATTGGAGTGTCTGCCCAATGAATAGTAATGTACTTTCAGTCTGTGTGGATACTGTCGTGTATTTTAAAGGCAGCGTCAGAGCTGCTCTGACTCATTCTGGAGGAAATGCAGCCAATTAGTGGATTGACAGAAAAATGAATACGATTTGAAATATCGCAGGATTTGCTGCTTTGATTTGTCTTATATGATAAAGAACTGAGTCAAGTTTTGGAGAAACATTTGGAGACATCTTCAGACATCATTTTTGGGGTTCTGTGGCTGTTTTTCTTGCACACAAACCAATTAATTAATTAATTAATCAAATAATGAAAACTCTGTCTGTTGACCTCTCTTGTTCTGTTTCTCAGACTTTAACCCCCCGGTGGAGCTGTTTCTAATACTTTGTCATCTAACTGAGTGTAGTGTACAAATGTGCAAGGAGAAAGTGAGAGAGATACTGAGGTTAGCCACAGATTTGTGGAGTTGCAGAGGTGGAGGGAAAGCAGGAATTCATCTGGGTGGGGTCCACAGAACCTAAAGCAAATTTGAACAAGAGCAACAATGGGCCGATCAGAGTGCAAAGAGAAGGAGGCTTATGGAATCAGTAGTCTACATCTCACAACACAAACAGCTCAGGGCAGCGGCCTTTGTCCCTCTCGCAGAACTTCTTTTCATTCTCTTCCTCTTTCGGCAGCTCGGCCACAATGCAGGTGTTGGTCTTGCTCTGACAGGTCGAGTTTGCGCTGTTTGCCGTTAGGATGTCAGTCGTTTACAGGAGAGAAAAGTGACCAAATGGAAGACGATTGTCCTCGGTAACCAGAGAGATACAGCACAAGATAGCAGAGAGGATGAAGTTATCTTTACCTCTGATAACACCCGAGCTAGTCCTCTGTGTGGAACAATGTGGCATGTTTACTGTCTCCTCTATATTCCACATTATGACTCACTTGAACAGACAGTTAGGATAAGTGAAGTAACACACTGGTTTGGGGTAAAATGCAGAGTGACATTGCAAAGGGAGCTAATGAGCAGGTCAAGACAAAAGGTTTAGGTGTGACCTCAATTACAGGCAATGCCCCTACCTGCGAGCTAACAAAGGGACTGAACATGCAATTAGAATAGCTCATAGGTAGGTGTGAACAAGACAACAAAAGCCTAAAGAGAATCCACAGAGTCTTCGACACCTTTTGCTTGTTAGTTTATTTTTACTGCTCCAGATACTGAAAGGGGAGAAAGTTGACATAGAAATTGAGCCAAAGGAGGGAGGAGAGTTCGATTTATTCATCGTGAGAAAGAAAGCTGAATGAAAAGCTAAAGAACATTTAAACAGAGGCTCAGCTCAGAAGCATCCAGCGCTCCGTTTTAAAGCTCATTTACATACTGAAAAGCTCAGAGAGTCAATCGACAACAAAAATATAATGCTCCTCAACCAGAACTGCAATCTTCCTCCCTAATGAGATTTTCCTGGGACACCAACACAAATGGAGAGATGTAAGCAAAGTGTGAATGTTATCAAGCTCTCCCACCTCTTTACTATCAGGCCCCCTTCTTCCCAGACCCCCTTCCACTCTTTGTCCTTTGTCATTACTCTTATCAGGGCCACTCTATCATTCTTTCAAAATAGTAGTGGCGCTGAAACCGCTTGCAAATGTAAGTATGTCTTTGTTTAGGGCCGGCCAGTGGCCCGCCTCCCAGCTCCCTCCTGGGTGCAGGCTGATTGACGGCCCTCCGCTGGGTGAGTGACAGGCGGCGTTGGTTAGGACCGTGATGGGCCGGTGTGACAGCTGGCGCTGCTGCTTGTGTCTTCCTGTGTCGGGCCCCGGCAGGTGGGTGCTGGGCCCTCCAGGATCCCTCAGCTAGAGCCTTGGCCCAGTTTGCTGGAAGCCCGGTCAGAGCGGCCTCCCCGGTGTGATCGTTGTTGCAGATCAGCTTGTTAGCTCGCTGCACCCTGTTTCTACACATCAGCTGCAAGTTTTCCTGCACATATGTAGAGCATGGAAAGAGCAGGATGCCATTTTTTCTACCCAGGGTGTTGCCATATGGGCGTAGCAAATTAAAATTTTTCATTTATCTTCTCAGCACAGTTACACTCTTTACCAATGACACTTAACACAGTATAAAAAGTGATTTATAACACGCTGTAAAGCGGGTGTATGCAGCTTTAAGAAGAGGCAGTCAACTATAACTCCTGCTCTGAAGATATATTTTATTTTAAGCATGTTTTAATAGATAGATTCTCTGTTCTTGCACTTATGGGAGCCCACAGTATCAGTTCTAGTTGTTGATATACATTAATAAACACTTAGAGCTGCACTATAGTGTGTTTAAATGTTAAATAGGGGGACCTTTGTCCTCCCCCCCTTAGGTGCATATATGTAGAACATAACAAAGCATTTGTTTATGCCTAAGATGCTGTTATTAGCTCTGTTTTCTCACCTGACTTTGATGGAAATTGAAGTTTGGGGTGGAATTTGAGTCACAGAGCGGTTGCACAAATAGTTTTTTCCACTTTCTGCAATAATACAGACATATATAGCGGTTGCACTTGCAGATTTGCATCATAGAAGACCAGACTGTTCTGGCCGCTGGCATTGTCCGCGCTGTGCGAGTGAGCCCCTCCAGTTTCTGAGTCGTAACAGTGGCAAAGCGGGGCGTCTTTCTTACTTGGATGTGTGCGTGCATCTCGTCTTTGTGTGAAATTCTTTGCCGTATTATCACCGTTATATTCCCGGTGAAACAAAACGTGTTAACTCAATTTTCCGCTGAAACTCCATCGAGGTGAACAAACCAAAGTTTATGCATTTATCAGTTTCTCTCTTTAGCCTCACAGCGAGCAGCTAATGAGGTTATTGGGCATCTGTGACGTGACATCTACATTTTGGCCTATTTGTGAAACAATGGTAACAAGGAAGCCAGGGACATTGGGCTCTGTGTTTTCCAACTCAAAATAACAAAGCCAAGCAGCCGCTGGTGGGAGGCTGTGCTCTCATGGAAATGAGCAACTGAACCAACAATGTAGCGCCTAATCTCTTCAGAGAGAGGAATCAGTTACACAGCAGTATGCACCCCTCAATGCTTTTCATTAGAGTCAGCGTGCTATTGAATCAGTCACTCCACCCCCTTGACTCACACACAAACACACACATACATGCACGCAGACACACACACACACACACAACCCTCGTGTGTGTAACCGCAGGGCCTACTCATACATGCACTAGATACAAGGTAGCCCCCAACAACAGAAGGGTTGGAATAAGTGGGGCAGAGGGTGGTATGGGGGTGTGAGGCCTCAAAGCATCGGATTAGAGTTAATGTGCCCTCCCTGGGTTATAATCTCTTCAGAGGGGGACTTTGTTTGAGGGGCTTGAGGGCAGTAAGATAAGTATCTATTACAGAAACTCCCTCTTATCCCCCCCAACATCCTCGCTTCAAAAATGAAGCACAAAAACACTTGCCTCTGTTCCCCTCTGTGTTGTCTGATATCCAAGACCCAAAAGCAAGTGCTGCCCTTTTCAGCTAATCAGGAATTAAGGTCTAAAGCCGTATGGAGAGTTAGCAGGGCCCATATTTACTCCATCTGTAGCCCACAAAGTCAGGTAGTTAAAGTGAGATCAAAGGCAGCTTAAAAAAAAAACAGGGATATTGTATTAATGAAAGAGAGAGAGAGAGAGAGAGGCATTATCACAAGATGTTCTTCTTCTCTGCTTCATAAGGAGAAACTGTGTGTGTGTGAGTTGACTTACTACAAAGTGAACAACAGTGCAAGCGGCGTTAAAAACACACACATGCAGCTTGATATAAAATACAGTTTAATACCAAAATATCTTCATTATATAAATATTGTGCAAAAGATGTATGGAGACAGATTAATCATACAAACCAAACAAAATGTAACTGTAATTATGAAGAAACGGTAACAATGAGCGTCTTTAAAAGAAATGAAACGAAGCGACAGAGAAGCACTTTAAACCAAAGACACTGATTCATGAAGCAATAGTGCAAATGTTCTGTTGCAGACGTTAACGCAGGAGACACGAGAGCTTTCGAAGGAATCGAGTATCAGAGCTGCAGATTATCTGCAGGTACAACAGGCACACATGACGCTAATTAACGGGGATGTGACGCGTGTAGTCTGTGTTCAGGAGTTCAGCGTTAGCCGTGGCTCAGATTTACACTGATGGTTTAGTAACATCATGTAACACTTTGTAAAGCGCGGTGAAACTTTTTCAGGACTGCATGAAAATGAACTTTCAGTAAAATTACTTGAAAATATCAAATTAACATTTATTGATTTACCGAGCTTCTATTTGTTGAATCTATCAAGATTCTGTCATCGTCTCATCATTTGGCTTCATTCTTTGCTGGTGCGTTCACGGACGTCACCTATCGTGCGAAACGCTGCATTCACGACCCAGGAAAAACAACGAACATTTTTAGTGATTAGGGACGGTGGGGAAATTATTGGTGGGGCGGGTCAGCAAAGGGGGAGGGTAGTGTGTTGTTTTCTTACTGCTGGAGGGAGAGGAGAGGAGAGGGGAGGGGAGGGGTGTCTTAACCTTTCCTCATGACTTATTCATATTTTTAATTTTCCCTTGCAGATAAATTATGAAAAACAAACAGATGTGTAATGGTGAAACACCATCCTGAGTTACTAATGCCGTCCAAATAAAGTAAAACATTAAGAACGCTGTGGAGGCGTTAGCTTAATCCCCCTTCCCGACACCAATAATTTTTAATACAGTCCCTTAACTGACAGCGTAATTATGATTTTAAAATAATGAATGAACATTTAAAACAAGCTGGATCGCCTATAGCGTCATCTGCAAATGAATTATAATACCACAGGGATCTCACCGAGCGATGTGTGAGGTGATGAGGCCTGAGCGGATTTGAAATTTTAAGGCATACGTAACATTTAGCAACATTCATGAACATTTAAAGGCGTCAAGAAATACTTCTGTGGTGAGCACGAATATTGATAAGACACATTTTAGAGTAGCATCATCTGTCAATGCTGAAACATCTGTTTAATACTTGGATGAGACGTTCAGGCGCATCTGCAAATGTGAGTTATCGGTCAGTAAGCGTAGGTGCCAATAGCCTTTGTCAACGTGTGTGTGTGTGTGCATAAATAAATACACGATCACTTCCTTGGTATATACATGTAGGTTTACGTCGTGTGTGTAAATACGTGTGAGTGTAAGGATTAAGTGGGTGTGTGAGTGCAGGAGAGCGCGCACAGGCAGAAATCGTCCCTGGTGTCTGTTTTTGCTCAGCGGGAGAATTTTCTGGGTCTGAATGCAGGAAGGATGAGCTGATGCGACGCCGTCCTCTCCTCCTCGATCGGAGCCAGCTCCTCCGCTGAGCCCCACTTCTTCTTGGAGTGAAACAAGGATACCAACTTCCTGTTCCTGTTCCGCTCTCTGGCCTGAGTGACTTGAAACACGGGGATCACTAGAAGAAGAAGAAGAAGGATTAGGAGAAAATTAATGATTCTCATTTTAAAGGTAAGAAAGTTTTAATAACCGGTGGGACAGCTTGTTTGGAGACTTTAAGAAAATCAATTTAAAGAAGCAGAATGATGAGTTGTTATTTTTACAGTTTTTCTTTTTACTCATTAATCAAGTTAGAACATTTTTATTAGAACCTTTGGAGGTACTGGTACGTGGATTTTTTTTGCCTCCTGGACAGAGTCAGGCTAGTAGTTTTCACCCGTTTACAGTCTTTATGCTAAGCTAAGCTAACAGGCTAAGAAAGTAAATTACCCAAAACTCTTCCTTCACACAAAATTTGTTTTACAAACTTATTCAATCGAAAGCAAGAGAAGAAAACTTGAGTCAGCCTCTGATTTTAAAAAAAATGAGCCTGTGACTCATGAATATTTATCAAATTATTATTTAACAAAGTGTTTCAGAGGGAACAAAACAAAATCTAAAAAGACCATAAACCTGCCGGCGTAATAAATCATCTGTAATTCAGCAGCACAGCACTCACATATCTCGCAGTCCTCCTCCAGACTCTCCCCCGGTTCCTTGATGTTCAGATAATGGAAGGCAAGATGGCCGCTGTAGTCCCTTAAGTTTTCTTTAGCACCTGATGATGAGAGAAAAATTCAATCAGTGAAAACTGAGACTGGTCACGAGGAGGGGAGGGCAGCAGGTAAGCTGCTTTGTCGACACCTTACACCCAAAGCTTGATCCAAAGGTAAACACAACTACCCAGCCGAGATTGGAGCCAGCTGTCACTCTTTAAAATCATGCATTTCACTTTAAATCAAGGCGTTAATTTGGCAATGATTGTAAACGTCGGCGTGAAAGAGGCTTATTTTTTGCTATCCCTGCAACCGACGGGTTAAAAGTAAGCAGTGTTTTTTACCATATGTCCCTATGAGCAGGTCTAGAATATGCCGATGACCGTGTAGCGCTGCAATGTGTAACGGTGTGTATCCCTGCAGAACACAAACAAAAAGAAAACATGCACAAAGAAAATCAAATATTCACTTCACTGACACATAGAGGGGTTAAAGTAAGACGTTTTGAACTCGTGTGTGCGGTTCAGGGGAGTAACTGTGGCTTGCAGGGTTTAGTACCTACCCCCTTGAGTTTCCCAGGCCCAAACGCCAGCCAACGAAAACATGAAAAAAATATACAAATTAGCAAAGGTTATGGAAACACCAGATAATGATAAAAACATAATTGCTTGGTAATTCGCTGAAAATTGCATAGTCGTAGAGTTGTGCATGCCGGCACATAGACGCACTGTTTTGGGAAACAATTAACATGACATGACATGATTTATTAGCGGAGTACTCCTGCAGGCCGACAACACGTGCTGCTGTAATGCATTTGGAATTTCACACAGGTCGTTCGGGAACGTTACGTCACCAAGAAGAAACCGGCAGCCATGTTGTCGTTGTTATCCGTTCAAATCAAACAACCGGCTGTACGTACCCGTCACGTCCTGATTTAAAAACCTGGATACTCACATGCTGCAAGACAGAAAAATACAAATCAGTGAGTGTGCACGGCATAGAAAACTGCAAAACACCAGAGAGTTAAAGGGACACTCCACCGATCTGACACATCAGAGTTTGGGCTCGGAGCCTGAGAGCAACTTGTTTTAAAGCTGCAGAAAGGTCAGGCTGAACTCATTATCATTCTAGTATAGAGGTAGCTTGTTTGTTTGACGGTGTCCTTGCACTGTCGGGGGGGGAAATTGTTTTGCACATGTGGAGGCGAACTGGCATTGAAACGGTGCCCTGAGTTTGGGTAATTAGCCATTTTCAGCGTGTAGATTGCTAACTCAGAGCTTGTTGCAGTTTCACAAAGTGATGGGGACTTCCTGTGGGCCAGATTATCATGCGGGTCACTCCACATGGACAGTGTGTGGAAAAAATAATCTGATGTTGATGTTTGTTCAGACTTTATTGAACTTTAACTCGAGGAGTCTGACCTTTTTCTTTTATGTTTGTCTTATTTAAACGTAGATTTTAATCCCAGTTTATTAAGTAACTAAATCGCTGAAGTGTCCCTTTAAATCACTGAAAACAATAAATGAACTCACTGATTTGGTGTTGACATCAGCACCAGCGTCGGCCACCAGAGTGGCCATGTCCTCGCTGCCGTGCTTAGCAGCCCAGTGCAGAGCGGTCTGTGTGCGACAAGCGAGGAAAGAGGAGTTACTCGTGAAGTTCTTCTTCTCCTACTGTACTCTTCAGGCGTGATAATTGCTGCAGCATCATTACAAGTTGTCTAAGCCGAGCGGGGCAGCTTCTTATTGGCTGTGTGAGGGCAGAGGGCCAGCTGCGCACAGAGGGGAGTGGACGGATGGAGGGATGGTGAGAAGGAGGGATGGAGAGATGGTTTCCTGCCATCTAACAGAGCCTAATTACAAAACAACACAGCACTGTGCCCACAGTTGGGGGGCCCGGCCGCCTGTCACCAGGGGGAAGATTGATGATGTTAGTGTGACCTGCAGAGTGGAGACCCACCCAGACATCACCGCACTACTGTCAGCACACGTCAAGGAGGGAGACATGGGCCCCCGCGACACGACTCTTAGAGATACACACCACACATGTCCACACATGCAAAGACACTCAAACATACGTGTGTGTGTGTGTGTGTGTGTGTGAATAACATAAAGTCACATGCAAACCACATCCACCTGTCGGACCAGGGCTGTGATCTCCACACACTTTAAGCTGAGTAATTACAGGCCGTCAGCAGGTGAACGCAGAGCGTATAGGTGCAGATGTCGGCTAAGTAACCACATCCACCCCTTCTGAGTCTGACCCTTAACATGGCAAATCAAACGCTGACCATTTCACAATGACATAATAACTCTGGAAGGATGAAAACTCGATCGCTTTGAGAGTACAAACCCAGCCTTTTTAACTTCAAAACTAACTAAATAAATAAGTTGCAGTGGGTTAAATGAACTGGCAGATCTGGGAAGTGTGTTTAATATTCATAACGTCTTTGTTGTAAACAGACTCACAACTTCCTCAGACTCCATCCGGAATATAAATCAGTCCACCGACGTCGTTCTCCTTTCGAGTCACGATGAATGGATCATAGCTAAATGTGCTAAAAACAATCACAGCGTTTGATAGTAGACACAAACAATGCAGTGTGTCGGCTCTCTGACACAGTCACACACTGTTATATCTGAGTCACACGGAGAAATCATCACCCGGCAGATGTTTGGAAGGTCTTGAAATAATATTAGTTTTTTTGCTGCGTGAAGATTTGAACCGGTTTTCTGAGTTGCATCTGTTGTCGTAACCCAAACAAAGATGCATTTTGGAAACGATCCATGTACTTTATTCATTTACTCATTATCTGTTAACACTGAGGTTCATTTTTTACTTTCCGGCCACCTGGATGAGGAAATCCAGTCACAACTTGAGAGACAGGTTAAAATATTCTTCACCCATGTGCTTCTAAAAGTCTTTGAGGGTTCTGGCTGTAAGTTGCTAAATGTCATCAACAAGTCCTCTTGTGTTTAAGTGTTGGCACTAATTGAGCTAATTGTGACACAACGAGCCCGTCCAGCAGCTGGAAGAAGGAATATTTCTGCTCGTACCCACAGACGGGAGGCAGCGATGGGTATCTACGCCTCTCTGCGTCGTGCGTCTGGGAGACAGATTGTGATAGATGCCGTCTGGCTGGAGTATCTCCGTCTCTTTTGTCAGCGGCCCCCTACCCGTCACACACCCGAAGACAGATTGACCGAAGGCGACGTTTGACGGGCGGCTCGGCGGCTCTCCCGGTGTGCGCGGGTGACGGACGAGGCCGAACAGGATGCGGCGTCTTCCCTTCCTGCACCTCTCGTTTCTGTTCCTGCCCACTCACCGGGGTGGCCCCCACCCACCTCCCCGCCCGCCGCCACACATGTCCAATCACTCAGGGACGACTCAGTCGCCACCACACACACACACACACATCCCACTGAGGGAAGTGGTGCTCACATCAACATGAGACACAAAGGCCAGTGTTTTCTGACACTTGATGCGGAGGAAGACGGAGAGGAGTGATGGAGTAATGATGTACTTACAAACTGTGTGGCAGAGGAAGTCCATCACAGCAGGGACGGAGGCCCACGTCACGAGCCGAGCAGGGAAGAGAGAAAACAGTTAGAAGCGTTTGACTCTCGGCGCCGTGTCTTCACTTCAACCCAACAAACATTCGGTCAGAACAGGAAACACTTAAGAAGAGTAATCCCTTCAGTCCTGGTCAAACGTGACTCGGAGCTCGGTGTTTGGTGCCTTTAACATAACTTCTTCATGACAAACAGATCAAATATGATAACTGCTTCTCGTGAGTCTTGTGACTTTTGTTACTCTGGTTATCTGCGTGTGTTATCTCTGCAGAGGCCGAACAGGGAAAGGCTGAGGGCTAAAGGGAACATCAAAGAGGCCCAAGGGGGACTTAGCACCTTCCCAGGGACACAACCAGCATTGTTCTACAATTAATCCCAGCCTGCTCTATTACTTTCAGATTATCTTTAAGTGGGTGAAGTCTTTGTGGGGCATTAAGACTCCCCTTAATCTCCCCACACATCTCCCCAACACTTCAATGGCGGCCGTGCTATCTTGTCCGGGTGGGGATGGCAGAGGCTTAGGGCTACTCTTAGAAGGTGGTCCGCCACGGCCACAGGACAGTGTGAGAACGGTGACACAGGGGAGGGACAACAAACATGAGCTCAAATCTCTTAAGCGCACGGGGAGACAAATAAAAGGATTTGGGTTGTCAGGGGGGCACAGGAGCTAAAAAGCTATCTTTCATAATCCTTTTGATAGTGGACCTTTGAAATGCATGATCTGGATGTTTTAACACCGGGTTCTCAGAACCATTAAGGGGAAAATCTCAGCAGAGTGAGCTTGTGAAAGTTATACAAGCAGAAACGCAGGTCGGAGAGAGCGGCGAGTCTCGCAGAGAGCTGAAACACGAAACTCCCGACGACACACAGCGTGCACAGAGAGGTGTGAGCGGCTAAACTTACCCCCTGACGAGGACGGTCACGGTCACAGCCGGGAGTGTCAAAATGAGAAAATAAGAGACGTTAAATCAGACAACAGCTACGCCGCAACGAAACGTGTTACACAGAGTGTGTCACATCAGATACTCACTGAGGTGAAGTCCTTGTTGACGCGCCGCCCCCAAAAAGACACAAAATCATAAATTAGTGACGTCATCTATCAAATCCAAAGTCTTTTTTGAGAGTTGTTCACGTCCTGCTTGTGTTACGTGACAGTATTTTACAAATTAGGTCACACTTCATAGTTTTGGTTATTAATTCTTTCAGATTTAACATTATCACAGTCAGTAAAGTGTTTGCTGGGAACATGACGATGTCGCTATAATGAAGTCCAACAGGGCAGGTAGCAACAGCACTTTTGCACTTTCCGTACGCTAGGAAACAAAAACAGGCCGAACATCTCGACGTGTTGACGCCGGTCTTTGAGCTCCTCCCACTCTCTGTTGTCTCAGCTTGTGCTTTAACTTTAATGTCAGTAAGAATCAGAAGGAATGTACCGGACGCAAACACTGCTTCATTATTTTGTGAATGAAGCTCTACAAAAGTTGACCAATCTGTGAGTTCCTGAAATGTCGCAAACACCAGCTTCAAGCAGGGACTTTTTTGGAGGTTGAAGTTGGATTAGATGAACTCTGTTTGTTCCCTTATTTCTCAGGTTGAAACTGTTGCTTCGTTTTTGTCCCACCGGACTGTGTGGTAGCGATATCGCCACAGATTCCCAGACTACAAATTTTTTTAAAAATATGGGAAACATGGAATTATCCCAGCACAGGGGCGCCGCTACCTTCTTGTTTGCCAGCGAGGGGTCCTGTCTGAGCAGCTGAGAGAGGTCAGGGACCCGAGCACCGGCGGCAGAGTAGATCCATTCCTTCTCTAAAGGATCCAACTGTTCCACAAAGAGAGGGGGAGGTGGAGATCAGATGTGCACACACACACACACACACACACATCCTACTGTCCACATCCTGTTGTGGGTGCTTTTGATAATGCTGAAGCTACAAACCCCTAATCCATTTCCTACAAACGACTGAGTCACGGCCAACTGACACATTGTGGGCGACACCCATGATCACATTTCACTGAGTTCATGCTTTTACTTCTGTTATTGGTTTAAAGGGACAGCAGTGGACGTGTATTCCCAAAAGACTGAACCCTGATGGTCATCTATCGAACTCAAACTCTGGTGACTCTTTAAAAATTTTACTTTTTACTTTTAACGCCTTAAAACTTTTGTCCACATGAAAACGACGACAGGAAAACATGAAAAACGACTTACAGCAACAGCAGCGGAGCCCATGCTGCCCGTAGACTCTTCGTCTTGCTCCGACTCGGACTGAAACAAAGAAAACAAGACGGCTATTACTCAGACGTGACCAACGGCTGTGACACAAGTCAACTGTATGAGTCAAAATTACAGCATTACACACACACACACACACACACACACCCCTCATACATCCAGTTTCACACACTGGTCACACTGCTGTGATGTTTTCCAGCTGACGAGACGCGACCAAAGGGTGTCAGACAAGATAGACAGACAGACAGCGAGACGGAGGTGACGCTTTCACACATGAGGGCTAATGAATAACAATCCAATTAACAATTAACCCCCAAAAAACCAACAGGCCCACAGTCAGGCCACGTGTTTACGGCACGGGTTCAGTCTGAAGGGGGTCGAGAGGAGAACTCTCCGAGGAGTGTAGAAAAGTGTCACCGTGGCTGATTTATGTGAGAGAGGCTGAGTTTTTTTTTTCTTTTTTGAGGACTTGATTGCAAATTGTTCTCAGATCACTCAGAGACACGATGTTAAAACAATCAGGCCTTTGAACAAACTGTCACACGTCAGCGCGCCGAACATGAAAAGTGGAGGGATTGTATTTATCCAGCCTATTCCACTCCAGCACGGCCATTTTTTTTGTACTCTCGGCGGAGACCAACAATAACAAGCTGAGAAAAACATTGTTGGGCATGACGGGAAAGACTGAGAGGTTACAACAACTCAACGCTCTTCCAGAACTTTCTATTTTTTTTGCTTTTAAGGCTGCAACATCTAATACGCTGATTATTTTTTGATTTGTTTGCAAAAAACAGAAAATCTGCAAACCACAAATTCAAGTTTTATCTGTCAAACAGTCCAAAACCGACAGATATTCAATAAATTGCTAAATTAATTACGACCAAAACAGCTGACGGCATCAGATTCGTGGTTGTTCTTTCTTGCATTAGACATTGCGGAGCCCGTGGAAACTGTAAACTACTAAAACAACCACAACTAATTTGTAGAGAGTCTTCGAATTGAAGCGGTGCGTCAGCTGACGCTCGTCCAGAGAGGTCACTGATGATATTTCACACACGTCACGTCCTCGACGTCACACCGTCAGGTCGAGTCAGGTTAGTGATGTCGGATAATTGAACAAGAGTCTGCAGCCGGCTCCGTGAAGAGCATGGGTGTATACGTGTTGGACAAAGTTTAAATATTCCAACTCCTCCAGAAGGAGTGTGTGTCTTCACAGTACAACATACAATCGAGTTAAACGAACACGTCTTAATCCAAAACAGTCAAACCGTCGCACAGGACAAACACCTAAAACAAACAACTCGACTAACCCTCCAACAAACGAGCCAACATGTGCGTAGGTAGGTGTAGGCATTGTGTGTATTTCAAATATACAATGCCTACACCTACCTACGCACTCCACACAGACTCAGAACGTAGGAGAAAGTTAAATGGATAATTGATAATCTAAATAATTTGAATGGTTGTAATATAGTGAAATTGTATAATTGGGTAAATGGCTACAAGAACAGCTTCACTGTGTCTTGGTGTTCTTGGTGCAAAGCTTAAGTAAGAGTTTAAGAAAGATCTCAAAACACGACATAAAAACTGGAAGATTGTGCAGAAAACATACGCAAGGCTACAAGTCTGTAGGAAGGAACTCCCTTCTTATAAAAGATATTTCGTAAGTTGTCGGTCGGTCTCTGTCGGTCCAGAATCTCTCATCGACGTTCAGTTTAGGTTGCGATCTGGTGACTATCCATCGATTCTCATCATTTTCACGGCGTTCAGTGAGTCGGCTGTGTTTCTCACCTTCTTCCTTTAACGTGCACAAACATTTCAAAACTACAATAATCTAATTTAAACTTTAAGAACGTAACGTAACGTGGACGTACAGGCCCTGTCATGTGAAACACCGGGTGTCCTACATACAAAGTTCAATGGTGTGACTAATACTTTAAGCAAACACACTTAATCTGATTTCGGCGCTATATTAACACACTCCAGCATATTTCATCTGTCTATTGTGCGGGTCATCAAGGACGGCCACGTATGTTCCCCCGGGGTGAATCTCAATCTCTTTAATGGGCACAAATGATTATTATCTTTCTAATGAGTTCCAACATGTTGCTGCTGCTTAACATAATAACAGAGAGCTTAATTTAAATGCAGATTCTCCTTCTTCTCCCCTAGCGGGTCCTCCTCCCACTCAAATTCAACAAACTCCAGGTAATTTACTTAGCACCACCTGGTGGGTAAAGACGGAAGCACGTGAGTGTGAGCACCGGCCTGGAAGTCAGTGAAATAATAAGGGAGAGAGTGTGCAGGTCCACTGAATGAAGAAAACATTGTTGGACATGACACCTTATGTAAATGTTCCTGTTTCTGTGTTCGCATGTGGACATACAGATAAATTTAGAGAGAACAGCATGTTGTGCAATGACAGGAGGACGCGTGTGTTTAAAAGTTTAGAGAAAGTCAAAATAAGTTACTTTTTGTGAGTAGTGCAGGTTAGTCCTTTAACCTTTAACCTGTTGGATTTATATTTGCACTCTTCTTACTTTGTCCTGCAGCTGCTGCGTTTCCCTCAGGATGAGTAAAGCTCTGTTTTCTTTTTTAGTATCTCTGGTCGGGAATTTACAATCATTATTCTAGAAAGCTGTCACGAGAACGGAGAACACATGAGTCACAAACACGGTATGCTTAAAAAAACCCAGACTGAGGTCGGTTCAGGTTACCGTCCACTTCATCATCCCTGAATGAGACAAACTCATCCATCAGAACCGCCGTCTTCACATCTGTGCTGCGATACCATGAAGATGTTACTGATGTAACCTCGTATCCAGCTGATGTCGGCTAAACTAAATTAGAGCTACAGCTAACAATTTCCCAGATCGTACAGATCATAGAAGGAGGATGGGAAGCTAACTGAAGCTAACAAACTGACTAATCATTTCAGCTGTAAGCTGAGCCGCACTACACCTCAGAAAGTAACAGAGGAGTGCTCGAGCTTTCTACCCCGTTTGGTTCGGGTAAGAGGGACCCAGGTGTGGGCTGGATCTCTCCTTTGTGGTGTGAAAGCAAACAGAGCAATGACCTTCGTCTTTTAACAGATCCACCTGCTGACTGTGAAATCTGTTTGAGCAGATGATCTGTACAGGCGATGTATGTATTTATACAAGTCCTTTAACTTCAGCCAGCGGCTCCTGATGACGCAGGATTCCCACACCATCATTCTGTGTTGGCTCAGGATGTAAATGACCCAGAAAACAGACAAAAAACCCCGACAGTGACTCTGTGCCGCGCGTGCGTGCCAGCCCATTCTCCAAACACTGCCTCTCAATCAGACAAATTATCACCTTTGACCCCGAATCTTTGTCCAGATCGTCGTCCTTGTTGCTTTGAGACGAAGGTTCCTGGATCAGGATGACGGGACGCTGCGGCGCGGTGACGGCCGATCCCGCCTGCAGGAGTGACACACACACACACACACACACATCCAAACGTGTTGATCTGAATGTTCACAGGCCAAACGTTTTAGCTGCGTCAAGTGTCGGCTGAGGTTAACAGTTAGCATTGGCACTTTACTTCGCCATCTGGGTGTGGACAAACAATGTTTGCTCTGGAGCCTGTTTGAACAAATCGTACGCGACAGCATCAGATATACTAATCTTTTTCTAAATCTATGATTAAATGTGCAAAGAACAGTGTGTAAAAGTACTTCCATGGGATTATTGTGCATTAAAACCAGCACAGTGTTTATTTTCACAACAGCAAAGTGCTTCTGTGCATTAGTTTCAAACAGCTCCTCCCTTTGTGTAAAGACATAAGCCCTCTGACCTTCCCTTTCTTCTCCTAAGTTCGATTTGCCACAGTAAAATCAGCGTTTCTCCGCTGCACAGTGTCTCTCTGTGTAAACCGTCATTGAACGCTGACGCATGATCATGGAGAATGAGGCCGACACAGGCGGCCTTGTTTGGAAATAAATGCATCTTTCACAGTTAGGGCCCGAAAGCAGATTCAGCGAGTTTGCATTTTAGCACCCAGCGTTGTTGCTGAGTCATCCCAGCCGTTTATTCTGTTTGTTCAAGTCGATTAGAGCTGCCACGCTCACCTCTGCAGCGCCGTCGGGCTCTCCGCATGACATCGGCTCATCTTGTTGTTCTCTCTGATGACGGGGAGAAGAAGAAGAAGCCGAGGCGTCCGTCGTGTCCCACTGCGCCGTCGCCGGAGTTCTGGCCGGGCTCGAATGTGTCTGTCCGTCCCCGCCCGTCCCAGCATGTTTGGCGTCTCGCTCATGGAGCATTTGCCTGTATTTCTTCTTTAGGACTAAATACTTCTCTCCCTGCAACAAACAGAGTCAGTTAACACGACAAATAAGAGAAGAGTCACACGTCTATCGAGTAATCAGACTTATAATTTATCATTTATGTGCTTGGTGTTACGTCACTTGGATGTTTGACCTCCACTGTGCAGATCGATGTATGTGCACTTGGTTCATCTGGAAAGTTTCTCTGTCTTCTACTTAAATATGAGCTGAAGACGCGATCGTATGGGCGGGATTTTGTGACGCTGCGACTGTTTTAGAAGCGAATGAATGTTCACCTGTTCAGTGAACACTGATTCATTCTTTGGTTTTTGTAATGTGAGAAGTGATTTTTAAGTATGTATTTGAACTTTTAGTTCAGGCTTCAGTGGAACAAACTCTTTATTTTTCATTTTAAAGCTCTTTCTAAATGTGCATATAGAGCTGTGACAGTTTATCCACATTACTTCCTCACCTATATTTAGCTTGGAGCCTGACGCAGCGGCTGTTTGCTCACAAACACAAAATGGATGTACACAATGCAAAATTTAAATATTTAAACGGTAAGCTCTGCAGATGTTTGGTGAGGAAGCTGATGCATTCAGTGGCATTGTGGGAACCTCGGTGATGCACACAATGTGCTTTAGTGATAAAGACTGAATGTAAACACAAGCTTTGTTTGCAAGAAAACTCATCGTGCCGCCTTTAACAGACAGATGTGAGTCGGTTTTAGTTGGACTGCATCGGTCCCGCAGGAAGATTTTGTTCATGTGAAGATTCTTCATGAAATAGTTTAAAAGAAAATTCAAACTGCAGCTTCGTTCTTTGGGAACAGAAACAAAGTCAACAGTTCGGGTCTCCTTGTTTAGCCTGAAGAGTTTAACTTGAACAACTTTTTAAAATATGAGTGAGAGGTTTTTGTTTTTCTTTCCACAAAAGGTAAAAACATCGAGCAGTTCACTTACATTCTCCGACTTCACCACAGCGATTCGGTCAATGATGAGCTTGAATTCCTCTCTGTATTTAGCTGCGGGGGGAAAATATTTCATGTGAATAAACTAAATATAGCTTCAAATTCCTGCAAGAAATGTCAAATGAGAAACTCGGCTGAGCTCTGCTTCATACATGTGACAGAGGCTTGAATTAAGTTTGATTTACTGTTAAACACTTCGAGTATTTCCAGCGTCTGTTTCTAATAGATGTGTGCTTTGTGCTTTGTGGAGTGCAGTCTGCTGGTTTTATCTGGAGCAGATAAAGCACTACATGTGTGAATGACTAAGCGAGATAGAGCTCATGTTGCAACGAAATATGACTGCATCTTCGCTGGAGGGGGGAACCATCTTTCCTCGCATGTTTGCAAAGAGATCACAGTGCATCCCCGAAGGCAGAAACCCGACTCATTAAAGATCTTTCCTGTGGGAACCAAACAAACAACAGCTGACGAGCTGATAGACCCGAGCAGATAAACGCTATCTGCCTTTGTTTACACCAGCGAACGTGTGCAGACTGTGTGATTAAGAGCAGACTCTGGTTATCAGGCCGGCTAAACAAGCAAGAAAATTTCCAGGCGTTAAAGGTATTCCATTCATGCCTTTAGGTGGACATGAGCACGCAGCTCGGGACAATCGACACGTTTCCTTTTCCTGCCGTGGACGGAAAGAACAGTTCGTAGTGAGATAGCTGGGCAGCTCACGTTCACAACAACAGGAAATCCAAAAGGAAGCAGCCACTTACATCTGTCTCAACAAAAGAATTCCTCGCCAGCCAAAGAGTAACTTAGCATACGTGCTAGTTATTTATTAGCCAAAAGTCTGCACAAACAAGCAACACACACACATGCATGTAACCCCCCCCCCCCCCCGTAACACCGCCTCTTCCCACCGTGCCCCAGTTTTCCGATCTGATGATAAAAAAAAAAAGCAACCCCATTAGAGCTCTGCATCCAGTCATGCATGTGGACTTAATTATGATTAAAACACATCCACGGAAATCTGCAACCACATGCTATGACAGACTTTAAATGTGTGGGAAGCACTCTTCTAATTGGACAGCCATGTCAGATGGCAGAGTATCAAGGCAGCTCTTTAAACCTCTGTCAACAACTGCAGTGCTGACGGAGCATCTGGACAGTGCATGCAACACAAGGTCACTTTGGATAATCATTCAGGGAGGCTGCGGTGCGTCTGTGTTTCAGTGTTCAGTAAAGACGCCGTTCAAGGGATGCACACGCTGACACACACTCTGCTGTGACCAGTAGCTTCTGGTGGCTCGCGATAGATATTCTTGTGTAACTTGTGTTATCTGTGTCAGTCAAGTTGAGGAAAGTCCACTAAAGATTGGCTAACGTTAGTGCTGCGACTGACGTTTCATCATTTGGTCTCTGTGAAATATCAAAGATGACTTTTCAAGCAGCAAATTCTCACATTTGAGAACCTGCAACCGTCAAAACGTGGATATTTTTGCTTGAAGACAGAAACAGTTCAAATCAGCAGATCAGTCTTGAAGCCTGATCGGCTTTGGCCTCTCGGGGCAACGGTCAATGTTTCTGCTTCCAGTGTAGCCAGCAGATATCAGGAAAAAGAATCGGGGCCAAGACTTCCCCTGCAGCCCGACTAGCAACTTTAAAATGCGAGAATGACAAAAAAGATAGATTTTTTGCTAATCTCTAAAAATAAATAACTTAAAATCTGGCTTCTGTTGGGTTCTGTGTTTGGATTTCAGCCGATACATCGCAGCCCTTCTGCTCTCCATGACTGTTTACCTGCATGCAGCCAAAGCCCGCTCAGATGTCTCAAACTAGTCGGACTACAAACAGAAACCAGAATCCTTCTGGCGCCAGAATCTCCGTCCCTTTGTCCCTTGCTGGGTTTAATGAAGCCTGGTTGCTCAAACAATCCACCTGTCAATCAAAGCGTCCACGCTCTTAATCCTGCATAACTTTAAGCCTTAATATAATGTGAACAGGTGAGTTGTATATAAATTCACCCTCAGTACAGTTGTCATGAACAGGGAAATTAGCTACAGAGACCAAAACTGTTTTTTGTACCAGGCTGTAAACATGTTTATTTCTGCTGTCTAACATGGGGACTTATGGAGACTGACTCACTTCTGGAGCCAGCCTCGAGTGGCCATTTGAGGAACTGCAGTTTTTGAGTGCTTCCACATCGGCTCCACTTGACGCTCTGACAGCAAAAACCTTTTCAACTGACGTCTGAGTTCAAGTTTTCATCTTTAACACGCTCCGGCTCGGGGGTGAGAGGATAAACATTTATCTAAAGAAGCGAAATATGTGAAGAATTCTGCTGTTTTGGTTCAGTGCAGGGTTGCATAAGCATCTGCGCTGTAGGTGGGTGGAGAGGAGGAGCGGACACAGCAAACACACACACACACACACACACACACAACCATGTTATCAGTCCTGTGGAGCCCACAGGGCCTTCATGTGACGCTGCATGGATGGTGACACATTTTGGAGGTGGGCTGATGGGCTGATGGGTCGGGGTTGGTTGATCAGTCACCACTGGCTGCTACACAACAA
Source organism: Nibea coibor (assembly GCA_023373845.1). Lineage (NCBI taxonomy): Eukaryota > Metazoa > Chordata > Actinopteri > Sciaenidae > Nibea > Nibea coibor. The sequence goes on along the minus strand of CM041717.1, from coordinate 23,247,548 downwards.
CTGGCATGATGGGAGGAAATGACAGCATTCCTGCTGGAGCTGCTGCAGCACTTTGGAGGGGCTTTTTAATGCAGACCAGATGTCTGCTTTAACGAACACAGAACAATGAGAGGACAGAAAAACAGAAATGAATCCCATCCATGTCAATCTGAGCGCTGGCACACACACACACGAGCTCGGTTTGTGATTTTTTTTTTTTACCGAGCTGGAAGTGACACCGCATGAGCTCATCACATTTTCCCCGGCCATGCTTCATTTCCTGTCGGATACTTTCACCCCATTTTCGTCCACGACGCAACAGCACACTACTTACCACGCAACTGCAAGTCAGTGTGGCCAATAAAAGGCTTGAATGTCCTCAGTATGTCTGCGTTCTTCACCCTGCCCGAGCTGCCTCCGGTGGAGTAGAAATAATCCAGCAGCGCGTCTTCACGCACATCACTCATCTCCGCTCTCCTCTCAGACTCTCCCCGTCTCTTTTTAATCTCTTCTCACCTCTCTGCACGTTTATTTCTCACTCACACATAATGCCCCGCTCTCCTCTGGGCTAATTTGTTGTATAGTACATGTCTAAACTTCACTCCACCCAGACGGAGCTGACCGCTCTGCGCCTCCTCCTGTTAACCCTTTAAAGACTCCACGCAGCGCTCAGCATCTTATCCTCACACTTCAGCTCGGAGTGTGTCTTCCTGTACACACACACACACACACACACACACACACACACGCACAACGCTCCCTCTCCATGATACTGTATCATTTAATACATGCCAGACTGTGATGGATGCTTTATTGATCCCTCGGGAAATTCAAGCATCCAGTAGCTGCATGCAAACATAGTAGCCATGTGTTAAAACTCTAAATTTAAATTAAAGTACTGAACATCATAAACATCAATATTAAAGGTGACTCCAAACGTCCGGGTGGTAGCGTTCCTCTTATTTTGCATCTAATAAATAATTAATTTCTGTCCTTGTGTTGCTGCAGTAACTCAATAGTCCTTCAAAAGATCCAATTTTCTGGCAGTAGACCTGTTTTCTTCTCTAAATGTTCTCAGATCTTTTGGTAACGTGAAAGTACTAACACAGACTTTACTCTGTATGTATTATCAGTGTTTTTTGGATCAGTATTCCTGCTGCGTTAATGCTGTAGATGTTCAAGGTGGAGCTCATTTGAACTTGCAGCTGGGTAGTTTGAATCTACAGATGTGACGTGTTTGCTGTGTTGTTCCGGCTCATCCACGAGGCTTTTTAAATATTTGATTTAGTCAGAGAAGTGTAACGTTTTTTATCGAGCCCTCGAGGAACTCGTCCTGCTTCGGTTAATCGTGAACATGCAGAGTCGAGGTGTGTTGTTTGTCCCTGCACAGGGCGAGAGAGAAACGATATGTTTGATATGTGACATAGGAGGGAGGGAGGAGACGCTCAGGCGGTTTCGAAGGGAGCTGAATAACTCCTGGTTTTGGATGATTAGATGAAACAAAACATTTGACGATGTCTCTGTGCTGCTTTTATCACTACGGGCCCAAACACTTCACTGATCAGATTAACTGATGCTGTAAATAATCATCAGCTGCAGCCTGAGTGTATTCCTTCAGTGTCTCCCACCATCATTAACACAGAGAAATAAACGTGTCATCGTTTTAACTTTTGAAGCATCTATTAAAGTATTAATGACTTTAACTTCACTTTGTATTGTCTGATATTCATCCCACGACAATATGGAGGAGTTCTCCTGCAAATGTTTCATTCAACCTTTATTTAAATAGCGGACATGTCGTGTGTTTTTGAGTTTAATGAACTTAATATAATTTCATGGAAGCTGTTGACAAAGTACATTGAATTAAAGTCAATGTTTCAGCACTTTTCCCAAATTTAGCATTTGCACGTGGGACTTTGAGCATTAGCCAAAAACTCAAAGTCAAATAATGACTATGAGACCAGTTTTCTTTAGTTTTAGGCACAATGACCTCTGCTCCTTTGTGTTCAGTCCACCTTCAAATCTATAAATCACAGTGAGGCCGCACGGAAATCATTCCACCTTCAGCTGAACGCTGTTTGGAGGTTAAAGTGCAAAATTCAACATTTGGATGATAAGCCCGTAAGCGGCTACAACCTGTGCGAGCAGCGCTGATAACGCTCGAAGGCCAGTCGGTTCAGGTATTAGACACAGAACACGCTGTCAGATTAATTGTGTGATTGTGCTGTAAATATTAAATGTGCCGGTCTTACATGTTAATCCGTCTGTCCTCCTCTGGTATAGCTTCTCTTTGAACGAGTTTCCATTTAATTTCGAAATGGGTGATTTTGTGTTTTTGTGTTTTAGGCTGCGGCTCTAAGAAGACAATATTGTAATTACAGTAAGCTTCTTATACGCTGATACAATTATTGAGGTGAGGAGTTTATATTGCCGCATGAAAGTGGGACCTTATGCTCTTTCAGTTTAGAAAACAACACAACTTTGACGAGGATAAAGACATTTGATCCTCTAGCATATGCCACGTCTTTGTGGAATGAATTTATGCCAGAGAGCAGCTGGCAATACATTATCACCTTTCTCCCACTGTCGGGGATTGTGGGGAGAGCAGGTGTCACCCAAACAGACCTGTGGTGGACCGAACGTGAAACCAGTTAACCTCAAAAGTTCTTACCCTGCAGGAAATTGGCTATTTTGACCGATTTATTATCATTTATTTCACTAAAAGGCTGCTGATGCATCCATCCATCCATTTTAGATCCAGTCTGGTTGTTCGGTCCGATGATTCACAAGATGAGTCTGAGCAGTCATGAGATTAATAAGATAAGATTAATGAGGCAGGAACGGAGAAAAGTTTGAACCTCTTATTAAAATGAAGTTATGATTTGTGAGTCGGACATCTTCTGACAGTCTCTTGTCCCTTGCAGCAGAAGAAGCTTCGACTTTGGCCCTGCGTTGATGCTCGACTCGTCTGCCAGCAAGGCTAGTGTTGTTCACTCCTGCGCTGTTGCTGCCAGCGGTCCAGGTCAGTTTGACTGCCGTCTCTAGCCTGTCGCTCCCTTTCTGCAATCTCAGCTCTGTCATTAACATTAGTGTGAGGCCGGAAGCCTCCTGTCTTGTAGAGCGTGGCCAAGGTGTTCTGAGGGGTCGTCTTGGATTTGTCAAAGAGTAACTAGTCGTCACACCTGTCAGGTAAAAGTGTAAACTTGTATTAAATGGAAATACTGAAATAAAGTACCTTTTAATATTTGGGTGAACCCTGAAGTATGTTCACAGCACAGATAAATGTCATAGCGTACAAACTAAGTGTGAGGTTGGAAACAGTGACTCCATTAAATAGTTCGTCCACCAGAGAGCGCCGACAAGTGACAAAACAAATATATAAGGGCCATCAGGTATCCACCCAGCTGTAGTGTGCATAGTATTTAATATTTGAAAATGTATCCATGGAAATCTGGAGGTTTATCCCTTTAAAACCGGCGTGTTTATGATGGAAGTGCAGCAGACTGAAGGATTTAAAATGTCCTTGGGGGCATCATTACTGTGACTTCCTGCTTCAAAGGAAACCAAAAACCTGACTCATTTCTAACTTTAGATTTTTGGTAACGTTTACGGCTGTCAGCCGTCGCTGCACTCACGTCAGCAGAGCCTGAAGTGAGGAGAACAACGTGAACAATTGCAAACTTCAGTATCATTCTTACTAGTTCTTGTTTTTTATAGTTTGCACGTTGTGTTTTTATTCATTTAAGTCTGTGAAAGTCTTGGTCTTGGTCTCAGTTTCAGTGCACTCTGGTCTCGGTCTTGACTGCAACACCGCTTGCTTACTTTCATACAATCCTCACCAGTTCATGTTAAACCTGGTGGGATCGCTGAACTCCCGTGTAGATATCTGCAGCTTCTCGTGTGCTGAATGTTGTTTTCAGGCTCCATGATGGCAGAAAAGTGCCAGATGTTCCTGCGCGCCATGTGAAGGTCAAAGAAAGCGGTCTGTGATGGCGGTGCGTGGTCCTGATCGAGGGCAGATGTTCGCAGGGTTATCCATTCCATATGGCTGCCACTCCTCCGCGGGCCTTTTCACAGCACAGCTCTTGTAAACACGTTGCTGTCTTACCGCCCCGGTAAAACATGTCCTAAATCCAATCACCTCGTCCCTCTAAAGGGGATGATGTTGATGAATGGGAATGTGTAGTGGTTGTAGTGACCTATAAGCCCCTACTGAGATTACAGGCAGGCGACCGGCCAGCCGTTCCCGTCAGGCCTGTCCGGGGCACCAGGAAACAGCTCCAGCTTAAAGAGGGGATTGTTTAGACAGACAATGGTGTCTACCTGGTTTTAATCCCCCTCCACCACCGCTCAAAAGAGTACAGGGGATTGGCAGAGTTTAATAAATGAAAGTGCTCCTATAATCAGGATTTGCCAAAGTGCCCCTTTGTGTTAATCGGACATTTTTTACAGCATGGTTTTTGACATCTGCCAGAGCAGGTGGCGTTAACCCGTCCGCCGCCCCCCAGCTGCAGCGATGCAGTGTACATTTCCAACAGACCGTGCACAGAACGAGACGTGCACGCAGACAAAAGAGAGGCTGCAACGTGTGAACATTTTGCATTTGCAAAACGCTTTTTCGTGAGCGCGCTCAGAGCTTTGTCTGTCCGCGAGGCAAAGAGAGGTGAGATGCATCAAACAGGCGCCACGTGGGATGCATTATCATCATATACAGCTGGCCTGCAGCCATCATGACTGTGGCACAACCTCATTACTTACTTAGCAAAGGCTAATATGACAAGGACGTGTAATTACTTCATTTCTAAAATAGAAAGCTGCATTTTAATAATTAAAGTCCAGCGTATCAGCGATGAAGCATAATAAAATTGTTTTAAAAATGAAGGATTACATGAGTAAATCCCGACGGGCCAGATGTGAGAGCGGGAGGGGGCTTCTGTATTCTGGGACCAGATTAAACAGAAAATCCCACAGGGCCGCACTGTCTTTTCTCTGCAGCTTAGAGGCTTGTGTGGCCTCAACATGCTGTAATCCTCCGATTAGCTGATATAATCACCTGTAAATACACCTTGGCCATGATGTTACTGCGGGCCATCAGGGCCCAGCTCTGTCCTGCACCGTGCGTGTGCACGGCGGACAACTTTTGTCATCGAGGCGGGTCACATTTGAGCCCGGCTGAACTTTCTGGCAGACGGTCGGACCAGACAGACAGCTGGATAAGATACGTGATCTGACCGAGTTCCCAGAAATGAAAACTGAACAGATGAATGTCGTTTAACCAAGTAACCCTAAATAATTCAGCCATAAGTGCTTTGAAACAGATTTACTTTAGCCCGCTTATGGAGCGTTCATAAGCAGCATACAAACGTTTAATGAATGTTTTATAGCGCACTGTAACATCGCTGTAAGCAGATATGAAAACAGTGGAGGGCTGTGTATAAACAGACAGTGAATATAGAAAAGAGATGTAAGCTCTTGTCTGATCAAACATCTGCTTCCAAACTACCTTTATAATGTCTTATGAATAATATATCAGACGTGTGGTTAAATACAGTTTCCAGTGCACCGCCTTCATTTGATTCCTATGAATTTCTATAGATTCACTGCGCTTAAAATCAATCATCAATCAACAGTAGTGCAGTAATAAATATGTCAGTGAGTCATTCTGCATGAAGTAGTACTTTTACCTTTGATATTTTTACAGCAGGAGCTTCTGCAGCAGGTAAAAGTGGACAAGGAGGTGATCATTTCATCTCCAGATAAATGATTCATTTCATCAGCTGATCTAATGTTTGTTTTAACTGTAGAGTAACTAGTGAGAGTAAAGTGCTGTATTTTACACTCCTACAGACCTGAAGCATGATGTAGAACATGCTCAAGACGTATTTGTAGACATTCATACCACCAACATACAGTTGAAACGATCTCCACCTGTTCCACGTTCAGTAATAACAGCGTATAATAATCCAAAGATCTGACGGGTCATTCTCAGTGTGGGAATCTGTCCTCGTTTCACACTCCCTCGGTTTCGGCTTAACGTCATGACATAAAAAGTAAAGATGATGCAACGAGTTACCGCCGCACGCGGTCACGACCTCTCTGCTGTAATTCTCCTTCACTTCCCCAAACACATTCTTTCTGCCACCTGCTGTCTGTCTGCGTTAAAAACAGGAGATGTTGTTTTTAAAGCCTCAAATCGCTCCATCACGATGGATTAAACCATTAACAAACAAAAAAAAAGAGGGATTGTGTTTTAAGTATTTTAGCATTTTTATTTTGTAAGACACTTTAAAGTCATTCCTGAAAGAGGAAACATGATTTTGGTTCATAGCACATTCATGCCTGGCAAGTTGAAATTATTAAGACTACACCCACAAAAAAAATGTACAAATCATGGAAGCAAACAATATAAACAATATCTTATATATAAAACAGAGCAGGCATAATAAATATTACACAAACAAAAAGTAAACAGAGTTAACCTATTTGGTTTGGGCCATGTTTGGAATAAAAGTTAGAAATCACTGATCTGAAAAGCGTCAAGTGTCAAATGTGAACTTCCTGTGGTGGCTTTTATTTTGAAATCTCCTGGGAAAAAAGTGTTTCAACTAAAGCCAGCTCTGCAGACTCACTCCAACCCCAACCTCTCATTAGTACGGCCATCACAACCAAGCACACGCCGTTACTCGAGTGTCGACCTCTTTTTTTGCTCGTGTGCACTCAAACCGCAGGAACACTTTGTTACCCATGTTCAGTCGTTCTTTTTAGGAAATCAACACATCTTCTCGTTAGTTCCACATACCAAAATGGCGTTAGTAGTTTAACAGTGAAGAAGCGGGTGATGCCGCCGTGTCGTCGGCTGTGTGGGGGAATCTACCGGCTACTGAGGTCTTCCATCTTTGGGTGTGTTAGCGTATTCACAGGAGACGGGAATCTGTTTTGGTTCAGTCAGGAATCGAGGACCATGTTTCATTCAAACACATCCATTCACTCACACACACACACACACACACACATCTGTACACAAGCAGACACAAACAACAATTCATCGTGTGGCTGTAAATGTAAATTCACTCCTTAGTGATTCTTCTAAACATAGATAACTGTGCAATTTTTTTTCTTTTCTTGAAGCAAACCAGGAGTAGTACAAATATTAGGAGGACGTCCTAGTGTAGAGTTTTTCAAGACTTTAGCGCCCCCCCTCAGCTCCACCTGTGTCTCCTCTCTCTGCGGGGGGGGGGGGGGGGGGGCTGCTTGTCCAAGTCCACCGTAAAGTCCCAGCCTCCCCCCATCCTGTCCCGTAATGCTACTTCCGTTGCAAAGTGCAAGCAGTTAATGTCTCTCTGCCTCTCCCTTCCACTCCAGAAAAATTCGGGAACCAACGCAACAGCAAAAAAAAAAAAAAAAGTTATTGTTCGATTGCAAAAATGGTACGATCAGTGTCAAAAAAAAAAAAAAAAAACCCAACAGGAAGGGAGAGGGCAGCAAGAGAGAGTGCATCTGTGTCTCAAGAGATTCAGTCCATTGAAGCAAAACAAGTCTTGTTCCTTATTATGCCCACGTGCCGCTGGTCAGCTGTGTGGAAGAGTGGTTATACCTCCCTGAAAAACACAAGACACGACATTAACACACACATTCCCACTGAAGTAAACTCCAAATTCAACATAGTTTTCTTTAAATGAAGGATTCTTTCCATTCTCATCTCTGAACACCACATGGGAGGTTACAGTTAGCTTAGCACAAAGAGCACAAAGAGAAGCTCGCAGGCGTCAGACTGCTGAACTAAGCTTTGAACGTTACAGAGGTGAGGACTTACGATGCGGTGAGCGTGGAGTTGAGGACGAGAGTGGTGCGGATCTTATACAGCTGAGCCAGCGTCAGCTTCTTGTGCTGCTGTGCTGGTGATTTCCTCTTTTTGGGCGACGCTTCCCCTGAGCTGCTGCTGGCCGTCGACTCGTTTTTCCTGATGACGCAGGCAGATGGAGCCGTTTCCCCGTCCGAGCTGTTGTTCTGGGACTCGTTGGTGTCCCGCGGTCTGGCAGGCGCTGTGTGTCCGTGCCTGGCCTCCGCCCTCCTCAGGGTGGCGGAGAGTTTGACGGCGGGCATGCTCATGCTCAAGCAGTCGTCGGACTGGTTGAGGTCGCTGGAAAACAGCTCCAGCCAGTTTTGGCCCAGCTCTGAGAGGCTTCTGCTGTGAGCCAGCGGCGATGGGTCCATTTCCCTACATTGTGATTGGTCCTGCGCCTCAGAGCAGTGTGTGCTGGACGTGGGGGTGTCGCCGTGGAGGCGCTGCAGGAGATTGTCCTCAGAGCGGGATATGGTCAGTTTGGACAGCCTCTGGAGGCAGTGCAGCCGCGGCTGAACGTGAGGCCGCCGGCGAGGTTTAGAGGACTGGACTACTGACAGCTGGGACCCCACTGAGGCAGCATCCTCCTCTTCCTCCTCCTCTTCTTCCACCTCCTCTACCTCGTCCCGCTCGGCCTCCCTGTCTCCCTCGTCCTCCTCGGTCTCCTCTCCTTCGCTTTGGCCGGGCTGTGGCTGAAGTTCTCTCAGGAGGGATTCGGGGGAGAGGGTACCGTAGGCGCTGTCCATGGACAGAGAGCGACACTGAGGGTCCAGCTCGTCGCCGTCGTTCTCCTGGTGCTCCGTGTAAATGATATGAGGAATTCTGCTGGGGCTCGTCTGAGCGCCGGAGTCTTTTTTCGTGGTCCCTTCGAGGTTCATGTTGGGGGAAGGAGGCTCTTGGTCGCTTTGTTCATCAATGTCCATCACTGACAGAGTCTCAGTGGAACCATCTGATTGGCTGAAAGGAGAAGGTGGTTGGTTAATTGGTTGGTTCGGTCACAAGAACAACAGCACTCTTCACTTCTTTAAATGAATTGTTACATTTTAGCGTGTCCTACCTTGAGCTCTGGTCTCTGAGCTGGTCTTTGTGCCTCAGGCTCGGGGAGCTCGTAGTGGAGTTGCTGCTCTCGTCTTCCTCCTCCTCTTCGTCCTCGCCCTCCGTACGTCTCGTCAGACTGTTCTGCTGCCGGAGGACCTCCTCGGTGCGGAGCCTCTGGAGCTGGTTCTGCACGTGTCATTAAAAAAAGCCACGTTAAGGACTCAAAAAAAAAAAAAAAGCTGTGTTAACCGTGTCGGGAGATTCGGTTTGAAGTGGCTCTCAAACCTGGACGTTGCAGATTGCATCGATCCAGCTTCGCCCCTGGGCGGCGCTGTTGGCTTGGAAAGTGTAGGCTGCCACTGCACTCTTAAACTCGTTGAGGTAGATGAGGATGAATGAGCCTACGGGGAGTAGAAACACAAAAACAAGTCAGAGATATCCAGTTTGATGTCTGCAGCAGAGACAGTCTGTCTTAAATCTTAAACTTTTGTTGGTTTTTGCCTCTTAAATGTGACGATTTGCTGCTTTCTCTGTTTCATATTAATATAAATTAGATAACTTTCCACCATCAGATGGAAACGTCAGATTTGTCAATATTTCCTAAATATAAATGTGAAAATTGCTTCATCTGAGCACTCACCGGGGTCTTTGAGCTCCTTACAGACGACGTTGTGAATGAGGAGAGGCTGGCGGATGATTTTGACTTTCTCCACCCTTTTCACCGGCTTGGTAATTAGCAGCAGGTCAGTGAACAGGACACAGTAGACCTCCATCTATTGAAAAGGAAGGAAAAGTTCAGTTTATGTGAAACACGAGGCGGCGGTGAAGCGAACATGAGAATCCAGATGTGGAGCATAAAAACAAAAGAGCTCGTCATGTGAGCGAGTCTTACCCGACTGTCTTTGCCCTCTTTCATCCTCAGCGCTCCCTCGAGATGCAGCTGTCGAGTCTCCTCTGGTGATATTCCTGTCATGGGAGTCATCAGGTCGAAGCGGTTGTACTCCTTGAGGATCTGAAAGAGGAAGGGGGGGAGAAAAGAGATGGAAGCATGAAGCCGGATCCTACACGAAGTCTTGAAGATGTGGGGAAAAGCTTTGGAGCTCCATAAATCGTCTCTTACCTTCTCCACCTCCTCGCTGCTGCCCTCCACAGCCTCGTACGAGTCTATGCGGGCGGAAATGGTGGCCAGCTTCTGTTGTTCTTGACGCTGTCGCATCTGCGAGTCCACGCCGTTGATGAAGCGCTCTACTGCGGCCACCTTAAAGACGAAAATCACAGAAATACACTCAGGTATTTTCCCAAAAATTTCCAAAAGCAGCACGTGCTGACAGTTCTCCTCCATCCTTACCATGCTGTTGACGATGTCGCGGGCCGACTGCTCGTCCGTCTTCTTCAGGACGCTCTTCAGCAGGAGCGGATACTTGGTCAGCCTCTGGTGAGGCTTGGCCACCATGTCGGCCAGCTTCAGACGGTTACACTGCTTGTGGGTCTCTCCCCACTGAAAATGAGCCAGACAAAGACGGGAAATGTTTAATGAGTCAGAATACAAACAAGTGTGTGAGTGTATTGAGGCACGGTGTGTACTGTAGGTGTGTGAAAGGTGAGAGGTCAGCGAGGACTAACCGTGACGTAGGTCCTGAAGAGCTCATTGTCCCTGAGAAGTGTGCGCATGTACTCCATGCAGCCCTCCTCCTCCATGCAGTAACGGATGTAGGGCTGGAACCTCGAGCCAAACTGAGCACGTAAACAAAGACATGCGTCAGAGGGAAAACAGATTTACTCACGCCTCACGTCTAAAGCCTGTGGGCTTTTCTCTTATTGAGACTTTTAGCCAAAATATCAAAGACACAGTTTCAAAGATCAGGTGGAGATCAGTGGACTGAGCTAAGACCTTCAGTCTGGTCTTAGCTCAGTCCACCAGTTTATCAGCTTGTTAAATGACTTATTAGCCTGGAAACTTGATTAGCAGAGCCACAAACTAATCAGTGCTCTGTTGTAAAGTCCACGGCTTCTCGATAACGTTTGGTGGGACGTGTGGAGAACACATTTACGCTCTGATTGCAACTCACCTCCCTGAAGCCTTGGTGCAGGACAGTGGGGTCGAGCAGAGCCCGAGCCTGCCTGGCCTTGTCCAGGACCGGCAGCATGACCTGGTTCCACAGGGAGGTGTGGAGCCGGACGATCTCCTGGATGTTGCTGAACAGCTTGGCGGGCTCCACCTCCGTCAGCAGGCCGCTCTCCTGCAGGTTCAGCAGCCCGCACAGGAACAGCTGGAGAGAGAAAAAACAAAAGATACGTGAAGACGTGACGCTGACGTAACGTCTTTAAAAGGTTGTCAACCTTCTGCGCGATACCAGACGGACTCTATTCTTAGACTTTAACAAGGGGCTCATTGTCTGTCTCAGCACAGACGCCGACTCATCTCCTTACACAACCCTCAGACACGTGTCCGTACATTATCTTTACGTGAGAGATGGTGGATGTTTTCACACTTACATCAGTGATGACTCGGAGTTTCTTTATGTAGGTAGCCTCCGTGTGCAGCAGCTCCCATATCGCCTCCTGCTGGTGGAACTGTCGCCTCGTCAACGTCTGCGAACAAACAGAGATCAGGTTATTAAATGTAGACGCTGGTGGTTTCCCCTGTCTCTGAATAATGCCATGAGGAATAAATAAAACGCTTCTTCCTTCATGTTCTCAAACATAAAAATAACTTCTGTTCCAGTAACTCCCATCACTGACTTACTGGACGGCATCTGGGAATCAGCAGCCGTCCAGTCAGCAGTATATCTTATGTAACTGCCCGTCAGGGCTGAACGTGCAGTACGAGCCGCTGTACAGCCGCTGAGCTGTCCTGATTAGTCGTGTACACATTAACAGTTGGAAGCGAGCGTCTGTGTGCGATGTGTCATCGCTTCTGAAAAAGGCATGAACGCCTTCATGACAGCAGCGTGACGGTAAAAGAGTTTTAAATCATCGTTCGGGGAAAGTGCGACAAAGACGCATGATGAGGAAGTTCGAGTCAGGTGTGCAAACAGGAAGCAGGATGGCAGTTTACATGTACGGCAGGTGTAATCAGCTGATGTCAACACTGATAAGAAATCATAATGTATAAATAAAACTGATTAGAGAGACAGATTATTTATAGATTTGCTGAAGGGAAGTTAGTCTGACTTTTTTGGGAGCGCTCCCTGTGATTATTTTTAATGTAGCTAAAATCTTTTTTATTTTATTTTTTTATTTTTTGTAAAAAATAATAATTCTTTTGAATCAGAGCTGGTACGACTTCCTAAGTGTGGCAGCAGCCTGAACTCTGACCAGGACGCACACTCTTCCACGTGACAGGTGAGGAACATTAAAACACCAGGCAGAGACGTGTAGAAGAAGCTGTCACAGGTTTAGCCTGTGTGTGTGTGTGTGTGTGTGTTTGTTTGTTGTACCTCTGGGTTGTCGAGCAGCATCTGCCAACTGTCCTCCAGCACCAGGTTGGCCGCCTCCTCCTCCTCCTCCCAGGAGTCCTGGTGGAAGGAGAGCTGCCGCGGCACCTTGGGCAGCCCGAACAACGTGTAGGAGTGGAGTTTGCTCTGCAGCTGCTCCAGACGGTCCAACTCCTGCGGACGAGACAGAAGAAATTTAATTAGCTTGAACCAGATTAACAGCGTGACAGCGAGAAAAGATGCGAAAGTAACTGTCCACTTGTGTCCTTTTGTGTGTCAATTTCTTACAATCAGACTGTAAGTGAAGATGAGTCCACGCATTAGCATAGAAATCCTCTCCTTACTGGCGCCTTAATTCTTAAATTCAACAGTGGCTGCTATTCAGGCCTTTGTTCGGCCTGGCAGGCCTTATGTAGTTATGAAAATGAGCTCAGTGCATTGAGACCGCTTTAACAATAGCAGCCTCGGCAGCGAGGGCAAAGCTTCAGCGTGGAGGGGGGAGATGGTGCAGCAGTTTAGGCTTGATGAATCCTTTCCAAAGAAGTGCAGCCCTGCGTTGATTATAGTGACAAATTGTACAACAGATTTAGGAGTAAAGTGATCACAAACCGCCCCCTTCCACTTCTTTTATGAAGATTTGTGAAAGGACGGAGTGACAGAGGTTCATCACCACAATACGGAGAGTGCAAGAGGTCTCGGTCCCGGTGCGGGATCTCTGTCCCTGAAGAGGTTAAAGTGGGACTCTGGGGGTGAATGAGATGATGCAGGCAGTGACAGGTGACTGACAGGTACTGTCTCTATCTGACATCTGCTGCTGTGCAGGGTGTGACCTCAGGAGGGAGTGTGTGGGCGGCGTGTGCTTAGTTAGTCAAAGGAGAAGTTCCACCATTCGGATCTGACTTCTGTTTTAAGCACTGAGCTTTAGAGGAGCAGATTTGGTCGCCTTTGCCTCCTTTGCTGGAAGCTGAGATAGTTAATTAGATAGTTTTTTTTTTTTTAAATCTCGGACTTGACCGAGGTTTTTCCTCCACCTACTCATTTCCAGAGCTGCTGGGAGGAAAGCATGTGAGCCAACAAGTCAGGAGACACTGAAGGGAAATGACCTCACCTCACTCGGGGGATACGGCCTTCCGCCCCCCTCCCACTGCTGCGTGCTACTGTTTTGTTTGCTTTTTAAGTGTTTTTTTTTTTTTTTTTAATCTGAGACATGTCTGGGATCCAAACTCGCCCCGTACAGCTTTTACAATGTGTGTTTTATAGTCCGGAGAAGGTGCACCACTTTCATGATCAGTGTGTTACCTTGCCAAAGGGTCCCGCTCCAGCGTTGGAGCTGAAGAAGCCGCTGAAGCGGCTGGCAGCGCGGTTCTTCCAGCTGTCGGGCCCGGCTCCGACGCTGGGCAGAGAACCCCCGATCTGTCCCAGAGCATCCGGGGTCGGAATATTCGCCTCCCCGAGGAACTCTGTCATGTTCTTCCTCCGTCGAGCCTGACCCTGCGAGGCAAAGACGGAGAGAAGTTTAAACGAGGAGTGAAATGAAACAGAAAATGATCAACGTGTGCGATTCTGTCACTCCGAGGAGGAAGGACAAAAGTTTCCAGTCAGACGGATGGAAAGAGACAATGAAGGAAAGGGAGAAATATACAAAGACAGGACAAACAGGAAATCAGAGGGGAATTCTGTGCGAGGGGATGACATCAGCAGGGCCGTTAAAGTCGCCCTAATGATCAGACACAAACAGGAGAGGGAAGGACTGCCACTTCCTCGCAGTGAATGCTCATTACATCACAAGGAGCGGGCGGGAGGCTTGTTCCATAAGAGCAGACGGTGCGAGTCTGCCCATTGTCCCCCCTCCTCCTCCTCCGCCATTGTCACCCTGTCAGCAGACCCTGCCGCTCAACCCTCACTCGTGCAATCTGTGTCCACTTTACGAGCGGCCAGCAAAGCAAACAAACAGGGGCCACCTCAGTATCTGAGGAAGCAGTTGTTTTTACCGTTAGAGTGAGGAATCTGCCGGTGTGGGGGGGGGGGGTCGGGCCGCTGACCTCCACCTCACTTACCTCACCTTCAAAACAAAGTGACATTCCAGGACAGTTTGCCGAAACCGACCGACCATTCCAACCACATTCTTTTACTGATCATCACCTTCCTTTCACACACACACACACACACACACAATGCAATCAAAACACGGCAGCTGCAGGACTGCTGAACGTCACACAAACAAAAGGTGGAGATTCAAAAGTCGCCCGCCACAAAACATTTAAACGAGTCGCAATCTAACAAAACACGGTGATATGCTGTTCACAATGCTGCGTCATTAATTCACTGACAACATTTACCCCGCTGGACTCGTGGTGCAGAGTTTGACCCAAAGAGGATCAAAAATCACCTGACAGCAGTTCAGCACGCTGGGCACGCTCCTCTACCTGGCTAATGTAAGACCTGAGCTGCTCGCTTCAGGTTGGAGACGAGGAGCAGCCCGCAGAGGCCTGCAGAGCCGAGCTCACTTCTTTCTAACTCCATGGATTTTCAAACTAAAAGCAAAGATCCAACATCAGACGTCACACTGCTCCACGTGGAGCCACTAACACTACAATGCAAACTAACTCTAATGCTCTTACGATAACCGTATGCTCCCTTTTATTGTCCTCATTAGGTTGGTTTATATTTATAGGTCGTCTTATGTTTTTATTATCACTTTTATTATTATCATTGCTGACTTTTACTATTTAATTATGGCTCTTCTGTAAAGAAGCCTCCCTCCGAGTGTTTCACGACTGCACTTGTATAACCGGAGTGACAGTAAACGTTAAATCTTGAGGAACTTTTGTAATGTGCAGCAGTTCTCTTCAAAAACCTCTAAACTGACTTTGAACATTTAGTTTTGATATTTTAGGATTAGATTATTGCATCTATAGAGCCTCTTACTGCTGGATCCTATTAACAGATGTTCGACTGTAAATAAAAATAGATTCAATTATTTTTGAACCCTCCCCCTCACAAAAAACCAAACGCGCAGAGTTTAAAGTAATTGTTCCAGCCTTGCATTCCTCCTCCCAGATTTTATCAGCCCCGCTCTTCCATCGTCTGGATTACGGAGGCTGGATGGAGAGGAGGCTGTTTATAGAGCTTCTGGTGAGAAAAACAAACTGTGGCTGTAAAAAGTGAGGAGGAGGGAGCAGAGACGGACAAACCAACCGCTTTCATTAAACGAGAGATAAAAACTTATCAGAGTATAGAAAGTTTGTGGCATGTATATGTAACACAATGAAATGTAAATATTATGAAGAGCTCCAGTCGAATGGTTTCCCATTTTTGGAAGAGCGTCCACATCCAGGCCTTTTGTTGAAGCCACTTAAGCGGAGTGAAAGGCACAAGAGCTCTGTGCAGAGTTGCATAACAAGATAGTAAATCTGAGTGGGGGGTCTCCCAGGTTTTCAAACAGCTTTTTAGTCCTTTTAAACGATTACCGCAGAGGAGGGTGACTTCACTGAGAAGAGGCAAAAAGCCGCAGTGAGTTCAGTCACGTTAGTGAAAACGAAACAAGCTGGACTCATTTAGGGATTTTTTTTGTTTAACGGGGGGAAAATCTGGGCCAACTGGTCAAGGACACAGGTGTCAGGAAGCGTGCCGTCTCCGTGGACTCTAACAGGGAAAGTCTGGACCCTGACAGCGCACTACTGAGCAAACTGAAAGCCCGGTCAGTGCGGTCTGTTTGCACTACGTGACATCACACTGAAATTTAGAAATCACATCAAATAATGGGAGAAACTTGGAAATATTCGGTTCTGTAGTTATGGGTATAGATGAGTTTCTCAGGTCAGGAAGCTGTAATTAAAAAAGGACACAGGGATAAGAAGCTAGCAGCAGTTTCCCACCATCTTAACAGTGCTCACCATTGAAGCCAGAGGCATGTCAAAAGTAACAAAAACCATCCTAATCCTTCAATTGGATTCATGGATCGCAGCCCATTCTGGAGCCAGCTGCTGCGCTCTCTCAACTTCTGGCCTCCCCTTCGCTCTCTCTCCACTTCCACGGCGAAACAAACACATCCACGCCGTCCTTCGCCGTGTGTCCGGATCAGTCCGAGAAGCTGAGTGACAACTGTTATTCCACCATCGAGACAGGCAGAGAGAGAGCCGCGCTGAACTTCATTCGGTGTCTTCAAACGTCCTCGTTCCAGCTGACAGCGTCCGGGTTTGCTCCACAGAGCGTGGTGGTGTCTGGGTGCCGTGTCCTGCTGTGCCCGACAGCAGCTTCTCTTTGAACCAGGGAGGGACGTATCTCTAGTCCTGTCCTGCTGTCCAAACAGTCAGTGGTTGCATTTCATACAGACTCTGGCCTGAAGTCATAGCAACCGAGAGGATCCTGCCTCATTGTGTCGGGCAGGAAAGAGGAGGCAGGGCCGGGGCAAGTAAAAAAAAAAAAAAGAGAGAGAGAGAGAGAGAGGAGGCTGTTCTGAATATTTGGAGGTGGAGTCGAGGGTGACAGCTTGTGAGGAGCTCCAACACATCCTGGTGCTCCAAGCTGCCAAATGCTCTTTTTCGGTCAGTCTCCGACGTAGAAATAAACCAATTTGCCTCGCCGACTAATGCCAGATCCTTCCAAGAAATGACCCAAACCCGAGACAATCGGGCTGGACTGGGCGCTTCATTCTTTCGCTCTCATTTGAAGTCGCTCCACTATTCTTTGCGCTATCTCAGATCGCTGTTTTGACTGGAGACCTTTAAACAATGCCAAGCCGGTTGGCCAAAACAAGGGAAGAAAATGCCCCGATAATGGCCAAACGGGAAACTCCCTTTGTTTACTCGCATGTTTCGGCACATTTAATAGACCCCGCAGATAAGGCGCGCCGCCTCCTTCAGCCTGAACACTGTGCAGAGGTGAAACTATAAGCAGGGAATGAATCTGCAACTGTGTTTTTATAGGTTTATGTGAAGTAATCTGATTACTGTTACTTCCAGCCTTAGAAACGAAATAATTTTAATCAGTCAGGTTATCTTGCACCATGGAAACGCTCTATTTTAGCTCGAGCAAATACACCCTCACAGTAAACGTCGAGCTGCTCTAGACACGTCAACCTGACTAATTATGTTTATAAGGTTTCCCTTGTGCCTCCTGTGTAAACCTGTCAGTCAGGACAGAGGGCACGGAGACCCTGAGGTCTCTTTACAAAAGCTCCTCGCTCTGGGAGCTGCAACCGGAGGAGGAGGAGGTGGAGGGGGAGGCCAGTCAGGTTAACGATATCAAGCCTTTTTTTGTGTCCCCCTCGCTGCCTTATCTTATCACCGTGGTTTGTGGCATTAACCTTGGCCTGGAAGAGGAGAAAATCTTTAAATGGGAAGGGATTGTATTGAAATAAAGTGGTGACAAAGAAAAACGCCTCCTCCTCCTCCTCCTCTTTCCCGCTACTCCTGCCTTCATGTTAGTCCACTGATAACTCCCCTTGATCAGGTGAGTTGATTAACGATGGGAAAACGGCGTGACCTTCCTGAAAGTGCGGACACACACCAACCACAGGCACACACACACTTAAACACACTCACAGCCAGGAAATAGAAACTAAAGGAAAACCCCCGGTGGTCTGACGCATGCTGCACGTTTCAAGGCCGCTGCATTTACAATAATAATAATAATAATAATAATAATAATAATAATGAAGAGGCCACAGCAACAGCGTTGGGCCTGAGGTGAGACACGAGTCGTCAAAACAAAGCTCGTCTTACCCGACTTCCTCCTCCTCCCCCGTCATCATTCAAACGGCTAATGTAATGAGATCCAGCCAGCGTCACGCGTCGCCCACTCACAAACATTGACATTTCAACTTTGATGTTCCAGCACGGCGGATGAGATTAAATTAAAAACAAAGGGCGAAGGCAGAACTTGTATTTGAAGTTAATTAAAGTGATGATTGTGATTCATTATGGATTCGTTAGTCTGATTTTGTTTTTAGTCTATAAAGCCTGTTATTGATTTCCACAGCTCTCTGTTGCTTTAAAATCACCTTTTTGTGTCTGACCAAGAGGCCAAAACTCAAAAAACTTCAGTTTACTGTCATTAAGACAGAAAAGTCATCAAGTCTTCTCATCTGGGAAGCTGGAGCCGAGAAAACTTTGTTAAATTTGCCATTTTTTATGCAGAAATGACAAAAAATTGCAGCCCTAAAACATATTTTTGACTCTCCAGCAGACAAAAAAAGCCACCTCATCACTTTATGGTCAGCCTTGACGTGTCAGCAGATATCTCACCTGACAGCCATTCGTCGTCGGTTTCATTTCAGGAGGAGGCGACTCGGGAATCTCCTCCACATGCAGCAGGTCCCAGCTGCGCCAGGATGTGAGGCGACCGAAACGAACCATTTTTTCCACGGAGACGGAAACAAAGAATGAAAAATCCCCCCCAGAAGACGTCAGATGACAAAAGGTGGACCGAAAGTAAGCAGAGAGATAATTCCAAAAGTCAGTCCATTTCCAGGAAATCACACTCCAGAGAAGAGTGCAGCATCGCAGCTGCTCCACTCTGCTGCTGCTGCTGCTGCTGCTGTGTTTGAGCGTCTACCTGATCCTGCAGGTACTGTGAGCTGCTGCAGGCCAACGGTCACACAAATAAAGTCATAAAGGTGTGTGTGTGTGTGTGTGTGTTCGCCCTGCAGTAATCTCCACCTTTAGGCATCAGGGGAAGTGCTTTGTCTTTCCAACACACACACACACACACACCTCCTTCTCAGCAAGGAGCTCCTCCCACATCATATGGAGGAATAAATAAAAGTCTCCCAACGCCTCGTACAATTATTTTAATTAGTGTATGTTCTTGCAAAAACACCTGAGTCATCTAAATTCTTCACACGGACTGGACGAGCTGGATTAGACAACAATGATTCTAAAATTAGATCGTAACAGCGAGCTAAACTCACAGTGCAGTAAAAGTATGCGTTGTTATTACGGATAATTACAGAACGTCCTGTCTTTCCACCACAGATTGTTTCTTCGATCGATTAACCTAAACGTCAGTTTTAAATGTCTTTAAACGTCGCAGGCCTGAACCCTGTGGCCTCAGGGTCCACGCTTTGGAGGAGCGAGTGCTGCGATTTCAAAAGAGAAATACAAAATGACAAAGCTAAGCTCCAAAATACACGTGACTAAACACTTCGTGCCTTTGGAGGTCTACATTGATCTCTGGCTGACTGAATGTGGAAAAAGGTAAAATTCCAACCTTTTGTTGGAATCTTACTTATTTTTCTGGAGACATCTCATTTATTAATCATGACCTTTTCCAGCCCTGACTTCCACTTCCTTACACTGAAAGAAAGGGGGGTGGTTTTACTAGTTTGGCACCAAATCGAGTTTATGAGCATAAAGAAATGAGAAATTCTCTGAATGGAGAATCAAAGGTCAGACTGGCACTGACATCAGATAAAATGAGACTCATGGACACTTGAAAGAAACTTTAAAGTCAAACACTTTAATCACTCTATTAACAAACTGTGCTGACTGTAGTCTATGAAGCGCCTCGTGTCGTCACATCTAATGTGTGACCTCCGCTGATTGAGCCATTATCATTCAAAGTGACTCTGTGCTCCTCCACTATTGTCCCCATTGTGACCGATCACTGAGGTCCGATAGCCGGGGAAGAGGTGCAACAGTCTCAGCACGTTACCATCCACCTTTTGTGTGCTGCAGGTTAAAAACATTCTGGGAGAGCCGGAGGAAATAAATAATGACAATAGTCTGTGTCAGCCTCTTCCGCCTGCATTGTGAGAGTTTAATCTGCAGCTATGTGAATACAGTATCCTTCAGCACAGACTTTAATCCCTGGGTGGTGAAGAAACTGCATCGCTCTGTTTTGGGTTCAGACGCTTGCCACTCCTTTCACAGTCTGATCAGGTGAAATGTGGACCCGCAACGTCAGCACACTGTCTTCAAGCCCTGAAGGCGCTCTGAGGCTTTGTCTGCTACAGTATTTCCCAAGCACCGCGGGTCCTTGTCTGTTATGAAACAACACAGCCTACGTCACCAGTGTCAGTCTGACAAACTCTTCTACAGCCAGAGGCCTCTGTTTGTGGATGTGTGAACTGAGAGTGCTTACCTTCATTATGTATTCATTAATCTGACGTCTGGTTTACAAATCCACATTTTTCACAGACTCAAAATCCCAAATCGCCTCTTAAATATCTGTGTTTGCTCCAATAACTGTCCAAAGACTCCCAAAATATTCTGTTTACTTTGACGTAAGACAAAGAAAAGCTGCTAATCCTCACATCTGAGGGTCAGGACAGCCTCAGGACAACCCCAGGTTAACTCAAAAACAAGTTGTACTAAGGTGTACTGGCCGTCAATCCCAAAACAAAGGGAAGACTTTGTGACTGAAGGTGTAAAACAGAACTGACTGACACTTTATAGTACTGAAATAACAGTCAAACCAGGCAGGGTCAGAGGACATGAAGCTACAAAGATCAGCAGTAGAATCATCTTGGTAGAGGAACCATTTTATCAGAGAATAAGTGAGATTACAGATCTGAGATTCAGCAGCAGCTCTTGGTTCATAAAAGTCTGAGGAACTCTGCTTTAAGACACATTTTTAGCATGAAGGTCTGACGTGCTGCCATAGAGCTATACAAGGCTTTCCATGATGACATGGAACAGTGCATCACACACATATGGAGGATCCATTACTGGACTCTGACTCTCTGGGAAACTGTTCCTGATGACCGTGATGTTCAATCCGTGGATCAAGTCGACGCACTTTACCCTGTTACATGGCGAGGTGTGTATCAGAGCAGCGGTGTGTGTATCCAGTCTGCTATGGCAACTGATGGCCGGGCATATAAAAAAGGGCAGAGTGGCAGGGAGCAAGGATCGTGTACTGCGACTAGAAATGCCAGACGGCTGACTTATCTTTATGACCACTGTAAAAGTTGCAGTTTTTGTTCTCAGGAACAGGGAAGACACGCGAGCGCTTGAACTGTGCGTGCGTGTGTGCCCAAAGCCCACTGTGACATAACCAGTGCCAGGATTTTTGTTTTCGCTTCAAACCGACATCATTTTTATGCTGCATACGGAGCAAACGCATCCTGAGCCTCGACCCCGAGGGCTCAGGCGAAATGAATCACAGCTATTACAACATATCAAAGAAAGGGGGATCCCAGCTCTCTGGGTTAGTTTTGGTTTTGTGAAGTCATGTGACTTCCAACTTGTCAGTTGAAGCCTGCAGCATCTTTTCACAATTTCGTCTTTGATATTATAAAAGAAAAAAAGTGTTTTTCTAATCGCACGCTGAGTCACGCAGGTCGACAGTTGAGCTCATTTCAGGCCAGTATCAAAGGTGATTCCATACACAGGATGCATTATTTACAGATGGCGCAATAAGTGCAAGGCACAGGCGGGTGGAAGCGGTGCTTTATGGGAACTATCAGCGAGGTTGGAATCCGTCTTCGTCCAATCGGAGAGCTCGGCCGAGCCTCCCCGTTGTAAAATAATCAATCTGGATCATCAAAGCTCTCTGCAGCGTATCACGATGCTGCCAGGGACTATAAAATGTAACATGCATGCAATAATAAACTTGAAATACTTCACGGAAACAAAAGAGTGAGTCTCTAGAGAAAAGGACGGGATTTGGCTGAGTTGCCTGGCACAAGCCGACGACCATGCCAGCCCGTGAATCCGGTCACTAGGCAAATATCTGAACGTCTTTGAGTGAAAGCCTCTCGATTCCATAAAAAGCAGCACGCATGCGTTTTTTTTTTGTTTTTTTTTATGGCGAGTGCCAAAGCTGCTGCCATAGAAACTCAAAGAGTGCACTCTGTGGCCACGAGTCCAAGTGGAGCTTTGTCCTCCAAGCGGCTTTCATAAAATATGGACGGGCTCATGCCCAAAAAACGGATCTGTCTGTCTGTTACACGCAGAAGTATCAACAGACTTCAGTGAGCTTTGAGTTCTGTGGCGAGAGGTCCAAGATTTAAATAATTTATGAGTCATTCTGACCAAATAGTTTGACGAAGACAAAGGAATGAAAAATGTGTCGGGCTGCAGCTCGCTGTTATTTTCAGCTTTTACGACTGCTGAACATTTTCTTCAATAACAAATTAGTTATTTGGTCTAAATACAAATACTTTTACAATCCTGCAAACTACGCAGCTCTTTTAACCATATTGTGCGTTTAGATTTTTTAATACCTAACTTTTTATCTTACTTATATTTTTACTTAATGTTTGTTATCCACCAGTAAAAATGGTCATTCAGCCCATTTTATCCAGTCAGAAGCACAAATATATGAGTAGTTAAGTATATTTAGTGTCATAGAAGACAAACAGCAAAGAAAAACAGCAAATGTTGCAATTTGAGAAGCTGTTTGGTTCATAATTTTGTGAAGAGCCTGCAGGCACCCACACTGGATGGGGGCTGGCCTGCTGGGGGGCTGCTTCATGCTGACACCAGAGGACGTCATGAAGCTGAGTTTTTGCTAAAAGATTCTCTAAATATTGAACTTTTTTTGTGCAAGAAAAGTTAAAATATCAAATTGTTTAAAAATCTTCCTCATTGTAAAATCCAGAATCTCTGAATTTTCAAAAACTCCATTGCTGTTTAACTACTGGACACAGGAGGTCACTAAAAGGTCAGTTATTTAGTGCATGTGCACTTTAAGTTTCTCCATCACACTTCACCATGATTGGCTTTCATACCAGCTGTCATGTCACAAAATCCTGAAAAAAGCCTGTTAGTGACTCTGCTACAAACGTAGTGAAAGCTCAAAGATCCCGGTGAAGTAACAAGAAGCAAGACAGAGGCTCAAACAGACGCGGCACATTACTGCCCCCCTGAGGACGCCGCCGTGCTTGGTTTCATCCCTCGCACCACTCTTTCCACATTCACAGCCAATAAAACTGACATGTCGCTACCTGCGCTCGGATTCCTTGGAAACATTCCTTGAAAGGAATTACACTGTCAGTAGTCTAATGGCGCAAACCAAATACAGCAGCTCCACACAGTAAAGAAAAAAAAGAGGTCAGATGTGACTGTGTGACTGAAACTCTGCTTTCCTCAGCAACCCTCAGTGTTTGTGTCTCTGCCCGATGACTAACCCGAGTGACTTATCACCGCAGATGGCTTTAAAATGCTTCCACCGAGTCACTACCTGTTTCCCTGCCCAAAGCGATGATGACACCAAAGCACTGTTTACAGTATGTGCACATTCACACAATAAACTCACCTGTAAGTGGGCCTAGACTTGCCTGGAGGGTGTTTTAAAGACCAGTGACTTGTTTCATGCACGTAAGAAGGCAAACCCACAAGTTAACTGTTTAAACATGAAGACTGGTGATGAGAACACACACTTGATGTTTGAGTCTCATCACAAAGAGACTACTACTACTACTTCTACTTTAGTTTCTGTAGTGTGTACTACACTTTTTTTTTGTCATTTTGGGATGAGTAAAGTATAATCTGATCTAATCTAGCTATTGATCGGGAATATTCTGTCAAATCTGGATAAACAATACTTTGGGGATGGACTCCTGCGTCTTCCCAAACAGGACATGATCTCGTGCTACCAGAGGGTGCAGGAATGACGACATTACGATGATTCAAGTTTGACCAAATGTCAAACATCTGGCTATAATTCAGAGCAGTGACACTGCAACCGTTCATGTAAATATTATTGTGCCAAACAAAAAAGGAAAAAAATCGCTGCTTCTATTGGAGCGAAAGTTGCTCAGCGACCAAATTCAGCTCCTCTTCTGTCATGTAGAAAAAGCATCTTCAGTTTGTTGAGCCCGGCCAGCGAGCTCATAAACCTACACTGTCCTGTAGCTGTTGTAAATATTTCTATTGTAAATTGAACGTGTTTGGGTGTAGACGAAAACAAGCCACTGACTGCTAATCCTCTCCACCCAAACAGCATTTGTCCAGTCATAGCTTAGCAACCGTACCAAAGGCCCCATTTATGACCAGCACATCCACTGCGCAGCATTGGAGGTGAACCCATGCAATCAATTCATTCTAAAAAATGATGAACATATAAAGTTCTAATAAAAATAATTGGTAGTTGCAGCCCAGCATGAAAACAGGCTTCATCATCTCTAAGAGCTACACGATATGCCCCAACATGAACCTGATGACTTTCTTCCCTGTTTCCATGCCGCGTGTTTTGCAGCCGAGTGGATCAGGATCCTGCAGGCCTCCGCCAGCCTCTCGCCATCTCTCATCAGTAACAAAACAACCATTTCCTGTGGCTGCAGGAAGTGCTGAAGTGGCACAGAGTGTTCCTGAGTGAACTCATCATCATATGAGACTCGAGGGATCGGTTGGCAGCACTGAGCGCGCCGCACACACACACACACACACACACACACACACACACACACACACACACACACACACACACACACACACAGGAGACAAACAAAGCTGCAGTCGGCTGAGACGGAAATCCAAAAATACATTCTCATGGTTTCTCCTGCACGGATAAAGGTAATGCAATACGATGAGGTCATGATGGGATTATCATGAGATACTACACAGTCCCGGGGTATTATGGGACTGATGGAAGAGGAGGTGAAGTTATGGAAAACAGTGAAGGGTGTGGCAGAGCAGTAAGAGTCACTGGGTGTGTCGGTGTCTGTGTTTGGTTTTAAAGCCGTGGTGTGTATTTTGGTTTGATGAGTCTGAGAGCTGGAGGTCCTGTTGGTCCACTCACCAACAGATCGATGCTTTCTTTGCGTCCCAGAGATCCGTGCTCCACCTTCTCGGTGCCCGGGTTGAGGATGTAGGGGCTCTGACCTGCAGAGGGCTTCATGTTGGGCAGACTGAGCGACTTTAAGTCCTTCACACTCTGCTCCACCTTCAGCTCATCACCTAGCCGTGCTGCAATGGAAACAAAACAAAGTGGCTGAGCCGTGTGGGGAATGGGAACATTGTAAAACTGAAACTGGAAACACTGCAGTAGTTTCTTTGCAAGTCCGCTTTTATTTTTTGAGTCAGTTTTGAGTCATTTTCACCCCACGCCCAAAGTATGGCTCAATGTTTTTACTTGAAATCCTTTCACAGCCTCTTGTAAACAGAACTATATAATTCCAATGAAAGGCCAAAGAACTATAAGTCATTGATATGGCAAAGCTGTTATCAAACTTAAACTTAATTGTGAGTCCAATAGTCTCGTTTAGCTCCGTCCATGAACTCCTGTGGGAAATATCTTGGTGTTTAGCAGCTAAATGCACTTGCTAACTTTGACTGTCAGCTGGTTGCTGCTGGCTGCGTACCATGAAGTCATTGTTTGCCTGCTGCAGCTGAAAGCAACACCATGAAAGAGGTGAGACTGAACCAAAACGTGTAGCAGGCACCTTTCAAACACAATAGTCACGTGATGGATTGCTAATATAAAACTAAGGAAAGAGAGATTTGATTGAAACGATATGAAACACAATGGAGCAGAACAATACAGCGCCATCATCTTCATGGAAGGAAAACCTCTTAACCCTCCAGCCACGTGACTCAACAGCTGTGGACTGTTCGCCCCCGACCTCTGGGTTTCAGACTGCATGTAACCCCAGATTGCGGTCAAGAGGTGCGAGTCTGGATGGCGACAATTTCAAAAGAATAGCAATTAGTCATGGCGTAGGATTTCTTTTATGGACGGGTTTAAATGGGTCCTTTGATCCGGAGACGGCAACAAGTGTAGCTGCAGCGATCGCAGAGAGAGAGAGGCAGCGCTCCCAGTTTCCACTGAGGCATCAAGGGGAAAGACAGAAAGAAAGCAAGCTGGCAGAGTCATCACGCTGCTACTGTGTTATTAAGATTCATGGGAGTCTTAATGACACTTCTGGAACAAAACTGTGACAGTTTTTTTCCTCCCTTGTAGTTCTGATCACTTTTAAAGATGTAGTCCACTCCTCCTCCTCCTCCTTTCCTTTTCCTCCGAGTCAGAAACACTCGGGCGTGAGAGGAAACCGGCCCAACGCCATCTGAGCTGCTCAGTCATTGTTGACGGCACACGGATAAGAATAGGGTGACGTGAACGCAAAAACTATTTCTCCCCGAGTCTTCCCACTTTCTACGAACAAAGTGACGGTCGATACTTCGCTGGAACTATAACTGATGCTGTGAATGTTTTATGTTATTTCTAACAAGTGAATAATCGTTCTGAATAAATACGTCCCAGCTGCTACCAGCAGTGTCAGAGATACCTCACCAAAACTTTTTCAAATTTTTACGTTTCACTGAAGTGATTTACAGGAGAAACAATGTGGGATATTTGCTATGCCTGCTGCAAATGTCTGCGTTAAGAATGCAAAATTATAAGTCACCACAGTTTTTACTGAGACTGAAAATGGAAATGAGCTCAGGCTCAGTTCACCTGATTTGTATAACGTGCAGCTAAACTAAATGCGATGCTGGATGTGAGTGTTTGCTGCTGCACCTGACGCGTTGGGTTGAACAGGAGAGCCAAACTTTCAGTCTCTTGTTACTTAACTTGTGGCTACACAGGGAAACTGTCTGAAAAACTGTTCCGCTCTTCTGTCTTTAACTGAAAAGCTCTGCAAACTTTCTCTTTTACGTCTTCTAATTTGCTACAACACGTCTGACGTCTCACAGTTTCGACCTGGCTCGTCTTTCTGGCTTGTGTGTCCAATAAAACACAGTTTACACCTGCTGTTCTCGATGCAGATTCGTCTGCGGCGATAAATCAGGTTTACATGAATTTCCATTCCATATTTTGTGACTCAGGCGCGTCGTAAAATATAAAGTTTTCTTTGTTTCTTTGTTTCTTTGATTCTGCCACAACAATACCTCTGTGCAGTCCTTACATAAAGCAGTTTTACTGTTCAACACCTCATTCACCTCAGACAAAGGATGGGGCTTTATTTTAACGATGGTCATGTGTTCGCTTACCTTTGACTTTGAGGTAGTGTCCTCCAAAACGGTACGCCTCGAAGTTGAGGGACAGCGGCGTGTTGGACTGATCGAGGAACAAGTCGACTCGTGACAGCTCGATGCCGTTCCTCTCAAACACCGGACCCAGGACCTCTCTGGGTGCAGAGCAGATAAACATGAAGCTGGGTTCACACTCTTCACACACACTTCACGTGCCCGCTCCTCCTCCCTTCTTACCTCAGGGTTTTCTTTTTCATTGCAGGTACGATTTCTGTGTTGATGTCCACGTTGAGATCAAACTTGAGGCTGAAGCACTCCTTGCTGGGGTCCTGCAGGGGGAACAGACACACTGTTAGTTTACACAGGTGGGGCTGCAGCTCGTGCTGTATGCGAGCTCTCTGCAGATCCACAGGGGGGCTCCTTCTCCCTGCACTGGCCAGCTCAGACAAAAGAACAAGCCTGGGAGATACCAGTACATTATATCACCGCTGCAGAGAATAAGAGTGGCTGTTTTCCTGTTGCACAACTCTCTGCTTTAAGTCTTTCAAGTGAGGAAGACCCCTTCCAAAAATGAAGCTGCGGTTTCATAGGGGGGAGTTTTACGTTGCACACTGCAGCTGCTGTGTCAGTACTTACATCCGTGTGTCGTCTCCGTTGCTTCTTTTTCACCAGCTTCATCCCCCCTGTTTTACGCTCCCTGCAAAACAGTCACACACACACGATCAGACCTTTTATATATCTCGAAAGAGCCCAACGTATCAGAGACTTCATGTTCAGTGTGATGGCTGTGACTGTTTCCTCCATTGTGAAAACACAAGAGCTCCGCTGACATGAACACCAGCGTGACATAACGGATGGATACTGACCCGCGGTCGTTGCTCCCCTCATCCTCTTCCTCCAGGTCGGAGGGAGGGCTGGTGCGCGGGGGACAGGAGCGCGTTGACACGTTCCGAGCCAGGATGGAGGCTAAAGGTCAAGAAAACAGCGGTCATTCCTTCTGTTGGATCAGAACTAAAGGCGTTAACGTTTAGTATCAAGCTATAAACGGTCAGGGGATTCCTTCCCCTGCCTCTTGAGGGATCTAGCTTGTTACTTTGGATCAGAGGTCATCGTGACCGTTATCTCTCAAATCTGCTTAAATATCAGAAAACAGACGCTGCGTAACGTCCCTGAGACGCCTCGTGTTTTTAAGATTTCTTTAGTAAAAGCTCATGAAAGTCGATTTACGTCCATCATAATGCAGAATGCATAACAGAAATCTCAGGGATGGATGTCACAATACTCTGTCGGACTAGTTAGCACTGGCCTGGTTTACACTGTGCCCTGCCAGTTTGGAAAAAAAACAGGCGGTGTTCCTGAATAACGAGCTTTCTAACTGGCATCATCTCTGAGAAATAGCCACAAAAATGGCTGAGATGGACTCGTCCTGAAAAATCCTAAGTTAATTGCTCCAAGACTGAAAATACAGAATGGATGTCGGCCACTGCTGATGGAAGAAAGTGACCATCATGAACAAAATGTTAGACTGAATGCGTACAGTGAAAACACGGGCTGATTATCAGGCTAAGTGAGGTCAGAAGGTTTGTCTTTATTTGGCTGAACAAACACTTTAATAAGAGTCACTATGAGTTCTAAAAGAGACGTATGGGAACGGAAGATGTTGCCTTTTGTAGACAACAGCTCAGCTCGGTGTCCTTGATATTTACACAGTGAGATCCTGTAATGAGGCAATGGGTATGACATCACTGTCAGAGGGGAGGGGGATTACCAAATAAAGAAATACTGAGCGTCTACCTTGAGGTTGTAAGTCGAATCGGGGGTGCCGGTCAAAGTGCATGTTGTCTGTGTTCTCCGAATGGCAGCGTGAGTCACATGACTCACACAGGTGAAGGGGGCTTTTGTTATTCAGGTCGAGGCAGTCCGGGTGGTGGCAAACCTGAAAGCAAAGAATGAAGGAGACATGAGAGGGAGGACAGGAGAGAGTCAGATCACGTAACTGCCAAGTACACCAGGTCCCTTCGTTAAATTACAAAAACATTTTTAAAGGCTTGGCCCGAAGTGAAAAGGGTAAAACAGTCACACACATTCTGAATAAACAGCTCCCTGCCTCACTATTGTTTCTGCCACAATTAAATGACCACAGAGGCACCAACGGGCGTTCTTGAGGTTTGGTGACTCCCACCTTCCCACCATCTGTCCCTCTCTGTGGGATGACAACTAATTGACTTAAAAGTTAGTTTTTTTTCCACCTTGTGTGCTGATCTGGGACCAGCTTGCTCTTATGTAATCCAAAAAAAGTCATATCCCCGAGAGGTGAAACAATGAAACTGACCGCAGGTCAGCACGCTGTGAGACTGAAAGCTCCGAAAAGCTCTGCAGGCGAGGAGACGGGCGGCAGAAGGCTGCAGGATTAAGGATCTCTGTCTCTGTCCAGACAGATCCGACCTGGCCCCCTCCTCCCTCCTCACCGCGGTAGATGGCCCGGTTGGCACCAGAGTTGCTCTTCTACATCTCCTCACTCCACCCTGCGTCTCGCCTCCTCGCCATCACCCCACACCCAGCTCAGGAAGTGAGGATGTATGGGGAGATACAATGGAGGTCCCGCTAATGTACTTCCTGTCATTGTTTCCATGTACTCAGGAGGAGCAGTGTGTCCGTGCACGAGTGTGTGCGCGGCGGGGGAGGTTCGAGGGAATGTAGCTTTCATGTAAACACAACAAGTATAGATATGCAAGAGGTGGACGCCATCTCCTGACAGAATGCTGTTACATTTCCACATGCACTGCCACTACACATAACAGAGTTTAAATGCAATGAATTAGTCAGATCTCCACACAAACGACCCTCCCCTCGTACTCTACCGTCATATTCTGCAGACCACTCCTGCAGTTTGGCTCCATATCCACGCCAGCACCCAGGAACCCAATAAAAACATCCAACTCTCCACCTCGCTGGCCTGCTAATTCACTGTGCGAAGCGAGCCCCCGTCAAAGGCGCACTGACAAGCTGCCTTATTTAATCCACTCCCGTCAATGTCTAGCCAGGTATAATCGCAGATTTTAAGGAGCAAGAAGAGGACAGAAGGAAGGAGGGAGGCAGGGAGGGGGGGGGGGTAGGGTTATGGGAGGGTGAGGAGTGCCAGTAAAGATATAAACCCAAGGCAGGAAGGAAGAAAACAGCCCATCCAGAGGCTTTTCAGAAGTACAAAGCCCCCCTAATCTCGCAGCCTAATTGCTGCCTGCGCTCTGTCAAAGCCATCTGACGGTCCTGCAGAGATAAAACAGCGCTGCTCTGAGCTCGCAGAGCCAGAGTCTTCTCCTCTTTTTGCCCCTTCTCTCCCCTCTGTCCTCTGCCACCAGCACCGACTCCTCCCTTCCTCTCTCTCACACACACACACACCCAGGGTCACTCTACCCAGTCGGAGCCCCCCCATCCAGGGAGAGGTTTTAAATAGAAAGACACTTAGACGGTGAGAGTCAGCGAGGCTACAAGAATGGCCTTGTTTACTGCGGTGAACGCTCCGCTGCATTAAAGGAGAATTCCAGCTTGTGACAGCGCGGGTCTTATTTTCACAGTTTTGGCTCGTTTCTGTCAGATATGCTAACATTGTTTTGCAGCGACACAGCAAGAATGGAAGCAGTCCAGACCGGCCCAATATTATTATGACTCTATAAAATAATCCAGGTTGTAATAAAAAACAGTATGATCATTTAAAGCCACGGTAGTTTAATATATTATATTTTATATATAACAGATCACGACTGCTCGTACGTGATGAGAATTATCCCCTCAGCTCTACGAAGCATTTTAGCCTCTTTCAGCTCATCATTTCGGTTTTCCAGTCTGTTTTGGTTATTGCTTAACGCTAAACGCAAACTACTGCTAACAGGAATAACGTAAACTTATCATAAAATGTTGGACAAATAAAAATGTTTGACCTCATAATGGCGCCAGGGGCAAAGTCAGGGGGAACACAGCCAGTATGACTCATCTTCTGGAGACCAGGAATATATAAACATGTCACGTCGATCCATCCGATAGTTGTTGAGACACTTCAGCCAGGAACAAATGGTGTGTTCATAAAATCCTGTTCAGTCCTGTGCTCGCGATGTGGTGACTACGGTACTGTTCAGGTTCAGACATTTCTTAATTGCTGCAGCTGATGACGTCCGACGAGTTGCAGGTACAGAGTCGAGTGTCTCACCTCTGCCTGAGTCACTGACCTCGTCTTACCTCTCCAAGACCACGCTGCCAAAGAGACGGCTTCCATGGCAGAGGCAAACAAGTCACAGAAATCTGTTACAACATCACCTACTTATGCTCCTCTGAAGTCCACGTCAAACTCATGCGCTTGCATTTTTTCGCACATCACACGGAGGTGGTATGTTCTCCGCGAGGTGTGGAGACGAGACGACCGGAGGCCGGAGAAAAATGAGCAAATCAGCTGCCATATTTAGACAATAGGTAGACCTTTCCTCACTATCGAGTCTGGGCGTTCACATTCCTGCTGCAACCGAAGCAGATGAAAATATCTGACGCTTTGGCCAAGACAAACGAGTGCATCAGAGGATGGAGGGGGGGGAAGGTTCTGCAACTGGAACAAAAGATGGAAAAAACTAGAAAAGCTTGTAATCTTACATTCATGACAGATACCTGACGATATACGCCTAAAAATAAGCTGGATGTGTGCAACAGGGGGGATTTTTGCAATACTGAACATTCCTATTAATGAAAGGGATGATTGATACTCGGGTACGAGAACGACCTGACTCTCATTATCCGGCCTTTACTGGATCTGGATCAGTTTTCTCAACACAATAAGATAGAGGAGGAGGTGGTGGAGGAGGAGGAGGAGGAGGAGGAGGAGGTGGTGGAGGAGTGTGTTAGTGAAGTGTAAGAGAATGTGACCGTGCCGGACAGCTGACAGGAGGCCATGCGTGCCTCACGCTGCGAGTGCATGGACGTGTTCGAGACAACATGTGTCATGTGAGCGTGTGTCGCGTGTGTGTGTGTCCCCTCGGCCTCGCATGCCTGCTCTTAGATCTCGCTGGATTAGAAGTTCATGCACACACACAGTGCCCCACCTTCATCTCCCTCCTCTCTACAACAGCTGAGAACACACACCGGCCCCATGACGGCCCTCGTCTTGGCTTAGCACGTCTGATGCCACGTGGCACCTGCTTATGCACCCTTGTTTCCACACATCTTGCAAACACGCCAACACTCCCCCACACACACGCACACACACATACACACACACAAATGGACTTACAAACACAGGCATGCCCGCTCCGAGGCTGTGTCATCAATGAACAAGCGCACTAAGTGTCTTTGGACGAAGATGACTGGAGTCTTCGGAGGTGAATCAGGATTAGAGCCCTCAACACTTAATCCTACAACGCTCGCACGCGACACTTGAGGGCTATTTCAACACACTTAAAAAAAAAAAAACACACACGCTTGCATAAATTGAGAGTTTGAGAGCTCATTTTGGGCTTCACGCAGCTGATGCTAAAGACATTAAATCAGGCAGCAGTTATTTGACTTTTCAAACGTCTTAAATTTATAATTGAGAATGGAACTTGTGGGTTTAGAGCCTGGCAGTTCAATTTGGCTTCGACAGCCTCACCACCATCACAATTTTGGCTCTTGAGGACGATTTTAAATACATTTGGAAAGCCTCGCCACATCCTCGCAAACTGGAAAATCTGCGGGTAATCAGTCTTTTTTTTTTCTTTGTATGAAATTACTGTATGTGAGGCATTGAAGGAAAGGCTGCAGATTTCAGATCTGACTCAGGGCGATACGAGGAGCATCCATCACACGAGCTTCAAAATCTGCTCGGTAATGATCTCCACATCCGATCTGTGTGCAACCTCGCTGCACTCCCATCCTCCACGTCCTCCTCCTCCTCCTCCGGTACAGCTTGTCCTGCCAGAGCACACCTAGCGCTTATGTAATCGCATGCATCACCGTGTGCACGTGTGTGTTTCTTCAGAGAGATACCAGGCCTCCAACTGTTTTGTTGTGTAAAGCTCGATAGAAGTTAATGAAATATGGATCTCACATCAAATCTCGACAACTTAAAGATTTAGTTTAGATCTATATCAACTCGTTCGTTGGCTATGAACACTGAAGGTTTGGTGGTCTGAAAACAAGACGAGCAGCACAAAATATGAGATACTCATTACATGTTTTGGGATACTCGACTTACAGAAATGTTGCTGATGAGTTTAAAATATTGACACGATCGGATTCTCCTGATATTGACGTGACGCAGTCAGTGAGCCGTCAATCTGTTTGTTTAATCGACCTACACTCAGTTCACTCACGGTCGGCGATACAAACTTTGACTTTTGATTCTCGTCCACTGCATGTTAAATGATCCTGAATGGTTCCCGTAGAAAAGCTCACAAAGGTGAGACCGAGCGGCAACCTGCCAAAAACTGCAGTTCCTCAAACGTCCACTAGAGCCTGGCTGCAGAAGTGAGTCAGTCCCCATGTTAAATGTCCAACTTCACAGCAGAAGTTTACAGCCTGGTACAAAAATATAGAGAGATTTAAAGATATTTAGATTAGAGGGAGGCGGAAGAAGCAGCAGCGCCGCATATTTTCGGCTTGATTGTTGCATTCGGAAACCTACGGGTGTCGGCACTCCTGCTCTGTCCATTGTTTCTTCACTTTTACAGGAGAAAAAGAGACTTTAAAGATGAAGACTAAGAGACTGGTTTGGCAAATGTACATCTGGTTAACCGTCCCACCTCCTTTAAAAAGTAGCACTCTTAGCTTTTTTTTTTTTTATTTATTTTTTTTTTAAATGGGAACCATCCCACGCGGTGGATGAGAAAGTCTTAAGAGGCTAGGATGAGAGCAGATGTTAGCTTTCATGTTAGCCACTGTGGTACTAGCTTTAATTAGATACAGATGATTGGTGATATTTGTCATCAGTGAAAGCTCACGCTAAAAATGAGACATGCACTCAGAGAGAGGGAGGGGAGGAAGAGCTGTGTCAGCAGGGGAGCTCAACAAATCTGGGTTTTTTATTTTACCGACTGACGGCTGGTTTGAAAATGGAATCAAGCCAGCAAAACCAACTTGATGAATTAATGTCAACACGAGACTATAACTCGCCAACCAGATGTATAACAATACAAAAGGTGAGAATAAACAGGTGGAGCTGTCAAAGAGAGGAAATATGTTCGGCCTGAGCTTTTAATAAAGCTTTTATTGTGCTGTGTTTACTGTTGGAGTGTGTGCATGGGTGTGTGTGAGTGTGTTGGGGTTGGGTGTAGCACTCAGGGGTTAATGTGCAACGTGTAAATGTGCTATAAAAACATAAAAATATTTTAAAAACTGACTTTTTACTGGCATATTGTGAAAACACAAGTTCCCCCACACACACAGCTGGTTCCCACACCCATAGAGCAAACTCAATTCCCTGTCACTGTTCCAGGCAGCCATCATGAACCTCACACACACACACACACAGAAAACATGAACCTGAATCAACACGAATGCTTCATATAGGGGGACAATGGAGAAGACTGTTTGGTTAGCTTGTTTGAGCCAACCGCCTGTCCGACGCTGAAAGGCCTCGCTGCACTTCAGTCTTTGTTGAGACTGCCGGTGACATCCAGGTACTCTGTGTTTAATTACACGGGCCAACTTTAATGCTTGCCATCACTCCACTCCCACAGAAAAAGGCTGCTTTAAGGTCCTGTCCTAACATGAAAGTCATCACTGATTTGGCAACCGGTGGAGATTCTCCTCAGCGGTGAGTTATGTTAGCATTAACGCCGCTCGCTAACAGTCATCAGTCATGGGGAAGGGTGGGATGAAGGAGTCGGCTCACGGTAGCTTCAAAACAACATTTTTTTTTCTGACTTTTAAAAATCCAAGTCAACGTTGTTGTTTCTCTGTTTCTCACATCGAAAAGCTCCAGTGCATCCTGACAAACACACCCACGCACGCAAACAAATGGTTAGCGCTCAGACGAGGCGCAGTCATGCTCGGTCTTGTTCAAATAGTAATGACTGCAGTGAAGTGAAGTCAGTCGAACATCCAGACAGACTTTGGTCTCACACACACTCTCTGCAACGTCGAGCTAATCAAGAGATAACCCTGAAAGTCAGACGCGAGGACACATCATCGGTGGGTCATAGTCTAAGACCGAGAGAGAGACAACCGCTGTCTCATCTTTGCAGGCAGATCCGCTGATGTGCTGACCTCTGACCTGTCCATGCATCAGTGCAGTGCAGAGTACAGAGACTACACAAACACCAAGTCTAATGCAAATAAAGCTGAGTATTTCTCTGTCGACTGCACCCTCATTTTACCGTAATACACTGACTCTGTGATGCTACAAAAGCTCTAATTGAATTTGTTCTGAATGTTTGAACTCTTGAGCAGCGGTGACAAATCATATGTCACAATATTAACCTTAATATCCAACAGTGAGTATGGGGGTGACTGACGGTGCAGCATGCATATTAGTAGCATACTGCCTCATTGTTAGTCATTATGAAGCACTTATTAATGCCTTACTCTGCACGGCACAACTATGACTTGTCCCTCAACAACCTCTGTGAGTTACTGCTTACTGGAAGCAATAACGAGGAAGTAAAGGAGTTGTTGTGCATGAATTATGATCTTCATGTGTTTTGGTTGGTATGTGAATAGGCGTTCTCCCCTAAGAACACTTAATATAATATAAATATGGAGTGGATAGTGTCTAAATAACTCTAAATGAAGTCTTCTCAGAATTTAAAGTCAGGTCATGTTCACAACTAATTCATTAGCTCTTTGACAACCTCAAACACACAACTACTGCAATGACATCCCTGATGGAGGTCTAATAGCTCTAGTAGACGATCATGTGGAATAATTAAGCATTAATAAGTGCTTTATTATGACTAATAAAGAGGCGATATGCATGCAAGTAGTAGATAGCAACTAGTTAATGGTGAATATGTGAACCTTAATATGAAATCATCATTACAGGGCTGTAACGATTAGTTTAATTACTTTTCCATCTAGAAGTTGTTTTTTCACTTGATTGATAATTTGTCTATTATTCAATTATTATTCATTATTCAATATTCAAGGCGTCGTCACATATTGCTTGTTTTATTCATTTTATTTTGTTTTATTCCTGAACAACAGCTAAATAAAAAAAACAGGTTATAAATTCTAATAATGGAGATGCTTCAACCTAAAAAATCTTAGTTTGTATCTAATATAGCGGCGGTTTAAGATGTTGCAGAGTAATATTCTGTCAGAATCCACTTACATATTTGAGCCCGACATCGTTATCCTCAAACAGTGACATCATTTTCTAAACTTAACTCCACACTTATCTGACCTATCCGATGCTGGCAGGAACGTTCTCTCCAGCCACTCTTAGACATTAGTTCATTAGTGTGACTAACAACACGATATCTGCTGCTGCATGACGAATGACTGATTGTCAAAGTAAAAGTTTAATGAGCTGAACGTGCTTTTCATCAGCACAGAGGCAGGTCAAACTCTGCTGCACTGGACTTTTTTTTTTTTTTTACTAGCCGATTTTCATTGTCGTGATGGGAGCAGAGGAGCGCACGACCCCATCAGGCCTCCCCCGTGTAGGCCGGAGAGGGGGCCTACTTTCCTAAACACAGAGTTGCCATTAGCCGCGGCCCAGTAGGTGGGATTGAAAGCAGCGGGCCGGTGCGGCTGCGGGAGATCAAAGCCGGAGCCTGGGCAGGCCTGGCCTGGCCCGGCCCGAGTCTGATTTATTTTTCAATAAATAAAGCGATGCATCTGTTGAGGAGTGGCATGGGAGAGAGCCACTGCCGTTCGCCTGCTTTCTTCTGCCGCCATCTGTCCTCTGGCTGGACGAGGAGGTGGAGGAGGAGAGCCAGGTCTTGGGTTTTTTTTTTTTTTTTTTTTTTAACAGCGGCTGTTATGCAACAAGACAGCCTGCCTGTCTGCATGTCTGTTCCCTATTAACCACCAACTCTCCCTTGTTCTGGTACCGTACAGTCCTGACGCCTCGTACACATATGGATGTACTCAAACAGAGGCACTTGTTGTGTTTCTTCCTCTCAGGAGAGAGAGAGAGAGAGAGAGAGAGAGAGAGAGAGAGAGAGAGAGAGAGAGAGAGAGAGAGAGAGGGAGAGTGTGTGTGTGTGTGTGTGTGTTACCCAAACACATGTTGAGTATGTTCATCAAAGGACCCGCGGTGGTAAATTCCAGCGAGCATTCATCCTCTAACAGACATCAAATGTAGGACGAGTGTTTAACGGGGGATGAAGTCATTCAGAGCTAATAACTTGTAGTGAAAATGAAACATTGAAAGCAGGTGTGTGTGTGTAATGATCTCCATAAGTCATACTGTACATCTAAACACATGTAACTGATACTTTAAAGGCTCGTTTCTGCTTATTACAGCTTACTTTACAACTCTAATTGCTCAGATTTGGGAATACAGAGTCGTCACTTCGACTCCAACAGTTGCCTCTTCGCTAAGCCCTCGTAGCCTCCCCATAGTTACTGTTGCTATGCTCGCACATATCTAATTTACAATGATAACAGTGACAGATTCAAAATGAGTCGTAATCTTTTGATTTCTCAGAATGGTAAACTAAAGGAGGCTTCTTATTTCCAGACAACCGCCAATCTAAGCTGTGACGAGCAGCTAGCTCCTTAATGCTAACTCAAGAGAGTTGGCTAGTTAGCCGTTTCCAGATAATCTGTGTTAAAATGAAGATCTGAATGCAAACTTCAAGGCGACATAAAAAGGCTGAGACTAAAGTTACAAGTGCCAGGCAGAAAGTCAACATCTTCACCAGCTAATCATACAAGCCACAATAAATATAAAGCAACGTTGCGTTTATGTTGGACTGCAGAGCATTTGACGGTTATCTGGGATAACAAGTTTGGATGAAGTTGCCCCAAACCAAATAAAGAGCAACGTTTTATAGCCTAGCAGCGTCCCTCCAGGTTTGAACAGGGCTTCTTTTTTTCTGTTGGGTTGCAAAGACCAAAAAAAGACTTTAAGTTACAAACTCTTCACATAACAAGTATCACCACTTCAACAAATCCAAATCTAGACCGGTCCATCGTGCCTATTTACAGTTACAGCCAATTAGCGAGCAGTTTTAGTCAGTTTATCTAAATCGCTTCCGTTGGGAATCAAACTGAAGGTGAATGCAGCTGCGATGGTGGCGAGTAATCCATCAGAACCACACTGAGCATTTGCACTTGAACCACCAAAAGTACGCTGGGTCAAAGTGTGTAAACTGAGGAATGCTTCCAATGAACAGTTTGGTTTGGTTGTTTTTCAGGCTTATTTACAGCAAATAATTTGGTGTGTACAACGATACGATTACCAACAGCCAATAGAGCTGAGCCCTGAACTGGAATAACCCCCCAGAGAAACATCACATCCAGTACGTCGTGGTCAGTTTGTGACTCATTTGCTTGTTTGGTAGAATTTTGGACATCTGATTAGAATCTATGTATCTGTACACAGCATTTCATCATGTCAGCCTCCTCTGCACAGTGACACATGATGGACGAGGGAGGTTCTTTCCCAGATTACACACTATGGACATTCAGGAGAAATGCACTCAGTCTGTATTATTTACACGGTTACGTCACATGTATACTGCAGCACAGCAACTGAAGTTAATAACCCCAAAGTCCATGGAGGAACATATGCTGTTCTCCTTTGATAATATGCAGATTACAGGTGCGGTGACTACCAATTATTCATTAACTTTCCAGTGAATAACATCTCCATGATATTTAATCCCCTGGTATTATCACACACACACACACACACACACACACAGCAGAGTGCTATGCAAATAATCTAAAGATGAAATCAGACACTGCCCAAAGGTCCATCTGACAGCGCACAGGCACTGGGTTTACCACAGAAAGTAACAAATTCAGGAACAAACATGTTCACAGGAAATACTGTAACACCTTTTAGTGTGTGTGTGTGTGTGAGAAGCAGACTTAGCATTCCAGGCACAGGTATGTTTCAACATGCAGCGAGGTTTTCCAGAGAAAAATATTACCACCTCATCCTCCACAACTCTTTTCTCCCATTGGATGACTTTCTGTAAACTGAGGCAGTTGCTGGCAACAGGAAGTTATTTTTAAGTTTCTTTACAGCATCGGGAGCAAAAGCTAAACAGTTTTTCATCTTTCTCTAATTGTTTTCAGATCCACTTCAGCTGAAATGTATTTGACCCCAAGCCCAGCAGCACAGTCAAATATTTACATGACACCCCGATGACACATGCCACTGTCACAATGTCGTCACTGAGGGGGAAAACAACGCGCTCGAGCGAGCCTCTCGAGGAGGAGAGACAGCACTAAATCCTCTTAGGAGAGAAGGACCAAACAAGCCCCACACCGTTCAGCTCAGGGTGATCAATACATGAGTACGTACAGAAAAAGCACCACTCACCAGCAGCTGGTCTGTCTCTGCTCTAACAAAGTCAAGTGTACTGTCTGCTGTCTCAGGCAATGTTGGCCGGACTATGACGCAACCAGCCTTCCTATCCATAGCTTCAGGGCAGGAGAAGAAAGAGAGAGAGAGAGAGACAGACAGAGAGAGATAGAGAGAGACAGAGAGAGAGAGACAGAGAGAGAGAGGGGAGGGCGGTGAACAAGACCAAAAAAGGAGGAAGTGAGGAGGGGGGAGGAAAAAAAAGAACAGGGTATTCCAAGTTAAATTAGAAGTGTGATTTGGACACGAGCTGCTCCAGAATATGACATGGAAATTGGTTATTTGGAAAGCGCTTCCAATTTTTCTATAAAAGAAAATGGAAAGGAGAGCCGGGCTGGTGGTGCCAGGGGGTACACTGGACTGTTGATATAAGAAGCAGATGTGAAATCTGCAGACATAGGAAGGTGGAAAAATGTGCTAGTGCTGAATATGTGAGCTACCTTCACTGCTTCACACAGACAGCAAATAAAAACAAAACAGGTAAAACCAGCCAATGAACATCTCTCCTAATATGAGGCCAAATCTTTCATTTAGAGCTGCGACGATTTAAGATATTCCTCTGACATCACAATCACCTCAATATCTTTGTGTTTAGAAGTCGCTTTAAAAGATATTTCTAAGTTAATCATTAATATAGAAAATACTCATCAGATTAAGTCATGATGAACACATGTTGCAGCTCTTTTTTACAGAGAATGATCAGCACATGCTAATTAAGAGTGTTTCTAGTTAAAAAAACACAGATTTGTTAATAAAAATGAGTCTGATCCAAGAGAAAGCTTCACGTTATATTTACCCACCATAGAAAAACTCCTCTTCCCAGAAAAGGAAACTCTGTTTTGAGTTTCACTGGAAGAACCGATCAATATCTCCCAAGGTCCAATAGACAGCAGGTGGTGAAAGATTAAGTCCCAAATCGAATGTCGCTCTGTAGTCCCTCAGATGAGTGTGTGTGAGTGAGTGAGTGTGTGTTAAAAATAATCCCGGCCGTCACTGTGTCAAAAAATAACAGTTAAACGGACAAACCTTGGTGGGATTGTGACAGAGCCGAGAGGTTTGCTCTGTTTACTACAGCAGTCAGTACTACAGCAGGAAGACGCACAGATGCACACAAACACACATCATCCACCCCGCCTCCCCTTTGCAATCACACCCCCACATGCTCACACACATCCTGGCTGACTCACGTAAACTCCCACTGAAACTGATCTCTCTTCTCTTCTCTGCTGAGAAATAGCAAACTTTTCCGTCTAACAGATCGTTCTGTGATCCGTCACTTTTTTTTTTTTTTTTGGGATTATTTGTGGCGTGTGTGACGTAACTCTGCTGCCCGATTTAGCACTTTGTTTGAACTTTGACCCTTGAGGTGAACGGAGGTCAAATGAGGGAGTTCTGACCTAGAGGGACGAGCGGGAAGTAAATCTGTTCAAACACAGCCGACACGCTCATTTATAAGACCACAGACAGACAAAACTTCCTTTTCTTGTTGCTCTTCTTCCTTTTTCATTCTAATAATCAGATGAAGGGTGATAAATAATGATAGAATATTCCACTCTGTGAGAACGATTCAAAGATTTGTCCGCTGACTGAATATTTATCTGCAGATTAAACTAAAGTAAAAAGAGAAGTCTGGGTCGTTTTTTAAAAAGGGGAAATCCACTCGTATATTTGTCATAGTGCTCCTCAAACGAGCAATCAGCTTTGTGATGTCGTCTGCGGCTCTTTTTGTCACGTACAAGAAAAACAGCCCTGATAATGTCTGACACTTGGCCCTCAGGGCAAACTTCACATTCATAACAGAAAGCTTTTGCTTCGAGATGCAACAATCAATCTATTAGCGACTGAAAGATGATTAATCAGCAACTATTCTGATAAAGAGTCGACAAATATCTGCTGGCACCAAACCTTCAAATATGAAGATAAATTGTTTATTTCTTCTGGCCAACGGTCCAAAAAACTTATGTAACAATTGTGAAAATAACTTCTTAAGACTTTACTCTGTGCTCTGAGAAGTTAAATAATAATAATAATAATGATAATACAATAATTGATGTAGGTAGGTATGATGTTGTAGGTCTACCTGTGTTACAAACTGGGGCTATGGCGTTTAACTGAAAGGGCTTTTTTCTAAGAGACACTATCCAGTTGGATTATGGGAACTGTAGGATCATGTGTTTTTAAAGTTTGGGACTAAATGTTGAGTATTGGAGTAAGCTGACCATTCTCTGGTAATTTATAACTTTGTGGCTGGGAAATTAAGCCAATGCAGAAATGCCAATTAATGATTAATCACAATTAAAATTGTAATTCCTCAAACG
Source organism: Nibea coibor (assembly GCA_023373845.1). Classification (NCBI taxonomy): domain Eukaryota; kingdom Metazoa; phylum Chordata; class Actinopteri; family Sciaenidae; genus Nibea; species Nibea coibor. The sequence continues at coordinate 23,205,567 of CM041717.1, read as the reverse complement.
GCCACTTGAGGCTGGCTACAGAAGTGAGTCAGTCTCCATAAGTCCCCATGTTAGACAGCAGAAATAAACATTTACAGCCTGGTACAAAAAACAGTTTTGGTCTCTGTAGCTAATTTCCCCGTTCATGACAACTGTACTGAGGGTGAATTTATATACAACTCACCTGTTCACATTATATTAAGGCTTAAAATTATGCAGGATTAATAGCGAAGGTGCTTTAATTGACAGGTAGGTGTCATTACAAAATGGCTCATTAGGGCACTGAGCCATCATTCGACCCATCTCAGGTCAACTGATGATCCACGCCAGTAGAAGTGACACTACCCAGTTGAATTATGGGAAACGTAGGAAGCAGTGTTTTTAAAGCTAGGGACTAAAAGTCCAAACTCTTTTAGATGCAATACCCACTTACTGGAATAAGCAAGTATATATTTGTAAAGTGACTAACTGAATATTTTGTGGCCAGATAAAACAAGGCATATGCTGACATGAGTCTGGTCTCTGGGTATCAAGAAAAGAACCCTCACATGGATCAGTAATGAAAATAATTGTGTGTGAGCGTAGAGCTGTGTGGGTGTGTGGCGTAAGAGTTAAGTGTGATTTATAGCCTCGTGTCCTGTTCCAGTCTGTTGTGTGCTGACCGCAAACACTCAGCCCACTACTCTCTGTTCTTTTGTCATTCAGGTTAATCCGAGATGAAGCTTGTTTAAAGCCCCCGCAATTAGCTAGCTCACAAAAACAATCCAAACACCCCCCCGGCCTGAGCCTGGAGGGGGCCACATGTTTGGAGTATGGAGGAGGGGAGGGGAGGTGAACAGACTGAGGCTCTTCTTGTCCCGTGTCTTCAAAACAAGGCGACCTGTTGAATCCATGTCCCCCCTCCCCTGCTGTCAGCTTTAATTAGGGGAGGTTATATTTAAAAGAATGGACAGCAGCGATGCAATTACCCTGAAGGATTAGACCCCCTCACTGGCAGTGCCATTGTTGTAGGCAAAGATGGAGAGGAGGGGGGCTGAACACGAGTGACCTTCCCTTGATGCCTGACCTTGGCATTAACCCCTGATTAACTATAAGCTCCGAATTCTTCTGGTGCGGTTTAAAAAACAAAGGGGAAACGCGAGCGTGAAGATGACAAGGATGAGCGAGCCGGTGTGAGAAAGAGAGAAAGGATTAGAGCCGAATATTTCCCCCATGATGCTGCCTGGAAGTTCCATGGTTTCGTGGCTGGCTCGAGTCAAAGAGTGATTTAGAGAGCAAGTGCTTCCACAGCCATAATAACATGTTCTGAATTGGAGACTTTTCAAAGCTTATTATCGCCTCTCTAACTAAGCTGCACAGACTGCCATTCTCACAGCGTTTCATTAAGGAGCGGTTGTTTACATTCTCAAAACACTCGGAGCAAACCAACAATTAGTTGGGTTTGCCATGAGGAGACTCTTCGCATGCAAGGGATTTAAACAGAGGGGGGTTGTTTTCTCAATCCATCTCCTCGCTGGGGGCCCGTCTCTTAAGTCTTTGAACCCCGGCTATATTGGTCGGTCGTTTCCATTGGAGCATCAGTCAGGTACCCCTCTTCCTGTTATTCCACTGTCTGCCCGTGATGCTGCTTCCTGGCCGGGATGCTCCTGTGGGGTTGAACTGGCGTCACCGGCGTTTACTTATGTCTGTACGTCCCCGACGCCTGTCAAACTGATTTTCTTTCCACTGACCGTGACCAACAGGATTCCCCCCTTTTCCACATCTCAGTGGTGTTGCATCATTATTTTAGGTCAGTATTTGATTGTGAAGCTCAGCGGGGCATCTTACAACAAAGTAAGGTTGAAGTAGGAAGTCGTGTTTTTATATTCAGAACTCATGAGTACACAACTTCTGCTGAACAAAAGTTAGCCCATGGGCACAAGTTAACACGAATAACAGGATGATGTCACTTTGAGTTTCCCTATGTCAGTGGCATTAAAGCTGCTATAATCACAAATTCTTAATAAGCAATGGATGAAAGGACGAGGATGAAGTGATGAATTATAACCCAACTTTGCAGTTTAGCGCCTTTCAGCTAACTATTTTGGTTTTGAAGCCCAGCCGGCTTCAGCAAAACTCTCATAAGCCCAATGGAGGATGCCTACCCAACGCCAAACAGCGAAGCTAGCCACTGGTGACTGGTGAACACAGTGGGGCATTTAGCACCTAAAGAGGCAGATATTCCCCTTAGGAGTTGGTGGAGACCAAAAACAGAGCTGAAAAGGACACAAACACAACTCCAAATGAATAATAATGTTGCTTCATGTCGGTTTCCTGTTGGGCAACAGTTTCCTAACACGTATAACAGCTTAACATAAAGTGGTAATGCGTCAGTCTTGTGTTTACAACTTGTTGCACACATATTAAGACTACCTGATTCACTTACTGGGTTACTTCTGTGATAAAACCACTGAAATGTGGATTTGTGGTATCCTAAATGTAATGTAACAACCACCCAACAAGAGTCCCAGCTCACTGTTTATTCTAGGGATGCCCAGATTGATCAGTTATTGGCCCAAAATATGCTATCGGGATTAATTCTTTTGAGTATATGATTAAGAAAACTAATCAGTGATGCAGATTATATTTGTTTACTAGTGGACACATTGTTAAAAAGGAGCTATTTTCAAGGTACTTGATTCTTTAATACTGCTAAACCAACTACTTGTGATTGGGGCATCTCTAGTTACTTACAGAGCAATCTCTATCCGCTAAAGTCTGCTAACAGCTGGCATTAGTCACCATAAGGTACTGGACAAAGTCACGCTTTGAACTGAGTTCAACAAGAAGACAGGTTGTGTAATTTGTTTAAAAAAGTCAGTCTGATTTTAGCATTAATCTATCGTGAGGAAACATATTTTCCAAGTTAATAACAAAACTTTTGTTGGAATCATCTGTGTTCATGGAGTCATCTCTTAATTCTAACCCTGCTGTGACGTAAAATGAGTCACTGTCTCACAGTCATCAGCTTCTGTTTATGGATTATCGCATCTCATTGGGCTGGAAAAGTACAGCTGGGTGTAAGGCGCCGCTCTGCGATTGGTTCAAAGCTGATGAAGTCCTTGTGTGTCTGTACAGGAGGGGAGCTGCCAGCCTGTTGTAGCCTGCTAAGGTGGCTGCGATCCAGTCTTACTCCACTGGACAGAAATGTAAGCATGATGTGTTGCGCTACATGCGCTTATAATAAGAAAACGTTATCAGCTGATGTGTACAGTGGGACGAGGCCAGCTGGCGCTCAACATGAAAGCTTATCCTGAAGCAAAATTGATGATCAATCCACTCTTTCCCATGTAGTGACAGCATTTACATGTTGTCTCATGAAAACAGTCATGAAGCTGTGTAAAAATATGAGGTAAATAAACTATTCAAACCTGCTGTAGACTGGTCAACTACGAGACAAACTGCCCGAGGCATCTTTCCCTCGGTGTGTTTGAAATGATTTTTGGATTCGTTTCAGCCTGACTGCATAGTTTACAGCTTTAAGTAAAGCCTGGTGTGCTGTATGGTCCCTCAGCCAGCTGGACCACAACATGCTGGACCTACAGGTGGCAATGCTGGTACGTCGATTGGTTGGTCCACCATTTTGGTCCAGATGGAAAATATCTCAATAGCTAACTGCATTAATTGCTATAGATTTTTGAAAATTCATGGTCCCCAGATGATGTGTGTAACCTGACCTTTCCTACAGAGCCATGACTTGTGGCTTTCAGCAACTATTAAATGAAAATATAATTGAAATGTTCAGTCCGTCAACATTTCAATTTGGAAGACCTGAGCAAGGTCCCCAACCCCCCTAACTTCTCCCAGGGTAGCGCTCGGTGTGACTGCCATCACTCCACCATCCCACGCTCTTTGTGTGTGTGTGGTTGTATTTCAGATAAAAACTTGAGTGAAAAAAATAATTTCCCCTTTCTTTGAGGGATCAATAAAGCATCTTTTCTTTTCTAAACTAAGTTTACTCATTATGATAATTCTCCTGCAAATAAACAATAACCTACCACTTTCTACAGATGTTGCAATATGTAATAAGAGATTAAGTTGAGACAATTACAGTCTGAAAAACTGTTTTTAACACTGCAGAGAACTGCTAGTAATTAAGCAAACTACAGCAGCGAGTCTCACCAAACCTGAGGAACAGTATCCACAGGCCGAAAAGCAACGAGTGTACAGACTCTGAACAAACCTTAGCATGAAACTACCTTTGTTCAAGTGAGCTGTTCAAGAATGTAGTGCTTTCATAATTTTATCTTACAGCTACTTCCTTCACAGAAGATACTGAAACCAGTCAGTCCAGCAGCCGACACGGTGTCTGCTGAGCTGCTGGGAACAAGTACTTCTGCTAATACGAGGCAGGGAATGAAATACTGGAAAAGAACATGCACACTCACCCTTCCCTTCATAAACAAATTAACACCAGAGTATCTCACTGGTCAGTTTCCTGTTGAAAAGTGATTAGGTAACTTTTCATCAGGTCCCCTGATGTCTAAACGGCTCCACTGGAGTCACCAGAGAACTGCAGATCATTTCCATTATGGGGCTTGGATTACTTCATAAAGGAAACTTTCCAAGAACTTTACAGTTATAGCTGAGGTCACATCCTTTTTTTCCCCCCTCAGAAAACCAATTTAAAGACTCTGTAGTCTGCAGTCAGTCATGAACAATACAAGCTGTGAGGAATACATGTGGGTAGCAATCAGCCAAAGCTGATGTGCAAACTGTGTTTTCGGATTCTGAAATAAATCAACGGCGACAGCTTACTTTTCAAAACGATGGAAATATTTGCAAAGAGAGACGGGGGAAAGAAACTCAGTGAGGGGAGCTGCAGTTTAGCCCAGCAGACTGAAGGATGGACTACAAACAGGCAGACAGGAGGATGACACCGAGACTTTAATCTCTACCAGTAAATAGCACCTAATACCTCCAGAAAGTGGGCATCCAGCCCAATGAGTGTTTACTTAACAGCTCCCTGTCAGTGTCAGTTAGGTGGGATTTCTTTCCAGCCAAGCAGGTCAGTTAAGTAGAAGGCAGTAAGTCAGTCTGTAAGAAACTGACCTTCTAATTTAGCAACTTTTAGAAGGTTAAATGATTCAGCATCTAATAATGAGGCGATTGTGTGTGAGGTATATCGCAGGGGTGTGTCTGAACTTGTCTGACTAACATGATATTACTTCCCCTCAAACATCAGCAAAGGATTACTCATAATGTGAGGGAGAGAGACAGAGAGACAGAGAGAGAGAGAGAGAGAGAGAGAGAGAGAATGGAAGCAAACCAAAAACACAATAGGGGTGAGGAGTGAGTGAGCCGTGAGACACACCAAGCCAGATTTCCATCGAAATGCAGCACACGATCTCACAGAAAGTAAAAAAAAAGTTTGCTGGAACGAGATGGTGTAAGTTAAAGGAGCATCAGTCAGCTCTCGACCAGCAGGAGACATGATGTGCATGTGTCATGTATTCATCTGTGATTGGTTCATGCAGGTGTTTTTGTTTTTTGTCAGTGACTCGGGTGTCTGAGTGATAAACAACCACATGCTTCACGTACAACATGAGTCATTTCCATCATATTTACTTTTCATCGATAAGTCACCTATAACTCAATGTTCATCATCCCCTGGACTTTTTTTTTGTTATTGCACAAGTTGAAAAGGTGCAAAAGAGACCACCACAACAACAATGTTAAGAACTGTAATTCCATGACTGGCCACTTATGGTTGGCTGCAGAAGTGAGTCAGTCTCCATAAGTCCCCATGTTAGACAGCAGAAATAAACATGTTTACAGCCTGGTACAAAAAACAGTTTTGGTCTCTGTAGCTAATTTCCCCGTTCATGACAACTGTACTGAGGGTGAATTTATATAGACCACAGATGGCTTATTTGAGCAACCAGGTGTCATTCAGTCTGCCTCAGGTCCGCCGATGATCCACATCTTTGCCGATATTTAGATTGGAAATGGCGCTTCAGAAACCTACAGGTGGCATCACTCATGCTCTGTCCTTTCTCTGTACATCACTGTGTTCATACGTCATTGTTTAGGACAGGTGGGGGAGTGCCCCTGCAGAGAAAATGAGTGGGAGCCCAAAACTCGAAGCCAGCTGAGTGAAACTTTTCTTCATCCTTTCGGTCTCTGTCAAACTCAGACTCTCTCCACGTTTATCCCCGTGCCTCCAGCTGTTTGGGCTGGGAGGTGCCCGTTGCCAGGGCAACCCACACCTTACGGAGCTGTCTGGTCTGGTCCTGTCTTGTCAAAGCTGAAGGAGGGAGGGGAGCAGAGATCGAAGCGAAGATGAAGGAGTGGGGGGAGCCAAATGATCAGGGATAATAAGCCCTTCCATGTGGGAGTTTAGATCCAGGGAGCAAGCTCAGACTAGCATTAAACGCTAACCAGCATGATCTGAAATGGAAATCCTACCAACCCGACCAAGAACTAGCTCTGGTTGAACGTCATCATCCAGTTGGACACCTGCAGGCTGACTTCAAATCCCACCGGCTTGTAGAAACCCACAGCAAAGTATCCAAATCCACCAAGCCCCGTTGGAGACACATGTGTTGGGGGGCCTTCTTGTAGAGTGCCATTGTGTAATGTGGTGACAGCACTGAGCTACGACAGTACAAGTACAGAGGGCTGACACCTGGTGAGATTTCCGTAAATTATGGTGCAGGTGAACTCATTCAGTTCCAGGCCAGTCATGCTGAGACTGGAAGAGACGCAGCCCCGTCGGGAGCTGATATATGGCAGTGGGAGACCAAAGGCAGGCCTGTCTGGGAATAAAATGGTTTAAATCCAGCGCAGGACTGACCTAAGATTCTCTGTCTGTGTTTGTGTCTGCTCTGTGTCCTATTGCCAAGCCGCCGGCATATCAAAGAGCCTATTCGTAGTACTTTAAAAATCTCTTAAAATGAAATATAAAAGTTTGATGTTTTTTTCATTTTCTGAGTGAAAAAAAAACAAAAGATTCCGTCTTTGATGGGTCTAAATCTGTTTAGTGGGTGGAGCGGGGCTAAAAAGTCAAGGGATATATTTATGTTCCCATTCTTCCAAGAAATGTGCTTCTCACTTGTGAAGCAAATGCAGTGAGTGAGCTCTTGAGGAGGAGAAGCAACAGGCCGACTGAGCCCTGCAGGTCAGGCTTGTCGTGACATTGCCCCCTGCTGTTTAAAGCTTGTCACAGGCAACACATGTGCAACTCTTGAGCAACAGCCTCAGAGATGGAGCTAAATGAGATCGGACTGTCAGAAACAATTACACTCAGCGATACGTTTCATTTTTTTATCGTGCGGGGGAAGTCTCAGTGTTTTATTGTTGTTAAAACTTCAGATGTAAGCAGATTTAATATTCTGTTTTGACCCTCTAATGTTTAAGTGAGCGTTTGTTTGTAGTATAAGTACTTGTGTATTCTATAGACGCACTAAACTGAGCTGCTGACAGTTGAGTCTAAAGTCTGGACTTGTAAATAACTCCTTAAATCAGCGCGGTAAATTGTTTAAAGCTGCTACAATAAATATTTTTATATTTACAATGGAGCACATAAATACTTCTATATGAAAGGCGGGGTGCTTATAGTTACGAAGCCGCAGAGAATCATCACCCTCAGCTCTTTGAAGCTTTGTAGTGTCGTTTCTTTTATGGCGTGCAGCTTGAATGTTTGGATTCACTCTCACAGCTCTCACCAGTGTTTAGTAGCTCGTGTTGCGGATATTTCATGAGGTGGTGGAGACCAAAACAGGAGCAAAAAGGACAGTAAATATTGGACTTAAACTGAGGGACGACTACAAAAGAATAATCTTAATGCTGACGCTCGCCCACCAATGAGCTGGTCTCAACTTCATAAGGTCATAATATAGCAATGTGTTCACACTGTATTAGTGTAGATTTTGCTTCTCACTGGTAGCAAAATCACTGAACAATGAATGATTACTGAGTGAAACAGATTAGCGGCTTTGGACACACGTAAAGTTATAAAAATACAGTTTAAACTGCTAATAGGTAAAGCCTTCTGTAGTCATCTTTGCTTTTTCTGACTGCTGTCAACCTGACCTCCTCCTCCTCCTTCCTGTCCGTCTATCCCCGTCCCCACAGGGCCACAAGTCTTCCCCTGTTCTCCTTACATAATAACATCAAACCTGACCCTGACCGAGCAGGACGTTCAGGTGGCGTCAGACACGCTTTGTGCGACAGCAGGTCATACAAGCACAAAAGCATATGCAGACAAAAGCATAGCGGATAAACTCACCTTCACAACTCTGCAAACACATCTTAAAGAAAGGAGGGAGCTTGTCATGTGAGAGGAGGGGAGATTCAATATTGTGAGGAGCAGGGACAGATAGCTCAGGTTAAGCTCTTTGGCTCCCCCACTTTATTATTCTTGGTTGCCATGGAGAAAAACTATATATAACTGTCTCTGCTTTCTCCACGTGCTGACTGAGTTCACCGTCTTTTCTCTCTGTCATTTTCCCTTCCTACTGTTTCCGCCGAGAGGACAGCGAGAGACAACATCTTGATTCAATGGGGGAAGATCTGTCTAATGCTCAGCTCCAGTGGCAGGACGGATCTGACAGACCAAAGCAGCAGCAGCAGCAGCAGCAGCAGCAGCAGCAGCAGCGAGGCCGGCACACAGACCAGACACTCAGTCAGCTTCCCTTCGGTCTTTCTGGCCAGACTCCCATTTTGAGAAACTGGTGCCTTCAAAGGAATAATTCATTTCACAGTCTAGTGGTCAGACACAGAAACCCCGACACTCACGCCCACTTTTAACACCTAAAAGAAGAAAAACGGGTTCGTCTGCTGCTGCTTCGCCTTCACTGTGTCATAATGCAGCACAAGAGAGAGACACAATGATCTCTGGGGACATCCGACGAGGACTTAAGGATCGCAACAGAAGCTATCGAATGTGTGTGCCATCATTTTTATCAGTTTAAGTGATGTTTAAAGCACTTTTTGAGGTCGCTCAGGGGTTTGTCGGCGTCTCCCGAAAACCATTGCAAATCACTGTTGCACAAAAAGCATTTTAAGGCTGAAGTCTGGTTAGTTTCAGGCACAACAAAGACTTGGTTGGAGTTAAGGAAAGCTCATGGTTTGGGTTGGAATAACTACTAGGTTAAGGACAGAAGATGTTTGTCATCATGGTGACAATAATAACCACTGGTGAAGGTTCAGGAACGGTTGTGGTCGTGGTTGAAGAAAGCCAACGTTGACTGTCGGTAGGAAACAGGAAACGAACAGCTGTGTCCCGTGGCAAAGTCTGACATCTTGTTAACCCGTTCCACCACGCTGACCTCGTCTCTGTGCACACACTGCGGCTCTATATCATCACACCATTTCCTCCTTTGACAGATAGGACATAAATCCTTTGGCCGGCTGAAGGTTTTTGTCATTCGAACGTGTCATTTTGAGCATTCGCTGGGCGCCTGGTTCAAGTCCGACTGGGGACCAGTGTTACACGTCGTTCACGCTCATCTCTCCATTATCTACCATCTAATAAATACATAAAATTCCTTGCTAACACACTTTATTTACTGTAATATGAGGCGTTTCACTCTTGAAGTAACTGTAATAAATTGACATTTTGGGAAACACGCTTTCTGGCAGAGAGTTGAGAAGATCAAGAAGATCAAGAAGATGAGAAGACCGCTTTCATGTCTGTCTATTAAATGAAAGGCTACCACCGGTTAACTTAGCTTAGCATTAGAACTGGAGAGAGCTATCCTGGCTCTGTCCCAAAGTAAAACAACCCACCTGCCAGCACCTCTTACATTCATTAACGTTCATCTTGTTGATGTAAAGGTGAAAAGAGGCGCTGTTAGGGAGATACTGTTACTTCTTCTTACAGCTAACCGGCTCCTGGCTGCAGCTTCATATTTACTGTACCGACACGGGAGCGTTATTGATGTTCACATCCAACTCAAGAAATCAAATATCCATCCCAAAACTCTTTTAAATGAAAAAAATTTGATTTCAAGGCACTTTACAGGCCGTCAAGATGAACCGGCTGACTGTGAAATCAGTTCCCTGCTCAGACCTACTTTTCGTTGACCTGGCAGGATTAAGACTCTTACCTTAGAGGCCCTCCGGCGCTCAGGACACTCAGGGTGCTGGCACACCACCCAGTCCTCCTCCTGGACCGGCTTGTCGTCTGAAACAGAACACACACGAGTGAATCTGACGCCTCTGTCTTTCTCACTAAAACACCAAAACGAGCCACACGCAGCAAAGCCGGCTGGCTGCAGGTCCATTAACACACCTTTCTTGGTATAAAGCTGTAAAAACATATTGTAGACACGTAGACCGAAGTCACCGGTCGTGTTTATACAAGGATGGAGTGAAAAAAAGAGAGGGAGAGTACGAGACTATGAAACACTCTCACACAGTACTAGAGGGCCGTGAAGCCGTGTCATAAAATGAAAAAAGAGAGCTCTAGTTGAGGAGATTTCTTGAAGGGAAAGGTAAACAGAGGGAAGAGGGTGGGGTGTGTTACTGGGAGGAGATCAGAGGGAATTGAATCACGACCAAAGCGACAGGAAGAAAACGAGAGGAAACCCCTTTCTGCTTTCTGTAAGTAAGTGCACTCATCGTGGGTAAGCTCGCCTGCACTCCACTTCACGGTAACAAATCACCATTGTCAAATAAACCTCGAAAATCTACTTGACTAGTCGGCAGATGATGCATTGGAGGTAACGATAAAAGGCAGTGTTTACGTCTTCATCTTCGACGTGTACACACGCGATAAAGATATCATAACAGAGACCCTGAGCAAAACAATATTTATCCGTGCTCCTAATGAGAAAAACAGAGAATGCATGTGCAGGAAGGGGGATGTAAGAGCGGGGAAGGGGAGCAGAGAGAGCTGGAGGCGGGCAGCAGGCGGTGGGGGGAGGAGGTCAGGACAGACGGCGAGGTGCTTGTTCCAAAAAGTCTCCAGTTTCTGAGCATGACGGGACTTCGTATTAAAACCTTTCCAGCCAGATCAGATAACCTGTTTGTTGTAATGCCACCTCTACCTATTGGAGTCCAAGCCATGTAATATCATTACTAAATTATCAGTAATGGAGACGGGCTGCTGCTACTAAATGAAGTCACCTGGCGGCTGAACTTTAAGGCTGACTTCAAACAATCATTTGTCGTCATGAAAGCAGGCGGTGAAAGAGCCGAGGCCCTTCTCTGCACGGAAACGAGTCACCTTGAGTCATCCACTTGGCTGTAGCTACGCTCGCATGGTCGAGGTTGCTTGTGGGTGAAGAGGGAAAAACACTGTAATTGGTGCATACCGCAGAGCCCGTGGCTTCCCCGCTGGGAAAAGAAGGGGTCAACCTGCCTGTGATGAATTTGCTCATTGGGAGTTAAAAACACAAACCAAGAGTCCACAGCCACGTTAGCAGCTCTGCAGGGCTGTTCTTGCTAACATGCTGATGTCTAGCAGGTTCAACATGTTAACCATCTTAGGTTAACGTTAGAGACATTTCTTTCTTCCAGATACCGTTTCCAAACTGAACTTTGCATATCAGCCGATACCAAGGACCAATCCGATACCAACTCTGTATGACTGCTATCATTGTTGTATGGCCTGGCTCAGGTTAAACCATGTTTAAAACACGAACAAAGACATGCAGAGGATGAATGCGATATAACTTTATTTTATTATTTAGTTTGAGAGTCAGTCTGCTGATATTCAACTACCTCTGGCTAACGTTACACCATCGTAAACCAACTTGTCTAACTCTGCCTGTGATTGGCTAGTACTCGTTGTTTTGGATTGGTTTGGTTAGACCTTTTACGAATACCCAATCCCAATATCAGAGGCATTTCCGATACCGTTATTAGTATCCGGAGAACTAGTTAGAGTGCTAGCATGTTAACACAACATTGGTTTGTAGTTTTTGACCTGTTGGTGGGGCAAGAGGAACAGTCAAGGGATCATCAACATCTTTAAGATTCATCCTCTGTGGACCATGAATGCCTGTAGCAAATTTCATGCCAATCCGTCTGATAGGTGTTGAGATCTTTCAGACTGGACTAAAGTGGTGGAGTGACTCACAAAGCCTCTCCAGAGTCACGCCACTAGCATAGCTAAAAAGCCCATTTGAACACCTTTCAACAATTCCACCGAGGCAGAGAGTATTTTGTAAAACTTCGGCCACCTTCCGGGAAAAGAGAGAAGAAGAAAAAAAAGTCAGTGCTGTGCTGGGAGCAGGCCGAGACGCGCTCTCAGCTCTGACTGTGGCCTCTGCCAAGCTGGCCTCAAGCTAATGGCTCCCTCAAGGTTTACAAGCAGCAGGCTGCAGAGGGAGGCCCCAACTTTTATGGAGTGTTTCCCAAAGAGGTAGAACTTTCTTCACCACAGCAAGACTTCACACTTGACTTAAGTTCATCAAGGGGAAAGAAACAAATAGATGCTAATGTTGCTCTGCATCTACTGCATAAATAAACAAGTGTTTGCTAAGGAGTTGTTGTATCTGTGGCGTGTTTCTGCTGCCCCCAAGTGGCCAAAAAAATCAGTAGTTTCAGGAAAGGAAGCAGTAAAACTCAGAGCTAAAGCTTAAATATGATCAGCCAGATTTTATTTGTGATTTAGGAAAATGACTACTTGAATAGGACCCGACCCTGACTGTCGCTTCGTATCCAAAATTCACTAATTATCATTAACAATCATTAACTTTGGATGAACTTCACAGAACAGAGGGAGTAACTGTAGATAAGAGTAAGGCTGGCTTCGTAAAATAAAGTTTCTTTACAGTAACCTTGACAACGAGTCATCTTTTAGCTTGTCATGCAAAGAGGCAGTGAAGGCACCACAGATGAATGTAACTACATGGCTTACGTTACGTGTTACTCCTTCATTCGATCTCGATTTAAAAATCATTTAAAATCCAGTCTCCTGAGCAAATTAAACTCTTCATACTCCATCTCTTCACCACCTGGCCGTCCCACTGTCCACTAAAAGTCACTGTATTATCTGCTGAAGCTCCATCTTCTCTCCTACTTGCTCATATCTTGCTGACTCCCTCTTTCTCTCTCCCTCTCTCTCACTGATGAACTGGAATTCCTGAACTCAGCAGTGCTGATTAAGCCAAAAGCAAACACAAGCACACACTATACACGAACACACGTGACAGCAGACAATGAGCTTGCACACTAAAGAGACAGCGGAGCATCCAATCCACGCGGCTCTCTGCTGGCTTGTTCAACACACCGCCTGAGGCAAAGACCCATTAGGCACCCAGAAATAAGCCTCGGCAGCGGGGGCAAGATCGAGATGATGATGCACACTTGAACACGCAAGATGTACTAAGGTTTCTAACTAGTCAGCATCAACGTCCTCATTTTATAATGCAACAATGAACACAGTTTTAAAGTGGAGTCAGTGTTCGTGCATTTTCTTTTGCTGCAAGGGAAATAATCGATTCAACGCATAGTTGATCAGAATTATCAAGCAAAAAACTGAAATTTGTGGCTTTTAGACTTTCAAATGTGATTATTTGTGTTGTTTTATGTCATTATAAATTGCATACTTTTAAAGTTTTGGACTGCTGGTCTGCATGGCTGGTGTGACGACTGAAAAATGTCTAATGTTTGCTATTATTCTCTATCGTTTATTTCATTGTGTCACGAATCACAACTGTAATATTTTCTATCATTAGGATGACGTTTTGCGATGCACAGCATGGATCCAAGAGCTAAAAGAGGAGCTACTTCTGTTGCATGGACATGGTTTAGATATGAAAAGTCTGCCTGAAATCTGTGCTTTGTAAATTACGCCGCTGACCGGTCCTCAGGACAGAGTCAAACACCATGAATCTCTCTTATCACCAACACAAGAATTATGTCAAACAGTACGGAGAGAGTCTACAGATGAGAGCCACAAATGTACCACTGAGTGCTCAAAACAACTCCCAGACTCAGACGCCGCGAAGAACCACAAAAATGGAAGAAGATAACGGCAAAGACTGACGTAAAAATGCCTTTCTATGCGTTCATTTTCTATAAACTATTCCATATAGGATGAGATTTTCAACTTAAATACTACACATAGCCAACAAAACAGTACAGTGGTGCTCCATAAAAAGTATAAAGCCATGCTGATTCATAGAATTTATTTGAATTTTTGAGCTTTCAGAAAAAGAAAAGCCAAGCAATTTGAATATTTTGCCTCATGCTCTGGAAAATTAATGAGGAATTTATTGATTCAAATAACTAATCCATTTGTTGTAGTTCTCAAGCATACAGTGTCTACAGTGGGTACGTTTGTCGTAGCTATGATAGAAAGAGAGCAGAAAAACGTTGTTGTACTGTATGAAATATGTTTCCTTAGAACGTCATTTACCCAGCAGCACATTTCCCATTTGCACCATCATGCCTACACAGACTGCCACACACTCTGACCTCTCAGATAACATCCAACTCACTCAGACAATAATTGAGTGTTGGCTAACTCTAGCCAGCTACAGTCATGACTTCATCTGACAAAATGGGCAGTTGCCGACACAAAAGGTCTGCTGTTGACTGAAGTCAAGTGACCGTTGTTTCAAATTTTACTAAGCGGTGTCACAGGAACTGTCATATAGTCGAGAGCCTGTCAGTTGTGACAATATTTCTAACCCTGCAAACTAATCACGCCTTGTCATGATCGCTAGTCGCACTCTTCATCTCCTCTCGCACCACCGCCTCCAACAGATCCTCATCAGATCCTCCACGTTTACGCCGGGACAGGCCGAGCCTCAAACACGTTTAGCCGTGAGCCTCGCGCACGTTTTTATGAGGAATCTTAAGAATGCTTCTCTCGGCTTTCCACTGAGTGAGATCGCATCATGGCACATGAAGAGGGGGTGAGATTATTCTTTTGTTTGCTCAGGATTCATCATGTGTTTTTGAGAGCCCCTCCACGCTGTGTGTAATGTGACAAGCACCTCCTCGCCAGGAGATGGTTATGAAAAAGACTCCTGAGAGACGAGACAGATGGCAGGCAGGCGTGATGGCATACGGGCCGAGAAACCTGGTGAAGAGGTAGCCATATCATCACATGGAGGGTGAGCAGAGAGGCAGAAAAGTGAAACCATACAAAACATAAATGTGGAATGAGCAAACAAGAAGATAACGAAGCCCTGCATGAAAGAAAAGCAGGGAGGGATGACTGGTTAACGGAAGGACCGACCGAATAGGCCTGAGCAACAAATTTAAAAGGAATAGTTAGTAGAGTGTTCTTGCTGAGACTTAGATGAGAAGATTGATACCTCACTCGTATATGTATGGTTAATATGGAGCTGGAGCCAGTAGGCAGTTAGCTTAGCTTAGCATAAAGACTACAAACAGAGGGATGCCAGCCTGGCTCTGTCCCTTGGTCAAAAAGTGTGTTTTAAGTGCGGTTATGTGCCAATTGAGTGTGTGCAACCAGTACAGACTTTTAGCTAAGAAATACTCTTTATGCTAAGCTAAGCTAGTCACCTGGCTGTAGCCCCATATTGATTGGACAGATATGAGTGTGGTATCAACCTTCTCGTCTAAGACTTGGAAAGACAGCAAAGGACAGATGATTCATGTCAACAGCTTTTAAACCGGAGAAAGTCTTACTGACACAAAAACCTATTTATATCCAACACGAGGCTACATTTCAAACTCGGTGAGTACTAAAAAGCTTCAGTGAAAAACAGCTCAAAGCTTTACTACCCAGACCCCTCAGTTTTCCTCTACAGGTGAATAAGTCTGAGCTAGCCGACGTTAAAATACAAGCAGGTTGCAGCTGTTTCTAATGCTGAGGGTTCAGTGGCAGCGGGGGCAGGACGCGGCCCTCCTGCTTAATGTTGTTTTACCCCCGTAGTGGTTAAATCACACACATGTGCATCACACACTCTCCCACCCACTCCTCCCTCCATCTTTCTCCCTCCTCCACCACATCTGAGCGAACTCGAGGTCCCCATGTATAAAACTGGAAGCCGCAGAACAACAAGTGTAAACTGTTCCAGAGAGGGGTGGAGGAGCAGTCAACAGTTTTTACAAGATGGAGGAAAACAAATAATAACTGATTTTATTCTGCTGACTCATATTGGCATCCTCTAATGACAATGAAAGTTGAAAGCTTTCTCAACAATCATTACCTTAAAGGAGAGTATTAGTCAAAAACTCAATACCCTGTCACCATATTTAAGAAGGGTCATGAGGAGATTACTGCATAACTTGAATTTTTTAAGGCATTTATGTCCAAAAGTACAGTAATTGGTCAAGTACTAGGTGATTATTATATTATATAACAGTGTGTTTTTTCGTGTCAGACTATTCTTTTTATGGGCTTTATTGGCGCTTAAACTCCTAGAAAAATACAAGCATGTTCCTGCTGTTACTGGAACCCGTGGCTGACTACGACCTGAGGAATGCCAGTGTGTTTGAATGTTGGGGATATTTTGGACTGGTCTGGTGAACGTAGTGTACGACAAGAGGTTAGAGCTGGGACAAAGCCACGATGTGAAAATCCAAATTCAGACTCAACCAAACAACCTTATTTGTTCATGTCGTGTGTTTTTAAGAGCAGTAACTTAATTTAAAAATGGTAACACCCAGCCCATGTCGGGTCGCACTTTTGGGAACATAAAAATAAAAAGTTGATTACTAATCTTCTTCTGTCTTAATACAGTATGTAAAATGAGCAAGGATATTAAATTAAAGTACATGATGTGCTAGAGAAGTCTCGTATTCATACTTAACATAAAATGTAGGATTTTAATTATTGAATAATCAGATTTAAAAATTAACTGACTAACTATTTTGTAAACCATTTTTACAGAAAAAACTGTGAACATTCTCTGGTTTCTTTAGTCCTCTATGACAGTGAACTGAATATCTTTGAACAAGAGGTATTAAAGAGGTTACCTTGGGCTGGGAAATTAGTAATCAATTCACAAAACAGTCGCTAATTATGATGATTTTAAGTAAAGTTCAGCTTGAAAATGGCCCATACACTTTTCTGTAGTCTGTTAGCATGAGGCAAAGGTTGAGGCATGTTGACACTTAACTGTAAAAGCTGATGATGGCAAAAGTACAGAGAGGACTCTCTGGACTCCATTTAAAATTATTACCTGAACTACGGCAGTTTTATGGTGTTACACAACTGGGAATGTAGTTGTGACTCTTATTATAAGGCAAGAGAAGTGACTGATAATGTTTTGGAAAGTATCTTGAAGCTGAGAAGCTCCAACAGAGTTGGGAAACGTTTTCAGGAGAAGCTCGGGGCTTAATTACAGAGATGGCGAAAAAGGTGAGGATCAAAGCAGCACTGTTCCTCTCTGTGGCATTCCTCTTTTCAGGCTCTGCCAAACAGGTCTGCCTCAGCAGGCACCGGCCTTAAGCTGACCAGAAAGTAGCCGGATTTCCAAGTCTGGCTGGAAGAGAGGAGAGGATGAAGAACATTCCTCCCCAGCCCTGTGTTATCACTTCCCCTTCACTAATGGCATAAATCGTGCGGCACAGCGGAAAGCAAGTGCCCCTGTGCCACGTCAAAAAAAAAGCACTGAGAGGAGA
The DNA here is from genome assembly GCA_023373845.1 of Nibea coibor. Taxonomy (NCBI): domain Eukaryota; kingdom Metazoa; phylum Chordata; class Actinopteri; family Sciaenidae; genus Nibea; species Nibea coibor. The sequence goes on along the minus strand of CM041717.1, from coordinate 23,188,050 downwards.
CAGGGGAAGCGTTTCAGTTCAGCTATGCACTTCTTCAGTGGTAAATATTTCATCTGTGGAGCTGGTTTCATCCGCTCTTTCCCTCTCTTCTCCTCTCTCTCATGTGAGGTTGTCTTCATGCCAGGTCGCTGAGTGCTTTCCACGGAAGAACAGAGCAATGGAAAAAAAACAAAAACCTTTCCATGATGCTGCTTAAATCCTCAGCTCCAAAGTGCAAGTGAACCGGATCATCTGCTCCGAACAAAAGTTACATACAACAATATGAAGTCATGTCTGATCCATGTAGTGTAGTGTTAGATAAGGATGAGACTTAGTGGAGCAGGTCTGAGCCACTTGCAAGGTTTTGCTCTTTTCCAATGTGCTGAATAATGTTTGTGTTATAAATAGAGAAATTTCAGACATGATATCATAGGTAAGACTGCACCAAGTTTAGTTTACTCTTCCCCAACCATGAAAACCAGAAAAAGAAGTCTACAGCCAGAGCGAGCTGCTCCGTCTGACTGTACTCTGAAAGTCAGACTGAATGCTAACATGTGCATGCTAACATCCTCACAATGATGTATGCTAATGTTTATCATATGTACCATAACGTGTTAGCTTAGCACTCAACACAAAGCTGAGGCTGATCGGAGTCTTGTTTGACAGACAGTGGCGCTTTGAGCTAAATACACATACTCACAATGACACACGCTAATGTTTATCATGTGCACCTTATTAGTTTAGCCTGTTAGCTTAGCATTAAACATAAAGTCCAGTTGAAGGTGATGGGAATGTTATTTGACATACACAGGACATACAGTGGTCCTTTCAACTAAATGCTAACATACTTAAAATGACACATGCTAACATTTGCCATGTTCACCTTATAGGTTTAGCGTGTTAGCTTAGCCCTAAACACAAAGTAAATACAAGGATGATGGGAATGATATTAGTTTAACATATACGGGACATATATTGGTGCTTCATGTCCGTATGCTAACATACTTAACATGACACATGCTAATGTTTGTCATGTTCACCTTATAGGTTTAGCATGCTAGCTTAGCATTAAACACAAATCACAGCTGAGGTTGGTGGGATTTTGACACATACATTGGTACTTAGTAAGTTAGCGGATATATGTACCAAATTCGACTTATAAGAGAAATATGATGAAAATGAAATAGATAAATAAATGTTCACTGCCAAGCTGCACACACATAAATCCCCCACTAAGTCAGGTGATCCTCCTTGTTCCCTCAGCTTACCACACAGATCATGGATGACGTCCAAGGATGAGGACCAGGAGTAGCGCTCTATCCCCACTTGGGTGAGAGAGGTTGGCAGTGCCTCCAGCTCATACGCTCCACGCTTCTTCCAGTACATGAACATTATGACTCCTCCGAGCAGCTGACGCTATATGCTAAATTAGTGTGTAGCCTTGTCTAAGCAACCCCATGACCCGCTCTCAAAAACATAACAATATGAACCTCTGCAGACAATCAATGCACGCTCCTCATCAACCATCTTTGTAACATAAATCCTGCCAACTCGGCTCAACTTTCAACTCTGCCAACTGCCGGCACCTGCACGATTACCTCATCCAGCTAAACCTCCAAACACTTCGCTTTGAACCTTCTGTCCAAGTCTGATTCTGCTTCGAGGCCGGTCCAAGTGAGCAAACAGACTTCCCCTCAAGTATAATCCATTAGAGCTCCAGGGGACCACATTATTGATTCTGAACCTGGAGTAAGCTTTACTGCTGCCATCCAGGTTTTTAACAGGCAACTTTAAAGCAGGTAACAGGTGATATAACTGACCACACTTCTTTCCACGAAGAAACACTCAACTCTGATGCCTCTCTAGATTTGTCAGATCTCCGCTAATCATCCTCTGAAAGCACCCCACCAAATGCTACCCTCTTCTAATCCATTTAACGGAGCTATTCCTGATTAAAGTACAGACTCCCAACTCCAGAAAGGTGCAAACTTATCGCCGCCGGCAAGTAAAATATCCTCTGCTGTCGCATTTCTCTCAGCCTCGACTTCCATCCATGGCAGAGTTTCTCAAACTGTACAAAACTTGTGTGTGTGTGAGAGTGTGTGAGAGGCGAGCTCCTCATGTTAAAGTCCTGTGTAGGATCTCCTGGCGATAGGGGGGCTTTCTGCCCACACCATCAAGACAAGTGTTGTATTCATGCAGAGGTGAGATGCATGCTGGGACAGGCAATCTGGGCCAATGGCTTTTGGACTGGGTGACACAAAGATCTCTTTTAAACCTCCTCCTACATGCAGAGGGGACTTTCTTTATGTTTTGCGCAGAACTGTAAAAGGCTTGACATTTTTCCACATTCATTAGTGCCCGCGCCCTTTATGTCTCCTCAAAGATTTATTCCTTTTTTATGAATGCGCCGGCTCTGTGATGACTGAGCTCAGTTATTTCTGTGGAAGTACAATGCACACATTGGCCTCTTAGTGATGAGAACACCAAATGACCCATTATCGGACGCTCATCTGAGACAATTCGCTCCACTTCTGCAACATCTTGAAGGGTTAAACCAACATCTAGTTCGATATCTCGAGTTGAGGCATAATATTTTCCCCCCGGTGCAGCTTGAAGACTGATGCACTGCTATTACGCGTCTAAAATGGGAGAAGAAATACTGTGAGAATGTGCTGCACCGGCCGGGGGAAGGGAGGGACGTTGTCACACACACACACACAGCGACCCACATGTCCAATTTTGGGATAAGAAATTAGAGGGTAGGATGGGAGCCGGTTTGCTGCTCAGCTCTGGGCTTTGCAGACATATGGTAATAATCTGAAGCAGCTTTGAGCACGCGGCTTCCCTTTTAATGAAGAGAGCAGTCGTGCGGCATGAGAACCGGGCTGCACATACAAGGACCAATTTCCACCTACTGCAGAAACAAAGAGGGAAGAGGGGAAGGTATTAGACCGCCTCGCTTTCATCGCCATCCATCTGATCGGCTTTTTATTAAAAAGATGCTTTTTTAACCTGTTTCCATGACGGCATCAGCACTGACATCTAAATGCATCTTTATCTGAGCTCATGCTAAAAGAATCTGGGCTACGAAAGAAAATGTATAACATTAATTCAAGAATGGACTCATTGATGGTCATGACCAGGATGTAGCTGAATGTACGTTCTCCACCAGAGTTCAGATAGCAAGTTTTGATGATTTAAAGGAACACTGCAGCAATTTAGTTTTGCACTTTTAGAAAAACTCACCGGCCGTGTGACAGATAGATATTCTGACTTTCACTCCCTGGCATAAGTCAAGCTAAAAAAAACTGCAGTTCCTCAAACGGCCACTGGAGGCCGGCTACAAAAATGAGCCAATCTCCGTAAGCCACTATATTCAAAATTCACTTCACTCCACGTGCCCATTTTTAGATTAGCAGGGAGCCGCGGAGGCAGGACCATGAGTGACATCATGGATACTACATCCATGTTTCATACAGTCTATACGCACTTTTCATTAAGAGTAAACTGAGTGCACCTTTAAATGACTCGGAGTTTGTGATCACACCTGCATGGGACGTTCTAGTCCATCTAAGAATAGAAAAACACGAGGCTGAAGATTTAGCGTGAGGCACAGCTGCTTTTGACTTAGATAAAGATGATAACGTTTTCCAAATGTTGCATCAGGCAGTTGATCGGTGGTCAAAGAACCTCTCAGCAGTACAATCCTGAACAGAACCTCAACCACTTCTCTGATGCCAGTGTACACTGTGTAATGGCTCAGTAAGAAAGATGGCCGCTGTGGACCTCGTGGCAGTGTGTGGAGCTGTAGTGCTATAAAGAAGACGGAAAGCGCTGCTCAGTCTGTTGTTAGCTTCAGTATTTTACAGAAAGGCTTCGATATTAAAGGAATAGTCTGCCATTTCAGTAGACAGACATATATACTTATTAAACCTAATCATAACCAATCAATACCACTCTCCTTTCTGTACTTTAAATATGATGATTTGTAGTTTTACAAAGGGATATTTACAGGACTATGTACGCCCGGCTTGTAAAGCTGTCGCTCTCTGCTTACAGTTTTTATGCTAAGCTAAGGTAATAGCTCCTGGCTGTGGCTTCATATTTATGGGACAGACATGACAGTAGTAGTCAAACCTGTCCACACGCCTGTATATCTGAGCCCTTTATTACAAACAGAATTATAACAAAAGCTAATGTTGACTTAACGACCACTAATTTGTTTGAGCACGACAGAAATAACTCCTGTGTGTGTGTGTGAGTGTGTGTGTGTGTGTGTGTGCCAAGCATGAATGAACTGGCTCCTCAACAGAATCACACTCACTGAAGTATTAATGGTGTGTTGAGAAATGAGTGTGTGTGTGTGTGTGTGAGAGAGAGAGCGGCTGCAGTACGACATGACTGTAAATGAGCCTGTTGGAGTGTGTGTGTGTGTGTGTATGTTCGTGTGCGTGTGTGCTGTTGGGAAAAAGAAGTGTGTGAGCCAGAGTGTTGACAGAGGGAGTGCAGTTGAAGGCTTGTGCGTGCCCATGTGGAGGAGGTTTTGGGTTATATTTAGAAAGGTGGCCCATCAAACGGGCCGACGTTAACCCTTCACCAGCAGACTGAAGAGCGGGAGTGGTTTAAAAGTTCTGTGTGAATCCTCTAAAAAGGGAAAATATGCATAACATTTAGATCCATTTCAGTCTCATCAAAGAGCCGCCTGAAGAACTTCTTCCAGCCAGACTGCCTGTATGTGCATCGTGTGCAGTGGGTGGTACAGCCTGTGCCTGGTAGTTTATTCATCTGCATAACTAACATCTACTGCTAACGAGAGCACGGCCGAGCGAGCAGCTGTGAGGCTCTGCTTAGACGACTGAGAGCTCCATGTCAAAATGATGCTGATGGCCAACAGAAAATTGATCTGCATCTATTTTGACAACTTTTTATTCATTTCACATTTCCAACAAACTTTAGCTTGCTCAAGTTTCTCCAATGCAACAACTTCTTTGTTCACTCTGTGTAAGTGTGCGCTGAATATCTTTTAGGTGTGACGTTTGAACGTTCGATGCTTCGTTGCTTCAGCTAGAATGTGTCGCAGCCGTGCCTGGAGTGTGTGAATTGTTAGCTGTGTGTTGGAGGTAGATAAAAGTTGAGGTTTCTCCTGAGGGGAGCACGAATGTCCAAAGCCAAATTTCTTGATAATCCAATAGTTGCCACGTTACAACCAGCAAGATTTTAAATCTAAGAACGGGTTGGGGACGTAAATTAGAATATAACAACACAGCAGGTATATTTATCATTCTAATGTTCTCTTTTCATGATAACATAAAGGCTGATATCAAGAAGAAGCTGCGAGAAGAAGAAGGCGTGCAGGACCGTCCCCACTGAGTGAATTACTATGAGACGTCATGTAATTTAACTGTCCATCCTTAAACCAGCAGTTCACAGGGACAAACAACCACTCTTCAACTTGTTGATATGAATAATCCCATAATTGAAACAATCTGCTTAAAATTGCAGAGGGGGCTGCATTTGAGAAGCCAATAACAGAGTCAACAGGAATCAAAAACACTTATTCCATGAAAGTACAGTTATTGTCAAGTGGAAGGCTGCAATACGCATAAACACTCATTTAGCAAGGGTGGAGGTTATGAATGTGCAAGGACACATTCAGAGATAAACATATTCTGTTAGGTCTCTTAAGTTAAAGTTGTGTGTGCATGTGTGTGTGACCTTAGCATAGCCCCTTTACTTATCTGCTGCACAGCAGTGAGGAGCAGCAGCTCATTGTTGGTCTGTTTACAACACGAAGCCTGAAGGGTGACAGACGATGTGGATGGGTTTGTATCATATTTAATGATCATATGCGAAGATAAACGCTGACCATTAGCCAAATATAGAAAGGCTGCATGTGTTTAAACTGACCCCGCACGCAAATTAAATGAAAATGCAAAGCAGAGCTTGCTCTCTATCTGATGATGCAAACAAGCAGAGAGTAGGACGGGGACAAAGAAGACCCCTCAGGCTGAGAAAAGAAAGCACATCATCTGAAATGTAAACCCAAAAAAACATGTCCACTGTTGTGAAGCCGTGTCTCACAAAAAAAGAGAATAACAGCCATACAAAGTGTCGAGAATGGGAGTAATAAGAGCCCAAGTGTTAAGAGTAGTAGAACAGCCTCAGCTTCTGTTTACTATCAGCCATTTCCAAGCGTACTGGGAGTCTTTTGTAAGAGAGAGAGGGATGATGGGAAAGGATACGGGGGTGTTGGCCTTCAGCTATGAGCATGTTTATGACTTCACTTGTGAGTGAAAACACAAAAACCTGTTATATACATGTTTGTGACATTCACCCGTCTCTGTCTATGGAGGTATGAAGCTATAGCCAGGAGCTAATTAGCATAGCTTAGCATAAATACTGGAAGCTTGGTTGTGTCCAAGCTAAAAGATACGCCTACCAGCAGCAGTAAAGGTCATTTATTAGCCTGGCACATCTCATTTGTTTGATGTGTACACCGATCAAAACGTTGTGGTTTTTAGGGGAGGCTACCTGCTCTAATTTCTTCCGGGTGCAATGATTTCCTAAAATCGCTAAGATAAGATAAGCTAAGCTAAGCTAAGCTAAGCTAAGCCTTTTTCCAGCACCAGTAAATGTCATTTATTAGCATGGCATATCTCATTTGTGTAATGTGATCAAAACGCTGTGGTTTTAGGGGAGGCTACCCGCTCAAATTTTTCCAGGTGCAGTGACTTCCTTGAGTCTTCTATGCTAAGCTATGCTAATCGCCTGCTTGTCTCAGCATCATACAGTACTTAACCAGGACAAATCTGAGAGTGGTATTGATCTTTTCTGGAAAAAACCAAATTAAGCTCACTAGTACAACTTTGCCTTTGAAATTACACCTATGTAACTTCTTTTTTATTCGTGTTTTAAGTTTAACTGAAGAATTCCAGCAGTTGGTTGATAATATTTGAAGTCTGAAGTCTTGAAATTAAAATTTTTGTGTCACATGACCTTTACATGCTCCCTGCTGTAGTAAAAGCCACACACAGGAAGGTGCGATACAGAAAGGATGAGATGTAAGGAAGGAAATTCATTTTCTGTCCATCAGAGTCGGTGCAGCAGGGCTTGCTTTGTTTTGAACTATAGTTTGAAACACATATCACATTCAACCAGTGGAAAAAAACAACCTGCATCGAGAGGCTGACCAGTATTTACTGCAGGACATGAAAAGGCAAACTTGCAGTTTCTGAGCCAGTTTGAGCCACGAAAAAAGTTATCACAGTCTGGTGAGTTGGTGACAACAAACTCAAGGTCGTCGTGCAAAAAAGATATTAAGATGAGTTACAACACGGTTCATGAAGTTCGGGTGAGTATTTTCGAGCAGATGGAGACAAGAGAGAAAAACACAAAGCAGAGCGAACTGTGACCCCGGGCGCCATCAGGAAGAGGCAGAAGTGCAAAGAGTGGAAAAGAGAAAGGAAATTACTGCCGGGAAAAAAACAGAACAATGGAAAGAGAGTCTGAAGAAGGAAGCATGAACTGTAACAAGCCACGAGCCAGGCAGAAATCACTAACACACACACAGAAACACACACCATGGCATACACGCACCCTGATTACACCAGTCTAGTCAGGATCAAGTGTTGCAGCAGGAAGACTAGACGCTCCAAATGTTCCCTCATTCTGTGAAACACTTTCACCACGAGGTCCATTTAGAAGCTGTCGATCATACTGCATGACCTTCATCAGCAGATGCTACTAAATGGACCCTGTGCTGACATGATCTTTTTTTTTAATGCAACACCAACCAGATCTCCATAAAACGGCCAAAAATTATATAATATAATTCCATGCAAACTCCCTCAGCTGATGAAGTTCATGAGGTGTGACTGAAAGCTCCAGAACAGTTACTAAAAGGACTGCAGAGAGACTGTGACGCTGTTCAAGAGTTAACTTTTAACGGGACTTAAAGCCGACATGGACGAGAGGTCTTTAGTGCTCAAAAATAATGGAAATGTGACTTGTGATAAAATCTACATAAGAGCAGCTACTAAATGACCCTAGTGATGAATTAGTCTTGTAAAGTGGCTGCAAGCTGGACTTGAACAGTATTTTTGTGGAGGCAACTCCCAAAACAAGTCAGTAGATTTTTCTCTGATAACTTTGTTGGCATCTACAGATGAAGATCATGTGATCTGATCAAAAGCTCCAGGAACAGCTGCTCAATGGACTTAACTGCTGCTGCTTTCAAGGTCAATACTAAACTTTGAACCTCTCCTTTAAAACCAACACAGGGGAGAAATCCTTCAAGTGCTACGACAACAAAAAACTAGAAGAAGATCACCTGACGTGACCGAAAGCTCCAGAACAGTGACTGGATGGATTATAAGATACAGCTCTGCAGCTAAAAGAGTGAAACCAACTAAAACACATTCAGGAAGTCATGAAATTAATCCAGAGCATCTCAACACACGGCCGACAACTTTAACAACTTAAACAGTTCAAAGAACTTTTTTAAGTCCTTGTTTTTTGGGGGTGGTGGACGGAGACCAGACAAGACATCTGGTCTCAGATTAGACCAGTGTGTTTAAGACAGGCTTAAGACTCCGGTGGCCTGGAACATTGAAGGGATCCAGACTCAACCAATTAAGGCTGCTAGACGTTAACTCCATGCTCACTGTACGAACCTGTGAACTGCCAGGACTGCGTACATCACATATGTAAAGCCTCCAGGGGAGGGAGAGAGAGCTCAAAAACTGGAGGTTACAGCTAAAATCATAAGTCAGGTAACCGGCTGGTGGACTGATCAGTGACAGTTTTGATAATTGTGAGTAATTTTGTAAAGCAAAAATGGTAAATACTCATCTTAAATGTGAATATCTGTTATTAACTCATGACTGAGACTTTAAATATTAGTTGTAGAGTGAGAAAAGTCTAAAATCTTCACTTTAATTTGAATTGCCAGCTGACATTGGAGGGATACACACAATAAACAGTGTTAGGTTCGAGATTTTCTGAGTTGTTGGAAGCCCCCTTCGTCCTGAGGAGAACTTCAGATCGGAGTGTACTGTCCTGATCTGCCTCCAGCTGGGATAATTGCTCAGGTCACTTGCCAAATCCAGCCATTTAACTTTGAAGAGTGGAGGAGGAAGGAGGGAAAAAACAAAGATCTGCTGGTGACCTGAGGATCAAAGTCATGAGAGCTCCCCCCTTTCCATGCGAGCGCAGAGAGCTGCATGCAGGTGACTCATTGTGAGATGATCAATAGGTGTTCATGAATTTTTACTTACTGAGTCGTAATCTGAGACCGAGCCAGCTCCTTGGTGGCGATTTGTGCAGGACTGAGTTCATGGTCCACTTGTTTGGCACCATCTATGCATGCAGTCCCTCTTGAAGAAGCTCCTCTGGTGTGCAGGGCTCAGTGCTAATCACCCAGCAATGTTTGATTAGCAGCCTTCTCTCATATTCTTCCCACGGTGTGCGCTCTCAGCTCGGTCGGGATCCGCTGCTGTTCGGTCGGTGTCGAGCACAAAGCTGCAGCTCACATCACGGTGCATGCACGGAAAAGAGTGTCCGAAAAGCATCCCTCGGTTTCCACACAATGAAAAGTTAACGCGGGTCTAAATAATAACACGGCTGCAGAGCTGGACGCCGTGCTTTAAGCTGTAAACGACCTGTTGCTGGCTGCACACATGCGATAAAAAAGAAAAAAAAATCTCCTCGACGTCCCAGCGAAAAACGTCTGGTGGTGGTGGCGGTGAAGCTCGCTCGGTGTTAGCCGGAAAAAGGTTACGCAGACGGGGGTGAAAACCCGTCTTCAGTGGCGCTAAAGCGGCAGATAAATGGATGCAGTTCCTTCTGTTAACTTTCCACGACGCGCCGCCGAAGTTGAACACAACATACTGTCCGCCGCTTCGTCTCGCCGCCCTCCCCGATCAACCATCGGCTGCCCATTCATTCAGACAACCTGGATCCACAAAGACTCGATGCAGTTTGTCTCCGTCTGCCGTCGAGTGGCGCAGTGTTTCAGCTAGAGGCGCCAGAGCCACCAGTCACCGAAAAACACACACACAAGCAGGGGGGTACTCACTTTGTGACCCCCCAAAATATGGATCATGTCGGCAAATTATATATTAAAACAGTCCAAAAATATTAAAGATTTATCCACATTTCGTTTTTACCTCTTAAATAGAGTGAAAAGACACAATAAACTGACATTTATGGCAGTTTTTCCAACAGTAACTGACACTAACGGTCCTGGAACAACGACCGTTACTAGCATGTTTTAGCCGTAGTTAGCTAGTGAAGCTAACGGCAAACTTAACGAATTTGTTGAATTTCCAGTTTATGCTTTAAAGTTTCTAGTTGGTTTAATTTTAATATGAAAGCAAAATACATAATATAATGTCAATACTACTACAATGCTTAAATATTTATTATATATGTAAAAGATTTAGAAATAAAGGAATTAGCTAGCCATAGTGTACGCTAGTTAACCCCTGTACACTATTTAAGAATATATAAGAATAAAATATAGTTTAAATGTCATTTATTCAATCTAATTTTGGATGGTTGAATGTTTAGTATAAAACCTGTAGGTTGACATCAGGTTTATGCTTTAGTGTTTTTATTTTCAAACAGTATGTTTCACTTCTACAAGTGGAAAGGATTTAAGTTTGACAAATGCACATCTAACAGAAGTTTGACTGTAGCCTCTGGAGTATAAACTGAATAAAGAACAGGAGTCATTGTTTTAAAGTCTGATATACTCTTGGCTCCCATCACACAGTGCATGTTCCAGTCCAAAACAGGTATTTCCAACGTAAACTGGAACCATAATGACATTATTGCCTTTAGAAATAACACTTTACTACTATTGGTTGCCAGTTGGGAACCAGAAATATGCACTATTAATATTCAGTATTGACTGACATTCAGGGCCTTTATATGGATCTGAATTTATGGCCCTGACCTGAGGAGGGGCAGAGTCATAAAATCTAGTTAAGACCTAAGTCCAAAATATTACTACACACCACACTGATCTAACCATGATGACATTATTTATTAAAAAAATGCAATCCATCCATTCAAGCCTAAATATGCCGTGTATTTGTGAACTGCACAGGAGGGTTTGCGCTGTTTGTTTGGGAGGGAGGTAACAAGTAACAGTGGCACACATGAAGCATTTATTGCCAATACCAGGCTTAAAGTTTGCAAATAAATCCAAAAGGGGTGGATGAGCTGCATCGTCCGTTTTCTCCTTGCCTGTTCTAGAACAAACAATAATTTAAGCTCGCGTTCTGCGCTGAAATGCCTGTCACAGATGTGTGTTGTTATTTCCGATTGTTTAGGTCCGTGCAGACCGTCTAGTGGCACCTCCTGCAGCGCTCTCTCGTTTGCATGAGGTCTATGGGAAAACATCTGACCTGACAAAGCCAAAACAATGACTCTGCCAAAATGTAGCTGTGTTGTGTTTGTCTGCTCCCCACCCTCAATAAAGAGGCGGAGGAGGGGGGGAACAAGCGAACAAAGAAAAAGCGAGGGGGGCAGAGTTAGGGATGTTAAAACAGCCCACTTAACAAATTAGCAATTCTTCACTGCGTGAGTGAATGTTTACGACCGAGTCCTCCTTTAATTCTCCCAGTCAGATAATTTGAAGGTCAGTCTGGATGCACTCACAAGATGCTTCAGTTGAGGTTAGTCATTTCTTAAATGAGTCTTATTTTGAAGCATTAAAGATATTCAGTATTACAGGCCAGTGTTTTAACAGATTTTATTGCAGTTTTCCTGCCCTGGAGACTTTTTTTCTAAGCGAACATCTGCTGCTAAAAATCTCACCGTACATTTGCCGCCCCCTAAAGGCTGAAAAAGTAGCACCAAAGAAGCAAATTTGTATCTTTTATATCCCACAAAAGGCCTACGTAAGAAATCGTAAACATGTTGCATTTAGAAAACAAAAGAAAAAAAAAAAGACCTACAGGTACAGTAGCACTATTGAGTCCCTTTTGCACGATACCAAACAGTTAGCGATAAAAATAGAATTTCAGTAAAACCTCGAACTGGCATCAAAAACACAATACTGACAAAAATGGGCTCGGTTCTTGTGTAGATCCATCGAGACGTCACGTGAAGGATCCCTCCTTTACTCCGCCCTGCGCTCTTCTTTACGTGAATGTTGGGTATAAGCATAAACATCATGAAAAGTCCTGGCAGTGGGGATTTTGCCCAATAATACAGCTGTCTGATTGCATACTGCGCTAGCCTGGCTGAAATCTACATGGATACATAATTATATGACAAAAAGCACTTGAAAGCAAGAGAAGCACAAAAGCTTGAACAAAAGTGGATTTCCGTTTAATGTCTGGCAGGTTTTTTTGTGTTCATTTGCAGCTTTGGAATGCCACCTACAAAGAAAAGACACCATGACAAGAGCTCAAACTACAAAGTGTGATATTATTGTCCATGACAAGAAAATAAATTCCTTCACAGCACCATCGAATGTACGTACAGTAGGAGGTTGTAAGATATGGTGAGAACACCCAGGGTCCAGTAAACAGGAAGGCAGCCGTCTCCCTCCTGCAGAGTCTCTGTTAGCGGCCGCTCCGATATACAAAACTGCCCGGCTCAACCTCAGGTCTGTACATTCAAAGGCCAATGCTGACTGGTTCGGCGCGATGCACCAGTCTAGAACAGTAAAGGGCAATAAACCGATGCTGTGCAGTGAATGTCATCACTTCCCCATTTGACTGGGCCTCGTCATTCCCTTGAAGACTCGCAGCTTTCCTGCACCGGTGACTTCGAAATTGTAGTCTGTGGTGACGTAGGGCTTCTCTCCTTCAAAGCCAGACTGAAACAGAGACGGACGCAGCGTGAGACAGATGTTTGTGTCCGACTTTACATGCTAGAGCAAAGAGAACAAGTTCATTTGAAGTGTATCGTGTGTTAAAAGAACAGACCTGTGTTGTGAGGATGCAGGAAGGCAGCGATATGGCACCCAAGAGGAGACAGTTGACCTTGCGGAGGATGGAGGGATCTACAGGCGTCAGCAGAAAGTACAGACCTCGCGCCATGTCAACACCTCGAAGCACACCTGGAACACAGCGATATGTAAATGCACTGAGATTCAGTTTAAACAGCAGTTAAAGGATCAAACTACGAGGTGTGGCAGGATCACGTACCAAAGCCCACACATGGGCAGATGGGTGCCTGCGACAGCATGACGGGGCCCCCTCTGCTGGTTACTTTCTCTCCCAGGCAGCAGAGTCCCACCAGACTGGCATTGGCAGCATAGAACATGTGACTGGGCACGACCTCGCAATGGGTCACACCTAACGCCACGGCTGTGTGGGGCACCTACGGACCAGAGGGAGAGCGGTTAGGTGCTTTTGTGACATGATTCAGATATGTTTCAATTCTGTGCACAGTTTGGAGCTTCTATCATGAAGTCATGATACTGTACCTGGTACGGGGTGAGGCTGTGCAAAGGTCTAACTGGTCCAGGGTCAGGAGACTGCAGCTGACTCAGGTAGGCTAGCAACGACAGCTCTCTGTGCTCATTCGTGCGCTGATGTTTCCTGTCAAATGCACCCAAAGAAAGTGATGTCATAATCACAGTTTTTACAGGGTTTCCACAACTTCTTAAACTTCAAATTCAAGGACTTTCCAGGCAAACTTCCCCCAGATTTCTTTCCAAAAACTTTCAAGGCCTTAATTTTATTCCATAGCGTTGTACTTACGCTGTCCCCTGGCGACCCACTCCTTGAAACTCTGACTGTACGATGAGATGAGTGTAACTTCTGGGGGGATTGTGGCTCTCTGTGAACTCGTCCATGGCGGTCTGGGCGGGCGGGTGCGTCTGGTGCCCGTGTGCTGTCCTCAGAAACTCTGGCGTGAGGGCGGGACACTGGGTGACGCCGCCGTGGCCGAGTTGGACGACGTGCGAGAGCGGGAAGAAGCGCATCATGTCCACTAGCAGCTGAAATCCAAACCCTGTGGACAGCCCGGAAGAGCACACATTCAGACACTGTTTGAAACCAGCACATCTGAAGTTCTTAACTGCTGTCAGAGTGCAGCCTGAGCTGACCTTTGACCCAGCCCATGGTGTTGATAATGACGGGAGCCTCTCTGCTCTGGGAGCGTCTACGCCACAAGGACTTAAGGGATTCCAGGTAGCGGTCTAAGTCCGACTCGCATGACGACTGGCCGTAGTAGATCATGTGCTCCGGTGTGCACTGATGTGTGAAAGGAGGCCCTGAAAAATAACTCAACTTAAGTCTGCTAATCCCATTTTACACAAAAAGTACAGGATCAACACACAGGGGGAAAAACAGGTGATTAATAAAGAACAGAATTTCTCAAAATTAATTTTGAAGTTAGTTGACAGGAAGTCTGTCTCACCTCTTAATGGCAAGAAAGAGAGTCAGTGCATTTCCCAAAACATTGAACTATTCCTTAATACACTTATTACTTCCAACATAATCTAAGAAATGAAGCACAAAATGATGAAAGACGAAATAATAAGATGTAACGTGAGCTAACAAGAGGATAAAACGTACCCAGAAGTGGTTCTCTGACCGTCGACAAAGAAAGGCAACCAGCAGGAGTGAACTCTGTTTGACCGAGGTCACCTTCCAAATAATCTACACTCGTGGTGCTACACACACACACAAATATACACATTCAGTTTCCCACCAAAAAAGACCATATATATATTCTTGCATATGAATATAAAAATATGACAAAATATCAGTTTACATTTAATATACATAGATGAGAACTTACTGGTTTAGTAAGGTATTGATGAGAATGCGGATAAATGTTGACTTGCCAACATTCTTGGCACCACACACCAAAATAACTGCACAACCATCCATGTCACCTGTGAACGAAAGACAAGTGCCTGATAATTTGCCATCAGATGGGAGCGTTGTGTTTGTGCAGCCATGATCAGACATGGAACAACATTCAGTGACGCGTTAAGAAGTGAATGACGTGAAGGAACAAGAGTTATGTCTGTGCTGGATATTTACGAGAGATGCAACAAAGGTAACAACAGTCCAGTCCAGCCCACTGGCTGACTTGCAGAGAAGTCATTAATCCCAATATTTCAATAAAATGCACTGCTGTTCTTGATTTGTCCACTGGAGGTCACACTGTCCTAATGAAAGCAGCCCCGTGCTGGATACAAAGCTCTCACACGCTTATGTAAACACGACTGTCGAGCATCAGCTACAGTTCAAAATGTCTTACAGAGTGTCGGTGTGTCCAAGAAAAGCTGACTCTGAATGTGGTTATTGATGAGTTTGACTGTCACAGAGGAGATCCTTGAGTCAGAGCTAATGACAGACACAAAAACAGCCACAGACGTTTTCAGCTCTCTCGTTGGAGTGCTGCGCGGTGACAGCTTAGAGGCTAGAAGTTAAACCAGAAGCAGACTGTAAAATGCTGCTTTGGAGGATTTTACACCGTGACCAGAACAAAAAACAATGAATGTGCAATGTACTTGTACTTCTTTACACTAATAAAAATGGGAACAGTGTGGTGCTGTTGTTATTTATAGATTATTACGCAGTTGCTCTGTGTTATGTGGCCCTGAAACAAAAGTGAGCTGAACACCTCAAGCCCACACAAGAGACCGACACATAAAATCGTCATTATATTTGCATAACACGGGTAAAAGGAAAGTACCTCTGCAGGCGCTGACCACCGTGTTGAGAGCTTCTCTGTAGCTCTTTGACATGTTCAGGCCTTCGATGTTGCTGACAAGGGGAACCATTCCCAAACCATTGAGTGGAGTGTCAAGAACAGCTGACATGAGTTCACTCTACAAACAAGCAGAGATTAAAAGCTTCTGTCAGACCTATACATGAATTATGCTAACGTTCTAATACAAATTCAGTGTAGTTTGAATATTGATGGTGGCTTCATGTCCAAATATCAGTCCACTCACCATCGGGGGGCTGAACAATTCACTGAGATCTGTGAAGCTTGTCAGAAACCGTGTCAGAGGTGTCTCCATGGGCTCCAGAAGGATGACCGAGGAGTTTGACGTGATTCTTTTTAGCAACCTCTTCCGTGACGCTGCACAAAGCACATTTAAAGGAAATAAAAATAAAGTCAGTACACTAATAAAAACACTAAACACACAATAGTTAGATTACGTTCTGCTATGTTTACCTGGTGGCAGGTACTTTCGGAGGATGGGTAACACCTCCGATCTGTCATCTCTGGTTTGATCAGAGCTTTGAAGCGCTCTGATGGTCAGAGGACAGTGTGAGGCTGGAGAGAAGAGTGGATATGACTCCTGGCCTTCTTCAATGGTGAACCCCATCACTTCTACCCGCCCATACAGACAGGTTAAAAAGCACTTCCCACGGAAACACAGGGTCTGCGGGAGAGTTATGTAATGCTTAGTCATAAAACTGGTACAAAATATGTCTTAACTGTTGGCAGATCTGTCTTGAAGCATACCTGATCCTTCTGCATGACGAGCACCGCATGGTTTTGTTGATCATTCCTCCCTGTGCAGTAATGGAGAGACTCTCCCTCCAGCCTACCTGGCTTTACATCTTCCAGGTCACCTGAGGTGTCCAAGCCGTTCCCGTGGACAGACTGGGAATACTCCTTCCACTCCTGCGAGTCATTTGAGTCGTTGTCCATCAAAAACGCCGAGCTCCCATTAGCCTGCACGTTGGATTTCTTCACTGCAGACTGAGGAGTGTTTTTCTTGAAGTCAGTGATAGATTTGGCCTTTTTCTTCAGTCTCTTGACGGTGGGTTTTTTCTTCACGGACACCTGATGCTCCTGGATCATCCTGGCCATGACAGGACTGGAGTTGAGCTCTGAGGAGTTGATGGGAGGCCTGCACCGTTTGCCCCTCACATCCTTCCACTTCTGAGATCTAGCTCGACTCTTTACCTGCGTGGTTTTGTTCACTTTCATGATCAACTATTATTCATGTGGGGATGGATTAAAAAACAAAACAAAAGCGGGGCGCCTGTAATGAGAAATGCAAGACAATTAGCACCTGAGAGGACAGGTGTAGCTCCATTCACTATTGCATTCTGCCTTGTTTATTTTAAAAACATATTAGCCACAGCTAGCTTCATTTTGCAAGACAATAGTGATGAGCCGTTGAGTGACTGTAGTAAAAGGAGCAGCATTTGAACCCATTTCAAAAATTTTGAAAACACAAAGGCAAAATTTTTCAAAAGTCAACAAAAGTCAAAACAAAAGTCACAACCTTCACAAACACATGAAAACTGTACATCCAACAGCCAAAAGCTGTCCTTTTAAAAAAGTTTTTATAGGTGTTTCTATCTGCTTTGTGTAAAGTGGGTCTACAAGCATGTTAGCGCATTCATTGGGTCTGTAAACACAATGAAAACAAATGGCAATAGCAATTTATTCATATTTTTAACTTTTGAATGCCTCAGTACAATGGATGTATTGAATATATACATGAGATATGTGTACACATACAAATCATAAGTCAAATCAGTTTGAATTATGAAAGAA
Organism: Nibea coibor; assembly: GCA_023373845.1. NCBI lineage: Eukaryota > Metazoa > Chordata > Actinopteri > Sciaenidae > Nibea > Nibea coibor. The sequence continues at coordinate 23,170,566 of CM041717.1, read as the reverse complement.
AGTGGTAACATGAAGAGCCAATTTGGAGTCAAATGATCTGACTCCCAAAAAAGAACCGAACTTCCCATCACGACACCATGAGCTAGCTCACACACATATCTTGTAGGTTAGTTTCTAAACATGTGAGGCTAAACAATGCACATAGAAACACAAAGCATACGATACAAAGAGGAAGCAGCTATCAGCAATGTGTATTTTAAATAGTTAACGTGAAGGTAACAGAGGTAGCGTCACCTGTCACAGCTCCCTAAAACGAACCGAACTTCCCATCACTACAGGACAATCCGATAGCAACCATGAACTAGCTCACACATACATGTCTTGTAGGTTAGTTTCTACACATGTGAGGCTAAGCAACGCATGTGTGAACACAAACACACATACACACAAACATCAGCAGTGTGTGTTTTAAACCCGGCGTGAAGGAAACAGAGCTAACGTCACCTAAAAGAACCGACAGCTAACTGCTAGCTGATGATAAAAACTTACCCCCCGCTGCTGAGAGACAGGACAGAGCTGCACAGGTGACCTTATAGGATTGGACCAACTGGATACAGTTTATAAATCAGCTAAAATGAAGCCACGGAGCCGGACAAGTGTTACTACAACAGCTGTGCTAGCTGGTTAGCTTAGCGTTACATGTGTGAGCCACCAAACAGACGCCGCTTCCAGATGGTCGACGATGAGCTTACCCGGAGTGTAACTATTATTGACGACTAGGATGTTATGCCAAACTATTACGGAGTTACTGTGTTTACACGCGGATTTAAATGAACAAAAAAAAGCAACGTGGCCACAAATAGTAAATGTTTTTGTAGCTATTTTATTCAATATATATTATTTAATTTAGATGTTTAACAATGGACAACACGCGTTTATTCCGGAGTTCGGGGGTAAACAGCGTCACATCCTGTTTCCTTTTGCAGTTTTTTTTAGGGGCCTACAAGAAACGAAAAGAAGATACATGCAGCGACTGTTTACAGTAAGTTACACACTTCAGGCCCTCGATTAATTAGTTAATTAATTGTTTTTTTAATCGACACCTGCAGATGTGAGTGTCGGCCGTGAATGCAGCTGTCGGGTGCGGCGTGCCTGTCGTGCTAAGGGAGCGTCTTAAAATATGTGCGAGGAAATAAACGTCGAGGTGCGTAGGTAGCAAGGGGTTTGCGATAATTTAAAGAGAAGCAGCCTCGGGCTGCAGAAACGTGATCAGGAGAAGTGTTTGGACTTTTTATTTGAAGCATCATAAACACATTTAACGCGGCAGCGATCACTGACTCAGGGGTGATGCAGTTAGCACTTCACCTGACGCAAGTGATGATGATGAGGATGATGATCAACACCTATTTAAAATATTTACTTTTTAATATTGTGAAATAACGAATTAATGCCTCTATAAAATAGCATGATAAAGTATTAGCAGCCACATATTACACACAAATGTCCACAGATAGATACTTTATCGATCTTTATCGGAAATTTAGGAATCCAATAGCAGCATGAGAGAGTAAACATATATTACAAGATTAGACTATTAGACAAAGATACATTTGAATTTAAGCAAAAATACAAATAGAAATAAGAAATAGAGATGAGAACTATATCTAGTCTTAAATGAGACTGTAGTCGAGTTATCTAATGTTGCAACTAATGCCAGTTACTTATTTATTCACAACTTTGGCCGTAAAATGATAAAACTTGCTCATCACAATCTTCTAAACTCTTGAAATTATTTGTTTTAATTGACTGTCAGTCCAAAGCTCAAAGATATTCAGATTTTAATCACATAAAAGCTGCAGGAACTCATTTTTCAGAAGGTGGAACCTGCATTATTTTCCCCCGCCATTTCTGCCTTAAACAATAACTCAAATAAAATAGTTGCTTGTTGATTTTCTGCTGATCGCATGAGACTGTGGGAACATCTCCTTCAGTAACAGACTGCTACTTCCACCATGTAAGAAGGAGCGTGACCACAGCTCCTTCAACAGCGATCTGACTCTTCATTTTTTCTATAGATTTCTTATTTATGAGTTGTTGTTGTTTTTTTTAATCAACCTTGTGCACCCAACCTGCTGTGACAAGTGAATTTCCACAGTGTGGGATCATTAAAGTCTACTTAATCGTATTCTTCTTATTAATCAAAGATTGCAGCAAATACAAGTACAGCAAGCAAACAGAGACACATATGCATATGTATAAATAACAACATGCAACCTCTATATTCAGGTTCAAATGATTAGTCGATTGACAGTTTAGAAAATGTATCTGCAGCTATTTTTATTAATTTTATTAATTGCTTTTCTTATTTGTTTCTAATGGAAACTAACATTTTTTTTCTTTTTAGCTTCTCAAATGTGACATTTGCTGTTTTTCTTTGAATCAATGAAAATCAATGTGAGTGCAAAATGTTCAGGAATAAATATCATGAGTTGAGTTTATGACCCTGTGTCTCATGCAGCATCAGTCTGCGGTGAAACCGGAAGGATGCCTGCAGCAGAGAACAGCCATGCCCAGCGTGTCCTGTCCTCCCTGAACCAGCAGAGGGCAGTAGGCAGGTTTTGTGATGCCGTGTTGAATGTTGGAGGTGGGGTGGTCTACCTGGCCCACCGCAACATCCTCGCCTGTTTCAGCGAACTCTTCCAGCAGTCCAACATGCCCGCGGCATCGTGCATGGAGTTCTGCCTCCAGGAGTGCCCCAACGATGGCCTGGAGCTGCTCCTGAACTTCGTCTACACCGGAGAGCTGAAGTTAGATCCTGACAACTTGGACAAAGTGCGGAATGCGGCATCCAGCCTGGGTGTAGCAGAAGCTCTGGCGCTCTGTCAGCAGTTTAAGGAAACCTGCGAGGATCCTGCGCCATTTAAACGTAAAAGAGGGAGACCTAGGAAGTCAGATACGACCTCTGCTTGTTCAGTCAAGGAGGAGACCTTGCCTACAGTCGCAAAAGATGAGTCCAGCTTTGAAACCCAACCAAATTTAAGCATGGCTGCCACTGCCACTGCCACCACCACCACCCGCTCTGGTCGTATAGTGAAGGGCCCCAGGCGACTAGTGACTGATGAAAGCGCCACTGCTGATTTTACCACGCCTGAAAAATCCAGCAAGAGGCCTCCAGTTAATCCCACAGAGAGAGAAAGTGGAGATGAAGTTGTGGAAAATCCAGATCATCCAACCGGTGAAGCTGAGGTAGAATAACACGAGCATATGTTGGCAAATTTTTTTAAACTAACTGCTTGTAATTGTGCATCTAACAGCGTGATATTTGCAGGTGACAGAGCTGCAGGTCAACGTGAATGACAACGGCGTTAGCCAGGCGCTCGAGGAAGTCGAAGATGATGATGATGTGGGGGATTTTGCGGGGATCCCCGAAGACACAGACGAAGAGTACGTCCCCATTGCAGAGCCCAGTTCCTTATCCCCGTCCACGTCGACAGCACGGAAAAGCAAGGCCGCGTGTAAAACAGAAAAAAACGAGAACGGCGAGGCAGCGGAAGACGACAAAAAGGACTCTGTGCAGTGTCCCATCTGTGACAAATCCTTCAAGAGCAAGTACTACCTCAAAGTCCACAACAGGTTTGTGACTCTAGCAGTTTCTCTTCAGTTTGCTGTTGGAAGAATCGCCACTGATGTGTCTTCTTCACAGGCGGCACACAGGGGAGAGGCCGTTTGGTTGCCTCAAATGTGGAAAGAGGTACTTCAGGAAGGAGAATCTCTTAATACACGAGATCAGAGACTGTGCCAGGGTGCAGGTGAGTAAGAAAACACATTTAAATCAGTTAGCTGTCAGTAAAACAAGATCCCAGAAGGTGTAACATCAGTGTCTGTGTGACAGACGTACAAGTGCGTGACGTGCTCCGCGACGTTTAACGCGAAAGAAGAGCTGCGTTTGCACGTCGTCTCCCACACGGGAGATATGCCCCACAAGGTACAGCCTGCACCTGAGAACACGGCATGTAACTCATGATTTCAAATCCTTCATGAGGTTTTTTAAAATCTGTCTTTCTTTTTCCAGTGTTCAACGTGTCCTGAACAGTTTATGCACAAAAAGAATTTGACCATCCACATGATGAAGGCCCACGGTTACCCCAAACCACACGCAGTGAGTTTTCTCGACTCCATCAACGAGACTTTGGCTTGTTTCTGTTGCAAAACTTCAGGTTTGCCAAGTCCTGTTTTACTTTTCAGTGCTCCGAGTGCCCCAAAACCTTCTTAACTCGGACGGAGCTGCGTGTGCACGAAGCAGCCAAACATCGAGGAGAGAAGCCGTTCGTGTGCGAGGAGTGTGGACACCGAGCCTCGAGTCGAAACGGCCTGCAGATGCACATCAAAGCTATTCACAGGTTTCTTTTTCTGTCTCTTACAGTCCCGGTTCCAGCAGAATAAAAGGACTTAACTCCAGTAATCATCCTTTTTCTTCTTGTTCTGCTTTACAGAAACGAGCGCCCGTTTGTATGCACCTTATGTGGCCATGCGTTCTCCCAGAAGAACAACTTAAACATGCACCTGCGTATACACAGCGGGGAGAGGCCGTACCAGTGTCACCTCTGTGGCAAAACCTTCAGGACGCAAGGTAACGGCTGTCCCGTCCGTTGTCTTCATCGCCGTGAAGAGTAACGAAAAGATGAGGTGACAGACAGGTGTGTAACAGTATTATTTATTGTCTTTTGCATTCCAGCCAGTCTAGATAAACACAACCGGACACACACCGGGGAGCGTCCTTTTAGCTGCGACGTGTGCGAGCAGCGCTTCACGGAGAAAGGCGCCCTCGTCCGCCACAAGGCCAGCAAGCACGAGGAGGGCCGTCCACACTGCTGCCCTATATGTGGCAAAACCTTCAAAGGTAACATGCTTGATCATACAATACATAAGCAGAGGTCACATATGTGGAAGCTGAGGACTCACTGATGTGGTTCTGGTTTTTGTCTTCCCCAGCGAGGGAGCAACTTCGTGTTCATCTGCGGCGCCACAAGGGCATGAGGAAGTTTGAGTGCATAGACTGCGGCTACAAGTTCACTCGACAGGTAGGCTCACTGTATTTATTTAAAGCCACATTTTCCACGTTCTTCCCTGCCTACATCACCCACAATGCAGTCAGAGATTTGACCCGATTCATCTTGTGATAGTTTTCCATCAGTCTTGCTCTATAAAACTTAGCAGAGGATGGTTTCGATCCATCGACCTCTGGGTTATGGGCCCAGCACGCTTCCGCTGCACCACTCTGCTGACACACCTCAGATGGGACTCGAACCCACAATCCCTGGCTTAGGAGGCCAGTGCCTTATCCATTAGGCCACTGAGGCTATGGATAACATGCTGATTGTTACTCTTCTGTTGACATCAGGGCCCGGTATTTCAAAACTGATCTGACAGGATCAGACAAATGGGTGTTTCAACACAGATTCAGATAATCCTGATCCCGACGATCAGGATTATATTTAGGCAGAAATCACCTTTCATTAACTGAGTTTGGCCTTCAAGAATTCCAAGCTGTCCTATGAGCTCAGATCTTTATATTATGAAGCTCTAGAATCAGACGAAAATATATTCAGGCAGAAATCAACTGTCATTAACTGCGTTTGGCCTTCAATCAATTTATGGCAGGTGAAAATGCCCATTTTCAGCAGGTGAAAATGCCCATTTTGTGTTGTAATGGTCCTTTACAAAAATTCCGAGCTATCCTGTGAGCTCAGATCTTTATATTATGAAGCTCTAGAATCAGACGAAGATATATTCAGGCAGAAATCAACTGTCGTTAACTGCATTTGGCCTTCAATCAATTTATGGCAGGTGAAAATGCCTTCAATCAATTTTTGGCAGGTGAAAATGCCCATTTTGTGTTGTAATGGCCCTTTACAAGAATTCCAAGCTGTCCTGTGAGCTCAGATCTTTATATTATGAAGCTCTAGAATCAGACGAAGATATATTCAGGTAGAAATCACCTTTCATTAACTGCGTTTGGCCTTCAATCAATTTATGGCAGGTGAAAAGGCCCATTTTCAGCAGGTGAAAATGCCCATTTTGTGTTGTAATGGTCCTTTACAAGAATTCCAAGCTGTCCTGTGAGCTCAGATCTTTATATTATGAAGCTCTAGAATCAAACGAAGATATATTCAGGTAGAAATCACCTTTCATTAACTGCGTTTGGCCTTCAATCAATTTATGGCAGGTGAAAGTGCCTTCAATCAATTTTTGGCAGGTGAAAATGCCCATTTTGTGTTGTAATGGTCCTTTACAAGAATTCCAAGCTGTCCTGTGAGCTCAGATCTTTATATTATGAAGCTCTAGAATCAAACGAAGATATATTCAGGTAGAAATCACCTTTCATTAACTGCGTTTGGCCTTCAATCAATTTATGGCAGGTGAAACTGCCTTCAATCAATTTTTGGCAGGTGAAAATGCCCATTTTGTGTTGTAATGGTCCTTTACAAGAATTCCAAGCTGTCCTGTGAGCTCAGATCTTTATATTATGAAGCTCTAGAATCAGACGAAGATATATTCAGGTAGAAATCACCTTTCATTAACTGCGTTTGGCCTTCAATCAATTTATGGCAGGTGAAAATGCCCATTTTCAGCAGGTGAAAATGCCCATTTTGTGTTGTAATGGTCCTTTACAAGAATTCCAAGCTGTCCTGTGAGCTCAGATCTTTATATTATGAAGCTCTAGAATCAGACGAAGATATATTCAGGCAGAAATCACCTTTCATTAACTGCGTTTGGCCTTCAATCAATTTATGGCAGGTGAAAATGCCCATTTTCAGCAGGTGAAAATGCCCATTTTGTGTTGTAATGGTCCTTTACAAGAATTCCAAGCTGTCCTGTGAGCTCAGATCTTTATATTATGAAGCTCTAGAATCAGACGAAGACATATTCAGGTAGAAATCACCTTTCATTAACTGCGTTTGGCCTTCAATCAATTTATGGCAGGTGAAAATGCCTTCAATCAATTTTTGGCAGGTGAAAATGCCCATTTTGTTTTGTCATGGTCCTTTACAAAAATTCCAAACTATCCTGTGAGCTCAGATCTTTATATTATGAAGCTCTAGAATCAGACGAAGATATATTCAGGTAGAAATCACCTTTCATTAACTGCGTTTGGCCTTCAATCAATTTATGGCAGATGAAAATGCCCATTTTCAGCAGGTGAAAATGCCCATTTTGTGTTGTAATGGTCCTTTACAAGAATTCCAAGCTGTCCTGTGAGCTCAGATCTTTATATTATGAAGCTCTAGAATCAGACGAAGATATATTCAGGTAGAAATCACCTTTCATTAACTGCGTTTGGCCTTCAATCAATTTATGGCAGGTGAAAATGTCTTCAATCAATTTTTGGCAGGTGAAAATGCCCATTTTGTGTTGTCATGGTCCTTTACAAGAATTTCAAGCTGTCCTGTGAGCTCAGATCTTTATATTATGAAGCTCTAGAATCAAACGAAGATATATTCAGGTAGAAATCACCTTTCATTAACTGCGTTTGGCCTTCAATCAATTTATGGCAGGTGAAAGTGCCCATTTTGTGTTGTAATGGTCCTTTACAAGAATTCCAAGCTGTCCTGTGAGCTCAGATCTTTATATTATGAAGCTCTAGAATCAGACGAAGATATATTCAGGCAGAAATCACCTTTCATTAACTGCGTTTGGCCTTCAATCAATTTATGGCAGGTGAAAATGCCTTCAATCAATTTTTGGCAGGTGAAAATGCCCATTTTGTTTTGTCATGGTCCTTTACAAAAATTCCAAACTATCCTGTGAGCTCAGATCTTTATATTATGAAGCTCTAGAATCAAACGAAGATATATTCAGGTAGAAATCACCTTTCATTAACTGCGTTTGGCCTTCAATCAATTTATGGCAGGTGAAAATGCCCATTTTGTGTTGTAATGGTCCTTTACAAGAATTCCAAGCTGTCCTGTGAGCTCAGATCTTTATATTATGAAGCTCTAGAATCAAACGAAGATATATTCAGGTAGAAATCACCTTTCATTAACTGCGTTTGGCCTTCAATCAATTTATGGCAGGTGAAAATGCCCATTTTCAGCAGGTGAAAATGCCCATTTTGTGTTTTAATGGTCCTTTACAAGAATTCCAAGCTGTCCTGTGAGCTCAGATCTTTATATTATGAAGCTCTAGAATGAAACGAAGATATATTCAGGTAGAAATCACCTTTCATTAACTGCGTTTGGCCTTCAATCAATTTATGGCAGGTGAAAATGCCTTCAATCAATTTTTGGCAGGTGAAAATGCCCATTTTGTTTTGTCATGGTCCTTTACAAGAATTCCAAGCTGTCCTGTGAGCTCAGATCTTTATATTATGAAGCTCTAGAATCAGACGAAGATATATTCAGGTAGAAATCACCTTTCATTAACTGCGTTTGGCCTTCAATCAATTTATGGCAGGTGAAAATGCCCATTTTGTTTTGTCATGGTCCTTTACAAGAATTCCAAGCTGTCCTGTGAGCTCAGATCTTTATATTATGAAGCTCTAGAATCAGACGAAGATATATTCAGGTAGAAATCACCTTTCATTAACTGCGTTTGGCCTTCAATCAATTTATGGCAGGTGAAAATGCCCATTTTGTGTTGTAATGGCCCTTTACAAGAATTCCAAGCTGTCCTGTGAGCTCAGATCTTTATATTATGAAGCTCTAGAATCAGACGAAGATATATTCAGGTAGAAATCACCTTTCATTAACTGCGTTTGGCCTTCAATCAATTTATGGCAGGTGAAAGTGCCTTCAATCAATTTTTGGCAGGTGAAAATGCCCATTTTGTGTTGTAATGGTCCTTTACAAGAATTCCAAGCTGTCCTGTGAGCTCAGATCTTTATATTATGAAGCTCTAGAATCAAACGAAGATATATTCAGGTAGAAATCACCTTTCATTAACTGCGTTTGGCCTTCAATCAATTTATGGCAGGTGAAAGTGCCCATTTTGTGTTGTAATGGTCCTTTACAAGAATTCCAAGCTGTCCTGTGAGCTCAGATCTTTATATTATGAAGCTCTAGAATCAGACGAAGATATATTCAGGTAGAAATCACCTTTCATTAACTGCGTTTGGCCTTCAATCAATTTATGGCAGGTGAAAATGTCTTCAATCAATTTTTGGCAGGTGAAAATGCCCATTTTGTTTTGTCATGGTCCTTTACAAGAATTTCAAGCTGTCCTGTGAGCTCAGATCTTTATATTATGAAGCTCTAGAATCAAACGAAGATATATTCAGGTAGAAATCACCTTTCATTAACTGCGTTTGGCCTTCAATCAATTTATGGCAGGTGAAAGTGCCCATTTTGTGTTGTAATGGTCCTTTACAAGAATTCCAAGCTGTCCTGTGAGCTCAGATCTTTATATTATGAAGCTCTAGAATCAGACGAAGATATATTCAGGCAGAAATCACCTTTCATTAACTGCGTTTGGCCTTCAATCAATTTATGGCAGGTGAAAATGCCCATTTTCAGCAGGTGAAAATGCCCATTTTGTGTTGTAATGGTCCTTTACAAGAATTCCAAGCTGTCCTGTGAGCTCAGATCTTTATATTATGAAGCTCTAGAATCAGACGAAGATATATTCAGGTAGAAATCACCTTTCATTAACTGGGTTTGGCCTTCAATCAATTTATGGCAGGTGCAAATGCCTTCAATCAATTTTTGGCAGGTGAAAATGCCCATTTTGTTTTGTCATGGTCCTTTACAAGAATTCCAAGCTGTCCTGTGAGCTCAGATCTTTATATTATGAAGCTCTAGAATCAGACGAAGATATATTCAGGTAGAAATCACCTTTCATTAACTGCGTTTGGCCTTCAATCAATTTATGGCAGGTGAAAATGCCCATTTTCAGCAGGTGAAAATGCCCATTTTGTGTTGTAATGGTCCTTTACAAGAATTCCAAGCTGTCCTGTGAGCTCAAATCTTTATATTATGAAGCTCTAGAATCAGACGAAGATATATTCAGGTAGAAATCACCTTTCATTAACTGCGTTTGGCCTTCAATCAATTTATGGCAGGTGAAAATGCCCATTTTCAGCAGGTGAAAATGCCCATTTTGTGTTGTAATGGTCCTTTACAAGAATTCCAAGCTGTCCTGTGAGCTCAGATCTTTATATTATGAAGCTCTAGAATCAGACGAAGACATATTCAGGTAGAAATCACCTTTCATTAACTGCGTTTGGCCTTCAATCAATTTATGGCAGGTGAAAATGCCTTCAATCAATTTTTGGCAGGTGAAAATGCCCATTTTGTTTTGTCATGGTCCTTTACAAAAATTCCAAACTATCCTGTGAGCTCAGATCTTTATATTATGAAGCTCTAGAATCAGACGAAGATATATTCAGGTAGAAATCACCTTTCATTAACTGCGTTTGGCCTTCAATCAATTTATGGCAGGTGAAAATGCCCATTTTCAGCAGGTGAAAATGCCCATTTTGTGTTTTAATGGTCCTTTACAAGAATTCCAAGCTGTCCTGTGAGCTCAGATCTTTATATTATGAAGCTCTAGAATGAAACGAAGATATATTCAGGTAGAAATCACCTTTCATTAACTGCGTTTGGCCTTCAATCAATTTATGGCAGGTGAAAATGCCTTCAATCAATTTTTGGCAGGTGAAAATGCCCATTTTGTTTTGTCATGGTCCTTTACAAGAATTCCAAGCTGTCCTGTGAGCTCAGATCTTTATATTATGAAGCTCTAGAATCAGACGAAGATATATTCAGGTAGAAATCACCTTTCATTAACTGCGTTTGGCCTTCAATCAATTTATGGCAGGTGAAAATGCCCATTTTCAGCAGGTGAAAATGCCCATTTTGTGTTGTAATGGTCCTTTACAAGAATTCCAAGCTGTCCTGTGAGCTCAGATCTTTATATTATGAAGCTCTAGAATCAGACGAAGATATATTCAGGCAGAAATCACCTTTCATGAACTGCGTTTGGCCTTCAATCAATTTATGGCAGGTGAAAATGCCCATTTTCAGCAGGTGAAAATGCCCATTTTGTGTTGTAATGGTCCTTTACAAGAATTCCAAGCTGTCCTGTGAGCTCAAATCTTTATATTATGAAGCTCTAGAATCAGACGAAGATATATTCAGGTAGAAATCACCTTTCATTAACTGCGTTTGGCCTTCAATCAATTTATGGCAGGTGAAAATGCCCATTTTCAGCAGGTGAAAATGCCCATTTTGTGTTGTAATGGTCCTTTACAAGAATTCCAAGCTGTCCTGTGAGCTCAGATCTTTATATTATGAAGCTCTAGAATCAGACAAAGACATATTCAGGTAGAAATCACCTTTCATTAACTGCGTTTGGCCTTCAATCAATTTATGGCAGGTGAAAATGCCTTCAATCAATTTTTGGCAGGTGAAAATGCCCATTTTGTTTTGTCATGGTCCTTTACAAAAATTCCAAACTATCCTGTGAGCTCAGATCTTTATATTATGAAGCTCTAGAATCAGACGAAGATATATTCAGGTAGAAATCACCTTTCATTAACTGCGTTTGGCCTTCAATCAATTTATGGCAGGTGAAAATGCCCATTTTCAGCAGGTGAAAATGCCCATTTTGTGTTTTAATGGTCCTTTACAAGAATTCCAAGCTGTCCTGTGAGCTCAGATCTTTATATTATGAAGCTCTAGAATCAAACGAAGATATATTCAGGTAGAAATCACCTTTCATTAACTGCGTTTGGCCTTCAATCAATTTATGGCAGGTGAAAATGCCTTCAATCAATTTTTGGCAGGTGAAAATGCCCATTTTGTTTTGTCATGGTCCTTTACAAGAATTCCAAGCTGTCCTGTGAGCTCAGATCTTTATATTATGAAGCTCTAGAATCAGACGAAGATATATTCAGGTAGAAATCACCTTTCATTAACTGCGTTTGGCCTTCAATCAATTTATGGCAGGTGAAAATGCCCATTTTCAGCAGGTGAAAATGCCCATTTTGTGTTGTAATGGTCCTTTACAAGAATTCCAAGCTGTCCTGTGAGCTCAGATCTTTATATTATGAAGCTCTAGAATCAGACGAAGATATATTCAGGCAGAAATCACCTTTCATGAACTGCGTTTGGCCTTCAATCAATTTATGGCAGGTGAAAATGCCCATTTTCAGCAGGTGAAAATGCCCATTTTGTGTTGTAATGGTCCTTTACAAGAATTCCAAGCTGTCCTGTGAGCTCAAATCTTTATATTATGAAGCTCTAGAATCAGACGAAGATATATTCAGGTAGAAATCACCTTTCATTAACTGCGTTTGGCCTTCAATCAATTTATGGCAGGTGAAAATGCCCATTTTCAGCAGGTGAAAATGCCCATTTTGTGTTGTAATGGTCCTTTACAAGAATTCCAAGCTGTCCTGTGAGCTCAGATCTTTATATTATGAAGCTCTAGAATCAGACGAAGATATATTCAGGCAGAAATCACCTTTCATGAACTGCGTTTGGCCTTCAATCAATTTATGGCAGGTGAAAATGCCCATTTTCAGCAGGTGAAAATGCCCATTTTGTGTTGTAATGGTCCTTTACAAGAATTCCAAGCTGTCCTGTGAGCTCAAATCTTTATATTATGAAGCTCTAGAATCAGACGAAGATATATTCAGGTAGAAATCACCTTTCATTAACTGCGTTTGGCCTTCAATCAATTTATGGCAGGTGAAAATGCCCATTTTCAGCAGGTGAAAATGCCCATTTTGTGTTGTAATGGTCCTTTACAAGAATTCCAAGCTGTCCTGTGAGCTCAGATCTTTATATTATGAAGCTCTAGAATCAGACAAAGACATATTCAGGTAGAAATCACCTTTCATTAACTGCGTTTGGCCTTCAATCAATTTATGGCAGGTGAAAATGCCTTCAATCAATTTTTGGCAGGTGAAAATGCCCATTTTGTTTTGTCATGGTCCTTTACAAAAATTCCAAACTATCCTGTGAGCTCAGATCTTTATATTATGAAGCTCTAGAATCAGACGAAGATATATTCAGGTAGAAATCACCTTTCATTAACTGCGTTTGGCCTTCAATCAATTTATGGCAGGTGAAAATGCCCATTTTCAGCAGGTGAAAATGCCCATTTTGTGTTTTAATGGTCCTTTACAAGAATTCCAAGCTGTCCTGTGAGCTCAGATCTTTATATTATGAAGCTCTAGAATCAAACGAAGATATATTCAGGTAGAAATCACCTTTCATTAACTGCGTTTGGCCTTCAATCAATTTATGGCAGGTGAAAATGCCTTCAATCAATTTTTGGCAGGTGAAAATGCCCATTTTGTTTTGTCATGGTCCTTTACAAGAATTCCAAGCTGTCCTGTGAGCTCAGATCTTTATATTATGAAGCTCTAGAATCAGACGAAGATATATTCAGGTAGAAATCACCTTTCATTAACTGCGTTTGGCCTTCAATCAATTTATGGCAGGTGAAAATGCCCATTTTCAGCAGGTGAAAATGCCCATTTTGTGTTGTAATGGTCCTTTACAAGAATTCCAAGCTGTCCTGTGAGCTCAGATCTTTATATTATGAAGCTCTAGAATCAGACGAAGATATATTCAGGCAGAAATCACCTTTCATGAACTGCGTTTGGCCTTCAATCAATTTTTGGCAGGTGAAAATGCCCATTTTGTGTTGTAATGGTCCTTTACAAGAATTCCAAGCTGTCCTGTGAGCTCAAATCTTTATATTATGAAGCTCTAGAATCAGACGAAGATATATTCAGGTAGAAATCACCTTTCATTAACTGCGTTTGGCCTTCAATCAATTTATGGCAGGTGAAAATGCCTTCAATCAATTTTTGGCAGGTGAAAATGCCCATTTTGTTTTGTCATGGTCCTTTACAAAAATTCCAAACTATCCTGTGAGCTCAGATCTTTATATTATGAAGCTCTAGAATCAGACGAAGATATATTCAGGTAGAAATCACCTTTCATTAACTGCGTTTGGGCTTCAATCAATTTATGGCAGGTGAAAATGCCCATTTTCAGCAGGTGAAAATGCCCATTTTGTGTTTTAATGGTCCTTTACAAGAATTCCAAGCTGTCCTGTGAGCTCAGATCTTTATATTATGAAGCTCTAGAATCAAACGAAGATATATTCAGGTAGAAATCACCTTTCATTAACTGCGTTTGGCCTTCAATCAATTTTTGGCAGGTGAAAATGCCCATTTTGTTTTGTCATGGTCCTTTACAAGAATTCCAAGCTGTCCTGTGAGCTCAGATCTTTATATTATGAAGCTCTAGAATCAGACGAAGATATATTCAGGTAGAAATCACCTTTCATTAACTGCGTTTGGCCTTCAATCAATTTATGGCAGGTGAAAATGCCCATTTTCAGCAGGTGAAAATGCCCATTTTGTGTTGTAATGGTCCTTTACAAGAATTCCAAGCTGTCCTGTGAGCTCAGATCTTTATATTATGAAGCTCTAGAATCAGACGAAGATATATTCAGGCAGAAATCACCTTTCATGAACTGCGTTTGGCCTTCAATCAATTTATGGCAGGTGAAAATGCCCATTTTCAGCAGGTGAAAATGCCCATTTTGTGTTGTAATGGTCCTTTACAAGAATTCCAAGCTGTCCTGTGAGCTCAAATCTTTATATTATGAAGCTCTAGAATCAGACGAAGATATATTCAGGTAGAAATCACCTTTCATTAACTGCGTTTGGCCTTCAATCAATTTATGGCAGGTGAAAATGCCCATTTTCAGCAGGTGAAAATGCCCATTTTGTGTTGTAATGGTCCTTTACAAGAATTCCAAGCTGTCCTGTGAGCTCAGATCTTTATATTATGAAGCTCTAGAATCAGACAAAGACATATTCAGGTAGAAATCACCTTTCATTAACTGCGTTTGGCCTTCAATCAATTTATGGCAGGTGAAAATGCCCATTTTCAGCAGGTGAAAATGCCCATTTTGTTTTGTCATGGTCCTTTACAAGAATTCCAAGCTGTCCTGTGAGCTCAGATCTTTATATTATGAAGCTCTAGAATCAAACGAAGATATATTCAGGTAGAAATCACCTTTCATTAACTGCGTTTGGCCTTCAATCAATTTATGACAGGTGAAAGTGCCTTCAATCAATTTTTGGCAGGTGAAAATGCCCATTTTGTGTTGTAATGGTCCTTTACAAGAATTCCAAGCTGTCCTGTGAGCTCAGATCTTTATATTATGAAGCTCTAGAATCAGACGAAGATATATTCAGGTAGAAATCACCTTTCATTAACTGCGTTTGGCCTTCAATCAATTTATGGCAGGTGAAAATGCCCATTTTCAGCAGGTGAAAATGCCCATTTTGTGTTGTAATGGTCCTTTACAAGAATTCCAAGCTGTCCTGTGAGCTCAGATCTTTATATTATGAAGCTCTAGAATCAAACGAAGATATATTCAGGTAGAAATCACCTTTCATTAACTGCGTTTGGCCTTCAATCAATTTATGGCAGGTGAAAGTGCCTTCAATCAATTTTTGGCAGGTGAAAATGCCCATTTTGTGTTGTCATGGTCCTTTACAAGAATTTCAAGCTGTCCTGTGAGCTCAGATCTTTATATTATGAAGCTCTAGAATCAGACGAAGATATATTCAGGTAGAAATCACCTTTCATTAACTGCGTTTGGCCTTCAATCAATTTATGGCAGGTGAAAGTGCCCATTTTGTGTTGTAATGGTCCTTTACAAGAATTCCAAGCTGTCCTGTGAGCTCAGATCTTTATATTATGAAGCTCTAGAATCAGACGAAGATATATTCAGGTAGAAATCACCTTTCATTAACTGCGTTTGGCCTTCAATCAATTTATGGCAGGTGAAAATGCCCATTTTCAGCAGGTGAAAATGCCCATTTTGTGTTGTAATGGTCCTTTACAAGAATTCCAAGCTGTCCTGTGAGCTCAGATCTTTATATTATGAAGCTCTAGAATCAGACGAAGATATATTCAGGTAGAAATCACCTTTCATTAACTGGGTTTGGCCTTCAATCAATTTATGGCAGGTGCAAATGCCTTCAATCAATTTTTGGCAGGTGAAAATGCCCATTTTGTTTTGTCATGGTCCTTTACAAGAATTCCAAGCTGTCCTGTGAGCTCAGATCTTTATATTATGAAGCTCTAGAATCAGACGAAGATATATTCAGGTAGAAATCACCTTTCATTAACTGCGTTTGGCCTTCAATCAATTTATGGCAGGTGAAAATGCCCATTTTCAGCAGGTGAAAATGCCCATTTTGTGTTGTAATGGTCCTTTACAAGAATTCCAAGCTGTCCTGTGAGCTCAGATCTTTATATTATGAAGCTCTAGAATCAGACGAAGATATATTCAGGCAGAAATCACCTTTCATTAACTGCGTTTGGCCTTCAATCAATTTATGGCAGGTGAAAATGCCCATTTTCAGCAGGTGAAAATGCCCATTTTGTGTTGTAATGGTCCTTTACAAGAATTCCAAGCTGTCCTGTGAGCTCAAATCTTTATATTATGAAGCTCTAGAATCAGACGAAGATATATTCAGGTAGAAATCACCTTTCATTAACTGCGTTTGGCCTTCAATCAATTTATGGCAGGTGAAAATGCCCATTTTCAGCAGGTGAAAATGCCCATTTTGTGTTGTAATGGTCCTTTACAAGAATTCCAAGCTGTCCTGTGAGCTCAGATCTTTATATTATGAAGCTCTAGAATCAGACGAAGATATATTCAGGTAGAAATCACCTTTCATTAACTGCGTTTGGCCTTCAATCAATTTATGGCAGGTGAAAATGCCTTCAATCAATTTTTGGCAGGTGAAAATGCCCATTTTGTTTTGTCATGGTCCTTTACAAAAATTCCAAACTATCCTGTGAGCTCAGATCTTTATATTATGAAGCTCTAGAATCAGACGAAGATATATTCAGGTAGAAATCACCTTTCATTAACTGCGTTTGGCCTTCAATCAATTTATGGCAGGTGAAAATGCCCATTTTCAGCAGGTGAAAATGCCCATTTTGTGTTTTAATGGTCCTTTACAAGAATTCCAAGCTGTCCTGTGAGCTCAGATCTTTATATTATGAAGCTCTAGAATCAGACGAAGATATATTCAGGTAGAAATCACCTTTCATTAACTGCGTTTGGCCTTCAATCAATTTATGGCAGGTGAAAATGCCCATTTTGTTTTGTCATGGTCCTTTACAAGAATTCCAAGCTGTCCTGTGAGCTCAGATCTTTATATTATGAAGCTCTAGAATCAGACGAAGATATATTCAGGTAGAAATCACCTTTCATTAACTGCGTTTGGCCTTCAATCTATTTATGGCAGGTGAAAATGCCCATTTTGTGTTGTAATGGCCCTTTACAAGAATTCCAAGCTGTCCTGTGAGCTCAGATCTTTATATTATGAAGCTCTAGAATCAGACGAAGATATATTCAGGTAGAAATCACCTTTCATTAACTGCGTTTGGGCTTCAATCAATTTATGGCAGGTGAAAGTGCCTTCAATCAATTTTTGGCAGGTGAAAATGCCCATTTTGTGTTGTAATGGTCCTTTACAAGAATTCCAAGCTGTCCTGTGAGCTCAGATCTTTATATTATGAAGCTCTAGAATCAGACGAAGATATATTCAGGTAGAAATCACCTTTCATTAACTGCGTTTGGCCTTCAATCAATTTATGGCAGGTGAAAGTGCCTTCAATCAATTTTTGGCAGGTGAAAATGCCCATTTTGTGTTGTAATGGTCCTTTACAAGAATTCCAAGCTGTCCTGTGAGCTCAGATCTTTATATTATGAAGCTCTAGAATCAGACGAAGATATATTCAGGTAGAAATCACCTTTCATTAACTGCGTTTGGCCTTCAATCAATTTATGGCAGGTGAAAATGCCCATTTTCAGCAGGTGAAAATGCCCATTTTGTGTTGTAATGGTCCTTTACAAGAATTCCAAGCTGTCCTGTGAGCTCAGATCTTTATATTATGAAGCTCTAGAATCAGACGAAGATATATTCAGGTAGAAATCACCTTTCATTAACTGCGTTTGGCCTTCAATCAATTTATGGCAGGTGAAAATGTCTTCAATCAATTTTTGGCAGGTGAAAATGCCCATTTTGTGTTGTCATGGTCCTTTACAAGAATTCCAAGCTGTCCTGTGAGCTCAGATCTTTATATTATGAAGCTCTAGAATCAGACGAAGATATATTCAGGCAGAAATCACCTTTCATTAACTGCGTTTGGCCTTCAATCAATTTATGGCAGGTGAAAATGCCCATTTTCAGCAGGTGAAAATGCCCATTTTGTGTTGTAATGGTCCTTTACAAGAATTCCAAGCTGTCCTGTGAGCTCAGATCTTTATATTATGAAGCTCTAGAATCAGACGAAGATATATTCAGGCAGAAATCACCTTTCATGAACTGCGTTTGGCCTTCAATCAATTTATGGCAGGTGAAAATGCCCATTTTCAGCAGGTGAAAATGCCCATTTTGTGTTGTAATGGTCCTTTACAAGAATTCCAAGCTGTCCTGTGAGCTCAAATCTTTATATTATGAAGCTCTAGAATCAGACGAAGATATATTCAGGTAGAAATCACCTTTCATTAACTGCGTTTGGCCTTCAATCAATTTATGGCAGGTGAAAATGCCCATTTTCAGCAGGTGAAAATGCCCATTTTGTGTTGTAATGGTCCTTTACAAGAATTCCAAGCTGTCCTGTGAGCTCAGATCTTTATATTATGAAGCTCTAGAATCAGACGAAGATATATTCAGGTAGAAATCACCTTTCATTAACTGCGTTTGGCCTTCAATCAATTTATGGCAGGTGAAAATGCCTTCAATCAATTTTTGGCAGGTGAAAATGCCCATTTTGTTTTGTCATGGTCCTTTACAAAAATTCCAAACTATCCTGTGAGCTCAGATCTTTATATTATGAAGCTCTAGAATCAGACGAAGATATATTCAGGTAGAAATCACCTTTCATTAACTGCGTTTGGCCTTCAATCAATTTATGGCAGGTGAAAATGCCCATTTTCAGCAGGTGAAAATGCCCATTTTGTGTTTTAATGGTCCTTTACAAGAATTCCAAGCTGTCCTGTGAGCTCAGATCTTTATATTATGAAGCTCTAGAATCAGACGAAGATATATTCAGGTAGAAATCACCTTTCATTAACTGCGTTTGGCCTTCAATCAATTTATGGCAGGTGAAAATGCCCATTTTGTTTTGTCATGGTCCTTTACAAGAATTCCAAGCTGTCCTGTGAGCTCAGATCTTTATATTATGAAGCTCTAGAATCAGACGAAGATATATTCAGGTAGAAATCACCTTTCATTAACTGCGTTTGGCCTTCAATCTATTTATGGCAGGTGAAAATGCCCATTTTGTGTTGTAATGGCCCTTTACAAGAATTCCAAGCTGTCCTGTGAGCTCAGATCTTTATATTATGAAGCTCTAGAATCAGACGAAGATATATTCAGGTAGAAATCACCTTTCATTAACTGCGTTTGGGCTTCAATCAATTTATGGCAGGTGAAAGTGCCTTCAATCAATTTTTGGCAGGTGAAAATGCCCATTTTGTGTTGTAATGGTCCTTTACAAGAATTCCAAGCTGTCCTGTGAGCTCAAATCTTTATATTATGAAGCTCTAGAATCAGACGAAGATATATTCAGGTAGAAATCACCTTTCATTAACTGCGTTTGGCCTTCAATCAATTTATGGCAGGTGAAAATGCCCATTTTCAGCAGGTGAAAATGCCCATTTTGTGTTGTAATGGTCCTTTACAAGAATTCCAAGCTGTCCTGTGAGCTCAGATCTTTATATTATGAAGCTCTAGAATCAGACGAAGATATATTCAGGTAGAAATCACCTTTCATTAACTGCGTTTGGCCTTCAATCAATTTATGGCAGGTGAAAATGCCTTCAATCAATTTTTGGCAGGTGAAAATGCCCATTTTGTTTTGTCATGGTCCTTTACAAAAATTCCAAACTATCCTGTGAGCTCAGATCTTTATATTATGAAGCTCTAGAATCAGACGAAGATATATTCAGGTAGAAATCACCTTTCATTAACTGCGTTTGGCCTTCAATCAATTTATGGCAGGTGAAAATGCCCATTTTCAGCAGGTGAAAATGCCCATTTTGTGTTGTAATGGTCCTTTACAAGAATTCCAAGCTGTCCTGTGAGCTCAGATCTTTATATTATGAAGCTCTAGAATCAGACGAAGATATATTCAGGTAGAAATCACCTTTCATTAACTGCGTTTGGCCTTCAATCAATTTATGGCAGGTGAAAATGCCCATTTTGTTTTGTCATGGTCCTTTACAAGAATTCCAAGCTGTCCTGTGAGCTCAGATCTTTATATTATGAAGCTCTAGAATCAGACGAAGATATATTCAGGTAGAAATCACCTTTCATTAACTGCGTTTGGCCTTCAATCTATTTATGGCAGGTGAAAATGCCCATTTTGTGTTGTAATGGCCCTTTACAAGAATTCCAAGCTGTCCTGTGAGCTCAGATCTTTATATTATGAAGCTCTAGAATCAGACGAAGATATATTCAGGTAGAAATCACCTTTCATTAACTGTGTTTGGGCTTCAATCAATTTATGGCAGGTGAAAGTGCCTTCAATCAATTTTTGGCAGGTGAAAATGCCCATTTTGTGTTGTAATGGTCCTTTACAAGAATTCCAAGCTGTCCTGTGAGCTCATATCTTTATATTATGAAGCTCTAGAATCAAACGAAGATATATTCAGGTAGAAATCACCTTTCATTAACTGCGTTTGGCCTTCAATCAATTTATGGCAGGTGAAAGTGCCTTCAATCAATTTTTGGCAGGTGAAAATGCCCATTTTGTGTTGTAATGGCCCTTTACAAGAATTCCAAGCTGTCCTGTGAGCTCAGATCTTTATATTATGAAGCTCTAGAATCAGACGAAGATATATTCAGGTAGAAATCACCTTTCATTAACTGCGTTTGGCCTTCAATCAATTTATGGCAGGTGAAAATGCCCATTTTCAGCAGGTGAAAATGCCCATTTTGTGTTGTAATGGTCCTTTACAAGAATTCCAAGCTGTCCTGTGAGCTCAGATCTTTATATTATGAAGCTCTAGAATCAGACGAAGATATATTCAGGTAGAAATCACCTTTCATTAACTGCGTTTGGCCTTCAATCAATTTATGGCAGGTGAAAATGTCTTCAATCAATTTTTGGCAGGTGAAAATGCCCATTTTGTGTTGTCATGGTCCTTTACAAGAATTTCAAGCTGTCCTGTGAGCTCAGATCTTTATATTATGAAGCTCTAGAATCAAACGAAGATATATTCAGGTAGAAATCACCTTTCATTAACTGCGTTTGGCCTTCAATCAATTTATGGCAGGTGAAAGTGCCCATTTTGTGTTGTAATGGTCCTTTACAAGAATTCCAAGCTGTCCTGTGAGCTCAGATCTTTATATTATGAAGGTCTAGAATCAGACGAAGATATATTCAGGCAGAAATCACCTTTCATTAACTGCGTTTGGCCTTCAATCAATTTATGGCAGGTGAAAATGCCCATTTTCAGCAGGTGAAAATGCCCATTTTGTGTTGTAATGGTCCTTTACAAGAATTCCAAGCTGTCCTGTGAGCTCAGATCTTTATATTATGAAGCTCTAGAATCAGACGAAGATATATTCAGGCAGAAATCACCTTTCATTAACTGCGTTTGGCCTTCAATCAATTTATGGCAGGTGAAAATGCCCATTTTCAGCAGGTGAAAATGCCCATTTTGTGTTGTAATGGTCCTTTACAAGAATTCCAAGCTGTCCTGTGAGCTCAGATCTTTATATTATGAAGCTCTAGAATCAGACGAAGATATATTCAGGTAGAAATCACCTTTCATTAACTGCGTTTGGCCTTCAATCAATTTATGGCAGGTGAAAATGCCCATTTTCAGCAGGTGAAAATGCCCATTTTGTGTTGTAATGGTCCTTTACAAGAATTCCAAGCTGTCCTGTGAGCTCAGATCTTTATATTATGAAGCTCTAGAATCAAACGAAGATATATTCAGGTAGAAATCACCTTTCATTAACTGCGTTTGGCCTTCAATCAATTTATGGCAGGTGAAAATGCCTTCAATCAATTTTTGGCAGGTGAAAATGCCCATTTTGTTTTGTCATGGTCCTTTACAAGAATTCCAAGCTGTCCTGTGAGCTCAGATCTTTATATTATGAAGCTCTAGAATCAGACGAAGATATATTCAGGTAGAAATCACCTTTCATTAACTGCGTTTGGCCTTCAATCAATTTATGGCAGGTGAAAATGCCCATTTTGTGTTGTAATGGTCCTTTACAAGAATTCCAAGCTGTCCTGTGAGCTCAGATCTTTATATTATGAAGCTGTAGAATCAGACGAAGATATATTCAGGTAGAAATCACCTTTCATTAACTGCGTTTGGCCTTCAATCAATTTATGGCAGGTGAAAATGCCCATTTTCAGTAGGTGAAAATGCCCATTTTGTGTTGTAATGGCCCTTTACAAGAATTCCAAGCTGTCCTGTGAGCTCAGATCTTTATATTATGAAGCTCTAGAAACAAACGAAGATATATTCAGGTAGAAATCACCTTTCATTAACTGCGTTTGGCCTTCAATCAATTTATGGCAGGTGAAAATGCCTTCAATCAATTTTTGGCAGGTGAAAATGCCCATTTTGTTTTGTCATGGTCCTTTACAAAAATTCCAAACTATCCTGTGAGCTCAGATATTTACATTATGAAGCTCTAGAATCAGACAAAGATATATTCAGGCAGAAATCAACTGTCATTAACTGCGTTTGGCCTTCAATCAATTTTTGGCAGGTGAAAATGCCCATTTTGTGTTGTAATGGTCCTTTACAAGAATTCCAAGCTGGCCTGTGAGCTCAGATCTTTATATTATGAAGCTCTAGAATCAGACGAAGATATATTCAGGTAGAAATCACCTTTCATTAACTGCGTTTGGCCTTCAATCAATTTATGGCAGGTGAAAATGCCTTCAATCAATTTTTGACAGGTGAAAATGCCCATTTTGCGTTGTAATGGTCCTTTACAAGAATTCCAAGCTGTCCTGTGAGCTCAGATCTTTATATTATGAAGCTCTAGAATCAGACGAAGATATATTCAGTTAGAAATCACCTTTCATTAACTGCGTTTGGCCTTCAATCAATTTATGGCAGGTGAAAATGCCCATTTTCAGCAGGTGAAAATGCCCATTTTGTGTTGTAATGGTCCTTTACAAGAATTCCAAGCTGTCCTGTGAGCTCAGATCTTTATATTATGAAGCTCTAGAATCAAACGAAGATATATTCAGGTAGAAATCACCTTTCATTAACTGCGTTTGGCCTTCAATCAATTTATGGCAGGTGAAAATGCCTTCAATCAATTTTTGGCAGGTGAAAATGCCCATTTTGTTTTGTCATGGTCCTTTACAAGAATTCCAAGCTGTCCTGTGAGCTCAGATCTTTATATTATGAAGCTCTAGAATCAGACGAAGATATATTCAGGTAGAAATCACCTTTCATTAACTGCGTTTGGCCTTCAATCAATTTATGGCAGGTGAAAATGCCTTCAATCAATTTTGGCAGGTGAAAATGCCCATTTTGTGTTGTAATGGTCCTTTACAAGAATTCCAAGCTGTCCTGTGAGCTCAGATCTTTATGTTATGAAGCTCTAGAATCAGACGAAGATATATTCAGGTAGAAATCACCTTTCATTAACTGCGTTTGGCCTTCAATCAATTTATGGCAGGTGAAAATGCCTTCAATCAATTTTTGGCAGGTGAAAATGCCCATTTTGTGTTGTAATGGTCCTTTACAAGAATTCTAAGCTGTCCTGTGAGCTCAGATCTTTATATTATGAAGCTCTAGAATCAGACGAAGATATATTCAGGTAGAAATCACCTTTCATTAACTGCGTTTGGCCTTCAATCAATTTATGGCAGGTGAAAATGCCTTCAATCAATTTTTGGCAGGTGAAAATGCCCATTTTGTGTTGTAATGGTCCTTTACAAGAATGCCAAGCTGTCCTGTGAGCTCAGATCTTTATATTATGAAGCTCTAGAATCAGAACTTGGAAATCCGTATCCGCCCAGATCGGGATCACAGTGATCCAATCTGCCAGTGTTTTGAAATACTCAGATAAAGTGAGCAGGATCACCTTGATTGAGAAGAGGAGGATTTCATTATCCGGATTATCCTGATCTAGATTACAAGTTTTGAAATACCTGCCCCAGGTGACATCTCTTTTTTTTCTCTCTTCCAGGCACACCTGCGACGACACATTCAGATCCACAAACGCACCGAGAACTACAACCCCCGGCAGAGAAAGCTGAGGAACGTGATAGTGCAGGACGTGGACAGAAGTCCGAGTGAGAACGAGGCGACTGAAGCAGCAGAAACCTCCAACATCCAGGAGTCCGCAAACCCGGAGCCAGACTCCGGGACGGGCCTCGGTTCCAGCTGTATCGTGAGGGTGGTGATCGAATCAGGCGACGCTGTGATGGAGGAGGTGGTGTCCAACCAGAACCTGGGACATGTGGAGCCAGCGGAGAGTTTCTCCGTGCCGGAAGTGCTGCAGCAGACGCAGCTGGTCAGCGAGGCCTACGAGTCCTCGATGGTTATGGAGGGAATGGTTGAGAATATATTGGAGAGTAAGACCTGAGGACTGCAAAGACCCAAGACTGCTGCTGTGAAGAACACTCGACTGCAACCAAGTCAGCCACTTGAGTTTGTAGAGACGCCACACCGTGAGAAGAGCAGCCATCGCCACGCTTTGAGTAGTTGCATGCTTGTGAAGGCTGCTTGAACGTGAAATGTTGTTTGGCTTTACATCAGTGTGCCTACTGCATAAATGACCCCAAATCAGCTGGGCTCATCCCTGTTAATGAAGGTGTTAAAGGAGCAGTTCGGCTTTTTGGGAAATGAAGTCCTTCTGGTCAAATTCCGGCGGTAAAGACCCAAATCTGATTTTCTTGCTCATGTGTGAAGGTTTGATCTGATCTTTTCTAATTTGGGCCACTCACGTGTTCCTAAATCAGAAAATATATTATTTTCATTTATTTATATATATTTTATGTCACTTACTCAATTCAAGTGTCTTGAGTCTTGGTGCGAGGCGCTGGCACAGTTGGCACCAACTGTCAGAACCAGAACCAATTTTTACTTTGCCTACCAGCACATCTAAAGCTCACTTATTAAAGCGATATTTAATCTACATCAAAAACACAGTGAGCTTTAGAGGGGCGTAGCCAGGCTAGCTGTTTCCTCTGCTTCCAGTCTTTGTGCTAAGCTAAGTTTCCTGGCTGCAGCTTCATATTTGTGTCGTCCATCTTCAGATAAGCAGATTTCCCAAAATGTCAAACTTTTTCTTTAAGGTGAATGTTTACATAAGTGCAGAGAGCTTCAGCAGATTGCTTCAGTGTTTGCAGTGTTTTTAGGAGTGACTCTGATCCTAAACCGTGACGTGAGTGACAGCTGCAGCGCTCCTGCAATGACAGTGAAGAAGACTACTAGTACGTGAAGTTGTTCACGTGAGAATCTGAATGTAAATTCAGCTTGTTGACACGAAGTCACGAGTCGGTCGACACGCTGCAGGTTGTAGAAGATGCACACTGTTTACAGACTCACTTGGAATTAAGACACTACACAGGTTTATGATTTCATGTTAAAATATTCAGCTTTATAAGTGAACACGTTAGCTTACTGTCGCTATTTATAAAAACAAACAAAAAAAAAAGAATGCATTTTGTCTTTTCACACTCTGCTGTCCATGTTTCACCTGCTTTCATCAAATAAACTCAGACCTGCCTGCAGTTTCATTTCTGGTAACACACACGCACACACACTGTAAACATTATACAAACACAGTACAGGTTAAGGATAGACTGTATTTACAAAAACTGATTCAACGTCACAAACTCGTATGAAAACTAAGAAAAACAAAAGATGCATCTACAATAAAAACATTCAAAAATATTGAGATTGTTTTGCACTTCCAGTTGTGACTGACGGCCTGTCGCCGTCATTTACCGACATGGTTTTTGCAGCTGACAGGTAGAGACATCTGAAGCGACCACGGCACAAATACATCCATAAATAAACAATAGAAAACATCCATGAATATAAGATTTAAAGACATTTCTTCATGCACAGTTGACTGGCGGTTATAACGGATGACGCATCAACCTGACAACATCACATGCAACCATTTTTGAAAGTGGACTACGATGACAGAAGATTACTCGGCATGCCTTTTGAGTACGTAACATATTTTGAAGCCGTACACGCGTTTGGTGCGAGACATCGATTGTGATTGCCGTCTTTCTCGGAATGTAAACAGATTATTGCTGTTTGTGACCAAATCTGTGCGTCTTTCTCTGGGTTGTGAAAGTTGTGAGAGGATAACTCCACCAATACGTCACACGTCTACAACATTGACTCACAGTGGAGAAACAATTTTTTAAAAAAAATCAAAGCAGCAGAGCCAGAGATTGTTTTTTTCTTTCATCCTTCCTCAACACCTACATTACCCACAATGCCACTCGACCAGCACTTCATTTTTTTCACATATGCAGTAGTACCACAGACTTTGATAATATTAGTGAAATTTCTTGTGTTTGAAGTAAAAACACGGAGATGTCCACGCGCAGAAACGCTTTCTCTCACTCCACCTTGGATGGTTCGTGTAGAAAAGCTTCAGGAAGCGGCTCTGTTTTATATTTTAACACCAATATATCTAGAAACAGACACAAAGCTGTAACTTTCCAAAACATCCGCAACGACTTCACGTCGTGATTCGACGGCCGTGCAGAGAAATTCAGCTTCTCTCTGCGTCTCTGTCACTTCTCACGTGAACAGCCTCGTCTAACTTCATGAATGCCTTCCACTGAGGCTGTGTGGAAACATGTACGGTTACCTTCATGTTTAAATCATCTCGCATCGCCGCCTTTTCTAAAGACTTGTGATTTCCAGCGTGATCAGACAACATTATAAGAACCACTCCCGATTAAACATAGCTTGACCTCTTGGTTAATTTGTTTCACGTCTCTGTCGGGGCGCTGTTTTGGTCCGTTATCCATGCGGCTTCCCATCTCGAAAGTTTCAGAAGCGTTTTGCGAGCCAGACTTTGTTTTGGTCATTTCTCTTGGCTGAAGAGCTTTTAATTAAATACAGAAAATTTATTAAATTAAATACACTTTTTGCTTCATTTGTTTCTTTTTTGACCGTATTAATGATTGGCGGTTTTATTTTGAAAACCAACCGGATTCTCTGTGCTGTTCCTGTCTGACCTCTGTCCGGTGCCGTTGGGGTTTGACACATTGACTAGGAAAGCAGGAAAGCTCTGACGACCACAGCGGACACAGAACGTGTTAAGTCCGTGTCTGGTGAAATTTGGGAGTTAGCCACTTCTCTGAAGTTTTCTACAGGATCCATCCGGTACCCTTTCCCTCTGCAGTGAGACGAGATGGAGCGAAGAAACACCACGTCACTTTACAACTCATCTGGTCAACAGACATGATCAGTACAACAGCTCGGCAGTCGTGTGTATTAGAAGGAATCTTCCCTCCTGCCTTTAACAGGGTTAGCATTGTGATGAGGTAAACTACTCATGGCACGAGTTACAACAGACTGAAAGTGGAACAGCGGGTTCTCAGGTCCACACTCAGTGCGCCGGGTTCACATCCTGATTCTGGTTCTGGTTGAGATTGTTGTTGAGATTATGGAGCGCTTGGTGACGCTGGTGCCGGTGCAAGTGGATGGCGTTTGACTCCGGGATGTCGGTAGGTTCGAACGCGCTGGACACCTGGGGCATGAACTGACGGAAGATGCTGACACTGCCGTGCCAGAAGGTCGGTTGAGGTAGTCGTCCAGCGAGGCTCCACGTGCGGGTGGTTGGGTCGTAGGCCTCCACCACGTCCGACAGCTCAAACGTGTTGTCGTAGCCGCCTGACACGAATAATTTACCGCCGAGGACTGCCACACTGCCTCCGACATGGACCTGGACAAAAGAAATTAGATTATTATGTTGTAATATGAGAATCAGAGATCACACAGGACTGTGTCAGATGTTCGTCAAATACAAACCTGGGTCATTGGACTAATTTTGTCCCACTCGTTCTTTTGAGGGTTATAAACATCGACCTCAGCTGAATCATCCCTGAAAATAGAAGCACAGCTCCTTCAGTCATTGCATAATCGTTGCTTCAAACATATTCACGCTAAATTTAGAGACTATTGCAACACCGGTGTATCATGATGAGGAGTTACTGTCCGGCATCATCACATCATAAATATTCAAGTAGACGACGTGTAAGTGGATTTATGACAGATCATAACACTTCTCTGACATCATGAGGACATTTTGTATTTTATCAAAGCACCTAAATGGACAACAGTTACTTATTCGCTATTGTAACTGTAGAAAATAAGACAGCACGAGTACTTCGGCGCACTCATGTGGTAGAACAACAGAATGACCGTTTACTAGATGATATAGTCGAGATGAATTTATCATTTGTGTTTATCAGATTTGGAAGAAATCATTACAATATAGTAAGTATAAGTAAGTAATAGTACTCACTGTGTAGAAAATCTTCCTTTCATTGACACATCAATGTATAAGCAGAATTTTACTGTTGTTGTAGCCAGTTTGAGCCACTTTATGTGCAGTTGAGTTGAGTTTAGTGGCTCTCAACCTCCATAAAAACTCATTTCTTTGAAAATATTTGAGAGGTTTAGAGGGAAAATCTCTCTTTTGGTGCAACTGTCCCAACTAGACTTCTACTTTTATTATTATTATTAGATTTTATAATCTAGGGAGATGGAGATCTAAGCGCTGGGAGTTGTCATGGGGAATGTGAGATCTCTCTATAATAAGATGGAGGAGCTAACCAGGCTACAGAGGGAGTATCACAGAGACGTGAACTCATTTTTAGACTTGCCGGCAGCAAACTCACCTGATGAAGTAGATGAGACTTTTGAGGGTCACAGTTTTCGGTGTGAACGACCACGGCGGCAGCTGTCCACAGCTGACCATGGACCAGCGGTTGGTGTCTGCGTCGTAGCACTGTATGGCCATGGTGTCCTCCCCGGTCAGTGAGCCGATGGCGTAGAGGCGTCCACTACACGTGGTGGTGGAGCAGTTGTCCATGGGGTGCAGCATGGCCGGTAAGGCCTCCCAGCAGTCCACGGCGTGATCGTAGCGCTCTGTGCTGTCCGACGCCACCACGTAGAGCTGACCCTTCAGCACGCAGGAGCTGTGGTACTCGCGGGCCTTCAGCATAGGCGACACCTCCGTCCACTCGTTGACGCTGGACTTGTAGCGCCATACGCCGTCGTAGAGGCGAGAGCCGTCAGAGCCACCTGGAGGACACAGACACGTCGTCTGAAAAAACTGTCATTGAGTTTTGTTGAGCCTTAACATATCTGAAATAACTGTACCCAAGGTTATAAGAAGTTAATCTGCCTGTCAACATTAAGCAATCACATGCTGCTGTTATTTCTGTCATCGAGGGAGTGAGCTTACACGCTAAATTTATGGCCCGCCACCAAAGTCTTACTGGAGACACAAGCTATGACTAAAAGTCTTGGATGATTTCTGAAGGGCAACAGACTCTTTTCAGGATCGGCCAGGCCTCTGGTGGCGATGAAGAACACCTGTCTTAACTGCTGTCCTGGCAGCACACCATGTCCTGCCTGACTTTGCCTTGTACACACACACAGCCAAAGAGCCTGCGGTTTATTTATAAGCACAGCCCGATGGCCGTTTCGTAAGATGGAGGAGCAGGAGTGGAAGTCTACTGACTACTGAGCAACACAGCAACTCTCTTGCAACTTACCTGAGACATACATATCGTTTCCGAGAGCAGCTATGCTGTAGCCTCCTCCAAGGTGGTCGGGGAACTCAGCCAGGTAGCGCCACTGTCCGGTCTGAGGGTTGTAACAGTCCACCGTGACCAGCTCGTCGCAGTCCTGGTCACATCCTCCTACCACCACCAGGATTTCTGCCAATCCCGTGGACGGCCGTGGCCGCATGCGGTGGCATGGTCTGTCGTGGCGGTCGTACTCACACGACTGGAAACTGCGAGCTTCGTTCACCATGCGGAGGCAGGTGGGTGAAAGGTAGACGAGCGGGTCGCTCTCCACGTGGGCCAACAGGAAGAACCTCCTCACGAAGGGGAGTCGGACCTGCTGGAGGAGCTCGGGCCAGTAGTGTAGCCTCCTCTGGAGATCGGCCTTCACCCAGCGCACTGCGATTTGATAAACCGTCTCCTCCTTGTCCACACTAAGCTCATCGTCTGACACAAACTCGAGGAGGCGCTTCCATGGCAGCCGCTCAAAGTCCGTCCCTTTGGCTAGCTCCATTATGTTCTTTAGGACAAAGCGGCGAGCGCTGGTCGCCAGCTCTCTGCAGGCGTAGGCTTCGGCAAAGTCCTGGATCTCTAAGCAGTTGGAAACATCCAGCCGCTGCTCCAGAAAAGCACAGCAGGCCTCTTTGACGGAGGGGAACTGAAACAGATCAGCCGTCTTCAGCAGGACGTCCACATTGTCTTGAGTGACGGTGACCCGTCCTGTGTAGCAGAAGTCCACCAGCAGACCTAAAAGCTCGGCTGACACCTCGTGTAGAACCACCCGGTCCATGGCGCTCTCCCTCAGAGTTCCTGCGAACATAGCCCGGAAGTAGGTGCTGGCAGCGGCCAACACCGTGCGGTGGCAGTGGAACTCGCGGCCCTCGGCGCACAGAGTCACGTCGAAAAACTTGCGTTCGGCGCGGAGCTCATGGATTCCCCGCAGCAGGTTGAAGGCGTGGGCCGTGTCGAAAAAAGGCAGGGTGGACGGTTGTGTCTGCAGCGCTGGCTTTTCCATCTCTCCACTCTCTCTGGGTGTCTCTGTTTCTGGTGGTTGTGCTCAGAATGACGTTTTCATCTAGAACAGATAGAGCACAACTTACATACCATGTAGGGGTGCTACTAGCGATTATTAGTCATGATTAAGGAGGTATTGGAATAATAACCGAGTTGTTTGATCTATTAAATATCAAACAAATGTGAGAAATGACTGTCTAACGTAAAAAAAAACAAACTTATTGAGCTTGCTTGTTTTGGCTGATGAAAAGTCCAAAACCCAATAAAATAAATAAAACTCAACTCAAGACCAAGAAAAAGCAGCAAATCCTCAAAATTAGAACAATTTTCAGATTCATAAAGACGCAGCAGATTCATTTTTAATGATAAAAGAACTGAACTACTGAGGCTACGATGAGGAGACTCGAGAAAGTTTTACCGATAGAAAAGATAACAGATGAAACGCAAAAGAAATGTTTGAATTTACAACCTCAGAGTGAGATGAAACGCCTAAAACAAACAACTAAATTACTTTAGTTCATTTCACCATTAGGTAGAAGCACACAATCTAACACGTCTTAAATAAATCAATCCAAACCTGACGAGCTCTTCCACGTACAAACCCGCAACGTACGAGAATGTTCGACAGCAAATCTCAGCACGACTCTGTTGAATGCGACCAGCTCCTTCTTCCTCGTGTTTAAGAAAGAGAGCTCGCTTGTGCTCAGGGGCTATAAATACATTAGCAGTGTCCATTTCCAGACAAGGGTGGGTGTGTGGGGGTGGATTTAGGGAGAACACCTAACATGCCGTGGGCTGTCGCTGTGGGGAGAGTGTAACCCCCCCCCCTGACATCAATGTCTCTGTGTTTCACTCAGCATAAGTAAGTGGTCTTTGAGAGAAGAGCCGGCTGAGCCTGGACCTCCTCACCACATAAGAATGCAAAGTACCTTAATGCTGCTCTGACCACAGCAGACAAACAGAAATATACTCCTAAACAACATGCTCAAATTCACGATACATTACAGTTAGAGTTAGAGAAAAAAACATAAATTATACAGCTGCAGCCCTAAAATCAGTATTTAAAAAAAAATACAGTTCACTATGATTGTGCCTTTATGAATATGTGTCAATTAAACTGAATTAATTAAAAACATATCTTTGAATTTTGGGCTGTAGGTCAGACAAGAAAGGCAATTTGAATACATTGTCTTGGATTGTGGGAGATTGTGATTGTCATTTTATGGATCAATAAATCGTCTAAGAAAATAATCTGTAATGTTAATCAATCATAAAACTAATGGTGGTCATGAATGCTAAAGTCAATATATGTTTACATTTACAGATAGCTATGGACAGTGATTCTCAAACTGAGCTCCCTCCAGTGGTACGCAGAGCGATCAGCTCTCTTCTCACAATTTATGCTGCAAAATAGAGACAGGTTTTGCAGCACCAGTTTAATTTGGTTTGTGTCCGATGGTTTGAGACAGAGGGAGTGCTGGCTTCACAAACAAACACACCGGCAGCAGCTCACTTCATTAAAAACCACCAGACGAAAAAGAACAGACTGTAAAGATAACTTTAAAAAACACAACAAGGTGCCACTGAGTTCGTGGAGCCTGCATTAAAGGCCTATCCAAGATTCTGTCGATATTTGGAGATGATCGTTCCTTCTCGAAATACACAGGTATCTTCTTACAGAGATTTGTTTAAAGGTTGTAATAAAGCCGCTGATCCTCTGGCCAAAGGACTTAGCACACATTCCACACAAGGGTTCAACAATGCAGCCGTGCACATGGTGTAGCTCTGCGAGGAATCAAACTGCTCACGATCCAGACCTGCACTGAAAACACACTCATCTCCCCAACATGTTAGCGGGGATAATGACATTTCCTTACATAGACGTGACCAGCTTCCCTTTCACTCCTTCCCGTTACAAAGAAAGATGGTTGCGTCTGTTGTTTTGCTGCGCACTGTCACACATGATTTCTCTAAATATCTCAGCAGTTGGTAGCCTAACGTGCCAACAGTTAGAAGTATTGAGCAACTTGCAATCAGTGTGTTTACCAACCGGCTCCAAGAATAGCTGACAGAAATGTATACTCTCAGAGGACAGAGAGGAGGTGAGAGGGAGGGAAACAGTAGAAGTAGTGGAAACAATCTCACTGCTATGAGAACAGAGCGGCCAGTGTAACAGCCTATATATGACCTACACAGCCTGGTTATATGGGTGAAAGGGACCCTATGGCCCTCCTCACCGTCTCATACAACTCTGTAACAGTGTTAGCCTGCCTGCTCCTGGAGCTGAACTCATGACCCGCAGTCATGGTGGGGATGTAAACACTCAGAGGGGTTCAATGCTGTGAGTCAAACTAAAAATCTCGAGGATTGCTGCACCGTTACTTAAAATGGTTGATGAGGGTCTGTTCCTGTATTTATGGACCACTGTGGACAAACTTTAAGAAGTCCTGTAAATAGAGACTCTGTAATTACTCTGACTGTAAGGCGCTGACTAAATGAACCCACTGAATCAGAGCTAAAACATCCGAGAACAAGACGACGAGTCTACAGAAATTCAAGGAGCTCTGTCAGACTGTAGTCTGGCACAGGCAAACGCTGACGTCAGTGTGCTACCGCGCTCATACTGACAGCGTTAACATGCCGGTGTTTGGCAGGTAAAATATCTATATACATCAAACACAACGTACAGTGAGGCCAACGGGAATGTCGTTAGTTTTACAGGTATAAACCAAGATAATGGACAAACTATACTTTGACCTGATCATACAGATGACTTTTAATGATTTCTAAACTATAAAGAAAAAAAAAAGATTTAAACATTTTCAGACAAACATCTCTCAAGCTAGCGTCCGTCGCTCAACAGGTTCGAAACATGTTATGGTTTTGTGTTTGGTGTTAAATTATTGAAATATTTCATCACATTGTTCATGTTAAAACGCTAAAACTTTAACATCATAAACAATATAAACAACTGAAATATAGCTACCCTGTGCGCCTCTTGGACCACATGTCATGAATCAACGTCACGATGGAGCCACAGCTGTCTATCTTACCCACAATGCCACAGTTAAGAGCTCAGTTGAACTACATATTTGACCTAACATGTATAACATTCGTATTCCCCTTTAAACAATCTTGTTTATTATGTTTTAATTCTTCTAAATTTGCTGCTGCGCTCGCGCTCTGCTGATACATCAGATAGGTGTTAAGATACTTCACAAAAACCACAAAGGTCAACTTCATGGCAGCTCTACAAGAAGAGATCTATCCTCTGGGGATCAGGAATGTCTGTACAAAATGTCACAACAAATCAAGGAAACAGCTGCTATCTGAATCTGCACCAAAGTGGTGAACTGACCAACCAACAGGCCGAGACTGAAAATACAAAGGCTGGAGACAAAACAACAGAAACAATCAAAGCATCGACATCTTGAAATATTCAAATCCATTTAAAAAAAAAAGAAGTCTGGCTTCTTTTAAGGCATGTCTTTGTTACACAGCTTCACTAAACTATGTGGCTCTCGAGTCCCAGCAGAGCTGCATGTGAACAGAGTAAATTAAAAACAGGCTTGGCTCACATGTTGCTGCTTACATCGTGTTCTCGCTCACTTGCTGTTGCAATCTTGCAAGGATAATTTACATACCGCCTCCAAACACTGTTTTGCATCGTCATCATCCCTGAATCAATCATCACACCAGCAGAATAACTCGACTGTCTGTCTAAATGTGGATATTTGTATTTAGTATTTTAGTTTGCAAGTGTCACGCTTCATCTGCTTTGATTATCAAATTAATGAAGACATGACGGGGAATATGAAAAGCAGTATACGACTTGGAACAGTGCTCATATTCATGCTCATGAGAGCACCTGGCAGGGTTAACAACCACGCTGAGACAGCTGTCCTCTGTGTTGTTGATGCTCCAGGCTGCTGGGGACGACCATCCAGGCGCAGTGACACGAAGCCCTGCTTCTTTCACAGCTGTGCCTGGCCAGGCCATAAAAAGGCAACCGATGCACACTTGTCTCATTCCCCCATGGAAGAGGGCCAGCACGAGGCTACGAGCAGCAGCAGCAACAACAACACTTAGATAAGGTCACAGTGTGGGAATGGATCTTGGCATGTTGATACCAGTGTTTCATCTGAATAATCCACATTTGGTTGAAGAAGTCATGTCAACAATGATCTGCCCAGACGAGGTACATTTACCCAAGTACTGTACTGCAGTAGCAAGTACTTTTAAGCATTTAAATTTGATAAACTGCTGCATGCAATACATGCTAATCAAAGACTTCTCACAACCAGAGAGCAAACTTTGTTTGCTACCTACGTTGTTACCTAACATTAATCATTAACCTGATATCAACGTTGCCGTTATGACTTTATGTTTCTACAAACAGCAGTATTGAATCGTATTTTAAAATGTTCCTGTGTCACATGAAGCCACATTAAATGGCTGTCATCAGCTGAATTATTGTGTTAAATCTTTCATGTTTATGTGGTTAACGTCTGGTTAAGTTTAGCCAAAGATAAACTTGTTTAGGTTTGAGAAAAAATTATAGTTTGGGTAAAAAAAAAAAGTTTTTGTTGCCAGAAAAACAGCTGCAAAAAGCCCAAACATCTTACTAAGAATCCACTGAATACCAATAATTAAATAAAATACAAATTTAATTCACTGCCACACTGTTCGAACAGGTTAGATTTTTTACTCCAGTACATTTATTTACAGCTATTAGTTACTTTTCATCTTTACATTTTTGGACACGACGCATGAGACGGATTTGGTTTCAGTAATATTATATAGAACAGAATAAAAGTTTTCCAATATTATACTGCACTGTTATTTGTGCAGTCAGTACTTTTACTTTTGATACTCTGAGTACATTTAGCTGCTTCTCATGTAAAGTTTTGTCTGCATGACTTACGATGGAATATTTTCATGAAGTTTCCATAGATTTCCTAAATAACGTGCCACGCTGGAGTGTCTCTGACAAACTCAGTGAACCTTTCTTTAATTAGCAGGTCAAGTAAAACCTGACTGAGCCCTGTAGTCTGGACACTGCAGAGTAACCACAGCAGCAGATTACTCGCAGTGCAGTGAGTATATTTTAGTGCCAACCTAAAGGTTTGCTTCATATTCATGTCTCGGGCTGGAATAAGTAATGTGCTCCTTCATGTGGCCCTTGCATTCCCGTCATTCCTGCCCCTGTAACAAGAGTTACAGTTACAAGTTATAATAAACATTTGCATCTTTCATAAAACCCGAGGAGCTCCTCGGTGAGGCCTCGGTCATGTCCAAAGCCATGTTTGGTGATGATATTATCCAGCTCAGAGACGAAGCTAGGCCTGAAGCCGAACATGAAGATGTCAGTTGAAGCTACAACTGTTTAGCAACTTGTGTCTTCATCAACTTTAGGCACGATGTAGCGGCTTTATTTAAACATGTTACCTTCACATCCCGTGTGTACCGTGTTTAGAGTAACGTACAGTCAACGTAACGAACATGTAACGCCACATTTTACCGCCTAAACAACATTAAGAACAAAGTAACGTCATGTTGACACGAAGCGCCTTAACGTTATTTTTTCTATCGGACATAACGTATACGTTACAGCGACTGTCAATCTGCCCTCCGCTTTTTGGGAGGGATAACGAGCTTCAAAAACAACCCGAATGAACTCTTAAGACAACTTACCGGTTCTCGTCTTCACTCAGATGCCAAACGTTCACGTCTTTTTAACGAGTGTGGCGTGTTAACGGCGAAGAAACGGAGCTGAAATTAAAGTTTGATGCCGCGGAGCTGCTCGGCCTCCTCTGTCTGCGCCATGATACCGCGTACTGTGATGAATGGTGCCTTCACGGACAAGTCGGAAATATCAAACTCAACACGCAGACGGTCCCACGCAGTAGACAATATCTCCGGGCAGGGATAGATAACAACGCTGGGAGACGTGCTCAGCTTTAATTACCAAAAGTTTACCCCATTGCATATCTCTGACAGCTTTAGTTACATTTCACTACTTTTCTGTTACATACAATATATTTCCGAGTTTGGTGATTTTCCAAGCAGAAGCTTACAGGGAGTCCCTGAACGCAGCATTTTAAACTCATACATTGGGCAGCTCTCAAAAAAAAAAATGTTATGCGCATGGATATGTTTGGATACGACCTGTTGTCTGCGTTTAAATGGATGTTTTTAGAGCGTGCTATATTCTGAAGCTGAGACAGTAAATTAGTCCATCAACAGCAGCTCAGTGGCCACTTAATTGGGTACACCTGTGTAGTGTAATGCACCTGAAGTCGACTTTTATGACGCCTTTGTTATTCAGCTTTTTGTCTGTCACTGTCAACAAAATGTTCAAATTATATGAGCTCCTCATGAAATTACCAAGTGAAGCATTGAGCTGCTGATGACGTCCTACTGTGCTGCACTATATTCAGAGCTCTTTTGAATATTCTGCTGCTTGTCCAGTACAACACCACCTTTAGCTATGACTTAGATAACCTCTCAGAGTTTTAACAACTCAAATATGATTCACTTCCCACAATAATAATATCTAATATTTGTGAGTTTTGGAGCATTCTGGATGTATGTATCTATGAAAAACATAGAAGGCATGTCTGACTCCTGGTTAAACCTTCAGCTCGTGTGTTTACACTGAAGAATCAGTAAAGAATCTGATAAACTGAACAATGCAAAAACATTTTACATAATAACTGCAGAAGATTGTGTCAA
This sequence comes from Nibea coibor, assembly GCA_023373845.1. Lineage (NCBI taxonomy): Eukaryota > Metazoa > Chordata > Actinopteri > Sciaenidae > Nibea > Nibea coibor. The sequence goes on along the minus strand of CM041717.1, from coordinate 23,133,058 downwards.
ATGAGTGATCTGAATGAATTTGGAGCAGATTACTCCCTGTGAATATATATATATATATTTTCGGGTCATTTTAGGAAGAATTCTCTGACTGTATCATTTTTTTTCTCATTCAGTGTTTTCCTCTTCTTGTTCTTTTAGCACTTTGGTTGCACTGCAGACTTTTCTAATGCAGGATGAAGCTGTTCTGTGCCTTTGTCCTGCCAGATTTTACAACATTTAATGATTAATAACAATCATATTCCAGATGATATACCTAGTTTGGGATCCGGTGGTTTAGAGCTTGTTTTGGTACATGTACAACTGGTGGTAAACAACCTCCCTCTAGTGGTTTGTGGAAGAATGTCTGACCCTCTAACCCTGTTTGTACCTCATCAGTTAGAGGAGATGGCCAGTCAGCGGGGTCTGTTGGTGCAGCCTTTATTCCTGATGCTGCATCACTGGGCTCTTCTGAGGTGGAGGAGGCGACAGGAGGATCGCTTGATGTTGCTGTAGTGGAGCTCACAGGTGCGCAGCAGTGCAGCGCCTGCAAAGGTGGCAAACATACCCCAAAATATTATAGAAAAAGCAGCTTTTTAAATATCACGGGTAAGAAATGCATTCAAGACTTTCTGAATAAAGAAGTGCACACCCACACATTTATATATTTCCAGCTGACAGTCCCGAGGAGAGGTCTAATTAGATAGAAGAGAGGTCTAATTAGGTCTAATTAGATTGAAATGCTCCCGCGTGGAGCACGGCACAGCTAGCTGGTACTGTTATTTCTTAATATGAAAATAATAAGCCCACATTAATTTAACTGCATAGAAAAGCCTATTTAATAATAATAACAATAATACTTTCCTAAGCACCCGTCTTCTGATTAGACTTACCTTCTACCAACCGTTAACTGACCGTACCTTCTGGCGGGACGGTCAGTTAACGGTTTATGGACGTATGCGCGCGCTCAGAAACGGCCGTTGGTATAGGCAAGTACAGGGAAATGCTAATGCTATGCTAATGCTAATAAACCGTCCGTCCAGGGGGCGCCACAAACGGGGAAGACCAAAAAATGTTACTTTCACTATTCTTACACTTCTTCTTACAACAACTAGTTGGTGCTTATATTTCTTAATATTAAAAATAATAAGTCCACATTAATTTAACTGCACATTTAATAATAACAATAATAAGAACAGTAAAACTTTCCTAAGCCCCCCCCCCCCCCCTCTTCTCACTGAGTAGACTGTACCTGCTCTCTGGCGGGAAGGTCAGTTATTTTTGACAATAATAATGCGAAAACTCTCCGGAAGGAGGAAGAAAAAAGAAGAAGAGAAGGATAAAAACACGACTAAGATAGAGGTACAGTGAAGATAATGTCATTAAAAATAATTTGTCTGTTGCTTAACGATAGTAACTTTGAGCCTGAAGCGGTTTGATAATCGATAAATAGCGTTAGCTTGTTTTAATGTCAGTTAGTGTGATGGAGGGGCCTAACTGCTGTTATGGAACATAATAATGTCCCACCTTACATTTATCAGGAGGATTTATGAAGGTTAGATCTATTCAGCAGGCGTTATCTACATTTTTATTGACATGTTGAAATGTTATTCCTCTTCCACACCTTCATACATTTGTAACCTGAGTAGTTTGTTGTGTTACAGTTCATGTTGTCAAAAGTGTGTTTATAGTGTTACACTTCACATCAATGAATGTTAATACTTGATAACTTAGCATTCAAGTATGATATATTATACTGTGATAATCAAGCTAGCTAAAGCTACTGCCTCGTTAATGGCAGGTTAATTATCAGGGGCCATCATCAACAGACACAGGCCAGTAACATTCATTGAGAGTTGCATATAGAACTTATGTCTTCTCAGAGTTTCATAAACGTCTGTCCCATTTTGTCTTAAAAAGTTAATTCAGTTTTCGGGGCAATGCTGCGTTTGCAAATATCAGATCAGCGAGACAAGCTCATAATTCAAAACTCTGAGCCTGAATTTATGAAATCCCTCCAGTCCCGCTGCATGCCTTGGAGTGTTGGACATTCTCTCTCATCTTCTCATTAAAAGTAAAACCATGCATCATTAACATTTCCCTTCTCCCACTGCTCACATTTAGAAAACAACCATTTGCTCGAAGGAATATTCACATAATATAATCTTTGTGCAAATAAACTTTCTACATGAAGTTACAGTAAACTGTAGTAGGCTATATTTTATTCCACTTAATTCTCCACCCTTTACTCACAAACCGCTTTAATATGCTCACCTTGCTTTTCCCTTCACTTCACGTACAGCTTATTCAGGCCTATTCAGAATGCTGAAGGTTATATTGTGTTATGAGTGTTATGTTTTGTTGAGCTCTTTTATAGGTCTAGATATGACATTTTCTTTTTGGCCTCCCAAAGCAAGATAAATGTATATATACGTTCCCCCGTGTGGCATGGTTTATATTTCATTGACCTCTTTTGTCGGCTGAGTTATGGAACTTTGGTTGACTTTTGACTTTGCCTTGTATTTAGTTGCAGTTGGTGTCCATGTTCTTTGCCCCATGCGTGTTATTTCATCTGGCCCAACCAGCATGTGGCATTTAGTCAGCCGCTATTGTTGAGTCACTGTGTTTAGTTGTTGTTCTCTTGAGCAATTATGCTTTGTTTACCTTCTTTTCAGTTTATAGGTTCTGTGTTGAGAACAATCACAGAAACCCTGGACATGTAAGTGTGTAAGTGTTTATGTAATTGCAAATTAATACTAGTAATTTAAAAAATGAACATTAAATAGATACAAGTACGAGGAGGAACATTATAAACATTCCTTTTTATTCATACTTTGCATTTTATAGTGACTTCGGTGCGTCATTGATAAACTGCAGCTCTAACCTCTGTACATGTGGATAGTATTTCCACATGACATCAGGGTAAACAAACTCATGCTTGCATTGTTTTCCACAGTATTTCTGTAGTAAAACATGTGCAGACCTCCATCTGAAAAGGACATTTCTTTCATTCCAATATTAATGGCTATTCTACAAATACACACAATATACAAGATAACTAATTACTCTCCATTAGGTTACTAGTCAGTTTTGCTGTTGAGGAAATAAACCAAGGCTAGCTCTACCTCAGCAGCAAGTGAATGAAGCTAGAGGACTGCTACAAAGAGTTTATGAACAGATGTTTAAGTATCACTCACTTACTTTATTGATGATTTATTTGAATAAAATCTGTTAACAACACTGTATCTCAGCCTCAACAAACAAAACTGTCACAAAATGTGAAATTGGCTTTTAAATTCAAATTCTTGCCGCATGAATTAATGAAGTCACCCATCAGCTGCTCTGCACCAGTTTTAACCAGCAGAACACTGACAGGATCTCCTTTAAGGGATCACAATGTTTAATTCAATAAACTGCTTAACATTCAGTCCTTGGAGGACACGTGTACATCTATCTACCTTTTTTCCTGCTCATCCCTCAGAGGGAGATAATGAGGAGGAGGAAGAAAGAGACCCTGGCCTGGAATGTAAAATAAAGAGTGAAATACCCGCTGTGGTGCAATTAAGAGTGACCTACTGATGAACTTTGTCTGGCCTCTTTGAGTCCCTCAGGCAGTGTAGATGTGCACGTCTTCCAATGGGGTCACGGTGACATTGCAGAAATGTATGCCAAAGTAGGTACTCCCAGCTGATACTGACATTTTGTATCACTTGTATCTGAAGTTTAGTAATTCACATTTGACTTTGACACAATTTTTTTAGCTTTAGCTGAAGAGTGACAGGAATGTGCGGAGATAGAGAGATGGGAAATGATCGATCCATACGTTGGATTTGAACCCTAGGCTCAAGGCAGCAAGGGGAGGGGTCGCAAGATGATTTTTAGATATCAAATCAAATTTAAAAACTTTTAGAAATGGTCTATTTTATCCATAATCGTAACAAAAAATAAAAAAGGAAGTTACATTTAAAACAAAACCTTTGGATTTTCTTTGTCCCCTCTGACCTGCTGATGTGATTACGACAGATTAACAACATTAGCAGCAACAGTATTAGCTAAGGTCTATTAGCATTGTGCTAAACAAACAAGAGAAATAACTAACTCACCTGAGCAGAGATCTTCCTTATTTCTGGTCAGAGGTAACAAAAAAATAAAATAAAGGAATATATACATCAGTTCAGTCACTAGATGGAGACATTTTATAGTTTTTCATGCCTCAGTCTCACTTGTGTCTGTTGACCAATAGCTTCCAGGACCAAAATAATATCCCCCTCATTAATTTATAATGGAACAGAACTTGGCACTATGGTGCTCCTGGGTATCTCTGACTAAACTGCACTGGCTGTAAACAAAATTTTCTTCCATAAAATAATACATTTAGAAGGGTTGTGCCAACGCTGTGACACAGTTTTACAGGCCATCTATGACTGTAGATTCTGCTGCATGTACAGTAAAGGCTTTTTAACATTTTCATGCTATACTTCATGATTATGTTGGACCAGCGACTTGTAAATCCATTATTTAACAGTCAGCTTGTATGTAAAGTCTTTTTTAAGTAACTAGTCTGCAGTTTCACCACTAAAACCTCCAAACACTAGAAAACACTAAATGCTGCAACAGGACCTCTTGGACTGAAATGATTTGGCCAAACTGTCAAACATTTGGAAATGTAGATATGTTTTATTCACATACATGTAGAAACGTGTTTCAAATCTCGTTCAGCTTATGTATGTACTACTACTACTACTTTATTTCGTGAATCTCCCATGTTTACATTAAATATTACGTGGGTCAGATGTGTCAATCATATTTCATATTACCTCTTTCAGTCTGAGTCATCGTGTTAGCAAGCTACCATCAATTAACTGGCAGATACTTTTGAAGTGCTTCATATTTATTTATTTATTTGTTATAAATGGACTATTGGGTAAGTAAATGTTGAGCAGTATAAGTGATGAGATGCTCTCTCTATTATTTCTCTAGAAAACAGTCTCTTATTGTAATAAATAACTCCATTAATCAGACTTCATGGTCAGGTTGGTGTTTTTATGAATATGACACGAAATTCATTCTTATCTTTAGTGATTAAATTTGTTGAAATGAACACTTAGGAATGGACCGACGTGAATAATTCAAATGGAATATTCTGCAGTCACCTCCGAGCACTCTATGAAGTAGATTTTAAAGAGCATAATTCATCAGTCAGTCAATCAATCAGTCATTCCCATATTATCTCTTTGCCACGGGCGTAAAAACAGACAAACATTTAGTTTATGAAACCCTCTCATGGCGTAGCAGCAAATCGACTGGACAGCAATTACATCCATAAACCCTGATACATTAAGAAACATCTGTTGTTGTTATGCTGTATTTAAGGACACTGCACAGTCACTGTGTAAATTATTTATATGACAGACTGCAGCTCTGAATGTCAATAAATCTCCCTGGAGACAGAAAGCAAAAAAGAAACCCCTGATAGGGAAAGTTTGATCAATAGAGACAAAGAGGGCTGGCCTGAGATAAGTGAAGTGGAATAAAAGAGAAAAAATGAACACACAGAGTTGCTGATAAAGGCAGAAAAATAAAGTAAAGTTGCAGAAGTTTGGATTCGATAACAAAGCTGTGTGTCACGTGCACAGCTGTGCATGTTCTACCTGGACACTGAGTTATATAACGCATGATAACAGCCATCTTCTTGTTTTGTGCTACAGTATCAAAGGTCAAGATGTGCTTTGGTTAATTGAATTCCAAATGTATTGTTGCACAGCGGTTCCCCTCCATGGGGTGACAGCTTTGAAGGGCTTGATAATAAGGCACCCAGGGCTTGTTGAATAAGTAGGTGTATTATTTGTGGATCTGGGTGTCGGGGAGAAGCAAAACACTCCATAACGGCATAAAATATTGAACAAGTTCATCTGTTTTTTTGTTTTTTTTTGTACTTAGCTGTATCACACTGAGAGGCAGGATGCTGCTAAGGCTTGGTCAGCAAAGCCTTGCCTGGATAAATAAAGGTTTAAATATGTAAAGTCATTATTATTCATGCATTCATATTTTTACTTGCAGCATTATTTATGATTGTCTACAGTGCTTGCAAAATACACCTGACTTTGGAGTATTGGATTATTGGAGTATTTCTGCTCAGCATACACTGGGAGTTGAATGTTTTCATACTGGGAACTCAACTATTTATTTGTCGACCATAATTAGATCTTAGAAGTATGACTAATACACTCACTTCCCTAAAGCAAAATCAAAACATCATTTTTTTGATTTAACCGCTGCTTCATGACTTCCCATCGCAACCTCTGACACGTGTAACTCAGCCCGCCGTGTGTTTTACACATGTCTCCTAACACCTCGGAGTTTGTGTTTACGACTTAATGTCTTGCAGCTGCCGTGATGTTTATCATGTAGTGATGGAGACGTGGTCGGAGCAGTGTAATGGGCTCCCCTGTTGCTCAAAGGTGATCCAAACATGAGCCACATTTTATTTGTTGTTCCACGTCGCCATAGCCCAGCCGTGCTGTCAACCGTGTCATAAAGAGCATCTTTCAATCAGGCGTCACCCTGTGTGTGTGTGTGCATTAGAATCCCGGCGCAGACTGAAAATCCCAGTGTTAAACATTCGTTGGGTTGTCACTTTTATTTCCAGCGAGTCACACGCGATACAAGGTTCATGCCAAATTACACATCGAGGCCATCTCTTCTCTTGTGTTCTTTAATGCGCTCTCTCCTCCTCTTCATCCAGCCCAGCGTTTACAAGCCCTGGTGAGATTACAAACAAAAAATTGGACTCATGTTCAGTCATCTGTGCGTCTTCATCATTATCTTGATCATCTTTCTCGTTGTTGCTGAGCAATCCTGCCAAGTGAAAGCAAAATTACACAGCACAATCCCGAAACCTGTTAGCTGTCAGCGATGTGATTGAAATGCAGACGATTGAAATGTGTTTGTGTGTGTGTGTGTATGCTTCTCATGCACGTCCTCTGCACTCATCCATCTTGGTCGTGCTGTGCTTGCAGTTGCTTATTTATCTTATATGTAAGAGAGTTTTTTCTGTCTTTCTGTTGCTGATGCATTCTCAGGAGGAAAAATACTTTAGAGCTGGTTTATTGTGATTAATAATTTCTGAAGGCACGGATTTCTGCTTGCCTGGTACTCACAGCCTACATGATAATATGCAGTCTAATTCAATCATGGGATACTCAGGAGTGGGGACACTACTTGTGGATATTACCTCTGTTGGCACATCTGCATTTGCTGAGTGCACACTTAGAGAAATATAGTTGAGATTTGCAATATCTTTCCGCATTTACGGTCAAATTATCTGACATCCCTTCTTACTCTTTCGAACTGAATGTGACCATGATAGTTCCTGCTGCCATTACGGAGGCCATCAAAGTGCCTAAATGGAAGATTAGAAGTCATTTATCCTCCTGAAAAATATATTGTTTGGAGATTCCTTGAAAGCGTTTTTCCAAGACATCAGCGAAATCTTTCCGCGGTTTCATTTATTACACCAGTCTCCGGGAATAAACAGTTACTTCTTCCGCGACTGCTGAGGACTCTTCACATATCCATCTGCTAGTTTAGTTTGCCCCCAAACGCGACATAATTAATCATGCTGTCACACAATCCATGCATGAGTACTCGATGGCCCACGGCTACGAGGCACAGAGTGACACAGTCAAAAAAAAAAAAAAAAACAGAGGATGCTAACTACTACTTATGTGTAAAAACTGGTCTTGAAAGTGTATGAAGAGTGTCGGCGCACGCATTAATCATCTTTTATGTAATCATTCCTTAGTCCGCTTTAATCAGTCGGTCAGCTGCCCTCAAAGATGTCACACTCTCTAAAAAAGTAAAAGAAAGAAGCTCAAGAAAAGAATTGTTCGTCTCAACTTCTCGTTCTAACCGTGCTCATTACACGCCGTTAATTAGGTCTCCAGGACTAATATGATTCATCTAGTTAAAATGAACAAGCTGCCCAAATCCAACGACACGTTAAACAGAAATTCAGTAAGTGTTTGAACTGAAACAGAGACGCAGATGTGGTGACACAAGCGTGTGGCAGTGACTGAAAGAAATAATATGCTATATTTGGCTTTACTGTATGTTTGTGTATTTCAATCCTCTGTGACTGATCCCTCACCCAAATAATCTTTAGATATAAGAGGTCGACCAAAAGAGCAGCTAATAGTGTAAAAAAAAAAAAAAAAGCTGTTTTCTCAAGTTCCCCTCATTTCTCATCATGCTGCCTCCCTCGCTGTTAGCATGGAGGAAGAGACACCAACATTGCCGCATTCCTGCTGACAAAACTGTTCATTTTGGTACTGTCTGTGGAAAATAATAAGACATTAAACCCTGGGAGGGCTGGAGAGCCTTATGTTCCTTGCAGTCTGTCTTTTGAAAGAGCGGCTTTGCCTCCTTCTTACCAAAGGCGCTTAGATTTGGGGGCTCCTGCCTCCTGCCAGATCTCTGAGGCAGCTGTGTTATTACGGATGGAGATTACTGAGTGTTGGTGGGCAGAAGACGACCTCAGCTGATTATTAGAGAAACAAAGAGCGCTGCCTGCTGCAGGGTGGCCTGCTGAATTCCTGCTTCGACCACAATAATTCTACAAATCTGTAAGAATTCTTTCATAAAATGGTTAAATGTGGGGCCCCGGGGTCTCCACGAATCAAAGAACCGGTTCAATGTTAGATTTTTACAGATAATAGGAGCTTTTATTGTGAGGAGGATCTTTGACTTTGAAGTTAAAGAAGAGGGCGAACGCTGTGCTGAAGCAGCCTGTGAATAAGTAATCCTATTCAACAGTACGGTGTATAGTTAACCACATACCTTTAGACAAGGACTTGGTATATTATATATAAAGTCACTTTATTATCTAGTCACAAACTACTGACTACTCATTGCAGCAGAAGTTGGAAAGATCGATTGCATTCCCCTCACAATCACGCCACGCCGCATCCGTGTGTGACAAACACAGCATTGTGGACAATATGTAGTGGCCCAAAGGCCAGGCTAAAGGTGCCAGTTCACTCTCTTTGGCTGAGCGGCCCCTGAGCAGGAAAAATAAGAATGCTAATAGCAATATTTTTGCTGTTGTGGTTGCATAAATACGAGTAAATACGAATTGCCAAGCTACAGATGCCATCCAAACTTTTATTACTATAAACAACCTTAAGTTGTGCTTTGGTAGTGTTCTTCACCCCTTTAAAAGTGTGTATGTATTTTCACTACACTGCGAAAGACTTCACTGCATAATCTGGAGATGTTGAAGCATGTTATCTATTGTGACGGATGGAAGTATGGCCCTGTGTTGACAACCTAACACCCCCCCCCCCCCCCCCCCCCCCCCAAAAAAAAAACAACAATGCTGAGCGTTTACAGCGAGGACACTCCCTGTGCACAGCTAAATCACCAACGATAGCCTCATTTTGTGGACTCTGGTGAAGACAGAGATAAAGTAATTGGATAATAAGAAGTCAAGACATTACATTAACTGAAAATGTTACATAATCATTTATATTTGTAGTTAAAGCGAAGTTTTAAAAGAATATTCACAGAAAAGGACTTACGTTAGCAGTAAGCTCATCTTTGTGTACAGCAGAAATTGGGTAAATGACTTCTTTTAGTATTAGTGCTAACCTTATCATCATCTGTCTCTTGTTACTTCTCTTTCCAAGGAGGAAAGAGGAGGCCTGCTGCTCTCAATGCAGTTCTGAGATGTAAAGCTTCTTAATTATTAAAGTATTCTGGCAGAATTTTTAGTTGAACCTCAGCACCAGCCCATATTTTAAACACTGCATCTCCCTCTGTCGACATTGCACCAAACGGGACTGTAAGCGGAGCGAGAGATGCGCAGGTGTGTCTGAATCTCATGCCATACATGAATCATGTTCAAAGCAGTAGTATTACACTGGGATATTCTCAGCGTATATATTTAATATATTTAATAATGAAAGAATCACAGTGGTGCAGCGGTTAGCATTGCATCAGGAAGATCTCTGGAATGTTTTCCCGGTATTTATGTATCCATAGTCCAAAGACATGCAGGGTCACTTTAAAATGCCCATAGTTGTGAAGGTGAGGCATGAATGGTTGTTTGCCTCAGCCCTGCCTCTTTGCCCAGTGTCAGCTGGGATCAGAATGTCAGCTGTTCCAGGTGAAGTTGGTAAAAAAAGGTTTCCTCGTCCAATAAGACAAATATAAGTGGATAAAGGTGTATTCTGGTGTGTTCTTCTCATGTTCAAAATTTGTTTTTAAAGAGGCGTTTTGGCTGACAGAAACATCATTTCAACACAAAGCTATAGTTTTAGCCTCGATTACTTTTCTTTGTATCTTCTCTGTGAGTTGTTGTGACTGGGTGACCATTCTTTTAAACAAATCAAAAAAAGGGCTATAATTTAAATGTGTTTGTGATGGCAGAGCGGAATGAAAACAGTCTTTTTTCCACATATCTTTAAGACTGACAAATATCCAAGGCAATTAGGCAAGCTGCTGAACCTGTTCGCTCCTTGTGTGATTATTTTCTGCTTTCTTGTACACTTTGTGAAACAGAGAGTGTTCTCAGATTCTCAGACAACAGACAAGGCTGTATTTATCTGCACAGAAACAAATCTCATGCTACTCCCTCCATAGCCAAACATCCTATCATTCTGCCTGAGTGATTTCATGCTTGGGGAAGCTGAATAAGAAGGCAGAATATATCAGGTAGGAAAGGGCAGTAGGAGCTCAGGGGTGGGAGCACCTTCTAAACCACAGACAAACTGATTCACTCTGCCCACATTTAGCACAGGTATCTTATATTTTTATTGCTCGCATGGCTGGTAGATCTCAAATTGTCTTTATAGCACAGTATATGCTTGAATGGATCCAGGAGCCATTTCACTCACTTACACACAACTTGAATCGTGGAAATTACAGTTGGATGCTTGGTAGGAGAGCGAATTTCACAATGGCATTTACTGTTCATCAATTAAACAATGAATCCGGTAAGAGGCCTAAAGGATGTGACATGTTTCATGTTCCTGACCCTTTGCTAATCAAATATTGATTCTTTTTCCTTTTGCTCATATCACCTCCCCTAACTCTAATTTCTGCATGGAGCTCTGGGTTCAGTTGCCGTGGTGACTAGATCACATTTCCTCCTGCGAAATGAAAACAAGCTCATTTACTGTGTCATCTCCGGGCTTTCTGCACATGCTCAGTACACGGCTTAAATTACTAACACACCTATCGGACCATAAATAAGTAGCCTGGAGCAGGACTCCCATGGGCTTTGGGCTTTTGTGGCTCATGAAGATCAGAAGAAGCCTCCAGAGTCTTCAAGGATTTAATGGTAATATTTAAACGTTTAGCTGTTCAGATATTTCAGTCTGGTCAACCAACCACCCGACTGACAAACCAATGCTCCTCATGCCTCTAAAACATCAGACAAAAGCAATCTCCCATCCTTCAATTAATCCATCCACTTATTCAGTCTTTGCTTCCACTCAGCCATTAATGTATCCATTTAAGATTATTGAAATAACTCTCCATGTTCTTTCTCCATGCAGACACTCACCAGCTACATTTTTCCACAGAATCAGTCTGGCAGCCTCCCCATCTGTTCCAACTCACCACCCGATGGTAAACAGTTGACCAGACACTCACCTGCAAGCAGGAATGACTCACAATGAGGATTCAGTCATTTCTCCCATACCAAGAGCTTCCTGGCTGACTGTGGCCTGTAAACACACTGCAGCTGTCAGAACAGAAACAGCAGCAGCGTCTCACAGACCTCAGGCTTAGGGAGGGTAAAATCTGAACAAGCATGAGTGACAAGTTGATACATAGAGCTAAAATGTCACAAATATTGAAGGTTTTCCCACAGCTCCATCTGAGCCCAAAGTATTGAAATACAGCAACAGGGATGTCATAATACAACTGTAAAAGCAAGACTACATCCAACAAGGAAGCAGCAGGTCTGAAGTTTTACCATGTTTACCTCTAGTTTTGTGACTATTTGGCCACAAACTAAAGTATTTCAATCTGATGATGCCACTTTGTGGAAAGTAAAGTTATTATAATTCATTCTGTGGGTGGAGGGAAGCTTGTTTTTCATTTCAAACCACAAATGTCAACCTCATTTTGCTTCGAGGAAAGGTCAGGAGATCACCAAAGTTATCAGGATTAATACTCTGTGGGCCATGGGCACCTGTGGCAAATTTAATGGAAATCCATCCGATAGTTGTCGAGACATTTCACTCAAAACCCAAAATGTCAACCTGATGGTGGCACCACATGTAAAGTAAGAGGACCACTGAAGTCAGACAACTTCACCATGTTGGGGCCGTGATGGTCTGTACAACGTTTCAAGGAAATCCATCAAATTGTTGTAGAAATAGTTTAGTATGGACCAAAATGGTGGACTGATTTTCACAGAGAAATAATCTACCGTGGGTTCAGTTTTATTGCTTTCAACACAACCACAACCCTGTCAGCAGTGCCTTTCTTTAATTTCTCATTAAATGTTACTTTCACACTTAATTATCTAAATGTTTGCACTTGTCAGTAAAAACAAAAGTTAAGATACTAAAAAACACAAAGAATATTTCAGACATTTAAAGATAAAAGTATTTGGTGGAAGTTTATGTAGAAGTATGAGTCAGTATTATTTAATCAGAAAAGTGAGAAAACGTGTTTATGTGGTTTGTCCATGAATCACACAGCATTCAATAACCTTATCATCTTGTGATGGAGCTAAATATCATAAACAGTCTTCATGTTACAACTTGAAGCCCTCAAATTTATCTAAAAAAGATCTGAAAAGGTGATTTACTGTATTTTTTATGAAAATATAACTAATACAGTTTTACATGACACACTGAACCATTAAAAAAGATATATTGAAATGATCTTTATGCACCTCGCTGTCTTTTAACTTCCAACTTTCAAAGCGAAGCCTTTCTTCCACGGCTCTCTCTCCATCTAAAACCCAGAGAATAGATCAAAGACATCATTGATCCTCTCTGCCTTCATTTGCCTTCAGATGTGAAGAGCAGCTCTCTGCTACAATAATCTACACTCTGCTGTAGTTACTGTAATCATCTGTGGGAGTGTGTTTGTTTTAGCTTTTATTGATAAAAGACAACAACGACCTTGGGAGTTTGGCTTAATGTTCACCTTACCAACAGGTAGAAAGAAGTGACAGCAGACTGTTTGCTGAGGAGGTTAAAGTAAACACAGACTATTAAAATGTTCTATAAGCATCAAACCAAACCTAATCTTTTATTCTCTTGTATACAGATTAATAAAGGAAGAGTTTGACTTTTTTTTATGTCTGCACGTTCAGTATTAAACTGCAAACAGGATGAGATTAGCTTTTCTTCAACACAAATGTAAAAATGTCAAACTGTTTTACGGTTACACATTGTGATTATGTTTTGCCGATGGAAGTCACTGCTCATGGGTGCTGCATGTAAAGAAATAGTCCCACACGTAACTCCCAGTCAAACCACAACTTGTCCTTTCTACGTGTCTGCATGTGTGTAGATTAAATGCATCATACAGTGTGTGATTTTAGACCCTGGAGAGAGCAGGCCACAGAGCTAACTGCCTCATATCTGCACTTCTATACCTCATAACGCTCACGTCCATTCGGATCAAACGCCAACCTCCGTGGTTGGGAAATCAAGCCAATATGGAAGTGCCAAAAACTCGAGCGTCCACTCGAGACTGGCTACACAACATTTCAACCTTCCGGGACGTGGAACAGACAGTACAGCCAACAAGCTTCAAAGCCGTCAGTGCGCTGTCCATTCTTTATACTGTCAGTGATTCTTTCCCAAAATGTTGGGAAACATGTCAAAAGAGAAGTTCTCAATCCTCGTCTGGTTTTCCACATTTTCTCATTTCCAACATGTAAAACCAGAGTGTCTGGAGGTCCTGGAAATTATTGATTTTAGTTTCCTCAATCAAGGGTAGTCTTCGAGTTAAGTCTTAAATTTAATTCACAAAAGTCTGTGACATTTTCTCATGCCTGCTGCAGTAATGCTGGTTACAAAACGTTTCTCTGTGTAACACTGAGAAAACCCTTGTGAATAATGGCACCTTTGCAGTTAAATGAACTGCACTCAGCAACTCTGTAGACACAAATTAATTCCTAATTTTCCTAATTCCTCATTTTTAATTGGCTAACCCAATCTGTCCGTGTTCTACTACTTTTCCAGGCCCAGGTTATGTTAATTTAGTTAATTAATTCATTGGGAATTTGCATCATTCTGCGGTCAGTATGATTGTCAAACATCGTACATTCTGTGTTGCATTGAAGACCTCTTTAAAAGTCATAAACTTAAAGGAACACTGAGTGAAGAACCTCTAAATCTCACACCAAGCGAGCTATATATCAGAGACAGAGATGATTTGTTGCCCGTCTTGTTGCATATTGAGCAAGTTGAACAATGGTCCATGAAAAAGGGAATGCGGCCCTTTAATTCTGCACTTTTTATTGAGGCTTTGTGTGTTGACCTGTTAAACAAATCATAAAAATATTTTAATAAGAAGAAGCATGAGAGCATTTACAGTACATGTCCTGGGACTGATGTGCACGACAGCTTCCTCCTGGACTCCATCACTCTTCGGGGCCCACGCTTGACAGAACCTCAATTAAATGCCTCATCTTAGTGACATTCAGGACGTGTTTGGATGAGATATCGCTCTGTGCACATTTCACCTGGACACAGAATAATTATGCTGATCCTTATCCATAACACGGAGAATGTCATTCTCTTTTGTCACCGCGTTGTGTGCTCAGCCTTATTGAAAAACATTGTGACATGGCACTATAAGTATGTTCAGCTCCCGCTGGGGGGGGGGCCCTCGTGGAAATAGCTTGTGTGTGTATTTATTTCATTGTAAATCCTACAGGCTGTGATCATCACTTCATCTGTTGTATTGTCGCTTCAGAGCAGCATCAATCAAATCCTGCTTACACAATTTAAGGCTGTTACTAATGAGCTTAACTATGAGTCAAAATAGAAATATTTTTCACGTTGCCCCACAGCTGAGAAGGGAAATCTTTGATTAACACGCGGTGACAATGACGCACACACACACACACACAACGATACACCGTTACACACACCCCCACACACACACACTGACTATGTACTGTAGAAATCCTGCCATCTTGGCCCTCAGGAGAGCTTTGGAAGTGCTGATGTTGATTAGCATAGCTTTGAGTGAGCCAACCCTTTGTCATGCATTTGCCACAATGAATCAAGTTCAACATCTGCAGCCACCGGGCTGTCCCTACAGAAAGATTTGCCACAGATGAAGTTGATTTGCATATCAAACCGAGGACCTCATGTGGCACAACCCCCCCTCATTTGCTGTGAAAAAATATGCCCGCACCTTCTACAAAAAATTATCAATGCGACCGCCACTCCCCTCTTCATTTATTTATGGCTTATAGGAGGAATTCCTAATGACAGCAGACAGAAATGTTTTAAATCTGCGAGTGTCTGAGACGAGCTCTCTCAGCAGTTGTCTTGATTATGCCATTAATTCACACACTTAAAGCACTTTTTTGTAGCCTCAGTGCTCTGAATTATTTAGAGACGGAAACACTTTTATACGAGAGACACTATTTTGTGTTCTTTCTAACTGGGCTTCATGAATAATTAACAAAGAGAATAAAACTGCAGTTAAATCAGAGCCGTTTAATCAATGTTTTATTCTGTATAACTTGTTGAACGTGGACATTTGAACGCCAACTATCAACTGTGCCTGGTTGAAGAGAGAAATATTTTTTATTTGATGCCACTGTAATATTTTCAGCTGCTATAGCCTCACTTCACACTCCTCTGTTTTATTATTCTGCTGACTGCCTGTGTGTTTTTCATCTGTCTCCTTCAGTATATATTAGTCACCTTAAACTCATATGTATGTATAGTGGTGTGACGTATAATAGTAGCAGAAGTAGTTGGATTAGACGTTGGAGGCTGTTTGTGACACAATAATTAAGCAATATTAGATGAGAGGTGTGCTTTAATGTCAATATTAGCACACCTGAAGTGCCAATATTGACATTACAGCACACCCTCTCATGTAATATTCGATTATTCAACAATAACCTACTTAAGTTGAAGATACAATCAAAAGATTTTTAGATTTTGGTGCAATTTGTTCTCAAAACATTTTTTTACTTCTTACTTACTTCTGATCTTTGTTTCCAAAGATACACACCTATATTTAACGAGGTACACACCTGAATTAGGAGGTCTAACAGCGCCATAAAATCCAGAATATTCATTAAAGAAAGCTGAAATTTTAAAATCAGATGTATTACTTTATCAAAGTTCACTTCCAGTGTTTGCTGGGTTAGAACTACTTGTTGTATAACAGAAGACAGATTGTAAGTTAACAAGGAACCATTATTTGTCTGATTACTGGGCATCCTTGGACATTAACCTCGAAATAATACAATGGCATGAGGAGGACCTGCTTCACCTTGGGTCTATTTCCACCCACCATTAAACTGTTAAATTGCTAGTGTAGGGAATCATCGTGTCATTTTGTTTTGACGTCCAAGCAGTAACTTGTGAATACAGGTAGAAGTCAACCTGTATGCGTTAACAAGGCCGCAGGGCAAGCGGAGGGAGCGAATCAGTATCAGCTGCAGCAGACGCAGAGAGGTAATTGACTCTTTTGAAAACCCACAGCCAGAAACAATTTGTTATTCGCCTGTTAATCAGGACTGGCTAAGAAGTGTAGATCCAATCTTCAGGAACAGGAAACACGGGAGACTTCACATCCAAACTTTGAGGGAAGTGTGGAGGGTGGAGGGACAAGATTAGCTCTCAATTATCGAAGCTATCTCGGAACAGCAGCCCACCAACGTGGACAACGTAGCATTTACGCTCTGGTTTAAACTCAATTAAGGAAGAGAGTCAACCAAGATCTGGTTAAACTCAATATCACTTTGTAATTAGATAGGGATGAAATCATTTTCTGAAGCTTTAGTCGTCACAGGGTTTATTGCATTACTTTGATTAATGGTCAAGTTGGTAAAAACGTAATTAAGGGATGAGGTGCAGAAAGTTCACATATAGTTCAATGTAATATAGCAGAAGAGTCAAGTCAATTAAGGTTTTTTTCTTCCTTGTCATGGTCTTTTGCTCATCTCCGCAGCCTTGATCATAAAATAAGCACATTTGAACGTTCAATTACTCTAATTATTAGATACGAGAAATTAATTTGAATTAAATCCTCAGAGGATCAGCTACTAGAGATGGATTTGCTTTGATTATTAGCGTCCCAACAGATACATTAAAGCAATTTCACATCCCAGATTACACTTATTTACATCAACAAACAGTTTCAAGGTGAGAGACTGCATGTAAAATAAACCCGCACAGTATATCAGCATTAAAGGATCATTTGTTGACACTGTATGCAGCTTCACAAATTGGCCTCCCTCTCTCTCCCTCTCTCTCTTTCTCACCCTGCCTGTTTCTTTCCCACACAGACAAACACATAGTTAAACCCTCATCATTACGGGTCGTAAACAGTCAGGCATCGCAGTCAAGCGCGATGGGAGATTGTCAGTGGGAGCAGCGAGACCTGGCAGTCACAGGTGGTTCAGCTCGGGGGAGACTTATCACAGGAGACACTCTGACCTGCAGGGACCAGCCGTGTTAGTCAAACCTGAGAAAAACAAGCCCAGTGGTCGTTATGTTTCTTCTTTTTTTGTTTTGTTTGTGCAAACATGACTGGTGCTGGCATCAGAGTCAGATCAAGGGTGGAGGGGGGTGATGGAGAGCAGGAGGTGGAGGGGTGGAGGTGGTGGTGGGGTGGGGTGGGGGGGTTGCTTGTTGGCAAATTGAGTATTTCTCCTGATTGTTTTCTTTCATTTGACTGACTTCTATAGCATATATGTGATGCAATAATTCACCTGGGGGCAAATGTTATTCATTAAGTCCTTGTACATTACTGCACATGCATGCCCATTTATGTCACAATGCACATGCGACATGTTCATGCACTTAACAGTCTCGGCCCACATTACACACACACACACAAACATGCACACACACACAAACATGCACATACACCCAAGTGTTTTTGTGCGTAAACACACTTGAGAGACGGAGCAAGACGGAGACGAATCAGCCGAGGACGGAGACAAGTTGCATTTATCTTCTCCTTCTTGCATGCTAGGCTGCTGCTGCTGCTGCGTGTGGGTGTGTTAGTCCCCTTGGATGAGCACACACACGGCTGAGGATGCTGCTGGGAGCATGAGTTCTGACCGAGAGGAGTATGACATGGTCTGTCAGAGAGCTGTGACCCTAATTGTTGACCTTTGCCTCCACAACAGCACACTGTTGGATCAGGACACCTGTCAGGATTACCTCTTCCTGCTGTCCGGCCAGAGCTCTGACCGCAAAGAACTGGGTAAGGACTATAATTAACTCCTGATCTATATTCTGTGTTAGCCAGTGGCTTCCCTGGTGTGCTTTGTAAGTCTAAGGCTAATTTTAAAAAGGTCTTCGATGGCAGTGCTTCACTATTGTGTGTGTGTGTGTGTAAATGTCAGAGATATGCGAGCTGCATTAAACATGTGGTTTTACTTCTTTTCCCTTTTGTGTACCACATGCACAGCACAGATGGGTGCTCAGACAGAGCTTCGATTGAGCCATTAATAGATGCCTTAATGAGGTTTTGCGACCCCAGGGCAACAAGGAGCAATAGGTGTATAAAACAAACTCACATTGACTCCCCCAGTTTGCTCCAGAGAGCAGAGAGCTTCTATACTGTTAATAGATAAGCCTTAAGGCTGACTAATGCCAGCTGATGCTGTCCTCACCGCTCAGGCGTGCAAAGAAACGAGATGAGAAACAAACAAACCTTTTGCAGAGATGCATGCTGCCCTGCCTGGGTGAGCAACTAATATGTACAACAGTAAATGCAAAATGAAGTTGTGTCAAAGTTTTAACATCCTGAATTAGACTTATTGACTTATTCATGAGGAGTGATGCTGCAGCCTCACACAGCTGTTGCTTTGGCACTTTTAGTGGGCTTCTAACTACTTTAAAGGAATAATAACCCGCCCTCGCCTCCTCTTTTCAAATGTATTGTTAATGGAGCAGCGGCTCTGCTGTGGGTTCTGGCAGACGCCGTGTGCTTTAAGTTTTGTTGTGGTGTGAATTCTGGTTGCAAACATCGGCTGAAGCAGAAGAAATTAGGAATGCAGAGAGCGCTGCACAGGATATGACCGAAGGCTGTGTGAAGAATTGCAGCTTTATAGATTTAAAACAGCAAGCTTCACTGAGCTCGAGCAGTGTAAAGATTTTAAGATAGCTGAGCTTAAACAATGCTTCAAAGAAAATGCTGCTATTTTTATCTGGAAACGTGGATTGAGAAAACAAATGCAGCATCAGGACATGTGATCTGTTGCATATTAGACACCATAACTGTAATCTATAATTGCACTGCTAATACCTCTAATATCTGTTTCCTCTTAAAAGACTTCATTCTGTGTCCATGAGCACTGTTTTTTGTTGCCACTGAATGCTCGACTGAGAAATCGGTCTTCAGCTGTGCCGGCAGGTGCACAGGAAGGAAGAAATATCATTTGTGGCTGTTTTTCAAGGATGGGTTCCCGTTCACAGAGTGCGCGTCACACCAATCCTGACCAAATCCACTGTCACCTCACATCATTCTCAGCGGAAGAATTGAACGTACATCAAAGTGCCAGTGGCGTCCACTACTCAGCTGCGGGGACAGTAAATGCCATTGCATGTTACGTGGCCATTGATATGAATTATTTCTGCCACATGGGAGCTAAAGACAAGCTGCTTCTCATAATGTAGGTTGGGGGCTGTACGAAATGTCTCCTCGTATATATTTTCTTTGGTGTAATGCATGAATCCCCACAGAGAGCAATATGTGGTTATAGCAAGAGCCGTGTTCAACAAACAGGAGGTGTGAAATTGAAACAGTTTGTGAGTGCAGGTGAAGAAATATTAATATCGCTTCAAAAGAGAGACAAAGTCCTGAGGAACATCTGGAATAACCTCTGCTCCACTAGTTTCTGTAACAAACTGTCACACTGCATTTTATTATTTTCTATTCTGTTTGTGTGATAACGAAGCTAAACGATAATTAAACATAAAATATTTCATCATTTAAAGTCATTGTAACTTGGTTTCATAAATATATAAACATAAACATATGGACGATTTATTAAGGCTAAACCCTTGACAGAGCAGAGTGTTGATCGTAGGTTTCTGAAACGCCGTTTTGAAGCCAAAAACATGTGGTGTACTGCTTCTTCCGCCTCTCGCCAAATCTATGGGCGAAGACGTGGATCATCGGCAGAGCTGAGGTGGGCCAAATGGCACCTGGGTGCTCAAACAAGCCACCTGTAATGGCATTTACCTGTCATTCAAAGTGACCCTACTGTTAATTAAGCATAACTTTAATCATTAATATAATTTGAACAGGTGAGTTGTATAAAAATTCACCCTCAGAACAGACAACAAGGTTAAAACATGAGGCATACGGGCAGGAATGGAGACATGTAACTGGCTGGATGAGGCAGAACAAATCCAGGTGGAGGGTGGCAGAGGGAATGCCAGGCATGAGAGCTGGCTGACAGGCCCGGTTGATGGTGAGATGGGTAGGCAGGTAGGCGGATAATCCTGAGAGAGAGAAAACAGGTGTAAACCTCAGACAGAAAGACAGGTTGGCAGGCGACTAATCAACTCAACACACAAGTAAACTAGCTTTGTACACGAGAGCAGCACAGACTAACAGCGAGTGGCGCTGTGATCCAGAGAGGACTGGCAGTTTGCGCAGAGCTCTTGTGGGCAGGCAGGGAGATGACTGGATGGCAGACCGGTGTGCTGAAACAAGGAAGAAACACTGAGGCATGGCTGAGGCCACCAACACTCTCTTCTAGTGTCATCATTTTTCCAGGGTCGGTACCGAGCCCCAAAGAAGAGCGGCCCGAGTTGAAGCCAGTTTGACATTGTGGCTGCCCCCATGAGAAACTCTCACTCTCAGAATTTGATCCATTCAGTCCAATAAGAGCCTAGAAGAGCCAGTTAAATCATTTTATCCCCATTAAAGCTAGCCGAGGGCTGAACGAGAAGTTAGCCGGCTTGGCTGACGCAAGTCTCTGGTGCACTCAGCCCACGATGCAGAAGCACATGCTGAAGATCTAATTTTTGCCTGTTACCTCTACATTTTTTGGCTTTACGTCTCACTGAACAGCTTCCACACAATAACAGGAACCAGCTGCATCCACTTCTCCCTAATACATCCACCGTTTGTACCAAAGTTTGGCCCAGATTATCTGATAATGTGACGGGTTTGTAGATCCAGTCCTAAACCAACTGACTTCAGACTCATTGATAATCCCAAACATGTTTGATATTTAGAAGTTATAGTCTGAATGACCACATTAGCCAGCGAGAGAGATGAATCCACAGAGATCAGGACAGCAGCTTGTTGCTGTACCGGTGACGGAGGAAAAGCTTGTCGATATGTGGCAAAAGCTCCCGATATAATCCATCTTCTAAGATTAACAACAACCTTAAATCTTCTTCCCCGTGACGTCACACGAGGTGGTGCATTGCTTCTTAATCTTAATAAAATCCCAAAGTGTGTGATGCACCATTATTTTCAAATTTTGTAGTGTGTGTGTGTGTGTGTGTGTGTGTGTGTGTGTGTATTTGAGATTAGAAGGAATAACGTCTGTGAAGTGTGTGATGAACCCCCAGTTTTCAAGGAGGATAGGATTTCAGAACTCCCGTAGTCTGAGCCCGGCTTTAGTGCTGTCTGTCCTGCTGTTATTACAGACTGTCTGAACTGGCCGCTGCCTCTCAACTCGCTCATGGACTCACCACTTTCGTCAAGCTGTGATGTTTAACCCACGCTGATCTAGGGTTTAAGGGATTGGAAGTTTGTTTAAGGCTCTTGTACTGTCTCTACGTTTGCAACTTACAATATATCTTCTAACCACAACCGTTGCACAACAAAATTCATTCTTGTTACCATGATGATGAAGGTCACCTGATTGGGTCTACAAAGGTTACCTGATTATTGTTACCGTGACAACAAAGGTCACAAAGATCACTTGATTTGTCCTTTCCTGCACATCTACAGCAAAGAACTCCAAGGAGAGTGTCTGTTTTTGGAAAACGGGGCCTACAGAGCAGTGAGCTTTTGTTATTAGGAGAACGTCATCTTGACAAATGGCCTTTTGGCTCACTGGAATTTTTTTTTTAAACTATTGGGGGGTTTCAGAATAGAGACACAACACTGAGTTCCCAAGAGTCTGCAAGGTGTTCAAATAACATAAAGTTGAAAGCAATCAGCACAAAGTCAGACTAACTGTTTCCGCAGGCGTCTATGATCAATACATATGGCGGCAACCCTTCTGTGAATCCTCTCATCTGTTTGTAATTTTCATTTCTCTCTCTCTCTCTTCTTAATATCAGCTGTTAGGGAGATTTCAGAATCTAAAATCCATTGCTTTAATTCACCCCATTTTTGCCTCCATAAGACCCCAGAAGAGCAGATTACATTAGCGAACATACAGCTGATTGAATGTATCTATCAGGCTCACAGCAGCAGCAGCAGGGTCATTTCACCAGAGCGAATCTGTCGGGTCTGTGAACTCCCCGCTGCTGGCTGAGTATCCCCTCACTACTTTCGAATCGATTATGATAAAATAAGAACGTCTAATTAGAAAGCCTGGGACTTTAATTCCCCTGTCCTGATGCAGCTGGGAGATAAAAAAAAACACAGTTTTTATCGACCAATTTGTTGAGTCTTGAGTTGGCTCGATTGTGTTCCAATTGAGGTTCGATATGTCGCCGTGCCAGCCTCCACCTGCTGTACAGGTGAAAGTCAACACGTGGCTTTTTTTTTCCCACCGGGATACACGAGAGCTTGAATCAGCATCTAATATTTTTCAGCTCAGCTATTGATATTCGCTTCAGAGCGTTGACACAGGTTTCTAAACATATCCTTTAAGCCTGTGTAGCTCCTGAATGGCGGGATGTTCTAACAACCCCCTCCTCCACGCGCACACACACACATACACACACACAGCACTCAGCATCATTACAGATTCCACTTTCATTATCAGCTGCAGCTTCAGGTGTGTGGGCTTGAATTGACGAGGCTTATTTTTGATCATATTATTTCTCGCACGCCCATCTCATCTTGAGGTTTATTAAACAAGACCTTGGCTGGCAGAGGACATTAGCATCAGCGGATCATTCATTTTGTTCCCACTGGTCTGCTCCTCTCTCTCTCTCTCTCTCTCTCTCTGTGTCCGTGGTATTTGCAGGGACTGATGGTGCATTGCAGGTTGAATCCAAAACAGAAAAACAAGAACATCAAATTAACTGCACTGTGGAGATTAGAACCCTCAGCCCGAACCACTGTGCCTTTCAATAATTCATACCCACTGTCTACTGTCTCTGTGTTTTATTGATACAACATTTCACTGTAGACCACAAAAGAACACTGGAGACACTGTCTGCTCCTGTTGTGGAAGATAACACGTGGAAAAATGTCTGTCTCAGCTGTCATTAAAAGACCAAACACCAGCCCTCAAAGGCCCGCGCCATGATAGCTGTAATCATTAGAATAATAAAACACGATTTTATAGCACTCACCCAAACAAAGGTGAGCAAAAAATAGATCCAAAATGCAGCATTATGTATGTATTCATCCAGCTTTCATCCCTTCACGAGTGGGAAGGTATAAGCTTATGTAATGTAGGAGTGTTTTGAAGACACTGGGGGATGAAATCAAACAGACACGGCAGAGTGGGGTCAGTGAGCCAGTTTAGTGGGAGGAGGAAATAATGGCCGCCCGAGTGGAACACATTTTTCATTAAAATGAATGTACTAAAGACAAAAGTCAAACAGTGACTTGAATACCAATCAGCTCTTCTGTAAGCAGTCTGTGAATGGCATTATAAATCGGGGAACGCCTTCATCTCTCTTCTTCTCTGAAGGCTTTGTGTTTCCTTCTCCCCTCCGCCCAACACACACATTTTAATTTTGAAGCTCAGTGGCACCCGGGATGTTCCCGAAGGTGCTAATTTCTAGTGATGTTATCTTCTCCCAAGAACTACTGTGAATGTGAATCCATCTCCATGAATAAATAATAACAAAAAGTCCTTCATCCCAGACTCAATAGCGCAGACGATGTCTGTTAAAGTGTTTCACAGGACGGTGTGACTCTCTGCAGGATTTTCTCCAAAAGAAGAAGAAGAGGAATTAATGACAAAATAGTTAGGAGGATGAGTAATGTAGAAACCTGCCGTGTGTTACCCGGGCCAGTGCATTGGGCGAGGTCTCTGCTGAGCTATTGAGCAGTAACATTGGTTTATTGATTAAAGAATCAGGCCCCGAGCGAGCAGAGCGGTGAGGGCCTCGCAGAGAATGAGGAGGAACATGAGAATTTTTTTTATTTTTTTCTGTCTTCTCCTCTGGAGCATAGAATTACACCAGAATTTGGTCCTGGAACACAACAATTGACCTCTCGCAACATCCCATCCCCCTTAGTTACCGTTGCTACGCATGTCAAGCTTTCTGTTGACATACAGCGCAGCAGTTTATAGTAAAACTGGGGGTGGAGGGATGTACCACTTGAAATAGTAATTTGTTAAACAATAGGTCCTTGATTTCAGACAGAGGTTGACGAAAGCAGACTTCTCCTTTTCCAGCCGGCAACCACCAATTTTGGTGGTTAGTGGCTTGTTTGACGATTCGCTGGCAGGGTCTGTCATCTTTAGCTAGCTGATTAAGGTAAAATTAGCTCCATCAGTCGGTTTAAAACGCCATCGGCTCCTGATGTTAATGCTTAAAGCTGACGAATTCTCAAAGAGAGACTCCTAATTGCTGATCTTAAAAGACCAGTAGGATTTAATGGGATCTATGAGGTGTAGTCATTGATTGCAACCTCACTGCTTCATCCTCTCCTTCTTGGACTGAAGGGTAAACGATGGTGCCCATGAAACCTCTAGAAATGTGCTATGGTCTAGAAATTCATCATCCATTCTTCCGCTCGTGCTTTTTTGGCTTTGGAAAGGCTAAATAAGAAAGTCTCTGAACTCTTTATATACCAGCTATCACTCACACTCACAGCTCACTTTCGTGGAAGCTGAGGCGGAGAAATAAAGTTCTTTTCCGTCTTTTGTTTTGCCTCATTTGACTTCCTCATGTCACTGGTGTCAAGCTGCTTCTCATCTCCCTCGTTTCTAACGAAGCCCCGTGCACCTCTTCTGTCTCGTGGTTTCACTGGCTAGGCTTGGTTTTGTCATAATGGCTGTTGAGCTGTCTGTCACGGTAAAAGCTTTAGGCCTCTGGGGCCGACACTCCTGTCACGCTCGCAGGGCTGATGGTGTAGAATCAGACATCGAGCCTGTACACTTCATCACACGATTTAATGTGCAGGCTTACAGGGTAATACCACTAAATGACTGAACAATAAAAATACTTCACTGAAAAGAATCACCACAGTGATTTGTCGACATAAGACTGGACAGACAAGATTCTTGTACCAAATGTGACATCTTCTTTTACTGTAAAAAGTCAAAAAATATCCAGTTTAATATAAAATATGACAAAGAATAACCAAAACCAATGAAGATAAAGAATGTCAACAAAGAATATTTGACTGAAACTTACTGAAAAGATTCTGTCGCTCAAATGACTGGACAGAAAATTAAAAACTGTTATCTCAGAAAGTTATTTTATGCTGTCCTCTTTGTCCGTTGTGATTACTGCAGCTCTTCCGTGATTTGTGAACTTTAAATCATCATTTAAATAGACACTAACTTCCTATAGGGACAACCAAAGTGTCCAATTATAGTGCATCATAATTCATGGGGTCATTTGTGTCAGAGGCTTGTCTAAGACCAACACATTCTCGCTCCCAACTCGTCAAATATTGCAGCTGGTCATTGCCCCAAGGCTTAAAAATATGACACTGTGGGTATGCCCCTAGCATCATTTCAGTCTGGACAAGTTAGCAAAAATAAATATGCAACGTCCAATTAGACTACAGAAATAAAGCTTGAGTGTTTAACGTGAAACTTGGTTGGTTAGCTTCAGGCACAAAGGCTACTTGGATAGGTGTGAGTGTTGGTTTGATCTAGCGGTCAAAGGAGGCAAATAAGGGGAGAAAACACTGATTCGGGGCGACGTTTCATCATCTGCCCAACACCTTTCACCATCACCTCCACACATAGGCTGACCGCCTTATATAAGGGTGTCTGCTCAAGTAATTGGCTGTCATCCACACACATAAATATACCATAAATATTTATTTCAACCATTACTAGAATCTAAAGAAAGACCACTCAAAGATGAGATTTATTTTTGTGAAGATTTATTTACCTTATTTTTAGTTACACAGAGGAAGCTGTCCTTGTGTTTTTACTTTACCAACAGCCAGAAAGTAATTTAATTCAGTAACAGTCGAGTTTATAGTTACTGTAAGGATAAGAGTAACCAGTGTTACACTAGCATTAAAGTCTGAGTAAAGAAAGAATAAATATGTGTTCTGAGTTTGTCAGACCAAAGAAGAAAGTGTCCACTCAGGCAAATTTGAATGATTAAAAAAATCAACAAGTTTATGAAGTCAAAATCAGGTAAAAATGAATTCTCAGCTCCAGGACTGTGGGGGCGTGTCTCTGCTCAGGGTGGCCTCAGTGTGTCATCGAGCCGCCCTTTAAGGACCGCCCACAAAATCCTGAGACTGAAAAACTGTTGGAAACTCCACATCTCAGTAATATAGTAGTTTTCACATGGTTTCAGCAACTATTTTCCAACATATTTAACATATTTTGAAAGAAATGACAGAATTGCCTTTACACTAACAATAGATATCTCCTAGAACAAATAAAAACTAAATAATCACCCAGGTTAGATCTTTTTTACTACAATCTAATACAATCCAGCGTAATAACCTATAATAATCTGTATTCAGTTTTTGTTCAGACTGTTCCAGGTGTGTGTGTGAGGTGTTTATTTGACTGCTACATCGTACTGAAAGGTTTTTCTGTTTTTCTTTTCACTGTGAGATTTTCAACTCTACATGACTCCAAACTCTCCGGGTCTTGTTGGTCAAAGTAGCAGAAAGAGTAAAATATGAATGGATGAATGGATTATTTATTTTCCTGTTATACAGCTGAAATTGTCCATTCCACCAGGGATTCCACGGTACACAATAACACCACATATACTGCTGCAAAAACACGGGCAGAAAGTAAACTCACAGAAATACAATATAAAAAGTCAAAAGTGTCAGTTTCATAAAGCCTTTTCGTTTTTTCAGCATCTTCCAACAAAGAACAGCCTCTTTCTTAGATCACAATGGACAGCGTGAAAAGGCATTTTCATTTTCTATTTCATTTACCTCGCACAAATCCAATCCTGTTTTACTATACAGACATCACATCCTGTTTCCACATGTAGATATCAAACCTTATTTGGGGCACACGGGGATCTGTGCAGATTAAATTCCTCCAGGGAAGATTAGTTTTGATTAAACCATACCAATGCATCCCCTAGAACTAAAGTGATTTAGTGAAATAGTGCGATTATTCTCACATGTAGGGAGCGTGTGTGTGAGAATAACACACATGTCATGACTGACAATAAGTCAGCCAATCAACAGCTGGGTGTGTGAGGTGTTCATGTGTTGCCTGTGGCTGAAGCATGTGAGACTAAAATTGTAACTAACCAAAGGCTATTGCAAGCTAATGAGGAGGAGGCGGAGGAGGTCTACTATATTAAAACTTTACTCACTAATTAGATAGAAACACTGCATGCATGAAAGGCTAAATTAAATACAAATATCAATGCTTAAAGGACAAACCAAGGGTGTAATATGAATTCAACACTGTGTTGTTTTGTACGACGATGCCAACAGGGAACTGCTGCCAGGCGTTGTGACAATGATTGAAGATGATTTTATTAAATTATTTTAAGGTTCAGTCAAAGGGGAAAAGCCCCAATTTATATATTAGTCGATAAGATAATATTCCATTTTTAGGTTGCACTCTTTTGCGTCCTGTGTTCCTGAGCTTGCCAGAAAATGTGTTAGTCACAGTGCACCTAGAACATATGGTGCCCTAGGCCCTCCATCAGTTCAGACTGTATCATTCCCATTTCCTGGAATCTCTGCTGCTTCCTATATTTTGTGTTTTCACTTATACTGCCATTAACAACCCCCTGAGGAAACATGACCCACAAGAAGTACAATCAGGCAGATGCGGGGGGGAGGGAGGAGGGACAAATTGAATAACAATCTCATGACAAAAGACTAGGAGGCAAGGAAAGTGTGTCTACGTGTGCGAACTAGATTTGCGAGGATGTCAATACGTGTGTGCAAATGTGTGCTAGCAGGGTCATGTAGTACGCACAGCTGGGTGATCATGTTTCATTAAAACAAAATACAGAATTAGACCCCCCCCCCCCCCCACCTCCTTCTTTGCGCAGAACAGGAGGAAAATAGAGGTGCAATTTGAGGTTTGTTGTGACATTTCATCCCCTTATTATATTACCGCCCTCTGCAAAACAGGCACTGCCTGCTCTAAAATGATGTTACCTAAGCTGACAAGAATTGATGGAATGACCTTACAGCTTGTCCACCGGCGGAAAATTGCTCCGTGGTTTTCACCCTGAAACATCGGAGATGTGAAAACAGCCGTGAGTGTCTGTTGCATTTCTATCACTCATGTTACATCAGTGGGAAAAAAACATCAGATTGTGGAGAGATCAGAGAATTCTTGGAAAAAAACTTATAGAAAAAAAGGTTCCTGTGAGCTATATACAGTAAAATATGTGACGGATTGAACTTTTGACATACAGCCAGCAAGTAGCTGTAATCACCTCGTACACACACTCTGGGGGGCATGTTCCATTATTCATCAACAGACGCATCCATTTAATTTGCATATTTCATTTGTCTGTTAGATGCAGTAATAAATATCCAGATATGGATTGTGTTCTATAACAAAATTACTTGTATTTCATTAATTCTGAGTCAGAGGAGCAAGAAAACGTGACAAGAAAATGCAAATAGTTAAAATGCAAAACTGTTCTGAAACATGGAAATGGATTTGCAAACAGGTGAGATCCATCCGAACTCTGGAGCTCAAATGAAACCAGTATGGAAGTGCCAAAAACTGCAGTTCCTCTAACGTCCACTTGACGCTGGCTCCAGAAGTGAGTCAGTCTCCATAAGTCCCCATGTTCAAATGTCCAACTTCACAGCAGAAATAAACATGTTTACAGCCTGGTACAAAAAGCAGTTTTGGTCTATATAGCAACAGTACTGAGGGTGGATTTATATACAACTCACCTGTTCAGATTATATTAAGGCTTAAAGTTTATGCAGAATTAACAGCCTGAGCATGAATCATGGATACGACATCCATCTATGGTTCCAACTTGTGAGTTAAACTTTTTAAAGTCTCTGTAAAGGAAAGTGGAAGTGAAACTGTAACGTTAAAGAAAGGTAATAAATGTCTCTTGTAAATGAAAGCTAGAAATAACGAGAAATAAAACTCCTTTCGAAGTTCGCCATATTCACACATTCCTTTCACAGTACACGTGGGAAACTTGAATAACGTACTACTGTGCTCCAGGTAGCAATCATCCCTGATAGATCAGCAACTGAAAAGTTACTGTACAGTGGAAATCTGGAGGGACACTGATCAGTAGTTCAAGACTTCAGAAATAAAGTAACATTGTGTAGAAGTTTTGAAGTATTTTTGCCGTTTAGCGACCCCCAGTTTCAGTGGGGGAGTGCAATGCCATCATCATAAATATGGATAGTTGTAAACGTATTTGTTATTATTATATTACTTAAGATCAACATATGTGAGTCCACAACTTTGCTAACAGCCAAACATCAAGCAAGTGCAACAACAGAAGACATAGCGGCCAGCTAATTTCTTTCGAATAAGTCAGTCCCAGATTTACGCTTGTCTGGTGGCCTCCTGCTTGCACTTTTCCTATCCTCCATCAACATCCTCTTCAGTCTTTTCACCTCTACCATTATGTCCACAGAGACCATTGAGGCTGGTTATATTGCCCCCTTGCCCAGCTCCGGTTCTGGCATGACACTGGCTCCACTCTTTGTCAGCATTCAGCTAAAAACACATGTAACACAAACAACAAGTCTGTAATGTTATGTGACATTATGCTCACTGGAACATTTCTATGTATTCATATCACATCTGACACAAAAGTGTGTTTGAAGGAGTGCCTGTCATACTGTGTAACACAAATCTGTTTCCCAATGATTAATACCAAATTACAAATTTACTTCAAGAACTCTAAAGAAATGATTAACAATTAATTACAAAGTAAATAAAATATTCCCAATCAGCATTGCTGTAGACGCGTAATGGTCCCCACGTCTTGAAAATAACTAGTGTGCATATGTATCACCGGGTAGATTACGTCTTTAATATTAATCATTCTCCCTTGCAGAACAATTAGGCATACCCGTGTGACATTAACATTACAACAGGTGAAACATGTTGGGAGAGGGACAGGAATGAGACACCGCAATTTACAAGCTATCAGTAATGACCTGGGGGTCACTTATGGAAATGTCTCTATGTAAATAAGTTTTACAGATGGTAATTCATCCCCTGGTAGATCATAGCCCCCTTCTTTGACAAGCTAATCCCCAGCCAAGCGTGTAATTAAGAACAGAGTTGGGCGCACTGGGAATGCAGTGCATGCGTGTGACATGACAGCGAAGCGGCAGTCTGCGCCATCAGTGTGGAAACTAATCACCTGTCACTGACTGTTACTGACCAGACACAGTCACTAATGCATTCGATGAGCCAGGTTCAGATGAAGACATAGAAGAGAAGCATTGCTAAGAGATGAACGGAGCATTATTATTAAATTTTACCTCTGACAGAACACACACGCACACACACAGAGGATGTGCCATCTGCCTAAGACTGCGGCAAACTGTGGATATGTCAAAATGTTACACTAAGGCCGGCGGGAATAGCCAAGGTTTGCAGCCGCAGGCATAAGCCACCCTTTACGATATCACTGCATTACCATGCCATAATGTCTTCGCTGCAGCAGACATGGCCCACCCACCTGAGGGTTTGGTTCTGAGAATCTAATCAGTGGTCCACTTATGGTGCCACATTATAATATTATGATCAGCCTCTCATTTACCTTTCTACTACACAGCCATATTGAAAGGTTAAATAAAACTATGCTGACTTGGGAATGTGGCCATCTTGGTTATTTTTGTACATTTGTCGGTTTGATTACAGAGACTGTAAATGATGATTTTAGAATAACAGAGAGGTCGCCCCTGATGATGATGAATCACCTGAAGCTTCTCTCGGCTTAACGGAGCTTTACGCTGAGTTTCAGCTGATTGCCTTGCAGACTTTACTGTTCTGGTTCACTCTCGCTCTCATAGTGTCATTTTAGTCTGCAGCAGGCAGGCAGCTGTTTTCGGTGAAAAAAAGCTATAAACACCCACAGAAAACTACCTGATCAGCACAAAAGAGCAGACGCTTACAGTTAGAGATGAGGTGGGGAACAGCATTCATGAGCTGAAGAGTTGGCGGAGAGTGTGAACAGAGTTAAGAGAGTGAATGTTGAACTCGCATGCATCAGGTGGTTAGAAACACAGCTCCAAATCAATGATGATGTTGCTGTAGAGTGTGTGCTAACAAATGTGACACTGATGTGTATTTTGTACTATGAAGATAGTTCAAGAAAAATCTAAATATAGATGAATGCAAAGCAAGTACTGCAAACATTCATGGAAAATAGAAGACTGGCAATAACATTTAATAAGACGTAAGAATTATTATAACAAAACTATATATTTTATAATATAATGTGTTTGTTATGATAATGTTTTTTATATTCAAACAAATAAAGTTTTCTTGAACAACATGAATTAAGTCATTTTTTAGACTTCTTATGTACATACACAGACATATTCACATACATACATACATGAATGTGCCCATACATATATGTAGTTTATGTTTTAATAATGACTTTGCAATCTGGACATATCAGCACAGCTCAGTATAAGACAGTGCTCAAAACAATTACAGTCAAATCCTATCTGGAGAATACATTTGTATTATTATATTTTGGGTATGTCTGTCCTTTTGTACTATTAATATTATTGTTTATGACATTACACAGTCTCAGGAGTCTCAGTCTCAGGAGTCTCTCACAATTTGGACAGCAGTCTCAAGAGACACTGCTGAACATCTGCTGTTTGTTATAAGACAGTTAAACGCTTCATTATTTGAAAAAAAAAACTGATACACAACTAATGATCTGGGCATTATATATATATATTCATTGCAAATATCCTTATTAGTAAAAATAAGAGAGATAGTGTTAATGGAGGTGGTACTTTTTTTGGACACTTGGGGGCAGTGCAACAACAATTTATACACAACGTTGACATATTATCGCCTCATAAAGTTGATGGCAGTTTGATTAGAGCCATTACTTCTGCAGCCACCTACATATACTACACAGACTGTCAGCTTTAAGTGGTCTGATAATGCTCTCCGTTTTCTAATACGGCTGACAATGATTGACTTCCCCCTTTTACGGTAACCCTTCACGTACTGTAAATCCACTGTGGACCCATTATGATGAGTGGGCTCCGCATACCAACAGGTTCTACATGGTAATGAGTTCGCGTCCAAAATCCAATCCAATGCAGAAATTATACATTCGATAGGAAGGTGTTCTTAAAGCCACAGAGGCCCCTGTGGCATCAGGCCAAGAGCAAAGTGAGTGAGGGTGTCAGTGTTGGAGAGCTGCCCTGCATTCAGAGTGGAGCAGGTCAGTCTGAGAGAGGAAATGGAAACACTCTCCCTGGACTGCTCAAACCACTCGAAGGAGAAGTCCTGTAATATCCGGCCCTCTGCCTGACTTGATCAGGAACTGATATGTCCCTCTGCGACTCAGCAAAGAGCTTCTGTGCTTTATCAGGTTTAAGACTAAAAAAAAAATCCTATCCTTGAGCTTTATACCTAACTGTTTACTAAGCCCCACCCCTCTTATTACTGTAGCTCTGCCTGTCAGGGTTTCTATTCTTGGTCTTCATATTGCAGTTTACAGGTGAAAGACTTCACTTCGACTTCACTGCGACTAGCTATGTGTAATTAAGTTCATAATTAGACCAAACCTTCTCAAATACATAACAACTACGTTTGGCACTTAAATTATATTTTGATGCTGATACTATTGTTTTTTAAGATGAGTAACTCTTTGGATGTATGGCTTGGAATATCACCATGACCCAGCAAACTTAGAGTACATCAGAACTGGATTGTAGAAATATTAAAGACTTCCTGGTAAATCAAAATATGATGCCAATGCGCATGCAACAGTGCATCTGCGACTACATTTTCTTTGCCCAACCTTCAACCTTTGATTTATACTCGACCAATTATCAACATAAAAATGTTGAAGGACACAATTTTTAAGTACACTTTGAGCTTCTTAGAGAAATAACTAAATGTTCTCCCAGCGCCGTTTTAAAAACACAGCACGTCCAGCCGTGAAGCGGAAATTGAAAACTAAACTTATTGAACATCAGCCCAACCTCATTCAACAGGGCCACCAAAGAAGCTAAATTGGCGCAAGACCCAATAATAACCAGCCGCCCCCCAAATGCAACAACTCCTGCTGAGCGGATGGAACAGGAAATACACGTCTTGCCAAAACTTTTGCATGACGGACCTCCCCTCACCCCATGAACCAAATATTTACTATTTACTGTGGCTTTTGCAAACTCACATTTGGACAGGCTGATATTTAAGCGGGCCCAAACCAGCCTGTCAAATAGAGCCTGTTAAGGTGTTCTACCCACGGCTCAGTATAAATTACCACATCTTCCACAAAAAAACCTGCACAGCCCTAAAACCCACGCAACCTCCTTCATTAACCTCTGAAATGTGACTGGTGCATTTCACAGCAGGACTGTGTGAGAGTGTAGACCTGACGGTGTCACGAAAATATTAATTTCTCTGGCTCTTTTTTAGAAAGAACTCTTGAGAAGATTAAACCTGTTGAAGTGTTGATCAACACTCTGGAATAACCACAATCTCCCGTCCTCAGGAGAGGAAAGAAATCATCACTGCGTTCACCTGTGTGTGGGATCTGTTTCACTAACCAAGAAAGAGAGAGAGAGGACAAACCCGATGAAGAGGGCTCAGCAATACCATTTTCAAACATGTATGACACTTCTAGTCCAGAGTTTTATGCTTTTCAAGGGAAATGTTATAGAACCACTGAGTGAAGAGCTCAGCATCCCCCACAAAAACATCATGTTCAGTCAAATAAGTGCGAGTCAGAGTACCTGAGAGCTTCAAATGTCCTCGACCTGCTAAGTACATTCATTTTCACCCCAGTGTCCAAGTGGCGTTTTTATACAGCACCTGACAAATTTATTAACCACCCGTCAGAGACCGTCCAGCGTCCTGAAATGTTTTAATGCGGACTCTTTCATTTTCAGTGAGCCCTCGACTTTTTACCATTTTGAACAGGAAATTAGGAATTTCAAACTAAATTCACCTTTTTATACCCAAATTTGAGCATCTGAGAAGTCAGAGATGAATCAAGCCTAACATTCAACCACTAAAACTAATTCATCTGTTCAGGAATGTAAGTAAACAACTAGAATTTGACATCTTAATCAAGAAATAATAATGTGCTATGTTAATTTAGGGCAGCTGTGGCATTACTTTACATTGGGTGGTGGTCTAATAAAGTTTTAAGTCATTGTTCAACAACTCCTTTCATCCTTTCATCTTCTTCCTCAGAGCTAGATAACTTTGGGAAACCTCAAAGGAGCATGTGCATCGTGAGGTCTGAGCAAATGAACATGGTGATCATGATTTAAGTTGCCTTTAATTTGGCGATTTGATCTGCACGAACCAAAACCTGGTTGTTGGTACTCATTGTTCTACCCTGTTGTTCGAGGACTTACGTGTTCAAGTATGTGCAAACAACCGAGATGTCAAATTCGACCTTTGATCACTCACTTTATTATTTTATAGATCCCAGCCACAGATAGGAACGGGCTTGATTACAGAGTCCGCAGTGATTGTACTCAGTGAGTAAACTGTAGGATATCTAGTGTACCGACACAGTGCACTTAACAAATAAAAACAACCTGCCTGAGATGCAGAGCTCACAGTCAATAATCAGACGCTCCAGCAGGCTGGCTCACTGCAGGTATTGGATACAGAGGAGCAGCATTTAGAGTTTAATTACAGCTTCTTGTAACCTGACAGTGTTCCACATCTCTAGACGCAGGAACATCATTTTCAGCCTGAGTTTTTTCTTATTTTTTTGTACCTACAACATGATCACAAGCTGTCTGAATTTACCTGAATTTGCATCGTGAAGGAAATGCCTCTAGAAACCAGTTAATATATCTGTCAGAGACGGATCCGCTCTTTGTTCGTTCAGCAGCTCTGAATGAAAAACAGATCAGCTGTCACAGAGAATGCAAACTTTTTTACCTTACAAGACTTTTTTCTTCTGAAAGCCGCTTCCCTATCAGCCAGAGCTGTGACGTATTGACCCGTATTTGCATACTGTCTGATCTTACATCATCTAGCTTTACTCGGCCACCAGCCAGGTCTTTTTTTAAAAAATATCATCTCCTTCAGCTGGAAGTCCCAGACAAGCCCCCGCTCCGTCTCAAAGGAAGCTTCAAGTCTAAATTAAGCATGCAGCAGTTCGTCAGTAATGTGTGGATGTGTGAACATGTAACAAAACTAAATGAATCAAACTGAGTAACTTGGAGAGGAGAGGAGAGGAGAGGAGAGAGAGAGACTGACTGCTCAGGAGCCTGGATATAAGTGAGCAGTCACACCAACCCAGATGTCAGACATCACACCTAATGAGCCACTCCCTGGATCAGGAAATTGGTCTTGAGGCGTATCGGTCCTGTCATGAAGTCTTTGCACGTGGCAGTGTGCTAAAAGAAAGCAGCTGATTCTCCTATCAGGTCAGCATAACAGGTGGCGATCAGGAGCCAGGATAAAGTTATTTTTCATTAGTTTACGCAGCAAAACTGACGTGATCAAATTAGTCCCGAGGCCACTTTGCCCTTACTCTTTGCCTCATGTGTAAAAATAGATTTGTGAGAATATGTATTGAAAAGGTCACGCCATCCCTGAAATAAGTGAAAGTCCTAGAGATATTTTTTAAAGTAATTAACACAATCAAGATGATGTTGTAAATTCTTCCAGTTCGTTCATTAAAGCAGCAGAAGGCGCCCTCCGTTCCACAAACGTGCTCTCATGCCGGCAGCTCTCGAGTCCAGCTTTATTTAAGTCTCCTTTAACCTGCTCCCCATCCTTCCCCATGTTAGCTCCCAGTTCCAGGTCAGCCTCGCTGATGCATGGGAGGATTTCAGAGAGGCTGTATTAAATCTCCTTCAGGCGAATACCTGAGTGGATTTTGATTTAGACTTTTCTATTCTCGAAGCGTCTGTCTCTGGGGATCGCGGTCCTCCTCCAGCCCGAGCTCCACTTCCTTTTGAACTCTGCTTAGATTTTTCTCACCGGGGCCACCGGCCACAAGCAGATCCAATGTGTTGTTGAGACATAAGAGGACAGGAGGCTCCTGATGTATGCTTCATTAGAAAGATGAATTGTGGGCTGAGTGCATCCCGGTGAGGACTGAACCGGTTGGATGTACCAGACCTTTTCTTTTTTATTAAAGTTATGTATGTATTCAGGCCGCTGCTTTCCACGTCAGCCATCTCAAAAAGAATGAAATGCCATAAAGCAATAAAACTAAGATTTAAAGACCATTTGAAAGAAGACAAGAAAATACACTCAACTCTACATTACAAAGCACTGAAAAATGTGCTTGAACACGAAGGTGGTGCTATATTTAGTCCACATCAAGCAAATCTAGTTTGACCACTCAAAGAGGGATCTGTGTACCGGGACTGTGTGGTTTGTGGACAAGGATTAAGCGCACTAGTTTTGTTGATCGATTCCACATGGCACAAAACACAGACAAGGCTGTACAAGCACACATGATGTGCCAATAAATTTTTCATCATTTCGTGGTAAAGAAAGCTGCAAACCTGGGAATAGGAATACATTTTAGGTAGGACATATCGGATCACTTCTTCTTTTCTCCTTTCCCTTCCCTTTAAAAGCACAATGTGCCAAGGCACTCTGACATTTTCATGGTGAAGAGAACGATAAGGAGAGGATGAGCCACAAGAGCTTCCCCTCAAGAGTATGTTCACTTTATGGCTCCTGTGCAAGAGGGAAGGAACTGCAACGAGGGAAAAAATGGTTCGTCTGTTCCTGGAAACACAAACAAAAAAACACAGCACCGCTTTGCCCACACAATGTAAATGCACTTAGAACGGCAAGAAGCTAAAGCAAAAATTTAAACCCCTGTGTGGGAAGTTTAGAACTGTGCACATACTGTAGATGGCAGAGACAGCCGGCCCTGCAACAGAATGATTGCAATCATGTCACACTGTTGTGTAACACATCATTTATTTTTTGGCTTAGCTGACAGGAGATTGCTGATCGTTGTGGATTCAGTAGAATAAAGAGGTTTAAAACCAGATGTAATTTGATTTGTTCTAGAAAGTAAAACAGATTTTTCTAAAGCCGTGTTAAACATTTTTGGATTAAGACAAATGGATTTGTGGATTTAAGCACCTCTGGAGTCTAGATCTTAAAAATAAGATTGAGCTCGTAACATTTCGGTGTCTTCTCAGAAGTGGACAAAATGTTCTTTGCGGGGAGAGGCGAGCAGGTTTGGACGTCATTGCCTTGACCTAGAAAGAGAGTGTCAAAGGAAAACGCTGCAAACATCCTGGAGAGAAAACATCAGGGGAGTAATGATCAAGGATGGGTAAACTCAGAGAGCCGATAAGCTCCCCTAACACAGACCTGAGGTCTGGCGAAAGAAGAGTTTGCATCACCAATGCGGCAATCAATGATTTACGTAATGTCAAATTAAAATCTGTCATTTTAAATGTTTGCTCTGGTGTGACAGGATTAATCTGGACATGTGCACAGTGTTTGTTACTTCATATGGCTCACAGGTTGCTTTCATGTGTTCTTTTGTTTGCCCCTGTGCAATTACTGTGTCTGGATTTGGCTTTTTATCAGCGAGCCTCAACAAACGGACTACTGGAGCGCACCTCCTGCCAGCACATTCAGTTCATGATGCGTCTCGCTGAGCCTTTTGTCTATCAGCATGCAGTCGAGACTTTCCCCCCTCCACATCACACATCTTTGTGACGCAGATCTCTCCATCATGTCAGCCACATAAACAAGAGTTTGGAAAAGGATGGATTCGGGAAACACTTCTTTCCCCCACGCGGTGACAAATTAGTTCTAAAACAAATTACACTCCACTCCTTTTTAATGAGTTGAAGTAAAGAAAATTTAAACCTCATCTTTGCACAGAAAGATGTTCATTTATTGCAAATATCGTCCACAAACTTGTGCTTCTCCTTTGCCAAGATAATCCATCCACCCGACAGGTGTGGCATATCAAGGTGCTGATTAAACAGCATGACTGTGGCCAAAAAAAAGGCCACTCCAAAATGCGCTGTCTTATCTTGAAAAAGACATTTATTAGACCCTGAACTACTATTTCACATAAAAGCTACAGTGTTTTTTTCCCAGGAGGACGAAGTCATGACCCGCCCTTCCTCAGAGAAGGGCAGGTAAACCTTTTAGAAGTAGACTTAGATCTTTTACTTCAACTCCTGAAAAATGTGAGCAAAAAAAAAAAAAACATTTTGTTGAGTGTTATGAAACTAGAAACAGAGCTTTTTACCTTGTAACAGGGATTTAGTAGCAGAAGCTGCCTCTGCTTATTAAAAATCTCTGTGGCTCCCATCTGAAGCCATCCATGGTCTTTCATGATCGATGTATCGCCTTCAAAAAGTCTGATCTGACCATGGAAAGAGCTTACACCTCACCTCAAGCCTCGGTGTAATGCTAATCATCAGGTGTGACGCAAACACTGGGTAAACTGCGTGAAAAGCGATGTTCTCATCTGCAATTAAAGCAATCGTGAGAAAACTGGAAAAAACCTTAGGTAGTGAAGGCGCGAGGTTGTGTTTAATACTGCATGAGATCGATCCGTGCACGTGCGGGTCGAGCGCGGGGGAAACTCTCTGACACGATGCCCCTCGATCTACCCTCAACATCAGAGCATCTCTTCATCTTTTTAACTTCTTCACACCGCACTCTGTCTGCTGGGAGGTTAGGTAGCGAGAACTCAGAGTTAAACGTTAAATTACAAGTCGTGCAAATCCAGATTAAAGAATCAAAGAAAAGTTCAATAAACATTATATTGGATATTAACACAGATGAATCAGTGTGAAGGCAGAATTTTCAGGAGGTGATTAATTCTTTAATATTCATTGTTTTTTGTGAAATATTGGATCATTTTATCTTTCTGATATTTTGTTGGGTTATTTTAAAGGAGCCATGTGTAATACCTGACCACATGCTCCACAAAAATAAGACTACTTCACCTGCTTCCACCCACGATGCGATGAAACACGTAATGAACCTTGAAATGTCCTCAAAAATGTCCAGCGAACTTGCCAGATTCTTGATACTGCCAAGTGATTACAACGTGACCACGGGATCATTTGTCTTCATTGGCTCGAGTAGCCGAACCCACTTCTAACGTTACAGCAGTATACACCCAAAATAATCACATTTTGCTGTGATTTGATTGGAATAAACGAATCATCAGGATGCCACGATGACCGTACAGTATCAAGATGGCCATCTGTCTGAATTCGTACTTTGTCAGGTCTGTTCACAAGACGACAGGCTGGACAAAGTTTCGTATCAATCAGTTGAAGTTGAAACTTTATTAATCACATCGGAACACTTGAAATGACTGTTAACTTAGTTCACAGTGAAATGCAGCCGATACCTGGAACAACATTTCAGCACTCATCTGGTTCTTGCTAACTTTTTTCCAAGCGTCTCCTTTTTCGTCTGGTCTCTGTGTTAAAATAGTATCACCACAGCTGCAGACTGCTGCTGTACACAGGATAACAAGCGAGAGTGAAGATGAAACCACTTTTTAATCCCAAAAGTAAAAAAAAAAAAACCTCCTCTCCTGCCGGTAAACAGCTCCAGATCAGAGCAAAATCCGGCATCACTCTGGATATATACTCCTCAAGAAGCTCTGGCTCTGCCTCTGGGTGTCTTGTCTACAGCTCCCCCGAGCTGCAGAGGCCAGAGCCCTCCTCCAGTTTGAGAGTGCAACACCACTGTTGTAAATATAGACAGCTTTACACGTGTATTTGTTAGTATTATATTACTTATGATGAAAAACTAGCAAGCCAACAACTTTGCCAACAGCCAAACATCAGTCAAGTTCAACAACACAAGACACAGCAGCCAGCTAATAGTCTTTCAGCCTTCACTCTCTCCTTTTTCTCTTCTCAGCTTAACATCCCCTTTGGTCTTTTCTCCTCTGTCATTACATCCATAGAGGCGGCTAAGCCTAGTTACATTGCTCGCTTGCCCGGCTCCTATTCTGGCATGATACCGACTTCTCCTCTCCCCGCCAGCATTTCCCTGCATCATGGTACTGAAAACCTTCTCTGCTTCCCAGTGGTCCAAAACGCCTGCGGTACAAACACTAAGACTCTCTGAGCTCTCAGTCCGGGCAGCCCGACTAACAAACTGAGCTAATGTTACCTAGCAGCTATAATTCACAGCAGTAACTTTACAGCCCATCGGGAAACTCCGTAAATCGCAGAAACAGGACACCAGGGGAAAACATTTCCTCCATACAATGAGACAAATTTCACCAAAATCAGTGAAATAGTTGGTGGTGTGTGACTTTGTTTCATACGTGTGGCCTTACTTCTTACAGTTACCTGATTATCCGTCAGCGTAGCATCAACTGTGTGTATTTTGCAAACAAATACTCGTAGGTACTTACCAGATACACCTCAGCGAAATGTTTTCTCCTTGCTTCATTGAAGACTGTTGGATTATAGTGTATCTTGTGCTACGTAGAATGTAGTTATTTCTCTGTTTGGCCTCTTAGTTTGACATTTACCCCTAATGCTCCCTAATCAGTGTTAATCCACTTATGTTAGTCAGCTACAGATGCTGGGGTTACTGCTCCAGAAGGAACAGCTTCATCCAGCTATCCATTCTGTAAATTCTGTCTGCTGGTTCTGGCACATTTATAAGTGAGCCTTGTTTTTTGACTGAGCTCTCCCATCTCATATCTGAGTGTTTTTGGTTGCTTGCCCAGTTTCCCCTGGGCTTGGAAACCACCTGGGCGGCATGGCAGAGTTCCATGGCACCACAGTCACCTTTTTTCTCTGCACAACTAGTTTGGACAAAGAATATATTTCGTCTGTACTCACTATGGTGGCGCCTTTGATGCCATCTTCAGTGTCCTCGTTGCAGGATTGCAATGTGTTCATAATCATGTGCAAGACAGAGGACGCCAAGTCCAGAAAGGATATATATATATATAGCATTGAGAACAAACCCCACATCGCCATAGAAGAGCTCTACCAGGACCTGACCAAGGAGCAGGCAGATTACTGCCTCTCACACATGAAGTCCTACCTCGGCCGCAAGGACCGCAAGCTGCTGTCGGCTTTCGACTTTGCTGATTTCACCTGCTGGCTCTTCGTCAACTGATCCCCCTTCATCACCTTCACCTCCAGGTGTAGCCATCAGCAAATTCTTGCTACATCAAATGGGATACCACGTGGCTTTAGGCCTCAACAACAACAATGATTCATGGACC
This sequence comes from Nibea coibor, assembly GCA_023373845.1. NCBI lineage: Eukaryota > Metazoa > Chordata > Actinopteri > Sciaenidae > Nibea > Nibea coibor. The sequence continues at coordinate 23,091,224 of CM041717.1, read as the reverse complement.
ATAGCAACTATGCAAGGCACTGGCCCCTGAGTCTTTGACCGTAGGGATTCATGGCCCTCGGGCATACGGCCTCAGGCTTCAGAGTCATGTCATGACCCTCATTACTCTGCGCTGCACGGGGAAACTCCCTCTCACATTTCAGGCCTTTTTTCTTTGCCGTCTTCAGGGGCAAACCCTGCTGCTGTCCTTTGCATTTATAATCAGGGAGCTCGGTCACATGTTGAGGCTGACATTGTTCTTCCACCGACTGTATCCACCTCTCAGAGCCGAACGCTGTATACTCACAATGGCGGGTGGCTGGACACAAGTCCCCATGGCTGCTGAGTAGAAGTGTTGGTGGACGAATTAAGATCCTTTACCTCTGTAAAAAAAAAATGTGCTGTTTTGGTTCGCTCCCATCGTTTTCATCCATTCACAGCAGCATGAAGCTGATTTCTCTGAAAGCGCCGATAGGCTCTGTAAAAGCTCTATAAGTATGTGGCTCCATATATAATGGATCATTTAGCAGCTAAAGAGCCTGATATTTCCCTTCAGCAGTTGATAAAGACCAAAAGAGAACTAAAAGGACAGTGAATATTGGATTACATTTCTCTGGTGCCCAGAAACGTGATTCCAATTCGTAATATGTCAATGCTGAGGTTTTTTAATGGCCATAATCATGCTTTAAGAAGTTGAAATTTTGACCTTTAATTGTCCCGCTGTAATTGGCCAAACTATAATGTGGTTTGCAGGAGGAAATGTGCAGGTTTTGTCTGCATCATCTGGACGTACGAGCATCTATCCATGTCCAAATATAGGCTGCTATGTCCACGAGATTGCTGCCATCCTTTTACATGTAACCCATCAATACAAGATGATTCGTGTTCAGCAGGTTTTTTATCTCAGGTACATACTGGCCTTTATTTGGCGAACACTCATCAGCAGTCTACCTTCAGCTGAGGCATCACTATCCTTCTGCTTACAACCATCAATGTCCCATCAAGGGCCCGTCCAGCCACTGTCAGCCGATTGTCAAGCTGCTCACCCCTTATAAACCAATCTGTCATGCATTGTTAATGTTTAAAGGATATTGTCGTGTTTGCTGTTTTCAGCAGCTACATCACAGAAACTGCATGATGTGAATTGACTACAAGATCGCTGGATTGTGGGTACATGTTTCCTTTGATATTACATTTTTTTTGTCTATTTTTAAAGACATGAGAGAATAATTGGACATTGCTGTAAGTCAACATTGCATTAAGCTTCTTAGGATGAACAGTTTGTTGAAGCAGTAATAATATTTCATCCGGCGTTGGGTCAAAAATATATGTGTGAATGCTAGAAATGCACCTAAAGTGATACATGAAAACTGTGGTTGACTAGGTGAGGTTTAGGGAAAGATGGATTAGATTAAAATACTTAGTAGGGTTAAGGAAACATTGTGTTTTTGGATAAAATGACCTCAAAACATGAAAAGTCATGAAATGTGTCTGAAAATAGCTGCTGAAAACATGTGAAAAGACTTTAAACGTTATATTAATGAAATGTTAGAGGTTCAAACGTTTTTTCAATCTCAGGATTTTGTGGGCGGTCCTTAAAGGGCGGCTCGATGACACACTGAGGCCACCCTGAGCAAAGAGATAGAGATGAATTCATCTGACTCAGAGTGTTTCAAAGTTAGTCATGTCATTTTCTGAACTCATTTCAAAATGTCTGCTTGACTGCTCCCATTAGTGGGCGTGGCTGTTCAGAGGACACGCCCCCACAGTCCTGGAGCTGAGAATTCATTTTTACCTGATTTTGACACCTGATTTCATAAAGTTGTAGATATTTTTAATCATTCAAATTTGCCTGAGTGGACTGATAAACTCAGAACATACATTCTTACTTTACACTGACTTTAAAGTCACCTGACTTCCTTGTTTCCTTTCATCATAACCTCGACCTGGCTTTTGCTTAAAACCTTGGAGGTGTCCCAATTGCACAAAAGATAAAATATGGATCAAGGACGGGCTAATACGTCGGTCTTAAAACATTCTGCAGGAGTGTTTCAGGAGTGATACATAATGAATTAGCTACTAGTGTGTAACAGTTAGCAAAGAAGCCCTCTCTTATTCTTTCTTATCCCCGAACACACTTTCTAGGCTTACGTTTTTGAACGCTGGCCAACTGCACCATTTCATACATGTGCGCGGCGCTCCAAATGCAATTAATTAGTATTTATTGTGTCAGTGTTGCACATCCAATTGATTTCAAGGTGCTCCTGCAGTCGGAGCCTCTGGTCGTAGAAGCATCCTCTGCGGACCCACAGCCTGTTGAAGAACTGATGCTAATCTAGATAGAGGGAAGACTGGGGGGGTTGCACTTTCTTCCCCTCACCCCTCCTCCTCTCTCCCTCTCTCACTCTCCCTCTCTCTCTCTGTTGAAGATTGTACTGATTGTGCTGCAATATGTCGCATGACCATGGCCAGGACTGCAGACTGAGGTGCAATTTCTCCCATGCTTATTAAATCAAGGGTGTGTGCCTCTTGAAGCGGTGTGTGGATGTACATGTGTTCATCACAGCCGAGCTTACCGCGAGCTCTCTTGACACAGAACAAAAGAACAGGCTTGCATGTGTTGCTCATCAAAAAAAAAGACTCCCTTTTGATCCCTCGTGACGCATTTGCTTAATCTTGTTCTATGTATTAAAAAAAAATAAAACAACTCTTTGAATGTGTTATCTGGACATCTATTCAAAGAAAAGCTTTGATATTTATGAGGATGCCCTCATGTATATTCATGTTCCTAAAGTTATGCACATTTCTTTTGCTGCATTGCCTGTGTTTTAAGGGAGCAAGTAAATATTTCTTTACTTGGTTTTTCGCCCTTTTAGCTGTGTGCTCAGTCGCAACAGTGCTTCCCGCAACAGAGGTTGAAGTAGCTTGCGGGTGTTTTAGCACAAGAAGATTGAAGTGAGATGGCTATTGAGTTTGTTTGACTGTTCGCTGGGCTGAGTGAGGGATCTGCCCCTAGACATTTGCACTACAGTATCCTGCTGACTTGCTTTGCTTGCTCACACTGCCATAGAAACAGGGTTCCTGAGTGCAGTGGAGGCTCATTCTGTTCAGGAGCAAGCAAGGGAGAGGATCGGAGGAGGAGGAGAGAGTGAGGTGGGGGGAAGTGAGAGAGAGAGAAAGAGGAGAGAGGAAAAAAGGAAGAGACACACTGAGAGAGGAAAAAGAGAAACAGAGGGAGGGAGAAGTGAGAGAGAGAGGGGGAGAGTGAGGGATCAAGAGAGGAAAAGTGAGAGACACTGTCACTGGTGAGTACATAGCTGTCACAGCAGATTGAATCAGTGCTTCAAATCGGATGCTTTGAGCGTCTTTTTTCTTCTTTCTTTTGTTCGCTTTTGACGATTGATTTCCCTGGCTTGGTCTCACTGCTGCTGCTGCTGCTGCTGCTGAGATGCCGTGAAGCTGGTTGCAGGTTGTCAGTTTGTTTGTTGGGATGTGAGGGGGTGAGACGCACGGCGCTTCTCTCTCTCTCTCTCTGTCTCTCAGATGCAGAGCAGCAGTGGCTTTTTATTTGTTAATCACTCATTAATGCCGTTGTAACCTTTCAATTGGTAATCTTTGACTAACTGTGTGTATTTACTTTTGAATAATACATGCTGAGATAAAAAAAAAAAACTACTTCTCCTTTTTTTGGCAGCCATCCCGACTATATCATACTCTTCTCTATCATTTATGAAGCACCGTGTTAATATTTGATTAGAGTGGATGTCTGCAGCTGCACTTTCCGCCTCTATCTTACACACCTCTGCTCCATTATATTGCTGTCTGAACCTTGGTGAAATTGGCGAGGTATTGACTCGTCCTTTCCACAGCCTTTTTATCAATTATTGAACAACTGAACTAATGCTTTATGTTCTGTACACCACCTGTATGGCAGGGGTGAAGAGATGTACTCAACTGCATAGCGTAAAAAATGTGAAGTCAGGTCACAGCTTTTTGTGTTTCCTATTTGTGTCTCTGTCTGCTTGTGTTTGTACACGCTTATGTCACTTTTTTTTTTGCCCCCCCCCCCCTCTCGCGCTCTCGCTTTTTGCTGGGTTTGATCAACGTGCATCATGACACTTTGATGAAGCGACAGAGCTGTGGGGGCTAATAGGACAAGAGATGAAGCAGGATGCCCTGCAAACTCGTGTCAGGCTGTGAGGAAATTGCGTTATTCAGATCATCGTCGTCTGCCACGTTGTCGCTTAGGCTTTAAAGTACTTCAGGTGTGATGATGTGCAAAGAATTCTGCTTTATGTTCAACAGGAAGTGGAGTTGCATGCTGCAAAAAAAAAAAAGTAGCACCTGTAATGTCGAGCTGAGTGTTAATCCTGTCAGTGTTTATGTTTATCTCTGCGGTTCACTTGGATCCCCTGCCTCCCTCACTCACCTGTTCCCACTGTGCAGTTATATATTTTCACCTCCCCCTCCAGCAGCAGCAGCAGCAGCAGCTTTGGGAGAAGGTTGAATTAAACAAATCCAGCCAGCCTTATCAGTTTTCTGCTGGCTCCTGCCATGACTGGACCCTTGTGGCCCCTCCTGGCTGACCGTGTGTGTATTTGTGGATGTGTGCGTCGGTTTACATGGTTACAAAGTGTGATCGAGTGCATGTGTGTGAGTGTGTGTGTGTGCAGTAAGCGGCATTGACATGATTGTGTGTGATCAGGATAGCCTCGGGGGTCGTTTGCTTTTCTTTGTGAGCAGATTCAGGGATTCTGGCATTTGTCTTCTTTCCTCTCTCTCCCGTGACATATTTTATGACTTCTTGTTAAAATGTCACTCACTAAGGCTGGACTGTAAAATGTCCCTGCACGGGGAGCTTAGTGTGTGAACAATAGTGCACAGCGGTGTGATAATTCTGATAAAGCACACAGCTGGGAATGCACAGCTGCAGGATTGGGTGAGATAATGCCGAGCTCACTGACGGCTCCTTCCAGGCACAATTTGTTTCAATACAATATAAATTTGGGCTCATTTTTTGACAGCCCTGTGGCCTGGATCAATAACTCAGCCCCGGCCGTGCATGAGAGGAAACAATATTGCTCTTATACACAAGAGGATATGCTTTACTGACAATGATTGCACTTGTTAAGTGGAGGCACAGGAAGCTCATGTTTATGACCAAATGATACATCTCTGCTTTGTTAGACAAAGAAAGAGCTCGTAAATTAAAGCTGCTGAAATGCAAATAGTGGTTTAGCGAGTATGGATTGGTTCTGATTGCTGGTTCCATCTCCAAAGTCGGTAAAATACCAATATTTGTTCAGCTCTGAGGCCAACAAATCCCTCATTAACTCTTTAATTCACAGCCTCTCTCTGTCTGACACAAAAACTCCACACAGTTGTGAACAAGAATGACTGAATGAACACGTCTGACCGCTTTAACTCAAGTTAAACTGCTTCCAAAGCGTGGATACACCTCAGCTAGAGTTACTTACCACAAGTCACGGAACAACAAGTCCCTGCTTAAATATTTAACTCCTGTCCATCATGTCAAAGTCAGAACTTGTGGCAGTTTTGATAAGTTGAAGAGTGCTCAGCCTCGGTTTACTGCCGGTGTCACACTGTGTTCTGCAACCCATCAGATTCTGTGACCTGTAGCGGCGCAGCGGCACTGCCTTTACCTTCATCTAACGTTAATTGCATCATGCATGCAGAAAACCTGATTTATTTAGTTGATATTTGCAGAATAATTAAGTAGAATTATTGTTATTGCCACTGTGCTGCTTCTGCAGCTGTAGCACACAGTCCACCCTCCCCGGTGAGAAGCCAAACAGCATTTTCCCTCTCAGCAAAAAGAAAAATGAGCCAGGACGGGGTTAATGAATGTCAAAGAGCAGCGACCAAACATGGTGGAAGTCCTACACCCATTAGGTATGATACAGAGTGAATTAAAAAGAGTAGTTTTCTTTAATTAGGATGTCAAAGGCTGGGAGTAATGATTATTTCCCTTCTGGATTAATCGTTTGTTCTATAAAATGTTTGTTTTCACTCCTCACATTCATCCTGTGACCACAGGGGCTGTCAGACAGGTGACAGGAGACGCAATCAAACCACATCTTCACAACTGAAAAGATGGGACTAGATTTGTCAGTTTGTCTTGAAAGATTGCATAAAAAATGAATCAATAATCAAAGTAGTTGCTGATTATTTTTGTATTTCAGCTCTAAAGATTTCATTTCCCACCAATCAAACGTGATTCAGCTTCCATGAAATGCTATCAAACCACATCCCAAGTAGGATTTTCATCCAGCTTCTCAACAAATGTCGGTAAAAAATGTTCCGTGATTACACTTTCTATCAAAACTTGCAAGGAATAAATCATTTTTTTCCATTATTGCTTCTTACTTTAACTCACGCTGCGGCTTTTACCAAACACTTTCATCACAACCTCATGCTGCACCGTGAACACTGTGATCTTTTTCCCAAACAGCAACCAGCAGATGTAATACGAAAAACACCCTAAAGGCACTCGTTGACTCTGTGTTTGTCCGGTATAAATTTAGGTTTCTTCAAACGGCCGACCACAAAAGTGGATAAGGACAGCTTCTGCGTTGGATGTTACGTTCCCAGAATGTTTTGCAGGACAGAAAAGTCTGTTTGGGAGCTGAACTAAACACGTAAAGAGGCCTCACACAGGAAACAGTGATTATTTAACTGCTTCTCTGTGTTGTAATAATGTTCTTTACACCACTGCCATATACAATGTAGAGAGCTTCTCCGCTGCATCCCTGCTGCACAATCAATAATCATTTATCAGCATCTGATGGATCACGTCAACACCGCTGCAGAGTGGAGAAATGAGTGGTAAACCCTCGCAGGTAAGCTGCGTCGCTGAGCAGTGCCGGGGTTGGTTTTTTCTCTTTTTGTTCCGATAACGCTCGGCTCATGATGAAACGCTTTGTGTTATCAGCTGTGCTACAATGCATCATGAGGCGACTGGCTTCTGAGCATGTGGGTCCCCAAATGTCAGGCCTCGGTTGATTCATCAGACTCGGAGTGATGGATGCATCATTTCCTCGTGCTGACTTGTTTGTTTGCTGCCATCATTCACAGCCCTGAGGCCGAAAGGTCGGGTCACACCAAGGTCCTGCCCCCGCCCCAAAATAAATCTGATGTGGTGGCATTATTTTTACTGTATGGGGGTTGATGTGAAAAATAAACTAGGATGCAAAGACTGAAAAAAAACAGAGAGTTTGGCGCTCTTCAAATTTCCCAAAATGTCTAACTATTCCTTTAAAGCTCCACGATTTAAGAGGCTTTATTTATAGAATCTAGTATTCATAATTATGTTTTCATTGGTGTGTAATCATGTAATCAATAATGTTTTTGTTACCTTAGAATGAGCCTTTTATATCTTCGGACGTTTCTACAGGAGCCCAGAACGGACAAACCAAACACTCAACTATACCACTGGATGCCGCTAAATCGTACACACTGATCCTTTCAAATTCTACAAACAATCAAATATTATTAGTATTGTCTAACGTACAAATATTTACTGCCTCACTCTGTCTTTTAAACAAACTCTATTTAATATCCATTGCCCTTCCAGCCTCTGGTAAACAATCAAACATTTTTAATAGGCTCTCGAGAACGCCAAAACATATTTCCATTTCAATTATGTTTCTCCCACATATTTTTCCTAAACCTAATCAGAGACATTAAGAAGCTATAGCGTCGTCCCACTCCCTCCACACATCACTCACATCCCCTCCGTACACATGACGGCGGGGCTGCTAGTCGTGTGTATTCGTCGTGATTAACAGCACAATATTTCAGGGCAATGAAGCATTTTGAGTGGAGCAAAAGCTTTCATGGTGCAATACCAGGCGCTTATAACTTCTGTCTGTAATGGATGTAGCACATCCATTTAAAATCCCTGGTGATGAAAATTACTGAGACTGAAAATGAGCTTAAGCTATTTTTACAGGGGGGGGGCAGCATGCAGCCTGTTTCTTTTACTGTGATACCGCTTGAAATTAAAACATCCATACGGTGTCATACAGGAAGTACGGGCCAAATCGATAAAGGTTCTCCACCCTTGTAATGTTGTAAATTGTCTGCCTTTATTATTTGATAGCATCACGCCCTCCACCTGCTCCGCTGGTCTCATGAGTTCTTGCGTTATAGAGATTCTAACGCCGTCTGCTTTATGATATTTTTTCCCCTCCACATCTCATATAAAACAAATCATAGGACTTCATATTGGATATAATATTTATAGTCCCCTGTACGGTAAAAATTCATTAGACACAGAGTGATGGCGCAGACTCTGTGAGACGAGGATGTGGAGGATGATGGATCAGGCAGGATGCAGATGTACCGCACGTCAGGTGGCTGAGGGATGGCAGGTTACGTTTTTAACTCGAGCTGAATGAGGGCAATGATGAGGTGACGCAAGGTCGGGGCGGGGGCTCGTAACACCTGAACTATGCAGAGGCATCTCTGTCTGTCTCTGCTTTGGGTAATAACCAAACCAAACCAATGCCTGAGGGGAGGATGAAGATGGGCAGGTTGGGTGTGTAGGAACTGCATCCGGACAATTCTGCACCAATGCCAGTGTTCAGTGTCAGTACAGGTGGTAGTGTGTCCTTTTTACAGGTGTGGAGGACAGCGCAAAGGATGTACAAGGCAGACCTTGTAATATTAGTATTGTATTGCTCTAGGGTTGTTTTTTGGATTAAACCCACTGGAACATGAATGCAAACCAACGTGAAACAGGTTTGCCAGAACTTAATGACACAGCACCGCTCCCTTTGACGCACCACATGCCAAATATTGTGCGAGCAGATGGCCCTTTCTGTAAATGTCCTGCCATGTCTGCATGCATAATGCTGTAAAGTACATAACACCTACCGTATGTCTGAATACCAGTAAAAACATTGCTTTAACATACAGACACCTGCGATGTTGCAGTGTTGTTGAAATGGCAGGAAAAATACTTTAAAACTTTTGCATTTCTTCTAAGATAGTTTGCATAAATTGCACTGCACATATACTTAAAGATAAAGCTGGGAATCATACATATGTCATCAGCCTCAATGCTTTCAGACCTGTGGTTTGTCTTCAGATAGTTTCCTGCCTTTCAAAGTGGTAAAAGGTTGGTAATTTCTTAAAACAGCTGGACACTGTAGTTTAAGGTAAACACTACTAAAACAGGAAGAAATACTGCATTTGTTGGGGACTATTTTTAGCAGCGGATTAATACCCATGTTTCTTTTCCGGCAGCAGGATGGTATATGTGGGTGTGACCCACAATAAACCACTTAAGCTCATTGTAAAGAGGGAACATGTCACCCAGTGCAACAGAATAACAATGGCACAGAGGAATAGCGTATACCACTTTCAATACACAGACAGTGTTTGTTCATTGCAGTTTTGGTCTCTTTATGGTATTTTCTGACAAAAAGTAAAATGTAGACTACATCCAGACTTTAACCTTTAACCAACGCTGCAAATCTGAGATGTTTTACATCCCGGAGATGGCATCTTCTCTTTCTGCTTTTGAGGAGGCAGTTATGTGAACAGGAAGCTTCGCACATAGCTGATGTTTCAAGACAAATCTGCAGCGTCTCATGGGTAACACAACCGAGAGACGATGAGGGTGTTTTTACACAAGAAAATCTTGCTCAGCACAGCTTGAAATACTGACGCAAATCTTTTATTTACATCGTTTATTTAACAGAATTTAGAAAATCTTGTTCTAGTTTAACTTTTAAGCTTTAGCGTGCGATTTAATGAGCTGCTTTTGAGCATCCAGCGGTCCAACACATCTTCAAACTAAGCTCTTTTCTACAATAAATCACATTCTCATGCAACAGAAGTTGCTGCAAATGATGGCGGTGAAATGTCAAAAAGCAGTGAATAAAAATAAGACCAAAACTTGGAGATAGATGGTTTAATTTAGCCCAAATAATGTAGCAAATCAATGTTCATTAGAAGTCTGCCTCAGGAAAGTCACAATTCATTTTAAGTGCTAATGAGTAATTGTTCGATTTTGGAGTATATCTCTCATTAATAATGTAAATTGCTACAAAAATTCAACGGTGTGAACGTCTTCCGCTGTTTTTTTGAATGTTTATTTTCTATAACAAGCCTGTGAAGCTCTGCAATCTCTTTCAACATTTACTCTTTGCAAACAGGCCCCGTGAGTAAAGGCAACCTGGCACACTGAAGGCTGCACGACAGAGATAGGGGCTCCTGGTCAACAAGCAGGTTAATTGTGTGATAGGACCAGATGCTAATACTGGACTGAACTCCGCGATCACAGCACCGACGCGGGCTCCCTCGTGGCTTCCGATTGGCCGGCTGAACACAGCATTCAAATGACATTTGACTCCGCGGGAAGTGTGCTCAAGCCAAAATACATTAAATATTGTAATGAGCTTAATATTTGAAGTTTCCTGGATAGGTGACGGCGAGTTTTTTGAACCGTTTGGAGGATTAGAAAACATGGAGGGGGAAGAGAGACTGCACTTTGATTAACTTCACACTTGTGGAGGAGATAACAGCTTTCTGAGAGTCTCCTGGGTGGATTATTGAGTGTGAACGCTGGCACATTGTATGAGCCCTCTGAAGTCCATTAGCAAACTCAACTTATTACAGTGGGAGCACTAAGGCACAGAGAATGCACCTTTTTTCGGGTGCCGAAAAATTGATTTTAAAGTGAGTTGTTTTCTAAAAACATCGATATGAATCAGTCAGAAGGACGGTGATAACATTCAGCCGCTGTAATATGATCGATGCTTAAGTCAAGGATGTCCATGACGTCAGGAAAGAAGAACAAAGAAATACACAATAAAGACTTCAATACTTTGAATACTGTAAGATAAACTGATGTAATTGCAAAAGTAATGTCTGGAAAATGTCAAGTATCCCCAAAAGGAACCTTCTGCAGAGTCGTGCACTTTGTACCCGTGCTACCTGTTGATTGTTTGGCGTCGTTTCTCACGTACTTCTTGCAGACTCAGTTAGCATTCGGTGTGATTTCTCGCAGGAATTCCACGTGTCACGTCAGCTTTACCTTCAGCTGACAGATGGCGTGTGATGTAAACAAGTTTTAGGGACTTGAGAATAAGCACGGCAAACAGTAATTTCACTGCTCTCCAGCAAGTTGTTGTTGTTGTTTTCTCTAAATGGTGAAAGTGTGAGATGACATTGCGGTGATGGGTTTTAAACCCTCCGTGCAGCGCTCACATCCATGGACGGGCCTTTAAGGAGCAGTTAAAAAGGTCTTACGCTGCGTGCTGTTTGATGAGAAGATCGATGCCACTCTCCTGTCCATCGGTGAAATATGAAGATGATGAAGCTGATTAGCTTAGCTTAGCATAAAGACTAGAAGGCTCACCCTAACAGCACCTGTACAGTTCACAAATGAACATGTTCTGTATGGATCAAACAGACATAACCTGTTAATTAGTGAATTTTAGAGGTGCTGCTAGGTGGCTTTTGTTACTGCCGGGCTAGCTGTTTCCCCTTGATTCCAGTCTTTGTGCTAAGCTAAGATAAAAAAAGCTGCTGGCCGTGGCTGTTTGAGAGTGCTATCGATCTTCTCATCTCTCTCCACCAGAAAGTGAGTAAGCATATTTTCCCCAAATGTCACCCACTCTTTAAAAAAGGACAGATTCCTCATCTGAGCTACAATAAACAACACACCTGCTATTAAACCTGGGAGTGACGAAGGCTTTGAGTAAAGCTGAATGTGTTTATTATGCTGCTGCAAAAGTCTGTCCTCAGATGGCCGGCATCCTTCAGCTGTCACTAACTTTGAACATTTTCACAATGACACTTTCCTGGACAAAGACATCTCTGTTGCATATTTTGGTCAAACTAAAAAAAAAAAGCACCACCCTGCTCTGCCAGACAGCTCTAAAATATTTGAACATATTTCCACTTGACAGTGTATCTTGGCCTCGCAAGTTGGAACTGCCAAGTGGACTGAATGATTGAGCTGACAAACAAGAACAAATGGTTTTAAGGGGATATTACAGAGAAGGTGCACCACCCCCTCCACCCCTCCTCCCAGATCTTTTGCCTGTACTGTTGCATTTGACGTAGTACCCAATATTCAGGGTTTTTTCTTTTTTCGCTTAAGGCTGCTGCTGAGCTCACAAAATGGAAAACAGTTATCTGTTGTGTCTTTAAAGGTTCTGTCTCCTTTATCTTTATTGCCAACACGACAGGGTACTCTGAGTGCAAGTTTACCCTGTAATAAAATACAACTTTTAGTAAGCTGGAGAGAAACAATCTTCATCCATCTCATTGCAATCATTAAAAAGTGTTTTCGTCCTCTATTTCTGCACACAGATTTGAAACTGGAGCAATCAGCGATGACTAATATGCCTATAAATATTTAAAATAAGGATAATTACTAAGGAATGCTTCTGTGAGGCTAATGTAGAAAATGTCCCTGTAACATCTTTTCCCCACCTTGGTGGATAATGTTTCTCTCCACGGCCTCAAATTCATCTTCACACCTCCTACCTCATCTGCTAGGGCCTAAACTCCTCTTCGGATGTGGTGGGGCTTTAGGATTTGAGGATCTGGGGGGATTAAGGGATTTTCTGATTGCTCTGAAAAAGACACCATGGGATACAGGAATCCAAAAATGGCTGAGGTACCCACATCAAGATTAGAGGGTATTATTCCCCCCTCCCTCAGGGAAAGAAGACAGGAAAGCCACTACTGACAGCTTTGAAACATGTGTTTCTTTCGGGACAATTTAAGGAGACTGTAGTGAACTATGAGAACCTTTTTATGCTGGAAATCAGTCGATGAACTTTTCCAGTTTCATCGCTTGCTGTCTGAAATAAACTTTTCCTGGAACAGTTTTAATTTTCTCTGTAAATTATAACCATTAATAACAAGTCAGCTGCACATGATCCTCTTATGCTTAATATCTCGCCCGAAATTACAGACTGAATCCATCCCATACCACTGATGCAAGAAGAAAATGTAGATATAGATAGTATCTGTCGCTGCTGGAGGGCGATAAACAGCCACTGTTGGGAAGAAAGATTTTAATTTGTCAAAATATTTAAATCTGTCACAAGGAATAAAAAATGAAATCTCAAGAGACAAGTCAGAAAAAGTTCAACTTCCTCTCCTGTCATACGTCTTCGGTCGGCTACGTTCGCATGTTTTTCACAGCTCCTCTTTTTTTCCTGCGGAAATATCAGATGTCATGTGTGGCAGGCGCAGAGCATGAGTAATTGTAGGGCTATGGGCGCAGACCAGCACCAGCACTCACCGCCATCCTTAGACATCATCGGCCTGTAGGTAATGAGGCCAGCAGTGCGCGTCACAGCAGTGCTTCGTTCGTTATTGATCACTGAGGGTAGTTATGAATGAATGTGGTGCTGGATCTTATTTTTCACATTTTTTAGAGTTATTGATGTTTTCCTGAACGTTACAGCGAAAAGAGAGAAAGCAAGAGTGTAATATAATTTTAATGGGACAGAACTATAGCCAGTCTGAGGCAGAGGAGGGCAGGTCATGACTTTGCCCTCCTGGGAGAAAAAAAGGTGAGGTAAGGTGTGTATAGACGTAGTTCAATGCCTAATTGATTTCTTTCTTTCAAGGTGAAGCTGCACATTTTTAGGGTGATGAATCAGAGGTCCACCTGTGTCACAGTCACGCTGTTTAATCAGCGTCTTGATATGCTCCACCTGACAGGTGGATGGATTACCTCTGCAAAGCAGAAGTGCTCATTAACGCAGGTTTTAAATTTGAGAGATATAAATATTTTGTTTGCACAGGTCTGAAAACAAAAGCGTCTTCTCATTTCTTGTTCCCAACCGAGGTTCTGTCAGTTGAAAACTGTCACCTGCTGATCTTATGAGCTGTAGCTACACTTGAACACGTTAGTTATATTTATGTTTGATGTTAGCATCATTTATTGTAATTCTCTAAACCGGGGGCCTTCCCTGTCACACGTTAATAAATAAAAGCGTCTCATTTCGAGCCCACAACTGCAGGTCTGTCAGCTGAAAAGAGTCTGACTTGTTAATGTTTCAAGTTGTTTCGTTGTAAAGCTGTGTGTGCATATATAACATTATGCTGTAACACTGAAGCTAAAGCAACCTGGGAAAAGTCTGAGTGAGGAAAGCTAATGCTAGTTCACCCAAGTATGATATTTTACTGTAAAAGCCTTTGATTGGTTGGACGGAGACATACTAACACAGCGGTTGGATTTTGTATTGTGTATGCATTTTTTTCTCTGGCAACAAATCTTGAAATGGAAACATATACAGCGAGACCTCCAGGAGAAACTGCATTACCCTCCCTCCCCATAATAATTCTTCCACAGTCCCTCATGTGACAATAAAATCACTGCCTTCGCCTCGGTGTAAAGCCTACAGTGTGTCCCCAGTCCCCATCACGCTGCAGGCTCCAGTTTGTGTAAAGTAATTTACTCACCACAAACAGCTTTTTGACATCTCTCTCACCTGTGTGTATTATCTTCCGTGGAGTGGACTTTTCCTGCCCAGGATGAGTCAATTCATAACAGCAAACAGAGAGAGTGCATAGTCTCTCTAATGACCGGGTTACTATGGAAACCAGGTTAGATTTGAAAGCACTTGATAAGAAGAGAGAGAGAGAGGAAGAGAGAAAAGCCCTCAGGCTTCACTTTGCTCTCTGACTCAACTTCACAACAAACCCTGATTAAATTTGTGCGCCATCAGAAACACCTGATCACTTCTGGCCCGGCTCGTGTTTTCAGGTTGGTTGCGTGAATGAGATCCTCATGACTGCAACAGACAGCGATCCGACTGAAACATGCAAAGCGGCAGCGGGGGCAGAGCGGCCACCGGTTGCTTGCTGCAGAGCTCGACATGGTTTGCTCGTGTTGGAAAGGGTAAGCGTGCCACAACATTTTTCTTTTTAGAGGACCGGAGCTGTCACTGCAATCACGCAAGTCACCCAGCTCAGAGGTCAATACCTGGACGTTTCATTTATTTCATATATTTTTAAAGGAACGGCCTGTCTCTCACACAGCGGTGTCTCACTTCCTTGCCCTAAAACCCACCTGAAAGAGCTTTACAGTGAGATTGATTCACCCCCCGAGGCATTGATTTTGTTTTCAGCATGAAAGGATAAAAAAAGAGCCTTTTGATTGACTGCAGGATAGTGATAGTCCACTCTTGCACGGTGTGGGTGTGATCATTAATTGTGTGCTAAACCCTGAGGTCAGTCTAGTCTCACGCTGTCAGGCTAGGTTGTGTCCAGAGGGAGTAATATGTTCACACAGCTCTGCTCCATTACCCATCTGTCTGGAGAGGAAGAACAATGGCTTTTCTATCACTCTCTGTCTTTCTCACGTTCACGCTCTCTCGCTGCATCATTATCTCTCTGCATACAGTATGTCTCGTGTTTTTTGAACAATAAAGGCAGCATTTCGCTTCCAAGAGTTCTATTTTTGCAGTCATTATGGCTAGAAACGACTTACTGTACCGGAGGCATCGCAGCGCTGGAGCTCTCTCATTAACCTTATCCCACTAAAGTAGACTTGTGACAGGTGTACGATTCAGATCCAGCTGCTGCGATCATCACAAGTAACAAACAATCGCAGTTTCATCTTCTTTTTATACCTCTATCAATTGTTTTCTGTCACACAAAGTGTAAAACGTGAGTCAGGTAATTATCCACGATGCAGAGGCGTCGTTTCAGCGCGGCGATGTGAACAAAAGGTCATCGCACGAACACTCCACGTTATGACATGACGGTCTGCTCACAAGCAGGCTTGGCACAAACTGTTCGCAAACTGTGAGATTCGCCTCGAGCAAAGATGCCACACGAGGTGACTGGAACAGGTGCATGCCGACAAAAAACAACAGGAAGTTGGTTATTGTAGTTCGATCGCGGCGGTGCAGCGGAGGCTACGGCGCACACAGGCTTTTAAGGAACCCTGAGTGCTGCAATTTGCATAAAAAATGGCACTTGGTGGAGTCGAATCCGAACACTCCAAGACCTGATGCACGTGTATTTAGATTCAGAGTGACGTGTGCTTTCAAAGGATGCCATTAACCCAAATACAGCTCGGGAGTAAACATCCATAAATCCACTTAGAAATAATAGACAACATATGCTTGCTTATAACTCCAGAGCGTGCCTGAGAATCGTCCTGTTTTCTTCCATATCAGAGGAAATCAGTGATAGTTTACGACATATTCATGGGTGCGCTGGGTGCTAATAGCTATCTTGGCATGTTTTTAATGGCGCCATTTTGCTAAAATGTGGCTCAAGGTGTAGCCCAAAGCACAACTCACTTACTGCTGACATCCAACCAAGGTATTATGGGACTGCTAGGTGCAAAAGAATAAAAATACGAGTGACAAAACCCATTAATATAAACCTTTTTCATTATTTTTCTGACATTACTGAGGTCTCAATTTTGTTGGGCGGGGCCCCACAAGTGTCAGACTTGACTTTAGGAGACACTTCACTTTAAAAGGTGCTGCTGCAGTGGAAAAACAAACGGAAGTTACATACTCACATACAAATTTCTGACCTGTCAACGTATTTCGTAGCGAAAGTCTGTCACCACGGGCACTCGTGTACTGGTGTGCAGCGCAGGGTCTGCTTCAATTTGCTGTGACGGCAGATGAAGACTCTGCGAGCGACAGTCCAGTCAAGGCCGAAAGCTTTTGTGGAGAGCTGTGTGAAATTTCAGATGACATAGAGAGACCGGGGCTGTGGACAGCTGAGAAATCCTCCCCAGGCATAAATCCCCCAGACTTGAAATCCTGTCCACCACTTGGCTAAGCTATAAATTCGCCTTAGTGGACAGTTCATTTAGTCTGAATTTTGAAGATGAAATCTCTTCATTGGTCCCAAAAAAGCGGTCAACTAAGGACGGTTTAGATAGTTTGTCACCCATCTATTCAGGAAATGAGTTATTGTGGCATTTAATGGTATTTAACATCAAAAACCAGGAATCAAGTTTACTGAATATTTCCATTTTATGCTATTTTATACTATATTAACTTTGCACATTATGAATTTATATATATGTGTTTATATAAAATATGATGCACTGATACAGATTGAGGTACTCAGGTGTATAAAATTATTAAAATTAGGTCACCCTCGTTCTAAAACAATATAATCATAATAAAGAGTCCTATATTATGACACAGAGCCATTCTGCTGCACGGGTACGCATAAGTAAACATGAGTAAGAGTATTTTTACTGCTGAATAGGCACCCATATACTTAAAGTAAGAAAGTACCACTACAGAGATGTAAAAAGTACCTCAAATTGTTCTTATTAAGCATTTAAGTAGATGTACTTTGTTACACTGTGCCACCGCTGATAACATTGTGCTTGAACACTTGGAGATAATAGTACTTGAGGTGCTGAAAACTCAACTTTTCCACAGTAGTGTTACTTCTTTTGGCTCAGTAATTAATCTGAATACTTCTCCCACCTCCGTTAAAGGCTGCAAGGTCTGTCATTATCTGATTTTCCATGGAAATAATAAATCACACGTGTTCGGTCTCGCATGCAGATTTCAGCGCTCGTCTGTGTTCATAGTTTGTGAGAAATGGTTGAGCCAGGTAAATATTAGAAAAGAGACACTTCCCTGTGCCTCGAAGCAGCAGCGATGCAGAGACGGGGATCCTCTGAGCCACTGAGACGCCGACTTATTGTAGATAAATTCGAGTAATCAGTGCATGTGGAAAACAGCACTCGGGCAAAATGTACGGGAATTGAATTCAATCACGGCGGAACAAAAAAGAAGTGTGGAGAATATTCCATGTATCAGGTGGTGAAATATAATTACTTTAAATCAAAAACTGAGCGACTCTGGCAAGTGTCCCGAACGCAAAAAGCTTAGAGATACAGGACTGCATGTTTTCTGTGTTCGCCCCTGTGAATCCTCGCACAGTGCTCGTCAGCATTCCTGGTACGTCTCCAGGCCTTTGTGTGCCGCCTGTTCCCCAGGAAGCACATTCAAAACGCCGGAAAATAAATGAGTTTGAGTGTGCCCGGCTTTTATCTGTTTCATGGTAAAATTCCAAGAGGAAGACTCCTGACACTCGGCTCTATTCCCACGAGTATTTCTTTTTCCAAATTAAAATAGACTCCATTGTTTGATCTGTGTCAGACTATAATTACTTTTACCCACACAGGAAGCCTCATGTCATAGAAAATGACCTGCGTGTGTGTGTGTGTGCATGGCTGCATACCTTACTCACATTTGTGTTTACATTATTATTCTTCCCTTATTCCTCGGCTGAACTGAAGACTAATGGAGGTTACTTTAATATTTATGAAGCACATCTCCCAGTATACTTGGCTCACTGTCTTTAGTCTTAGTCTAAAACTACTGATATAGCACCACGCCACTTGAAAAATCATATTCTAATAGCTTGTCGCTCTCTCTCTCTTTTCCCTGTCTCACCCTGGTAATCACCATCTGTTTGTCCATATTGTGTGATCCTCTGTTTCTGGTCCCCGTGGTTCGCCACCAGACGCTACTTCTGGCCTCCTGCTCGGCGTGTTTGTGGTCTGTGGCCTGGCTTTGTTCGGCCTTCTTACATTCGTCTCCTGGAAGCTCTGCCGTGTGCCTTGGCGGACTAAGGCCCGTTTCCCCAGCCCTTCCCTCAGCCCGGCCTGTGGCCCAGAGCACCGCCCGCTCCAGTCGCCTCCCCTGCTGCCCAGTCCCCAGCAGCAGCCGCCGGTCACCATGGCGACAGAGAAGGTGAAGGACCCCATGGGCTCGATGGGCTTCCTGGAGGCAGCAGTGAAGATAAGCCATACATCTCCGGACATCCCCACTGATGTGCAGCTGTCCATGAGGGAGCACTTCCTGCGCCGCACGCAACGCATGCAGAGGCAAACCACTGAGCCGACGTCTTCGACTCGGTCAGTCATGTACATGTGCACGTGGGTGTGCGACCGATAAAACACAAGAGTGTTTGATGCGGGTATTCATGTGTAAATAGGCTTAGGGGTACATACATGCATGCATGCACCATCAGAAGAGTCTAAGACACAACATCATGTGGCACAGGAGGCCTATTAATGCGACATGAAGTAAAAGGATAAAATGTAAATCCTCAGTGCTATTGTATTTTCAAAGAGCAGCAGGCGGCACATACAGTACCCTCAGCAAACTAATGAAAGTAGAAATCTTCGATCTAAGCAATTTGGTATCTACAGAGGTAATTATAATAAATGCTGTAGATGTGTTGCTCTCTGCCGCAGAGGCACCTCTTCTCAGGTCATTATGGTAAGGCTAATTATATGTGATGGCTTCTTCATGAGAATTAATGAAATAGAGTGAGGGGGGGGATAAAAACATTCGCCTGAGAAAATACGAGCACATTTTCACCGCGTTAATACGTGAACATCAGTAGTCAATTCTGCTTATCAGGCAGCTAAAAAGCACATCTCTTTGTCCTCTTTGGACTAAAGCAGCTAAAAACAGTCCGTTTCAGGTCCTGACACAGCAAATTATCAGTCACTCCCGGGTCCTCATTTGGTCCTCACTGGGCTGTCTCTGGGCTCTTTTGTTCTTGTTGCTATCTCATGAATTTACTGCCGTTTTATCTTGACTTTGCTTTTATATTCCACCTACTCCTTTTTTCTCCACTCTTCATGCAAAACACGAGACACTCCCAGTGGATAGCGGCAAGAAAACAGTGTCAGATGCAAATCGGATATATTCTTAATTGATATTCAGAGTGTGCTATCTTTCCAAGGGTAATTGTCTTCATGCATTTTTTAAAAACACTATAAATATAGGTCACATGCAGGTCACTCTATTTGCTCTCGCAGAGAAAATCATCTAGCTGTTGCCTGTTATCTTTGAGCAGTTGTAGGTTTAACAGAAAATGTGATGTGACATGCGAGAGCTAGTTCTTTAGGTCAGCTTTGAATGTGTCCCTTCAAGCCAAAAACTCCCCGGACTTTCTCTGCTCATCTTCACTACAGCTCTTTAAAACAAACCATTCCCTGTCACTCTTTCTTTCTTTCCTTCTTTCTTTTGCCTTGTCTGTCACGTCCCTACAGGCACAATTCATTCAAAAGACACCTGCCCAGGCAGATGCAGGTAGGGAGTCTAGACCTGGGAAATGACTACGTGGTGGACAAAGACGAAAAGCCCACCAGCATCGGCCGCATCCAGCCAGAGCTCTACCAGCAGAAGGCCCTGGAAACGGAGGATTCATCCAAGAATGGCAGCAGCAAAAACTGTGGCTCGATTAACTTCTCTCTCAAGTACGACTATGAAAACGAGGCCCTCCTAGTCAACATCATCAAGGCGGTGGATCTACCTGCCAAGGACTTATGCGGCACATCCGACCCTTACGTGAAGATCTACCTGCTGCCGGACCGTAAGAAGTTCCAGACTCGCGTCCACCGGAAGACACTCAACCCAACATTCAGCGAGAGCTTCCAGTTTCCCGTGCCTTACGATGAGCTGGCAGTCAGGAAGCTCCATATGAGCGTCTTTGACTTTGACCGGTTTTCACGGCACGACATGATCGGGGAGGTGGTGCTGGACAACTTGTTTGAGACATCGGACCTCTCCAGGGAGACGAACATATGGAGGGACATCCAATATGCCACCAGTGTAAGAATCGATTAACTTTTTCTGTTATGCAGTATACACTTTCAATCCATACATGAGTAACAGGGTCAAAGCTACCAGCGAACACTATGAGGTCATGTCCTTTTCTTGAAATGTGGGGGTAGGGTTCGATCGGGCACACCCTTTCCGTAAGATAAAGGAATTCTTTGCAGGAAATCTCTCGCTATCTGTAGAGGTTCAGAGTGATGGGTTTCACGGAGCAAGAAACAGATTGCAATAACAGAATGACCAAAAAAAAAAAGGTGTGAAAATCTGCCATAAATTGGGAGAATCTGGGGGGTTGGCAAGTTCGAGTTGGCAGAGCAGGTTAGCTCAGGGACAGGTCTGGAGTGGCCAAACAAAGCAGGACGTTTGTGGTTGGTCCAAAAGAAACCAGATCTGGAGGTGGTTCATTTGGCAGTGAGAGTTAAGAAGGCAACAGGTGCAGGCTCTCTACAGACACCTGAGTGCTGCTTGAGTACTGAACACACATGAAATGTACTGTAACATCATAACACACATCATTATGTTTGTTGTTACCTTACATGCGGGTCCTCTTCCACGGAGTCCGCCATGAGGAGCCACCATTTTTCTACAGTAGCCGAGAATGGACAAACTAAAGCCTCTAGATAAACTTTCATGTGTGGCTACTGCAGGTTCATGCTAGGCAGAAGAGGGTGAGGCGAGGGGGTCCGTGTTGTTATCATACTTTGCTGTGATTGGCCCTTTCAGAGCGATGAGATCACTGGCTAAAAGAGTGAATTAATAAATCACCACATGCTCAGATCTATATTTAACCAGCTCAGTTACACTTTTCACTGTTGCATGTGCATTAGCTAAATTTGGTGTGTGTGTGTGTGCATGAGATCTTCCACTTTATGCTGCGTGGTGTTGATTTAAAGAAAAAGATCCGGATTTTCGCTGTTTTTAGCCAATAAACAAATAAAGTATTCAGTATTCCTCCACCTGAATCTTCTGTCTGTCAACGTGGAGAGAAAGAGGCATCTTCATATGGGGAATTAAAACTTCAAGGAAACAACAGAGAACTCAATAATAAAAAAATGGAAAAAATCCAAACAATAAGAAAAGATTCAGAGACCTTTTAAGTGTCTGATGGAAGTCAGGAGTGCATCGAGGGAATTAAAAACCTGGCTGCAACCCTGTAATTTGATTCAAATGACTAGAAATATACATCAAACCAGCCAGTGCATTAGCACAAATCAGTTTTTTATTCTACAGAAACATTCGTCACTTATGAAAATACATAAAGGGACTGGCTGTAGTGACAGTGTGCTCACATCTCAAACATAAAAAGGACATTTCTCACTCACTGCTTACTCGTGCAATTATGTGTCTGTTGGCTTTGTTGCTTGTTGAAGATGTCCAGGGGGGGCGTTTTCTGGATCTAGTCTCTGGCACCATGTTAGGGACCTTTTGAGCTTAGAGCGCCTCATCACTTTATCGCCTCCGCAGAGGCCTCGTACCTGACAGTTTTGTTGAACTTGAGCTTCTTCAAGGATTGTTCAATAATCTCGACGTTATTGCTTAAGAGGCAGAAAAGCAGGCGGCCCTCTCTCCTTTGGCACACAAACTTTATTGAACCACCAAATGATTTTATGACAAAATCCCTCGCTCACATTAAATTCAAGATTGGCAACATAAAGAATGCACAGATGGTGTGGCTCAGTGGAAACCAAAAAAAAAAACAAAAAGCAAACATGAAGTGTGTAATGTAAGTCTTGGGTAACATTAAGACACTTGAAGACCGCTGTGCAGTTTAATGAGTTGAAAAGACACCGGGATCGAGCAGAGGGAGGGACGGCGAAAGAAAAGAGCAGGCGACTTTCTCCAGTTCATAGATCAAGGAGAGATATTTATCGATAACACCGATTTCTACAAGGATTAGTGAGATAAAGAGTCTGGAGGCGACTCGTGGTGACTTCAGACCATTCCTCATGTGTGTTCGATCTGAATAAACTATTTTGGGAAGGGCGAATGAATTCAGGAGATGATTTATCAGGTGGAAGGCGGCTAAAGAACAACAGCTAATCAGTCTTTGTTTTATAGTCTGTAATAAATAAGGCATTGTAAATGCAAATACAATAAAAGACTAATAAGTAATTGACTTGACAGTCAACTTTAAAGCAGACGAAGAGTCTACAGCCATGTGCTGCTAATGTTATAAATGTCTGTACGTTATTTCACGGTAATCCATCAAATAGTTATATTAGATATTTCAGTCTGGACCGAAGTGGTGCGCTGACCCAATGACCGCTCAACAGACGTAGCCGTCCCGGAGCCTATGACGCTGGCGTGGCTAAATCATGATTAATGCAGTACAGATGATACGGACTGGCACCAGAACAGCCCGTGTTGTTTCTACAAGGACAATCACTTCATGCTTTTACAACACTTGACATTTCTGCTGCGCTCTCACATTACGGCCGAGCGTTCACACCCTTCAAAAACGAAATCCCTCACTTCCACGTCGGCAGAAGGAGAAAGCCGAATCGCAGCTGTGTGTGTGTGTGTGTGTGTGAAGAGAGACGTTAAGACTGCAGGACGTGTCGAGATTTGCCAATCAGCGGGCTTCTCACCAAGCTCATTCAGAGAGATTAGGGGTCTGCGCGACCCTAATACTGTTTAAAGGATGGGGCTAAGAACTCACAGGAGACAGTCCGATAACAGGACGTTCATTCCACTTGAGACTATTAGCTCAGCAGGAACTCATACAGGACTGTCTCTGCACAAGTGAGAGCTAATATTTTAGTAGGTGGACATGTTGTGCTTGGCAAGCATTTGTCATTTGGAGTCTCGAAAACATTTGTACACAAGAGATCATGGTGTTAGAAGTCTAAAAAACCTTTTTTTCTAATAGTCATTTCACTTGATTGTGGGTAATTAGGCCACATTATGCTGAAGTTGCTGAGCTGCAAAGTTAATGTCCTCTCTTTTGTTTTAATTT
Organism: Nibea coibor; assembly: GCA_023373845.1. Classification (NCBI taxonomy): domain Eukaryota; kingdom Metazoa; phylum Chordata; class Actinopteri; family Sciaenidae; genus Nibea; species Nibea coibor. The sequence goes on along the minus strand of CM041717.1, from coordinate 23,067,660 downwards.
GATGATGATCGTCATCTGCAAACATGATCAGAATGATCTTTTTGTATCGTGGAGTTTATCAGGAGGTCAGTCATAACTTTTTGTAGTTTAGGTCTACAAAAACTTGCATGTGTTTGTCCACGACAGTTTATAATGACCAACAGCAAGCAATCTTCGCCAGGCTTTGAAGGGTAACCCAAACTATTGTAGCTGTGCTGCACCATCCACTTTGATTTCCCCGCCTCTGTCAGAGCTTCGTGTAGCAGTCGTATAGTTGTACGTCATGTTTTTGGCCCATTAGCGCCTCAGCTAATAATATATGAACAGCAAACTTGTTAGCTCACAGCTCGTCAATAAAACCCTCAAAAGAATACAATTATATCGGTGTGACCAGGCGTTGGCCGGGTGCTGGTGTATTGAACTTTAGACAGAGCCAAGCTAGCTTTTTTTCCATCCCTTGCTTCCCTATGCTAAGCTAAGCTAATCATCTCCTGCCCTTAATGCACAAACATGAGAGAGAGAGGGGGGGGGTGTCTCATCTAAATCTCTGCAACAAAGCGCATTAGGCAGACCTTATGATTTTTATTGTCCCGTGCTGCTAAAATGTCGACTATGCAACTCCTTGCACCGTGCTTTTTACGACAATAACCATTTGTCTTTTAAACGCAGCTCACCATACGCCTGCATCCCTCCTGTACCTGTAATTATCAAACAACAGGCTCGCAATGCGGCTCTTCCTCAAGCCAAAAATGCAAATAGAAGTAGAGGAAGTTTATTATTTTGTATCATATTATATGTTTTTTTCTCACCTTTATGTCTAATCTGTCCCCCAATTAGTTAGTTTTTTATTCTCTCTTGTTGAATCTGATTTTATTACCTGTGGGAACATGAGGCCAGCGTGAACTTTACCGTACTGTTTGAGAAGGATAACAAGTGACACAGCTGTACATTCATTTGTTTCATTTACCGAACAGCAGACTATAAATAAAATATAGCATTGATCCCAGAAACAGACCTGGAGGATGAGGCGGTTATTATACATCACTGTGGATCAAAGCATCAGTGTTGAATGTAAATGTGAAATGGATTTTTCATGTGTGTGTGTGTGTGTGTGTGTGTTCCCACAGGAAAGCGTTGACCTCGGGGAGATCATGTTTTCACTATGCTACCTGCCAACCGCGGGCAGACTCACACTTACTGTCATCAAGTGCAGGAACCTCAAAGCCATGGACATCACTGGATACTCAGGTGTGGTGTGTGTGTGTGTGTGTGTGTGTGATTCACTTACAGCTGCAGTGGCTCAAAAATGAATGATCCCCTCTATGAATAACCGACTGTAAGCCTGTCAGATAAAGTGAACAAACAGCGGCGAGCCATCTCTACAGCTGCCTCTGTTTATTTCAGCAGTTATTAACATTCAACACTTGCAATATTAAGACACTGTCAGCAAATAGTTGCAGGCGGGCTATTTATGTTAATCGACCGCTGTTCCACTTTTTCATTCCACGTTTCTCTTACAATACTGATATCGCTTGTAAAATGTGACATTTATTGGGCATTAAACGGCAGGTTCAGGTGTAATTCAAAGCGAATGTGCCTGTGTTTAATGACATTTCACAAATTTTTAATCCCCCGAGTTTTTAGGAGGTTTAGCTGTCTGCCATTATTTCAGTCTCCGCGTCGTAAAGAAACGCAGCTATCGAATTGTGCCTTCAAGCACGTTGGGCTGCAAAGGCAAGCACTCTTGTTTGTTGTTAATAGATTTAGGGCGGCTTACATCTGACTAAAGCGGAGCATAATGGATCATACGAGGCGACTTGCCTCTGAAGGATGGAGACTGAAATCAGCATTCATCGGGAAGCTTTTTTCTCGGTCACGCTGCTTAAGCCGTCCACGTCCCTCCCAGCTTTTTTGTTTACCCAAGGCGTGGACTCACCTACGTTTATGTGCTTACTGAGAATCCAAAAAAACCCACACAGACATCTTTGAAGATGTTTTGGTAGTCAGGACAAACATGATAAAAGCTCCGCTCTCTCTGTTAATAATCCCACAAGCCTGATCTCCATGCTAATTATAGCTCTGGCAGTTTCCTGAATAAGATGGATAACTTCCAGTGTCCAGGTACGATGATGCTTTCCGGGTTCTCTGTCCTTGTTGTGCTTGTCACTGATTAGATCCCTATGTCAAAGTGTCACTCATATGTGACGGGAGGCGTTTGAAGAAGAAGAAGACGAGCATAAAAAAGAACACTCTGAATCCAACCTACAACGAGGCCATCATCTTTGACATCCCTCCAGACAGCATGGACCACGTCAGCCTGCACATCTCTGTCATGGACTACGATTTGTACGTACAAACCAAAAAAACATCTCACCTAAACGATTCACTCAGTGTTGTGTTCTTGTTATTTGAATGTTGCAGATTGATGTGTTTGCACAGCTGTGTAGATAAGAGCACGATTTTGTGACGTCGCAACTAGTTTGGAGCTGATCACGATCAAAACACTGACTCTCTAATCTAAAAATCGTGGATCACTGCTGGACCTGAGGCAGGCAGAATGACGCCTGGGTGCTCAAACAAGACATGCCTGTTAGTTAAATTGGCCACGCTGTTAATCCTGCAGAACTTTAAGCCTTAATATAATGTGAACAGGTGAGTTGTATATAAATTCACCCTCAGTACAGTTGTCACGAACAGGGAAATTGGCTATAGAGACCAAAACTGTTTTTGTACCAGGCTGTAAACATGTTTATTCCTCCTGTGAAGTTGGACATTTGAACACGGGGACTTACGGAGACTGAGAAAGCGTCAGGTGGACGTTTGAGCAACTGCTGCTTTTGGCTTCACAGTCACCGAGGTTGCCACTTGGATTCAAAACGCGTGTGTGAAGCCTGGAACCTCACACACGCACACACTGACTTTCAAGGAGCAGCCATCTCGCGGTCACTAGTTAAAGTTTTAAAATGAAAATTTGCACATTTATTGATTCTGCTATTTTCAACGAGGGCAAAGAAATAATCAATTTAAGACTGTTTAACTTGGAAAAATCACATCAGACCATCTTCTCATATATATATTATTGAAAGCCGAGGATTTTTATATCTCTGAAGGGAGATCGTTTGAGTTTGATTATCCCTCATTTTCAAATTAAAGTCAGAGACATTGTAGTTTATCAGAAACAGTGTGCACTACCTTTTATGTGAAGCTGTAACAGGAAAGGGAGGAAGCGTATGCAGTGCAGTGCAGCTGACAGAATGAGACCATGCAAGTTAAAGGTCAGACTCTGAGTGTTTTTTTCTTTTACTGTGTAGAAGAGGAGCGGATAGCAAACACAACCTCTTCTGCTTTCTTTACCGTCGGCCCCGATGCTGAAGGATTAATTCACTTTTTGCTAATAATCCTGGGATTAAGTCAAGGGGGGAAAAAAACTACTGCTTTCATTTACACTTCAGACATTTTTAGTGAAGCAAAGATCTCCTCTAGAGATGAGTCAATTCTCGTGTCACAGAGTCAGTCGACTGCAGACTCGCTGTATCAATCGACAGGACGTCCAGATTCAGATTCGTGTCTCCTTTCATTACAAAATGCCCTTCCTGCAAATTCTAAGCAGCAATTTGATGTATGAGATGTCGCATCAGGTTATGTCATATGTGTTCATACAGTGCGCGTGTTGTCCCCACAGGGTAGGTCATAATGAGATCATTGGTGTGATGAGGGTTGGATGCAATGCCGAGGGACTTGGCAGGGACCACTGGAACGAAATGCTGGCTTATCCACGTAAGCCCATTGCACACTGGCACCCCCTGCTGGAGTCCAAGAAATCTGAGAAGGAGGTAGGTTTAAGGCTGGGGTCCGAGTATTCAGTGCGTGTTCATTATTTAGGATTAGAAATAAAAAACTGGAAGGGGAATTCTCAAGTCGCCGTTTGAAGCCTCTGTCTCTGAGGTTCTGGAAGGTGGGGGATGCAGGTAATCTGGGGAATGGTGGCAGTAGTTTGGCCTGCTCACAAACGCCATCAGCATTTGCAGACGCAGCGGCGGTGTCTGACAAACAGCTCATGGAGGGATTTTTAAGGTAGAGTTGAATCAAAATCGCCCAAATCTGAAGACAAAGACACCAAATGTCCATCATGAATAAACGTCTATAAATAAGAAACCTAGGGGGAAAAAGATGGTCCTTATAAGTTCAGACCTGGGCAGACAATCTTTATGTTTTTGAGATTTTGTCAATATCAAAGTAAAACAGTCTGGATTAAATGGTTACACTGCAAACATGAATTGTTAATAGTTAACTCAGAATATTTTTAATGGGTCCAATATGTCAAAATACAAACAAGGAACTTGTTGAATCCTGACAACCAGACATAAATGAAGTAGAACTGGATACCTCTGTTAACTGGAATGTGGATAAAATGATTGCATCACGAGTCTCTTCTACTTTTATTATCAAACCAAATGGATCAAATTCTGACAGTGACACTTCATTTTTCGCTGCTTGGCACTCAAAAAACTCACCGCCACTCAGCATTGTTGTTTTCACTGCACTGTTTGGCCGCTATGTCCAGCACACTTTCCGATGGTTTGATCCAAGGCAGCGCGCTTTCTGTTTACATCCCCAGAGACGCTGTGGGAATTTTAATGTAGAGCATAATTATCCTCTGAATAAGCTAAGCAAAAAATAAAGGCTAGATATTTTTGTTGTTACTTCAATATTTAAAGACCAAAGACACCTTGTCAGATATGAATTATTAAATCTGCTCTTTGTTCTCTTGAGCCTAACAAACTAAATATTTAGAGAGGTTTAAAAATGTATCCACTCTTATTGGAATAAGAAGCTCCTGGAACGTCGACACTCACCCTGACAGTGACGGTGCTGCAATAATAATCAGCCCAGGCGTTATAAATCATTTTTCCTTTTGTCTGTCTGTGTTGCAGTGGAAGGCGAGGACAGCCAGCTTTGACAGCCAAGGCTCCTGCCCCTCACCCAGGCCCCCTGCTAGTCCCTGAGCAGAGCCACCTGTGACCCGGCAGCCCACATAGGGGGTTTCCTCCCTCCTGTTGATCTACTTCCTGTCTGTCTGATTGAGGAGAAACACAACCCCACTGTCTCTCCCCCTCTCTCTCTCTGCCTCTCTCTCTCTGTCCTTCCCTTCCTCAAGTCTAGTCCCAGAGCACTCCTAAGAACTGATCTAGGACCACCGTCAGTCAGTTAGTTGTGTGAAAGCGCAGTCTTTTCGGGTTAAAAGTTTTTGGGTCGCTGATTTAAAATGTGGGTGTTGTGATGACCCAGAGCTGCCCTTGTTGTCCTCAGAAGAAACTGGCTGGACGTTCCAGCCTGCAGACATTTAATATTGAGCTGTCCGAGCCGAGGTGAACGGACCTCTGCGTCCTCACAGGAGGCTTTTTACGAAGCGCTGAAGATTCAGCTTTGTGCTGCTGAGACTCTTTGACGGGAAAACTCTTCCTGAGAGCAGCGGAAGTTTCACAAAGAGAAGCTGAGGACGCGGCCCGGGGTGAAGAAAAAGGGACGATCTTAGAGGGGATCTGAAGCGATTTGAAAACTCTACAGCTCTCTCATTGAATTTCACAGTTCCGTATTAGCATAGAAACGATGCTGAACTGTAGCATTTTGGAACTGTTCGATGTAAAACCGCTCCGTTAGTTATCGTTATTGTTCGTGAGTAGCAAAACTGAAACGAATATCAAAGATCCGGCTCCGTTCACCGTACTTCCAGTTTCATCAAAAAGCATAAGCAATTATCCGAGAAGGTTGGATCAGGCCGAGACTGAAATATTCTTGCCGATTTGTAGCTTTTGTGTGTTGTCACGAGCAGCCAAGACGACGAGATGAAGAAACACCAGAATTGTTGGTATTCATCCGAGCGCAAATTGGCTGCAGAGTTATAAGTGATTTCTGATTTCGGTACAAGAAGAAGAAGAAGGTTGAGTTACCTGATAAAAGTTATTAAAAAAAACAACAACCGGAGAAGAAAAGCGTTTGACAGAAACAAGCTTCTTAGTCGAGCGAGCTCCGGAGGTTTCTGTAAACAGGGAAGCTGTGAGCACACTTTACACACCCTTACCTCCTTCTCTCTGTTTGATGTTTGCTTTTCTTCCGAATGAAAACTCAACTCAAACACACACACACACACACACACACAAAAACTCATGTTTTCCTTCAGACTCGCGCTGTTTCAAAGAGCACTTCTTTGTCTCCTCTTGTTCTTTTCTCCTGGACGGGTTTTCGGTGGACGTGTATAGTTTCATGTAAAGCTGTAGCCTATGTATGTTTTTTGTTTTTGTTTTTTCTAAAACAGAAAATCATAAAAGATATAACGAGATGTATCGAGTCAAAAAGAAAAAAAAAATCAATCAAAAAAAAAAAAACACGTACCTGACATTTTGAATATATGTAGCCTCGTGGGTGGTGATGACTGAGAAAATCCTAAACTCTGAAAAAAGGTGAACATATTCGTCTTTTGAACTTGATGTGTATCCTGCCATTAATCACGCTGTTGTACAGGGATAACGTGTGTTTGAAACTCGCCATCGAGGCGCGGCGTGGTAAATGGATTATCTTTGACGATATTTGATGTGATTAAGAAAAAGAATACAGCACCAGTTCTCTCAGTTTTCTTTATATCGGGTAAAAAAATGCACAATAATCCAGTTAAGGCCAAGATTACTGTCCTGAAGTCTTTAATTGTTCAGGTGGAGCATCTATAGATTTGAACAGATTATGTATTACGAAGGTTCAGAATAGCTTTGTGGAGTCACCGAGCCACTCGGCAGGTCGTATTTGACCACCTGCACCTCCGTACCAGCCTCCTGCTGTGTGTAGTGAGGATAAAACATAATAATTTGGTTTCTATTCACATCATTGTCCTCCAGTAGAAGTAGTTTTGTTTCCGAGCACGGACGGAGGGAGAAGATGTGACGAATGACTGAGGGCTTATGAGAGGATCAACTTGGTCGTTTTTGAAATTGTTCTATATCTCATAAAAAGAATCCTTCGTTTCGGTTCAGTGCATAATTAGCCGTTAGCATGTAGCGTTCTGGCCAGAGCAATAAGATGGTGGATAGTTCTGCACAGGAAGCGAGAGGAAGGCGGCCCACACTGCATCCAAACTAAACACAGTCTTTAACTAAATGTCCACGCAAAACTACAAAAGGAAATGCAGATTAATGTTTTTATCCTCTACAGTTATGGAAGCAAGGTGTTTGATTCAATCAAGGTAAACAGATGGTGGCACAAATTCCCCATTCAGGCGCTATGGGGACGCACACAACGTCATCAAACGGTAGAAAACATGCAGAGAGCACATCTGGATTTAATGTGTTTCACAAATTAAAGGTCCAGTGTTTATAAAATATCAGAAATCAAATATAATATCCATCGTTAGTGTATGATGCTGCAGGTCCTCTTCTATGGAGCCCACCATGTTTCTACAGTGGCTCAAACACTGACTCTAGATTCGGCATCATTCACTTATTTTGTGGCCTGTAGTTTCTCCTTCAGGCTTAAAATGGGAGGGTGAGCTGAGATGATTGTAAACCACAACTAGGCCACTAGATGCCACTAAATCCTGCACACTGGAGCTTTAATTCGTCTCCATGAGTCATGATTTATTCGTTAAATCTGTTTCCGTTGCACTTTGTTGCTGTTTTGTTTTTGATGTTTGTCGGACATTTATCACCATCTGCAGGATCCAGCTCTGTGCAGCTTGCGTTATTACGACTTATCGTTTCTGCTGCAACACAAATATATATAAAGCACAAGCTCTCATGACGTCAGGGCAGCGAGTTTTCAGACCCGCTGCTGCAGGCAGGTCTATAGATTTCAATGAAAAATATTACTAAGATCATTGTTAAAAGAATAAAACACGATACATTTGTTTCTATTAAGATTATTTTCTTCCAGTTTCAGGTTTACCCTCCAGTCGCAGTAGTTCTGTGGTTCTGTAATTGGCCCGCACAGATACCGTCAGTCCATTTGGGCCAGGAAATGTTAAGCCGACGTGATGCGAGGCTGGAAAGCTGCCAGGAGACATGCACAGATAATATTTGGTAAAGCTTGTACAGATAATTCCTTTTCGATACGAGGACAATTTATTGAATAGCATCCGTATTATCTCAACAGCGGCCCGCAGCATCTTTAATCTGATCCGTGACAATGTTCTTGGCAGTACGACCGGTCTAGACTGCTGGTGTCTCACTCAGCTAACAAAAAAAAAAGACAAAGTAAGACAAGTTTGGCCTGTACAATGAACAAGCTATATATCATGGAGTTTGTGAAAATGTCAGGGGGACCAGACATCAAGACGTGAGCAGATGCATTCAGCAGACCCTTCCAGATCTGTTTTATCCATTTCCGGGGGGGGGTTAAGTTTACCCAGAGCGAGACGTGTGTGTGCGAGGGGCTGAGACGACAGCGCGGGGGCAGCTGATGCGTGGACGGGTCAGCGTCTACAGAGCTGTGGCATTTCTCTAATTGGCACTTGTTATGGCGAGAATGAGTCAGCACACTATTGTTTGCGCTCGACGCAATCCATCAAAGCATCAACACTTCTTACACGAGGGCGACAGTTTGAGTCGCTGCTCTCTTTCACACAGTCGCTCTCGACTGAACGGCATCACTCGCAGACTTATAATATCTGTGCAAAACTCGAGACAAGTGGTCGAAATGACGTTTCTGTTCCTCCTTTTTTCTCTCAGACGTGTGCTTTACGACGGTCGTGTGTTTTCATAGTAGATGAGATGACATGTTAAATCGATTGCCTCAGTTTATGGACTGTTTCAAGCCCTTCTAGCTTTGCCTAATATTGTAACGTTTCTTGATATGATCTTGTAATCCCTTCCAACTGTTATGACAGCACTGAATTTCCAATATTTTTTATTGAACATTTTGTATTTGTAATAATAGAAACGTTTGAGAAAATGTTCTGGTGATCGATATCAACAAAAAAGTCTATTATGAGTTCCTTTTTAGATTTTAGATGATCAAGACTCACAATAACAAGTGACCCCAGTGTGTGATAAAGTCAGTTGATAATAGCATACAGTATTTGCGGCACAAATTGTCTTTTTTTTTTTCTTGTTTCGATGAGTGAAAATCAACAGGATAAAAAAATATTAAAAGTTTAGTTTTTTTCTCTCCCGCGGGATGTGATGTTATCGGTTCTGTGACATTTTCTTTTCTTTGATTAAAGGATTTATGCAAAACGTGTTGGGCGCTGTGTGTTTTGTGGCATGCACACACACACACACACACACACACATATAGCCTAATGACAGCACAGCCAGTGGCTTAACAAGCAGGAACGGGCAGAGGAGGAAATGAGATTTCGTCTGAAGTTAAATGAGCGGTGGGTGCACACAACGCACAGCGAGACTTGACAGCCTCTAATAGACGGAGCTGCATTCTCACACACACGCACAAAAGAAGATCAAATTGGCACATAAAAGTCCAAAAACAACAAAAAAAGTGTGATTTGACGTCTGATCTGTATCAAATCTACCGTGAATAAAAAGTATGCAGGCTACTGAGAGACTTTGGCGCGTAGCTCGAGCAAATTTACTGCTCCTATTTTTCATCCTCGCCTTTGAAAACATGACACCACTTCCCCGCTGTCAGACCAAGAGTTTCCTCTTCATGGTCAGTCTGTAAATGATTTGGTAGCCGTCGTCCCAGCCGTAGAGCTGTTTCTCCTCGGGGTTGTATTTCAGACTGGCGTGGGAGCCGTACCTCCTGGGGAAGTAGAGCAAGGGAGCCTCTTCGTTGATCACCACGTCGTTGACGTCAAACACGCATTGAATTCTGGGCCGGCTGGCCGGGCGGGTGTTGTAGACGACGTAGACGGTTCCACAGACTACAAAAGCCGCCTCTGCATTTTCCCGCGGGCATCTGGTGTCCCAGATTTCTTCTATATCGAGCGTGGCGGGGTCCATCTTTGCGAGGTTGATGTTTGGTTCGCTGTCGCTGGCGGCGTACAGCAGCCAGAGGCCCTCGTCGTCGGCTGCGAGATCTGCAACAATTTCTGGGTTGAGGGTGTAAACGGTAGCGTGGCTCTCCACCGGGAACATGGCAATGTCTGTCACCGAGCCGCTCAGGAGGTCGTATCTGACCACCTGCAGGTCCATGTCGGCCTCGTGCTGTATGTAGTACAAATATCCGTTATAAACAGCGCTGCCAGGGCCGCTCCACTCTGACGGAAGTCTGATCTGTCTGCTGCCCGCGACACCGACAGAGCTGGAGAAGTCACGCACAGAGTTGAACTGGGAGACGCTGTCTCCCGATGTTCCGTTAAAGACATAAACCCTGGACGACCTCGGGTCTCGGGTCCACATGCCTTTGGGACTGCCCACTCTCTTCAGGATCTTCACTGATCGGATGGAGGAGATGATTTCCACGCAGTCTGCAGCGAGACAGAAGACAAAGAGAAGGATGTTTTTGTGATTTAAAGTGAATGATCATGAGAGAAAACAGGATTCTCTCAGATTACGTAACAATCCCATATGGCAGGCGAGCGTTTGGTCTTGGTCTCGAGAACGGTCTCAAAACCACATTTTTACTCAGACAAAGAAGACCGCATCACACGTCACATCGGATTTCTTTGTTAACATCATTACTCTGTGTGGACGTAAAACTTCCTCCTTCCAATGCAACAGTAACTCATTTCTAATTTGAATTTTTGTTGCTCTTTAAAGGCCGTCACCTCTCCCCGGCCCCCGGCCCGCTTTCACATGAACTCCAAGAAAGTGTGAAATAAGAGGAGAAGCTGTGGCTGTCCGCGGGGAGATGCAGTAAAACTTGATTACCTAAACCACAAAGAATCTGCAAACTGGTGTCCAAAAGAAAAACACACAGCTGTATTTAAATCCAGCAACGCAACGCTTACCGAGTCAGCCTCGCTCACAGATTTACCTAAGTAGGCTGTATCCTGCAGAGTCTTTTGTTATTTTTGCAGTTATGAACAAGTTGAAGGGAACAAAATGAACGTAGCGGCTGCATATTGGCGGTTTAGCAGCTCAGTGACAGGATGCAAAGTTAATCCTTTGATCGAAGAACCAGATATTTCATAAACCCAGTGTGAATCTCTTTTTATGCTGGCATGAGACTCTCCGATGTGTGTAAAATGAATGGGAGATAATTGAGCCTAGCACTGACATTAGCTCAATGAGCTGGTTGAAAAACGGCGACTAATACTACTGGTTCAAAAACCAAAACCCTCTTCAATCTGCAGTTAACGGCTATATCGTACACATTGTGCTAAATGACTGAGACGTATCTGCCTGTCCCAGCACACTCATTGGTTGATGATCCATGTCGGAGGCTCTTGTGCTGCAGTGCAGAGCCGGTGCATGTGACATAAGAAAACCCTGTGTGACTTAAACAAAAGATCTTCTTCTCGTTGGGATACAGAGCAGCTGTATGTTTAAGAAAGCATCATTACCATGGTAACCGAGGTCAGAGGATAGCGCTGTGTCACTCCCCACACACAACAGGTAGGTACACATAACGAAGAGTCAGATAACACTAAAGGTGAACATGTTTCCTCGTTTGTAGACTAATGACCGATGAGTGTGACCGTTTAGGGTCAGAGAGTCGATAGGTCACCGTCCTCGGGGCTTATAGATGAGTCAGAGAGGGCCGGCCTTGACGGGCGTATTGATTAAAGAGATCTCGGACTCCTGTGCAACCTGTGACGACACACGGATTTCTTTGTTGGGCAGAGGGAAAAGCATGCAAGCAGACAACAACTAAAACTGTTCTTACAGAAAGGTTTGCTCATGCAGGATCACGTTGTTCACTTTAACCCCGTCTGACCATCCGACAGGTCAAGAACAAACTCACAAACAACACAGGTGGGTCAAAATCACAGAACTTCACTAAGCTCTGGGGGAGATCTCATCACAGTTACCGTCATTAGCAACTTTTGGAAGACACCGTTAATGGAGCTCAACTTTGATTTAACGGTGCAGCCGGTCGGTCGGTAAGTTATTCATTTTTTAACAGGGTGGATGACCCAGCAGCTCTGACACTGAATGATCATAGTGAACTATTATTGGAATATTTTACCAACACATAAAGGAATATGATGGAGTACGGCTGTGCCTCTCTCTCTCTCGCTCCTCTGTGTTTTCCTGTTGTTTGTTCCCAGTCTGTCGCTCTCTGTGCTGCATCTGCCAGGCCTGACCTCCTGCTTCTTCTCGCCTGTCAATCTACTGAAGCACCTGCAGCTGATCAACTCATCAACTGTGCAGTATAAAACCCTTCATCCGACTCGTCCATCCAGACTGCGCCAGATTGTTTAGTCTCCATGCAGCACAGACGTTATGGCCAAAAACTTTGCTACCTGTTTTTTTTTTTTGGGTGTGTGATCTGTTTGCTGGTTTTGCAGGCACACTTTGGTCACCACAAACAGTCCTGATGAAGCAGGTTAGAGTTTTATGGGGTTAAGCAGAGTTGAGTTCAGTGCAATCAGAAATCTGGCTGCCAAATCGTTCACATTGAACCTCCAGAGTGATTTACGAGGGCTCTCTTTACAGAACACGACAGAAATGGAATATAACGTGTAAACATGGTCGCGGCCCGACATCTTGAACTCTGCATGTGGAGTTTCATGTTTTTTTGCACATCTTGCTGCCGCTGCAGTTTCTCCTTCACGCGACTGAACAAAAGAGTGAGGCGAGGGTGTTGCAATCCGCAACTACAATGCTGGATGCCACTAAATCCTGCACCCTGGTCCATCAACATAGAAAATCTATGGACATTTTATCCTTTTTATTGTTTATTCAGTCATGAATATTTAAAGCAGTGAAGGACTGTAGAGTTTTTAAAGCCTCCTCAGGGGAGTCGTATGTTGAGGCCACGTTCAGATGCTGCATCTCAAATCGCACAGTTATTATAAAAACATCTCTCAGGTGTTAACTTAATAATTATAATTTAATTTAGATTGTCCTCCTCCTCTGTCACAGTTCCATTAGTGGACTCATTCCTCCCATTTAGCGAGCATCAATCAGCCTACAGCAGTCGCTCTCCAAATTAAGGTAAATTCAAAGCAGTCAGGGTGGAAATTAGACACACACACACACACTCGCGAGAGGGAGGATTCGTTCAGCACAGACCACACGAGGATGCTTCCTGTGGAAAAGAGGAGTTGAGATTAATACGCAGCTCCGACTGAAACACACGGACAAAAAAGGATGTCCCACTGACGTGTCCGGGGGCGAAATTAGCATTATGCTCACAAATCAGAAAATGGGTCCCCCTACAATGCGGTAAAAGTTCGTTTTGGGTCACTTCACAGCGTTCACAATGGCTCACTGTGTGCCGAACATGAGCTTGGGAGAGTAACACCACGGCTTCAGGGCAGCTTCCTGTCCCTCCTCTCTGCAGAGACACAGCTCCAGAAAGAAAAAGAAGCCTTCGCACCTCATTGTACATCATCATCTCTATTATGTGGACTTGCATTATGATGTGTTTATGTTGTTTATGTGCTATTGATCGTCTTATTAACTCAAGAATAGTAAAGAAATCAATATTTTTTTCAGCTTTGAAGATGAAGAGATGGAATTTAGCTTTCGGAGGTGCACAAATACAGATTTGTTTTTCTTTAATGTGCACAGTCAGTGTTCGATACTTTCCACATCATGCTTCGAAATGCTTCTAACAAGTCTCCGTATATCCGGAGAGTAAATGACTCAGCATTGTTTGTAGTAGCACGCCTCGGGATCTGAAGATTATAAAGACAAATACGGTGCCTCGAACAGCGCGAGCAGGGGGAGACGCTCTGCAGAAATAAATGAGTTACATCAAGCCACATTTCTCCTGGAAAACATGACTGCCCACTGACTCAAAGCACTCAGTTAAATGACTTGTAACAGCGCTGCGTTTGTTTCCTATTTTCCAGTGGTATAGCTTTTCCTAGACAGCGACTCTGCAAAAAAAGGGGCGGTGTAGTGCTTGGTGTGATGTGGAATGCTAAATTTAACTATGCATCCTTTACTGTAGCTTCTGTCAGTGCCATGAATGAAAATGAGAGATCAAAAGCAGCCAGCAAAGGACATTTGGCTGAAGTGTGTGTGTGTGTGTGTGTGCTTCCCTGCAACTCACCAGAGACCCTGGAGTACAGCTCCTCCCAGTCTTCTCCCTCCTCTTGCTCTCCTCTGTTCTCCTCCAGCCCCCAGGCTCCCTGCTCCACCACCTTGTCCGCCTTATTCGCACAGGCCCGAGGAGAAGTCTGAGTCTCCACATAGTCCATCTCTCGCTCCACCCGGTCCACTTGGACCACCGTTCCTTCGATGTCTTTCTGCAGCAAGCTGTGCTCGTTCTTCAGTCCGTCCATGGCCTCAGCGGTCAGCTTTTTAAAATCCTTCATCTCCGTGTGGAAGCGAATGGATTGCTCGTGCCAGAATTGCATTCGGTCCTGAGCAGATGTGGGCAGAGCGAAACAAGCGTTATATAAACTGAGACAAACTATCCAACCAGAAACCTTAAACAGCCATGGCAGCACGCTGATGATCACAGTTTAGTGTTGTTCGTAAATGTTCATGGTCCCCAGATGATGCATCCTATGGCAGACAGACAGCATCTAACTGCAGGATGATGGGTGACGTCCTTTCTGCTGTTCCCAAGGAGCCAAAAATGATTGTAGGCTCAACTTTACAACCAAATATGTTCAAAACTAATGACCAGCCGCCTCCAGCGCAACTTATGTTTGGTGCTAATTAGCAAAGGTAGCAAGAACGTGATAAAGGTACTTGCAGATCATCACCATTATCACTTCATTAATACTGTGAGCAGGTTGTAGCAGCCCATATCACCTCTGTGTCTAAGGACAGCCTCGCAGAGCCGCTGCATGGCTGGTCTTGCTGGCAACCACAATAAATCTGAGACGGTAAAATGTCCCTATCAGAGCGTTATCACCACCGCCGAACAGAACAGAGCACTGAGTTTCTCAGCGTGGTGATTGACACAGTCAGGGTGACGGGTAAATTGTTCAGAGAGGGAGAGAGAGATGTAATAACTGACGGCTTCTCCGCTGTCTCTCTCTCTGCCGCCTCCGTTTCATTTCCTCATCTTGCTTGCTGTGGGCCTGTGGTCAGATGGAAATGAAAAGTTCAATGAAGACTCGCTGATGAATTTTTTTTTGCAGAAGTTGAGCCAACATATTGGAATTGTGACCGGAGGGAAGCCACGGGGGGGGCGAAAAGAGAGAGCAGGGTTTAGCTGTAAATAGACAATTCATTTCATGTGGATATCAGCTGTAAGAGTGTCATTTTTGCATTGCAACTGTACGGCTGAAGAGAAGGAGAAACACTCTGTAAGTGAGCCCTGAAAGAATCATTTAAATGAGAGAGCGCTGAAATGACTCCCTGAGGTTGCCAGACATGTAATCCTGCATTTCATATTCCACCTAAAACCAACAAAAGTCTTCACTTCACACAGACTTTGCCGTCCTTTTTTTAAAACACAGTACTCAACTCCAAGTAATTTAATCCCTTCCCACGGGCGCTTTGTTGTAACACAACTTAATTCCACCTTTTGCAGGAGACATCTTCATAAGCCTGCTGGGATGTCGGATGCCATGGCAGCAGAGGTTGAGCTTGTACTCATTACCAACGTGTCATTGTCTTAAACGCTAAAAGAAACTGTAATGTTGTCAGACAGAAACTGTGCATTGCGTGCATCGAGTGATATTCCCCCAGAGGCCCCTGCGAAGTTGATGAGCTGGGCAGACATTGCATTAATTGGATTGCATTCGTTAAAATCACATAAGGAGGAGGAGGAGGCAGGAACTGGCATTTCTAATGTGTTAATGAGTTCATTGAGAGCAAGTATAGAAAATTGAGCAATTATCAGTCATTTGAAATGGTATTGCTTCTTACCTCGATAGCCAACAACCTGTTCTCCAGATAATCCATCAGCCCCTGGTAGTAATACTGGGCTCCAGTCAAAGTCCAGGCAGTGGAAACAAGGAGGACTAACACCGGCTTCATTGTGAGCCGATCAATAGGTCAGCTGAGTTTCTTTGTCTGTCCAGGTTTTAGAGGATTCTTCAGGTTTCCCTCCAAGCTTCACACAGCCTGTAAACGCTTGTGTACACTCCAACTACATGTGCAAAGAGGTGAGAAGCACAGAGAGAGTAAGAGGCCGCTCTGAGACTTCCCAATTCTTTCACTGCCCTCGCTTGGCTGGAATGTTTTCACAAACTCTCAGGGAGGAGCCTTGTGCCTCTTACCCCTCTCTGTCCTCAGAAAAGTGAACGTGCTGCGCTCGCGCTGCGTATGTGTGAGTGTTTGTTGCACATGTTGTACACACACATGTTGTCTCAGGCGTGTGAACTGGGATCACAGCGCCGACAGAACACGGCGAAACAGATCTGTGGACCGGCGGTGGAGGAAAGTAAAAGAGCGAATAACACACTGTAAAAACAAGTTCTGCTCTTCAGTTCAGTAGTTAAGTTAAAGTACTGAAAGTACGCACAGATGTGGCTCCTGTGGCTGATGTACTGATATATATATTTTATCATGTCAAAGCAGCATTTTATCGTCGTGGTTGTTTGAGGTGGAGTTAGTTTAACTAATGTTCATTTTTCGTTCTGGATTCATTTCTTCATAAATTAATTGATTCATTGTTGAGAAATGGTGAAAAATCTCGTCGTAGATCAAAATTTTAAGAATTAAAGTGTGAGAATTTGCAGTATTGATGAAAAATCATCAGATAATGGACTCATTATTTCTGCTGCACTGAAATTTATAACACCATATTTTATAACCTGCCGTTCAAAGATTTTAATTTGTAAAGTAACAAGTATAAGTAAAGTAAATGTACTTAGTTACATTCCACCACTACTGATCTGTAACTTAATCTAACTCCTTTCATCTTTTTAGTCAGTCAGGACTTCATAATTGACTACAGTCGCATTATTCCTGGAAGAAATCTCTCCAGCTGCTGCAATGAAATGAATTATGGTGCCATTCATTTTAAAATGACAGTATTGGGTTTAAAAAGTGAAGTACTGAGCCCTTATTGTCGTGCACATTGGAGAAAGCATTACTAAGCGCTGCACAGAGGGGCGTGCCTCTTACAGCTGTAGCCATAAAACTTGCTGTGTGTGTGAAATGATGATAAAATACGGTGCAGTGTCGGACTGGTGTGATGATGCTGGTGCCTGGAACAGATTTACGCCCTGTCACAGGAAGCGTTTCAAACTTTATTGTGTTTTTTTCACATCCCTGAGGTTGCACAGTGACACCGTTTGTTTGTTTGTGTACCCCCCCACCCCTCCCCCTCTCTCTTTAGTGAACCTGCTCTGGTGGCTTTGTGTGTAATATGCTGCAGGTGAGTCTCTCTGATTGGCTGCGGCAATGATCGAGCGAGTGAATAGGTGACACAGGAAGCTGATTGGCCTCCTGCCAGCTCCTGCAGGCTCCTCTCTCCACTTATACCGAGCCAGCGCTGTAAATAGCATCATCCAAGAATCTATATCAGCGCTGGGATCTGTGGGAGTGTTTGGTTTAATCTTTTTTCTCCAAGTTATGTAAGAGATTTGTATTGTTGTTGTTCATTCTCTGTTCTGAGAAGGTGACTTTCAGGCTGATGAATTTACTTTAGTTTGTTTGTTTGCACCTCGAAGCCAAAGTATCCCTACAGCTCTTTTTGCTGTTGTTTATTTCCCATGTTGTGTGCACAGTAAAAGCTGATATCACATTTTATTTGTGTGTGTGTGTGTGTCTATATGTACTAAATGAAACTGACGTGTAGTTTTTCTCTTGATTGTGAAAGGACGATGACATTTTGTCCAGCTCACTTTTGTTATTTAAAGGACCGGTGTGTGGCATTTTAGTGGCAGTGGTGCAGCTCCTGATTGCAACACCCTCACTTCATCCACTCCTTAGTGAAAGTATGGAGGCCGTGAAACACATGGAAAGTTCAACACGGCAGACTCCATGAAAGAAACGTCTCTTTCTAAGATAACAAACTCAGCTATTCTTATTTTTAGGTGATTAAACACTAATGAGAACATAGTTCTGTATAATATGTTTAACTTCTGCCATGAGCCCTTTAAATGTTACACTCTGGACCTCCTAAACG
Source organism: Nibea coibor (assembly GCA_023373845.1). NCBI lineage: Eukaryota > Metazoa > Chordata > Actinopteri > Sciaenidae > Nibea > Nibea coibor. The sequence goes on along the minus strand of CM041717.1, from coordinate 23,049,582 downwards.
TATAGAGAAGAATTTTTATGCAACAATAGAAACAGAAAATGAAATATCAAGGCTTAAAGTCATTATTTATTATATAATTAACAACAATGCCACTTTGATTGACGGGTGGGTGCCGTTACAAGTGGTTTGTTTAAGCAGCATCCACCCACGATCCTCATCTTTGCTGATTTCTAGATTAGTTTGGAGGCAGCGGCGGCAAAATGGCGACCACCACACTGAGAAACCTTTCCCCAATACGATGTTTTACTGTCCAGTCTGTACCCTGTAATTGTTTAATATGTGCTGGGTAAAGTACTTATGTTAGTACTTATACTACCTATAAACTATTGTAATTTGTGGCCTGTATTTTGAACCACATCTCAAATCTCTGAGTACAGATAAGTGTTTCTATAGCCAAAGAAAAGCTCCTATGAAAATGTTTCTGATAAATAAAAAACAAAGTGAAAGACGTAGGATGCCCTGGAGCGTGCGACTCAAAGTAATATCAAGATTCAACAGAACAAAACTTGGAACAAATTGAAGTTATTTAAAAGTTAAGAGGAAAAAAACATTTTCTCCGTCAAACAAGAGTCAGACATTTATGCCTTCTCTGCTTCTCACGCTTCATCTGCCTTATTGGTTCGAGAATATAGCTCCCCTCTCGCACTGACAGCTAGAATTAGTCAATAACACTTCATTGCTACTTGGAAGGAGATTGCATTGCTCTGATGTGAGTGGACAGGGATCATTAGTGCTGGGGCAACAGTGGATGACGGTTTGATTACACAGGCAATCACACTGACTGACAGCGTTTGACCTTTCACCCCGGCGGGCCGAGGGAACAGTGGGACCTTTGTTCTTGGTAATAACTGTAACATTGTAACTGGTAATAACTGTACATTGTATCTGTAAGATGGACAACAAATAAACATTAAACATTCTGATGTGAATCAATAAATAGCTGCTGTTTGTAACTTCATACTGCCCACAGAAAAGAGCCCAAACCACTCCTACATACCCAGAGCAACCCAGACCCAGACACAGAATGACTACAAATGTCTCTTTGTAGTCATTTTACATCTTTTTTGGTTGTTTTGCAGCTCTGCAGTCATTTTGTGTCTCATTTTGGTTGTTTTGTGGATGTTTGTAGATGTTTTGGGTGAATTTTTTTGCTGTTTTGAGTCTTTGTGGTTATTTTTGTGTGTTTGCGGCTGTTTTGTGTCTCTTTGTGTCATTTTACATCTTTAAGTGTCATTTGGTGTCTAATTTTGGTTCTTTGTGGTAGTTTTCTGTGTCTTTGTAGATGTTTTGTGTTTGTGTGTCCTTGTTTTGAGTCTCTTTGTGGTCTTTTTGCGTCTCTTTGTGGTTGTTTTGGTTCATTTTGCATCATTTTCTTTGACAGATTTTGACTTTCTTCTCATTTCCATGAACACTTTTATCCATTCAGACGTTACATTTTACTGGAAAGTCACTGGCCAAAATGAAAACACACACAATATTAAACATTATCTATAACAAATATTATAGACAACAGGCAAACAGACACAACTACAGCAGACAGATAAATTTAGACATTCATTATGGTAAAGTTTTTGTACTTATTTCTAAAAAAGAACCAATAAATATTTCACCCAAACTCAGATTTTTCTGACCATATCACATTTTTCAGTGACTTTTAATGAAGCTCTGAACAAGTTCAATTAGGAACACTATCTTTATGCCTCGTTCATTCGCAGTTCTCTCTCACTCTCTCTGTCATTATTAATCAGCAGTCTGTGAGCGTTTACTCGGTTAAATTAACCAGATTTTGCCACAGTCTCCGTTAGCGAATCATGTCATTGCTGCCAAAGTGTGTCCTCCCCTCTGCTGCCGTCAGCTGTCATTTCAGCGTGACCCTCCTCTGCCTCGTCTGCCTCCCGTTCATCAGCGCCCTGCATGAGCTCAGCAGACGTCCACGCTCCATCATGTCTCTTCATCTCTTCACCACCCGTGTCTGGACTCCATCAGGGAGGGTTTCCTAGACTTCACAGACCTCTCTAAATATGATGGAGTTTAATCACCAAAGACTTCTCACAGCCTCATCTTAATTGTGCACGTGTCAATAAATATGTGTTCCATCAAAATGATGATTGAATGTGTGGCTTCTTCTGTAGATGGATGGAGATTGAAGGGCTGTGCGAGGAGTTTTACAAATTCATGTAATTTCTCGCAGCATTATGTTTGCATTTAGTTTAATATAGTTATTTCATTAGAGTTTTGAGTCTTTCTATGAGTGGTAATTAGAGAAAGGGTGTGCAAAACGTGCATTTGCAAGAGTGACCGAGACTGACTCGGAGGTCAGAGGGGTCCAATCAGCCTCTCCTCTTGTTTCCCCGGTGTCACAACAGATCAAACTATGAACCACGAGGCCTTTAAGAAAGAAATCGGTCAAAAAAAGTCCCGGTCGAAGGCTTGCAGCTTGTTTCTGTATCATCATAGTTTGATTAAGGGTCGGTGCCAGACACGTCAGCAGCCTAATGACTGCGGTCTAATCATACCCTTTTTTTTTTCTGATTGTTTGCTGCCCACTATCATCTCAGCAAGTCCTGAACTGAACCACCAGCGTCTATATTTATACCCGCAGACGGCGGACCAGACTGCGAGTGTCGTCATGGTAACAGCTGCTTTTAGAATCGAAATGGGCAACCTGGAGTTTGATCTAATCTGGAACACATTGCCTGTCTGGAGCCGGCAGGCGAGGGCATTGACAGGCCAATGACTGTAAAATGTGTGTGTGTGTGTGTGTGTTTTTATACCCCTTAGGCTTTGTTCAATCACACTTTGATTGATGTGAGTAATTACAGTTTTATCCCCCTTTTTTTTCTTTTTTATTTTGCTGAATCAATTTGAAGCACGCGTCTCATGCCGCCTGCCACTCAGGGTGAATTTTTAATCTATTATTAATTACAAGCTTAATTGCACCATTGAGTAGTGGGATGTGATGAAAGGGCAGCGCATCGTTCAGGATTCATTATGTTCTACTAAACCTCGGCATGTTGGAGCCTCGTATCCTTTCAGCTCGAGGACGGCGAACAGTGGAGGGGTGTAACTGTTGCTCAGGTGTTTGTTTGAAGCTGGTTCACGTCCATTTGTTTCATTCAAAGGAAGAAAGAAACAACCTGTGGTGAGCTGTTCTGTGCATGAGTCAACCACAAGATGGCAGCATCTTTCTTCATGGGGAGGAGTGGCTTGGAAGAAGTAATATGACAATATAAAAATACTCTATTACAAATACAAATCATGCATTTAAAATGTTGTTTAAATGTAGTTTAAACTATTTTTGGTTCCCAACCGAAGGCTTCAGGCCCCTTCGAAGGGTCAGCAGATAAATCAGAGGGGTCGTGAAATGATTAATGGTGAAGCAAAGAAGAAAAAACGAAGTCCTGCTGCAAAACTCTGCATTCATTTTTGGGGCTTTTCTCTATTGTTTGCTTTTTTGTGAAGAATTTAATAATGTTTCTCTTTGGTAAAACTGCAAACACGGCCGGCCAAGAGTGTTGGGAACCATTCATTTGAAAAGTAATCTAGTAACTATAGCCGTGGAGTAACTGTAGTGGAGTAAAATGTTGAATATTTCTTTGCAGCGCTTGAGTAAATGTTCTTTTCTTTCCGCCTCTGACAGTCAATGCGTTTCTGTGTGGCTTCACTGCGGTTTGGATCAGAAACACGTCCCCTGTGCTGATATATTACTGCTTCTGTTTTGTTGAAATTGGCTTGACTTCCTCATTGTTTGGGCTCCCACAGATCCCACTGCGTTATGTGCAAAAAATTGCAAAATCAATTAACCTTTTTTTTTTTCTCCCCCCCCTTTAAATACTTTTCTTCTAAAAACCAAAATATGTAGGAATGCGTTTAAGTGATAACAATTCTCTTTGCAAACATATTTTACAAACTGCGTTTGCACACGAGAGCGACGGCTGTAAAATATGAAAGGCATGCAGGCACAATTCAAGCGGGTTTATTTGGGATTTGGGAGGCGTAGCGCTGCATAAAAAGTACTCAGCACCAGTGACAGGTACAGGGCGAGTGTATTTAACCACATCGTACAGACATCTGAAGCAATGCTCATAAAAGTCTGAGAAGTCATGAAGCACTGAGGCGATAAAACAATGTTAAGTATGTTTTTTAAGTTGTTAAAGAGAACCTGGGGCCTCCTGAGCACATTAGGGGTAAAATATCTACTTCAATATAAAAACTGAAATCAGAATACTGAATGTCCTTAAAAAGAAATGTTTCCCTTCATTAATATTCTCAGAGATGTATGAAGAAACGTCACAGCATGTTACTTACAGTTCAATCTACGTCAGATATTGACAAATAAATGAATATATCTGCTTACATCTACATCACTGACTGTACAAACCATTCTTCCCAAGTGTGACACTGTTGTAACTTTAATTATGATTAATTTCTTTCTGTGTGTGTGTGTGTGTGCCTGACAGAGTGCAGAGGATCTCATATAATCTTGTGTGTTTGCCTTCACACCAGGCATCAGGAGCCACCCATAAAAACCTCCTTTCCTCTGCAACTAAACAAAAAGCCAAACACCCGTAAAGGCAACATTCTTTATTACCCCTTCGTATTGATTGAGAGAAAACTGAGCAGCCCGGTGCCAGGTCGTATAAAAGTGCAGACCGACTGGGTGAAGCAAACGTAAATCCTTTAGTCCCTTGTAAATAGCTTTAATACACTTGAGGCGCCAAATCACTTGACCTGTGTTAGCCCTGCTGTTTGGGGGCTTTCTGGCTGACTGAGCAGTGTGGAGCCAGCCCTTCTCCTCCCATTCTCTGGCTGTCAGTCCAGGTAATAGTCAAGGCCTTATTAGTGGCACACTTGCTCTGCCTGGCTTCAGACTCTCATGGCATCTCCTGTATTTAATCAGCCTCCGAGAGCCACGTTTTCATTTACCTACGAGGCCTTTAACCGACTTTATTTCTTCTTTTGATTTTCTTTTCACTTTATTGCAAGAATTTGGAAGGGGGAAAGTTTCATTTGAAGTTCATAGCCGTGCTGGATCTCTGTGTTTGTGTTGTTGGCTACATAATCTTGGAAAGTTAACAGCTTAGTGTGACTACAAACCTGCTTTTGGGAAGATCCACAGAGCATCAGTGAGTCATACAACTACCGGGAATTGTGAAATGGTTTGAGGTGTTAGTTGTATCCAAGCCAGATTTCAGCGAGGTATGCATTATGTACACACATCAAGTATGCGCAACATACAGGTGTGTCTTGTTTTAATTTGTTGCATTCGAGGGCTTATATTTTTTCAACATCATATCTGAAGTTAGCCGTGCTCTATAATGAAAACTGTCTCTCAACCTGAATGTTCATTTCCCGCTGCCCTGACAGCAGACATGCACTTGCGCTTGGGTTGCCGAGCAAGAAGAGTGCCTGAGGGGCTGTGGACAGCTGCTCAGAGGGGTAAAACTCTTGACAAAAGCAGCATTTATCCATGGTGGGCGCTGCATGGGAGCTTGACCGCTGGAAAATAAAGACACAGTATGTGAGAGAATATCCAAGGAAATGGCGTCACAGCCAGTTGTCCCTGGACAGGAGCGCGCAGCAGCTGTTGGCCATACTGCTTCTCGGTCTAGACGCTGCTCTTTCTCTCTCTCTCTGCTGTGCTGCAGTGTGATGTTATACACAAAAGCATGACTGAGCATCCACAAACAGTGCAAGTTCTCTGTCACGGCCAGGAAAGAGGTTCCAGCACTGAACTATATTGAGTAGTTTAAAGGATAGGTTCACATTTTTCCAGCTCTCATGCCCACATGTGAATTAAAACAGTTCTTTCTTGCTCTGCAGTCTTCATTCTGTGCAGAGCTATATTCCTAAGTTCATCTTAAAGTGGCCACATGACAATGGTGACATGACAATAAAAAAAAAGGAATGAACCTACAGAGAATTATCGCCTGAATCTGCAGCTTCTCTCTGGTTTATGGAGCTTTGCTTGGTTCACTCTCACAGCTGTCGTTGCCTCGTTTTCGGCCGTGACAGGCAAAGAAAGTTAGCGACTAACTGGTGAACAAAGTGTTACATATAGCAGCTAAAGGGCCAGATATTTCCCCCTGGCTGCTAAAGCCCACAGCGAATATTGGACTTGGCCGCGAGTGTGGCCAGAAACACAACAACCAACGATAATGTTGTTCTGTAACTGCTGGATATGTCAAAAGTTCTCCTCAACTTAAACGGCACGTCAGTGTTGGGCCCCAAAAACAGTTACTGCAGCTTCAAGTTAAGATCAGATGCAAGCAGTCGGAGTTAAACAAATCAAGTGACTTTCTGTCTTCCTCCATGTTTCACCCTGGATTGCGGGAATAGAGGGAATATGTAACTTTGGAAGAATCACTTGATCTGAGTCAGACTGCTGAAGCCTTATACTTTTTTTCCTTTTAAATAAACACTGGAATATATTTTTAGTCAGACTGAAGATTTTGTCCTCCATCTCTTCCATTAGAAACATATTGGGAACTGCACTGGAGGAATGATATGTGCAGCCAGCAAACCTGAGGCACGTGAGTTTTGTTTTAGACATACTTCAACAATTGCAAACCTATCCTTTAAAGGTCCAGTGTGTGAGATTCGTCTATTGGCAGGAATGGAAAGATCAGCAAAAGAATAATTTTGATTTAAAATGAGCTATTTGTATCTATAGCGAGAGCGGGTCGTCCTCCATGTTGAACCACCATTTTTCTACAGTAGCCTAGAGCAGACAAAGCAAACTCTGATCTAGATGTGGCCTTTCCTTGTGCACAGTCAGTTTTTCCTACATTCTTGGAAGAAGCGGGCGAGGCGTGGGAGTGTTCATTTGGTTGCAATCTGCAGCTTCACTGCTAGGTGCCACTAAATCCCCCACGCTGGACCTTCAACCAGTATGGGAGATACAAGTTTGAACCTTTAACCACAGAGGTCTATTCTGGATCAGGTGTAGCAGCCGTCAGGAGTTTTAATCAACGCAGCACAGCTCCACATAATCGTCTGCCATCTAAAAAAAAAATCTGATTATATCGTCTACACACACTCTGCCAACCACTCCTCGAGCGTCACGTGAGTGTGTGTCCCGAGCTTGTCTACATGACATGTTCCGGCATTGTTCTTGTTGCTGTTTCTGCCTCTGGAGCTGAGTGAGGAAACATAGCAGGAGGCGGTCCTGTGCATACCATTATCTCACAAAGCACTCATTACAGGAGTATCTCCCCATATCCTCTATACCAGCAAAACATGTCACCTCATGCTCTCCGCCTCATTCTGAACACCGCAGCACTCAAACCCAACACCTCTTTGGCACGGTGCTCCACTCTAACCATGACTCACTTGAGTGAAATGCCTCAAATGTTACAGTTGCCAAATTATGAAGTGAACAGAAATGTATGTATGGGGCTTGGCCTCCTCTTCCTGTAAGCAGAGGGAGGTGGAGGTGGTGGTGGTAGAGGCCGACTTGACGCAGGCCACTTGCAACCCACCTGCAAGGCCCCTTCAAGTCATGTTTTGCCACCATACATCATGAGTCCATATATTATTTTATTTACTGTCAACACCAGAGCAATAAGAATGAGGTAACAGTCTGCAGACGAGAACATTAAATTACAGTTATAATTGCTCGAGTTCATTATGGAGGCTCTGTGCAACATGCTCCAACACTGATTAGTGCATAAATACCAGATCCCCGTAGTTATCTTTGTGAAAATCACCACATTATCCGCTTTCACATTTTGTTGAATGATCAGAGTGCACATAAATGGGGCATACTTCTTTTATAAGGTAATTACATGTTTAGCGGCTCCACGTCTGGATTAGTGAAAGTATGAACGCATCCTAACCTGAGATTTATCCATACTTGCTCTGTAATTACCACACGACTCATATGAAAACCCTCCGATGCATCAGCCCTGACATCCATTGCATCATGTTAAGGTTAAAACCTGTGATCACACCGATAAGCATGCTACAATTAGCTACAGTACGCTGCTGCAAGATGGAAACAATTTAGCAGTTCCTGGACTTGAGTTAGATGAAATCAACTGTAGTAGGAAGCCCATTAGGTATTTGTTTATCAGGCTGTCATCTCGAGGTATGTCCTGAGAGTACTTTATCCGAAAACCAGTGTCACAATCAGAGCATCGCGGGCAGACTGGAGCGCGGCTCAGGAGAGATGGGCCTGTCAGCAGCTGTTTCAGTCTGTTGCACGGTGTGGAAAAGCTCTGTCATGGCCTACCTAATGGTAATTGTTTGGAGCAGTGAGAGCCCGTCTTGTCTGCATGCTGGTATCTGAAGGGTTTGGAGTGGAGGCGACAGCAGTAGTAGTGGAAGAGGAGGAGGAGGGGGAGCGGTGTTATAGGGGAGATACTGATGCATCTCATTTTTTCCAGATTTCCTCATCTTAGAAAAACAAGTTTATGTGGTGTTAGAAGACGTAAGGATGCATGTCAGCATGAGGGTGAATAAGGGACTGTATGAACGCTGTTATTAGGAGGAGTTTTGTTTTCTCAAGATTTATTATAAAAGATCAAATAGTTCTAAATGAAGACTTTAATGTGTGTAATGGACCATAAATATTTAGAGCACTGACACCAAACTAGGACTTCTGGGTTCTGTTCCCAAAGTGAGATTACCTCATTCAAAACCAAACTGACATTTGTAATAAAGCAAATTTACCGCAACATTAACAATAAACTGGATCTAAGATTGTTGTTTATTCCCTCAGTGCAGTGAAATTAGCTACAGAGACCAAAACTGTTTTTTGTACCAGGCTGTAAACATGTTTATTTCTGCTAGAGACTGGCTCTGCTCTGCAGCCAGCCTCAAGTGGCCGCTCAAGGAATTACAGTTTTTAGCATCTCCGCACCGACAGAAGAAGTCAGTCCATGGGCGAGAGAGAAGCTCTGAGACAGCAAAGATTGCAGCTATTAAGTTTATTACGTTTGTTTGGAAGAGAATTTTCTGCAAATGAAAGAAGAAGAAAGTTACGGTGACGCACACACTGCAGCACTTTTCATGTTTCATTTGTTTGCTCACAAATAATCCCAAAGGATCCATTCATTTTAGTTTAAACTGGTTTACTGGTTTCAGCACCCCTGTGCACCCTAACAATTTTCATACAGTCCCTAAGATAGCAAGCAAGGTGAGGAAAGAGGAAAAAGTGGGAGACGAGGAGAAACAGAGGGAGGAAAAAGTGTCGGGAAGAGAGAGAGATGGCGTCTCAGACAGACTGTCTGGCTGCACCGGGATCTCCAGCACTCAGCGTCATATGATTCTGGGGTCAGAGGTTATCCCCACTGATGAATATCGGGCCGAGTCTCGTCTCCCTCACAAAAGAAAGGGAGTTGTTTTCACTCCCTGGGTCTGGAAAGTTTATTTCAGGAATCCATCTTGCCAGCACGAGACTGTAAACCTGTCTCAAGGCAGAAGAGTTACGTCCACAAATATTACACTTTTTTTCACGGTTTTATTGGCCTGCCAAAACATCTAGAGATGCTCTTTCTCATTCAAAAGCATCTATGGGTGTAATAGTACAGCAGTGGGCGAAAGAGGGTACATACAGTGAGTGTGTATATTTCCTAGTGAAACATACATCCCTGGGATTTTGACAGGATTTGGAAGATTATAGTTTGCAGTCTGTGAACTGTGTGAAAGTACACTGGTGTTTTGTGTTTATCCTTTCATACTGAACGCCTCATCCCACGAGCCATCTCATTATATCCCCACGTATTAAGGTGGTAATACACCAGCTTTATAGGCAATGCAGATGAGCAACAGTCCCAGCAACAGGGCAAAACAGTGAAAGGCACGGTTAAAATACATTTCATAATAAGTGATTTTTGTCCTCACAGTTTGTATCTTCATCTTTGGAGATCTTCCCACAGATGTGTAAACTCAATAATGAATAATCACAGGGCATTTCAAATAACACTGTCAGCAGGATTTCTACTAAAAGCTTCTGGGAGATTATAGTTGCCCAGGAGTGACAAGTGTGATATATGAGATCACACGTGAACAAACGGATGGCAGAAGTCTGGGCATTTATGAGACTGGATCAGTCTCCCCGCCAGGATATACACAATTATTTGACAGGACTTGATCTGAGTAATGAACAAAAAAAAAAGTCTCTCCCCGCAGAGAGAGAAAAGGTTGGTTTGACACCAACTGAGGTGTTTCAAAGGGTCAAGCTGCAGGAGAAAGAGCAGGCAGAGGTTTGAGTGAAAAGCGTGAAAAGGTAGACACACCATCATCACCTATGAGTGGAGGCGAACGGATGAAGCTGAGGTGGATGTTAGCGTGATGATGAACTGTAAACCTCAAACCTGGCCACACCCTGCCTCGTCATTTGATGGATATTTGATGGATAGCAACAAGAGAGAGAGGTTATAAGAGGATGACATGAAAACCTTGTTTTGTTGTCATGCTGTTTCCCATTAATCATAGAAATTAGATCAGGCAAAGCGATTACATTTTTTTTTGACTGCTTTCACATGATTCTGAGTCCATATTTAATCACTTATATAACCAATTACTTAGAGGGCTTGCTCAAGAGCTTTTACACCATATCACACCATACTGATATTACACAAGGATAAACCTCTTGGCATGCATCTGTCCTGACAAGTCTTTACAATTAGTCTGACTATTAGGTGGTGCACATGGAAAACATACACAGAAACATACAGAAAGACAGCAGATAAAACAATTACAGAAGTGTTGTAGTCACAGTAATTTATCACAAAACATTAAAGCAAAAGCAAGAGCCTTAAAACTCGACAGAAATGCTTACATAAGCAAATTAAAATGAACATGAGCGCATGTCATGTTCTGGCATTTATAGATCTCACACATGTTGCAATGATCTGTATCTAACAAACATTTCAAAATAAATTACACAAATGAGTGTGAATGACATTCAAAGGTAGGCAAGTTTTAAGACAAGACATTGATTTGACTTGAGATTGAGACATGAGATTTTGATGTATAAATAATGGTGTCGTCTGCTTACAGATGAGTGCTAGACTTAGAAGAAGCTCTTTCATGAACATAGTGAAAGACAGTGTTCCAATGATAGATCCTTGGTGTACACCATTCTTTATGTTAACTCAAGCTGAATTTTACTGCCTGTAAATAAAAGACTTACATCAACATTTAAAATGAATTAATTACATCTTTAGACTTTAGTTAGATCAAGAAACTTAGCATGTGCCCTTCCAGAGGATGAAAATATAACGTTATTTTTTTTTCCCCCCCAAGAAGCAGTGACTCCAATCCCCAAGTAGCAGTGACTCCAGTCATGCACCACCTGCTTCATCACTCTGGGGCCCCTCAGCCTTCCATACTCTCTGGACTCACCCCTATCACTCTGGATTCAGGCCTTATCTTATCCACACCATCAACCTCAGACTCACCACACCCTCAGACACGAGGTACCAACCCACAACCAAAGACCAGGTCTGCTATTTTTATTCCCAGGAGCCCAACTCGCCTCACCTCCACCTCCCCCTCTGCTATCACTCGGGGAAAAGATAATGAGGGCCCTTATTAGTGTCAATAGTGCTATTTAAGGTCTAATCATCTGTCATATGGAGAGGCATTTATTAGACTGGATGTCAGACATTTTCCATAACAACTGAGCTTAGCGCTGCTGTTGCATGAGAAGGCCTGGGAAAGTACTGCTGCAACTGGAGGCTTGAGTAGTTGTACAGTGAAACAGTTTTAAAGGGATAGTTTGGAGAATATGCTTAGTTGCTTTACTGCAGTAAGTAATAAGATTGATCACTTTTGTGTCTGCATGGTAAATATGATAACTTCCATAATATCCATAAAAACTGGAAACCGGGGCATCAGGTGCATCTTCCCAGGGTTGAAGTTGAGGTGGATAGGGAGAGATGTGAGCCAAAGACACCCATGAGGTGAAAGAGACGGGCGTATGCACACGCAATAAGATGTTAGTTGTGCTAATGTCACAGGAAAGCAAATGAACAGCTGTAGTGTTGGAGTCGTAGCAGTGTCTGTGACACGCAGCTCATGGAGGCAATTAAGGTACTTTAAAACCCAGAGAGCCGTACTCCGGCAATTTGCACTTTCTGTGTCATAACTCAGGTAAATCTAAACACATAGATGTGTGACTTGGACCCGAGGATATCCGGCTTGAATAAACGTCCATAAATCCGCTCATAGAAAGAAGACATTCCAGACGACTCCAGAACTTGAGAATCATCACGTTTCCTTCAACTAATGTTGTAATAACTCTCTGTAGATCTGTGAGTATGTTGCAAACAGGAACTGCTAGTTTTAGCAATCTTTCCGTGGTGCTTATTTGGCGAAATGTTAACAAACTTAAAACTCAGAGTTCAGTGCAGCATTGTGCCGTTTTCAGTCTTCATGCTAAGCTAAGATGTAGCCGAGATGCAGCGTCCTATCGAACGCACAGACATGAGAGAGGTATCAGTCTTCTCAAAAACACATTCCCCAAAATGTCAAACTTTTCCTTTAACACACACAAACACCCACACAGTATGGCATGAGAGTAGTCAGACAAAACAGGTTCCAAATGAGCACAATAGGTCTTGGGTCTGCGTGTGCAATTGTCCCTAATTATGACAATGATTCAAGGGAGCTCCACATTCCAGTGCCTCTTATGGTTTTGCTGCTATGTATCTTGGAGCCTGTGGAGCCATTAACACGATACCAATCTCACCAATGGCTCCAGTTTGGGCCTCCCATGGGCTCCTGAATGCAACCTGTCCAGCTTGAGGGGATCCAAACATCCACCTTCCCTCCCTCCCCTCTCCAATCACACACTTTTCTCCCCAAGGAGGTGGGCATCAGGACAAACAATCAATGCCAATGACAGATCCATGTCAGACAGAGCATAATTATGGTAACAGCGTTCTGAGAGATACTGTGTCATTAAAACCCACCGTCTCCACTCCAACTGCACCAGACTCTTTCCTGCTGCCTGTCCAGGCTGTAAGGTGTGTGTGTGTGTGTGTGTGCATGTGGGTTTGCTGTGTGTATTGGCACATAAATGTCAAGCTGGACCAGTGTTTCTAATGTGTCCCCATATAACTTTCTGTGTAATTGCACCAGAGGTTGCAGACTCTGCCCGTAAAGGTGCATGACAGATACATGAGACACATTATTTTTTCGGGCCCATGCACGACTGAGGGAAGCCTCAAATGCTCTTGACAGCCGCAATTTGAGAACTAAATTGCTGAAAATACTTACATAGCTGCTGTCTGATTTTGAAACCATCCTCTCCCCAGACACCATTAACACAAGATTACTCAGAGGAAGATATGACACATTTGGTTTGTATGGGCTACAGAAAAGTGGTCATGGCAGTCAATTTGCACAGGTACACCAAGATAATGTCCTGCACGCACTCCAGTTGCTGACACTCTGTGTGTTTCTCAATCTTCTAGGCAATAATTAAGTCGCTGAACCAAACAAGGAAATTGTATCGTGGGAAAACAAAACCCAAGAACAAATAAATGTCAATTAAAATGTGTCTCTTTCAATTTGAAGCCCAGTGACGAATCAACGAGGCGACAGCTGAGTGATGAAATACAGCGTGAATCACACGCGCCAGCGCTTATTAGCAGGCAGGCGCTCAGCTCCAAACACTGTTTACAAAATACAGTAACAGTGACATCTGTTTTTTCATTTAAAGATTGTAGAAATATGGACGTTTGAGGAAGTTTCTGCAAGGAGAGTCTTCAGTAGGTTGAAACAAAGAGTTAAGCGTACGGCAAAGGCCATTTTCAGATGCTGCTGGGATGCACTGTGGCGCGGCACGAGCCAGGTTTGTGGAAAATCCTCCTTCCCATATCTTCAGCCGTAAATGTAAGAGCTCGTTAACAAAGGGTCACACGTTTATCACTTTTTTTTAATAAATTATCGTGTCTGTCAGTTTTGATGATTGTAAGTCCAACATTCACTCTCTTTTTAACTCTGTTTTTGGTCTCCACCAGCTCCTGAGGGAAATAGCAGCTATGTTGAGCAGTTACTGTGTCTGGCAGCCTTCTAGTGTTGTTTTCTTTGCCTGCTGTGACTGCAGACAACAATGTGAGATGAGTCTGACCCAAAACAGTAAAGTCGAAAAGCCAGAAAACCAAAACAGTTACCTGACAAATGTTGCTGTAGTTTGCACAAACAGGTCGTCATGCAACCCGTGATCCAGGATAAAAATATTGATTATGACTGATTTAAATAGCTAGCTAAATAATAAATGATTTATTTAACATTAATGTGGTAACCCTCAACCACAGGTTCCTTAATAGAAAGAGCCAGGACCAGGACAACTATTACATATAATATAAAAACCAGCAGGTAATGAGCTCCACTCAACAGCACTTTATCTTTCATCTTCTTCTCCACTTGGATAACAAGAGGGGACGGTATCACAGCAACAGGTTTGTTTAGGGCAGCCTCTGTATCAGCGGGACTTGGACTGCTCGGCTCTGTTTGGAGTAACTTAGGCTGCAGTGAAAAAATCCGTGGCATGCTAAAAACATAATATACAGGAGCCTGGGATCCCTAAGAGAGAGTCTGACTGTCTGTTCCTCTCTGCAGGTAGCCATGTTTGGAAGTGCTGACAAACAGAGAAGAAAGACAGAATGCATGGGGTCCGGGCCGGTGGCTGGCTACTCGCCAAAATGTCACGTCCTCTTCATATTTGGGCTCCAACTATGGTCACCTTTCATAACCATGCACGATTGTGTGCTAGACGCGATTTGATTTGACTTCTCGGCTTTAATATATTAAAAATATGTGGCGTTATATGGTCACATTCAGCCGTAGTCTCCCCTTGTTTTAGGGACGCCTGTACCCAGGGGATTTGCTTAAAGCCGTCACCCAATGAGTCAGTCACCAAGGTAGAGGAATCTCATAATTAAGGCCTCATTAAAGCTACACAGCCCAACTATGTTGGTTTACAGGGCAGACAGAAACTCACAGATTCACAATGGGGCCATTCATAATACCTCACTTCTCTGAAGGAAAAGAGAAAAAGCAGTTGCTCTTAGCATTTGGGCAGATGTAATTGCAATCACTCAGCTTGTCTGATGCTGATAATGGGGCGATGGGAAATTCCTGTCAGAGTCGTGGCGCAGGGTGGTTTCGCAACCACTTTGGCAGGCTCCATGTTCCACTGCAGGGCAGCGAATGCGTTACGGCATGCTCACATAGCTGTCATTAAACACATTTTGAAGAAAAAAAAAAACATAAGACAATCAAAACTCACAAGTGTGTGTTATTCTCTTGCTCCTTGAGCAATGAAAAGGGCAAATATTATGTAAACGTATATCGTCTGTCATCTCTGCACTGTTAAACATGTTGAAAGGCTTCAGCGCGTGAAAAAAAAGGAAAGTGAACTCACCTAATACACACTATAAATACTGGCTGAGCTATTTTCAACATCTTTATTTTCATTTGTCATTTTCAAAACACTTCTCCTGACTGGTAGTTTATGTGAAAATGAAGCTGTGGGACACTGGTACCTAAAAATGTTGGGCAGTAGAAATAAAAAAATAAATAGAATAATAATAATGTAATGTTTGTTTTCCAAATTTTGGGCATGCTTTTCAGCAAGCGGCCCATTCCTGTCTGTAAATGTGTGCTACAGTAGGTGGCTGAAATAGCACATGGGTGCAACGTTCTTGTGGTTGGTTCCTTGGGTACAGTATGTGACACTTGGCATCTCAGCAATGCTTCCATGAGAAGCCTCTATTATAAAGCATTCATGCAATGATGCTAACGAGCTCATTTTACTGGCTGGACAAGCATTTGTGCAATAAAGTCCGAGACCGTCTTATTAGTGCCTCGTGGGACCACCCAAGAAACAATATAGTGATATTAAAGATTTTCTAATAATCTCAGAGGAGAAGCAATAAAGTCCCATTTACTGTTGTGATGGACAACAGCTATTCGGCTTTAATTAAAGTGGAAACTTGAGGAATATAAAATGCATGAAAACCAGCGTGGATGAAAGGTAAGAGCCATTAGATTTAGTCCCCCGGACACGTGATCCTGAATGACACGCAGACGAGTGTCTCATTTCAAATAACAAGATGTTTTAGTAATATTTTACAGGTAGGTAACTGCAGCCATGAGTTTACCTGGCGGTCTGCCAGTGTTTTGCAAAGGTATTTGAGGTATTTTGGGTATTTTACAATTCAAATCATGCCTCGGAGAAATGTTGAGATTTGATTAACTCCAGACGATGTTTTCATAAATAAATATAGAGATAGCAGGAAAAAAAAGAAAGAAGAAGAAAGTCTGACAGGAATTTATTATTTCCCTCCCCTGAGCTGGTGATGATAACTTGTTTATGAACGAACGAGCATCGCTTACATTTTTAAAAAGTTTAATTTCAAATTACAGCATAGTATGGGTAATAAAAAATAACAAAAAGATATAATTTTATTCTTGCAATAATCTGTGGTTTCGACAGTCCATGAGAGTAAATCAACACGTGATTCATACAATTCCTCAAACATAAATACCATATCATATTTCAATGCTTTCCAAAGTTACTGGTGAATCAGTTATGATAAATTACAAACATCTATATGTCGAGAAAAGAATAAAATACAGTAAAAAAAACTGATGATACATGATGACACAAAAAAAAGACCCAAAAATCCTTTAGCGCTCTCTTACAGTCAAAAGGTGTACACCGATTTTTAAAGTAGAGTAAAGGCGTATTCACGTTACTGCGGGAAAAACAGTTAATGCACTCATCTCATCCACGCAGAGCCACTGCAACACTCCGAATACACAATAATGGAGGTCTGTGGTGCACTGAATGGAGCCGGGGTGCTCGGAAAGTTCAAATTTGTTGAGCTTTGACCCGAGCTCCGCCAATCACTGCTGACCACTGCTTGAACTGAAAGGCTGGAAAACAAGTCACTTGTGTGTCTTTGAATTTTTCCAGAACTGCGCAACAGCAAATTGTCCTCATCACATCAAGCTGAGGTGGTGCCATGGAGCATGGCGACACACGGCACGGTAAACACTGTGCCGGACAATGTGGATGCATGTTTTTCTGTCGTAATGTGAATATGCCATAGGAATCTATGAACCTATGCTAGCAGCTCTACTTAAGCAGAATGATCCCTTGAGCTAAATGCTAACATGCTGATGTTTAGCAGGTATGATACCGTCTTAGCATAGCGTGTTAGCATGCCAACATTGTTTACGGTTCTTCTCGTGGGAACCAAATTTTATAGCTGTTGCGATATATTTCACTTAAAAAAATCACAAAATGACAACCTCATGGTGAGGCAAGAGGAAATGTTAGTGGATCACTAAATTCAGTAGGATTCAATCTCTTGGGGCCATGAACGTCTGTGCAAAATATCATGGCAATCCATCAAATAGTTGTGGCAATATTTCGGTCTGAACCGAACGCCATACAAGGCTTAAAAAAAATGCAGTAATAGTTAAGTTACACAACATGTAATTACATATGTGGGACGTCACTTTTCTAAGAGGCCATATTGAGCATTTCCATTGTCCAGTGTACTCACAGTCTATGTACCATATAACATATATAAATGTGAGATTTAATCCATGGTAAAAAATAACTATAGTTCTTGAGTGTGTACATATTAGATCAAAAAATATAAACATGTCAGTATACATTAAACACACAACTGTTTTATGATCCCTAGCTCTTCCAACATCTACCCAGAGAACATTTAAAAACATTGATATTTGGTTTACCGCAAAGGTCTTCAACATCCATGAAAAATATACTGAAACAGACGTATTCACTGCTTTATTTTCAGGTTATTTTATTGGTGAAGCAACGGGCATCCAAGTTCCTCGGGGAAGTGGCAGTGCACTGTGAAAAACAAACTCAGTCCTTGAGTTCTTCACACTGTCCTTTCACCATCTTACAAGCAGTCAAGTCAATGTCAGCCTCACCTCCTTCCTTCAAACCCTCCCCCGTGTGGTTTGGTAGTGTGTGGTGGTGCTCATAAGCAGTCCATTGAAGAAGAAGAAGAAGGAAAAAAAACATACATGGCAGCAGTGGATGGCTTGGATGATGCCCTGTTCATGTGTGAGGTTATACACCAAGCAGCATGCCCATAAAATCGGAGCCGTTCTGTATTGTAATGGAGGCGCCTGCTGCGTTATCCACGAATATGGAGGTGTACTGCCCGGCCTGCAGAGGAAAACATACAACGGTGATGCAGAAAGATCAACAAATACACCTGTTTAATATTTGTGTGTGTTTCTTAGTGTGCTGCTCACCTGTAGCTCCAGCAACCCCTGAACGCTGACAGTGAAGATCTTGCTGTTACTTTCTAATCCAACAATCATCTCCAGTGACCTGCAATCAGATTTAAAAAGTAATATCAAGATTCATGTCAAACTTAGCATTTTTCAAGATCCTGCTAAAGTCAACCAAATGCAAAATGCCTTTATTTAAAGGGAGAAGAAGCGCGCTTGAAAGTTAGGTTAGATAGGTTAGAATCTGCAGCTATTAGCTTAGCACAAAGACAGTAAACAGGGGGATCAGTTAGCCTAAAGCTAACAAAATCTGCCAATCAGCACAGTTTGTGGTTATTTGCCTCATTAAAAATGTCAGTGGGATTTTAATTGAGATTTTATTACTTCTGTATCAAAACCCAGACGTTGCTGTTTCATGTCAGCCCTTAATAGTTTGCTACATAATGACCCATAAATCTGTGAAATATCATTTTCAGTTCAAGGCGATGCACCTTAGTGAGCTTCAGAGGTGCTGGTTGGCAGATTTTACCACCTTTGCTTTCTTCCTTTGTTTCCAGTCTTTATGCTAAGCTAAATTAGCCACGTGCATTGCAGTGGTATCTCGGTATAAGTGTTTTTTTCTCCCGAAATGTCAAACTATCTCTTTAACAGCTTGGTGCTTTCTGTGGAGATGGTTGTAACATCACTGCAGGATTTAAACCACAGAGCAAGAGCACTGGCTCCTGTTAAGTGGAAAATGCTACATTTTTATGGCAAATCAATCATGTTTGTCTTCACTCCAACTGCCATCACAATGAGCCTCATTTCACATTCTCTGCATTTTCATGTGTGGGAGGGCGAGACTGGCTGAGGCTTTGGCTCGAAAAAGCAAGAGCCAAGGACTCTTTTGGGTTAGGTAACCCATCATAATAATATTATTTATACGTTCCCCACATTGTACCAAGCAAGAAGGGAGGCTGTGGAGCTCTGCACAGTCCGGGAGAGACTTTAGGGAGCAATTTATTTCATTCTTTATGTAAATAGAAATTTTGAATTATTGGAGAGAGCTGTTCCCAACTGGATTTGGTAGCGCTGTATTAGATACTTCATTATCTGTCTCCTATATCCCAAACAAGGACATTTCACTGCTGTGCTGCTGAATATAACAGGCTGCCTGAAGTGTCAAAGGTGAGTCTATAAAGATTAGTTAGGCGACAGGGACGAGGGCTCTAAGTGAGAGGACATTTCCTTTAAAGACCTGCTCTGCTTTTATACAGGAAATGCCACACTGGTTCCACACAAAGTGTAACAGACAAAACCTTTAACAGCTCATAAATTCAGCCGAAAGTTGAGGTAGCATTAAACACCAATAAAATATCCCTGTTACACGGGGAAAGTAAACAATTTATCAAAACAAGAATGTCACGAATGCAAAGTGTGTTTTTTTTCTGACTCCTCAGGTTCAGTTTGATTTACTTTTACTGGTTATAGGTAGTACAACTGACCAGCATGTGTTATAGCCAGAACAAATCAGAACCACATGGATACAATCTAACAAAGAATGTTAGATAGGGTGATTTGGATTCAGGCTTGTATCCTGGGTCTGATCACGTCCCAGTTACTGTATGTGTTACGCATGTAAACACCACATCCTGGTTTGTTTTTTGTTAAGGCCAGTTTGTGGCTGAGATGTTTAGTCAAGACAAAATTAGCACAGATGATCAAAACCCGGCACACTCAAACAAGTTTAAATGCACTCCACGGTACAGAATACCTACGTGTATCTGTGGCAGAGTGATTCGATGCAGATCAGCACCCGGACGTTATCCCTGGCCTTGAGCTGACTCTTGCTCCTCTTCACCTCATTGTGGTCTGTAAGGAGGCAAAATGTTCACAATCACATGAAGATACTGCCTCACAAATGCATACCCACCTTCAACCCCTCCACTGAGCAGTGATTATCCGAACCTAGCTTAGCAACTGTAACTAGACACAGCAGGCCTGTCAAGCTTTGGATTTCTCCACATCCTGTAGCTGTTTACATGTGGCTGTAGCACTCTTTATGAGAAGTTCAGATGGAGGTGGATGTTTTTTAGACTTTCCAAACCAGAAACATGAGCAAAAGTGTCAGGAATGGATTAAACATTGTTCCTTTGCTTCCTACGGTGATAACCTTACCTCCTACTACTGCGCTGCTTTGTGGGTTTGCAGCTTTTCAAAAGAAACTCTGTTAACACAACTAGAACATCCACTGTGTAATATTTCCCCTCTGTGTGGATGCAATTCAGAGTTTAAGCTTCAGTTAGTGGTTCTGTCCTGTCCTTTTCTTGTATTTGGCAACATTTACACTCCAGCAACTCCAGTTAATCTTTTTTACAGACTTCTTTTATAGGTTTGACATTCGAAGGCAGTGTTTTCAAGCTAGCTGGCTACAACTGATAAAATCTGCAACAGCAACAGTCGTCATTTCAGCTGACAGAACTGATGATCGTCTTCTAGAAAAGAGACGCGTGCTTATGGACACAATGTTTGGAAAGATGATTGATGCGAACAAAGGGGCGGTGGGGCTTGAACGTTCAATTAATTAAGGAGTCAGGACAGTTCTTTGACTGATTAAGACTCTTAAGGCTTTGATATATGTACTGTAATACGGCATTTAAGAAGTTAGTGTGATTTACCAATGTGGACGTTTGCAGAGAACTGGTAGATCCCCGTGATGGGAGCTGTAAATCTCCCAGTAGACTGGTCCATTCCTGTCCCTCTGAGGAAGGCTCCTTTAGCTGGTGGCTGAAAGCACAAAAAACATTTAATTTATATTTTTTTACATTTTAGAACTTGTGCGTGAAACGCAAATGTCTCCACTGTCTCCACTTTGATCCTCTGCCCTCTGTGTCCACCTTCGTTGTCTTTCTCTTAATTTCTGAATCTGCAAAAACATGAACGGAACGTCCATAGTAACATGCCTGTTCTACAACAGTGCTGTGTTAGCATGTTAAATAGTTAGGCGAAGCTTAATCCTCCCTCCTCCAGCCTTGTTAGCCCATCCCAACAAGGCATAGTTCTTCCACTACAGCATGCCGTTTCAAACAGTGTCTATTTCTGTCCTCCCCACACTTTATTCCAAGTCAGAGACAGAGTGCCTTTTGTATGCCGCCCAGAGAGTGATGTGTAGAATTAAAAAAGTAGATATTTTTGTCCAAAGAGCCAGCCTGAGTCTCCGAGTGGCAGTGCATGCTTTGCCAGTGCCAGTTACCAGTGAGGGGATGATCCTCTCATAATTCCCCCACATGCAAACTAAGCGATGATTACCAAACACTCGTTCTTTCAAACATAGTTAAGACAGAGAAGCAAATGGATCAGAAACAAAGCATGTAACCATGCAGAGGAGGATTAGCCAAAACTTTTCTTTTTCAGCCATGCACAGGGAGTGAAGCTGAACCAGTTCATAAACATTTACTTGGTTTCAAACAAACATACTGTCTGAAAGTTTTGGAGCTCCACCAGAGTCTTCTTGTCGACCACCACAGGTCCCTTGAGCTTGCAATGGAAAGCCTCTTCTATTCGTCGGTAGGAGGTCATCCCCTCCAGGGTGAGGAGAGCTGTAGGTAGCTGGCTGGGGCTGGTTTGTCTGTCCAGTGCTGCTGCTCTCCTCTCTGTAGCCTCTGATAGAAACACATCCAGGTTTACAGTGCAGAACGATTCAAACTATTCTTTCATCATAACGTGAAATACCAAAAAATTTAGTAGATACTCTGAATTTTTAAGTGTATCTTGTACTTATCTCACCACCATGAAACCTAAAGGAGAGCTGAAATGTATCTTTGCTGGAAAACCGACATGTTTCTACCTTTAATCATCTCTTTGAACTCCTGGAGAAGAACTTCCTGGGTCACTTCGGCCCCAGGAGAGCCAGGGGGTCCCTGTGGGCCAGGAGGACCTGGAGGACCAGGTGGGCCGGGCTGTGGAGGAGGACAGACATACAAAACATTGTCACGCCTCAAACCTGATCTGAAAATCAATACTCATGTTTGTCTTATTCACTAATTAGCGTGGCAGGCACACAGTCCATCTACTGGCTTTACCAGGGGTCGTTTGCGCTTGCGACACTTTCCAGGGAAGTTGCCAACGGGTCTTTTGACAAAGTCCATCCATGATCCCAGTGGATCCACTCTCTGGTTGTCAGGAACCTTCAGCAGAAACAACATCAAAATGAGCATTGACCGATATGAAATGGTGAATATCAGGAAAAAGTACAGTGTAATCAGTGTGGTGACGTGATGCCAAACTGTAAGGCAGTTTGTTAAATAGCTCATTTCAGTGTACAAATTGCACGACACAGTGATGTAAATATGGATAAAATGCTTGTCCACTCTAGGAAAACAAGATTCAACAACAAGGAACAGACTCAGACTTTTCTCTAAACGTTACTGTGCTCTCATTCAGCCTTAAAAATACTGCTATTTACCAGATTAAACATATATTTTATTTTTAAATTTATTTTGCACCATTATAGCACATAATGCAAAGAAAGCTAAAAAAATGAGTCATTATTTCTTCCTTTAAACCTTCGCTGGAAAATCTTGCCCTAAGATACAATTAAATGGTGCCAGACACCAAGGAAGGTCACACAGGAAAACCTGTTTCTTTTGCCCACCCTTGAAGAGCCTTTTCAATTTGCCGTCTAAGTTTAGGCACCATTCTCCTCCAAACACTTCACCTTGTGCTTATTTTTTTCATTCCGTATAATTCACTCAGGTGCCACGTCGGTTCATATTTGCCCAATAGTCTCTGATGAATGTAAACAAACCTTGTCAAGCGAATATTTTCAGCACATGAAAATTTCCATGAGCGCTGCGCTGAAAAATGAGTCTCCCTGTGTATGTGTGATGTAAATTCTGTGGATTGCAGACGTCAATTACTGTAGTTTATAACAACATGTCAAAACGGCCAACACTTTCTGCCTCGTCTGAAGACGTACTACTATTTTCTTTTATTAATCCTGCTTGTTTGGGTAGCGTAATGATGGAAAATTTAATAAACAAGATAACAAATGTATATACAACATGTGCACAGGGTGAGTTATGATCCGAGACTGTTTTTTAATCGTGTGTATGCTCGGTCTTCTTATCTGAAGGAACTCATTTATAATAAATGACTGTATAGGAGACTGGGATCTGTTGGGCAGATAAGGAAAGCACTCGGAGAACTTCTAGAAGCAACATCTCTACGCTACAGCTGACGTGTTTTCATTTAGCTAAAATGTGAATTCCAATTACAGAATCTTACTCCAACCCTTCCCCAAAATGTCACGCACCCTGAGCTGAGATAGAAGAGGAGATAAAGACGAGCCATCGAGGTGAGCTGCCTGAAATGGAATTTGTTTAGGTTTGGCAGCGAGACACGGATCACTTATCTGCAAAACCAACATGCCCCTTTCTTCGCTGTCAAAGACTTGCCTCTACTTCCACCGCAACAAAGTAACTTCTTTTTTGTCTTTTCACTACCCTGGAATAAAAATTGTTTTTTATATGTGGGATCTGCAGCCGTCTCTCTCTCTCTGTCTCTCTGTGACTTTCTCTTCTTTCTGACAGCAGACAAAATAAACAACTTAACAGGCGCTGTGCCGGCTGCATGTTGAACCGCTCTGTGTTTTTGTTGTGATTTTGAGGCTTGGAAACAGATAAAAGGAAGACTGATCTGGTCAAGACAAGAATACTTTTACACAATTCTGTTTCCATAAGACTGGGAGCCTGTTGGATAAACTGCTTTTCTCTGTGCCATGACAATAATTCGCAGTCATTAACATACCAACTTGGTAAGATTTATAAGAATACTTTTGACAATTTGGGAAATACTTGAACAATAACTGGTTTTAAACAGTCGCTTATTTACACATCCTGCAGTTCCGGAGCAACATTATCATTGTGATTTGTGTTTCTGGCCACCTGACAAATACACAGCAAGTCCGGTTTTTGCTACATTTTGGTCTCCACCACTTCTGGATGGAAATATGTGACTTATTTAGTGGCTAGATGGTGTTAAAAGCTGGTTTAAGGTTTATTCGCTTTATTTCCGAGAGCTCAAATAGAAAATAGGGTTAGAAGTAATGGTTATTTTTATTATCAATCCATCTGTTGAACATTTTCTCGATTGATAAGTTGTTTGGTCCAACAAAATGTTGTTTCTGTTTCCCACAAAGAGGTGACGTCTGCAGAAGTCTTGTCTTAGAGCCAAACTTGTTGAGATTTATTGATTATTACAATAGTTAATAGTGGAAAACCAGCCTGGTATTTGTGCTAAGCTAAGCTAACCAGCTGCTAGGTGTTTAACGATACAGACAGTCAATTTTCCAAACTATTCCTTAACATACCACTTGTGTAAGCTTGAACAAATATTAACATGTTGATGATGGGGGGGTTGAGGTGGTGCTGGGATGGCACTAGTATTCCCTGCCTGTGGCACTCTGAGTATATTTCCACTGGAATTGGTAGTAAAAACTGTGAATCATCACCTCAGACACTCTTCGACAGCTTGGTACGATATATAAAGAGACACCCACCCAATTATGAGATGCTAATTCCAAAAAATGTCAGAGCTTCACATTTCTTCTGTGTTTATACCGGTGTCATAGATCATCGTATTGCTTTTCTACAGATATTAAACAGCGCAAGTTGGCCCACACATGAGACTTAATTACACATCTTAGCCATTCCCTACATAATAAAAAAGACAGCATATTATTGCCAGGAAATCAGCCGTACTTGTTATCCTCTTTAACACACGCTATTGTAATTAAGCCATTAAAACGTTGCCCTCAAGGATTTTCTGTGCTCAAGGAAGAAAGGCTATGACCAAGTTAATTATTACCTTCATTTCTGAGTTTAAAAAAAATGACAAGCAAATCACTGTATAAATAATCAGCTTAGGGAATGCTCAACTCTTTCCATTAAACAGATTGTGTTTTTATTTTACGCATCTGCACTGTCGGAGCACAGCACACACTTTGTGACAGCTGGGACGGCTCACACGGACTTGACAAAAAAAAAAATCTGATTCATTGTATGCAGGTGAGTCTCTGTCTCGACTCTGAACATCAAAGACTCCACGCATGCAGACATGAAAACCATATTGCTTGATGGCACAGAAAAACCTGTCAGAGGCGTTCAATCTCTCACTCGCCGCTATTGACTGTGGCGTAAAGTAAACTATGGATTCCCTGGCGTAGCTCTGTATCAGCACGTACAACTCGTGAACAAAGTGGGGAGGGAGCAGATCCAGGTATCAGTCTTGAGAGTTGATGAAGAACACCGGGCTCTGGCTTTGATCATCGCTGATGTGTGAGTGCCTCAAAGTGGCCTTGTCTGTCAGCAGGTGTGAGCGCACGCCTTTCCAGCACAGACTGAGAGAATGTGTCAGGTATTCTGTCTAAAGGTAAGAAACTTTAAATTTTCCAGACAGTGTTTATCCTCACTGATGGGGCTCTAAATCATGACACATCACTGAGGCTCAGAAGAATGGGATACATTGTGTCCAGAGTTTGGAAGAAGTATTCACACCCTCGTAAGTAAAAGTGCCAACATGGCGATGTTAATAAACTATAAAAGTAAAAATACTTGCTCTGACTAATGTATTAAAATATACAGCATGACTTTGTTAGATTGTTACCATGGAGGCATCACTGTGTAAGAGGTATTACATCGTTGTAGGTGGGCAATAGGGAGTTAGATTTAAAGGAATACTTTTTGGGCAATGTGCCTTTCTGGCAACGATACCAGGAGCCCCATTAGCTTAGCTTAGCACAAAGACAGCTAGCCTGGCTCTGTCCAACAGTTTACAAAACCCTCAGAGCATTTGTCAGGCAACCAGCGGAGACTCCAGGAAGTTACCGTGCTCTGCCAAGAAATAGTCCAGAACATAAATCCCTGTAAAGCTGTGATTTTTACACTTCTTCTTTGTGCAGATTAAACAAACGAGATACAACGTGTTAATCAGTGAGCTTTAAAGGTGCTGGCAGGGAGATTGTTTGGTTTGGACAGAGTCATGTTTCCTCCCGTGTACAGTCTTCATGCTAAGCTAATAGCTTTATATTAACTGGGCGTATATCAGAGTGGTATCTATATTCTCTACACCTCAAAGTGGCTAAACTTGTTTCACTATTCCTTTAACTTCTTCATATAATGTCCAGTGGTTTTATAATAGTCCAGTGGTTTCCAACCTGGGGGTCAGGCCCCACCAAAGGGTCACATGATAAATTTGAGGGTTAGTGAGATGATTAATGGGGTAGAGAAAAGAAATAACAAAGTTCTGCCACACATTTGTATTATTTCTTTGGAGTTCTCTCTAATATGTGCTTTGTTGTGAAATATTGTATAATTTTACCTCTTTTGGCCTTGAACAGGCAATTAAAATGAAGCCTTCTGAGAAATTTAGAGGGGAAATACCTTCAGTGGAACCACTAACAACATTTCAAGGGGCCCCAACTAGACACAACTCTTTTACAAGCTGAGAACATTGTTTTAATCTTTAACAATACATTGTGTTTTCTAACTGTAGTAAAAGTACCTAATATATGTAACTGAACCTGTCAGTTAAACTAAGTAGTACTTTTTAGAGTACTTTATTAGCCCAGTTAAAGAGTCAAAGTAACATAAAATGGAAATACAAATATCGTAAGTACAGTTATTTGAGTCAATATACTTAGTTACTATCCACCATGGATTGTGCCAAGTACCCATGGCACACGATGAAAGTGAACTTTGTTTTATTAACCTACAGCACAGTGGAGTTTGGAGTTTTTGGATCAATTAGTGAATCAGTTGTAATCATTTCTGATCATTCGCAGAAGCCTCGCTGGATTGTGTTACCCAGAACCCAGAATGATTTGGGTCTACATGAATAATGCTCCTATGTACGCTGCTTTAAGTGTGTTTGTCATGTAGTTTGGGGAAAATTAGGTTGAATTTATTTGAAGCAATAAAATGGGAAAATATTTCCCTGGGGCAGCATGCCACCAAAAACACAAACACAACTGTTAAAACACGTCTCTGGGGCTGCAACCAGATACTGAAACTCTACTCCATCGCAGGCAGCTCCTGAATTCTTCTGTACAGTTGAACTTATCTTGTTTTCATTTACGTGTTATCTGTCTTTCTACCTGTCCATACACCCTAGACGACATGAAACTTTTTGCAGCTGATAAAAAAAAATGTTGCACACGCAGGTTTAAGGTTGGACAGGATGATGAAGAGGCTTCTATAATCCCTTGTTTTTACATCCCTGTACTGCTCCCTGTGCAGTCATCCATGCATGGATGGACGAGGCCTAACACTGGGCCGATCCCACCCCGGGAGGCAGGGATCCCCAGGCTGTGTGGGACGAGGGGATCCTGGTAACCTGCGTGCGTCCCAGTCGTCATGCATCCACCCGTGTTCCCCACCGCTGCACTTCACAGACACAGATTGCCTTGAGGATTTATCGCCAAAGAGCTAAATACAGTTAGGCATGCAATGTTGACTTTGTTCTCTTCTCACTGTGTTATTACTCAATTGGCAAGCACCGTGTGCAAAACATAATTACTCTATCACACTATGAGGATGCTGCTATTAGTTCAGCAAATGTTGAAGCAACACCGTTTGGAAGAGTAAATGAAACACAGTTATTATATAATGATATAGTTGAACATGCTTTTTATAATGTGGCCTGATTTTAACTTCACTGTTGTCCCAACAACGGTGTGTATGCATTTATTACGTGTGAGAGAAAGTGAATAAATTCGTGTTTATGCTTAAGAAATCACCAGAGACGATCTTGGCTTCCTCTTGATATAAAAAAGCTGAAAGAAACCTTGAGCGCTGTGTCACATCTGTTTTGTGTACGAATTATAGCTTTGAAATTGGAGTGAGTGCTCATTTTCCCTGTGGTAGGTAAAATGAGCTGTTGAAAAGCACCAGTGATCCTGATCCATCTCAGGTAAACAGGTTTTCGCTCTATAGTTTGACTGTAGGCAGAACATTTCAGGTGAGAAGTCATTAGATCCTCCTCCTTTTTATATGATTCATTTGTGGCTCCACATTATGTTACATAAGTACAAGTTTCTTTCCTTACTTTTATTATGCTTTCAATTTACCTGTGTTATGTTGGGTTACAACAGTTGGAGAAATATGATGCTGGGGTAGGGCAGGGTATTAACTGAGACTGTTGTACATCACGTAAAGTTTGAAAACAACATATGATTGATGCCAGAAAACAATTTTGAAATGTTATTGGGAAAGGAATAGTTAGACATTTGGGGAAAACCAGTTATTCACTTTCTTGCCAAGAGTTAGATGAGAAGATTGATACCATGCTCATAGTTGTACAGCCAATATAAGTCCAGCACCACACAGTTAGCTTAGCTTAGCATAAAAAACACTGGAAACAGAGGGAAATTAACAGCTAGTCTGGCTCTGTCCCAAGATAACAAAATGCATCTACCAGTACCAAAACCAAAGTATAAAACCAGCACGTTTAGAACACGTATACCACTTTACCCTCTGATTTTGTTACCTCCAGATAGACCCAGGCTAGCAGTTTCCCTCTGTTTCCAGTCTTTATGCTAAGCTAAGCTAAGCATCCCCTGGCTGTGGCTTAGTTTTTACAGATCAGAGATTGTTTTTCATTTAACTATCCAAAAGAAAGAACTCTAGTTTTTTGGTATATATCATCTTTTATATGAACTGTTTGCAGCACAGGAAATTGTAACACCAAACATTTAACAGTGTCAACATGTATTATTGTGATTTTATGCACATCACATGTATTTGGAGGGAATCTGAAATATCATCCTCCATTGTCAGAAACAAAACAAAATGATCATCTTACAGTGACTTGTCAGCAGTTGTGTACAGTTGTTCTTGAAGCCACACTTGACCAATGTACTGTTAAGTGTAGCAATAATTCTGAAATCATGGTTTCAGGAACATGACCCACACATGATAAGAATCAGGCAAGATTAAGGGATTTTCTATAAATCTGGCATCAATCTAAAGCTATTATAAATGAAACAAAATCCAAATATCCATGTCCGTGTGGTGAAAACATGACACTGTGTGGTTTATTTTACTCACAGATTTAAGATTCAGACAAAAGGCTGCTTATTATTTGTTTCTTTTTTTTCGCTTTCTTTCAGATATCTTCTTTCGGTTAAGTAACCTTTTTAGTCGTCTGACAAGTTGAAGGCAGAGTTTTCTATCATGCAACACAGACTGTAGGTAGTTCACACCATCAGTAGCGTATGAAAGGTGAGTGCTCTCACAGTGGCGATGTTTCCTGTGGGACTCGGGCTTGTCTCTCATGTGTAGGTTGATCCAAAAAGGTCCCACACACTGCTGCATTAATCATCACTGGGGATGAGAGAGAGGAAACAAAAACCCTCGCCTCGGGCTAAACCCAGCCATTACTCAACACGCCAGGCGTGATGTTTGACTTGACTCCCTCAATTACAGCCATCACAGATCCCTCACTGCTCTCGACAATGACAGATTCCTCTCATCTTCACGGAGTGCAGAGCAATAAGACTTACATACACGCACCTTTGACATTTCGCTCTGAAATCGTACAAACGTGATGATTCACAGTTGTTTGAAATGCACTTCAGTTATCATCTCATTAAAAAAAAATTCCACTCACAAGCACAACTCCACACCTCACTATTGTGATCACTTTCAAATGGAAAATCTCCCGAGGAATGCAGTGTGCGACTGCACGCTGCCAACAGCCCACACACGGGATTGGTCAGATAGAAAACGAATGCCATCATAAGAACTGTTTCCACTGTTTCCACTGGGCACAAGGGAAAAACATGTAAATGTGGAGTGTAAATGTTTGGCTTGTTTGAGAACACAAATTTCTTGCCAAGACAGCTCTAACGGACATGTTGTTTTCTCTGGGACCTAACAGATCTCCTAATAGGATAAACTTACAAACTACACAAGAAAAGAAAACCGCTTTTCGTGGTGTGTGGCATGCTGTTTTTTCTTTTTTCTTTTGCCGAACAGAACCCTGGATAGGGTGGCACTAATAAATACGACCTTGAATACAACCACTTCCACAGATGTCAAGCTTGAAGCTCAGGTTCTCATCAGAGGTGACAATGTTTGGCAAAGACACTATCTGGCATAACAGTGCGTCTTAAGAGTGATTATGTCATTACCCTCTGATTGTGGGAGATGAGATGAAAAGAATGTTAGAGAGGGAGGCACAGGGGGCTAATCCTCACCGAGGTGTTCTCTTTCAGGACCCTTTCTATGGGGCTTTGTGAGGGGCTTACACGGCATGCTGCCCCAGTTTTCGGGGCCGCACCGCCCCTATCGGATGTCCCAGACACAGCGGAGTCAGTCTAGGCCTGTGAATGACAGAATCAATGGGCTGGGAACAACATCGCCATAGGTCTTTAAATATCTGTCCACCTAACTTTCCCAGGAGTTACATCATGGCAGTGGGCCTATAAGGGAACCTCTGGGGGAATTAGTGTTTGTGAAGACACCCGGCTCCCTGTGGGACAAGACAGAGGAGTGAAATCCCAATGGGGTGCAATCTTCAGCAGGCTTGAGGGTTGACACAAGGTCATCCTTCATAGCCTCTGCTTTTACAGGGCAAACCAAGTCAAATAAACACCGCCAGGCCACAACCACCTACAATGTGTTCTTAAAGATACAAAGAGACCTCACTGCTTGGTTTCAAGGCGGTGAAAGTTACGGTTAGGATTCCAGTGACTGGCTGCTGGTAGGAGCTTGAAGGCTGGTATATAGGGCAGTGAGAGTTATATGAGAATGCCAACATAATGGGTGGGCTGAAAGCAAAACAAATAGCCTGTTGGAAAACCCTCACAAATATGCAACACCAGCAATAAACCAATAAATAACAGAGTCAAGGGCCAACTGTTGCTCCTGAAAATGGAATTGCACCACTGTAATGCAGTTTTGGTCGAGGAGTACATTTCTAATGAAAACAACGTCGGTCTTCAGTTACAGATGGCTGTTTTTTTCGCACTTGTTGTCATAGTAACAACTCTCTCCGGCTAACACAAACTCTAAATGTTTTATTCTTCAGTTATTGTGTTTATATCTTCCCTCTGCAGTGATGAGACATTTATAAACACCTTATCTCCCTCTGCCTGAGACATAAAACATCATTCGTTCACATGCTTCTGGAAAATTGGTGGCAGGCGCCCGCAGCGCGCGCTAATTGATGCATTGATCAGCCTTTAGATGTCCACATTCCTGGCATACCTCCGGAAGTCATCCATTTAGCGTTTCACACATTTTTGTCCGTCTCACTGTCTCAGGCTTGACCTAGAAGGGCACACCTGTCCTGTCTTAGCTTTTACCTTTGCCACGATGTATCTGCTCTGCATTACTGCCTGTGCTGACAAGAAACCCACACATATCTTACATATCTGCAGGTTGCTCTATTCTTTTCCAACATCATCATAGGGAAATAGCTCATAGATGATATACAATAAAAAATACATATAGAGTTTTAGTCACTACCTTGACGCTGCCACCGACCTCTTCGCTGTTGGAGAGAGTAGCATTGAAGGCCTCTGTGTGTTGTGGTGTGGCCTCCTTTGGCCTCTTTCTCTCCTTCTTGGCATCCACCCCATCCAGAAGGACACACTGAGTCCAAAACACCACCACAGCCACCACGGCCAGAGGCCCAGCCCCACACCACATCTTCACACCGTTCTTCAATCAGTACCAGCAGTCCCTGCAGAAACAACCTGAAATCTTCTGCCTGGAGGACCGGTCTGCGTGATTGGATAGAAGCTGAAGATGCACCACAAAGCTCGCGAATGCAGAAAGTCCCAACAGGGGGAGAGGGAGACCAGAGGAATGCAGCTTCAGGGACTCCCTGTCCAAGAGACTGTCAGACTGACTGCTGCCGCCGTTGCTCCCCTCTTGATGAGCTCTCAGCCAGCGCAACGTTTTGCAGGGGCACTGTTAACTCTAGCCAGAAAGCCAGCAGGCTTACTCAACTATGAAATGTGTCAAGCAGAATGGTCCAAGGGAATGACAGATCGGCGCAGATCTGACAGCAAATAAACCCATTAGTGAGATTTTTCACGCTTTCTGCTCTGTTGGGGGGTGAGGTGTAGAGGAGGAAGAGGAGGAGGTGGAAGAGGAGGAGGAGAGGGGGGTACAGGGGGCAAAAGAAGAGGCAGAGAGGAGGGGCGTCCCAAAGCTGAGGGTGGGCTAGAGATGGATGGCAATATTCCCTTTTTTCCCCCCACTCTCTCTCTCTCTCTCTCCTGCTGTTTCTCACACTGGGCAGTGGATCCAGTCTCCAGCAAAGTTGTGTTGTGGCTGGAAAAGCTGCAAGATCCACAAAAGTTGGGCTTTCATCAAGAGATGGAGCTCAGTGTTTCTGTCGCACCGGCGGGGATGCAGCCCAGCAGGAGATGGATGAGGTCCAGATTTGATCTTTGTCGTCTCCTTGAAGTATAAACTGGATCCTCAGCCGCTATCACACGCACACACACACACACGCAGGTAGCGGCGTTCTCTTCTCCGTCTCGTCTTGACACAACTCAGGTGCTCCCCGCTAACTTCCCAACAAATCACCAAGTCCAAGACAAGACCACGTGCAGGTTTCACGTCAGAGAGCAGCGACTTGTCGCGTGGTGTAGGTCTCTTTCTGTCTGCTCCGTTGCCGTCCCTCTGCTCTCAGTTGCTCTTTTGCTCTGACTGAGCTTACAGGAGGACTCACAGTGGAGTTTTATCATCACCCTTTCTCCCTCCCGCTTCTCTTTCTCCCCCTCTCCCACTCCCTCTCCCTGTCTCTCTCCCTCTCTCTCTTGCTGTTTCTCCTCTCCCTTGCCTCTGTTGGCAACCTCGCTGGCTTATTCAGCTCTGTTTTATCTCATAGATGAAATGCTCGAGCTTGAAGAGGTTCTTTGGCAAGACAAGTTGTGTGTGAGTGATGTGTATAAAGTTGTGTATCTGTCTGAGAGTGTCTGTCATTTTGGCTCAATATTAGCCTTCTCTTCCAAAGCCCTGTGTTTAGATTGAAGGAAGACATAGAAATGCTCTTTTTTATGACCTTAAGGCATTATCCTGTGTAATCTGCTGCTTGAAAACCTGCCAAAGAATCCTGACGGAGTAAAGTAAGGTTGTTTGTTTTATTCTGTGTTGATATTCTGGATGCTCTATTAGAAAAAAAAAATGAAGTAGGCTGATACTTATATTTGGTGCAAATTGTAGGTTTCAATAAATAGCACATGAACAAATTGTTGGTCTGGGTATTCCTGCAATTCAGCCCTCTCATACTCTCATTAGGATAAATAGCGTGTTATCTCATGAGTGTCTACAACTTCACAACTTACATTTATAGACTGCTTAACTCCTCCACTTGAAGTTACTGCGTATTTTTAACCTTTAACACAGTGCCACCCAGAGGCAGCAGCCTGATGTACAAAGAGACTCACCAGTTCCCTCTGCAGTATGGCTTCATACTGGTGCCACCCCGCTTCCTGAATCCACTGGGACGTCTGTATGACAACGCAGCAGAGTCAAGCTCACCAGAGAAACGGAACGAAACCGGATGTTGGGTAATTTTGCCTGAAAAATAAAATAAAATGAAGTTTAATTAGTGTTAAAATAAAAAAAGTAAAAAAATCTCATGTATGATTTTATAGCACATATGTGTGTTTTCTGCATTATGCCCTAGTTTATCCCTAGTTATAATTTTTCAACCATGTATTACTTTAATTACTTTTAGCTTACTATTTAGAGCACTTATTCATTACCTTTAACACTAATCCATCACTTTTAGTCTACTTCTCTATTTAGAAAACATATTAGGTGTTGCAGCCATTTATCCATTACTTTTAGCCAACATTTTAGACCACTTATTCATTACCTTTAGCAATTAGTCATGACTTTGAGTATACTTTACTTTTAAGTAAACCAGTAATCCATTACTTTAGCTATCTACTTAAACCATCATTTTAGCATTATTAAAGTATTTATTTACTATATATCCATTTTATTACTTTTAGCAAACACACCTTAAATATAGTACTAGAGTAAATACAGGTGTTATTTAATTATTATCATTAGAAACACCTGCCGTGCCGTTTCATGTGAGAATGGCTGCTGTAAAGAAAAGGTCTATTGCTTCTAGTTGTATTTTATATTGCAACACTTGTTCATGTGCTGCAATACACTTAAATATGTATGAAAAGCAAAAAATAAATAAAAATAAAAATACGACTTTTATTGTGAAAGAACTGGCCGGAAGCAGATTCTTGGCAGAAGCCGCCGTAGCAAGGTTAGCAGCTAGCCAGCAGCAACCAGTCCAACTGACAGCTTGGGTGAATTAACGCTACCGGGAGCATCGAGCGAGTGTTTCCCGGCCGAGCCGCGTTTCATCAGCGGTATTTTAAGACTGAGCCGTCCCACATTCTCGAGTGGGAGTGTTGTGGAGGAGCCACGTGTACAGGAAGGAACTGGAGTCTGACAGCTTGTCCTGACTGGAAGCTCCGTCCGCAGGTCAGTATGACCAGGAAGACCAGCTAACACCAGCAGCCAGCTAGCCGTCTCTCATTACCGAAGTCGTGTGAACTTCCCCCGCGGTGTCGTTTTCGGTCGTCGTGCTTCACAGGTTGGTCGCTCTCTCCTTTACGTTGCTTTTATCTAACCTGGGCCAGCTTCAGCTAACCTGGAATATAATGTGTTGTTATTAGCCTGCTCGTGTTAGCCACTTAGCTGCGGTGTAAAATAATTCCAGTGACGTGACGAGGCTAAAATTCACGAGCTTTAACCGTTAGTGACGTAAAGAAAGCGTTTAGTTGCAGTTTGACACCGTAGCTCCGTGTAAGTAAATAACAATAAAAACTGATAAACATGAGTAAATAACGATGTTGTCGTTGTATTAAGTAGCGTTAAGAATACTACACACCTGAGGTGCGTTCACGTCTGTTCATTTGTGATATTAAAATAGCCAGTGAACCAACTCCAAGGTTGGATTTACTTTTATTTATTGTTCGTGTGGTTCTACGTTATTTATTTGTGCGTTTTAAAGGCTTTGGTTCGATCTATAATTTGTAGGTGTTAAAATATTCCCCCCTTCTTGAGTAGTGGTGTTGACATGAACGGGATTTTCCTGTGGGTGTGTTACATTCATGGAAAATCCCACTGGACCTAAACGCAGCTCAAGGCAGCTTTATAAAACTATAAAAGTGATGCTGTGAATCATTATCTGGTCTAAGCTTATCTTAGTTTATAGCTCACTTAACTAATCCTTTTCTTCTACCCGTCTCAAGGCAATCACCATCATGGCTGTTTGGAGAAAATTGGCTGCACCCCTGCTTCTCTGTGTCCTCCTCCAGACCATCAATGTGCACACAAGACCGGCCAACATGTCGGCCTCTAAGGAGAAATCACCGCCCACCAAAGACGAGAACGAGATTCTCCCCCCGGACCACCTGAACGGGGTGAAGATGGAGATGGACGGCCACCTCAACAAGGACTTCCATCAGGAGGTTTTCCTGGGCAAAGAGATCGAGGAGTTCGAAGAGGACTCAGAGCCGAGGAGGAACAGGAAGAAGCTCATCGAGATATTTACCAAGTAAGTTCATTGTGTTAAACTGAGTCAGGAGTTACGGCATTCCTGAGCTGCATTCTTGAACTCGGCTGCTGGTCAGGTTTTTTGGAAGATGGTGCAGAACTGTAAATGACAACTTTACCCATTCTCACTATCATGAGAGCTTAGACATGCTTTGGGTGTGTCCCAACAGCATGGCTAATTTGTATTTGTAAGTACTTTAAGCCAACTTTCACTTTCAAAATATGTGAGAGGACCTGTTTTGCTGCCTAGGCAAATATTTCTCTGCACAGAAGCGGAGAAAGTGTTCAGATTCTTCTCTTGCGTAAAAATAGTACCATGGCTGACGGCCACACCGCTCTGAATGCAACCGATCTCGTCTGATCTTGGAAGCTAAGCAGGGTCAGACTACACTGAAAATAAATAACAGTACAAAAGGAGTGTCAGTAAAAAGTACAGAAAGCATCAAAAGTACTCTAGTCTTCCAACCAGTTTTACACCACATATTTCATACACACAGTTTTTGGATGCTAACCATTCATAGTCAGTTTGCGGTTCAGCATCTTGCTCAAAGACAACGTCCACATGCAGACTGGAGGAGCCGGGGCTCAAACCTCCCACCAATCTCTGCCTCATGAGCTAATCTAATGATTTACGATTATATAGTACATTATTACATTATTACTCACGCATTCATGTTTAAGCATGTTTTCCCTTGTAGTGGTGAAGCTTATTTTGGACTTTGGATTTCATACAGGGCAGCAGCTAATGATTCTTTTCATTAAGGATCCATCTGTTACTTAGTTTCTTGATTAGTCCATTTATTCTGTATTATGAGAGTCTGACGTCGGTGGGATGCTCTCTCCAGCTTGCGAGGGAGTTGCTGTCCCAAGCGAAGGAGTCTGGTTCACGAGTGATGGGGAAACAGGAGTGTCGGTGTGGTGTGGCGTCTGCGGCTGTACTCGACCTTTGTGGGGAAGAGGGAGCTGAGACAGAAGGCCAAGCTCTTGATTTTCCAGTCCATCCATGTTCCAACCTTCACCTATGATGAGCTTTGAGTAGTTGAGTAGTGACTGAAACAATGAGAACGTGGATACAAGCTCCGTCAGGTGGCCTTAGAGACAGGGTTAGGTACTTGGTTACATCCCTTCAGTGTGCATAGTATACAGTTACAAGGTGCTGTGCCATTGTTAAAGCAGAGAATAATGACAGGGGGAAGGCAGCTGCACATTTAGAAGCTAATCCCTCTTCCTGACTTGATAAATGTCCTTTTTTGGGAGGAAAAATGCTCCACAAATCCTCACTACTCCTCCCTCACTTTACCTTAAATGGTAAAGAGATGTCGGTGTTAAAGGTGTAAGCTTGGCAGGTTTAAACACAAAACACCACACTGGACACAAGCCAGACAGATAATGTATCATATGGGTCGTTGAAGCTGGCAGTATATAATTAGCAGTTTAATGGAGCAGTGACCGTGTTAATGTTCAATAACTCAAGCTGAATTGCGACTCATGTCTCCCCCTCGCAGAGTTGATTACAACAAGGACAAGAGTGTGAGCGCCAAGGAGATGCAGCGTTGGATCATGGTGAAGACGGAGGAGCACTTCCAGGAGGCCATGGTGGAGAACAAGAACAGTTTCCGTGCCGTAGACCCAGACGGTGACGGTGAGAGAGCACGCGGAAAATCTCACCCACTTATGTCTGTTGTCCTGTCAGGCTTGTGGCCTATGGGCATCTCACAGCACCTAAACTAACAATTCATGCTTTGTCCATAGGGCATGTGACGTGGGATGAATACAGAGTTAAATTTCTGGCCAGCAAAGGTTTCAATGAAAAGGAAATGGCTGAGAAAATAAAGAATAATGAAGATCTGAAACTGGATGAGGAAAGTAAGTATACAACTTTATGTTATATTCATTTCAAGAATATGCCAGACATCTGTTTGGGTAACAATATAACGGAGCCAAATTCTCTTTATCATCGCAGCTCAGGAGGTTTTGGAAAGCCTGAAGGACCGCTGGTTTCAGGCCGACACCCCTCCAGCAGACCAGGTGCTGAATGAGCAGGAGTTCCTGTCTTTCCTTCACCCGGAGCACAGCAGGGGCATGCTCAAGTACATGGTCAAGGAGATTGTGCGCGACTTAGGTACATTCTACTTCCTCACCCAACAAATCACAAGCTTCAAGCTGCCGTAAGACAACACTGACACGGCAATCTTCTAGGCAAACAGAAGCTTATTTACACGTCCAACAGATACACAGCAACATGATCAGATTGATGTACTAGATTTGTAATAAATGCAAGTCCAATATTGACTCAGCTGCCACTATGTTCACCTTATCTTTGCTAACCTTGTCTGTGAATCATGTTGCTGCTGGACATAATACTGATGAGAGTGAACAAAGGCTGTGTTGCATCTTTAAACATCAGAGTGTTCTGCTCTTCACCTCATGTAGGTGACCTGGTTTGGTGTCAGTTTGGCTGAGCCAGTATTGGACAGCTTATTTGGTTACGTAAACAACTTTCTTCTGGCCTGGGTTTTAGGTCACACAGTAGCCACAAACTCGCTCTGCACAGTGTTATTGCTACATGTTGGCGTCTTGCCCCAGATGGTGGAATTTAAAGTAGCTGGAAGTTACATCATGCCCTAGGGCTGCAAATAAATCATTTTCATTGGCGTTTAATCGAAGAAGACCGACTCTGATACTAGCTCAAGGTTGTGTCTTTAAACATGGTCATTATGGGGCCTTGAAAGTTTGGAATTTTGACAATTAAAAGTGCTTGAATTTTTATATTTGCGCAAGAGTAGAAGTGAAAGTTCTCCTGATTACATAACACATTACTAATATTATTATAAGTAGGCTTGGTTTCACACATATCAAGGGTAACGGTAATTAACCTTGATATGTGTCTCAAACTGTGTCCAAACTCCTTGAATTTGATGCCTAAGAGGGCCTGGAAACGCTGTTTTAAATAGCTTGTTTTGTCTAAAGCTGTAAAAAGTTTACCACTGTTTTTACGACACGTCACATTTTAGAAGCAGGAACAAGGAAGTTGTTTTCCTTCATTACAGCGGGTGTGCCGTGTGTTTATCATAAATGATGTCCATGTTGAACAAAGCTTAAAAAGATGAATGCACCAGATACAGGGTAAATGACATGTTCATTGTGCTCTGCTTGTAGACCAGGACGGCGATAAGAAGCTGACGCTGTCAGAGTTCATCTCTCTGCCTGTGGGCACCGTGGAGAACCAGCAGGCTCAGGACATCGACGACGACTGGGTCAGAGAGAGGAAGAAGGAGTTTGAGGAAGTCATTGATGCAAACCATGATGGCATCATAACCATGGAGGAACTAGAGGTAAGAAGTCTGAGAAGTCTTGTTTGTTTCATAAAACACTGTCATTTATTTTCGGCCGTGCCGTCAACTCTCTTCTCCTCGTTCGTCTCCTGCAGGAGTACATGGACCCGATGAACGAGCACAACGCTCTGAACGAGGCCAGGCAGATGATCGCCGTCGCAGATGAAAACCAGAATCATAGTTTGGAGCTGGATGAGATTCTCAAGTATAGCGAATACTTCACGGGCAGCAAGCTCATGGATTACGCCAGAAATGTTCACGAGGAGTTCTGAAGACACATGCATCCGTCCCCCTTCTCATCCTACATCTGCTTCAGGGACAAGCCTAAAGGGGGGGCGGGCACCTAACGATAGGATGACCTAGTGTGCAGTTCTGTGTTTAAAAGCCTCGACAGGCTCGTTCATTGCTGACTAAAATGAATAAATCCCTCCTTCAGCCCTGGACTGTCTGCCAGCCATCAAAGTCTGCCTTCTGTGTGCCATTGGACTTTCTTGACTTCTAAATGTCAGGCTTTTTTTTCCATGAACGAGGCACCACAACAACAACAACTCCAAAATTTCTGTGTTGTGAAATGTGTGTATATGAGGAATTTTAACCCTGGCTAGATTTTCTGTTTGCGGTGCAGCGGTGAGAGAGACTGCACGACTAGGCGAGCTATTTGTTCTGCAGGATTCGTTGTTTTTAGCTGTATACTATGTAAATATTCACTGTCGTGTACCAGTGCGCCTCTGTGAGAGAGAAAAGCCGAGAAAATAAATATAATGCTGCTGAAAGGAACCACCCTTACAGAGATATCATATCATTAGAAGAAGACTCACTAAATACCACTCCATTTCCCAGAAGTCAGATGGTCATCCTGTCAGTAGCAGTGTACAATTCCACTAGTTTCCATAATAGATCATGTCCGTCCTCAAACAGGGTATTGATTTTGTAAAAAAAATAGACTTTTAAGAAGCTGTTCCAGTAAAGTGCAGTAATACTGCTTAGCAGAGACTTTCACTGATGATTTATCATCAGACAAAATGTAGACACAGATTAATGTGAGAGTGACGAGCCTTTGTCAGCAGACGTTTTGACTGATTGGAGGAGAAGCACAGGTGTCACCGCTGAAGTTAACAACATTAACATAATTAGTGTCTCCTGTGTGTGTGTGTCGCGTCTGCTTTGTTTGGTCTTGACTGAAGGTGATTGATCCTCTTTAAGAAGTGAAAGCAGATTAATCTGAATCAGCTGCATCTTTGAACATCACACAGGTTTGTACTTCTGTTTACTGCTCGTAGTAGGAGGCTGCTCTCACACTCTTTGTGTTACCTGTTTAACTTTGAATGCTCTTTGTTAATCTGTACAACTTCACCTGTACCTTGTTTCAAATGCATGAACAAGTAATGGAATTACATTCCTCTATTTTCTTTGAGGGTTTTTGTTTTTTCAATGACCTGTGACGTGTTCGGGTTCTTCTACAGGCTTCTCTGTCCTCGGTCCTGTTTGGGTTGTAAGATAAGATTTATGAAAGCAGAATGTGACACAGCTTTATGAAAAGTGTATTGCAGATATACTGGTAAACAATAAATATTTCTTATTAAATAGCTCCTGGATTTTTTTTTCTTTGGTAATTTTGGGGCTGCAAC
Source organism: Nibea coibor (assembly GCA_023373845.1). NCBI lineage: Eukaryota > Metazoa > Chordata > Actinopteri > Sciaenidae > Nibea > Nibea coibor. Next base: position 23,008,791 of record CM041717.1, on the reverse strand, counting down.
TAATGTTTGCATTGACTACCTATCAGCAAAATGTCTAGTGAGAAATACGGATTTAAAAACAAAGTGCTAACTATTTGAAAGAGACATACTGTGCTATAAATATGCACAGCTACCTCCCTCTACTGGATGAAACTTGGTTACTGCAGATGAATTTTACTGTTGATTGTCTTTGGAGGCAGCTTTCATCACCAACCAACCTTCCTCCACGTCTGTATTCCTGCTTCCTGTGACTTGGAAAAAGATCCATCGATTCCGATCGATTCTGTTTTGAGCAGATTTTATTGCGTATATACGGTTTAAGGTTCATTGTGTGTTCTATGTAATGTAGCACTTCACAACACAGCAGGATTTTAAGAACAACCATCATTTCACCAAAACCAATGATTTGTTTAGAAGCGGTTACATACTGAACATCAATTTATATTTTTATAAATCATCTTCGTCAGATTTGATTATTCACAATTGAAAAAACGCGTCACTGTGAATTTAACAGTTGCACTCTAAATGGCTTTGATTTTTTTTTTTTCTCTTTACATGATAGTGTGAAAAACTCCAATCAGATTTTATGTGCACGCTTTACTTCACAGACATCACTTCACAAGACAAGAGCTTTTACATTTTCCCCAATATCTTAATTAATGTTTGTCATACAAATCAAACGCGACATTAATAATCCTCCTGCGAGCGACGCTGAAACTCAGCGAGGCTGCGCTTTACGAACCTGTCCTGAATGCTACTCCATGTCAGACACATGCAACCTTAAGGTTAAGTCTAAAACCGTAAAAAAAACACGACAGTCCCGGTGCCACACCCTACTCTACGCTGAAACACACCGCATCATTCAACGCGCTAAACAGGAAATATAATCAAGTCGATGTACTAAAACTGAACGTTTGAAGAACACAGTGACACATCATTGTACAGTACATAGCCTACTTTCTTCATTGTTTTCATAATACAGATAAATCACACACGTGACATTCATAAATGAAACACACAACGTATTCAGTTAACTTATCACGACGTGCCAACGTACTGAAGTTTAAAGTAAAAGACATTGTGTGTGTGTGTATATAAATGCAAGTTGCAAACAATTATTTGATGATTCTGACAATAATATCACTAATAATAATAATTCAGAGCAGCAAGTTTCAGTTTCTCCTCACACGATCTCAAATTAATTAAATGAAAAATGTCTTAACACGCTAAAAAATCAAAACACTGCAGTCTGTAAGCAGAATCTTCAGCTGTTTGGTCCCTTAAATTTAGGGACCGTATAAAAAGGGCTACAGTTCCTGCTCGTTTAAGGGCGCTGACGTCAACGTTGCGTGAAAGTCAACACTTTAACCTCGTACTTATTGTGCCATGTCAGCAAATCTCACCACCGCTCACGTACTTCCAGACTGCACTGTTCGTCTCTGTTAACATGCTGTACGCAACACAAAGAAAGTAGATTTAAAAGAACTGACCATGATTAAAGTATAAATACATTCTGATTATTTGATCCGAAATAATCAGAGAAATAAGGAAATAAAAGTCGAGTTAAACAAGTCTAATCACAGTCACCTGTGACGAGCTTGTGCTCCTCTCTAGTCTCGGTCTCCATTTGGTCTTCATGCTTCAGTCTCAATCAGCCATCAGTCTTTACAGGTAGGGATACTGGTTGAGTTTTCGCTGGTAGTTAGCACTGGCGTGGTGGAAAGGCTGCCCTCCCAGCTGCTGCTGCTGCTGCTGCTGGTTGCCGTACTGTCCCGGGGCAGACCCTCCTAAAGCCAGGCTGCCATTCTTCTGGAGCAGCGCCAGGGAGGAGTAAGCTCCGCTCGCCCTGCCGTGGCGGGACGAGCCGCCTTGCATCTGGTCCACAGCTTGGGACACAGAGGCGAGGGCGGCAGACGCCGGGTAGGCGTACAGGTTTGGGGTCGAGCTGAAGAGGGTGTTGTAAGATGAGTGGGAGGAGACGGGAGGAGGGTATGTGATCTGTCGCCTCAGGGAACTGGTGCTTCCCGTTTGGTCGTTGGATGATGACATTACGGACTGCTGTACCTGAAACAACACAGAAGGTTGAGCATCACGCTGAATCCAACAGAACCCAGCATCTTTATGTGTTCGCAAACATCAGCTGCATTCAGACGCTGTTACCTGACTCAGGTTAAGAGGCTGAGATCTGCTGGATGCAGCCCGTTGATGGCGCTCAGTGTTGGAGTCTCCCGCCCGACTGGACTGCTGAGCTGACCCCTTCTTGGACTTTCCAGAGCCACTTGTAGCTTGTTCTACTGGAACCAGACACACTGTCAGAACTAAGAAGCTTAGATTACAATAAAGTGAAGAGAGTAAAGCATGGTTGGATAGAATGAAGGACCTGGAGCAGCTGGGGCTTTGTGTGTTGTGCTCTCCCCTGGCTGGCTCTTCACAGAGGGCGTGATGATGGCCAGAGACTTGGCGGGCTGGGTGGTGGTCTTGGGGCTCAGGGGGCTGCTGGTGGAGGAGTCGGAGTCATGGGAGTCGTGTACCGTCACGCAGCTGATCACGTTTGTCCTCTGGCTTGTTCCAGAGCTGCACGAGAAGAGAAGGAAAAATGAGCAAAAATCAAAAAGGCCCTTCAAACCCCACAGACAGGAAGTGAGCTCACCAGGCGGCGGGGAACTTCCTGTCATCCTCGTCTTCCGAGTCGCTGTGGATGGTGATGATGCTGACGGCGGGGCTAGGCGTGTCAGAGATGACGATGGGCTGAGACTGGTCACCGGCAAAACTTGAGGTGTTGTGGACCACAGTGGAGGCCGAATGCACTGAAGATACAGGCCTGCGGGGACAAAGAGCTCGATCACTGCCTTCCATTTATGCTGCATTTCATTTACAGCTTGTACTGCTTCAGTTCTTTGTCTTATCTGACAGGATACCTGGCTCTGCTCTCTGCGTGTCGAAGCTTCGACCTCTTGCCCTGTTGGGCTCTTGAGTGAGCTGCCCCTGAGTTGTGGCTTTGGGAGGCAGCGTGACGGCCAGCGCCAGCGTCCTGCTGGCTGCCGCCATCGTACTGGCTTCCATGACGACCCCTGTGAAGAGGAAGAACACATTTGACTTGCTTATATTAAACCTCATCGCTTCTATATGACTGATTTGACACATTTCAGTCCCAGTTAAACTCACCTCCAGCCAGAAGCTGGTTGACTGTCGGAGACGGAGGCGCCCATGGGTGAGTCGGGCACTACGGCCTGGCCGGGATTGTGAATGGCCATGCCTGGCATCTGCTGCCATGTGGAAGGGATGAGGATCTGTTGTGTGCCTGCTGGCCAGCCCTGCTGCATGCACACACACACACACACACACACACACACACACACACACACACACACACACACACACATATAAACACATTTAATGCACTCAGTCCAGTTTCATAAACTAAAAGAGAAAATGTCGACCACAACAGGACAGAAGTCAGTTATTAAAAAGCATGATGAGCACATGCAGTTTGTCGTCAAACAAACATTCCCATCCCTGTCCACACACACACACACACACACACAGCTGAACAAACTCAAGAGATGCCGCCGCATGGGCACCATCTGCACCTTGTTTCCAGACTGATCCCTGCGCAGAGAGCGCTGCATTTGTTACTGCTCAGGAGGAAATGTGATTTAAGAAGCAGTAAGCCAAAAAACAAACGTTTCACTCAGGTTCTGACGCCGAGCATGCACGTCACACAGTCCCCATGCTGCGAGACAACAGAGAGGGTCCAGAAACATGACAGCCTGCCTGAAGGTGGCAGGAATGTGTTAGTCTGAGATAAGGAAGGAAATAAACACAGGCGTCAATGCTGCTCTCACTGACAATGGTTACATCTACCACTGGGAGGCGCAACAGTCACATATGGTACATGGAGGTGTGACAATCTCGAGCCAATCTTGAACAGATGACTTCACTTCTGTGAATTTCTATGAACTTCAGTGAATGACTTTGGATATTTGGATGGATACTGGTAACCATGCTAACACTGTGCACCAAGCTTCACATATTCTTCTTAACTCTTTGAGAACCTGCATGAAAACTAGTTCTTCCAACACTGAGGAGGGGAAAACGGAGGACACAATAAGCCAGATGTATAAATTCCCCACACGTGAACTGGTATTCCTAAAAGAAAAATATAGTATGCATGAAGTTTACTTGATGCATGAAGCTGCAAGTGGAAGCACAAACAGACTGAACATGCATCAAATGCTCTGCTGCACACCGCTGACATACATGTGCAAGGAAGGAAGTAGGAAGAAAGGAAGAGATTTCAACCCAGGTGGCAGTTCAGGTTGTAGTGATGGTGTTTTACCAGCATGGAGGCATTCTGATCCAGTAAGCCGCCAAGGCTTTTACCCAACTGACAGGCAACTGGCAGTCGGAGCGAGTCTAAACGTGGCATTCCCGCCACTGAGGCGTACAGGCTGCTTATCAGCAGAGGGTTGAGGGAGGCCTGGGAGGAGGTGTGAGGGTGAAAGGAGTGGAGGCGTTAAGACATCCAAACAGACTTTGGAACATACCTGCTTCATTTTTTTTACTGAATCCTAAAGGAGAGAAAGTCCTTGCTTTGGATCGAGGCTTTTCAGTTAGTGACCACAGCAGGACAAGAACACTGAGTGCTTAAGGGAGAGAGTGGAGGGTGTTGCACAGGGTCCTACCTGTGCCAACATGCTGGGCTGGATGTGAAGAGACTGGGACGACTGGTTCTGAGGGACTAAAGGTACTGAGTTGTCCATCCTTACTGGGTAACCAGAGGGTTTATTGGATGTTTGAAGACCTGTAAGTAACACGGAGCCAGAGTTAGCGGCACGAGAGCAAAACGCAGATGAGAAATTTCTTTTTCACTGAAGCAGCATGACACTAACATCTTCCCTTCTCACCCTGGATGGTGGGGGGACAAACTATGAGTGTTTGCTGGAAGGGTTCGGTCTGGGTGCAGAGCTGGGTGGGTCTGGTCTGCAGGGGAACACCCTGCTGGGTCAGACCCGGGATATTTATGGTGGCTTGCTGGTAGAGGCCAGGCTGGTAGTTCAGCAATGGGACGTTACTGCTGAGGGACAGAGACTGGCCTCCCGTAGAGGCCATCTGCAAGACACAGCATGAAGAAACGTCAAGTCAAGAGGCTTCGACTAACAAAGGATGTATGTGTAGGAACTGTCTGTACAAACTAGGAAACAGGTGTCAGCACACACAACGAGAATCTCATCCGTCTGCATGAGGCTCATTTACATACATTACATTACACATGCACAAGTCTCATTCTGTGCGTTCCTGCGTAGTTAATATAAGAGGCCACTGAACCATCACTTGACTCAGAGACTGATAGATAACCTGCAACACGTGAAAACTGGATGAACAGGAAGATTGTTATGAAGAACAAAAGGACCCTGCGGCGGACCAGAGAGGATGTTCTCACCTGATTGTGCTGGTTTAGTTGGCTACTGAAGGTGACGGTGAGGTTGGTGGCTGCACTTGGGGTGTTGTTGCTGGCAAACATGTTTTTTCCATTCTCGAAGGCGCTGCATCTGCGTTTGCATATGTCCATGTTCTGGAAGCAGGACTTCACGCTATGAAACAAAAAGGAACAGGAACACAGATGAGATCCTGAAGCTTCAGTGTTAAACAATTACTAATCGGAGCATCAGCACCGTCCTGGACGTCCTGTCTTACTGTGAGCTGTGAGGGAAGTGCAGCAGGTGTGTCATGGTAACAAAGGGGTGGTTCAGAGTCTTCATGGGCGTTATCCGTTTGTCCGCGTCTAGTGTCAGCATCTTCTTCAGCAGGTCTATGAACTCCCGTCTGTCTGCCTTCTCTGCCAAGATGTCCGTCCCCTCCAGGTTTGTCATATTCACCTGCAGGCGGACACGAAGTCGGGGTTACGCCCAAAGAGCTGTGCATACAGCTGGAGGAGGAGGGGACATAACCAAAATAACCAGTTCCAGTAACAATATTAGGAGATCCTCACCTGCATCATATCATCCAGACAGTTGAAGATGTATTTTCGTGCCTCCTTTGACTTGATGCCCATCTCTGCTTCGTGCTCTGCAGGCGTCTGCAGAAAAATAACCAGCACAGGACCTCAGTGCGTGTGCGCGGTATGTTTGCTTTATGATATAATGTCTGCAAGTGTTTGTATGTGCTCTGTGGAGTCACTCACTTTGAGTCTCCAGAGGGGGTAGCTCGAGTCGGGGCCTCTGTTGAAAAAGCGGCTGGTCTTGGTTCCTGCGCTCAGCAGGTACTCTGCTGGAAGGCCCTGCGTCTGTGAGATGTAACGAATCTGAGAGAGATGAAAAAGTCAGTTACAAGCGTAAGACAAATATGAACCCTGTCAGTTTATACAGTTCATGCCTGGGGGATGAATATGTCAGCCTCTAAACGGAGGTTATGTTAGTTTACACATTAGATTCACGTGAAAACATGTGAACCTGATATGCAAGTATCAAACATCTCATGTCTGACAAACTGCCAGTAACAGTAAAAACAGTTGTACACAGTCAAAGAGAAAATACTCAAATGCTGTTTCCCCAAAATTAAGAAAGAAAATTAATGATGACGATACTTGAAACAGTACATGAGAGTACTGCAGATCACCTGATCATACTCTGAGGCACCCGGATACAGAGGCCATCCCAGGAACAGCTCAGCAATGACGCATCCCAAAGACCACATGTCGATCGCTTCACAGAACGGAAGGCCCAGAATGATCTCCGGAGCTCTGCACGCACATCAAAGTTTACAGTACATATTACAAACACAGTGAAGTGATCAGGACGTACTGTACAGTCCAGGCTAACACCCTCACCTGTAGTAGCGAGACTGCAGGTAGGTGGAGCAAACCGCTTTGGACACGTGGCTGGCCGAGCCGAAATCGATGACCTTCACTCTGTACGGCTGCCTCAAAGGGTCCACTAACATAATGTTCTCAGGCTTCAGGTCGGCGTGGATCAGCCCCAAGCTTTTCAGCTTCATCAGCGCCGTGGCGACCTGCTGCAGAATAGGCCGGATACATTTGAGCAGCAGAGGGCTGAACTTGCTGTGCTTCAGGAAGTCGTAAAGGTTCTGCTCCAGCATCTCGAACACAAGGCACGTGTGGTTCTTGTGCTGGAAACACTCGTATGAGCGGACAAAGTTGAACTCGTCGGCGTTCTCTGTGCTCAGCCTGCTCAGGATGCTCACCTATGGGGAGAAAACATCAGTAAGCCCCCTTTTAGCCCCTTTGAGCTTTAAAATAAGAACAGCCTTTTGTCTATTCGCACTCATACTCATTCATACTCACTTCAATTTGACCTTGCCGAGCGTAAGAAGGATGATTCTTCAAAATTTTAATCGCCACTATCTCATTTGTGCCCCTCTTCCAGCATTTTGCCACCTGGCCGAAGGTGCCGCGTCCCAGGAACTCGAGCACCTCGTAGCTGTTGGACATGGAGCACAGAATCTCGTGCTGGACCAGCTGGTAGTCGCCCTCGCTGTGGGAGTTGCTGCTCTTTGTGGTTGAAGTGGAATGTGCTATGGACTGAGCCGTGGTGGTGCCCCCTCCACCACCGGTGCGGTTTGAGACCACGGGGGCCGAGAGCTCCTCCAGGATCTGGACGCTGTCGCTGCTGTCCACCTCCTCGCTCTTCCGCTTCAAGCTGTACTGCTTGAGGTAGAGGTCGCACGGCTGGGAGGAGGACTCTGCATCCTTGACGCGACGGCTGGAGGAGGACGACGACGAAGAGGAGGAGGGAGGTCCGCGAAGGCTGCCTGTGCTGTCTGCCGCCCGCACCACCGTCTGCTCCCGGGAGCCGGCCGTCGGCGGGTGCACCTGGTTGGAGTTGTACACTGGGTTGAAGTTGGAGCCAGAGGTGGAGGGTGCAGCTCCCTGGGTGGGGCTCTGCTGGTAGTAACCATTGTCTCCCAGCTGGTTGGACACATCCCAGGCAGGGTTCTCTACTTTGAGCCTCTTTGAACGAGAGTAGGCACTGGAGGACACAGAGGGAGAGGAGAACACCTGGAGCTGCGACGCCATGTCTGTGGACGACATTGAAACAACCATCAGAAGGACGTTTAAACGCCTCTGAGACAAGACACAGAGATAAAAATCATTTACTGACGATGATGCAGAGAAGATATGAAACAGACCTGCAATGATAAGTTATAAATTAGTCTCTTAGTTTCTTGATTGTTTTGTGTTTGATGGTTGTCTATTACCAGGTCATAATTTCTAGTTTTCATCAGTTCCAGGGTTGGGAATCTTTGGCCCTGCTCGGTTTTCCTCAGATAATATTAGTGTCTCTAAAACACAGCAGTATACTGGATGTATGCACATGCTACGTGCATGAACGAGACTTCATAACAGGTTAATATTGAACCAAAAAAACAGGAAATGCAAAACTTATTTTAACTTAAATTCCAGCGATCTCACTGTGAATTTTTGTCGTAGTATTTTGATACATATTATACACTTTTAAAGCAGTTTAATGGAGATTCCTCAACATACCACTAGGGTGAGGTTGCGTAGCATCTGTATACTGTAGTTTGAACCGGTGCTCTCAACGAGTGTCTAAAACAAATTAGTGGGATAGTGGATTAATGATATAATGTAATGACGTAGAACGGTGTGGCTCACTGATGTGTTTTAAATATCAATAATGAAGGCACCCTGTCATCGCCTGATTTGTCCGACCAACAGTCCAAAATCAAAGATATTCAGTTTATAATCATATAAAAGACAGAAACACAGAAAATCTGCTGGAGCCAGCTTTTCACCTACAGAATCTAAAATATATATACAATTCGTGCCCAGTCTACCTGCTATGCCGCACCTAGCTCACAGGGTGGGTCAGGGGTTTTTGGGGTTTGGCCCCCTGCACCTTCAAGTGTCTACGCACGCCACTGCAGGTAAAGGTAGCTGCTGTGTGACGTCCCTAAAGCTTCACCTGTCCATCAGTGGCATACCTGTATTAGATGAATGCACACACACGTCGCCGATCTGACATTTAAGGCCTCATCATCATCTCCCCTCCTCTCTCCGGGCTCTGTGCGCTGCTGCAGCTGGAGCTGCTGCAGCTGATCAGCTGAGCTGCTAGCCGCCGCCGCCGCCGCCTGCTGGAGCTCTGCAGCAGGGTGGATGTGAAGCTACAGCTAACAGCTAACTGCGAGTCATACCTGACTCTGAATCCGGAGTCACATCGCGCGTCAGGCGAGCCGAGCGTGCACGATGTCCGCGGAGGTGTCGCACGGCATCATAGTGAGCGCTGTCGCCCCAGACGGAGCTCCATCATCGCGGACTGTCTGCTCGCCGTACTTCCTCCCGTGACGACGTAGACGCCGGGGAGAGACGTGACGGACGTCAACGGGAGCAGCCATGGAGCCAAAGATCGTCTATGTTGGACTCTGTTCCACTCTTTGACTGCATTTAAAGAGGTATCACTCGTTAGTTAAACACCGGACCTGAAGATGAATCAGTAACCAGCAGCGGAGGAATGTAACGAAGTACATTTACTCAAGTACTACTATAACTACTAGACTATTCTGTTTAATGCTACTTTACACTGTTACTTACTTTAGATTTTAAATTAAAAACTTGATGACGAGCTTATGAAATGAAACATATGATTCATGACATTTTAAATTCATGGTAGAATATATATTATAAATTCATGCAAGTTATTAGTTAAAGTTTCTTTGATGCTTAAACACATGAAACATTGCACAGAAACAATAAACATTACAGAAAAGAGGAAAACATGAATATACACTCAAAGAAATGCAGCATGTCTGCATTTCAATTACATAGAACATTTCCAAAGGTTTAATATGAAAATAATAGTACTAATAAGCTCAATGTGCTTCCTCTGCACAGTAGTGTAGTAGTAACCAAGTTTATGCATTCAATATTAATAAAGACAGTTTGTCATTTTGAGTTTATTAGTACTATTACAAACAAACAGCTCACATCCCCGGTGCAAACAGGAATAAACATGAAATATAAAACATACAAAAATATGGCACATATATCGTAATCCCACTGGACTAAAGTATCAATCTGCATATGAAGTATAGCTCCATAATGTCATGTTATTATCATAATGATAATGCATGAGCAGCAGTGTCCAGACTTCTGCAGAACAAGTAGTTTTACTTTTGATACTGTAAGTACATTTATTTCTGTACTTTTACAATGAGGTACTTTTCTATAAGAATTTCAAATGTTCTGGATGATAAAGTGTCATTGTACTGCAGGTGCAGGTGCAGGGTTTATTGTGGAAGCCTGTTCTCAATAATTTGAAAGATCACTGACACAAAATCGACAGCAAACACAGCAAACATTTATGGATCCATGAACCAGACAGAATAATGAAATGACTTCCTCATTATTGAACACCGAGGCTGCAAAGTTCAACTCCATCAATATTCAGTGTTAACAAAGCTGAAACACTTCATTAAGCTTCCTGTTAAATGGTGTTTTAATAGACACAAGATGTAAAGCATTTTGAACAGTGCTTTCACTGCATAGAAAGGGTTTACAGCAACAACGGTGATATCATATTTTCTGGTTTCTTTAGTCCTCTGTGACAGTAAACTGAATATATTAAACTGAAGCAAACCGACCATTAAATTCATCAAAACGAGTCAACAATACACACAAAACATGACACAGCACAGGATGGAGCAGGAAACCTCTAAGAGATGCAGCGCAGTGGAAAACACTGACCTAGCAGAAAGGATATTTCAACAAAAAGAGTACTGTGTAATATAAGTAATAAAAGTAGGTGGTATTATATAAATTAATAATTATTGTAGTGTATATTAATAACTTGCCAAGAGCAGCTAAATCAGTGCAGGATGCTTTATAGATACAAAGATATGCATCTGTAATGATTTTATTATACTAAACTATTTTATTACACTACTACCTCAGTTGCAGAACTTCAATGATTCAAAGCAGTGAGAAGTTCAAGTTCCAGTGTGACCGTGAAAGTTACGAGCTTCCTTGGGGACAGTGAAGGCAGCAGCATGTCCCTCACAGCCAGCAGTCACAGTCACAGTCAGACAGCATATCACGCAAACAACAACCCGCAGCATGTTTCCGCTCTGCAGGAGCCTCCATGTAACCCGCAGTCTTATTTCTCGGGCTCCAGCTGACTTCTTCTCTCTGCGAGCACGGCAAACTTTGCCTGTCTGCATAAGTCCCTGCAGGAAGTCTTCGGGCAAACGCTTCAATGAGCCACCGAGCGCCGAGTTCGTTGCGAGGGTGTCGGGGATCCCCACCATGGCCAAGCTGCCCTTCCAGGAGACAGCTGAGGGCCTCTATGCGGCGTTTATCGGCGTCCCGATCGACACCGGGACCTCCAACAGGCCTGGAGCCAGGTGGGGTCTCTGTCCACGGCTGCTGTTAGGAAGTGTGGGGGCGTTGCAGCTGACCGTGCATATGACAGACTTTGCATTACTCATAAGTCATGTTTGACAAGTGGTCAAGAAGTTTGTATCATCTTCCTGCAAGTTTAACGTGTCCCATGCAATTTATTGTTTATCTGACCCCAGATGTGAAAGAAAGGAAGAACTGCTTTTAGACAATTCATATCTAAGTACTGAGATTTTTAAGTAAAAGCACTAATTATGAAATACTGTATTACAATAAATGATTATTAGTAGAATATTATAATTGGTGCATTCATATCTAAGCAGCATTTTATTGTTCTTCAACTTCAGAATACTGCTGGGTAACTATTTTACCTTTTATCTTTAGTTAACTAACTTTAAATATGAATTATTGCCGGACTAAGCGTACAGTATTCCTCAAACATGGTGCACTGGAAGTCTAAAGTGGAATAAAATGGAAATATTCAAGTGAACTGTACTGTCATAGCGCCAGTTTGCTTCACAGCTGCACTGAAATGAAATCTTTCCCTCCGTCGCTGCAGGTTCGGTCCCAGGCAGATCAGAGTGGAATCTGCCATGCTGAGACTTTACAACAGCGGCACCAGGGCAGCGCCTTATGAGTCCATTATGGTGGCCGATATTGGGGACGTCAATGTGAACGTGTTCGACCTGAAGGACACCTGCAAGCGCATCAGGGAGACCTACAGGAAGGTCGTGGCTACCGGCTGTATTCCTCTGACTATGGGTGAGAGTGACTCGACTTAATGTTTTCACCTCCCAGGCAGACAGTAAAGAAGTCCAGTATGTTTTGATAATGACCAAAGCAAACTCTACAGTCTGTGCAATCATTAGCCATTTAGATAACCTTATACACTTTAGCTCGGGTTCGATCAAAGGTCAGGCGTTATAAAGTTATTGGTGTCTGCAGGTGGAGATCACACAATTGCATATCCAATCCTGCAAGCTGTTGCTGAGAAGTAAGTAAGTCATGCTACGTTTGTTGTTTACAGACGAGTGACTACCCATAACGAAGCCAAAAATTTTAATCTGAACTTTAAAAATTAACTTCCTGTTAACTGTTTCACACGTAGTGCCTGATTCAGTGTATTATGTAATGATTTGTCAGGTATGGCCCAGTGGGTCTGATCCACGTGGATGCTCACGCAGACACCAGTGATACGGTTTTGGGGGAGAAGATTGGACACGGGACTCCGTTCAGACGTTGCGTGGAGGAAGGGCTGCTGGACTGCAAGAGAGTGGTCCAGATCGGCCTGCGGGGAACAGGTTACTCCCCCGATTCGTACGAATGGAGCCGGGCACAGGTACCTCTGGTCTTATAGATCACGTAATGTCTGGTCTGGCTGCACAGCCAAAGTATCAGGAAACAGTTCAGTAATGAGGTGGGAGGTTCTGAAAATAAGCAGCACTAATGTTGCATACGTTTTGCAGGGTTTCCGTGTGGTACAAGTGGAAGAGTGTTGGTTCAAATCTCTCGCACCTCTGATGGCTGAGGTCAGGGCTCAGATGGGCAGCGGTCCAGTATATCTCAGTTTCGACATTGACGCTCTTGACCCGGGCTTTGCCCCCGGAACAGGCACACCAGAGATAGCAGGGCTGACTCCCATACAGGTAAACATGGTGAAACAGACTTTAATCCTTCTGTCTAAACATAATTTACTCCACTTGTTCAGCAAACGTAGTAAACTCTCATATACATGTAGGAGATTCATCAAGTTAAATGTACTTAATAATCTTACCAGCTTCATGGAGAATAACAGACTTTTGTTGCCTTGGTTGGCGTTAGGGAGTGGAGATCATTCGGGGCTGTCGTGGTCTAAACCTCGTTGGGTGTGATCTAGTCGAGGTGTCTCCACCCTACGACACCACAGGTACTTCTCATATTTAATTCTCCGTACATGTGTATTTTCTTTTTAGTGTAACAATTATGACTTATATAAAATATTTTTTCCTCAACAGGGAACACAGCGCTGACTGGCGCCAACCTTCTTTATGAAATGATGTGTGCCCTGCCCAAGGTTAAACATTATTAAAGACCGCACACGAGAACAGTTAGTCAATAAAGAACACCTTAATGCCCAATGAGCTGAATAAACCAGTAAGCAAAACAAACTCTGCAGCAATTACAATTTAATGTTTTAATCAATAAACAGATTGCATTTTATTACAGCTGTCAAAATGATAAATGCATATTGATGACTGAAACGCCAGCTGTGCGTCAGCTGTACGTGTACATTTTGATATATTTTATATTTTTCTTACCTTTTCACTTGCATAATCTCAGGATCTATTGATGACATGATTATGTACAATGTTTACAATTTACAGCACCGACAAAATGACTGACTGACTGACTGATTGTCTTTTGTAGTTCATGACGAAGAAACAAATAAATAAAGCACACCACGTTTCATCTCAGGTCTTTGTCATGTCACATTATTCTTGCCATTTGAACGGAGGACTGTACATCAGCAAACATTTATGATGACACGGTGGAACTGACGTCAGTTTCAACCTGTGGTGGCCACTGTGCTGTCCTTGCTCTCACAGGAACGGTTCCCACTGACAGGATCCTGGTTCCTACATTAAAAGGTCACTTCGTCACATGTGATTCATCGCTGCATCACCTGGTAATTTTCTCGGGCTTGTCAGATGTGACCAGATGTTTTACTTCATTTGTCTGAGGAGCTGTATGACATCAGAATTCCTGCTAACGAGAGCCAGATATTTTACCCGCTGCACAGGTCTCTGAGGGAAAGTGTCCAATCCAAACTGCCTCCTTTGGTACAGCACCATGGAAAAACTTCCCTTTATCACAGGCGACTTAAAGTATCGATGGGATGCCATGAGCACCAAGGTGACTGCCTAGTCATCTGTCATATCCAAGACAGGACACCTACTAACAAAAACACATCCACAACATCTCAACTTACAAAGAGGACAAGGCCGCTGAATCATTTTGCTTGACTTACCAGATGTTAATGCAGCTGAAGCAGCCATCAGAAGTGAGCTTTATCAGGTACAGTTTCTTGTAGCTGTCAGGCGGCACATCGATGACATTCTGGTCCGATGTGTAAAGCGTGTTTGCTGTCAGCAAATCTGGTCCATCTGGTCCTCTCTGCAGGGAGGAAAGTTAAAGGGCATGTTGTGGTCATGATCGTACAGACAGCATTGCATTATGGGAAGTGTAGGGGAATGTCATTTTAGCCTTTGGTGTAATACCCCATCTAACTCCACTAGAGGGCACTTTATGCTCACTGTGTTTCATGTTTTTTTCTATTATGTTATTTCTATTAATATTATTTTCTTAGAAAATAGGTAACCTAAGTCTCTTAAAGACCAAGGGTGCTCCCCAGATCATGTAATTGCCATTAATTTATTGAGAAAAGTGCTGAGAACAGACTTAAAAAATGTGGACTACAGGCGTGGAGCAGATTTATTTCCCCTTCAAAGAAACATGACAAATCTCTAATTAGATCTAGTTGATTAATTCAGCTGAATGCATTCAATCAGTTTGTGCACGCAGATGTTGTAGTCATAAAACATAATCCATCCTCTGACGCGTAATAAAATCCTCTCTGTGCCGTTCGTAGGTTCAGATCCAGACGAGCTGTAAGACCTAACGTGTGCTCGTTCATGTGTTTATAGGTGAGTTACAGTCGCTTCCTTGGTGCTGTGAATGATGTCGATGAACATCACGTTCCAGAACATTTCAGAACTTGACAAACTACCTCAATGTAGTCAGCAGGACAAACACAAATATTTCTTCACCAGGCCTAGCAGCTTACAGCGAACAGTGTTAAACAAGTAATAAATCTTAAACACACAGCTAACCACACTTAAACTGGTCGCATAGGAAACATTTGTTTTGAAATGTGTCTTTTCCTCTGAGGTAACACAGACACATTTTACGGTGTCCCCTGATAAGGTTACATTCGTGGTGATGACCTGATGCATGTCACTTCAGCGACTGCCTGACCCGGAGTCAACTTCTCCCGATGTGTTTGAATGTGTGTATGCATGCATTGTATTCATGCGTCTGTGTTTATTTTGGTCATTGATTGAGCTCAGGTCTTTTGGTTGCAACTCACAGCTATAGATAGACATGACTTGTAGTGTATGTCTTCCTAAAGCCTCTTTGACCATGTGACCAATGCAGGCTAATGCTGAGTAGGGCCCCTGATCCCTCAAGACACTGAAACATATCCTCGGAAAACACTGTCGCCAGTGACTTGATGACTTGTCCATGATGGTGATCTTCCCTCATTAGAGCACCAAAGGCAGCTGCAGCCCCATTGAACCTTTTGGACCAGGGGGGTTTAAAGTTTAAGACTGTGGGAGTTCTCCAAGATAAAGTTTGGAAAAAGCCCAATTCCTGGATCGTTATGGGATCATGAAGTTATTTGATCCCACAGAATCTTAACAACTGAGCCAAGACAGCTTAATGTTACTGCTTGACATAAACAGACAACATGGAGTACATAAAAAAGGTCTGTCTGGAAGTATTTATTAGTTTCTGACTCTTGACTGAAGCACAAGGCCAAAGATCAGTTTGACAATCCTTCATGAAATAGGTCATAGGTCAAGACTGTAATCCCCACGGAGTTTGTCTAAACAGAGTCTCAAAATGTGTGAATTCACTTAATTGTGGCTCCTGTCATACTGCCTGCTTAATAATTGACAACACTTCTGGTGTCTGACACATAACAGCTGTCAGTTTTCATGAGTAGACGGTTACATTTGTGGAGCTTTAAAGGACACGTCTCTTCAGTAGACTGTGCTTATTAATGAAAATGTGATTTTCTGGTGTTACTTGGTTTAAATGAATGATCCATCTATGAGAGCTGAATGAAAGGCAGGAGCAGAAAAAAAAACTCCTCCAGTATAACTAGAACTGTGTATCGGAGTCCAAGGGCGTTGACCCCACTGAGAGCGGAAGCAATTCATATTCTTTGGCTGATCTGTCGTTCATTGTGACAGCTGTTTTCTACAGCTGCACGTTCCAGCTCCATTTGGCAGCTCACACTCTGTTACAGTTATTTTAATGTAATGCGCAGAGCCGGACTGAGTCATTTGACGTCTTCGCCGGTGTATCTCTTGTGCAAACACAGGAACTTAAGTGGGAGTCAATCAGATCTGAAATGTGCTCTTAAACTTAACTTTACCAAGGATTGGATAAAGTCTTTTTACTGCACTGTAAACTCCAAACACCAGTACACGGTGTTTGTGAGTCACGGAGGACTTGGTCAGCGTTGTCATCACAGAATTCTAAGATGCCGTGGTGTCCTTAACATTTCGTTGAATGCTACGTTGGTTTCGGGACCTATAATAATGGGTTAAGAAAGTTTATACTAAAACATGTTTGACACAACTTTTCCAGTACTTTTCTGCAGACAGGAGGCAAGGGAGGAGTCCTTAAATCACACCACTGCGGTCAGTGAGATGCTTCTAGTATGCATTCACAGTCGACGACCAGAAATGATTTCTCTGTGGTATTCAAGAAGAGTCTAAGGAGCAGAGGAACAAACTTTTCCTCTGAGGCCTGAAGTTTGCTTGTGATTCAGCCTCGGAGATGAATCCTGTGATTTGTACGTGGTGGTCTTGAATCAGAAACAACTCACAACACCTTGTCAGTGATCTCTGGGACGTAAAATTATAATTCACAAGAAGAAAGTCTGAGAAAATGAGTAGCATTTTAAGTTTTTTTTTTACTTTTCTCTCTTATTAATCAGATTTTGACCCCCAAATATTCATCTCGTAAACCCTCGCATAGATCCCAACGCCCAACTTGGGAACTGTTTCCCAGCTGTTGGCCTGCGGGTTATCTTTCTATTTCTCTATGGCTTCGCCTCTTCATGTCTTGGCAGTGTCTGAATTTTACATATGCCTCCCTCATTTATCCCCCATGTTACAGTATCCACCCACCAAGCTAATAACATTTCATTGTGAGAAGTTCCTCTCTGTGTCTTCCTTTAATTTAAGATGTGAATGTATGACATGATTTTGGAGCCAGTATGCATCTAAAACAGGTGTCACGTGACAACTCCAGCGCACGGAGAATGGATGAACGTATAAAACATGCAGCATATTCATAAATTCTGCATTTTTCAATGAAGGTGAAGGAATAAAGGCGAGCATGACATATGTTTTTTAATCTTATCGGACTGTAAAAATGCAAATCTCACAAGTGGCACATTCCTAACATACCGACCGACTTGATCAGCCCACCGTGTTCATATCCTGTTTGGCCTATTTTAGCGAGCAAATGAGAAGAGCTTCTTGTCATTTCTATTCAGGGTTCAGCTTTTAATTGGCAACAGCTGTTCTCTCCAATCAAAGTCTTCCAGTACGCTCTTTATACCGGCTACGTGAATGGACCCAGACGTACAGGCCTCAACACAGCTCCTGACTTCAGTCCCGTAGTAGTTTACAACCTATTTCTGCGTGTGGCGTATATTTAGGACATGTGTCTGATGGGGTAGCAACAGAACTGGACAGTTTATTGTGTCTTTATTTGTGCTTGATGCTTGAGTTGCTCCCTCTGTATCCACTGCATGAAGAACTCTTTTAGGCTTCTGTGTCATGCCCCTTTTAACTCCAGTAGATGGCACTTAATGCTCAGTGTGTTCACCTAGTCAGGTCTCTTTAATGAAGTCTGCCACAGCCGTTCTATTTTCTTAGAAAATAAGGGAATTTAAGTCTTTTAATGACCTGGAGCTTTCCATAAAAACATTTAATTGCCCTTAATTTGTTAAGTATAACATTAAGTGGAGTGGAATTACGCTTTAGGAATGCCAAAAAATATCTGCCTTGAGGGCATGAAAAGTGCACTACAGACGCGGAGCAGGTTTATTGCTCAATCAAAGAAGAAGTACAAATCTCTGAGGACTAGATCGAGTCTTTGTTTAACTTTAATGAGTAATCAAGTTTGCTGACAAGTGCTAAGATTGCACTTCTACTTACACCATGACCTTAATCTTCACTGGTGACTTTGTACATAAAAATAATGCACTGCGATTATAAAAGACTTAGAATAAATTCAGCTCCACTATGACGACATAAAACACATTTTATGTTAATGTATCAAACATTATGCTACAATAAAAGCCTTCATATATACAGCGGTGGATGAGTACTTTTACTTTTGATAGTTAAAGTGTGTTGGATTTAGTGGCATGTAGCAGTGCAGTGCAGCTTATGCAACCCCTCCTTTCACCCTCTCCTACGAGAGTTACGGTAACGAAAAACGTGAAAGTCCCTATCTAGCTGTAGTGTGTAAGTTTGTCCCTTCTGGGCTACTGTAAAAACGGACCCACAGCGTCTACAGACGCTAAGTTAACAAAAACACAACAGTTCTTATTTGAAGGTGATTATACACTAATTAAAAACATAATTTTGCATAGTCTATTCCACTTTATATATTTAACACAACAAATTTAACACTATCTAGATCTAGTGTGTAAGTTTGTCCCTTCTGGGCTACTGTAAAAACATGGCGGACTCTGTGGAAGAGGACCCACAGCGTCAATCTTTAACAAAAAAAATAAAGATTCTTATTTTCAGGTGATTTTACACCAATTAAAAACCTGATTACACATATTTACACTCCACTTCTGAATCTGACACACTGGACCTTTAAAGTCTTTCAGCTTTGCTGCTCATACTTCTGTGCTTTTACTCTGAAATGAGCACCTCACTGCAGTACTGATACTTTTACTCATGTTAAAACACGCGAATACTTCCATTACTGCAGTACACGGCAGCGTGGACAGACTTTACGGGGCTGTTTGTTTTCATGAAGCGGGCGCACGTCGGGAGTGTGCGCTCACGTACAGACCCAACATGCGTCTACTAGGTGGCGTCTCGGCGCGCTGGGATTAGCTGTCTTCTCTTTCAGCACTCCCTGAATTCCATTCCGCCTTTTACTCTCTCTCCCTCTCCCTCTCTCTCTCTCTCTCTCTCTTTCTATCCCAGCACAGGACTTCCCTGTGACTTTGCAAAGACTGCATTTAGCCAACAAGTCCCAAGTTTTCGGGAGTGCGCACAAGAGGAGAAGCAAAGTTTTTGGAGCCACTCCGAATCGATTTTTTTTTCCTTTTCCAAAATCAAAACGAGCATTTCAAAGCAAAGGATCAGTTTTACCTGTTGATGAAGTCCCACCGGGTGTGGGACGCAGAGGAGCAGAAAAGTCTGAAAAAGGTGCAGACATCAGAGCACTCCAGCGGCCAGGAGGAGTGAAGGACCTCGGGTTGTTCTTCCTTTTTTTACCCCAGCATTTGAAGCCTGTGCTGGGTAAGGGAAAATGGGCACTCCGGCCACCACCACCACCTCGATCTGTGGACTTATCCTCTCTTTGATACTCACATGCCAGCTGGTTACTGTAAGTCAACTTTTACTCTCTCTGTTCACTTTAACTCTCGATGTTAGGTCTCATTCACACGCAGGACTAAACCAGTGGAAGCATTTATTTCAGTGCTTTATGTCAGTGCTTTTATGTCCTATTAAAGGCACACACACTCTCTCTCTCACACACACACAAAGAGAGAGAAGCATGTGTTGATGTTTCTATTTCTGTGCAGTAAATAAGTGTGGTCTGCTGCTGCTGCTGCTGCTGCTGGTGCAGGGCTGCACACATGCATGTGTGGGGATGTATAACAGATTCCAGCCCCCACACAGTCATATCAGCATGTACCGTAAAGATGCTTTTAAAAGTAATGTGACAAACTAGAAGCTGCGGTTGAGTTGAAGCTCAAGCTAAGTTTGTCCATAGAAACAAAGCTATTCATAGTCTCCCTGGAGTCCCACACTCCTAAAACCTTCTCAAAGTCTGTCAGGCAACACTTTGCACTGCCCTTTTTTATGTTATGGAGTCTGTAAAACATATAGAAAAGTGCTTCCTGTGTCTTGGTATCACCTTGTGTCCCTTAAAGAATCATACATTGGAATCCTTCAAAATAAAAGCCGGGGTTCATTCACAAAAAAAGATCTTTAGATTGTTAAAAAAAACGCTGCCACAGTTGGATCCTCTGCTTTTATTCATTCAGCGTTCACTGTTGTGCTGCACACCGTAGGACTGCAGCTAATCTTTTATTTTCATTACCAATCATTCTTTCAATTATTTGATTAACAATTTAGTCCCTAAATGCCTCTGAGCTCAAGGTTATGTCTGCAGATTTCTCCTTTTGTCCAACCAATAGCCCCCGAAACCAATTCTATTTAGCTTACAGTGACACGCAACAGGCTGGAAACAGCATGTTTGGGGTTTTTTGCCTGGAAAATGACTTTGACTATTACCTGTAATCATAATATTTGCAGATTAACTTTATGATAAACTAATGGATTCATTAGTTCTGCTCTGTTTGGTATTCATCTCAGTGTGGTTCATGATATTTCTCATTTCTTATTCTCATCATCTGCTGATTTTTTTTTTCTAGATTATTTGATTTATTGTTTTTTGGTGTATGAAAGAGTGAAAATGCTCATCCGAGTCCAGGGTGAAGTCTAGAAATGTCTAAAAATGTTGAAGATCTTCAGTTAAATCCACATCTAAGAGGGTGAAAACATCATTTTCTGCCATTTTTGCATGAAAAATTACTAAACAACTAATCGATTATTCTTCGGTTCATCGATTAATTGTTGAGATATTTCGCTCAGTATATTTTTACGCCGCTATATCTGCCATGTGAATCATATAGTGGATGAGCTGTGCCTTGCTGCTGAGAATAGACCCCCCCCCCCCACCCGACCACCACCCCCTCCACACCCCACCCTCTAGAAATCCCGTCTGGTTTCTCACCTTCATGGCCTCCAATAAACAGAGCTGTCATGGCTGAGATATCTGTGACTCCTGTGTTGATTTGATCTGAAGCGAAGCCTTTTCTTTTGAATGATGGGACTCAGTCGCGGTGTTCGGCGGACATAAATCTTTCACCTGCTCGATGTGGAGTATATGAACTGTAATGTTCCAGACGTTTGAAAAGCTATATAGTGTTGATGACTTCAAGGTATATTTAACATCCAGCTATTGAGCGTAGAGCCTATGATCTATCGCTTTGTGTCAGCTCGCAAAGCTGAGAGAAAAGCCGCATTACCTGTGTCCTCAAAGGCAACACGAGTTATGTATCATCAATATCATCGATCCACAAACCAATCCCCCGAAGGACTGTCTTCATCTGTTGAGCGCTGACACTGGAAAAGTAATTGGAGCTGACTTCTACACTGTTACCGCAGCCTTGATTGACTACCAGACCAACAATACCTCCTCTAATTGAATTATCCGGAACCACGAGCATCTGTTTCTTGCATTATGACTTTGAACTTTGAACAGGGCGCACTGTCTCTTGATTCAATTAAGCACACGTAGTGGTGTTACCACGGGCCCTCCGCGCTCTCCGTGCTGGAATGTCAGGGTCATGCGCATCAACTCAAACAATCCAAGTCAATAAAAACTCACGGTGGGTAAGAGCTTACCGTCACAAACCACCTCCTCAACCTGCTGTGAACCACCAGCGCCACTAGTGCGAGAAATCTAATAAACTTTGTAAAAATTGCCACTCTCAATCAGTTTTTTTTAGTGTTTCACAAGAAAAGATGGATCGACAAGGCCGGTGGTCCGTGCTTCTGGTCTTACTTCATCATATAAGCGTGTGAGGCCACTTTGTTTTCTGATGTATGACATCAGACCAACTGCGAGCGCTGCCGCTGACAATTTTTGGCACGGAGATCTCTCCCAGTATAGACTGGCATAAGTGTCCCTTGACTTCACTGGGGGTTGGACTCGGGTTGGGGGGAAGGGCGGCCTGGATTCCTATGACTATACAGTCTGCAGAGAGTGTATAGTCAGTGTGAATCAGTCTGTTTCTCGCACTGCCACCTCTTAATTCAGCAACAGCATGATCTGATGATTTATTTAGTCTGTGCTGGTGATGTGTTGACGAGGAGAGGCGATTGGTCGGTCTCTCCCTGTGTGGCGCTCCGCCTCGGCTACCTGGTGTTTAATTCCCATTCAGAGTCGATGAGGACTCACCATGGAGTTGCAAAGCACAGCAGTGCAAACACCAACTGCACTCCACAGTTTGAACAGTAGGGAAGAGGTCCACCCCCACCAGACCCATTCACATAATTGCTTGAAGACTGGGTTCAGTAAACATTGCATTGTTGAATTATAGCCCCAGGAGAGAGGCCATCTTAGCTGATGGGACAATGCTGCACTGAAGTGGCTCACCCCCTCCTACCACCACCACCTCCACTTCTTCAAGCACAGTGGCACATATGGAGTGCAGGAGGCGGGCGGCCTGGCATTTGTTGACTCTGCAGTGAGGTGTGACTTGGGCCGGTATAGAGGTCAGAGAGGTGAGGACTCTGAACCTGACTCAGTTTCTCGGTTCAGCGGGGGGTTCCTCGTGATTTACGCACACCCAAGATTAGCCCCCACTGCACCGGTTTCCTGAAGCCGCTCACGTTTATTTTAGCGTATGCAGTTGCACTATGCAGCTCCGCTTCTTGAGCCTTATCGTCATTCGGCTTGGAGCTCTAAGACGAGGATTTCTTGAGCATTTGCTGACCACTTTCTTTGTTTTTTCTGGGTGTTCCTCTGCTGTTGCACTGAAAATTTCCTTTCCTTCCTCTTTAGTTTGTGGTTTTTTGCCTCCCCTACAGAGAAGTGACCCCAAGGTCGGGTTTTTAATTCAGCCTCTAACTCAGCATAGGTAGAAGAGGCAGATGTGCCTGAGTTAAGTAAGCAACCCTCGTTTAAGTTACCTGTGATGCTGCAGTGTTTCATATTTTTACTATTCTTGCAGGCAGCTGCATGAGGATAAGCGGTTACAGATCATGGATGGGTGGATGGATCCAGGTGACATCTATTGTGTTTTAAATTCAATGCTCTCTTTATCTCAGACATCAGTGTCAGACATGAGTTCAGATTGCAGAGATGCATCAAAGCCTTAACGATGGACAAGATATACTCGGGTTTACGGCCCACCCTCGCCTGGGACACACCCTCACACACACACACATGCACACAAACTAATGTCTTCTCACAATGCGCCTTGCTCCGTGGGGCTGCGGCGGGTAGCGTTGCTCTTTCATGCCCAGCGTCTCGTCCGTGTTGGACACGAAGAGCCGAATCCAAACACAGCTGCGCCTCAGCTGGTACAGCCAGCAACGCTGTGCATGTGCTGACATGAGCGCACATACTCTGGAGTGTACCGCCTTGTTGTAACTAGAGTCCCACTCTTTCCATTCACACCTCTTCACAGGTTTACGTTCTCCCCCCTCTCTGAAGCACGTGCCCGCGGATGGCTTTTGTTTCAGACCGCGGTTTAAAACTTCATGTGGAAGAAATGTTTCTATTCAACAACACCTAAAAATGAGCATCAGTGTCGCAACCTGCTCATCAAGCAGGCTGAGATTGGGCCAATGATGACTAAAGTGCCTTTGAGCACGATATTAAATTACTACCAATTCCTGGATTTTGCTGAATAGTGGCGCCTCTTTGCAGTGCAGCAACAATCATTTGAATAGCACACTCATTGTTTGTGTTATATGACGTGTAATTCATATTCAGAAGCTGGAATAAGTATCGACAGCGGACGGATAGTTGCCCTCTGACCCATTTGTGCACAAGACATGCCCGAAGTATATATCAATCTTCATTCCTGTGTTATGGAGTTACAGGTGCAGTAAAACCAGACAGAGTTCGTGGTGAGGTCACAGGATGTCTTGAGGACACAAGACAGTCTACACACCACAGAGCAAGACCAGCAAAATCCCCAGGAAATATCTGTGGTAGAAAATCCTGCAAAATGTCTCCAGCCCAGTCAGTCGGCGCCTCTTCGAAGAGTCTGAACATCAGAAAAGGAGGCTTACTCGTTCAGTTTGTGTCCCTAAATGAACGAAGAGCAGGTTAAATAAATAACCTTTTTGTCCACCGGCCAAATGGCTAGTGATGGCTAGTTTTTTTTTTTTTTACTCATCCACTCATCGGATTGTTTTGTCTTGTGGTAAAGCAAAATCTACCAGCCGCTTGAGTATTTATCCACCAGCTCTTTCATTAGATGTACTTGTGCTCCGCTCCTCAGAATCAAACAGCTCGGCTTCATGAGAAGAACAAAAGGCCGTAAGGGGCTGGCACGCATTCTGGCTGATTTCCTCCATCTTTAAACAACCCCTCTTCAATCTTTTCACATTGTCGGCTGCATTTTCCCAGGCTGTACCCACGGTGGCTCGCGCTCATTAGAGATTCATTCAAATGCTAAGTTTACTGTATTGCTCTTTCCCCTTTGAAGGTGCTTTATAGTTGTCTGCGCCCCATTCAGTCCGCCCATTGTCTTTGCTAGCGGCATTGATGTGAAGTCACTTCGGCTTTTTTGCTCATGGGAGCTGCAGCATTGTCTTACACGGTGCTGCTCTGATGGGGGGTTGCTGCCCTTTTCACCAAAGACATTTTTCTGTGTTGAACAGATTTTTTTTAGGGTACTTAAGTTAGCTAAAGGAATGCTATCATTCTTTTTTCCCTCCATTATCTTTTAAAACCAGGTTTGACCCTGACTTCCAGTGTAGTTTATTAAAAAATCCACCCTGGTGTCTTATCAGAGCTGATAATTTCTCCCTCCTTCCCTCCACTTCCTCTCACTACACAAGTCTCTACCTGTGAGACATAAAGGCATCTATCTATGACAGACTTTACTGTAACCTTAAGTAGATCCGGAATCACCTATGCCGTTGTTAAACCCTTAATGTTCTCGGAGGGAGGTCGGCGAGTGGAGTTTTGCAGGCTTCAGGGTGGAATGGCTCAGTGAAAAGTAAATAACAGGGGAAACGCTGGCTTCCCCCCTTTTTTCTGCTAACTTTCATTTAATTCAGGAGCGTGTTCGAGGGCAGTCATACAAGATTGCTGCTCTCTGGGAGTCTAATTAGATGACTTCGCAAATAAAAGGTTTGGAGCACCAGAGCCAAGGAGCTACAGCTGGCTATTCTTGTTGTTTTATAATGACCTGCAGCGAATGTGAAGACAGAAAACTGAAAAACAACTTTACTAATCAGCAATATAAGTTGCAGAAGATAATAATAATATATGCATTTAAATTGTATTCATCCGTTTCCTTCCGCTTATCCGGGGTCGGGTCTTAGTGGCAGCAGGTTTTGTAGGCCGTAGGCCAGCTCCTCCTGGAGGATCCAAAGGCATCCCCAGGCCAGATGGGTGATGTAGTCCATCCAGCGGGTTCTGGGTCTGCCTGGTTTCTACCCTACGAGTTGCTCCGGATCCTTCTGCTGCTTCTCCATGCAAGAACTTTACACAAGTTGACACCAGCAAGAGTCGTGTCCTGAAATAGCAATGCTGATTCTTTATTTCCATTTTTATAACATGGATCAGCGACTTGTGAGGATGCTGACACTTTGTCTTGAATCTGTAAGCTTTAGCTCTCTTAGCATGATAACTATCTATGAAAGCAGCCACCACATGCATGGGAAAGACCTTTATATGAGTTAGCCTTAGATGTTATTTCCACCTGACTATTTGAGCTAATGTGAGCACCACGGTGGACAGAGCGTCGTTAATTTGGCATATGAGGACCTCGATACAGACACACGGCATAGCAACAGGTAAACTGTTCTGCTGCTTCTGGTTTATAGAAGAGTTTGGCTCTCAGGTCCTGGGCCTCCGCCGCCCACCTCACAGAGGCCCTCAGGAGGAGAGCTGCACCAGTCTGGTCTGTGTTATCATGTCAGCTGCTGTCCCACGAGACATAACAAGGCTTTTACTTTGTTATACACACATCCACGCACACGCTTAAACATTTCGTGTTCTCACAGGAATCCTCTCTGCCTCTTCCCCTCTTCTGCGCCGTTTATATCATGAATATCTCGCAGCAACCACCTGTTGCTCTGGTGAAAAGGAAAGCAATCTGGGCCAAGTGATTGGCTCCATGATGGGATATCTTTAGAGCAGAAAAGCAAAGCAGTTTGTGGTTTAAGAGGTTGCCAGCAGGCCATTGTTTTGGTGCAGTGGCTTGTGATGGTCTGAAAACTTTTGTCCCTTGCTGAGTCACCATCCTGTTGGGGAAATGAAACCTGGAATTATCTCCAGGGCAAGAGGACCCCACTTCCCCTGAAGCAAAGTTTATTCAGGCTTTCCTGTGTATGCATTTCAAATGTCCTGCTCTGTATATGCTGAAAGAAATAACCCAGTGTATTTGTTGCTTTTTAATCCCCATACTCTTTTTTTTCTCGTCTTAAATCCCCCTTTTCTTTCTGAAGTATGTTTACATTTGGAAATCCCCGTAATCTGCAGGCCTTCGAGTTTTTCTTAAACATGTCCCCTGCAGTTTTATTTTCATGCAGTACAGATACAAGGCATCATCACAGCTTTTTATATCTCCCACAGCGAGAGCTACTTCACTTGGAGTGTCTGTAAGCTGGTCACACAGTGTACAGCCGTACAGAAGTTTTCATAACTTGGCAAGTGACATGCTGGAACCGAGGATTAATAAATTCCCTTGGACTTAATTACACCCAAGTACAAGCCCTTGTTTTTATTTTCCTCTCTCAGCTAGAATGTAATATTTGAATTTCCATCACGGTGTGTTTGAACCGAGCAGAAGTGCTTGGTTGGAAATATTTTCCATCCAGGTTTGCTGCTTTTGAAGATGCACGTCCTGTGCCAAGAACCAAACTGTGTTGTCATGGAAAAAAAGGCTTTGATTCAGACACACACCCATACACACACACACACACACACATATTTTTAACGAAAAATAAATATTACTCATCAGAAATCACAGAGACTTCGACCTGATGTCAGACTGCATGAATGAAGCAGAAACCTTGTATCCACATCAAAGTCAAACACCACATCCAAACTGCCTATTATGATAAATCAGATGATGCAATGATGTTTAGTGTTACATTAAATTAAAAAGCATACTGTCCGCATGAACTGCTGCCACTATTGCAACTCGTAAATTACTATTTGCTAAGCCCCTCCCCCTTGGTAACTGTTGCTATGATGTTTTTATAAGGTAAGTAATGATGAATCATACAGTGATAACGGAGGCAGAAATTCTGAGTCATTTTTCAAACAATGGGTTCAGTGATTCCGACAAGGTCAGACAAAAAGCAGGAGCCCGCATTTGTCAGCTCAAATGACGCTGACGTTTGCAACATAGTACACTTATTCAGCTTGCTCCTTTTGAAAAGACCATCTTCCAAACTCATGTATTACTCACACCGCAGCCTCGTGCACATCGCCTCAAGATGAGCTTGACAAAAGGTCAACTGCTTCATGAGGATGCAACGGGTCATTTGTTTTAGTTCCCCATACTACCTCATCGGACCTATTTCTGTTTAACTGGATGCGTCTTACAGCTGATGTGGTCTGGATGATTGTCGACCCCATGACAGTTACTCCTGTGTGAGAAGTTGTCTTCAGTAAGCCGTAGGACTGAAAATGAAGCCATTGATAAGCGTGGAATGCGGTGCCTGTTGGTGGTTGGAGTGTTGGAGTAGATTCAAATCACAGCTTCTTCTTATATGCTGCTGGAAACCATCACCATTGAGCCTTCAGATCATTTGCAAATACACTTCTCTTGAAGCTGATCCAAATCACCGCCAGGGAGAAGCTGAGTGAAGGATTTTCAGATTTTATCTGTGTATTCATGTAGAGTATTGCCAGCAAAGAATTACAAAGACTCCTTAACCACCCGGTGGACTAAAGTAGCTTAGCATCCATCATGTGCCCAGAGGCCTGACAGTATGCGAGTCTACCCAGTACCTGGCAGGCCTATTGAAGCTGAAGGTTGGCCTTGTAAAACAGTTGGTAAGGCGAGGGGAATTTCTGTGGTTTTAGACTAAAGTGGCTGTATATAATTTTCTCTCCACCCAAACCATCTGTTGATCCCGAGGAATGAGGAGTCATCTAAATACTCATCTTAAAGTCTTGTTTATATACTTCTGAAAGTTACAGTTTACCGTTTAATCAGAAATGGCACGTACAGAGACACAGACGGATGAAGAGATCTATCGGAAAAACACAGTTTTGGAACCCAACGACGCCGTGCACGCGTGACATTACTGACATAGCGGTGCTTAGCTTCTGTGGAAGCGTGAGTCAGCCTGTGTTCTCAGTTAAGACATTCAGTTTACAGTAAGTAGCTGGTGACCACCAACAATGCACTTACAGCACCACATAACTCAAGATTGAGTTATGGGAGCAACAGCTGCAGATTTTATTAATACCAGCGCACATCTGTTGCGATAGTAGTTATATTCTGTCCATCTTTCTTTGTTCTCCTTTTATAACCATGTGAGGTACACATATGGGATTCGCTAATCTAAATTACAGATCCCGTTTGACCCTGATGTTCTTCCGTAATCATCGGAGACAGTGAAGGCCTTCGTTTTCTGTTCGCCTTCACGCAGGCAGCACCTCCAGCCAAGTCAGGCAATTATTGCTTTAAAAGGGGTAATTAAATGCTTCTTCCTCCTGAACCGAGGGCTTGTGTGATTTATGTGGACAGTGAGCACATAGAGGAGGCTCTTTCAGCTGTGCCAGGACGAAGAGGCCCCTGTCTTCCCTACCAGGCTCCACCTGCTGAGGCTCTATTATGACCCTGTCATGGGTACACACGGGGTGTAGATGGGTGGGCGCGCTGGGGCGAAAATTTGGCACAAACACTCGACTGCAGACTGCAGTCGGATTCTCTGGCACAGACATCAGTCTTGCCTTTTTCGGGCGCATGGTTAACTCCAGTCTGTTGTTTTACCAGGGC
Source organism: Nibea coibor (assembly GCA_023373845.1). NCBI lineage: Eukaryota > Metazoa > Chordata > Actinopteri > Sciaenidae > Nibea > Nibea coibor. Next base: position 22,979,632 of record CM041717.1, on the reverse strand, counting down.
TTTCCTGGTGCAGGGATAATGGAAAACAAGATTTGAGGGAGATAATAGAAGAATGAGAGCCGAGTTGTTTTTTCATGCCTATTTGTTATTTAGAACAGAGCAGCCAGACGGGCGGAGATCAGAGTCTGATCAGCCGTGGGTGCTGTGTCTCTGAGGACAAGTCAGCGCTATTGGTGCAGCCCAGAGGTGGAGCTTTTCTTTCTCATATCATATACCCACCCATAATATAGGGCCTCGTCTAGACATAGACATTTAAATGCAACCTTTGTAAATATCCCGCGGCAGATCTGTTCTGTCTTGCCGCCTGTTGCTGATAGTTATCAAGACAAAGGCTTTTGTAAATGCGTTTCAAAGAAGAAAAGACAGTCTGTTGCATCTTTCTTTGCACAGCGCTCTTGAACATCACACCTGAATCTAAAGTGCTTATGCTCAATATGGAATAAGAGCATGGGAATCAACGGTTGCACTGAGATTTCTCCACTGAGTGGTGGGTTGGCATGTATGGGCATAACATTTATTCAAAGAAATGTACATATTCTAAGGTATATTATGTAATGTCAGTCAAGGCTCATCATGCTCTCATCCAGCCCTCTGGGCAGGAATACCTCAATTCAAGCTAAGGAATGGGTGTTTGCTGATGTGAGTGCCCAAAGGTTCACTTGCAAAAAAAAAAAAATGCAAGCCAAAGAAATGGTAATGTATTTTTATCCATGTAAAAATGCATTTGTGTTATTACTCATTGTCTGAGCCAGCAAAGTTTTACCATAAAGAACTGTCAGCAAGGTCAGACGGAGTGATGCAACCTCACTGAGTGAAAGCAGAGTCTTAAATGTTCCTTTTTCGCCTCTTTTTTCCTTCAAAGGTCGTGAACCAGCTTGTGGCTGGCTTGTCCATTAGCACAGAGATGATGAGTCACACATAGAGCAGACTGCTGCTAGTTTCACTACCTTCTCTCGTATACCATGACTGGTTCACTTCGCTGATTAACCACCGGAGCTCTGTGTATTTTCACACGAACACACAGGGCCCCCTTGCCTATAATTACCTCTTATTATAGTAGGAAATGGATCCCTCACATCTGCTTCCAATGAATGGCCAGGTTAGCCCTCCTGCTTTCTTGTATTATTGCATAAACTCTTTGCAAACAGATGTCTTTGTAGGTGTGAGCACACCTTCAAATTAAAGCCTGTTGTTGAATTATGAGGACAGGTGAAATTTGTCTGTCAACTATTGGGGGAGGAAGATACTCCCAGACTTTGTTTATGGTTGTCAGATGTCGGCCCCTCGGGTTTGTTGTGTAGTTGGTACAAAGCCAAACACATTCTCTTAAGTCTCTCGGTGACTCCAACGTAGAGTGTTATTAAAGTTAATTACCTGGTAAAGCTTTGTTCCCCCTGCAGCAATTGTTTAAGTCTGGTCACTGTGCAAAGAACAAAATCACAGAAATGCAAAGTCCTGATTACAATCGCAGCGCATTTAATAGTAACCCCATGTGTAATCAACAACACGGGCTCGTATAAGAATACAAATCACAAGGACACTTGTGTTTGGGGCCTCAAAATCATTCTAAAATTCTAATTAAATTTAATCCCTATCTCTCTGCTCAGAGTGGCTTCAGCGTGTCATCGAGCCACCCTTTGAGGACCGCCCACAAAATCCTGAGACTGAAAACTGGACAAAAACAGTTTGAACCTCTAACTCCACATTTCATTAGTATATGGTTCAAAGTCTTTTCACGTTTTCAGCAACTATTTTCAAAAGAAATCTCAGTATTGCCTTTACACAGACTTTAAAATCCTCTGGCCAGGAGTGCTTCTGTCAGGAATAATTAAAGATCCAAGAGCACAATATATGTTGAAACGTGTGAAATTAATGGAATAAGGGTTCCTGTTTAATGGACCCACTTTTTTCAGGCTAACTGCTGACTTTTATGTCCTGCTTCTGGCTAATTGTAATGGGAGCTTTTTACAAAGCTCAGGACCAGGATCGTTAAAGGGCTTCTGCTCGCAAGGTAAATGTCTGCAATGAAAGGCTTTAATAAAGGTTTGTGGTTCCAATTAGCTACCCAATGGTGGGATTATTACTCATTAGTTTAGACCAAAACATAAAAGGATATTATGGGGGATTTCCATTGCAGTCACTTTGGGAGAAATTCACTTAATAACTTTATGTTTTCTTTGTGTTATTTAATCTCCCGTGGCTTTATGTTCTCAGGATTGTGCATCATTTCATTCATTTGGGAAGGTAGCTTCATATTTGCTGACGTACTTTAAAGTCTGTTTTTGTCTGTTTACACTGTAGTGAATGGTGAGGTTTGGATTCATGCATTGTTCTGCTCTAAACATGCAGTCTCTTTTATTTCTGGGACTATCTTGTGGAGGAAGGGTAAGTGAAGGAAAGGAAGTGTTTAATTTAGTTTAGGGATTTTATCTGGCTCTCAAAGCATAAGATCCAGCAGGCGTGGTCCCGTCTGGGGGAATTCCTTCCCCACCGAGTTGATCAAGGAAAATGGGTTAGCTGTCAGGCTTACTGAAGTGCTCTTTTATCACACTTACTATCCAGATATACATGCTGGTGGACTTATCAGCACAGAGAACTTGTGTTTCCTGCTGTCTGAGGAGCATTTAAACCACACAAGCTTGAAAATGAGTAAATGAGTAGTGATGATTAAAACCCATTAAGAGCAATAACACCCTAACATTTCAGCAGCTGTGTTTTATGGGACTATATAGATGTAGGTGTACAACTAACAGTGTATTTAGTTGTATTTTTAGACTGTGCTGAACTTCAGTTCTGCAAATTTGTAAGTGATTCAGGAAAGTCCAAGACGCCTCGAGAGGCTCTTGTTGAGCCCCTTGTTGACCTTGGACAAAAGTAATGACGGGACTACTGTTTATCTCCCATCCAGCAGCTTTTCCCCCGGCCCTCATTCAGGCCATATCTTCATCCTGCACTCTCTTGGTTTGCTTATCCAAACGTCTGCTCTGAGACTGACTTGAGGTTTTTGCAGGCTTGGATTTCCATACTTGTTTCTAAGGCTGAAGGCATTGCAGCAGTACAAGGAAGTTCTTGTGCCAGTGCCGACTGTTAAAACAACAGCTGCCAAAACTTGTTAAATGTTTTAGCTGTTATAGCTTAAGTGATTTTTCTCATAAATTCTTCTCGTTAATAAAGGAGTAACTGGCAGCTTTGGTAATAGATCCAGAAGATGTGAAGGAGATATAGAGAAGATGAAAATGAAAACATGAGACAGTGGCAACCCTGAGTAATACAGGTAAACTAATCCTATTTTTAGGGTTGGGGTTTTCTGACCGGCCGAAACAAAAGCGCTTTACACCTGGAGAAATCCAACCTTCACATTACTCGGATTCCCCAGATCCTTCTCCTTGAACCAGTCTCCAGAACATAATCCGGTTCTTTGCAAGTGTCCTGCCCCTTGATCCTTTGTCAGGGGGTGACAGAGGGAGTCAAAATCAAGGGTTTAAAACTATGAATGGAGAAGGTAAGAGCCAATCAGAATGCTGACAAAATGAGCACCTGATCCCTTCTCACATGCCAAACCCAATAATTGGCTTCAGGAATGTTCGCATTTCTCAGCTTTAGGGTATCGTTAAAGAGCTAAAGCTCGCTGGCTTTTTGGAGGGTGGTTAAGATTTGCCTTGATCCTTGGATTGGGGGAAATAAATGACTTCCTTCACCAAACAGAGAAGACAACTGGCAGGAAAGTCCCTTGTTAGGTTGAAGCTTAAGGTCACATCTCTGCTAGCCAGAGTGTGGGTGGATTTGCTTCGAAACATTCATGTCTATTTTTGGTCATTAAAAAATGGGAGACTGTCAAAACTTTTTTTTCTTCTGGAAGGTGAAAAAACAAAGTATAAACAGAAGATGTTATTTGCATGAGATCTTCTATCTGAATTGCTTTGTGTTATCAGCTCTGGGACGTTCTTACCAAGTTTGAGGAGATCTTGAGTCGTGTGCTGCACAGATGTGGGTGTGCCAGCGTGCTCAGCAACAGTTGGCTGTTCCTGCCACCACTCAGAGCGTTTTCTGAAACATGGCTTTCTTCAGTGTTTATTGGTTCTTGTCCAGGCCTAACCTCAAACGAGGAGGCAAGGGGGGGCTGCCAACCACAGCAGCAGACGGCCTATATACTGTACTGAAGCTCTCTGACGATAGGTCTGGAAAATGCATGCGTGGAGTTTTACATTGCACAAAAGCATCTTTGAAAACGCTGGCCAAAGTGAATTCAAGCTTCTATGCACTACCTTTAAACGCATTTACTGTGTACTGTAATAGAAGCTCTGGGGGTGTGCAGTGACTAGCAATCAGTCTTTTTAAACACCATTTGTGGCTGGTAATAAGTTAGTACAGAATTGTTTAAGTATAAATTATGCAATTTAAATGAAAAGGCAGTCGTAAACATGACTTTTCTGAAACAGTGCAGAGGTCTGGAGACGTCTCCTCACTGGACCTTACCCCCTTGTTCTGTCCTGTACCCACACTGGCTGCAGGGCCTCTGGAGGAGGCTGTAATAACACCTGCAGCTACGCGGGTCCTGAGGTATTTTTATCTCCCCCTGGAATTCCACCTCTGTTCTTCCTCGTAGATCTCCTGTCTGAATGCATGGGAACTCACTCGGCGTGGTGGTCCTTGACACAGATTACTCTAAACGCCACCACCTGCCCTGCAACATTTCCTTCATCAGCGCTGACATCTTGCAACATTAAATCATCTTGGACACGGTGCACTCTTATCCCTTTGTGAATTGTTAGTTGTGTTCACGAGCACACACTCTTGCAAACTTTCCATGGTCAAAATGAGAGCAGCATTATTTTACCAAGGGTGATCTAAGCTGGAAGCAGCTGCCTCAGGGTCTTAATTTCGTGGTGACTTGGAAAGTATGCTGCCATTTGGAACAGAAACGGCAAATTAATTCACGGATGGCTTTGTGTTTGTTGCTGGTGCGTTTGGCATTGCTCTGCCAAAACATACTGTATGCACTGAGGCAACAGCTGAAGCCATTCATAACCATAACTGTGACTTAAATGAGGGTTCAGCCATAGTGTTTCCTGTGCATGCTGTGAATAAATTAACGCAAGTGGAAGAAGAGAACTGAAGAAGCCTCTTGGATGAGAAGTGAAACACAAGTCCAGTTGCCCCAGGTTTAACCCCTCTCAAGTCAAGATGACCTGGATGACTGAGAACCTTTATAGACCTTAGTTGGGGTCTTTGCACTTTGCTTTCCCTTTGTGCTGTCCCTTTCAAAGGATGTGGGATTGCCTCTCACTGCACATCCTGTAAATTGTCTACTCTGTCAGGTAATATGGACGTAAACAGAAAGAATAATTTACTCCCCTCTTTGATCTGACAGTTCAGGTTCACAACATGAACTACTGACTTCATGCATGATTACAAAGCTGGAGCGCCCTCCAAAGCATTATTCAAACCCAAAAAATGTTACTACGGCAACAGTAAATGATGTTGTTTATGCCCAAAGACAAAAAGGGAGTCTACATCATCTTTTTTCTTACCCTCGTGCCAGATGACCCAAACGGCTCTGTGAAGTATGTTTCAGATATTTTCCTTAATCGTCGACTGTGGGCGTTTAGCCCATGAACCTCACATGGGTATTTTGTTTTATCTGGTAATTTAAGATTGATGTTACAGATTAGAAAACCCTTTTTATACTCGTCTGTGTGGGCCGTGATGAAAGATGACCTTTTCTTGTTGCCCATGGATATTTTGTACAAGTGAGGCCATGGCCAGATCTGATTTCTCTCACTCTCTTGTCTTTCTTGTCTACTCCCACTTTTGGCTTCTCTGTGGTGCACAGGTTAGCAAAAACAGCTGTCAGGTAATTTCCAATGTTGTGGTTGATCGGGCTTTTGAAAGATAACCTCTGAATATCTTCTCTCCGTCCTTCCTTTGATGATTATGTCAGAAGGAGGCTGAGTTGTTTTGTTTGCTTTGCGCAGAACATCTGGAAAGGCGCATTGCCATCTTTTCTTCTACATCCCTGTTATGTTTATATTAATGGCATAAACAGCTGAGAGATAATATTTTTGTTCTCACAGCCCATCACTTCTGTGGACATTTTGGCAGAGCTGACAGAGTGACTGAAAAAAGTTGTGGGAAAAAAAAGCAAAAAGGACTTTGATGTGCAGATGGCGCCCAACAAAGAGTTCCCTTCAGTTAACAGCAGGTTTTGTTGTGATGTTATGAGCTCAAAGTGCATCTTGGGTTACCAAACAAAGGCCCCTCAAAACTCATGGTTTGAGATACTCAACATGTTGGAACTGCTTCACGTTCCAAAAGCTTCACCATGGTGCCCTGCCAAATCCCACTTAATTATGAAATCGCCATCCCAAATAGCATGACCTTGGGAACTGGTGAAAAGTGGTTTTACCAACATACAATTATTCCCTCCGGCCAGGACGCCTGGAGAGTATCCTCTCTCTGACCAAAGAATCTGGATGCCATTCTGTTCTGCTAAGCTCAGCTCATGAGTAGTATATCATCGTAAAGATGCAAATGATTTCCATTTCTGCACCTCCATGGAAATCTTTACATTATGCTGCTACTCCCAGGAATCCAATTAGTTCCAGAAATGGTTGCATAAGCTGCGTACTTGGAATGATTTTGTCTATTTAGCTTACTTTTCCCACGCAGTGTAACCATGAACTAATCGAGTATGATACACGGGGGGGTGGGAAGTGAGTTGACAGACTGAGCTAGTTCTGGCCTGTGATTATGTGGGACAATGTGAGTGTGGCCAAGTCAACAGGTGGTGTCAGATTAGTCGGTCCTGGGGCGAAAATGAGCGAGTGGGCAAGAGTGGAGGGTAAAGCTAATATTGCCGCTGCTATCAGTGAAGGGAAACCAGAGCCTAATCACAAAGCCATCAAACAGCTGCTGTTACTTCCTGTTCTAAAGTTGAACTGCCTGCAGAGCATTACATCAACTCAGCACAATCTGCCCTTAAGTTTAAAAAATGCACTTCAAATGCACAAAAATCTTTGTTACAAGACCAGCATGGCTCTTGAGGTGGTAATATCAGTCTCTTGGTCCTGTACTTTGGTCCAGACTAATATATCTCAATGACTATTGGATGGATCGCCGTGACATCTAGTCTACAGATTTATAGTTCCCAGAGGACGTAGCCCAATGACTTTGGTGATCCTTAACTTTCTTCCCTAGTACTATTATGAAGTTGACATTTTTCATTGTTTAGTACAAATTTCTCAACACCTGCTGGATCCATAAGCATGAAATTTGGAACAGATACCCATGGTGTCCAGAGGATGGATCCTAACGACTTTGGGGGATCCCCTGACTGTTCAAGTGCCCTTGGTCGACCAAAATGTTGTTAAATGTATTCTTGATGGATTGATCTATAGGAAAGGCAATGTTGGTATGTCTATTGTCATCAAATTATTAATTTGTGCAATACTTCCCATACATTCCCATCAGCCTCAGTCACAGTTTATATCTACAGAGGGAGTAGGTGCTCTTTGACACAGTCTGCCATGAACAGATGAGCGCGAGGCGAGGGGTATTCAGTTGAAAGTGATTTGCAACCTTACCACTAGATGCCACTAAATCCTACACACTAGACTTGCAAGGATGCTAAATTGAGATGATAAACAAGTTAAACATTATACCTGCTTAACACCGACCTGTTAGCATTCATGCTGACAGCAGCATTTAGCTCTAACTACCGCTCTGCCTTAGTACGACCTCACAGAGTTGCTAGCCTGGCTGTTGACTCTTAGACTTGTTACGACGTGGCTAAAATGCTATTCATCTCAAATATTCTGCAGTTTGTGCAGGACATCATATTACAGCTGAGCATGAACTCATGTGTATATATGTGGGTTTTTCTTCAGTGCTGGGATTTCTATGCTATCTGTAACTACTGTAAAGAAAACATCTCGTCCACAGAAATCCACACTTCAAGTCGATCTTTTTCCTGAGGTGTTCTGGCATTGCAGCGTCAGCTTGATGTTAGGGCACCTGAAACGCCTGATTCCTCTGAGTTCTCCAGTGGGAAGAAAAAGCAGACATCTTAAGTGACACAGCAGCACTTTCAAACAGTCTCTTTCTGTTATAAATAAATGGGGGCTGGGGCCAGGGCCGGGGCCGGCCAACAAGCTGCTGCAGCTCTTCCCCTCTTCCCCTCCGAGCTGCCACAAGTCACCGCACCTCTCGCCTGTCAGCTGTCGTCTGGGGGAACTGGAGCTGGGCCCCCTCGGTCCCCCTCCTCCCAGCAGGTCACTCTCACAGAAATGTTACCGGAAGCACACACGCTATTTATAGACGCTACGAATTACTCCCACAGTGTTTATGTTTGATGTGACATGCAGTTCAGGTGAGACTTGGATTTGGTGGTGTTTTTCCAGTCACATGTTATTTTTCATTTATTTTTTGTGTGTCTCTGCTGCAGGTTAAACACTTGTCATGTTTCCCCCCTTCGAGTATAAACGTTCATTGGGATATTTTTCTCACAATAAGAGCAACAGTAGTTTTAAGAGGTAAACCTCAAATCCAGTAAATTGGGCTTTCCCACAAACCACACAGGCCCATTAAAATCAGAAGGTTTAAACAGTTGGCTGATAACTGTGTGTGTGTGTGTGTGTGCCTGTTAACAAGGTGTGTTTCCAGTGTTTGTGTTCATGTGTGCAGCCGCCCATGTGTGTCTGTGTGTGCATTTCGTAATACCTGCATGTGTAAATGAGGGGGTGTAGTTGAAGGGCTTTTGTTCATTGATGGTGGGCGTCTTCACTGGATGAGATGTGGCCGTGATTCTTGGTGGTCTGTTGACGCAGGGTCCTGCTGGGGGCCCCGCTGGAGTGATAATTGAAAAGACGGAGCTTCTGACGGTGTCAACTGGGCCTTCACGCCCAGGAACGTTTGGGTAGGAATGTGTTCACGCTCTATTATCCCACCCACAGTGAAAATGTAACACAGTGTAGCTTTTAAAAACACTTTCAGCTACCTGTAAAGAAACCCAGAGATGATTAATTTGGGAATACCCGTGCTCAGCTGGAAGAATTACAGCGATATAAACTCCTCCTATTTCATTCAGACTTCTAAAATTACAAAAGAAAGTATAAACAAGAGGGGAGTCGTGAGCCTTTGCTCTGCTGCTCTTTACACAAATTCCAAGTCTTGTGATTCTGCTATCACGGAGGCTGAAAAAAGCCCATCACAGATAGCATTTCAGTTAGCGTCAGGCTGGGAGGTGTCTCGTTTCACAGCCTGCCTACGATCTCTGCTGTCTGTCTGGTCGTGGTGTCGCCAGGCTGTGACCTCTGGCCTGAAATACAAATATCGTGACTCACGCCAGTTTGCAAATTGCGCTATTTGGAGCTGATTCAGAGGAGAGGGCAGAGATGACATGCATTAAGCACAGATAGTAAGAGTAATCTTTTAAATGTGTGTGGGGTTTCTGAGAAATCTGTATTTGGTGAATCAGTTAGTGAAAGTCACATATGTGCCTGCTGCAAATACACTAAGCATTTAGACGTTAAGCTAAGGCTTGTTTTAATCAGGTGTGGTATTAACTCACATTGCAACCTGCCAGGTTTTTGCAGGCATGTGCAGCCGGTACTGACTCATTAGGTCACCCTCCTTCATTCATTGATCCCCGGCAGCAGCAGAGCAAAGAAAGAAAGAAAGAAAGAAAGAAAGAAAGAAAGAAAGAAAGAAAGAAAGAAAGAAAGAAAGAAAGAAAGAAAGAAAGAAAGAAAGAAAGAAAGAAGGCTCGCAGACAAATTGCGTTTTTTTTTTTTCTTTTTTAAACAGCATTGTGACCCTGCAGGCATCCATCTCAACATGTGCAACTGCAATATGTACACAAGTCTGTACAGGCTGGATGCTTATTTTGACATGCCTCCCTAAACAGTGACGCTTGGTATAAAAGGGAGAGGAGTGTGTGTGTGTGTGTGTGTGTGTGTGTGTGTGTGTGTGTGTGTGAGGCTGTGTTGGCAAATACTGTGTAGCTGGAGGCGACTGTTTTATTTCCACAGAGAACTTTTGAAAATAGTTCATAAAAAACATGATAGACTATCTTATATCTTTTTGTTGAATTTGTTTGATCACTTCCAGGCATGTGGTGGGTTTGACTTTTGATGCTTAGACAGTGACAGAAGTGATTTAGATCTCTCGTGGATTCAACTTTAACCAGTTGAACTCCACAGATTGTACACATCAAAGTTTATTTATAGATCTATTGCATATGGGAACATCAGTTATATTAAGCCTTCTGTGGCTTTACAAAATTGAACTATTTGTGTCAGGTGGTTTCACTTGAGTCAAAATCTGATGAGTAAGAATGGAGTTTGTTCCTCGTACCAGAAGCAGGGCTCCGTTTGGCTCTGCGGGGAATACACGGCAGTCCTATTTTTGACGGACACCGCGAGCAGCCCGAGTCAGCCTGCAGAGAACAGCTTGAGATGGCCGGAAGACATGCATACATAAAAGCCGCCATAAGGAAACAAACTATGTGGTATATTTACACATTAAGAAACACCTAAACCAAGGAAAATGATCAAATCTGAGCATGGAGGATGGACCAAAACAGCGATGCAGCCGCCATGAAGTGGCCGGTGGGGTTTGGGGGTGAGGCTTTATTACCACAATACATCTAAATTTCCAACTGAACTGTCGTGGATCGAGACTCCTTAGAACATGAACCAAAGAGATAAAAAAGATACTGCCCCTATGCTGTTAAACATTTAATGCCAAAGTTCTCAGTCCATTGCACTCTGCTGCATCACCTTGCAATACCAGTAAATATCTAAAAAGGTATGCGTGTCAAGAAAGCCCGGGTTCCCCTGCTTGTTTCCAGTCTGAGGCCAATCTTATTGTAAAATGCATGGCATGACCGTTGTGTGGGAGAGGGAATGAATGACCTGGGGGAAGATGGCTAGCCAGGCACTCGAAACATCTGCTCAAAAATGTGGACTTACCCTTCACTTTTTACTCCCTTGGCCCCCCTTCCATTCCCTTCCCAAGAAACTCCGACATGTTTGTTGCACCCGCAGTATTAGTCACGGAGCACTTTGGAAAGACAATCCGTGCAAGTTGTCAAAGAGTGTTTGTCTGTTGACTGAAGAGCCTCCTTCCACTTCCTCCCCGTCCAATCACTTTGGATTAAACCCCATGGAAATGTCAAAGGAGCTGCAGAGAGCAGACGGGCCTCACTCGTCAGGCCCTTTATGCAGCAGGGGCCCATGCAGAGGTTTAGTGTCAGATGTGGCAGTTTGTCAATTCACCCACAACTCCAAGCACAGGTTAAACACATAGGAAACTCTGTCTCTGTCTCTCACACAAACACACACTCACACACACAAAGCTGCCACAGTTTTGTTGTCAAAAATCTCAAGACATCTGTGTCTCATGTACCTGCAAGAGAGTGGAAAAAGAACATTTCTCCTGGGCTTATCTTTTCTTTCCTACTCCTCTTTCATCACCCTCTCACAGCACAAGAACACAGCAACCAATCGTGCTGTGCTATCAGTCAGAACCAACATTTTATCCTCTCAGAAATGAAGGGATTAGTTCTTACACCTTTATCTTGGTGTTTGGCCCTCCTAATATCCGCGAGTACGTGTGCACACCTGATTTACTTTTACATTATCGAGGTGTTGTAACGGATCTGATTTAATACAAACCCACTCCAGAGATAGCAGTGGGTCAAGTAAAGGGGAGTGCTGGGCTTCTGCAGCTCAGCCGTCGTTGGTGCCCGGTAGTGCTGGGCGCGCTCCTTCTTTTCAGCCTGCTCTACCTAAAGAGAAGAGTATGTGTCAAGCTTTCATCCACTTAATGCTCTCTGCAGTTTACATTCCATTCCTGTTTAGTACGCGCTGCTACTTCAAGTCTAAGCAGATATTGTTAGTCTTTAAGAGGGAGAGAGTAAAATAGAGGGTTGGGGAGGGATGGAGGTCAATGAGGTTGGGAATTCATCTTGTAAAGGTTTTTCTACGAGTGCGTGTGCGCCGCTTGCTCGAAAGGTCACAACTCGTGTTTGAATCTGTTTGACTGGAATGAGCCTCCATACAGCGTGCGTTCGTCTTTCCATGTTTGCCTATCTGACGCTCTAGTGGGGACTAAAAGTAGATAAGTTGCGTGATCTCGGGAGATGGCTTTAAATGCTAAACCTTTGCAGCTGCTATCAGAAACTGCGTTATGTATTTTCATAAGAGAGCATTTCTCCTGTGAGATTCTTTGTCTGGTATGAGTTTGGACCAGCTTCTTGTTCTCTGTAACACATTGGCCATGCCTTTAAGATGTTTCTCACAGATTGTCCTGCAGCTGCATCAGTGGGTTTATTAGCAGAGTGGGCGAATCGAGTTCCCTGAAGAATTCTTCTCACACAGCCTCTTGACAGGCTTTGGCTGTCACAGAGATGTAACCAGGATGGGAATGCTGGTGTGTGTGTGTGGGTGTACGGTAGTGTCTGTTTGTTGGCGAATGTGTGCATGAGAGTGTGGGTGTGTGTTTGCATGTGCTACCACATGTTAGCGTGTATGTGTGTGTGCGTTTGTGGACACTTTCGTTTTTTGTTTGGAGGCTCATTCCAGCAGTTTAGGATGTTTTGATCCATCATCTGCAAACCATGTGGGCTTTGTTGTGCTACTGGCCATATTTCAAAGCATGCTATAGTCCTCAAAGGCACTTTAAGTTCACCTGGTTTCTATAACTGAGTGTAATGATGAAACCAGGTGAACCATCACAGGCACATTTATGTTTTGTCAAAGTGTTACCTTACCTCTCATATTGTAACATAGATGCAAGAAACACCCAATTCTTGGTGCATCACAGGAAATGCTTACATTTGTGATCCTTTAATATCTCAAGGAAACTTGCCAGTAGAAAATCAAGACCAATGTTACAGTATCCCTTGTATCTCTAACAAATCCCATGCATGCTTCTTACATATCCTCTAGGTTTTTTGATGAAGAAATTGCGTGCGACATTTAGTAGCTAAATCTGAAGTCACTGGTGTGAGGGTTTAAAGGATACGTCTGGTGATGTTCAGTATTTTTTTATTTGTTTTCATGAAATCCCACGAAAAGACCAAACCCAACAACTAATAGATCTGACTAACAAGTTTCGCCTGAAAGAGCTTACTCCTCAGTGCCGCAGAGCTCCATTTTATCCAATAAAAACACATAAATGAGACACATCCTTCGCACTTGGAGACACGCTACTACATTCCAATAAATGTGGGACGTTTCCTTTGAATGAGTCAAGCCTGCTGCTGCAACATACTCACCAGGGCATCAAATCTTTGTGGAAATAGTCCCCATAGACTGCTTCTGTTTAGGGTGCTGAACATTACAGTAACACAAAAACAAAGTAACCAAATATGTGTGGCCATTTCTGATGATTCATGTGTGCAGTGAGAAAGAAAGAGCCTGAAACCACCTGAATACCCAGCGATACATAGTCCATCTTACATTGCATTCACACTGTGAGCAACTTTGTAAAGACGTTGCAATATGAGTGATCCAACATGTTGCATTTATGCAGCGGTGTAAAATATCTATGAAATTGTGCACAAGTATTTCTGTTGTGTGAGGGTTTGGCAAAGGGAACTGAGCCCGTCGCCTGAAGGGGACAGGAAGTGCTCGGTCCTTTCCCAACGTTGCCAGTTGTGGGAGTATTGTCGCAAGGGGATAATGGACACAGCCAATCTTACAACATCAATCTTGAAACATTTGTTCTTGCGGTCTTAAAGTAGCCTCAGTAAAAGCTGTGGAGAATTGGGAGGCTTTAAACGACTGTAATCAGGTTTTTATCCATTTCGGAGGAACAGAGAAGCATGCAAATCTGATTGGCTGTTAATGGCCAGTAACTGTGAAATGAAATAAGTGAGGACCAAGCATTTGTGTTTGGAAGTGAAGATGACAGCATGTCTTAAGCCGCAAGATTCAACAACAGCTGATGGTAGTATACACTCTGCGGATCTTAGCTCAGTTATTTCAGTCCAACCAGATTTTCTCCTGCTTCTATCCTGTTGGTTATTAATCGTTCACGGCCCAAAATGCAGTTGTTTCTCTTGTTCCTGCTAAACCACAGCTGGGCAAACTTAAGGCCTGTATCCACAGGCTTCTGTGTGGTGTCACCTGTCACTCATTATTCACTGATTCAGTTGTCCTTTTTTTTTTCGAGAGCTGCCACTACCGCTACCACTTCATCTCGCAGGGCAAACATTGCGCATTGTGAGCAGAGTAATTCATAAGTAAACATTGGAATTCCTCTTGGCTGGAATGTGCGTGCTCGCTTGCTCGTGTGTCGCAAGCGTGCACGATATTTATGTGTATGTGTGTGAACATGTGCGTGGTTTCTTTTTTCCAAGCGTATACCTGGCTGCCATATGTCCCAGTTGGAGCTGCAACAAGTTGCTAGAGCGAGGGGAGCTCCTGAGTCCTCTGGGTGTGGTGGAGTTCAAAGAGCTACAGTCGGTCAAGACCTTTATCTTGAGGGAGAGATAACTCCGACACGACCGGCGTGTCTCAACTCCCCAGCACTGAGCAAAGGTCACGGTAGCTTTTTGAACTAGAATCCAGTAACATGGTGAGAAAGCAAATTCATACATGGTTCCCAACTCATCTTAAGACGTGGCCAAACTTCAAATGACGTCAAACAAGTGTAGCTTAACATGTTGGCTTTAAAATAAGGTGCAAACATGGACTCATCCATCAACGGCTCCTCTTTAAGTTTGTGGTGGTTTTTCGGCCTAGATGGCATCCAGCGTGTCCAGATGATACCCAAGGGAGTGGGAAGCAGGAGATGATCACACCAATGGTTGGCTGATCGGCACCGCTGAAAAGAATTTGGTTAGTCAGCAGTTTCCTTTTGAAAATGGCCCGGGACTGTTGTTGTAAGGGTGTTCAGTCATGGGGAGAGAGGATTTGGGAGGATAGATGTCGTTATTTATTAGTTGGAACCATTTAAATGGGAAAACTACCATGACAGTTTGGTTGGAAATACGAACTGGCGGGCCATGCCAACTGGAAATGCCAGGGGTGGCATCCTGCCAAAGTCGTATCTAAACTTATAGCTGGAGTCTGGGTAGTCTGGATGCTGTGAGAGCAGAGATAATAAACCCACACCCCACTCCAGTCAGCCTGGCACAGTGAACTTTATCGTGATGATCAGATACGAGAGTGGCTGGCTAAGCTCTCTGTCTCCTCCATTGAGAGTGTGTAAGGTGTGCTGAGAAAAAGAAGAAGAGGGGTTCTGTCTTTTCCTTTATGTGACTGGTTTTATGAAGGATTCCCACTAATGTTGTGATAGAAATCTGCACTCATCCTCAATCCTCTAGGATGTTCATACACTACTATTCAACACTGAGGCTGTACTAAAACAAAACTTTTCCATTGTGGGGAATATGAACTTGGTTGGATATCAACAAATTTGGGATTGACTCAGAAACAATTATGAGTCCCAAAAAGGTGAATCCTAATCACTGTGGTGATTCAAATATTCACGTTCCCTCCGCAGGGTGAATTTGAATCACTTTGGTGATTCATTTAGTGCCATTATCGGATACAAGTCAGAACAAATACTTTATTTTAGGACCAAATGCTTGCAAGAAACTATCATTCCCATCAGCTTCAGCTGTACCATTACTATCGTTTAATGCTAAACAGCCAATGTCAGGATGCTAACATGGTGAACTAAGATAAAAGTGTTAAACTGCATTAGTCTCGACACAAGTAGGAGTGCAAGAACTTTGCCTGAATAAGATGTTGAGTTTAGATCAGGAACTGTCCGTCAAAGAATAAGTAAAGAATTGCTTTGTGCTGTGGATATATAAAACATATTGAGATTTAATTTCCAGCTTTCATGCTGTGTATTGCTCTGACTTTAAAGCTATATGAAATTTTACCTCACCGTGGCCCGAGGCCAGGCGCTGCATTTTCTAGTTTCACCTCCCCTCATCCTTCAGTTACACCTCTGCTGTTGTTCCATTCACATAACATGGTGAATGACACGATCGCAGATTGTGAAGCAGCTTGTCCCGTGAAGCGCTGAATTTGTTCGAGGTGTTTTTACTGTTGCCGCTGGTGACATAATGTTTCCGTGATCGACTTCTTCCTAATTCCAGAATGAAGTGATGGTCGTAAAGGACGAGCCGTGGTATGCTGGATATATATATTTATTTTTTTACCCCGGGGTACGGAGTTTAAAGCATACTTAAACAGATTTGTGTCATTCTGATGTCAGCTTCCCCTCCGGCAGTTTTTTGTCGGTGTGCATGTGTGAATGTTTGCTTTTACTGGTCTATATGCATATGTGGGTCATCGCAGTCAGCTGTTGCATCTTCCACCATGAAGATTAGAAGTGCATACAAAAGCAAATATTTTAGCTTCTTTGGTCATTTGTGCAATGAATGAACGATCTACATCCACGCTGGTTTCATGAACTTTTATCTGCATGCGACTCTTGAGGAGGCCTCTAAGAGATAATAAATGGTAAAAGTAAACACATCACAATGCCCTGTTTCCTGTCTCAGCTTTTGTTTTCCCTCCACCCTTCCAGGGTCCATGTATAGCACTGGGTGTAACCCTCTCTCTCAGTGGAGACTTCAACCCCTATAAATCTCTCTTGTGTTTGCTGCAGGTGACTCAGGCCTCCAAGGTGTGGGGAGAGGTCCCTCTGCCAGAAGACTTGGAGGCGGAGAAAGACGTCAAGGCGTCGCTCTTGCTGGACGACGACGAGGACTTCGCTGCTGATGAAGCTTCGGGAGGTGGGCTCCGTGGAGGCTGATTGACCACAAACCGCAGCAACAGCTGCCCTTAATTCGTGGGACATGTTTTTCATTACGCATTCCTCAGATTGTAAACCCATTCCAAAACTGGAAATATAGGAATGCTGCTCAGGGATACATAATGAAACACTTATTTTGATGATTTCATCCAACACTTGAGCACTTACTTGCAGAGGAGAAATCTAGTGCCCCTGCAGATTTTATTTAGATTTTATGTTCTGCTTATGAGTGCAGCTAAGCATGTGATTCTGTCTGGCCTTGAACATGCACATGACATATTATGATATTCCTTCTGTTTCTGCCTCCAAAGATCTGCCCAGTGGAGAGGACGATGGCAGTGCACCGTGGACATCCACAAGTAAGGGCACAGAAAATCTAACAAATCTACCAATTCTCTGACAGATTTTCTTTATGTGCAGCAGCTCACTAAAGGACCCTCATCTGTGACTACAGAGTGTGTGTGTGTGTGTGTGTGTGCATGATATCTGCCTGTGCCTGAATGATGATGCCTTCACATCCTGCGCCCTCTCCTCCCTCCTCGCCAGGTTGCCAAGAGTCTGGTCATAACACAAGGCTTCAGCTTTGTCTTTGAGACGTAAACATCTCCTCTCCTCTTTCATCTTTTTAACCGGCGGCAGAGGTGACAGCACAATAAGACACATGAAAGCACAGCGAACAATAAAAGCTTCAGCAGAGCACCTCTGTTTTGCGTTCCATTCGCTAATGCATTTCTTGCAGCTCCCCCCACACACACCCCTTATTTTCTGGAGACCTGAAAAGTATTTATATGCAGGCATCCCACTCTGTCATGTCGCACAGTAGGCGGGGGAAACATATTTAAATAACGTATTAAACTTTGCACGAAGGGGTCTAACCCTTTAATCATGCCTGCGGTTATGCTGCTGCTTGTTACGCTTCCGTTCTTGGTCCATTTGTCTTGTTTTTGCCATCACTAGATCACTTTTTATTGCAGGCAGCAAAAGAGTTACTGTCAGTTGACTTTTTTCACTGGATAGGTCTGCACACTGCTTGGCCCTAGCCACTGAGGATGCCATAAAAGTTTCATCTTGTAATAGTTTATCTGATTTTTACTCATGTCCCATGCACACAGCACCTATGCAACAGCTACCAAGGTGTTTTTAAGTGATAGTATAGCAGAGGGGTCCAGACTAATGTCATAGCGTGTCCGCTTCCATGCCAGGGTCCGGATATGACACAGTGGGATGAACTGTTTTTAATTTATAGTTCTAATTTCACCTGTTATTGTTAGGTTTATTGATTATCGCTTTCTGTGCTTGTTGTTGAGTATTCTCGGTAGAGATTTGCTTTGGGGAGGGTCTATGGCTCTGGGTAATTGGTTAGGTTTTAGAAATAACATTTTAAGTGACAGGGGGTCCAGATGGTTGGTTAGGGAAGGCCGTATATCTGAAGTAAGGTATTGGAGGTCAGAGATGAGGGTTCAAATGGTTTAGGTAAGGGGTCTGGATGGTTAGGGTCAGGATAGTTCATATCAGGGAGGAACGGTATGTCCAAATTAAGGTATTACGTGAGGGTTAGTTGGGTTAGTTCCACTTTACAAAAGCAGACAATATCCAGACAGGTCACGCCGTTCTCCCTTCTTATTAAAGACAAAGGTCCAGCAATAGCTGCTGCTTCTTATTCTGCCCTTGGTGCCAGACAC
Organism: Nibea coibor; assembly: GCA_023373845.1. NCBI lineage: Eukaryota > Metazoa > Chordata > Actinopteri > Sciaenidae > Nibea > Nibea coibor. Next base: position 22,961,168 of record CM041717.1, on the reverse strand, counting down.
TGGCACTCAGGTTAGTCGAGCTGATTACATCATGACAGAATAATTGTTTTGGTAGCGGCATTATGAGTTGACATCAGAGCATCATGTGCTTCACTCAGAAATAGCACTGCCCTGAGGCCGCACCAAGTGTAGGTGGTTAAAGGGGCCAGAGGAGCTTTTAATACCATTGGCGTTAATGTGGTGTTGGTGTTGACAGCATGTGATTGCGACATAAATAAATAAGGTTTAACTGAAGGTTGAGTTTGTTTTTTACAGCAAAGTATCGACAAGGAATGATTGACTGAGGCATAGTTCTCGTAAACACAGATCACTTCAGTTGGTAATTTCCCTTTGGTAGATGCAAATGTACAAAAATAAAATAAAAGTCATAGTTCTTTGTTGACAGGACAGGATGGGAGAATATTTTCTGTTAATGTGCTCACATGAGCCTACAAACATTCCTCATTACTCTGGTTTATTACTTCTCTTTCCATAAACTTGTCGCCTTTTGTAACCACGTAAAGGTCGATGTTGCTTTAATGTGGCAATTAAATAGTTTGAGGATGAGGTTATGCAGTACTTTATTTAATATGTATCTCAAAGGTGTCGAGACACATGAATTTGGTTCAGCGTGATCATGATGCTATGATTGGACAAAGCAGACTATTTCTTTATATAGATCTGAGTACGACAGCAAGGGAAGGAAATTCGGTTTCCTGTACTGAATGCTGAATACTTTTCTAAGTGTCTCTGTCCTGTCGGCTGTCCAGACTGTTCACCCAGGCCGCTGCCTTCCTTCCCTCTCCGCTGCTTTAAAGTGGGAAACGTAGGTGGTACATTTGCCCCTATTATGCCTTGTATCCTGTTGTGGTAAAAATTTGCCGATGGTTAAGGAATTCCCATTTCCTGATGTCTCAGCCTCGTTCGTTGCCATTGAAGCTGAGAAAAAAAACATCTGGAACCTAAATAGTTGAGCTGAGATGAGGCTATTTTGGACCTCTTTTGTCCATTGTTGTCCTCTGGTCTCCTCTAATCACAGTCTGCAATCTTCTCCGGAGATATGGAAGTTGCGTCCCATGTCCTCCTAACCTCTCGTCTTGACCTAAAATGCTTAGATCCCCAAAGAGATTTCTGGGAGACAAAATGCATCTTATCTCATCTGTGAGAGCTTTTCCTTGTTCCACGGGCTCCATTACAGTTGTTCCCATTGCTCCAAGGGTATTAGCCACTGTTTAGAAACCAAAGAAACAAAGGTTACCACGCCAACTTATTAATGGCGATGGTAGATGGTGAGGGTCTGCTGGGGTTAAGTTCTTCCCAGTGCTAATTTTGGATGACAAGCTTGAGAATTCATATCTACAGACTTGTGGATCTCAAAGTGGAGGACACGGCACCCTGCTGTGAAGACCAGCAAGGGTCATTGCAAGATTGGTCTATATCTATCTATTTATTTAGGGTGTGTTTTTAATGTTTCACTCAAGTGGTAACCTCCGCCACTGGGAACTGGGATATTTCAGAACATTTCAACCTTGACAAGCCCACCGTATTAAAATGTCGAACTTCACAGCAGAAATAAACATGTTCACAGCCCTTATTCGAGCACCCAAGCATCAATCGGCCCACCTTAGGTCCGCCAATGATCCAAAGTCAATATTTAGATTAGTCGGGAGGTTGAAGAGGCAACATCAGCTTCAAAACAGCGCTTCGGAAACCAATGGGCGACGCCACTAATGTGCTGTCCATTCCTTATACTGTCATTGGTTTCACTGCACAAAATCACTGTTTTTGGCTCACGGTTGCCAGTTGTCATAGTAACGCAACACTGTTAGCATGCTCATTAGTCTTCCAGATGCGCAGCGGTCAGAAATAGCGACTTTCAGAGCAAGTCATGGACAATTAGTCAAAGTAAACAAACCTCAGAGAAATGCTGAAACTTATCGGTCTTCAACGCGAGCCCGTCAGCCAAAGGAACTTTATAATGAACAGAAATCATTTCAACATTAAACACTGCGTACGTGAACCCGGACTAGACTAAATGTTTAAATTTGGATCACCTGTCGCAACGAAAAAGATCATTAACTGTACTGTTTTTCAAATAAACTTTCGTGAGCTCAGCGCTCTGTGACACGTTGATATGAGATTTAACGTGTGCCGCTCAGAGTTTCTCAGCTGACTCCAGGATGGTCAGATAGATGTGTTCTGTGTTTAGTCTTCAGGGACGTTTGGCTTCAATTTGAGGGTCGAGCTGTCCTTGATCCACAGGGACTCCAGTAAAAAGGCTGACTCACAGACAGGTCGCTGCAATCTGGTGTAGCCTCAGCTGGTTCAATCACACCAATTGTCGGTTGGGTCTGCCTGCTGAAAAAACATAATCCAGGTTCATATTGTTCCGTTATCTCTGGAGGTGATGAACAGATGTTACAGCATAAGTGGACAATACATCAGGGTAATGCAGCCTGTCTGTCAGTTTGGCCTGGGCAGCGGGACAGGCTGCGGCCAGGCCACCCACTCAGTATTTCTGAGCGATTTGTGAGATGTGTGTGTTTCGTTGGCACTGCCTCTGTGTGTGTGTCCCTGTGTGTCATACACTCTTGGGTAGTTACACTGGAGGACGAACGCTGGCAGCTGCACCAGTTATTTTGGTGAGGTCTTTGTTGTTGCACTGGTGGGGGCCCTCAAGGTGGTCACACACACACACACACACACACACACACACACTGACCCTAGAGTACAGGAGAAACTTGCCTCACGTTATAATCAGATGTCTCACTCCCTTTTGTAGCCGAGGCAGACAAAACACAAGGGCCGCGCTGTCAACATGTTTGTTAGCCGCTGATAAAAGCGTCCGTCCTCAAACAGTTAATTGTCAGTGTGCCTGCGTACAGCGCACTCCAGTGAGCATTGTTCTGTGAGACTACTGACGATCGCTCTCCGTCACTGACATGAGCTTTATTGCTGCACCGAGCCCCATGATGCTGCACTCTGTTGTACCAAATAACAAATGCGTTGCCTTGGAGAGCTGGGCTGCGCTGTTCCGCTTTAGGAAAGAGATGTTGAGGGTTTCGTTGAAAGCGAGAGCGTGTGCGGCTATTTGAATGATCCCTTCTTTTTTTTCCTCGCAGCAGCGTCAAGGGCAAGCTTGTAACCGATACATGTGTTTATTTTTGTTGACCGGCATGATGATCTATGCGGCAACAGAGCAGAATACCTTAAATTGGACTAAGAGGAAAATGGTTTGTTGTGTCACAAAACAAATACTGAATTAGAACTTGTGGTTTTTGGCATGGCATTCAGTTGTCCTGTAGTTTCCCCAGATCTGAGAGTTTGTTTGATTTGATCAGTATCCATGTCAAATAATGCCTGTCCTGGGATTTCTTAAGCTGTTAAGTCTTTCTCTGTAGGAAATACATCCAATACATGTTCAAACTATCAGATCACTATTAATTCTACTTGTTTTGGGTCAGTGATCGTGGCCTGGACAGCACATAAAAGCCTCCTTCTGTTTGATTCTCACTCCCATTCTGACTCTGACAAGGATCACAACAGATCTGCAGCCTTTTGAAGTAGCGGATATTTCATTAGCTTTAATTAGTCTTGGTCAGTATTCATGGGGGAGACCTCGCTTGGTTTGGGTAGGGCGAGTTTTCTGTCAACTGTTTCCTGCTCGGACTTTAAATAGTTTTGCAGAGTTCACAGCATTTAGAGCTGCTTTTCACCTGACTGCAGCAGTTTTACCAACTTTTCACAGCAAAGCGACAGCAACGATGTATCAGAAGCCATATGTTTTTTTTTGTATGTGCAGCTGTAAAACAGCTGGATCCAGAACACTCACTTGATAATGAAGGAGCTGTTGTTTGCTGCTGTCTGTAGAGAATTTTATGGAATGGACTATCTGGATAGGAGTATGAAGTTTTATCATCAGCGCAGTGTTAGAAAAAGAGAAAATGAATCATAAAATCTTTATTTATAACACAACAAATATAGTCCGAGAACAGAAACTCATAAACTCATGTTATAAAATCAACCTTTGCACAAGGGCCCCTCTCTAAAAACCCACCCGCGTTTCCTCAGCTGACATTTCAGAGCATGTCCCACGGGGTAACTGCATCCAATGGAAGAACGAATGAGTCATCACAAAGCAAAAGATGGTCATTGTTGCCCGTGCCAGTGCAAAGGGCTTAACTTTTTTTCGGTTACAAAATTAAAAAAAAAAAAAAAAGTCATAATGGTGCTCAGTTTTTTCCATTTAGGAGGGGAAAAAACAGGAAGCGGCTCCTCCCTCGTGTCGCAGGCGTGGATGCGAAGAAATGTGAAGATGCGTGTTTGGTTTGTTAGGATATCCTCTTCTGTTCTGTCGGGGTGAAGAGGAGTCATGGCACACTGACGCTGTCATGCGAGCAGACTTCCTTTGGTGTTTCCAGACAGACACTGCTGCTTGGACTCATTAGCAAACAAAAAACCAAGGATCCATTGTCCCAGCGAGCACGACTGTTTGCATGTGGATGGTAATGATTAGTGGGACAGTTGATAATGCTAAACAGAGTTGACGTTTCAAGCTCCCCATAAAATTGCGCTGACAACTTTACTTTCATGTCTTTCTCTCTTGGGTGTTTTTTCTTTTGCTTGTTTCACTCATATTTGAAGAGTTGTTTTCAATTTGTTGTATATATATATTTTTTTGCTTTGACCAGCTTTCTGATTTCATGTTTTGTGACATTTCAATTCAGCTCTGATTGACCTACTTCTGATTGTCACTTTCTATTTTCTCTCCTCGCTCCCAATCATTTCCTTTCTAACTTTCCTGAAACTTAAACCTCTCTGCACCTGCCTGGCTAACTTCTCCCTGGTCCTTGTGTCTTGTGCTTTTCTTGTTTGATACTTGGCCTCTGGCTCCTGTTTTTGTCCGTCCGACCTCTGCGCCACGTCTCTCTCCCCCCACCTCCCCTGTCTCTTGCTCCTTGCTCCTCGCCTCTCATTGCCTACCATAGCACAGTCCTTGGACTCTTCATATATGAGGAACATACAGAGCCCAGTCGAACCGGTGTACTGTAAGTCCTTTTTTTTTTTTAATGCTGCAGTTTCTCTCCTCTCTTGTCTTTGGCACACACTCCTGTCACCTGCTCCCCTCAGTTATGCACTCTCATTTCCAAGCACACTCTCAGATAACATTCCAAGGAAGACTCGGCTTGGTCATGCAGTGTTTGAGCCACGGCAAGTCTGTTTTTCCAAGTGTCTTGCAGGCGTCTCCCAGTGTTTTCTGATGCCAGTGGAAAATGATGGGGTTGTTCCATCGAGTAATACTGTAGCTCATCGCACTCGAGTGACGGCGTTTGCATTTCCAGCTGAGAACATCCCCGTAAAGACATGTTGTAATTACACACAGCGTTCATCTTTGCGGACAGCCAAATACTTACACAAATGTGCTCCACGCTTAAATTGAAAAGTGCTTTTTGTAATTTTAACCTCATGCACATGGCTCATCCCAGTGATACAAACCATCTGTTTGACAGAATCGCTACAACATATGAGTATATGAAGTTTATTTTTAATATTTTGAATGCACAGTGGTGCTTTTTGATGCTTACATTGCGAGCCGTGGGAGAGCGCAACGGGTCAAGCTAAATAGTGAAGCCAGAAGTCATTCCGAAGAGTTCCCCGGAGGACAATAAGTGGACTTGGAGACAGAGTTGTTTGGCTGGCCACCAGCAAAAGGGTTAAGTAGCAGGGGTCCTGTCTACACAAGTTAAGCTGAGAAAGAGGCAGCTGGCATATGAATGTATTACTCCAAGAGAGATTTAGAAAGAGATGGGGGGGGCGGAGGAAAGGAAAAAGTGCACTTTATTAAAGATTTGACAGCGATGTGGTTTGGGTCTTGTTCTTATAGATTCTGGCTTTCCGTCAGTCTCCCTCTAAATGGCTCGGGTAGTGTTGGGCCGGTGCCGTGGGCGCTGCCTTGGGGGTTGAAGGTCAAACCCAATGCGGCTAGGCTTTAAAGGCCAGCCAGAGCTCACCGCTCAATCAAGTCTTTGTCTTCCGCATAGGCCTCTATGTGTTCAGAAGGGGCCCGTCGCACAAAGCCGCCACAGTTCCACTGAACAGCTTTAATAGCTAAATAAGTTTGTGAATTAAGAGGGTGGAATGCTCCTTTTTTCCCCTCATCCCACTCGTCATGTCTGCACTCTTGACAGTTTCATCACTCTTGATGGTAGCAATGCTTGACGAGGGGATTCCCCCCCCGCTGGAAAACACTGAGCGATGCACAGGAGAATGGGTCCCGGAGTAAAAGAGCCGCTCGTTAGCAGCAGGGGCACAACCCGGCACTCTAATCAAAGGAACTCAGGCGGCGGCAGCCTCGCACTCGCCAGTCTGTAACGTCAAAGCGGCGAGCTCAGAGAGAGCTGGGGGGGGCGGAGGGGCTACGAGCTGCTGTTGACCTGGCGGCGAGTATCCACTCAAGTGATTAGATTATATGCGGGTCAAATGAGGCACTTTGATGACTAACTTTGATGTTGCCTTGTCTTCTGGTTCCACATTCAGGCCAAACAATTATTCCTATAAGTCTGACAGTAACATTCTGCAAAGCAGGCACTCCCGGCACCCCGCCAGGCTACCGAGAAAGCCTGCAGTTCTGTCGTTACATGTTCACCTCTCTGGGTGTTTTCATAAGCAGCGCTCAGTTTACTTTGACATAAATGAGGCCTTTCCTCACCAGGAACTGGGTGTCTTGTTGTGCCAGTGGCTGTGTGTAAGGGAGGAGAATTTAACAGTGTTTAGAGAGAGGACAGCTGTTTGCCAGCCAACGCTCAGGCAGCAAGTTTCCCCCACGGGCCTTAAACACGGAGAGCACACATCCACAGACACAGCGTGAGACACAAAATCTTTAACTTTTAATTAAGTAGCTCCTGGCAGGCGTGATAAATGTCTTCCGTCAGTGTCCACGTCTGGTGATTATCAAAGAAGGAGGGGAAAAGGAGGAAACGACATATCGGTATATTCTCTGCACACTGTATATACAGTGTGTGTGTGTGCAGATTTATTGTTTTGCACATATTTGGGCATGTATGTTTGCCACTGGAGACTCACCCGATACCTACTTAGAACATGACTCTTTGTTTTTGGCATGGCAAGTAGCATGTGACTGCAAGAAACAGTACAAATATTGACTTCCTCCCTAAACTCACACTGCCAGCCTGAAATCAGAGGCTGGCAGGCGCGTCCTAACAAAGTGTTGGCAGGAGTGTGAGAACCGGGCACCCTGTGGGCCTGGGCTATTTTAAGTTGCATCGGCTAAGCCAGTGACATTGGAATTATAATACAGCTGGCATTTTTGTTGATAATGAGTTACTCATATAGCTGTCTCTATAACTGGAGTGGAAATATGAATTAGTTGAATCAATATTTTTGGCGTAGTTTGATGGAGGATTTGGACGTACAGTAAAGAACCACAAAGCTCAAAAGTCAACACAACTGAGGAAACAGTTGATCCTGTGAAACGGCAAGCTTTTCGAGCTGTGGCACGTAAAATGGCACTGATATGCAAGGAGTGGAGTTTGTGTCACTGCTTGCTTACCAATGCATTCAAATACATCTGCATGACATCATGACACATGTCCTGGCCTAGCCCACATATGTGGCTGATGGGTGGAGTGCTAGGAGAGAAGACAAGACACGAGAATTACAAAAAAAACACAGAGTGGTTTGAGGTCAAGATCAGGCACACTGTAGCAACTTTCTGGGTAGACTTTAGCCGAGACATTGGGCAGAGTTCGGGTTGCAAAAGGGTGGTGGATTTCTGGAAACTTTCCATCTAAGCTGGCGAATTATCGAATAGGAAACTTTACATGGGGATTATGGAAATTAATGGGAATTTATCTGGAAATATTGGGTAATTTAGTAATTGTGAGTAAGCTAGCATCATGATAAGCCTCATAAATGGTCAATGAAATGATGCTAACTGATCAGCGATGTATTTTTCATCATCACTGCAGTGGCCCAGGGTCTGACCTTGCAGCCCTTTCCTGCATGTCATCCTCTCTGCCTACTTTCCTGTCACTCTTCATCTGTCTCTGTCAAACAAAGCTGAAAAAAATCACCTCATGGAACTTCCCTGTTTCACCTGGCCTTGCAAGTTCAAACAAATTGCACCTTCTGCATGACTCATGTCTGAGCCTTACATCCTGCAGGCTGACCTATATGTTTAATGACCAGTCGGACCAGTTCACGCAGCCTCTCTGTACTGTAGACCTTTGATATCCTGTGGTCCCCTCCTCTGCCCCCCCCGCCTGATGTGTTTGACTTGCTCCATGTCGAGGGAATGTTGAACCACCCCCTCTCCCTCCGCCGTCACTCACAGAGGATTTTCTTCTTCCTCCTCTGCAGCCGCTGGCTCGGTTGCGATGCTGACTCAAACTCCCACTCACCTTCCAGCTGTCTGATATCATCAGCGTTCAATCGGGACGTCTGGTTGCAAACTCGTGGCCTTGCCATTCTGGCCGATATCCACGTATTGTGTGTTTGCATGACATTTCACGCAGTGTGCTCGGTTCTGTCTTTGCAACAAAGAGACTTTATCAGCATCTGCCTGCCACTGTTTGTGAGTATGTCGGTATGTCCATGACACATACAGAGAGGAAGCCTTGATACTGTAATTTCATGGTTATATTTGAGTGTGTGGACGAGAGCGTGCATGTGTCAGAGTGTGTGTCTTGTTAGTCTCCTACGTGTGGTGCAGCGCTGCAGTGGTCGGTTTTAGCACAGACGCGACCACAAGTGAGATATGGAAATAGACGCCATAATTTGTATGCGGCTCTCATTTAAGCCACAGTCATGCTCTTCAGTTCTTACTTTCTGAATCATTTAACCAAAGGCTTTCCTCAGGGAAATACTTCCCAAACAGTATCCCATATCACATTGTTTTTAATAAACTTAACAGCTTGAATCTGGCTTATAATATCTAAACCCGGCAACAGATGGGCATTAATGCCAAGCCTGTGGTCGTTGTCTGTTATTGTGAGGTTTAGCTGACAGATTCTCCTCCCCTGCCTGTCTGTGTTTTCTAGTTTATTACAGAGCTCTCGTCAACTTCACGGACTCCTTGGTCTACAGCTCAGAGCTCGAGGACATCTTCTCACCAGCCTTTGTTGAGATCTCTGAAGCAGTGATGGACACGGTATGTCCTGATCACGTGGGATAAACTACTGAATAGTAGTAAAAGCTTCAGGCATGCTATTTATGACCTGTGTGTGTCCTATATTTGGAAATAAAGCACTTGTATATTTCAATTTAACCAAGTCTGGTTTTCCCTCCACAGCTGGAGTCTGAGTACAACAGGATTCCAGGTGTCCAGACAGTCAGCGTAGTCCTTATTAAGTAAGAACACACATCCTTTAAATCACACCTACTGACACACAAAGTAGACAGCCTGCAGCTGCCTCTGCTTGGGCGTCTCACTCTGGCCAGGTGATTCTTCTTCTGCTTTTTTTCCACACTGCTCAAGGCCAAACGTGGAGGCCTGCAGTCTGTAATTCATCAGCAGTTACAGACCTCACTTCTCGACAGCTTTCCTGTCTGAACACAGACCTCACCAGGCATTTTTTTGTCTCGTCGCAGGAAGGTGATAAGAGAGGACGGCGTGGACGTGTTTGTGGAGCTGGACGTGGGCTCCGACTACAACAGCAATGACGAACAGATCCGCAGCGTGCTGTACAACGTGGTGAAGGAGGGCGCCATCGCCTCCTATGTCACGTCAGTCCAGGGGTTTCAGTTTAGACGACTTGGGGAAGGTAAGAGCCCGTCACAGAGGAGCGACACTTGTCACAGCCGTGACTTCACTAACTCTGCTACACGAGAGTTCGCTGTACGTTTTACAGTAAATTAAGGTCCGCCTTAGCAGGAGGCAGTGTCCTTAACATTTCCCTTTGGTTTCTAGTTGAACCTCTTCCTCCCGTGGAGCCTATAGCGGTGCCAGGTTTGTACTGTGCCATGTCTGCTGCATGGAGCTGACTGTACTGTAGAAACCGTAGGAAGGCTGTAGTGTCTTTGGAAAGAACGGTCGAGCGTTTCTTTCTTCATGTTGTTGGAGTCTTTACGCTGGTCTTTACTTTGACGTGCACAAGCCACGGTCACGTGTTCTGAAGAATGTGTTGCATGGGAGCACCGACGTGAAGTAGATTTCAGAGTCTGGTCCCTGAAGTAGCACACAGAGAGAATAATAAGGATCTTTGCATGGCATGAGTTTGATTAGGAATGCTGCTGTTCACTGTTCACTGTTAACTGTTCACCCCACCAGCGCTGTAACTCTGTGTCTGATAGGATAGAATGATGGCAATGTCAGTACTCAGATGATTAGGGTTCCCATCTGTCTATTTATCTGTCATGTCATGTCAGTATTTGTCTCACTTAGTCTAGTCAGTTCTAGTCGGTCGTGTCGCGTCGTGCCATGTCGTGCCTGTATTTGTTGCATCTTATCGTATCTTGTCATGTCACTTCATGTCTTGTCAGTTCATATCTGTCAGTATTTGTCTTATTTAATTTGTCTTATTTAGTCTGGTTTGGTTTCATCTAGTCTAGTCTATGCTAGTCTGTCTGTATTTGTTGTGTTGTGTCTTGTCTTGACACTTTCATCAAATATTATGCCCTATATTTTATTTTTTAATGCTAGTGCAGTAGAATTCGATGATAAGCACATGTACACAGACTATTAGTATATCAAAACCCACTAAGTGGGTCCGATCTGTATGTGTGTGGTGGACTGTGCGTCTGTCTGTATGCTGTATGTTTTTTGTGTCTCTAGCTATCTGCAGTAAATATCAGTTAGTTTAAGCCCAGAGTGGATTTTACCCGCTCAGGTAACCTGATGGATCAGGATGCCGTAGTCTCTCACCTCACTTTGTTATATGTGTGCTGTGTGTAGTGTGTTGGCCGTACTGTAGCCTTGGCGTGCATGTCTTTGATCCGTCATTCCCTTCCATCCCTCCTCGCCCCCCCTCTTCATCTCTCATAGTAACCCCCAGCATCAGAAACTGCATGCCAGATGAGCACAGGTGTGGTGATGGGACATGTATCCTGATGGAATACCTGTGTGACAACAGACCAGACTGCAGAGACATGAGTGATGAGATCAATTGTGGTGAGTGGCTTCGGCTTGGCCAGGAAGTTGTAACACGGTTGGCTATAGCATGGGATACTGGCTGGATGTGAGACATGCTAACAGATCTTAGTGGCAGCTTTGTATGCTTTCTAAGTTTAACGAGAGATTTGTTTTAGAAATAAACCGGCTGCTTCCCCCAGTCCTCACCACCCCGCCCGCCATAACCACAACCACCACCACCACCACCCCCAAGAAGCCTCCACGCCCCGTCAGCCCAACTGGACCCTGCAGAGCGGACCAAGCCACATGTCAAAGCGGAGAGTGTATCTCCCGAGACTACATCTGCGACGGAGAGAGGGACTGCGCCGACGGAAGCGATGAGTTCAGATGTGGTGAGTGGCACAGCCTCGTGAAGGTGCACGCTCTCAGGCGACAGCGTTGGTTCTAATTATCCTCCCATCTTCTCACAGGTACTCCATCTCCCTGCGAGCCCAATGAGTTCAAGTGTAAAAACGGCCGCTGTGCCCTCAAGCTTTGGCGCTGTGATGGGGACAACGACTGTGAGGACAACTCAGATGAAACCGACTGCCGTAAGTCTCCATCTTCATTAAAGGTCGTCTCTGAAGGAACATAGCTATATGAGAAGATATATATATATATTAATTTTGAAGCTACCAGTAGGACGAAAGACAGAAAACAGCTGCTTCCTGCCAGTAGATATTTCCTCATAACCTCCATAAAACCTGTGAAACAACATCACATGCTGATTTGTTGAGTTCGCAGCAGTCTTCTGACCTCCAGTCAAACTAATCGACTTCTTTAGTGCACAGATATGAGAGCGGCATCAGTCCTCTCATCTAATTCTCGACCTTCGTTTGATGTTACTGTTTTCCCGGTGATTAAAAGCTCTGCTAAATCTCTACAGCCACCAAGGGTCCCGATGACAGGTGTGCTCCTGAGCAGTTTGAATGCCTGAGCGATCGCACCTGCATCCCGGCAAGTTACCAGTGCGATGAAGAGCCAGACTGCCCTGACCGCTCCGATGAGTATGGCTGCAGTAAGTCTCGCACAGACAGCTGTCTGCAGCTCCTACAAGCTTTCTCTCACACATTTTGCACTCTCTCTCACTCTCTCTGCTTCTTTGACTCTCCTCTATGCTCACCCTCTGTGTTCTTTTGTACGCTGTGACTAATTTGCTGTGAACCATGCTCTTTTCACACATGTGTCGACCGAGACACTGAGCTTTTTGTGAAGCGTCTATCCCTGAGAACTGAAAGGGAATTGTCCGTCCATAGCGAGAGAATTATGTTTCCTCTGACTTTCGGGCATTCACTGGATCGCCAAGTTCCCAGTCACATGCCAACCTTTTTGTACATGTGCATCAATTATGTGGTTAAATCAGCTCTCATCTTCTTGACACTTCCCAGCTCCTCCCTCTGTGACGAGCCCGCCGGAGGAGTCCGTTCAGGCGGCGCGGGGGGCGACGGTGACGTTCACCTGTCAGGCTGTCGGAGTGCCAACACCCATCATCACCTGGAGACTCAACTGGGGACACATTCCTCTCAGCAGCAGGTGGGTTTGATGGGACGTTCACCACCCTGCTGACTTTATTATCCACACTGTAATTAAAACTCACAAATCAAAGTAACTGAGTTTGACAAGATTATTCAGTGTTTATGAAAAATGATGTCCAAATGCTTTTCAGTGTGTTGGGAATAGTTTTTTTTTTCTTTTTGGATGCTACTTTCAGAAAAACATGTTTTGGACAAGCTGTCTCCAGCAAAACATCTGCATCTGCTGAAAGCCAATGTTGCCTAATTGATCAGTGACAGTAGCAGCAGCAGACCGTGCGGATCTGAAAACGATTAATTCCATCAATTTGTCTTCTTCGCGCGTTTCTCACCTGACGTGTGATGAATGTTGAGGCCGCAGTATAACTGTCGACAGCCCTGTAAGATTAAGATCCGCAGCGCTGACTCAGGATCGACCTGTGATTTTAATTATTGAGATATTTATGGTGTGCTCCAGCTCCAAAAAGTTTCGGTTTGGGGATGTTATTTCTGGGGCGTAGTCTGCTGTGTAAGTGGTTAGGCAACTTTCTGGATTTATTTGTAGCAATGTTTCTTCAGATTTTTTACAGCGAGAGCCTCAGCCCTTCCAAGAGTGATCATTTGTGCCGGGTTTCTGTTTTTTTACAGGATCTCCATGACCAGCGAGAACGGCCGAGGCACCCTCACCATCCGCGATGTGAAGGAGGCCGATCAGGGGGCGTACACGTGCGAGGCCATCAACGCTAAAGGCCTGGTGTTTGGCATCCCGGACGGAGTGCTTACTCTCACGTCTAATCCAAATCCAGGTACTGATGGCTCACACTTCATTTAACAACAAACTGTATATTAATGGACAGAACAGTTAGAGGATAAATCGTGTGTGTCCTTTCTTGTTCGCTGTAGGCAATTGTCCTGAAGGTCACTTCAGCGTGGAGGGCCGCTGTGTGTCCTGCTTCTGCGCTGGAATCACCAAGAACTGCAAAGCCACCGGCCGCTACCGCAACCACATCAGCCTGCGATTTACCGAAGAGGAGGACTTCAAAGGTACCGAAGCAAACAGCTAATCTGTCGCCAACTGAATCGCCTTTATAGGTTTGCGTGGCTGTAACGTTTAAAGCGTGAATCTGTTGTTCTTATCTCCAGGAGTGAATGTGACCTACCCCTCCAGGCCTGGCACTCCTCCTCTCTCCTCCACTCAGCTCCTCATTAACCCCGAGATGGAGGAGTTCCAGCTCGTCGACCTGTCACGCCGTTTCCTCAACCTCGACTCCTACTGGATCTTGCCTCGCCACTTCCTGGGCAACAAGGTAAAGCGTAAAATTATTTACAAATCTAATTCAACTTAACTAATTATCACACTTAAACATGACAAATCATGTATCTGTTTTTAGATTGACTCCTATGGAGGATCCCTGAAGTACAAAGTGCGGTACACGCTGGCCCGCGGTCAGTCTGAGGTCGTAGAGAAACCGGATGTGATGCTGGTTGGAAATGGGCGCAGGCTTGTGTACCGCAGAGGCAACGCCACCCCTGCCCAAGTGGTCAACCAAAAGGAGATCAAATTCACTGAAGTAGGTCTTTGGTTAAAGAACTGTTCCTCTAGTAATAACAAGTGCAGAATCTGCACAATCCTGTGCTAAATCTGTGATGATTGCATGAAGTTCTGTCCAAAAATGTTGTAGTTGTTGTCTATAAATTCAAAATTGAGGAATAAAAATACACATTTGACACCAAAAACCAAGATTTTGACGTAGCCACATCAGTAAACCTGCTTTTTTTGTATTTCAGGATAACTGGCAGCACTCCAACGGTCGCCCCGTGAGCAGGGAGGATCTGATGATGACGCTGGCCAACCTGGACAGCATCAACATCCGCACCATCTACGATAACCACATGGTCAGCGTGGCACTCAGTGACATCGTCATGGACATCACCTCCATGGAGTTCAGCACTATGGGCCATGCAAAGACAGTCGAAGAGTGCAGGTAAGAAGAAGAAGAAGAAAAACCCCTCGAGTCCCAGTGAAGATACTGTGGGGTTAAGTGATATCTTACAAGCTGTCAGGCAATCAAAGCAGCCTGTTGGGACGTGCCCAAAAGTGGTGCACATTGATACAGTAATGTTCATGTATCCAACGACCACCAGTATGTAACATCCTTGGTCCAATTCCAGCCGTTTGCACGTTATTCCCATCTCTCCCGCTGCAGAATCTCCACTTTAAACGTCTAGTAAAAGTTAAAAAAAAAAAATGTTGGCTGTGCTTGAGTCAGCTGTTTTTTATTTACAACATTAGGAAAGTTTGACTTGTGTTATTGAGTTATTGGAATTGAAACCGTGCCTGATGGGACCCATATTTTATCATTCCCAGATGTCCTCCCGGGTATTCAGGCCTGTCCTGCGAGAGGTGCTCCTCCGGTTTCGAGCGCGTTCCCGGTGGCTCTTATCTGGGAACCTGTGCTGGCTGTAACTGTAACGGACATGCCGGCGCATGTGATCCAATCAGCGGACACTGCCTGGTAACAGCTAACTCCCTTTTTCTTTTTTGGCTGTCAGTCACTTGCGATAAATCTCATTTTGCACATAATCACCTCCTTATTCCTCCTGCTTTTCTTGCCAAGAATAGATAAACACCACATTCTAGTATGTACTCTAAATATAGACGATAAGCTTAGCTTAGAAACACGGGGAAACAGCTCATCCGGCTCCCTTTAAAGGTAAACAAACCCATATTGAGTTGTTTTTACATTAAACAGACAAGATATCACATGTTAATTCATCTATTTAGACGATCTTTGAAAAGCTAGCTGTTTCCCTTTGCTTCTAGTCTTTGTGCTAAGCTAAGATAATCCAACTCCTGGCTCCAGCTTCATATTTAGAGTACAGTCTAATGGAGAAAAAAGAAAGTGAATAAGTATATTCCCAAAATGTCAAACTATTCCTTTTCCTGATTGGAGTGGCATCCATGTTAGAGAATGACCAGTGTGTTCTCTCCGTGCCGCAGAGCTGCCAGCACAACACAGAGGGCCCTCAGTGCGGCAAGTGTCGCTCAGGCTACTTCGGTGACCCAAGCAGAGGTCGTCCCGACGACTGCAAGCCATGCCCCTGCCCGTACTATGAGACCTCACGGCGGTAAGGTCACGGACCACACACACATCTACAGTTTGCACATACCACACACATCAGTGGGGAATGAATGAATTAATGTTTTGCGGCACGGTTTTTTATGACCAAAAGCTGAGCTCATTCAGATATTTGAGCACTGGTTTATTCATTCAGCCTGCTACTCATTAACCCACTGTTGTATTTTTTAATCTGTGGCTTTTTTTTGGGCTTTGTAGGTTTTCCGACACCTGTTTCCTGGATGTTGACCAACAGCCAACATGCGATGCCTGCAAGCCCGGCTACACAGGAAGACGCTGTGAAAAGTGAGGAAACTGATAACATTATCGCCGCCTTTAAGTCACAGTTTGAATAGTCTGGGGACGGCAATAATATAGTTTATAAAACATAATAGTGTGGGGATTTCCACGGACTCCCACGGCGCTTGGAGAAAAAGTCAGAAGAGGTCAAAACTCCAGCAACGCTTTACAGAACAACCGGCGACTGATGCAGAATGAGCTGCTGCAAACTCATGCATGGTCTTACTTTTTTGTGTCATTTTCAGGTGTGCTCCTGGTTACCAGGGCAACCCCCTCCTGCCTAATGGAAAATGTGTTCCCACCCGTGAGTATGCACACGCAACATGTTTGAAATTCTCATTTCATGGCATGAAATCAACTGAAGCTGCACCTGCATCGTTTTACCTGCTGTACTCTCCAGTCAGGCAGCGATATGACTACAAGGAGGTCTGAACTCTGTGTAATGATTACCATAGGGTTTTTTTTTCCTCTCTGCCTGGCGTTACAGTAGGCTGTAGTGTGTGGTCATGTCTCAGGTATGCAGAAGGGCTGGAACACTCCCAGGTGCGCTTTCCTTTTTCCCCCATATGTCATCTTCTTTTCCACTGCTCTCTTTCCTGCAGAAAGCTCCAAGTGTGATAACAGAGGGGTTATCAGCTCCAGCAGCAGACCGTGCAGCTGCAAGGTACTTTATGCAGCATGGCTAAGTGAAATATTAGGATTTTATTATAATCATTTAGCGTGATCTGTTGTTCATTTGTGGTTCGAGAAGCTGACGTGTCTGTTTTTATTTTATCCTACATGAAAGAAATCAGCAGATTGAATACATGTGTGTTTGTGTGTTTGTTTCTGCGCCTGTGCGCACTAGAACAACGTGGCAGGCGCCTTGTGCGACGAGTGTAAAGCCGGCTTCTTCCACCTATCGGAGGCCAACCCCGAGGGCTGTCTGCGCTGTTTCTGTATGGGCGTCACTAAACAGTGTGCCAGCTCCACTTGGAATAGAGATCAGGTACTGGAGGTTGCCAAGCTACTAAATTTAAAAAGGAGGGGAGGGTGAATAAGTTTGGTATAAAGGTTTGACTCAGTGTTTGTTCAGCCATGCTGTATCAGCAAATCCTTTCAGATGCTAAACACTGCGAAGCAGAGTGCAAACAGTGATTGTGCTCAAGTGGGATCTCGTCCAAATCTCTGTTCACATCTCAGTCAGACGATCTTTTTTTGTGTGTCTCTCAGGTGCGAGGAGGGGTGAACGGGCAGCTCTTCTCCCTCTCCAACAGTGCCAACACTAAAACTATCTCCGAAGGCATCACCCAGAGAGGCTCCTCTGAAGTCGTCTACCGCTCCTTCTCCAGTGTCCCCAACGACATCTACTATTGGGTCCTGCCTCAGAGCTTCAAAGGAGATAAGGTGAAAGAAAAGAGGGAAAAAAAACCCAACAAAGTAGAGAGCAGGCTAGAGGAACAAACTGTGAAGTTTTCGTCAAGCTCGATTTCCCTGCCCTTTCCGTCCCACTTAGTCGTGCCTCGACACGTTGTCAAGTGAAAAGGCTGCACTTATCCACACAGCGAGCCTCCTTTGAACCCTTGGCTTGAATTCACAGTCAAGCCCAACATGGGTGTCTTATGACTTCCCCATAGTATCACAGGGATGAAAATACCTTTCCACCATTGTTGATACGAGTTTCTCTTCCTCTCTCACCATGTTGCTACCAGGTGACGGCCTACGGGGGTGAGCTTCTCTACACGGTGCGCTTTGAACCGTTTCAACGCTCGCTGGTGATTGATGGCCAGCCAGACGTGGTTCTCCAGGGCAACGGCATCTTCCTGGAGCACTACTCCCAGACCAAGCCTGTCCCTCGTTCCCCACATACCGTCACCGTGACCTTCAGAGAGGTGTGTGTTCATGAGTGTTCATCGATCGATGAAATCTGAATCAGCGCAAAGTGTTAGTGGACTAACTTTTCTGCATTCTCCATCCCTCTCTGTGACAGTCTGCATGGCGTCGGGCTGATGGACAGCCGTGTACCCGCGAGCACCTGCTGATGGCTCTCGCTGATGTTACCGTCTTCATGATCAGGGCTTCCTACGCAGACAACATGGCTGAGAGCAGGTATGGCGGGACTTTCCTCGGTCGTGTTGTAGCAAATGAGCATTGAACTTTTTAAGTGGAAGTGTGTTCATTGTGTGTTCTTTGTGTTAAACAGTATCTCAGACATCAAGATGGACATTGCCGTTCCTCAGTCCACTGGTAATGAACGCGCTCTGGAGGTGGAAGAGTGCGCCTGCCCTCTGGGATACAAAGGACCATCTTGCCAGGTACACATGCAGATTTCAGAGAAGTAGTTCAGTTTCATTTAACCAAAGAAAATCTTTTTGTGGAGCTATCAACCCCATCTCACAAGCTTCAGCAGCAGATGTTGTTGCCAGATGTTCTGGCTTTATTTGTATAGTAGGCGTACATGTGCTGGTTAAAAGATCAGAAATAAGGTATAAGCTGAAAAATAAACTTATATGCTCTAGAATGTCAGTTTAATTTAGTTTTATTTTGATAAAAGAAACATAAGGCCCAGATATGTCTAAGCTTGTCAGAATAACACAGTTAAGTTTTCCATTACAGTCCTTGATGATAATTGCAGTCTGCCTCCCGCTGCAGAGGAAGAAAGATGTATTGCTCTTTGTCATCACTTGTTTTTTTTTTTACCTGAGGTGTTTTTCCACGTCTTTGCAGGAGTGCGATAACGGTTACACCCGGTCCACCTCCGGCCTTTACCTGGGCACTTGTGAGAGATGTAACTGCAACGGTCACGCCAGCAGCTGTGACCCGGAGACCGGCAAGTGTGTGGTAAGTTTTCTGTTACTCCTCTCTCTTTCTCTCCCTCTCAGTCTGCTGCCAGCGTCGAATCTGCTTTGATCTCCGCAGTGGAATGCGCTAATGGTTTCTTGGCAAATCCCAACATGTGGAAACACACTGTCACTTGCAAGTACTGTACATTCAACCATTCTGTGGATCTCACCTCTTCTTTATTTGTGTGTATGCCCTGACCAAAAGCAATGTCTCCATAACACTGCTGGGCCAAGGTGTGAGAGCTGTCAGCCTGGTTTCTATGGAAATCCTCTAACAGGCGGTGCTCAGGCCTGCAAACCCTGCCCCTGTCATGGAACCTCTTCCAGCAGCGAGTAAGTTCATGTCTTAAAGTCTTTTCAGTTTGTGCCAGTTTTATTCAGTTAATTTGGATTACAGTTAACAATTCGGTTTAATGGTAGATTAGGTAGAGTAAACTGTGTGCAGTGCATTAGCTGAAGTCAAACTGTGCTCATGATGTGCGTGGTTCTCAGTTGGCAGAGATTCACGTCAACCTGCATTCTGGATTCTGATGGTCAGCCAACCTGTAATAACTGTCCGATTGGATACACTGGAAGGCGCTGTGAAAGGTACGCCACCACCACCACCCTCCATTCTTCTCTTTCTGCTTCTCCTTTTCTTCTTCTTTCTTCCTCTCTCAGACCTCTGGACACTGCTCAGTGTTTGGGGTTACTGGGTGGGCCCGGCAGCAAGGTTAGCAGGGGCTGGCACTATAGCGCCAAGTGGTTTCATTCACAGGAAAGGGATATAAGCATGTGTGTGGTTCGCATCTCTTTGTGATTGAGTGGGGTCTGTCAAGGGATGGGAGACGCAAATCGGTGCCACCCATTCTGATGAACCTGTGAAGTTGAGTGCTGCGTCCTGTTTTTCCAGAGCTGCTGGTGGATATTGTTTTCCTGGATTTATTGTCATGCAAAGTAGGTCATTTCGGCTGTGGTAGAAGAACATCTTTGTTAAGGATAACGGGGCCTTTGGTGCTACTGAGAATGTCATCACCCAGATTTTTATTGTTCTTGGAAAGTAAATTTGCGATACGAGACATAACAGTGCTGTATGTCCTGAGGAAACCTTCAGTTTAGTTGGCTTTAGACCTTACTTTTTCTTTTTTCTGTCCTTTGCTTCACCTCCATTCTCAAATATCGCTTTCTGCTTCAGCTTTGCGCTTTGCTAGTAGCTAGTAGTGACATTTTAAGGTGTTGGTTCATGTGATCTCTGTCCATGCACAGACCAAATGTATTTTCTGGGTCTTTACGACATAAATGTAGACGTGGCATTTATGAGGACTCCTGTCTGGCTAATCGATCTTTGCCACTCCGAAAGGCAAAGATGACGAGGTGACTTGGGTCTAAGACGCAACATACGAATAATTTATTGTTTGAACGTCTCTACCCTGCATCATGCCTGATTCTGCTGTTTTGACATTAAGAAAAGAGATGCCGTCTGCAGACAGTTGTGGGGACCCCTTCCGGGAGAGGCCGCTAGAAGGCCTCCTACCTGTGGGATGCGGAGCTGATGCAGTGTACAATTTCAGCTGGGAGAAAGAGATAATACCGTTTGGAAGTGGAGATGGTGATACCACCGTAGGAACAATCATCATCCCCACTAGGTCTTTACTGTCTACTGCAAGTCACCATCGCACCACCCGCTCCACTACACCAGCTAAGATAGGCACCGTCTCAATCACCCCCAACAGATCGGCAACTAGACTCCCACCACGTTTTACACCCAGTCCAGATACGAGACACTCCAGTTTCCACCACCTGCTCCGGATTCACCTGAATACCTTTAACCAGCGGCTGAGCATGTTGGAAAGAAACACGCTTGATATGAAGGAGGGCATTCAACATATGGAGGACCAGCAGGGCGAGCTAAACTCCAGGCTGAAGGACCTCATCGCTATCCAGTCAAGTGGGGAAAAGAACAAGAAGGTTAGCGAACTGGAGATGAGCTACACAGAGATGGATGCCCGTCTTAGCAGACTGGAGGGAAGGCTGGAGATCCTGATTGATGGTTTTACTGCCCTGGCTCAGGAGATGAACAAGATGAAACGTGCTAGACATGCTTCCCGTTCCCTCCAAGAAAAGAGGGCTGTGCCTTCAACACCAACAGTCCTTGCACTACCGTTGTACTCAACACCTCAGCCTCCAGTTAGAATTAGACCTACTGAAACACCTTTCACCAGTAGAGCCACAGTGCCCAAAAGCATACCCACCCCAGGCATTCCTGCAAACAAAGCCCCTACAACTCCCCGGAGAGAGAGAAAACCCAAACCAGCAGTCACAACTGCATCAGTAAAAACCACTGCACAGCATAAATCAGTCACTAGGTCATCCAAAAGTCAGGTTTCAACAAAGTCAACGATCAAGTTGAAGACCACCTTGAGTAAACCCAGGACTACTTCAAAATCTACATCTCAAGCTGCAGTGAAGCCTCAAACAAAAAGGCCAGAAGATAGGAGGTCCGCTGTGACAGCTAAACGTGTTTCACAGCCAAACAAAACGAAACCAAAGCAAGTTAAAAAAGAAGCAACAGTCACCAAGTTTCAACTGGAGCCACCAACTCACACATCAAAGCCTTCGAAGCCTGACCAAGCCAATAAAAAGGATTCAGCATTGCCTGTAAAAAACAATGGACGTAACAAGTCGTTTAGATCAGACGCACCGGTTCCGAAAAAGGTTCAGGAGGGTGGAAAGTCTTTAGAAGTTGATTCAAAGAAGTCATCAAAGCCGCAGAAGGGTAGCTCTAACCAAAATGAGAAAAAAACTGAGGGTAATTCATATAAGTTAGTCTCTCGCAAATCCAAGAACACACCTACAACCCCAAAACCTACCAAGGCTATCACCGCAAAGAAGTCTACCACAACTCTGAAAAAGAAATCAACTTCCCCTAAAGCCAAGACTACTACTACGACTACCACGAAGAAGCCTAACACAACAGTGAAGAAGAAATCAACTCCCACTAAAAGTAACCCCACCACTGCAAAGAAAGTTACTAAAAAACCCCAGCAGAAGAAGACAAACCGTAATTCTGGTGTTTTGGACCTACTGCAGCTCTTAAACGGAGGGCGCAAGTCCTCAAAGCAGAAAAAGAATCAAGATGGTTCTCTTCATGTTGTCTTGGGAAGGCTGGCCATTCCTATCAAAATTATCCCTGATAACTAGGGAATAATGTGCATTTGTTGTTTTTTAATTATCATTTTTTATCATGTGTAGCCTCTGATCCTGATATTTATATCTGTTACTGCAACCACGTCAATGGAACTTTATGAAGGGACTGATTTAATGATACTGCGTTATTTCAGAGGGACGTTCCAGATATTTAATGCCATCCCGATGCGGTGTTATTATTTTGATACTTGTGGCTTTTGAGGTGTATTTTATTATATTCAGAACTATTGCACAAAATCCTGCTATGAAGAGATAGCTTAGCATTAGTACCTCTTATGTGTATACATTTGTCAATTTGTGTTATGGTCAGACTACCTCATGTTACAAATATCACCCCCAACTATTTCATTCTCAATCTTGCTTCCTGCATTCACATAAGTTTGTAAAGGTGTTTTCAGTTATATGCATTGGTGTCCTGGAAAAGCCTCTATGCCACCATGTGATCTTAGGACAAAGTTACATATTGTTTGCAGTGCATGCATTCTTCGCTGAATGTTTTTAATCAGATCCCTGTTTTAAGTTTTTTATTTTTAATTCTTAAGAAAATTTCTTAAAATGTTAAATTTCTAGGATGAAGAACCAGAACATTACAGACAATCCAAAATCTCACTAATGACCTTAGATGCTGCAATAATAATTATACGCATCAACATAAAAGATTTAATCTTGCCAATGTCAATCTTGTTCTGTTGGTCAACCATCTTGGTTCAGACCAATGGGTTGCCATGAAATTTCTTACAGATGTTTATGGTCCCCAGAAAACTCTTGGTAAATGGAAGGGGATCATCCTCTGTGGAGCATGAAATGTTACTGAAAAGGATACATCATATTTTGATATTACTTATATATTTCTGTTATGTATTTTGGCTCAATGGCACTGGAAGAAGAATGTCAGATGTGCCTGAAAACAACTTGATTTATCTTCTGGGGACCACGAATATCCATAGTCCATTTCATGGCAATTATATTAAAGACCAAAGCATTGAATATTTCCACTAGCAGGTTTAGTGCTTCACTGAACAACTGTCATATCATCAGTATTCAGAGAATTTGACCCAGCTTTCAAGATCATATCTATAATGTTTTTAGTAGGAAAGTTTAAATTGTTTGTGAGATTGTTTAGTTTAACATTGTATGTCATGCTGTGTTTATCATGAGCTCTGTGTGCTTTGTTAATAGCCTTAAGTTATGAACCTTCTTAGCATTTTCACATGGCCTATCTATCTATGTTGATGTATTTTCTGTTTCCTAAACAACACTGACTGGAAGGACTGAGCTAACCAAATCTTAGAAACTATTGTACATCTTAAAAGTTAGCTTGAATAGGGTTTCCCCAAAGCAAGTTCATAACATGGAAGTCCTCTTGTTGGCTGTTGACCCGTGGACCTGCCAGAGGACAGGTGAGGTAAGACTGACAGCAGATGTCCTCAGGGCAACCTGCCCAGATCTATGGTTTGATTAGCCTTTGCTCTGGTGGCAGTGGCGTTGTTTGCTTGGGTTAAAGGCGTATGGCTTTGCTGTATTGCAGTCATCATAAGTATCTTTAGCAGCTTAGCGTCTCCTTTCTGCGGCTCATCAACTATGCTCTGCTTTTTCCCTGTGAACTTCTGTATTTGTGACACTTTTATTTTATGGTGACATCTTTCCGTGAGTGTTAAAGTGTGCAGAGGTGTTCCTCGGGTTCACAATATGAGAGATGGAATCAACATCTGAGACATGTTGAAGGTTTCAGCAGTGGCTACGCTTCATCCATCTCCAGTACAAGCGATATTTCATGACCCTTTTATTTCCCTGGGAAAACTGTTTGTATTCCACGCGAGGGCTGGGTGTTTGTAATCTTTAGGTTATGTGAATGGAAGATCGTTTGTATGTTCCCCGTCTGAATGACTCAGTCTTTTGTTTGTTGAATGACGTCTGCCTTGTGTCAAGAAGACCAAAGGGACACGATCCATCAAATGTATCACCTCTTGCAGACTTCCCAGCTTCCTGCCTCATTGTGCTTTGGATTAAGACTTGTATCCTCTTTGACTGGAAATGTTTAAACACACACTGTCTATTTTTATTTCAGATGTGCCGCAGGATACATTGGCAATCCCCTACTTGGACAGAGTTGTACTCCCGGCAATGATGTCAATGGTACATACTGTATTTTGATTCAGGGACATGACAGATATTTTTCCGTCTTCTGGCTTGTTCTTTATCTTAACAAAAGTTATAAAGATTGTCATTGATGTAATCATGTCATTAATCTGGATTTAACAAAGTGTCTCCAAATAAAGAGCCAGTACATGCTGTAACTATCCTCTCCACTGCCCCTACAACAGGTAACTGCTATAGCTGTGACCAAAGAGGAAGTGAAGGCTGCAATGGTCCCGTGTGCCGCTGCAAGGTGATCAAACGAAGACGTTTGCATTTGGCAGACTAGAATGGACTGATTGCCTTGTGTCTTATGTCTTTGATACTATGTTGCAGATGAATGTTGAAGGCCCATCTTGCTCCAGCTGTAAGTCTGGAACCTTCCATCTCAGCCAGCAAAACAAAGACGGGTGCCTGTCCTGTTTCTGTATGGGCGTCACTCAGCAGTGCTCCAGCTCTACCTACTACAGAGACCTGGTGAGTGCTTTAAATGTCCAGCGACGGTGCAATTGTTACTTCATACTTTATGAAGAGACCATTTAGACCTGTGAACAACCGAGCAGCAGCTACGCAGCAGTAAAGATCATATCAGCAAGTGAGTTAAACGCCTCAAAGAGAAAAGATGTGTGTGGTCTAAATTTAAGGAAGTCTAAATTCATCCCTCATCCCACCAGCCTTGTTCCAACTTATTCCAAGCACTCTCTCCAAGATCTCTGCCCAGAGACCGACAGATATCTCCAAATCTATCTACATATCTGCAGATGTCATTGATAGTAGAACAGATACTGACAATCAGAAGAGTCTTTACACTCCCTAAATGTTTGGCAACACTAGCATCTTCAATACCTGCTTTCTGTGGTATTACCTTGTTGCATTATCCTCCCTCCTCCTAACTTTACTCCAAAGATAGTCAACAGAAGCCCGTAGAACATATCAGTCAGTCTTCGTGAGTCATTACAGATCAGGCCAAGAAATGCACGCATAAATTTTGGAGCTGACACATCACAGTCAGTCCAGAGTTTTTATTCTTGAACTTTATTTATCCATGGTTCATGACGAGTTCAACTATTTAAATCCAGGTTATTTTTGCTCATGCTGTCAGTTTTCCCATAAACTGACTTTTTCCCTAAAATGTTCATGCAGGCAGCAAAGTGAGCTGTGTGTCCAATCACAACTGGAGCTTGATTTCATTTTCAAACGTGCTCTTGCAGGTGTCCTCAGTCTTCACTCCAGGGAACTTCCAGGGATTCGCTCTGGTGAACCGTCAGCGCACCAACCGCATCACCACCGGTTTCTCCGTGGAGGTTTCCACCGAAGGCACTCAGCTCTCGTACAGCAACTTCGACTACCTGGGACAGGAGCCTCATTACTGGCAGCTTCCAAAGGCCTACCAGGAAGACAAGGTCTGTATCAAAGAGCGCTCACAGCGGCTAAGTCAGTGGAAGTAGAAATGTGAGATCATTGTCCCCTTAATGACGTGCATAAGGGGCTGGGCAGCCAATTTGTAGACCACCTTTTTTTCCTATTGCTTTCTCTATTTTGCTGCTTTATTTCTTCTTTCTTTCCAAGCCGATTTATTTTCTCAATCTGTTTGCTTCAGCCTTCTTTACCTCCGTTGCTATATTCTGCTTCATCTTCTCAAATCTGTGTGTTCACAGGGTAAAATAATTTGCACAGATTTAATGGCCCCAGCGTTCACTTACATAGCTGTCCATATTTTCTTTGTGTTTGCCCTCCACTCTTTATAGAGAGATTCTTTCTCTACTCGCACGAAGCGAGCAGAGCAGGTACAGTACTGCCAGTCAGTGATTGTGATGCTGTGACTGTAGTTTGAAGTACAGTGTTTACTGGCATGTTTGAAATAACTTTTGATGTGGCAGTTTGTGATATTCTGAATGCCATGCGGGTATTTATTCATTCTGGATACACATCATGTGTGCTGTCGATTAGAAGCATGGTGTTTTCTGCTGCTTCCAGCTGGACGTGGCCATCGTGGTGCATATTGCGCACAGTAATTGCCTTCTGCTCCACATCACATGAGCAATGTAAATGGATTGATCATTACTGGTCCATTTAAGAGCTTCATACAGTTTAACTTTGCTCCAATAACACCGCCATAACACTCCCAAATACCATCAGCTCAGTGGTAAGGAAAGTGATCAAAGAGCTTGCTTTATCCACATCAATAGAGTGACTCACACTGGCCGGAGGAGCAGCTAAGGAAGGATGCTTCCATTTGGAACCTCATGGCGTCTGAACGTAAAGACACCCACAGATCCAAAAGAGCTAGCCAGGTACTTGAACATGATCATTGTAAGCTAACACACTGAGAGTTTGTGCACATCTATGGAGATAAATCTTGGTTCATAGATGCAGCAGCATGGAGAATCACCCCGGTTTGACGTAGGTTGGCTGAGCAGGAGCATGTTGTCAGACTCTGCGTGTGCATGAATCACTACAAGGTCTGAGGAGAAGTCTCAGGAAAGTTGTTGTATTTGTGTGATCTGACTGTTGTGTGAATTCACCAGAGCCTTGATGAACAGCACATCCAAACACCAGAGACTAAAAAGCATGAGTGAGCATGTTCACCTTCCCACCGTGGAAGAACTAAACCCTACTTCCGTCATTTTGAGTATTCCCGTGGTTACATATCTCCGGTACCCCCCTTTTCCGCTTCCCCAGGGTGGTGTCAGACAGCTGGACGATGAGGTCTGGGCTCTCTTCTCTAACTTCTCCAACGGACGAGCTGGTTCCCCTCCATTCTTTCCCTCCTCCTCCAAAACCTCCTTCTCTTCCTCTTCTTCTTCTTCCTCTTCTCGTACCCCAACTTCCTCTTCCTCCTCTCGATGGTCTTTGCGTAGCCTGAGCCCCCCCTCTCCTCCGTCTGATATCTCCTCTTCAGTTAGACCAACCAGACCCCAACCCTATTCCCCAGGCCATGCTCCTCACCTGCAGGTACACTCGGTCAGATATTGCAAAGAGGTTGACGTCCTTTTTTTTGTTGTTTGTTTGTTTCTTGGTCGTAGTGGTGACTTCTTGTGTTTCTCTCTGGGGACAGCACAAGAACACACTCAGCAAGACCTCTAGCGCATCAGGGAATGGCGGCAAGGTAGACAGCGGCATGACTGACTGGTTTAATAATAAAACTTTAAAAGTTAATTAACAACTTAACCTGCCTCAGTTTGCTCAGGGCAGTTAATGTGTAGTCCAGTAACTTGTAACGGCACATAAATTCTGCTCTGCTGACGTGATGCAGAATACACTTTATTTATACTATGCCAAGAATGGATAATTCACACACTCCCGATGCTTGACTGGGTGGTATTTTCCATTGTTAAGCAAATAGCTCCCACTTAGTGCTGTCACTGTAATTGTCCACTTGAGAGAACCACTGGTTTTACAGTAGTCTGTCATTATACTGTTGTCTGGTTTAAAACAGCCGAGGCACATCTTAAGCTGTCATTTTTTCCCCATTATTGACAGTGGAAGTTGTTGTTTTAGTTGTCGGACAAGGCACAGCACAACTTTCTATGCTGTTATCAAATTGTCAGTGAAGCCTTTAATAGCATCTCTACTAGTAAACATGTAGTTATAAGAGTTTAACTGTGTGTCACACATTTGTCCCGTGATTCGTGTCGGGGCTTCACTCCTTGCCGTGCTTGTGCTGCTTCTCTGCCTGTTTGTGATTTGGCCTCTCTCTCTGTCTCTCATCTGTGGCTTATTTTCTTATGCCTCTCCTTCCTCCTCTGCCTCTCAGTACTCTCTGGTCTACAAAGGTTTCAGCTTGCACCAGGATGGTCTGCTCTACTGGCAGCTCCCAGCGCAGTTCACAGGGGATAAGGTAACTGTGAAAACTTAGTGGGGTGACGTCCCCTTCCTGACCTCGGGTCAACCCTTTGAGGTCACAGAAAATATAGCACCTCCAGCCTTCCCTCTGCCCCCTCAGCCCTCACACTCCCTTCTGTCCAGTCCCACACACACTCCCTGCTCCTTAAGTTCTTCACATCCCTCTCTGTAAGTGTCCTCTTGACTTTTCATTTCTCCGTTCATCCTCACAAGTGTTATTGCTCATTATTGACGCCCACTCCATCTGTTACTGTAATTAGAAATAGAAACTACAAATATACCTTACTGCTCTTGGATTTCACATGCTTGGCTGTTTATGATTTAACATTGTATTGAAGGAAGGATTTAAAATGCCAGAAGTCATATGATTGTATGACAGTTGCAAAGCTGGGGGAACAATTAAAAAAAGAAATCGAAGCAGATATTTGGACTTTTAGTCTCTGGCATGGGCCAAAACATAAAAAAACTTCAGTTCCCATAATGCAACCAGAGTTCTTTTGAACCTGACACCCACAGTTTGTAACGCAGGCGTTATTTTAAAGATTTTAAGCCTCAGCCCGAGCTGTGACCTCACTATGACATCATCAGGGTTGTTTATTTAGTTTTCACTCCCTCCACTCGTAGACTCTGTTTTTACAGGCTGAGTAGTAGTACTCTCCGTAACAACCAAACTGAATGTTAACATGGTAACTCTCACATGTGCATCTGATTTGATGCAACTGCGCACACTGTGCTGTTTAAGTAGCCATCTGGCATTGATGTTGGCGTCATTTGATGTTCCTCTGTCATCGTGGGAAGTGCAGCACTGTTTGGTCTGGCATCAGATCTAAAGCCTCTTCCTCGCTAACTACGTTTTAGGTGGGTTCTTACGGCGGAAAGCTTAAATACACCATCTCTTATGTGGCTGGTCCAAGAGGAACACTGCTCGACGATGGCGACATCCAGATTATTGTGAGTATGTCCTCACGCTGATTCATTCCTTTTTCACCCCCCCGTGGTTACGTGTCTTTGTAGCTTGTGCTCACCCGTCGGTGTTGTTCCTGCAGGGCAACGACATCACTCTGGTAGCAAGTCTGCCCTGGAACAGGAGGCAGCAGGGCAGCAGAGAGACTAAGCAGTTTGAGGTTGTCTTCAAAGAGGTGAGCGTCTCATAACAGCACTGCTGTTACATGATAAACATGGCCGAGAGAAGGGCAGGCAAAAACACGATTTTCCTGCAGGAATAAATCAATTATCACATTGTTAATTAAATTTTTTTTCAATAAATTTCTTTCAAATTTCAACAGTAAGCGTTGCGTTTTGTTTCTCAGGAACACTGGCATCGTCCCGACGGCATGCCCGCCACCCGTGAGCACCTGATGATGGTTTTGGCTGATCTGGACGACATCCTGATTCGAGCGTCCTACTCCACCGAGATGCGCTCCTCCAGCATCTTTGATATCAGCATGGAAGTTGCGGTGCCCAACTACAGCGGCTTGGCACAGGCCCTCGAGGTGGAGCAGTGCCGCTGCCCACCTGGATACCAGGGACTGTCTTGCCAGGTAATTATTTTCTGAATTGTTCACTTGAAACAATACGTGACTGATTGTGATTCATTAAAATTTGTCTGTGATGTCTTTTTAAGGACTGTGCACCTGGATATACTCGCACAGGAGGAGGTTTATACTTGGGCCACTGTGAGCTCTGTGAATGCAATGGCCACTCTGACTCCTGCCACCCTGAGACTGGCATCTGCATGGTACAAAGCACTACACTGATACTGGTCTTGTGGCTGTGTTATGGCACCCTGGGAAGACAAAATATTTCTCTCTTTGACCTTCCAGAACTGTCTGCACAACACTCAAGGCGAGCTGTGTGAGCAGTGTGCTACTGGTTTCTTCGGCGAGCCCACTGTTGGCACTCCGGAGGACTGCCAGCCCTGCGCCTGTCCTCACACGGATCCAGAGTACCAGTAAGTCCTGGCACGGACACCAAGACCTCACATTCCACCTCCATTTATAGCTCAAGACAGATCTGCCTCTGTCACTCGCTCCTGTTTATTCATTGTTTGATTCATTTCCATTATTAACTCGTTTCCTGCACTTTTCTACTGATATCTTGTGATTTTGTATCTTCACTCGCTTCATTTTAACAAGATTTTGTGCAAGTATATTGAAGAAATCTGTCGGTAAAATTAGAAAGTTCCAGGAAGCGTCATATTTTTCATTCCCCTGCCATGCTTCAAATCACGGCTGAGACTTGGAATTCCCAAATCACGTGAAACTGTGTGAGAAAGATGTTTTTCCCCAGTCAGTTAACAGCAAAAGATGAATGTGACACTAAACTTGTTTGCTTCGGTTGATGTTGAACCTTGTTTCTGCACTAAACCTGGTGTGTGTAACTCTTACAACAGGTTCTCTCCTACCTGTGAGAGCCTTGGAAATGGAGGCTACCAGTGTACTGCCTGTCAGCCTGGGTACACCGGCCAGTACTGTGAACGGTAAGTTAACCCAACTTGTTGCAACTCTTGGCATGGCTCAAAACTCATCCTGATATTGACTTAGCTCTGTGGTTTTGTGTTGTTTCTGCCATCAGTTGTGCTCCCGGATATGTTGGCAACCCTCAGGAGAGAGAGAAGTGTCGTCTATACGATGGTAAGGCTACATCTGCCTTCAGTAATATGACTGAACAGTGCTCAGTACAGAAAAATGTCAGGATCGTGCTCATGTTCCCGAGAGAAAACAAAACGCTTGTCCTTCACTGTATCACAATACTGCTAAAACAACAGTGTTTCACAAGGGAGGCTGTGTATATTTGTAGTCACATATGAGCGTGGTATTGATCTCTCTAATCTAGCTCTCAGGGACCAAGTCGATAAAAACCCTCTGAACAAGTTTGGGTAAATCACTGGTCCCCATTGGATGACGTCCAGGTGTCCACTCTGCTTTGTGAGACAGAAATAAGAAGCTTACCGCCTGAGCTCTCTTTGTGAAATATGCCTGATGTCATTTGTTTTGATTTTCTCAAAGTATTCCTGATGAGTTTCCTCTGACCTCTGCCCTTTGCAGCTGCAGCCTCCCTGGTGGTGAAGGTTTATCCGGAGAGGGTGCTGGCATCCCAGGGTGGTCATGTCACTCTCCGGTGTCAGGTGTCTGGCAGCCCTCCACACTATTACTTCTGGTCCAGAGAGGATGGACGACCCATCTCCAGCACGGCTGAGAGACGCAAACAAGGTACGCGTCAATCACACAGCTAGTGTGGCATGAGTGGAACTTTAGATAATACATGATGACATGTTGTGTGTGACACTTTTGTTCATCTGTTTGTGCAGGAGCAGAGCTGTACTTCTCCAAGGTCCAGGCGAGCGATGCCGGTGTCTACGTCTGTACCTGCCGGGACCAGCACAGCACCAACAAGAGTCACGCTGAAATTGTTGTCACAAGTGTGTATGATCTCGCTGTCGTATTAGCGAAATAGGTTTTCCCCCCTCGTGCAGCTTGATTGCAGCACGTTAGATAGATTCCATCCGTGGCTCCACACATGGGTTTGCTTACGCACAGATTATGTAAGAGCTCATTCTTCAGTTTAGCTGACTGTGGTGTTGCTCGTTCTTGGCATTTGGTGTTTTGAATGTGCTCGGATCATTTATGAATAACAGAGCTAGCAAAAACAATTAGGCCAGTGAATCAGGCTTGTCCTGAAAATGTAAAGAGTTATTATATCTTTAATAGTGAATTTGAAATTTCTTGTGATGCCACTGATTATTGAAATAGTTACATTTGATGTTTAGCGGAGTGGATGTGATTAGAAGCTTCATTTGTCAGCAGTTTATCAGCTTCACGTTTACATTCCACGGCTGTTTCAAACAAAACACAGAACACATTTTAGACTTTATTTACAGGTTCTCCTCATAAGTGTTGATCAGTTTGCTTTCAGTATAAACTAATTATCTCTCTGCCTCTCACAAGATGTCCAATCCAAGCCCATTGAGGTGACAGTCGAGGAGCCCAAAGCCCAGACTGTCAGGGTGGGATCCACTGTCAGCTTCATCTGTACTGCAAAGAGCAAGGTAACACAAGTCGATGAGCATATTTTACTTTATTTAAATATTTAAAGGTCTAAAATTGAGGCACATTCCACTGACTTTTATGTGTAATACAAAGGACCTGTTGGTAGTGTCGGTGCATGTTGCCATGATGCTGTAAGCAGATACTGCAGAACATTTCAAATCTGAATATTTGGTCTGCAGCCGAACAACAAGAGCATTGTTCTGCACACGTTTGAGATCGCATGCATGTTGTGATTTGTGCGTGTTTATCTGCTCACGCCTCCGCAGTCACCTGCCTACACCCTGGTTTGGACCCGAAGGGGTAACGGGAAGCTTCCCAACCGGGCCATGGACTTCAACGGCATCCTGACAATTCAGAACGTCCAGCCCGAGGATGCAGGCGTCTACGTCTGCACGGGCTCCAACATGTTTGCCATGGACGAGGGCACTGCCATCCTCTACGTGCCAGGTTCGTGATCCTCGGCACCGCATTCCATTACCCATCACCCTCTGATACCCTACCAGCTCTGGCTCCTGTAATTTGCCTTCCCCTCTAAAGTCCAATCCTCCCCCCCCCGCCTCCAGCTTGCAGTGCTGCATGCTTCTGTGTTTTATTACATTTCTCATCGTGCACTGTAAACACTCCGCTCTGGGTTAACAGCATAATAAGCTTGCAGTTCTAACTCCCAGCGCATTCGCCTTCTGCTCTCAGATGCCAACATACAAGCCGTCTTATTATCTCACTGCCAAGCAGCTCTTCTCACTGGCTTTTTTAAACTTGCAGCTTGCTGTCTTGTGCATCTCTGCTCAGTGGTTTTTTCCTGGACTTTATATGAAGAAATACAGCTTGTGGGTATTAATCTTGCAGATAACACATGGGGTCAAGTATCTACTGTGGATTTAACTAAAACATTTCAAGTCATGACACATCCACTAAGCGTAGGCCAAGCGAGCTCTCTTTTGGATCAGTGATTTGTGGGTAATTCTTTCCGTCAACACTCTGAAGCTACTGCAGATTTTGTTTTTCTTTCCTCTTGTTTATTTTGTTCTCACATGGGTCGAATTAATCGGTGGCGGTGGTTTTGGTTGCTTCTCGATCGCTGATACAGTCACTGGTTTTTCTGCTGTTAGAGGTTTCACAAAGCAGGGTGCTCGATTCTGTCTTAAAAGTCTTTAACTTTGGGCTCCCGGGGTCCTCCTTCCTGCCGGAGCTGTAGTGTGTAATGATGAGGAGGAATGTGGATGCCACGATTCGGTGCTTAGTGACTCAGCGACTGACATTCAAAGAAGACTTCAGTGTATCTGGTTGAAAGGAGAAGTAGGATAAACCCCCTCTACCCTGCTTTTATGTGTTGTGTCCCACTCTGTGCCCACTGTGTAACTCTCCCGATCATCCTGATGACGAATGTTAATGAACAAAATGGTGCTATTAGCATTAGGTTAAACCCGTGGACTTTCTAAATGTGCTTTTATACTACTGTACTCTCATTCCTTCGGTGTCAGCATGAGTCGGTCCTGTTTGTATCAGTTGTTAACTGTCAGATAAGTTTTTAAATATTCGAGATCTGACTTGAAATGCAGAAGAGGAGGAGGAAAAATATTTGTTTTTTTATTCGTAATTTTGTCAATAATCATCTACAATTGTATATTATGGTCTTTTATTATTTACATTCTGTCAAATGTTGGCACATGTTCTTTACCGACTGACTGAAATATGTTATCCCGAAATGTTTCCATGAAATCAATTATATCAGACATGTAATTTTTAATTTTTTTTCAAGGGAATTGGCCATGTGAATGCAATTACCTTGCATGTTGTGTGTTTACATTTAGGCAAGTTCAAGTATTTTTTATAAGAAAATATTTTTATATACGTCAGAGAACATCTCAGACCTCAACAATCACAGGTCACATTTCAAACTTTTTTTTTTAAACCATCTGATCTGAATTACTTCACGATGACTGCATTGTTTTTATTTGTTGGTTCATGACTCAAAGACTTTATGACTGCAAAAAAACAAAAAACAAAAGGTGCTTTTCTTTTTTTTTAAACATTTCTTTTCAAAGAACACCTAACTGATGTAATGTACACATGTCACGCTGTAATGTATTTATCTTAACTGTGAAAATATTTTGTGAAAAAAAGAGAAAATTGATTAAAATCAAAACGACAACTGAGTGAAAAAAGTGATTTGCTAATTCATTGATGGGGCTCATTTGCATATATAATCTCCATCAGTTCAAGATAACCACAAGCTGTATGAAATAAACGCTGTAATTAAAATAGTGTTTTTAAAAAAAATGCTTCTCGCTACTAACCCGCATGCCTCGTGTGGCTACCCTGCATAACTTCATCTCTCCTTGTGAAGCTGCACACTTCACATAGTCATGATGTTTGAGCTGTGTTTGTGTGTTTGTGTATCTTGAATTTGAATTCACAGCATTTTGGAGCATTGTTGGTTTTTTTGGTGACATAGCATGGATTGTTAGAAACAAACGGGCATTCTAACCATCATATTTCAATTCCTCAATAAATGTATATGAGGTAAGCGTGAAAATTAAATGCACATAACTGTGAATTAAATGGCACCAACCATCTGAACAAAATAAATGATGAAGAAAGTAGAAAAATTGATGTTGGTGCCAGATTAATTCAAGTTTTTTTGTTGTTGTTATAACGTGTGTGCTGCTTTTGGGACTGAATTGGACTAAACTACAGCGGCCCACATGTTTGGAGATGGTCTCCGGGGAGATGGGAGGTAAACTGCTCTTACCCTGAAACCTGACCTGTCAGTTTACCTGTCCCCTCCCCTCTCCCCCCCACCCACCTTCCTCCCATGACTCCAGAGGCCTCACAGACTCAGATGTTTTACACAGCCTATGAAATGTTTGAAGGACACAGAAAGCGTAAGTCCGCATGGGCATGGTTTTCTCTCTGACGGACTCCCCGGAGGGGACCCGTCGCCTCTCTCTTTCTGTGTCATGCATGCACTCATCTTCCGCAGCATGGATATAATGGTGGCCCGGCGACGCCCATGTACAAACAACCAAGCAGTAGCTGCAGAAACTCTCCACACTCAGTCTCACACATGCCGAGTCAGAGCATCTGTGCAAGCATCTTTAGCTGAATTTAGACCTAAAGATGGATATGACCTTACAACATATATTAGTTAACATATTCCTGTCGTTGCTTGGATTGTACATGAGCATTACTGGCACCTACCTGGCTCTTCGGGTTCATTGGGGTCCATCACTGCAGGAAAAAGTGCATGTTCTTTCTCATGGGCAACTCCTCATGAATGTTGAGTCAAGTTTCCATGATAAAAAATATCACAGTTAATGTTTTACAGTAACTGTAAGCCTTACTGTAAAAATGGGAAACGTATTCTTATTTCTTCACAAAACTGTTACAACACATGACAAACCTGTTAAATCACTTTAAATGAATCGAATTATCCAGCAACTTGCTGTATTACATAATTCCTCTTCAAACGAAACATTTTATTACATCTTGCTGTCGGTTAGCTGTAACATAATAAGGAGCTACATATTTATATTTTCTGAATGACAGTGTCTCCACATTCAGAGACAAGAGATGTCCCTACTTCTACTTCTTCTCCTTCTTCTTCTTCTTCTTCTTCTTCTTCTTCACCCTTTGCTCTTTCCCCGTTCCTCATAAGGAAACATGTTATACTGGGAAATAGCTGTCATCTGGACTTCAAACATCATACTGTGCCTAATACATCCCATCACAACCTCATTACATCATAGCTGAATGTGGGAAGCAGTCCAGTGTGAGACGCTTAGTTTCAGTGCGTCAAACAAATGGAATTTTAAAATAACTCATGTGATATTAATAGATGATAGACTGTATTGCCTTAAGAAGTTATAAGAACAGTGTAAGAAAACATGTTTTCCTTCCTTACCTCTGGTGGTATCTGTCCATGAAGCTAGTTTAAGTTTTATCTTTCCAGATTCAGACAAGTTTGTCTTTATGTGCCTTGCAAATCGACCTATGGGAGGAATCCGATGACTTTGATGGTCACCTGACTTTTCATTTGGCGCCACCAGCAGTCAAAACTTTTCACTTAAGCTGTGAAATATGTCAAGCTCCACGAGAACAAATGGCTCAAGGGTTGTGGTTGTCAGAGAATGAATCTTAAATGCTTTAGTGAGCTCATGACTTTTCCTTCAGTGCTACCACAAGGCTGACGTTTGTGGTTTTGAGTAAAACATCTCGACAACCATGTAAATTTAGTGCTGACATTAATGTCCCTTTCAGAATAAAGTGTAATAGCTTGGTGACCACTCAGCTTTTTCGTTTAGCTTCTTCATCGGGTCAAAATTTTAATCTGATTAATACTTCTATTGTCAACCAACTACCTGCAAGAGATTCCCATTAGCCTCAGCTGGACTTTGTGTTTGGTGCTTATAAGCAAATGTTAGCTCGATGACACGTTAAACATCGGCATCTCCAAGTAGTGCTGTGCAGTACAGCCTCACAGAGAAGTCGTCTTTAAGCATATTTTTTGGAATTGAATCCAACTCCATTGTACTGCATCTGGATCGATAAGACTAAACTTGGACTTGGATAGATGACACTAGAGGTACCAAAGTAGAGAGAAATGTTTTTCTTAATCTGGGTTTCTTCTCTTGATGGACTGATTCTACCGTAGATCTTTACAAAACCTATGACAGAGACTCTAGAAAACAGTGTACAAAGAAAGAGAATCAAAGCTCGACCCAGGCTACAACACTCCCAGGGGCTTTCCGCTTGCTTAGATAGCCTCATACTCCTCCCTCCCTACTGAATGAGGGCCTTTCTATTGCTCTGTCACCGTGGAATCATAAGGGATTGAATACAAAGTCTAGCAGCCAGCCAAACTGGCACAGACAGCAATATGCCCAGAGGCCATGCCAAGGTCTGCCTGCCACATCTCATCTGTTTCGTCTGCTCTGAGGATCTAGACTGCCAAGGGTGAGGGTGGGGGCACAGACAGGGCCCATCACTCTCCCTCTCTCCCAGTCGAGTCAAGTCATTGTAATCAAAAGCTTTCCTACAGCTTAATATAAAGCTGTGGTTTTAGACTCCTGACAAGTTTTCATATTCCACTTCACCACCACACCAATAGACCAGCCTGCATTATCACGCTTTAGTTCTCCACCTGCCTCTGGGAAGTCTTGCTCTCTCCGGTCTGAGCTCTGTTTGACTGATGTGTCTCCTTCTATAGCTGCAGAGGGGGCCCAGCCTGTGGCCACCATCACCCCCTCAGTGCTGAATGTCCAGCAGGGCCAGCGGGCAGAGTTTCGCTGCACGGTGACTGGGAACCCAACCCCTGCCATTGAATGGATTGGTATGACCAGTTTTGTAGTGTTTGGTGAAGGCAGTGTTTATCTAGTCACAGTTTTGGAGAAATTCAGTCACAGCAGGTGCAAAAAATCCACCCTGCAGCCTTCAGTGACCGGGTGCAACTGTGTGATTGTTACAGGAGGTCCAGGGAACAGAATGAGTCCCAGAGCTGTGATACGAGGTGGCATACTGAGCTTCACAGCAGTGGACCCAGCTGATGAAGGAGAGTACACCTGCAAGGCCCTGAACACTCACGGGGAGCACACAGCACGGGTGTCCCTCTATGTCCAAAGTATGTTTTGTGTTTAACTGTTTGTGCAAATCTGTTTATCTTTACACACTTACACTGTGGGGACTCTTATCCTTATGAGGACGCCCCCATTGCATAAATCATTCAATGTTACAGTTAAGACTTGGTTTGGGGTTAGTGGTAGGTTAAGGTTAGGACAAATGTTGGGGTTAGGCATGTAGTGATTATGGTTAAAATGAGGCAGGTTGGGTCTTCAGGGAGTTCTTGTAAGCGAATGCAGTGTCCCTGTAAATCAGAGAAGCACGAAATGAGATTGTTCCACCAGTTCTTGGTGCATTTTCAGTGGTTAAATAAAGAAATAACAATCTTCCTGTCACAAATGAAAAGTTTAGCTTGCAGGTACACTCTTGCTCAAGTCAAGTAGTTTTGCTGCTGCAGTCTGTCTTGTTCTGGGACGACTAGCACAGTAGCTAATGTTAGCAAACTATAGAAATCTGTGTAAGAGCCTAAACAGACTTCATGATTTGTTTCTGCTGCTCTGGTGAACAACGAAGCTCCAATCTGAAGACGTTGGGTTGGGTATATTTTGTGTTTGAATGTTCACGATGCATTTCTTTGGTCAGAGTCTAACCCAAGTGGCCTAGGCACCCAGCCCCAAGTCCAAGTGAGTCCCCAGAACATTGCAGTCCATGAAGGCGAGACCTTGAGGTTGTATTGCCGAGCAACAGGATCGCCAACCCCGAAGCTCACCTGGCTGAAAAACGGAGGACAGATCCCTCCACAGGTGAGACACCTCCTGCTGTCCCAGTGCCTTAACGATGACTTCATCATGGATCGATTGAGACTGTATTTACTTTCTGTCTATCTTGCACTTCAAGGTGTGTCCGGTGCTGATGGTACTTCATCATACTGTGTCAGTTTTTATGACTGTTTCAGCATTTTGACCATTTACCTTTATTCTTCCCTCCCTTCTGTTTGTCTCCTCCCCCCCTTTTTTTTGATCCCACCCTGTTCTGACGTTTGCTCAGGCCATTCCCTCTCACGGTTTCCATCAGTTTAAAAGCAACAGTCTCGATGTGTTACAGAGACGTATTGAGGAGCTGCAGGTCTGTCCATCTGTCTGCTGTCTGTCTGTCCTGTCTCGTAGTTCACCACAATTGTCCTCTACTGACCTCGTCTTCACACATTGTCCACTAAGTGCATGATCAAACGTGTCCTTGATTCACACCTTGTAAACCCCGTTAATTTACCACAGCTGCTCACTAAGTCCCTTTAGAGCTGGCGCCAAATACATTAAAACCAACTAGCTGGGTCTGGTTCTTAGTGTACTTGCATGCATTACATGTTTTTATGTTGCGTTTTATTAATTAGTGTTCCATAGTCTTTTGTTTTGTACTGTCCACATCATACCATCCCTGACATGTTTGGGCTCTCAGCACCCAGTTGACTCTCATCATTCCATTGAGTGTATTAACAGGACTAAGTATACAGTAGGTACTGTAGGTATTTCAGACATATTTTGCTCCGTGCCAAGCACAGCCCGCTGCCCCCCTGCCCAAAAGGGGTATTGTGTTAGTCTAGTTTCTGCACAGTCCTCCTCGGCCCGACGAGGGCTCCGGGGCCTGTTTAGTTCTGCCTCAGAGAGCCACTGCGTTGTGTCAGCCTTTCCCAGGGGGAGCTGGGCTCTGCCGTGCGACCACGCAGAAATTCTGTATGCTCTAGCAAACGGCTTGCTTTGAAAACTCGTCAATGGGTTCAGACACACATTGAGCCAGGGCCCGCCTCAGCCACTGCTCGGTTTAGCCTCCCTCACGGTTGAATGGGCCGGAGCTAAGCAGCTTTGTCCGCGGATGGCCCAACACCCCCCGGATACAGTAATCCCTCCCAGACCCTCCCCTTCTGATTCCCCTCCCCTCTGAGGTGTTTCCAAACTTCATGAAAGCTCATTTTTGGCCTTGTTGGGCCTGTGACTGCCATGTGGAGTAGTGTACAAACAAGTCAAGCTGTTGATCACTCATGAGCCAGAAAGTCATGAGAGTTCTCATGTGACTGTTAAAGGTGATGCAGGGTTCTGGTTCTTACTTGGTATTTGCTCTCTGATTAGTGATTATTCCCCGATTTTACAGCCAATCGCTGCTTTCTAATGCTCAATCTAATCAATGTGTCATGAATTATCAATTCTAACTCTTCTAATATTGTCATCATTTGTAAAAATCATCAATCATCCAACGATAACAGCTCAGTAAATTGAATTACCGCTGATCATGACGCATTAACTTAACCCCCACCAATCATTGTAGGAACGCTGGCACCCACCTTGTACCCAGTTTCACGTACAAGGTGCAGTGTCACAGAAATCATGAATCAAAATCCATTCACAGAAAGACTGAACAGTAGCGATAACAGCGCTTGTCTTGTCTTTAAAGATCCACGCTCTAGTAGTGCTTTTGTGTCGCTATTAGCTAGCAATGTCAGCAATGTTGTATTTGTGTTGTTTCAAAGGAACGTGAGACAGGTAAGTGACGTGTTTTGTCTTCAGTAATTCTGTGTTTTTATGGTGTAAACTAAAACCATTTTAAATGTAAACTGATGTATATTATGGTAACCATAAGGTGATGTAATTAAGATAGTAAATTTCCCCACTGTGGGATGGATGTTTAATCCCATCACTTGTCGGTGTGTCTTCTCCAGGCCCGCATGGACCGCACCGACATCGGTACTCTGCTCATCCCCAACATCAGGATGTCTGACACGGGCACTTACATGTGTGTTGGCAGCAACAGCATTGGCTCCAATAGTGCTCCCATCAAAGTCACTGTGCTCAAAGGTGAGAGAATGAGAACGTTTCAACATGGCAACATTTCTTGTAACATAGTGCAGATACACAGTATATACAGTACATATTTAAGTACGCCTTTGAAACCATGGAGTTTGGCCTCATAACCTTCCTCCTCCACCTCACCCTATGTGCAAATATCCCGCCTCCACTCTGCACAATCTCCCCAAAGTTACCCAGCATCTGAGAACAGTAACACAAACAGTGATTTTCAACTACACTATATAGAGGGCACAAAGTACCCCTTATATATACATGAATTGCCCATTTTTCATAAACCACGAATGACTCTATAATGCATAAGAAAAACAAACAATTAGTACTTCGTGTAAGGTCACAAGATTCAGGAAAAAACTTTCACGTTGCATCTGTTTTGTGTTTGTGCAGCGGACCATGTCTCCTCAGTGGTCACCATCCAACCATCTATAGCTGATGTCCAGGAGGGACAGAGTCTGGAGCTCAACTGTTTAGCGCCTGGAAATCCTCCTCCCCAAGTCACCTGGACAAGAGCCAGTGGACGCCTCTCCTCCAACCACCAGGTAATCACACAAAGGTTAACCAAAACGGAAAGGTTAGATAAGTGCCGGTAAAGGTAATGAATTTCTAGATTTTTGAATGTGATGCAGTACAAACTTAAGATGTATCATAGTAAAATGATGAGTTGTCCTCCAGGCTGAAGTGAGTCCTTGTCTGCTGTGTGCAGGTTCTGGGCAGTCAGCTGCGCATCCTGTCAGCCACACCAGAGGACTCGGGAGAGTATGTCTGCCGGGTGCAGGGCAACCCTTCAAACCCCGGATCTCATGTCCACCAGGCTTCTGTCTCTGTGTCCGTCACTTCATCTTCTTCACGTAAGTCAGCAGACAGATAGAAATAATATTTTTCATATCGAAACAGAATAAAAACAAAGAGCTTATTTGTGGATATTAGCTCTTTCTTCAAATGTTCCCACTGTGTTTTACTGTGCTTGATGTCCGTTTGATTTGACTTGACAGTCCTCACTGTCTCACGAGGAAATTGCATTCGATGGCAGCATCATTCAGAGGCATTACATGGCAGGGTGTTGTTCTCAGACTAACACTGCCTCACTTCATGAATGAACTTTCCAGTCGTACTTTCCAGTGGAGCCCAACATGACCTCAGTTTGAATGATTTTCCTCACTACTGTCCCATGATCTCATCCTCATTCACTCCTTCCTAGACTATGGCGATATTTCAGTTCTTCAGCTTCTACCAATGAAGCCCAAGGCCGCATTGAATAGTCATTTGTTACTTCAGCTTTCTGTGAATTATACATCGGCTAAATGAAGTGAGACTGTGAACAGTACAAACAGAATCTGTGCAGAGCCTTAACTGCTGGTTTCTGCTGCAGGTCTTCAGAGTCCAATCATCGCCATCGAGCCCCACAGTGCTGCAGTGCGTGTGGGGGAGACGGCCAGCTTCAGGTGCAGGGTGTACAGCGGAGCCCAGCCGGTCCGACTGGAGTGGAAACTGGCCAACAATCGTCCGCTGCCAGGTAATAACCACACACCCACCGAGGAATAAACCTGCTTAATGAGTTCTGATTTTATAATGTCATTATTTATAAGCAATTACAGCTGCAATCCACCCATGAATTACTCCTCTGTTACTTCATTCAGTGACTAATTTAAAATTCATTTACTCTAATAAGATTTGATGATTTGTGTGACTTTCTTCGGCTTCAGCTAATTTTGGATATCGTCAAGGGGTGTTTAAGACCCAAGAATGAGAGCCACTCAACATGTGTTAAAGGACTACTCCAGTTATTCAGTTCACTCGACTGTGCAGCTAAATATCACTTTCATTAGACTCCTCCTGCCTCCTAAATACCCACTTTCTATTAAAAAAACCAACACTTCCAAGTCAAGACAACCTTTGTGACATCATGAGGCTTATTTTTAAACTTTAGAAAGCCTTACATAGATGTTACAGTGCTAATCATGATGAGTGAACTTAACAAATGGGTGCACTGCCCCTTAAAATTGCAACATCTACATCAGATTCGATGTCTGATTCCTCCTCTGTCCTGCAGACAATGTTAAAGTTGGCCCTGATGGCTCCGTTCTTACCATCTCCAATGCCCGCCCTGTGAACCACGGTGCCTACCGCTGTGTGGCCAGCAACCCATTCGGCATCACCCACACCATCGTGTCTCTGATTGTCAAAGGTAAGCTACGTGTGTGTGTGTGTGTGTGTGTCAGCACAACAAAGGGACTTTTCATATTTCACTTATCGTCGCACACCCCTAAACCTCTGAGTGAAGGCTTCCCTC
Organism: Nibea coibor; assembly: GCA_023373845.1. Taxonomy (NCBI): domain Eukaryota; kingdom Metazoa; phylum Chordata; class Actinopteri; family Sciaenidae; genus Nibea; species Nibea coibor. Next base: position 22,918,388 of record CM041717.1, on the reverse strand, counting down.
TAGTGGCTGATCAGATGCAGAACCTAACCAGTATTTTTCTTATCTGTGACCTCAGAGTCTCCCGTGGCCACCGTCACTCCTGCTGGACCCCTGCGTGTCAGGGTTGGCGACCCCATTAACCTGGAATGCCAGGCGTCAGGAGAGCCCCGGCCCTCGGTGTCATGGCACAGGCTGGACAGCAACCGCAGGATCATGCTGAGCAGCCCCGTGCTCATGGAGTCCAACGCAGTCATGCAGGTTAGTCAGTGTTTCTGTGTTGGTATTTAAAGATTCGGTTTTGAAATTGTGTGTATTTAACCCTGACCCTTTTCCTCCCCTTGTGCAGATACTAGTTGCACGTCCAGAAGACAGCGGCACGTACGTATGCACCGCTCGCAACAACGAGGGCACTACTGAGACCAAGGTGGTGGTCGTGGTTGAGGGAGGCTCTCAACTGCCCACAGTACCCAGGGCCACTGTCCCCGAGCCTCTGATGATTTTGGTGGAGGGACAGACTGCAACACTGCGCTGTGATGCTCACGGTAATGATGGCTAAAAGCAATGATACATCTGTAGCATCTTTTTTTTTAATAGACAAAAATGCTACAAGAATAAAATACGTTTCAGTCTTGTTTATTAAAATTGGCATTTCATGAAACTTATGTTATGTTCTTCAATTTGCCTTCTTAGGTTTCCCATCTCCGACAATCACCTGGTCCAAGCTGCGCTCTCCTCTGCCTTGGAGACACAAGGTGGTGAACAACAGCCTGGTGCTGCCCACCGTGGGCCGCCAGGACTCAGGAGAATACATCTGCACCGCCACCAACCACATGGGCACCACTGAAGTCACCATCACGCTCGATGTAGAGAGTGAGTGCTGTGGCTGCCGTTTTATTTTTTTCTTTAGAAATGACTCCTTCACGTCTCTTATTTTACAATGTATACATCTCAACACAGTAAACTTTTGCGCCTCTCTCTCTCTAGCCCTTCCTTATGCCACTTCTCTGCCCGATGATGTGGCTGTGCGGGTCGGGGAGGTGATCAGGTTGCAGTGCATCGCTCATGGTACTCCTCCTCTGACCTACACTTGGACCAAGCTGGATGGAAACCTGCCGTCAAGGGCTGAGGTTAGCGGAGGGGATCTTCAGATCAACCTGGCTACTGCTGAGGATGCTGGGACCTACAAGTGCATGGCAAGCAACAAAGTGGGCAACAGCGAAGTGTTCGCTAAAGTCACAGTCAGATGTAAGTTTGCTGATAATGTAACAATTTGTTATGAATGAGGAATGGGTATTAAAGCACAAAAATATCTGATATTCCTTCAGCACGGCAAGACCTAACTCATGTATCTATCCTTCCCCTTTGTAGCCCCCTTGGCAGTGCGTGTGTCACCCCAGGTTGAAGTAAAAGCCAAGGGCGATGCTGTGGAGTTCACGTGTTCGTCAGCAGGAGGTGTAGAAACCAAAATCGAGTGGCTGAAGGAAGGAGGAGCGCTGCCACCGAACCATCACATCAAGGACGGAGTGCTCAGGTGACTCATACACACCGCGTGTCGGCTCGGTGAAAGCAGACGACAGCACAGGATTCAAAACAGCTCTGAGCAACGTTAACGGAGCTAACTGACAACACAAGAATGTGTCTGAATACGTTAGGACTCCCACATTTCAGCCCACTCACATTGTGTGACATGTGAAGTAAACGCCTTACCTCCCGACTTGTTTTCATGTGTTTTATTTAATGTTTCTCTGCAGGATCGAGAACCTTGAACAGAGCAATGAAGGCGTTTATATCTGCAGAGCCAGCGGAGTGTATGGTCAGGCTCAGGACACCGCCAGGCTGACCATCCAAGGTCTGTTACATTAGCTGCAAATTCATCAGTATAGACATTCCTTCATCAAAGCCAAATCTAACTGTTCTTTTCCTTTTGCGCAGCCCTGCCGAAGGTGATGATCAACGTGCGTACCTCAGTGCAGACTGTGATGATAGGGAACTCTGTGGAGTTTGAGTGCCAGGCCATCGGTGACCCAGAGCCCACGGTCCAGTGGAGCAAAGTCGGCGGGTCTCTGCCCGCTCATATCATGGTGAAGGGCGGCATGCTGAAGATCGAGCGGGTGACGGAGGCCGATGCCGGGCAGTACCGCTGTACGGCCACCAACAACGTAGGCTCAGTGGAGTCCCAAGTGGTCCTTAACGTCCAGTGTGAGTGCACACGACTAAATATAAAGCTTAAAAATCATTTTCTTTCCATCACACACACACATGCATTAACACACACACACATGCATTATCTACCCCTCCACCCTCATTTATATTCTTTGCCTGTCTGCACAGCCCTCCCTCAGATTGCTTCGCTGCCTGAGACTAAGGAGGTGACCGTTGGGTCTGATGCAGTCATGCCTTGTGTGGCTTCAGGATACCCTGTACCTGAGATCAAATGGTCCAAGGTAACCAATTCAGTGAAGCTGCAGTGTTTATTCACTTTTTATACACCAGACACTCATTTTGCATCTGCTTCTGTTTCTAGTTGGACGGAGAGCTCCCTCCTAAGTGTTTCCAGGAAGTCAATGTGCTGACGGTTCCTCGGGTCAGCCACGAGGATTCTGGGACGTACGTCTGCACCGCCTCTAACAAACAAGGAAAAGTCGAAGCCTTCACTACACTTCAAGTTCACGGTTAGTCCGTCTGGAGGGATGTTAATGAGTTAGAAGAGTATGATCTGCACAGATGTCTGTATCTAACCGAGATTATTTGCTTTTTCAGAGAGAGTGATGCCATACTTCACCCAGGAGCCTTTGTCCTACCTCACCCTGCCCACCATCAAAAATGCCTACAAGGCTTTCAGCATTAAGATCAACTTCAGACCTGATAATGTCGATGGTAAGGACGTATAAAGTTACATCGCGTACCATATTGTCTTACACGTTTTTCTTATTTCTGGCAGTGTGGTAATATCTTTTGCTTTTGTTCTGTGTTGTGTACCATGTTTGTCTTATTTCCTCATGTATAACTTAACTGCGTCTTCTGTCCCTCTCTCTCTGTCTGTCTCTCTCACCCACATGGTGGGAAGGTCTCATATTGTACGCTGGTGAGTCTCAGTGCTTGAGAACCACAGGAACTCAAGAGTGATGCTGGCAGTACTGCTTTCTTTTTTTTTGTTTGGCTCCATCAGACTTTCACATAATGCATCCAGCTTAGAGCTGACTGAGAGGCTGTGAAAGAGATGTGAGATGGTGCATGGCCTTTGTTTTCATACAGGCTTTTTGTGGTCATGATCACAAAACCACTTTTAGGAGGAGTAGTGCAGTCATTAGCATAAAAATAGCTCGGTTATAAATCTAGTTTAACATCCCAGTCTCCTCCATCGGCTTCTTTATTGCCTATTGTATGCTAGAACTGTGTAAATGCAACGCTACAAATGTTTCTGTAGGCTGTTTTCATTTAGATATCACTGCTCTTCTCTTTGGCAGTTCCATTTTTTATATTGATTTGCCGTTCTTCTGGACTGTTTGGCAACAAACAAGCCACAAATGAATCACATTAGAACATGCTTGATTCCTTCTGTTTGCCACAAACTTAACATTCTGTGTAAAACACACTTAAAATACACACATAAAAAAAGGTTTGTGTTGCACATTTATGCAATCTACGCTCTCTCTTGAACGCTCCCTTTCACATCTATCAGAGATGATTATAGACAGACGTCTACCGTAGAAGGGCATGTTCCCACTTCTCCCTGTGTGCCTCTGTGGCTCACGTAAAAAGCATGTGTTCCCGGCATGTGGAGAGAGCAGAAAAATGTGGCGTGACTGGCGACTGCACATGGCAGCCCAGTGATGCCCCGATAGGACTGGCAGGTTAGAACCTGGCTTTGGTTGGCTTTAAAACGTGCCTCAGCATAGCATGCTGCTTTACCATCAAGCTTTCAGAGTTTACAGTGTTTATGAATAACTCATCGCAATAATATCCGTCCTAACAAGTCGCTTGCTCTCAGATTTGGTTTCAAATCTTGATTTTGAGTGAGAAATTCAGAGAGATCATGAAGGAAATTCTTGAATGAATTACAAAAGCTGGAAGATTCCACTTGTTTAAATAAGATTACTATGTTCTTGACTTATTAAGATGGATATTATTATAGGGTATGCATTTAGAAATATGTCTTTACTGGTACTCACTCACCTTGTTTTTGTGGTGTAGGTATGATCCTCTACAATGGCCAGAGAAGGACCACAGGAGCAGACTTTATCTCTCTGGGACTTGTGGGCGGCCGCTTAGAGTTCAGGTCAGTTTATAAGTTCATCTGTGTCCTAATTTACATCCTGATTGAAATGATCTGGTTGGTAATCGGTTCGTTTTGTTGTCTCAGGTTTGACGTAGGATCCGGCATGGCCACCATACGCGACCCCAACCCCATCAAACTGGGAGAGTTTCACACAGTCGAACTGTATCGCAACCTCACCTTGGGCTACATCGTTGTAGACGGAGGGGAGCCCATAAACGGCAGCTCACAGGTAGTTCAGTCAGTGTGAATTAAACTCCTGCTGTCACATTAATGCATTTCACTTCATTTATGTCAGTTTGTATGTTCGCTCCTCAGGGCAAGTTCCAGGGCCTGGATCTGAACGAGGACCTGCATGTGGGTGGTTATCCCAACTACACAGTCATCGCCAAAACTGCCGGCATTAAGACTGGCTTTGTTGGTAAGATATCACTCTGTTTACACCATGGTGGGAAAAATCAGACAGTCTTCTTTAAGTGAAGTCCTTATTTGATATTGTTACCACGCAGGCTGTATCCGTCAGCTGCTCATCCAAGGAGAGGAAGTCATCTTCAAAGATCTTGACCGCAGCTCCACCGGCGTCACAAACTGTCCCACCTGCAAAGACCACCCATGCCAGGTCAGTTGCATCCATCCACTTGATCTATTTGCACTTAATTCCATGATGTCCAATTAATTTCATCCATGTCGTTGTTCAGAACGGAGGAGCCTGTGAGGACTCAGACGCCAGCTTGTACAAGTGCAGCTGCCCCAGAGGATTCACAGGCAGCAACTGCCAGCACCACTCATCCCTGCACTGTCACTCAGGTACACCTGACCACGCGAATGAATCATGCATTCATGGATGTTGCTATCAACTCTCATCAGTATGCCCCGTTAACAGTAAACGTTTGTGATCTGAACTCCGACAGAGGCCTGCGGACCAGACGCCACGTGCATCAACCGGCCAAACGGCCTCGGCTATGACTGCCGCTGCCATCTCGGCAAGTTTGGAAACAAATGCATGGAAGGTAAGAGGAAGTCACGCTCATTTAAGATGCTCTAAGTATATTTAGCAATAAATACAGTGTCAGTATGGATGTTTTTCATGAAATACAGTTGTGAGATGCATCTTCCTCTCACTCCTTCACTCCTTTCTCTAGGGGAACTTGTGACCACTCCGCTGTTTGATGGTGAGGAATCATACATAGCCTATCCTCCCCTCACCAACATCCACGATGACCTACGTGTTGAGCTGGAGTTCAAGCCCCTGGAAAGAGATGGACTGATGTTCTTCTGCGGAGGAAAGAAAATGAAGGTGGAGGACTTTGTAGCCATCTCAATGGTGGAGGGACATGTAGAGTTCAGATATGAACTGGGCACAGGTAAAGAATACATTTATTATTGTTTCAGAAAGCTTTTAATGTGTTCTACAGTCAACTGTATGAGCTACATTTTTTTTTATTTTCAGGCCAGGCAATCCTTGTCAGTCCAGAGCCCGTCTCTCTGGGCCAGTGGCACACGGTTGTGGCTGAGCGTAACAAGAGAGCCGGCCACCTGAAGATAGACCAAGGCCCAGTGGAGAGGAAGACGTCTCCAGGGAAAGCCCAGGGCCTCAATATCCACACCTCCATGTACCTGGGAGGAGTCCCCAGCATGGACATCCTGCCTAAGCCCGCCAATGTCAGCGAATTGTTTGAGGGCTGCATAGGAGAGGTGAGATAAAAATTTTTTTTTAAAAAGTTCATAAATATTTCTGTGCATGCGGTAGCTTCAACTTGTCTGCATCACCTGTTTAGGTTTCCATCAACAACAAGAAGGTGGATCTGTCCTACAGCTTCACAGAAAGCAGAGCTATCCGCAAGTGCATGGACAACAGTCCCTGTGACCGCCGGCCCTGCTTGAATGGTGGTCACTGCATGTCGAGTGTTGAATATGAGTACCAGTGCCTCTGCAAGGATGGATTTGAAGGTAAGTCTGCCTCATCTCCAAACCCTGATGATCTCACCCTGCCTTTGTGTTTCACTGTCAGCCGTTCACCCCTGACACGTATCCGGTGTGTGACTCTGCAGGTGAGCGCTGCGAGATCGTGAAAGACGTCTGCCAGAGCAACATTCAGTGCCAGAATGGCGGCAGCTGTGTCGAGGGCCAGTGTGTGTGCACACCGGGCCACACGGGCCTGAACTGTGAAGAAGAAAGTAAGTTTTGAGCGGCAACACGAACACCAAAGCCAAGAAAGAAAGAACAGAGTGTGCGGGGGAAGTTATTTAATTATATTGCTCACCGTAGCAGCTAATTTGTGCAGAGGTAGTTCTGAAGCATCTCTCCAAATCTCCAGAGTATGTGTCCCCCTGCAGCTGCACACACCTGCATCCTATAAACAAAGATATTTGTCATCAAAGCAGAAATTCTAGACAGAAGTGAACCCATATGACTCACATTCTCCACAGTATGAAGCCCTTCTAACATGAGACAGTTCACTCCCAGTACTGTGCCGCATGCTGGGAGGGTTAACCCCTAAAGTGATTACGTATGTCTTACCCCTGCACTCTCATGGCTATATCCTGAACACACAGGCCAGGTCTCCAGCTTACCCGAGGCCCAGTGGAATTTGGAAGCTAGCGAGGCGAATGGTACAGTATCTCAATATTCAGTCTGCCTGACACGACCGTGACTAACAGGGGGGGGCCCCGTCTGAGCTCGAGGGGGGCCCCACGCGTCCCTTCCAAGCTCAAACCCAATCTGTCTACTGCCTAACACATGTTCGCGCATAAACCAAACATGCGTCTGTCATCAACTGGCAACTGAGGCTCTTATCCCCATTGGAAAATTGGGAGAGGGGAATTCTGCATCTATATTAAAAGGTAACAGGATGGTACTGTAGTCGGGAGATCAGCTGCTTTGTGCTCCCTGTTTTTGGACCCATGTGAAATGTGGAATTCCCCTTTTTGTCTTTCTCTCATCATGTCGATGCCTGTAAGATGGCTACTCACAACATAAAATCTTGTTTCCATCTACTCCAACAATGCCTGTCTGTAAAACAAACAGAAAAAGTCTGTAAAAACCTGTTTTTCTCTCTGAAACTGTCCTACGTCAGATGATTAAATCTGCTCCATACATTCGCGCTGTTACTAACAACTTCAACCGTCTGTCCAAAGCACAGTGTGTTGGTGTTTGGGTGAGTTGAGACGTACTTCAAGCATAATGTGGTATTTGTGCATGGACCCATGGTGAGTTCAGTCTGATCTCTGCGAAAGGTCAGAGATGGTGGAGCGTGTGAGGAATGGCAAATAACTTGCTCATGCGTTGGTGAAGACTGTCAAATGAGTTTGCATCATGGAGACTGTTCTTTTTTTTGGGCTCTACTGAATGTTTTTGTTGTTTTTGTTGTTTTTGTATATGAATTTTGGGCACTTCATGAAATTTAGGATTATATTTTATTTCATCTTTGTGTTTAAGGTGAGCCTGTGCAGCTTTTGAGAGAAGAAACATCGTCTTCCTCTTAGAAATGAAAAGTCTGTGAGCATTAAAACACCCAGTTCCTATACACTCAGGTTTTGCTACCACAGACTTGGTCTGGTATGTAGCTAATGGTGGCTAATGTTGACCAAAAAGAAACTAAAGACTTTTACTCTAAAGTCTATTTTTTATTGATTTAAATCTATTTACTGTTCTAGATTTTATTGAGCATTTTATTGCGTATATATTCAACTTTTCACTGGTAAGAGGGAGAATGTGTTTTTTCTTTTCTGTGTATTCTTTAAGCTTCACACACAACCAATAAATAAAACACTTTGCTCCTGGTTTCAGAGAAGGATACCTCTCTGTCTATAACTGTCTGTATCTAACCGAGCCTGTCTTACCAGGGTTTCTTCCATGCTTTCGCCACTGGAGGGCACTATAACAGTGAGGATCAAACTCCACAGCTTCCTTACTAACATTCAAATGTGGTTCTGATTTTTATTTTTTGTAGATTCACCCTATCAGTATGCAGCTCATTTCCAAAACGATGGATACATTGCCCTTCCTAAATCCATTTTCCCAAGAAGGTAAGTGCAGTGAACTTTTCTCCACTGTTTTACTCTCACACATGGAGACATGCATCAAAAAAATCATTCTTTCTTCGGTTTTAGTGCTCATGACTCACCAGAGACCATCGAGCTGGAGATCAACACTGTCTCCTCTGAGGGCCTGATCCTGTGGCAGGGAGTGGTGAGTCCTGGTCCTGTCTTGAGACTGATCTCATACGGGCCGAGCCACGGTTTGGTTCAAATATTAAACCTGACACTCACATCCTTCCCTTCCACCTTTTTTATCCTCACCCTAACGTTGCTACTGCACTTCTTAATCATCAGCGCTCATCTGTAAAGAAGTGAGGAATGTTCTCATAGCACCGACTGAGTTTTAACTTCCATGTCAACAATAATACATCACTGACACGATACTGCAGCGTTCATCATCACACTGTCTACTTCAGAGGCTGTAACATTGTCGGGCATGTTGGCTGTGAGCCCGCCTCTCTCTGACACCACTAAATAAATGCATGTTGCTTCTCTAACTCACCCTCCATTTTCCTCAGGAGACCAGTGGCGCACGAAAGGTGCGAAAGGTGCATGCTAGTAAAAAGGTATCCACTCAAACACCAGACACTCCTTGTTCATTTAGCATGTTTCATAACGAATGAATGACTGAAATGAAAGTTTGTGCATCATGGCTTCTGTTTTGCACGGAAAGTTTTACGTCACACGCACAAAATACTGTTGGGAACGATGTGTATGTTTCCCATTAAAACCTTTGGTGCAGAAAATTGCTGCAGCTGGTCAGTGGTTCACAAAATTCAGTCACACATCTTCTTCCACCGCTGACTGAACATTTATTTCTAGGAACTCGGAGAACACGGCAAAGGCAAGGACTTCATTAGCCTCGGTCTACAGAATGGACACCTTGTTTTCAGGTGACTCGGCGCTGTAACACTGTAGTTCTGTCGACAACTGGATGAGTGTTATTATTATTATTATTATTATTATTTTCAGCTCATATTAATGATTTATATGATATCCAGTTACCAGTTGGGCAGCGGAGAGTCGCACATCTTGTCCCGGAGGTCCATCAACGATGGGAGATGGCATAAGATCACAGCAGTCAGGTACGAGTGCATATTAGCGCAGTAGGTGCTCTTTTCAGTAAAGGTATAAGCACAGGTGTGCAGACTAAATTTCAATCAGAAAGCCCAAACACTTAATTTACAGTGATTGCAGGGTCGGTAAAACATCAAGATTCCAGATGTTGATGAACTAAACGTTGTGCAGGATTCCTTTTTGGTTACTTCATTTCAAAATGCAGACATGCTTTTTACTGTAACCAGTCTTTTAAAAACTGATTCAACATGAAATATCCGAAGGACACATAAAAACATCTGAATGGTGATTGTAGCATGGTGCTGAGTTCGCCTCTTCATGTCTTTCTCATCTTTTCTTGCAGAACTGGAAAAGACGGATACATCCAGATTGATGGAGGAGCAGCGCTACACGGACAGTCTAAAGGCAGAAGCCTCATGGTCAACACCAAAGGCAGTATATATTTGGGTGAGTGGACAAAATCTGTCAGTCAATGTAGTTAGTTCTAACTCTTCCCTCATTATATTTCACTTTTCCCTCATATTTTCTCCCAGTTTTCCTGTGTCGCTGTGTGTACAATTAAACGTCTGGTCCAAAGAGGAAGTTTATCCTTTGTTATTTATGTTTATGTGTGTGTTCTCATGTGGCAGGCGGAGCCCCAGACATGACCGCCATGACGGGAGGGAAGTTTCAGTCGGGAATGACGGGCTGCGTGAGAAACCTGACACTGATGAACGCCCGGCCGGGACAGCAGCCAGCCCAGGCCATCGACCTGCAAGCCCACGCAGCCCACGGCATCAACGTGCAGCCGTGCTCTTCATAGATCGCAGCACACACACACACACACACACATACAAACACATAGACAAACACACAGGCAGAGACTATCGAGTGATGTCATACACACACACAGCAGACTCACACAGCACAGAGACTTACACACAAAGAGGCTGACACAAACTTGGTGCTTTGCTGCTACCAAAAAATAAAATTACAAGATGACACAAGCGGTTATGTTGTTAAGTGAAGCCTATGCGGAAGTGCCAAAAACTGCAGTTCCTAGAACGGCCACTTGAGGCTGGTTACAGAACATGCCAGTCTCCATAAGCCCCTAGTAAAATGTCCAACTTCACAGCAGAAATAACCCGGTACAAAAAACAGTTTTGGTCTCTAGAGCTAATTTCCCCGTTCATGACAACTGTACTGAGTCTGATTTTTTTTTTAACTCACCCATTCAAATTATATCATATATAAGGCTTAAAGTTATGCATAATTAACAGCAGGCCGCTTTGATTGACAGGTGGACGCAGTTACAGGTGGCTTCTCTGAACACCCAGGCGTCATTCGGCCCGCGAGCCAACACGGCGGCGGCGGCGGCCGGCACCACAGATTTTGAGCTTCAAAGCGGCTCTTCGGAAACCTATGGGTGACGTCACGCATACGCCGTCCCTTCCTTATACTGTCAGTGATCGCAGCACACAAACACACATAGACAAACACACACACACACGTACACACGCAGAGACTATTGAGTGATGTCATACACACAGCAGACTCACACAGAGAGACTCACACGGGACAGAGGCTGACACAAACTTGGTGCTTTGCTGCTACCAAAAAAAAAAAAAGATGACACAACAGGTTATGTTTCTCTGTGTGGTGTGCAGTAAAACCAAAAAAAGAGAGAAAAATGAAAAGATATTAACAAGTCTTCTCTTCCTCAGTGTTGTATTCTCAATGAAGGACTATTAACACAGGAGAACAAGTACAGTTTACATACTTCCAGCAGTAGTTTTAGCCATGAGAAGAGTAAGAGTAAAACATATTAGGCCTTCTACGATGGGTCAGATCCTATGGAGTTGGAGATGTTTTTACAGCACTGAATTTTTATTTATATACATATGAATATATATATATTATATTTGTGGGGGAAAACATGCAAACTAACCATAACTGCTCTTCAACTTTCCTAGAGTTTATTCTGGGTTCTAATACTGTGTGTCCAGGGCTTTTATAGGCCTAACTGTTTTAATACTTGAAGATGTTTAGGCCTTCTTTTCTTCACTTCTGTAGAGGAACTTTTTTTTTTTTTTTTTTTGCGTGCGAGCATGCTTTACAAGTCTTTTGCAAAGTAGTTGGGAGAGGAGCGCACACGGTCACGGTCACATGCAGCTTCAGTACACAACTCAGGTCGTCAAAAAAAATACAAATAATTAGCCGGAAAAATGATAAATGTACTGCCGCTTTAAACTCAAACCATTTTTTTTTGCTTTGAGAGTCATTCACGGCGCCGGTGTGTCTTCCGTGTCTGTAATTTGTTCTTTTTTTATGAAAAAGAAAGAAACCTTGGTGCTAATGTCAGACATGAAGATTCAGAACGTAGTGGAGTGGTTTTCTGTCTCACATGTAGAGGTGTTTTTTGTAGTGATTTGGTTGCTTAGGTTAATCAGAAACAGTATACACTAGTGACACGTTTGTCGATATGCATGGCAGGTTGATTTTGTAACAATACGGCGTGTTGCCTTCACAGCCTTATTTGATTGAGTAGATCTCAAAAAAAAAAACAGCTAACTGAAAAGGGTATAATTTTTTTATGTGTGATTGTTGAAGATATTGTTTTATGTGTAACACTATCTGCCAGTCAGGTAGATATATCTATCAATTAAGAATGAGTGTGTATGCGTGTAAAATTGTTACGTCTGTCTCGGCCCCTTCCATTACTCGTAGGTCACTCTACTTTAAGCTCCCCGCAGTATGGAGTCAGGTTATATGTGTGTGTGTGTGTGTGTGTGTGCATGTGTCATTATCCATATCCTCAGGAGGGTCAACCCAGAACTGCCTCAAGATATTAACTTAATGTTCAGGTTTGGTAGCTTTAGTGACAATTCAGTAAGCTATAAAACTCTGAAGGCTCCGTGGTTCTGTGGGTTGTTTTCTCTGCAGACGGCAGCAGGACACAGTTGGGATAGTGTTTGGTCATGTGGGATTGCAGTGGAAGCCTCCTGCAGGTGCTGTGACCAGTAGTGTAGCTCTAATAAAAGCATGCTCGCTCCACCTTTTTAGTCGACCACACCACAAAACCACAACGGCACGATCACTTTGGGGTTCACGAACTTTTCTCTCACTTTCTTTCTTTTTTTTTTTTGTAAGCTTAAAATATTTGTATTAATATCCTCAAGAATGAGCACTATCCTTTCTCTTAGAGCCGCTTTATTTTTATTTATTTCATGTTTTTGTTTTTCTTTTCCTCCGCTTTTGTTTCAAGGCTCGATTCTGCTGTTTTAGTAGAGCAATCACAGACGCTTGCTATTTTTTTCTTTCCTCTGGTTATTGTGTATTGCCTCCCACACCCCCTTTTGTTTTTCCCCTCATGTTTAAGTTTGAACATGGCCCCCCTCTGGTAAATTCTTCACTAACCCCCAGTTAAGTTCCACGAGAGGTTACCTGACTGGAACTGCCAGGTTCAATGGTCGGAAAACTGGTCTTATTACTCACTCAGTGACAAAAGTCTTAGACTCCAAATAAATTATTTATCTGCACAGAAAGGTGTCATCATGTTTGTTCAAAGAGCCACTGCTGTGGTCCAGGTTTAGGACACTGAAGCAGAGAATGACGGTGTGTGCACCCCTCGTTGGGTTCCTTTTGTGTATCTGCTCTTAAACTGGATTTTCATATAAACACTGTACACTCGCGCCCAATGCAAAGTTGTCAAGAAAACTGCCACTGCTTTTTGGTTCGTTTTTAGGCCATTGCAGAAAAAAAAAGAAGAGAAAAGAAATATATGATGGTGCACTTTTAGGAATGATGGAAATTTTTATTTTTAAAATGTTTTAAACATTTTACTGTTTCACTTCTGAAAAGCAGATAACTCAGTTCAATGAATGAAATTGTACCAGATGAAATATTGTCCATGTCGGGACAACCTGACATCCATTTTCAATGTTGAAAAAACGCCCCCCTTGCCCTTGGTGTTTCTTAATTAAAAACAAAATTCATGTGCTATTTGTAATCTTGTGAGCTTTCTTTTGTGTGTGTGTGTGTGTGTGTGTGTTCTGCTTCGTGCTCGAATGTTTCTTTTTGCACTAAATCACTTCATTGTTGCACATAAACCTTAAACCCCGGTCACTGAACAGAGACAGTTTACACCACCTGTTAAAGTTGAGACCCAGTGTTCCCATGCAGGCTACACCCAAATCAGGTTTCTAAAATAAATCCATCCCGTGGGTGCAGGACTCTCATCTTACAGTTTACTGTATTTATTTATTAAATTACTACGGCGATGGAAAATTACAAAAAGCGTCCTGTAAAGTGAACGTACCAGGAAAAGTTTGTCAAATAAAAGGTTAAGTAGGTTGTCGATACTCGTATATCATAGTGCGTGTCTGTCTGTTCTGGACTGGTGGTTTGTGATCACATCAGTGATTTGTCTGCAGCTGCTCGTAATATACTGCAGTATATATGTAGAATAAAGCAAAGCTAAAGCAAAACTGTGACAAAGGGATGCAGTTACATAACCAGCAGAGAAGATCTCCTTCAGAGCCACAGGGAGGGTCGCCCCTGTCTGTCAGAGGAAGAAGAGGCTCCGTATTCATGCTCTCGTTACAGTTGTAAGAGAAAACCACTTCAGCAAGATCTGGAGTCCATTATTTATCCTCGTTTTTATGCAATGTGACTTCATACATCTCTGTATGGATTATAAACTATTAGATGCAGATGAGATGCTGGAAGGCTTCTTGGAAAGAAGACCCTTGAAGTGAGCCAAAAAACAATCAAGAAAATGTGACATCCTGTTGGATTTCCTTTTTTCTTTTTAATAATTTATAGATTTAGCTTCATGATTTTAAGAGAAGTCAACAGGAAATAGCATGACGCTGTAAAGGGCCATTCCATATTTTTTTATATTAGTACCATCCAGCTTGTGGAAACAGTTGTACAGTCTTTTAAACTGGAATCTTCATCTAAATCCATAAAATAAGGCCTGTGACCGAGACTAGCTCACTGACCTGCTTTCTTTAACTCACTTCTTTGTCTTTGTTTCAGAAGTGATACTAAACTTCATTCACAGTAGAAATAAGATCTCATCAGCCAACATTAAAGACATAATTGAAAATAAACCCATAATACTGACACTTTCTAAGAAATTCAGTCAAACCTAATATGATATCTCCGTCACAGTGGTCTCTCTCTGTGGTCAGAGGTGCATCACTTTCTCGCCTGTGGGTGTAGCTGTTTAACAGTATTATGCAGGCAGCAGTTATTCTACACCACCCCTGGTTATTTTACACCCTCCTTTAGTGACATTTACCATCAGGCCCTCAGGTCTTACTTGTTTGGTCAACATCTCAATTGTTATCAACAGAAACTCAATAGTCACTTTCAACAGGCGAGCTTTCACCGTCACTGCAGGTACAGTTTATACCTGCACAAAGCACAATAAAGGCTGACTCTGGGCTGAGACACGGTGACCTTTTCAAATGAATACAAGTCTTTACATTCAGTATCAGAAAACAGATGAAGTTCAGCAGGTCATCCCTTTAGGTTTTTGTATTTACAGACTCTTTTATCTTCTATATTAGTTCTTAGCATGTGCAGGGCTGAATCTAAGCAGCCTGACAGATTAGATATTTATAGACATGGATGTCAAGTTCACATAGGAGGTGTGTTATCATGTTGCTCTCCTGCCCTTAAACCATGATGAAGTCTGGCCACAAGTGTGTATCACATGTCGACTGTAAGAGGTAGAGATTAGTGCACAAAGAAGTGAAAACTAACTGGAAGGCTTCATATTACACCAGTCTAAAGGATAACTCTGACTATTGAAACAGTTCACATGTAGCTGTTATCATTCCTTTTTCCATACTGGCTATTAAAAGATCCCACCAAAGCGAAGGAGACACGAATCAGGTCAGTAGTTTATTTTCCATAACCGCTTATCTTTATCAAGGTCTCGGTGGGACATGAGGGATACACCCTGGACAAGTAGTTCATCATGCAAACTCCACATAGAAAGGCTCCAGCTGGGGTTCTCGCAGCGAGGCAACAGGGCTACACACTGCCACCATGCCTCCCTTCATGCAATTAGATATTATATTTAGTTAACCATCTGTGTTGCTGAATACTTATTTATAGTTCACCTCTGACAAGTGAACAATGCATAAGCCAATAATAAACAGAAGTCCTGTCAATCCTAAAGAAAACAGCGCTGCTCGTCTTTCTGTCTGTATTGTTACAGTCAAGTTTGAGCAAATCTCATCTTTTCAGTCAAACTCTGCAGAAAGGAGGACGGGATTAAAGAGGAAAGATGAACTTCCTGAGAGGTGCAGTGGGTTTGTGGTGCTGCTCACTGCTGCATTACATGATACCGAACACTGAGGTGAGGCTCGACCTCTGTGGGAGGAGCAGGAGTACCGAGCGATTGACACACCACAGGATGTTCAGACGTATTGGTCAGATGATGAGTAACATCTCGAAGACATTTTATTCTCACGTTAATGAACGTTCTCTCCTCCAGATTACTGCATAGAACATGATGCTGCTCTTCCAGGTACTGTGATTTTGAACATTTGAAATTATTTAAGTTGTGTTTAACTGTGGTAGATAGTCATTGATTTATTTTCTGATTAAATTTACTTAGAGCTTTGCAGTTTGGTGTCTTCTGGCATCAGGTAATAAAATTAATAATTAATTTCTTCTTATTTCACACAATAATTTCTCAGAAACAAGCTAAAAAAAGTTCTTCTTCTTCCTCCAGATCTTCTTTTCTTCGTCACTTCATTGGAAAGTAAGTCATTATTTTTGGTCTGACTCTTAACAAAGAAAGCATTAATGCACTGCAGATCGTTGAGATCTAACTTTCTGCATCCGCAGCCTGTCAGACAGCCTGGTTTGATGAAGGGGACGTTTCCATAAATGGGGACTCGGAGCTCTTGAGGCACTTGAGAAGGAAACACTGGACGAGGATCTGCTCCCACCCGGTGGACATGGAGGCTCAGACGGTTTCTGGAATCAAGGCACAGCACACCAGGAACACCTTCCACACGTAAAGACTTTTATAGAACATCAAGAAGCTGAGATCAGTGATCAAAGTCTGGGTCAAGAACATCAGAATCATGTTTTAAAATGTACACTACATTTACTGTTGTATGGTTTTAAGCTATTTCTTATATATTTGAAAAAAGAAACAATCTTTCAGATGATATATGTATCTAATGCACTATGTGAGTTGTCGTAATGCTATAAAATAGTAGATATTGGCTGATATTGATAGGTTTACTCCATGTGAGAATGTTTCCACTGATCCATCCAGCGTTAACATTTAGCATAGGTGAGAAATAATTGTTTGCGTTCTTCAGAATTTGAAGTTTTCCACTTGATGTGCAACTCACCAAAGGTTTGGATATCGCTGCAGATATTTCATACTGGTGGTGAACACAGGCCAGGTGTAATATTAGCATGGGCTGGTTTTGTTTTGCAGTTTTAGTGCATCAGAGGGCCTTTTATGCCTCAACATGGAACAGAAATTGGCACAGTGTGAGGACTACAGGGTCAAGTTCACCTGCACGGGGCCGTTCTGCTCAGGTATGTCGTGCAACAACAACATCTTAATTTATTTCAAGGAAAAAAGAAGGAGCTCACAGATGTGGGTTTCTTTGATTCTCTGTTCATAGAGTGTAGGACGCGGTGGTTCGATCATGATGACCCAACAGGGAACGGGGACTATGAGGTCCTCACTGAGCTCCTGAACATATACCCCAGAGAAATCTGCCCTCAGCCGATAGCCATAGAGGTCCAAACTGTCTCTGGGGAACCTGCACTCAACACGTCGGATACACTTTTACAGTTAGGCTAACAACACCAGTCAAAATTTAAAACAACGTGAACGGGAAGGAATGGTGACAGGCTCCACTCATCGGCTCTTTCTCCTCTTTGTTGCAGTTATGATGCCACCTATGGGTTTGCCTGTGTGAATGCAGCTCAAGGGAGCAGGAGCTGCGAAGACTACAGAGTCAGATTTACATGTCCGAAAGAGTTCTGTCAAGGTACAGGTCTGCTTTTACCAGCTGAAACGCTGAAGTCAGTTTTATTAACAAACATGAATCTGTTTGTAATTTGCACTCAGTGGCAGAGCAGTGTCGAACGCAGTGGCTGAACAGTGATAATTCATCAAGGGAGGGTGATGTGGAGTCCATCCTTCAGCTACAGAAAACGTTCCCTGGTCAAGTCTGTAAAAACCCGATCAGCATTGAGGCCAGGACAGTAAATGGAATACCTGCTGAATCCACCGGAGAAACCTTCCTGTCGTAAGAATGTTGGTTTTTGAAATATACATATGTGTAACATACAGGTTTGAGGGGACTTTATTCAATACGTGGCCTTTCATAATGAGTGCTTTATTCGGCTCTTAATTGCAGCTATGATGTTAACTTTGGGTTTGCATGCATCAACGATGAACAGGAGGATAAACAATGTGAGGATTATCAGGTGATACTGACGTGTCCCTCGGATTTCTGTCATGGTAAGTTTACATGCAGGTAGGATTCAATCTGGAAAAACAATTCAGATCTCTGGATCTGATGTCAGTGTCTCCATACACCTGCAACCGTGTATGCGTGTCCCTGTTTGACAGGCTGTAGGACCCGCTGGTTCAACGTGGACAATCCCACTGGGAACGGGGACTATGAAACCCTCCTCCGGGTGCAGATGACATATCCCAAAGAGGTCTGCTCCCAGCCTGTGGCCATCGAAGCCATGACAGTGTCTGGTGTCCCTGCGCACAAGACTGGTCAAGTCTTTCAAGCGTGAGTTGTAGGACAGACAAGGACACTGGACACAAGTGTTGATACATAAACTAAGAAGTGTCTGCAGGCTGCAGTCTATTTCTTGGCCTCTGCTGGTTGCCTGGCAACCTCACAATAACAACAGGAAGTGACTGTTGGTTATAATTGAGTCATCTTTAAATTAATGAGCTTTAGAGCTGCTGGGTTTTATTTTAGGCTAAGTGGAGCAGTTCTCCTCATGGCGAGTAAACCAGCACTTGTGTTAAACTGCTGAGTGCTCCTTTAATCGTTTGCTTGTGACATGTTTTGCAGATTTGATGCTACTCGGGGATTTTTCTGCGTGAATGCTGAGCAGCCCGGTGGAGTTCCCTGTCAGGACTACAAGATCCGCTTCACATGCCCACTGGATTTCTGCTCAGTGTGAACTATCAACACAAGATATCAACTCATCAGCCCAGATCAGACTTAGTGTTATAGCAAAGTGTGTTTGTAGATATCAGTGTCTCCTCAGGACTCAGCAGGGCAAACACACACACGTGCTTGTTCTAGTATGTTTGTTCACAAGGTTAATAAATGTATGTTCATCATATAATTTGCCGGGATGGTGTGGTTATTTCAGCCGTACAAACATGACCTCACAGAGGAGGACAGGGACTTCCACTGACGCTCATTTGTGTTTTCATAATTGTACTCAATGGTCTTGACATTAAAATAATCATAAGAGAAGCCTGTTAGTCGTTTTATCGCAGCAGATTTTGGAGGCTCCATGTGTAATTCTTTCATTCGCCGCACATTCTCGCACCTTTTGTCCTGTTAATGTTACTTCCAGTAAAGCGGCAGCAACCAAAAGCATCCAGAGGATTAAAAAAAAAAAAAAAAAACTACAAACAAGGAGCGCGTCATTTCCGGTGGAATATTCCAGTGGATTCATTCTTGGTCTTAAAAAGGACGCGCTGAAATAGCCGCTGTGAAGTTGACAGGTAAACGCTCTGATGTTCTGTATGACAGCAGCTTTAAACAGTTAAACACAGACCAGTCTGCGTGAGCAGGGAGAGAAAAGCAAAGAGCATACAGAAGTGCGCGTTTAGACGTCTGCATCACGGGGACTGTAGGGTTTGTAATCTTTGGAGGTCCTTTTCAGGTAAGATGAGACGCACTTTGTGTATGCGTGCATGTGTATTCACACCAGCAGCCAGGACGAACAGCAACAGCGAAAACGGGCTGTGACGCACTTTACAAAAACTCTGTAGCCATTTGAATAAACTTCTGAGGTGTTCAGCTGCAGACGTTCACCTGTCTTAATCAGCTGATTCCTCTTTCATGTGTCTGCTCGTGTTTCGCGCAGAGGGATGAGGCGCTCTGTAGAGAGCGCTGCGCTGATGGGGATGAGCGTTGCGCATTTAGGCCGCCTGTTGAGCGGCTGTACCGTGTGGAGCATCGATCACGAATCAGAATCAAACGTTTAATCAACGGCTGAAGATGCGGCTTGTTGTTTTTGTGTAGCCTACTCTGATTAAAGAGGGGAGGTGTCGTTACGCACACTGGAGGGCTTGTTACGCACACGGCCCACACCAAGACGTCAATTCTGGTTCAGACAGAATGTGATTGTCCAGATAGTAAACCCACATGTCTGGCAGATTTTTTATTTATTTATTTTTTTTAGTGATGCAACTGAGAGAAGAATCGAGATGCAAATTTATAACGGGAAACAGCTGCGGTAGAAGAAGTGCTCAAATATTTTACTTCACTAAAAGTATCAATACCACAGTGTAGATATAGAAAATATTACTTAGTATTAATGTCAAAATATACTTTAAACACCAAAATATTATGTGTTTTGGATTATAACTGCGTATATGTGTGTATGCAATTTAAAAGTTGTAGCTGGTTAAGGTGGAGTTAATGCTGTTAACCTATAAGAATTCATAATCAGGTATTTGCTGAATCTTGTAACTAAAGTTATCAAATATGCAGTGGAGTAAAAAGTACAATATTTCCATCAGAGTACCTCAAAATTGTACTAAAGGATCGTACTTGAGCAAATGTACTCAGTTACTTTAGGGTTAAGTTTGTTGGATGATGAGGATAATGTTGATATCGTATCACATGTGCTAAATATGTTTTTAATGTACAGTACAATGTCATTTATGTCATGCATATAGTAAGTAAACAATTATATATATTTTATTTTTTATCTTGCAGCAGTTGTGCAGCCAGAGACAATCATGATCCTCCTGACTCCCTCCTCTGGTAGGTACTAGTTTGTTTCTCATCTCATAATCTGGATTACGGCACACCTGCGTGGGCAGAGGGTGCCAGAGATTCAGACTAAAGGCTGGTTATATCTAATTAGGCAGGAGAACAGCCACTGATGTGCTGAGAAAAATGTTTGGGCAACAAAAACTGGGACCAGTCATCCATTTTATAAAATCAGGCACATAACACTTATTAGATATATAACATATAGCACATAATGATGGCAGATTGACAAACCACACCCAGCAGAATGTATAGGAATACATGTTGTGTGACTGGTGTTGATTATTTGTGATTAATTGCAATTTTATTGTCATTAATTTTTACAATACTTCATCACACAGTGTTATAGTCACTTCAGATTATCTCCGTTATGAGTTGTTTTCTGTGTTTTTAGTCTTTGTAGATGTTACTGGGTAACAGAGCAGGGTATTACATAACAAGGGCCTTCCCATCATGCTTTGCACTCTGGAGGCAGCAATCCAGAGACTTGCTTGAAATTGACAGTGTGTCTGGCTCTGGCTTAATCCTCTTTTTTTATTTTATTAGTGACCAAGACAGTGTATTAGGTGCTTAGAGTAAAACTTGAGCTGCAACCCCGCAGACCTTTACTCACGCGGAACTGCATGCGTGGCTCTTTAATGTATTTACTGTCATAAAAGTGATAATTCATTTCGCTCATTTAGAAATGATACGATATTCAGAACAATGCAGAATGTTTTCTGCATTAACTGATGTTGTAACTTTTGTTAAGTTCCAAAATAAGAAGTTTGAAAAAAACCCAAAACAACAACAACATGCTGTCAAATTAAAGTGTAAGTTATTGTTGGCTTTTTGCTGTGTCTCATGCGCTGTTTTCTTTCAGATGAAGAGTCTCTTGAACTCGTCTGGCTTTGGAATCACAGGAAGTTCAGGGTGAAAAACACTTGAAGGGTTGCTACTGCAACATTTAAAAAAATATATTTTGTTCAAGATCTGTGCATTCTGTCTTGGGCAGTACTATGACTTGAGAGAAAGTTGTGAACTCACAAGAGAGGAGGCCGACAAGAAAAAAGAAAGAACAAAAACAAAGAATTCTTTGTTTGACTTCATTAAAAAACATCACGGCATTGTGGGGGCAGAGGCAGTTTGTTGGCTGGAGCGAGGCTGTGTCAGCAGTCATTCCATCTTGCTGACTAAGATGTAGCTTTAGCTGTCGCTCATAGTACAAATTTTGTCTTCAAAACTAAACACGTCAAGTTATTATGACAAGTTTCACTAACTGCCCTTCCATCAAACGTCTTGCTTAATAAAACTGTTCCTATTGGCCATAAAATCCCATGCAGTTCAATATTTGAATATAAACTGCATGTCATAAAAACAAGGTCAGTTAGAGCGGTCGTAGATTTATTTATGCCTAGGTGGCAGTGGTATTATTATGTCTGAACAGTTAGCTATGTGAGTGCTGCTGCCACGTCCTTGTCTCGGGGTCAGTACGTTTGATCAGAGTTAACAGGCTAATTGATCTCACGCCTGGTATGTGTCAATGCAGTAGATCCACTTCACTCTCACTATAGCAAATGGTGTATGTGGTAGTCCCCTATGGTCATACTCTTTCCCACACCAGCATTTGTGTGCATTTACCCCCCTGATAAGCGAGTGCACTTCACATGCATCCTCTTCAAACATTGTATCCTTTTGACTTCTTTCCTTTCCAAATATTATCTATTGATATTGAAGTTTAATGCATGTCAATGTGGCCGTTTTTTTTTGTAACAGTTAAAATATGTTTAATATGTTTAGTGCATAGAAATAACTGCTAATGTGATGAGTAGATAATGAGGCATCTATAATGTTGCATGCTGTCGGCTGCAAATGAATGAATGTGTACAGTAACAAATGCATTTTAGTGATCTGAAAATGGATGAATGTATCGTAAGGTCGGTCTCCGTCCAATAAACATACGTCTTGGTAAGTGATGCTTCTTTTACATAAGACGGGGAATCAGTTGCAAAGTAATAGTTTAAAGAGACACACATATGCAAACATATGTTACAATACCCTGCAATGTGGATTCCTACCAGATGGATTATGACATTTCATTCTTTTATGACATTAAGATTACTTTCTGATTCTTTTTTTTTTTTCAATCCAAGTGATGTTTGACTGAAACTGGGATTAGTAAACTCTTCCCATTCAGACATATTCCTAAAAAAATAAAAATAAAAAAAATCAGATGGTATGGTCACCCAATCATAGTAGGGATTTAGCTTTTAGCCTTAGCTTCTTGAACCATGGCAGAGGTCGTAACTACTAACTGCTGCTGTTCTGTGGTCTCAGGTTTCTTCCAGTGTACCAACAAGCTCTTTCTCAGTGATCAGGCCACAGGACTGCAGATTAAGGAGTTTGCACGTAAAAATGCTGCTAACGCCCTGTCAGTTGCCAACATGGTCATGGGCATGGCCTCCATTCTCAGCAGTCTGAATGGGTGAGTTAATGCACTGGTATTGGAGAACAGTAGTCAGGTGCAGGATGGAGTTTTTTGGAGATTTCTGTATCACCTTAGCAGGTGAGCTGCACTACGTGTAGCGTAAAGATGCACAGACAAGTGAAGATAAGAGAATAAAACATCAATGTCAAGAGGCTTGACCTAAAGAAGATAATTCTCTATAGGAGGAAAACTTTATTTTAACACTGCTGAACTGTAACCAACATTGGTTGCAGTATCTGACCCAGCAATGGGTTGTTTGGTTGTCACCAAATAGTGAAACCTAATGCTCACTTGTTTTGTTCAGGCACCATCATGCTGCATGTTGGCTGGTTCTGATTGGCTACCTGCTGGATTTGGCAGATGGAGCAGTTGCCAGGCGACTCGATGCCTGCTCTGAACTGGGTGAGTGGTATGTTGTGGTCAACAGCTCTTACCAAAGATAAACTTGAACTGGGGTGTTGGCAGAGTTTGCTCCACAGTGCTTTGTCTGAACTTCCTAATTTGGCTGCACAAAGTCGTAAACAAGAGAGCTGGTAAAATTCACTCTGCCACTGCAACACTCTGGATGGTCTTACAAGGTCTCCAAGAGAAGAATCGTATATATTTTATGTCATGTAATTTGAACTTTGAACAGATCAGTGTCATTTTGGCTGACTCAAGGTTGAGGTTTGAGTGTGACTGGCATGACTTTTCTTGGCACCCAATGCAAACAGCACATAAAATGCAGCACTGTGACTTGTTTCCAGAAGAGCACAGCACAGATAGTAAATCAAGGGACACAAACAGCTGTTTTAACACTGCTTCCAGCGTGGAAACTCACATTTTTTCCAGAGCCCAAAATAGCTCCAAAGTGCATCACAATACATCGTTGGCTGCACATTTCAGGGGGCTTTGTGTCCCGACAGGGTTTTTCTGCATGACTTTGCAGGTGGATGTTGTTGTGCCCCCCCACGTATTTTGTCAAATGAACAATCACTTTCTGATTAAGCAGCCTAATTCCACGGGATCACGCTCCAATTGTCTATTTTATCCCGTTGCTTTGGGTTCTCTGCATATCTGAAATTGCTAAAATTGTTGACCCTGGGCTGTGGAATTCCACCTCGTTCATTTGAGCAGTGGCCTGAATCACCTCATCCTCATCTGCTGAAAACATGCTCCGTACTCCAGAGGGATAAAGAGACAAGGCAACAGAGAATGTTGTTTATAGAATGGCCGCTTGTTGGGCTGACACTGAAATTTCAACTTTGAGATTTTTGCACGTACACATCCCCCGGTCATGTGTCAGTAACATTGGCAGTGGCCATATTGGAGAGATAACATATCTACACTGGCTTTGATAGGACGTTAAATCTGTTGGATGAGAAGTGTAACAATAGGACAGTTGGCGCTCACTAGTAGCCTTTCTACAGCAGAATTCAGAAAACAATATTTTTAGTATGGGGAGTGTCAGCATGTCCTAACACCAATACAATTCATACCTCCTTGTGAAGGTCACTGAACCACATTTTCTATTGACATTTCTGTTTTTCACATTCAGGTGCCAAGCTAGATGACTTTGCTGACTTCACGACCTTCGGGATTGCCACATCGTTGCTCCTGAGGACATCTGACCTGCTGGACAACATCCTGTGCATGTGTTACGTCCTATCTGTGTTTGTGCGCCTCTGTTTTTTCTCAAGTGGTGAGTTCCAAAATGTATGAGTCTGTCAGTTCAATTTCACTTCATGACTTCCTGGAGATTTATCCTTGTTTGGTCCCTTAGGGATCCCATTCATGTACCGTGGGCTGCCCTGCATCTACTCCTCAGCCATTCTGGCCAGTGCCTCTCTGCTGTCAGGAGGAAACATGGCCATGCTGCGGGTCATCGCAATGGCCATGATCCTCTTTATGATCAGTCAGAACTTCTACCCTCACGACAGAGTGCTGGAGTCCCAGGCCTGGAAGAAAGCCGTCTATGCTGGAGGTAAAGCCATTTTTCAGAAAGTAGCCAGATTGATTCACATCTCTCTGAGAAGAGCTGTCAAGAGTAATGACTTGCAGAGTTGGTGATTTGAAGCCATCATTCATTTTAGAATTGCATTTTTAAATGAGTAGGTAGTCGTTGCTAGCAGTTTTCAATTGGACCATTTTTAGCCATGCCAGTGGCTTGGCTAGTGGCATCAGCGATCGGTCCCTCAATCACTTGACTACTCGGTCAATTCCTCACATATCCAGTGAAATATCTCAACACCTTTACTTCTTGTTGATTCGGGCATTGACATTCATGATTCCCAAACAATTAATTATTTGCCGAACCCATGACTTGACATTTTCAATGAATTGCTTTGATTGGATGAATTACCATGACATTTGGCGCATTAATGTTTCCAGCAGGGTACATTTACGTAACTTTATCTAGAGTCTACATCAAGTTACATTTATTTGCAAAAACAAATGACATTTGCATTAGCCTTAGCTGTTATGCTAATTAGCAAATGTTAGCATACTGACATGCTAAGCTAAGATAAGAATTTGCATTTCACCTGGTGATCATTAGCATTTAGCTCAAAGCACTGTTATATCTATGGACAACCTTACAGCACCACTAGTGTGGCTGCAGATTCTTGTTCGGTAAGTAGCGAATTGTTCAATTGTTTTGTCCATTTTGCTTCAGGAGTCATCATGGTGTTCTGCTCTTCATTCCCCCCGGCGTGTGTGTACTACCTGCTGTGGTCTGTCTCCTACATTTTGTTCCCAACATCTCTTTGGAGCAGTAAAGTGTAAAAGGGGTTCTGGCTTGTCTCCAAACCCCCAAATAGGTTTACCTCTGGCCCATCCGGGTGAAGTGAGGCTTCCTGCCATGGAGGATCCAAGCTGAACATGCATCACAGACGAACACTTGCTATAATTAGCCTTTATTTTGATGTGACACCTCAAAGACAGAACCCACACCGAATAGTTAGAGGGAGGAATGAGAGGGACATTTTAACTTAAGGATTGACCTTCATGCTATGTTATGTCTTTGCTGCATTTTCACCCCAGCCGGGGGTTGAGTAGCTTGTTCTAAAAATTAAAATTTCATCAGGTTCGTCTCTTGTCTCTGTTATCCCTCTACTTCAGTAGTAATCCAATCTTTCATCAGTGTAATAAATACGTAGCAGCAAGGCACATCATATAAACTGTTAAATGACTTTAAATGAAAACAATTACCTGGATTTCAAATATACCTTTGCTTCTAATTTGGCTCTATAATGTTTACTTTTGTGATCACACATGGCATCGCGACTCTTACTATGGCATCCATGGTGTTAAATGTAGCTTAATGAGTAGCTGTTGGAGTGCTACAGTATGTGGGAAAGGCCTTTCTATGATTTCTCAGCAGCGTTTCCAAGATTCTAAGATTCCATGTTGTTTTTGGCTCATCTATAACACAGTAACAGGCATTTATACAGCACTATGACCAGTCCTGTGTTAACTGACTGGCTGTTAATGTTTGTATCACGGTTGGGGTCGCTTCACTTTCTTAAAATTCTGGTCTGAGTTTCCTTAAAATCCATTTTTTCTCCTTAATCCTGTCACTTACAGTAAGAAATGTTCCAGCATGCGAGCACAGTTATCCCTATTATATTTGATTTGCTGTTTGAATGTATGTTTTAAATAAGTTCAGTTGAAAGTCCATGGACCCCGACCTCGGCTTCTGTGAATTCGGGAATTATTTTTTCTTTAATTTAGACTTTTTACCAAGTTGTAATACTGTCCAAGAAATGATTTGCATATTTCTTTATGTGTGATTTTATTGGGTCATTGTTGTATGTGTTTGCCTCTGTTTTAAGAGGCACTGCAGGTTAAACAGTAAATCCACACCTGATCACCATCACGTGTCAGTACTCCTCTGACCAGCGCTGAATAGATATTTTCCATCACTTGTCACACCGCCTGCAGTGACATGATCAACGATGGAGGTGGAGACAGAAATGCAATCCTTGTGTGATTCAGTGTGAATTTACCCTTAAAGAGCAACCGCACACAGGCTGCAAATCCTCCTTTTTGCTGCCATCTAGCGGCTGAAACTTTCACCTCGTTCTGCCTCACCTCATTACAGTTGACGTTGGCTCACAAATGCACCCGGCCGCTGACAGTTTGAACCCTCAGCGGTCAAGAAAGGAGGAGATATCGTGTGTTGTTACTCTTTAACTTGGCCAGTATTCAGTCTAAGGGACATCGCTTTTTTGTAGACCAGTTTTTAAGGACACCTTTCTGCTTTGATCTTTGTTCAGGATAGCACAGAGTAAATATGTCTGTTCTCAGCACTAAAAGCTACTGACAATTCATATTTAAATTCTGACTCATTACATTCCTGCTCAAGCCGTCATCTTTGAGCTTGTAATCAGAGGTGTCAGAGCAATTTATGAGTTATCCAAATGAGTCTCCCTAACAGTGCTACATTAAGGGAAGGTCATGTCTTCCGGGTCTGTTCTAACTTTAAACACACTGTGGTTCTCGACATGATTTATGACAACCGGTGTTGTGAAGAAAATCTACAATTCTACAAACGTGCAAACACAAACTGAACACAGATCTATTCTAGTACATTCAGCAGTGCATTAAGCTTTCCTGTGTGGGTGTTTTGGTTTTCAAAGTGTAAAGTCACAGTAATGTATGCATGCCAAGAGCATTACAGATACAAAAACTGTACTTTCCCCAGTGCTGAAAGAAAGATCTTAATGAATAATAAGATCTTTGCTTTTAAGTCTGTACATTTTTGACAATAAAGAGGTAATAATACAATCATTTTCTTTTAGTTCGTTTATATCAATGTTTGATAGACATTGAACAGTACGCAGTGGATATTTCATGGTAATCACACTTTATATTATGTCCTATTCATGGGTGTTTCTGTGTTTGGTAGCAGGCGAGCCTATCAGAGCAGTCCTGCCTTTCTGTTATACTCAGTTATGTCAACGACCTCAGGAACACAAATGGCTTTAGTAGCTGCTAGATGCAGTGAGGACTCCAACAGCTTTATGATGGCTGAGAATGCAGGTCGGTCCTTGAAGCTCCACATCCAACAGTACTTCATCAGGTCATACCTAAAAACACACAAAAGGACATCACACGTCTGTGTTAAAGTAACAGCTCAAAGATTTCAATGAAAATATGTCGAGTGACTCAACTGCTAACACTACACCAAGTGAGAGCACATTACTCCATGGTATGGATGCTTTTGTCTACTCACAAGGGTCCTCCACAGTTCTCCGGCCTCTTCATTCGATAAGACCCCTGTAGCTTTGGAAGCACAGACAGAGGCTCCAGCTCAGGGTAAGGAGGAGCGCCTGAGGGAAAAGCAAATGAACGCTGACGATGGCGTGTCATGTAGTACAGATAGTAGAAATTCGTACATTTAAAGCAACATAGTGTAACTTTATTTCTATAAAACAACGGCTCTGATGTCCTCCAGCTGCTCCACATCAATTCTGCGAGATTCCTGATGGACACTAAACTAAAATGCTGCAAACTATAGCTGCTGTTAGCTCAGTTTGTTAGTCAGGCTTTGTGAACTGTGAGTCCAGAATATTAAGGGAGTTTTAGTGTTTGTACCACAGGCATTTGGGACCACAGCGAAGAGGAAGTTTTCAGGCTTGGGGTGTGGACAGAGCTAGTGTCATGCCAGAACAGGAGCTGGGCAAGCTTTCAGCCTTTAGCAGGTAAATTGCAAAAAAAAAGAAGCTAATCTGAAAAAACAGTGACAGGTTTACAGATAATAGAACATGCAGCTTTACCTAAAGTAATTAGTTCATACAGCAAGATTCCAAATGACCACCTAGAGAAAAGAAAAAGTTGATAAATGTTTTGAAGAACACTTTTCTATGAACTGTAATAGACATGCAATAGCAAAAAGAAATTACACGTCGCTCCTGTCGATACTGAGCTGCATCATAATCCTCTCCGGAGCTTGCCATTTGAGAGGCACCTCTGCTGCCCTCCGCCTCATTGCTGAATCCATTTTGTGCCCTCCAAATGCCACGCCCAGACCAGACACCCGGGCAGACAGGCCTGGGCCAATTAAGATGTTCCTGGCAGCAACATCACCATGCACCAGTCTGTGGTCTGACATCAGGTAATCCTGAGGGAGGAGCCAGTTACAGCCAACATAGCAATCAGTGGTTAATACATTCATTCAGGACTAAAGATAAGCAACACTTCCGAGTGTACATGCTGCGGTACAGAATATGCCATTGAGCTTATTTTAGTCCAGTTATTTTTTGGAATAATTGGGCCAAAAAAAAAAAAAAAAAACAGTGACTCACCAGGCCAGCTGCAACCTGCTTTGCCACCAGAAACACTGACCGCTCCGAAAAGTTCAGTGATGGATCAGCTACGTTTGAATTCTTCTAGAGGGAAGAAAAATTCCCTGTTATTGCACTAAATTTAGGAATTGGAGATTGAATGTATCATCAAGTATAAGTTTAGGCTGAAACCAAAGCTGTGAGCCACAATTACATTTCTGAGCGTCCAGAGGAAGTGAAGGAGGTTCCCTGGGCTGCAGGCATCTAAGACCAGATACATGGGCAGACGCTTGGTCTGACAGTACAGCATCCGCACCACATTCTCATGTTTACACACTCTGGCATGGAAGAGGACCCAGTCCACAAACTCCTTAGCTTCAGGCTGGTTGGTGCCATCTGTATGTAACAGAGGAGGTTCCAGGAGTCAAAGCAGCCTTATTATGTGCTCCTTCTATAAAACACCAACGATCTGTTATTACTGTCATCCATGCTGTACCTCGGAGGGTCTTAACCAGGACAGCAGAGGAGGCTCCATCTCTCTCCTTCAGCACACCTTTACAAATGGGGCCATGGCGGCCCGTCTGCCAAATCTTCAGTCCCTCGAGAACGCACTCTTCTGGGATTTCCCAGGAAGACAAAGCCTGAACCTTAGGAGTGCTCACAGAAACTGCAGTCGGGGATGCACTCTGCTGGCCTGTTCAAAAACACAAGCGTTAGCACCTGGCACTGCTCTCAGAGGATGAAAAAGAACTTCTACAGTTATTGCAATTCATACCATTCGTAAAATCACTTGAGGTGCTTTGCCTTCTCAGTTTCTTCTTATGGAGACTGCAGAAAATGAGAACCACCACCAAGACTGTGCTCAGAGCCAACAGACAGGGGATGATGATTACAGCGAGTGGACCTGCCGACTCCTCATCTGAACACGATGAGTGAAAAGAAGAAACAAGTTTGGATTCAGAAAACCAAAAGAGGGCTGTGCGACATGCAATGCAATAAGTGTGTATTCCTTACAGCACATGGGGAGCGAGGTATCGTTGCCACATCCATGAGGAGGAGCAGCTGGCATTTCTCACACATGAGAGAAACTCCAGAGCAAAAGTCACCAGCGGAACGGTTTAAGAGCAGAGCTATGAAGAAAACTCATTCACTCATTTGATTTTCTTACCTGACACCTGATGCCACAATGCTCAACTGAACACATGTTTCCAAACCCTATAATACAAAAATGAGGCAGCGGAGTTGAAAGAAAAGTCACAATAACAAGCCTGTTTCACAGAAAAGCTCAGACTTGCCTGTGTGCCTGCCAGGGCACTGACCGGGGAGGTGACTTAGAAAGTCGACTGAGTGTTAATCATTAACAAATCACCAGAAATGATAACATTACAAGATTACTGTGACTGCTGATTAATATACACACACAGATGTTAAGTGCAGTTTGGTTTAGTTTGTTTTTCTGTGTCTCTCATGGGAAATCTGCAGAATAGTAATGCTGTTACTAGAAAAACAGTAACCCACAGCAGGTAGTTGTTGTGCTTTTAATGTATTTTAGGACTAAATTGAATTTTATGATTGTACTGTGGCACCAGTGACTGACTTACAGCCACAAGGGGGCAGAATTGGGCAACAAATCGGCTCCTACAAGTGCCCTAACTCCTCAGCTCTGGGAGCAGGAAAGGTTGCGACTGTCCAAACGCATTTCATGGACCTCAGACTACACAATCAAACACGGACGATGCATCCAAATGCATAAGCAACACATAGATTTCAACACAAATGTGCGATGATTTGGACACACACTGCAGGTCCACTACACTGAAGTTACAATCAATAATTTCCCACGTGAAAATATGAGTCCCGGTGCCGGAACTCCGCCTTGCTAAACACACCATGGAAACAAAATCCAGCGCTTCCCAGCCAAAGAGGACCCGCCCCTCGTTGGTCACCATTGGTTCAGTAGAGAGGCTTTACAACCGGCCCTCGGTGTGTGATTGGGGAGAAGCTCGAGCAATCAGGGAAGCAACACGGAAAAAAGCTAAAAAAAAAAAAAAAAAAAAAAAAAAGTTATGGAGTGAAGCCTAATCCGATCACGTCTGTTTCATGCTGCTGCGTAGTTTTTAGCAGGAGAAAAAAAACCAGCAGTGGCTGTGCGGGGACGCGGGGAGGAGCGCACAGCGCGTAACGGAGAACAAGGAGCAAGTGTTTGAGTGCTGAAAGGATCCGATAACAGCCCGGTTCAGAGGAGGGCCAGGTATGTTTTTCCGTTTCCAAGGACTGCCCTGCTGATGTCACCGAGGAGGAGGAAGGAGGAGGGCACCAGAGGAGGACAGGTGCGCGCAGTAAAGTTGTTTCTCGGGTAGTCTTGGATGAAGAGCTGTCACTGAGCGGAGAGTCACTCTGCTTTCTTTTTTCTTTTTAAGCTCTACACCAGTCATCTTTTCCGGGGCAGTCTTATCAATCGGATTGTAAGTCTCTGAAGTCTCAAGTGGAATATTCACTCCGCGCTTTTGGCTCTCCGGCGCGCACGAACTGCTTGCTTGGGGCTCCCACGATCCGGATCCAGCTCTGTGACATCGGGGGGGTTTAACGACGCCCTGGGAAGCTGTGCTTTTATACATGTGTGTACACATCTGCTGTGAAGTGGGCTGTGAGAACGAGACGCCCCAGCTTCAGAAAACGGCACTTTCCGCTTCAATGCGACACTGACGCAGCTGGTCTCGCATCCCAGTCGCAGACAGGTGATGCTCGAGTAATTCAATGGAAGGATCGTTCATCAGCAGGGGAGTTTGATGTGAATAATAAATAAATAAAACAGGTTATTTTCACCTTGGAATGGAATACAACACAGGAAACTTTAATCTACAATGATTTTCCCGTGCGTCATTGCGTTCTGAGGATCAGAAGCTGGGTGTTTTTGTGCGTTGAAGGACAATTGGACTTCCCTCACAAAGGTTTTTTTTTAGAAAAAAAGAGCTACCAACAATGTCCAAGACACTGAAAAAGAAGAAGCACTGGTCCACGAAAGTGCAGGAGTGCACCGTGTCGTGGGGAGGTTCCGGGGAGTTGGTCACGGTAGTTGAGGTGCGGGGCGGCGCTGAGCTGGGAGAGTTCCCCTACCTCGGACACATAGTTTCGGAGGCGTTGGTTTGTCACGGCGGGAGGTTTCCCAGCAGTGGGGACGTGCTGCTGGAGGTGAACGGCACTCCAGTCAGCGGACTCACCAACCGAGACACACTGGCTGTCATCAGACACTTTCGGGAGCCCATACGCATGAAGACTGTGAAACCAGGTGTGTGCCCATTTACGCATTTTTGAATCACAAAGACCCCCCCATACACACACACACACACACGCAGACACACCCTCCAACACACACCCCCTCCCTGCCATGTGTGTAAGCTGCTTTAAAATGGGTTGTCACAGTGTTACCTGAAGATTGAGAGGCCAGGTTAGTATCATGAGTAAATAAGAGCTTCTTGTTGTTACAGGCTCACAGCTGAGCTGTTTGCTTGCATATATGGCAGTGTGTGTGTGTGTGTGTGTGTGTGTGTTGAAGCTCGTCCACAGGTCATCTTCGTGTTTACAGCTAGATAAGGCATATCTAAACAGTCTATCTGCACGTCTCCTATTCATCCATGTGGAGACGTAGCATTTCCTACAGTGCTGCAGCAGTACAAAGAGCATAAGTGAGCGGCATGCTGTGTTTAAACATGCTTGTTCACAGTGCCCAGATCTGTTTGCAGTACAACATGAGCCACACACACCGTCATTAAGCTTGCAGCACTTCGTCTGAACTCGGTGTGTAATCTTCTCTGCATCCATGCACACAGTGTCGCCTGTCCAGGCACTGCCAATCAAACATTCATGCACGCACGGAGGTGCACACACACTGTGTGTGAGCTCAGCTAAAAGCTTATTGATTGGACTTGTGTGTGTGTGTGTGTGTGTGTTATTACCTGACTTACATGCCGTTGCTTTGTGCTTCTTTAAGGCTCTCACACACACACACACACACACGCGCCTGATGAATGTGTTTAACATGCCAAAACACACTGACAGTCAAACTCTACCAGTCGTGTGGGACAGACGTGTGTGTGTGTGTTCTGTGTGTGGATGGATGGATTTGATAGAGGCACTGCTGAGTGTGGCACTCTGCACAACACTTAGCAGGGATTTGTTAATGGTTGCCTCACCGGCTTAGACTGTGTCTGTCTGCTTGCAGCACTGAGGTGAGTCCAAGTCTAATTGAATCAATTAAGTCCATATCCTTAAATCCCCATGATGCTGGCGACACAGTTTGGCACCATGGCTGTCACAGTAGCCTCTTATTAAGGATGAAATGAGCTGAGTTTCATTGTTTTTAAGCATCACACACACAAAACGTCTCCAGTAATTGTAGCACTTCAAACACACACTGCAGCTAATTTAAATCAAGTTTGTTGAAAAGTGTGTTTCACCAATTCCACACTGTTGCAAGCTAACGAACATTCGCTCTTGACTTTCTGTTATGTAATGTTAGTTGCACAGGAGTGATGCTCCAGCTCCACTTTGTCGCATGCAGGCTGCTTCCCATAGGCCTCCTCCTGCTTCCCCTTGGGCTTCATTGTGTGTTTATATCCCTGTCCCCCTCTCTCATGATTAATTCATGCATCATCCATCATTGATGGTCCGGCCGTGCCAAGATGAGGTGGACAGATCAGATGTTAGTCAACCGGTGTGGATGTAAACTTGTATCCTCAAGAGATCGTGAAGTTGGGAGCGAGTTTTAGATTTTTTAACTGAGATTCGTGTGTCCGTTTTGCAGCTGAATAAACGTCTCTTGACTTGTCAGGCACAGTATTGCATGTGCTGCGTGTTTGCACAGCACAGCAAAGAAAAGCTACATCAGCTCGGTAGAGAAGCATTTCCATTTTTCCAGTTTGTCTCCCTGTTGGAATTCTTTCCTCCTCCCTCCTTGCTGCAGAGTTCATCTTTACTTTATCTTCCCCTCTCAGCAGATTATGCCTTATCATCATATTTTACCAGCCTCCCTCCTCTCTGGTTCTTCTTTCCTTTGCTACATTATTTTTTATTTCACTCTGATTCACAGTTTTTTGTCTCGGCGCCCTGCCTCCTTATCCTTTTCTATCACCAGTATACTGCATATTTTCCAAATTTGTTTAATTTATCCTTTAATCATATATAACAGATCTTTAAAATATGCAAATTTCATCTGGATCTTGCACCCTTTTGTGATTAAACCTTTTTAAATCGAACATTATTTGGTGCCTTTACTCCAGCGGAGACTTCTCGACACTTCTCCCCCGCGCAGCCGGGACAGAAAACAGAAGTTTGTCTTGAGTGGTCCGCTGGCTCCAGACCAGCCGATGCACTCAGTATTCAGCTCCCATCCTGAGAGAGGAGCGAGGAAATAGGCAGTAACCTTGAGGGGACCGTTGAGAGTAGAAGCACAGCGATCGCAGATACCTATTGCAGTTTAGAGACTTGTGAGTGGGCAGCTCATTGATTAATGCTGTAAACAGACTTAGATCTGCTTGTTTTTGCCCCACGGAGCTTAATAGATGGACCATTTAGCTTTCAAGTCCCGGAGCACCGTTGATTCACAAATCAGGTCTATAATGGAAACTGTGAAAAGAGTCTTTGAAACCTTTTTTTTCCTCCTTTGAAAGATAAATAATGCTAATGATATACTGAGATGGCCACGGTTCACATTGCACGGTGCTGCTCTGCAGATTATCTGAACACGGTTTTGAATACATCTCTGAGGACAAGGTCTCAGTGAGGGGAAAAAATCTCTTAGCTCAGGTCAGCGTGTTTATTGAAGTGTCTTCTCAAAGCAAAGAAACTGTCACATTTCGACTGAGTAAATGCTCTCTATTGCTCGACAGTATGAGCTGTAGTGGCACCATGACCGTGACTCTGTCTCTGCCTCGGTGTAAAGGTCCTGTTCATTTCAACGCGAATCACAATGCATCATCATTAATACAAGCGTTAAGTGGTGGCAGCGTTCATTAAAGCGGGGCCGCAGCGGTCTGAAGCTGTGTAAAATCTTTGTAAAGGCGCCGCTGAAGGAAACAGAAGTGGTGTTTATAGTTTTGTTTTCAGCAATATTAATTTTTTTTATCCGAAAGATGAATGAGGCTCAGTTAGTCTCAGTCTTGAAAATCCCCCAGGAGTCTTCCTGCTGCAGGAAAGCATTTTCATTTCTCGTGTATATCAGGACCACAGCGCTTAGGAGCTCCATCTCCAGTACCCAGTGAGAAATGAAGTGCAGAGAATGTGTAACTCCTACAACCATCCTCCACTTAACGCCCAATGAGAGGCGATAACAACGAGCTGCCCAGTTTTTTTATATTTACCATTTTTATTTAGGAAAGGGAAATATGGATGAGTACTTAAGGTATCTCACTCTGGGCTTTTATTTCGATGTGCACAATGAATTATGAAGAACTCACAGGCAGTTTTTTCGTCTCCTCAGCCTTGTAGCTTTTTGTTTTTCTATGTTTTGCGAGTGCAGAGTATCCTGAAGAGAAGACTAACAATGCCACAAGGAATCCAGGTAACAATAAGCTTGAATTATTGAGTGAGAGATAATTGCACTTGGTTTTTTATTCTACCTATTAAGGCTTTCTTCAGCAGAGACAGTCACTAAGCTGTGATGTTCAGTGAGTCCCAGGAGTTACGTTGTGATAAAGGGTTTTTAATTTAGCATACCGATTGTGCCTACTTTCCCTCCAACTCGCTCTGTTTGTCTGTCGTCTGTTTTTGTGTTTTCTCATTTACATTATAATTTCTCATCGTTCCTTTTTGTGGTTTCCATGTGAGGCTGGACCAGGCAGTTAAAGGAGGTGAGTCACACCCTGTGTACTCAAAGCTATAAAATGTAAGTGAAAAACAGTTTTCCAGAGCTCATGGTGACATCTGCAAATGTCATGTTTGGTCCAAAATCCAACGATATTCAGTTCACTGTAACGTATGACAGAAAAGAGCATCAAGTCCTCACATGGTGCTTTAAAAGAAGCAGTGATAACATTTATCAAATGATTCAAATAGCTGCAGTCAGTGCAGCTCTGCTTGTGTTCGTGTTGTAGTTGAGGCCTGTTGATTGTTTGCCGTTGAAAATTGCTGAGTCTTAGCAAAATCCTCCACCAATTATCGACCGCTGATGTCTCTGATGATTCATTGTGGATACGTTGGAGGTTATTTGCCATCCAGAAGAATAAGAACATCATCAAACAAACCGCTTTTTTTTCCTTAGCAGCGTGCAACCAACACCATGTGGTAATCTGCTACTTTTTTCTCCCTCAGTCTCATTTCTTCTTTTTCTCTTTGCCCCGCTGGCGTTGTCATATTCAGGTTAACTTCATATGTTTGCCATCGACGGTGCAGCGGAGCAGTAAGCGCACAGTCTTGTGTGTTAATGTGGTCCAACGGTGCAGTCAGTGCTTCTATGACTAAGCTGCTCTAAACCAGCTGAGAGGGGCTGTCATGATCCCTCAGGTTCTCTCAACGCACGAAATGTAACTTCTGTTCCAGTTATTTCCTTTGTCATATCTGTATCTACAAGCGCAGTTTCAGGATGTACTTTGTAAAAATAACTTAAGACACCCGAGTCTCTCGTTTCTCTTAATGCTTTAAGTGCACAAAAATACAAAAGGTCCATGAGCTGCATCGCAGAGACTGTCAGAACAGTCAGACACCTTTTAATGAAATACCACTTCAGCTTTGCTGCAGTCAAAGGTCCCGGGTTGCAATAGTCTTGAATCCTGTTCCTCACCTCGCGCTCCTCCAGCTGCTCTAAACACGGAGGCCGTTCAGTATTCAAGGCGCAAATGGAGCTTCACTGGCGTCTGTGTGCTCTCTGCTGCATCCTATTTTCTGCGTGAGTGTGTGTTTAAGGATATGCGCGCATCTCTGCTGTACACCTGATGTGACATCCACCCGTCATCCCCTCCCACCGCTGGCTGCTCTCCCAACTCATTCCACAAACCTGTCACACTTCTCCGCCCCTCCGCCCCCTTGCCGGCACCGTCAGCGGCGAGTGACGGCGGTGTAGGGCGGATGGGCATACTGAGGGCCCCAGACGGCAGCGGCTGCTTTGAATACCAAAGCACGCCTCTTCTGCTTTTTGTTTTTTCATTCCTCCCTGGATCGGCCCTCTCCTTCTGCAACTCGCAGCCTTACACCGCCTAGTCCACTCCCCCCTGTCTAATAGCGGTTTACACATCTGCCTCCTCCTGTCTTGGATTTATTTCCTCCTCCTGCAGTGCGTGACAGACAAAGTCAGTCCGGTGAGGAGGGAAGAAATGAACGATGAAAGACGGAGAACGGAGAGGTGTCCAATATGATTTCTCAGTCAACGATTCTTGCATCATTTTTGCTGCGTTGGAACCGTCAGCGCAGGGCAGAGCTGCCCAAATCTGCCCCAGATGTTTGGTGACATGGGCATCACTCTACTGTGCTGATACTGTCCATAGAGCCGCATTGCGGTAATGAACAGTCCAGCAACACAACGATAGCTTTTTTTTTTCTTTTTCAAAAGAGCCATGCCTCTCACTGGCAGGCGCCATGACTTGGCAGGCATGTTTAAAGGCAGTGGAGATGAGTGCGTGCTGATTCACCAAGACTGCCTCTTTCTACTCGCTCAACGGTCGCGCTGCGTCGTCAGCAGCGGCGGCGGCAGTGTCTCCAGGTTGCTGCTGGTGGAAATGGACATTGTGCTTTAGAGATGTGCTCACACAAACACACACACACAGAAACTCTTCCTCGGAGACTCCTGCCCTCCTTTCCTCAGCTTGACTCCTAATTGGTCTCTCTCCAGCAGCGAGCCATCCCTGCAGCTGTTTATCCTTTTCGAGATAAGATGAGGTCAGCTTCTAAACAGTGCGTATGCATAACAGAGCGTGGCAGCTCCTATATCATGGAGGAACGATAACCTCCGCTGCTGCACTACATGAGCGCTGCTCATCCTTTTTGTTTTCCACCCGTTGTTTCGACTGATTTTATGTTTCCTTGCGTTTAAGTTATGTTCCCTGCTGCAAAAGGACACTGCTCACCGCGGTTAGAAGTAAACAAGGTGCTCCTGTGATGCTGCCACAGCTAATCACAGTGCAGAGAAAGGAGCAGACGTTC
The DNA here is from genome assembly GCA_023373845.1 of Nibea coibor. Lineage (NCBI taxonomy): Eukaryota > Metazoa > Chordata > Actinopteri > Sciaenidae > Nibea > Nibea coibor. The sequence goes on along the minus strand of CM041717.1, from coordinate 22,880,136 downwards.
ACACTCCAAAACATTACATCTGCTTTGTGGGATGAGGTATTATTTCTATTTAAAGATATATGGAAAACACTGATAATGATCCCTCTGTATGCCTCTTGTATGATGCTAAGGTATAAGACATGTTAGACTCTGCTATGAGAAAGTAAATCAATGACTGGCACAGTGATGGTGTTTTGGTAACTGTTGTCTAGGAAATCGTCGTCTGCCACTGCCACCAACTTCCTGATAGGAGTGTTTGTGCCTCAGCAGGGGGCAGATAGTCTGCAGGGGGGGTAGGTAACCTGCTATCACACAACAAGAAGTAATGAAGATGCTGTGCTTTTAGCAAAAATGCACCATCATCTGACCCTGATGTGTTCGGGAACAGATTGGCAACAGGCCGATTAGCTAAGAAATTGGTGCTTTTGTGTGGCTGTGTGCAGCAGACGGTGACTAGGCTCAAAAACAGGATACGGAGATGGCGGAAATGGCTTGTTATGAATCAATACGCAGGTGCAGATTATAGAAGGGATACAGGGGAGATAGATTATGTGATAGTTGATTGAACTGAGTTTCCTCCAGATGCACACTCGCTGCCCTCTGTGGAGAGCCTATTTGGGGACTTTGTTTCTGGCTTGTTCTGTATGAAACATCCCCACGGAGTTGCAGCAGAGGCAATAACGAGAACAGAGAGTAGAGAGGCAGCTGGCACATCGCTGCCTCAAAAAATATTCCTGAGAAGGATTCTCTTTTGAAGGATGTATTGGATTTAAACTGGGCGGAAAGAAAATAAAGGATGAACAGGTTTTAGAGGGAAGAAAATGAGGTCAAAGAGGGAGGAGTGCAGACAACAGAAGGGAGAGGGAAGTAGGAGAAAGATTTGAGAGGTAGGAGCAGGGCAAAGCAGACGAGAAAGAGCAATAATAATCTCCAGAGTGAAAATGATTTTGTTACCATTAATCACAACAATAGTATTGATTCTCTGTTGTGACTGTCTGAAATGATTCTGCCCACTGTTCATCAAGCCAACGCTTGCTATTTCAGACTTACCGCACAGCCAGTATTTCCAATCATGTCTGCAAGTAACCAGTCTGTGTGAGCTGCCTGCATATATGTGTGTGTGTGCAAGCATGCATGATAATGAAAAATTAAAGCTCATCTGAATTGGTTTCCACTTCTCGTTGCCTTTTGAGGCCAAACGCAATCATGGAGATGGACAGCGTGCTTCCTTCGTGCTTTTTAGATGCTGACAGAGATTCTTCTCTGTATTTTTGCTCATTTTACTTACAGTATCTCTTTTCTCTGACACTGAAAGAGTGCGCACGGGTAGTGCTGCTTTGATTTCCTCCCATAGATCTCCGGAGTTTGTTTGGGAGAGTAGTGATAAGACTAAGATGGATTGCCTGTCTGTTTAGTGTGGACTTACACGTAGCTCTGTTCCTCCAGTTAGGATCTTTCTTTACACTCCGGGTAATAAATCAGTCGAGAAGACTCAATCTGAGAGTTCAATCTCCTGGTTGGCTGTGGTACTTCATATTTGGCCCTGTGCCTGCGCTGATGGGCCTTCGTCAATACTCATTCTGCCAGCACAGCCCACTCAGCTGTTTAGTTGTGGTACTCCACCTCAGAGAATCGATTTTCAGCCCATTCTGCTTGTGCCCATGACAAGATCTCATATCAGACGGATATAAAGCCCACCGCCCTTCGAACACACCTTCACAGTAACCAGCTACTCAGCCAGCTGCTGCTGTGGCCCCTTCTGCTCTCAGAGCTGCAGCACTGCTGGCGTTACTGCCAAACCTCTGCATGAGACAAAACCAAGGGAGCTTTATGACTCATAATTTGTCTTCTTTTGAAGAATAATACAAAACTTCTGCTGTGTTGATTCATGTTTAGATGTTAAATTGAGCTTGCATCATTACTGTTTAATGCTGTGTAGACACGGAGACAAACTGGATGAAACAGCCTGAAGACAAATGGCTGTATGGATTGACACAAAGTCAATGTGAAGATGCATTCCTCCTGATGCGAGACGCGGGGAAGCGGACATTTTCTCACCATGTTATTAATGCGTCGTGTGTACTCCTTCCTCCCTCCATGTTGAGATGTCATGCTCTGTGGAGATGAGGTTCCCTGAGTGTCCTCATTAGAATTCATGGGTGTCAGGATCTCAGCTCGGCCAATTTAGCTTGCTTTGCTCCTTAGCTTCTCTAACAGGTTATTGATCGGGTCCAATCTCATCCCTGTTAAGTCAGGCCGACGCATCCAGAGCTGCTGGACGCGCTCAAGGGCCTGATCTTTATAAAAAGTCAAGGACACAGGGAGGACGTCTTGCTTACAGTGTGTTTGGCTCACAGCTCCTGTTACCTTTGTGCTAAGGAGGTTTGTCTGTCAGCAGGATTACAGAAACCACACTGTCATTTTCGTGACATGCTAACATGAAATAAGTCATTTTGGAATTGTCTGACAACGATTTAACCTCTCAGGTCAACAGTGGATGTTTATGAGCTTCTGGTGTAGCCCGGATATCCGGAAAAGAGATTCAGGCCAAGACTCTCTCTGCAGGCTGATTAGCAATTTTATATAGAATAAAAATGCTGGTCGATGGGATCTAAGACACTTTTGTTCCCCACATGGACTTTTGGTTAATCACTACTCGGACTAAAATCTTGGTTCCTTGCCTGCGGACTCTGCATTCATATGCAGATATCTGTTTATAGAGTTTATAAGGTCAGTTGTAACACAGCTGTCTGTAGTAAAATGAACTGAATTTACTGCATCTGTAAGTCCTTAGTAGTTAGAGTGAATGGTACGCCGTGACTAAACTTCACAGTCACCTCAAACATCACTCTAGAAACAACACCTCGGAGGACGTCTGCCCTTCCAGCTCATGACGTTTGCCTTTGCGGAGGGTGCCAATGAGCTCACATTGCCCGGTGATTGTATCTGTTCTGTCAGCCCGCCTTCTCAGTATTCTGTTCATGAAGGATTTTCTTCTTATTTTCTTCTAATAAGCCAATCCAAGGACACAAATTGCAGAGGCTTTTCTGCCGCCGAAATGAGACGAGGACTCGCACCCAGTGTATGTTTTGGTTTTCAGGTGTTTGGCAGTGACAAATTTGCCCTCAGGCTTTGGCAGCAGCCGACCTGTTGCGTGCTCTCTGAGGTCTTCAAGCAAATTGACTTAAGAGATCACATGCACATTACTCTCTGTTTTTAAAGTCAGCAGGAGGACGTGTCTTTCTGCAATCTTGACGTTGCAGTGACGCAATCGTTGGAGTATCCACTAGTACCAGTCATTCAGGCTTGCCTTACAATAGCTGGGTAGATTATTTAACCAGCTTTCAGGAATGATGCGTTGCTACAAATAAATATAGGCTGGGAAGAAAGCGTCTGTTCTGCCCTCCGTAAGTAGAGAGGTTTTCAGTCTGCCCTCACCTGCTGCAGAGGTGATGACCCGGTTATGTTGTATTTATTTAGGGCAAGATTTCTTGCACATTGCCCCTCGCCCTTTGACCCCAGTACACCCTTGTGTTCAACATTTGAGCTGCTGCGAGTGGATGAACAAGCCTTTGCATTTGTATTCCCCGTCCTCACGATCACCTTCACTAGTGTGTGTTGGTGTTTTTTCTGCCTGTATGATATTTGCTGAACGCGGCTCGTCGTTGGTTTTGGCTCCGCCAGATGTTGTCTGTCATTTTTCCAGCGTCCGTTCCATCAACAGCAGCGGTGAGGACAATTTGTTCAGTCATACCATCCAAACACTGGAAAAATTCTTAACTCCAGCAGATCGTGTTTCTAAAGTGTCAGCGCGGATAATGTGTCATTACAGTTTTATTACATAATGAGATGAAACCGGTAATGATGACATGCTTTGAAACATTCCTCGGTATCTTTCAGTGCATGTCCCGCTTGAAGTGTTCATCTGGGAATGGCGCTCATGAGTGGAATGCAGTTATTTTGGATTTGTTGAGCACAGTGAGAACTGCTATGAAGTTCCACCAGTGTATTGTTACCAACAGGTGCTTGTTCTGGCAGACGTCTCACATTGTTTCCATATCGTCTCTCCCTGAAAGGATATCATAGTGAAAACTTCTACTTCAAGGAGACAGCTGCTTCTTTAATCGAGGTAGTTTTCATTTTAATCTCAGGCCTTCGGCTTGTATTGCTTTCCATTCATGAAAGATTCTGTACAGCACTGGAATATGCTTCAACTCCTAGTCAAACATTTTGCAAATGTAGTGACGATCGATGCTGCAAATGTAAGCGCAACAATGAAATAACTTTTTCATTCTAGTTGTCTGCGTGCCTCGGATGCACCTCTCCAAAACTGTATCAAGCATCATTCAAGGTTCATCATTTGTATGCCAGTCGTTCATCACATCTCTTACACATGTCCTGTAAATGAAAAGTGCTTTCAAGGTGGCGTGGCCTTGAGGTCTCTTAACCCTATTATGATTCCAGTCGAGCTATCACAGTGAAACATCTCCCCAGAAAATACCTCGAGTGGTTCATTCACTAAAGAGCAATGCGGTCCAACTGGTATTACTGTAATGAAGACGTACAACCTGTTTTCTCCTTCTCATGTGTAAAAGTGAGTGCTGAGGCGTCTTAACCTGCCCTGAGTCACCTGCTGACAGGAGGCCTTTCGGATTTCATCTAAAGTCTCTTTAATCCACGATAATTAGAGACCTGATTGATGAATCTCAGCCCCGCAGTGAGTTGTTACCGGAGCAAAATGGCTCGCCTCGGCTGAGGGGAGAGGGTGAAAACTTGAGGGAAAGAACTGGTTCAAATCTGCTGACATGAAAGGCCCTGAAAATTTTGGCTTCGGATAAGGGAGTTGCCTTGAGCTAGTCCAGCGAGGGGCTAATGGCCAGACTCGTTCTGCTCTCATGATATCAGACTTCTTCTTCTTGACTGTTCCAAAGCTTAGCAGAGCTGTTATGGGGATGGCACTGCTGCTGCTGCTGCTGCTGCTTTCTGCGTGCCCAGGCTGCCTAAGAGCCCGTGTGTCAGGGGACTCCTTAGGAACTGGCAGAGTAGCACAGCTCACACGGATTCAACACTTCTGTTGACAGGCGCCACAGCTAGGTTGAGAAGTAAACACACATGGAGACACACGGCACGGGTGCTCAACATATGCAGACGCACACAAATACACACAGGCACGGATGATGGATAAAGTTCACATTGTTCCTGACAGCCCACCCACCCTCCCGTTGACCTGCGTGACCCCCTCACAGCGGGTTTAGCACGAGACGACTCCAGACTGGACGTATGGGAGCGAGAAATACACCCTCTTGTCGTGACACATGCAAACTGTCTAGCTTTGAGCGCTCTGATGACCAACGTGCGCCGTCACGTGAGATGTGTGTAAGCGCTCAGTGCTCGCTTTGCAGCATTACTTACTGGTGTGTGTGTGTGTGAAATGAAGGTGTCAGGATTCAAATGTGGCAGCCTCTTTTTTTTTTTTTGGCTGAGTTATTTCACGACGTGGACTGGAGTCGTAAAAGCCTGATTACAGGGCTGACCGCTGGGAGTTTGAATCTGAGGTTTAGTTGTGCTGTAAAAATGTCATCATAAGCATCACGGGATCTTTTAGTAGGACAATGCCTCAGTGATTTTGTTTCCCTTCACACAGCAAACTAACCATCTATAAACGTCTGTGTAACTACTGTTTATGTGCAACAATATCAATTTTTAAAATAGAAGTGCCAGAAATGGAAATCAAGCAAAAGGAAAGCCCTCGATACAGATTTATGACAATAAGTGACACTGCGGCATCATTTTCTCTCTCCCTGCTGCCTGAATGGCAGCCGGATAAGACAAAGGCTGACACACATGCAAACGCAGCGTGTCAGTGACTTAAAAGCTGCTTTTTTCCCGCCTTTTTTGGCAGCGATGCAGCTGATGACTTACTCACCTCTGCTGTGAGTCACACATTGTGGCAGCTTGTGGACGAGGTGGATTCTTCAGTGACCACGCTGACTTACAGGAATTTGGCATCACTAATGATGTCACGTCGCTGCTCGTGGTCAATGATCGCTCGGTGGGTTACCACAGCCTTTTAAAACTCCGGCGAATCGCCCAAGGGACAGCACAGGAGAGCGAAATGACGTACAGCGTTTTAGCCGGTGAATCACAACTGATGACTAATGCGTTTTCCTTTTTTCATTGCAGTCAGTGATTGATTCTCCATTCATTCCACTCTCACTGATCATTTTGAAAACTTCATGTTGATGCGCTCAAGGACTCTCCAACATCTGAGATCTGAGAGTCGGCCACAAAAGTGCATTTACGAGCTGTAATCAAGGATGTTCTGGAAAAGGAAGATGTTGTTTTGGGCATTGAATATTTTGCTGTTTTGCTCTCAATTCTGTTGCACACGACGAGGAAGGGTGATGAAATGAAAGTAATTCTCTGCAAGTCTCATGGTTTTACTGAAATGAATGAAGTAGCCGCTTAAAAGTCAAAGAAAAACCTTCATTCTGTAAACATATAGGAGGCGTGTTCTGGCAGAAATGTAAAATATACGAGACTTATTAAAGTTTATGGTCTAAACCATTAAAAAGCATCAGCGTGCTCCTTAAATGCAGATGAGCGTTGGAACAGCGTGAGCTTCGGTGTCTGTGCGGGTCCTCGATACCTGTGTTTTCTCTTCCATCTCAACCCTTCTGTTCTCTCGGTGCTCTGTTTGTTCCAGCCATCTGTTTGTTTACCCTGATTTATTGTCCGTTTTTTTATCTGCATGCTACAGCGAGCGCCGCCGCTACGATATGCAAATATATGGCCAGCTCCGTCTCCAGCAAATAACAGCGTGATCCCAAGTTTGCATGAATAACTGATGATCGGGAGTGGTGACGAGGCCCGAGAAAGGAGCGCAGCAGTCTTTGTTTGTCTTTCGGCGTGGACCGAGCAAGCTGTTAAAGTGTTGAGTCCGCGCTTTACAGATTGATATTTACTTTGTGTTTTCGCTCTAATCCTCAGGCCTCGGTACCACCTTAGAAATAGAAACACATTTGGCTCTCGTCCCCTGTAGGTTTCCCGCGGAGCGGTTTGACAAATGAAGCCTCGCTGAACTAGATAGAATTGAACATATACACATATAAATATACTTAGAGGTACACATGTACCCTTATGATTCCCCAAAAGCCTGCTGTTACTCAGCTAACGATCCTGCTCGGTGTCCAAGTCCCTTCTATTATTGGGATGTGCTTCTATTCATCCATCATTGGCTGCTTGGTGATGCAGGGTGGCAGGGCGCATAAGTGGCCCCGCACTTCCCTCCTCTCAGCCCTCTGTCAAAACCACATCCACCCAGCCCCCCCCCCTTCCTCCCTTCTTTCCTTTTTTCCCTCTTTTTATCTCCTCTGTCCTTCTGCTTTCCTCTCGCTCATCTTTATGGTTTATGTGGGTGCCCGGCTAAAGTAGAACAGGCTTTATAGTCTTTGTGTGACGCAGGCTTGTAGTGCTTGCCTCAAAGGAAGAGAGGGTCCATTGATGGGAAAGGGGGACAATGGCTCTAATGGAGTGCATGTAAACATCATCAAAAGATGTCATGTTAATTGAACCTACAGTGGTGACTCAAGTGTCGTTTTTGATGTTCAAATGAGCCAATGACTTCCCTGCAAAGCGGCAGCAACCGCACCGAGCGACATCTTTTTTGCTCGGAGGGAACAGGTGTAGGAAATGCAGTTTACTACATGTAAAACTCATCAACGCCTCCTTTTTTTGTCTCCACAGGGAGGTTTGCCTATTAGCCGTGTACGTAAAACTAGCCACACTTGTTTGTTGGTTTCGGGGGAGTTTCTAAGCAGTATTGTATTTCCACCTGGAGCCTGTTTTTCCAGACTGAAGGCTGATGATGTTTGTCATTGCATGCGAGTCGCTCTGCTTGCTCCAGCAGATTGAATGTGGACGTGAACAAGCCTCGGTGCTTGTTGTCTCTGACACCGTCAAGAGTGCATTCCATCTGTTGCTGCCCCTGACATCCAAGTGTAGCTCACGATGGTATCGGGGGATGAAAGTATCGAGTCACGGTGCCTAACTACCAAACAGTATCAGTTACATCTGCCGACATCCAAGCCCTGGGAATGGGGATATAGTGTATTCTCTTTCTCCCTTTAAAGATTTAAAGAGAAAGGCTCGCGGTGCGGGGTTTACAATGACACAGACGCTTACATCCGCTTTAACCCTCTCACCTGAGCGCAGGTAAACTGAACCCGCTCAGACTATCGCAGCGTCAGGCCACGATTGTTACCAAAAGGAAGAAAAGTTTTGGGTTGAGCTCAGGAGAACAAAGCTGAGCGTTGTTAGGTTTGAGCGTGTGTAGGTTCATGTAGAAGAATAGAACAGTAGAGGGAAGACAGTGCAGAGAGACCAATTAGGTTGTTCCTTGATCCCAGCTGTACATGGGGTCTCTCTCTGTCTCTCTCTCTCTCTCTCTCTCTCTCTCTCTGGGAGCATGGTCTGACTTTTCTCTCTGGCAATGCAGCACTGCGGTGCATGCACGTGCACACATGTGCACAGAGACACGCCTGCTGCGGTATGAAACAATGCTCCGTCAAACCACACGACCCTTTTTTTTGCTTTGTCGATTTGGAATTTGCCCGTGTCAGATCTCTGGTTTTAAATCTCTAATTAACACGCCTTACATCGTGCGTGTTGTTTTAAACTTGCTTCTTAATTTTTAGGCTGCCAACTTCACATCTAGCTATTGACTGCATATGAAAATTAGGCTCTTGGCTAATCCTGGAATCCTTACAGTCGTGTTTATTAATATGCATTGGCCCTAAAAAATAAAAAGCTCTCGCTTTGTGGCGTTTTCTGTTTGTGATTAGTTGTCAGGCGTGCAAAGGTTTCTTTTTTTCCTGCATGTCTTTGATGTGCTTCACATCCAGTATTCTCTCATATTTTTTTCTTCCTTTATTAACTGTGCTCTAAGGTGCCATGCGCAGTCTATTTTGAGCCTTCTTTGCCAATCCTGTGGAATCAAAGGCCATTTGATGATGCATTAATAATATATTTCCTTTTGTAATCGCACTTTTAGTCGCTGTACTCGATCTATGATGAGTTGTCTGCACCGGGAAATCGCTCGTGAACAAAACTGTGAGAGAGAAATGAATTTGTGTATAAATATGAGATGATAATAATAACTCTGCTCTAAGACAGTAATGTTTGCCTTTGTGTTTGGTAGGTAGCAGGGTTGAGCGCTCTGGAAAATGCATGACAAATGAGCGCCTTTTGGTGGAGAGGGGCGCCTCGGGAAGCTCTGTAATGAGGACGAGGAGGCATTTGACATTCTTTGTCGCGGGCTACGGGCTGTTTCGATTCAGCGCAGAAGTAGAATAACGGAGAGAGAGCGAGAGAAGAGGAAAACCACGAGGAAGAGAGTGATTGAGAGAGAGAGAGGGAGATGGAGGCTACAGGAGAAGGATTAGGAGGCAAAGAGGTCTGAGCTAAGCCATACGCCCCATCTGGGAGGAGATGAGCCACGCTGCCTGTTAGCCGGTGGGAGGGCTGAATTAAGTCATCAGCAGCACCACTGAATTACGGCCAATTGCAGATAATGGCTGGTCGGAAATGTCACAACAATCATGTGTTGATTGGCTCCACTCCAGTCACTCAGCGGTGCCTGTCTCTTGCTGGGTCATTAAGCTGGAGAGCAATAGTCGGTGGACTCTGAACTTCAACATGTTGGTGTATTTGCGTGCATTTGACTGTACACACACACAGAGATACACAGAGCCACGCGCTGCTGGCGATAAATTCATGTTTGCCGTTTACATTCTCAGGCCTAATTGAAAATCAGTTCTCTGTTGTGACGGCTGTCTTGGAATAGTGTATTTATAGTGTGTGTGTGTGTGTGTGTCTGAGTGGGAGTTTCTGTGCGTACGTGGGTGGGTGCATTCCTGTGTTTGTGTTTCTGTCAGTGGTTCTTATCAGTCCAAGTCCAAGCGTGTTCTTGTATCCAACACGGTGCGGCGTTGATTAATGCGTCACTGTGTTCTGACCCTCTTTCTTCACTGCGGTTCATCCCCCCATGCATTTATTATTGAGCACGATTGCAGCATGATATTAAATTAAGAGCTTAATTGCTTTGGAAGGAAATAGTTGCCTGCAGCAGTCAAGTGGTTGACATGTATTTACCCTCAGCTCAACCTCAAAATTAGACTCACACATGCTCCCATGCTTTGGTCCTTTTCAGAGCCAGATAACACGGTCTGTGTAAATATTCCAGTACGACTCCAAACCGAAACCGAGTGTTTGCTTTCTAGTGACAGCTTGCAGCTACGGCCCCATTTCAACATCTCAACCTTTCTATCCACATTTAGCTCCTTGATAACTCTGTTATGTTCTTTTAATTATTTACAACATCCTTTTTTCATATCATGCTCCTATTTCCAATAGCTTTCTTTGAGGAAATTCTCCTTGCTTATTTAGAGTTTGCCCTGGACTCTGGACTTTGCTCTATTTGACAGCCCGCCAGCCTCATGTTTGACATGAATATCCATGATTTTGGATTAGCCTGCACCAGCGCAGCGTGAGCCCCCCGGCATGTGATTGTAAAGCACATCTCATATTTAATGTGTCTGCCAATCATGAAAGATTACCTCCGACCGGCAGTGCGCAAGTTTGAGGCATGTGATGGTTTAAGTCGGCCTCGAGACGCTGGTGTGCGGGTCACATGCCGGTGCATTGTGGGCTTGAGCTGCTTGACCGCGTGGTGCAACAACACAGTGGCGATATTCTTAAAGATCGCTGCTCCGCGGCCACGTTTTCTTTGAACGCCTTCCAAGTTATGCAAAATCCCATCGGTGCAATGAACCTGTTTGTTTGAAGTGGTTGCACTCTGAAATGCCTCGTAGGAAAGTCTGACTGGAGAGCTGTTCCTGTCAGAAGCGCTGAGGTGAAGAGTTGAAAGGAAGTGGAACTTTTTATTTTTATTTTGATGGCGTCTCTTTTGCAGCGTGATACGAGTCCTGCTTATCTGGCTGTCTTGGCATGAGATGAAGAAGGCAGAGGCCTTGATGAATAACTGTTTGTATTTTTTAATGAAATCTGCACCGCGAGGATGTGTGTGCATGCACGCTGCGCTGACAGAAGGTTTGTCAGACCTTTTCATGTTTAGAAATATTCTTTTAATGACTTCAACCGCGTGCATTTAGGTCTGACCGCATGTCAGTCTCCCGCCTGTGTATTTGCGTGATTCATCGAATGTGACATGAGAATCTTCTCTTTTAGCACTTTTAGTGATACTCGCGCTGAAGCCAAGAGGAGTGGCTCACACACGGTGGCAGCCAAAGACTCACCATCGCTGCCTTCAGGCCAGGATCTCTTCCCTCAGAAAGTTTACACAGTTTTTCAGTGCTCCGGGGTGTTATTATTCATTCAAAGCAATTACACAACTCAAGGAAATATTTCTCCTGGGAAAGGGAGGGAGCCAAGGGTGGGCTAATGGAGCCTATTGTTCTCAAGATCCATGTTTTAGACTTCAGGGAGGGAGCAAGCACTTAGGAGTAGAGTGTGTGTGTGTGTGTGTGTGTGTATGTATATATATGTGTGTGTTTGGAGGGCTGGCTCACTCAGGAGGAGTTTAGGGTTGTGTAAGGTGCTGTGCGTGTCTGGCCTGCGCCTTGTCTTTGGGGTCAGGAAGAACAACAGAAGTGTGTTATGCTGCACTCCTCTGGAGCCCCAGCTGGGGCATTACTTACCCCACACACACGCACACACACACATCGACAGACATACTTTTTTTGTAGTTCACTGAGCACAGCGCCAAGTCATTGTTAAGTGAACTATGGATTAGGGTGTGTGTGTGTGTGTGTATGGGAGGAAAAGGGCTTGGTTGCGTCTATATGTCAGAAATAGTCACCTCCCCGTGTCCGTGTGTGTGTGTGTGTGTGTGTGTGTGTGCGTGAACCACGTGGTAACAGTTGAAGCGGGCGTTATCTCAGCTCTCTGTCTGTGTTTGTGTCTCTCTCATATCGCCGCTTCATTCGGTCCCTCCTGAATTTTGCCTAATAAATCCCAGAGAATGAGTCTGCTGATGTCGAACGGCGTGATGAAAAAAGCCGTCTGCGTTCTCGCTGTCGTCGTACAATAACAGGTGTGTGCACAGGTGCGTGTACGTGTGTGCTGATTAGATCTGTCTGCGTTACGTTCTCGCATGCAGATCTGCCATACGTGCGCGCTGAGTAGAGGCAGCTGCAGATAAAAAGTGATTTTTCTCTCCTCCCCTCCTCCTCATCCAGATTTTCTGTATTTCCTAACAGATCTCCGGGGCTATTCCGGCTCCAAGGCTCACTGATTTCAAGACCTTTTTTCCACGCATGCCTCAGTGCTGTCTCACTCTCTGTTCCCTGACTACTGTCTCTCTGGAGATGGGTTAAAAGTGAATATGGAGCCGAGAGTTTTGATGCCTGAAACTTCTGTAGGAACATTTTCATTCGTTATGCCGAGGCATGCCTGTGTGTTTATTGCTCTCTGTGTGGTATGCCCACCACACATTTTTTTTGCGTGCAGATGTATAGAGTGCGCGGCTATGTGTACCGTTGTCTACACACAGCAGTATTGATTAGTGACGCTACTTTTAAGCACTGAGCAGAGTTGCAGTTGCTGACCCGTTGGTCAATACTGCATCACATTTAGGCCCCCCAGAGTCCCCGGTGGTGCAGTTCGGCTGAAGGGCAAAGCGGAAGTTACAGTCCTCTGTTGCACTTTAAGAACAACGTGACAAAACCCCATCCGAGCACTAACCTCTTCTGTTGCCCTGCTGTCTGTTTCTGCCCTTCGTCTTTTTAATGCCTCGGCATCCTGAATATGTGGAATCATAAAAAGGCTCTGGGTATCCCACCCAGCTTCTGTCAATCCGTACACAACCTCTATGATATCTTTATCTACCTCTACACAGAGTTTCCCAGAGCTGTCAGCCCCGAGCTCAGCAACCTCTTCTTTGTCCTCCTCCCGGAGCAGCACGATCGTAGCAATCAAGTCTAAAGCCTTCACATGAATTCCTTTTTCTTTTTAAACCTGTATACAAACTTCATGACACTTGCTCCTTACGGAATCTGAGTGTGGAGGGAAACAATCCACAGGAGAGGCACTAAGCATTCCTGTAAGTGCATGCCTGGGAACAATGGTACTTTATGTTTGTCCAAGCTCATTGTGTAGTCCAAGTGTCAACAGAAAAGCCTGGCCTGCTGCTAGACAGCATTAAAATCCATCAGAGGCCTTGAGGCAGGGCAACTCTTTGTTTTTTTCCAGATGTTCTGTACTGGTTCAGATTCCCGTATGGCCTATAGTTGAAAGTTGAAGTCTTTCTGTGTCCTATTATTGTTCACGCCGAGCGCTAGAAAAATATGCAAGAGCTGTGAGGAATGTGCACAAGCAGAGTCGAAGCGATGCCTTCGTGTTGCACAGCGAAACTCGTTTTAACTTTGATTTTGGGAGTTATAGTTTATTTGCAGCGCGGTGCTGATGTGAACTGAGGTAAATTGGGGAGGTGAATCATAATAAAAAAGTATGAAATTACGACATGGTAAGCTGCAGTGTGGAGATGAAAAGCACTGAGGGAAAACACAATATTAATGCTCTTTACATTTGCATACAACACAATGAAGCATGGAGTCGAAAATACCCTTTTGGTGCATATTCATCCAGCATTGATTTCCAGCTCTTTTTGTACTTCATTGTAATGAGAAGAAAACCCATTTGCAAGTTGCACTTTGATGTCAGTAAATTGATGATTTTTTCAAACAAATATTGGCTGATTGAAAAACCCTCCGGCCAGACAAGACAGCGCGTCAAGGGGCCTGCACCTCGCCGAGCTAAATTGGTCCCCAGACGTTTTGATCAGACCGAATCGACAGATCCGCCACGAGATTGCTTGTTTTGTTTCATTCTTCCCTACCTGACTTGGCGTGAGCTGGAAATGCAGCTTTACAGTGGTCACGGAGGAGCTACATGGGTTGTATTGATTCTTTAAAAAAGTGATTGTCCGAGATAAACAAAGGGAAATGGGTTATAGTACTTCACCAGCGTAATCTTATCTGCTGTATGTACTGGCCTCTGTGCTCGAATTTCACTCTGTGCAATAAAAACAAAGGGAAAAAAACACCAAAGAGGGGCTCTCTGTATGAGATAAAACTCATTTTCTCTCAAGTGTAACCAGCAAAACCAGATAAAACGGTAACCTTCGCATCCTCAGCCCCAGGCACGGGCTCGCTTATCTTAACCTCTGGCGACCCGGCACTCTTTCAGATCTTCTCTTGGCCTGTTCATCTCCTGAATCAGCCTCTCCCATCACCGCCCCCTCAGCCGACTCACACTCTCACTCAGCTCAGTAAAGAGGCTGCAGTGCCCTCACAGGTTTGACCAGCGGGTATTTATGACAGAGACGAGAGCGGTGACCTCTTAAGAAATGTCACCTGGGATTTGTGCGGCCGCATGTGGGTGATATTAAAACTACGATCCATTGTCCATAGGTTTGTAGTCATGGGGACTCTAGCACCTCCCCTCTGCTCTCAGCCTGAACTTGAACTTGTTTACAGAATTTACTTAAAGCTGTATTGACATTTCACGCTCGAGGGTGGAGAAGATCGTTTAGACGCAGCAATATTCAAGAAAAACCATGAAGCTTCGATTGTTATTTTAGCCCTTTGGAAACCTGATAAAATGCTGTTAAATCAATAACGCCAGCAGTGTCGTCTAATAGAGTTTATCAAGAGTGAAACAAAAGGCCCATTAGGTAGACATCCATCATCGCCATCGCCCCCTCCTGAGGCAGAGATAAGATATCCGTCTGCCATCTCAACTGCATGAAGGTCACCATGCTCCAACCCCCCCCGCAGATCTCAAGGTGGCAGGTCGCAAACCGCAATCTGCGGCGCAATCACAGCTCCCCGCCATGCAATTTGGCTCAGAGAGGCGGCTTGTATTACTGCAACGACTGCAGCTTGCTTGTTTGGTAAAGGTTTTGCAGCACGAGCAGAGATTTGGATGGGAAACAACAACGGAGGAGGAGAGCAGAGTGGGCAGGCGAGGGGAGGAGAAGAGGGGAAAATAGACGGGATAAGAAAGAGGACGCGGTGTACCGAATGAGGGCGCGAGGCGGGAGAGAAGGAGAGTGCAAGATGGTAAAAACTAAACACGGATTTGGGACTATGCCTGACTGATAAGGGCCCTGGACTCTCTGTGGTGGTGTTGATTCTGGTCTCAAGTACGACTGTCCGTTCCCTCTGTAATCTCTCTGTCTCACTCTCTTTCTGCACTTGCAAACCACAGACACCAGCAGGGAGGCCAGTAAATTCAAATAACACAGACAACACGGTGGATAATGCACCGGAGACTTCAACCACATCTCTGCACAGAATATGCAGGTGAAATCAGAGCTCAGATGGGAAGGATCAGAGGAGCTCAGTGTGAAGAGACAGCAACAACCCTCTCTCCCTCCCATCTTTTCTCTCCTCACAGACATGTTATTTATGCACAGCTCCTTCCATGGCAACACCTTTGGTCCTCCCACTGAAGGGATGGTGTATTATGCTGCTCGTCTTACAATGACTAAACCAATCTATCCCCTTGGGTGGTGGGGGGCGAACTGTGAATCCCGAGCTGAAACCTCTCAAACGTGTTATCTATTGGTTTTTCTTTGCCACGCAATGCAACACACACTATGCGAGCGCCACACAGTGAGGACTTCAGTTCAGCTGGTAGATGAGCTAAAGTTACAGCCTAGCTTCATGGAATATGATGCAGTGCCTCTTCCTTCTTTGTCTTTCTTCTGTTTCTTATTGTTTCTCCCTGTCCTTGTTGCATTTTTTTCCACATCATCTGTCATCCGCCGGCTGTGGCTGCGGGGGCGCTGGGTCTGCAGCAGTGGCAGGAGACACGGGGGGGCATGTGTCCAATTCTTGATCTCTTTATGTAAGGCTTTTTTTTGGAAGGGAGGAAGCGCTTGGTTAGGGTTGGGTCATAAGCCGAGACTAATTAGCAACAGGCGACCGGACCGACCCCCCCCCGCCTGCGGGGACAAAATGAGAGGTGAGGAGTGCAGGGGCCATACTAACAGGGAAAAAAAACAACATCACATGACTGGATTTTGTTCTTGTTGATTCCAATTTAGGAGGGAGTTTGGGTGCAGCGTGGGTGGGGGTAGAGAGGGGGAGGAGAGGCACAGATGCAGAGTGGAGTTAACAAAGGTTGCCATGACACAGGGGTTGATAACACCACCAGCCTGTTGCTCCGTGTGTGTGTGTGTGTGTGTGTGTGTGTGCAGACCTGTATTATTAATGAATAACTGTAAACAAAAAAAACAACAGGAGAACTCACAGGTAACAATTTGCTTGGACAGTCCTTTTGGGATGAAACCGTTTAGTCTGAAATCACATTAATCACGTGTACGGATGATGCTTTTAAAATGTCACTCTATAAATTAAATTAAATTACGTGTTTCACTGATTAATGTTGCTTCAAAAAATCAGCAGCAACCACCCAAACGAGTACGCGCTTTATCATTAATCTGCAAAGGATTACTTATCTCGCATCTGTAATGCAGCTCTTGTGTAATCAAGCTGAATCCCGGGCCGGCTAATAACGTCTGTTAGAATGATGTCTTGAGGCCGAAGCCAGTGAAGCGTGAGAACAAAAACAAAACCAAAAAAAAAATCTGTCACACGTGTCTTTGTGTGGTTTAAAAAGGACAGTCACCACAAGCGGTGAATTACGGGAACGTATCCCACTGGATTTGTTATGGATTAAGCCAATTTCCTACAAGACGTCAGTAATCCCTGGAGGACGCCAGTTTTAAGCCTTTTTTTCCGAAGCTGCGGAGACACAATCTGGTCAACATCTTTCCCCATCTGTGGTTTCTGCACCATCAGTGGTCTGCTCCGATGCGATGCACAAACTGCCGAGGAAGAGCCGACGCAAGCTGGTCAGCGTTTACAACAAATACAATCTGCTCGTTTCTATGCTTCTCAACCAAATATGCCTTTGTATGCATGTGCGCTGGGATAAAACCTCCTTACTGCTCCTAGGAGTCAGTATGAGGGGAAGAGGGATTATGTGACCAGGCCTACTAATGGTCTCGTTCCACACATTGGCCAGATTATGACCGGGCTTGGCTCCAAACATGCTGTCCGATGCTAATTGCAATTGACTGTTATATAATATCATTTGTAGAGTGGGTTTAACATAAAATCACATTTGCAGTATTAAGATGGACGTTTTCATGATGTAAATTCTGCGGCTTTTTTTTTTATTTTTTATTTCCACATTTTTCTGTTGCCAGCCTCCAGATTTATACATCCACTCTGTCTTCATCCCTCAGTCTAGCTGTGTAACCATCCATGCATTCCCTCTATCCATTCTTTTTTCCATAATCCCGCGCTTTGTCTGGCACTGGAGGTGAGATCGATTGAGCATCCATTCCTCTGCAGCTTCCTGCATCCTAGGGCTTGTTTTCCAACCTGAATCGATACTACGTCATAATAATCCTCCCCCTTTTTCCCTTCCTCTGACTCCCTGACACAGCAAGGAACACCTCCTTCATACATCTCCGTCTTCGGGCGTTTTGCATTTTGCACCACGGAGCAGCAGCAGCAGCACACGAATGAGCCTCGTCTGACAAAAGGGCGCATCGATTTCTGTCGAGCGACACGCAAAATGCTGGGGAGCATTGATCCGGGCGGTGTTGAAATAGTGTTACTTATTGAGACGTGATTACATGCTAAATGGGGTTGTCCATAATGGACCATTTGGACAATCCAAAACCTGTCATGTACAAATGCTGCATTGTGTAAGAGCACAGCAGAGATGGTGTGCTGCCAGCAGCTCTGCTACAAAAGGATGTTGATTTCACACTCAGTAAGGAATAAAACACTGACATGAGTGAATAATTGATGGAAAATGAGAATATAGAGAAGGCCAAACAGCTCAATCTTCTGTTTTGAGTTAAAAACTTGTAGACTCGAAGCTGCAAGTGCAAAGTCAGACGTCTTGTCTTTTTTTCTTTATTCAGTGCATCCGTGGATTGTCTTTTCTCTGCGGCGTGCAGATGCATGACCCACCGCCGCACAGACAGTCTTTGCACACTTAAAGTGTCCTGTAGCTCACCGAGGGACCATCCTGTTGAGGATCGGGTCAGAGAAGACATAAGTCCACTCTGCTGATGGCTCTCACAGCACCTTCTGCCCTCTCCCATGAGTGCTGCAGAGAGGCGAAAAAGGACAGAAACATGGTTTGGCTGGTAATTGCTTTGGTTTTGAAGCCTGCTCCTTCTCCCCTTCCTCCCATCTTCTCAATCAATCTCTTTCTTATTTCGTCTTTCTTCTCTCGCTCCACGCTCCCTCTCCTCTTTGGCCTTTGACTCGTTACGCTCCCTTGCTATTCCCTCGCCTTCTCCGTCAGCTGTCCTGCTCTCTGACAATTCCTTGAATTACCTTGTTTACCTCTTTCAGGGGGGCCACCAACCTCCCTCCCTCCCTCACCTCCCTGTCACCCTCCAATCCTCTCTGACTCCTGTGCTCACGGCTGCCGGCTGTTCTGTCGTTCAAGAGCTGTTGGATGAAAATGCCAAATGTGGAGTTAATTGTCTCATTACCAACGTGATGTCTGGACCACCCTCATTAATCTAAGAGCTGATGAGGTAGTATTGACCTGAAGTGTGTGCCCGTGCGTGTGTGTGAGTGTGTCTTTTCTGTCCCCCTCTCTCTCTCTCTCTCTCTCTCTCTCTGTATGTATCACAGGTGTTTGTGCAGCATTGTGTGATGGCTGAATTCAGGCTTGCATGAACCAACCTGTAGTTAGAAAATCATTACTAACATTTAGGTCATTAGACGTTGATCAATAGCTATTATTCCTACAACCGTTCCATCCAGTCACCGGTAAACACCTCCCAACATCGAATCAAACTTCATATCCTTCCCCAGAGAACTTCTATGCCACCTTCCATGTTTCCTGAAAGGGCAAACAATGTGATATTCTTTTTTCTCTGCTGCATTTTATTGTAGACGCGTGCCGGTCAAATCAATATCTCATCATACGTGATTATAATTCTCTGATTACCATTCTCTGTTCACCGTTCACAAACACTTACCCTCTTCAAAGAAATTGCATTTGTCCGAGACGGAGCGTTTGGTCTGTGCAGTCTGTTTCTGGGCACTTTTCAGACTTGATAAATAATTTTAAAAAAATTTAAAAAGTGAAAAGATTTGACATTTTCAAAGAGGAAATATCAAGAAAATTCAGGCTATTTTTGTTCGAGTTCAAACCCAAATGAAAAATATGCAATGCATGTGCCTCCGTGTCTTCTGGGCGTAATTGTGTCAGAGAGAAATATGTGATCAAAATTTCATGTCTTGTTGCTCAGATCTCATATTCAGGTTGTAGCTACAGGTTTTGGACGTCAAATAGCATTAAGAACTGAAGTCATTCTGTCTCTTTTTGTGTAGCCGGCAGACGTCGGTAACGCGTCGGTGGAGTCAGTGGGTTTTCAGGAGGGGCAGGATGGGTCTGAGGATAGTTGGAGTCATATGCTGATCTGCAAAGCCCTCTGAGACAAACTTGTGATTTTGGTTTATATAAATAAAATTGTACTTGATAATGTGAGCACGGTGTAGATAGGTGTGATTCACTTGGGATTGTCTTCCTTCTTCAACTCTAAAAGAGAAAACTCTCCTTCAGAAATGCATACCGGAGCCTCTTCTCACTGGACTTATATTTGTAATTGATGCAGTTAAGTCCAGATGACTCAAAGTGTAGCTCCAGTAATTCCGAACACAATGTTTGTCATCAGAAAAATAACTTTGCAGCTTAAAGAATTGTGCAGAAACTCAATAGCTCTTTTTATATTTGGTCTGATTAACTCCCTGCTGATGTTTTACATTCTCTCCAGTAATTCACCTCATCACCTCAATGCACATTTCCCAGGGAAATATGATGTAATCTCATTAGTACAACTATTGTTTTCAATTACTCGCAGGGCCTAGATCCAGGTGCCTCATAGCTGCTCCCCTTTCAGTCTTTTCCTTCCTGGCTTTGTGAGGATCTGTTATGCTTGTAGCTTGACTTCTCTTTCTGGGGAACACGACCGATTCACGGGGAGGAGTGGGGCCCGGACGCTCTCCTGCTGCCTCATCGGTTATAGCGCAATGATTTCATTTGTGATTGTCAACAACTTAAGAAGCGTCAGAAAGAGGATGTTGTTTGTGTGGAAATGTCAAGGCCTTACATCATTAGCCAAGGTGGAACCAAAACACATGTTCCTTTTGTTCTTTTTTTTTTTTTGCATGCACAACATTGTGGAGGAAAAGCGAGTTGGCTTCCAGACCCTCTCAGAAAGGGAACACAGGCGTGGTGGCAGATTTAGTCATGATGAAATTTATTGTGTTGGCCTCCCAAAGTGCAGATAGATGCAAAAGATATGTGGACAAAAACAACAGAGACTGAGTCCCCTGCACTAACCTTTAATCTGAATTTCATACTGTACATACAGACACACACATAAATGCAGTCCACTCATCATCAGAGTGCTCAGCTGTTTGCAAAATGCAAACCGTGTCTCTTTACGTGTGCAGGACCCAAACTTTCTGCCGCAGTCATTTCCAATTAACTTGCAAAGTAACGATGAACTCAAACAGGTCACAGCCGACAACGTGAACTGACAGTGTGGAGTTTAAGTAAGGCCATCGTGGCTCACCTCTCCTCCAGTCCAGACGCTCGCACAATAGAGCCTCATTCTGCTGCCTGTCTCCCTCTGTTTGCTCTGCTTTCCACAGGCCACTGCACCCAGGTCACTCTGGAGCTGCTCATCTGAACCCTTAAGAGGGCTTTTTTCACTGCATGGCACGGCTCGACTCGGCTCAGCTTGACTCGACTCTGCTCGATCTATCTGGTTTTCCACGGTCGATATGATTTATCATGTTGGTTGAGCTGACACTAACCTGGGAGAACCTGCACAAACCTGGCAGTTTTTAAACTGCCAAACTTCCATTTTTTTATTCATCACCATCTCCTCATACACCGTGTTATAAGAGTAGCTTAGAGAGTGACCCTGTAGTTCTGTTTACTACTAAACACACTGTGCAACCTTGAGCTCTAACAAATATATTCAATGCATTTCCTTCCTCCAAAACACTGGAAGTATTTTAAATCCTGCCATGTTTGCATCCATGTTTACCACCTCACAGTCTTCCCCTTCCCTGCCTTTGTTGGCGCAGTGATGCATGTCTTTGGAAGAGTGTCAAAACCATTTGCAGGAGTGTGTATCACGTCACAGCATGTTCACGAGACCAACAAAACGGAGGGCCCACTCACAGTAAAACAGCTTCACAGCACTACTAGAGGTTGAAAACTCCAGAGGGAACCTTTAATTATATTCCCCCCGCAAGTAAATCCATTTACTTTGATAGATTTGTGTTACTGAGTCTTTCTTCAACTTCCTTAATGTCGTCTTCACAATAAACAATCCCCACCGGTGTCACAAACTTGTAAGGGGAAAAAAAAAAGTTCTGGCAGTCCCTGCGTGATATCGCTGTAGCCCCGACGTGTGGTTACATTTTGAGGAGGTGCATATCAGCTATGGCAGCTGGGCGCACAGGCTCGGTGGCTGTGAAGTAACCCCTTTTATGCAACTGTGAATACAGCCTGACGTTATATTGTGTTGCAGCAAAAGCAGGAGTGCTCCGTGTCTAACATAGAGGTGCTGATTTTCTTCTTCGACACAGTGCTAATGTTCACTAATCCTTATCTTCTCCAAGTCCAACCACATGGATGCTTTGCAAAACAGTCCTATCAACCTCTGTTATGATGGATCGGGTCTCCGACATAGCATGTTCCTGTTCTTACCTCATCCTTGCAGCAGTTTTAACATAATTGGGCCTTAACCACTCATGCCTTTTTCGTAGTTTTCTAAGAATTCACCTCACACCCAGCCAAAGCATTAATTACCAGCAGAAGCCACGTTGTTGTGTCTTATCTCGCCCTGGCACAAGGACTCGTCAGACAGTCGTGACATTTTTGGGAAGGTCATTCCTCAAAGAGCAAAAACAAATGAGAGTGACACGCCATGAAAGGCCACGATACGACACGAGATCTACGGCATTGTTTCCCAATTACATGCGGCCCTTCTGGGCTTTGTGTGACACGTGCCGCTCCACCACGGTGAACGTATGTGCGGCACACGGAGGCGGTGTGGCTCGACGTATGCTCGACCTTGACTCCTGCTGTCGATACGTGTCTGAGCGAGTGAGCAGAGCACAGATGCCTATCCATCACGAGTGCAGCCCACACTTGACACATCTCGGCACTTAAATGTGCATTTTCATCAAAACGACGTGCGAGCGCCGGGCTGAACGGTTGCTGACACGCTGATTAGATTGAGCGTGTGTCTGTGTTTTGTGGGCAGCCCGCAGGCATGTATTGATTAACATACATGTTAGCGTGTGGAGATGAAGAAGCTTCACGTTAACACGTTCGGTTTGATTCTGAAGTGGAGGTTGTTACGGAGGAGAGAAAGAGACCTTGAACGTGTAACAATGAGTAATCGTACTAGCAGCAGGTGCAGGAAAACATCCAGGTTCTCTCGTGCCCCTGATCCTCCTCCACAGTCATCCATCGCCGGTCTAAGACCCGTCCTTACCCAGCTTTCACTCCTTCCCCTGCCCTGGGATTGTTTTGAAATGACTCTCATGTCCCTGCTGGCAATCACATCTTCAGCCTTTGCGTTGAATGTAGACTACCAACCAGAATAGGAGAACAAGTGGATGAGACAAGGCTGACTCTGACGAAATCACGCCTCTCACATTAAAAACAAAGCAAAATGAAAAAAACGTGTGTGTGTTTGGCTCTTATTCACATTTTCTCTTGTTACTCAAAACATCCCACCACTTTTTTCTCTCTCTCTCTCTCTCTCTCTCTCTCTCTCTCTCTCTCTCTCCATCTTTGGATGACAAGAGCATTTATTATATTTGTGTGTGTGTGTTTATACAGCATCCAAAAACAGAAAGAAGTGACGGCCTTGGAGGGAGATCGTGCACGCTTTGTGGTGGCAATTAGCATGTTTAAAGAGACTGAAGTTATAACTGCAATCTTTGCCCTCTCGTTGATTGCGTCACAGAAATGTGCACGTTTACATCTGTTAGGTCAAACTCAACACACCGCGCTACATGCTGTTACTGTGCAATATACTGCTGAATAGGAATAATGGAAGTTTACAGGCATTCAAGTAGTTCATTACATGTTATAGTGTATAAAAACCTCTTTAACTGTAAACCTGGAGCAGCATTCAGAATCTGTCCATCCTTACGTGTCTTGTTATCTTCTCAGGAAACCTCCCCCTTTACTGTGGAGAAAGGTAAAAGGGCCTCGGTGCTAGACCCGTGAAGTCTTATCAGGCAGTTGTGGGTCAGACTTTCCCTCCCCTGTTTGCCAGTGTTTGTTTTCAGCGGGGTGAATGGAGTATGTTAGTCAAATACACCCACTTCTGAACCAGCCGGTGGAACAATGAGAACATTGTGCGGTGGTGGAGTTGCTGTAGCTCCTTGACCACTTCTTGTTTGCATGGTTCCGTACACGGCCGAGATTTCTAATAAATCTCATAGTGAGCGCCTTGTTGCACAGAGTACAGATAAAGAGGGAGAACTCGAGTGTAAATGCACTGGCATGCATCCACATCTCCTCTCATTGGTGTGTTTTACCTTTACCCTGAAAGTTTGACTCATACTTCTCCTGGAGGGGAGGCGCCCTGCCAGCATGCGTTTCCACCCCAGAGAATTAGTCGATTTAATTTAGGCTTTGTAACCTTGAAAACTCCATTCATATATCTCCTGTATAGATTTTTTTTTCACTTGACTGCTTGCCACTCTCTCCCCATACTGTTTTTTGCCTCTCATTTTTCTCCATAACACCGACAACACCGGTGGCAGCCATGCACGGTGAAATACAGACTGCAATTGGATGAAGTGCGAGGCGCCCAGACAGACGCGAGGGGTGAAAGGATTGGGAGCCCCATGCCAGGCAATCTCCCCGATAATGGAATGTGGCCGCCTAACAACATTCATAAATATTCAGATGAGGCGAAATGAGGCTGCCCAAGAGATTGTGTGGCGCAAGCTGTCAGCGGCATGCGCAAGAAGGAACAACAACAGCAGCACTGCTGTTCTTTGGTGTGCTGCAGGGAACAGGCGAGGAACTCATTCTGTCATGTAACAAGAGTCAGGAATGCGTGGGTGGTATTGTTCTTTTTTGTTGAGGTTTGTTTGATTTTAAATATGAATCGTGTTGAGCTGATCTCCTCTTTCTGAATGGGCAAAAACAAACATCCCGCTGGCTCCAAGAAGTGGTGTACGCGGGCTCATTGAGGCCCCGCTTTACCTCAACAATCAGCATACGCTGCAGTTTCCCCTCAAAGTATGTGTCAGAGCCACAATTAACATGGCAGTGGCTAGCCACATTTTGGTTGAGAACCGCTATCCCTGTGGGTCATGGACAAATAATGGAATTCTAATGACTATAAGACTCTCTGCAGGATAAGAGCAGCTGGAAAACATGTCATGTTAATGTCATACCGGCTTAATATTTGGGCTAATATTCTCTACCCAGCCCCAAAGAGCTCAGTTTGGGGCTGTTGAGCAAACACGATCTTTATCTAACATCATTACAGCAATAGCAGCATAATGAGATCAGGTATTAGGAATGTGGGAAGCATCTCTTTTGTTGGTTCTCCTTATTTTAATAAAAGAACCGTCTTGACAGTTATCTTGTTTTATTCAAAAATATCTGTGAAAATGGAGACTAACTCTGCCTCTTTGGGCATAAAATCAAATGACCTTGTGCGGATCTCTTGCTCCTCCGTCTGCCAGAGCTTCTGCCTGTGAGTCCTTCTCATCCTTTTTTGTCAGACATCAATAGATGTAGATTTTGACTGAGTGTGTGGAGGACGGTTTACCATGCAGATGATTGGACTATACGGCACCTCTTACCCAGATCCAAGGACACAAGTATTTCATTCAGGTTATCAGCAGAAACATGAACTCATAAGAAGGTTTCATAAGAACTTGAACAATTTTCAATAGCTCAGAGTTATTAAAACAACTTTTATTGTGACCTTTGGATAGATGGAAATCATTTAGTTAAGCTCATTATCGCAGGTATTTTGGAGCAAACTGATTATAGTATGTTATGTGTGATTAATTACTGTTACAGGAATTCCCTTTTTCATATTATTACCACAAATTAGAGGCAGTGGGCCATTAACCTCATTTGATCAGACATTTCTTAGCCACGCTAGCAGCAAACCTCCAGGGATGGCGATGTTGGTGAGTCTAACTCTTTGGTTCAAACGCAAGTATTGCCTTTAGATTTTGTACAGACATTCATGGTCCTCAGAGGATGACTCAGAAATTTCACTTCTCCTGTAAAATATCTATCTCAGTGACTTTTTATATAATGAAATTTGAGACAGACGTTCATGTCCCCCTTACCTTTAGGATGAATGCCACCAGCGCTATTGTCAGGTCAAAAATGGTCCAGTACTTTGGTTCCTGAGCAAATTCCTGCAAGACAAGTGGAATTAATAACGTTAATGGGTGGCCGCATCACACTTAGGTCAGACACGTCATGGCTCTGGTTTTGTGCACGCTCGCTCAATAAATGGAATGGTGCCAATATTAATGTTATTAGCTGCACACGGCAGCTGTGAAAAGGGTCTTTAAGTGAGTGTTGGAATGCTAACACACAAAATGAAGACGGTGAACATGGCAAACGTTACAGCTCGTCATTTTGAGCGTGTTAGCCTGCTGAAATTAGCATTCAGATACTGAAGTACAGCCTCACAGAGCTCTTAACAACTGGCGGTGAATCTGTTCTTTGATATGAGTCATTTTTTTGGTGGAGAACAGGTCCAGACTGAAGCCGTGTGATCAAAATACCAGTTTCCGCCTCCTGATGCATGAAGAAATAGTTAAACGTAGTTGTGGATCACGCTCAGACAGCACTTTGGGAACAATTGATTCGAAGCAAAGGTTTATCGATTGTCTTTTATTCTGAGATTGAATGTTAATGCATGATCTCTGTGAAACTGTCTAATGTGTGTCAGTGGTGCTGTTACTTAAAGCTGCTTTTATGGACGATTTACAATATTCGACGGAGCCAGTCTCCCTCCCTGATGGAACATTTGATTTAGTGAGGTGAATAAATCAGACCACCCTGTGTGTCACAAATCAAGGAAAGTGTGGGAATATTTTTTTATAATGCGCCATTGTCTCGGCATCCGTTGACGTTTGCTGTACTGCTGGTTCACTTCGCCAGAAACTTGACCCCCTCATTAATTCTGCGCTATTCATGTGACATCCAGGAACACAAAGTGCCCCCGGAGGCACCCATTGTTTATAATACTGCGCATTAATTGTCATCTTAAATCAGAACTGGAGCATGATGCATTTATTTCTGACTAAAGGAAGTGCCTTTGCTGAACCTAGTGGCTAAGAACTGCGGTCTTCTAGAAGAGTGAGCCAGAAGACGGGACTTCATCGCTGCATTTCAGAAACTGACGACCACTTTTTCCCTGCGTTTGTGTGTGTCTGTGTATGCGGTTATGTGAGCTGAGGAGGGGGATATTTTGAATGATATTTTTGTAGACCACTGTGGTGTGGCTGTTCTTCTGAACCTTCCTTTAGATTATATGTTTAGTCAAACAGCCTCAACAGCTCTGCGTCTAGAATATCCCAAATTCCTTCCAAGGCAAACCATTGCTTAATCTCTGAGTGAGCAACTATTTCATGAAGCCGCTCCAACAACAAAAAAAATCCATCCAGGCAAGATTAAAAAAAACAAAAAACTCTCATTCCATATTCATATTTTGTCAGAGAGTCCCCCCACTGTGGGACAAGCGTCATTCTGTGCTGGCACCCAGATGAAGCGGATCAGCTGGCAAAGAAGAGGCGTCCATGTCCAATCTCCGTTTCACCCTCCCCATCGGCGTTTTGTTATTAACTATCTCCACAGCCTGCTGTAGGGAAAGCAACAAAGAGGAGGAGGATGGAGAGAGAGAGAGAGAGAGAGAGAGAGGGAGGGAGAGTGCGAGCTGCCAAGTGAGCCAACATGCCACTCTCTCAAGGACGTTGACTGCTTTAACGGAGGACACCGTTGGTCAGACTTTAGTGTTGTGTATGTGTGCAGAAGGCGTCGGAGCCTTTGGGTCATTCCTCTGTGTGTTTATTTTTAGTTCCTAGCCACTATAACTGGGCAAATCCTAAGGCTTAAACCATCAGGGGGCCTCAATTAGGAGAAGAGGAAAAAAGGCAAAGCGGTTCTTTGGCTGGGCTGAGCAGTAGCTTCCACTGCATAATGATGGGTCAGTAGTCACTCATTAGCTAATGATGGCTATCAGACCGGGCATTAAAACCCACTCAAAAACTTAATAGGCAAATGCACTTTTGACCCTCGTAGTGGTAGTTATGTTACCGTAATTCTGGAAAACGCATTCATATCTCACGATTCATAATATTACGCACGATGTAAATGCGATGGCGAGGTGATGACTCGTTTGATGAACTCTGAGTTGCTCCACTGAGCAGATTAACACCTCAACAGAGGCTCCAAACAAAAGCTCAGGTACGAACCACCGACTCACAAAGAGAGGGAAGAAGTTCAAGCTTCAGAGCTGTGATTCAGCAGTGTTCTGTCCTCTTAAGATACCAGTAATGAGAATTTTATGCATCGCGGATAAACTTTGATTTGATTGATGTTTGGGAGAGAAGTAGGCAAGCGAAAAGGGCAAAAAGAAAACTCTTTCGGTGCAATGGACAGGAACAAGATAACTGTGGAATGGGGGACAGAGAGAAGGGTAAAAGGGAGAAATGCACATCATAGAGGTGGTGAGAGCTCTCAGCGCTGGCACAGTGTGAGCTGAATGACAGCATATCAGATAGCAGCCGAATCGTGGCGCCCTTGCTGAACTCCTCTGCCTGGGCTGTCACAGCCATGACTGGAGAGTAGAAGGCACCATTGCGTGTGCAGAGGAATGCACGGACTACATTTCCGTATATACGCATGTGCACTCAGCAGCCGTCGCGGCGGTGGTGGCGCACGGGCGGAATGATAATTGATGTAATTCTATATCTAAATTAAAACCATGAGTGTGGTTTTTGCACAGTGCGCAGGCCTCATTTTGCAGAACTTTAAAGATAACGAAATAATGCCACGCTTGCCATGGTGATGCTGTTTACATCCGTCAAAGCGGGCTTGCGAGTTCAGAAGCATGTGTGCACATCAGCACCGCAGTGAACACACGTTGTCCCTCTCCCGTTCGGCCATCAACCTACATCTTTTCTCTCCAGCTCTTCCTCCCTTCCTATAATTTTGCCAATTTGCTCCCATGCCCCGCTCGTCTCGTCTTTCTAAACCACAACCGTGTGATAGACTATTGACAGGGCCGAGAAAACTGTCTAATGGTGTGTATAATTCCAAAATGGTTTCCGTAATTAAATAGCATCTTGACACTAATTAGTTCTAGCCGTTGATAATACAGCCGGCCTGAATTCTTTCGCAATGCCTTCTATTTAATTAACCAAATGGCCTGATAAATAAAGAGCCACTTTCTGTCAGTCTTGCCGTGTATTTGTTAACTAATACACTCCCCTCGATCCTCTATTGTCAGCTAATGGCTGGCTAAGCAGGGCACTTGTACTGCTGTAACATAGCTAACACATTCTGAGTCTTTTTTTTCTTTGTTTGGCCCGCCAAACCTTTTTCGCCGTTTTAGTGTAACGGCTCAATGGATGGAAAAGTCTGTCCGTGTCATCGGTCAGTACACCACTTTGGTCCCATTGTTGATATCTCAACAGCTTGTGGACATTCATGGTTGATGTATGCTCTGATCCCCTGACTTTTCCTGGAGGTTTCTTCCTCTCTCTCCACATCTCTCAGTCTCGCCTTGCCTCTCCTCTCTTATCCTTCCTTACCTTGTTACCTTTCCTCTTAGAAATTCAGCTCATGGCCACCTCTGAGGTACGCTTGGCTCTTGACATACAGTATATGACCTTTAAACCATTTGTCTCCGGAGACGCTCTATCTCCAAGCCCTCTCCACTTTGCGCATCAACCTGAAAACATCGGTGCTGTTTCGTTTTCAGTCGAGCATTAACATTGCAGCACGGCACCTGGCTGATGCCGTCAGCTGCTTTGGATTGAAAAACCTCCTCTGTGTGTGTGTGTGTATGCGTGGGGAGGGGAGGTGAACGATTCCTCCCTTCTCACAGTTAATAAAAGAGTAAATTTCCCCTCAGTCCCTAATGCATTAAAATGAAGTCATTTGTGCTATTTCTCTGGTTGCATAATTAGACAAGGCAGCTCTCCATGCAGCCTACTCTTTCTGTGGAGCTCGGGCGAAGCAGTAGGGGTCCCTCAGGATGCTGCTGGCTACTACTGCACCCCGCTGTATGGGAGTAAAGTATGACTGCTTAAGCGAGGCAGCACCTACAGCATTCGCTCTGAAAAAAATAAAACCCTGAGTGTCTCGTGTGCACTTTGAAGCCTTTTTGCAGGCTGTCAGCTCCACGAGATAACTGATTTGCAACAACAGCAAACGGTACACATACAATCATTTAAAAACCCTATCACAGCGCTTTGCAGCAGAGGCGGTAACCAGCACTCCGCCTCTGTGACGGATGGTCTTAGACAGGTGTTGGAAGCGCTCAGGAATGTCGGACCAAATGTCTCACCCACATGACTGGTGTTCTGAGCTGCTTGTGGAGGATGTGTTGTAGAGACAGTGCCTTTTGTTCGGTGCTACAAAAAAATACAGCACGCTTGCAATACTCTCTCGAGCAGAGGAGCTTTAACAACTGCGATCTTATTGTATTTTAAAGGCAGAAAACTATGACGAACGCAGTAACTTTTACTCCATTTACTCCATCTCTTTGTAGCTATTGACTGAAGTCTGAATAAGCCCCTTTTGCCTGATCAGCCCAGAAAATTTTGGTGTGATTAATGGTGTGAGATAATGACTGGTATTCATCAGCATCTAATTAGCATTCTGTAGTTAGGTAAAGACAAATTATTAGCCCCCTGGCCACGGCTTGAGTGCTGTCATACATCCGTGCATGCAAAAAAAACACAGAAACATGAATACATGCACATCATTCGCTACATTGCTTCCTGCAAGCCCATATTAACCCTTCAAAACATGAATGCAGGTATTTATGAGGGCTGTAGAACATGTTAGAATGTGAGCTCTTACACCACGCTGTGTGATTTACAGCAGGATGTGTCTTGTACTAACTTAGACGAGCGCAGGTATGTGCTCTGTAATTCACAAAGGTCATGTTTCTTCAATGAGAAGGAATCTTTGCAGGAGACGTATTCAGAGCTCGGACTGCACTTTAACTCAACATTGATCTTAATGACACACACAAAAGATACTGCTAAACGCAGCTGTGTGTGCACTTCTGCAAAATGAACATTCAGCCCTGCTCGGAGCAATCTATTGTGTGAGAGCTGATATTCGTTTCCAGCTTAAATATTTGGAATGTGTGGAGAATGTGAAGAAGTCAGCCCTTCCTGCTGCTGTGTCTTGCACGCTTCGCTCTCGCACAGCCCGGTTTAGGTCACATGTTAGACCAGAGAGCGCATACTTCACGCCCTCAGGTCCTAGTTGACGAGGACAGCGTGGTGAGAGAGGTCGAGGGTTGGTGTAACAGCGTAATAATGAAACGCGGGCAGCTCAGATTGCAGTTAGCCACTGCTGTCGATGAAGAGGCATTCCACCGAGCAACACAGGACTGTGATACATTCCATCAGAAAAATTCCTCAATGGCCTGTAGCTCAGTTGCGTCATTTGTCCAATTTGCAGTGTATTAATGTACACCAGGAAAGTGCCTCGTGGCTTGAACCTGGGGAGCATTCTGTCAGGGGCATCTTTAAAACCTCACACTCCTGCAGCATAAAATAAAAGTGAGCTTCCTTTTGAATCATAAAGTTTTGAAAAGGTTTAAAAACCAAGGCCAAGACACAGTTTCATTTTATTCATCACAGGAACTAACACTCTTCCTTCTTTTTCTCTTGCCAATGCAAGAGCAGTACAAGTTTATAGTACAGTAACTGGAATTTGATATAAGTAATTGTCATGATCTTGCAAAGGACTCATTGGGGATTATCCCTGCTGGATGTAGGCCTGCCTGCCCCCTGCTGTACAGGGCTGTAAATCCTCAACCTGAAGCATGAGGCTTGTTTTTGTATCATATGTCACATGGAAGCACTTCTGCTCCTTCATAGTGAACAGCAGATGTTGTCAGCTTGTCTTCTTCTTGTCCATAACAATGGATTCCAGAAGTTTACACGGTGGAGGAAACGTGCAGAAATCCACTTCTCAGGTGTCCGTATTCTTACATAATATGATCCAAGAAGAAAAAAAAAAAAGACTAAACGCACTGCTTTTCTTTGCCACTCTCACTTCCTAAGCGAATTTACGAAACATTGACAAGTGACAAACCTAAAGAGATAACAACAGCCATCACAGCGGCCCTGCTGGGTTGCGGGAATCTGACGCTGAAAAGATTTTCGAGTTTCGCTTTAACTCTGCAAATCTTCCCGAGAATCCCCACAAGAGCTGCTGTAGAATTTTGAAATGGATCCCTTCAGCGCTCGCCACCACGACACATCCTAAACTCAGAGGAGACAGGTGGATGTCTCGTTGATCTCCGGAGCTTTCAGTAGTGTGACTTCACAGTACTTTGCAGCGATGCCTGCACATCCTAACCTCATAAGCTGGTTGCAACTGCAACTTCAAGCATGTCAATCTCAATCTAAAGGCACATTGTGCATGTGATTTAATGTACATAGTAATACGCCTCTCTTATTTGATCATACAGTCAGACTGGCAGAGCGTTTTCTTTTAGACTCTAACTCCAAGTTAACTAGTACCTGCCAAACCTTAATAGGGATTTTATGCTGTGATCTGAGATGAAACTTCTGCATAAATGCAGCAACGTAGTCCAGAGGCAAAACAGGCCCAGATGGATGTGATTAGGAGGCCTGGACCTGTGAAATGAGGGCTGAAGGGATAATCAAAAGTCCTGGAGGAGTAGGAAGAAGGGAGAAGGAGGTCAGGCTGTACTGACCTGTAACAGAGGATCTTGAATACTGCCGTGGAGAGCACAGAAGACAAAGAGGCGGGACGGGTATGTGGTATTGTATCTCACTGGGTCTAGGAACAGACATATTCATATCTCTCATTATCTCTCCGAGCAGACGTTGTGATCAAAGGTCCATCTGTGTTTGAGTGATTCTTCCACGGCTATGAGAGCGCTGTTGTGCACTCCCTCTTCTGTGAGGACCAGACACAGAAATGAAATGCAATTAACGAACAACCTTGGATGGCGATGCCTTATCGGCTTGTGATGGGCACCTTCCATCCCTTTTAACACTGCTTTTGTTTTTTCACATTCAAATGTTTCGTGACACAGACGCATCCCTTTTAATTTCTTCATTTCATTAAGCCCCGGCATGGCCTTGGCATCTCTTCTGTCCACTATCTCCCTAAACTAGCAACGACACCAGTGAGCAGAGCTCACGAACAACATCCCCCTTTTTGTTCGGCTTTGTAAACCCAGGCACACAATGCCCACAACAGAACAGATGGGCCAGCCTTGATAGCATTTATATCACACCTACTTCAAAAGGCAGGTGTAGTATCTGCAACACTCAGACCCTGATGGGCTGGGCCGCCTGGCTCGTATGAGCCAGGCACTCTGCAGACAGCTTGTCAATATGCTGAGTCACTGGAAAGATCAGGGTTGACAGGCCTGTGAGAGAGCCCCGAGCAGAACAGCCACAGGAGGGAAGGGGACAAAGATTGCAGAGTCACTCAATAATAGTTCTCATAGAGCGTAGCCAGCAGAATGGAGAAGATGACAGGTGATGAGCATCAACATCTGGCCGGTCGGTGCATGACGGTCCGAACATCTGCACGACTGTTGACATATTTAATAACAGGTTGGGCCAATGGCAACAGAGCCAAGTAAGAAATGACATTTTAATGATGTGACACTTGTCGGTGGACGTTACTGTGACAACTGTGCACTTGGGGAACATTTTAACACCAGAAAATATTCTACATGTGCTCGTGGACAGATTATTAGGTATTGGGTCCCTCTGCACAGACTCCACTCCCCTGGCAGCCCGAAGGAGATAGGAGGTGTGTATCTTTCTGGCCAGTTTTGCATCTCTGGTAATTTTATGGCTCTCTGTAATCATTTAATTTCTCTTGGTAGTCGTTTGTCAAACAAACGTTTTTGGGCCTCAAGGGGTCAGGGGCTTGGGCCATTCATTAATCCATCCACGAATATATGTCAGGACTTAAGATAGAGACGAGATCAGACACTCATTTACTGTACACACAACACAGTTTTCACCCAAGAGAACCAACTTCTCTCTGGATATGTGACTGAGTTTGCACAGGGAACACGTATTCATTTGAAGACCTTCACCCAGATTGTTCCACCCAGAGTTTAATCAGATTTTAAACTCTTGCCATCAGCCGTTTTTGTTACCACACCTCATCTTTCTTCGCAGTCAAAACAGTTTATCATTTGTTTTGGTGCCCACAGAGACAAACCGTCTCACCTTGTGATCAGGAAGATCTGTTAGCATTTTCTCTTAACTCTCTCTCTCCGCAGTCTCCTCTAAGGGGCTCGAGCTTCTATTTATTCCTGGTGGTTCATTTGAGCTTAATCACATCGCACCAACTAGCAGCCACCTGGGGACAGGCAGAATTAATGAGTGTGAGGGACGGCCAGCAGATGGATGGGGGACCAAGGGCCCCACTAGGAGTGTGCAGAGAACGCCTGCTGGGTAGAAAAAAAAAAAAAAGTCTCCCCCTCGACTCAGTCACACTGAGAGTAATGACAAAGAGAGGCTGTCTGCAGGCTGACTGATTGTTCTGAGCTGTCCGCACCTCTGAGAAAGTCTACAGAAACCTCAGGGCTCTGCGAGAGCTGGTATCTAATATCTATCTCACTTGTGGGACCTAAGAAAAAACCACATTGCATAATGTAACATGGCAGATATTAGTATTAAGATCTGTCTGATACAGACAGGGGTCACCACCCAGGGGCTGAATAAGTCAGAGATGGTAACGTATGTGTGTTGTCTTTGATTCTGTGTTGATATTCTCTCTAGTATCGCGTCTGCGTTTTAGTGCAAGGGAATGAGAGCAATTTGACAACTGTAGATGACAGCTGGGCCTCTCCTCCCTGTCCCACTATCCCACCCAGGCTGCACTCATATCATTCCATTGTGGTGAATTCTTGTAATGGTTTTTTGAAACTTGTCATGAACAAATAAAGGTCAAGTTATCCGACCTTGTTTGTGCATGCAGCTTGTCGCACACAGAAGCTTGTTAGACCGCTGGCGTCTGTACTATATAAACTATACCAGCCACACTCTGCATGGCTAGTTACAGGAAATCTGGTGGATGTGCTGATTTAACAGCAGAAAGAAGTTTTGGTTTTCAGACTCAAGGTTCTCAAGGACTCTATGTCTGTTTGGATTCAGTTTAACGCTATAAAAATGTTTCATTTCCTCACATGTAGCCTGATTTGATTTTGCTGCAGAGGATTATGAAGGGTGTTTGTTTTCTGTGGTAATTTGATTCATGCAACCTGTTGAGAGTTCTTGTTGTGGTGTGTGCACATGAAGCAGCTCTCAGTAGATTCATGCTGGTACAGGAGGCATTATACTCTCTGTCCTAACTTCAGAAGACATTGGGCACTGATCTCCTTTGGAAGGGAATTCAAACCAGTTCTTATTATTTCACACGCTTCATGTGTCCTACTTCTGTTTTCTGTCTGAGATGACTCATACTCAGTAAATTTTGTTTGCTGCCTGACCCAAAGGCTGTCATGATTTAACATGATTTTTTACATGTCAGTGTCATTGAATATAACAAATAACTCGGACACTGTCACACTGTGATGATTGACTGTACTGTTTTTTTCTTCTTTTTTCTCCCCATGTGGATCTTCTATCAATTCAAAAACGCATCAGGTAAGAAGTCTTCAGTGTATGTCTGCTGTCTTGTTTGCACAGAGGATGGAGCAAAGTTTGAATCCAGACCAGTTTGTGTTTCTGTCGATTATTACTTGTATTTCTCTTCCTTTCTTGACCAAAACACCCAAGAATGAAGTAATAGTAAGGTGTTCTCATGCTTGCTCAGCTGTAGCATGGTTCTGTTTGCTTTCTTCACTGACTGCCTCCTTGCCCCCTTAAAAGCCAGTAGATGTTTTTTCTAAGTAGGTTAACTCTGCATGCCCACCTCTCTGAGCTCCAGTGTCGTGCTGGAAATGGTTATTTCCATCTTGTAATGTCGTGTTAGGTCCTGTAGTGATTCGACTGTCTAGAGCAGAACATTGGCGACCTGTCACAGCTTTGCTGGTTTCCTTAGAGGGTAATTTAACAAAAACATCTCTCTGGGCCACCTTTGCCTATTGCTCAGGAGACTGCTAGTGGGGTTTGTTCTCTGCCTACTTTGTAACCTGTTCTCAACCAATCTCACGCAGAGTTCGACAGACTGCAAACCCCAGAGACCTGATGATACCTTATAGCCTGGGAATTAAGGCCTTTTGCAGCTGCTCTCATCCAGCCGCTGTAGAGTTGTGTGATGCCAGTTTTTCAAGGACAGTCAAAAGTTAACTTGGCCTCTCTGCATGCAGGCAGGCTGTCTGATTGAACCAACTACAACCTCTCCACTGTGTATTAAGCATATCCACCTTAGCATCAATCATTCTGCCATATACGGCGAGGGAAATTGGGCCATATGGTTATATATTATCTTAAGTCCTTGGTAATTGTATGTGTGGATGGCAAGACCTGCATTAGATATGTTCCGTATGGTAACGGTTTGTCCTTGTGGTTTCTGTGTCACAGTCACATTGTTGCTAACGGTTGAAGTGAGCAGTTTGCGGCATCACTTTGTCAGCTGTTGTGTTAGCAGCTTCTAAAGACGCTTAGACTCACAAATAAGTGTTTTTCTCACGTCCTGAAAGCTCCATGTTCTGTGTGTGTGTGTGTGTTTTTCCAAATCAGACAGCCACGCCTTCTTCCTGCAGCCGTTGGTCAGGTGAAACTGGGCTGAGCTCGGAGCACTCAGCAGATTCTTTTTCCACCGTAATCCAAACATTTCTCATTCCCACACTCTCTGTGTTCGCTGCTCAACTGCATCAATAGTTCTTTTCCACGGAAGACATTTGCACATGTCACGGTCGGAAAAGCACAGGTGTGAATAAAATAAAAAATAATGGCTGAATTCCATTCAGCTGCTTTGGTTTTCAGACACACTAGGTCACTGTCACACTGTCATGGCTAACTGGGGCACTTGAATAGAGCGGAGGCATTGTTAAAGTTATTTTATGCCTTTCCTGCTACGACAAGTCAAAGATGTCTGCTGTGAAAAAAAAGGCCTGTTGGCTTCATGCTGAATGTGATGGAGAGGTGGAGGGTGGAAAGTGTGACTGATATTGGGATCAAACTCCGAGAACAAGCCCCATGAGATGTGCTCCTATAGACAGTCGATGCTCACTCACATGCTGCGAAATGATGCTCTGGTTAATGCTATATTTTACATTTGAGCTCTTGCACCAATGATTTCTTCTGCTTCAGTGTGTTTCCACCTTAAGTTCTCTGCAGCTGTAGGCATGTGACCGGTTACAGTCAAGTAAAAACCTTGTTATTGTTGTTGTTGGAGGTTGAAAGAGCCCGGACACACCCATGTACAGAGACAGGCGAATACGAATCAGAAGATGCATGCGTGCAGACACGTGTGCTCAGTCAGACTTCAGCAGAGAGATTGTGATTGAGACTGTTCCTTCAAAGACCAAACTGTCCTCTGTGATCGTGTTTGCAGCTCTTTCCAGTCTTTTGCATCATCATGTTTTCCAGAAAAGTGTTTTTTTTTTTTTTTTTTTGCATTGGGGAATTTAAGGAACAGAAAACTCAGCCAAGTTAAAGCAGATGTTCCTCTTTTTTCTTTTTTTTTTTAAACATAGTTACTCTGTTTAAAACACATTTAGTCACAGCAGCGGTGCAATATATTCCCAACTGAAGGAAAGAACTGTGTCTGACACCGCTTTTACTTGACAAAACACAACCTGCGCAGTGTATCTGCACAGTCACCACGATTGAAATCCCCACAAGGCATCAGGATGATTGATGCTTCTCTCCGCTGATTGCCTTTCTCCCACTAACAACTCCTGAATGCAGCCCTTTAATGAAAAGACACATTGAAATCATTTTGACACTAATCTGACGTCACGTCTCTGTGTCACTCGAAGGCTTTTGCAGTTCCTGT
The DNA here is from genome assembly GCA_023373845.1 of Nibea coibor. Taxonomy (NCBI): domain Eukaryota; kingdom Metazoa; phylum Chordata; class Actinopteri; family Sciaenidae; genus Nibea; species Nibea coibor. The sequence goes on along the minus strand of CM041717.1, from coordinate 22,842,810 downwards.
GAAACGACTGAAGGCTACCTTCTCTCAATTATGTAGGCAGCCGGCTTTGACGTCTGTATTTTGACTTACTTTCTTCCTCTCCCTTTGCCTGACTCTGTCTACGTCTGTCTTTGTTCCATCAGACAGCTTTGCAGTATAGTGAACCTCTTGCTCTATGTGCACTGCATATAATATTTATATGGAGTATGAAGGCAGACGGCATGCCAAGCAGCCGAACGCCCTGTGAAAATCCCACGGAGTCTTGATTGAATATATGCAGTGTTGACAGGCTGGATTTGACACAACATAGAAGATGCAAATCTTTGATACTCTGCCTCGTCTGTTTTCTGTTCTTCATCATTATTATTATTCTCATTCAAAAGTGGCCCTCCAGCAAGCTGCATCCAATATGGGCTGGTGTTTCAACATTTATCCTTGCAGAATTCAATTACAGTTTTCCCTTTTTGCCTTTCTTTCTCCCTCTCATTCATCCAAAACCTTGAAAACGCTTTTATCATTTTTCATAACAATGTCCCAGTATCATAAATCTGAGCTCATGTTCATTTCACACTGTGTTCAACGTGATTGTGCCAGGAGCAGAAGGGGAGGATAGATATGAGTGACATCAATCACGGGCTGGTTCATCACTCGGGTTGCCCTCGGACATAGCGTTTAGAGGAGAGCGATACTGCTTCTCCTCGAGTTGTTAGTGTTTACAACCAGTGTCTGCGTTTCTTTTTAAAGCAGGCTTTTTATCTCCTTTGTGCTTTATCAATTCGAGGGATCCTTCCCTCTGCTGCTGTCTTATCTGATCCAGGGGTCATAAAAGGAAACTGCTATCCCGGTCGACAATACGATAGCTTCATTCCAGGGAACGACTTAAAAGATCTGCTTCCAGACGTTCAGTTTAAAATTGATTTTTTTTTTTTAATACCCTTGTCTTCTTTAGCTGAATTTTTATTCTGATTATAACAAAACATTTTGAACCCTTTTCGTATTACCTGAGTAACAGCTCCTAAAATGGGGCTTGATTTTAGCAGGAGTCAGAACAGAAACATAATCTAGTATCCAAATTTAGTGCATCAAAGAAATGAATATGGAGTTTATGCTCACAACATAATCACAAGTTTTCAAGCCAGTCTAGTGTTGTGTCTTTAGGGACGGCAATAGTCAGTCCACCACTTTGTGCATACTGAAACAACTCGTCCATTAGTGGATAGATTGGCACAAAATATGGTACGGACATTCATGGTCCCCAGAGGATGACTCCTGATAGTTTTAGTGACTTTTCCACCAGCACAACCGGCAGTTTGATACTTTTGTTTCCAAGCGAAATGTCTCAGCAACTTTTGGATGAAGTGAAATTTCGTCTAGACATGTTCCCCACTGGGTCCGGGTCCCCTCCCTTTTTCATCTACCGCTCTTATCGGAACAAATCTTTACTTTGTTTCACACTTGACTTGCAAAAGTGCAGCCTCAACTGTACTCTGTGTTTAGAGCTAATTATCACAGATTAGCATGCTAACATGCTATGCTCAGATGTTGTGTAAACATTGCCATCTACATCAGCATAAATAAAAAAATCCAGTTAGTCTTAAAACAAACTTGAAAGAGACGTGTGCGCCGCAGGAAGTGTCTGTGTTGGCTTTATGATCGGTTGGTGAGATAAATAGCGTTGCTGAATTTCTTCCATATCTTGACAGCCGACGGAGGTTCAAACCTTGAGGCGTGCTTTCCTTTTTTCAACCCGCTCCAAATCCGTGAACTCTTCCTTCCTCATCCGCATCCAGGGCAAGTTTCAGCCTTCATCTGTTAACAACGCTGCCTGACCGCTCCCTAAACTTGTTTCTGGCTTTGTGGCTGAAGGAGTAATTTCTCAAACCAGTTCCTTTTTCCTTGTTTCACAATGTGTGTACAGTAAATGTTGTTTTGTCTGAGGCCAATTAATTCAGCCTAATTAAAAATATCGCAGTCAGGTAATTCCAAAGGCTTTACAAAGATTTCAAACTCGCAGCGTCCTGTTGGTTTTTGTGAACACGCATGCCTCTTGGGCCTGTGTATTTCAGACTGATGTGTATTTTGCCACCATGTGAGCACAATGTCAACAACTTATTAATTGCCTCAAATAGAAAGGAGCAAAAATATGATTTCATTTCCAGTTCTGTTTATAAATGGGACAGTTCATCATCTGCACTTATTTCCCTCGCTGTGTGATGCCTCTATACACTAGAATAGAGCAAATCGAGAGGTCAGTAACCTCATTTGGCTCTCTTAGAAGTTATAATGGTAATAATAATGTGAAATAAACCATACATTACACGGAGCTCCAGTGGTCCCTGGCAGGCCTGGTAAATTTCATGCTGAGATAATTACACTCTGGCACTCCACATACAGCACAGTTTCATTATCTTTGCGTTTGATTTGATGCATTTGATCTGAAGATGGTGAGCAAAGTCGAAGCAGGCCCGAGGCTTAGAGACAATTAGTTAAAAGTCATTAGAACAAACATGAGTGATGGATGCCTTGGCCCGAGTCAGGCTCTGGGATGAGAACCGGACTGTTGCGTAACGGCGTTACCTTCGCCGCCTTCGCTGGGTAATTGAAAATGTATTTATTCCTCCGAATTAGCGCCCGCTCTCGGCTTTCCCTCCCTTCCTATTAAGAAGATTGGCTGTGAGCGTTTAACTTTGTCCGTCCACTTAGGAGCGAAATGGTTTGAAAAAGACTAATCATCGCTGCCACGGGTTTGTGTCAACTTGATTAAGTGGCAGAATGTCTTTGAAGTGACAAAGTTTGATTTCTGCACATGTGCCGGCGGTTCCCGAGAGGGTTTATACTGGGGCAGAGCTGGCCAACATGTCTATGATGTTTATAATTGCTTCTCTCTGTTCTTCCCTCTTGACTGTTGATACTCATTCAAATGAGGTTGAACGCCATCACAGTGTGACCTTGTGCGTCTTGAAATTTGGGACATTTTTCATGATAAACACATTCTCGTGGAATGATGTCCCTCTCCCCATCCTCCTCCTCTTCTTCCTCCCCCTCTTCCTCTTCCTCCTTTTACTTGCTATAGTATGTTAACCAGGGCAAGCTGGCACAAGGTGTGGAGTGGAACAGATGTCATTATGCATGCCTCTGCAGATTAGCTAATCACAGGCACCACCTGGGCGTGTTGATTGCTATTAATCCACTATTGTAATTGAAAATTAGAGGTTGCACCGCAAACGCATGCTGTCTCTTCATCAGGCCTTAATAGATTCCTCACGCCTCCTGACAGACTTGTCATTCACACCGAGAGCAGTAACGCAGCATCAAGCCCTGAGGTGCAAAGGTATGGAGTTATAACTGACATAATATTAATATTGGCTGGTTCTTAATGCAGGGGTGGTATTTAATCTCTATGACAATCGCAACTGGTACAATATTTATAGGCAGGTACTTTTCCAGAGGATGTACAATATAACTGCTGCAAACCTTGCCCCCACAGATCAACTCTGAACATGAATTAGCATGTAGAGTAATTGATAATTAAGCGAGGCTTTTGTGGCGGATGCAAAGCGAAACATTTTTATCCGCCCTTGCAAAATGGAGATTAACTTTTTTCTTTCTTTTTTTTTTTGCCATTGACATTTGGCTCACAATCTTCCTCAGAGGTGAAATTAATGAGCGCTACTAACTGTGTTATGACCGGTCAGGATTCACCTAATCTACCATCTCAGGCCCCCAAGGTGCCAACTTTTAGCAGGCAGTGACCGTCCATTCGTGAGTAGCTCCATTCCCCCATTCGCCGCAGAGCTCAGTCCCCGTCCTCCTCCCGCCGGCTCATTGCTCCTTCCCTCATTGATAATCCTGCTCAGAAATATTCTCAGAGAAAGCGGATTAGTGGTATGAATTCCCCTCCAGTTGTATCTCACAGTTAATTAAATTTATCATTGTCTTTATCATCTGCATCCTCGTTCTCTTCACTCTCGCAGGGCACGCGTGCTCTAATAAAGGGACGTCCTGTTTGAGTAATTAAGCCTAATGGATTCACCTCACCTGGGGATTCACGTCATTAATCTGCCATCCACCTGTGGGCAAGTGTGTGTGTGTGAGAGTGTGTTACCTCTTTAAGATGGTTGATTAGTGCATCTGTGTTCATGCTTTTGTCTTGTTATTGCACAAAAGGACACAGAGTTATAATCCCTTGCTCCAGTTATGTAATATGTTAAAAACTTATACTCACACACACACACACACATACTTTGCACACTGTACGACTCCCCCATACAAACATTCATGGACAGAAATGCTTTTTTTATGAATGACAACCCACCTCCACACTGCATGACATATCTCCTCAGACAGCTCCATTGTTGCCTGTTTATTTTGAACAAAATTCAAATGACATTTCTCTCATGTGACCAGGCAGTAGGTTATACTTCTCTACCAAAACTCCTCTTTTCGTTGTCTTTTTTAATATTTTATGCTGGTGTACAGTGCAATAAGAAGAAGAAACCCCCAGTCGACCACAATAAGTTCCCCAAGTGCCTTCTGTAGATCTAAAGATTGAAGATCTTTAAGAGTGGGTAAAGTAAACCAAGAACAAATAATAAAACCCGGCTTTGCAGCCATCACTCCGCGCTGTCATGTTGTTCCCCTCTTTCAACGCTGCCAGAGCCGAACTTGTTTTTCATAGCACTCGACACATAAGAGCAGGATTGTTTTGATGCAGAGCAAGACGCGCTTCTCCGTGCTAAGAGACGGCTTTCGGCTGTCAGAAGAAACCTCGAGGAGCGTGTGAGGAGAGCGCAAAAGAGGCGAGGAATGTTTGTCTCCACATCTCGGTGCATCTCAGATTTCGAGATGGGCATCTGAAATAATACACACAGAAACAAACATTTACCCCCTCCCACGTTCTTGACCTTCTTGACCTGCATTTTTAGCGTCATATTTCTTGTTTTACAGTGCGGCACGTCTTCGTCTGGGTGGATCAGAAGAGCATCTGTGGCAAAATCACCCAGATAATTATCATTGAGTGAGTCAGTGGGAGTAAGTCAATGTGTTTGTGGTCAGGGGTGACCCTGTCCTCAAGCATTTATTGACATTTCAATATGTCTCTGAAATCCCTGTGGTTTTCTGCTTGCATGTGCAGTTTGTCAGGAGAGGTGGTGTTTGGGGGGTTATGTTTCGGTTGATGCTGATCCCCTGAATCAGTTCAGTTTTTATTAGGCTTACTCACAGATCTGGCAAGTCCCGGAGCGCCATTCCTTTGTCGTGATTGAAACCACCCTGTTGCATTTTAAGGTTAACCTCTCAACAGGGTGACCTATCCTGTTTGTTTGCGCATGAATGAGAGCAGATCGGAGTGAGTCAGCAGGAACCGCATCGCACATGGAACGAATCAGTCTAACAAAATCCCAAACCCCCCTGACGGAAAGCTCCTGCGAGCTATCTCTCTGACATCATACTAATAACAAAGACCTATGGATCAACGGGGAGAGGACTTTGCTCTATTAAATCAGTTCTGACTGGATCAGTCCCCCAAGCAACACAACACCATGACTCACCCGCTCAGCCTGGGTGTCATTACTGCCACACTCTCCGTGTGCATTGTTCATTCCTGTCAGAAAACCCCCCTTATATTTTCAAGATGCTAATAAAGCAGCTCGGGGCTTCGCTCGGATCATTGTGACATTTGGCTGTGGATCGACTAATGTGTACGTTTTGCTTCCAGCATACAGTCACAGCCTGTTTGCTGCTGTACCACTGCAGTGCAACCTATAGGGAGCAGTTTGAATACATGTTTGCACAGTCGCCATTGTGTGTGTGTGTGTGTGTGTGTGTGTGTGTGTGTGTGTGTGTGTGTATTACCTCTTGTCTGACGCCTACCTACGAGCATGGATGCACACATGATGTAATCCCTCCACACGCTCAGTGCAATGTTTTTTAGCTGGGGTGTTGGCTGACTAAGTCAAACTCAATTTCTGTCTCATAACAGCAGCAAACACACAGATGTTCATTTCTGATTCGCTCCAGTTCACCCCCCTCCAACATCTCCCAGCCTGCATCCATGAGTCCATCGGTCATGTGGAAGAATTATTTATTAAACATAATTAACGTCTGCTACACGCAACTGGGGAGAATACAAATTCCCGTCATCAGAGAGAGCCTCGAAAGCAGCAGGAGGTAAGTATTCGGTTGACATTCTGCGGTTGTAGGGAGGTTTTTGCCTCTGATTCTCTTTATATCTGCTCTCTGGCGTCTGTCTGCTAAAGCCTTTTCATCTGCTGTGAGTGACTGATGTGGCTGCCCTCTCCTCCCTGGGCATCTGCCCAGCTTATTGAGCAGCCCCTTGTGTGCGCCTTCAAAGAGATACAGATAAATCATGCGCTAAATGTCAGTATCCAGTGGCCGAGCAATGTGTATAGGCATCGCTAAGGTAAAGTCATACACCTACCCTTGCGCTGAGTAACCCCTTCCACCATAACTCTAACCATTCTCTGCACACACACACACACACGGGCACACACATCTCTCAGCAAGAGGGATGTAAGGCGGACATAGGGCTGTAATGACTGAAGTCCAGCCAGCTGACTCATTTCAGTGATAGGCGAGGATCCTGTTCTGCAGCCAGAGCCTCCAGCACATGATGGATGGATGTAATGTAGGAGAGTGGTTTCTCTTCATGCACGCCATCCCTACCTGACCTCCTGGAGATGGACGACGGGGATTGGGTTGCGGTGGAGTGCGGTTGAGTGTGGATGTGTGTGAGAAATAGTAGACGCACCATTCCCCGGACCTGGAATTAGTTTTTTTTTTTTTTTTTTTTTTTTTTTTTGCCACAGCTGCTGATGACAGAGAGGAGGAGAGTGAAGGACCAGCCGGGGCAGTGAGGTGTTTTCAGTGATGAAATGTTACAGTACATATACCTACGAGTGTCGAGTGCGCTCCTCTGTGTAAGACACATTTTTAAAATGAGTTTCCCTTTCATCTCTTTTCATTAAAATGGTTTTCTTTTTCAAAATGGTCTCACCACAAGGTCCATTTTAGAGTTATGCTTGAGCTGCCTCGGCCTCTGAGTTTGCACAGTTGTCACAGAATTGTAGATGTCTCAATTCTTAGATTTTCTGAGCACTTTAACGTTTAAAAGTTAAGGTGAAAGTTCAGTCTAGAGATTTCAACAAAACAGCCTCACCTTCAGGTCCATTTAGAACATTTGGTTGTTCTCGGGCCGTTTGACCTGCAAATTGAATTTCCCCAGAAAGACTTGATTCGAAATTTAAGATTCGAGATTTCAACCTTAACTTTAAAAGCCAACACAGCCCAGTGCAGTGTTTAAATCGCAGAGAGTGCAGAGGAATTATCAATGTGAAAATACTAGATCTTAAAGTACCGATTAAGCAGACTGAGTGCTAGTTTCAGCTACTTAAGGCACTGCTGGATATTTTACTCTATAATCATGCATTATATTTTACCACATAATCATGTTTTGTATCTTTTTACTGAATCTGACCGACAAATGTTTGCATTACAAGGCTAGTTGGTTTTCTCACTTGATGAATGGTCGTATCCGTTAATCAACTAATCGATTAGTCAACTAATTGTTTCAGCACTAGTGTGTGCAAATATAGCTCTGGTGTATGCATGTGGACGCCATCGTGTGCGAGTCGAGGACCGAGCAGCATCTGGCTCAGCCCGGCAACAAGAGATGCACACATCAAATCAGCAACTGCAGCTCCTCTGGCTTTTCCAATTTGATGCCTTCTGCTCTGTTGTGCATATTGTTAGCAGACGTGCCTAAAACATCGCTGCTGACTACCCAAGGCCTTTGAACCCAGCTCTGCACACAAACACAGTGCAAGCCCACAGAACAAACACCTCATTAGGTACCTGTTCCATGTCTCTTGACCTTAAATTTCAGATTAGCATAGTCGCTATCACAAACTCTGATATGTATCAGCGTCTTCTGGGTGTTTTCAGGCCTCTTTTTTGAGTTAAAAAATGTTAGCATTGTTTGTATGTGTGTGTGTGTGTGTGTGTGTTTGTGAGAGAGAGAGAGAGAGAGAGAGAGAGAGAGAGGGGAAAAGAACAAGATAGAGAGACCTTTGTGTCCCCTGGGGTTCTCTCTGATGCATCGGGCGGCATATTGTCAGTGACATCCCAAGTTATTGAGGCTAAGAGTGCATCACTTTACTTGCTCTGCAGAACCGTAATCCACAGAAGAAGCAGAAGGTGCTGCTTGTGCTCCATCCATCTCCGCCTATCTCTCAGATCCTTTAATAATACACTGATTGATCTCTCCCCGTGTCGCTGCTTTCATTCTCTCCAATTCACTGATGACAATGAAACCCTCTGTATCCCTCTGCATACAATGGGATGTAAAGATCACTCCCTATCATCGATAAAAAGATTGTTCCGCTCTTTGATCTGTGCTTCGCAGTGAGTCTCCCTGGAAGCTGTCATGAGCATGTGTGTCGTGAGTGCATATGTATGCTCACATGCATAGTGTGTATTTTTTCTTGTGTGTGTATACATTAGGTGTATGTGTGTGTCTGTGTGCAGATAGACAGACGGAGGTTTCAGACCACAGTGATAGCAAACAGCAGCAGGCTTTTGATGATGCACAGTGCAGAAGGGAGCTTCTTCTTCTTCTTCTTTGCATCACTTCCAGGCGGCCTCCACACAACAGATCAGCCAAATGAACAATGGAGCAAAGAGGGAATGTGTGCCGAGGCTTACTTGCATGAACACACACACACACACACAGATAACCACGCTGCTCCCCTCCTGAGCTCTGCTGCATTATGTTAGCATTTTCATCCAGTCATTTTATCTTGTTTGTTTGTCCCACAAGGGGGTTAACCACGCTGTTCGAGATTCGGAGCTGTGCATTTTTGAGTAGACCAGGAGCTGCCGGGATAGAGAAGCCTCGAGATGAAAGAGGAACCAGTCGCTAAAAAGACATGTGCAAAAGTCTAAAGACACCTTGTTAAAAATCTTGGCCTTTTCATCCTCTTACTCATCTTTTCTCCCTCACCCTCTTCCTGTTGGCCTGACTGGTCAAAATAGTGGAAATGCCCTTGGCAGTGGTGGACAACAATGGTCTCCAATGCTTGTTAAAGTCTGTCTCGCTGCATTGACCTGATTTTTCTTTCTGTTATTTGTTAGTTTCTTTCCTTTACTTTCTTTTTCTTTTGAAGTGCTGTACCTCCCTGAATAGCTGAGGTACACAGGCCTTCGGGCGGTATTTCTGTATCGAAATCTACACTGTCCAGTGGCAAACAGAACCTATTAAACCTACAACAGAAGTTCTAACCAAATCATTAATGTCACTGGCAGAATCTGTAGCTATTAGCGTCAGAGCTCCCCTCATTGTCGGCTCAGCTATTATGTACAATATTTCCTGGTAAATAGCTTACCAAAAGACCACAAAGTTCCACAGAAACAATCATAATCCAGTACCTCAGAGAACTGAGCCATTGTGTATGCAATGTAATCAGTTAATGTAACAAGACAAAGAGTCTACAGGCTGAACTCAGTGCTCACCATGACCTAACATGCTGATGTTTAGCAGGAAAAAAACCTTCACCACCCAGTCGTTTGCCATGTAGGTTTAAGATGTTATTTATATACATATATATAACGTTTGCTAATTAGCACTACACATAAATAGAGCTGAGGCTGTCATTACTGGAAGCCATGAGCTGAAAAGTTTGACACAATATTCACACTATAAGAAAAGGTAAGGGATCACAAAATTTGTTTTCCTGTGGGAGCAAGATATATATTTCTAGCAAATTTCATGCCAATGTATCTAATAGTTGTTGAGTCACTTCACTCCAAACCACCACAATGGTAGGTCTAGATGAAAGGTTAGGGGTCAGCAAAGGTCAGTCTGGGAACCATGAATGTCTGAACAAAATGTTACGCTACTCTATTCTGCAAATGTCAAGATATTTCACTAGATGAGTCAGAACTCTGACCTTCTGGTGGCACCAGATGAAAAATTAGGGGGGAGCATCAGTCACTAGGATTTATCCTCTAGGGACAATGAATGTCTGTACAAAATGCCATGGCAATCCATTTGATAGTTGTTTAGACATTTCAGTGAAAAAAGATGCTCAAATGTCAACCGCATGGTAGTGCTAAAGAAAAAGTCAAGGGATTACAAAAGGATTGATCAGGAATCATCCCCTGAGGACCATGAATGAGTGTCCTTACAGAGTTTTGTGTCAGTTCCTATAATAGTTGTTGAGATATTTTATTCTGGACCAAGCTGTTGGACTGAAGGACCAAAAAATAAACAGCACCATTACCATCATAATTAAACTACAAACTGTGACCAGTATAAATTTTCCTTATTTTCCTCTCTGACATGCTACTCTGGAAGCTTCTAACAGTTTTCATTATGCATGACACCAGTGGGCAGCAAACCGCTAACCACTGCAGTGGTGGGAGTGTCCACTGAGCTGTACTGGACCTGAAACACTGCAGAGCAGATAGCAGCACTCGGGGAGGTGGTCGGACACGGATACCGGGCGAAGGAGAGGTTAATGTCATGATCTGTCAGTCTGCTCAGCATCACAGGAAGCGGACAGGAGAGGCGGCGAAGGCCCCGCCCGCTCAGGATGACCACGGGGTGGCTGTGACTGTTCTTTCACCTCCCTGCCCCAGCTAAGAATCCAAAAGGGACGTGGAAGATGAGCGAGGCTCGACCTCAGCGTTGTTTCAGCTTTTTGTTAAATGTCTTCCTCTAAGCCACAATAGGATTAGAAAGGACAGTTTCAAGGTCATTTCTCTCTGTTTGTGGGGCGGGGGGAGCTTGACATTTCTGTCACACGCTGTAACAGAGCAACTAGGGAGGACACAGTACCTTGAATTAATGCGATCTCACATCTTTCAGCAATAATTCATTGTACCCACCTACACACCCTAGCTGACTGCTCTGAAGTTGTAAGCTTGTAGAAGCACATACTCCATGTGTCAACAGAATAGGTGTGTACCATTTAAATGGGCCAAGAAAGCACTGAGCCAGTTTTATCTCAAACATGTAACTAATGGATATTTAGTACAGTCAGCCAACAATAGCAGGCAAGCCATCCGGAGCCAAGAATATATTTCTGAATGCTGAGTGCTTTGGGACGCCATCTGTGTCTATTGCCAAGTGCACTGATGATTATCACATTGACTATAATAAGCCCCGCAACATTAAGCCTGCACGCAATGTGTAGCAAGACCATTCCTTTCAATTATCCGCTTAAAGAGTTGATCGTGCTATTCTGCCAAGGGTGCAGGGATAATGCCACTGTCCTTGTGGCAGAGCACGCTCAAAATAGTATCTTCTCCTCTAGCACTTCACCCCCTTCTATGTTGTGGTATCGATAAGAAGTATTAGCTGCCCATGGGGGATGAATTCTGCCAACAAACATGTTCAAAACATGCCCAGATTCCTAAGGACAAAGTTTTTCTTGTGCAAATCAATATAGCAAAGACACAGTTAGAAAAAGCAGAGGTTGCATTAGGAGGTTCTCGACCCGATCATTAGCCATTTTATACCAAAAAAAGAGGACTGACCTTACGTTGAGATACAATCTCACTAATTGGATTTTAAGAAGGATGTATCTAACCTGAGGGGGAGAAAAGGGTGACCAGGGACACCGATTTCCTTCATCTAACATTTTTCATCCCACAGCCTACCTTCCATCCACAACTAATCTCTTGGGCTCTGCATCCACTAATTGACTTCTCACTGACTTTTTTTTTGCCAACCAATTACAGCTCTCACCTTAAATAGCGTCCATAAGAGCAACACAGCTTGTGTCAGGCTAGAAAATGCAGCACCACTTACAGTTAAGTGTTCGAGGGGGGTGGAAGTAGTTCCCCGGCTATGGGGAACACATGGGCATGGGTACGGGGGGATAATACCGTTGGCGGCGGAACCCAAAATGCCTGTCTGTCTGCATCTGCTGCTCTTTGGAGAGAAAACAAGTCATGCCAGGATTGTAATCTCATTTGTCTCTCTGCCGTTTTGAGGAGAGAGTGAAGAATCTGGATGTCCCTTAGATGCTAGTAAACTGTTGATTCTCTCTCTGCCTGTCACACAGAATGAGGCAGGACATTCTGTTACCCTGAGTTGCCAAATGAACCTAACAAGGTGGTAATTAGCAGATGGCGGGGGCTTTCTCCCTGTTTCCTGAGCTGCACTACTGTCAGAGAATTGCCTCATTAGACGCCCACTGACACCCCTGCTGGTGACATCTCTGCATTGCTTCCGTTCTCATTTAGGAGAAGTATTGTGTTTATGCAAGCGCATTGTAATTTAACTGCCTGTTTACCGGGTGCCTGGGTAAATATCTTCACTGCTAGTCAATTGTTTTGGCCCCGGTGAAGTGAGGGGCATGCTGGTGCTGCCAAAGAAGCAAGCCAAGCTGCCGGGATTTAGCAGAAGACACGTCTCTTTTTGGTTTTTGGTGGAATGGTTCTTGTGCCAAACGCAGCACACAGACTGATAGTTTCACCTGAGTGCTCAGTATCTACTGTGTGAAAAACATGCTGGATTTCAATATTGTTGCCAAGAATTTTGTTTATTCCAACAAAATTCTAGTTTGTGAGTGAATGTCAGCCGGTCCGTCTGCTACTTTCTTTCCAGACTGAAATATCCCAACAGCTTTTGAATGGAACAAATTTAATACAGACATTCATGATAACGGCACTCACCTGTCAATCAAAGGACCATGCTGTTCATTCTTCTTAATATAAATTGAACAGGTTAGTGATATATAAATTCACCCTCAGTACAGTTATCACGAACGGGGAAATTAGCTACAGAGACCAAAACTGTTTTTTGTACCAGGCTGTAAACATGTTTATTTCTGCTGTGAAGCTGGATATTTGAACATGGGGACTTATGGAGATCGGGCTCGTTTTGTAGCCGGTCTCGAGTGGCCATTTGAGGAACTGCAATCGCTGGTTTCATTTCAGAGGTTACCGCTTGGTCATTTTTGTTGTAAAATTGGCAGCAAAAAAGAAAAAAACACAAATTTCAGACACTGACAGCGCGCCTTAAAGCAAAAGAAAAAGTTGAATCAAAAATGATACGCCATGCTGCTAAACCTGCTTTAGAACAGAAGTGGGACTGAAGCTCTTGTCTGGTCTTTTGGCTGAAAAACAACTTGTCTCTCAATGAAAGACTTTTCGCATATAGCACTTCAGTAGTTTTGACATCGGTTACAGAAAATGACAGCTGGTGAGGTGAGCTGAGAGTAGCAGTTTCCCATGGCAGATACCAAAATGTAAGTGTCCTCGGGGAGTGGGGATGATGGGCAGCAGCATGTGTTTTCATTTCTGTGGATGTGTGTGATGGAGGGAAGAGACAGGCAGAAAGTCTTTCTTTCTTTCTTTCTTTTTTTGAATACATCCATACAGTACAGTATGTTTTCACTCTTAGACCTCTCCACCTCCTCCTCCCACTCCCACTCCCTTTACACGTACATGTGTAAATACGAAAACCTGATGGCGAATTTAGAAAGAGCAAGCTGAAGCGAGCTTGGTTTTCATTTGCCTTTATCCAGCGTGATCTAAGAGGCAGGAGACAGGCAGAGAGGGGCTGCAGCAGGGGCAGCAACAGGTTGATGTGCACTTGAAAGCAAAGGGCTCATGATACGAGCGAAAACAAAAGGTTAAGTGGGTAGCAGTGGAAGAAAGAAAAAGGGGGGGGGTGCAGGGAAAAGGCCGATAGCTGTTCAGAAAGTGATATCAAACATAGGTGTTCAGAGCCCTGTGGGGATCTGCCACCACTGATGAATCTCCACAGCGAGGGAGGCAAAGACGCACAGTCAGAGATGGAGCGATAGAATAATGATGAAAGGGCAGGAGGAGGGAGGCGGCGTGAGTTTCCACGTGTGTTCCCATGCATCATCATTACTCCTCTCTCTCCAAATATCCCCCACCTCCCTCCTCTCCCTCCCTCGCTCCCTCTGTTTTTAATGATTGGCCGTCCCTGCAGTCCTCCCCTCCCCTTTTCCCCACCGACTCCCTCCATGTATGAGAAAGTGTCTAATAGCCAGATGACAAGGCACAAAGGCTCCCATTGTGTCCCGCATGCCTCGCACCACCAGCCTGGCAGGCCAGTGATGCGCTGCCTTGTAACATAGCGGGAGGCTGAGAGTTGCCGCTCCCCTCCCTTCCTCTCTCTCTCCCTCGCCATCTCTGGAGATATGATGCAGCACGCTAACGCAACCTGACAGGCGGGCCACAAAGACTACCCTGTTAGGAGCACTTGAGTGGGAGTTTGCTCTGGGGAGGGGAGGTGATTTGCATGTTTGTGTATGTGAGAGAGGGAGAGAGAGAGAGAGAGAAAGAGAGAGATTGATTTTGTTGACCCAGTGGGGTATCTACCCTTGGTTGCAGGAATCCTGCGGTAACAATTAGCCCCATCCATTGTCCGTACTGAAACCATCTGATCTTTCAGGGCAGTGTGTGAAAATGGATCCTGGGTGGCATTCCCATGCTTGATGACAGGCATGAAGGCATAGAACATGGGAACAGGCTTGACCCGGTATGGAGAGGGAATGGGATGTATGGTGTTTGTGTGTGTTTTGGGGTTTTTCATGTCTCATAGTTTCTGGGAACATGGACCACAGGCTTGTGGCTTTCCAGTTTGCAATGCGTAGTCGGATCCAGCTTTTGTTTCCTTGACCTAAATTCCTCACATTCATTGTGCCAGTAAAAAGTCTATAGAGTTACATAATGGAGAGCCATGCTTCTCTTGGCCCCGGCCCGCACTTGTAGCTTTGGCTTGCTGAAGTTACTGGACTGTTTCAAGTTAAGTAAAGCAGCAGGCACACTTGAAAGCATCAAAGTCCAAAATCACTTGAATTATTAGCTTGTGTGTGTGTGTGTGTGTGTGTGTGTGTGTGTGCCTGCAGAAACTGAAACCGCTTTTAATAAAAAATATTTTCAACACCACTCTTTGGCAGATGACCCCGCAACCACGCAATATAATGCTGCTGATCTGCAGTCCCAGCGCTGCACGTTTTATCCCCTCGGGGAGATGAATAAGAGGACTTAATTTAGTTTACAACAGTTTTGAATTTGATAGGTGGTGGCTTTTTTATTTCCCAGCAGCCGAGTCTGTCCTTTAATACTTCCTGCTGAAAATGGGTATCATAAAAAAGATACTGTCCAACTTTCAGAGTAGAACTCCTGTAGAGTGTGGGATGCGTAGGATGCTCCTCACTTTAAATTTTTCATTCCTTTTACTGTGAGAATATTTTTCTTTGTTACTACGCAATATGATTATTTTTTATTCAGTTTCTTTCTGCCAATTTCTACTAGTTTGAACTCTGCCACTCATGAAAGAGGGAATCTTTTGTGTGGTGTGTGAGTGTGTGTGTGTGTGTATAAATATATATATTGTGAATAGATTCGAACAGGGGTGTAAAATGTTTCACACTGAAATCAAAGTGAGTCTGCAGCTACTTTTGAGTGTGCAATTGATCAGCGAAGTAGTGAAAATAAGACGTGTCTGGCGCTTGGCGATAAAATATTCATCAGAATATTAGCCAGCAGCAGAATTAATCTCACAATGGGGAGAATCCTGTATTTACAATCTCTCTAGGTGTCTTGCTGGGAGAGGTGTTTTATCTCACTGACTGATGTTCCTCAAAGTAGCTGAATGCAAATCTCATTTGGAGTCTGGATGACATTACTCACAGCCTGCCTGATTTTGATTTGTCAACATTTCCTGATCTGGAGAAGATCTACGGGATCATAGCACTTACGTCAGAGAATCTGGCAGACGTTGTCGTGCAAACATTACCACATTCTGGCCTTGTAGAGCCGAGTTTGAGACCACACAAAGGAGGAAGCAGATGTAGAACATGAAACTAGATTTTGACAGGTTATTGTTGCAGCTGTGGTAACTGTCAGAACAACTGCAACATGATGTTTTGATGTAGATAGTGGACCCTGGTGCTCAGGTTTAACTCATACCCCCCCTGCTAGGCAGCTTTGAGGAGGGCTGGTTACTGATACTCACAGTGTAACTGAAGCCATATTCAAAGCACATCCTGCACGTCCCATCCCGAGGAAGGACAGCTGGAGTCCACACAGGAGGAAGAGTGCCACTACAGCAAACATGAGAGTTCTCGCTCTGTCTCTCTTCATCTCTCGGTTTCCTCTCTCTGACATCCTGTCGCTCAGAGGAGAATGCTACGTCTTCCTCCTGTTGAAGGTGACGGTGCAGCTCCTACACTTCCTCAGACTTGGCTCATGTGCTGTCGATCCCGGGAAGCAGGGAACAGTTCTAACGCTGTGTAACTGCTCTTTGTAATGCATGCATGTGGATTTTAATGAACAAGCTCTATTAACGTTTCATCACATGTGACAGACTTTGGAACTTAGCCTTCTCAGGTGGAGGTAATTGCTATCTGGATAAGGACCCTTTTGATTCGGCTCTTGTAGCGTGCGTTGGAGCAGTGTAGCGCAGCTTTTTTATGGATTTAAATTTCAGAATGTCTTTTTAATCGTCTTGAAATCAAATCATCAGCGTGAGCGTTTTCTAAACGAGCGCTATGTAGATGGCCTCCTACGTGATTTAATTGTCGGACTGACCCACATTTCTTTTTTTCCTTTTTCCTCTAGGTAAGGTGTTGAATACTGATTTGCGTCACTACCTCAGCCTGCAGTTTCAGAAGGGCTCCCTGGACCATAAGCTGCAGCAGGTGATCAGGGACAACCTGTACCTGCGCACCATTCCCTGTGAGTAGCTTCCACAGCCTTGGGCACCTCACTCTCGCCTCCACCTCTCTCTCTCGCTGTCTGGGCTCTGCTTGTTGCCCTCTGACCCTTCCAGATGGAGCCTGGTCTGTTCTCATCTGTTGCACTACCTGCACCATCCTGCTTATTTTCTTGCCTGCATCTCTTATGTGTTTTTTTAAAAGCACCCAGTTTTAGGTTTAATATAACTCTGGTGTCCTGGGAAAACCTGATTTTTATATGAAAGGCTGACATTACCGACTATGAGTGTAATACGCGTCAAATCTTCTGGGCTTCAGGGCAACACGCCGTATTGGAATTGAGGGGAATGACCCAGTTTCTCAATTTTTATGTTTAATTTAACAAAAATTAGTTTTGAGGCAGAATACATGAAGTATTGAATTAAAAGAGACATTTATTTTCAATTCTGGATTCTAGTCAGACCTTGGTTATTTTATAATTAAAGGTGTGAAAGAGAAGTTTTATTTTTTACTTCATACTTTCTTTATCTTTTATATAAGTTGTTTTTTTTTCACTTTGAGTTCACTCTACTGCTTCTTTTTTTAAAGTAGGAGAATAAGTAACCACGACAGAACGTTTTGTTTTTCATACCCGAGTGATTTTAAAAGGAACAACAAGGCCAACAGGCGTAAATGAAAGAGCAGCTGCAATTCTCTGGGCTGCGCAGCTGAGTTAAAAAGACATTTTTTTTGTTACTTATCACTGATAAATACCACTGTCTCAGTTAGCATTTGGAAAGCTCTCGTGTCTGACATTTTGCATAAAGGGAAAGTCGCTTTAAAGGCATATTTTGAAGCTCCAATTTAATTGGAGCAAACATTTCTAGTTGCTTATCTTGCAGAACGAAGCTGCTCGCAAATTTGCAGTAGAAATGTATAAAGCAGCTTACAGTATGAAGCACTAAACAAGGCCACAGTGCTCCTTAGCTGTTTAGTTGCTGTATATAGAGGCAGTAACATCTCTCTCATCATCTCTTACATCTGAGTTGTTGTGCTCAGTTTCCTCCCATCATCCTGAAGATCATTACAGCAGTTTAAGCACTGACAATACACTTTATATTTTAGTCACCATCGTGCATGTATGTCCCATATGAGACGTTGCAGTCTGGCTTCACTAGCTCAGGATGTGTCTCTTGTCCACTCCGCTCATGCCAGCCTGTGTCAGTGTCTTATCACAGCGCACTGACCACGCGAAGAGCCTAAATAGCAACTACAGCATGATGCCTGTGCTCATTACAGCAGTCCCGAATGGCATCTCAGAGTGGGAAAAAGCATGACTTCCCTCTGCCACTACACCCACTAACACACACACACACAGAGCGAGGCTTCATTAAGTGTCACACAAGATGACGAGCTGGAGACAGTGCCAAGGGTCCAGGGCACCACAAAATCCTTAAAGCTCAACTAAATCCCGACCCCCCCACTCCACCGCCTACTACCCTTCTTTTTTTTTTCTTATCAGTCTCTGGGCATTAATATCGGGCACCGCACAGCAATCAGCTCCACGAGTCTCATTGCCAGATTGAAAAAAAAAAAACAACAAGAAAGGATAGTGGAAATGTAAAAAAGAAGAAGAAGAAGAAGAAGTACCTCAGGTTTTCAATCCATGCATTTTTTTTCTTAAGAAGATTGAAGAGGACTCCTTTTAAGTTTTTAAGCCACTGAGACAAAAGATAAAGTACAGCTTTGCATTGATGTAGCTCATCATGGATTTTTTTTCTTTTCTTACTACAGAGAAAAAAAAGTTCAAAGCCAATCATAAAAATTGCCTGCGATATCTAAAAAACTTTGTCTCCTGAATTTGATAGAAACGAGGGCAATAAACTTCAAAAGACAAATAAAAACACAGGAGGCGCTCACCACTTGAGTCTGTTTCCTTTTTCATTTAATCACACAACCTTTATCATTTTATAGTAGTGCATCACACCACACATAACACTGACACGCACCATGATAAAATCCATCCACGGTGCAGGTAAAACAATATTTTTTTGGACTCGTTATTAATTTTTTGGACACTTTGTATGAATACATGAATAAGTTCATGTCATAATGAAGGGTAGCAGTGATTCAAATCCCTCATCATAACTTCCTGTCCACACCAGAAGTGGGAGAGTGTGTGGGACTGCTTTTTGTGATTTTAAAATATGGCAGAGATTTTCTTTCCAGCGCTGTGTTTTAGTTGCTGTTAATGTAGCGGTGCTAGCTGAACCAGCTATGCCAAACAGCTCCAGGATCAACTGGTCATAACTTTAATGATGATGTCCATGTGTTGACTTTGCATGTCAATGTGTACGTACATGACTGTTGTATCATATCATATAACAGAACAGAGTGCGGCCATTCAAAACAAGCGCTGATACCCTGTCTGTGAGTGTACAGTAGAGATTCATTCGGTTTTACACTATGGGCTCATTAAGGAGACATATATTAAATAGCTGCATGAGAAATATATTAACTTAACTTCGGGCCATATGACCTCCTCAGAAATGTGTTCTGTGTGAATCAGGACTGAGACTTTTGACTTGTGTTTACCGTAACCGGCAATAGCGACCGGAAATAATATTGTTGCTTCCGTTAAAGCTGCGTGTTCAGACATTACAGCATCCGGCAGTACCTCTCTTGTTGGAGTCTAGTACAGTTTCTGGTATCAGAAAATTGCTTTCTCTTCTTTGTTTTTCGTATTTTATTGTTCAGCTACAATTAGCATCTGGGAGCCTTGTTGGGAAACACTTGTCACTTGGCTTCTGCTGCCCTACAGAGTGGGTGTTCAACCTGCTAGGCGGGAAACACACAAAGAAGAACTAGATTGTGTTGTTAAGCCACGCCACCCCCTGTAGGCCCGCTAACTATTCGTACTTTTCTGTTTTTCATTTTGCTTTAGTTTGACACTTTTGTCCTCTGTTCTTTTCATGTGCTTGTTTTTATCTTTTCAAAGAGGAGCTCGTGAGGAACCGAACACGAGATGGAAGCGAAAACAGCGCGCCACTCTTTCTAAGTCAGGCATGGCAGCAAATTTCCTCTTGTCTTTTCTTCAAAGCGACTTATCCCAGCACTCCTTCGCACATAACAGTTAGACGTCTGGTTCCTTAGCAGTCTCTCTTCACATGGCTGGGGTGTAATGATACATTCCTTCCCTCACAGCTGTCCAGGTGTGGAGACTGGGGAGAAGATGTGAACTCATCCATCCAGAACACATCAGTGCTGATAGCATCCATGGCTTCTTTTTATAGGCTGTATCACCTCTTGAGGTTTTATTACAGCAACACTTGACATCATATGTCTGTGATGGTGTTGTGAGAATTGTAACTGTAGAATAAAAGTAAATCTCTTCAGGTAAAGTAGCTGAATAAACAATAAAAGGCGAAATAACCACATTTCCCGTCCAAAAAACACGCTCATATTTCCTCCCCGTGTGCCTGCACTGGTCTCCTCTGATTGCTCTGTTTGACATCATAAAAGATTGTCTTTGCAACAGACTAAGCTGTTTCAGATGTGATGGCTCACACTGCAGGCAGGATGGATGTTGACACAGAAAGAAAATGAAGAATGGGGACAGGTTCCTATTAAAACTCTTGAGTTAGAATCCCTCGTGCCTGCAGCGGAGCCAGATAGCAGAGTAGTTCAGCCGAGGTACTGTGAAAGCCCTGATTGCATCTGAAATGACGGTAAGCAGAGTCGGCATGTTAGGGAGCGTGAAATCATTTTCATAACAATATGTTTTCAGTGTCTCACAGATGAGAGAATCAACAAGGCAAAACATGCCTATTTCTTAACCGGATGCAGCACTTATGGTAGATTATGATTTAATGAGTGGAACTTTGCAGGAGCTGGAGGACAGTGTGGCGATGTGCTTCATGTGAAAAACAGAATTTTAAACAAAAGTAAAAAAGATAAAAAAGGTTGAAAGTACTGCACTTCAGTCTACAAGATTATTTGAGACATAAAATAATGAATGGCCTTGACCGTCATAACTGGCATGGAGCAGACGGTACTCTGTGACTTTTACTCATGACCGTGGAGGAGCATGCCCTTGGTTCAGGAACCTGACAGACTCTGTTGTAAATTCCTATTTAAGTAAAGTCCAACTTTCAAGTTCTTTCTTTTCACGCTACTTTCTTCTTCTATTTTATTTTGCAGTTCACTGGGAAGTACTGTCCTCTTTCCTCCACAATTTTAAAAAAACAAAACATACAGCGATTGTAAAACGTATAGAATATTCTGTTTTTATAAATCAAGCAACCCAACTTATTATGCAATTGCAGCCTCTCCAGCTGAATAATTACAATATACATTATTAGATAAATGAGCCTACTTTTTTATGTTAATGTTGATAGACTACCCACGGTTCCTCTGTTCAATCTGTGAGCAGTATAGGCCATTATTGTAGGCCCAGTTTAATATACAAACTGTATGTAGCACGGGGCCTCTGCTCCGTCTCTCTATCAGCTACGAGGTCCTTGACTTGAAAAACTTTGAAGTCAGTCGGACAAAGCAGTCATTGTCGAGGTTTGAGCTCTGGGTAATTGTAACAATATTTCTCATTCCATTCACGATAATTGGTTTATTATTTGTAAAAAAAAAAAAAAAAAAAAAATCAGCAGATGAATCCAAAAAGAAAATAATCATCATTAGCTGCGGTCCTATACAAAAAAATCGCTCCACCTCAACCAAATCCAGCAGTACAAGCCCGGAATTATATTCTTGTATGAGTAAAATTAATCAACTGATATGATCAGTCACAGGTCATTTTCTGCAATGAGTACTTTCTATATTTTTAAGTACATTTTCTTGATTATACTGACATACTTAATGAAGGATTTTTTTACAGTATGGTGTGAGTACTTCTGAATACTTGGGTTACGTTACGTGGCCGCAACCTTTAATCTTATCGGAAAGGTCTTGAATAAATGTATGAGTAAGCTGCATGAGAAATTCATCCTCTTGTTTACCGCACACAGGATTGTCTTAGAAACGTTCTGCATAAGCGAGACTTTTAACTTAAGTAGCATGATGCTGACACCACTATACCTTTATGTTTAGTCATTATATTCCATTATATCGCCATGGAAACCAAGGCAGTGCGTGGGATCCTAAGGAGAAGTTGCCTTGCGAGTGTACGGCAGATGGAAAAGAAGTCTAATTATTAAACAAAAAAAGTGTATAGTGAAGTCAAATTAGATTTCATCCATTTATGTACCGTCTCCTCTAATTCTCCTTGCGTACTTATTGCATTCATATAGTATTTAATTGCATCCTGCAGGAAAAAGGTGCCGGTGAACACAGAAGTCAAAGTAAAAGTGTGCAATTAAAATCCTGTTCATTATCATTATCTTCAGTTACACTTGCTCTGTATTCTGACAGCTGTGCTGCCTCTCTGTTTCATACTTTAATAATTCATTCATAGCTTTGTGGTCCCTGCTCTGTTGACTATTCATGATATAGACACAGATGCACCCTGAGCGCTGCGTTTAACTTAAATCACATCCCCCCCGAGCATGTCAGATACAGTGTCACGTCCATCCCTTATCCACACCCACGTTTGTGAATGGCACATTCAGCTTATGTGGATGTTCCCCCTGTCTTAAACTGTGTTGTTGTTGGCAGGTACCACTCGGCAGCCCCGGGAGGGGGAGGTTCCTGGAGTGGACTACAATTTCATCAGTGTGGGAGAGTTCCGTGACCTGGAGGAAAGTGGACTGTTGCTGGAGAGCGGCACCTACGATGGTATGTCTCCAACAACACATAACACAAAAGTCCACAGCACTATAGAGGGTGGTCAGACAGTGTAGACAGTTTATTTTGAAGGAGGAGAAAGAATGATTTAAAAAAAAAACAAGTTTCTGGAAAACTGTCACTTTTTCATATTTTCACCGCTCTGTCTTGCAGACAGTTTCTGACAGGAAATTGAAGCGATTATATCGACCTGCCTTCAAAGCTATCAGACTCCTTTGACAAAAACAGTAATTTTTCCAGAAAGAACACCAGAGCTCCCGATCTGTCACTACGTCGCTTCTCGAGCACCATCAGAATCTTGTCAAGCATTGTGTATCGAAAGCTGTGATTAATGAAAGTTGTCATCAAATGTTTTGCTAGATCCTTTCTTACTCATCATTATATATATTTTCAGACTGAAATGGGCAGTTACGATTGTGTTAAGACATCAACGTCCACTGATTTACATTGACGAACAAACCAAAAGAAGTAAACAAGAAGTCATATGGACTCACGCAGAGACAGCGATCCTGCATCGTCACCTCTACATGGACCCATACGGGGAAATTCAATTCCTGCAGGCACTTTATTGCCTATAATGTGTATTTATGTTCTCTCTAAGACCCCGCCAAGAAATAACACTATCAGTTGAGACTGCAGCTTGACCTCATGTTAATGAATAATGAGGAACAAAGAAACCTCTCTTTTGGAAAACCCCCTAATGTCTATTAATTGGCTTTACATGCTTCTTATACAGATCACTGATGGATTAAACAGGAGTTTAGCCTTTGAACTGATGCTAAAATCAGATGTTTACCATCATAAAATTCTGTGTTTACACGTAGCTTTTCAGGCGGTCTCGGCCCACTTGTTTGGACCGCATCAGAATACAGGTGACAGCTTTCACAGCTGCGACAAACACCCCAAACAGGTTAGGCGTGAAAATTGAATAGAGTAAAGTTAAGTTGGGAAGACCATGGAGGAAAAACTCAAAGAATGAAGACCGTAGAAGCACAGTACTGTACCGTACAGGACATTGTCCCTGTAGGCCCGTAGCTGAGGATGAATCCTCACATGAAACCCGGGTTATTAGTATTCTTGTGAATTTGCTGAGCTGTGCGCTGTTAGGTCATCAGGTGAAGTCAACACATTGCCTATGTCATCAACCTGTCGCCATATATGTGAAACACCACAGATAATATATCCCCGAGTGATTTTGTTGCCAAAAACAACTTCATCCCGATCCTCTATACTCCGTGTCAGAAATGTGTTGCTCTCCCGTTCGCCCTTTGTCCCATATGAGCCCCTGGGAGACTGGCCCTTCATCCCTGAACCTATGAACCAGTCAGCAGGATGAATAATGGATCTGCTGCTCTGCCCTTCCCTGCCTAATGTAACACAACGGCATGTGTACGGAAGGCACAGATTCAGAAGCCCTCCGAAAGTGAATCATTAATGCTCAGACTTTTGACCTCAGCGCAAATAAACTTGTAGATAAACTTTACACATACACAAATACTGATCTGTAGGCAGGTAGACGCACTTGAATACGGGGAACGAGGAAGAGATATTTACCATGTAATGAATAATTTCTCCGGGATCGATCAGTTAGTCATTGACTACAGATCTGTTACTAGTTGCTACAGCTCGTTCACCGTAGGAATGTGAAATTAGACCCATCCACACGGAAATGCATCGCTGTGGAGAAACATTACAAAACTTGTATTCATGTATATTTTAAAGGGAGGATGCAAGTCGTGGCATCCGGGATAAAAATGGAATTGGTGCCTGAATTTTACATCATCCCTTGTTCTTCTTTTGTGTTTTATTGTTTTCATGCTGCCTTTGCTACAAAATGAATGTCCCTCTTGTGGGACAAAATCAGAACTCTGAGCATCTAGGGCTCGGGGAAAACCACGCTCCATTCCAACCTACTTTTTCTTTGCAGTCAGCCATTCTTCTTCTCGCTCTTCCTTACATGCCTGGCTTCTCTGTGGCCTTACTGTAAACTGCGGCTGATTGAACGGAAGCATCGACCTGGGCGGCCATGTTCACAGCTGTGACTAATCCTCCAGACCCGTGAACAACAGGGGCTTGATGTATCCGTGGTTAATCTGTAACCAAGAGTGACACTCACTCCCACTGCTCTGCTGGAGCCAATATCTGAGACAATGAGCGTTTCACAGATTGGTTGTCATATCGCTCGCCAATAATAGAAAGTTATTACAGAAGGCCAATATTAGAAAATATACTTAACCAAGCATAAAAGAGCAAAATTGTGTGTGTGTGTGTGTGTGTGTGTGTTTATGAATACTCCTTAATATATTTTCAGCTCCCAACAATCTCACTCTCTGCATTCCAAGCAGGTCTTAGCAGCAAAGTTGACTCAGCCGTCGGTGAGGTGGATGGGTTTAGAGATTAGTTTGCCGGTTTTTGTTTTACAGAAAGATGGAAGTGTCAGGGGAGTGAGTAATACCTGTTACCTCGGCTGTGCCGAAACTCTCAGGAATTAGTTTTGCGTGTTTGTACCGAGAGTGTGTGTGTGTGTGTGTGTGCATGTATGTGAATTAGGGCATATCCAATTTTCTACCCCTTGCTGTGGCCGGTGCAGAAAAACTAGTCGTATGAATCATTCATGGCAGAGACAGGGAGCTGAAATGGACAAATAAAATTCAGGGAAAAGCAGGTGTCTCTCTCTGTTGAAGCCCAGGGCTAGCAACAGTATAGAGTTGAGATGAAGACATCAGCTGGAAACACAGCATTGTGTGTTGTTATTACCTGAGTTATGCTAACTATTAGTGGACTTATTAGTGGTTACACATCAGCATGTGCTTATAGTAACAGAAGGCTGCACAGCCTATGTTTGCATAGATGTGCGTAGTATCATGGGTCAGTGCAAAAGTGGCCTTCTTCAAGGATGCAGTGAAAGTATAAAACAAGAAAGGAGCATAAAAGGCTGAGACTGAGAAAAAAGGGACATGAGTTATAGACGAGACAGTGATGTGGTATTTTCATTATAGTAGACAGTTATAGTCTGCAGTCAGGGGTCTGCTAGGCGCCAATTTGACAGGGGAAGAAGATTATGAAATCCCCTTTGTGAAAAACAAAATGCATTCCCTTTGACAATCATGGACTTTACTGGAAAAGAAATGACCATTTACCGACCTCTTGTTTTGCAGGACCACATTGCCTAGAACCATTTTATAATGGGGTCTTTTTTTTTTTTTTTTGGTATTACAGGCTTTGTGAAGTTTCTGACTCAAAGCCGCATAGCCGTGGATTAGATAGAAACAGGGCAACAGGCCAGAAGTCGCCGAGGAGGGAGGGTGCAAAGGTGCTGAGCTAGCAACAGCTGCCCACTCCTAGGAACTGCCAAAACAGAGGCTTGAAAGATTAAGAAGCACCTGAGCTTTTAGGACTGCACTCTTGATAACAGGAGTTGGATTAGTGTTGTTATTGTGCACCTCCAAAAAGCATACAAGAACAACAACAACAGCAAAAAAAGGCTCAGATAGAAAGTGGAAGAACAAAAGATAGAGGGATAAACTGAGATGGATTAGGATGGATGAGAGCAGCTTAATAAGAAAAATAAGGATAGATAGGAAGGGGGTGTAATTTATAGTAGGTGTCAGTACACAGACTGAGGAGATGAACATAAACTAGACGAAGGAAGCTTTATTTATGAGAGGCGGGTCATCTAACAGTGAATTGTGAAGCTGCGCACCACACACGCACACACACACACACACACACACAAACACAGAGAGCAGAGGAATGCAGGGTTGACAAGGTTGGCTTGTAAAGTGTGGGCATCCATGCCAAACAGGGCCTATAAGCCCTGTGCCAAGGCTGGAGCACAAGATGGGCTTCACCCGCCTGGGGCACTGGCAGTCAGTGATGAGGCCTGGGCATACTGGGCACTGCCCAAGAGAGTGGAAGCCCGTCGTCAATGATTAATGAGGGTCTGCGACTGCGGCTGGCAGGTTCAAAGAAGCAGGGGGATAAACGCGGGGAGAGGTTGGGAGGGGAGCTGATGAAGGCCGAGCCAGACTATAAAGCCTCAAGAGGTTTTCCCGAACTTCCGCGAGCTGAAGGGGAGTCTCCAGTTTCCATTTGTGTTTGAAAACATTGTCACAAATCCATTTGGTAGCATTTCACGTCGCTAAATGGCCGCGACCGCACAAACCTCAGCTCTCTGGCGCGTCGGTCACAGCTCGTGATGAAAGGTTTTCTGAAGGATATATTGAGATTTAGAGAGGTTGTGTCTCACTGCAGATATCATTCTGGTCACAGTTCAGCTTACATTTTATTCAGATTCTCACGAGTTGGAGATGAGATACGCCGGCAGCTGCTGACTAATGACGTGACGTCTACACACACACATACAGTATATACACCCCAGCCTGGTTTTAATAGTCCATATTTCAGCTCGGGGTCTCACCAGGCGCAGCAGCAAGTTTAAAAAAAAAAAAAAAACTACATTTGTTGCCAGCAAACACAGTCCTGCATGTGTAACATGAGTGAACGACTGTGTAATTCATAGACAGTGCCAAAGCGAGTGCTGGCCCAGACTGTTAAAATGACTTTGCTTTACACTGTCCACCCACCACTCGTACAAAGCTACAAAAAACTCCTTTAATGCTCTAACACTATGTCGGAGTGATCAGCCCGCCCTGCTGCTGCATTTAACACCAGCTCTTGTCACTTTGCCACGGCGTGACAAAAGGGAAGCAAGATTGAAATTACATAAGCTGTTGATGACCAGTAATGTTGGATTTTGCAGCGTGATGAGCTGTAATATTTCTGTCTCCTGCAATGTAGCCTCTCATAGAAGTTAAACAGCAGCAGAATTTGGATGCTTATGAACCATGCCAACAGTTTTCAGTCTTCTAGTCTAACTAAACAGTAGTGTATATATTAGTATGCCTGTGTGTGCTGTAAACATGTTTAACAATGCAGCATATTGTAGAATCCCAAGGTCAGAAACTTGATCCGGCAGCTTGCTGCTAAGACTGATTCCTTCCAGGATTTTACAGTAATTCTTACTGTTTTCTTCGAGCGTATTGGTACATATTTATAATAGAGAACAGCATGTTGACGCGTTGACTCAGTGCCCATATCAACAGGTGTCTATTTTTGCCACGCACACACGGTCATGGGGAGCTGTTATCATGGTGGCTCCCAGGCTCGTTCTGAGAACGAACAGCTCGTTAATCTAAGGGAAGTAATTACGGTGGAGGATTCGAGGTGGCCACTCTTACATCACCGGGGGTTGCCAAAGGGTGACCAGACACCCTATTCAAATCAGCACTGATTTTAGAATTTGCCCCGGCGTCCCACCAGAGACGGTCTTTGTCCTCGTAATGAGACGTTGAACATCTTTTAATGAGGCAGAATTATATATCAGGATCACGGCCAGGTTAGATCAGTGTTTTTTCTTTCTCATGAAGAGAAGGTAGCACCAGTTGTGACTGTTAAGAAGCTTAATGGGATCAACTGGGCAAACTGGTTACTCTCTTGTGCTGGTCATTGACAAGCAAATGGCTCATCCAGAACTCATTCATATTCACCAAATGATCTGCTAAGATTGGCCCTTTCTTCCCCTCTTGCTGTCATGCATAGCTGGTGCATCAACCTTATTCAGTCTCGAAGGCTTATTCATAACCACTTTGTATGCTTGAATATACTAAAATAAGTCCAGTGTCTATATAGTCTGGTTTTATTTTTCCACCATTTTAATTTTATTGTTGTCCCTGCCGCGTATTCTGCATTAGTTATTCTTATATTCTTTAGTTGTTCATCCATTTATTTATTATTTATCTATTAGAATCACAAATGTCCATCTGTTTTATGTCGCAGTCTTTTGTTGCCCACGTTGCGGCTGTTTTTTTAATAATTAAACTTAATTGTTATTGTCGAGCTTGTTGAAATCTTTGATATGATAAAACACAACATGCAGCAATCACATCAAAAGAAATCTTTTTTGTCGCGTTAGAATATTAATAAGATCGAGGAATTCTCTATTCAAAGGGTGAATAATTAGCAACAATTGCATGTAACGATAACTAAATAAAATAGACTAATGGAAGCGGATGTAGATGCCTGTGGTAGTCACGGGATGTCAGTGCAACGTTAAACTGAATTTTTGTTGAAATAACTTGAAGTGGCCACATGACCTCCAGCGTGTAGGAGCCTTTTTTTCCAGGTTGCATAGTTTTTTACATCCACGCTGGATAAAGTTATAAATTCTCATCAATGACTGCTTTCTGTGCTCATTAGTACAGTATAATTACAACACGATCCATCCCAGCGCGCTTCCTTATTGTGGCCACTGTCGCCCAGATCCTTGCTAATAGGTACTCACAGAGGCTGCGTGTACCTTTTCTGTGTGAGCTTTAGAAGCCGAGTCGTGCTCAGAGCAAATTACTGCTTCTAATTTAACTCCCTCGATTTGCATTCCGTTAGTAAGCACCATATTAATTACAACCCTAGTAAAGGATTTAATGGTTTCCAATAAGGTACTGATATTAATACTTCATAAATTAAAACACGGATTAATATAATTACCACAATCAATTATGATGTATGACTTTGTATTTGCATGCAAATGAATCTTGTTTGTTTCCCTTTCAACATGGCAAGCAGTTGTTTTAGCTTTTAAAAATATATATTCAAATGGGAGAAATGAGTCTTTCTTTCTTTCTTTCTTTCTTTCTTTTTCTTTCTTTCTTTCTTTCTTTCTCGTTCCCTCTCTGCTGCCTCCCGTCCTTTGTTCCCGTTCTCGTTTCACTCTCTTCCTCCCAGTAGACTCCTTCGTCACAGTATCTGTCCGGTCCCCGATGCGCCGTTTAACTGTTACAATACAATGTTCAGCCACTCAGACACAGCTCAGCCTTAACCACACTGCAGCCCCACGCTAACGCTGGAGGTCTGCAGTCTCCCAGAGAGGGAGAGCAACCATCGTTCCCCAACTGTTTTCTCACCTCTTGTGCTTTTAAGTTTCCATCCCTCTCTGTTATTCCTTATTCTCTTGCACACACAGAGAGGAAAGTAGTGAGTGGTAAAGTGGGTCACCTCTCTCTCTGTATAGTCGAGGAAAGGCGAAGGCTAGCTCTGTGGAGCAAGGCTGTTTGCTGCCTTAGGCGCCAACATGACAGCAAAGGCGAGCTGATCGACTCGATGGCTATCGAGTGGCTGCGGTCCTACCTTGGCATAAATGCTCTAGTCACAGTTCCCCAAGGAATGAAGCAGTAAATATGACAATACAACAGTCCAGGCTTTTCAGCTTAGTCTGAAGACTGAGACATCTACAGGAATGAATTATAATACTAATAAAAATAGTAATAATAACATACATAAAAGCACCAAATCATAACAGAGCCAGACTCTACTCTTATTATTCACAGCGCCAACATTTCCCACCATGAGCAGTTCAGTTCTTCTGTAGTAAACAGGTGTTGGGACGGGCATCAAGAACCAGTATTAAACCAGTTCTGGTTCCTGACTGCTTAGTACCAAAATATTAGAAAGCTCCTGGACAAATGATACAGCTGACAGGGCTAATGTAGTACAAGCTCACTTTACTAAATTTAGTGAAATTGAAACTCAGGAAACTATTTAATTTATTATCTTTTCATGTCGTAACTTATGGCGAGGAGGATCAACGGTATCGATGCGTAGCGGTATCAATAAACGATACCAATACTTAGAGATAAAGAGACCAACAGAGAGCATTGCATTAAGTGAGCACTGTGAGAAAATCTTCTCCTAACCAACAGTGTGGGTCTTCAATGGCAGCGATGGTGGTCTCCAAAAGGAAAAAATAGCAGTAGTAGGAAAAATACTTTCTCTCATGTAGGTAACTGTTCCAGAGAACTGAGTTACGACAGCGAAAGCTTGGCCTCATTTTGTTCCAACCAGTACAACTCAGCCAGACACGATTTGTAGCCAACGATCAGACACCCCTCTGCCTTTTTTAAAGAGATTTAAGGTGAGATGGTCTTCAATTGATCTGGTATCAACAAAGTCGTTTTAGTTGTCTCTTGCCGTTCTGCAGTGTAGCGTAAAGCCAAGAAAAGTCCTGTAGTTCTTTCCGACACACGTGTG
The DNA here is from genome assembly GCA_023373845.1 of Nibea coibor. Classification (NCBI taxonomy): domain Eukaryota; kingdom Metazoa; phylum Chordata; class Actinopteri; family Sciaenidae; genus Nibea; species Nibea coibor. The sequence continues at coordinate 22,812,250 of CM041717.1, read as the reverse complement.
CATTCTGGTATTGTTGTACTCGTGGATCAAATGTGCTTACAAAGGTAGAAAAATCTTCCAAGCGGTATTATTCACCATTTTCCTAATCCTGGCTTCCCTGAGGAGCTGCTGTGGGGTTAGAACATCGGTTTAGCATTGAGATAAGTAGATTTCGGGGTAGTTGAGAGTAAGGGTTAACGTTTGTGGTAAGTAGTTATTCACAAGTGTATTTTATTACCTCTGTCTCCCTCTCTTCATTCCAGGAAACTACTATGGGACCCCTAAACCTCCCGCAGAGCCCAGCCCCGTGCAGCCAGACTTGGTGGACCAGGTTCTGTTCGATGAGGAATTCGACACGGAGGTCCAGCGAAAACGCACAACTTCTGTCAGCAAGATGGACCGAAAGGACAGCGCCGCACCCGAGGAGGAAGAAGAAGAAGAGAGGCCTCCTATGGTTAACGGCCTCGCTGGTGAGAAAGACGTTTTTTCTTTTTACTGCTTCGTTTTTTTCCCAGCTTGTTATAATGCAGCTGTGCATACCGCTTTTCTCCAAATTTAAACCCCAGCAGTTTGTTTGTTTTTTTTTTGCTCATTTTTTCTTGTCCACTGGTTCATTATATTACTCTCAGGATGCAAAGCAGCGGGGCCTTCTTATTTATTCCCTCCTTATCATTCTCTTCTAACAAACAAACAAGTCTCTGGATTAGTTATTCTGCATGCAAGGTCAGCACTGAATCACAAGATGTAGCCAAATCGAGATCAATAGAAGCAATCCGTTCGGTCAGAGAGCGGGAGACTTTGTCCTTGTTTGATTCCTCTCCAAAGGATGTCCTGACATGGCTCACGGCGCACAAAAAAATCTGTCCCCAGCTAATAGTCCTCTAACTGTTGTGTTATTATAAAGCACTACAGAATAAAACGGTAATGGTCAGAATTATGTGCCAGCATGTTACATAATAACCAGCCATATGAAATAGTTTTTACTCATAATACCAGCACCCCGCTTTGAAACCAGCCAACTGAACAAAGCAGCAGCTTCTGGCTCTTTGCTAGAGCAGGCTTCCTCAGCTGTTCTCTCCTCTGTTATGGCTGGCCCGGTGCAGTATGGCACTCCACAGACTGTTAGCCAACTTTCTTCGTTTTTTGACCTTACAGTTTTAACTTTTATGAACCACGTTCAGCATTCACAGGAGGGAGGAGCGCAGGATGGCTTGGTTCTTATTGAGAGTGTCACATGTCGAAGCACAGAGAAATGAGTGAAAGAAAAAAAAAGGTCACCGAGTGTGTAACTGCTCATCTGACATCCAAGAGTGAAAGGGAGAAACATTGTCAGAGACACATGATTTCTGTGGCCTTGGGCAGTAATGATGGCAGTTTGGAGCGCTGCCAAGGAAAACCACTCATCGTGGAAGGATGTCACTCCTAATTCTGCACTTCATGCGTCGTCTAATTTCAAATGCAGTTCATTACCCCTTAGTGTGCATCATGTGGATGGATTGGTTGGTTACATCGGTGAGGATGTGCAACAAAAGCAGAAGACATATCGGCATGCCTTGAAGGTGGTTTAGTAATAGCCATGCATTAGTGTTGACAGCCATTTTTTCTTTTGTGTCCTTTTAGCGTCCTCATCAGTTTATGAAGCCGACATGGCCACATCTGCAACAGCTCACTTGATATTTCTCCGCGAGGGCTGAAAGCTGTTATAGCCTAGAGCAAGTGTCTGTGTGCAGTCATTTATTCTGACTTTTATAAGCGCAGAAACACCCTCCTTGGTTCCATCATGAAAAAGTGGCCCCAATCACAGCACAAAAAAGCTGCTGGCTTCTCCCAGTCAACAGCTGTCACTTTCCCATCCCTGCCATTCAATTACCCCAGCCAAACAGACTGAGCATTCAATGCCATGATGAAGCTAGGTCACACACACACGCACACCGCCAGATGAAAACCTGCAGATAAAAGCCTCACACATACAGGCACACACACACACACACACCAACCTGTGTGATACTAATAGAGTTGTGATGTGGCGCTCGCAGCTGGGCTGAAGCGTTGGTCAGCTCTGCCCTTGCCTGGGAGGCAGTTCCCAGTACATCGTTCCTGACATGCAAATCCTATGGCAATTGCTGCGCTTCCATCCTCTCGCTGTGTACTCTCCCCGTCGGCTCCCTCTCTCTCTCCCTACCCCTTCCTCTCTTGTGGATGTAACCGTCCAGCCAGTGTACAGAGGAAGATCAGCTCGAGCAACAACAGCAGCAGCGGCAGCAGCAGCAGCAGTAGGGAGAGATGCAAGGAGCCCAGAGGAGCTCCAATGGTGCCACAATCTCACCTCCTGTCTCCTTCTCCTTCTATCATCTCCCATACCCCTACTCCCAACCTATTCCTCTTTCTGTATCCATGCCCGTGTCCCTCTCCCCATGCCGGGTCACAGAGCACAAGGCGGACAAGGCGGAGTGGAGGAAGACGGTGCCCAGCTACAACCAGTCAGCCGGGGCGATGGACCTGCGTGCATGGAACCCACCGGATGAAAGCCAGGAGTCCTTGCCTAAAAACTGGGAGATGGCGTACACAGAGACTGGCATGGTCTATTTCATAGAGTAAGTAGCCTCGCCACTACTACTTTCTTGCATTGTTTTGGTCCTATTACTCTTCCACTACATCTGCATTATGCAAATCCAACTCCCAGCACTCTCCCAATTCATCTTTTTTACCGCCGTGGTAAGGAAAATGCATTGAGAGATCTGGCAGCGCGTCCTCTTTACTCCCCATCCAGCTTTTTCCCCTGTACTTTATCAAGCCAGGTGTTGGACATGGTAATAATGTGTAGGCTCAGCAATGGCAGTCGCATTCTTCTCGATTTAAGTTTTCCTTTTATTTCCTCCCCAGTGTTTGATGTTGTGTTTGTTGGCTAGCTCTAAAAAGCATGCAGGCCTGCAGTGTTTACCTGGCCCGTTAGTGTGGCAAGCAGTCAATGCTGAGCCGTTGACAGAGCCAGGTGCTGCTGCTACGCGCTTGCTAAATCAATAGCTCATTCTGCCAGCCAGAGAAACAACAGGCTAAATGGAGCCCGCCACCCCTGACCTGCTCTCTCAGTCCTGCTCTTTATGATCTCTGCAGCTGCTCACTCCTCTTTCTGTCGTCTACGTAGTCCTCTTTCCCCTGCCTGTTTACTTTGTCCCATCTCGCTTCCATTTACCTCAAAGGGTCCTCTGAGCTTTGTTATTTTACTGATTTTTTTTTTTGAAAAGTTTCTTTAATAAACCATTTGATCCCTACAGACTAGAAGTTTGGGGAGCTTGTAGCTCCGTTTGTTTGTTTGAGCTGTTGGAACAGCTCCTGGGTGAAGTGGCTACCGAGAGCTGCCAGCACTAATTGCTGATTTGTCTCAGTATCATAAATGTTTTTCTTTTGTTACTGCACCTATAGACCTGTCCCCTCTTTGTACTTCAGTCACAACAGCAAGACCACTACCTGGCTGGACCCACGCCTTGCCAAGAAAGCCAAGCCTCCGGAGAAATGCGAGGAAGGAGGTGAGACAATAGCTGAGGATAGTTGTAGTTGTAGTAGTGGTGGTAGTAAATTTTACATCTGCACTTATACCCCTCACTCCCACGCATATACTGTCCTCCCTACCTACGCGCATTTACACTTCATCCCAACTCCCTGCTGCATAGAGCACCGTGTGTGCACGAGCCACACGCCTGCCTCTCTGAAGAGGGGCGCTGGCTAACAGACGGTGATTGAACAGCTGAGCGGGCCCGGTCACAGTTATGCCGGTGACACAGCACAAACCTCCGGTCTCCAGTCTGCCCCTCTCCTCCTAATGGCTTCTGGGACACATGCAGGGAGCTCATCAGTGCAGCATCTCTCAAAAGGCAATTTTCTATGGCCCCTCTTGCGTAAAGATCTCCTCTGAGCTGCATGTGTTTTCTTTTTTTTCCACACAGCAGCAGAAACTCAAGACGTTGCACACACACACACACACACACACACACACATCGCTGGAGAGAAGGGCTATTACTTTCCAGGGGGAGGATGTGTAACAACTCAGCATTTTCTTCCATCTCTCCCAGCCTCCTTTACAGTGTGTATTAAGCCCTAAACACACAACGACAAATAAAAGCAGCCCTTTTTGTTCTCTATGTGTAGGGTGAGCGTGCTGTGAAGCTGCCAGTCAAAACACCATGCCTCATTGCGTGTGTCCAATTGTCCATACAGTGCCTCAGCAGTACTTGCGATGATTTGCGTCTGCCTTTTTCCCTGTCTGTTCTCCCCCTAGAGCTGCCCTACGGCTGGGAGAAGATTGAGGATCCCCAGTTCGGCACCTACTATGTAGAGTGAGTAAACTTTTCCCTGTGCCTAAAGGAGCCCAGAGGGCTACAGCTGTGAATTCTGCTGCTGGGTATGGCTTACTGCATGCTTGTTTTCTGCCACTTTGCGTCTTTGCTGAAGTGACAGTCAGAAGGTTCGACCCAGGCCTTCAATCTGTACCTGTGTGGGTCCGTCTACATGCATCCACAAAGATGCCACTGAATTCTGGAGGTATAGAAGTATTAAATGTGGCATTGCTGAACCTAAAAGACTCTGTGGACTGCTGCGATAGTGGCATTATGCTATTGTCCATACAGTAGTTTCCCACAGTCCTCCAGAAAGCAATTATGTCAGTACTGATAACACGAGCGGGTTAGAGCTTTGTGTGTGTGTGTGTGTGTGTGTGAAACAGACAATGAACCTTTAGGGTCCCTGAGAGGGAAACAAGGTTGAGATTCCATCCTGATCAAGAGTGTAAACAAGAGCACAATGTTTCATTTTAGTCCCATTATTGCGGACAAAGAGGGAGAGACCTGCAGGCAAGGGATGGGGTGGCGGGTGGGGGTGGGTGGATGGAAACGTGCCTGTCTGTTTATGCAAGAGGGTCACTGAGAGGCTGCCTCTCCTCTGTCTGCGTGTCCTCCTCCCTACGAATGAACGAACCGCTGCACGACGACCTGACGCAGAGTTTTATTATTATTATATTTATTACTATTTCCCTCAAAACAAAACGCGAGGCGTGGCAATCAAGGAGAGAGACGGAGAGCAGGGGAGGAAATGTGTGTCTCTCCAGACTTAATGGGGAGGGTATCTCCGTGCGTGACGCAGACGCAGCGAGAGTGCAAAGTACTTTTCATCAAAGGCGCGCACACACACACACACACACTCACACATATATATACCATCAGTGTCCCAGCATGTGGCTGATTCACTGTGCAGCATCAGTGCATTTTGTCTTCCCAAGGTGCTGTCATGACCGGGATTTACAACTGTTAAAGCTCATTACGCAGATGAGCTACCTCTTTCCATTATCGTCTAACCATGAAGGGGCATTTCTCCGGGTAGCAGGAAATGTTTCAGCACACAGGTGCGACCTGTGAATCGGTAATTGTTTTTAGAGTGGAGGTTGGTGTAAATTCCACAAACTATAGCTGTGAGGCTGTTTATTTTCAGACACAGAAAGATGTCATCCCTGGGCATGTAATACGAGACAGGGGCATACTGTCACCTACATCTATGTACGGTTTATTGAAACTGTTGATCCTGGGACTGACATGTTGAGCAAATGTTGATCCACCATAGCAATGTGGGCTGTTACTGCGAAGATTGCTGCTCACCCTGTGCATCTAATTCTCTTTGAATTCGGTGCCCATTCAATATTTTATTCCCGAGGTTCGGACTTCATATGCGCGTTCCGCTTTTGGCACGGACAGGTCTGGGGTTTTAGTTTTCGTACTGTATTATAACAGCCTGCAGTGCTGTGTGACATGCTGTCTGCCCAGCATATATAGGTCACGTGACACCCTGCCCTCGTAGTCAAATCACAGGTTTGCATGACAGACAAAGACCAGCATCAACCATGCGGGCAGGCTGTGTCTGCGAGGCTGAAAGGTAAGACCACAGGCGAATACAGAAACAGAAACATTAGCTGGCACCTGGACGGCGTGTAGTCATGCGATGAAGGTGAATGAATGAATAAAAATAGTAGGATGTGTGATGAGTCACAATGAAGCGTTATTTGACAACAGGTTGTTTTTCATCTTTATTTGTGCAGCCACATCAACCAGAAGACCCAGTTTGAGAATCCAGTAATGGAAGCTAAGAGGAAGCTGAGCGTTGACATGCCCACCGCAGTGCAGCCGCCAGCAGCCACGCCCTCAGGTAACTGCACACACCACAGCCGAGCAGCTCAAGGAGGCAGGAAACTGCACGTTAGTTACAGCAGTTTGCAAGTGAGCAGATCATTTAGTTAGATTTTATCCAAACACGGGAAGACAGATTGATTCATTTTCAAAATCATCACCACGTTGAGTCAATCTTCAACATTTTTGGACATCAATATTGTTGTTTTACCGTGAGGTGGTAATGTTGACATTAAAGGTCATGGTTTAGACTGAGCGCCAGGAAGTTTTTCTTTAGCTGGTCATCAGGGAGACAGGACAGGAAGTGAGATCATTTTCTCTAAATTGCATCCTGGAATTTAAGAGAGAGAGAGAGAGAGAGAGAGAGAGTACCAAGTAACTTATGATGAGTGTCTAGTTTTAGCCTTTGATTTCTGATTTAGATCATTCTTAAAGAGACATTAAATAAAACAAATTTCATGTGTTTCTTAGGCCGTTCCTTCATTTTTGGCTTCAGATACTGAATTGTGTCTGATCCCTTCACATTTTATCCATGAGGTGTTATATTAGCACGCGAACACACAAAACTAAAGCTGGAAGCGCTGCTGTGCATAAACAGCCTCACAGAGTCTCAGCTGTAGACTCTCAGGCTGATCAGTACTGATTAAAGACGTGCATGTGGATACTCTTCACTCTGGGATCAATTAATTAAAGATCTATGTAAGACGTAACTACATGACATTTATTGCACATTTAATTGTTTTCGAAAATAAATAACACAAATCAGTGTGTAGCTGATTTATCAGACACGGCCGATTAAAGCGCCGTGCCAACAGGTCACTTTGTTTCTCCAGCTCCGAGTGCAGCACAGTTGACAGTGCCATTAAGACATACCGCTATTAAGACACTGACTTTATGGTTTTAGCTTTTTTGTTCTGTGCAGGAAAAAAAAAATTCTAACAAGGTATTAGATGCGTTCAAGTAGTGGATCACTTTTATCATCTCCTTCATGCTGAGATGTCTGTCTGGAAGATGTTCTAACAGTTGACAGGCTGCTGATAAACAGCCCGTAGCCTCTGAAGCAATGATATTCAATTTGAATAATGGCACAGCGCTTCACTGGGTGGCAGAATTCATTTTGACAAGCAGATTATGAAATGGGGAGGACTCCGAGGTCTCCTTTGAAAGTACTTTTTTGCTCCAGTCATTCACAGCAGTTCAAAGATCTCTTTAGAACAGAGGGAGAGGAGCGAGACAGGGAAGGAGAAAGAGGTGACTGCGGTTTGAAAGTGACTTATGATCATAAATTGCATTTCTACCGGGTCATCTGTTCGTCATTTGCCACCTGTGGCGAACGCTGCTGCTTGACTGGTCTAATCACCCTCTTCTCAGTCAGCGCAAAAGGTCTGGGAAGCAGAAACCCAGTGTTGTTGTAAAATGAGTAAGAGTTATTATCCTCTTCTGTGCGTGCGCACACAAAGCGTGACCGCATTAGTATTCAAACTAGCCTCTGTATTTCAGACACCCCTTGGACAGAACTGTCTGCCTCACTCTGTTGCACGCAGACCCCACCTCCCACAGCTGAGCCTCTCTGCAGTCTGTGGATGATATTGCTTCTGTGTGCACCACCGCCTGCAGCTTCCACCGCCTCCCCTGCGCCCATCCTGCACCTTCCCACCCTTGTTAATGAGAATTAATGGCCAGTGGTCCTGTGCGAGCGTGTGGACGTGCGTGAGGTGGCATCTAAACACTGTTTTGACAAGGATGGCTAGCCTGACCTCCCAGACAATGCCGCAGAGCACAGGAGCAAAGCGCAGCGCTATGCTAAGCCATAATTACAGCGCTGACAATCCTGTCTGACATTTCATATAATCACTTCACCCCTGAGAATACAGACTGTCCCTTTGTGGCCAACAGCTTAATCAAGACCATGTAAACATAGCTTTGGATTGTAGCCCCCTCCCTGACCCCCCACCCCCCTCACTCTCTCTCTCTCTCTCTTTACTCCACTGTCAGTGTTGCTTTCATGGCGATCATGTAAGAAGCGGCGTTGACAGCCTGGACACAGCCTGTGAACACAGAAAGCCTGGGCCTTCTGGCGAGAGCTTAGTCCTGTCAGAAAACATACATGATCACACCTTAAATAGTCGTGAGGAATTTAATGTCACCGCGCCCGCATGCACACACATGCGCAACATTCATTTACATATCCAATCTTGAAAATACGTCTCCGGCTTCGATGCAGGGATGTCATGTTAATCATACTTTTTTATTTTTTATATTAAGAGCGGTCTCGTTGATCAGGCAATTGCAATGCAATTATGCAAATCACAATCCCATGACACATTGAGAGTGGTGTTGGAGGCAAAGGGAAAAGGGTGGGGGGGGCTTTTTCTGTACCCTCCCTAATGAGATTGATGTTCCACCATCTATCAGTGCTGGGACTGCCAGAGAAGAAGCTCAGCATGCAGCGACTGAGCACATAACTCACTATCTCATAGACTTACACCACAGGGAAGGGCGAGCTTGGATTTACTTAGAATTCCCCTCTTTCTGTCAAGGCTAACTATGTTTCTCTCTGTCTCTTTCTGTCTCATCATGCTTATCTTGCTTTCTTACTCACACACATGCACACACACAATATAATTCCTTTCCTGTCTTCTTAAAAAGTTGCCCCATTTACACATCCTGCAGGCACCACAAAGGGAATTTGCAATGAAAAGTTTACCTGCAAAATGTCAGCCGCATTTCAGGACTGGAGTTATCACTGCGGTGAAAGGAATTGGTTGTTTGCAGTGAAGACGGAGGGCAAAAATATAGACATTCTCTGCAATAACTGGATGCTTATTGGCCTGGCAAAGAGAGCTGTAGACTCGTGTGTGTGTGCGTGCGCGCGTGTGTGTGATTTGTTTGAGTTTGCACTTAAATCACGATGCTCTTAGAGTGTTCGTGTAATTACTAGCCGTGAGTGACGTGCTGTCAGACGCGTTGTCACTGTGCGAATGTTGCTATGATGGAGACAGATGGCAATTTGTGAGTAAGCTTTTCGGTTTCAGTTCATATTCCCGGGCTCATTGTGGCATAGACAGTCGCAGCACGTCAACCTGTGGACTTTAAAGATGGGCTGCTCTCGTCTGTGGAATTAATGTCGACGTGACTTCATTTCACATTTAATATAGAAGCTGAATTCTATATCTCACTATTTTTTGCAGAGCTAGAACTGTGTAATACGTTAAAGCGGGTAAACAGAACCAATTTAGTATATCGTAATTACAGTAATTAGGCCATTAAAGATATTTCTTTCCATTTCCCTGTCAATTACTGCTTGTCAATCTCCCTCCTCTTTTTTTTCCACCTTCATCCCTCCGACAGAGGAGCCTGGAAGGGGTGTGCGGGGCTTCACACGTGACCCGTCTCAGCTGCAGGGCACCATCCTGCAGACAGCACTTAGAAAAAGCCTCCAGGGCTTTGGGTTCACCATCATCGGAGGAGACCGACCCGACGAGTTCCTCCAGGTCAAAAACGTCCTTCCGGATGGGCCTGCGGCACATGACAACAAGATCGCCTCAGGTAGACTTCCCCTCCCTGCAGACTTACTCTTTATTAAAGCGCAGTCCGGTGTCTGGATTGCACTCCGGCTCAGCAGTCCTCCGGTACATGCTTGCAATGTGAAGTCATACGAGGAGGAGTCGATGGGAAGACGGGTGAAGGAGAGACAGATTTCTTGTCTAAACAAAACATAACCCAGTGTCACATTCACATCTGCACTGTTTGCTTGGCATGTCCGCCCATGTACACAGAGAAGCTGGGCTTGGCATCGGGACACACATAATAACAGTTTTATGTACACACAAACAAACACGTTTGGAGGAGGGGGAAAGCACACAGAGCGGGCAGAATGCTGTGAATGTCACATTGCTTCATCAGGCAAAGGCAAACGTTTATAGGCAGCGTTCAGAGGAGCAGCTCTAAAAATAGGAAAGTTCTGTCAATAAAGCACATGTTCAGTTTACAACCAGATTTTATATGCGGCCATAAATTATAGATTTAATAGGGCAGCGGAGCAGTTATCTCTCCATGGCCTGGCAGATGACAACCTGCTTATCTGAAAAATGGCACATGACATGCTGCCTGCATGTTATTGGCTCCGTATATTCCCTCTTATATATGAATACCATGTTAATAACGTGAATTATGATTCTAATAATTTGAATTACTGCTGGTGAAGTCCCTGAAGGTTCATATTACAGTAACATTGATTGCATTGGATGCTCTTACGGCTTGCCTTGCTGCTGCTGAGGATCAACATGAACGTGGAGCAGAGATAGTAATTATTTTCAATGTTACGTCACCCTTGAGAGGGAGGATAATTGATTAAACCAAAAAAATGAGTGTAATTAATTTCATTGGCTCATAAAAGAGGCATTGAACTGTAACAACTTCATGGAGCTTTCTTTTGGATTTAAGACTATATGACTACAGGCCTGATGCATTTGTTTATTTATGCCACGGGTAGAAAGTTTCACTCTTGTAGCGTCTCTATTATTGTGCAGACATTTAGTTATTAAATAAGTCGTTTGTATCTGGAGTGGCTCTGAACAGGCACTACATTAGGATATGGAGCTCATTTCAAGAGTGAAACCTTAGCTGTGTTTGCGAGGAAAGGGTATTGATTGTGTAGGTGGTCTGTACCCTCCGCCGGGCTTTTAGCCAGCTAGCCAGTCAGCAATTCAGCCGGCCATCCAGGCATATATCTCAGCCAAGCCAGGGGTGATGAGAGTTTCCCCTCTTCCAGAAAGATGAAAGGAGGAAGGAGAGAGCAGCATGTCAGTGATCTTGTTCTATTTTATGCTGTTACTCCCTCACTCCATCCCCATTAACATCTTTGAATCTTCTAAAGAGTCGGAAGAGCACATACAGATTCTGCTTGATGCAGTCCAGCTAGATAATTTCACATATTACGATAACTACATCAGAGACATTAGTGTCTCCTCTTTTATTGCACTCATACAAATGTGTAAAAGCTTTTTGTTCCTTCAGGTGACGTGATCGTGGACATCAACAGGACATGCGTGCTGGGGAAGACTCACGCTGATGTGGTGCAGATGTTCCAGTCCATCCCTATAAACCAGTATGTAGACATGGTCCTGTGCCGGGGCTACCCACTGCCTGAGGACTCCAGCAGCAGTGAGGAGGCCTCGGGAGGCGTCAGCACCTCCAAGGACACTTCCCCTTCTCCCTCAACCTCCACGCCACAGGAGCCCCACTACACAGTCCCAGACGGAGGAACCCTCCCCAGGCAGACCGCTGCGGTGGCACCCATGATCAACGGAGGACGCCACCACCACCACCACCACCATCCACACCAGCACCACCACCACCACATTCCTCACGTCCCCAACCAAGACGGACCTGACCCCACTCTGTTACAGCCAGAGCTGGTGAGCGTGCCCTTGGTGAAAGGCCCCGGAGGCTTCGGATTCGCCATCGCGGACTGCCCCCTCGGCCAAAAGGTGAAGATGATCCTGGACGCCCAGTGGTGCCGCGGCTTGTTGAAGGGCGACGTTATCAAGGAGATCAACAGGCAGAACGTCCAGACGTTGAGCCACTCCCAGGTGGTGGACATCCTCAAAGACCTGCCTGTGGGCAGCGAGGTCAACGTGCTCGTGCTTAGAGGAGGTGAGCTGGCAGAAATGAGAGTTCAGGTTCAGCCTGCAACATTCAACTAATCCTCGGAAGAACGTTGCAGCTGGCAGGGTTACAGCGCCGAGGCGGTGACAGCTCTCTGTTGTTAAATCACTGCTGCCTGTATTAATCTGCTCAGGTTACTGTTCAAACAATAAACAGGTGTTAGAGCCGGGAGATAGTCTAGTGGTTTAGTCCCACGCTACTGAAATCATTTAATCCACACCCAGATTTGTGTTGCCTGTGGTCTATCTCTCGCTCTCATACTTTCTCTTTTGTACCAAAAGAAAGCAATGAGTGAAACAACAGAGGCGAGAAGCCCACCCGCTTACATTTTAAATGAATTTCTTAAGGGATAAAGCAACACTGCTAAACCGGCGCTGACAAAAGGTCTACTTAGCTGAGGCGCAATGTGACATAACGAGTACAGCGTTCTAATGTATGAACAACAGGACGGATTGTGTCGCTCCGTAGGTATTGCTCGGACACACCGATTCTCCCAATGTTAAATAAAGCAATTTCATGCTCTGGTCCACACACCAACTGTGCATCATCCACCGTGCGCCTTCCCAAACAGGGAGGAAGTCATGCTTAGTCACATGGCGAGCTGTGCTGGGAAGGTGAAAAAGAGAGAGAGATGTTTTCGGGTGATTCACTTGCTGCTCATAGAGAAAAGAAAGAGAGAGAGAGGGAAGGGATGAGAGACAGCATGGTGGGTAATCATTGCCCTTCTTCTTATTGGAGCTTTTCACTTACTTGAAGGGCTTGTTCCTTTTTGCCTGTACTGCAGTGCAGTAGCCTAGATTCGAGAGATCAGTGTTGCACCCACATATCAGATGTACTCAGCTGGGCTGTGCTCTGAGCTCCAGGGGCTTGTCCTGGGTGTGCATATATGTGTGTGCTGCTTTCATTAACTTTTTTGCCAGCCTTATATGCATTTTTTAATGGTACACATGCATATTCAGCTTGTGTGTGTGTGTGTGTGCGTGTCTTAAAACGGAGCAGGAGATCACAGCTTTCCAGGACTAAAAGGAGCAGCGCTGCAGGGCATCCCTCGGGTCACCTATAGACCAGGATTAGGTTAGGCTTTACTCCCAGCCAGGGGCTGGAGACTCTCTTCCAATGACAGCAGCAGAGAGAGATGAAACAGGAAATTATTTGGCCCTGATCCATGTTGTGGATTTAAATCTGGAAATGAGACTTATTCCACCTCCTCCCCTGTGGAATATTTGCCGCACTATAAAATGCTCATGGGGACCCTGTCAGTACTCTTACGCCGCTAATATTTGTAAATGCATTCATCTTATTGCACATTTCTCCTGATCCTACGCCAGAATTCATGCACTGATTTCATGTTTTTGCGTATGTTACATTCGAGCAGTGGTCATGAAAAGCCTCAGTGAGACAGCGGGAGTATTTGCAGTGTTCTAGTTTTTTGCCACACTAAACAGCTGGCAGGTTTAACCCAGAGAGGTGCATGTTTCCCATGGCTTAGGATTTGTGTTTCCCATCCTGTCGTGACGTGTAAAACCATTTTAGCTCTTGGAGTATACTGGCCCCTACTGGTTGAATTGCACCATGACATCACCGGTAGAGAGGAAAGCAGGGCGAGGTATTAAAAAAAATAGTCACAAAGGCAAGACAATAAGTTCACTGGGTATAAACAGAGTGTGTTCACATAATATGTGGGACAGGGTGTGCTGTGACAGTTTACAGTCCACCGCTGAAGGCCAGCGGGTCACTGGAGGGGGGGAGAAAGACACTCCTTTAAACCTTTAAGCCATTCAAACAATATGTTTCCTGTTGTTTTCTTAACTTAATTAAAATTTAAATTTAATATCCACTTCCACCTCTCTGCTTACAGGTCAGACGTCTCCTGTGAAATCACTAAAACCGGTAAGTCGTAACGTTTGGTCCATTTTGTACAGTAAGTAAAAAATATATACTGATGATAAAAACTGCTGCTGAATTATTAAAGAGGAAAAGGGTTTAACTTTGTCTCGGTTCCCCACAAGCACCACTCAGTATGTGTGTGTGTACTGTGGAAGCTGTTGTTGGCTGCATTATTCAGTGAGCCCACATTAGCCAGGCTGTTATTTCTGGAACTGCATGTGGGTAAATATGCTGGCTCCTGGCAAACAGCAACTTAACATCCCTCTGTGTATGGGTGTTTAAGATGATATGCCGTGTTCAACAGCTTGTTCCTGTGCAGCTCCTCCATGCTACACTCTTAAAATAGAGAGAAGCTGAGGCAGCAACAGGCTTACTCATACTGTTATTGGTGCAACACAGAGTTACAATGTGTGGTTGCACTATTTTTAAAAAAGGAAGACTTGTGCACTAGTTTTAGGATTGTCATTCAGGAGGAAAAGCTCACCATTAAGCTGTTTTCCTTCCCGAGCTACATAAATTATTGCCATAAAAACATAAAATATATCCTAGTATGCATTATTTAATAAGGTGTATTATACAGTCTTGCAAAGTAAGTTATTTTCCTCACAGTTTCATCACTACATCCCCGCTCTCGTTTCTCTGTTGCAGTGCACAGCTCCCATGTCCCAAGCCATATCCCAGCCTACCCCTCCACAGGCGGCCCAGCAGTTGCCCCATCCGTCCTCTCAGCCCGTCACGCAGCCGCAGCGACAGGAGATGGCGAGCAGCACGGAGACCATCGGCCAATCCAGCGGCGAGGCACCCCCCAATCCGCTCCCTTTCCCCGGAAACACCCTGCGCTCGTCTTCGCCCAAACCGGATGCATCTGAGCTCTACCTCAAGTCCAAGGCCATGTTGGACAGCAAGCGTAAGTGTAATGGCTGCAGTACTGACAGTAGACATGGATGGAACACCCCAGGTTTGGAGAAGCAGACAGGAAGCAGCAACAAACATATTTTAGCCACCTAAAAAAAATATATCAGCACAAGTGTACAATATATTAAGAATATTTTTTACCACTGTACCTTGCCGTCAGACAGCCCTTCCCGACAGGAAACTCAAGCGTTTACATTGATTATTCATTGACAAAAACATTGTTTTACCTTGCAGAACACTTGCAGAGTTGCCTGGTTTCTTTGCTCATACATAGTTCCTGCAGATCGAGGCAGTGGTAGATCAGAAACTCTTCCGAGAAGTATCACTTTGGAGGGAGCGATATAATTACTTTCTAGTTGGAACAGGTTGTCTGACGGAGAGGTAAAGCGGTGACACCTTTCTAAAAATAACGTACACTTACACTGGTATTGATTTTTTTAGGTTTGTCTTCTTTTAGATTGCTTTTCCCCGACTATGAATGACTCCGCTCATACTTACCTCAAACAACCCCACCTTGACATTATTACCACTGTGAACGTATTTAATCTGACACATGAAAGCCTTTTAGCTGTTTGAATCAGATATTTCTTTAACTGATGAAATAATTACAGCTATCCATGAACTTGACTGCAGCCTTAGAATCGCTGCATTACACACACCCACATGCCTAACAGCACATAAAACACACACAGCATAATTAATGTCTTTTGTCCTTTTGTCCCTGTAGCTCCTAACACCAAGGACCTGGATGTGTACATCAAAAGGAACCAGGAGTCGGGCTTTGGCTTCAGAGTCCTCGGAGGAGAGGGGCCAGATCAGCCGGTACGTATCAGCCTAGCACGGTCCACGGTTGATATGCTGCCTGAATCCCAGTGCCTCAGATAGTAGACTCTGTCAGTCAGACACCAAGCAAATCAATATTTGCATTATTGCATGCATTATTTGCATTCAGTGACTTAAATAGCCTGAATTTCTGCCATTGTTGGACAATGGGGAGTGGGGAAGCGAATGCTTAAAGCAGCTGAGAGGATTCTAGCTGATTATTCACCACGATGCCAGTCATTCCTCGTGCTCTCCTCGGGTTAAGATTAGCGTCTCGAGCTGTTTCTTTCACATCCTCTCGTTTCCGCAGGTGTACATCGGCGCCATCGTGCCGCTCGGTGCAGCCGAGAAGGACGGGCGTCTGCGGGCGGGGGACGAGCTGCTTTGTATAGACGGCGTGCCAGTCAAGGGCAAATCTCACAAACAAGTGCTGGAGCTGATGACCAACGCCGCCCGTAACGGCCAAGTCATGCTCACGGTTCGCAGGAAACTTGCACTCTCAGGTGAGTTTTTTTGAATAATCAGCACTACTTTTTTCTGAGAACACTCGAAGCTTTTAAGGACGGGTTTCTTGTTTAGATCAGTTTGCTGTGGGAGAACCTCCGAGCAGAAGCTTTGATCTGGGATTTTTTTCTCTAATCCTTTAAATTTGTTCTGGATGACTTCCTTGAGGGAAAATCTGAATAAATGAAGTTTGATCAAAAGTTTTTTTGGGGGTGTTTCTCCGTGCAGACATTTGAAAAGAAGAGAAAAATAAAGTTTTGAAAGATGATTCTATTTTAAGTTGGAAAAAAGTTCACCCACCAAGACGGGGGGAACAAAAAACAGTGTCTCACGATTAACATTGTTTGCTCCGTGTTTATCCGTCGAGGCTGATTGGGGTTGTGTGAAGGGCAGCGGAGATTATATCAGCTGGTGGAGTCGATTTACATCTCAAAGGATGAAAAAAACAAAAAGATGCTGAGTTTTCTTTTTCAGCAGCTGAAGCCCCCGCTGCATTCAGGCTTGTTTACCCCCACAGATAACCACTCCATGAATAGTACATGCACTTTTTGAAATTACTTTGGATTTGATGTATTGCAACAACGGCTTTGATCACATTGCAGAAATTAAGCATCAATCATGTAAGGGTTTATGCTTTCAAAGCAGGGCTTTAGAAAGAGATTCCCCCGATGCCGGCTGACAAAACAGGGACTCAGCAAAACAAACATACAATGAAGAGAGATTGAGGTAGATCAGCCGCGTCTTATGAATAACAAATTGTAAAGGGCTTTCATCTAGAGTGTAGAATTGACAGTCCTTTCTTTCACGTGGGCCATAAACGCAACGAAAAAGGCTGTCTTCGATGAAGCTGCCGTGTTTTGGATTATTTATAGAGAGATCACAGGAACATTTTGATGAATAGTTGTTCTCGGATTAAAATGTATGTCAGCTAAATCGGAGTGACCTCACTCAAGAAAAAAAAAATGATGAATTGTAATGCCATCTGAGCCGATGCTGTCCTTTCAAAAAAGCATGAACAGACAGTATCATTACCAGATTAATATCATTTTGCAACCAGCTGAGAAGATGCGTGACTCCTTTATGTTTCTCTGCGTTGTCATTTGTCAGATGGTGACGGGGAGGAGGAGAGCAGCCAGCAGCCCCAGCAGGTAGCGTCCGTCCTGGTTAACAGCTCCCCCAAGATGCCTCGAGTCGAGGTTCCCAACGCCGTCCAGTCCCTTCAGTCCTCTCGGCCGGAGAGCTTTGACGTTACTCTGCAGCGCAAAGACAACGAGGGATTCGGCTTCGTCATCCTGACGTCCAAGAACAAGCCCCCGCCTGGAGGTCAGGAATAAACACATCCGTCCAAATACCCCAAATAAAATGTTATTTTTAAGCAGATCTACCGTAAAAAGTGTTTAAGTGATCAGCTGATGGTTCTCTACACCTTTCCCTACAATAGTTTGTTGTTTATTGAGCCATGCTAATGCTGTGACAGCTGTTTGATGGATTGCATTCATTCGTGTTCCTCAGAGGAAGAACCCCGAGACATTTCATGTCATACTACCTGGCAGCTAGTGAAATATCTGCACATAATGCTCATAAAGCGTCACCGTGAAATCGACATTTGCGTGTCTGAACACAGATTCGATGGATTGTGGATTTAGGATGAGTTGTAACATTTCCTCTAGCGCCATCATCAGGTCAAAACTTGAGTAGTAAATAACTGCAGTGACTTCATCCCCATCAGACTCACTGTATCTGGCTTCAGCGCTAATGTTAGCATGCTGACACGCTAAACCAAGACAGTGAGCATTGTAAACACCTAGCTGCTAAATATCAGTGTGTAAACACTGTCACTGTGAGCACGTTGGCACGCTGACGTTAGCTCAAAGCACTGCTGTGCCGAGCGCACAGCTGCTGGCTTTTAGTCTCTTCTTTAAATATGAGAACATAATTCACTAAACTAGATTTTAAACGTGTCCATACATCACAAAATACACCTGCATTCCATGTTTTAACATTAGCTCTGCTTACAAAGCCTCAGACTTCAGGTCAGTGTGCACCGTCTTTACCTGACGCACACGCTTTATTTGGAAGTGATACCTTGCTGCTGTTTACGTGTTGCTCAAACGTGCATAAACATCAGCTTTTCGTTTTTCTGTTTCAGTTATACCTCACAAGATCGGACGTATTATCGAGGGCAGCCCCACGGACCGTATAGGTCAGATGAAGGTGGGAGACCGTATCTCCGCTGTCAACGGGCGGTCAATCATGGAGCTGTCGCACAACGATATCGTCCAGCTCATCAAGGATGCCGGAAATTCTGTCACCCTGACTGTGGTGCCTGAAGATGGTGGGTTGGCACAGAGAAAGTCTGTGTTGATAAAAGTGGTGAAAGGGAGGTTTTGAGATTGCTTCGTGGCGTCCTACAGCAGATCACAAGCTCTGCGTGTCGTACTAAATGGGTGTGTTGTATGAATTGTGTTTTTACAGACAGCGCTCCACCATCTGGAACAAATTCAGCCAAGCAGAGCCCTTCGACACAGCACAGAGCGATGGGCCAACAGCCTCCCAGCTATCCAGACAGGTACATGAATACACACACACACACACACACGCACACACTCCCCAGACAAGCACAGGCATTCACACAAGCTTGCCAGCATTCCTCTCAAACACTAAGTCCACCGGAGACAGTCTAATACAGGTTCTGCCACTTGAACCATAAATTAGCCCCAATCCTCTCAAAAGCAGGCTCTGGTTTATGCTACAATGTGGCCCATTACCATTTCCTGTGGC
Organism: Nibea coibor; assembly: GCA_023373845.1. NCBI lineage: Eukaryota > Metazoa > Chordata > Actinopteri > Sciaenidae > Nibea > Nibea coibor. The sequence goes on along the minus strand of CM041717.1, from coordinate 22,793,522 downwards.
TCTCACTCTCCTTGTTATCCAGACAAGACAGAAAATCCCCCCATGGTCACTGTTTGGATGGCAAAGCAAAGAAGAGACAGATTAATGGGGAGCCTCGCTTCCTCTTTGATCTTTCTTCTTAAACAAGATTACCTGCGTCAGACTTTTTTAATCCGCTGCTGTGGCTGCAATTCTCCGCCATCATTTCTCGCCCCGTTTCGCTGCCTATCGGCGTGTGTTCCCGTTCTCCTCATTTAGCTTTCTGTCCATTCCTCGGCAGCATCCTCCCTCCTCTCTCTCTCTCCGTCTAATCTCCAGCGCTCGCCTTGGGTCAGCCCCGGTTCGCTATGAGTTGAGGCCGTCAGCCCGGCTGCCCAGTGTGTGTAAACCCTTCTCCATGCCAGAGCTGCTAAGAAGGCCTAGACTCTTTAGATAGTGTGTCAGCACAGCTAAGTTCCCACACAGGCATTGTAATAAGCTCTGCGAGGCATTAAAGTATGCTCCCACCGTTATCTGCCACCGGACTGTAAAAGCAGCTCGACTCTTTGAAGGATTTGCGTTGGTCTCTGTGCGTCGTATAATGAAACCAACAGAAAGAGGTTCATGCCTCTGTGAGGAAGGCGTGGCAGCGTGGGGATCATACAGGGGACAGCAGAAGGGCCAGAGAATCAGACATATCCTCCATTCTCTTCTGTGCTTTTCATGTAGTGGAGCTCACACACAGGCGTTCCTGCTGACATGGCACACTGTACACGCCATGCAGGTGGAAGAACATACAACACTGAGTGCATACATTTGCACTTTCTTAACGCTGTATATGTGCTGACGTGAATGTCTAATCTACAAATGTGGTGCCACGTTGTGAGAAAACGTGTGAGAGACGTGTGATGTGTTTTTCTTTTTTTTTGGGCAGGAATGGCGACACCGAGATGAAGAACTCCCTTTTACCAAAAGAAATGGGAACGCTCATCATGCCAGGCTCTAAGCCGGTAAGATTTACATCCATTTACATTGTACGACGTTATAATGGGACGTGATTTACTCATCCAGCTCTGAGCAGAATGAGTAAAGAGCTGCCATTTTAGGCAGCAGGGATTGTGCAGCTTTGACGACAGACTGGCAAACTTCACGACTGTCAGGGCGCACTTCAGTCTCAAAAGCTCATTCTCATCTGTGATCTGCACAGGGCTGTTTTGTGGTGGAACTGGAGCGCAGCCAGCGGGGCTTTGGCTTCAGCCTGAGAGGAGGGAAAGAGTACAACATGGGTCTCTTCATCCTGCGATTGGCTGAGGACGGACCTGCTCTTAAAGACGGCAGGATACATGTGAGTCCTCAGATTAAACTGGCTGTCGCTGCTACGCACGATTGCGCTTTAAATTCAATCGATAGGTGTTAATCGGGGGATTTGTGCACAGCTCCGAACCTTAAACGATTTATCGGGTGCACGGACGGAGCACGGGTGCACGCACAGATAAATATCTTCAGGTTTCAGCTATAAGGCGTCATCAGTGGAATCACAGCAGGTTGAAGCATGAGTCAGCATGATCGATCTGTGAAGGAACTGCCCAGAAGTTGGCTCTCCTAATGAAGGAGGCCTCCTAAACCTTACAGATGCCCGTTTCACTGATGATGCACTGTAGCTGAAACCTCGTAATAAACAAGAAGATATTTATCTGCGAGTTCTGTTTGTTTGTGTTAATCAAGGGCTTTTCATTGTCTGACGCTGTGGGACGTGCCCCTCAAATCAAACAGTCAAGATTATTGCCGTTGTTTGTCACTTTTATTCATATTTGGGGGATAATCGTGCTGTAATTTGGAGATATGGGGAGGATGTAACAGTTCCTGTTTGCACCGTATTCACGGATGCACAAACAGCTGACGCTGAAGAAAACGGATGTGACAACTCTCAGGCAAGTTTTGTAGTTATAAGAAGATTAGTTTCTACGATTTTTAAGTGGATTTACAGAATGTTATCATGATGGACGTCGGATAATGATATCCTTGGGAGTGTGTTTCATATCTGTCTGTTCAGGTTTGACTGAAAAGGAGTACAATTTACGAAGCAAATTATGGCAATCGAGCACAAAGTACCTTAATTTCCTCCAGGAGCTGCGAATCACAGCCTCTGCTGCAGCTGCAACTGCTGACCCTGGTGGTAATTGGGCCAAATTAGTGCGGCGAATGTGAATAATAATAAGTATACCTGCCTCACAGGTCGGAGATCAGATAGTGGAGATCAACGGCGAGGCCACCCAGGGCATCACACACACTCGGGCGATCGAGCTGATCCAAGCAGGGGGCAGTAAAGTTCATCTGCTGCTGCGACCTGGCCAGGGCCTCGTCCCTGATCACAGTGAGTGACTCCTGAGAGCTGCATGCATGCACACAACATTGTTGCCACATTGCATATAGATCTAGCATATTAACCATACATATATAGAAGCTTCTGTATGGATATGCTCGATAGCAGGGTGCTGACTTTCTTTATTCTCATGCATGTGTTGCGAGCTTCTCTCTTGACCTTTCTCTCCTCTCATTCTTCTGTCTTGATCTACCTCTTGTGCTTTGTATCTGCTCTGGTTTTCTGCACCGGCACGGCTGTCTATTTCTACCTATTTATCTTTTCCTCCTATAGGTCTGAACTCTTCTTCCACCCTGTGCTTCTACATGAAACCAGAGCATCACTAAAGGCCTCACTGCTTTTCTTGGTCTGTCCCTAATAACCTTGGTAAACCTTGTACTCCTCCTACTTTTGCCTCTGATTCATCTCCCAGATTTTAAGTGTCGTTCTCCGTCCCTTCCTTCATCCCCATGATCAGTCTTTAATAGATCTAGTTATCTATCTGTGAGTCATTAAACGCTCAGTCATAAGCAGAGTTACTCTTCCCCCTGGAAGGCTGAACCAAAGCAGTGAGTCCTCGAAGAACGAACAGACCTGCAGGAGCGCTGGGACGAGTCAGAGCCCACGCAAGTTATTTTTTTTAAGGGTATTACAAAATCTGGGATGCCACTGAACACACACCTGATCCTGAGCGTGAATGAAGATGGAGACCCTGATAATAGTCCTTAACTAGATATTGATCAGTGACAAGTGTTGAAAGGATCCGTGTGCATTCACTGGCATCAAGCCTTTTTGTCCAAAGGAACCACATTAGAATGAATTTCTATGAGTTGTTGCTCGTAGAAATCCAAAAACTCATTTCAGCACCACCGAGTCCATCATCCTTCTTTTTCTCTCTCTGGTTTTCTGCTGCATATATCTGCTCTCAATCTCACCTGTGCAATTCTTATCAGCTTGGGGGGAAATTGAAACGTCAGTGCTGGGTGAACGCCAGCCACCTTTTTCAGCGATGGCTGTGGCGTCGGCTGATACATATCTCAGACGAGGCAAATATTTAGAGGGCTTTTATAGAAAGCGAGCACGGTGGAAAACATTTTTTTTTACACAATACGAAGATATTCTGCTTCTGTTGCATGACATGTTTAATCCCCCTTAATTTCTTTTGTTGAAAGTGTGAAATATCCCCTGTAAGAAACATTCTGCATCATTTCTGCTTCACTTGAGCCCTTTCTTACTCTCCGCTGCTTGTTTCCCAGGTTCAAAGGACAAAGTAACCATTCCAACCTCAAGCTTTCCCAGACTTTCTGTATCTGACGGGCAGTCATCTCCAGCCTCTCCATCCTCTGTCTCCCTCTCTACCTCGGAACTGTCCCCATCTACACCCAAGACAATCGCCCCCGATGAGTTCTGCGGGGCGTCTGGGTCACCTGGCACTGGGCAGGAGCACGGCAGACAGGCTATCAGATCTAGAGGCCAGCAGCTCCCTCACCACAACCACAAGCGTACCACCAGCCCCAGCAACCAGACCAGAAAAACAGGCAAGGGTGACTCCAAGCCTGCGAGTCCCATGAGAGCCACCGAAGGCTGGGCAGATCATGTAGAGCGCTCTCCAAGTCCCAGGAAAACAGAGCGAGGCTACGGCGGATCCCTGGAGGATATGAGCAAAGACAGAAAAGCCCAAGGGCAGAGAGACCACCGCACTTCTAGTCCCAGGAGAAGCTCCAAGAGGGAGCAGGATCCTTCTGTGCCTTTGAAGAACCTGGTGGAGCCCCAGAGCCCCAGGCGTCCAGCTGGCCAACAGCCGGGCATTGCCTACGGAGAAGGGAAGGACAGGAGGTACAAGGAGGAGGATGGAGCCTACTGGCAGGAGAGGGGAGCTACAGAGAGTGGAGACAAAAGCTGGGGGACCAGCGAACGCCACATGAAGAACAAAAGGGCCGAGCAAGAGGCAGCGGCACAAAAATCCCATTCCCAAATGCACAGGGAGAGGGCAGAGTTGGACGTCGATACTGGCACCCTGAGCCGGAGGAGCGCGAGGGAGAAGGCGGATAAGGAATATCGGGACGAAATGAATAAAAAGGACCCCAGAGGTTCGAGCAGTAGCATCCAGGACCCCAGCTGCAACGGGACCACCACAAGCAAGAAGGCTCCCATCACCCCTGGTCCATGGAAAGTTCCCAGTTCTGCCAAGATCCAGTCCCAGGTGGACACAACATACGCAGATGTCTGATGTCCTCCCCAGGACTCTCTGCATATATTAAGCGAAAGCTGAGCCTCTGAAAGACGGACATTTAAAAAATGGAAGGATTTTTTTTTTTAGCAGTCTCGGACAAAGCAGATCACTGTGTAACCAGCAACATGGCATCTCATTGCTTCTGATTTTTTTTTAATTTCACCCAGTTTGCCTCGGTCAGTTTGCATAAATCTGATCTGACACGCGTGCTCGTACCTACATGAGTATTTGTACTGAATGATGATGGGTGAACGTGTGTGTGTGAGTGTGTGTGTGTGTGTGTGTGTGTGTAACAGGTTGGTTCTTTCTTTTTTTTTTTGGATGTGACACTGAAGTCTATTTTGTGCCAATCAGGGACTCCGGTTATAAAGAAGCTGCTCCGTATTGCACTCACTGTGAGACTTGTCTGTGGGTAATGAGATGAATTGCTCTCCCTGTCTATCCACCTCGATGAAGGATCCTTCTCTTTCTTTTTTTTACGTCACTTTGAAGGTTTAAGACATATTCATGCAATCACTCGGCTTTTCTTCCTGGCGAGATTGATTCGCCGTTGCTTGTCACTGATGGATGTGCTCAGAGAGTGAGGCCAGTGAGGCTGCAGTGGGGGTGACAGAGTCGTGTACTGTCCTGTTTTTTTGAGAGCCCGACTATGGTTGTGAACTGTATGCGTGCTACACGTGAGAAGACTCTGATTCCATTAGCTTATCGGAGGGTGGACAGACTTCCCCGGAGCTTTATATGCATCAATCAGCAGACCAGATACTTGTGGTTATAGATCTAATGTTTGTTACATCTGTGTTAATAATAAAGCATTATGTAATTTATTGAAAATATATGTAAACAAAACTGTTAGTACACACATCCATTCGGAGTCATTTCACTTTTGATGTGGACTTAATGATAGAAATCGAATGTGTAGATGAGCATCACCGTCTAAAAACACTAACATGGAACAATCTATACATTCTGTTTCTATGATCATCATTGTCTGTAAGCGATCACATGAGCCTGATTCATAATGTTGTCTACTGTTCACAGCTCTGTATTTTAGGTCCTCTGGCTGTGTGTGTATGTATACAAGCTGACTGGTAGGCCTATGTATTTTAGATATCGCTGTAGCATTGACTATAATCCAAAAAAACAAACAAAAAAAAAAACATATATTATTATTTAACAAAGTGATTACACATATATTGACACATTATTTAGATGAGTTGAATTAAACAGAGCTTGATTGTAAGACCTCTGCCTTCAACTTAAAAACGGAGAACTCTAAGAGATATTTGTATTTTTATCCTCGTAAATGTAGGCACAAAAAAAAAAGAAAACATATCGTTCATTCTAACCTCCGAATCTATTTTTGAACAACTTTTTTATTTAGTGTGTGACCCTTAATGTGAGTAAAAAAAATATTGTATATACGTTTTTTTGCTTCATCGTTAATCATCACCAACGTCGTGGCTGTCACGTTTGTGTTATAAATAAAGTCAGACTCCCCAAAAAAGGCAGTTCATGTCCCACACGAGGAGGGCCAGTCCCCCGCAGCACGCTGCCCTGACGGTGGATAATGTGAAGGAAAAAAAAAAGAGGCCTGGCTGCTCGTTTTGGGGAGTCTGATTTGAAACGACTCTAAGACAAATATACATATATATTTTTTTAATTTATTGGGATCAGTTGTGCCCGGCTCTGAAGACAAAATTTAGTGTTGTTTTGGTGTTGCTACTGTGGAGTACAGAGACATCTAGTGGTTCATAGTAAACTGCTGTTCACACACTAGTCTTTGCTTGAACCGTGCCCTCATCAGCCTGTTTAAGGATGTACAGAAGTAACACACACATCTCTCTCGGTCTGTGAGACCACCTACTAATTTATTGTCCACCTTTATTGTTGATATGACAGGCTACTGTATTATTTACTGTTCATGCCATTACCATGTATGATACTGTGGCCTTGCATCGCTCCGACATCTATGATAAAGAAAAAAAGAAGTTTTAGTTTTGACATCATGGTAGTTGTAAATGTTTATAAATTGTACAGCACCTGTATAAATCTTTGCCTTCATGCAGAAAAGAATCCTCTGTAAATCGTTTCATTATTTTTTTAAGGGAAGTGAGAGGAAATTATGTAAAATGGGTGAAAAGAAATAATCTGGTCATGGCATTCTGTTCATGCACTGATAAATAAAGGTTTACTGAATAAATACGACTGAGGTATTTTTTTATTTTCCATGGATTTAGGGACACAGGTGATCTGGATAAAGTATATAACTTTACTTATCTTAGTCCACAGTGTGTTTGGAGGTGCAGCGTGTCACACTGCTGAAGCTGGATAGCAAGCATCAGAAGAAGAAATCACAACAGAGGATGGACCTCCTGCAGCAGCTGAAGAGGTTCAACCTGCCAGAGACAATGATGATGCACTTCTACACCTCCATCACCGAGTCCAATCTCACCTCCTCCATCACCATCTGGTACGCTTCTGCCACCGCCAAGGACAAGGGAACACTTCAGCGTATCATTCCCGCTGCAGAGAAGATGACGGCTGCAATCCACCCCTCCACCCCGGATGCAAACTTTGTTTGAGTCGCTCCTCTCCAGCAGGAGGCTGCAGGATCAAGATGCTGCCGACCTTTCCCGGCATCTGGGATCAGCTTCAGCAACCCCCCACACAACACTGATAAGCTGTGATGGAAAATGGATGGACAGACACACGTGGACCTGACACTGTACTTTAAAGTTTCAGGTTTCTTTATCAACAATACAATGAAATGTGTTGGACAAAGTGTGCAACAGATAGAAATAAGTTAAAGAACACTATAACTTTACAAAGGTGTGAATATTTGGGTTATTTTACTGATGGTGTTTTCCCACAGTGGTGTGTTCTGCTACTGAAGAAACAGTGCCCCCTTTTTTATTATTGAGCACGTGTTCATATACAGAAACAGACACAAAGAACAAAGACTAGGACAAAACCACATTTAAAAAACACATTTGATGACATATTTTACACTTTGCAATGCCGGAGTTTGTGCTAGATGCAGCAGACAGAAGCGCCGTCCCTCTTTATTCACAGAAACGGACGCAAAGACAATAAAACGCACATATGAGACCAAACCAAAGCATGAAAATTTAAATTTCTCTTACGTATTTGACATTTGGGTCTCACGGTGCAGCTCATAGGAGCACTGCCTCTCGCGGCTGTGATGAAATTAACCATGACGTCAGCTGAGCAGAAGTGAGTGCGTGCAAAGCGGCACGCATTCAGCGCGGCACGAACTACAACTCCCGCGTGGCTTTGCGACACCAACGGACTACATAACCCACAGCTGCCTGTCACGCGTGCGCAGCGCACCCAAAACATTGGATTGGAACTACAAAATAACGGCAAGGGGGACTACAATTTTTTCGGGCACCTGCGCAGTGGAAAGCTGGAGTCCTTTAAATGTACTGTACGTGCAAAGATGGCAGCTCAGGTCGACTTGCTCCGTGCGAAAGTAGAAGAAGACAGACTGAGGGAGAGTCTGGACAGATTCATTAAAGAGAGGAAGAAGAAGAAGAAGCGGGACCTGTCCCCGTCAGCTGACAAGCGGGAGAGGTCCGAGAAAGAAGCCAAGAAAGTGAAGCTCCATCACCAGCAGCACGCCGAGCACCGGAGCCAGCAGCCGCATCAGCTGCAGCAGAGCCCGAAGCCCCACAACTTCAGCGCGGGTAAACACGTCCTGCACAGCCACAAACACAGCCACCACCACCACCACCACAACCACGGCCTCACCAACGGCACGAAGAAGAATGTGCAGCCGACTTTGCAGCCTCCTCCTCCGCGGAAGGCACCAGCAGAGCAGCTGCAGCCGCAGAAGAAGCGAGCGGTGCCCGCCGAGCCACCTGCGCTCTTCACTTTCACGCCTCTCAAGAGGGTCAAGGCCAAGCCCCAGGATTTCAAGGATAAGCACCGGGATAAAGACCTGAAACTGAAGCTGAAGAAGGAGAACACGGAGGCCAACGTGAAGCACGCTGACCTGAACAAAAAGAAGGGTGAGTTTGATTCTGTTAAGCATGCAAAAATCTCTAATAATCTGCAGGGTGTTTACACTCACTGTGATTGAATCCTGATGTAAAATCAGGTGGTTGTAGTCTCCTGCCCGCTTCCATCTGCTCTCTTAATCTGGAGGCATGCCCTCCAAAAATGAGTAGTCTGCAGCCTGGTGTAAATTATTTGACAGAAGATATGTTTGGTAGCTCCTGCACAATAATATTGTGAGCGTGGGTTGCATCTCTGTATGAATCACCACTGGTTTTATTTATTTATTTATTGCTTATTTCTTTAAGGTCACGTGTGCAGCTTAAACTGATAACTGAGTCACATCCAGACAGTGCTTCTCAAACTTCCTCTGGCATGCTCTCCTTCAGACGCCCAACACCTGTGAATGTCCTCTGACTGTTATTTATTCCTGTACCCGTAGAGCCAAGGCCCCACAATGAAAACGTCAAGTCTCTAACACTGGAGGAATATCTCCTGAAGAAGAAAAAGAAGAAGAAGAAGCACCGCGAGGAGGAGCACAGCGCCAAGAAGATCCGATACATGCACAACAAAGCGGTTCAGACTGTCTGTGCAGGACTTGGAGCGGACCTGACGCTGCCGGTTTGCCCTGATACGTCTCTGCCTGGCACCGTGAAGCATGAAACCAGTCGCCAGCCTGCCAGAGAAGCTGTCGACAACCACCAACCCTACCTCCACGCTCTCAAACTGGGACACGTCCCCTTCCTCTCCCACCAAGACCACTACATCCGCAGCTCCTGCCTGCAGACGGGCACCTGGTACGGACGCTTCATGCACGAGGAACGGCAAGCCAACGGTGGCGGACTAGTCCTGCATGCCTATGCCGATGAGTTAGCTTGTCTCAGCCCAGCTCAGATGGAGTGCTTTGCCCAGGAGTTTCTGGAGTTGGCCTTTGCTGAGAAGCCCAGAGGTGCAGCCTCATATGCCTTGACAGTGGTGCACAGCGCAGCCTCCTACCTACCTGACTTCCTGGACTACTTTGCCTTCAACTTCCCCAACACGCCGGTCAAAATGGAGATACTGGGCAAGAAAGACATTGAGACCACCACTATTGCCAACTTTCACTCTCAGGTATGTGCAAAGTAAAATCCTGCACTGTTAACATAAGCTCAATGTGGCACGTCTCTTATTTGAATTTGTTTAAATTAGAATACAGAATAATGTGCCCTCATGTTGCATTAAACTTTATTGTTGCATCTCAGGGTTGTAGTCCGTTATAATCAGGTGTTATGTTGTAATGTGAGAGGGAAGGTGCATGCATACCTTACACTTACATTAAGCAGTCCAGATTTTGTTTTCCTTTCCTCCTGGTTTCATTTTAATTATAAAACAAAAGAACTACAGTTTTTTAAACAGTGGTTTGTATGTAGGTTTCAAAAACCAATTTGCAGACTGTTGCTTGTTTAGGACATAAAAATGGGTCATAACTGTAGACAGACTGAGGCCCCAGGCCAACCCACAGCCATGAATGAGCCCTGCTACGTGTTTATCACCCAGGAGTTGATTCAGTCCAGAGTACACCGTTTTTGTGCCGATGCCAAGTCTTAGAGCGATCTAATGGAGTCACTTTTGTTCCGTGACGATTAAGGATTAGACTTCCTTCCCTGCGTGAGAAAGATGGCAGAGACGGGGAAGAATGAGCCAGCGTGTCTGCGTGTGCGACGTCAGATCTACAGAGGACGCGGGGAGCTCAGCTGTTTTCTGTTTATTCAGGGAAAATAAAACCCAGTTTGATCATTTCAACGCTGAGAGAGCTGAGAGGATAATGACTGCTCCCAAACGCTTTGTTGCATCTACTGCGCTTTACTGACTCAGCGCTGCAGACTAACATGTGACGATCACAGCAGCCTTCACGTAGCAGGATAATAACGTTTATTTAAATCTAAACGTCAGTCTGTGGTTTCTCTGCTACACACAGGCCTGTAAGTGTAACAGTGTACATTCAAATTAGCATTGAGGTCTCCATTTATACACTCCTTACTCATCTGTGTAGGTTCTGTGTTCACATGCTAAACACAATGCTGTATTTCGTCTCTCTCAGGTGAGCCGGACTTACTGTTCAGGAACGTACCGGTCCGGACCCATGAGGCAGATCAGCTTGGTGGGAGCTGTGGATGAGGAGGTTGGGGACTATTTCCCAGAGTTCCTAGACATGCTGGAGGAGTCACCATTTCTCAAGGTCAGAGGAAGATTTGTTTTTTATCATCTTCATCAGGGACAATACCGTGAGGAAAAGTTTGTACTCTTCTGTCCTCTAAATCCGACACACTGGACCTCTCTTTAAGATCTAAGCTTTAAAAAGATAAGGGTGTGAAGACCAGAACATCAGCTGCATTCTTAGAGCTTCACACTCTGCTAAACAGCCCTGTATTAGGAAATTATGCAGGGCGACCAAGAGCTAATAGAGCAAACACCAGGAAACAAGAAAACAGGAGGCCGATTAATTATGTATGATTGTTCACAATGAAAACTACATAACAGGAAAATAAGTTCAGCTCTGATGAAATATTCACAGGAAGTAATCTGCTCCAAATTGCTCGTTTTACAGCAGTTACTGCGTTCACTATTTAGGTTAATTGCACAGTCTATCACTGGGCCTCTCCTGCCATCGTTATGCGCTGAACGTGACATGAAATATCCATGAAATATGTCAATTTACTCAACAATAGAGCAGCGGTCCCTTCAGGAGACAGATTGGGAATAATGCTCTAGCTCACTCAACAATTAAGTTTTGTAACTTCAGCTCTGATAAAGCCTTGTGCGGTGACCCAAACCGCTGCAGCCACAGCAGGAACATTATGTCTTTGCTCCGACTGCCAAAATGCATCCATAATCTGTGCACCCTCCTCGAGACCTCAGGCAAGAATCACTTAATATGCTAAAAACAGTATAATTCTCTCAGGAAGCTCATTACGCGGTACAAGCATCACACTCCATAATAACTTGGCTGCTAATGCATAGTTAGGGCTGTAACATCTGCTCAGTCTCTTGTATTTCTAAGAAGAATATGTAAACACAAACTAAATCACACACAGTGTTATTCATCGGCTTGATGCGGCTGTTTTTTCATCAGCCCGTGCTCACAGTGTGGCTGTCTGTGCCCACAGATGACCTTACCGTGGGGAAGCCTCTCCAGCTTGAAGCTGGACTGTCGCTCTCAGAGTGACGACGGGCCCATCATGTGGGTGCGACCTGGAGAACAGATGGTTCCCACCGCCGACATGCCCAAGTCACCCTTCAAAAGACGCAGGTACAGCCTCAGCTGCACAGGGAACGACGGAGCGGAACAATCATTGTAATCGCGGGTTTAGACTGAAAATCCTGTCTTTTGCTCACCTGTGTAGGTCCATGAACGAGATAAAGAATCTACACTACCTGCCGAGGGCCAGCGAGCCCAGAGAGGTTCTGTTTGAGGACCGGACGAAGGCTCATGCTGACCATGTGGGGCAGAGTTTTGACTGGCAGAGCACTGCTGCTGTGGGCGTGCTGAAGGCCGTGCACTTCGGAGAATGGTGACTCTCTTTATTCTTTGATAAAATGTTGATGAAGGCGGTTTGTAATGTGATGAGGGAGGAGTGTTAACTGGTATCTGTTGCAGGAATAATCGGCCTCGGATAACCAAAGATGTCGTGTGTTTCCAAGCCGGGGACTTCAATGAAGTTGTCCAGAGTCTGCAGCTGGATCTGTATGAGCCCCCGGTGTCTCAGGTGAGAGGCGGACAAGCTGTTGATTGACTGGTAGTATATGCTGACGAAGCTTTAAACGTGCAACCATGTGCATCTTCCTGCAGTGTGTCCAGTGGGTGGACGATGCGAAGCTCAACCAGCTGAGGAGAGAGGGCATCCGCTACGTCCGCGTCCAGCTCTGTGACGACGACATTTACTTCATCCCAAGAAACGTCATCCACCAGTTTAAGACGGTGTCTGCAGTCTCCAGCCTGGCCTGGCACATCCGCCTCAAACAGTACCATCCAGAAGAGAAGGTCAAGGAGGAGGAGCAGCGGCCGAACGATCTCAGCCCCACCTCGGGCCGAGTCTCGTTTTCCTCTCCCGCCAGGCCTGACGCCACCGTAACCCCCTGTGCACGACCACAGGGGGACAACACTCAAGGCGGGGTGGCAAAGACTGAGGAACCAGAGTTCCAGAGGCCAGCAACACCACCAAAGGAGCCTCAGCCAGCCCCTCCACAGCCCACCAAATCTGCTCACTTGCCCTCAAAATACCAGGATCCCCACCTCTCTCTGGAGCCAGTCCACCCTGGATGCACACCTTCGAAAGAGCAAACCCTTCCAAAAGGTGTCGGCCACACTGCAGAGTTCCCAAAATGACCTTTCTCCCCCCTCCTCACCCTCACTGTCTCTCTCTCTGCCCACTGTGGGAGGAGAGTATGTGACGGATTTGTCTCAAACTGACATCTGTGTCAATCAGGAAGACTTTCAACTTAAATTATTCGTCACCTTTTTTTTGTTAAAATGTTCCTGTTTAGTTTCTGGGGACATTTTTATTTGATAGCACTTAAACACTCTGCTGTTTCATTCAAAAGGTGTGTACACATGTAAAGAACTATTATTATTATTATTATTATTATTAAACATTATTTTAAAGGTTGCTACACTTACTGGAGGAAATCTAAAATTTCCGCTCAGCTGTTTGTTTTCTGGCAGAATTATCATGGGAGATGGAAATCTGTGGACTGTTTACATACTTCATATATGATTATTCTGGAAGCATGATACTGACATTATACTGTCTTGTTCGTTTCAGTGACAGAGGCATAGAGACTAACCATATCCAGATGTAGTCGACTGATTTTCACAGGACGTTGAATCGTAAAGCTCGGCACGCAGTGAATCTACGGTACAGCACATATTTCCTGGAGCGGTCGCAGCCAGTAGACATCGGATGATCCAAATGCGGAGGCTTTTGTTTTAAAAAGAAATTGTTAATTTAAATTTTTTAATTTCTGTCTGAGACTTAGGGGCTTCTAATTATCTAATTAAACGACTACTTCAAACTTCTTTGCCAGCTTTATAAGTTGCAGTTTGCGCAGTTCTTTATTTAAATGCCATTTTATACGCCGCTCTTTTTCTTACTGTTGATACTGTTTTTGATATTTTATTTATTTTCTTAAGAACACAGGTTTATAACCGGTGAGGAATATTTAAGATTATTATCTAATCATAGGAACGCCTCCAAGTGATGAAGGAATCACGGCTATTGCATCCAGCAATAATTGTCTGAATCTTTTTGAATCTTCAGGTGTGGTAGTGCGTCTTCAGACTTCGGTATGTAAATATTATGTCGTTATAGCTGGGAATATGTGAATGCTGTCCGTGCACTCGAGTCATTTCACCCACACCGTTTGGTTTTAGCTGGTATTGTCACTGGGTTGATGAAGGCAGGTTGTAGAGGGTCACTGTGTCCACGTCCACGTCCACGTCCGCTGTGTTCTGGGTGTAACTGTGTGGATTTCTTCTGCGGATGCCTGCTTGTGTTTTTCATCTCTTAGACTGAACTGCTCTGCAATGGAAGCGACTTTCACATATTTTTCACAATGATCCGTCCTAAAATATCTTCAGTTGCGGTTTATTTATCTGATCTGAATCTTCACAGTGGTCTTCTAAGGGCAGTCTGCAAACGAAATGAGGATGTGATACTGCCTGTGTCTTAGTGCCTTGTACTGTATCCGGTAAGCCTCCTATTTCAAGCTGCGAGGTTTATTTGTTGGTTGGTAAAATGGCGATTTAGCTTTTTTTTTTTTTTTTTTTTATTTCTGCATCGTTGCATGTCGCCTGGAAGCAAACATTTTCTTTATCATGGTGTTGTTGTTGGAAATTCTGCCCTTCATACATACATGATAGATCCAGGAAGCAGGACGGTTGTTTTTTAGGCTCTTGACTCACGAGCTCAACGTAGAAATAAACTGACAGTTATAAAACTGTCACATCGGCCTTTTGTCATACTTGTTGTGATGCGCTGTGTTTTTAGAACTGTTCATGTGTTTGTACTAAGACGATTTCTTTTAATACTTTTTGTCAGTTTCCTGGAGTTTAGACACAGAAGAGATCTGGTACCAATATGATTCAGTCTTGTTAAGTAGAAGAAGAGAAGAAAAAACAATGGGAATGCATAGACTTTCTATATTTTTTAATAAATAATTTTGTGTGTAACCGTTGTATGTAACACAATTTAAATGTACAGTCAGATGCATATTCAATATGTTTACATTCGTTGTACCTTTTTTAAAAAAAATCTCCTTTTCAACAAGCTGCTGCTTCAAATCCTTTAAAAATCTTCAGATGGATGCGTGACACACACACACACACACACACACAAAGTGCCCTGAATGATGATGAGTCTCTCGCCTTTATAAGATAAATAGTGATGAACTAGATGCAACGTTATACCCGTTTTTCATATTTCATGCCAGAAGCACGCAGACATGCACATACATAACTAGATATATTCCTTTAACACCACGTTCAGCAGCGCTGCCTCGAGCGTTAACACGTGAAGTGTAAAACTTCTCGCTGCAGACTTCTCACTTCCTCAAGCAAAACTTTTAAAATTGAACATTCAAGTCATTGGTCCGAGTGGCTCTGCATGTTGTTCACTGTGGCACTTATCAGAAATTATAATGATCTTTGGTTGATTAAAAAGTATGAACTGCATCAGGGCTGACAGCAAGGCGCTTCCTGTTCTCTGCTGAGGGTGCTACTGTGCTGTGAGAGACAGAGAAGCGGCCTTCCGTGTTTTTGAGGTCCTCAGTATCTTCTCGAGATACTCGTGGTCTTCAGGTTCTTCCTTGGCGTTCGGAGAGCGGGGACTGGCTCAGACCCAGGTCTCCGGGTAACTCCTGGGTCCTTTTGGTTTACTGAAACGGGTCCCAAATCCTGTGGAAGATGAAGATGATGTCATAAAAAGTGACTGTAGTAATGTGTGATATGTGGACACAGACTTACCAAATTTGAACACTGATGATGAGGCACCGAACGATGGAGGTGGTGGAGGGGCAGTTTTCGCTGAGAATATCATTTTTTAGACATGTTAGTCCTGTTTTTTTAAAATTATTTTATAGACCTCAGGGGATTTATTGAGCTGAAGTTAAAATTAAACACTTACGTTTCTGTTTGTGTCTGAAAAACTTCAAACTCTGGACGAAGGAAACAAAACCACAGATTCAGTTGGCCGCACCTTCACAAATTTACCTTCAGATATGAAGCGGCTGCGTGCAGCTCTCGTCGTACCTTTGTTCTAGACATGCCCTTCTCGCTGCTTTTGTCTGATTTGTTTCCTGAGGTGTCAGTGTTCAGAGAGGACCTGTGGTTCAGATCATGATGTCCCGCTTGTGCTGATAAACACAGAAACCAACAGGAAATTAAACAACTGGCCCAGGTGAAGCACGTTTTCTACAGAAAGGCTTCATGCAAAACAACCAGCATGTGACAACACACACACACACACATGTGTTATACATGTTTGTACGTCTTGTACACACACACACGTCTATTAATAATGTGTGAAGGAGGCCACTGTGTAGCGTGCAGCCCTGTTGTTGTCTGAAGCTACTCACCACTTCCTCCTTCAGCCACGACCACAGGAGGTGAAGGGAGCTGCCGAGCTGCAGTGAGGGGCTCTGCAGTCGAAACACAAAGATGTGTTACCCCCGACAGAGGCACAGACATTCAGATTAATTATGAAATAATTCTGTTTTTTTTAACCAATCAAGCTTTCAATGCCACCCAGTGGTGAAAATAGGTACTAATCACACAATTTATGCAATCTTGATCGACTGACTGCAGTCAACCCAGCCAGTGAATTACTTTCTGTGGATCTCATAGATTTTAAAATTAAAAATTTAAATCTTCCTCACATTCACATTCATTTTGAAATCTTAGGACTAAATAAGGTTTGGTTGAGTCAGGGCTGGGGGGAAGTCAGAAAGTATTCAGTAATGGACAAGCGTGTTGCTGGTTTTGGTCTGTTCATGTAGGAAATAGGAAGGAAGTAATCTTCATTCATGACATGAAGTAGCTTACCGAGTCTTGAACCTTTAGCTCGAACACTCTGGGGTGAACAATTAAAAGAAAAAATGAACAGATGGAAACTCATCATGTCAGTAAATGGAAAATCACTGAATATGAGTCAATGTCACTCTTGTGTTCTGACTGTAACCCCAAGTTCCTTCACAGTCATTACCTTGCTCCTGCTCTTTACAACGTCAAGGAAGCTCTTGGGCTGAGAGGTGCCGTCCCACTCAGACGACAGGCCTACCCTCGGTGAGTGCTGCGTCGTCGTTTCTAAAGGCTGCGGGCCGAGGGTTGCTTTCTTGGGAACTGTTGGAAAAAGAGAACTTCACTTAGATGACGAGCACTTCCTCATGAGTTAAACTGTGTGTGTTTTAAAAGCAGGTGATGCGCCCACCCTCCTCTGTGGCGAGGATGAAGGACTCTCGGGTTCTGTCAGGAAGGGGAGGGGTGTCGCCCTCCTCGGCTGCACGACCAAAGAAAATCAACAGCAACTTGATTTAACACATTTGTGAAAGACAGAAGCGTTTGTGAAATTTCCATTTGAATAGCTTGAACACAGCTGAACTTAAAAATAAGATGGTGATTCAGTTTTTCATTCAGTGCGCTCACTTTGAGGAAGCAGTTTAGCCAGAGGTGGACAGAAAGGCTGGAGGTTTGAAGTTGTACTTGGTCCAAGATCAGGATGTGCTAAAGATACCACAAAATACAATATTATTAAACACTATTAAATAACCATTGTAATTTTATAATATCTGGCAGATAATGTGATATCAGAGTCTCTTTAATTTGTTTTTACAGAGGCACATTTTAATTGATGTGAACATATCACGCATATTACCTGTAAAGGTCATTTTGGCTTTCAGACTCTACAGGAAAGAGGAAGATGTTGTCACATAACTGCTCTGATATGAACAAAGCAACAATAATAACAAGAAGAAGAACTCAGCCGTTTTAAATTAGCTAGATAGAAGTCAAACATTTGCTGTAACATTTGAGTACGTGCACAGATATTATCAAAGTTACAGGAAGTCACACATGAGCCACTGAGGGGGTTTTATTCTTACCTTACTCCTCAGCCAAGGTTTTGTTTCACTGTGAGACGCAGCGGCGGCTGGCTTTGAGTCACCCGACCATTCTGAAGACATTCCTATTCTGTTCAGGTCCACCGCCGGCGTGACTTCTAACTTCTGCTCCACGGGAGCTGAAGGGCAAACAACAGCGGTCAATGTCGTCATGACGCTCTTGTTTATTTTTTTAACAAACTGTTAATCGTGATTTCGTGAAGTCACCTTCATCTATAGCCAGCTCAAACGATTCTGGAGTTCTCTCTGGGAGTGGCGGGACAGGTGAGGGGGGACTGCCTGCCAACTCCCTGACAGCCTCAGCAGCAGCATTAGGTGGAATGATGACCATTAACCTTTCACACAGATCTGGAATCTCTGTATAAAGAAATGTCATGTCATGCGTATACCTCGAAGCTTTAGTAGCACATAGCACGTGTGACGAGGATCAGAAAGGAAGTGAGGAATCTGCACTGGCAGGGCTAACCTTCATCCACAGCCAGTACATAGGATTCAGGGGTTCGTTGAGGTAGGGGAGGAGGTTCCTCCTCATCTATACGGATTTCAACAGCACCTACAAAATACCTCAGTCAATACAGATATCTGCAAAATTCCTCATCCACATCCACAAATGCAGCCGTTTACCTGAGACAGGAGAGTTAAGCTCCAGTGGCTGGTTAGAGCTAACTGTCCATTGTTTGTCGTCTTTCATAGGGTCCGGTGGTGCCTCCTCTGATGAAGGGGAGCTCAACGGAGTGTCAAAGTAGGGGTCTTCCACCATGTGACAGATGACTGCTGCCACAGCCGGCGGAGGGTTCGGTGCCGGTATGCCATCGCTCTCCTGCATCATCTCCTCTGCTGCAGGGGCTCTCTGGCTGGCTTGCACCAGTTTGGGCGAGGTCACGGGTTCTTTTTGCGTGTCGTGGGTGGTGGCGAAAGCTTCGGGAAGGGGCTGGAGTAGGTGCCATTGTTGCTGTTGCTGCCTCTGCTTGTCCTGGGCGCCCAAGGCATTGAGATGTTCAGAAGCAGGAGGTAAGGGTGCGTGGCATTGAGCTAAAGCTGCTCTTTCCTCATCGAGCAGCTTCTGGAGCTGCGGCAGCAATTCCAAGTCTTCACTCAGGTCAAAGAGTTCGCTTTCAGTGTCAAGTGTGATAGTAGATGGGACCACTGTCACCTGGCCAATTTAACACAGGAGAGTGAGTCACCATAGCTTTTGAAAGATGAAGAAAATTTGCATTTAAATACACGAATGCTTGGCAAATATGGATTCTGGCATCACCTCTGTTTGAAACGTGCTTAAAAAACTGCTTTGCGTTGCATTACAATTGAACAAATCACTGAGCTTTTGTAGCCTGAGTATAGTACAATGAGTAGCCTGATTAACACAACTGTCACAGCTCATCTTTGAACACCCTAGTTTGATTATTTTCCACTCAGATCACATGACTGCTTTCTATAATAATGTAACTGAAACCACAGCCTGCCACAGCTGCTGCTTCTGCTCCTGGTTAGTATGGTCGTGCTTGTCAGTTGACGCTGGTCGACCACATATTTATGTATCTATTGTTGATGTGTTCTCGGTCACAGGGGAGTGTTCCTGGTAAACTCACCGCATTTCTGCAGGTCTGTGCATCCATGGACTGCAGGTACCTCTCAAACAGTAACCTGATGGTTCTGTAGACCAGCTCGTATTGTTCCTGAGGTTAAGCAACAAAAACCTGCTCTGTTAGGTGACGTAGCTCCGGGGCACAAATCATCAAAAATATCTTTGATAGGAAGAAGCATCTGGCATGAATAAGTGCCTGAAATGTGGTTCTGCTTGTTGCATGTGACACTTTGTTCAAAGAAGAGGAAACAGTAAATACCTTGGTTTGAACCACTGAAGGCCTCTGGGTTCTCATGTTTTGAACCAAGTCAAAGATACTGAAATCTGGAGTGATCATCTGAAAACGAGCACACGCGTCAGCACAGAACAGCTTCTCTTTACTGTTAAATTTAAATAACATGACGCAGGAATATCTCACCTGTTTCTTTAGGAGGTTCCAGGTATAATCAATGACACACAGGGCTCCTGTTCGCCCGCAGCCGGCACTAGAGTAACAGCAGTTATTAGTTAATAAGTAGCAGTATCAGCCATGATGCAAACAACAGATTTTCAAACACAGTCACGAATTTCTTGATTTCTGGTAACCATTAGACTTAATTTCCCAAACCACACCCATCCCGTACTCTATGCCATTTAAGCAGATGTCAACATTAGTTCCACTTCTTAATTTAACCATCTGAAAAAGGCTTATTTCAGCCGAAATTCTGAGATCAATCAATAAATAAAATAATAAATAAGTAAGAGAAATATGTTTAAAGCTTTGAGTTTTATAATAATATCGTACAGCTGTCCTCAAACTAGTACCCCCTAAGAGTACAGTATAGTGTTATCAATAAACCATCAACAAACCTTTTGTTTTTTTATTATTAATCTCAGACAGCAGCTGATTCATCTCAGTGGTAATTCGTGGTAGGTTTATGACATTTTTTTTGCACACACAAAATCATATTTCGCATCGAAAACAGCTGTCTAGTGGCAAAATCACTCAGACGCGTGGTGACAGCACGCTGTGTAGGTTGGATCTGCCGCTGACTCAACATTCCATTTCTGACACATCACACTCGGTGCGGGTATGTCATGGCATGGCATGCTTTCATATCTCATTTTTCCACAGTATCTTAATATATTTACTAATGTATCAGTTAGTTATAAATATATATGTATGTATATATATATACTTAACATGGCTTTTCAGTCAAAAAACTAAAAGAAAAATCTGTTAGAGTATTACATGTCCTTATCTTTCATATAGAGTACGTGAAAAATTCCAAGTAAATGACATCATCATTGTATTTTCTATTAAAACTCATTTTGTTGTTTTGTTTGTATCGTAACTGTTGCTAAGATGACACATTGAACAAACGTCTCCTTTTATGTCGCAGATTTCATCACTCAGTCACACTTATCTTCATCATCAAAAGTCTAATGCACCACAGCCCACCTGAGTTTAACTGAGTATAAGGTTCAGTTAAACAGGAGATGTGGGTTTTTAAATAAGTCAAACGTTTAAGTGCTGGAAAAACTGAGGGGAAATACATACCCATACACTTTATAACTAGTGGGCTGTTGTCTACCGACCTACACGCGCTTCCTGTCTTAAAGAAAAGGGAGGTAGCTAAGATTATGAGGCCTGATGTAGAGGACATACATGCTGCCCACAGGAAATACAATCAAAACCAAAAGTGCAGTTCTTCAGTGTGATCACACCCTAAAGTTTTCACACTTTAGAACTGAAATGAAATGCATCATTACGGTCCATCTATTGGTGAAAACACTGCAACAAAACAAGCCCTGTCCATCCAGTAATAATAATAATAATAATAATAATAATAATAATGACTTCTTATAATGTTTGATGCAATTAAACAAACAAATAAAACAACTTCCAATTTAGACTATCCTAAAATAAGATTTTAAAAAAGATGAAGAACTATAAAATTAAGCATGAATAATGTTTTTTGAGGAACTTTAAGTTGTCAAATATTCATGTGCAGGCCGTTAAGTCTCAGAGTTCAAAGTCTGGAGGTGGATTCAGAGCCTTGCAAACCAATATAGTTGTTAAACACATCGAAAGGCGACAGGGAGCCATTGAAAAGATGTTATCATAATCTCTGTAAATAGATATCTGCATCGACATTATGGTGATGCTGTCATTTATGGGCTTTGATTAGACTCATTAGCTAAAATCTGTTTGCTGGTTACTTGGGTAAAGCAGTCAAGATGAGAAAAGGCCAAAGCATGATACAATCTCTTTGCACAAGAAAGCCCTTGGTATGACCATGGTGGTCTGACTTTGATCAAGAAGTCAAACAATTTAGATCATTGGGGTCATTGGGCACCAGAGAAAATGCAACTTTGTCATATAATTTGGCTTAGTGAAAGCATGTACAGTGAGAATAGTGGACCAAACATAGAGCCCTGTGGTACGCCATAAAGAATATGATGACTTTTTGAAAAATGTTTGCCAACACTGACAAAAATCTCTCCTCCAAATAAGGTGTAGAAACTTTCTAGGAATGCCGACTAAATGTTTTTGTGACTCTATCAGTACTTCATTATCAGTTTGTGTCAAATCGAGTAGTGTAGAACACAGCACATCAGCATCAGAGATCATTAAAGATTTTTACTTCTTATGGCTGTTATTATCACTTTTATATACTGCTTACAGGCTGAAACGGGCCTAAAATCATTTATCATAGATGGACTAAGGTTTCAGAATTAAGTACCATAAAGAATCTAACCTGCAGTGGATGCAAATGGGCACGTCATCATGGGCTTGATAGGAACGCATTTCGTACAACATTTCCAAAATGGGAGGGATGGAGTCTGGTACACCGTGATCCGGCCAGTTGACATAATGCAGCTGTTGCAAAGTTCGACTAGACTGGAAAAAAAATGAAAGCACATTTACAGTGAGTGTTTTCTGCTGGTCTATGTCATTGTGCAAGCTGAAAATGGACAGAAATGTAATTATTTTGGTGTAACCACATCACTTCTAGTTTTTGTTTCGGTTAACAACATGACAGCTGATAATCTCTTGCTTGTCTCAGGAGAATTACCTCCACAGTTATTCTCACAGTCAGAGTATAAACACTGCTTACGTTGTGATAAGTCACCCGTAATGTTCTTGTCAGATAATCTCCTTTAGGTTCCTCAGAATCCTGTAAAAGCAAAAAGCCAAGAGTGCATATTTAAACTTAAAACATACCCTTGCTGCTTAAAAGGGGGAACAGAGATAATTGTATTGTTTTGTTTTGTTTTTTTATTAATAATAGTGTGGCCAAGTGTTGCATGACACAGGTGCTGTGTGAAGATAGTGTGAAATTGTTATGTCAGCATATGTTGCTAAACTTCTGGGAACCAGCCAAAGTAGGAAGTGCAACTTATACAAATACTCACACAGTAAACTGTAAAAGGCTCACAAACAAATGGCTGCTCTTGTTTCAGAGGCCAGTAGCGCTCACACTTTTTCTACAAAAGACAAAAATAAAGCACAGTATTGTTGTTATATTGCACGCAGTAAAAATACATCTACATACGCTACACCGAACAAAATTTAAAAAAAAGTAGAAAACCTTATTATACCTTTCCCATCTCAAATTCTCGACAGGCCATCACTACGACCTAAGACCAAACAAGACAATTAAAAGAAGTACAGGGAATCGTAACATAACTATATCTTTATGCGGGGGTGGTTTACCACCGAAGCACGCCAATAGTTATTTTTAGAGCAACAGTATGTGTCAAAACACCTTGTTGTGTCCACAGATGACAAGCGGGTCATACCTTTATGTTGTACTCCCAAAGCATCCTCAAGAAGTCCAGTACTGTGTGAGGCAGAGGACCCTGAGTGGCAATGTAGGCCCTGGAAGCTGACACTCCCTGAGGGTTAACAATACTTTTATAGTCAAGAGTCGGAGGATGTTAGAGACATTTTCAAAAAAAAAAAAACGCAATTTGTTGCACAAATAAATTACACAAAAAGTTACACAAATGTACATAAACTGCAGCTTATATGAATAAAAATGACCCTGTTGATTTACCTTGATGAAACTGGCGTTGATGTAGTCTGTGTCATTTTTAGTTGTGGTGAGGGTGAGCTTTACTCTGCTATGGTCAACTGAAATATAATTAAAAATATAAACGCGTGTGTTGTTCACTGTGGTGTACCATGTCATATTCTAAATACAGAGAATTGGATAATTAGATTCAAACAGAGTATGTTTGTATTTCCAGATCATCATACACATAAATGAATTTTACAGAAATCATTTGCAAATATTCTTTTCTAAATGTAACGCAGCCTGTATAACTGTAGGTGCGTAATTCTTCAAGCCACGTTTATTAGATTTATTTTCAGCATTAACATATCAGAGATGCATGGAAGTCAAAAAGTTTTTAGTCACGTCTTAAACGAATACATACATGCAAAACGTATAAATGTCAAACTGAAGTTCTCACATCTGCCTTGAGCAAAGCTTACATGGAACGATGTCCTTGTATCGGTTCTTCTTGATGTTATCCTGCTTTTCTGCGGTCTTGGTGGGGAAGGTCTTGTCAGTGCGGTACTTAGTTGACTGATTTTTCAGCCTCTGAAGAACACAAAATGAGTTTAACCCTTCCACATTTATAAAACGTTATATTATTCTATTGCGTTGAGACTGTGTTAGAGAGGCTGATTAAGCTGATGGTGCTGCTGCTGTATTAGACTCTCTTACATGATCAAGTGTTTAATCCTTTTCTTTAGATACTGTAGTATGGGCTTTATGATTTATCCCCCAAAAATGTAGCCGTAAGCTGATGCATTACTCCCTGACAAAACGTGACAGGTGCAAACAGGAGAAAACTGTTTCTCTAATGGAATATAGTAACACGACGCCTCGGCTTATGTTGAGGTCACATATGCAGGGATATGGTCCCACAGTAAACACACCTAAATTGGATTTATTCAGTACTTACTTGGCAAAAACAACATTTTGGTGATTCAAGGTCACAGATAACTCAACTGTACTTATCACCATCTTTCTGCTGTGATGCAATCTTTTGTGTAATACTGAAGGATTTCTGTCGCCTTCTTTGTTGTATTTTAATGGCTGTTCAGTCTAACAGGAGGCTCGGGGAGCAAATGTCAGGCAAAGTGCACGTGACTAACAGTTGCACGACGGTTATATACGGTCAGTTTTTATGTGATTCAAGTCCAGATGACCAGAATCTGTGACTCACTTTATTAGTAAGTGACGCGCTGTCTTACAAACTGAGATGATTTGCATCCGGAATTTACAGTACTGAAGATGACTGAGAAGGTTTGACACTCAGATTTAAGTCATGGCATGTCCACGCTTACAGGACTTGTTGGTAAGACACTGGCCTTTTTGTTCGGAGGCCACTTCTCGCAGTTCGTGCAGTCTGCTAAAGGCCTCGCCGTCCATCTGTGCTGCTAACACCACAGAGTGCTTTTTGTTCACAAAGGAAGTGATGCAATAGACCCCTTCCTCTGGAGTGATCGGGGAGGTGGTAGCATGACAGCAGAAGGGCAGCATGTGAAGTGCACCGTGCTGTCCTCAGGCTCTGGCATGTCACCATGGCAGCAGCCCACAGATGATATCACCCTGGGGCTTTTTTTTTTTTTTTTTAACATTTACTTCTGCTTGAGTGTGACTGTAAATCCACCGCTCTACGTCTACGAGACTGACGAATAATAAACGGACAGTAATTGAATAATCTTTGCAAGTTGTTAGATATTATCATGCATTTGCCTGTGGGGCTTCCTTGTTCGTGTGACTTCAGTGACAATCATCTGTGCAAAGAGGAAGCACAAAAGTGGTGTTTGAGGCATTGTCACAACAGCGACGTGTTACTTCCCTGAACATAAAGCCTTTTTGTGAAAATCCCTCACAAAAAAGCACAAAAATTGTGCTCACTGTCAGTTCATTCAGTGTAAACAACCTCGCAGTTTTGACGTTTGTTCCTGATGATGTGATGACAAAAGCCACAGGAGAAATGAGTCTGTCACGCGGAGGCTTCATCTACATACAACTCACAACAGTACTTGAACAAAAGAAACAGAACACTTGACTCACCGCGAACTCCCCGGCGATGCCATTCGTTGCGTCCTCGTCCACAGCCTCCTGTCTCTCCAGCTGGGTTAGGAAGTTCCTCAGTACCCAGGTTTGATGCTCCATGGCTGGCTGTACAATACACTGCCTGGGAAAGGGGCACCTTTCACAGGCATGTCAACACAGAGGTCCTCGTCCACGGGTCATGGATTAGGGTCAGCGAGGCTTGGGTTCAGGGCGGTGGCACTTGTGTAGCTGCTACACAGAGCACTTCTCTATTGCAGCTCTGACATCAAGGAACTATTGTGAGGGAACGTGTGAACTGTCTTAGAGGAAGCAAGAGTAAGCAAACAGGTTCTGTGGTCAGATTAAATATATTGCCGCGCCCCCTGGGTGTCTCTCACTGGGTCCTAAAGTCACCCGGGTGTTTGATTGCATGACAGCGTCACAGAGGGAATGAGGAGGGAAACACCCACAAACAGAGAAGGCCACACATTTATGAATATAAACATGCATGAACAGCTGTTCCTACCTATAGTCTGAGTGCGGTGAGGTGCTGCGCAGGCAGTCTAGCCTGTTGGACGACATTCAGGGCACAGGAGGAGCGGAGGAGGGATGAGGGCAGGGATGGAGGCAGAGGTAGAAGGAGTGGTGGAGAGAGAGAGAGGGAGTCTGAGAATCCTGAAAATCCTGATGTTCTGAGCTCAGCCGTGAGCAGTAACTCACTCAGCTCAGCTGTCTTGGTCTTCATTTATGCATGCTCTATGTCTTCAGTACTGTTTTTTGTGTGTGTGTGTGTGTGTATGTGTGTGTGTGTGTGGGTGAAAACCACATCACAGGACTGACCGTGCCATTTCTCGTAAAGCAGTTTCTAACTTACTTTAACAAGAAATTGGAGGAACTCTCTTTCAAGGAACTATGGGCATTCAGTCAGACACACAAGACTTCCCTAGCTTCATAGTTTAATAAGAACATGACTAAAAGTAAATAGTAAAACACGTATAAGTCTATCCTAAATAATAATATATGGATAAAAGATACAAACAGGTTGATCAGAGAAGCTTACGTACAGGTTATGGGGCTTTGTTCCAGCCGCATGTGAAGACATGATGCCATCTGTCAGCCGGGTATGACATGATGAAGACAACAATGCATTGCGGCCTACATTCAGCAGGTGTTGGGCACTACATCAGGAGCATGGTGACATCTAGTGGTGGTGAACTGAAGCTTTATCTGAGAAGTTTATGTGCAGATGTTTTGTTGGTTCCTCAGAGGTTTGTGGGACGTCTGATAATTCATTTACAGTCAGAGGAAGAGTAATCTTTTTACTCCAGCTTTTTGTGCCTTGTTTGTTTATTCTATTGACTTCATTTATTGATTTTTAACATTTTAATTGGTCATGCAGAATTTAATTTATTAATTTATTGTGATTCATTTTTTTATTTTTTGTCTTTTGTCTAGTTTTGTTTGTTTGTTTTTTAATGAACACAAAGTTAAGTTCAGATTGTAAATAGAAATGAGAACTATTCGACAGTTATCTCAAAGGTTGAAGAACATTCAAACTATGACTCAGTCTCATAACAAACACACAGTAAACATATGCAGTAAACTTATATATAATATAATATATAAATGCATTAATATATAAATAATAATGATAAAAAGAAGACGACAAAAGGAAGAAAAAAGAAAACACAAGCAAACAAATACACAAAGAAAATAAATACATAAAAATACTATAGTACTGTGGAGTAATACTGTCTGTGTATAGTTTGGAAAATTAAGAATCAAAATTAATTCTATCTAGTCAACTTGAAATAATCTGTAGGTTTCAGTGGCTTTTTAAAGTTACAGAAGAATATGCAACACACTGCCTGTGTTCAACAGCAAACAAAAGCTTTCCTGTCACCCTCAGTGTACCTACAGGAAGCTACAGTAACCACAGTCAAGTGGTCATTTCCTGTGTGTTGGCTATTGTTGAGTTTGATTCTTACAGTTCACATCAAAATGAAGATTCTCTGTCTGATTTTGTTTTTTCATGGTGAGTAAACTATGATTTACAACTTGTATGTAGCACCACTTTTAAGTTATTATGAAAGGGATTACATTTGGATAGATAGATAGATAGATAGATAGATAGATAGATAGATAGATAGATAGATAGATAGATAGATAGATAGATAGATAGATAGATAGATAGATAGATAGATAGATAGATAGATAGATGTACATTTAATGTGGCAGTTTAACAGTAACTGTAATTGAAACTAGCAGGTGGAAAACAAATAGAAATACTTGGAAAGTATGTATGTGTTGTGTATGTATGTATAAGCACGTTTTGATATGACACTCTTTCACTTTACTCACTTTATTAAGTGTGATTTTTCTATGGAAGAATATGTAAAAATATAAACATATTTTCATATTTTATATACAATTAACATGCATGGGATATCTCAGCGGAATATTTATGGATGCAAATGTGATTTTTCATGTCAGAGCCTGAAAAGGAACATGTACCATTAACATCCATCCTCTGTTTGTTGTGGCTATGAGAGGTTTTATTCTAATTGGACTTTTTCTTTCAGCAAGCCTTCAGCTCCAGTGTGATCAACGAAAAATCACAGCACATGTTGGAGGTGAATTCAGTCTGATCTGCACGTATGACACAAAGCATTTCCTCTACAGTAAAAAGTACTGGTGTCGAGGGGAGTCCAGAGGCACCTGTGAGATTTTGGTGGATTCAGAAGGTGGCACCAGAAGTGCATACGCACAGAGGTCTAAGATAATAGATGGAAGAATATATGGTCTGCTTGTGAACGTCAGAGATCTCCAGGTTGAAGACAGTGGAGTGTACTGGGTTGGGATTGACAAAATATATGCCGACATCATGGCCTCAGTTAAAGTGGTTATCACTGAAGGTAAGAATAAAGTAGAAGCGCTTACTGATTACTTGCAAAATATCAGACAAACTGCAATAATTGAAATATTTGACTTGCTCCTTTGTGCCAGTTCCAGTGTCTAAACCCAAACTCAGGCCTTTGAGCTCCCAGGTGGACAGGCCAACGTGCTGGGGGCAACCAGTGACGGTGCGCTGTGCTTGTGAACAGGGCACTGGCGTTCGGTACACTTGGTACAAAAGCACTCAGCTCGAGGACACCCTGCTCCACAACTCACCAGACATACACCTGCAGTGTGGCACGCTGGATACGGACAGCGATTACTACTGTGATGCCCATAATGACATAAGCAGTGAGCGGAGTGATATCCTGTCTGTGCAGGTTCTGATGCCTGCAGAGAGCAGCTGTATCTATGTCATCAGTATGCCTGGTAAGAGCAAATCAGATGTTGTACTCTGTATCTCACTCTCACTCTCTATAAATATCAATGCACCAGTCGGTAACAGATTCTGAGAAGCCTGCGGTTACAAACCTATTTCCATCAATGTTGTCAACATTATTTAATTGTAAATAGAAACTAAATGTGCAAAACACTGAAAAACTGTTTAAACTGCTAAATATTATTAGTTTTGAAGAACTATAATTAAACTTTGAATTTAATTCCAGCAACACATTTAAAAAACATGTTTGTACATTGTTTCACCGACACCCTAATGATAAGAAATGCTACAATACATCATGGTGCATTATACTTTTATACCAGAGCGGATTCAGTCTGATTATCATCATACAGTAAGTTGTAATACGACAGAAACACATTGCGATAATCGTAGTACTTCACAGGAGAAGGCTGCAGGATCTCCTGTAACTTGCATTCTTGTGAAAAACCAATAAAACCATAATGGCCGGTGAGGGCGGATATGGCAGCTAACAATACTTTCATGACAGCTTGCTGTGGGTTTCAGGTAAAAGTGGACTGGTATTTATCAGTGCTTATTTGTGCTTTTGCTCTGTGTGTAATATTTTATTATTGTGAATGCTTGTTGCTTCAAGCGAGCACCTTGCCCTACATAACTGTACACACATGCCGTACAGTTACATGGGTGAAGGTTAAACAAAGGTGCAGCCTGGCTTTGCACTTTCATTTCAGCTGTGAAAAGATCAAAACTATAAGATGAGAGGAAAGGAAGCCAGACAGTGTGTTACAATATTCACTGACACATTATTTATAGGTCTTCAGACATGTTGTGCGTCCTGGTGAAGAGTCATTTTCACACCTCCAGTAAGGCTGTGCTTCTATTTCCTCTGAACCAACAGGCCTCTTTTCTTTTTTCTAACAATTCTGAGTTGTACTTTGGCGACTCCTCGTGGTCAGGGCTTGAAGGAACACATCCTTAACATGGCTCTGTCTGATTTGCTTTGATGCCACTTTGATATCTTTATTGCACAAGGTTCAAGTTCATAAAAGAATGCCATTGTAAAGTCTGTTCTTTGAATCATCAGGCCAAAACATTTATGACTGCGTGGACAGAATGAGCACCACCTTGGCCTCCACCTCTCCACCTCTGACTACCTGCCAAACTACACTCAAAATTCACTCTGATGCAATAAACCAGTCTGCACAAGTCAATCAGACTGATCAACATCTGTTTCTCAGCAGGTTAGTCAATACATCTCTTGTTTTCATTCACTTTGATGTCAATAATAGCAACGATTAAAGTCATTCAGTCATTAAAAAAGCTCCACAAAGAGTTGAAAACCTGTCACTAATTCAATTTTTACATTTTTTTCAGGGCATGGACAGGGTTACCGTTATGGTACACATTGCTGCGCTGGGTTTGTTTTGCATGCTTACTGATATTTCTATGCATTGTAATCAAATGTACAAAAGCACGACCTGAACGTGTGAAGAGGAGGGGAGGGGTTCGTTTTAAGCACAATCAACATTTGGTTCAGTGACCTGAATTTTAATGTGGTAGATTTTTTTTTAGCCTTTTCAAGCTTTATTTTGATAGGGACAGCTGAAGAGTGACATGTTGGGAGAGAGAGAGAGAGAGAGAGAGAGAGAGAGACGGGGAATGACGGGGAATGACACGCGCAGGAAAGAGCCACAGGTCGATTCAAACCCTGGGCTTCCACTGCGAGGACTGAGCCTTCGCACATGTGGCTGCTGCTCTACCCACTGAGCTAAACACCGCCCTGAGTTAATACAAATCTTTAAATGTCAAAATAATGAAAAATAAAACTTTTACATTTAAAATAACACTAGGCTTGTATTATTTTGTTGAGCTTGTGTAAAGTGTCTTCAGCACCCTGCTTCTGGAGGGCTCTTTCATCTGGTTACTGTAATTTAGCAATTTTGTAAAAAGATTGAGAATCAATCTGTTGCTCAAGTACGTTACTTCCTCATATTAGTTGAGAAACAGGGCTGATCTTTTGAAATAAAAGTCATAACCATAGATGGTTTACTCTTGGGAAATATCCCCTAAAGTGCTGGATTTTGAGAAAAGCAGCAACAACTTTTAGTTGATATTAAACGTTATCTAACACTGTTTCGATTTCATGACTTTAACAATGTCAAAGTCAAACACACAGATTAACTCACCTGTTCATAATTTCCACATACACTGTTACTTTTTCTGTTCACTGTGGGAAGATGGAGGACTGAAACGGGCATGACCGACTAGTTTTGAGGGTTGAAATTGAACTTAACCTTACTTCCTCTTTCCTTAAACATTTGCTGAATTTGGCTCTCTAAACAGTCGACACAGACAAACTGGTTATCTACCCGAGCTGTGTCACGTTAGTTAGGAAACACTGACAGACTTTGAATGGAGTTTGGTGTGATGTTTTCTAAAATGGGGAATAATGGGTGAGGACAGGGGACCCACCCACCCTCACAGTGTCCTGTCCTTTAATCAGCAATGCAAGGGAATTGTTCCCCTAGTGGGTTTTCATCCTCACTTGCATTGTTGATGTGTTGAACTGTTGGTGGGGATTTGAAATCCCCTCAGGAGGGATATGTTGTGTTTGAGTGATACATTTATATTTTTAAACACACATATAAACACACAGATGAAATACGTTCATAAAATACAGCTGGAAAACATCTTTTGGTGAGGTCTCGTTCTCAAAAGTATCCCAGTCTGGGATAACTGCCAGTATTAAATTGCCTGCTCTGCCAGATAAAATTCATCCACACGTTGTCTGGACTAGATCGTGGAAAAGTCAAGCACACATACACACACACACACACACACACACACACACACACACACACACACACACACACACACACACACACACACACACTCCTACACATTTCTGAGAATTTCTGTAAAACTCTGAGTGCTGACTACGTGATTGCAAAAGTTCAGGATGTTTGCGTCCATATAGGGTGATTCATCGATGAATTCAAATTTGCAAAAAGCTGTATCTGTCACATTCAAACCAACTAGGTCATCATTTCTAGTATGTGGCTTTTTTTATATTATTATATTTGGTCTTATGCAAAAAAGCTAAAAAAGGCTTTTCTTGATGCAGCATTCATAAACTGGTTCTTTGAGAAACACACACACACGTTTTTGGGAACTTCATGTAACAGTCAGAACACTGGCTACATGCCCATAACACAGTTTGTGCCCATATTGGGTGATTGGCGGTTGTGTAACGATCATATAAGAATTCTGAAGAAGCTGTCCTCTCTTCCCTTAAATAATGCCACTCCTTGTCTCTCAGTGTGCATTATTGGCCTGACCCTGTTATCTGACTCTGTAGAGGCTTCTTCGTTATGTGTACCTACCTGCTGTGTGTGGGGAGCGACACAGCACTATCCTCTGACCTTGGTTACCATGGTAATGATGCTTTCTTAAACATACAGCTGCTGTGTATCTCAAAGACACGAAAAATCAATGTCCCAGTGTCAGTCTAAGATTTAACACTGTCCCTGACATGCAGGAACAGAAAAACAGCAAAAAAACATATATGTGTGTGTGTGTGTGTGTGTGTGTGTGTGTGTGTGTGTGTGTGTGTGTGAGAGACATTTTCTCTCTCTCTCTCTCTCTCTCTCTCTCTCTCTCTCTCTCTCTCTCTCTCTCTCTCTCTCTCTCTCTCTCTCACACACACACACACACACACACACACACACACACACACACACACACACACACACACACACACACACACACACACACACACACACACACACACACACACACACACTCTTCTAAACTGTGTTCAGTATTCAGGTTTCATGTCTGTGGCATAGCAGAACAATGGTGTAAAGTTGGAGCGTCACTCCGGGCCACGCCTCCGCTGAGGTTGGGTCGCCTCCTCCTGAAAAGAAAGAACCAGAGCCGCCGGGGGAGAGGACAGTTTCACCGCGGAGGAGGCAGCGGTCAACACTGTGATTCTTCACCTTTGCTACGGTAAGTCAGACACCGCCTTAACTAAAACTCATGTATACTAACGTATGTTGTTGAACCCAGTTTAACATATTTACCAGACCTCTGGGTGTATAACGGGAATTTGGTATAGGATTAAAAGTTACATTAGCAGGACACACCCAGTTAGAGATCCATAGCAGAGGGTGTGCTTGAACTTAAAGCGATTATACAACAATTACTAATTACTGAAATAGAATCAAAAGATATTCATGTTTTGGGGCAAGTTGCTCTGAAAATAAACATTTCTTTCTTTTTTTCTTTCATCTTTCATTTGCTGTGTTTACCCCAAAATTTGCCCACTGGGCTTGTTTGCTTTGTGTATTATGTATTATTATAAAGGTCTATAACAACTTCCTGACAAGACGTTTGTATGTATGTAAAGAGAGAGAGATGAGCACGGAGAGAGGGCAAGATCAGGATGGAGAGAGAGAGGAAAGACAGGCGGTGCAAGACCTGGAAGAAGCAGTTGTGTTTTGTAGAACGGGTGTCAGCTGCTTCCTGGGGGCTGAGCCCCCCCAAAGGTCCGATCCTAGAATCGCCCCTGGTAACAACCTAGCAGGAGAGACACTTTCTAGTCAACGCTCATGGAGATCATGGAGTTTCCCAAACTGAATAAATAGTGCACGTGTATTGAACAAACACCGATCGAACATGTTTTTATCTAACAGAATATTGGTGATGGACTTCCAGTGGACGTGTTCGTATTTGTTTGAATGTTGTAGATTTTCAGGACGTGACGATGTGGAGATGTAATATTGTGATGTAATATGTCATATTTTTAGTCATTAGTCGGGTGTGTTGTTAATACGTATTAATAAGTTAATACTCTCACTGTCTGACTCACTTTTGCGTTTGTCTTTGTCAGATAACTCACTTCACTCTTGAGAGTTGTGAGATCCCGTCATGGGTGTCACTTCCCTCCTTCTGGTGAGCTGCCTCAGCCTCACCATTATTGCTCAAGGTGAGTGTCAGCGCTGATAAGTGATCATGTGATTATACACAAGGTGGAGTTTGGTGTGACACACGTGACTAAATAAAAACTCTATTTCGGTTCTAATGGGTGTTATTTGTGTTTCGCAGTGTTGGCTTGTTCTCCACCACCTTCAGTTGTGGATGGCAGCTACAGTCCAATAAGTTCAAACTATATCGTCGATGATATTGTGCAGTACCGCTGTAATAACGGTTTTGCACTTCGTGGATCCAAAACAAGAACATGTTCAAGCAATGGAGCATTTTATCCTGCCGCTCCAACATGTGTCAGTAAGTAATCCACCACCCGAAGTTGTGAATGGCTGTAAAGTAACAAAGTGTGTATTTGTTGCACTTTGCCGGAGATCATCACACTGCTGACATTGTGTTTGTATTAAGGAATTACATTGGAATGACCCGACTGATGGTATATTGTGAAAAGAATACACTTTATAGTTTGATTTACTGTACTGTAGGTGATTTAGAGTTGGGCCATATGATGCCCAATGATGACTGTAGTTTAATCTAAACCACTGTTTGACAGTTTTCTGTTGTTTCTTACAGACGGTGTATCCTCTCCTAAACCTTGGGCTATCACCGTTGGTGTTTTGGGTAAGTTTCAAAGTCCATGTGCAATAAAAACCTTCTGTGTGCTCGATGATGCTTTGATGACCTGCTCTGCTCTTAGAAATGAACAGGTTTTGCATCTCAATGGAGCAAGCACATGAATTTGGATGTTTTTGTCCAAACTGAAGTCTAATTTAATTACTTTGCTTTTTTCTTGTTCTGTAGTAAGTGCGACAATCCTGTGGGTCCATTACTGAATTAAGAACTCGAAGAGGATCGTCACTGGACTGCGAATGTACTCGTAGCATTCATGTGTATGTGGACAGTGCAGGCTTGTGCAATGCCCCTGGAAAATGTTTCTGAACACCAATCCAAAGTTCAGACGTGTACCTGCAGTGGATTCAGTTTGATTATAATCGTAATACTTCACAAGAAAAAGCTGCAGGATCTCCTGTAACTTCTATTCTTGTAAAAGTTAATTAACATTAACGTGCTTTCTAAAACCATAATGGACAGTGAGCAACTAACAATGCTTTTATGACAGATTACCGTGGGGTTTCAAGTAAAAGTGTATTGATTTTAATTGGTGCTTATTTGTGCTTTTATACTACCTGCTTTGTACTTATATGCACTGTATCATGTTTCATAATGTTTGTGTCATTATGGATGAAAATGAACTGAAAATCCACCTGATGCAATAAAGCAGTCTTCACAAATCATTCAGACTGATCAACATCTGTTTCTCAGCAGGTTAGACAATACATCTTTTGTTTTTATTTAATATGATGTCAATAACAGCAACGATTAAAGTCATTCATTCATTAAAAAAGCTCCACAAAGTGTTGAAAACCTGACACTAATTCAGTTTTTTTAAAGTTAAATTAAAAGCACAACTTAATCGTGTGAAGAGGAGGGGAGGGGTTCGTTTTAAGCACAATCAACATTTGGTTCAGTGACCTGAATTTTAATGTGGTAGATTTTCTTTTAGCCTTTTCAAGCTTTATTTTGATAGGGACAGCTGAAGAGTGACAGGAAATATTGGGAGAGAGAGAGAGAGAGAGACGGGGAATGACACGCAGGAAAGAGCCACAGGTCGATTCAAACCCTGGGCTTCCACTGCGAGGACTGAGCCTTCGCACATGTGGCTGCTGCTCTACCCACTGAGCTAAACACCGCCCTGAGTTAATACAAATCTTTAAATGTCAAAATAATGAAAAATAAAACTTTTACATTTAAAATAACACTAGGCTTGTATTATTTTGTTGAGCTTGTGTAAAGTGTCTTCAGCACCCTGCTTCTGGAGGGCTCTTTCATCTGGTTACTGTAATTTAGCAATTTTGTAAAAAGATTGAGAATCAATCTGTTGCTCAAGTACGTTACTTCCTCATATTGGTTGAGAAACAGGGCTGATCTTTTGAAATAAAAGTCATAACCATAGATGGTTTACTCTTGGGAAATATCCCCTAAAGTGCTGGATTTTGAGAAAAGCAGCAGCAACTTTTAGTTGATATTAAACGTTATCTAACACTGTTTCGATTTCATGACTTTAACAATGTCAAAGTCAAACACACAGATTAACTCACCTGTTCATAATTCCCACATACACTGTTACTTTTACTGTTCACTGTGGGAAGATGGAGGACTGAAACAGGCATCAACTAGTTTTGAGGGCTGAAATTGAACTTAACCTTACTTCCTCTTTCCTTAAACATTTGCTGAATTTGGCTCTCTAAACAGTCGACACAGACAAACTGGTTATCTACCCGAGCTGTGTCACGTTAGTTAGGAAACACTGACAGACTTTGAATGGAGTTTGGTGTGATGTTTTCTAAAATGGGGAATAATGGGTGAGGACAGTGGACCCACCCACCCTCACAGTGTCCTGTCCTTTAACCAGCAATGCAGGCCATCGTGTGATTGCTCGTGTTAATCATATAACCAAAAAGCATTTCCAGGGGCCGTAAGGGAATTGTTCCCCGAGTGGGTTTTCATCCTCACTTGCATTGTTGATGTGTTGAAGTCTTGGTGGGGATTTGAAATCACCAGAGGTGTCATGTTTTGAGTGATACGTTTATATTTTTAAATGTAATACAGTAGAAGGACACACCTAGAATTGCATACACATTGACACACAAACGCACAAAAAATCTAGCTGGGAAACTGGGATAACTGCCAGTATTAAATTGCCTGCTCTGTCAGATAAAATTCATCAACACGTTGCCCTGACTAGATCATGGAAAAGTCAAGCACACATACACACCATACACACTCATGAAAAACACACACACACATATGCACACACACTCCTGCACATTTCTGAGAATTTCTGTAAAACTCTGAGTGCTGACTACCTGATTGCAACAAAGTTCAAGATGTTTGTGCCCATATAGGGTGATTCATTGGGTGATGAGTTGAAATGTGCAAGAAGCTGTCTCTGTCATATTCAACCCAAATAGGTCATAATTTCTAGTATGTGGCTTTATATTATATTATATTTATATTATTATATTTGGTCTTATGCAACAGCTACAAAAGGCTTTTCTTGATGCAGCATTCATAAACTGGTTCTTTGGTGGCAGGTTGAAGCACCTTGGACAGGCTAAAACGAGTTGTCAGTGTTGTGGAGAAGAAAATGCACCAGATGTCTCATGCTGAAATGTTTATTGAAGCTTGGCCAAAAGAATGAGGGATTCATCATGATCACACGATACCGGCTAAATTCTGAAGCTGTCCTCTCTTGCTCTGAATAATGCCACTCCTTGTCTCTCATTGTGCATTATTGGCCTGTTATCTGACTCTGTAGAGGCCTTTTCGTTATATGTACCTGTTGTGTGTGGTGAGTGACACAGCACTATCCTCTGACCTCGGTTACCATGGTAATGATGCTTTCTTAAACATACACCTGCTCTGTATCTCAAAGACACGAAACCTGTGTACATATAAAATATAGGTCATATACCTTAATCTAACACTGCCCCTACAGGGACCTCAAGGCATATGCACGACCCCGTATGACCCCCATGCTAGAACAGGAAAGACTCCCACACACGCAGTCAGTATTGTCAGCATGTTGCAAAGTTGGAGCGTCACTCGGGGCCACACCTCCACTGAGGTTGGGTCGTTACTTCCCAACAAGAAAGAACCAAAACCGCTGGGGAGGGAGGTCATTTCACCGCGGCGAAGGCAGCAGTCAACACTGTGATTCTTCATCTTTGGCTCTGTAAGTCAAACACTGAACCGTTGCTTTAACTTTTAATGTTTGTCTTTTTTTATTATTATTGAGAAAGAGCAGAGCAGGGAGAGTGTGTTTGCTGTTGAAAGGGAGCAGACCAGAGAGGAGCATGCAGAAGCATCAGTGTCTGCAGTCCATCGAGCCTTTTCCTCAGTTTACATGAACTAATTTTTGGAGAAAAGCAGATCATTGGTCATCCTTAATCATTAATGGTACATCATAGGTTTAGGAAGATATTAGACTCTCATCCAGTGAAATGGCTGATTTAGTGGAAGGGCCGTATAGATTCTTGTTATATATGCTTTTATGAAAAATGTAAATTTCTTAGAAAAAGACTTTCTAAGATCGATCAAATCAAAATGAACAACACGTTTTTATCTAACAGAATATTCCTCTTCAGTCCACCTTTAGTCTTTAAAAATACTTTGTCTGACAGCTCTGTAACACACAGAATATTCATTGAAGAAAGCTGAAATTGTAAATTCAGATGCATCACTTTATTAAAGTTGACTTCCAGTGGACGTATTCATATTTGTTTGAATGTTGTAGATTTTCAGGATGTGATAATCTGGAGATGTAATATTGTGATGTAATATGTCATATTTTTAGTCATTAGTCGGGTGTGTTGTTAATACGTATTAATAAGTTAATACTCTCACTGTCTGACTCACTTTTGCGTTTGTCTTTGTCAGATAACTCACTTCACTCTTGAGAGTTGCGAGATCCCGTCATGGGTGTCACTTCCCTCCTTCTGGTGAGCTGCCTCAGCCTCACCATTATTGCTCAAGGTGAGTGTCAGCGCTGATAAGTGATCATGTGATTATACACAAGGTGGAGTTTGGTGTGACACACGTGACTAAATAAAAACTCTATTTCGGTTCTAATGGGTGTTATTTGTGTTTCGCAGTGTTGGCTTGTTCTCCACCACCTGCAATTGTGGATGGCAGCTACAGTCCAATAAGTTCAAACTATATCGTCGATGATATTGTGCAGTACCGTTGTAATAACGGTTTTGCACTTCATGGACCCAAAATAAGAACATGTTCAAGCAGTGGAACATTTGAGCCTGCCGCTCCAACATGTGTCAGTAAGTGTTTCATCCAAATGTTAAATTTTCCAAACGTAATCTCAACTGTTACCACGGGTCACCTAATCTGATATGTGGAATTAATAGTCAGTGGTTACCTGGACTACCAGAATGTCAACGTAAGTCAAATTTAAATTACTCCTTGGTTTAGCTCTGTAAATGAAAGTCAACCTGTAATGTTTGGAATATGATTTCACACTAATCCAGATGTGAACACATTCTTACAAGTTTAAATTAGTACTGCAACAGTTGATGGCCACTGAAAACTTCTGTTATTATGGAAATGGACGCTGAGTCTTTTTGGGTTTTGTCATGTGGCTTGTATTAACACACAGAGTTTAGCAACCATTACACAGGCAACCAGCTCATCCACTCTGTCTCCACAGATGGTTTCTGATTTTTCTGTTTTGTTTCTTTGTTTTGCAGAATTATCATCCCCAGCTACTATTACTTCTGCTATGCCTACCACCACCACCACCACCACCACCGTCGCACCACCAGCAGGTAGAATCCGCTAAAGTAACAGAGTGTGGGGAATTACATTGGAATGACCC
This sequence comes from Nibea coibor, assembly GCA_023373845.1. NCBI lineage: Eukaryota > Metazoa > Chordata > Actinopteri > Sciaenidae > Nibea > Nibea coibor. The sequence continues at coordinate 22,754,407 of CM041717.1, read as the reverse complement.
TACTGATGGTATATTGTGAAAAGAATACACTATAGATTTATTTACTGTATTGTAGGTGATTTAGAGTTGGGCCATATGATGCCCAATGATGACTGTAGTTTAATCTAAACCACTGTTTGACAGTTTTCTGTTGTTTCTTACAGACGGTGTATCCTCTCCTAAACCTTGGGCTATCACCGTTGGTGTTTTGGGTAAGTTTCAAAGTCCATGTGCAATAAAAACCTTCTGTGTGCTCGATGATGCTTTGATGACCTGCTCTGCTCTTAGAAATGAACAGGTTTTGCACCTCAGTGGAACAAGCACACGAATTTGGATGTTTTTGTCCAAACTGAAGTCTAATTTAATTACTTTGCTTTTTTCTTGTTCTGTAGTAAGTGCGACAATCCTGTGGGTCCATTACTGAATTAAGAACTCGAAGAGGATCGTCACTGGACTGCAAATGTACTCGTAGCATTCATGTGTATGTGGACAGTACAGGCTTGTGCAACGCCCCTGGAAAATGTTTCTGAACACCAATCCAAAGTTCAGACGTGTACCTGCAGTGGATTCAGTTTGATTATAATCGTAATACTTCACAAGAAAAAGCTGCAGGATCTCCTGTAACTTCTATTCTTGTAAAAGTGAATTAACATTAATGTGCTTTCTAAAACCATAATGGACGGTGAGTGCGGACATGGCAACTAACAATGTTTTGATGACAGATTACTGTGGGTTTGTGCTTTTATACTACCTGCTTTGTACTTGCACTGTATCATATTTTATGTTTGTGTCATTATGGATGAAGCTGAACTGAAAATCCACCCTGATGCAATAAAGCAGTCTTCACAAATCAATCAGACTGATCATCTGTTTCTCAGCAGGTTAGACAATACATCTTTTGTTTTTATTTAATATGATGTCAATAATAGTAACGATTAAAGTCATTCATTAAAAAAACTCCACAAAGTGTTGAAAACAACATTCAAAGCTGTAAAACAGCGATATTAGAGACTGTGTGTGTGACCTTTTGTTCACCTCTTCTAAACTGTGTTGTTTCTGTGTTTTATTAATTCATTCAGTGTTTACCCTAGAACTTTTTTCAGCAGTGGTGCTACTGCGTCCATGAGGATGCGGCATTGTAAAGGAGGATGCCACTGCCACTGAACAGTGTCCAGCATGGACAGCGGTTTGTCCAGGGTCCTTCTGTCTTATCTGTGCTTTTACTCTATTTACTGTAGTATTTTATAATGTTTCTGTCATTGTGAATGCCTGTTGCCTCAAGCGAGCACCTTACCCTGCATAACTGCACAGACGTTTTGCTGTACAGTTAAGCCAGACAGTGTGTTACATTATTCACTGACACGTTATTTATAGGTCTTCAGACATGTTGTGCATCCTGGTGAAGAGTCATTTTCACACCTTCAGTAAGGCTGTGCTTCTATTTCCTCTGAACCAACAGGCCTCTTTTCTTTTTTCTAACAATTCTGAGTTGTACTTTGGCGACTCCTCGTGGTCAGGGCTTGAAGGAACACATCCTTAACATGGCTCTGTCTGATTTGTTTTGAAGCAACTTTGATATCTTGAAAGGTTCAAGTTCATAAAAGAATGCCATTGTAAAGTCTGTTCTTTGAATCATCAGGCCAAAACATTTATGACTGTGTGGACAGAATGAGCACCACCTTGGCCTCCACCTCTCCACCTCTGACTACCTGCCAAACTACACTGAAAATTCACTCTGATCTAATAAACCAGTCTGCACAAGTCAATCAGACTGATCAACATCTGTTTCTCAGCAGGTTAATAATAGCAACGATTAAAGTCATTCAGTCATTAAAACAAAGCTCCACAAAGAGTTGAAAACCTGTCACTAGTTCAATTTTTTTTATTTTATTTTATTTTATTTTTTTTACCGTTAAGGTACACATTGCTGCGTTGGGTTTGTTTTGCATGCTTACTGATATTTCTATGCATTATAGTCATGTGGCTGCTGCTCTACCCACTGAGCTAAACACCGCCCCGAGTTAATATAAATCTTTAAATATCAAAACATGTAGCTACATGTACCGTAAATGTGTTTGTTCACAAATATGCAGTATAATAGTGTACTGTTTGTCAAGTTACTGCTGTTGTGAAGAAGGGTTCACTGATAGAGACAGTTGTAATCGTACTTTATTTGGGAAGGTACTAAAATGTCCCATGTTCCTAACGGTCTGTGAACGCCTCATGACGTTTCTTTGTTTACTTGAGTAGCCAGGTGTTAGTCTGTGCCTGTCGAAGGTGAGGGTCACCTACCTGTCGGAAATTAATAACGACGCGATGAAGAGTCGGTTGTAAGCTCAACAGTGTTAAGTTATCGATGTTATGGAAACTTAAAACCGGAGTTAGCTTTGTCCTGAAAAGGAGACCGTGAGTGTGTGTGGGAGAATATTGTGCGCCGAGTTTTCTGAGTGAGTATGGACATGATGTGAACTAGTGACAGTATGAAGCGAGTATGGAAATGAACAGTAAGTTGATTAGAGTTGTGAATTTCTACATAGTGTGCCTCAAGCCTGCCTGCCGCCACGCATGGGTGCTCAGGACTTCGTTGTCGCTATGGAAACCTGCTGAAGCACGGACGTGTCATCAGGACCAGTTTCTCCATCACTTTTCTTCATCGAACAGAGGGTTTGAGGACAACAGACCAGCTGTGTTTCTGAATCTCCAAGGATCAGTGAGTACTGAGGAACACCTGAGCTCCAACATGCGCGCCAACACATGGCACCATGACTGAGTTTACAAAACCCCGGGTATTCTTATTTTAATTTTATTTGACTTAAAGGGTGATTGTGTTTTTTGTTAATAAACACCCATGTTGTTGCACATTATATTTGGTTATTGGTGGCGCTATGGTGTGTTAAAGGTATGCATGGGAGGTTGTAAGCTCACATAACCAGGCCTCTCTGCACTCTAGGCGGGGTCGTACGCTCTAGTTAAAGTAGATGTATCCCAATTTCATTATTCTAGTAGGCTCCCTCCAATCCGCCTCCCATGCATGAGGTGTTAACGGGTAAAAAGAGGTTCGCCATGATTATCCTGTAGCAAAACTGGACTTGAGTGGGAAGGCTACAAACATAAAATTGGATAGACACACACAAAGACACACAAACACACAGATGAGGAAATACAGCTGGAAAACATCTTTTGGTGAGGTCTTGTTCTCAGAGGTGTCCCGGTCTGGGATAACTGCCAGTATTAACTTGCCTGCTCTGCCAGATAAAATTCATCAACATGTTATGGACTAGATCATGGGAAGGTCACGCACACATACACACACACTCTTCTAAACTGTGTTCAGTATTCGGGTTTCATGTCTGTGGCATAGCAGAACAATGGTGTAAAGTTGGAGCGTCACTCCGGGCCACGCCTCCGCTGAGGTTGGGTCGCCTCCTCCCGAAAAGAAAGAACCAGAGCCGCCGGGGGAGAGGACAGTTTCACCGCGGAGGAGGCAGCGGTCAACACTGTGATTCTTCACCTTTGCTACGGTAAGTCAGACACCGCCTTAACTAAAACTCATGTATACTAACGTATGTTGTTGAACCCAGTTTAACATATTTACCAGACCTCTGGGTGTATAACGGGAATTTGGTATAGGATTAAAAGTTACATTAGCAGGACACACCCAGTTAGAGATCCATAGCAGAGGGTGTGCTTGAACTTAAAGCGATTATACAACAATTACTAATTACTGAAATAGAATCAAAAGATATTCATGTTTTGGGGCAAGTTGCTCTGAAAATAAACATTTCTTTCTTTTTTCTTTCATCTTTCATTGGCTGTGTTTACCCCAAAATTTGCCCACTGGGCTTGTTTGCTTTGTGTATTATGTATTATTATAAAGGTCTATAACAACTTCCTGACAAGACGTTTGTATGTATGTAAAGAGAGAGAGATGAGCACAGAGAGAGGGCAAGATCAGGATGGAGAGAGAGAGGAAAGACAGGCGGTGCAAGACCTGGAAGAAGCAGTTGAGAAAAGGGCGTTGTTTTAGAGTTATTTCATGGATGACTTTTTGACTGTGGAGAAAGAGCAGAGCAGGGGGAGTGTTTTGCTGTTGAAAGGGAGCAGACCAGAGAGCAGCACGCAGTCGCATCAGTGTCTGCAGAGGCGACGTTTGATTTAGGGGATGAGGATGCTGGTCCCAAACAATTGAAGCTGCCTCAGTGCCCTTTACATCAGTTTGGGACGCAGAAGAGAGCTTTTCAATCTTCATGTTTTGTAGAACGGGTGTCAGCTGCTTCCCGGGGGCTGAGCCCCCCCAAAGGTCCGATCCTAGAATCACCCCTGGTAACACTCACTTTTGCGTTTGTCTTTGTCAGATAACTCACTTCACTCTTGAGAGTTGTGAGATCCCGTCATGGGTGTCACTTCCCTCCTTCTGGTGAGCTGCCTCAGCCTCACCATTATTGCTCAAGGTGAGTGTCAGCGCTGATAAGTGATCATGTGATTATACACAAGGTGGAGTTTGGTGTGACACACGTGACTAAATAAAAACTCTATTTTGATTCTAATGGGTGTTATTTGTGTTTCGCAGTGTTGGCTTGTTATGCACCATTCAGACTGATCAACATCTGTTTCTCAGCAGGTTAGACAATACATCTTTTGTTTTCATTTAATATGATCGTTATCTAACACTGTTTCGATTTCATGAATTTAACAATGTCAAAGTCAAACTCACAGATTAACTCACCTGTTCATAATTTCCACATACACTGTTACTTTTACTGTTCACTGTGGGAAGATGGAGGACTGAAACAGGCATCAACTAGTTTTGAGGGCTGAAATTGAACTTAACCTTACTTCCTCTTTCCTTAAACATTTGCTGAATTTGGCTCTCTAAACAGTCGACACAGACAAACTGGTTATCTACCCGAGCTGTGTCACGTTAGTTAGGAAACACTGACAGACTTTGAATGGAGTTTGGTGTGATGTTTTCTAAAATGGGGAATAATGGGTGAGGACAGTGGACCCACCCACCCTCACAGTGTCCTGTCCTTTAATCAGCAATGCAGGCCATCGTGTGATTGCTCGTGTTAATCATATAACCAAAAAGCATTTCCAGGGGTCGTGAGGGAATTGTTCCCCTAGTGGGTTTTCATGCTTACTTGCGTTGTTGATGTGTTGAACTGTTGGTGGGGATTTGAAATCCCCAAAGGGAGGGTGTGTTGTATTTTGAGTTTAAATGTAATACAGTAAAAGGACACACCTAGAATTGCATACACAGACACAGAAACACACAAGAAATACAGCTGGAAAACATCTTTTGGTGAGGTCTTGGTCTCAAAAGTATCCCGGTCTGGGATAACTGCCAGTATTAAATTGCTAGATAAAATAGAAAAAATACTTGTTTTTCCACGTTGCCTTGACTAGATTGTGGAAAAGTCAAGCACACATACACACCATATACATTCATGAGAAACACACATATACTGTAACACTCAGAGCGCTGACTACTTGATTGCAACAAAGTTCGGGATGTTTGCGTCCATATTGGGTGATTCATTGGGTGAAATTTGCAAAAAGCTGTCTCTGTCATATAGGAACAGCTAAAAAAGGTTTTTCTTGATGCAGCATTCATAAACTGGTTCTTTGGTGGCAGGTTGAAGCACCTTGGACAGGCTAAAACGAGTTGTCAGTGTTGTGGAGGAGAAAATGCACCAGATTCATCAGTGCTCTGACCTGCACATGGTACCGCCTAAATTCTGAAGACGTTGTCCTCTCTTGCTCCGAATAATGTCACTCCTAGTCTCTCTGTATGCATTATTGGCCTTACGCTGTTATCTGACTCTGTGGAGGCCTTTTCGTTATATGTATCTGTTGTGTGTTGTGTGTGGGGAGTGACACAGCACTATCCTCTGACCTCGGTTACTATGGTAATGATGCTTTCTTAAACATACAGCTGCTCTGTATCTCAAAGACAAGAAATCTGTGCACCTATAAAATATAGGTTATATACCTATAACATATGTACATAATATTTAATCTAACACTGCCCCTACAGGGACCTCAAGGCATATGCATGACCCCGTATGACCCCCATGTGTGACATGCTAGAACAGAAAGTTGGAGCATCACTTGGGTTGGGTCGTTACTTCCCAACAAGAAAGAACCAGAACCGCTGGGGAGGGAGGTCATTTCACCGCGGCGAAGGCAGCAGTCAACACTGTGATTCTTCATCTTTGGCTCTGTAAGTCAAACACCGAACCGTTGCTTTAACTTTAACTGTAATACTAAACGAGACTAAAACTCTGCTAACATATGTCATTGAACAAATATTTGTCTATTTTTTATTATTGAGAAAGAGCAGAGCAGGGAGAGTGTGTTTGCTGTTGAAAGGGAGCAGACCAGAGAGGAGCATGCACAAGCATCAGTGTCTGCAGTCCATCGAGCCTTTTCCTCAGTTTACATGAACTAATTTTTGGAGAAAAGCAGATCATTGGTCATCCTTAATCATTAATGGTACATCATAGTTTTAGGAACATATTAGACTCTCATCCAGTGAAATGGCTGATTTAGTGGAAGGACTGTATGTCAGTGGAACTTGTACATAGACCATGGTTGGATAATCAAAGATTCTTGTTATATATGCTTTTATGAAAAATCTTAGACTTTTCTAAGAAATTAAAAAACTGGATTAATTTCAGTAGCCTCATAATTCCTTGTCAAGAACAGATGTCAGCTGCTTCCTGGGGGCTCGCCCCTCGTAATGAATAAATAGTGCACGTGTATTGAACAAAGATCGATCGAACATGTTTCTATCTAACAGAATATTGGTGATGGACTTCCAGTGGACGTGTTCGTATTTGTTTGAATGTTGTAGATTTTCAGGACGTGACGATGTGGAGATGTAATATTGTGATGTAATATGTCATATTTTTAGTCATTAGTCGGGTGTGTTGTTAATACGTATTAATAAGTTAATACTCTCACTGTCTGACTCACTTTTGCGTTTGTCTTTGTCAGATAACTCACTTCACTCTTGAGAGTTGTGAGATCCCGTCATGGGTGTCACTTCCCTCCTTCTGGTGAGCTGCCTCAGCCTCACCATTATTGCTCAAGGTGAGTGTCAGCGCTGATAAGTGATCATGTGATTATACACAAGGTGGAGTTTGGTGTGACACACGTGACTAAATAAAAACTCTATTTCGGTTCTAATGGGTGTTATTTGTGTTTCGCAGTGTTGGCTTGTTCTCCACCACCTGCAATTCTGGATGGCAGCTACAGTCCAATAAGTTCAAACTATATCGAAGATGATATTGTGCAGTACCGCTGTAATAACGGTTTTGCACTTCGTGGATCCAAAACAAGAACATGTTCAAGCAGTGGAACATTTGAGCCTGCCGCTCCAACATGTGTCAGTAAGTGTTTCATCCAAATGTTAAATTTTCCCAACCTTCTCAACATTTTCCAAACGTAACCTCAACTGTTACCGACACTCTCACACATTCTAGAAGAAGTCAGTCCAGACAGTTTCATTATCTCCATTGAAAATGTTCTTTCTTTACAGGTGTTGAATGTAAAGACCCTGTAATTGCAAATGGTGAATGGACTGGTGGTTCTCGACCGCCACATAAATACCAGTCTTCAGTGACGTACAGGTGCAAAGAAGGATATAACATGGAAGGATCACCTAATCTGATATGTGGAATTAATAGTCAGTGGTTACCTGGACTACCAAAATGTAAACGTAAGTCAAATTTAAATTACTCCTTGGTTTAGCTCTGTAAATGAAAGTCAACCTGTAATGTTTGCAATATGATTTCACACTAATCCAGATGTGAACACATTCTTACAAGTTTAAATTAGTACTGCAACAGTTGATGGCCACTGAAAACTTCTATTATTATGGAAATGGACGCTGAGTCTTTTTGGGTTTTGTCATGTGGCTTGTATTAACACACAGAGTTTAGCAACCATTACACAGGCAACCAGCTCATCCACTCTGTCTCCACAGATGGTTTCTGATTTTTCTGCTTTAATCTTTTGTTTTGCAGAATTATCATCCCCAGCTACTATTACTACTGCTATGCCTACCACCACCACCGCACCACCAGCAGGTAGAATCCACTGTAAAGTAACAGAGTGTGTATTTGTTGCACTTTGCCGGAGATCATCAAACTGCTGACATTGTGTTTGTATTAAGGAATTACATTGGAATGACCCGACTGATGGTATATTGTGAAAAGAATACATTTTATAGTTTGATTTACTGTACTGTAGGTGCTATCAGGTCATTTAGAGTTGGGCCATATGATGCCCAATGATGACTGTAGTTTAATCTAAACCACTGTTTGACAGTTTTCTGTCCTTTTCTGTTGTTTGTTACAGGCTATGCATCCTCTTGGGTTATCATTGTTGTTGTTTTGGGTAAGTTTCAACTTAAACTGGAGAGCAAGAACATAAAAAGAGATGATGTTGACCAAAACAAGATCATGACAACCTCAGAAGAACAAAATCTTTATATCACAGTAGATTATACAGTTCTTCTGAGGGCATAATCTTATTCGGGTCAACAAATGAGGACGCAGTGACACATTCAGCTGGATGTGTCACTGTGCTGTGTACATGATATCCATTAATGTAAGGTTTGACTAATTATTTGTTAATTGTTCTTCTGACAATGAATAATTTCTTATCAAAAGAAGCTTTAAGATTACCAATCCACCCCTTTTATGCCAGGATGATGTCAGGCATCCCAGCGCACTACATGTGTTGATCTTGTTTTACATTATCATCAAAGCCCAGTCTTCTTTTTTCCATTGAAAAGGCTTGTGTCATTGTTGCAGTGGTCATCTTCTTTGTGTTCTTGGTCGTGGTCATGATCTTCTACATCAACGGACTATGGTAAAATGTTGGTTTATACAGCTGTGCAGACTAACCCACGACAGGGCTTTGACGTCCGTCCCCGTCACGGCTTCTCCAAGTTTTTTCTGTATTTGTCCGTTTTATGTCGTCCCCATCTTTAGTCCATAATTTGTCACTTATGTGATTTGTGCAGAAACATTAGCAACTAGTAGCTTTTTAAATTTTTCTTAAATTTTAAGTCTCCAGGGTGAGCGTTACCTCTGGGAGACTGCATAGCATGGCCGTGTTTTTCTGCTCATGTGTTCTTCTCCCCTTTTCACGCCTTATTAACTCTAGTTTGATTTACTGTACTGTAGGTGCTATCAGGTCATTTAGAGTTGGGTCATATGATGCCCAATGATGACTGTAGTTTAATCTAAACCACTGTTTGACAGTTTTCTGTCCTTTTCTGTTGTTTGTTACAGGCTATGCTGCTTACTCCTCTAAACCTTGGGCTATCACTGTTGGTGTTTTGGGTAAGTTTCAACTTAAACTGTAGAGCAAAAACATAAAAAGAGATGATGTTGACCAAAACAAGATCATGACAACCTCAGAAGAACACAATGTTTGTATGACAGTAGATTATACAGTTCTTCTGAGGGCATAATCTTATTCGGGTCAATGAGGACACAGTGACACATTCAGCTGGATGTGTCACTGTGCTGTGTACATGATATCCATTAATGTAAGGTTTGACTGATTATTAGGGCCCGAGCGTCTGTCATATGTTGCCATGAACTTGTTGCCATGAAGGCAAATTCAGTTGCCTTAATAATATCTGCCAAAACATGTGGAGACACAACGACCTGTTACTTCACAGTTTCCCCCCTTTCACAGCCTGTAGGTGTTTTCACAATTTGTTTTTTTTTAAAGTCTAATTTAATTACTTTGCTTTTTTCCTGTTCTGTAGAAAGTGCGACAATCCTGTGGGTCCATTACTGAATTAAGAACTCGAAGAGGATCGTCACTGGACAACGAATGTACTCGTAGCATTCATGTGTATGTGGACAGTACAGGCTTGTGCAACGCCCCTGGAAAATGTTTCTGAACACCAATCCAAAGTTCAGACGTGTACCTGCAGTGGATTCAGTTTGATTATAATTGTAATACTTCACAAGAAAAAGCTGCAGGATCTCCTGTAACTTCTATTCTTGTAAAAGTGAATTAACATTAATGTGCTTTCTAAAACCATAATGGACGGTGAGTGCGGACATGGCAACTAACAATGTTTTGATGACAGATTACTGTGGGTTTGTGCTTTTATACTACCTGCTTTGTACTTATATGCACTGTATCATATTTTATGTTTGTGTCATTATGGATGAAGCTGAACTGAAAATCCACCCTGATGCAATAAAGCAGTCTTCACAAATCAATCAGACTGATCATCTGTTTCTCAGCAGGTTAGACAATACATCTTTTGTTTTTATTTAATATGATGTCAATAATAGTAACGATTAAAGTCATTCATTAAAAAAACTCCACAAAGTGTTGAAAACAACATTCAAAGCTGGAAAACAGCGATATTAGAGACTGTGTGTGTGACCTTTTGTTCACCTCTTCTAAACTGTGTTGTTTCTGTGTTTTATTAATTCATTCAGTGTTTCCCCTAGAACTTTTTTCAGCAGTGGTGCTACTGCGTCCATGAGGATGCGGCATTGTAAAGGAGGATGCCACTGCCACTGAACAGTGTCCAGCATGGACAGCGGTTTGTCCAGGGTCCTTCTGTCTTATCTGTGCTTTTACTCTGTGTGTAGTATTTTATAATGTTTCTGTCATTGTGAATGCCTGTTGCCTCAAGCGAGCACCTTACCTTACCCATTATTCACTGACATGTTATTTATAGGTCTTCAGACATGTTGTGCGTCCTGGTGAAGAGTCATTTTCACACCTTCAGTAAGGCTGTGCTTCTATTTCCTCTGAACCAACAGGCCTTTTTTCTTTTTTCTAACAATTCTGAGTTGTACTTTGGCGACTCCTCGTGGTCAGGGCTTGAAGGAACACATCCTTAACATGGCTCTGTTTGATTTGCTTTGAAGCCACTTTGATATCTTTATTACTCAAGGTTCAAGTTCATAAAAGAATGCCATTGTAAAGTCTGTTCTTTGAATCATCAGGCCAACCCATTTATGACTGTGTGGACAGAATGAGCACCACCTTGGCCTCCACCTCTCCACCTCTGACTACCTGCCAAACTACACTGAAAATTCACTCTGATGCAATAAAGCAGTCTGCACAAGTCAATCAGACTGATCAACATCTGTTTCTCAGCAGGTTAGACAATACATCTCTTGTTTTCATTCACTTGGATGTCAATAATAGCAACGATTAAAGTCATTCAGTCATTAAAACAAAGCTCCACAAAGTGTTGAAAACCTGTCACAAAGCACAACCTAAGCGTGTGAAGAGGAGCGGAAGGGTTCGTTTTAAGCACAATGCACATTTGGTTCAGTGACCTGAATTTTAATGTGGTAGTTCTGTGGAAGTCATATCACCTCCTGTGGCATTGGTTTAGTGGTTTTATAGTTGTTATCAAGGTTCTTCGATAACGTGATGATTTGTTAAGAGTCTGGGTCATGGCGTACGTCACGTCAGCATGTTTATCAGTGTGTCTTAATGTGACATTTATAACATTTGTACTTTATATCATATGATATGTGTTTTAATGCCACCATTAAAAACAGGTCAACAAACAAGTCATCCCAGACCTTTGCTTGCTGCACCAGGCTTTCCATTTAATATCAATTAAAGAGGTAAAAAAGGAAGAATGTTATCACCAGGATTGCTCAAATAATACTAGAACAATGCTCTATCTGTCATCCTTTACTACTGGAATTAAACTGCTTTTATAAAGTGAAGCAACAATAGATCTCTAACAATGGCCTCTGGTGATGATGAATAATGTTCCATGACATTCTGAGAGCACTTCCTGATTTGTTAAAATGGTACTTTCCCTTTTTTAGATGTTTATTTTAGGGTTTATTTGCATTCCATTGGGTGGGCGTTTCAGTCTGTTTCAGTGTGTTTCAGTGTCTGTAGTCAAAGCTACAGATCGTGACCACAAAGAACACAGCTCTCTCTTCCTAATACCAACCAAAGAATGAGTTCACACTTCCGTGTATGTATGTGTTTTGACACACAGGTCAATGAATGTGTGTAAAATAATGCTTGCTTGTTGTTGCTGGTTAAGTCTCAGTGAGTGTAAACCAACAGGTGCAGCTCTTATGAGTAATGCAGGACTATGAGCTGTAGAACAAAGATCATTTCCTCTGTATATAAAAGAATTCAAATACCTCGCCTAGACATTTGGAAACTAATCTAAATTAATATAATCTTTTGCCCAAACAATGACTCAGCACTGAGCTGCTTTATAACATGGAAATATACTGTTTACATTGGTATGATAAAAAGTACGTCATTTCCTCCTTTCGGCTGAGGAACAGGGCTGGGCCCAGTCACGTGCTGTGAATGGAAAGTGAATTGAAACTGATCTGATCTACTGCTTCAATTGAAATAAAAATCATAACCATGGACGGTTTACTTCTGGTATAAACCCCCTAGGTCCCCAAGGTCAAGTGCTGTATTTTGATAAAAGCAGCAGCAACTTTTAGTTGATATTAAACGTTATCTAACACTGTTTTGATTTCATGAATTTAACAATGTCAAACTCACAGATTAACTCACCTGTTCATAATTTGGACATACACTGTTACTTTTACTGTTCACTGTGGGAAGATGGAGGACTGAAACGGGCATGACCGACTAGTTTTGAGGGCTGAAATTGAACTTAACCTTACTTCCTCTTTCCTTAAACATTTGCTGAATTTGGCTCTCTAAACAGTCGACACAGACAAACTGGTTATCTACCCGAGCTGTGTCACGTTAGTTAGGAAACACTGACAGACTTTGAATGGAGTTTGGTGTGATGTTTTCTAAACTGGGGAATAAGGAATAAGGGCAGAGCTCATTTATTAATGGGGCCTGCTTTCTTTCAGCTGCTGTGTATCTCAAAGACAAGAAAAATCAGTGTCCCTATATTAACACTGTCCCTACAGGGACTTCAAGGCCCATGTGTGACACTCACAATCAGCATTGGTAAAAGCAAAAAACATATACTTTTGTGTGTGTGTGTGTGGCCTTTTGTTCGCCTCTTCTAAACTGTTTGTGTTCAGTATTCAGGTTTCATGTCTGTGGGATCGCAGACCAATGTTGGAAAGTTGGGCCACGCCTCCGCGGAGGTTGGGCCGTTACTTCCCGAAAAGAGAACCAGGGCCGCCGGGGAGGGGGATGATTCCACCGCGAGGAAGGCAGCAGTCAACACCGTGATTCTTCACCTTTAGCCCGGTAAGTCAAACACCGAACCGTTGCTTTAACTTTAACTGTAACCTAAACAACTAAAACGCCGCTAACGTATTTTGTTATTGTTGTTGTTAGCTCGTAGGCTAACCAACTGACAGCTAGCTCGGTTACATTAGCCGAACACACGCCGCTAGCTTCACGGTAACCGCCCACGAAAGAAAATGGACGGGGCGAGAGGAGCACGGGAGACTTGTTTTGTGAAATTTGACTGTTTATACTAGAATTTCTGTTTCGTGTCTTTCTTTAAAACGTATGCCGAATTTGCCGGTCGAAGCAGTGGACACATGTCGGCTGTGAAGGAGCTCTGTGAAGGATTAGCTACATAAGCTGTGTCACGTTTGTTGGGACACACTGACAGATTGTAAATGGAGTCTGGCGTGATGTTTGATGAAGGGACAAATGGGGAGTACATTTATCTAACGTAACGACCAAAATACATACATTTGAGTCTCACTATGCATCTTATATTTGTCTATTTTAACCTAAATTGGGCTGATATTCGTGTTTTTAAGTGGAGTAGGCCACAGTAGCTCTCTGTAACAGTTCATTTACGTTGAAAGTTACTCTCTACAAGTGAATCCTCTCACTGTCTGACTCACATCTGTGTTTTCCAGACAACTCATTGACTTCACACTTGAGACTTGGTGGTAGGAGCCGCCATGGCTGTCACTTCCTTCCTTCTGGTGAGCTGCCTCGGCCTCGCTGTCACTGCTCAAGGTGAGTGGCACTGCTGATAAGCTCAGTATATGTGATCATACACAGAGTGGTGTTTAGTGTGACATTGACTTGATCTTTCTTTCTTTATTCTTCGTTGCAGCTCAAGACTGTTCCAAACCTACCTCGGGAAGCAACATGAGTCTGAAAGATGATTTCATTCTTTTAGACTCTTTCAAAGACGGGGCTAGAGTCTCTTTTAAATGTGATGTTGGCTACACACCTGCAGGAGGGTCTCCATACATTACTTGCACCGCTGGCACTTGGAGTCGTTTGACCCTGAGATGTGAAAGTGAATATTAATATTTATTTCTTTATTCTCTGATTTGGAGTCTAGTAAATAATCTTGTCAACATATGAATGCTTCAATACATGAGTGACTGTGTATCTTTTGACCAGTTGAAGTAATTTGTACATCATGATATCCAGTATTCCTAATGAGTGCTTTATTTGTCTCAGGAAAGAGCTGTGGATCTCTTGAGGAACTGCCACACACAGTATACGATTACAGTGGAGGGATTGAATTTGGTGATAAAGTTGTGATCACTTGCGAAGTGGGGTTAGTAATGAACTAATAATAAATTATTCTTGAGAATTATTTTTTAAAATGTAATTATGAGTAGTATGTTTTTGCTCAGAAATGTCACTTGAATTTTCTTGTCAATTCCCATATTAGTTACATGATGCCTGGCGCAGAACAGAAAAGAGAAATATCTTGTGGAGACCAAGGGTGGATGGGCAGGCAGCCTGTATGTGAAGGTTGGTCATGTCTGTCTTAATAAAGTCACGTAATTAAATGAAAACTCTATTTCGATTCTAATGTGTGTTATTTGTGTTTTGCAGCGTTGACTTGTGATCCACCACCTCCAGTTGTGAATGGCAATTACAATCCAATAAATGACCACTATACCTATAGAGATGTTGTGCAGTATAGTTGTCAAACAGATTTGACACTGAATGGATCCAAATCAAGAACGTGTTCAGAAGATGGAACATTTAAGCCTGCCGCTCCAACATGTGTCAGTAAGTGTTTTTCAAATGTCCCCTCAACATTTTCCAAACGTAACCTCAACTGTTACCGACACTCTCACACATTCTAGAAGAAGTCAGTCCAGACAGTTTCATTATCTCCATTGAAAATGTTCTTTCTTTACAGGTGTTGAATGTAAAGACCCTGTAATTGCAAATGGAGAATGGACTGGTGGTTCTCGACCGCCACATAAATACCAGTCTTCAGTGACGTACAGGTGCAAAGAAGGATATAACATGGAAGGATCACCTAATCTGATATGTGGAATTAATAGTCAGTGGTTACCTGGACTACCAAAATGTCAACGTAAGTCAAATTTAAATTACTCCTTGGTTTAGCTCTGTGAATGAAAGTCAACCTGTAATGTTTGGAATATGATTTCACACTAATCCAGATGTGAACACATTCTTACAAGTTTAATGGCATAATATTCTATTGTAAAATTTCAGGATAAGTTCATAAAATTTGCAAAATAATTACATGTCATGCAAGTTTCTAATAGCAGCAATATATCACGACCGGTTTAAAAAGGCGATAGAACGTTGTATACTCTAAATGGAAACTCAGTGTCTAGCTCCATTCTAATGAATGTCATTATTATTTTGCAGCGGTGACTTGTAATCCACCACCTCAGGTTGTGAATGGCACTTACAGTCCAAACAAAGCATCCTATCAATACAGAGATGTTATACAATACAGTTGTCTCACACAAGATTTTATACTCAGTGGATCAAATGAAAGAACATGTTCTCTTGATGGAACGTTTAAGCCTGGTCCTCCGGCATGTGTTCGTAAGTTTCAAATATCTTTTAAACATACTTTTCTCAACTTCTTCCAAATATGACATGAGAATCTTGTATACTGTAAAGAAGATAATTTTGGATAACTGTAGGATTTTCCGTCTTCTTTGCCTGCAGTGGTTGAATGTAAAGATCCTAAGGTTGAAAATGCTGAGCAGACTGAAGGGTCTCCCCCTTATAGACTTCACAATACGGTGACATTCAAGTGCAAAACTGGATATGAAATGATAGGGGCGGCTTCAATGAGATGTCTTAAAAGTAATGAGTGGACAGCTGCACCAACGTGTAAAAGTAAGTGGACTGAAAATTACTACTCGCCACTGAAAACTTCTATTATTATGGAAATGGATGCTGAGTCTTTTTGGGTTTTGTCATGTGGCTTGTATTAACACACGGAGTTTAGCAACCATTACACAGGCAACCAGCTCATCCACTCTGTCTCCACAGATGGTTTCTGATTTTTCTGTTTTAATCTTTTGTTTTGCAGAATTACCACCCACAACAACTAAAACTGCTACTACTACTCCGACTACTACCGCCACCACCACCACCACCACCATCATCACACCACCAAAAGGTAGATCTAGGGATATTCGAACAATAACATTTTCTTTTTAGATTTGTTCGAACTTGATGTGACAGCACTAATGCCCAATGATGACTGTAGTTTAATCTAAACCACTGTTTGACAATTTTCTGTCCTTTTCTGTTGTTTGTTACAGACGATGCATCCTGTCCTACATCTTGTATTATCATTATTCTGGGTAAGTTTCAATTTAAACTGTAGATCAAGAACATAAAAAGAGATGATGTTGACCAAAACAAGATCATGACAACCTCAGAAGAACAAAATCTTTATATCACAGTAGATTATACAGTTCTTCTGAGGGCATAATCTTACTTGGGTCAACAAATGAGGACGCAGTGACACATTCAGCTGGATGTGTCACTGTGCTGTGTACATGATATCCATTAATGTAAGGTTTGACTAATTATTTGTTGTTCTTCCAACAAATAACAGCAGTTTTGCTGCAATAATTTCTTATCAAAAGACTGCACTAGATTTGGTGATCTTTTTTTGCGCCATCATCAAAGCCCAGTCTTCTTTTTTCCATTGAAAAGGCGTGTGTGTAGTGGTCATCGTGGTCGTGGTCATCATCTGCATCTGCATCTACTACTTCATCTTCAGAAAAAAACGGTAAAATGTTGGTTTATACAGCTGTGCAGACTAACCCACGACAGGGCTTTGACGTCCGTCCCCGTCACGGCTTCTCCAAGTTTTTTCTGTATTTGTCCGTTTTATGTAGCAGGCATGCAAACTTCTTGCCTTTTCAGCTGACGTCCCTGTTTTAAGTCCATAATGGTAGCAATTACTACCTTTTTTATTTTTCTTAAATTTTAAGTCTCCAGGGTGAGCGTCACCTCTGGGGGACTGTGTAGCATGGCTGTGTTCTTCTGCTCATGTGTTCTTCTCCCCTTTTCACGCCTAACCACTTTTTATTTACTCTTAACATTTTCACACTGTTGAAGCTTTCTGTCCGTCACGTGGTGTTGCATTGTGTGTGTTGTGTGTTGACGTTGTGTGCTGCTTGATTGAGGTTTTCCTCCACCACAGTGTCAACGTTGTCATAAGGAGGCACTTTAATAAGCCCTCATAGCACTCTCCTACACAGAGCTGTAGGTCACTCTGCTCCTGTTGCCTTGTGGTAGTTTTAAACGTTGACACACGTTGAAATGCGGAGATCAACAAACTGCGACAGATGATAAAGCAGGTTTAAGTCTGAATGATGTGTAGTACAGTTTGGTTGCATTTATTGTCCCATATTCTGTTTCTGGGCATGTCACACATTTACACGACCAAGCAGGAAGCAGAGATGCCAGGAATAGAATGGCATAACAATCACATGTTTGCATTTGCATCAGCTTATGTTCCACATGAATTCCCAAGGTTGGGTCGGGCAGTAGCTCTGCAGTAGCTCTGCAGTAGCTCATGAATAATAACCTCACTAAACGTGTTCAGTATTATTACATTTCCATTTCCAAAACAGAAGATGAGTAAAATCAACAGTATGTCTCAGTTTTTTCCACACTGAGTCCATCAGCTCATGTTACATTGAGTATTCGTTGTGTCTGTAACTGTATCCTGGTCAAGGTGGAAATGGGCTACTTTTGTTAGAACAGGGCGACCCCCAGTGGGCAGATCAGGAATAGCAGTATATTTCATTTGGAAAAAATCTAATGAATAACTTAGCTGCAATTTTTTTTTTAACTTTTCAAAGTCAAGGAGTTTGTGTGTGATGCCTTACTCACTGTGTCGGAGAGTGTCTATATTAAAAAAAGTTGCCTTTAACAATATCTGCCAAAAAATATGGAGGCCAGTCAAATGTGACAACAGAGCATCTGGTGGTAAAGTCTTCTAGGTGTGTGTGTGTGTGTTCTTTACATTTTTAAACAAAGTGAATAACACACACTCTGTGGATATTGTTTCATTGTTTGGGTGTTTTTCTTTACAGTATCCTCATTTCAAACTCTGGAACACCAGGCCACATGTGTCACATGATATGAATATAAAACAGCTACTTAAACTTTAGTTTCAGTGTCACAACAAAGTCCACGTGCAATAAAAACCTTCTGTGTGCTCGAGGATGCTTTGATGACCTGCTCTGCTCTTAGAAATAAACAGGTTTTGCACCTCAGTGGAACAAGCACACGAATTTGGATGTTTTTGTCCACAGACAGATGAATAGCAGCAGACAGGCCTGGTGTTTGTGTGTGAAGTATTATTTGTATTTGTAGTTGGGTGGTATGTAGTCTCGTGGGTGAAGAGGGTGTGTTTGTCTGGCTTTCCTTATACCCTCCTTGCTTCTTGTCTGCCTGGTCATATATACATATATAAATAATGTTGACCAGTAAAAATTGGATTACAGCGGGAGAGCCATTCCTGTCAAGGAGATGGAAAACGAGGAAGGGGTCGAGCTCTCTGGGTAAGAAGATGGACTACCAAGTCATTTATGCCAGATGAACAGATAATTATGTGATGAGCAAGAATAATGGGTGATAATGCAGGCAGAAGCGTTCATATTGTTCATACTGAATGTCCATCATGTATTATTCATATTCACGATGTTTTCCTTCCCTGCATGTTATCCTCGGCTTCTAGCTAACCTGTCGGACACAAAATCCTTCACAGTTCTTTTTCCCCCTTTCACAGGCTGTAGGTGTTTTCACAATTTGATTTTTTAAAAAGTCTAATTTAATTACTTTGCCTTGCCTTTTCCTTTTCTGTAGTAAGTGCGACAAGCCTGTGGGTCCATTACTAAGTTAAGAAGTCGAGGAGGATCATCACTGGACTAGTCTTTGAATGTACTCGTACCATCCCTGTGCATGTGGACAGCACAGGCCTGTGCAGCGTCCCTGGAAAATGTTTCTGAACACCAATCCAAAGATTCTTCTTATTCACCATTTTTTGCTCTGTATAATTCATTTCAATGATATTTTGGATATCTATCAGCATCAACATTTTTTTAATTCTGTAATTATTAAGGAAGGTGATTTCCTGCATATCAGAGACGCTTAAACTCCACATTGACTTAATCTTGCACTATAGCGCAGAGTATAGCTCAGCGTGACCGATCTAGGTCAGTTATACAGACGGCTTAAAGTAAGCTAAATTGGTAAAGAACTGTTGCACAGTTCACTTTAAAGACCGCTGGCCCCTAAACAATAAACCAGCCCCCCGGCCTTCTCCATTCAACTTCCACCATAACAGAAATGATATAGTGGGACCTGTTCAACAGTCCTGTTTATAGTGCCTGAACATGAGGCATGTTCCTTATGCCTTCATGCAGAAAGCCAAGTGTTTTAGCTTGTATGTCACTTTATGTATTGCATATTATGTCAACCAAGCTGCTGGAATATTATTTTGTTTTTGCACTGCTGCATCTCCAAATTGATCAAGTTACCTGTGACCGGACACAAGTGACAAACATTATGTTCTCTAGATCGCTCTCTGTGTCAGCTTCAGTGTTAACTCCTGAGAAAGAGGAGGGAAACTTTCAGGACACAGATAATGTCTGATGTTGATTTAAGATGTATAGACTGTGATTTTTGCACTTCTGGCTTTTTTTAGCTTAATTTATTGAATAAAATGTGTGTCTCCATTACAGTAAGTGATTTTGTATCATTTTGAGTATGACAAAATGACAGTAATCATCGTTACCCTGTAAGTTGTCTCTTTTCATCTTAAAATAAAACACAGCTTATGTCACTTACATATGATTCCTCTCTCTTCCTAATAATGTTCAAACCAAAGAATGAGTTCACACTTCTGTGTATGTATGTGTTTTGACACACAGGTCAATGAATGTGTGTAAAATAATGCTTGCTTGTTGTTGCTGGTTAAGTCTCAGTGAGTGTAAACCAACAGGTGCAGCTCTTATGAGTAATGCAGGACTATGAGCTGTAGAACAAAGATCATTTCCTCTGTATATAAAAGAATTCAAATACCTCGCCCAGACATTTGGAAACTAATCTTTTGCCCAAACAATGACTCAGCAGTGAGCTTCTTTATAACATGGAAATATACTGTTCATATTGGTATGATAAAAATTCAAAGTGTGGATGCAGGAATATGTTCAGTGCTGGACACAGAATACAATATAACAGCCTTCCCATTCGAAGCTGGACAACAGAGATATTATCTGAAATTTCATCGATTTCTGATTCAGTACTGCTCACATTGTATCATATCACAGGAAATATCTGTCACGCTCAAACTCCTCAAACTATTTAGCCTAATTAATTAATATTTAAAATAACACTAGGCTTGTATTATTTTGTTGAACTTGTGTAAAGTGTCTTCAGCACCCTGCTTCTGGAGGGCTCTTTCATCTGGTTACTGTAATTCAGGGCAAGGCTGGAAAGAAAAACAGAGACTTTTGTAAAAAGACTGAGAATAAATTTGTTGCTCAGTGGGAAGTACGTCACGTCCTCGTAAGGGCTGAGGAACAGGGCTGGGCACATTCATGTGCTGTGAATGGAAAGTCTGATCTGATCTGATCTACTGCTTCAATTGAAATAAAATTACCATGTGTGGTTTACTTCTGGGATATATCCCCAAGGTCTAGTTCTGTATTTTGAGAAAAGCAGCAGCAACCTTTACTTGATATTAAACGTTATCTAACACTGTGGGTTGATCTGTTTCAATTTCATGAATTTAACAATGTCAAAGTCAAACACACAGATTAACTCGCCTGTTCATAATTTCAACATACGCCGTTATTTTTATTGTTCAATGTCTAGTTTTGAGGGCTGAAATTGAACTTAATCTTACTTCTTATTTCTTTAAACGTATGCTGAATTTGGCACTCTACACAGTCAGCATAGACAAACTGTGAAGACATTTGGTCAGGTTATCTACACGAGCTGTGTCACGTTAGTTAGAAAGCATTGACAGATTTTGAATGGAGTGATGTTTCTAAATTGGGGAATAACGGGTAAGGCAGAGCTCATTTATCCATGTTATAGAGATAAGCGAAAGATAAGTATATTTGTTTATTCTACTTAATAGTTATCAGCAGAGCTGTGCACGATGCAGCAGGGTGGATATCACGCAAGTGAACCGCTCACTGGCATAATATCCACTCTGTTAATGTGTCTAAATTACTAACAGGGTGGGCAGCAACAGCAGACATTTTATGCTGCCCATTACTACTTTGTCATTGACACCACCAATGACCACCAATGAAGATTTTTAACATGTTGTATTAACCATATTTTACTGAATGTGTCTATTCTAAATAAGCATATCAGGGTGGCCATGTTGCAAGAGTGACATTTACTCTGTGTTGCCTGTAGATAATTCCAGAGACGGTTAATATTTCATCTGATTTACCTCCAAAAATGCTTGTTACAACGACAGTCATATGACTGGAGGAATAACAAGGGCGTGTGTTCATGGGGACACAGTCCACTCAGCAACAACTCAGGGGCAGATATTTGGGAAAAAGAGTCTTGTCACTTCATAACATGTGTTCATAGGTGCCTTGTGTGTGCTTCCCACATAATACACAAATACTCATACTCAAATCAACTAGGTCATAATTTCTAGTATGTTTGCTTTATTTTGATAAATAATAGCTAAATGGAAATGTAAAATGTAAATCAAGGTTGTGGTTGTTGGTGTTTTGTCTTACAAGGACTGCTACCAGGAATTGTGTGATGAGTGATGTAACAGTCCGAGCAGTAGAACAAGGTTTACTTCCTCAGAGATGCAAAACCTCACCCAAGAAACTTGCACTGTGACTCAGTGTCACAATGTGCCGCGCAGTGTGGTTTTTAATGGCATGGAAATATACCGGCCAAAAAGTGTTGTCACATTCAGCACTGCACGCAGAAAACTGGACATGTTATCCTTGGACTTCCCTGATTCAGTACTGCACATTTTAATATAGAACATTTTGGATTTATATTTTTGTAGAAATATTTTCCCTGCATTACTGTGTGTGAATACATAATTCCTAAAGTTCAGTACACTGGATTTGGTGGCTCTTTCCTCTGGTTGCTACGTAACATAGAGGAAGGAAGGTGAAAAATGGAGAAAGAGAGCTTGTTGTTCTTGTGGGGAAGGCACAACTTCCTCACATTGAATCCACTGCTGGGTCAGTTACATCACGCCCAATGAATGCCTTGCCTGATGTTCAACATTGTTAGCACTAAAATGATGGCTAATTGTGACTGGCCACATTATGCACCCATGTCCATGTATGGTTTACAAAGCCGTCTTTATGTTTTCTGTTTGTCCCTCTGATTTACAGGGAGAGGATGCTCAGCGGTAGGTGCTAGGTGCTCAGCAGTCTGCTTTCACAAGGCATGTATTTATTGATATATGGCCTAGCTTTTGTTGATGCAGCATTCATAAACTGGTTCTTTGGTGGCAGGTTGAAGCACTTTGGACAGGCTAAAACGAGTTGTCAGTGTTGTGGAGGAGAAAATGCACAATGCTGAAATGTTTATTGAAGCTTGGCCTAAATTCTGAAGCTGTCCTCTCTTCCCTTAAATAATGCCACTCCTTGTCTCTCAGTGTGCATTATTGGCCTGACCCTGTTATCTGACTCTGTAGAGGCTTCTTCGTTATATGTACCTACCTGCTGTGTGTGGGGAGTGACACAGCACTATCCTCTGACCTTGGTTACCATGGTAATGATCAGAATGTGGCCTGCTTTCCTGCTTTATAGGTTATATACCTATAACATATGTACATAATATTTAATCTAACTCTGTCCCTACAGGGACCTCAAGGCATATGCATGACCCCGTATGACCCCTGTGTGTGACATGCAGAATCAGCATTGGTAAAAGCAAAAACACATATTTGTGTGTGTGTGAGAGAGAGTGTGTGTGGCCTTTTGTTCGCCTCTTCTAAACTGTGTTGTTTGTGTTTAATCAGTATTTCATGTCTGTGGCATAGCAGAACAATGCTGTAAAGTTGGAGCGTCACTCCGGGCCACGCCTCCGCTGAGGTTGGGTCGCCTCTTCCCGAAAAGAAAGAACCAGAGCCGCCGGGGGAGAGGACAGTTTCACCGCGGAGGAGGCAGCGGTCAACACTGTGATTCTTCACCTTTGCTACGGTAAGTCAGACACCGCCTTAACTTTAACTGTAACCGAAAACTAAACGGCGGGGTCACACTAAACGCGACTAAAACGCCGCTAACGTACGTTGTTGTTACGTTAGCTCGTAGGCTAACCAACTGTCAGCTAGCTCGGTTAGCCTCGCGTGTTTGGACTCAAACACCCAGTTGAACGCGGTTTAACGTGTTTTACTCCACCTCCGGGCACCTACCGGCAATTTCAACATAGGTCGTGGGACTATTGAAGTTACATTAACCGAATATTGGACGTTAGTTTCACCGTAACCGCCCACTGTTTTCTGGTGGACGGAGCGAGAAGCACGCGAGCCTAATTTGACGGTCGGTTGGTGAAATTTGACTGTTTACATCAGCATTTCTGCTTCCTGTGTCTCATATTTTGTCTGTTTTAACCTAAATTGGGCTGATATTCATGTTTTTCTAAGTAGAGTAGGCCACAGTAGCTCTCCCTGTAACAGCTAATTTACGTTGAATTGATTGGCTACCATGAACCACCAGGTTACTCTCTACAAGTGAATCCTCTCACTGTCTGACTCACATCTGTGTTTTCCAGACAAATCATTGACTTCACACTTGAGACTTGGTGGTAGGAGCCGCCATGGCTGTCACTTCCTTCCTTCTGGTGAGCTGCCTCGGCCTCGCTGTCACTGCTCAAGGTGAGTGGCACTGCTGATAAGCTCAGTATATGTGATCATACACAGAGTGGTGTTTGGTGTGACATTGACTTGATCTTTCTTTCTTTATTCTTCGTTGCAGCTCAAGACTGTTCCAAACCTACCTCGGGAAGCAACATGAGTCTGAAAGATGATTTCATTCTTTTAGACTCTTTCAAAGACGGGGCTAGAGTCTCTTTTAAATGTGATGTTGGCTACACACCTGCAGAAGGGTCTCCATACATTACTTGCACCGCTGGCACTTGGAGTCGTTTGACCCTGACATGTGAAAGTGAATATTAATATTTATTTCTTTATTCTCTGATTTAAATAATCTTGTCAACATATGAATGCTTCAATACATGAGTGACTGTGTATCTTTTGACCAGTTGAAGTAATTTGTACATCATGATATCCAGTATTCCTAATGAGTGCTTCATTTGTCTCAGGAAAGAGCTGTGGATCTCTTGAGGAACTGCCACACACATTATACGATTACAGTGGAGGGATTGATTTTGGTGATAAAGTTGTGATCACTTGTGAAGTGGGGTTAGTAATGAACTAATAATAAATTATTATTGAGAATTATTTTTTAAAATGTAATTATGAGTAGTATGTTTTTGCTCAGAAATGTCACTTGAATTTTCTTGTCAATTCCCATATTAGTTACATGATGCCTGGTGCAGAACAGAAGAAAGAAATATCTTGTGGAGACCAAGGGTGGATGGGCAGGCAGCCTGTATGTGAAGGTTGGTCATGTCTGTCTTAATAAAGTCACGTAATTAAATGAAAACTCTATTTCGATTCTAATGTGTGTTATTTGTGTTTTGCAGCGTTGACTTGTGATCCACCACCTCCAGTTGTGAATGGCAATTACAATCCAATAAATGACCACTATTCCTATAGAGATGTTGTGCAGTATAGTTGTCAAACAGATTTGACACTGAATGGATCCAAATCAAGAACGTGTTCAGAAGATGGAACATTTAAGCCTGCCGCTCCAACATGTGTCAGTAAGTGTTTTTCAAATGTCCCCTCAACATTTTCCAAACGTAACCTCAACTGTTACCGACACTCCCACACATTCTAGAAGAAGTCAGTCCAGACAGTTTCATTATCTCCATTGAAAATGTTCTTTCTTTACAGGTGTTGAATGTAAAGACCCTGTAATTGCAAATGGTGAATGGACTGGTGGTTCTCGACCGCCACATAAATACCAGTCTTCAGTGACGTACAGGTGCAAAGAAGGATATAAAATGGAAGGATCACCTAATCTGATATGTGGAATTAATAGTCAGTGGTTACCTGGACTACCAAAATGTCAACGTAAGTCAAATTTAAATTACTCCTTGGTTTAGCTCTGTGAATGAAAGTCAACCTGTAATGTTTGGAATATGATTTCACACTAATCCAGATGTGAACACATTCTTACAAGTTTAAATTAGTACTGCAACAGTTGATGGCCACTGAAAACTTCTGTTATTATGGAAATGGACGCTGAGTCTTTTTGGGTTTTGTCACGTGGCTTGTATTAACACACAGAGTTTAGCAACCATTACACAGGCAACCAGCTCATCCACTCTGTCTCCACAGATGGTTTCTGATTTTTCTGTTTTGTTTTGCAGAATTAACAACCCCAGCTACTACCACCACCACCACCATCACAACACCATCAGGTAGAATCCACTGTAAAGTAACAGAGTGTGTATTTGTTGCACTTTGCCGGAGATCATCAAACTGCTGACATTGTGTTTGTATTAAGGAATTACATTGGAATGACCCGACTGATGGTATATTGTGAAAAGAATACATTTTATAGTTTGATTTACTGTACTGTAGGTGCTATCAGGTCATTTAGAGTTGGGTCATATGACGCCCAATGATGACTGTAGTTTAATCTAAACCACTGTTTGACAGTTTTCTGTCCTTTTCTGTTGTTTGTTACAGGCGGTGCATCCTCTTCTAAACATTGGGTTATCGTTGTTGTTGTTGTTGTGGGTAAGTTTCAACTTAAACTGTAGATCAAGAACATAAAAAGAGATGATGTTGACCAAAACAAGATCATGGCAACCTCAGAAGAACAAAATCTTTATATCACAGTGTCAGTAGATTATACAGTTCTTCTGAGGGCATAATCTTATTCGGGTCAATGAGGACGCAGTGACACATTCAGCTGGATGTGTCACTGTGCTGTGTACATGATATCCATTAATGTAAGGTTTGACTAATTATTTGTTAATTGTTCTTCTGACAATGAATAATTTCTTATCAAAAGAAGCTTTAAGATTACCAATCCACCCCTTTTATGCCAGGATGGTGTCAGACATCCCAGTGCACTACATTTGTTGATCTTGTTTTACATTATCATCAAAGCCCAGTCTTCTTTTTTCCATTGAAAAGGCTTGTGTGTCATTGTTGTAGTGGTCATCGTGGTCGTGGTCATCATCTGCATCTGCCTCTACTACTTCATCTTCAGAAAAAAACGGTAAAATGTTGGTTTATACAGCTGTGCAGACTAACCCACGACAGGGCTTTGCCGTCCGTCCCGTGACGTCCGTCCCCGTCACGGCTTCTCCAAGTTTTTTCTGTATTCGTCTGTTTTATGTCGCAGGCATGCAAACTTCTTGCTTGGCATGCAAACGTCTCACCTCTTCAGCAGACGTCCCCGTTCAGTCCATAATTGGGCACTTATGTGATTCGTTCAGATTCAGTCAATGAGAACTGAGGTTGCAAAGGACTCTACACCTTTCTGGAAAAGTCACAAAATATTAGCAATTACTACCTTTTTTATTTTTCTTAAATTTTAAGTCTCCAGGGTGAGCGTCACCTCTGGGGGACTGTGTAGCATGGCTGTGTTCTTCTGCTCATGTGTTCTTCTCCCCTTTTCACATCTAACCACTTTTCATTTACTCTTTACATTTTCACACTGTTGAAGCTTTCTGTCCGTCACGTGGTGTTGCATTGTGTGTGTTGTATGTTGACGTTGTGTGCTGCTTGATTGAGGTTTTCCTCCACCACAGTGTCAACGTTGTCATAAGGAGGCACTTTAATAAGCCCTCATAGCACTCTCCTACACAGAGCTGTAGGTCACTCTGCTCCTGTTGCCTTGTGGTAGTTTTAAACGTTGACACACGTTGAAATGCGGAGATCAACAAACTGCGACAGATGATAAAGCAGGTTTAAGTCTGAATGATGTGTAGTACAGTTTGGTTGCATTTATTGTCCCATATTCTGTTTCTGGGCATGTCACACATTTACACGACCAAGCAGGAAGCAGAGATGCCAGAAATAGGATGGCACAACAATCACATGTTTGCATTTGCATCAGCTTATGTGCCACATGAATTCCCAAGGTTGGGTCGGGCAGTAGCTCTGCAGTAGCTCATGAATAATAACCTCATTAAACGTGTTCAGTATTATTACATTTCCATTTCCAAAACAGAAGATGAGTAAAATCAACAGTATGTCTCAGTTTTTTCCACACTGAGTCCATCAGCTCATGTTACATTGAGCATTCGTTGTGTCTGTAACTGTATCCTGGTCAAGGTGGAAATGGGCTACTTTTGTTAGAACAGGGCGACCCCCAGTGGGCAGATCAGGAATAGCAGTATATTTCATTTGGAAAAAAATCTAATGAATAACTTAGCTGCAATGTTTTTTTTTAACTTTGCAAAGTTATCCAGGGGACTGAATCAGAGCAGGAAAGTTTCCCCTGGAACACGTTGTTTCCCGTTGTGGAGTTTGTGTGTAATGCCTTACTCACTGTGACGGAGAGTGTCTATATTTAAAAAAAAAAAAAAAAAAAGGCCCTTAAATATTCATAAAAGTGCCACAACTTGTAGCCATGAAGGCAAATCCAGTTGCCTTTCATAATATCTGCCAAAAAATATGGAGGCCAGTCAAATGTGACAACAGAGCATCTGGTGGTAAATCCTTCTAGGGGGGTGTGTGTGTGTGTGTGTTCTTTACTTTAAAAAATGTGAATAACACACACTCTGGATATTGTTTCATTGTTTGGGTGTTTTTCTTTACAGTATCCTCATTTCAAACTCTGGAACACCAGGCCACATGTGTCACATGATATGAATATAAAACAGCTACTTAAACTTTAGTTTCAGTGTCACAACAAACTCCACGTGCAATAAAAACCTTCTGTGTGCTCGAGGATGCTTTGATGACCTGCTCTGCTCTTAGAAATGAACAGGTTTTGCACCTCAGTGGAACAAGCACACGAATTTGGATGTTTTTGTCCACAGACAGATGAATAGCAGCAGACAGGCCTGGTGTTTGTGTGTGAAGTATTATTTGTATTTGTAGTTGGGTGGTATGTAGTCTCGTGGGTGAAGAGGGTGTGTTTGTCTGGCTTTCCTTATACCCCCCTTGCTTCTGGTCTACCTGGTCATATATACATATATAAATAATGTTGACCAGTAAAAATTGGATTACAGCGGGAGAGCCATTCCTGTCATGGAGGTGGAAAACGAGGAAGTGGTCGAGCTCTCTGGGTAAGAAGATGGACTACCAAGTCATTTATGCCAGATGAACAGATAATTATGTGATGAGCAAGAATAATGGGTGATAATGCAGGCAGAAGCGTTCATATTGTTCATACTGAATGTCCATCATGTATTATTCATATTCACGATGTTTTCCTTCCCTGCATGTTATCCTCGGCTTCTAGCTAACCTGTCGGACACAACTACCTGTTACTTCTCTTAAAATCCTTCACAGTTCTTTTTCCCCCTTTCACAGGCTGTAGGTGTTTTCACAATTTGATTTTTTAAAAAGTCTAATTTAATTACTTTGTCTTGCCTTTTCCTTTTCTGTAGTAAGTGCAACAAGCCTGTGGCTTCAATGCTGAGTTAAGAAGTCGAGGAGGATCATCACTGGACTAGTCTTTGAATGTACTCGTACCATCCCTGTGCATGTGGACAGCACAGGCCTGTGCAGCGTCCCTGGAAAATGTTTCTGAACACCAATCCAAAGTTCAGATCAGTATAACCACTTATTCACCTTTTTCTGCTCTGTATAATTCATTTGTGATATTTTGGATATCTATCAGCATTAACATTTTTTTAATTCTGTAATTATTAAGGAAGGTGATTTCCTGCATATCAGAGACGCTTAAACTCCACATTGACTTAATCTTGCACTATAGCGCAGAGTACAGCTCAGCGTGACCGATCTAGGTCAGTTATACAGACGGCTTAAAGTAAGCTAAATTGGTAAAGAACTGTTGCACAGTTCACTTTAAAGACCGCTGGCCCCTAAACAGTAAACCAGCCCCCCGGCCTTCTCCATTCAACTTCCACCATAACAGAAATGATATAGTGGGACCTGTTCAACAGTCCTGTTTATAGTGCCTGAACATGAGGCATGTTCCTTATGCCTTCATGCAGAAAGCCAAGTGTTTTAGCTTGTATGTCACTTTGTGTTTCTTAGTATTGCATATGTCAACCAAGTTGTTGGAATCTTGCCATACAATTCATCTTACAATATTGTTTTTGTTCGTGCACTGCTGCATCTCCAAATTGATCAGTTTTCACGGACAGTGACATGTGACGGGACACAAGTGACAAACATTATGTTCTCTAGATCGCTCTCTGTGTCAGCTTCAGTTTAACTCCTGAGAAAGAGGAGGGAAACTTTCAGGACACAGATAATGTCTGATGTTGATTTAAGATGTATAGACTGTGATTTTTACTTTTCTGGCCTTTTTAGCTTAATTTATTTAATTGAAATTGTGTCTCCATTACAATAAGTATTTGGTTTAAAAAAAAAAAAATAATTTTAGGCAGGTGTGTTTCTTAATGAACTGATGAAATTAAAAAAAAAAAAGTCTAGGCGACTCACCAGTATGTTGTTGGATGTAATGTATTATTTATGTTCTACTTATACAGGATGTACAAAAGCTTTGCTTGGCATGTTTAAACCTTTGACTGTGGTGTAGGATTAGGTTTGCTATCTTTAAAAGCTAATTAAACTTGTAATAAAATCCATTTCCTTCAACTCCTTCACATATTTAGGTATTTATAAAACATTTTAATTGGAACTATGTAGCTCAGTTGGTGGAGCCTCCGCCCCATGTACGAAGGCTCAGTCCTTGCCAGGCTTCACTGTTCAGTTGTCTCATACAATTAAAAACAGACAGCTTGAAGAGTGATGGGGAATGAACCAAGAGCCATGGGTCGGATTCGAACCCTGGGCCACTGCAGACACAGCTGAGCTAACCAACACCCTCACAACATGTTTGAAATACAAACTGAGACTAATCAAAACATAATTCCTCATTTTCATTCCACAGTGCCACCTTGTGGATTTCTACTGATGGACAGTTTTAAAGTATGGCGTGTTACTGTACAGATTAAAGGTTGACAGTGAGTCAGTGAGAGATCCAGGTGGGACAGAAAACAAAGAGGCTGGCGTCCGCTGTAAGAGTTAACGTGACAAAGGTTCATCACAGTCGATCCACGGTGCAAAATCTTCCTGAAGTTAAGACGAGATCTGTCCTTCACTGTAACCGATTTCAAATGGTGCTAGAAACAAAAGCATACTCTGAACACCAAAAGAAATCGGTCAACCTTGGATTGAGGACAAAGAGCTTGAGCTGTCTAAACATCACTGGTGGTTTGTAGCCCACGGAGCAGTGCTGCAGGGACTGATGCTTTCCAGACGGAGTTGTCCGTCTCTCTGGACATCTCGTAACACTTCGCAGCTGCCTGTTGCTGGCGAGTGAAATAAACTTCCCACCCCAAGAACACTGATTTCAAATGGTGCTAGATAGATGACGATACTCTAAGCCACCATCTGAAACCAGCTTCCAAGGGGGGCACTTCTGACCAAAGGCATCCTTCTGTGGCGTGGGATGCATTTAGTCTATGAAATGATGGAAAAGAGCATTAGAGTTTGAAAATGACAGACATAATGGATGTGGTAGGGCCAGGAAATATTTCACTTAAACTCTTTAAACTGGAAGGATCAGATGCAGCAGAGTCACACCTAGCTTGATATCTGCATGTATAAATACAGAGCCTAAGAAATAAAGTGTAGATGTGAAGCAGTGACTGATATGGTAGTAGCTTGCGAATAAACCCAGACGTAGTGTGGGAGTCTAACACGTACGAATTTGATATTTTCAACGGGGGGATAAAAAACATGTTATGGAAGCAGAGATTGAAATAACTCCCTCTCTAAAGTTACATCCACATTTTGAGATGAATTACATGAATCCTATCAGCTGCTTCTCTTTCATCACTCCTCACCTGAGACCGTTAAACGACAGGAGCGTTGCTTGGAAGCATCCACAAAGACAAAGACCTCTCTAATGGAACAGCTGATTGTAAGTTATTGTACGAAATCCATCACATGTTCTGTTTGCAGATATGAATCCTGCATTAACCGAACACCCACAATAACATGACACAAATATGCATGGCATGGCATCATAACAGGCTGTTAGACGGGTTCCTTCTTTCTTTCAGGGAGAGTTGGCTTAAATAAAATCCGAAAAGATAACAGCTGTTAGAGGCATTGCCATATTAAATCTTCATCTGGAGGCCTAAGCATTTGCAAATGGAACAATTAATTGTTTAAACGATGCCTCATTGGTCTCCATTACGCTGATGCATATCAATGAATTAGTAATGGGCACAGTAAGCTTTAAATTTTGTCTGCCTCTACCTTGGGTTTTTTTTTTTTTTTTTTTTTTTTAAACTGGACCCAAACGATGTTCCAGGGAAGGCTTGACAGCATCTTGGAGACCGTCAGAGACGCTCAGACGCAATGCACTCTGGGATGGTAGTGGGCTCGTGCTTGTGCCCAGAAAGATGTTTGATTCACTGCCCTGTTTCAGGCCACGAAGCAGACGAAGGGAGAGTATGTGAGCGAGAGAAATGTAATGGAAAACCACTGAGAAGGCACCAGAACACCTCTCCCTCTCTCTCTCTCTCTCAATCTATTCCTCTTTAACACGCCCACATGACTGATCTGATACTTGATCCAAGCTACGCGGATGTGTGAAGGGCCAAACAAGAACAGGCACACAAAACACTGCCACTGTATGTCTCTCTCGCATACAGGCTCACCTGCAGCTCTATGCAGACAGACCTCGACGAGTCCCCTCCTCTCTGTTGCTCGGTAGAATAGTGCAGATGATAGCCCCGCTGCTCTCCAGCCACTACAGGGGAAAAAGCAAGGAAGTGGCAGTCAATCGCTGGCAATGAGAGCCATGACGCAGACATGCAGCTACAATATACTGAGAGGGTGGGGCAAGGACAGGTAGTGGCCAGTTCACTGACTTGTTGCCAAGTGCTTCAACAAAGTAGAAAACTACCCAACCGTTTCTAATGTCCTTTTTTCTCCCCCATGTGCTGATTTCACTCCTTGCATGCAGGTGAAAAGACCAGTGACGATTCATTGTCTTGTCTCAAACCGCCCCTATCCCTCCAGAACAGACACCCACACACAGTCTGGCTTAATTCCTTCATGTTAGCAATGACAACTCCCATGAATGCTACTCGTCTCGAAACTTGATTAAAGCAAAAATCAGAGAAGCCTAGCCCCGGCCTCGAAACATCAGACGTGATTTACTTTGATTTTCACAGCAGTCCCCGCGGTCCTTACACGTCCTTAGGCTTCTGATGGGCTAAGCCCATTTTGTTTTGTTGGTGCTGTTTGCGTGTGAGGGTGTATAAGGCTATGTATGCACGTACGTGTGTATGTGTGTTTGCACTGTAGCCACAGTGACGACTCCGATCAGAAGGCCTGTAGGTGTCTGGTTCCTTCGCCTGACTGGCACAACCCGACCCTGTCAGTTTTCTTTTTCGGGTTGTTTGCTGCTTGTGTGCCACTGGACCTGTTGTGTAATGCTTATAAAAGATTTAAAGGGACAGGAGGCCATCAGAGAGCGGTCAGCGGCAGGATCAGGAAGGAACTGTGCAGCACCCTAGGGAAACCCACAGGGATGAATATCTTCACAGCTGTCCGTGTTTAGACAGAAACAGGAATATCGCTGAGTGAGTGAACTGCAGCAAAACATGCATGATAAGCGATTTGTTAGCTTGCAGTTGTACTTTATGAAATACTACCAAGTTAAAGCAGCTTATCGTGATGAGGTGACTGCGAGCGTCCTGACACTAAGAATCATCCTCTTCTTCATAAAGGAAAAATAAACAGGCAGCGATAGTATACAGTAAATTATACCATCAGCACATTTAGAAGAGAGAGTGAGAGTGAAAGAGAGAGAAAGACGCTGACTGTAGAAGCAGGAGCTGCAATGCAGACCACAGACACACACGCGCGCACACACACACACTTGCATTATCTCGGAGTTGTGGCATATTTTGGACGTTGGACTTCCAGCCAAGAGAACGAGCAGACCTCTCTTGTCGGGGGATTTAAATCCTTCCTGCGGTTGCCGCCCTCGTCACAGGTATCAGAGTGTGTCAGGCATGCACGCTATGCAGAAGATGCAGAGCAGATCTCTCAGTATCTCAGTTCAGAGCAAACGCCAAAGGCCTCATGTTACAGACCCCATAGTTTCATATCATTTCCTCTCATTATTAATTTTGTAGAAAGTTTCCTGGAAGGGACTTTGTAATTTGGTATGAACTCTTGGTCAAACTAAGACGGACTCCAATCGGTGCACGTCCAGTTAATTAATTCTCATTAACGGCGGGTGCAGTTAGTCCATAGCAGGTCACATGAAAACAAATTGTCTACGTACAAGCATATGGAGCATATTTTCAGAAAATAAACACATTAACTAAATGAGTCTCGGCCGTTTTTTCCAGTCATTACGACTTTAGAAGTTATTTCAAGGAAATTCATCTGGAAATCACCTTAACACGACAAACTAAACAAATGTTTCAGCAAACATTTGTTAAACAAAGCGTCACCAAGGCCCGAGGCTGCCTGCAGACGATAGATGGTTGATAATCACTTCACAACAGAAACAAATGCAGACATTTCTTATAAGAACACAACTGATGGTCACTTTCACAAAAGACCCCCAGTCCACTTTTTACAAATTAACAGCTCGACGAGTATAAACACACATGGTACTGATGTATCCTGGAAAACCTTTGCACAAGAGAACAAATGATTCTGAACCAATCAGATGTTGAACTCCAGCTGCTTGCTAGCACTAAGCCAATAAAGCGCTGCTGTGCAGCTTGTGGAGTCAGGGGAGCTCCTCCCATCCAATGAGAAGCCAGCTTTGGCACGGTGGCCTGTGATGCAGCAGCTTTAGGAAGTCCAGTGCATGTGAACTGGAGAGAAGCCAAAGCAGAGTCACCAAGAGAGCAAGGTAAACAACTTCTCTCTCTCTCTTTCTATCTCGCTCTCTTCCTCCTTCTTTCCTCTCCCTTTCTCTCTCTGTTCCACAGCCATGACATTTAGCCCCTTCTGTTCTTCCCCTTTCTCCAAGAGAGAGACAAATTAAAAGAGATGAACAGATAGACAGAGAAAGGGAGAGATACACGCTGTGTACTGGTTGAAGAGAAGTCCAGCCCAGAAATGACTGCGTCACCATCTCTGTCTCTCCTAACTACGCAGAAACAAATGTGTCTTGGGAAGGGTTCTGCCAAATCCCAGCGGCCCTGCAGGGTGAAAACAAATCACATGACAAAAGTGCCACTAGCCGCAGACACCGAGCCGATCCATTGGCTGATGGCGACGTGCAGCTGGATCCCAACCAGTCAGCCGTCATTCGTGCCGGCCTCTCTCTCTCTCTCTCTCCCTCTCTCTCCTCCTCCACCATCGCCCTTTCCTTCAACTCCATCAAGAGTTAACCACAACAAGTAGGCCAACGGTTCGAACATAGACACACACACATGCATGTACGTTCATCCTCATGGCTGAACGATGAACTTATCCTGTAATCTTTGACGGCTGCTGTCCACCTGGCCGCATCTGTACACGCTTCCCATGTGATGGTGTATTAGACATATGATACGGTTTGGTAATAGGTCGGGACAGCACCACGCGTGATCGTATTCGCCCATTTGCACAAATGTGAACGTCCGTATTCCTTAAGGTGATGGCGGTAAAAAAAAAAAGAGAAAAAAAAAGCGATGTTCAAATACCTCAATAATTCCCTGCAAAACATTCCTCTGAGCTTCGCTGTGATATTAAGAACCTTCCAGAATATTCTTTTGTTAACCCCTTTGTCGCACCTCTGGCCACCGATCACACACACACACACCTTACAATGCTATCAAAACAAGACCTAGAAAAACATCTTCAGCATCCATGTTGAAACTCCCGATATCAGCTCACAGGAACTAAACAGCGCCCACAGACACACACACACACACACACACACACATATATATATATAGTAGCGACAGGCAGAGCAGATCAAAACTACCAAGGAGGAAGAGGAAGAGGAGGAGAAAGCCAAGGTTGTCCGAAACCATTGTGTCGACTTCAGGTGGAAAACTCGATGACTCTGGGCTTCTGTTATCTCAGCTTCTGTTTCTCCTGACATGAAAAAGTGACGTAGCAACTAATCCAAAATCTCTCTCTCTCTCTCTCTCTCTCTCTCTCTCTCTGACTTGCTCTCCCTCCCTCTCTGTATCTCCCCCTCTCTCCCCGTTTCGGCTTGCCTCTCAAACACATGCGCTCTTTATTTTCATCTTGTTGCAACAGCATAAACTGCTCTTAGGCTGCTACTTCGAACTGACACATATACACAGAAACAGAGCAGACCCGCAATCACGCACACACACACACGCACAGCAGCGCGCATGATCACACTATTCCTCTTCCCGGGTGTGACGCAGCACTTAATTCTCTGTGCTTTTATACCTCTGTTGTGGCTATACGACGCAACTTCTTGATCAAGCTGAGCCACAAACACACTTGCTAGCTGCCACACAAGGCATGTGAGCATGAACAGACTGCAGTTAAAGGGACCCTACCACCACCACGGCTCCCTGTCCCCCACTCTGTGACGTTGCCGTGTCCCCATTTCCCCCCATGTCCCCTTATAATTGGGTCTCTCTCCCTCTCCGCTGCCCTCCTCTCTGGCGCTTTCCTCTCTGCTCTCAGCTAGAGACGCACTCTGGCTTCTCTGTCTGTGAGGCTGAGCTGACTGAGTCTCCTCGATCACCTGACAACCCACTGGTTTTAAAGGCACATCACCAGCTTATGTATCAGTTGCATAAGCAGACGGTCTTTTAGCTTTTTAAATACAGTCCAATGAGGGATTCTTCTCATCTGTGAATCTGCAGCAAAGGCAACATTCGCACGGCGCTCTGCTTTATGATGTTATGTGATCCTTTAGTTATAACCGTATGTTGGTTACTATAGTGATTTGTGACGCAGAACACACTCCTCATTTACAGTTAGTGCTCTTTACGTCCAGTGGGTAAAAAAAACATATGCGATGTGAAGTGACTGGCTGTCATAACCATACTCTGACACTTTACCATGAATACGCCTACGACATATACTTCCTCTTTCTGTTCTAGGTGCTTCCTACCGCAGCTCTCCCAGGAGGAAATGCAGAGCAACATTTTATCCGTCGTTTCTACTAAAAATAATCGTAACAGCAGGTGAATCTAATCACGTATGTAGCAAAATAAAGAGAACGTAACTAAAGTAAGAATATTTATGCAAGTGTATTAGCGGCGGTTGAATAACGTAGCTGTTCCTTTAAAGAGGACCGCGTTCCTGTCTTATAAATAGTCTGTTTTGGTTCTGTCAAACATTAGCAGGGTTTATTTTAAGAATGTGGGCCTTTGCAGTTTTATCTGATGGTTCACATACCTTGATCAGATGATTCTTCATTTGTCATGTAAATCAGACAATGGAGCTGTGGGAAGACAAAAGGAGAGACGCGCTTTTTAGAGTCTGAAATCTAAGAAATGAAATCAACAGTCGCTGAAATGATCTAATTGGATCAATAACATGGATATGGGTCAAAGGACGGGAGGTCATCTGAGCCGTGGCACGACATGTGAACAATAAAGCGAGCAAACTATACTGGGATTCTTATGAATGCTCACAATCGCCATCTGTAGCTGGTCTGGGGAAAGGTCGCGCGAATGAAAGAAAATGTTTGAATTTGTTATGGTAGAGGGTCTTAAATATGTCACATTAGCCAATTTGTGTTAGCGCGGCTCCGGCTACAATACTGCAGTGTCCAGCGGGGCAATATGGGAAACAAGCTGGGTTCTGTCTCTTTTATGAGCTTTCTGTTCTCAACAAGGCCGTGCCTATTAGGTCTGTCTGCATTTCTCAAGCATAAAGTCCCCTTTATATGCTAAGCTGAAATAAAAGCTTTGTCTCGGCTGACAAAAGGTAAAGAAAGTTTTCTGTGTTTGTCAGTTCACCACCACACCTATTTATTGTAGAGATACGACAATGTTCACATTCAACAAGTTCCCCCATCAATAATTCATCATTGTTTAAAAAAAAAAGAAAACTTGGAAGAAGACTTCCACAGGGGAATTTGTTGTTATTCCAAACATCACAAGTGTTGGCTAAAACTCAAGTGGAACTGCAGTCAACTACGTTTTAAGAATATTTTCTCTGCTGCAGTGCGGTCTCACTGAACACCAAATTCTTGTTGTTTTACATGAGATATTTCAAAGGCGTGCTTAAGCTAAGCACGAAATCTCCCTCCCTCCCTTTTTGACGTCTTAAATTTTCCATTAACCTCCAGTTACAAGTCTAGATTTTCATCTGGCATTTCTCGTGGCTGTAAATTTACTTCCCCCAAAGCACTCGTAGCCCGTGATACCCTAATTCCCCCATCGGAGTGAGATATGGAGCCCGCAGCTTCACCTTACAGGACCGAGAAAAGGAGAGCATTGGTAAAAGAATCAGCTTTCACCCTCAAGCTATATGGGAAATGTAAGGGATCTGAGGGATCAAAGCATGTTTGCTCAGAGCAGACTGGTTGATGCTGTGGGTATTGATCGGAGCATCGAGGTCTATCTGCTCCTCCAGGATAAAGATGTCCTCAGTCTATATGAGCGCTCTATGCAAGACCACTACAATAACACTGAGGAAGAGGAGTAGAAAGATGTTGGTCTACTCTCGCTATATCCAATAACCAATGCATTTAATGTATGCTGTCATACGCCTCAGGCAATTCCACTATATCCAGACCTAATATTCTATTATTCTCTATTATTTTGGAATTATTGTTTTTCCCCAGCTTAATGCTCTCTAATAAGAGTGTGACAGTGCTTTGTGTTTATTCTGACAGACGCACATTACAGCTTTAAAGATACATGCAAGCGCCGGCCCTTCCTGTCTGCTATTTATGCTCCTCATCCAGTGGGCAGTGTGTTAATTTTAGCCATGTCATCTAACAGCCATGCCTGTTCCACTTCCTAAACCTTAATCCCTCCCTTGGAAAGGTGCCCGGTCAGCTCCATTGATATTGTTTTTTGGCTGTATTGGGAACAATTGGCTGGCGAATGCACCCACACATACGTTAAAAAAAAGATTTATTGAAATCAAACAGTAATAATCTTACCTGATACCTGATTTGCAGTTGCCATTCAGAAGAAAGTGGGTGTCTCTCTCTGGGGACGTCAGCTCCACGCACGCACCCTGTGATGAAAGAGAAGCCTCGGGCAGCCTTATCCTCGGCAGGTCCTGAGAAAATCCCGGGCATTATTTTGAGACATGTCAAACATACAACACGGTGAATGTTTTCCCTCAGCTCAGCAGTTTCTGACATCACAGCGTTGGACAAAGTCAGACAAAAAGAAGCCTCTGCGCTGGTATAATGTGAAGAATGACCTTTGCACACTTTGATAATGTGCAAATTTCTATAATTCTGCTTGCACTGTTTGCACGTGACTGCTGGCCACACCCTGCACTTAAATAATGCAAATGTTTTTCAGCTATGGCTTTTTGACAGTGATTGATATAAACAGTGAGCTTCTGCACTGAATGTGCTGTGAAGTGTACTGGCTCTTACCTTCCGCAGAAAGTTGAACGTAATACCTTATTTTCCTTTGTGAAGAGAGGAATCGCAATATTTATCTGCAAGAAAAGCAATTTCAATGTATAAGATTAACTTTGTTCTTTACTCCACAATCTATTTATTTCCTCAGAGCCCATGCTATAACAACTGCGAACAACGTTTCTGTTATTGTGCCTCTGAAGCAGTCAGCAAATCCATCGGTCAAGCGGCTGCAGTCAGGCTTAAGTTTGACGTCGAGAGATGTCGGGCTGTTTCTTCCACCAACAAAGTAACGAGGCACAAAATGAATAAAAACATAAAAACATACACCTGCTGTCTCTCATTCAGTAGCGCTGCATGAATGTTTCCCAGTATATCTGACTCATTCTGAGAGCTCTAACTCTGCAGAAATACGCCATCCAGTGTCAAAGAGGAGTATTGCTTTTGGAGGTTTGTTTACATCAGGAATAAAAAGTGCGTATGACATAGAAACCTCTGGATGGATGAAGCTGAGTCAAGGTGCACGCACTTTAGATTTACAAACACACACAATGAGAGAATTAACGACACGGATTTAGAAAAATAAACTCACTGAAGGGAATCTATTTTAACACGATTTAAACAATGAGAAAAACAATCTTACATAATTTTAACTTTAGGCCTATATACAGAAAAAGGCTATTGAATGAAGAGGTAACTATTTTTTATTTCTTTTTTTAACGCATTATATATTTTAAATATGCCATGATTAGCTGGAAACTCCTACGCACAGCATGACAAACTTTGACAGGTGCAATAGAAACAAAAGAGTCCAAATCTTCTGAAAACATATAGTTTATCTTATGAATTATTTTTTTACTGCACTAGTTTTATAGTATTTTCCCTCCTCTGTAACTTTAAATGAAACATGTAGAAATATTAAAAATAAATCATGCTCAAGTATACACTGCTTCTAAGAAGCATAAATCTATGTAGCTACAGACAACACAAACACAAACACAAACAGTACCTCATGAATTAAGTCATCACGCAGTACCGCATGGATGCACAGACCACTCACTCCGGGGGTAAATTGAAGTGCGCAACATCCTCCCGCAGCAAGCATCCGAGCACACCTCTCCATCCCACCCTGCTCCCATCTGCCCCTCGCCGCTTCCGAGGATGAAAAGGAGCCACAGATCCGCACAGACATGTTTTTAATAAGGACACGGCTGAGAGCAAATACCTTGCTTATTTCCGGGTAACGTTGGACAGACAGCGTTGGACAACTGCGCACAACATCGCAACAATCAATTCACGGGCATGCGTGATTCTAATTGGCCTCTGATGAGAGAATACCTCTGAACTGCACAGAACAAATAAAGCATGTTCACATTAGAATAACGTCATGTGGAAAAATTTAAAAATAATAAATAAAATAATCAGTTTTTATACGTGACTTAAAGAGCCCACCGCTCCCCAAACATGCGCACAAACCGAGATCCATACATACACATATATAAATATAAATGTATAGGATGGTGTGATTTACTGGAGCAGGCGCTGGGTGTAAATAAACAGTTTCTCCGGGAAGGGGCGATGACTTACCCACACAGCCTGTTTCGCAACACGTCTCTGTTGTTCCCAGTCCGTCATCCACCGCTGCCAAACCACGCTCCCCATCCAGCTCCCACTTTAAACCGAATCCAGAGCGGACCCTGCACTGATTAAAGAAAAACACACACACACACACACACGTCCATCGACATTTTCACAGCTACACAAACAAGCCACGCCCACCACGCACACACCCCCGTTTGCTGATTGGACGCTTCCTCTCGGGATCACGTGCTTTTGACGCATGTTTACAAACAGGCGCAGAGAGCAGAGAGGCGCGACACCGTTCACCTCCGCTCCCCCGGCCCCGACAATCCGGTGCAGACACACGTTCAACGCGCCGCATGCTTAAAGAAACACATCCAGGCGATGTTAATATCTCATATTTAATAGTTACCAGGCGGTTTGAACGCCGCGCGAGTCTTTGTTTAATTGGTGATTTGTCCTAATCAGCTCGTCGTCAGATCATCGTCGTTCTGTTAGATCATGTTCACCTGTCAGCGGACCGGAGGCTCAACAGAAACACCGAGGCAGCAGGTGTCTGCCCTGTTTTTGTGCCGCTGTAACGGAAACAGAAAAACCTGACAGGGTATCATCTTGACGCGGAAGTTCACGGCGGTGATGTCGGACTTTCCAAACCTTCAAAATCAGGATTTTCACATGTTTTTATACACTCACCTGCCAACCAGCCCCTGATTATATCCGGTTATATCTTATAGTATATAATATAGCATTTGTAGATAAACCCTGATCAGCTCACGCACTATTATAAACATTATATATTTATTTAAGTTATCAAATTTAAGGCTAACAATAAAAGGTCCACCCCTGTGTGAATCACACTGATACTAGAATCAACAGAATAATTATGTGGAATAAGTTACATACGCATGACAACACTTTTTTCCCCAACAGCTTCAAGAAGCTTCAGAAACACAAATTTCCTGCAGAAAATCTCTCATGTGAAGTAACCAAAGCTGTTGTACCTTTGGCAGAAAACTGCATGTTCATAAAAGAGCCCATCACTGATGGAGGGAGGCTGGCGGAGAACACATTTTCAGGGCCTTTAAAAAAGACGTGATTGGAGTGTGTAACCGAGTAAGGGAGGCCATATGGCCACATATAAGATTACCAATCTGATGTGCAATCAATGTCTCTAACTGGAATCTCACACTATCATCACCATCATCATAAAATATAATTAGCTTTCAGGGGGTTTAATTAAAATATAACACAAGTTATTCACAGAGTCTCAAGACACTCGTATTTCCAGTTTTCTTAAAGATTTGAAGGAGATCTTCACGGCATTTCTAAATGCAACAAAAACTGGAGCAACCTAAAAAAAATCTACATTTGTGTATGTAAGAATGTAAAGACTGACCCGTGGTGTATGTGGACATATGTAATACAAATATCATCACACAAAAGTTCACCAACTTTACAACATGCATTACATTCTTTGTTACTAACCAGCACTGCATCCTAACCTAAGGGTTTGTGTAGAAAACAGATGCATGGATACGAAGCCTAACAAAGCGTGTTTGTATTTACACATCACCTGATTGCATGAACTCAATCTTTGTTAAAATTAAGACTCTGCTTTATATTTAATCATTTATTTTGATTTATGTTTTGCATAACTCAATGACACTAATTTGCTTTTGTTGTCGTGACAGTGCAGTTGATGCACATATGTAAGCAGGTACATGCAGTGCCTTAAAATTAGAGCCAAGGCCCTGGTACTCAGTAAGGAATATGCAAGCCTCAAGTCAGGCTTGAACCATGGTGTCCACTGCCAAGTAGACCATGTGTCTGTGTAAAGCTTGTAAGACTGCTAATGAGGTTATGGAGACTTGCAGGTATTTTTATACCCACTGCACTGAAATACACGTTAACAGATCCAAACAGCGTCGCACTAACAGTGATGTCCATCACGGCGACATGTTTTTTTTTTTAGTACTGTAGTTCAGATTGCAGTTTGCATAATGTGCATGAGAAAAAAGCAGAATGTAGAGACACACATGTCTTAAGTTAAAACGTTGGTTAGGCCGAGGGAGTCAAATTTCTCAGATTATACAAAATGGTTCGCTCTGTATTTGTTTCTTTTCACTCTGACTCTGCTGTTTCAGGCTTGCCCCCAGTTTGCCTCTCAGGCCACAGCAGGGGGCATCCTAACCCAACAATATCACATTCAAACTTCACGTTCCTCTGCATGCTTCAAAGTTTGGATGAGTTCAGTTTGGACTGATGTCAAATCACTTCCACCACAGTGCTGTCTATTTACCTGTTTTAATGTGTGTATATTTTAATTGAATATTTCAGTTTTAGTATTTAGAGGCTGATATTACGTCTTTTTAATCAGCCAGATACATTAGACTTCTAGTATGCAGCATTATTGCACAATTTGTCTGGAGTATTTAAATCAGCATTAGTAAATTATCATTAGTATGCAATCAACGGCATGATCTACACATTACTACAGGGTGTGATGTGCCTTCTGTGAACAGTTGCATCACTGGAAAAAGGAGACAATGCCTTCCAGATTGTTTTCCTCAGCAGATGTTGGGAATGGACGACAGCACAGAGAAATGTGCAGGAAACAGACGGGATATCGATTTAAGTTTCCGTTGTTATTTGCTGTTTAGGTGTCTATGGAGACAAAATATACAATCTAAGCTTTTCAATTTTCATCATTTGTTCATTAGGATATCCGCTGCTTTCATAATCCAGTGCAGTCTCTCCATGTTTATCCTCATACCACACACACACACACACGAGGAAGATGACGCATGATAAGAACCTGCAGTTTATTAACACCAAATTAATCTTGCGGCGACTTTTATCAGGCGTAAACTGTTGTTACACAAGAAGTGATTAAAAAGTGACTGGCCTTTGACACGGCTGTCTGATGGGACATTTACATGTAGGACGTGTCTGGTTACTCCCTCGTGTGAGCACATTAGTCAGTGGGGCTCCATATTTGTCTTAGAGTGGGACCCCTCCCTTAATGTGGATCCCAGCTTTGAAACTGCATAGTACATTTCCCATGATGCATGTTTGGGTTTTTTTTTCAGAGTATGTTAAAGTATATTAAGTTTCTCTCCGGCTGTCATGCATTTTAGATTTTGAGAGACTGTATCTGCGAGCGTGGGTGGATGCGTACCGTTGTGTTCATTCAAGGGTGTTGCATGAGAAAAAAAACAAACTCTTTCACAGCTGCCAAGATGTCAGAGACGTAAATCATTTCATCAAGTTCAAGTGGAGTACACTTCTGGAAGTTAAACCCACTCAAACTTTATGAATTGGTCTCTTGATTAGCTGGTTGGGTTAATCTCTAAAAAACTAAAACAGGTGGCGCTGAATTGAACTGAGTCCGGATTAGGTTGAACTGTGCCTTTGTTATCCATTTTGGTCACAGATTTCTTGATTTAATACAGTGTGTGATTCAACCTGCGTAGGTCATTTCTTTTGATTCGCACAGAGCGATTAAATTGCTCAGTGCAATTAACTCTGACAAGTGTTTTGTTTACTCCCCTCCACAGTAACAGTATATTTGGGCAGTAATTTCATTTCCAGGTCTGGCTCTCAGCATGCAGCCAATTCTCCAGTCTCTCATCTCTATCTGAGGATACTTTTAGGTTCAACAATGAGCTATTTTATGGTATTATAATAGCTCTCACTTGGCCTATAAGTTTGTTATTCAGAATTTTTTTCAAGTCTGTTGTCTACCAATATTCTTTGTACATTTTGTACATAATGGATATTTCTATGCAAATCATGTTGAACATGAACAACAGATGTTGCACATAATCAGAAACCCATGAAGTGTTACCCAACCAGCTCAGCTCTTCTCAGCGTTTTAGCCTCTTTAAGCACATTGTTTTGATTTTCATCACTACTAAACGACTCAGGCACACTGTCACAAGTATTTTACATTTACACGAGGCAGCTGCACTGTACACTACCTACCAAGCACCAAACAGCAGGTGGACAAAGTTAGCACCTAGCTAGTGTTAGCCCCTGTGTTGTGCCTCTGGTATACTGGCATGCTTTCAGGTGATACAGGTAAGCGTCGGTAATTAACCAGCATTCAAACCGCTGTTCAAAGGCACTTACCGCAGTTCTGACGGTAATTTCCGAATCCAGCTCCCTGGATGAAAAAAATATTCTGCCTGCTACCCATAAAAAAAGATATTTGACCCATTTTCCACGTTGCAACACTCGTTTCCTCTCCAGGTGGCCGACCAGGTGCCATCTTTGTTTTGATTCAGAACAGACGTCATTCAGCAAACGGAAGATTTTTTACCCAGATGGTCAGAGGAGTCTTCAGAGATTCTGGAAATACACTCAGAACAACAGTAAGTGTTTTAAA
Source organism: Nibea coibor (assembly GCA_023373845.1). NCBI lineage: Eukaryota > Metazoa > Chordata > Actinopteri > Sciaenidae > Nibea > Nibea coibor. The sequence goes on along the minus strand of CM041717.1, from coordinate 22,709,452 downwards.
ACGACCTGGACTTTTCCAGACATCACTGGTTAATTATATCTATCTGTATCTGCGTATTTATGACCAGAATATGCAAATAAGGGTGCACACGCAGGGCCAATTAGCAGCTAGATATTAAGTAAGGACAATATCCGACTTATACTCATCAGGTGGTCAGACACATGACTCCAAATGAATGTCAAAGCTGCTCCATATCTGCTGGACGTGTTAATAAGCAGCCGTTTGCTAATATCAAATTAAAATAATATGTCAGTGTGTTCACATGTTGTTTCTGCTGCCACCATGCGGCCAAAATTAGAAACTGCAGGTTTAAATCGTAATTTTTAGATGGATGAAATGTTTTCCTGCTTCACTGGCTAACCTTTTTTTCCAGACAAAAAAGATTTCCCAACATTTAGATGAATATTTACTGTATCTGTCTTGCACTTAATTGCTTTTGGACTAACTACATGGTGCCCGCATTAATCACTGAATATAATGCATTTTCACTGCAGGAAAACCTGTTAACAAAGACTATCTTGTTGTTGCATGAACTTCAGAGAGGCCATGCTGTGTTATTCACAGTTTTCCAGTCAGCATCAACACCACATGTGATGTTCTAGAAAGGAATTAAGTTGGTAAACATCCCTTGTTGTATTTTCTCCTCGAACCCGAAAACTCAGGAGAGATATGATGTAAAATCCGGATATGAGGAGTTTGGTTTATTTCCATTTTTAAAAAAATGTGACCTAAGGTTTCAAACCCTGTGTCATGCAGGATGAAAGAGCTGATGAATTCCTTTGTTAATACTGCCTCCCAGCATCACTCTAACCTTTTCACGAACCTGAAACTTTATCATCTTTTAATTTTCATCACAGGCTCCGTCTGCGGACCACACCTTCTGACCTCAGGGTCCCGCTCGGCCTCTTGTGTGCACTTCTTTACCTCCCACCCTTCCATTCCGCCCAATATTATCTTACCATCAATGAGTTTGGAAGGGGTGTGCTCTGGCACGGAGAAGGAAAACATGACGTATCTGGCAGCTGTAGCTACGCTGAGGGGGGAGACACCCCACAATAAAAACAACCAGCTGAGTTTTGTTCGTAATCCCAGATTCCACTGCACATACACTACTCTTGGCTGGATGGAGGAGTAGAGGGGTGGAGAAATTTAAGAGCTGGATGGGATGAAGGATGGGAGGGGAGGAGGCTGGAGCTGGGGGACTTGTGTGACACTGAAGAAAAGCTGCAGAAGAGAAGATTTGGAGTGATATGCTGTAGGGGTACAGGGGCCGATTGGTGGAAAATTGAAAGGTTTGATTCACCTAAATCACAAATAAAACATTTTTATTCACTTATTGTTGGTATTAGACCAGTTAGATAGCACTGGAATTGAGTTGAATGGAATTTACTTTGCAGAGATCACAGAACAGAAAAATAATTCAACCGCATCTCTTTCCAGACGCAGTGTCTGCTTTACTCCGGATAATGCACACAGCACGTTGAGGACAGTTTTCATGGTATTTCCATAAAAAATGTTCACAACAAAGTCTCTGGATTATGAAGAGATTATGGAGATGTTTTCAATAATGCGAGCAGCTCAATTTCACTTAATCTCCATTGTATTGGGCCGTTGGCAGAAAATCCAGAGATGCATATCCCAAAAACTGGGTGAATCAATTGACCTGCGTGCCAAGATACTATTAGTGATTAGTCTAATTTGAATGAACCATCCCTTTAAGTTTGACAGAAGAGAGAGCCTATAAGGAATCAGTAAATGTGGAGCAGACAATTAAAAAGAGAAGTGAACTCGATATTCTCATGGGTGGAGACTGTTGGTGTCTTTATTCGAGGCGCTGTGTGTAAAATAAGATCTCAGCTGGGGAGTCACCTCACAGAGTTCAAGGTTAAAAAGGCTGACAGAAGTGTGTGAGTGTGTTCACACAGAGCGACGATTACATCCACCGGGATTTACACGTCTTAAATTTACAGCGTGCAGCAGTTGGCCAGACTCAGAATGTAGATGATGACATTCAACCCAATATATTTATGTCTGTGCTGTGTGTTTTTGTGACGGTTGTGTCAGTTTGTGACAACAGGACTGTCCGACAGCAGCACTGAACAGCCTTGAGGAAATATTTTCCTGGCTGGGTGTGGAAGGGGACAGGGCAGGGTAGGAATTCACACGGGGCTTGATCTTGTGATGAAAGAAGGGTGTGTGTGTGTGTGTGTGTGTGTGTGGATGGGAAATAAACTGTCACACCGTCACATGCAGTGGATGATGACAGAAAATAAATTTTAAAATAAATGCGTGTACGTGACATGATGGATAGTGAGCAGGCTCCGGGCTGACGTGTTGCTCATGAACATGCACTGTGCCGTATAGAAAAGACAGCTGCTGGATGTTTTTTCGCTGCCCCACCCAGACTGTGAAAGACAAAACAGCGCAAAGTGATGTCATTACTACTGCTTATGCAAACCAGCTGTGTGACGTTATGGGCTGCACGGGATTTAAATTCATGTGTGTGTCAGAGCACAGATGTACAGATGTGCATGTTTCCGTGGTTTAAACCCCCATCCGCTCACTCGCATGGTCTTACTTGAAAGAAATGCGGCTGAGAACACGACAATCCGTAAAAAGTTATTTATTTTTTCCCATTTTATTCTTCCATGTTAAACCCAATTTAAACTACAGGGTGCTAGTAAAAATGTTAGAAATGAAATTATACAAAATTCAAAGGAGAAATCAATGCAAGACATCCCACTTACAGTATATATCAGAATATTTTTCAGAACATTGCAGCTTACTTTTGTATTCAGGACAAAGAAATCACAGATTCGGGCCACTGGATGCGTCTTTCTAACACAGCCCTTTAACATATTTCTTTATGTTGCATGACCTGGATCACAATTAAGTGCCACAGAAGATTTTAGTACAACATAAGCCATGAAATGAAATTCTTTGGTACATAGAACAAACATAACAGATGTGGGTACACAAAATAAAATCAATAAAAAAAAAAAGGCACCATACTATACATACTGCTCAAAAGAATACTGGTAGTGAGAAGAGCATAAACAGTATATTGAAGAGAGAGTAACACTGACAAGTTGGCAGGACAGAGCTGACAGTAAGAGACTCTGCATCCGTCTGTTGAGCCGGTCTCATGATTTTCAGCAGTGGCTATGAAAGCACCGTAAGAGAGGCCCGTTGGCTTTGTGATTGATTTCACCACAGCGCGCAGTGATAGATTGGAGAGTTCCTCGGAGCTACACATCTCTGAGAAAATGGTGTGATTAAAACTTCAATACTCCCTCCGCCTCGACAGGGATGTGTGTGTGGGGTGGGGGTGGGGGGAGAGCCATCACTTTGTCAACTCATTTCACACAATTGTACACTTTTCATGGCTAATGTCACATGCACGTTCAGGACGTCGTCATTCACTCACAATTTACCACAGCAACCACGCGTACACACAAGCAAGCTTGGATGCATGTATGGATATGCATACAGTGCATGCACAGTACAAATGCAAGTATACGTTAACACACACACACACACACACGCATGATCTGAAGGTTGACACACACACACACACACATTCGCACACCAGCTGATCAATAACTCAATCAGACATACGAGATCAGAGCCCAATTGATTTTCTCTCTGAGAAGTTTGTAAACAGATTTCAAGGCAGCGTGATTTATTTCTTCTTTGTCTGTCTTGGCTTTACAACAAACTAAGAAATTATTTCATTTGTTTTTTGTTTTTTTTAACTAGAGGAGGGTCGGCGGGAGCTTAAAACCTGATGACATGCAGAGACTCTGCACACGGCTGTGACTCCAGAGGCTGCAGTCATCATGGGAACCAGTGCTGCTGAAAATACACTCTCTTCCCACCCAGAACTGCCCATCTCCTGTCTCTCGTTCCCAGCCGGACTGCCATCAACAACCCAGGGACTGAGCCTTCGTCATCACTGACATCATTCACCGTCGCCATCATCAGACTAGTTTTCCTGCTGTTTATTGAGGCACACAGCCAAAGGAGGAGGCAAAGGGGACCATAACAAGAGGAGTGTTGATGTAGACTGTTCTAGTCCCTGCTGTCCACTTTGCTGTGGAGTCTTTGTGGTTGGGCAGGAGTGGATTCAGAAAGGGAGGAGAGTTTGCATAGACGTGTATGTGTGTGTGTGTGTGTGTGTGTGTGTGTGTGTGTTTGTGGGGGGGTAGTTCCTGGTCTGTGATTATTTGTAGACTTTCACAGCTCGGTGTCTGCTGTCTTGGTGGAGTGGCCGTTGGTGGGAGGAGGTGTTTGGGTCTTGGCTGCCTCGGGGGACTCGCCGTTCACGCTGGGTTTCTCCGGGGTTTCTGGAGGGGGGTTGAGGGGGGCCACGGACACAAGGGTGTTCCCCTGGTTCTCCTGATCTACTGGATAGGCCTCCTCCGCCTGCAAATACAGCACAAAAAGAAAACTTCACCTGGGTGGCAGGATATTTAAGGAACTAGCTGTGAGGGAGAGGGCACATATGCATGCAAACTGCATGAACGTGCACCTTGTATATTAAAGTATCCATCACCAACATAGCAGCCGTAATGGAGATTCCTTTTTCCCCAATATGTAGATTCAGTACAATAAATAATAAAGAAAAACAACTTGACTGTGCTGTTGTCCTTCACTTAAACCTCGAAGGAGACTAAAAGCAAAGCATTTGTTCTGATGATTGGACGTCCTGTCATGCACAAAAAAAGACACATATGTACACAGATGCATCCACCAGCTCCCCCACCCCCTTCAACTATTGCTTCTAAACACACAAACACATCCTCTAATGTGGTCACATCTGCGTCTGGCTAGTAGATGAAACAGTGACTTCTGCAGATGAACGTGGCAGCAGAGAGCAGGGCGTGGGTCTCTGGATAACAAACTCTCTCTGTCTTTCTCTGCATATTCTCTGTGATAGCCGGCCAGCAGCATTTCCTAATTAAAACGCTGGCAGCTAAAGAAGAAAAAAATGATTTTAAACATGATTTCAGATGTAGGAAAACATGAATCTTGCCTGAGAAAATCTATGCATACTGGTAGTGAATCTATGATGTGACTGCAGCAAGCACATGGCGCAAGAATCGCTGTACTCCACTGAACAACAGAAGAACTGATCTAACCAAGAATTACAGCGTCTGCAGATGACAAAGAAAAAAGCTCTGCAATGTTCCACGGTGGTGACACACAGATCAGTAGTTTGAGAAAGTGTGCTCACCAGCTTCACTTCCTTGACGTCAGACCTGCGTTGGCATTTGAAGTATCCTATGACGATTCCGAGGGCGGCAAGCAGACCAGAGACCAGAACTCCCACGAATACATTGGGACGTGATGATGATGACGATGCTGGAGCGTCAATACTTGTCACACCCAGCTGCAAACAAGTCGAAGAGATATACGTTTTTGGTCAGAAGAAGTATGCACGTGTGGATTTGAAGCCATGCAAAATCAGCAATTCTTCGGCTCATTAAGAAAGAAAAGAGGAGACATGTTTAGAGACGTCTCAGTCATCCTCGATGCAGAAGCTTGAGCATTGGATTTGAGTCAGTTCATTTCAGTTACAGGCCTCGCAGTGAAGGATTGGTTCACCTCCACACCATCATATTTAAGTATCCGGTGCTCTCTTACCTTCTCATTGAACTGTTTGAGTGTTTTAACCAAAGCGTTCACGTTACCTGCAGGGGCAATGTTTAGAAATACAATTAGAAAATACATACAAACTATAATCAGTCGAATAGAATACAAATTAAACTGAGCACGTAAAGTGATTATATACAGATAGATGCCATCAATACTCACCACTATCACTGGTCATTGTCAGTTTCTTGCCATTTTGGAAGATCTTTAGAGCGCAGCTTTGTGCATTTGCGCACCAGCCTGCAGCGGTCTCGGAAATAATGCTTTTAGTTGCTTCCTATAAAAAGAGGATTTGTACGTCAGGGTACAATGCACACTTGTAATTCACAATAGCTTTCTGCATAAACACAATAAATAGAGGATTAACACAGACAGGAAGGATTAATCTTAACTTATTCTGTGCAGCACATTTCAAGAAATCATAAACGCGCATCCAAACTTGCAGAGGCCTGATTGAATTTCACATTTGAGTATACACATTTTATCTATTCTGGGTGATCACTGGGGCCAACAGTGTGTTCCTGAATTCTCCCCACTGACCCTCCGTGCACGTAGGCCTTTAAGTGCGTAATGGAGACAAAATGCAGTGGGATGGAAAACTCGCTGACCACACCTTCTTTCTTCCCACCTTAACCCTGAACTATGATATCATCCCATTGCACAACTTTGCAAAGGCTTTTGCAACTTGGGAACACTCTTGATTTTCTGTAACGTGATCCAGACAGCGCTCAGTGTTCCCAGAGGACCACTTCGAGCAAACCCTGAATCCTGAAGTTAGTTGGGAGTGGGCCCACAGCTGGACTCTCCTGTTAACACCCAGATCTTTGAGGCATGGAGGAAGAAACAGCGCTCCGGTGGAACCTTTTCCCTCCAACCATCTGTCTGTGTCACTTGTGACCCATCGCATGTTGCTCTTGGGAATCCTACATTGTCTCATACCCTGCTTTGCTTGACCTTACTTGGCCTCCTGCACTCATGGCTGGAGTTCAGAGGAGTTGCAATAGGTCTGCACACATTTGAACGACGCAGAGATTTAATCTGATACAAAACAATGTGTTTTTATTAATTTTGCCATATTAAACACTTCGTTTTATAGAGAGTGATGGCTTGGGGATTTACAGAGATAAGAAGGTCTTCTTTTAAAGGTCTTCCACGCCATTCACTCTTTCTTGCCTTGCTTTTTGAACTAATCATCATCTGGCTAAAGCGTCTGGCAGGCTAGTCCATGTTTAGTTTTAGGCTGAGTCTGAGAAATGACTTCTGCAGATGCTTCTGGCTCTGTGGCTGATACAGCAATGACCCAAATAGTGGCTAACTAAAGCATGTGGACTGGGAGCCGACCTGCTGCTGTGGCTCCGTTCACCTGTACTGATGTACTGCATAATTTAACAATGAGCTCTGTGTGAATGTCATGAGATTCGAAGCATTACTGAACAAATGTACACACAAGTGGAATTTACCAGTGAAAGGGAAAACTATAATTATGTGAGATGGCTCCAAATACCTCAACCTCAAACAAAACAAAAACACCTCTTTGTATTAAGGGAAAATGCAGCCACACCCTACTCGTCCTTTTGTCTTAAGGACCTCGGAGAAAAGGAGGAAATGTCACCCCCTCCTCTTCAATCCCTGCAGGAACACAACCTCAAGATTTACAACGCTCGAGGAATGTCTGAGAAAATATCTGCCTTCATAAAGGGCCATATTTACAACTATAGCTCTTTAAAACACACCTTCTTCCTCTAGGTGGGGCAAACCACATCCTCTGGACCCAAGGTGTAGGGGGCCGGATAAAGTTATTGGTAACAGGACTGGGCTCAGCTATCTTGTCTCATTTCAGCATGGTCTAAAATTCCGCATGCAGAAATCTCAACTGTTGGTAGTTGGATCCTGCCTGTGGTTGGCAGGGAGGGAGGCGTGATGGGCTTTTGTTACAAGCCGAATGGCATGAAGGTGACAGCAGGATGTAGCTTTGGAGAATATTCTACTTTTAGAGTCATACTGTGAGAAATCAAATGGATTGACTCATACTCACACAACTATCTGTTGTCACCTCAGCCTTGACAGCATTTCCTGAGATGTCTTCCTCTCCAACACACATCACATCAGGCTGTGGAGACAAACCAGGTCAGGGGAGGTCAGAAAAAGATAGCAGACTTTGCAAAAATGGTGAGAACCACAACTTAATCATCAGGCAACATCAAAAACTGACATGTGTAGTCATTTTTTTGTAAATGGCAGCACTGACTTCAGGTCTTTAAACGTCAAAAGGTAGACGGTCTGCATCTGAGCAGTGTACAGGCGGTACTCACCACCACATCAGCTGGGGCAGTGACAACGCTGGCAGCAGCAGTGATCCCTGAGGTGCCTGCAGAGCCTCCATGCTGGTCGCCAGCGTTTGAGGAGTCAGTACTCGCGCTAACATCAGAAGCAGGAGTAGCAGCAGCGTCTTGACTGCCAGCATCGGGAGAATCTGATGGGGCGTTCGTGTTGACTGGAGCTGCAGCAGAGCCCATGGCATCTGTCACTGAAAACACAATCCAAGGACAATGCTAATGCACACAGCGAGGATATAGAGCGATATAACATTAGAAAATCTGAACTTTGAAATAACTCAAGTCTCATATCAAGGCTCCTACCAGCACTGCTGTCTGCAGCTTCAGGTGTAACTGATGGATCTTGACACATCACCTCATCTGCAAGGAAGGGAAAGCAAGAGAGACACAGAGGGCAAGACAGCAGCAGGTTAAACACTTGGATTTGCATCTGATGAATCGTTGCTCTTTGATGTCTACAGGAATTAAAGCTTTCGCTCTGTATAATTATATCTTGCAGTGTAACACAGACAATGTGAGGCCACCACAACTGTTCTCCCCTTCGACATCTTGTAACTCCTCATTTGTTTTGGGACCATGCTCTAAATTTTGGAACGACAGAAAACCTGGCACCTATGTCATGCGGATCGTTTGCACTCATGGATGTACAGATACAGTATATGTATGACCAGGTTACTGAAGCTTCGAGTAACTTTTTCTCTGATTTGTAAGCATGTTTTTGGATGTTCATTCATGCTGGGCATCATATCACGATATCCTCGAGAAGTTATGACTTCAATAATTCCCTTAATTGACTTCTTAAGTTATCACAGCCTCTGCTGCAGCTCCCAGTGCTCGTCATGCCGCGTCTGCCAAATAAGCCAAACACAACAACTAACTTCCTGTTGTTTTTAGAACACTGGTGTCAAAAAATATCTTTCCCCATTAATTTTTCCTCTCCCTAACCCCAACCAGTCATCTTCTGAGATCGCAACTTAACCTGATCATAACCTAACGCCAAGCCCCAGCCCAAACTACAGAGTGGAGCGCTTCAGGAAACAAAAGTTTAAACAAAAGGAATGCACCATTCGAGGGGGAAATGGAAAAGATGTGAGCGGTATCTCGGAATGAAATCTCTCGCTCTGTGGAATGTTTGTGTGAATGAGGTCAGGGCAGATGGTCGGTCTGGTGAACCAAAACGCATGCCCGGCACAAAGATGCCAAAACCAATTTGGCATGTGTGTTCTCAGGGGCTTCATCTAATTAGAAGTCACATATGGGCTATTTCTCACTGTCTGCAGCCAATGCAAATAAACAGCATAGTCAAAAGGTCACGACCTCCTGACTACACATCCCTCCTCAGGGGAAAGATCCTGTTTCTATAATAATCCTGGAAATAAACAGTTGGGTGGTGCTAAGACCCTTCTGACATAGAAAGGTTAAGAAAAGAAGGAAAGCATTCCTGGAGTTCATGTGAGGTTGTTTTAGGTAAAGGAATAGAAGGCTTCGCTAGGTTTAATTACCTGCTGAAGTATAATATTATGACGGGATAATGAGTAGATAATGTTGTTAGGAAGCATTTTAACTCGCGTTGTCTTATTAAAGCCACACGCAGCTGCACAGAGCTCTCTCTAAAGTTGCATCAACGTGTGTTTGAGCCCGATCAGCAAACGCCTCGCCAAACAAAAAGAGAGGAGTGTGTTTGAGTATGAATCAGAGACTACAGCAGCGTAATCCAATTCACCCTGCACCATAATTTCTAAACACACTCCTCCGCATGGAAGGAAACCAATATAGTGTGTAAACAGTTTAACATCTAACCAAAACTATGCTGCAAACAGGGGAAAAAGTGTTTGGTGAACCACTACCACTATTTAGCTAATCATCAGACACATGGGCGATCCACGATGCTTAGTGTGTTTTTGCAATCCTATAAACATGAATGACTTGAACACACACTGGAAGAAGTTCCAAGCTCTTTGCACACAAGACAAAAAGCAGTGTTACATCATTTTTTCCCAGCTAGCGAGTGACCACCGTGATAGGCCGTGTCCGGCGCTGTAGCCCGGACGGGCTCCCTCCTGCAGCGAGGTCTATCTCGGCGGTGGCGTCGACTGGCTGAACATTGTCCAAAGCTGGTCAAACCGTAATGTTTAATTGTGCTATTAGAGCCTTCAGCTAATTGCCTTCGGCTTGAGCTGCGATGTTTAATAGAGCTGTAAATGTAGGACAAAAATGTTTAGCCTCCGCACCGTTGAGTTAACCCAGTGCCTCAGTTTATGCCTTATTCAGGAGGTATAAAGATTTTATTAGGACAAATAGTATCTATGGAATGTTTTTAAAGCACTTCACTGTTTAACCATTTATTAAGTGTTGACTGGAATAAGCATGATTATTTATGTCCTACAGTCCCCCAGTATAAATCGCTGCATTAATGGCTTCTCTTGTTTAAACACAGAGTACTCAAAGTGCTCGTGGATGCAGATGCACAGAAGACACACACACCAATCTGTTCACTTTCACACACACAGTAACACTTCGTGTGGACACAGACACCTCAGACAGCTGTGTGAGAAATCTCACTGTGTTTCCAGCCAGGCCTCCTCAGCATCACCGCGAAGCCTCGGGACCTCCAGTCTCAACACAAACACAGAGAAACATACATAACACTCCTACTCCATAAACACGACCTCGGCCGCACTCCTGAGAGTTTTAAATGGGGGCCGCTCCGAGAGCGCGAGGCCAAGGCCAAGGCTCTTCACCACACTCTTGACTACTGGACTACATCAAGTGGATTTCCTGCACTGGCTGTCCTCCTTCAAGCTTTCAGCCTGGGTGTTCCAGTCTTTGACGTGGTGCGTGGTGTGCAGCCAAAGAACTAAATCACAGGGTTAAAGAGAGGATATGACAAGAGCTACGGATGGTGAGTGACAGTTCAAATGCTGCGTTTTTTTCGCCTGCGGTCGGACATATCAACAGCAATTAGAAGCCAGGACAAAAGCAGCCATTTCACCAGTGAATGACAAATGTAATTTGGTGGATACTTCAAATGCCTTACAGCACCGTGTCTGCTCGCATAGTTAGCACACATAGCCCCTGGCAGATGCTGTGCTACGTCTAGATTTACAGGACCACAACCATTACTGTTGACATGCTGCTGGAATGTGCTGCAGCCACGCAGCTGCAGGAGTCAGCTGACCCAACTCTGCTTCGTGAAGTTCACTTGAAACAGCATGGGAATGAGCAGCTCTTAGTTAAAACTGTAACTGTAAGTATGATAGCTATCAGGGGCATAAATAAAGAAATCGAAGTCCCTTGGAGGATGGTCAAGAATTTCACAACTGAGGGCTTCTACTGAGCTCACAAACCTGTATTGAACATCATTACTTACTGCTTGAATTCCAGGGTCTAGTCCAAACTGAAAATAAATCACATTAGAAGGCTGAGATGGATACACAAACACATAAAAACGTTGTGTAACACTCCAGCCCCGGTGATGCGATGAGAGCGATGACTGATGAGAAAAGTGCAGATGTGAGGCTTCCAGTTTTTCTGCTCTGCGTCAGGTAGTGAATCATACACTGCATTTCCAAACAGAGTCAGGAGAGCAGGGAAGAGACGTGATAAAGTGGAGGCTGCGTCTTCATCAATTTTCATACTGAAGCCGTTTTTTAAGAAGCCAGCTCTTGTGTTTTTACATTTGGCTCTGTTTCCATCCAGACGAGCGAAGAAAAGCCTTCCAGCTCACACACTGACAGACACACCCACACGAGTTCATGAACGCACACCTACGACGTAGGGAGTACAGACATCAGTCTAAAATACTGATTCTATCCTGGGAAGACGAGGGAGAACACACACTGTACCACCTGAACTTTGGATCTTCGTTGATCCCAGTCCGTTCAACTTGAAATCCACTTTGCACAAAGTTTGATTTCAGCACGTCTCAACTGCTCAATAGCTGCTTTCTTCTCTTAGCTGGACAGCTACTGTATGCTTTGGGGTGGCATCTGTGATTCTACAACCATCTCAATCCTGTTGGACGTTGTCGTGTTCTGGGATCTCAGCGATGACTGTGGTGAGTACAGAGTTATTATAACTGGCAGAACCTGTGGCCAGAGCTACAAACATAAAGTCTGGGTTGTAATATGGCACCATTTCCCCTTTAACATCATTTGAAGCACCTCTTTTTTTCCTGTAGTGATTCAGTTCATGCTCACCTTCAGCTTGTGCAGAGGCCTCGGCATGCTGCACAGGTAGATTGTTAACGGCACACACGCATGTCTGTTTTTATCAGCTGCAGCCAAACAGATTGCATTTATATGTTTATGTGCACTTCAGCTAGTGGGGAAGTGATTTATTTTTTATATAGTGCTAGCTGCTCCCATAGTTAGTCACTCATCTGTCAGAGCCTTTCCTGTCCCCTTCCTGACGTCTAGAAGCCATTGTGACTGTCATCTTTTTACCCTTCCTGCTGTTTCAACGCTCTGATTTAAGGGAGGGGAAGTGCGAGGAAATCGCAGCAGAAACAAACATATTTCGCATGAGGAGGGGGGGCGGCAGCTGCATTAAGCCTCCTCAGGGAGCTCTTCCCCTCCCTGCATATGTGCCGTGCTGTCAGAGAGAAGTCTCTGACATCATGAGTAAGGGGGGAAAATGCTTTAGCTCTAAATCTTGGGACTTGCATTTGTCCTCCACCCAGACCACAGAGACAACACCTTGGCTGTCATGACGTGCCACACCCTCCTGTCTTTCCAGATGTCCGCAGAAGACCCTAAACTCTCCCCTCACCGCTTTTCTTCTCATTTCCCACTATGAGAAATGCCACTTCAGCTTAAGTCAGGAATTCTCTCAGCCGCGCAGACCCTCGAGGGAATTCTGGGGTCTGAAAAATGCAAACGGGAGGGAAGACTGTGGTCAACCAAGATGAAGAAATGACGCTCAGACTGCAACTAATTATGTTTATTGTCGTATTCTTCTCAATTACCTCTTTAGTCAATAAAATATCAAACAGAGCGGATCTGCACATTTGAGAGGGCGTGACCACTTTATGTTTTTGTTGTTTGTTTTCTGTCGGTCAACTAATAATTTCAGAAATAAGCTCTGAGTACGGGCTCCAGCAACAGGTTGTGCAAACACACACACACACACACACTGTCTATACTACTGCAACTGTGCAGCCATGGAAATCAAATACAGTCTACTTCAGTACTCTGAGCACCTCCAGTAACACTCAGAAAGGAATACAGCGCTCAGGTCCCTGAACGTGAGAACTATTTTGGTTTCCGCACAGACGGGTGGCAAAGGTTGACTTTTCCGCCGCGTCCACGCCCGTGATGTTTTCAAACAAAACACGAGATAGTTATGGAGAAAAAAAAAAGGAATTAACAACAGATTTGTGGAATGTTATCCATGCACATCCTAGGACAGGATGTGGCTGTCACAGCACGCGCCATGCAATGACCTCTGCAGAGGTTAACATGCTGGGGGCCACAGATAACACACACACACACACAGGCTCTGGAAAACAGACACACACTCCTGGAGTTGGATTACATCTGCCATGTTATCATGGGGGGGTGGGCTCCTCTGCACTGTACTCGCCCCTCCAGTGGGGCGAAAGCAAAGAATGAAAAAGTAACAGTAAGCAGCTACTGACCATTGTTTCTATTCAGCCCCTAATTTACTCATAAAAATAGTTTGAGCCGGGCAGTGAAACTTTAAACCCGTGTTTCCAAAAACAGTCCATCCATTTTGTTGGTGGATTAGGATCTGGAAACACCAGCTGCTCTGGGAGGCTGTAGCATCTACAGCAGCTCTCCTCTCTGTGTCAGAACCAGCACTGGGCTGCAACAGCAGATGTCCCTGGACTGATTCCAGCTGCTGTTTTTACACGAGAGTGTGTGGGGAGAGGTTGTAAAAAGATATCGAAACCTATAACCTTTAAAACAATCTGGCTCTGATATGATTGAGGCAAAGGAGCCAAGGTGGGAGTGGAAGATTGATTGAGAAATAATAGCAATAATCAGACTTGCAGATGTGGCTAAATTCGTCCAAAGGTGTCCAAACTCAGGACCTGCAAGAACAGCAAGAGGGGCACAATCTTGTGTTTTCAATTAGGAAGTATAGAGCACGGCTTCCACGACATGCCTTTTACTGAACATTAATTACCAGGAGCAATTATTCTGGCAGTCAGAAGGCCTCAGCCGAGGCTCATTAAGTGCTTTTATTCCCGAGGGTAAACAGCATACCCCTCCATAAAGCCAGCCCTGTCTGGTTATCCAACATACTCTACGTGCTGTACTCGCCCATTCCTTTCTACTGGTGTTTGGCATGACATCATCGTAACCTTGGATCAGTCAGCGCTGCTGAAGTTTTAGTTTTGAGCAGGCTTGAAAAGACAAGGATGACACAAGAAGTGGAGAACTCTTCCAAGCGCTCGTTTTGGACTTCGCACCATAATCTTGGGGCAGCTCATTAGCTGAACAGAGGGGGTGATTTTGTGATCTGATATCTGGAGTTTCTCTGCCTCGGTGCCGCCAAATTTTCTGGGCTGAAAACGGAGAAACCAGAGGAGAGGCCTTTTTTTTTTTTTCTTCCTTTATGCTGGTAAAACCCAACAGCTGTAAAATTGCAGCAGGGTGCCAGGGGAACAAGGAACAATAAGCTCACCAGAACAGCAGTAATTGGAATAGGAAGATTTGAATGCTAACACAGCGTCTGCTTTTCATTAAGATTGTTTCACTAGGTAAATATTGTTGCTAGACGATCTATTTCTCCAAGTCGAGTCCTTTTCCTTGATGATAATTTAGCTGGTGGAGACGGTGGCTTTGTTTTCTTCCTATTAATATGTTTTCTTTGGAAAACAGTCGCCTTCAAATGAAGATAATACAGAGAGAGAAAAGTACATTTTAATAAGTCCTCCTCTTGTTACTGTGAATGAAGGCCAGCAGAAGGGGTAACAGAACGGACACTGATGACAGGCGGTTTTTGTTAGAATATTTGAATGATTTCAGCTGTAGCCTGACCTGGCACTCTCTCTCTCTCTCTCTCTCATGTAGAAATCACTGAAGCACACTGGCGGCATGACAGAACACAGGCTCCAGGTTTAATTACTTTGTGAGCTCACGTGGCTCCTCAGCCATAACTATGGGCCCAAGTGGACACACACCCTAGCCTGACATAAGACCACTATCTGCCAAGGCTTATATAAAAAGACCCACACCCTCCAGCAGATGACGTGAATCAAAACTTCACCATCACAACTTGGGACTGGAGGAATGTTGGTCAACAGCCGAAGGCCATGAGAAAGAGAGTGGCAATATTCTGCCCATGTTTATGTTGGATGGGCAAAGCTGCTATCTGAGGAATTTGTGCGATCACGATTGTCGCAGGTCATTCAGCTCTGCCTGACTTAGCAACAGAAACATCATTGTCGATGACATGCTGAAAATGAGCAAGACAAGATGTTTTTCTCCCTCTCCAGAGCTGATTTAAAGCTCGGGTTTTCCCCCAAAAATCTTGAGAGAGAGAGAGAGAGAGACAGCTTATAACATACTCCAAGGGGCGTTGAATGACATCATCCAACATTGCAGTCCATGCCCAATTCAGCACTACATATTTGCTCGCCTGCATAACTACTGAATGACAGCCATGGGAAGTGGGAGCATAGACGAGCAGTCAGTGGTACGAGCCTGTTTATCTGTGAATCTGTGTTTTGAGAATCTGGTAGTCTAAGTTGTGAGTTTTAGATCTGCATAACTGAGACTAATCGCTCTTTTTAGTGACTTTGGCTGCAGCCTATGCAATATATGTTCTGCACAGATAGTACTGCAATGCCGCATCGTCTTTAATGCATAAGAAAGACTGATTCCATCATCACGCTGCCTGATGAGTGGTAAATCCAAGGTCTTTGCTCATTTCCATGGTTTCCAAATATGAGACAAAGAGAGAAGATTTTAATGGTTGTACAGATACTACAAGGCCTGTTTTTTAAGACAGGCCACGGATCAGCTGCCTCGCCCAGTCACCCTTGCGGGGCTAATGACGTCACTGCCATCAAAACTGAGAACCAGCATTGATTAAAGCTCCTGATTCACAATGATTTCACACTGAGACACAATAAGCAGCTCTACATTTGTCAGGATGCAGTGACTTGACAAAGAGTCTTCTTTATGTACATCAAGACAGCCATAATGGAGCATGAAACATTAAAACTGCCTGTCTTGACGTCAATGGGGGCAGACCTCTGACCCATATATCACTGCAGCCACATAGCCCTATATTGTGAAAAGAGTCAATGAGGAGACAGATTGTCTCTTGGGACTTGGCTGGTGTTGCAAAATATATCAAAACCAAAAACAGAAATAGCCGCAAAAAAGTATGCAGCTGATTGACGAAGCGGCAGGATGTAGCCGCAGTAAAGCACTGCGTGCACGGAGCTGATGGGGCTCTCCTCTTTTTTGTTTGCTGGAGCCATATGTGACCAGGCCTGTGCAAATTCACACAGCGATGCCAGTTGGAGTGTCAACAATGTAGCAGGTCTCTGCGATCGGAGGGCTGCTGTTGGATGCGGTGAAGAATGAGGACGGGTCAGCAGACTTGAGACAACACCCCTGTGATATTCTCAAAGTAGAAATGAGGACTTGTGTGCGAAAAGGTACAAACAGGTTTGTGCCAGTGTAAGATCTTATTTCAAACAGGTAGCCAGGAGCATTCAGTTGATGTTGGCATTATGCAAATATGACAAAAGGCAGGCTGGGCATGTAATTAGGAATGGCTAAAAGCTAAATCCTAGATAGTATAATAACAATAATAAACAACAAATACATTAGTCGTGTCTTGAAATGTTGTCCCTGTATCGTGGCTTTAATTTCTTGGTGGGGAGTGGCCAGAGAAATTAGATTCCCATGTCAATCTAATTACCATCTGTTAAGCTGCTGCTGAGACGGTATGCGGAGCGCCTTTTTATTGTGCAAACTACCGACATGTTCCGCCATCTCATGATCTTTTCCCTTTTAAAGTAAACCCGTAGTTATTTTCATCAGTCTGGGATACTCCTCCTAGTACTTTCCAAGGTCACTGCAAACATTCACCGCCCCCATGTGCCCATAGACGGGGGCCCTAATGGCTCTGGAGAAGTCGTTACATTGGGCTGAACTAGAACTAGTCCTGCTTTACAACCAGCGAAGCAGCAGCACCATCCAAGCCATACATCACCCTGCAATTAGCATCAGGCCTCAGACTGATTTGGAGTGGACTGCCCAGTGAGTCCACATGCATCCACATGATTGCAGACACACACACACACACGCTTACTGCTCACAGATCTGAAGGAAACATACTTGAGAGAAGTGTTTTTGCTTCCTGTTGAATCCATGTTTTATATGCAAATGAAACATGATGTTAAAAAAGCAGAGCCATTTATCTGTTTTTAAGTAGTTACACACTTCCAAATACGCATTAGCTCCACCCAGATGCACTGCAGGATGTAAAGCATAATTATTCTCAACTGCAACTTTCCACCGCTGAGCAGACCCTTTGTGTCTGCACCAAGCCCACCGCTAACCATGCCTCTTTGCAACTGTGTGCAACCTCATGGCAGAGCTCATCAAAGCAGCCCCTCCCAACTAGTTTGTAAGAAGCCACAGTTGATGTAAACATGCACATGTACAAATCCCTGAGACACAGAAACAAAAGAAACGGCACAAGTTCATTTCCACACATGGTTTAAAGCTCCGCTGTGTGGATGGAGAACTTTCTAAGAAGAGAGGGAACACTGAGGTGTATCAAAGTTATCAAAAGAAGACTATAAACAGCAATTAGAAGAGTACTCACTGCTGAGCAATAGAGCGCAGAGCACCAGAACTCCAGCCATCCTTCTCCAGAGCCCATTCATTCTCCACATGGTCATCCTCTCAGGTCAGCGAGCCGGTGGGACTGTGTGTGAGAGTAAAAAGTGTGGTAAGTGATAATGAGCGAGTGTGTGAGGGCGAGGGGGAGCTGGGAGTTTCCTGTGAGGTCTAAGTGAGCGGGACAGACAAGCAGGATAAAGCCCGGTTTGTGTTCTGTTTCTCTTTATATGGCCCCGCTCCTGTGGCCTCTCTCTCTCTCTCTCCCTCTCTCTCTCTCTCTCTCTTTCCACACCCCTTTTCTAACTGCCTGCTGTAACCCGCTTCCCCCTACACTGTCCCAGCCTCCTCCCTTGTCCCTGAGAGCGTGCACATTTGCAGCAAGCACCAGAATGAGATATGTCAGTGGCTTAAACTTGACATCCTGTTGAGCTTTATCTTTACTGCAGGCTTGTGCGTTAGTGGCTTAACCGTTTCTGCAACGCGGAGGCTGTGGTTGCGCTTCAGGAAAGCTTTCAGGTGATGCTCTAGAGGACAGGCTGTTTTCCAGTGGAAAATAAAGCACACACTGGCTCCTATGTGAACACACTTGAATTAAAAAATACTCATCTACAACAGACTTCATCTCGACGGGGACAGGATTTGTAAAAATTTGTAAAAAAGGTGTTAAAGAAGCTGAGTGTGTCCCATTTCTCTGCTGTGCAGATGCACCTGGTAAGCAGGAAGCACCCCTCCTGAATACTACATGTTGTGTACATAGCAGGGAGGCTTGTAAAAGCACATGGCGTCTCAAACACAACACTTGGGCCCAGTTTTTGTGTGTCCCTGGACAGATGACTAACAGTCCATAGTAAGTCATCCATTGAAGTGGAGTACTAGTGCACGCTTCCATGTACTGTACACACCCTTTTTTTTTTTCCAAAGCTGACATCATAGACAAAAAACACATGCCATTTCCTAATCACACATCAGCAGAAAGCGCCGAACAATTGAACTGATGTGTGGTGTTGTTGGAGTGTGATGCTGGGTGTTCACTGTTCATGTTCGGTAAGAGATGTGCCGTCCCAGTGATCCAGGCAGGCCACATCTGGAAACACTGCAGTCCCACCGCTGGGTTTTCTGAGAAGCGTCTGGAGACTCGCTTGTTAAACAATGCAGCCATATGAGGCCGAATCAAGCCAAGATCAGGCTGGTGTCTTGGAAAGGGCGCTCCTGCTGGTCACCCTGCATCATTAAAGCCACCAGACTCCACTGACAGAAACTTTGTTGCAAAAATCAAACTGGACAGAAACACAATAGGACTTACTAAAAGCATCTTGGTTTGTCTTTCCACTGTTACAGTTTGGTGGTACTGAACCTCAAATTCACAGAATTAAATGTGAAAATATCAGGAGTGAGAGAGAGGGCCTGGGTAAAAAAGGGAGTCAAGTAAAGAGAGGGTATATTTTTGAACTTACCTTCAGTGAATTAAGTCTCAGTGGAAAGACAAAGACAGTTTTGGTGAGTTTTATTTGGTTTCTGTCGAGTTCGTCTGCCACGATGATCTACGAGGTAAAACTTTTGTCAGTGGAATCTGGTGGCGTTGAACAGAGCAAAAATAACTGCTCCTTTATAAAAAGGTCTGTCTTTGTAAGGCTCATTCCATAATGCTGTCAGACACATTCAATAACAATGTGAGCCTCAGTGGACATCAGTCGATGTACTTTGATT
Source organism: Nibea coibor (assembly GCA_023373845.1). Lineage (NCBI taxonomy): Eukaryota > Metazoa > Chordata > Actinopteri > Sciaenidae > Nibea > Nibea coibor. Next base: position 22,689,921 of record CM041717.1, on the reverse strand, counting down.
GTGGAAAATTCCCCCTAAGGATTACTTTGCAGCCAGTTCCCTGTCTTCTGCCGGGTGTAGCCCTGATGCTCAATACTGGACAATTCCAAAAATTGTTGTCGCCATTAGTCACTCTTACTGGAAAACACAACAATACATAAAATGGAAGAACCATTTGAATGTCGAAACTGCCATAAACTGTGAAAAGACTTCAAAGTTTAAGATCAAAAATTGATTTTCTGTAATAACTCCTTTGTAGAAAATGTCTTTTATCTTCGCAATATTACAAAACTTTGAAGACGATTCAATGGGAGTCAGTTTTTCAGATTTATTTGCTGGGATTAGAAACATCTAAACTCTGGGAACAAAAACACGGCTCAAAACATCTCACACCACAACGGGCAGGAACTAATTAAGTCAAACAATCGTGTTACGTGACGGTCATTAACATTAATAATTGAATAAACAGCTGTGCTTTAAAATGAACGCTATTACACAGAAATATCCTCGTCCTGGTCGTTAATTCTCAGAAGTGAAAACATAGTTGATATAATATTTAAAAGCGGTCCAGTGGGAATCAAATCCAACTGCCAATCTTGAGTAATTTTCTCTCATTATCGCTCTGTTAGAAAATCATAATGGAGGGGTGTAACACTTAAATATAATGAAAAATAAATGAACATAATTCAACATAAGTGAAAACCCCATTAAAAGTAATAGGCCAGTTAACTGGACAGAGTTGTTTAAATGTTATGTGGGTATATTCACCATGTTTTCACATCCATCCTCCAACTTCTCTCCTCTGGCAGGATATTTGTTTGTACAGTATTTGAATGTGGAGCACGTGTCTGTTTGCAGCTGAAGAATCCCGATTAGCCGAGCCTGGCTCCGGAATATTTCTGGCAGATTAAACTTATATCTCTCGTGCCCTTGCGTCCTTCCCTCCAGTCACCCTCTTATCCTGACATCTGACTTATTTCGGTTGAAATGCACAAAGAATCTCTGTACAGTGGGGGTGGGCACTGCCAGGACATCACGAGGACGAGCAGATGGTAGCAGAGACTCTGACCCTCAGGGATCTGTTTGGGTTTTTTTTTTTTTTTGTCGTTGATGTTGTTGTTTGTTGTTTTAGGAGTTTTTGCTGTTTTGCGAGCCAGCTGGATGAAAGTGTGACTGACATGCGACCGTGCAGGCTAACCGTTGTAATAACTGTGGGGGTAATATTGGTTACGGTGAAAGCTCACATTTTGAAATGCATGAATATGAGAACGCTGCGAGAGAGCTGGGGGATGAGCTGTTGCTGTTCCCAATAATAGGCCTGGTTGTGGCCTCATTTTCCCTCATCTGTTTCTGTGCACGGGGTGGTATCCTTCTTCTGTACTGTGGTATGTCACAATATCACACGCTGAATACTAAGAGGCTGTTTTTCCTGTAGACTGCAGTAAAATCTGAAAATAATTGAATGGGAGCTTATACCCTATAGCCATTCTGCCTCTAACTTAAAGGAGCAGTGTGCAGGATTTTGTGACACCCGGAGGTGTAAGTGCTGATTGCAACCATGTCGCCTCACCCTCTGCTTTCTAGTATGACAAACAAACAGACAAAAAGGAAAGGCTCCTGTTAAAACATGGCTGTTGTCATTGATGGCAGTCTTTAGTTTCTTTATTTTTGATGTAAAAACATAGACAGTCTAAATTATGGATGTTTATTATGTTATTTATTATTATTATTATTATGATATTTCAGAGGAGCCGTGATTCGATTGCCATCTTGGCAGTCCTGCAGTCCAGCTAATCTAAACATGGGCAAGGACGTGGATCATTGGTGGACTTGGGTCAGGCTGGATGACAACTGAGGCCTCAAACAAGAAACCTGTAATTTCACCCACCTGTCAAAGCAAGCACCAGAAGTGGATCCAGTCGCAGACACAGATGTACGGAGACCACAAAAATGCAATAAATAAAATCCAGGACTAAGAACAAAAAAATGGGAGTAGAGGCAGGAACACAGCAGACCCATAATGGACAGACAAAGAAACAAAGGAAACACAGGAACTAAATAACCATTCAGGACACCAGGTGAGACAAATCAGAGACAGGTGCATGATCAAAAACAAGACAGGAAGTAGAAAGACACAGACAGAGGAGAACTACAAAATAAAAGAGGAAACACAAAACAAACTCCATAAATAGATCTTACACACTGGGCTTTTAATAACATGCAACCTGTCTTCTGTGTTTTGTTAATGTTGGTTTTTACTGGCACGTGCAAAGAGGCTGATGATAATAAAAGAGCTCGATGTGAGGTCATCTGAGACAGCGTATCTTCTGGGATCTGTGCCACAGTAATTTAATAATTCACCAAACATTCCTGGAAGTTGCGAGGCTTTCCTGCTTGTCTTTTCATTAGTTGCAGCGTGGATCAGGAGGGTGGATGTCCTCAGGCACGGGCATCAGTAACGATCTGACCAATGAAGCGGAGGAAACAATGAAAAATCCTCCCTCTCTGTGTGATGACACTGCCGGTGTTTCTCAATTCGGTCTGACGGGCTCCTCTCCTCCTCCCTCATCATCCTGTTGACCCATGCGTCTATCGCCACTCCTGCATCGAAATTCCTCGTCTGTTTCCTGCCATTCTCCCTCTGCATGATTAATCCTAACAGCCAGCAGTTCACCCTGCCCTGGGTCCAGAAGTGTGCAGACAGACCCAGTGACGACCCCAAAGCCGATGAAAGACAAACATGGAAATGTATTTATATTCACCCTTAACCTTTTTGCTTGGAGTGTCCTGATGCTCATCCTTCCATGTTTGTTACACAAGACCGTGTGAAACGGGACAGACCTGGCCAAGTGTTTCCGGATCAGCACCAGAGTCCAGTTTCTCACCATGGGATCTGGGTGGAAAGAGCAACAGGAAGGCAAAATGGAACGTAACGATTTAGCATAACAAACACTCTGCAGGGTTCATCAATGCAGAGGACATCCCACACTCTCAGGCCAGGGGTAGCTCAAACGAGTGAGGAATGAAACCCGAAGCCACAAAGACATCCTTTAGGATATGATGTCAACGTAGTAGTATCTCGACACCGCCGACAAATCTTATTGAGGAAAACAGACTGCCCGAGGAGACATGACAGAGGCCTCAACCTCTTTTGTTATTACATCATGTTCTGCGAAACCCGAAGAACGTCTCTGTGTAAATAGAGTTTTCACACAGAACTCTGTTGAATATGTCCTGCAGGGAAGACTAAACTGAATACTTGATACATGGTCTTGATAATCCAGTGTAGAGTTGGCAAAATGTTCCCTCTCTTATCCGTTTAGTTCTGAGTCTTTAGTTCTGCATGACCTGCTTGCTTTATTGATTGAGAGGTCTGCGTTGTTGTACTTTCCAAAACACCCATGTGAAGGCTGATGCCAAAAAATCCTCCCTTTCCTCCTCCTCCCACCTTTAAACTCTCCTTCATTCTCTCCACTGCCTTGATGCCATACAGATGTTCTTCTTTAGCACTCCCCTCTGGAGGGAGCCTACTCCTATTGTTCATAAAATCAATCCCATGGTCCCGGCTGACCCAGCCCAATGCACAGAGCACGCACACACTGCATGCAACAGTTTCATGAGCAGACAGTTATGCATACTCTAGTCTTGGACACATATGATCAGATACATAGCGCAGTTAGCCAACAAAGCAACAATTGCAACACTTCTTTGGAAAACCCCAGCTCAGAGGACAACGCTCTGACACACACACACACACACACACACACACAGCTCCTTTTTCACTGTTTCTGAGTCTCCTCTTCGTCCCCAGCTTCCTCCTGTCCTTTCCTGTGTTTTTTTTTTTGAAAAGGGCAAACTCTACAGGCCTGTAACTAGCCCTAATTGGCTCTGATTGGGTGGCTCGGTAGACATCTTGAAGTGATTTATGCTCAAGGTTGAGAGGGTTGTGAAGGTTGGGAGTGCTCTGGGTCTCTGAGATTCTCATTCATAACCCCAGGAGCTTTAAATCCCCCGATCCAGACTCTCTTTGAGTGTTTCTATTATGGTCTATGCATATTGATGCAGAAGAAAGCACTTGGTAGCAAAGCACTGAGTACTTCCAAAGGCATTTCACAGCTCATATTTCACTGCCACATATTTCTGATTTGTAACTCCACTTTCTGCAATTAAATTGAGCAATCATTTATTGGTCCTTAATGTCCATGTTATATAACTTTTCTGCTGTTGAGTTGCAACAACAGCAACAGGCGAAGAGGGAGAAAATGCGTGTGCATCTAATTTTCATCAGCACTACTTGATGTCAAATTAATATCCTGTTTATGAAATGTTTAACGTCCCAGACTCCATCACAACAAAGAGGGACCGCAGAAAAATGAAAGGCTGCCGTTTGCGTGGTACCAGACCAGAGAAACCCACTATAGTATTGGCATCCTTGTAAGTACATAATAAACTGTGTGTGTTCTGGCAGCACATGACCAGATAAGGTCTGCGGGATCAATTCATTAGAGTGCTGACTGCCCAGATGGTCTTCATTACATGTATCTGTTTGATTCATCAGTGGAGTACTCTCACATACGTCAAACTGTCGGCGGTAATAGTGGTTTTCAGAAAAAAAAAAATCTAGCCAGTTGTAACATTTTTGCCAAAGTTCAGTAATGACTGATATTATGGTCTCTGGGGGCCCTGTTAAAATCTACATAAAGTTCATATGCAGCTTTGTTGAAACAGATGTTAGACATTTTTATTATTCATTTGTTTTACCATAATAGGAAGGATTAAACTTCAAATGACTCCTGAATGCAGGTGTTTACATGAAATTAACAAGCTCCAACTTTATGTGGTTTTATTCAGCAGAGTGCTGGTGCTTCGGTATTCTTTGACCACAGAAGCTATTTCACACAGTGAGCCATGAGATGGCACTACAGGACCAGGCTTGTAAAAGCACCTCACGCCTGGCACAAAGAGAAGAGAGACTTCTCAGTGACTCAACTCTGCACTCTTGTGGTGGCAGAAAAAACCTGAAGATATCCTCTTGAGTTACAGTACATAGAAAACATATGGAGCTGACTAAAGCCGTGCCATGAACATGTCGTGAAGTTAAAGATGAGAGCCAGAGGAAAATATAAGAACAAGAGCCACGCATGCCAGAAAGAAACATAAAAAAACAGCCATAGTATTGTGAGGGACCTTGAAAAAAAGTGAAGTAAGCCAATGGGTAAAGGAAGATGGCAAATAAAAGAATAGACTGAGCATCTAAGATCAGATCAGATGGCCTCCAGACTTTACGATGCAGACCTTCTCATTCAATAACCCACCATAAATCGTCTGGAGTTTTTTTGGGGGGTATGGTGATGAGTGGATGAGGTGTGTGTGTGTGTGTGTGTGTGTTTTGAAGCAGGGAGCTATGCACCTCACCCTAGTCGTTCTCTGAAGTGTTGCTCTGGGCTCGTCGGGAGACGCTCAGGTCCTCCACATCAAATATTCATTTCACAGAAACTCCTAAGCCTTAAATAATTCTCAAAGAAGTGTGCCGAAAGCGGGCCCTTGCTATCCAAGGCACGTTTCTATCTGGACAATGCATTCAAGGGAGCACGAGGATGGAGGAAGAAAGAGAGAAAGAAAGAAAGAAAGAAAGAAAGAAAGAAAGAAAGAAAGAAAGAAAAAGAAAGAAAGAAAGAAAGGGTGTGGCGGAGAGATAGAGAGAGACAGTGAGTGGGAATTGGATCTATTGTACGGGCCCGTAACAGATGGCTTGCTTTAAAAGGTATCAACTGGATACGCAATGTGCAACAGGCCATGTTTAATGACAGCAGATTATAGTTAAAGGAGATTAAGAGTAGAGTAAATGTTGCTTTGTAATGTCGGATAAACATCATGGAAGTCAGCGTTAAACATCCTGATTAATCACCTTTCGGACATTTAAAGACCGTGAAGGGTTTCGAATAACGCGTTCTAAAAATATCTGATGGATATTATCTATTGATTTAGTGGACTGAGTCTTAATTTCAAGGTTTTTGAAAACCTGCTTTCATTCTGACTGAATTGGCCTTGCTCAACCCTGTCAGCCTGTGTGATAACAACCATCACCTGATCTCATCTGATCTGACCTTACTCTCATCCAGGCCTTTATTCCAACCACAATTACACCATACCGGATGGATAATCTCGCACTCATTACCCCCTCCATATCTGAGACCCTGACTGAACAAATCTGTCCCCTCTGGTGAGTGTGTGGCAGGTGGTGTGTCGACTTGGCCCCCGCCCCAGTCCTCGGTCCTGGCGCGCTGATAAGAGCTCAGCGTGGAAAATCAGACAGCGGCGCTCTGGCCTTTCAGAAGCGAGCAGGAGAAAATGAGCCATGAAGGAAATCGGAGGTGATTATCTTTATTATCAGCCAGGGGAGTAACTGTGGAAACGGCGACCTGTGGGGGGAGAGAGAGAGAGAGAGATGCACAAGCTGTTCCAGCAGCCTGCTGATTGGCCCATACAAGCTCCAGTGGTAATTAACATCTGCATATGCAAACGAGTGCTCCAGCTAGGGAAATTTGGCAGGCGTTTCTCACCTGCACCCCGCGCCTGAAAGCAGCAGGGTGTTTGAGTTTGTGTCACTGTGTGTACGTGTAAGCGTGTGCGTGGGTACACAGGGTGCACAGACAGACACACGCGCACACAGAAATCAAATTATGTGGGTTCTCGTGACTTCATATTCAAAACACAGCCCTGTTCCTGGGTGCACTTGTGTATTTTAATGTCTCCGTGCATTTGCATAGCTGGAAAAATACTTACGGCTGCACTTTCTGGAAGCACAGTTGGTATGGGCGGACCGGGGGCCACTGGGTCGAAATGGACGCCACCCACCCACTTCTTTGTTTTTGCTGGCGGTGCTAAAAGAGATGAAGCCACACAACAGGAGGCTGTCAGCGGGCCTGCTGGGAGAGCCTCATTACCATCTCGGGGAGCAGGAACAAGTCGCGTCCAGAGAAAGCCGATGATCGTCAGCCTCGCTTGCTGATGGGGACAGTCACAGTGCTCGGAAAGGTGGAGGAACTTGTCAGCAAACTTTCTACAAGCATATGGATGAAGAGTAGCAGTTACTTAAAGGTGCAGTGTGTCAGATTTAGGAGTATTTCTTGCAGGAATAGAAATATATATTCACTAGTATGTTTTCATTAATGTATAATAACCTGTGTGTCAGAATTGGTCTTAAAATAAGACCTTTAGGTCCTCTTGCATGGAGCATGCCATGTTGAACCTCCATTGTTCTACAGTAGCCCAGATCCCACACACTGGACCTTTAATAGCTGTTCCATTTGCATAATTCAGAAAACTCATCCTGCTGATTACACACCTGTTTGTTCCTGTGTTTTCCATCATCGTACTATTTACTGTATGGGTGACTTGTGCCTGTGTGTGTGAGGCTAACACATGCTGCTCGAATGAGTCTCTGACCTGTGAATTATGCAGAGCGCCTACTGACGTGGCCGACGTGTGTTGTGGAGAGTTCTAATGAGAGGGAGGCTAGCGGGCGGCGGGCGAGACGAGCTGCAGAGCACACCGAGAATGACAGCTCCAGCAGCGGGAAGCCAGACTATAAATAGAGCCTGTGCTGAGAGCTCAGACACCTGGATTCACATTTGTTTGCAATTTCCCTCCGTCCAACTTCCACCATAACCTGCGTCTCTTTGTTGTTTTCTGTTCAGCCTCAGTGCTGCTTCTCATGTCTCCTCTGTGTCAAAGTGTTTTTTCTTTCATCTCTCTTTACTGTCTCTCCCTCCTGTCCTGTCACGCGTCTTCTTGGACTGTATCAGTCCGACTCTTCCTCCCATTTATGGTTTCTCATTTTCTTCAACACGTTCAACAAGTTACATTTAAACAAATACTTTTTTTTCTCCGTGTTTTTTAAGTTGAATTAATTCATGAATTAGTTAATCTGAATAGTGCCTTTAAGTAGGAAATAAAACTGATTTTTAAAATGTATAAATTGGGTTTATGATCCCTGGTCAGTCAGAACTGAAGAAGCTTCCCCAAACTAATGGTGCCCAAAAATAATAATCCAAGAGCGAGGCGCTTCTTGCTTTAGAGGGCACATCCACCCACTTCTGGCTGCCATCGGGGTCAATGACACCTTGGCACAGCGACGTCGCCGCTTCTTGAGAAAACAGAGGCAGTGGCAGTATAAAAGATGCGAGTCGTATCCATGATGTTACCCGCAGGTTCCTCACAGTGCGGTCGCTCTGGCTGCTGCCTGTTCCACCTCACGGCTATTCTAAAAATGAGCAAAGAGTTGAGGCGAGCTAACTGATGCCTCAACAAGCCGCAGAGGTTTCTGCTTGATTCTGATGACAACATGATTTTGAGTCGTTGCTGCAGTACATGTCTTATTGCTGTATCACCTGTAAACCACACAATCCGCAGCTGAAAATAGTCCCAAACAAACACACTATTTACTCTGTTTAAGTAATGTTTGCTAGAAATCCAGATGTTTTAGGAAATCTTTTAGGCTTAATTAATATGGCTATAGCTAACTAAGAGCAGAATCTTTAAGATACAACCTAAATGATAAATGGAGTGCAGGTATACAGCGTGGTGTGAAGCACCTTACAGTGCCCCACATTGTTCCATGCGCTCCTCAGAAGCAGCGGCGTTTGCTCAAGGACACTTGGAGATGTCGGCCATAAATCTAACCTGCAGTGCGAGAGCTTTTTGACTACGGGAGCACAACCCTGCTACTGATCTGAAACTTGTGTCACTTTGCCTCAAGATGAGTCTCAAAGAGAAAACAAAGACGTTTAACAACCGTCATCATCAGGATGGAAAGCAATGAGGTCCAACAAGGTGTCACGGATTGTTTCATTATGAAATTAATACCCGACCATTCTTGGAAATGGGGCTGAAATCACCCCTGGCATCCTCTTTTGCCAACTCACATTAATTATTTCAGAATTTGCCTTGTAATCCAGGCTGAGAATCCTACCCAGAACGAATGGGATGTCAGCTTTATGCAACTACTTGTAAAGGCATTACAGGGCGTTAAGTCCCGTGTGGATTTGAATTGGTCTCAGCAGTACAGGATTAGAAGCAGCGGGGATTAGACCTTCCCTAGAGGAGCAGGGGTGGCCGAGGGACTCAAGATATAGAATACATATTGCTAGATACACTGACTGCACCAGGAGGTGGAGAAGCGTCGTTTACATCGTGACTCCACCTCAGTAAGCTCGGTCAGGCTGCACCTTTTCTGCGGTGTTGTGTAAAATGACATAATCGGTAAAATCTGCTTTTGACACAGGTGTGATAACACTGCTTTTGTATTCATGTGGTGCGAATGGTGGCAGGGCTGCCAGAATGTCTTCTCTCACTGTGTGGATGATGAAAATGACAATAACACTGTAATGACTGTCAGAGAATAAGGTTATAGCTTCGTTCGATGACTCTCCTTAACACATGAGTATCTCAGCCTCCTTCCTGATTGTCTCTCTGCCCACCATCTCCACCTACTGTTTACTCTCTAATAAAAGACAGGTCCATCCAAAAAGTGGACATTTCTAAAAAAAGTATAAGCGTGTGCCTCAGTGGTCATCCACAGTCGTCCTCTGTGGAATCACTGACCCCAGGGCCATTTCATTCCAGCTAAACACACTGACCCACACCTCCATTAGCAACCTAATGTGATTGCAGCCGCTGTGTTGGCGCAGAGAAGCCAAGCCTGGCCTGAACTAACAGACTTGCATGAAGATAAACGACCGCAATTCAGTATGTTACAGCCGTGGGTTATTCTGTTAGCTGGTAGCCAGGAAGTAAGTGCAAAATGCAAGATGAACCCAGAGCTACCGGGGATGGAGAGAGAGAGAGAGATAGTCTGTCTGCTTGTGGATATGCCTGACAGTGATCACCTTAGGGCAGAGACTCTGGGTGGTGAACGTTATTGTGGTCTCAGCTGTAGACAGTATATATAATGGATGTTGTATCCATGACATCACCCATAGGCTGAAGAGCCATTTTGAAGCTCAGAGTGTGATGCCTCTGGTCAATGCCATGTTTGCTATCCTGCCTCCTGCCACCCCTGGCTAATCTAAAAATTGGAAAAGACACATTTAAAGGATCCGGCGTGTAGGATTTCAGATTGCAACCTCACTGCCCTCCTTCCAAGGATGTATGAGAAACTATGGTGGCCCTTTCTAAAGCCTGTGATAGTTCACAAACACAGGCAGCTGATGCATAATTCAGCATTTTGCCAATTTGACAAAATGTGAACTAAAACCCACATTACTAAATCTAAAGCACACTGTACTTCCTGTTTACATCCCCTAAAGCATTATGGGAAGTGTAGTGTGCTTCCCTCCTCTCGACAAAAAGACATGAATCCAGATTTTGGCTCTATGCAATTTTTAACCAGCAAAGTTTATTTATATATAACAACAGTACAAAGTGAATCCTTGGCTTGCAAAATAGGTGTGCTTCATATTTACAATAGGTACACAATAATATATTATCATAACAAAACCAAAGCAAATAAAAAAACAAAACAAGAGAACAACCTTTTTTAAATACTTTAAGTTTCTTACAATTTTCACAACACTTTTATAAAACAAGAAGAACAGACAGCCATTATTATTATCATCATCATCATCATCGTCATCATCATTGCCAGTAATTACTATTTTACAGAACTCCAGTGTCTACAAAGGGTTTGTTTACAATGTGTTTAAAATGGAAGGATACTCGTTTTATACTTGGTGATATTTTGACTTGAGAGTAATACATTGATCTGGATTCAATTCATCTGCCGTAAAGCAAACCAAAAAAAAAACAAAAAAAAAAAACAACAAAAAGGCTGATTAAATGTTTTTGTGTAAGGAATGACACGTGCCAGTCAAAAAAACAAAAACACAACACCGTCTTTTTCGGCTACACGTTTAGACTGAGAGCAAAAAAAAACAAAGTGCACCACGCATCTTCAGTTAGCTGAAATGAGGTTGTGTTCGTGAGCGTCCACATCTCACATCGACTGGCAGTCAAACGGGATTCTGCGCTGCAGAAAGAGTAAACAAACTTTTCTCAGTTCAAACTGAATTAAAATAGTCCCAGAAATAAGTGTACAGCATGGAAACGAGCTATATCTACTAATAATAATAAAAAAAACAAAATCTCTTTCACATAAAAAGGTGCATTCAGCTGTGGGCTCGTTCGGGAAGATCGCAGTTCGATTTAATGACGGTGCGGATCGATGTGGAACACCAGGCAGAACTAAATCGGGAATTAAAACGCATGCAAAAAACTCTCACACGAGACAAAAGGAAACATCCTGATATAAACGATCTCTGAGAGGAAAAATCAAAGCCACTCTCAACCAATTTGTGTGCCTCTGATTACATTTGTCACAATTCTTCTTTGTCTTGCAAAAAAAGGAAAAACAAACACAAAAAAGGCATTTAGGTCCAGTTAAAATGATAAAAAGCATTACTCCATACAAGCAATGTGAGGTATGAGGAGGATACAATTCTATTTGCTGAAATTGGGAAGACACCTTAATCAAAAGGAAGAAGCTTTATGTTATGTGTATGTAGTGTAGAAGTGCGCCTTTGTGTACCGATAGATGTTTATTATAGGGAGTGACAAGGTGCTTTTTCAGACGAGGGAACAAATTACGACAACTCTTTCCGACCTCTGCCCCCACTGGCCAGACACAGTAATAGCATGTCAATCATCGCCTCATCCTATAGTTCTCCTTGCCTGTTAGTTTGATGTTTTTTTTTCCATCTCCTGATCATACTCTGCACACAACTGACTCAGATCAAAGAGCGGCTTCAAAACCGGAGCAGGAAACTAGAGCTAAAGGGCTTCTCTCTCTTTCTACCTCTCCCTCTCTCCTCATTTCTCGACACTTCTCTTCAAACAGCTCAGGCGAGCCGAGTGCTGAGCGAGGCAATGTCTGCCTGAGCCGGGCCGTACCCTCCTCACCTTTCCTTTTTTTACTTTATCTCGCTAAGACAGTTCTCAGCAGAAGGATCCAGGGGCCAGGTATCACTAAAAAACCGCTGGGCTCCGAAGCACGGAATGGACTGTGCCCCGAGTCGACGACTAATAAGATCAGGAACACTAAGCAGGTGGGTATCTAAGGCCACAGAGAAAAGAAGCACCTTTCACCCACTACTGGTGTTTGTCATGCTCTCAACGCACACAACTGCAGTATACTGTGCAAACCTTTTTTTATATTCTACCTATGTTCAAGTACTTGATGTAAACAACAAGCAAACATATAACTCGGAAGAAAATGAACTCGCCTATCCAGAGAATGGAATCTACAGTTTGTTGTCATCCAGCTAGAAGGTTGGAAGGTTACATCATCCTTTTAGCTCGAGACGTTTTGGTTTAAGTCAGGAGACGCATCCACATGACATGAAACATACTCTTTTGTTAAATGTAGATCTCTTTTCTCCCGCTTATGTTTCGTACCTTTCACGAGTTTCAAAACTCAGCGTTCCAGTTATGCGAGCTTCAACTTTAACCGGCTCTACTCTCCAATACGAGAACTTTGCTCCCACCGTAAAGCATAAACCGATTTTTTTTTTTTTTTGACACATTAGTGAACAATTTTGAAACGACAGGATCTTTTGGCACTTGGTCAAAAACTAGACCCACGCAGATTCTTACTGTCTGTGCGAGGGAAAATGGGTGGTGGTCGGGTAAGATCTCCCGTCAGCTGACATCTCAACTGGCCAACTAGGGCTGGCATGCTTCATTGGCACTTGATAAAAAAAGTAAATTAAATATGGACCCTCAGAACACTTCAGATGTGTGACAGCATGCATGCAAAGTACACATAAAGTTGTTCCCAAAGAGACACAAACTGTGGTTATATAATGGAGAGTTTTAGCCTACGGACACCGAGTGCTCTCGCCTGGTCTCTCTACATACTGTGCAGCGGAGTCACAGCAGTGACAGCCACAGTGCAGACGATACGCACTCCCCTCTTGCAGTAATGTGATTTAGGGTAAATAATGTTCGGGAAGCAGTCGGATGGGCCGGGGGCCCGGACGGACAAATGGAGTTGTTCACTTGACGGGCTACTGCAAATATCTACGGCGCTTCAGTTCAACTGAGCCGCTTTCTGTTTGCAAAACTCAAACAGACAAACAGACAGATCATTAAAAAAACAGAACATTTGTACATTCACATACACTGATTGGCAACCGTGTACATACACAGATGACCTCACTGCTGAAAAAAAACAAAAAAAAAACAGAGTGATGCTGATTTAAGGTCATCTCCTAAATACACTATAGACTTCATCGCCGTCATCCTCAAGTTTAGGTGCAAGCATGCTGGCTGAACTGTGACCACCACAGAGCGGAGTCCCATTGACTCTTAAGATGATGAGTTTCTTGTTTTCCTGTACACTTCTGATTGGATAAAGAGCAGAGGTTTCCGTGTCCGTGTCATGTGACGCATCAGTCTGAGGAGAGGGAAGGAGGAGTGAGAGAAGATGGAGGACCATGGCCCGTTTTACGGCCACGCTACCCCGATGTAGTGTTACACTCGTCATGTCTTTATACAACAACACGTATGTGGGATCCTGGGTGGATATTTCGACTGCAACTGATAATATTCAAATGTACAAGTACAAAAATAAAATCTGAGAAATCTGAACGCGCGCTCAGCTGTCCAACATGAGATCTGCTCTTCTGCTTCCGCCTTTTTTTCCTTCGTCTTCTTCTCTTCTTCCCGATCTCCATTTCACACTCAGACGTGTTTCTGACTGAGTGAATAAATCTGTTTCTCCGTTTTCCTCCAGCAGTCTTCTTCAGCACGCGGTACAAACACACACTCATGCACACGCCCACGCACACACACCCACACAACGTACAATTTCCTGTCAAACTGAGAGAAAATATCCTTTGAGAAAAAGAAAGAAACAAAAAAATAATAATAAATACAAGCCATGTTGTTGCCTTCCCCCGCTGATGTTCCTTCCTTATGTCATTATAAGCTCCAGCTGCAGGGCCTCTGTCTTAGTCCGTTGGCCCTTAACTGGCGCCGTCAAGGAAGGAGGTGGGAGAATTACAAACTAAAGCAGTTGTATGTCTGTCCAGCTGTGGATGCAGAGAGGTCCCAGGTCTGGTTCATGGTTCTAGCTCCCACGATGAGAGGTATAAGTAATGCGGGACCTTTTTTTTTTTCATTTTGGGAGGTCCTGTAGAGATCGTGGTCCTGTCTCTCTCTCGTTCTCGGTCACTCTCAGCTCTCGAGGGACATGGCAGAGATGAGCTGCTCCACCTTGTAGGACAACCTCTGCTTCCTCGCCTGTTCGTCTTGCTCCAGGGCTGCCGTGATCTGAAAAGAGAAACACAGAGGTCAAATACAAGCCATGGAGAAACACACACGGTGACTACATCCATTGTGGAATTAGATCTGACAACTTCTAATAGAAAATAATTGTTTTCTTTGAGGTGTAAGAGCCTGTCCTTCTCGCCTCCTTTATGGACATCACATGAAAGAAGCAGGAAAAGAATTACATCACTGCTTTTGCCTTTGACAACATGGAGGAATATTTGTGCATTAGCCTTTCCCCGCTTTATCTTCTGAGCCCATTTCTTGTAAATTTGGCATTTGTCAAGTCGGGTTCAAAGGGAATTCAGACAGGCTCTCCCCTTCGTTCTCTCATCTAGTGTCTGCCCTGTCAAGATGAATCTATGTCAGAGTGACACACCAGCACACATTGCAAAGGCCTTTAATATGAATATATCACAGCAAAAAAACACACATTTTTATCACCTTTGATATAGATCTCTGCGTCTGAACGCTGCAGCCTTTGGCTTCAAGGTCGCTATTGTGTTTCTGTCGGCTACTGTCGATCCATTTCACATGAAACTACAACAGGGTTTGGCTCAATAATTAATGATCCAAACAAAATAATTAATTGACCCCTCTTATGCAGTGCAATTTTAAATATTCAGAGGTAAATAATAAATGAATATGATGCACCCACAATGCACTATTTATCCATGCTGAGTCACATTTTAGATAAGAAGAAGTATATTTCCTCGTCTTTGGCCTCTTATTCATATCCAGGGTCACTCAGAGGCAGAAGAAGAGTCATGAATGCTGATAAAAATCTGCTTTGTACAAGTATTCTGTCAACTTAACTCTGTTGCTATAAAAAAATACAGTCTCCTGTTTATTTTTGTGCTTTCAAACGTTTTACACGGCATCAGAATTCCCACCAGGCACGGCTGGAATGTGGTTTTGTCGCCTTTTTGTCCTTCAGTCAATCAGAAGCACATTCTTGGTTTCCGAGTCGGTCGGTGGCGCTCCCGCCTTTCATGCGGCAGAAGTTGACTGCCTAGCGTGGCAAACCTTTGTTTGCTGCCTGTCCTGTTGTGGAGCACGGTATCTGTCTGCCCACCTCACATCTTCCACTCATCTGCTTAAGTGCTCTTAAAGGCTGGCAGCTACAGGCAGGAGCATTTCCTCCTCCTCCTCATCTGGGCTCTGATAGCAATCTATTATTAATCTGTAGCACTGTATGCAGGTGCAGCTCCCACTGCCATCTCCCAAATCCATTTTAAGTAGGCTGCGGCTCTGGCCTGGTTAGCCTGACACACAGCCCTTTTGTGAAAGAGGGGAGGCTGAGAAAGAGTGAACAACCGGTTAGCGGTTAGGCTAGGCCTGCACTCTGGCTGACAGCAGATACGGCAGGCGTGTGATGGTGTGCAAAACACAAAGAGTGTGTCTGCAGACGTCTCTTACGCACGTGCACGTCAGACACCTACAAGTTGCAGAGGCAGCAGAAGTGAAAGTATGAGATTCATGGAGAGCAAAGGGGAAGCTGACTGGATAATGGCTAAAAAGAGAAGGAACGCACGGGAAGGAGGGGAGGGCGAAAAAAAATAAGAGATAGAGAGCGAGAAGGAGGGAGAGATACTGTGGTCCAACATAAAGGTCAGGCTAATGCTTCCCAGAGGAGGAGCTGACATTAGAAGCAGAATGTCTCCATAAATGCACTCTCTCTCTTCCTCCCTCCTTTTTTACGCTTCCTGTGATCTGACAGCGCGCGCGTGTGTGTGTACACGTGTGTGTGTGTGTGTTCCCCATGATTCTGCTCATGAGCGCCCTATATAACAGATAGCCCCGCTCTAACTCAGCACAGGCGAAAGGACAGAGCAGCACGCTGAGAGCTTGTAGACATTCACTTTCTACTCTACAGATCAGACACACTGCCTTGTTAAGCTCAGGTCTCACTAGACCTCTGGGCTTTGGGGAAGTCTACTGAAGACTCCGAGCTGACCTCACTAACCTTTGCCAGTTATGAACAGCCCGAGAACACCGAGGGCAAGATATACCTACATTATAGCGAGGGGCAAATTTGCGGCGACGCCTTTTGTTCAATTTTCGCTCGCAATCCTGCCCGTAATTAGCGGCTGATTTACTAAGGCGGCAGCTCATTACGCAATCAGTGCCTGGGACTGCCCTCCAGGTAGAATCTGTGAAGTGAAGGGAGCTCAGTGTGCAGTGTTCAGACGAGGGATTTCCAAGGAGGAGATCACCAAGCTCCGGAAAGAAATTATGCTGCATAAAAATACCCAGGAATAAAGTTCCAAAAGCATTTAATAAGGGCAGAGTTCAACTCCACCTGAGAAAAACTGTCTGTTACACTCTAAATTATAATATAATTCGCACTATTAATGCAACAGGAGCAAGAGAGAGGAGGAGGATAGAATACAGAGATAGCAGTGGAGAATGGAGGTGATGTTTCAGAATACAGAGGTATGTCTTCTCAGATTTAATTGGATAAACCAGAATTTTCCATCCTCTCTTTGCTTGGTGTTATAAAACAATCTGTCTTTTAGTGTTCTGTCTTTTCCTCGTCCTACGTGTCTGCTCAGACCCTCGCAAACTGCACCAAGCTTCGTGATTTCTGAATTTCGTGAATCCAGGTGCACGACGCATCATAAACATTTTGGCGCAGGTGCAACGTGCATCCGCGAGCATCGCTTACCTCCTCGCTGTACTTGCTGACGTAGGAATAGATTTCATTGAGGGCGCTGAGCATGTTGAACTCTGTGGAGTGGAGTCTGGCCTGTTCTGCCAAATAGGCATTCATGTCCTGGTCGCTAATGGCTGGCAGCCGGTTGATGTCGGCGTAGTACCTGAGGATGCAGACGAGGGGGGAAAGTCATTGTAACAGCTCAAATGAGACCTCAATTCCTTATATGGTATAATTTTTTGGAGCTATAATATCACTCTCAGTGACAATGCATGCTAACAGTCACTCTCAAAAGGCTTTTACATAATCTGGTTGAGGAGTGCAGGCAAGAAGAAAGAGAATTATGAATCAATTTCCCCGAAGATCCCACTTTTTATTGTAAGAGGATACAAAAAGGATGTGACAGGGGGGATCAGAATGTATGAAGCGAGTGCATCAGCTCCTACCTCTCTACCCAGCTCTTGTAATTGGGGATATCTTTAGCGTAGAGCAGCTTATTGGATGGGGAGTCTTTGCCCAGGCGGTGCTCTGAAGTGGAGCAAGAATCCATAAAGGTCTGAGCAACTACAGACAGACAGGCGTCTGTGATGCTGCTCTTATGGATGTCGAACACAAACTGTGGGTTCTTGATCACGTTTACCCAGAAACGCAGCGGGAGGCTGGAAGATGGAGACAACGGGAAGGAGTAAGAGGCAGAATCTCACTTGAATTCTCAGAAATTAGGCAAGCTGAGCTCACAAATGGGATTACTGGAGGACGTGCCGCATGTGGCAGGACACTTACCAGTTGCTTTTCCATGTGTGACGTACGTCTGTGTCGTGAATGCCGTGTTTGTCTGCCTGCTCGTCCAGGAAGTCAAACATGTATTTGATGGCGAGGGGAAGAGTGCTTCCTCGGTGAACTGTACTGAACAGCGTCTCGAATAGATCGTCCACAAATTTTTGTAGAGTACCCTGAGAGGAGGAGGAGGAGGAGGAGGAGGAGGAGAGGGCACAGATTAGCAATTTACTGGCAAAGAGACAGCCTGAATCTAAGATAACAGAGCGTGTCTATAAGGACTCAGACGTGCCGACACATAGAAACGTATGGGGGAGAACACTGATGTACCTTGGTGGCTAGCAGCCTGGTCAGATAAATCTCAGAGACCATCTTGCTCCCGCGGTCTCCTTCCTTCTGGTCTCCGTGTTCGTGGTTCTTCACCAGGTGCCACACCTTCACGCCGCTCTCTAGATCAGGGGTGATCATGGGAGCGCGTGAACGGAGGCTGTCGGGACTGCCCGTGTAGCGGAATGAAGAATCTGCCCAGGAAAGGAACAAAAAATGTCAGTAAATGACAGGACACCCACCCACACACACACACACTCACTCATTCCCATCTCTCCTCATTTCAAAGCTGCATGTTGTGTGTTTGCCTCCTGCTCTAAGCCGCGGCGTAAAGGAAATTGCAGTGGTGGATAATTTCATAGAATAGCGGCGTAATGAAAAGGAGGGGGAGTTGTGGTCCCTGGTGTTGCATTGATTAGTCGTGGTTGCCTTGAAACTGGAATCCTTGATGACACACAATATGGGTGAAAACAAGACCCTGCCACCGTTCGTCCATACAGTGTGCAGCAGGACAGAGGTATCCACAAAACGCTACATATTTATTCTGTTTCTTCTCTCTTCCTCTCTCTGTCATGAATTATTTGCTTTCTTCTCTTCTTTATATAACCTCTGTCTCACTGACTCACACATGTCGAGCCTGGCTCCTCCTTAAAGCACTTATAATTGGCTCTTCGCTGCCACGCTGTAGCAACGCCACACTGAAAACGTCCCTGTCACACTCACTAATCAATGCATCAAAAGATCCTTAATTTGTTAAGCACCGAAGCCACCCTCCTTCATCCATACATCTCTCGTCTCCGCTCTTGTGTTCCTGCCTCCTTGCTCTTCACTCTTCAGTCTGAATGATGCTGGTTTCAGTTTGCTCTAATTAGCCGCCGTCTACTCCTGGCAGCCGGGGTCTCTAGAGATTCAGGATCTGAGGATCTCAATGAGGATCTCTCTGACCTGGCTTCAAAGGCCGAGCTGAACAACAAAGCTTTTTGCTACCAATACAGCCACTTACACATTTCAAATAGAACCAACCTGCACCTCTGTAGAGGCCACTGGGGACCAGGGCCCGGCTAGGCGGGGGCTGAATATATGTGGCTGTGTGCAGGGTGGACTGAGACCCCAAATCCCAGCTTAATCCAGTCACTGTTTTTTACTGCTCTACCATTTCCTCCTCCCCTTTATCCTTTCCGGCCCCCTCAGCCTTTTTCTAAACTCCCCTAACACTAAGCGACGACCCGCAGCCCTTCCTTCGTCCTCTGCAGGCCGCCCAACTCCTGGACACAGTCAGGCAAGTAGGGGAGTGTGTTCTGGCTGATTTTAGGGCTGGAGTTTGGGGGGCGCCGGTGGTGTAAATTGAGTCAAGATGCTAAGTGTTGAACGTTAAATTGGTATGAATCCATCAGCAGGTGTCGAGCTGCAGCTGTGCCTGCTGTGCCAACCCATGATTGATGAGGGACGAGCACATGCCAGCAGAGCCTCCGCTTCCTATGCAACGCACGTCCAAACCAACTCCAGGGCCTGAGCACCGGCTCGCAAAAAAAAGAAAGAAAAGAAAGTAAATAGAAAAATGTGAGCGAGAACAGCCTCTCAGCAGCTCACTGAAATTTCGTGACAGGTTAAAATATCCCTCGTGAATAAGATATTTGAGAGTAATTCTGTGTAACAACAATCTTGGTGTAGCAGGGGGGTAAGATGAATCTACGATATTGAAATAACAACACAATGATTCGGCACTTTTGTTGCATCGGTAGTCATACTTGCTGACTTTAGTTCGGTCCTCCATCGTGTGTTAAAAAGAGAGTAATGACTGAGCACGCTGTAATCTTCTGAAGGTCAGCGTGGATAATCTTCCTCAGTTATGTTGTGAATGGCACTCCACATTCATGCTCTGAAGATCTTTTTTGACGGGAAGTGTCTGCAGTTAAACACGGCGTGTGTTTGCTCTGAGGGTAAAGATGCTGTTAGCTCTGTTTCTTCCCAGTTTAGACAGTTTAAAGGCAGCGCTCGCTTTCTATCCCCAATCCTGATAATTGGCCGTGCTCGTTTATCTTTTTTTCTGTTTGTGTGAAGTATCATTCACACGGAATAATTAGCAATCACGAGTTGCCTGGTGCTGCCGTGCGTGCGCCTGGCGTCGGACCAAATTCGGCACCCGGCAGCACAAAGTGCAGGCGCGTCTGAAGCATGCGTGTGCGTGTAGGTGCTCCACGTACTGTCAGCTGGCAGCCTATTGTGTCCTGCACGGAGCGCATCTTCATTAGAACAAATATTGTCTTTAAAATCTAACAGTAACTATATCTGTCACTCTCTGCTGCTCTTCATCTCTTCTTCTTTACATCCTCGTACCACACCAGCACAACCGTGAAGCAGAAACTGCAGCACACACAGTTGAAGAGAGAAAAGGGTTGGAAAAAAGCTCCAAACAGAGCTGGCCGTAGCTTTGGGGGGTGAGTAGATTTGTCTTTGTTCATATCTGAAACATTTTGATGTGTCTGCAAGGCAACAAGATTACATTTGCATGGAATTAACTGAGTAAGGCCTGCAAACACATCCATAATTACCTAATATATATGCTGTTGGCAGTTTGCAATCAATGTTAAAGCCACAACAAGCCTTTGAAAGGAGCAATCTGCTCGAACCGACTCACCGTATCTGCTGATGGAGGTGCGGGATATGCTGGCTGAGGATGGGATGTTGTAAGACGAGGTCTGTTTGGGCACCAAAGCCACGACGCAGCGGTCTGACACCTGTGGGGAAAGACACATGTAACATGAATCTGCTGGTATCTTTTTGTGTTTTCCATATTTTAGTTAGCACAGTCTCTTCTTGGAAAATGTTGTAATGAAGTGGAAAGCAGTGCCTTCATGCCGTATCTGTGCTCCCTGCTGTTCTCTACTACAGCCCTGTGGCTGCGGCTGCATGAAGGCTGCGCTGCTACATGACTGTCATTGTTATCCCCATCACAAACATTAGAAACATGATGTAAGCCCTGGAACTCGGGGTAAGATGCTAAGAGGGAGCGAGAGACAGAGGAAAGAAAAAGAAAAGAGAGAACTGTCAGAAAGAAAGAGGCAGAGACTAGAATGCTGAACGTCTCATCTCATGTGCGCTTCACAACCTCAGAGAAAATGGGGTACGCAGGTACAGCCTAATAATAGCATTAGAGCGGCACAAAGTCGGAGTCAAAGAAAAAGACGGAGAGAAGAGGCCGGGGAAAAGATGGTGTGTCATGACAAAGAGCCTTTACCCCCCCCTCTTGGCCTTATATGACGTGCTGGAGTCACTTCAGATGAGCTGAGAAAAACTGATGCAAACATTCGAAAGGATAGTTTGAAAATGAGTTACTTAATACCGTTCTTAGCAGAGATCTTTCATCAGCCTAACAGTGTGATTAATTAATGAAAAGGCAATTAAACCATAATTAATCTTTGAAAGGCTATTACTGTTAGTGCACCGAAAACATCACATTTTAGGAGCAAACTAAACTTGTGGTTCTTTTTCCGAAAGCCAAAACAACAAACAGCTTGTTGGCTGGCATTTCCAGCCCACCCCGCGGAGGGATTTCTGCTTCAGACCAGGCAAAGAAAAACTGATGAGGAGAAATAAACAAAAGGCAAATGCCAGGCACCAAAAGGAATACCTCAAAGAATCTATAGAAAAACAGAAATGTCTTCTTTTCATCTGCCTTAGCAGGAACGGCGTCTTCTCTGTCCCTTGTTGGAAACCAAGCTAGTGGATATTGGGATGGACATTTGCAGACTCTCTACTCGCTCTCGAGAGGCCCTCCGCCTCTCAAGTCTCGTCCTCACCCCCTTCCTCCCTTTCTTTCCAAACTAAACTCTGCTGTGCTATTAGTTGGAGTTGCCATCTGGCCTAAACTGGCCACACTGAAGAGGCACTTCAAACCTGGAATGAAATCTGCAGGAATCCTCTTAAAAGATGCAGCTCTGGTGCCCTGGCCTCTTGGAGGGAAATAAAAAAAAGAGTCTTCCTCAACCCAGTCCCAGACCCACGACCGGCATCTTTGACCCTTCGCTCTCTTAAGCTCACCTTCTTCACATTTGTCTCTCTTTCCTAAACCTAATAATTCTGCAGCCGCTCCGTCCTGCAGCCTCCTCTTGGCTGGCGACGCACGGGCCAACTCTAATACACCAACACTTGCGTGAAGCTTCCACTACTATTCCTGTGATACATTTTCTCTGGGGAGCATGAAATAGCTTCTCTGTCCCTCACATTCCCTTTACGCCTCCCCTCCATCGCTCTCCCTCTCTTTCTCTCTGCTTTTTATGGCTGACAGAGAGGCTACAGCAGCGATGGGTCCTCGTGATAGAGTAAATGATTGAAGGCGTGCAGATTCGCCCTTCAGGGATAATCCAGTGTGGGGCTGATAGTGGGCAGGTGTGATAAGGGCTGTGGGCCGTGCCTGTGATAAGACCTTCTATTAGACAGTGCAGAGCCGACCAGACAGCAGAGTGTGGTCAGCCTCTATCTTTCTTTTCTCAGCCCTCGCCATCACAAACCACAGCCCCGGCCCTAGCCTGTCTGTCCCATCTCTCCTGGACTCATGCCCTAAGATCACGATGCTTATCATACCTGCCAACTCTGCTCAGCAGTTTGGAAACACACAACCAAAGTATGCGTGCACTTCTGGTCTTTATGTGTGAATGTAACTCTTTTGAGGAATCTTCAGAGGAGTTAAACACCAATCTGCCAGCCTTTCTGAACGTATTAATCAATGAAATGTGTCACTGAAGTGCAAGGTTTTACAAATACTGCGGTTGTTGCTATTGAAAATATGACCCAGGGTGCAGAATTAATCAAATACGTCTTTCCCCTTTTTCACGGAAAACAATTATTTGTGAAAATATTTATCCTGCCTCCTAAAAAGCCTCACATCCCCACCTGTCTTTGTATTCAGGTTTACAGTGGGGTCCAGTGAGCCGAGACAGCCACACACAGCATTAGATTAATGAACAGACAGCAGTGTAGTAGTATCCGTTGTGTCTGGGTCTGTTGAAAATAGCCCAAAATGCCCCAAGTGATGTCTGCAAGGTGGGTAACAGGATCTAGCTGGCAGGCTCTCCTGGTGTGGTCATCAGTGTCTGCTCTCCCTGTTCCTTCACCGCAGAGAAGAGGACAGACGGAGGTCGCCGAGCAGCGGGGGGAGGAGGGAAGTTTCCAAACTGACTTTTACTTTATGTTTTGACGCAGTTTGAAAGTGAAAGAGGGAGCGGTCTGCCCTTTGCTGTCACTTATCTGCGCATTAGGAATAATATTCTTGACAAAAACACACGCACTGCCCATGTGTCCACACAAACGGACGTGGCAAACAAATATTAATATGCTGGAAAAGCTGCAGTCCACCTGTCATAAATCAACACATTGTCAAATATCATCAGTGTAATTACTCACGCGGCGCCCAGGTGAATACGGTGCGAGTCTGTTTGCAATCTGAGTCCTAATAAATAACCCAAGCCGTCTGACAACTCCAGTTCATGATAATGCCCCGTTTACGAGAATAATTAATGCTGCCCTCTCTGATTCATGCGGCTGCGGCACACCTTGGGATCCCTGCTTACTGTCCGGATGCGATCGAGCGGGAGGAAGGTTAACGCTACCATGCCTGTGAGATGGCAGAGCCCAGGGAGAGGGAGGTGGAGACGAAAACACAGTGTGATGAAACGCTTTTCTTTGACAGGCCGGGAGATTAAACAACAAAAAGATCCAAATCAGCAATCAGCCACCAAAAAATCTCCAATCTCATAAATCTTTTATCTCAACCACTGTTTTTGTCTGTGCGTGAGAGAGGAAGAGCTGTATATGTGTGTGCATGCGCATCTTCTATCTTCTTCTTCTGTCTTTATCTATGCATGGAAGACTAAAAAAATACAGAAATAGAAATAGTGGAGTGGGGAGACGGGTCCCCTGACTGTGAGCTGAATAAAGATTCTGAACTTGTTTTAAATGTGTGCGTTTATGTTTTTAATTTTGTTGTAGCAGGGAGCTGGGAAGGTGTGTATTTCCATATCCAGGTTATGTAAACTATTATTTCCCATGTGGCAGGGTAAATAGCCAGTGGGGCTTCTTGGGATGCTGAGAGACCCATGAATTTTAATGCCTCTGTCTGGTCCCCGCGTCTCTGCTATGGGAGAATTAGCAACGACTCCAGGTGATGCTCAGTCTCACTCTGCATATTTCAGACCTCTCTTTCAATATTGCTTCTTTACTTCTGCCCCTTTTCTTTCTTCCTTCAAGCTTTTCCCTCACTCTGGGGCCTAATGAGCTGTGCTCTCTTGTTGTGATAGGCAGCCAGATGTGCTGTTGCAGCTTCCAACGCAATGGCATGTGTGACGCAAACACACACACAATCTCCCACACAGGGGCCATTGCCAGCTCATCAAAAACGTAATGATGCACAGTTGTCTATGTTGTTCCATTCTACTCTCATCTCTCGTACCGCCAACTGTCCTATTCCTTCACGCATCGTCTCTTTCTCCCTCTTTCTCTTGGTTTCCCCCCCCACGTTTTCCCCTGCAGCCCACCGCGTCTCCTCTGAAGTTGCACAGTGACGGGCTTTACGTCCTGCGCAGGGACCCTTAGATCCGTGATCAATAGCAGTCCTTAGATCTGCTATTGAGCGAGCGAATAAGTGAAGCGGCCACACGCGTGTTGCTTTGTGCCCCGCAGCGTCTCCCTTGGCTAACGATTGTGATGCAAAGAACTGCAAAAGAAAAAGCAACAACAACAACAGAGAAGCCCATTATGGTGCGGAGGCAAACACACGGCACAGCTTCATCAAGGATTAAAGCACTACGGAGACCACAGAAGAAGTGGCACTCAAGGCCATGTGACGAAGAAAGGGAGGACGGAGGAAATGAAAAAGAATGCTCATTGCTCTCCAGAGGGCGAGAAGGAAAAAAGATAGGAAGAGAAATGTAAACAAGACAAGACGTATAGAGGGAATTTGAAGACAATGAAGGTGAGGACAGAGAGGAGAGGGAAGACAAAGAAGCTGCATGGTGAAGGACATTATGACGTGTCCCTTCCTCTTAATGACTGCTACATCTGTTAAATTATTCTGCTGGCTCTGCTGCGGCAGGAGTTTCGAATGACCCCCCAGCGTGAGGTCTCGAGCCTCGACAGTCCTCGCCCCCATTTTCTGCCTCGAGATGGAGCTGCATCTCCTGGCCCCCACGGTCCAGGTCCAGGTCTCCAACCCCAGCCACAGCTGCTTCTCAGGCCCAGCTTCTGCTCTTGACCAGGTAGCGTACAATCAAGCCTCATGCAGTGTTTAAGCAGATGGTCCCCGTTGGCTGACTAATGAGAGAGCGCTGAGCATGCACTGTTAAAGATTCATGACATTCTGCCGTGCCTATTCCTTTTTTTTTATTCCTTTATTTCTCTTTATTATTCCTCTCCTCCTGCAGAACTCCTCTTGTCTCTATTTTCCCGAGGGGCACCAGGTAAAGATGCGCGGCGGCCTAAAATTGTGGGGTGTGAATCGAGGTCCTGCACGCATAGAGACGATCACAGCGGGTCTAATTGTTGCACAGAAGTCAACAGGGCAAAGAAAGAGAGAGGGAGAGACGGTGTCCTCCCGACTGGAGCAGCAGCATCTCTCCAGGGAGGAGGGAGAGGTGTCGGCTGAGATGCTGAGGGTTCATCTCTCCTGCCACCTGTACAGTAATTGTCCTCTATTCTGTCACTTGGATCACACCAAGCAACGGCATGCAAATGAGGAGCTGAAAATTGGCTGCCTAAAAAGTCGAGAGCGGGAAACATCAAAGTTTGCCGAAGTGCGTGGTATAATTTCCATGACAAAAAGCCAAGGTGGAACTTGAACTGAGATGATAAAGAAGGTGAAGTTTGAGAGTTAATTAAAGGAAAACATCACACTAAAGGTACATTTACCTGGTAGTGCATGAGCGTGTTGAGTCTCTTCCAGTCGTTTTCTATCTTGGTGGTGATGTCTTCATCCTGCAGCACCACGCGAGCCATTCGCCCCTGGCGCCACTCTGAGAAGACAGACATGCAGATATCAGCGTCCCGAGTTCTTGCACGGCTTCTCTGCACGTGTACTCCTCTCACAGACTCGGACTGACACACATCTTAATTAAACATTACACACCAACAATTTCAAGATGTATATGCAAGGCAGGCTGCACGCTTTAATTGGTACTTGTGTCGTGGAAAATGGGGTGCCATTAGCATACGCAGCGGTCGGGCCCGTCAGGGTCAGAAAGAAGAGAGGAGCAGAGCAGACAAGAAAGGATGGAAAAGCAAACTATGAGAAAATCACCTCCTTTCAAAGGAAAAAAAGGGAAACAGGTGGGGGCTATATATGTAGCGCGGGTGCTGGTGGAGGCTTGTAGCTGACGGCTCGCTGTGGGGTAATGAAATGATAATAAGGGTGTTGACGGGGGAAGTGGACAGCCATTGTGCCTCTCATGCTGGGAGTGATCATTGATTTTCTCCTCTGTTGACTTGGTTTTATTACGTTGTGCCTCTGCCAGGTGACCACATGATACCTCTGCCTAACCTCCGCTCTACAGCAAAAAAATAACAAAAAACACACTCAGTCCGAGTTGCACGGGCTCAATTATTTTCAATGCATCGGTGAAAGGGTGAGAAGTGAGCGAGAGAGGAGAGGACAGCGGATGGACCCACAGCCATATTGTGGAGTGATGGGCGACGTGCTGATTTGCAGCGAGCAGAGGGAGGCTTTTGTTCTCTCCGCCCATGAGAAGTGAGAGAAAATGAAAGCGACAGAGAAATGGGAGGCAAGGTACGGACAGGCGGGGATGAAAGTGGCAGACTGCGTGGGAGTGGAGCCCGGCGTGAAGCTGGCGAGCCCGTCTGTCAGCTCTTACCTGGGTCAGCCAGACAGCCACGTCACAGACACACACACACACACAAAACAAAAACCGCACACACACACACACACACATAAAGACATGCGCACTTCTCTATCTCGATCTACTGTGTCTTATTGGCACTACCAGGAAGCGAAAGCAGCCAGACGGAGGGATGCACCACACAGTGTCAGTCAGTTTGATAGAAGGCCTGGCAGCAGCACACTGCGGCTGGCTGGCTGGCTGTGCTGCTGGAACACAGCTTTTATCACACTAATGCACCGATAATCTGTACACATGGCTAGGTTTTCTATCACTGATACATTAATCTGTGGGTGTGAAGGACTTCACACCTGCCAGCTGCATCTGTGAGTGTCTGGATTGGGTGTCTGCGTGAGTGCATGCCTTACCGAGGTCCATGTCCACAGCACGCGGCCGCTGAGAATAGGGCATGTTCTTGTAAACAGCGTCTAGTATCTTCTCCTTCACTTGGGTGATGGTGTCACAGTTCAGCACCTTTACTGGAATCTCCGGGCTGTTTTCATTGTCGGGGTTCACACAGTTTAGGATCTGGATTGTGGAGAAGAAGACGGAAAAATCAAGGATGGAAATGAAGTAGGAGCAGAGAAAAGAGGCGAGAGGTGTCCGGTTACTGCCTGGACTTTGGTCCAGTTTGAGGCTTCGCCCTCATTAGAGTCTCCTTGGAGCATGGCAGGAGCTTTGAGAAACCATTTCCGCTCTCGCTGGCAACCCAAAATCTAATTTCACACCTTCGGCGGGACACCAATTTCCAGCTCTGCCGGGGTATTAGCACGTAATGAGCCAAATTCCCAGTCGGAGCAATCAGAGCATTGTCATGTCACATGCTGGCTGTGTGAGTGTGTGTTTTTTTTGGGGTTTTTTTTGTGTGCATGTGCGTATATATGCGTGTGTGTGGAGAGGGAGCTGTTTGGTGTGTTCAGCCACCTCCCCTGATGTTGGACCAACACGAGAGCCCGTGGGATCATTAGTTAATTTTCTTCCCATACAGGAAGGAAGACACCCGACACAGCAGACAAAGCTATGCCGTCTTAATGATGGAGTAAAATGTTTAAAGTGTAATTTTTTTTCCTGCATGTGCATGGCAGCACTTTAACTACAAGCTATACTGGAGCCTGTGCTGTGTAGTGTGTGCGTTATGTTTCCATGTGTGTGCTTGTGTACGCCTGCGGACCTCTGACATACCAAGGTTTTGTACTCGATCTGCTGACGGATGAGCTTGTCTTCACTCAGGGAGTAGCGGGCCTCTCCGGTGATGGCGTCGATGGGCCCTTTTTCCATCTGCTGCTTGATGGCGCAATACAGCATGAACAGAGGCTCGCCGGCACACTCCTGCGAACACGCAGACAGACAAACCGACCAACAGATTCACACATGAGAGCACTTCACGGCGAAGAATTGGCTTGACTGAAAACACCTACAAGTCCACATGCTGTACATATCTGATAACGTGTAATCACACGTTTAATTTAGGAGCTTTATGAAACGTTCATATCTGTGCTTGCAAACACCTACAGATACCAATAAATGCACGCGATGCTCGGTGTGCTAACCTTGAGGAATTTGTGAAGGAGGAAGGCGAACCAGTTTGTGAGCATCTTCTCTGCAACCGACTCCGTTCTGAAATCACACACACACAAACAGAAAAAAACAAAATTTAACTCTTCTTTCTGTTGATATTTCAAAACCTTTAGATAATACAAGAGCTCCATAATTCATGAAGTTATGTGCAAGACTTCTGGGAGGTTATCTTGGCATCCTGGGGGTAGTGCCTGCAACACTGTGGTCACAGTGAGTGAGCAGAACAAGAGCAGAAGAAGAGGGGGCATCTGTGTGTGTGTGTGTGTGCACATGTTAAAAAAAGAGCGCGTGATTGAGTATGCATAGATGTGAGTGTGTGTGCCAAATGTGCGTGTGTGTATTCACGTGTGGTTGAACACAGCGGGACATCAGCAGCTGTGACAAGCCTCAGCTGTTGAGAGAGACGAGTGCTGTCACAGCCAGGTAACGCCTGATCACAGCCAAAGCGATCTCCTCTCCTCTCATTTCCTCTCTTCTTCCTCCCCCCTATCTCCGCTTGCCTTCCCAGTCAATCGCACACGGAGGTACAGCTTGCTTGCTGGGCTTGATTGGGCATGAAAACACACAAGTGTGCAATGACCTCTTGACTATTTCTACCGCAGAGCGCACAAGAGGACCGTGTATGCCTCTTTTTTTTCTTCCTATAATTCCTGCTCACATCTTTCTCTGAATGCCAGACAAACATACCCAGCCCCCCCCCGCCCTCATTAGCACCACCATGGAACACTAGAAACAGAAGTTAGACTTAAAAAAAATACCAAAACAGACGGGTGGGAATGGTTAACGAGCATGAAGCTCAGATGAAAGGGTGAGTTCTGTGCAGCTCGTGTGGACAAGCACCTGAGGTGAATAGCAACAACAAGCTCCCACCTCAGCTCTCCTGCCCCGCTCTCTCGCCTCGCCCGTTTGACTACCGTGCGAGCCTGCACGCTGGCAGGATTAAAAATGCTGCCCCGAAAAACACACACACACAAAAAAAACCCCAAACTGCTTTGGACTGGAAATGGATTTTTCATTCCAGCCAAGCTGCTTTTCTTTTTTTTTTTGTTTTGTGGTCAACACCATTATCGCTGTCATTACTCCTGCTAGCTCTCACATAGCTGCTACACACATTAATCAGAAGTTAAGATGCCATTGCAAAGTGTCCTGCAGACCGTTTGCGACAGTGTGACAGCTTGTGATTGTCACGAGGACGTGAATGATCTCTCTGCGGCTCCGGCTTGTACGCGAGCATTCCAAATTCAAGCAGCACTGAAAAAGGAAAAAATGACCCTCTTAATGTAGCAGGAAATGACTGTGATTACTCTGGTGCGTATGATGGAGGGGCCATGCAGCGCGCTGTGATGAACTGGGGGATTAGCATGGAATCGAAGCAGCCAGGTATTAAGAGACAAGCTAGAAGGCTTCTGTCTCCTCACGAGCTAAACAGTGCCAGGGATGATTATACCTATTCAGACTTTGAATGCACCTAAAGGAAGATTATGACTATTATGGAGATAATTGCGTTAAGTCCTGTTTAAGGGCTATAAGCAAGAGTCTAGGGACTTGAAGCGCAAGTCCCAGGAGGATTGTCTTAGCCAGGGGAGGTTACAACAGCTAACATTTTTAGTCACAGAGACGAGGAAAAAGTGTCAGTCATCCTCTGCGTCTCATTAAACGGAGACGGAGCGAGGCTTCTCTCCTCTTGTTCTTTTTCACATGTAAATACAGAACTTTCCTACAGCTGCAGCACAGTGGAGCAGAGGTTATATTTTGTGTTGAATGATGTGCTGTGATGTTGCCTTCCTCCCCCACCCGCTGCCTTGAGGCTATTCCTCTGCGAACGAGACTGCCGGCCAGTCTATTGGCAGCTCGTCGGGAGGACGGAGAGAGAGGTAGGTGACAGCCTATTTGAAGTGCGATGCGCCAGCGGGGAGGAAAGATGTAGATTAATTCACCCAGATTCAGCTACAGCATGAGAGAGTAAACATTGCTGAAAAGCTGAAAGCTCTCCTGTGCATGGGGCTGCATCCTCTTTTGGTGGTATGCGTGCGCACACACACGCACACACAAGGTGTGTGATTCTCTTTCATTCTGACATATACAAACACACAGTTGGGGGTATACATAAAGAAAGCAAGTCGCACATACAGTATTCACAAGCTCAATGTTGAAATGCTGCACAACACAAAAAAATCTTCATTCGAAGCCCGTAATAAGGAGCCACGACTGAGCTGCCTGCGGCTGCATTTGCACGCAGAATAAACCTAAATATATTGTGGATTTTTTTTTTTGGACAATACCCCAAATCCCTCCGTAATTGCCCTCCTTCCTCTACGTGCATTCACCTCTCCTTGCCCCCCTCCTCACTCTGCCATGCTTACCGTGCGCCCCTCCCAGCTTGTATGAGACTTGAGTGCGTTAGAAGTTAATGGAACCTATTAAGCATTTTAATAAGCTCAGCAAGTCCCAAAGAAGGAAGTCAAATAAAGCCTTTTTTGTGGGGGGCTGTGCTGACTCCCCCTTAATATCGCTCCTTTTGAATGTCGGGGAGAGAGGAGGGGGGAGAACGCACTTTGTTCTCCTCCTTCTCCTTTCCTTCTTGTCCTCCTCCTCATCTGCCTCCCCTTCCTTTTGCTATTAATTGAGTTTCATTAATGAACATCAGGATTTCATTATCCCACATAGTGTTTAAGAGGGGCTTTGCATCCCCCCCACCCCC
Organism: Nibea coibor; assembly: GCA_023373845.1. NCBI lineage: Eukaryota > Metazoa > Chordata > Actinopteri > Sciaenidae > Nibea > Nibea coibor. The sequence goes on along the minus strand of CM041717.1, from coordinate 22,658,690 downwards.
CATCTCTAGTCTCCTAATGGCAGATAGGCTTGGGGAGGGGAGGTAGGCGGGAGGGAGCGAGGGGAGAGAGGGGGGGCTATATTAGCAGGCGGTGGAATGTCTTTCAATGAAACTAATGCCAAACACAATACTCGCTCTCTTAATAACTCTGTACTCCATTGCTCTGCATGGGCGGAAATCTCATTACAAAAATGCTGAGGAGAAAAATAATACAAGATTGAAAAGTCTCAAGGTGATAGAAGCAATGTTCTGTGATTCCATTAAAAGAACATCATAAAGAGGAGAAAGAAACTGGGTGAAAAGAATGGCCGTGGCAAAACTTAAGGAGAAGATGGAGAGAATGGAGCATCGGGCGCGATGTGTAAAAGAAGTGTCTGGCTTTACAAGAATGTTGTGGTTGGGGTCATCCAACACAGAGGAGTTTTAGTAATAATGGGCAGGCGGGAGGGGAGGGGCGACGCTGTGAAATAACAAGAGACATGAAAAAATGGCAATGAGCGCTGAAGAGGCAGAGCACGGAGAGAAAGCGAGAGCGCGGGAACATATTTCACTAATGTAGCAAAACACAATCCAAACACCATGAGGTGCAGCATCAGTTCCACTTAGCGCACTGGAGAGTGAGCAAATCAAACACATTGTCAAAGCTTAGATATTGCTTTCAAAAAGCTTTTAGGAGAATGTAAGTGTCTGCAAGCTAAAATCTTTCCGTATCAAGACAAAGAAAGCGGAATGCATCTCAAATCTTTAAATACCAAAGAGACTCGAGTTTCTTTGAAAAACACGTCTCTGAAGAGCATGAGTGCACCCTTCAAATGTGTTTCCAGGAACTTAACTGACTTGGGATATTATATCTCTGCTACATAAAAGCAATATGCTGTACATGCTATAATTTGTTTTCTCTGCATTGCTGGTGTGATGGATGGTGAAATGGGATCCAGCACTTAGCATAATAGTCAGAAGAGTATGTGCCACAGAACAACTACAGCATAACGTATACAAACTGCCCTCTGGCATCCAAACGCATCCAAACCGCCGTTACACTCAGGAGCCGGTGCCTTACTCTCTATAACTATCACGCAGTTAACTACCTCCTCAAATAAACAACAGTGATTTGTTTTCCGTCCTGCTTAATCAGCCGAGCTGCTTCGCATAAATTCATTTTCTCTCTTTCACTGCACTTTAACGTTCAGGAAAGGGACAAAATGTCACATGAACTGCATGAAAGTGCATATTTATGACCGACTGTAAGTATTTTAGGCGATCAGAAGTTTGCAGACACATAAGAAGAAGAAGAGGCACCCGTTTAATTCATTCTACCTTCAGCTGTGCTGCAAACTATTTGAGAAAGCCACACACCTCATCACTTTTTATCAAAAAATCTGAAATTATTATAGCCGTATCTATAGTTGGGACTCTATATAAAGCTAAGAGTGTAGTGACAGTGGACTGATATAAGTTAATCTAATGTTATCATTCCCAATAAAGTACAGATAGCACATCAGCAATTAAACACTCAAATATAAAAAAAAAAAGCTATCAGGGGATAATCTGCCCATGTGAGAGACAGTATGTGTGAGAGGAATGCAGAGAACAGGCAGATGGAGACGGCGAGAGGCAGGCAGAGACGCGGTGTTCATGTTAATCAGACAATGAGTTTACATGCAGCATCTTCAGTGTGCGGCCCACGTAAGTTCCCTGGTGGAAAGCAATTGGAACCTTCTTTTAATTTGCTGAATTAATACGTTTATGAGCTGTTTAACTCTAATTCCAGCCGTCGAGTCCCACTCTCTCCACCGCCGCCTCTCGCACGCTCTCAACCTTCCCCTTCATTTTTCCTCTCATCTGCCCTCTTGTCCTCCCCTTTCCCTCTGCGCTGTGGCTAGAGATGGCATGGTACTCCATCACTTGAGCTCACCACAGAGAACGGGGCTCAATAATTAAAGGCGCCTTGCTTTCGCTGGAGCAGCCACATTGTACTGCTGTTGTGTCTCTCTGCACTCTGAGCACATACTGTACCAACAATATACTGTATCGCACAAATACTTCCATGAATACTTCTTCCTGTAAAGCTGTAAAATGTTTTCGCTGTAAACAAAAATGAGTTAGTTGTGTCTTTAAAGTGTGGTAACATTCAGTGTTTCTTCCTATTAATTTACCCTACAGGAAGTATCTCTTGTGAACTATTCGAGGTCCAGTGTTCAGGCTTTAGTGGCATCTAGCAGTGTAGTTGCTGATTGCAACCTCCTCATATCACCCTCTGAGTTTAACCCACAACTAAAGGGCCTAAAAGAATTGTTTAGTTTTGTCACACACTGTCCTGACGCTGGAAATTTAAGAGCGCCAACTCTGAGACTGATTACTCCTGTTTGAGTAATGCTCGATAAAAACAGTGCCCAGGTAGTTAACATCTTCTGCCCAGACAGTGTGTGGATGTTGGAAAACACAGAGACCAACTGATGCTTTGTTGGTTTTGGTCTGTTCATGGCTTTACTTCACAATAACAGACATATAGAAAAATCACCATCTCCTATCCTTCAATAAACAACCATTTGGATCCATTGTCCACATTAAACTTTGATCACGGTTGCAGGTCACTGAGGAAACAGTGAGGATCAACATGCTAAAACGCCATGACAGATGGAACTATATTTGTCTCTCCGTCTGCAGAGCCTGCGCGATTATAACTTTCTCCTCAAAGGTCATGGACGTGTTCCCCTCAAGAGAAACGCATTCAGTGACAGCTGAGCGATGCGAGAGGAGCAAAGCTCTTCGCTGTGACTCGAACGCGTCTTGGGATGCACTTTCAACCCACTGTAATATAAATGAGAGAGGAAGAGGGTTGGGCAGTGACCTCGAGGTGGTTCCTGTATGTAAACGTGGTCCGGGGATTGTAAGCTCACCAATAATTCATTTAGAAGAACGTTTAGTGTGACTTCTACTAATCTACTGAAAGGATTCTACTATAGCCAGCGCAGTACGTTAGGATAGTGTGTTCATACACAACATGCACACAAATGCACGTTTGGACGCCATAATAAAAACACAAGGATCTGTTTACATGCTGCTAATTCATTTCATACTAGAAAACAGAGAGGTATCTTAGCCAGCATGACAGCAAGCATTACGCTATCCTATTATATATGATAATGGACTGAGAGGAGCCGACAGAAAAGACACGTGAACGCCAAAATGGCAACAAAGCAGAGGCCAGCAGCCTCTCTCTCTCTCTCTCTCTCTCTCTCTCTCTCTCTCTCTCTCTCTCTCTCTCTCTCTCTCTCTCTCTCCTCTCCTCGTCTCTCTCTCTCTCTCTCTCTCTCTCTCTCTCTCTCTCTCTCTCTCTCTCTCTCTCTCCTCTCTCTCTCTCCACCCCTGCGCAAACACAATTACTGCTTAGAGATGGACTCAATTTGACTATCATCACAGACGTGTGTGTGTTTGCGCATGTGTGTGTGAGTGAGTCAGCAGGCTGGCTTGACTGTCGGCTTTACTTTAAATAGGCAATGAGGAAGACAACAACAGCAAAAGAGCCATGTCGAATCGATAATCCCTTAAATTCTTCAGACAAATGGGAGGGAAATTTAAAAAACTATGGGACATTTAGCCCTCCAGGCTGCAAGCAGCAGGACCCGAGGATTACGTACCACTGAGTTCCTAATAAGAGAGGATAATGAAAACTTAAAGGTGATGAGGGGCCCTGCTGTCATTTGAAATAACAGCTTAATCCAAGTCCATTTGATGCTGTGTCACTTTAGTCCACTTCTCTGTCTTTCAGCCATTCTCTGCTTGTCTATTTTTTTTTGTCTGGCAGTATTCGCTCTGACTATTAATGTGGCTTTTTTTCAAACAGAGACACTGAGGGATCGACGGTGAGGCAGTGGTCTTTCATCCAAAGCTGTAAGGTTTTTGCTGCTCATTCACCCTGGCCTGACCGTCGGGAATGATGGGTTCAATTGGGGTTCATTGTCTCGGCCAGAAGACCACTTTGACCACGTGGACGGGAGGAGGTGGGGGTCAAACGGCCAACCTTGTGATCAGTGGACGACCTGCTCGACCTCGTGATCCACCTTAGTACGAGGTTTGTGCTTTGAATCTGCAGGCAGGCCGAGGTCTTTCTGTGCGGACACCAGTGTTCTCCCACAGTCCAGAGACATTTAGTTTAGGTTAACTGCCAACTGAATGTGAGTTTGAATGGTTGTCTGTCTCTATATGTCAGCCCTGAGTCCAGGGTCTGCCCTGCCTCTCGCCCCAACGTCTGCTGTCAGCCCAAAGACCCTCTAGAGGATCCCAACAGAACATTAACATCAGAATGGAGGTGTTGTTTGAAAGTAGCAGCTGCTTGCTCTCACTGTATCTGCTTATTAGTCATGTAATCATAATCAAAACCATGCGCGGAGCAGTCAGGCTTTCAGCTCGGAGAGTCTATTCACAGGACTGTGCTTTGTACTGTCTCTTTCTTTTGTGCTCAGTATTGTTTGTCAGTCCTTTACCCTGTTTCTATACGTACAGAGCCACCAAAGCAGCTGAGGACACTCAGGCAAGGACTTAGCAGGTGTTTAAAGTTTTAGCACATCACCCCAACTCCCCCGGAAAACAATGTACGCTGCAGACACAGAGATGGGGGGAAAAAAAAATAGTTAAGCTGAACCGCTTCTGAATGTTTTATAAAGGAGCCCGAGCCTGGAGGATAAGTGAGGCTGACATTGGCACTGAGAGAGACCAGGGGAGAGTGCGAGGGAGAGAGAGAGAGAGAGAGAATCCAGGACTGTGCATAAAACTCAGGATGTGAAGAGCGCGTGGCGTTTACGTCAGCATACTGTAGATGTACTGTAGCACTCATTACAAGTCTTATCCTGTGAAGCATCGACACGGCAACGCAGGGGAAATTCAAAATGCATCCACCCACAAGAAAGAGAGGTTAAGAACACACGGCTCTACATCGGTCGCCATTCATCTGTCTATATGCATCATCGTCCTCCTACAGGCTTCTGCTTCTTTACATGTTTTTAAAATGAGGACAGTGTTTTCAGTATCTGCATAACTATTCTCTGAGCACAGGATCACACGTGAAGGGATGTTTCCTGTATCCCTCTGACATCAAACCACTGTGATTGTGTACAATTTGCTTCCCTCTTCTCTATTAACATCAATCTATTTACTTAACAATAACTTTGTCTTTGTCTGTTTGCTGTAAAAAGCTTTGTTGGTGTGTGAGCTGTAAATCTGATTCATAAAGTTTAATTAACACATTCAATAAATGGCTTTTAAATTTAGCTGGAAGCAGCTGAACCGCGTCCTCGGGTCACTGCGTGACGTAGTTGCCGTGTTTGTGTCTTAGCACGCGCTCCCTTACCTGCGCAGCAGCAGTTTGGGGTGGTTCTTGCTCTCCAGGTTGCGGTCGATGAGGTCCGACAGCAGGTGTTTAAGGACGTCAGTGGCGTACTCCAGTCGCCCTTGCAGGGCAGTCATGATAAGTGAGGCCACGTTGCCACGGTCCCTCATGGAGAAAGAGCGCTGCATTTCCAGCGTTCGGATGAAGGTGAGCAGGAACACTTTGTTGTTGATGAGCTGGCCAAACAGCTTCAGGGCCTTCTCTACATTCTGCTGGCCATTGCCTGACACCTGGAGTAGAAGAGGGAATATGCATGTTAGTGCTAATAAGAGAACTAATTTGAATAATAAATGTCGGGTAGCAATTTGCTAATTTACTGTGTTTACTGTATGTGAGGTGCCGTGTCCCCGCAGGGCTGCAGGAGCTGAGTTGTTGGTGCTGGTTACTGCACTCTGACTCTTTGTCCTGTTTATTATTTTCCTTCTTAAATCTGCTCAGTTAGACAAACCCAAGATGCTGAACAGCGATGAGCCGAATGAGTTCTGAAAAGGGCCGCTGCTTTCCAACTTTCATCTTGACCTTGTCTCACACAGAATAAAGATTTTTCCAAAGGCACCAAATGCCTCACTCATGTTTCACTCCAGGCAGACAGAAGTTCCCACTCATGGTGAGTAACTGAGAAGATCTTAATCAATTATTGACCCGGGTCTGTTAAAAAGCATTGTACCCCTGAGTTAGCTGCCACTTCACTTTCAAGTCAAATGTCAAAGAACGTGCCAGGGTAAGACAATCCCAAAGTGACAAAACTCACTTCCTTGGTTTTTGTTGGAGCACACGTCACGTTTGTTTTTAAAAGTTTGGGTGTCCAATTTGGGTCTTTTTTGGTACAAAACCTGTCACACAAAATGCCTCGCTCGCTGAATGTCAGACGGACACTGCCTCCGACCTCCTGATCTGAACACCCCACCACCTAACCAGGCCTAGTAAAGCAATCCACCCCTACACAATCTACACACGAAGTGCTGGACCTCTATCATGATGAATCTCTTTCTCCCTGATAGTTTCATCCTCTGGACTCTCACTCTGCGTGTTCCACATAAAATAAACCCATTCCCCAGCACTGCTCTGGCCCCATGAAGACGAGCAAAAAAGTGTTAAGCAGCCAGTTTTTCCCCCAGTGGAGGAAACCACAGTCATGCCTGAGGATTGGGAATTACTCAGTTCATTACCCCTCATACTGCAGCCACTGGTGGATGAAATAGCCATGTGCTGGGACCCTGTTTTCCATGAGGGAGCTTGCATGTGAGGCGCATATACATGTGTGTATGCGGCTATATGTGTGTATGTGTGGGAGACCAGAGGGTAGGAAGGATAAGTGGCACACTGCTCTCCTTTCCCCCTCGAGCACTTTGGCGCTTATGGAGGTTACCCTGCAGGGAGAGCGGTAAGGGCAGACACACTCTCCCCCTCTATCTCTCTTTTTACCTCAGCTTGACTTTCTCTTGCCCTTTTCTTATTACATTTGCTGCATATATGCCCCAGCCACCTTCTTTCCAGTCTCTCTCTTGTCCCTTGCCCTCTTTCTTTCTCTCGTTACCTCCAGTTCTCGGAGGACAGGATGATCCTCTATGCCGGGAAAGAGGACCCTCATAGCGTATGTCCTGTAGTCCAAATGGGGGATACCGGCTCTGTCCAGGTCACTGGTCAGCTCATTGATGTCTGTCTGCAGCTCGGCAAAAGCTGGGAGAGCGGGAAGAGAAAAGAGAGATCAGTTGAAGGGAATGTTTGAGACATGCAGTGTAAGAGTAAAACCATTCTTTAATCCCCGAGGACCAAATACATGAATCCTCCTCATCTTCATGGTGTTTACTATCGTTATGACGAAGCTGACAGTTAAAGCCCAGGATAGTCTTCATGTCAGAGAAACTCAATATTTCACATATTTCACCAAAGTGCAGACCTCGCTTTCCCTCTCTCCCGCACACACACACTTCTCTTTCACACTCATTTTTATCTACAGTACCAGCCTGTAAATTGGCTGTAGCTAAGGCCCCAAAGTGTGTGTGTGTGTCATCTCAGTGTGAGGCTGCAGGTGAGCACTAGTTAATTGGCTCCATCCTGACTGACTCCTGTTCAGGCCCACGGCTCTGTTGAACTGCTCCGCCGCCTTTGGGGAGGCCCCATGTCTGCAGCCTATCACAGGAGCAGCAGCAGTCCCCTAACACCTTCCTCAAAACTCCGTCATCTCCAACCGGTCTTAGCCCTCACCTCCTGGCCCCTGGCCCCCCTCCTGTGACTGGTGGGTTTACACCAGCAGCACATGAGCTCACAGGCACACATGGAGTGTATATACTCATAAGGAGGAACCCAGGTACCCATCTAAATCCACCCCGCGGGGCAGTGCACTCCTGGCCACTGCTAATGGTTAAAACATTAATCTTCTCTTTTCCCAAGGCTGCCTGTGTGTGACTGATTCCTCCTGTTTGCTGGTTCTGTCTATCTGCCTGCCTGTCTGTCATTTGACCATTCTGAAAGTTTGTTGCAATTGGGTGTTTTTTTTTTAAACTTCATAATAACAACCGGGAGAGCCGATCAGGGGTGGCTGGAAGGGATAAATAATAAGGTCCTCTCTGGCTGATGAAATCCCCTGAACACTGCCAAACACAAACCCCACGCATGCTTGTCTCGGTGATTGGCTATAATGACCTCGATGATGACATCGGAGGCCAATCAGCAGTGTTTATTTGAAAGCATTCATGGAAAACTCAATGTTGCAACACGGAGCGCCCGTGGTGAACCGCCGCTTGAGAGCGGTAGCAGGAGGTCGGCCTGTGGTTATCTGTTTTTCCTCCCACTGGGCGGAAGGTCAAAGGTCAAATGGACTCTCTTAACCCCGAGCCGCAAGAGAGGAGTGTGTCCGATAGCGTAGCGGGGACACTGACAACTCATCGTTCACTTTTGCGGCAGCAAAAGACGCGCGGATTCAAAGACACGCATGAAAAGATAAATGTGGAATTAGCCTCCAGTTAAGACTGGAATAAAACATAATAAGCATAACGTGTCTCCCTCTGCGAGGGGGGTGAGGTTACACTAATGAGAAGCTCTGTATTCATGTGTCAGTCTGTGTGCGAGTCTGTATCCTGCATGCAAACGAGAGAGCGGCAAGAACCGCGACGGCTCTCTACGTGACGAGACGGGTCACATGCGGGGTTAACTGACTCTGTGTTGTGATATATAGGCAGCATGACTCACTGACCCAGATCTGGAGAAATTTCCACTGCATTATTTAACACACACACACACATCACCAGCAATTTGCTTACTGTACTCTGTGCACAAATACAGAATTATGTCTGTTTTGTGAGTACAGTCTGTACAATGAAATTCATTCACCAGCCCCATTAAGCTGCATGAGTGATAGAGCAGCCTCTAAAATTACTGACTGTAAATGGAATATTCCAAGCAAAGCAGACACATAATCACCCTCACTCTGCAATTTGAAATCCAACAATAGGCCGCTACTCAGCGCAGCACTTAGACTGCGGACCATACAATTCCAGCATTAACCTTCTTTGCACTCCAGGGCGACCCGTGACTCCAGGTTGTCCATTTGCATCTGCAGGCGCTTCAGGGTGAGGTCATTCTCTCGTGACTTTCGCTTGTAGGCGATGAGGACGAGGATGACGATGATGAGGAGGAGGCCTCCGCCGGCGGCGATGCTGACGATGGCGGGCAGGGTGAGCAGGCTGTCAGACATGATGTGGACCGCACCGGGAGAGACGTGGAGACCGCCCACCTGAACCTTTGGAGAGAGAGATGAACACGTTTGTAGGATTTAGTGGCATCTTCTGCAACGCCCTCGCCTCACTCTCTCCTTCTTAGTATGAAGAAGAAACTCTGGTGGCTGTGAAATGAACAAGTCCAGGGTAAAAACAGCGTTCGGTTTGTCTTTGGTTTGGTTTGTTTTAGGCTACTGCAGAATTTTGCAGCGTCTGTAGCTATAAAAGTCTCATTCTACGCTAACAAAAACATAATAACTCTTATTTTCAGCTGGTTATACACAAATGAAAACATAGTTATGCATATTATATCCAATTTCTGCCATATTCTGTAAAGAGAGCCACCTAAATCTTACACTTCCGTGAGTGAGAAACCCAATCCAATCACCGAGATCTATATCACATGGTAACTGATACACAGCGACGCATAAGCCAAGTCTCCAAAATGCTGCCAAAACATAGGTAAATATTGTATGCTGAAACTGATACTGAGTGCAAACACATGCGGCCACCTACACGCCGACGGGGAGAGGGAAACAGTCCGGGCTAGCACTCAATAAGCGAGCAGGCAACTAAAAATAATTGCAGCGGATTCTGGCAGAACCTTTTGACAGCCAGAGCACACTCACGCAGCTCTCCCTTTGACCTATTTCCTTCAGCCGAATGAACAATGATGAGAGCACGAATAATGGAGTTTAGAGGCCAACTATTATGAGGAAGAAATCAAAAATGAGGTGGACAGACGGGAACAGAGTTAGAGCAGAAAGTTAGGAAGACAGACGCTGACAAAGACGCAGACAGACCATTACCCATACTGACCATGACTTTGTATTGTCCGGTGAGGTTGGGCGGCTCGCACAGCAGCTGGCTCTCAGACACAGTGACAGAGCAGGGAGTCTCTCCTATCAGCACGGTGTAGTTAAGCTTCACCCCTCCTGACGCCGGGGGGACCAGGTTTCTGCCCTGTGGGCACACGGAGACGGACAGCAGGGTGCGAAATTAGGAGGGAAAAACTCGGACACACAAAAACACGAGGCTCGACGAGCTCGCGGAGCCAATATGTCCCCTAAACACGCTGTAAATTAGATTCCATGGATTGGGCACAGCTGTGGCCGAATGTGACTCCATGCTGAGATCAAACAAGGCGATACACTTCACAGTGACAGTAAGTGGGAACAGCTGGGAGTCAGGACTAAAAAACTAAATATATTCCTCCGTGTCTTTGGGTTAGAAGATGTCTTAAAACCACAGAAGACATAAATTATATATATTTAGCTGATGTTGATGTGAAGTAGCTATGATCTGTATTTCTGCTACCTTGAGAATGATGGGTGAGCCCGGTTTCTGCTCCAGGACACCATTGGTGCTGAGAGGCTCAAAGTAAGGGTTCGGGTAGTAGAGGAGGTTGGTGTTGTTGTAGACCAGCAGCGCCTGGACGTTGTTGAAGATGAACCCAAACTCGTCCGCGTGCTTCACCGTGTCCAGACCGGGAAGGTACTCTGCCATCAGGGAGGGAGCGAAGCAGCTCATGCTGGTGGTGTTCAACACTTTACACACCTAGGCAGGATGAATAAAGACAGGAGGGGGAGAAAACCACAGTTTTGATGTGCTATTGCAGATGTATTGCATTCAAATGGTCCACATATCATGCTATGATCGCCTGAAAAGAAACAGGAAACGCGATTCAGTCATCCAGGATAAACGCAGACAGTTTAGGACAGCTGCTTCTTCACCGTCTCCAAAATAAAACACAGAAAGTTTCAAGCTGATTTGTTGTAAAACCTTCTGTTTGTTAGCACCTGAAGTGCAATCTTAACTGAAACGCATCAACATGAACCCTGCAGGCAGATCTGTGGCCTAATAATTGGCACATAAAATCCTCATTCTTTTCAGAGAAAAGGATTTATCATCTGTCATTAAATCCATCTTTATTGGAGAGGAAGCCTCCATAAAATCGAAAAATAAATTGCTGCTACTGCTTCACCGAAAAACACTGGAGGACAACAACCACAAAGGATGGAGGCAATGCTCCTCTATCTCCTTAGGTAGAGGTTGAGCTATGGCTCTTTTATTACTTCTCTCCAGTTTTCCCAGATGAGAGACCTGTCTTCCATCCATCCTCCCTTGCTCAGCTCTGGAGGGAAAGGGAGAGAGGATTGATTGCTGCACAGCACTCTGCTCAGAGAGGTTTTTATCTCCTTTCACTCCCTCCCAGCTCTCTCTCTGGGGAAGAAACTTAATTAGAGGTAAATATCATCAAAGCTGGTGAACGCTAGCGACTACCACACCTCCTACCTGTTGTCCGCTGCTCAGAAGCAAGCAAGGGAGATCGATGCAAACTCATTCTGTGTGGGCTACACCAAATGTATTTTGCCAGCGTGGTGCAAGGTGTGTGTGTGTGTGTGTGACTGCAGAGGAGGAAGGAGGGTCTGTCTCTTTATTTACTTTTCTCTTGGATATAGACTGGAGAGTGGTCGAGGGCACTGAATCTAGATGTGAAAAGAAATCGTGACTGAAGAACTTGGGCATTCTGTGTGACCGTAGGTTGTTTAATCATCGATTGTTCTGTTGATCATAGGTTGTGTGCCCTATCACGTGTCTATCAAGCTAAAGGTGACATCTTCTAATGTCTTGTTTGAGTTTATAATCACATAAAACAGAGAAAAGCTAAAGCTAAAACAAGGAAGCGCTTGAAAAATGACCCAAACAACTTTTTTAATCTGTCAAAGTAGTTGCTGTTCAGTTCTCTGTCGATTTAGTAAATGATTAACTGACTAATCTTCAGCTCTATATGATTCATCAGCTGGCTGAATCTGTTCCAACCTTACCACTGTCACGGCAAAGTGTGCAGCCGCACTCCAAGGTCTGAATGCTCCGTAGTAGCTTTCCCCGACCTTGTGACATTTTTCTTTAGTATTCACGCTTACAGTAGCAGCGCATGACAGAAGTGAGACAATGAGCCCTTTTAAAAATAGCTAGCAACAACCAGATAGGACTCCTGACACACTTTCACCAAATTTAGGTTCTGTATATTCATGGGCACTTCACTGGAAGGCAGAGGTGACTGACTGAATCTGAACAGCGTTGTTCTGAAGATAAAACACCCATATATAAAAGCCATGCATCAAATACACAGAAAGTAACTCGTAAAATGTGTGATAACATTGTTGTTCACAGAATAGACTCCAAGCTTCGTAGAGAAGATGATGAATGATTAATTCATGAGTGAATAATTCTCCTCCTAACATATACAAAGCGATTATAGGAGGAATGCATCATGCGGATTTCAGTTACCTGCCCGTACATTATGTTCTCCGGAACACTAGACGGGGATTAAAAGGTTTAATGGACAAAAGAGTTCACGTTAAGTTTGATTTCTTACTGTTGGCATGGTAACACGTTATATAGACAGGCCCAGATGCTCTGGCAGCATCCTCGTGACTGTCACGTTGGAACAGCGAGGCATTTGCAAGTCAACTACAGCGCTGACTACCATCTGCTCCGCCAGAGATGGATACTGTAGGGTTTTTTTCCCCCTTTTTTTCTCCACGCTGTCCTCACTTTCTCTCCTTTTACTCTCCTTTAAATAAATCCTTTCCTTCGCTGAATAAAAAAAACTGCTGCTATCATGTAGGATATTTTTTTCAGACAGCGTGGCAGTGAGTGTGACGTGTGTAAATCCAAAGCAATGAGCGAGTAAATAGCGATGGGTAAATGGGGCATTGTGGGATTTGATAAAGGAAGCGGGGTGTTTGGGTTCCTCTGTGGGTGTGGCTGCCTTTCAATAGATGGATATTATCTACTTTTTTAATAATGCATGCTGACTTCTCTTTAAATTACAAAAGGATTAGTGAATTTCCAAATACTAAATCACAAGATTATTTTCTACCACTCTATCTCCTGCAGCACACAGCCATGACATTACACTGCCTCCATTCCCAACAACATTATATATTTTCACTCTCTATCTTCAGCGCATCACAATAAAAGCTAAATTCTGTATATTGCCAAATGCACAGTATACAATGGTACATCCAGTCCTTTAGGCCATGTGTGGAAAAGTAGCTACACATTGTTCAGCATTGATAAAGTGAATTGAGGTCAACAGATAGAGAAAATAATTGGAATCTTGGCCTCATCTGTCTTCTTTCTCCAGTGTTGGACAGAGCCAGGGTGTTTTAAGGCAGTAACACTCCAACCCCTCTGGCTGAATACATTACCATGATCTACTGTGCTGCTACAGCCCACTCAACCATTCAAAGGTCTCTGGCCAGGGAAGTAGTGAGAGAGATGGGGGGAGAGCGAGAGAGAGAGGAATAACGGAGAAGATGTGGACTGGCTGTGCAGATGTGCGTAGGAGAAATGTGAAGGGTCAGAGGGTCAAAGGTCACCTGGAGGCTAACATTTGATAGCCAGTCACTGGCTGTTCCTGTACTTTGTTACTCCTACACTGCACCTATTTATTTGCCTGTCTGCTTGTCCAACCAACTGCTCATACGGGCATTAATTCGAACTCCATTAAGGATCTGCGTGGTGTTTAAAAGCCAGTTTAACTTTCCCCCGAGATGTGTGCCACGCTGAGCGAAAAATCATCTGCTAGGATGTCTCGTGATGAGGGTGCGACTAATTTTGAGCATTTTGTGCGAGCACTTCTGCATGTGTTAACGAGCGCGCTCTCTTCTTTCAAAGTCAGAGCCGAAGCTACACAACAGAGATGTCAAGGAGGAAAAACAGTAGTAGCCCTCTGGATGGCGGACACTCAAGATACCGTGATGATTCAATGAGCCACTCGACGCCTGGCATCGTAGGACACATACATACAGCTCAGAACACAGAATCATTAAAACTGTAGGTTCTGAGCGTCCGGTGTCATTGCTCATAGTAATGATATGCGCCTCGACTGTTCAGTGTACCAGGCAATCAGCCTGATTGGCCTTGACGTGACAGGCATAGATGTGACACACCCATGCCGAACACTTTCTGTGATCAGCAGCAGCTGCAAATGCACCTGATGTACCGAGCCTGACACTCCGTCCAGGCGTCTTAAGTGTGGCAAATACGGTAGATGAAATCTTCCTGGGACAGGGAAATGCTCTAGGGCTGGAAAATAACCCCCTTTAGCTTTAATCAAGATTATGATAAATGTTTCAGTTGTGAATCCTGTGACAGATACAGAGCGTTTCACAAAAGAAAATTGTCCTTTTTTTTCTCTCTCTCTTCTCCCGGTTTCTTTGTGAATCTGTGCAGGTGACACAAGGGAGGGAGCGAAGCGAAGCAATTTAGTGGGAGACAGGTGATCATTTGAAGGCTGGCTGACAGACAGCAGCTCTTATTGCTATGGGCTGCTCCGCTGTTTGCCTTCCTCCAGTGACAAAAGGGGGAAAGGGGTAGAGAGGAGGGAGACGGGATGAAGGATAGGTAATTGTAAACTTAGCATTTAATAGAAATTCATTCTCTGTGGCTGTGGGGCCAATCAAGACGGTGACACAGGCTTATTTTGCGAGGCGCTAGGTGGGGGGGGGGGTGAGGAGACGAGGCAGGGTGGAGACGAACAACTCTCTTTCAAAGCCTTGGAAACTGACAAATCAGACGGCACGGCACTTACACACGAGTCAAATCCCATTTTGCCAGGTCTCCAAGAGTCTCTCACTACATTTTTTCTCTCTTCTTTAAACATGAAACGTCACAGATCTGTTTTCGACTTGTAATTTTTGAGATTTCATAACTGACAAAGGCCTTTTAGGGAAGTGGTGTCCTTACTTGAAGAAACGCTGTAGCACATAAAGCCCGGGGCAGAGTTATGATTTTTAGAAAAGAAACATTGACTAAGCAAGTCAGACACTTAAGGCCAATTTTAGACTACTAATGTCAGGGATGGGGAGATGGGATTGCAGAGGAGGCGGAGGAGGAGGAGGCACGTTGGGACAAATCTGTGTGGAAAAGTGAGACATGGCATTGAGGAGGTGCATGTTGTGTTGTGCATGCATTCATGCATGCGTACTAACCTGTTCAGAAATTCTATAAATGAGACATGAGATATATACGTGGCTGCGGCATATGCAAGAGTGTAATGTGTGACACCGTTTACAGGTTTTCTCAGTTTTCTGTGCTACAGTAAACACGTGCACGTTGCATGTGAGCGAGGAGTGTGCACGTGCGGTGATTGTCCGTTGAGATGTCTGATGCATCTATGCAAATTAGAACCCTTACCATACATTAGCCGCGGTTCACAGCGGGCAGTTAGGACCACTCACGGTGGGCGGTTAGGACGCGGGGTCGTGAGATGATTACCACAGTCAGAAGTCAGGAAATTAAATATATAAATATAAAAGTTGATTTTTTTGGACTTTTCTCTAATCTCAGTGTTGATTTTGTGCTCTGCTGTCTACTTCTACCTCTTCAGACATTAACACATCATCTGGCCGTTTGCATTAAGGCATCAAAAGTAAAAACGTTGGGAACTATTGTGTTAGAGAACGCTTTTGTCTTGTGTTAGTACAGCGTGCAACGGGCATACTGTTTTACCTATTCTTCTCCCAACCCCGCTCACACCCCTTCAGCTCATTCCTCTGATCGCTCCACCTTTCCCCAGACAGTGCAGAAGAAATCCCATCCTCTTAATTAAACAAGGAGCCCCAGGACAGGGGCTCAAATACAATTTGTAACGATTTCCCGCAGCCAAGACTTTGATTATACAAGGGCTCTTTATGCTGACCACAGACTTCTGACCACAGTTAATCTTCCATTGATACCCATTAGGAGTCTCCATGCACACCTCCATTCTTCCCACTGACCCACCCACGCCCCCCCCTTTTTTTCCTTCTCTAAACTCTACTGTCCTCCAGCTCGCTCTATTACGAGCAAAATATCTTCATATGCTGTCGTTTGAAAAGCTAATTCTTCCTCAAACAAGTGAAAGCGTTGTTCAGGATGAGTTGTGTGACAGTAAGAACACATCAGGGCTCAGCAGGTAGCGGGAGGGATGCCGAGCTGAGATTTAGCCTCGAGAAAATGTAGGGTAAAGTCTTAATTAAATACTGCATGCAGACCACCCTCACTGCCGGCTGCATTATTCAGATGCTCAATGGAGTGCTCGAGACGACTGGGTTCAAGCGGAAGTTAGGGAAGCGTAGAAAGCTGGAGGGGCTGTTGGGAGAGATAGTACTTCTGTTTTTTACCCAAGCTAAACATCACTTAGCCTGCTTGTACTGCAGTATTTGGTGAGTCAAGCAGCACCTAGTTAGCGTGCATTTTCCAGCATGTGTGCATAGCACGGGTATTGAGGATACCAGCTCGTGCTGGTATAGTTGTACTTACGTTGACAGACTCTCGGCCAGCGTATTTGACTCTGATCCTGGGCTCCTGAACCACGTCCAGGTTGGTCCCCGTCACCATCAGAGGTGTGTGGCCACTGAGGGAAAAACACAAGAGAACACAATTTATTCCACAGGTTTCAAATGCCTTCTGATTTCCCTCTCTTATCTTTTTCAGATTCAAGAAAAAAGTAATAGAAACAGGAAGAGAAATAAAGTAAGAGAAAAGAAAAGAGAAACCAAGTAGTTCAAAGGCAACTCTAGGCTAAACTTTCTAGCCCCGACGTCTCTCCTCAGAATATTCACCATCAGTCGAAAATAAGCGTATCAAATCGGCTTTCATCCTCAGTTTCTTTTGGGAGATAATAGCCTTTGGAGTGCAGGATGATTAGAGATGCTTTTTAACCGACTTCACTTCGCTACAATCAACTGGTGCAGATTTGGGTTTGAAAATACGGAGGCAGCTCGGGCTTATAAGGATGCAGCGGCGGTCCTGGGCTTCATCACAAGGCGAGCGCAAACAAAGCACGCAAACAAAGCGCGGGAGAGAGGGTGGAAGCTGGAGGATGTGCGGCTCTCCCTGCAGCTGTTTGGGTTGTTGTTGATGTTTGTTGGTTTTCTCGTTCTGCTCTTCGATGTGGCGTGCTGAATAAAGATGCCAGGCAGGAGTTGTCACTATAATAAATGTCAGATGGGTGTGCGCTACTAGGCTGTGGGTTCACTGTAACGCTATGGACAGTTACTCTCCGATGGGCCTTGTGCCGTCTAAAGGCTCATTAAATTATATTCTCAGCTACTGTGAGGACTCACGCTGACTCCTGCTCATCTGTCTCTGTCTACACACATTCATAATACAATAATATGTTTCTCTATCTAAAATAAGCAAAGAAGGATGACCGACATGACGCCCTTTCCTGTCCCTGTCTCCCTTCGATTCTCCCCCCTTTGCGTCTGTGCCTTCACACTTCTGCTGCAGTGTCCCTTACACTCTGTTCGTAAGCCCGAGCCATCTGCTGTGGATTCGCACCTCTGATAGCACATTGTTCTCTATTTCATCTTCATCCCCTCTCTTCCTTTTAATTAGTGTAGTGTATAGTGTGTGCCTATCTGCCAAAGACGTTCAACAGATGGATCAACATTGAATCCGATAGGAGAATCTCAGCCTTAACAGTGGCCATGCTTTCCAATTTGAGAGCTGTGGCACTTCTATCAGATCCAGACTAATTGGAAGAGAACCGACTAGTAATTGAAAGTGCAATATTGACTTGTGTCTGCTTATTTCCACTGGCTTGGACTGGCTGGCTCTAAAGCGCTGGATATAGGGAGGGGAGGTGGAGGGAGAGGAAGTCCTTAGTCTGGGTGACAGAAGCTCGGTGAGGATGTCAATAAAATAACAGTCTGTACAGTACATGGTGCGATACGCATCCTCTGAGACAAGTGTTCTAACTTTACCTGGCGATGCTCCAGTCTGGGTCAATGCGCTGGACGGTGGGGTCTTCTATGTACTCGAAGGTGAGGCTCTCCCTGATTTGGGCGTGATCCACGCTCACGCTGATTTGGACTGGGCCGACCCCAGACAGGGACGGGGCGGAGTAGCACACGATCTCCGTCATGGTGCGTCTACAGAAGAAAATAATAATCAGATAAAGAGGCATTTGTAAGAAAAACAACATCATAGTTTGTCAAGTCAAACTACGTGTAGGCCTTAAGCATGATTTATTCATTTCACCGTATCTTCTGAACATACAGCTTCTGTTTGGATGAACAAAAACACCCCCTCAAACATCAGAATAAATTACGTGTTTTGTACTACAACCTCTGTTCTGTAATTATCAGAGACAGAAGATGGCAAAAAAAAAAAAAAAACTAAACCTGTCATTTCCTTGTATAACAAATAAGAGCTAATTACCGCACAGAAGACATTTGATTATAAATTATGAATAAACTCATAAACAGGGAACATTTTTCTGAGTTTATGAGACTTTTCAAAGACTTGTGATCTCTCTGATCTGATCACAGATTCACAGAGGTGCAAATGACCCAGTGAACATGGAAGTCTATGCAGACAAACTCCATCACTATCACATCACCCGGCTCCATGTGCTCTACCTGCACACCCCCTGAATTCGTCCCGATTCATTAGCAGAGGAGAGTTTGTAGGAGAGCGGACCCCCCTCCATCCTCCTCTCCCTCTCATGCCAGGAATACAGTGGAGAAACACAAACCAGTAATTAGCCTCATATCTCATTAAAGCTGGCTTGACTCCTCGGCCTTACAACATTACAGTCAGGCTACCGTGGCACGGCTTAGATGCCTACGGGAGTGGAAAGTAGAGGGAGGGCGTATGGGAGCAACTAAGAGAGAGAGGGAAGGTGGAGGAGGGCTGGGTGGGGTGAGAGACAAGAGAATAAAAAAAAAAAAAACAGATGAACAAATTGATATAAAGATAGAGCGAGAAGGAGAGGGGGTGGATGAAAAAGAAGAAAGCTCCATAGGAGCACCAGGTTTTCCAGAAGCTATTATTACAGGGTTTGATGCAGTAGGTCATCAAAACCTTATTAAGATTTACATAAGTTTCTGACAGGGAGAGAGAAAGGCTTTCCCCTGGGGGATTTCTCAGTAATATCAAGGAGGGAAAAAAATACAAGAAAGCCGTGAAATATAGCAGCTTATTTAATGGGAATAATCCACATCATCTCGGGAACAAGAGCTATTGTTTTTATTCTTTTTTCATTTGCTCGCAGCGCCATATATCTAACATTCCCCGACAGTGATGCATGTAGCAGCTCAAAAAAGTTAAAGGAACACTGAGTCAAAGAATTGTGCCGTTGTCTTCATATATTAAAGGCATAAATGTTGTAGATGGATCAAAATGCAAATGTGAAAAATTATTTAAAGACAAAGATATTAGGAAAAAGTGCCAGCGTGACAGAAAACAAAGACGAATGGGCTCCTGTTGCTTTCCCGTTTTTTGTTTTCACACTTTTTTGAATTACTTAATGCCAAGTGTCATTCTTATATTCTAATGTTGGACCTGCAAACTGTGACATTTAAATTTGTGTCTTTCATTTGCACATTGTGTTTCTACAGCATCTTAACGCAAGAGCACAATAAAAAGCCTTTCTCCATGAACAGTCGCCCGATCGTGCAGGCTGTTTAAGCAAATTAAACTTTACAGCCTGCTAATGGCACTTTTATGGTGAAAATCTCTACAAGAGGAAAGTCTCACCCGAAGAACTCGCACGTCTGGTTTCCAAACTGAACGTTGACACTGCTGCCGGCGCCGAGGTTTTCCCCCATTATGGTTACTTTGGTGCCCCCAGACTCCGGACCTCGGCTAGGAGACAGACCTGTGACTGAGGGAGTCTACAAAACACAGAAATGCAGAGAGGAGAGGTTAATAGACCACGTGTGATGATGTGAAAGTAAATCAAAGGGAGAGGAAAAGGAGCAGAGAGAAAGGACAAAGCAAAGAGTCCAAAAGGCAGAGTTAAGGGGGGTATTTTCTGAGATAAAAAAGGGCAGCATCTCTGTGGTATCTCTTGAAACCTTCACGCATTATCAGAGATCTCCGGCAAATTACACTTATTCATATTGCCGGGCCGATGGAAGTGGAGTGCAACGCTGGTGGGAGAAAAGAGGATAAAACCGGGAGCTCTTAGAGTCCCTGAGAGATCTTCCTCCTGTGTGTCGTGCATCGCTCGGTTGTGTCTGAGTGAAGCTTTTTAAAGACAGTCTGAAAATAACTAGTGTTTACAGCTGCAGGCAGCTAGCCCGCCGTCACACAGACAGATGGAGGAATATCCAAGCAGACAGCCCATCATACAGAGAAACACACACGTGCAGCAGCACACACAGACACGGGCACACGCATGTACAACTTCAATTTAAAAACGACTAAATGCAAACTGTCGTTTACGCTGCCCCTTTGCCAAGAGCTTAAGTATCTGGCTGGGAAAGACAGTCACGTAGGGAGCAAGTCTTGTCGGAAAAACTGAAGCACATTTCTGTGATGGTATATTCTTGTTATTTTTAGGTGGCCTACAATGCAGGAGAATAGCAAGTGGTGCCAATTCCATATTCTGATGAAGTATTCTTCGAGGAATTCTGCTGTTTCCCAGAGCAGCAGCTTTAACGCTGGTGAGAAAAAGTAGCTGAGGATTTACTCCGGAGCCAAGAGCGTCGCTCTGACACAACGCAAAACTGTCAGCCGAGTGTGACTTCCATGATACAGGCTAAAGCAGGTACTCTGAAAACAACAGTAGTAATTTACTGGCTGCTGTTAATTGTTAAGGGAGTGCTAATTGTGAAGGTGTGATGGGGTGCAAATGGAAAAGTAGATTATCTGTTAGCTGCAGGCTGGGCAGACAGCAAATGACAGAGGCGGAGAGACGCGTGCGTCGGAGAGCGAGAACGGGGAGTAGATAATGTTTACCTGCAGAGTCCATTTTAGCAAGATGTTTGTTCTTTCTCCGTCTCTCTTATGACCCCACCCAACCATATTTGATTATTATTTTCATATCCCGCTCGCACTTGCAGAAGAACTTTAACCAAACCTAAAACACTGCAGGAGCTCTCAATTATACAACAACACAAACACCTCAAAGAAATCTTATATATATATATATACACACTGTATATACCACTGAGCAGTTCTAACTTAATGCAGCTCAGCCGGTGGCTTGTAAAGAATGTATTGATTTGCAAAAATACCGTACACGAGGCTATATTCATTTAACTGCATGATCCTATCTCAATAAAGGCAAACAGCGTTTACAAGCAGAGAGCTGCAGAGATCATTAACGAATAAAACCCTGTGCTCTTAATGGAAATACGTTATCTGCAAAATAACAAGTAAGCATCCACAGAGATGCTTAATAAGTACTACTGCTAGTCACACATCATTATTTGCTTGTGCGAGAACAATTACTTTGAAGAAAAAGTACAAATGACTTTGAACTAACTGTATGTTCTGCATCACTTCAGTGCACATCTTTAGTTTGTGCAGCGCACTGAGCTAATGTACATGAGGATGTTATGAGGATGCAGAGAGCTCTGCGGCGTAATTGCGGTTATTACCACGAAGGAGTAGAGCTGCGAGGAGCGAGCTTTGAGTTCTGGTCTGCACTCTCCGACACACAGCTGGACCGGACCGGGTCTGCTTTCAGCGGGAGCTGGATCCATCTCGCACACGATCCTACAAAACACACAAGATAATTGATTCAAATAACTGCAAAAGAAAGTTTTTATTATAATACTCAGAGCTATTTGTAAAAGCTGGATTGGAGAAAAATGTCTTTATCTTAAAAACAGCTTAAAGCTCAGAAGTTGTCTGCGTTTAAATGCTTGAGCGAAGTCGAGAGAAAGTAATCAAAACACTTCTCTGCTTCGATATCGATTTATCTTCCACTCTAAATGCAATCTTCTTTTGTTGTCTCACTCATTTCATTACGGGACACATCCAGACATCGACAAGGACCCCCCTCGATGACAGTCCTCGAATGAGGCCCAGTGCCCCTCCTTCCCTTGGCACTCCAACACACCCAAGTTTGAGCGATGTAAATTTCCCACCAACAATCCCCCGGCAGCGTTGGTGCTGTGCCAGTGTGCTACGTTTAATGTAAATCACGCAGCGGGATCAATACAGCTTCATCATACCATGTGATCAGGTGTCACCGAGCGCTGCAGGTGACTAGATCAAATGACATAATAAAAACGAGGACGTCTATTGATCGCCGGTGCCAGGGAGTAATAAAGTACAAGAAGCAATCACAGCGTGGAAAGAAAGATAGAACGTGTGGCGAGGCAGATGGCAGGGGCCGGCAGGAGTGGAGCACATGAAGCAGAGCAGACGTATTATTTCTCCAGTGCTGATCATCTGAATTACAACAAATGACGGTGGGAGAGTTGTTGGATGAACTATGTGGAAGAGAGAGGCTAAAGGAGGATTTACTCACTGACAGAGCTGGTATTTTCTTGTCACTGGGCCTCGGAGAAACACACACTCCCCACCTGAAGGCCTACAGCACTGCTGGTCCCTCAGTGGAGCCGCACATTTATGGAAATATGTTTGGCTTTTTTCAAAACTGAACATTCAATTGTGTGTTCTCCTCGTTCGCCAGCAAGAGGGACGCTCTCTCCGTAAAACCTGAGGGTTACTTTTTAAAGTGAATTCTTACTAATGAGGACTCAATTTGGCCACTAGAAAAACGCAGCAGAACAGCATCAGCCCCTCGGAAAAAATGTACTTTCTGACTGCTGGAAAACACAACAGCCGAGGCTTTTTCTTCAAACGGGAGTGGCTTTCACACACTCCTCTGAAGTAGCAACATAAAAAGACATATAAATATGTATACTTTTTCTTTTTTGTCCGATCCAGTCCAGCCCACCATAGAAAGCCTGGTGACTGAATTAAGACTGGAAACAAACAGCAACAGTCAGATAAGGACACGCGTATAATGAACCTAGAGCCGGCGTGACCCCAAAAGGCTCTGAATCCAGCTCGGAGCAACGCCACCAACACTCCAACTCCTTCAAAGTTCGACTAAAGGGGTCATAGGTTAGTTTTTTAATTTCGCTCAGTCTATTCTTTTACATGCCATATAAATGAATTCCCTAGCTTGTCCCCAATTGGATTAAAGTGCTGTCAGATCAGTGCGCTGCTGACAAATTGTCCCCTACAGCCAAGTGGCACATAGTGAATTTTAATTACAACTGGCCTGTAAAGAGCTGGAACCACCGACTTAGTGTACATTATACTTTCCAAAGACCACAAAAAGTGGGAAACATCTTGATTCAATTACCAAAACAACCACGGAAATTAGTAGGAACCGTGTAACCACGTGTGTGTGTGACCAAATGTGTGTGACATATGTATTGTAACGACACCGCGAGACCTAAAAGTGTGTGAGTTACAGTGGTGGCTCGGTGCTGAGCTGTTCTCTTTTTGAGGGCAGAAGTAGGCCAAGGAAAGAATTAGGGTTAAAGGCTCCTCTGAGAGCCATGACTGTGATAGCCTGTGAGTCTGTGTGTGTGTGTGTGTGTGGTGTGTGTGTATGTGTGTCAGCTGTGCCTCAGTGCTCCAGCTATATCTTTAAAACTTCACACTCTTCTCTAACTGACTTCACACTAACTAAAAGGCAGGTTTGTCAGACCTAAAGAAATCGAATAATAATGTATATTTCTATAGGAACGTAGGGAGCCGAGGAATGAGTTTCCAGGCAGTGTAGTACCACGTTTTTATATTTATATATTTTCCTCATACTGTATTGATTTTTCTTGGTGTAATTATTCAACCTACAGTCGCTACATAGAGTGTTTTTTCGCGCTCGCTGTATAGAATCCTTTAAAAATGATTATAGAATTACATTTTTTCATAAAAAATTGCATTTCCTCTACCAATAAAGCCCGATACCCAGAGGCAATTCAACCTAATCCTAATCCAAATAGGCTAATATATATTTAGGGTAAAGCATCTCAGCCTGCTGTGTGTACATCCTTGCCTCTCCCCTTGTGAAGTCTGCATCACCTGGGGAGGTTAAACAACCACGAGGCGCTGAGTTTCTTACCCTACACACGTCTGTGTGTCTAGCCAAGGGGGAGATGGGCAAGTTGTGAAGCACGAGCAACGTTTCATTAGTTCAGGGTGAACGGGACAGACTTTAACGTGATGTATGCACAGCATGGGACAATTAGGGAGGTAAACACAAGTAAACACACACAGCTGTTATGGGATTGTTGTTGACTAGATGAGCTGCAGAGAGGGAGAGAAGTGGGCTAGTGTGCTGCAGGGGGAGAACAGCAATGTCAGGGCCAGACTGTCTGGACCTGCTCCAGCCTTCATTAAAGCAGAGATGGTGGGGAAAGCAGATTTTCTGTCACAATGCACATATATTGATCGGTTTGTTAGCTGTTACAACCCATGCATGCAGCAGTGTATCAAAAACCTGCTCCAGATCTGCAGAGTGTTAATAACCGATTTAACGCATGTGGCTTGTGTTGTGTTTCCTATCAGAAGATTTGGCACGCAAACCGTGTTGCCGACAAATTGGGATAATTAATAATAATAATTAAAACATTTTCATGATGCACTGTGAACGATGTATGGTGAACCTTCTCTGAACTGCTTTCAGTGATTTCAAAGGAATAACTGAGTCTTCAGACTGAGCTGAATGTGATGTCGTTTTTAATGAGCGCATGACTGATTACAATCGTTAATGCTCATCCTGTTTGTGTGACTTACTGTTCGGCGATGATGTAGCCATCCTCCACGGGCGTGCACCTCACCCCCGCCACCTCCACGTTGCCCACCATGTCCGAAAAGGCCAGGCCGAGGTTTGTGCCATGGATGGTCACGCGCGTGCCCCCCTCCGGAGGTCCGGCCACTGGGGTCACCTACAGGGAAGCAAAAAAAAAAAAAGTCAGGGGATAACTTGTAAGTGCTTTTTAGTGGACGGTGACATTAAAGTTATGGACCTTTCTTGAAATCATAAATGAGCACAGGTTTTTCATCGATGCTTGAGGGTAAATATGCTCTTACGGTCCAGGTGGCTGTTGAAGCAATTAAGAGCACTCCCACGCCTGCATCCACAGAATGTCAGAACATGCTATGAGTCACTGTGCTGAGAGCATGTGGTATCACACCAGTAGTGAATATTTTGTTGCTCTTCCTGTCTAAATATGACATAAGCACACACACGAAGACAAACTTCTTCCTATAAACTTTACAACAGTAAATCCAATAAAAGAAACTTCACAATTAAAAAAATGGGATGGATTATTAACATTCTGGATAGGCGCCTGCTCGGAATATACTGCTGTTGCCATGGATGATAAATCTAACAAGGGGCCATATTAATGCTTAGTGCAGACCACCTACTCATAAAATACAATATGGCTGCCCAGCATGACCTTGGCACAGGGTGGCACACTGCCTTCTGTGCTGCAGAGCCCTGTTGAGGCTCCGACCTGGCCCTCATCCAGCCCTTTAAACAAGAGAGGAGAAGAGGAGGAGGGGAAAAAAAAGAGTGAGAGCGGGGTGAGAGAAAACAGAGGAAGGAGATAAAGAAAGACCGAGAGAGTAGACGACAGTGTTCAGCGGCCGGGGAAGTAAAAAGGAGACGGAGACGCTGAGAGAGAGGAGGGCAGAGGGGAGGAGACGACTGTCACTTTGCTGTGTGGAGCTGCTGGTGCTATGTAAACAATCAATATGCTATTACTGGCCATGCAAGCAGAAGGGGCGAAGAAGAAACAACAACAGTCAGTTGTGCCCGCTTACTGAGCCGCAAAGTGCCACGTGATGGCGACCCTTCGAGCGGTGACGAACACCCTCCCCTCCCTTACCTCCCCTCCCTCCGACACCCACTTGGGCATTGCGGCTTCCCTGTGGGACACCGGCATTGTAATCTAGATTCAGTGGACATTAATTGCTCTGGATGTAAAGTAAGTGTGTCACTGCACCGCCTGAGGGGTCTGAATACATGAATCTTTTAGCACTGCTTGGGCATGCAGGGTATAGAGGGGGAGGCAGTAGTGGTGGTGGTGGTGATGGTGGTGGTGGTGGTGGTGAGGGGGAGGCGGGGGGAGGACATAATGGCTAAATATATCCATGTCAGGCGATGGCAGCAGCTATTCGAGTAGACTTAGTGCGGTTACATAAGCAGCGTAAGGGCCTGAGAGAGAACAAGAGAGAGAGAGAGGAGAGAGAGAGGAGAGCGGAGGAAAGAGAAAGGCACGGAAAGAAAAGAAGAGAGCAGAGAAAATGGAGATGAGCAGCAGAGGGAATGTGGATGCCACTCTGTTTGCTCCTACAGGCCATGATGGATGACAGGTGAGGCAGGGAACGGTGACAGGACAGCCGTGCTGTATCACAGATGGGCATGCTAAAAGCTTGGGAGAGCCTCCTCCTTCTAACCCTTGAGGGTGAAATGGAGCTCTTCCCACGGTGGACCAAGCACAGGAAGACAGTCTAATCCATGCATGAAACCCATTTGACTGAGCTCCCCATTGGCAGATAGAGGCTTGATTCATGAGTGGATCATAGAAAAACCAGCACTTCAAAGGATCACGCCACTGATGTCTCCAGGCTGGGAGGCATGAGAGGAGTGCTGCGCTTTGTCTCACTGTCTGTATTTCTTACACAAACAAAGGAGCAGAATCTATAAAGGACCCTCCCTGTACACGAGACTGTGGCTGGACTGCCTGTAAACCAGATCGTAATGACCTTTGCAGACCAGAGGGAACCCGCTGCAGTCATGTACTGTAGATAATCTTTAGTGAGGCGGTGTTTGCGTTTCATATTTCACTGCAGCGTCTTCTGCTTTGCATCTCTTTTCCTTCTTTTGCTTTCTGTCTTTCATCATCTCGTCTCCCTCAGGCGAGGTGACACATCCTCCTCCTCCTCCTCTCCCTCTAAGCACCAGCTTGCTTGTTTGTCTTAACATACAGACTTTTGAGAGGGAAGAGGAAACCTCATTGGACATGCATGCACACCCTGCCGCCCTCGCTCCCCCCCACCCCCCCACCCCATTCCCACCCAGTGCTACCATGCCATGCTCCCTGTGTAATCCTTTTAGGAGCAGTGCTGCTGCCCGCCTGGCATTGTCACACTGTCAATAGAGGGTAATTCCCAACAAACAGCCAGTCAGCTCGCACATCGCACTCCCTGCACCCACTCTCGCTTCTTTCTGTAGCATAATCTATTTCTCCAGCTCAGAGGATCAGAGCATTGGCCACTTAGCGCCACTATTTCCTCTGACATTCTGCGGGATTTGGCAAAAACCAAAAGAAGACTTAAGAGGGGTGAGATGGCCTAAATTGAGAAAAAAAAGGCTAATTCTAATCCACGAGAAAGAGAAAGGGGCTCTTTCGGGAAGATAATGTGCTAGTGTGAGCAAGAGGAAAAACTGTGGACACACAGAGGAACGGCAGTCAATGTGAACAGCCTGGGGACGTCTGTCAGCGTTGACTTATTCACTTGAAGTAATGGTGGGGAAAGTTGTGCTGATGCAGCCAAGGCTAAACTCAATACATGGAGCAGAGGACGATGCACTGCCCCCCACTGCCTGCAGGCTATGCAAGCCTAGCATGTCGCTGTAACTACAGTAGCTGACAGAGCTGAATGGCATTCTCCAAGACAATTCAGAGCTAATAATGTTTAATCATCCCATTTATTCCTAAAATATACGACATCAGCATTTCTGCTGTATATTCTTTATTATCCACCTTTAATATACACGTTTATTGCAACTCTTTGAAGCTCTGAAACGATTCTTCCCAGAATTACACGGAGCGACAGCGGACGTGTTTGCCGCAGATTGATATTTTCCTTTTGAAATTAAATAGCCCTTGATAGACTTTAGGAGCTTGCTGCTAATCTCTTTGTCTTTGGACTCTGCTCAGACTAATTCGAGCATGTCACGTTTAATTGTGAGTAGCATTTAATGGGCTTGATAAAACCCCACTGATCACTTGTTCCCCGTACAAACTACATCCTAAATACTTTATGGGGTCTTAAATGTCTTGTAGTGAGCCAAGAGATACGGGTTGGGATGAAAAGGAGTTTTTTTTTCTAGTGTGTTAAGAGGAGAAAACAAGTGACAAATCGATTGGATGTGGGGCGTGTTTGCGGATGACAGCGTGTTCTTCAGTGAGTGTTTGAACAAGCCTTTCAACGTGTTTCGAGGCGTAGATGTGTGGTGTGCTGGCATCAAGCTGCATGTCATCTGGCTAAAGACTCACTTTACTGTGCAACATTCACTTCATCCCTCTATGGTCTTGTTTAATGAAGGGAGCCACACATACTGTACAGCGGCTCTCTCCGGGTTCAGTTCGGCTGTGCCATGATAGTGACTGACAGGCCCACCATCCCTGCGGTGTTCAAAATATCAACAATGAGCTTGCATGCACTGTGCGAGGGAGACAGAAAGGGAGGAATCCTACACTTTTTTCTATCCCAAGGCAACAGCGAGATTATATTCAATGTCACTGGGAGGGAGGGAAGCCTCTCTGCTATACTGTAAACTCATACAGAAGCCACGGCCAGAGCCTATTGAGGAGATGCCTTTAATATGCCCGTCCAACTCCCAGCTTCATTTGATGTCGTTCCCTCTGCTGTTAGCAAGGGCTTACATCTCTTCAATATTAATGGCCCATGGTGGGAGGCACCATGGCACTTAATAGAAACATTAATTATTCAAAAGGCCTATCTTTTGGTAGGCACATCTACTAATGTGCTAGTATGTATACAAATCAGCTCATGATGGGGGCTTCGGTGCATACAATCAAAACCAAATTTATTAATAAATTCAACCCACCAGGGGGATGTCTGCTTCTTAAAGAAACTGTAATCACCGAGACGAAGGGGGTTGGGGCGCGGCGCAAGCGAACGCCGACATCACCGGCAATGAAGAGAAGAAATATTGGTGTGTCTGCGTGGATCTGAAGTACGTGCTCGTGTGAATCATGTAAATTAAAGCCGAGTTGGTTTTCGCCACCTATAGCTGTAAACAGAGTTCAGACAGCCCACGGGGGCTCCGTTCCCCTCTCCCCTCTCCTATTCTCTCCACCCTGACTTGGTTCTTCCCACCTTTTCATGGTTCAGTTCTTTTGCTCTGCCCTTTGTTCTCTCCGTTGCCTCACTTCACCCCCTGCTCGCCTCGCTCGGATTCACAGTTTTAACATTATCCCTTCTCCGAAAGATTCATCCTGCAGCACTCTGACTCTGTAATCTATCATTACTCAGTCAGGAATTACTGATAATTATTGCACTGAATTTATCTCCAGCTCCAGAACATAAGGCCATGAAGCTGCTGCGCTGGACACATCGGTGTGTCGTTCCCCTTCGTTACACGATGTATTTCTGCATAGTTATTGACCGTGAGCAAGCCCATACTACGATTCTGACGTACTGGCACATAAAGCTGATGTTCTCTGTAGATGTTTGAGATGTTTCTGTAGCTCTTTTGGAAATACCTTGAGGTGATGTCTTGTCAGTTAACGGCACCTAAAGCTGCTTCATGTTTAATACTTCATCTTTGCTGATCAATACGTGATTTGGCCGAGGCCTCATAGATGGAAAATGTGTATTTTACTCATGTTGGGAGTTGCTTGTCCTGGTCCTCAAATGAAAGCAGCATCCTCACACACACTCCTTGCAGTATTAAAGTTTTTTTTCTGAATATCAGTAAATCTCCCAGGTCCCTTAGCATTTGCAGAGTGACAGATGAAGGTCAGGGCAAGTGGCGGCCTTGGTAATCGCACACTGTGATCACAACACTAATGAAAACATGCTGGGGAATGAGGTATGTCCCACTGGATGGCAGTGAGCATGTGCCATAGAATGACAAACTGAAAGCATAATAGAGTTACACAAGGGCTTAATTTAATTCACCAAGATGAGTCAGAGATAGTGATACACAGGGACACACACACACAGGGAAGGAGGGAGACAGACGGACAGACAGCACAGATAGAGAGAGTGATGGAGAGGCAGAAGGACGGCCTTCTTCTTCATCCCGACTCTATTTTTCCGTCTTATCTGCATACAGTATAGCAAATCAATTATCCAAGTCGTTAACTTCACTTTTTAATTGGCTGGAGTTAGCTGTGTGTGTGTGTGTGTGGTGGAGGAATGAGAGGCCAAGTGAATCAATAGGGTGGTAGAAGGGTCTGGTGGGTTAACCACAATGCACTGGTGCGTTACCAAGCCTAATTAAATAGTATGTCCTCCTGGCCTGAGTCCCCCGTGACAGCAAACCCGCCAGGCGGGATAAGAATGTGGCCTAAGCAAGTAAAGGCCCCACTTATGGGAAAACAAATAAGGACTTCCAGGTCATGATCCTGGTCTTGCTGAGGTGGAGGACGTCACACCGTTGGGTTGAGTTGTCGCAATGAGGCTCTGGAGAAACAAAGACGAGCCGCAAACACGCCTCCGCGTTGTCTTCATGAATCACAAGATATTAAAAAGACCTGTAACTGTTAGCTAGCAGCTCTTTTGTTTGTGTGTGTGTTTTCTTTTTATCTGGGTCCCTTTTTAACATTTGTTGGCGCCAAAGTTACTTTCAAAGGGCTGGAATAACCTTGTGAGAAGACAAAAGATATTAAAAAAATCTATGAGCAGGCAGCTGTGCATACTGCACGAAGCGAAGGCAGGTGTCAGAGACGGGAAAACTGAATATCTCTCTCTCTCTCTCTCTCTCTCTCTCTCTCTCTCTCTCTCTCTGTGTATTTCAGGGTCCTTGCCCTTGGATAAACCCTGAAGGTAAGAAGAACTATCACATAAACGTGCACCTGTGATCAAAACACAGTGGCACACATGTACATACGCAGGCATGCACATAAACACGGAGGAGCATATGCTTTTTTAGCGCTTAAGAAAAAAACAAACAACAAATGTTCTCTCAATTAGAGAGAAAGCGGAACAAGAAAAAAACAGAAAGACAAGACAGGAAAGGAACTGAACATTCACAATTTGCAAGCATTTGGTGGGCCCGGCTCCCTGGGGAGCTTTTTTGAAAGCTCATTCTCATTCTTCTTGGGTCCAGAGGAAAACAGAGCCGACTAGCATAGCTTCGTCTTCATGCACTACCTCTCAATGACATTTCATTGTCAAGAGCCCCCTACCCATCTCCTAAGACCTCTGCTGTCATCAGCACAACTTTCATATAACTGTTATATATGAGCATGCCAGGATCATGTAATCTGTGTTTACTGCTACATTATGATGTGCTTTATATATATAGATACACGGCAAGTCTTCAAGTATGTAATAGCACCGCTGCTGCCACCAACGACAAGGTCTTATCAAGCTGCTACACGTCAGTATAGCTGCTAAGTTTTAGATTTTAATTACAGTCCTACGGTGTCAGCCGAGTCGTGACCCTCTGTGAAAAACTGCAGCAATATGGCGTCTGATTATTGCACATTGATTGGAGCTGGGTATGCGTGGGCAGGCAGGAGGAGGGACAGACGGAGGATACTGACCTCTGTGATGCGTGGGTTGGTGCACTTGACATTCTTGCTGGACAGGTTCAGCCAGCGGGTGGTGTAAGGATTGATGGGAGGGCAGTGGTGCCGCAGGGTACACCTTCCCTCTCCGCTGCACCAGCCGCACTGAAACTTCCTCTCCGCCTTCAGACACATGCCGCAGCTGTCCCGCTGGGCTGCGCACTTGTACAGGTGCACTGTGGGATACAGGAAGCAGCGGGGAAAAGGAGTGAACAAACAACAACTGAGAGATCTACAAAAGTATCTGGAGAGCGTTTTATTTCAGGAAAACAGGCAGCGGGTTCGCTATGAGTGAAATATATACAACATAACATGCTAATCGTGATTAAAATAGCATATAAACATACAGTATATGCACACACTCTGCTTAAAGGAGACACTATTTGAAGACGGAGAGAGAAAATGATGGAGAGTGCCAGATTCCTCCATCTTCATGCTGCTTGCCAGCACATGTTGACAGCAGCACCTCTTGTTCTTACCTTGGATATTCTCCGGGTTATCAATAATAAAGTTGCCGTTCCACACCACCGAGAAATCCACAGGCAGCTCACTGATTTTCATTCCCTCGTACAGATACTAAAGGCCAAGGATGGTGAGAGAGAGTGAATGAGAGAGAAACAGGGCCGGAAGACAGATAGGGAGATGGAGATGAAGGTGGAAAAGAGACAAAAAGAGACGAGGATATCAATAGGAGATTTGGTCATTTGAATCCCCGTGATTCCTTGTGGATACAGAACTGTGTCCTTCCAAAGTTACCCCAAAGTTACATCATCTCATCATCAGAGAGCTGACAAAGTGAGAAGCCACAAGAAATGGGACAGCTGAGCAGAAGCTTGAACTTTCCTTGTGGCCTTTAGAGATGGTGTCCTTAACTGCCTCCTATGTCCTTAATTCCAGCCTGACTTTCATTGTGCAAGTGTGTGTATTTGTGTGTGTGTGTGTGTCTCTGTGTGTGTGAGTGAGATAGGAGAGAGTAAAATGTGTATGTCTGTGGCTCCTCTGGGAATATACTGCAGAAGTCAGTGCGTGCTTGACTGGAGGGCAGAGCCATGCTGCAGTCTTCTCCACTGTAATTACCTAAACTGCATCTACTGGGTCTCCACTGACTAAATGACACACATATGTACACAAGCACACACACGCCCACACACACACAGTGTACTGCACTTATTTTATACTGTAATATATGGTAATATGACCTATATAATCGGTCTATTATTCAGTAAATGTAAATGAATTATAATTCAAATAATAATAAAAAAATCACACACCCGCCCAAACACATCATGCATCACCAAAGACACGTAATCTGGCACGATCTGGAAGTGTTACCCAACTTACCGAGCTGTTCTGGCACTGCACGCTGGAGCTGTTGAAGCGGAGGGCTGTGACTCGGTGGCTGACCCCCTGGATGTGGAGGACACACTCGTAGCCGCGTTGTCCAGACTGGGGCTGGGGCAGGTTCCTGGCTTTCAGGGTGATAGGCTTCACCTCTCCCGCTGGGATCAGAATCTCCTCAGAGCGCACCAGCTGGGGACAGTCCTGGAGGACAAGAAATGCAGGGCAGGGAGCACACGTCAGTGCCAACAAAAGAGAGAGGGAAAAAAAACAACAGAGATGATGCTCTTTTTCTGTCTTTAGGTCGCGGCCAAGATAAGAGGGAAGATAATAAGAAGTATCAAGTACATCTGGAAACTAAAGTTAGCATCTGAAAGTGACTCCTTTGACCTTGGAGAGCACTGAGCTGACGCATAAGTGGTGAACAACTCATTATCAAGAGTAGAACTGTGAAACTGCTCAGCTGGCGGAGACACTGATCAAATAAGAACTCTGTGGTTTACTGTACAAGGCAGCAATTTCGAGGTCAATTCTGCTGGAAATATAATGTGAAGGGAACATTTGCACGCGCACTTTGGTCTTTTTCGCCCTTCACATCTGTGAATCTTGAACACAGCCTTATCTCTCATCCTATGGAAGCTACTTAGACAGAGAGAAGCCAGTCTTATTCATAATTCTGATCCAATTAACAAAATTGTGCGCGAGTTCCAAGTATTTATGAACCGAAAGGCTGCAGGAGTGACGCCCACTGCCAGTAGATCCAGATTTACTGCAACTTAGGAGCAATTAACACACTTTGTTGTCCTTTAGTGCAAGAAAATGAGTTTATGGAGGTAGAAAAAACAAACTGTCTTGCCACTACTGTGGCAAATACCCAAGTACGGTCTGTGTGCATAGCCAAAGAGACGTGGAAACCAGCACACACACACACACACACACAGAGGTATATTTCAAGCAGTTTGTATCTGCCGCACATGATTGACTGGGCCAGAGTGATCCTGTGTCATTGTTAAGACACGCTAAGCTCAATAACTCCAGAGATAATAGAGTGTTAATTGCTACTGCAGAGAACAAGAGCTCTGAGTGAGAAACGCCAATTCGGAAATAGAAGAGCTTAGATGGCTGTCTTTCTGAAGACATGCCCTGAGGCTGACACAGAGCTGGAACACAGAGCAGGATGCAGGCAGAAGGAAACAGGGAAGAGAGGGAGGGCGGGGTGCAGGAGAGAGGAAGACAGCAAGCAAAAAGAGAGGAAGAGCAAAATACAAGAAAGGAAGAGAAAGTTCTGCTCGCGAGCTTGCGTGTGTGTTCATGCATTTGTGTGTTCCACCAACCTCAGAAGCGTTGACTCGTCCCTCCTGGAAAGAACAGCTGGAGGGGTCGTGGGTACACAAGTTGCGGTACTTGCACCAGTGGCAGCGGAAGGCACTGTTCACACATGATAGACACCTGCTCGGACACACACACACACACACAGAGGGAGGGAGAGAATTAGGAAAAAGCAGCACAGTCAAGGAGACGCAGAGAGTTTGCCAAAGAGGGGGAGGAGGAGGGGGGGAAGTGCCACAGAGGAAATGAGTTCAGATCCCAAGTGGGCACCTGCTGTTGTTGTGCCCTTGTGGTTGGCACGGTACCTAATAGCTGCTAGGCCAAGTTCTCCCTGCATATATTTGCCACTGCCGTATATTAATGCTGCATGTCATGTGTGAACGGTAGGGCTGCATATTAGCCCTCATAACCAGAATCAGATGGAGAAAGAGAGACAGAGAGCGGGAGAGTGGAGGAACGGCGCGTAATGAGGACAAACAAGACATTGGCGCAGCTTGATCCTGCAATTACCATTAGCCCTGCATTGTTGGAGTGTCGCTGTAATTACCAGCTGTTAGGTGTGTTTGTGTGTGACCGTTCTTACATGTAGAGGGTGTGCATGTGTGTCCCTATAGGGGACATACTGCACTGGATCAGACCCTTTACCAAAATAAGAGCATAAACGCAAAAACACTCCTGCGTTCGTACTCGGGTGTCTAATTATTACTCCTAAATGACCTCAGAATCCTACTTCAGTGCAGCACTTGAGCACTTTCCGACACTCTGCACTGATTACATGGATGAATGACTGGAGAGATGAGCCGGTGCAAAGATGGACAAGAAAAAAAGAAGAAGTGACAGCCCGAGGCTACAAGGCATGATAGTCTCTGTATATTGCCAAGACAACATACACCTTTAATTGATTGTGGCATTTACTCTTCAGAGAGCTTATTGTAGTGCTCGCTCTCTCTCTGAAATAAGGTCGAGTTATGCACACTTGTTTATTGTGAAATATTCATCAGGGCAAAAGCACGGGAGGGATCTCTGGCAGGGACCCTAATTCAGAAGAATAGAGCTGATTCACCTTCTGGCAAACAGTATACGGTGTGTGTGTAGAGAGAGAGAGAGGGAGAGGGAGAGCATGAGTTGGCCTCGGAGTGTGTGGGGGAGAGCGCAGGCCCTTTTCAAGAGTACACATCTTTCTTTGTGTGTGTGTGTGTTTGTCATCGCCGATTAACTGAGCTGATGTGAGAGCTGGTAATTGCTTTCTGTGCTGCTCAGACAGCAGACAGCCATATGAAGCTATAGGCTACTATATGTGTGAGTGTGTGTGTGTGTGTTGGAGAAAGATGGAGGGAGAGCTGCAGAACAACACTGGCTGCATTAATCAGGCAGAAGAGACAGTGGCTCCAACATTTTGTTTTAATGTCGAGGAGGAGATAGTGACATGATAATATGACATGCTTTTCCCTGCTAGCGTCACTTCTGCTCTCCAGTGTGACACTCCAAAGCCGGCGAAGCCTTTGGATCGAGCACAAACAGAATCTGCCACACCGGATTGAAGCGAGCAATTGCAAAGGCACAGCCGACGCCGAGACCTCCAATCCAGGGATTCAATTCAACATCACTCAATCAGGGGCAGACGTGGCATGAAAAAGAGCATGAAATCCCTACTGAAGACCTGTTAGGCAGAAAGCTGCGTGTTTTGTACTGCAGCTTGTCCGAGAAGAAGGCTTCATTAGCGAAACAGCACAGAAACTTCCTGTTACGGGGCTCAGGGAGCAGCCAGCGATCAGATTACATTAGTCTTTACAGGGGATATTTTTAGGGGGGACTGAGAGCGGCTAAGGTCGAGGACAAATTGTAACTAATTCCCCGAGCATTGATCCGGTGGTTTTGGGCAGCAGGTCTGGGGTATTGTTTTTAGTAAATGAAGAGAGAATGAATGGGCTCTGAAAGAGATACTCACAGTTGGTGGACGCTGCAGTTGTAAAACTTGACCTCTGTGCTGATGAGCATCTGACCAGTTTCCTTCGAATTGAGCCTGAGCTCAACGCCGGACCAATCTGAGAGAGAGGAGACAAGAGATGATGCAATATTATAATAATAACAGACATCAAGTTTTTATGAGGCGGTGATGGTGGCATACATCTTGAAAAGTAGCATTTCTTGCATGGTATTGTACATAAAAAAATTTCTTGTGCATAAAATTAGCAAATTTCCACCACATGCAGAGCCATTTAATCTGATCAAATGTTGTTTTCCGGCATTTTGTTGAACAGAGTTCTGGCAGTGCTTCTATTCTCTGTGAAAACAGCCTCTTGTCTCTCCCCACGAGAATACAGGCTCCATAAATATGTGCGTGCGTGTTTGTATATGTGTAGAACAGCCTGAATTTCAGATGACATTCAGTGTGTAGGAGGCTTGAATGACCCTCCGCGGCCTGTTCTCTCCACAGCACCTGTTGGGAATCAGGCTCTGTTTCACACTGTAGTCTGTACAGTAGGCAGGCTGGGCTCATAGCAGACTTCTACCATTGCGTATTCGTCTCACAGGACCTGGCAAACAAAGTGGGGTAGAGTTCCTGTCCACAAAACCTCCTCTAGGATTTTTCTTCTTCTTCAGCTCGAGCTCAACATCAGTCCTGCCTCCTCACAGCTTTAACATCCGCTACTTCACTCTTGTTTTATTTTCTCCTCGCTCCTTTATCTTCCCGTTCTTCTCCACGTTTAATCTCATTTCCTCCTCTGTGCTCTTATCCTCTCATTCTGTCCTCTTCTCTCCTCTCCTCAGGTCATCGCCACCGCGCGATCGATGTTGATGTGCAACAGATAGAAAGCCTTGCTAGGGGACGGAAGATGGGAGGAGGACAGAGGAGAGGTCAGGAGGAGGAAGGGGCCTCGGGGGGAATGAATGCGGAGTAAAAATTGAGGTATAAGCAGCGGGGGAAGAGGCAACAAAGGAGGGGGGGGGGGGGGGGGTCAAAAGGGGGGAAGGGAGGTGGGGGTTTAAAGAGAGGAAGGGTGGGATGGATGGATGGTTAGATGGATGGAAGGAGGGCTTACGGGGGGGATTGGCTGACATTTACCTAGGGGAGAACATTCATATTAGTGCCTGATGCACCACTCCCCATGGGAGCTCTGGGCAAACAGGGCTGTCATTTACTCACAGGGAGGAGGATTACCAAACCCCCAAAACACACAGTGATTTCCACACACTGCACATAATATATTATTCAGGCTGTTTGGTTTTGTCACCCTGCAGCCATCTTGGCTCGCAAACAACAGGTATTTATTGTCAAACAACAGGTGTTAGTATTCATAATGATATATATGTTTGCAAATAAATGAATGCCACGTCGGCCGTGGTATTTTTATGGAAATATGCCGGAGGAATGCTTCAAAGGTCATGATATTTCTATGAATAGTAGATTAGCGGTGATTAGCATATTAGCATTAGTTTATTACTGGACCAAGAATTTGTCTTAGGCAGCGTTTAGATATGTTTTACTCAACTCCCAATATGTTCTGCTTCAACTTTGATGAGATATCAGTGAGCTCTGTTCAAATACATTTCATCACTTTGATGAATTATTGTTTATTACGTGTCTGTTCTCTGTGTATTTATCTGCCATCACTCAGACGCCAACAGCACTGACTCCCCCCCGTGCCTCGGCTATGCTGAGACACTAATCCACCACATCAACTACATCGTCCTCCGTCTTATTGAACCTACATGTTAGCCCATCGCCTATTAGCCCTATCTGAGGGCAGTAATATGGTGAACTGAGGCTCGGCCACAGGCTAAGGGGCGTCAGTCTGATCCTTCATCAGCGCTAATGGAGCCTGGCCTTGTGTGTAGCACACTTCACAGCTAGAAAACTTATCCTGGATCAGTGGGAGCTTGTTACGTAGACGGTGTCTGCTTAAAATAGGAGTGTTGAATCAATAAAGATGTTGCACGTGTGTGCAGCTGAAAAGCCGAGTGCGGCGTAAACAGCAGAAAGGGACAAATAGCAACCCTGCTCGGTTACGTTTAGGTGTGAAAAGGTTCACTAATCAGTCGCTATGATCAGATCAGCGTCCTCTGGAGTGCGTAAGAAAATCAATTTTTTGGAAGCACACATCTCACCGGTTTGCATGCGATGGATGTTAGCAAGTGTGTGTCAGTGCTGTGCTGTGTCTACCTTGGTCGGTGGGGATGAGAGGGACATCCTTGGCAGCAGGAGACACGCAGAGTATCTGGTTGCCATTGACCTGCCCTTCCACCTCCGTCAGGTTGCCAAAGGAGCAGGTGATGCCCGCAGAAAGGTCTGGAACGTGGCTCACCTTCACGAGAAGCTGCACAAGGAAGGCACAATGTTAATACGATGTGACAAAGTGAAGAGCCCAAACATGCTGACGCGTGAAGCCTCGGTAATGTTGTATTAGCAACGAAACCGGGGATAAATTCTGATTGCACATCCCTCATGGCGTTAGCGCTCGCATCTTTGGTGAGGAGGAGATATGAGCAGCAGTGTAATAAGCTCGAAACAAAATGTAAAAAGAACACACTGCTGCTGGCAAAGCTGTCTCTCCACTTTGCCAAGACGTGTTGCTGTGTCTTAAAAATGTTATCAACACTAAAATAAGGAAATAAAGCCGTGCTTGGATCTTCATCTTCCATTTGAGAGAAGCTCTCACCCCAGCAGCAGAGGCAGTGTGATTCATTAAGTGGTCAATACGAGGCTGCATGAAGGAAATTAGAAAAAAAAAATGCTCACTTGGCCACTTCTATTTTTGTTTCCTCAAGGACACGTAGATACATGTAGGTACCACTGCTACACAATGTGAGGTACATGTGCGATAAACCACACGCATGCAGATGCACATCGAGGCGTTTGAAGCCGCTCTCCGGAGAGCCGTGACACCGGGGCTGGAGCGTTCAGCTGCTCTGCCTATAAATAAATGTATTCTGCACACAGGGTGTGTGATCTGGCTCTCCAGCCAAGAGAGGCAGTCTGGATAATTATCACCATGGCATTTCACAGCCTTGTTCCATTAGCTGTTATTTTTGGGCCATACCGTTTGAAGTTTCTCTTTGTTTTATCTGCCTCTCACTAAACACCGCGGGGCTACTGGGACAGGCAAGGCAGCTGAGCAGCTTAACTGTAGGCCTTTCAAGAGATGCTGACTGTCTCAGTAGCTGACTACACTGCCTCCCTCGTTAGCTGGCTTGCTCTGGTACCCGGCGAGAGGATGGATGATTTCTTCTTATTTTAGTTTTTTTTCTGCTGAGGACCTCTCGTCTTCCCCTGTTTTACTTTCACCATGTTTGTGTTGCTTCACGGCGAGGTGTGTCAGAGAGATCCTTGATTACAGCAATCACAGCAATCAATGTCTTTTGTTCAATGTAGAATTCCCCGAGTAACCTCTCACATTAATTAGCTCTCATCGTTCTGTCAAGACACGCACGTATACAGACAAACACTCAAAATTCAGGCACACACAGAAACACGCGCGCATGAGGCTGCTGCAGAGAGTAAGCTCGTCTCGGAGTGTTAAGCCTTTGCTCTTTTTGTTCTCTCGCCCTCCCTGATGACGGTGGCGCTGAGTGTTTTCGCAGCTTGGCAGCAACGACCAGCCTAATTGGTGGCAGAGTTTTAATAAAGGTAATTTGACTGTTTTCTCTCTTTGTATCGCTCCTGGTGCCCGCGAAAAAGAAAGGCTGTGTTGTCATGGAGATAGCTGTCTGCTGATGTAGAGTTTTGAATTTGCGAGTGTTGTTGTGGACGGTTTGGTGAGACGACCCTGTTGCTGACATGGAAACAGACATACGTAACTTGTAACGTTTTGCCTGATAAACCGCTGACAGCTTAGCTGCGAAGCACCCCGCATGTGTCGACCTACACCTTCTCCTGACACGACGGTCTGTACCCGAACAAATCAATCTAGGACAGACCGATAAATATGCTCTCCAAACTGACACGGGTATTTAAAGACCTGAAGTGAGTCCACGCGTGTGAATGCGCAGCATTCAGCAGAACTTAGACACTTCACTGATGCTTCATCTGCCTGGATTTTTTCCTCTGCTCGGTCCATGTGGAAATGTTGCACTGTACTCAGCTGCACCCGGACAACTTTAACACCTACACACCCACCCACACAAACATGTCTTGGCACACATATTGACTGCTCTGTACCAAGTGAGCATATGCACGCTCAAACGCCCACGTAGAGCTCTTATGAACCTTCCCATCTAATGTTTATGCATCAACCACAATCAAGTCTAGGCAAACTGCTACGTGGGATCATTTAAAATCTTCCTGTGCCTCTGTACGTGGGTAGGAAATATGTAAATGGGGGATAATTTTTCATTGTAATGTGTAGTTGCAGGTGTTTGGTATTTTGTGTGTGCCTATGTGTGTGTACTGTATGCAGAAATAGATGTGTGTGTGTATACTTACAGGTACACTTGGCTCTGACACTGCAATGCTGTCTGGGTACACAGTGGCCTTCACACACTGGTTGAGAGAGGCGGCGAAACGGTACGGCTCGTCTGCGCGCTCACACCGGTTCCTCTGGGAACAGCTGAATAGCGAGGAGAGAGAGAGAGGGACAAAGAGAGAAAGGGGTTATTGATATTTCTTTTTTTTTTCAAAAGGAGAGGCCGGCAGGGCTATTACAGCCCTGAGAAGAAAATAAATGGGATTACTACAATTATAACCGAAACATAAGTGACCCCACGGATGAATGAATGAGAAAAAGAAGGCCGCCAAAGTTAGAACAGCAAAGAAAATACCAACAATTAAAAGTAGATAAAAGTTCTGAAAACAACAGCAGGATAAATGTGACTTTGTGTCTCTTTGACTTGATACCTCTATATCTACTGGACACATTATAATTGATAATCTTTGTCAGATGCCTGGATTTGTCACTAACTACTTTTAGTATTCACACCAGATGCTTTGGGCTTTTTTTCTCATTCCCTCTCAGTTTTCTTGTTTGCATTTGTCAAGCAGATTTATTTGTTTTGTGTTGATTAAGGCTGTAAAAGTGACGCGCTCTCGAGTCTGGCTAAGTTATGTTGTTGTTACCGGGCTGTTTTATTATCGTTTTGCAAAACATATGGCATATTGAAGACACAATTTGAAGCAGTTTTGCTGACAAAAAAAATAAAAATAAATTAAAAAAAAAAGCTCACCCTTGTAAAAATGTTTTACAACACTCCCGCCATCGCTAACAGCTGGCCTCTAGGACACGTAGCTTTAAAAGTTTTACAAAATAGTGCGCACGCTCCCAATAAAGCACAGAAACAAGTGGTGGCACCGGCGGGCAAATGAACACAGCAAACTTCCAAAGCCACAGCGCTAAGCACTACACAGCCAAATTATATCCTTCAATCATTGCACAACTTTGAACGCATAACTAGTGCAAATTACACAGCGTTCGCTCATACGTGATCTTTAATGGCCAGATAGTGTATCAAGTACCACGCGACACCCCCACAGTCCGCCACATCTCTCATTAAAACTCATCCACCTCATCCTCCTTATTAAAACTGTGTGTTCCCTCCAGCCCCATTACACCAAAGGCTCTCTATCCTCATCCAACCCGGCAGTCTAAGTGTCTGACTAACTGGCTGTCTGGTCACAGCAGCTCTAATTGGACTCCGATGGGTCAGCCGCTGTCCACGGTGCTGATGTGCCACTACAAGGCCCTGTCCATTCTCCTCTGGCTGCTGACTGCCTGCTGCGTGTGTGTGCGTGTGTGGCGGTGTGTGTTAGAGCCCATATCATGCTTCTTAACCACATACTCTCACCCATCCTGACTCTAAGCTACATCTTCATCCAACTGCCTCTGTGTGTAATTATGTTGTCAGAAGTTCAAGCCATTTCCAGCAGACTCACATGAACAGGCACAAGCACACCATGGTTCACACACACACACACACACACATACAAACATTCATATGCACAGTACTCCCTTGGGATTTCAGAGAGCAGGAAAGTGTAGAATTAGTGTAGTAGTGTGACTCTCCCTCTGGGAAAGGGAAGCCATTGTGGCAGTTTTTTTAAAAAATGATTACCTGGTTTTTCCCCTTTGCCACTTTCGAAATTCTCGACATCATTTCTATATTTTAAATGTGACGTTTTTATTGTTCCTCCTCATATGAATTCTCTTACCGCTTCATTTTTTCTCATTTGACTCTGCGATTGCTGCATTTCCCATATTTTTCCCCCTCGTCTGTCCACACCTCGCCTCACTATTCCGCGAGCTGAAATTAGCACACTTTTCTTAGGTGGGGCATTATTCCGACTGCAATTTGGCGCTTCTTTTTTTTTTTTTCGTTCCACAATGGCGACAGAAAATGACGCTTTATGCGCTTTCAGGTGTGGGCTGCATGCACAATGTTTTATGCATGTCTCCGAGCTATATGGGTACGGATGCAAAAAAAAAAAAAACCTGAACCGTCATTAACTGACAAAAAGCCCCGCATTGATTTTCCTCAGTGTGATTTTTTTTAAAAGTAAAATTCATTTCGGTGGGGTGAAGCAAGATGAGAGCGCAGCAAGGGGGTGGAGGATGGCTGCTCTGTTGCCATGGTTTCTGGAGATGGCCATTATCTCTGTGTAGTCAGAAGCTGACCCCTTGCCTCTCTCATTAGCTGAAGTGCATGCCACTGAGTGTTGACTAGAATTC
This sequence comes from Nibea coibor, assembly GCA_023373845.1. Taxonomy (NCBI): domain Eukaryota; kingdom Metazoa; phylum Chordata; class Actinopteri; family Sciaenidae; genus Nibea; species Nibea coibor. The sequence goes on along the minus strand of CM041717.1, from coordinate 22,615,936 downwards.
TGCCTTCCTCATATTCCCCCTCATGACCCCCTCCCCTTATCCTCCTGTCTGGCCCTGGCCTGTCACTCAGTAGCTTCGCAGTTGCTTTGTCTTCCATCAGTCACATTCCTGGAGGTTGGTGGTGAGGGGAGGAGAAATAAGGTGCTAAAAGAAGTGATATACACAATGAATTAAGAAAAAAAAACATGTACACATACCCACACCACCTGAATACATACGTGCATGCCTCTGTGTACAGACTGACAGCACAGACGCCAGCAGCCTGTCTCCCCGTAATAAGAAGCTCACAGCTATTTTCCCTCCAGCGGCTGCTGGAGGCAGTCAGCCTGGGTGTTATGCTCTCTAAGCCCTGTCCATGGTGCTGAAGGAGCTGCAACTACTTCCATCTCTACTCTTCTCTGGCATCTACTACTCCACTGCGGGATATGAACACAGTTGTAAGTGGCAGCAGCGCTTCCATGCAGTCATGTAAGGTGAGCGGCAAAACAAGAAAACATACACACACACACATAAAAAAAAGCATATTGTTTTCTCCTGTGGCAGTTTGTGTGGGCTGCACTGCTTCTGAGCTCTGAGGTGCAAATAAAGCCTTGACACATTACATGTAATCTAATTCAGTAGCCTACTTCAGTGTAATTTGTAGTATTGCGTGGCTGCACAGGTACTTTTTTTCCCCAGCGCGGGAGCGTGAAAGCAACAGAGGCCAGACCTTGGGGTCCATTCCGCCAGTGACTGCTTCTTATTCTGTTGGCCCAGACAGGCAATTACACTGTCGCCTCTGCTGTGCCAGGCTTTGATAGACACCCAGACGTACGAATACACACACACCCATTCGCACGCAGACGCTAAAACACACAGACGCATCCTCCCCGTAAGCCACAGAGAACCGATGCATGCACTTAAACGCGCATCCACAGGCGCATACATATGCAAAATAACATACAGTCCTTCACATGAAATCCTTCACACGTTTATGAACCCCTTCACATACATACACACACATACACACACGCCCTGGCCTTGACAGCAGAGCAGAAGAGGCAGGCGACGGGGAAAAGATGTCTGTTCTTCTATCCCTCCTCCCCTGCCTTTACCACATCTAAGGACTTCAGTGAAAGTGTGAAGGCCTGTCTGATTGCAGCTCTAGCTGTGAGTACTGTGTTTAAAAAACAGGAGGAGAGAACAGAGGGGGAGCCATTTTAAAATCACCTTCACCAGAGACCAGAGACAGACCGCCAAACGCCACGCGGAAAGGGAAACAAATGGAGAGCAGAGACGCTTTGGTGGCAGGGCGGGCGGGCGGGGCATGGTGGGAAGACACAGTTACTGAGAGGACAAACTAGATGTATATTGAATATTTGATGTGCTTAACAAAGCTTTACCAGTCTTAAATGATAACCCATTATGTTAGAGAATCACTGGCGTGATTTGATTTGCTCGAGCAGGACGCCCGTAGTCTGGGGACATTTCTACACAAACACATGTTAATGTAAACATGTATGAAGACTGACTGCACTGGGACTTTGGCTCCCCAACATGAAAACAGGAATCATTTAGGTGAGCAGTGATGTGCAGGGCTGCCTACAAACACACACACACACACACACAGCCCTCCTTCCTTCGGTGTTTTATCCACATACTGAGCGATTCAGGGCATTTGTTTCCTACAGCTGCATCCCTAAAGTGTGAGGATATCCATTTAAATGCAGACCACAGGAGGTACAAGGGGACGTGAGGGAGGGGGAAAAAAAGTAAGGCAAGGTTTTCAATTTCAAACCGCCACAGAGCTGGTAAACATCGCCAGCTCAGGTTCCTGTGTGGGCTCAGGCCGACATGTGAGGGCGCAGTTTGAAACTCAAAGTTCATGTCAGGGGTCAAACCAACCACTGGAACTCATAGCGCGTCTCCTGTGGCGACTGATAATGTCACCGCGGGACAGTGCCAACAGGACGCGGAGCGCAGTATGGCCACAAGCCGCTCGCTTCCATCCCCTCTTGGAGAAACTATTGTAGTGCAAACTGTGCCTGCACACACATATGGTGTATGCAAAACAAAGTCTGCCAGCCGCTGTTTAAGATATTGAGTGAGGGTAAGGAGAAAGAGAAGGGGAGATAAAGAGACCATTGCCTGGTCCTCTGCATCAAGCATCAAGCTGTAGCTTCACTCGAGTGGGCTGAGCAGAGAGAAATGAACAAAGGCAGAGGCAGCAGTGCAGCCATGGAAGCATCTCAAAAAGAAAATAAGTGAGCAAGCAAGAGAGGCACACACAAACTGTATTTTAGGATCATTAACTGTATTATATGTAGCCGGCCCACTCATGTACATACTGGTGCAGTATTTCAGCCAACCTGTGCTAGGAATCTATGGAAATATTGATAGACCTGCATGTTCGTGATCAATATCTCATTAGGCACAATTGGGAAGATGGATGCAGCCTCCCTCCGACTGCTAACTGTGGCTGTAGCTGATGGCTCGGCCATTAGACACACAGCCTGACATCTGCAATGGGCTGAAGCAGCCATTTTCATTGCTAGGCTAATTGTTGACACCGTTGGTAAATTAGAGGAGGTTTTATGGCCGGCGTCGTCCGTAGCTCGGCGATGAACATGCCACATAAACAAACAGTCTGAAGGAAGCTGTTGTAGTTATAAAAATAGGCCTGCAGCATCTGGTCTTAACTTTTGGAGACAACAAGTGCATTCCTGTACAGCAACATAAATGACTGTTTCCTTTCTCTTAAGTCCCGGGGTCACATTCCAAAACAAGAGCGCTCTGTTATAGACTTGGCTGTGTCCCAAACCCCTGATGCCTTCCTGTTGACAAAGTGTACCCGTATAATGCGCTCCAACCGGGATGCCAAACTAATAATTTGACAGTATTTAAGCCCGTAACACAGATTTGTGAAAAGTGGACAGCTGTGCCATTCAGGCTGCAGTGTGGGTTGTTACTGAAACAGATCTGAGCAGTTCAGCCACATGCAGACTGACAGTACAATGCAATACAGTATCAGAGTGTAGTAGTGATATGTTATTCTGCTCAGAGCAGAGCCGCTGCTGACTCACTCTCTGCTGGGGCTTACTACACCAATAGCCCTAAGCTGTCATCTACTCAACAAACTAGGACTGATTTTGACACACTGAACAGCATTTCTTATGCACATATTACATAACACCAACCTATCGCCATTCATTATTCTGGTTAACAGCTGACCTTGGCTGTGGACCATTTGCCCAGTCTCAGCCCTTGGACTGAAGTCAGACTCGCGACTAATCCTGACAAATCTCAGCAGAACCTCTCGTCCTGTCCTGGAATTTTCGAAGCAAGTTAAGAGGATGGAGCGAAGAACGGGGCGATGTGGGAAATTTGGAAATGGAAAGCCTCTTTTGGGCATGATTAGAGAGCTAATCTAACAACAGCGAGAAGCAGGCTAAGCAGGAGAGAGAGAGAGGGAGAGAGAGAAAGCATCACCGCAGCTCCATGTTTTTGGATTGTGGTCAGACGAAGGCTGAACTACCCATTCACAGGACTGCGACTGAAGAGCGCTCGAGATGATGAGCTCCCTTTGAGCCGCAATCAAAATGCTGCTCGGTTTTGTGGGCCGATGAGTGTGCAACATCAAACACTCTCTCTCCCTCTCTCATTCTCTTCCCCTCATTCTTATCCTCTCTTTTTCTGCCCCCCTCTCTCATTCTTCATGCATTCAGTGGATGCCTAGCAGCTGCTGGTAATTAAAGGACTTTAGTGTCTCACACCACACTGAATCAGAGGAAGAAGAAAGCGAGTAGAAAGACAGCGAAGACAGAGACGCCACTCCGGGCCAGCTCACCGCCTCACTCTGCCTTCCCTCTCATTCTCTCCTTCTCCCTCATCATCGCAAACCAAGCTAATGTCCTCCTATGTTCCCAATTAGCCACCTTAGAATGCCACACTTCAATGAGCATACGCACGCAAACATAAAGAAAAAGGGGCGGGGGGATATGGTGTTTGGAGGAGAAGAAGAAGAAAAGAGGATGGATATTGTGGATGGCAGCTGTAAAAAAGAGGGAGGGGGTTGATCAAAGCGAGGGCTGTTTATGTATGGCAAGCCAACCATCTCTGGAGTGTAGAAGAGCTTATTCCAGAGGGAAGAGTGTCTAAATGGGAGACGGCGCTGTAGTGAGCTGTGCTGAGCTGTGCTGAGCTGAGAGGAGATGAGCGACATTAGCTCAGGCGCTAGCTGGGCTGTGAGGGGAATGAGGGAGGTGTACGCAAACATGGGGAAAATGGGGAGGGGGGGGTAATTTTGTAAAATCAACAATGGCGTATGGATGGATGATGAAGAAGTGGAGGGGGGGGGGGGGGGGAGGTTGGCAGCAGCGATCACAGCTGTGGATGGCACCACGGCTAGCAAGAAATTTAATTTTGGGTGTGTGGGATGATGGGAGCTCTTCACCAGAAGGGTGCAGCTGCTTGTCTCCAGCAGAATTTGACGGATACTTCCTTGGTCATGTTGTTCATGCAGTCTTTGTGCTAACTAAACCCACGGAGCAACACCCTTCAAGGTTTACTCGTGCACTTTGCTTTGTTTGTGACTAGTCGTGTTTCCGTTGAAATCCCTGTGCACATTTCTGAAGCTCGGGGGTAAATAAGTGCCTGTTTCCATCAGCTATCTTGCATGTAGAGTGGTTCAATAGGACTTGATAAGATTACATAATTTATTGAGCACCTGCAACTTTGATACAACACCACATTTTGTTGCTGCTTCCCACCTAAGAAGGCATTTGTGTGTTTATTTTTTGAATGAATGAATTCGTCATTTTTGATGTATGTGTGCCCCGAGGGGTTTTTATCATCCGCCATCTGGATTTAAACCAGGGACGTCGCAGTTATGAACACCCCAGCTCTTTTTAATGCATATCTTGAAGAGGCATGTAATTATGAGTGGCAGCATGACAGGAACGCTTTGTCTGCGGCAGAGGAGGCTCAATCAGGTACTACAATGTCAAAAATGTCTTAAAAAAATCTGTTTCTTTCAGTGTTTATTGCATATTTTCTTTTTGATATGCCAATATTCCCGCCTCCTTCAAGAGCAGAAACTTTCCTCATAGCAATATTTCAATTTCCTCTTTGATTTTTTGGCTTGTGAGCAGCAGCGAGAAGAGCTATCCATTCCTCTTCTTCTGTTCGTCTCCCCAATAACTCAGCGAGAGCTGACAGAGGTCCTGCCACACTCATTGCAGGGTCAGGACAGAGAAAGGGGTATTAGGATCAGAGACAGGTGGCACTAGGGTCTGCTGCGTCGAGAGAACAGATGGCTGATCTGACGTGAATTGGGTGGGGTGGGTGCGTGGAGGGAGGGGGTCTGACCTTTTCTCCCCACGGTACAGTACAGCGGTCCACGCAAGTGTTTGTGCATGTACACAAAAATCGAACCCATGTGCGCGCACACACACACACACACACAGACTTCAGACACACATGTTCGAGAAGGCATTTACACACCAGACAGCTGTTTCCTCCCCACAGCTGCTTTCACCGTAACATCTCCGAAGCCCATTCACCTTTCAGCATCACCACCTCTTACATGCTGTGGATTCCGATTCATCCCAACCTGAATTATTCCATTCCCTACCACACCTACACTGAGGCATATGATTAACAGCCTAGCACGGAGGCTAATGTTGTGGTAAATGATCCCTGTGTGAAGGCACGCAAAACTGCAGAGAATACAGAGCTTTAGACAGCCCCTCCCGTTCCTCCACAGGCACATGCTGAATTACCTTGTCGCTAGGCAATTATTTGTCCTGTCCCAGCTTTGGAGTGATGTAAATTACTTTAAGTGCACTTTGCAGGGGCCGCCATCACGATAATGATGATTGCGGCGGGGCTCTGACACACACAAATATTCAGCTATACCTTTAGAGAGAGGGGCTGCATTCAGGAGGGGCTGTGAGAGGGGACTTCAAGACATGGCAGCTACGAAGGAGCTCAGACTGATGAGAGGATGTGTGTGCTTAAGAAACAAAGGCGAGACGGAGACAGAGAGGAATCTCTTTCAGCATCTGCACTCGTGCGCTGTATTCATCATCTGTCCTCAATGCACCCGCTCAATCATTTCATTCAGCCAATAGCACAATGTCTCATACCCCCAAAAAGAATATATATACATAAGTAGACACATCTTTATTCTTTGTCTTTATTCTATCTGCTTTTTGTCTGGTTCTGCAGAAGTTTGTCCTGCTGCAGTAACATTCCAGCTCCAGCAGGTGTCACTCATGACTTCTCTGCTTGTTGATCTGGCTGCTGTTGTTTCAGTGGGTGGTAAATGTCCCCTAACTTGCTCAGAACAAATATAGTCTGGCTCCATCAGATTCACATCATGTCCATCAAACATTCAGCACAGCAGAATATATATACACACATACATACATACATACATATTTATATATATGACACTTCTTTTGCAGGGGAACTGGTCAGATAATGTGCCTCCGTGGTCTGCTTTCTGTCTTTCTCATTTCAGTAAGTCACACACAGACTGAATGGACTCATTTCCTGTTAATATCAAGTCATGTCAGAGGAGGACAACAGTCACGATGGCTGCAGCAAGTAACTCTGAGCCCCGCTGTGCACCTCTGAGGCACAACTACCCTTTTCCAGACAGACACCGTCTCGTCTCCTCAATTTCAAACTGATCTGAGATAAACACTGGGAGGAAAAACTGCCTGCCTTTGAGCGGGCGGGGGAAATTGAGGGTCATTTGGAGTTTAACAAAATTTCTAAGTATCTGTAAACTGGATCTGGATGATGTTTGGAGGATACTCACATATTATGCAGGACACACCAGCCACAGTGTGGATCCCCGGAGCTCAAACACTCTCCACAGGTCCCGTACTGCTCACATGACTCGATGGGAACTTGGGTGACCTGAAAGCACAAGAGAGGGTCAAAGGTCACAGTGCAGCACAGGAAAACGCTGAAACAAGATGCACAAAAACAGCCTCTGGGTATGTGTGTATGCACTCATGTATGCTCATTCAGTCACACTTCAACGGACGACTGACCGCCTGTTTACCTTTCTACACAATTTAAACACACAAAACAAATCTCTTTGTACAATGGCAACATTTAAGTGTGATAATTCTATGTTACAGTAACTTATAAAGGATTTCTTCCCATGCATGTGTCAGTGTCAATGTTTTATGTTGACCTCATATACGACATGATGTGCCTCAAATGTTTGCTTGCGCCGTGCCCCCGCATGTCAGTGTGTGAGATGTCAACTGTACGGGCAACTGTTGCCTTTATCTTAAGCCAAAGAACCAGAAGTGAGCAGGTGGGATCAGTTGGCCAGAGAAAGCTGCTTCTCTGCCATCAATGGGCTCTTGTCTGCACCAGGGCATCTGTCCACCTAAGTGGAGCCTGTACAAACACACCTACACATGGAGAAGCAGCGACAGACGCCTTTCTCAAGAGCGCATTCAAAGTCCAAATTCATTTCAAAAATGCAAATTAACACTCGGGGTTTCCCCTCAAGCTTATGTAAAAGATCAACTTTATTCATTTATGACTGCAGCGTAACTGCAAACTGAGAAAGTAATTATTATTAACGCTGTCATGTACGTTTAATAATTTGAATGAAGGGAGCAAAAATGATCTTGCAATGCAAAAGATGTTGAAAGTGTCAACAGAAAAGAATTTGAATGAGCACTTTCAGCGCAAAGCAAACACACTCCACACCCACGAAAGCACCCTAATCCAGGGCGGTTGGACTACAATAATTTGAATAAAGAACAAACATCCTAGTGCACATGGGCTTACGCGACTGACATTACACTTACACAAATACAGGCAGGCGAATTTACATGTCGAGCACACGATCCAAACATCGACAACTACCAAGGGCGTGTCAGTTGAGCTGTGTGATCCACAGCCGGGGCCTGTTTTCAGCTACATCATCATGTACTCATCCTTCTGTCAGTTATATAAAAGTGTGTGTGTGTTTGTCTGTGTCTGTCTGTCTGTCTGCCAGACAAGTTTCTGCTCAACCACATGGCCCTCAGTCTGTTTGTGCAGCCCAGAGGTCTGTACGATCCGGAGGTCAGTGTGTGCGTGTGTGTGTGTGTCTGTGTGGGTCTTTAAGTGTCCCATGGGGCCGCCCTCGCTCACACCTGCATTTCACTCTGTCAGCGGGAGTAAACATACACACACACGCTGCCACATAATGCAACAACACCACCACCCTCGCCAACACCACCGCTGCACAACACATGAACAGAAGTGCACTGAAAAAGTGGATTTCAGAGCCTGACACAGATTAATTTTCAGTCCCGTCTGTCTTTCAATTTCCTGGCAATTGCCTTGTTGGATAATGACAGCAGACTCTGACAGCGTTTGCCCTGTTCGGCTCCAAACCTCAGGCTCAGATCAATGCCTAATAAGTGGCTCCTCCGCACAATGTGGGGGAGTGAATGAAAGGTGCAAATAACACCATTTAAGTGTTATTTCAAATCCTGTGCAAATCACCCACAACTTGGTGATATTAATTGCCGTTAGCACCATGGGCTGGAATTAACTGTCAGCTAGGAAGAGATAACAGCTGGGCGTCCATCAAAGGCTTTTCTTTTATTACAATGTGTCAAATTAAAAAAACAGCTGACAGCAAAAAAAAAAAAAATCGTAACAACTGCCTGCTATTGCACGGCCTGTGAAAAGTTGTAGTCTGCAAAACTGTCAGCTGCCGTGAAAACTCTGAGCTATATGTGTTCAAGCCTATGTTTTTTTTTTTCCTCCTTCGTTTTGTCTTTGCTCCTCAAAAGCTCAATAACCCTCCACCTGTCTGCCTGGTCCTAAACCCTGCGGCAACAGAAAGACGGGCCCAGGGGGACAAAGAAATCTATTGACACGGTGGGACGTTGACAGTCGTTGCGCTGTGTGGCAGCACCGCCGTGGACACTCCTGTTAGATTAACCCCCTGTCACCTCGACAAACTCTATTTGTGTGTGTGTGTGCCTCGTCTAGCTTCGGGACAAACAGGTGGCATGCTGTAATGAGCTGCAGACGGGGTCACATCAGCAGCAGAAGCTGCAACTGATGACAAACAAGCCCACCAGGAATGAGACTTGGCTGGGGAAATAGTCAACTTGGTCTGGGGTGTGTGTGTGTGTGTGTGTCCCAAAGTCTCTGAATCCCTCTTCACCCCCCAAAAAAGCCTTCAGATCCTTCCCCAAACATGTGCAAGGCCTGGTGAAACTTTATAGTATAACTTTCACAGAGGCCCAGCTCCATGAAAGGGTTACAGTGTGGAGACAGCTGTCAGCAGGGGGGGAAAGTCAAGGAGTAATGGGGGGAGACGGGGGTGTCCCTTCTGGAGGAGACAGACAGACACAGCCCGCTGTCAGCTGATATAGACTAAAACACACACAAAAAACTGTGTGTGTGTGTGTGTGTGGGGAGTAATATGGAAGAAGGAGAGCGAGGTAACAGGTGAGCTGAAGAAGCACAGATTACGAGAGAGTGTGTTTAACTCTGTGCTGTATATATGTTTGTGTGTGCGCGAGTGTGTATCGATGTTAAGACCAGCATGGGCCAGTAGTGGAGGTGAGGTGGGGGCAGGGGGAGGGAGGGTTTTTGCGAGGAGGGGGATCACAGCAGCTGTTGCCCAGCACACGCTACAGTCACTCAACACAGCGGGGCTGCACAATGAAGCCCCTTCTCCCACTGTGCGTGCATGTGTGCGCGTGTGTGTTTGCGCGCACGCACGCACGCACAGCGCCATAACGGATGTGCAGATTGTTGTTCCTGTGTTTTCATGGAAGACAAAGAAGCGCCGCATGTGAGCTGTTATTGCCTCCAACTTTCTCTGCTCTCTGTCTCTGTTTCCCGGAGAACACATTCATACCCACGGCTGACCTGAGGTAGGCTCAGACTTGTCAGCGAGAAAGTACTGCGCTCCGGTTAATGAATGCTAATAAAATTCCCACTTAAGATGACCTTAGCGGGGGGTTATTCAACCAGAGGGGCTACAGTGGAGGCGCATACTGGAGCAACCTGGGTGACTGACTGACAGCCGTGGGTTAAAACAACAGCTTCCTCTCATTCAAAGGCTCGTGCTGAATAGGCTTCACTCTCCATTATCATCGCCAAGCCCTCACTAATGCTGGGGTGTCATGTCTGTTACTGAAACCTATAGCTGGGGACTTGGGGACTAGTACTTAACGGATCAATTGGCTAGATTTCTATGCAAGAATATCAGCCTAAATCACAGAACTAAACAATGACAGCAGTCGGGAAGAAGCGTTATTTTTTAATGCGACATGACTTTTGAATAATGAAGTCTTCTAAATTCAACCTGGCACCTCTTGCTGCCATTTCAAGCCACCAACACAAGAGCTTTCATTGTGTCTCTGTTATAAATAATGGATTTAGCTTAGTTTTGTTGCAGTTGTGTCTCCAGAACAACTTCAACAGCAACAAAAACCAGAGAGGTGACAGCGTTGTCACAGAGGTAGAGGTGTGGGCATTGCATAACAAACGTGCTGCTGTGTTTCTAGCATATAAAGAGGAGGGGAAGAAAAAGGCCAGAGGATAAAAAATAAATTATTAAATAAATAAATGTCCCGCTGCACATATTTTCCACTGTTATTTTCTGGCCACCTGTGAATGGGGACTCCATTTCAGCTCCTCTGCACTGCTGCCTTGAGACCCAGCCATGCTCACTGCACCTCTGTGATGGATGGGGGCACAGGGGCAGGACAGGAAAAGAAGACAGAAAAAGAAAAGACTGAGGGGAAAAAAAAAAAACGAGGGATAAAGAAGGAACAGAGCAGAGAGGAAACGGCCCATTGCTTTGTGTTCTGATGAGACCTAGTCTCTGCGGTGCCAGATGTGCCTCGCCACGCTGAGCGAGGGAGAAGGCAACAGAAAGAGAGAAAAATCCCACAGTCACCAGTAATGCAGAGGAAGCGATTTTGTAAGCTGTTGCCAAGGCAACAGGCCTGGCTCTCTGACCTCAGGAACACCCCCTCATCTAACACCAGTCCCCCCCCCTCGACGAAACCTTCCAAACCTTGAACAGTGCACGGTAAACAGCTGGCACCTCTGGGACTTCCTGCCACCTAGACCTCCTTTTATACATGTCTCACACACACACACACACACACACACACACTGGCAGCTCCCCTACACCCTATCCATTTTTAATGAGAGTTAGCCGGGCTACCACGTCACTGGAATGAGGCACATCGATCATGAACACAATACCCATTCCAGCAGAGAGAGAGAGGGGGAAAGCATGGAAGGAGTGTATATCTGTGTGTGTGTGTGTGTGTGATTGAGTCGGCCTAATGACAAAGCCACAAAAGCAGAGCGAATACTTTCTGCCGAATGAATGAACAAAATGCCCCACAGTGAACCTGCAGCCAGCACTTCCTGTGTCCAGGCTAACCAAACACGGACGGCTGAGCCATTTCCTTGACTGGCCACTCTTTAATCTGCTCTAGTAATCCCGCTGAGGCTCTTCCCGAGGACAGCGCATCTCCTTGTCTCTTCCCGGTCCTCTTTTTTTTTCCTGAACTCACAAAATCCCTCCGCTGTCCTCTCTAAGACCCAAACAAATCCACTCTGTAGTGTTACGGCAGAGTCATCTCATCTTGCTTGTTGACATCCACCCACAAAGAATGGCATTCGCTCACAGTCACAAGAACACTCGGCGCTGGGAAAAACATAAACTGTAATGGAAATCAAAGGCTACTTTACCCTGCTGACTTTGTTTCACCAGTTTTACGGGATCTTTTTGGACTGGAATTGAGAATAAATTACTTTTCAAGGTGTTTTTTTTTTTTTTGCAGTATGAAGCTGAGGTCAAAACCAATCATCAACATCTATTCTCAGCCGGGCTGGCCCTGAGAAGAGAGGTGAGGGGTTCTGTTGAAATGTCGTGGCTAGTCTCATAATGTCATAATATAATCAGGCCTTGAGGCTCACACCAATTACTCCCGGCTTGATTAAGGACACAACAGGGGCTGTTGTTGGGTGCATGGGTGTTGATCCCTCGGAGGCCACGAGTTGACAGTGCAAAGACACCGCAAACAGCTGGGAGCTTTGATGATTTAAAAAAAAATACATTCCACAAACAAAAGCGTAAAAGTGATTAATTACAGCCACATGTGGAGATAATAGTTGCACATAAAAAGCCCTTTTCATCGTGTGCATAAAAATACTACAACTTTAATCCTCAGGAGACGCAGCGCTCCGATCTGCTGCTCCGTGCTACGCTAAAAGGAATCGCTTTTAAAGAAGCTTGTTTTGTTGTTCTTGTTACAGATGTCAGAGGCTCCCTGACAAGTCGTTTGAGAGAAACACGTTTTCTGTAGAAATACACAATATTGATTTTCTTCTACTGTATTACATTTATTAAAGAACTGTCTGCAGCCCTAATGTGGGATAGGTCCTGGATAAATGGAAGTCAGAAGAATTCAATGGGAAATACAGTACCAGAGTGTGTTAGTGCTTTTTTTTCTGAAGGTCAGAGCCTTTTATTCTCAGTGTTTTCAGAATAACTGATTTTAAAGTAGAGGAGATAGCATTCAGAATGGATATTACTCATTGATTTTAAGAGGCTAAACCTAGAAGGGGGAAAAAGGGCCGAGGCAATATGAAATGATACAGCCTGCCTCATCTACAAACAGCCATCTCCCATACACCACAAACCATTCGGTGTAATAATGGGAGCTTTTAACCTTTATTGTCACCACCAGCGCTCTCTCGGCCCATCTTTTTCCTTATTCCTCTCCGTCTATTCACCCACTCAAAGAAAAAACACACACACAGCGAGACACATGCACACACACATTTTGTTTATTGGATCTGGCCTGAGCTCCTAGATTTGGGTCAATTGAAAACATCAAGACACTGTAGCACCATAAGGCAGCGTTTAAAAACAGAATAAAACGAGGGGAGCCGGGCGGCAGTCGGGGGGGGGGGGGCACAGCAATGCAAACACGACGACACATACAGCTACACTAACCCTCTCTGAACTGATACTGGACTATAGTGGATATTCTGCTATCACAGTTTGATCAAGCAGAACTGATTTTTCCTAATCCAAAGCCAAAAAAAGGCATTGGTAACCCACCAACACTCAATATTTGGGCTTTAACCCCCCTCCGTACCCCTTCAGTCCTGGGCATGCCTGGTCCCTGGCAGCTCATCAGAAATAACAGACTGGTAGGAGACAAACTGCCAGGCAGGAGAGAAGGGGAGGAACAGGTCAGGCGTGTGTCTTCTGACCGCAGTTTGAACCCTGAAGCTGAGTGGCCATTATGCGTGTAAGGCTGACCCCGAGACGATAACTATGTATTTAAAGTGGAAATAATACAGTTCAGCGTTTCTCTCGTGACACTTCATGTGATGAAGAGTCATTGTTGTGGTGGAATTCATGTGGTCAAGACTTTGGCATCTTTTCCGAAGGATTATCTGTGGATGTGAGGTTCTGTGGTGATGACAGTCTCGGTGTCGGCGGGCTAAGCTCTTTTTCTACTTATTTCAAATGACACATGTTACGGGTTCTGCCAGAGGTGAAGAACACATATGCCACTGGAATATTCCCAAAATTCCGGCAAAATAAAGCACGTAACATGTTGTAACTACGCATGGGGAGGGTATTGCCTGAACTGCTACTGTGTGGCAAACAGGAGCTAAATTTAATTCATATAAAACTGCAGCAGATTCTTACATAGCATACTATTTCTGGGGGGGATGTTGCCTTCAGTCCCACACCTCCATTATTCAATCCAAACCACATCTTATTATGAAGAGCGTCTATTCATCCTCCTACGCATTCATTTACCGATCTGTTACAGGATATATAACACATTTTATGTTTTGGAAGCCATTAATGCAACAAAAAGTCTGTTTTGGACATTTTAAAATACACATTTCAGAACTTTCTATTTATTGGTCTTCTCCTAGCTGTGGGTAGTCAGTATCCCCCCCCCCCCCCCCCGTACAGGCCCCTGTGCAAAAACACAGATAAAATTCCCTTCTCTCTTGGACTTGCATTTGGAAACACACCACAGAGAACACACACACACAACACGCAGACACACAGAGACACCACAGACTTGCACAAACACGGTATTAAATTTCAGTATGTGTCCCCGGACTGATGGCCAACTGTATGGATTAAAGGCAAAGCGGGGCAGTGAGCAAAAGGAAGGTGGAGGATGGAGATCATGGGATTGTCTCATAATCTGTGTTTGTGTGTGTGTGTCTGTGTGTGTGTGTGTGTGTTTAGGCATTACAGACTAGAGGACTAGACTGGGGAGGAGTCACAGGGGGGATGTGAGGCAGTGGAGGGAGCGTGAGCGCAGAAATAATGGAGTGAGGGAATCGACCAGTGAGGAGGATGAAAAATCCAACCAGTCGATACAGCTAGGAGTGTATCAATTATGTATGGCTCCAATCCTCTTTTTGGGCAAGGAGAGTAAAAGTAGGTGTGTGTGTGTGTTGACTGTGTGTGTATGTGCTTCGACTGTGTTTTAGCCCTTTGTGCCAACAGCTGTAAAATGCTCCCAAAACAAGTTCATGAAAACACACACAAAAAAAAAATCGGACTTCTGTCTTTTTGGCCCATAACTTCATTTTTCACTCCTGATAAACAACCTTGAAGGAATGCTGCGCCAACCAATAACCATTCATTTACTTACACACACTTACAAAGCTTCATCTACTCTAATAGCACAATGTCAAGCACAGCTAATGACACCTTCACTTACTCTTTTCCACATCTAATTTGCACCTTCTTATACAAGATAAAGATGATAAGATGAATACTGGCGATACGATCTGAAAGTCCACGGCTCCTTCCTTGGCCCTTTCTCGCCTTTCTTTTCCACTTATCTCCTCATCTCTTCCTCGACTCTTCCCCCCTCCTCCCAGCTGAACCCACTCCTCTGCGTTCTCCTCTTGCGGCTCCCAGTCGAGGTGGCCTCTCCGCTCGGTAATTCAGTCAGGAGGCTAAAAGGAGGAAATTACATCCATGCTGCCTGACCACTTTGAACTCTCAGCCTCCTATACTAGCACCACCACCACGCACCCACCCCCTCCACCACCCTGCTTGCTCACTGGCAACTGGTTTTAAAAAAAGGCCCACACTGATATTTAAGAGATGCAAACAGGGAGCTGTGAAAGTGCTCGAGTGTGTAAGCGTGTGCGCTCATGTGGAGCTATGGAAAGTGACAAACTGACATACCAGGATGACCCAAAGCATGCTACGATTAGATTTAACCTACTCTCAACACTGTAAAAAACTCTTCTTGGTTCTTTAATTTAACTTAAAACATTTCACGTCTGTGCATCTTCACACTCTGCATATCTCCACCATACTGCAAGACAGCCTGTGAAACGAAGCCTTGTCTTTCTAACGAATTCATGCTGAATTCATACCTGTCTCCACTCAGCCACCATCAGACATCATAACAGAGCGGACGCTAATGCTAATGGTATGGTGCGTCTGGAAGGCTGCCCCTTCAAAGTCTGATATGACTCATTAGCATTAGCAGCGGGCTGGAAAATCTTTAAGTCACTTGTGGTTAATAAAATAAAAAGTCAAAGTATTGAAGATAATGGAGTTCAAGTGTGCTTAACCATCACAAGAGGGAAATTATGAATATACATAGCTGAATTCACAGAAGTGAGTTTGTTTCCATGAGTGACACTCAGACAACATTAACAGCCTGTTACTGTTAGTCTGTTAGTCCTTCACTCGCTTCCATCGCCTCTCTGCATCTCCAGGTCGGTCCACGTCTGTCTACATATCTGTCTCACTCATTAATATTTTTACTCATGTCTTTGTTTCTCTGCGTGCCTCTTTCATGTCCGTCAATACACCTGTCTTTCTTTTTTTTAACCCACCTGTCTGGACGGTTTGCATATGCGACCTTCTCGTTTTTGTCACTTCACTGTACCTCTTTGTCTTTCTATGAATCTCTGGCCTGTCTGTCTTAGTCCGACCGTCTGTGTGTGTGTGCGTGTGTGTGCGTGTCTCAGCGGGATCCCAGACTGTCAATGCAGCTAGTAATGAGGTGTATGCTTCAGTCAGCATGTGAGGAGTTAATAAGGAAGCAGCAGAGGCCATCACACATCAACAGGCATGAGTGTGTGTGTGTGTGTGTGTGTGTGTGTGTTTGGGGAGCCTCTCTGGCACACTTACGGCTGCCTGTCGACCAACGGGGGTATTGATTTGGAGGGGAAGGCAGACAGAAATGAATTCTGATCCACAGAGGGACTCCACAGTGCATGTCTGAGTGTGTAAGGTTTTTTTGTGAGCATGCGTGTGTGTGTGTGTAAATTACGCGTGTGTGCGTGTGTGTGTGTGCGTGTGTGTGTGTGAGCATGTTTGTTCTCTTTGTCTCAGCGTCTCTCCCAGTGTACATGATGTACATACAAATGAAGGGTTTCGTTACACCCCACTGCTCTCAGGGCTGTTGCTTGTGCATAAGTGTAAGTGTGTGTGTGTGTGGGTGCGTGGTTGTGCCTAGATGGATGTTAGTCTGCGTACATGAGAAAGAGAAACAGATAGGGAGGAGGGGCATTGTTAACTAGGCTCAGGTGGCGGGGGACACTTCATGTAATCCCAAATTGGATGTGGATTTGCACATACACGTGTGTGTCTGTTTAAATCCGAGGGGCATGTTTGTAAGAATGCATGCACGCACATACAGTACACACATTTGTATGTGTGTCACATACAAAATAGCCCTCACCTGGGCTTCAGTCGTGATACATTAATGAGAGCCTACAAGTATTATTGAGGCTGAAAGACCTCCTCAGTCCCACCATTTAATCCAATTTGATTTTGAAATATACGGTGACAGAGGCTATGGACAAACGCGCTCCTGCAGTGAAGAGAAAAATATTAGATTTGCCTATAAAGAAACTCTGTGGGGTGAGAAGGAGAAAGAAAGCGGTGACTGATCTCCAGCGGTGTGTCTAAAAGTGCCTGGGTGTTTTTGTTTGGCAGAAGAGGGAAAAAAATCAACATAATGAGCCCAAACTGCCTTTGTGTCTCACTCTCTCCGTCTCTACACCCTCTGTCTCTTTCTCCCTCTCATCCCACGACTCTCAGACAGCTGCTTCTGTGCAGCCAAATTAACTGCTCCCCAGTTGCTTTTGGGAGGAAAAAAAGTGAAATAAATAAGCATTTTGCCTCTGAGGGATACAGTGTTTTTTGGTTCCCCGTATGAAGTTTAAAACCGCTCTGGATGCTGCCTCCATTCAGAGAAAGAGTGTAGGTAGCGATATGTGCCCACCACAAATCTGTAGTTTTTTCACCCTAAATCCCCCCACACAGCTCCATCACTCTGTGGCCCTATCTATTACCACCATGTGATCCTTCTGGCTCCAAATATCCGATTTACAAGTCAGCAAGAAGGGTAATATTTCAACAGGCTGTCGGCAGACGTACTGTTTAAATCACTGGCCTTATCTAGCCTGTGCTCTTTCTAATATTTTCCCTCAAATATTGCATTAGAGATATGTTATCCGGCCCCGCGCGTTCATCTTCTTCCTTTAGCCGAATGTGTGTGTGCATATGTACGAGCAGACATAGATAAATGTTTGTCTGGCAGCGTGTGCATGTACGTGTGTGCGCGTGTGTGTTCCTGTACATTTGAGCTTTGCTCACCATCCTAAAGAGTGACAGTCATTTCTCGAATATCTGTCAGTGTACTCATATGAATTACTAAAACACAGACTGAGCCTCACATAAAGTCTAAGTCCAAATGCATACCGTACAGATTTACATGCATATAAATACAATTCTGTCCAGCAAGAGTCCATAATAGGATACCCGACTTGTTTTGCCATCGATAAACACACATAGATATGCAGTAACACGTAAGCACACTCGTACACAGATGCAGACACACACACACACACACACAAACACATGCACTGTACAATACTACATCCATCACTGGGCTCAGGCTGACAGCTTTGTCAAAGTGAGCCACAGGGGAGAGGAGAATGGCATTGTGGGATTGAGTCCTCCTATCGGACGCTGCACTGACAGGAGAAAAGAAAAGGGGAAGAAGAGGGGAGAAAGGGGGGAATGAAGTGGGGAAAATCGGGGGAATGTGTTGCACAACCGCTGCAAGTGGGGGACAGAGAGAGAGAGAGACAGAGAGAGAGAGAGACAGAGAAGAGGAGAGGGTCGAGCTGCCATGGGTAGCCCATCAAAACCAGCAGCTCTCCTGCTGTAGCCTGTTTACTAAGACTGGCCTTGTGAAGGACAGACAAAGAGCATATTGCAGACCTGGCAGCATGACTGCATCGCACAGTAAATCACACACACACACACACACACACACACACACACACACACACACACACGCACACACAGACACAAAAGACCTCCTGAGGGTCTGCCAAACTGCAGCAAATGAACAAAGGCCCCGGTTAGAACGCACAGAGCAGCAACGTGCTCAGTGACAAATGCACGTAGGATGCATGCGTGTGTACGAGCGCACACACTCTTATTCACTTCTTTAGAAGGCAGCTGGCAGTGTAGTGAAGTGAGCTGTCGGCCCCTCTCAAACAGGAAAGATCAGTCTACAGTCACCTTTACCACGGTGCTGCGGACCGTTCCCGCTGCTCCCCACCGACGTGTGGGCTCAGCTTCAAAACCTCCCAGACTACCCCACACTTGGCGACTGCAGCCGCGTCTCAGCGCCGAAAAGAAAGGCAAACTCAACAAGAGACAGCGGAGAGAGCGAGAGAGGCAGCGAGACTCGCAGACATGGCGTCCCCCAATTATAGACCAAACATTGCCAATCTATTCACTTTACTCTTCGCCTGGCTCCTGACAAACCCTGTCGTGATTCCTTCAACCAACACTCTCCCTGACACTCTCTGGGCTCTAATTAGGCTTGTAAATAATTATTGCAATTAAAGCCTACAATTAGGAGGAGTGAAGCACTGCCATTAGTTTCACAATAAATGTCATGAGCATTCTGCATAGGCGCAGGGAGGAAACAGACGAATGCTGTGCCATTATAGAGGCAGACAGACAGTCAGAGTGAAAGAGACAGAAAGAGAGAAGGGGGGGTATATGCAGGCAGTTGACATACTCACAGCTCTTAATTATAGAGCTGATTATTCTGGCAGGATGGCTCCTGGACTGTTCCTTTGGCTCACATTCACAAAGTGACAAAGTGAGCATGCACACATATCTACTACACACAAACGTGAGCAACGTACACACCTACGCACACAGAAAGCACATATATATAGGAGCTCGAACAGAGGAAAAGGAATGAAAAGTAAGCAAGAAATCTGCACATAAACGCGGCGTCAAGTAGAGACCGGGGCTTAATAAGGGATAAATAGCACTGTTTCTAGATAATGAAGGGC
The DNA here is from genome assembly GCA_023373845.1 of Nibea coibor. Lineage (NCBI taxonomy): Eukaryota > Metazoa > Chordata > Actinopteri > Sciaenidae > Nibea > Nibea coibor. The sequence continues at coordinate 22,596,544 of CM041717.1, read as the reverse complement.
TTTAAACAAGTTCAAGGACAGGTTTGCTATTCAAGGTGCTGAGAGTGATGATTTCCTGACCGCATCTATTCGCTGTTTACTTCTAAATATTTGTAATTAGTTGCCTTTGTAAGACGCTGCCTCGCTCGCCCACACTCTGCCAATCAAACGCACATTTACGGTATCTTCTGCAGAATTTTCCAAGAATCCCACATGGTTCAACGATGCAGCAAGAGTGCAGGCTGGATGTTAAAAATTAGATTTTTTTTTTTCAGGGGCTACGTTTGTGGGAGCAACAGTCAGTTGGCTAATGGCAGGCTCTGGGAGACTGCAGACAGACAGAGACAGAGGTGTCAGAGAGTCTCAGGATCAGGTATCCTTTTTCCTCATTATCTCGTATTATGTCAGGGGGGCCAGCGAGAGACTCCTCCGGGAAGGGCTGGGGTGGGAGACAGCGGTGAGTTTTTAGCTGGTATTAAGGGATGTACAGCCACACACACACGTGTGTCTCTCTCATGTGGGCCTTGAAATCCATTCATAGCAGACTTGACACTATTGAGTTTATTCGAGAGACCATTTCACCTGAAGCAGACGTCAAGCTACACGCCGCTTGTTTACTGACAGCTGCACGGTCTGCGAACACAGCCTGCTGGTCTAGTCCCTGAATTCACAGCTTGTACAGTGCATTACTATGTATTGACCTGTTCTGATATAGCAAGGGACTTGAAGGGTGTGAAGGTGGGAGGAGGGAAGCGGGTGTGGATAGATGGATAGGGAAATGGGAGGTAAGAGGGGGGGTTCAGGCTGGGACCTGGGTGCACAGGCTTCTATTAATTAACAGCTTGATGGAGGCTGACAGGACGTGTGCTGCTATCAAATAATGAGGTTAGGATTGGCCAATGGTTCCAGGGCACAAAACCTGATTAACACTAATCCTGGCTTAAGTCAATTAACAATGCCTGCTCAGGGACTCATGCAAATGAGGTGCCTTTGTTAGGTGGGCTAGCACGGAGGGAGCAAACACAGCTCGGCATTCAGACATGTAAAACATTGCTAGAACATAGCAGAAAGGGGGAAGGATACTCGTATCGGTCATCATGAGACAGAAATGGCTGACTGGCAGTGGTCAAGCAGATGGATGCCATAAAAACATGATTCAATGAAGGGGCGTCTCTAAATGACCTGCTGGGTGACCCCATTGGGTTGATGAACAGACTCGGTCAACCCTTGAACTTCCCATAACCCCTGACCTTACAATGCTGAAAGAAAAGAGACCGGAGGAGCTAATGAAAACACCACAGATAAATTCACTGTAAGATGACAGCAAACTGCTACAATACTAAAGGCACTGAAAAAGCAAAAGGAGCGTGAAGTTAGCCTAGTTTATTTACTTCAAACTGATCAAGAATAACGCACACACACACACACACACATACATCCATAACACACACGCAAAGCTCAAGATTTAAGGGAGCTTGACAAGTGGGTCAGGGATGAAAGTGGTTTCTTCAGAATGAAAAGCTAAATGGCATCATCAATAACATTGGATGTGCGTATTGACAGGGGAATTTATCCTAATTTGTCCGGGTGTCAATATCAAGTGAAGCTGTCACTGAAGCAGTGAAGAATCTAAGCCCAAGGTTCCAAACTGCAGCCCCAGTCCTTTTTTTCTTTTCTTTCCCCCCGACAGCAATGCACCTGGTTAAGGATGCGGCCATGCGATTGATTCGCTGGCCCTCAACCCTATGGCTGCCAAACTGACCCCGCTGTCGCACTTACATCCCAGATAAAAACATGATGGCCAATCTATCAAGTTGGCGCCTGTTGTCTGACTGATAGCAGGCTGTTCTGAAGATGTTTGTCTGTTGTTGTGGTCTGTCGAAAAAAAGAGATAGCAGCTAGTAAGCTGTGGCCACGGCTCCCCTCTCATGATCAAGCCACGATGAGGGTGGAATGGGATGCAGATGTGAGGTCCATATGTTGGCACATGGCATCACAGTTTTCTCATGCATGACAGAGAACCTTTGTTCAGGTCACTTCTCCCCTATAAACACTGCTGAGGACTTTATGGCTGCCTGCCCTCGTTTGACTCCAATTTTTAAGTTCCAGGTTAGGTGCAATATATCTCTCTTAACTCTCATTCATTTGGCCCAACCAACAACAGGGGAATTAGGGAATATTCAGGGGGAAAAAATGGACATTGGGAAAAGATTTGAGAGGACGTGGGTCTCAACGTGGGTCTCAACAGAGTTGCCAGGTGAATTCAGCACATTCCACTGATTGCTCTCTCATCCTGAAAGCTGCCTCTTGATTGTCCTCTGTGCTGTAGCGGAGGGTAGTCAAGTTATTGGGACTCTTTGTCCGAGTGTCACTGATGGACAGATTGGTAAGAAACACAGAGATAAGGGTCAATGGTCAAACCCTTGTTCTTGTTCACTCTCTCTGGCAGCTGCAAGCTAACAAGACCGCCCTAGGGCCAACACAGGGTCAAGGAACAGCAAGGCAACACTTGTTGAGGTAGTGGTAGTCGCCGGAAACCTCTTCGCTACTCAGCCCTGACAGCAGACTAACAAACAGTACAAAGGGAGGAGGGGTTCAGAAGAAGGAGACACAAAGTGCTGAGCCTTTGTCTGCCCGACTGTTGTGTCCATTCTTTTGGCCTGAAACTTTTTCCTCCCCACTAGTTTATTGTTCCTCTTCTATGAGAAAAGGATACAAGCATCTTCCGGTAGGCTCGTAAATACATGGTTAAAGTAAGTGTTGGGCTTTTAGAAAAAAAACGCATCAGGAAAACATGCACGCATACTTAAGTCTTTGAATGAGAGGCCTGGACATGAGCCAGTCCAATCTGCTTGTTGTGGAGGGTGTAAACAGTAAAACCGGGAAACAAAAGCCCTTCCACCAACACTGCTGCTCCTCGCTTTTTGTTGTTTTTTTTTTTTTTTTTGAATCTGCACAAGCTGTAACACCTACAGTGCACAGTGGAAGGCCTGGCTATAAGCCATGATGTGTTCCATGCCCATTAACACATGAAATCAGCGTGTCATACACACCAAAGTCCTGCATAATGATGAGCCAGTAGCATGTCAGCTAATCTAAGCCTGGACGAGGTGTGAATGAATCCTATTTCCCCCTGTCTCGATAACCACTGAAGCCATTTCCTCCCCAATCTAACCACACCAGCCAAACAAAGGTTCTGGGGGATAAAGAGAAGGAGGAAGGATAACCAGAAGACTCTAGGGAAAAGGAGGGTGTGGGTGCTCGGAGGGAGAACAGGTTGAGAAGAGGCCTCATACAAAAAAAAAGGTTAAAAAAAAAGAAGAAAGAATCCATGCATGGATTTCAAATTTCACAGCTGAGCACCTGGAAGAAATTGCCAGGCTTGGAAAAAAAGAGGTCTTCTTTTCTTTTCTGATAATCTGTGAGCTGTAATGTTGCCGTTCCATACATGGAGCTGGGTAAGGGAGGAAGGATGGCGTACGAGGATTGGAGGCTGAGGGGGTTTAATGTTTGCTAAAGAGCCAAGAGTGTACTGGAGAGTGACAGCAACACATGGCTGAACGCCTCTATAGGGGGAGGACTGTGTGTCTGTCCATGAAAGACGAGTCTGTTTTACAAGCCAGCTCAGTATCCCTCAGTTGGTCATGCTAGCAAGAATTTCACACTCATCCTTATAAAGAGCCGGCAATTAGAGGGCTACTATTTCACTGAGAACACTATTAAGTCTGTTAAGGTCTATTATGTACTCTTGTGTGCCACAGTCATAAAACATTACAAAAACCATTGAGCTCCATTACAAAGTCAACACCTGCCCCTTTTCTTGGGATTTAATTAAGACATGATAAAAAGGTAACCACTTTTATTTTGTGTGTGTGTTTGGAGAGGGGGGGTCCTTTCTTTCAGAGTATTTTTTTTCTTTATTAAGGTGTTTTCAAAAAACCTTTTCAGGCAGAACTAAAACCACGCCACAGGTATCACTTCAAAACCCTTTCAGATGTTAAATCTTGATTGTTCCCCATGAATAATACATTATATCCCGGGCTCTGCGCACTGGCCGCTGACCAAAGCAACGGACATAATGCAGTCACTGATTCTCAACCGTGTGTGATGAGCGCTCGCCCTACTGCTGGGTGCCAGAAGCCATAATGGCACAAAACACCACAAAGGGAATGAAAAGGCCTCATAAAAATGCTGATATCCAAGGCCGCCCCAAAAGAGCCCATTCGATACCGGAGTAGTTTGTCGTCATTTATCGCGGCGCGCTGCATTGTGTTGATAAACTGGCAACAAAGAGAACGAATGCTGCTTAAGGCCTCGTGCGGGGGGCCGCTGTGTCAGATGCTCTCCATCGGCGCGAACTCCCGAAATGCAGCGCGCGCAAACATATACAAACGCGGGGCTGGTCACGATGTTAAAAGAAACAAATGAGACCCCCTTTTGCATTCTCAGGCGTACGCACACTCAAAAAAGAAACGTGAGAAAGAGAGGGAGGAAAAAACTGAGTGGTGGCTGAGAGTGAATGAGAGCGAGAGAGAGAAAAAGACACATGCACCGGTGGGTAGGGATGAGGCCAACACAGATCCAACAGCTCTGAATTTGCATGAGCTGGCAAAAGCACCAGTGGTTTCCACTCTGCTCCAGCTGCCATTCACACATGAATACTCTTTATACCTGTTTGATTAGAGCCTCTGCTGCAATTGTTATGACACTAGAGTATTACTGTAGGGACAGTGTATCCGGCTCAATGTATAGCAGAACCTATGAGGTTAAAGCCTTGTGTGTTTTACCATTCAAAACTGTTTTGTTAGGTGGTATTCAGTTTAAAATCTACTAGCTTTTGATGCAATATGAAACGCAGTGGTGAGGTGTTTCAGAAATGTAAGACATTTCGAGGGCCATTCCATGTGACGCAGACGGAGGGAAAAGAGGAGAGAGTAAAAGTCGAGGATTTGTCTAGGAGGCAGCTCAGCTGAATCTCCCGAAACAGCTATGACCTTTTTCTCTCCATCACTGCGTTTGCCGCCAGCGTTGCTACCCAGCAAAGTAAAAAAAAAAAAAAAAAATCACTGGATTATTGGTCTAAATATAGAATCAGTCACACATACTCATGCAAGATGACTCAAACGTGTGATCTGGCAGAAATCCATACGATGGATCTGCGAAAAATACGGGATGCGCAAGGACAGTTGGAAGACACAAAGCTGAGAGCGTGAGTCCTGTGAAAATCCTGAGATGATGCAATACGCATGTTTTTGAGGTTTTTCAATAGAGGCACCAGAGTGGATATACACAGATGTCTGAAGATAAATCTTGAGATGAAAACCTCCTGCTATGTATTTCAGGACTGTCAGTAATGATACAGCACCCTACAGGAAGGCACACACACATGCACACACACACACACAAACACAGACACTCATACTGCTCCTGGAGAAGAGAAACTCAGTGAGCCAGGTCTTTTCATCAGTTCCACTGCGCTGCCTCGCACTTGGTCAATCTCACCACCATCATTAATATGGTGGATGCTATTGTCGTTACATCTACAAAACAAAAGCGCAGTTTAACATGGCAGCGCCACGGATCGAATATGAAACAGGGAGCTGTTAAATATGTTTGGGGGTGGGAGGCTGGTGGCGGTGGGGGTGAATGATGGTGTGGTGTGGGAGTGTGAGAAAGAAGGAAGCAAACGGGGACGAGGAGGAGCAGAAAGTTCTTTCACACTCTCAGAGATAACTTGGGTTAGGCAGCGGATGTGTAAGAGTCTGAGACTGAAGAGTATCTATACATATGCAATAGGTGTAATCTATATATATATGTGCGGGTGAGAGAAAAAGGCTAGATGAAAAGCTTCTGAAAGCCTCGTGGAGATTCCATTTGAATACTGAATGAGAGGCTGGTGCTCGCATGTGTCTGTAATTATAGTTTTTTTTTTTCGTGCGAGCGTACACGTGATGGCGAGAGCCGGTGCATTATGTCGGTACCTATGCAAATGAAAACTGAGGGAGCATGTGCTTTGTGTGTGTGTGTCCCTGTGGGTGCCTATCTGCGTGTTTGTGTTTACAAAGGCCTCGCACATCCCACGATTCTCGGCTTCGCCACAACACACACAGACAGGTGTGAGGACTGGAGAGAGAGCGAGAGCCCAGATTGTGGAGCACGGCCTTGCTGAGCAAATATTACTCCCTCTCTCCCAATTTCTGTGTGTGTGTGTCTCTCTCTCTCTCTCTCTCGCTCCTATTCAGTGTCTGTCTGTCTCTCCCCGTGGTCTCTCTGTATTCTCTCTTACCCACTGTGCCAAACACAGAGGGCCTCTTTGTTATTCAGAGTAGGAAATGCAACTGGAGCCAAATCTGCCCTGCTTTCTGTTTGATATCATCCCCCTTTGTTCTTACGCTCTCCCATCACGATGCACTTGGCCTCAAACGGCATCAGCCAGACACATGGGAACAAGTGGAGCTCAGACAACATAGATCTCGTGATGTCCTGGATGTCTGACTTCCAGTGATGCTCGAGGTGACATTTAGGCTAATGATGAGATAAAGGTCAAATAGATCGTTTGCGCTGAATGCTAGTGTGAAAGGGCTGCGTTTGAAGGTGGCAGCTGTATGTTTTTTAGTGGACAGCGCTCATGCTTTATTGAAAAATAAAATGTGGCACCCGAGACTACACATCCTAAATGCAATGCCTCGAGTAGAAAGCGGTTACAGCTTTGTGAAAGACAATTAAACGTTGGGTTAAGTGTCCAGAAAACACATGTACTTTCTGTTAGATTCCACAATTTATGGAAAAAGCCAGAATGAGTGTGCGGCCGCGCTAAATCCCAATCCAGTTACTCTGTCAGGTGTGACTATCGAGTGGTATCCTTGAACACGCAGGGTAACATCCCCGAAGTAGCTGAAAGCATTTTTTAGTATGTGTGTGTGTGTGTGTGTGTCTGTCTGCTTCGATCCTCCTCAACCCCCCGGAGAGCAAAACAGAAGCGTCTACAAGCTGAATACTAATAATATTCACCAACATCACTTCTCATTCAGATGACTAGCAGTTATGAACTCAACATCAAAAGCTTGTTTCATCTGCAGAATAAGTGGGAATAAAGGACTCAGTAAATATAGGAAACAGACTTTAGGCTCAGTAAAAACTGGTCTTTATCTATGTCACGCCTTACAACACAGTTATCATCTCGCTGTCAGACACGTTTGAATATATTGTGTTTGTCTTGGAATGTAGCAGATTTGACTCCTTATCCTGGAGACATCTGTGAAAATATTTTGGCGGATGTAATGTTTAAATGTTAATAATAATAAGGGAGAGAGATCTGAGATTTTAAATATTTTGTTCAAATATCATTTTTGTTATATGTCTTACTAAGAGCGATCTCAGCAGTAATGCCGGCTGAAGTATCGAGCTATCACGATCGCGTTTGTTCTCGCAGCAGGCAAGTGTCTGATTAAAAATGAGCAACCTTTCAACAGGGTTCTTTTTAATAGGGTTAGTTATAGATGCTGAGGGGGGAAAATGTAGATTACAGTAAACCTGTTAACTCCTCTCCTCCTCCAGCGCTCAGCAAGACACACTATCAGGGCTGCTGCACACTTTTTAAGATCAAACTTTATACTTTCTAAGAGCAGAGGAAAGTGGGTACCATGTCCGCAGTGGAACAAACAGAAGGTAACATGGGTGGAAGCATGTGTAGCCACTCCTGGTACTTTTCAACTCAAGGTTAAAAGTTGGCCTTGATGTGGGTTTTTCCGTTCATTTGAGTGTGCTCTGTCTGCCCAAAAATGCTGCGTCATGCAACGGAGAAGTTGCTGGTTAATCAGCCAAATAGAAAGTTATTTCCGTATTGTTATGTTCACCACATAAAGACACATGTCCTGTAACGCACATCAGGCTCCCTGACCTCCCACCACTGCCGCACAACCTGCAGCATCTCGGCACAGTCAGGTGCATGCTAAGAAGTAATGTGAATGTAAGACATAACATTCAATGTATAGAATGTGATCTAGGCCCTGAGTACAGTTACATATCTCATCTCAGCAGTCTCCTCACAAGGAAAAATGAGATATTTCATGGCCTTAAATTTTGCGTACTTACTATTTAATACTTTTTAAGGACCCATAGAGCCCTGCACTCGTGTATAAATAACTCCTTCACACCACATCCACATCCGCGGCTCCTAACCTGTAAGCTCTGGCCAGCCAGTTGCCGAGTGTGTTAAAAGCATAGATAAGGAGAGAGGACGGCAATCTATCACCTCACACTGACAGCCTCGCACGTCGTCTGTCTCTAGGGTTGCTTGCGCTGCCACGCTCCCCTGCAGCTGCTCCTCCTCTCCTCTCCTCCCGTCACTTCTCCTCCTCTTTTCTATCCTCTCATGTTTTCCTCTCCTCTCATCTCCTCACCCCTACTATGTCCTCATGTCCCCCCCTTCCACCCTCGCCTGCCCTCGCCTCCTCTGCCTACTTAGTATGTCAGATGCATTGATGGCTATCGGCTGCTTCCCACCCACCACGCAATGCTGTGTCACTTCATTAGAAGTGTGAAAGGATGACCTTGCACTCTGTCTCTCTTTTTCTCTCAGCGTCTCTCTTTACTCTGTCTAAGTCGTATGCTCCTCCAGCTGTCCCTCTTTCCCTCATCACTCTTCCGCACATCCTCTGCCTCAGCCAGCCAGCCAGCCGGCAAGTGCCCTTCATCTTCCTCTCTCCCTCTCATTCTACCTTGTCTCTTCCTTGTCTCTCTATTTCTTTCCTTCTCCCTGCCCTCATTGTTCTCCTTCATTATCAAACGCTGTCACAACGTCCCCCGCTGTGCCACCCAGGTTATTTATAGCTATCAGAGGGTGGCGGTGCTGGTGAAGTTGAGAGGTGGGCCATCTTGGGGCCCTGCTAGAGCACACACGCTTTCACACCCTTTTCCGTGACATTTAAACATATGCACACACAGACACACACACACACAGACACAAAGATGCACTTAAATCATCCATTCTCCTGTGTGGGGGGCACTTCTTGTGTAATTAGAGAGCACGGGTTTGCATGTGTTTGTCTTTTCAACACCTACCTGTCTCTCAGACATGACATAGAGGTAGTTGCGGTCAAGGGAGAAGGCCATGTCTCGCAGGACAGGGCTGCCGTCCTTGATGACCGATATGGTCTCATACTGTATGCCGCCGTGCGGAGGCCCGTCGACTCGTATCTGGGGAACACACGGAGCACAAACAGGTCAGTGATTGCTATTTATATCAGTGTGACAGCAGGGATGGGAAAACAGACGGAGAGTGATTGACAGGTATGACAGAGGGTCAAACAATATTTGCAGAACAATCTATCATTATCATTTAGCCGCTTGGAGAAACAGCTAGGTGGAGATAGTCCATGATGGATGTTTGGAGAGTGGAATGAAGAATTAAAAACAGCAGTGAGGTGATTAATTAAGTTCCTCCTTCATTGTGTGGCCCTTGTATTATTGCGTGGTATGAGGTAAATGTTGGTCCCCTGTGGTTCCTTGTAGGATGGGGTTACCACAACTGTTAGGAATTATTTGCTGATATTATTAGACCTTTGTGAAACCTTAGCTCTGTTTTCCTTTCCTCTTTCTCCGGATGAATGATGCACTCCCTCAGTAAAGCTTTGAACTTGAGGCCAAGACCACCTAACTACAAAAACAGTGGAAAAGCCTGACTTAAATGAGGTACATGACCCTCCCTGACCCAAACGGGCCAGCGCCGGCCCCTGTTTCGTCTTTATTCAACGGATCCCGCCGGTCAAATATATAGCCAGCGCAGTAAATCTCGAGGAGGCGGCCCGGTGCGAGACGTGAGAGATGTCTCTGTGATGTCACACGTCAATGGGACCTCCTCCACCCATGAAAGCTGATGGCTCTATCATCTGTCCATCTCCGCCTGCCTTCCTCCACCCAAACATTCATCTATCTATTCAAATGGTGACAGCACCAAAGAGCAGCCAGACTCTCTAGAAAACATCACAGAGGGGAAAGTCAAGGTCATATGTCTGTCAAAAGGAGATCAACTAGGAGGGGATGTGAGCAAATGTACGTGCGCCGCACACTCAGACCTTTGTTTGTGTGCGTCTGTGTGTGTGGGTGGGTGGGTGCGTGTGAATGTGTGTCAAACTGCTGGATGGTCAAGTAAAAGAAATGTGATGTAAGTTCACACAAAGCCCCCAGAGCTTTGCCATCAAAGCCTGGGGGTTAGCTGAGTACACGACAGCAGGCGGCACAGTTAAGGGCCAGAGCTCAAAGTGGTTGAGTCTTCCACGGCTGACCTACGTCTGACCTTGGCAGGCTAACCCAAACAAGGAAAAAAAGAAAGACATATGCGAAAACCATATGTAGGAGGAGAGAGGCAGGATGTGGGGGCCGTGCCAGTCTTCATCTGGTTACTGACACTGCAGTGTGGAGGGAGACCTCAGCAAATATGCTCATCCATAAAGCATGTCGGCGCATAGCCAGACCAGCGCTGTTCTGTTCACTTCTGTGTCAGTGTGTGTGTGTGTGTGTGTGTGCACCCGTAGGAGCAGTCTGTCATGCTGTGATATGTGTCCTAGCAGGCAGCCACTAGGGATCACAAGATAACCCGACCTTCCCCCTGCCCGCCTGCAGTTCATCTGAATCAGATTGCTATCACACAGCCTCTCTCTCCTGTGTCCAGGGGCCTCTAAAATCACATTTTGGCCAGGAATACACACACTCCAACACACAGCTGTTTCAGAGTTAGTCCAGAACAAAACCTCCACTCTCCAGACACTTTGTTAAACACTACAGCAACGGCGCTAGCATACCAGCCCGAGCAATTACTAAACAGTTAAGTGTCCCGTTAAGCAAACACATTTAATCAGGAGTGCAGAGGTGTATACGAAGAGATAAATAATGACTGACCTTTCCTTTTCCCAGTCACCAGCACCATCTGTTTCTCCGTCTCTGCTTCTTTTGTATATACTTTTTTAACCCCCCCCCCCCTCCTTCTTCTCCTCCCTCCACAAACAGCTTAGGCTTACGCCTCATGCAGAGAAAATGGAATCAACATAAGTGACACTCCAGAAGCGCTCACACCATCCCACCGCGTACACACACAAACACACCCACAAGCAGTTGCTTTTCACATTAAGGAGCGGCTTTTCTATAGTAGCTGTAAATCTTGCAAAGTGTGTTACATTCACACGTATGCAGACACAAACACACACACACACACCCACAACATTGTAAGGAAGTGATGAAATGTGTGCACATGTGCGACGTGGGTTAGTACTTCGCGGGGCGGGCCGGCTGGCTCACCTCTGGGTGGGCGAATGAGATGAAAGAAATGAAAATAAATAATAAAAAAAAAAAAAGGAAGGAGGAAAATGAAAACCTTGGGCGACTGAATGGAGAAACCAGTGCTTACTGGAGCAAAAATAATTCTGTCAAAAACTCTGTTGACCACACTCCCTCACTCACTCCCACGCTACCATTCCAGCAGTGCATCTACCACCTGAGTGAGCGGCTCTCTCCGGCCCAAAACATTTATTTCCTCAGCATCACTTTACCTGCTCTCTCAGGTGCTTAAACTCTGCCCCATTTGACCCTGCATTATTTATCAGGCTGGGTGAGAAGGCTGCTAACAGGTTGGATTCATACTCTCAAGCCCCTCTGACGATATTCCACCCCTTCTATTTTAGAAGGACCGACCTACCCCCTTTTACCTCAGAGAATTGCCCTCGGTCTGGCCTGGTCTAACATGGTGCCCCATTTCAACACCACAACCATTAGCCAGTCTCTCTCTATCAGCAGCGTCTGGGAGCTGCAACTGAGTAAAGTGAGGAAGGGGGAGAGAAAAAAGGTGAAGACGGATGAGAGTGTTGAAAAACATTCTCCATGTACCCCGGGGGAACCACGGCCTGTGTAGTTAATATTTGTGAAGAGAAAAAACAGTGCTGGGCGTGAATGTCAAAAAAAAAAATGGTGGTCAGAAACTGAGGGCTTTGATTCACGCTCATAATATTCGAGAGGCGTGCAACGTCTTTCATACACAAACCAAACAGACGCACACAGTATCACTGTGAAAGATGCCCGGAGAAGTAAGGACAGAAATAAATGTCCCCAGGCATCGCTGAGTAGGAGGACTTCTTCATCAACTAGCTAGAAATCCTGGAGCACATGCAGGGCTGCCGTATTTAAAATCCAAACTACTTTCACCCCTTTGAAATAACTTTTAGATAACTCTTTATATATCCCTTGTCAGGGTCACAGTGGGGCTGCTTCCTATCCCAGCTGTCAAGACAGCTCATCACTGGGCACACAGAGACAACAACTATACATATACACACATCTACGGGCAACTTAGAGTCTCTTAAATACATGTACAGTTCAAAATTCCCAAAGTTAATTTTGAACAATGAATAATTTCACATTTTTGCTACTGAAAACAAAATGCCTGTGATTAATGAGGAGCCTCCTTGCAAACGGTGTAATTTTTACTGCTCAAGAGAAAAGGTAAAGTTGCCACATTTTGAAAAAAAAAATAAAAAAGGATTTAAAAAGAGGAAGTTTTGTTTCGATGTGCAAACTTTAAATCGCAGCACCTAGTCAGGCGTAAGCTGATGGGAAGTAGGGGGGGTTTGGCCGGTAGGGAAGCCATGGCAGCTGCATCAGAGGCCTCCCCTTGTGGCTACAAGGGCCTGTGCCAGTGGGGTGCTTTTGATCAGACCATGTAAGCACCCTGGAAAAACGTTTGAAGATTGACCAAACTCCAATTCAAATTGCCCTTCTCCCTCTTTCTCTTTCTCTCTCTCTCCCTTGGTCTCACTGGTTTTGAACACAGTGCCAGACACTGGATCCCCGACTGCGTGAGTCCGTGTGAAGCAATTTGCTGAGTGAAAAGTGCTGAATAAAGCCAGGGTAAAAGTGCATCAAACGTGTGTTTGCAGTGCATCGTGGATGCTGCTGCTCAGAGATAGAAAGAAAAGGAAAAGCTCAAACTGTGTGTCCTCTTATAGACACTGTTACGCAACATACGCAAACTGCCAAAATGAGCGGTTTCCAAGTGGTACAATCATACACTGCATGCAGAGGAAGTGACACATAAAATGACAGCGTTTAAATTTAGTTTTTTCAAGGAAAACACTGGAACACAAACACATTTTTAAAAAACTAAACACAGTGAGGGATGATTTGCCTATTTTACTGGTTTGGTCTGATTTGGTTTTACAGCCTGGCTCCAAGTGTTTGTTCAACATTAGCCACTCAATTTTTAAAGAATGTTTCTGCTTTAATGGGCACAGCTGTTAACTATTACCTGAGAGCTGCTTTCTTTTCAGATTTGGAAAAAAAAAGAGAGGCTATTTTCTAACCTTTGCCTTGAGGGAGGTTAGCATTTCTGAAACAGGACGCACATGTTTACAGGTGTCTGCCAACACCAATACATATCCATGTGAGGGTGTACATTATTTTACCACCGTATTTCAGCTGGCAGAGCAGATTGCAAACCCACGCATGGGAACCTTTTACCAAACCACATGCAGCACACTCCACACTAACACCTTGTACCAGGATAGGATTAAGTTAAATTGTAGGTCTTCCACCTACACCCGGTACCAGAATAGCATGATGGTAGTTGATTTTAAGGAGATTGTGCTTTCATTGCTCAAAATCAGAAACACATTGAGCTCGAACGGAGAGTCGGAGAGTGAAAGTTGAACTCCGTGAGTAACCTATCAGGCAGCTATCGCCTACATCTACACTAATCCAGTTCAACAGTCTAGGATGTTGAAGTGATAGGCATTGCCTTTATCTGGCTGATCCCACACACTGGATTAGATTCTGCGAAAGCACACCGCCGCTGCCACCGCACACTCTGTCTGTCTCGCTCTGTCTCGATGCACTGACCCCTTACAGAGACACCAGAGAGGAGGCTCCGCAGAGGAGAGGAGGGAGATGTGCAGTCGAGTCGGGTCCTGCAGACTGGAAAAGACACAGGTCAGAGGGATCTGACAATGACCGCAATAAACCTTTATCCGATCAAATCCAACACGTCTGATGGGACCAATCTTAGCCTCCGTAAAAAGGCCTTGAATGATGTTGTGATTGGTCGGCACCTCGGCCCAGACGACAGGTGACAGCTGACAGCATTTTAGGAGCCAGTGAAGCTTGTCAAGAGGCATCCACGATGTGAAAGGCTTATGAGACAGCCGGCCGCTCTCACCACATCGGTTTTGCATTGCAAACACAACTTTGAGGAAGAAAGCGCCACTTTGCCACACACGCGTAATTTGCCCTTTGCTTCACCCCATCTGTACGAAACGTTCACTGTTGTTCAGGACTCCAGATCTATTGCTATGTCAGGCCATGGCAGGATACTGCACCCAAAGACAGCCCAGCAACCTTCTTACCATGAGCCAAAAAAAAAGCCTGTGTTTTAATGTTTGTGTGTGTGAGTGTGGGTACTACATGTTACACTGCAGGGTGAAAGAGGGGTGACACTAGTGTATGAGGTGTACTGACAGATCCATTGTCCACCCCACCCCCCGGAGATGGATGCATAATGCCCAGCCCAGGATGAAGTCAGTCCCTCTGGGTGTGAGTGGTGGCTGCATCAGGGTGAGTGGACTGGTGGACTATGAGTCACCCAGGGGGGATTTATCACCAACACACCATGTAGGCACATGTACACGGATCATGCAGGAGAATAAGTGAGCATTCTGTCACACACACACACACACATACAAATCAACTGCCTGTATTCAACAATTGGCAGAACACTGTGTACAAACCAGGCTCACTATCTCTATCTGTTCGCATGTCTGTCCTGGAAACCTGGCTTGAAATGTAGCAGACTGCTATTGTATTTCTTTACTTCAGGTGGAATGAGTACAGGCTATCCAGCCGTCTTTGTGTGTGTGTGTGTGTGTGTGTGTGTCTTTCTCTCACTTTCTTTCTCTGCGCACTGGGGAGAAAACATGGAGCCTCTCTCCGCCTCGATAACGCATCTAATCCATCACCAGTGTCAGGCTGAAGAATTCTGGTGTCAGTAGCGAGCGGCATGTAGAAATGTGCTGTGTGTGTGTGTGTGTGTGTGATTGCTCCCACCAGCCCAGCACGCCGCCTCTTATGTTCCTGTTCCTGTTGTACAATATAAGCTCCCATAAGGCGGATGTTAGCCCGCTTGCCTATATGCTGCAAGTGCCACTCCGCATTGGACAGACCGAGGACGGAGAGGCGTCTCCGAGGTGATGGAGCAGTGGAACATGTGGGAAGACAGGGAGAGAGCGAGGTATGGGAGAAAAAGGAGGCTACATCAGGATGGAGGGGCAATATCTCCTAAAATGACCTGAGCCCTCAGTCAATACAAGGGGCAATTACTTCATACTTCTGTCCGGGCACAATAAAGCCTATTGATTTGTCTCTCCACTCCATGCACAAAGCACATAACACTCTCCTGCACAACATCTTCCCATCATCTGATTGGACAGAAATGCGGGAGTCTATACCCGACAAATCACACATGATAACCATTCAAATGACCAATTCTTCACTACCATTGATTGTCAGTGAATATCGAAAGCAAACATCCCATTAAACCGATTCCCGGCCGTAACAAGCAGCCTTACAACAGCCGTCACTATAATAGCTCTATCCAGGACTAATTCGATTCCATTTTAGCTCTGTAATATCGTCACATAACTCACAACCCTAAACATGATTGTATCAGCACTTTCCCCTGTTTGCCCCCGAGTCCAAATAGAAACCAGAGACCGCGGCATGCATTAGGGGTCTGCGGTAGGATGAGATCAGGCCTCAGCTCTAATCAGCCCAAACACACATATTAAGCACAGCGGCACAATGCGAGGCCTATATTTAGCTCCACATTAAAACACTGAGCAGGGGCCAGCGTGCTGGTGGTGGACGCTGGCCAAAAAAGGTTTAGAGAGAGCAAAAACGGAGGGATGTGGTAGGAGGGATTTTCTGCTTAGCCCTCAAAACCGGGGTTCGCCAGCGAGTGGGGAAGCCACTTTTTCTACTCAAATGACGCTCAAATATTGAGAGAAAAATGGTTTGTATACACAGACTAAATAGCTGACGCCACAAGAAGTTTTCCTTTATTGGCTGACCCAACAGAAGAAAGTTAGAGATAGAAGGAACAGAGGGACCTAACAGGGAGAGAGACGAGGGGATGTGACGAAGAGTAGGAATGAAAATTGGCAAAGTGTAAAGGGGAGGTGAGAAAAAGGACTTAGCACTGTGGCTACTCCCAACAGAGACACAGCAGCATTCACACTTCAACCCTGGTGTTGACAAGTAGTTAGCCCCAGCAGAGGTTAAATGTACAGGCCCGCACAATATACGATACCCAGATAAAACACACACTTAACAATTATACACAAGCCCACGCGCTCGCTTTCAGTTGTATTTAACAATTCCATGTTATCACAGACAAATACCTCATAACAAAAGCCTTATTTCTAATAATGGAGCCATCTCTCCAGAGAGAATCTTGTTTCAAAGGTGGAGGCCTTACGTGTTGAAGGAAGAAAGGAAAAGCTGTACTTATTTTATGCGAGTAAATAAGCGAGGGACAAAGCAATCACACAACTATTACAAGTCGTACACAGCCAATGCACTGGTGGTTAGACAAAAGTTATTACAGGAATGTCAAACAGTCTGAACCAGAAGAAAATATCACACCTCCTGTTTTCTCCCTCGGCACATCTTCAAAGTAGATCACAAAGATACGTGAATCAGAAAGTAGCTCGGGAAAGGTTCAGGTGAGGGGCAAATTAGCTGAGATTGTTTCAATTTCTCCCACCGGATTTGTGCGATTTTAAATGTGGGACAAGATTGGCAGGTAGAAGAGAGATACTAGTAAATTATAGCCAGCGGGATCCGCACGGCAAATGAGAATATAAAAGCACTTCAATCAAGCCCACCTTGTACACCTGTAATGTGTGTTGGCTTTAATAACCTCCCTATATGTTTCAAGCTGTGTTTGATATTACTGAGATATATTTGCTAGCAGTGAGTGAACATGCGATTGATGAATCCATTATATATATATGAAGCTTTGACACTCAATAAAGTGTTCATCAAGACAACATTAATGTGCGCCCCCTATGACACATGCTGGACCTATTACAGATAAGTATGTGGCATGTAATGAGGCAGGAGCCTGAAGGGGACTGGGGGAGAGGTAGAGGACATAAAGAAAAGGAGATAAATGTGGAGGTAGAATAAAGGGGGGCACAGAATATATTGCATAGAATGATGAATACACAGAGAGAAGACATGAGAAAGATTATCCCTGGAAGCAGAAAAATGTAGGGGGAGTAATCTGCAAGATCCATATTTCTGTTTATTTTTGGCACCACGCTTGATCAGTCAATAACTCTGTGATGTCCGCAGCCTACTTTGAGTTCTTCCTTGGAGCCATGACGACCAAAATTTATCAATGACAAACATAAGGCGTAGGTGCTCATCTGAAGAGGCATATCTCTTCCCCGACATGACATCACACCAATACCATAAAAACCAACCCATACCACACATAGCTCCATAGAGACAGATGTCACAACCTCTCACCTCCTATTACACATGACCTACCAAGTTCCCAGCAACCGCTAGGATAATTAGAGCTCCTCCTGTAGGGTACCACAAAGAGACAAGGGTAAGATGGACACCATGCAGCGAACCTTTAACCTCCGTGGGCCAACAGAAACAGAGTAGGAAGGAGGGGGGAGGGATAAGAAAAGTGGGATGAGCTATAGGGGGACAGGGGTTATCCAATCAGTCCCTTTGCGGGGAGACAGTGATGCTACTGGTGAGTTGTGTGTGTGTGTGTGTGTGTGTGTGTGTGCAGGGTGGGTGGGTGGAGGGGATTGTGTGACCCCATTCAACATGCTCACAAGAAAAGCAGGCCAAAACCCCTTTGCTGGACAAGGGTTGCCATGGTAACCTCTCTCCCCTTGGGCACGAGATCAGCAGGGAACCAACCGAAAGTGTGCGTTCATGTGAATGTCGCGCGTGTGTGTGTACGGATATGCTTGGAGATTTATGAAAAACTGTTATGTCATCGCCATTGTTTAGGCCGTATTTGGCTCAGGGTGAAATGGTGAAGAGAGCACGCCTGATCTGTTTTTTTTTTTTTTTTTCCAGTCTCTGTCCTTCAAGGGACTTTTGGTTGGCTCAGTGTTGGTTTTCCCCCGGCGAGAACATGTGGTAAGATCAGTTTGCCAGGAAACGCCAGCATTCCAGCACAAACACTCTCTCTCAGGACACAAACAGGATATATGGGGTCATGACTCTAGTTAAACGTGATTTATCTTCACGGGTTAACGGCTTTTTGGTGCTGTTACAACACCAACATTGTGACTTTGGTATCAGCCCTCACATTTATTTTATTTTCTGCTGGAACAAAGGGTTTCCCTTAACATTTTCCAGTTTGATATTACATAATTCAATTGATGCGCTGCGTGTTAATAATTGCAGGGCTGCCGGTCAACTAGGCGCCACACGCAAATACAGATATATCATGGAGTTATTTTAAAAGTGTCATCATGTTTGCATAGTAACCCATCAATTTACAGAAATGAAATACCTTGTCAGACTTTCCTGCACTGTAAAAGAAGTGTTACATCAGTGGAGCAGCCTTTTTTAAGGTGATGAAATAGCCTCCTAAATAATGCAACGTGTGTAGCACAATATTTTACATTGTTTGAAAAAAAAAAAATCAGGCGAGCGAGCCTTTATTTGATTTATATTATCATCGTGGTGCTGTATAATTGATGCTATACTATGCACATTAACGATAATGCACGTGTGTATGTTTCTGTGTGTTTCTGTGTGGCCTAATTATCCAACCACTGTACTTAGCATTAAACGTCAGTGAGGTCAGCACACATGAAAAGCCAAACACTAACTGAATTAAAAAAAAAAAAAGCTTTACTGCACATAAATAATTCAGCCCGTATAGTCTCGATGACATTTATACTTCCGCTCTGTAAAGTATGTCCAAGCAAGCATGTGTAATCCTGTCTGCACATAAAACAAGATAATGACTTTCAGGCATATTCGCTCTATGTGAGAGCAGCACAACCGGGCCTTGATTCATTAGTCTGCTAATTAGAAAACACTGTGAAGAATGAGTTGTGGTCTCAACATTCCTATGCACATTCATGACAGCACAAACACATAATCAGACAAGCACACGCTTGTGTATACACAAGGACTGTACCGACTTCACACACTGCGGCTGTGTTTCCCTGTTTGCACATTAAACATGCAAAACACCAGCAGGCCTGCGTTTCTTCCTGTAGACCAGCGGATCAGAGATACTCATCAGTAGAGACATGTGTTGGTGACAGAGTATCTTCCTTTATCCCCCCCGAACACACCCACATACACACTCCCTCATCCTCTCTCATCCCCTCATAACTCATACACATGCTCTGAAGCGGCAGGAGGGGAAAACGCTGCGTTTGCAGAATAGACGAGCGGCGTACACTCGGGTCAGAGTAAGTTGAAAAAGAAGTAGAGAGACAGAGACAGAGAAGGTAGAGAGGACTGTGTGTGTGTGTGTTTGTGTGTGATGCCAGCACATTTTGTAGTCTATGAATCTTCACTAAAGCTCTTTAAAATTGCCCACCAATCTTGCGTCAGGATTTAATGCCTGCTTCTCTCCAGAAGAAATAGACCAGCCAGTTAAAGTATGCTAATTCAGTGGCACTAAATACACTGCTTTAAATGTCAACCTTCCATTATTACACACACACACACACACGCACTGCTTGCCTCAGGACCAGCGCAGAATCATAAACACACACACACATGCAGGCGGCACATATGCACACACACAGACACAAATCAGGCCCCTGGAAGGACACAAGGAGTATAAAGACTTATAGATCACAACCACTTTATAAAATCAATAACACAGTGAACAAAGGACATTTGCGACAAAAGTGTAATATTAAAGCAGCTTTTATGTATTTGACGGGAGACTGAGCGAGGAATAGAAAGATACAGCATCAGGAGAGGGAGGGACGGAGAAGACGGACCGCGATGTAGAGAGACGGAAGGTAACAATAAGAGTCAGAGACAGAGAGATAGGGTTCAAATGAGAGCCCGAGTATAGCTACAGCAAGCAGAAAGCAATCAGCTTGCACACAGCCAGAGAGAAGCCTGGCACTCCTCCCCAACCAGGGGTGACAGCACCATTAATTCTATTAACCCTATTAGTATTCCATCCTCATCGCCTCGCTGGGTCAATACACACCTCCATCACACTGCAAAGCTTCTGCTTCCCTCTTCCATATGCAAAGGGAGTGGGGTGCAGTGGAGGGTTCAGGGATGGATGGATAAATAGGAGCTCAGACAGTTGGCACTTTCCCTGCTCAGGGTACGGACTGTAATGACCAGCCAGCTCTGTCAGACCATCTCTGTCTGTGACACTAACGCTGACAGACACGCAGCGCCATGTGGCAATCAGGTAGGGAGCGAGGAAGAGCCGTGATGGATACAAGTCCTCCAATTTGTCTGCAGGTCATATTTGGGAAATGGGTAAACAGGCTGTGTTCAGGTTTTAGCATGCCAGCGCTTTTTTTTTTACACAATCTTAATAAAAATGTGATTAAATTTAAAGCCATTCTGTTTATTTTAAAATTATAAAAACGCATTATTTCTCGTACAAATTCAAATTTGAATTCACGTGCGCCGGCACCACCCGGCAGGCTTTTTTCACAGCCGACATTTTGACATGTCATAGCAGGAAAAGGTGTTCCTAATAACATCGTCGAGGGGTGCAGCTCTCTTCACGTGTCCCAGAGAGCTTTCACACACTATGACAGCGAGCCGGCGTGCACAATACCAGGCAGCAGCTAAATGGAACCCAGCCATCATTAATTTTACTATTCACACCTCTGCTGTCTGTGACATGTCAGAATGTGGAGAGAAAAAAGGCTTATTCAATAGACTCGGAGATATTGGCACCACAGCCTTTACTTGTCATGGCTAATGTTAGCTAACCTCAGCGAGACATTGCTGTATATTTCACTGATGTCAGCTCAATACTGGAGTCAGTTAGCTGGCTTTGGGAGCCTGCTTCTGCTCATATGTTGTTTGAGCATCCATCTGTCCATTATCTGTAACCGCTTATCCGCATCGGTGTGGCAGTGAGGCTGCAGCCTATCCCGGCTCACTCTGCGGGCGAGAGGCGGGGCACGGCCCAGACGAGTCGCCGGCTCATCGCAGTTGTTTTCGTGTGTCACAAAAAAATATTTAAATCATGTTACCGCAAGATTGAAACGAGTGATAACCACACTGCAGCCTACCTCACTGACTGTCATCGTGTGTTGTTTCCCAATGTCGGTAAGGTCCGCTGACTCTGAATTAGGTCATCCAATGATGACATCATTAAAGCTTTGGGTACAGGTTTTTTTGGGACTGTACTGAAAGAGTTAAGAGTGAAGCGATACCTTCTCAGAACTAATAAACTGCAAGTGCAAAATTGCATTGAACAGGCCTCGGCAACCTGAGAACTGTATTACTTCATCCTGGCAGTCGGATGTAAGCGCATTGCCGGTGTTTTGCCCTGGCGACAAACCTATATGTGAGTACCAGGCTGAGTATCTCTGCTGCAGCTCAGTGCGGGGGAAACAAAGAGAGGGAATTTCACACTAACAGAGACAGTAACTTGGAAACACTCGATTAAGCCAACTGAGACTGCTGAAGTTTCATATTGCTGCAGCTGAACTTTGGAATGTAATTTGCACCTAACTGGACTGTGAATTTTGCTTCACATTCCTTAAGTTCAAGAGCTCTATGAAGGTATCAGGGCCACTACAGAGAGAGAAGCGATGATTACAGTGACTCATAACTCTTTCAACATATATCGCACAGTGTATTAAGTGTGGTATTAAGAGGCACTTGAAAACATTCAAACCTTTCATCACCATAAGTTCCTGTGAAATGTGCAGAAATTCAACGTGCCATTATAATAAAAACTGCAGAAACGGTGCCCGGTGTTCACAGAGAGCACAGCAGTGATGAATTGAATAATTAAGTAACATGGCAGGGCAACAGGCAATTAAATGAAGTGCAACCGAACTTTGTTTCTAATTTTAAAAATGGACATGGAGCGAGCAAAACCTGTCACTGCTTGACTGCTGCTGTGAACAGATCCAAACACCTCTGTGTAAGAAATGCTTATAAATAACAGTAATGTGTCTACAGACTTCCATCCAGAAATAATAAAAATTCAACATGGTCTAGCTTTAAAGTTGCTCTGTGGCCAACTTCGTATGGGAGTAGAGGTGCTTCTGACAACCTAAAGACAGGCCTCTCCTCCCATCCTGTTCCCCTTCCGCCTCCATCTCAGGGTGGGCGAGCGAGGTTGCCAACAGACACTAGCGTACCAAGTATGTAGGACAGCGCCATTAGGGTATTAGTGCCGGTCAGCAGCCAGCCAGTTTGTGTGTATGTGTGCGTGTGGTGTGGTGTGTGTCGGGAAGAAATTGGGGATGTGCAATAACACCCTGGAGGATGAGACACAATCTGATGCTGTGTCTGATTGGTTCATTTCAAAAACAGGAAGCAGCATCACTTACCGTGTGTGTGTATGTCTTTATCCAGCAACGCATATATGTGCAAGGAATTAAACCAACAAACACCCCCCACCCTTATTTTTGCCTGCTCATACAGCACTGCTACCACACACACACGCCGCACTGTGCTCTAGCCTTGAGCTACCAGAGTGGACGTGTAAAGGGTTGTGACAGCTCTTCCTCTCACTCTCCTCCACATATATAGCTACAGCATTGAGGGGCCATCTCTGCTGTGTCTGAAGCTGAGATAGAGAGCGAGCATGATCTTTCCTGCTGTCTGGCCTGACTGATTCATGTCATATTACCTGGGGGATTAGCTATTTCCTCTGTATAAATCCACTTTTGTGAGGTAATGTCTAGCATGAGCAGTGGGGGCCGTAGAGGGTTTTGTTACACTAAAAAAATCCTCTGCCAAAAAGCATACAAGACTACCGTGAAATCCAAAAAGGAGGCATGTTACAGTACACTGCCATTTTCTCTTACTCTTGCTCTATCACGACTTGGCCAGATTTAGAATGAGATCATTCTCCGAAGAGGAAATGTTCATCTACTTTCACACATCCACGCTTTGAAATTTAAATTTCAAGGCTGGCTGTAATTGATACCTTGATTTAAAATGTACCATTCAAATATGAGCTAAGCCGGCAGATCAGGTACACCGTCCCTTTTTTGTCTTTAATTAGTTGTAGAAACTAAGCTGTAAAAACCACATCACATAATCCACGCTTTCTCCATTTTCTCTTTTTCACGAGCTGACCACAGACTCCGGCCAGACGGCTCCATGTTTTGGTACCTCGGTCCAGATCCCCCCATAACTCTCTGGGCTTCCTGTTATCCCACAACTGCTCTCTTTCTGGAAAAATACATCTCTTTTCTTTTCCCTTTTCTCTCCATGTCTCCCTTGTTCTTCTTACTGTACAAAACCACATAAATGTTTCGGTCAACACAAACCTAGAGGCTCGTTTTTCCATCTTTGAAGGCGAACGGGGGGGGGCGGTGGAGGCCTTATGGGAAGGATTCATAGCACATTGATATAGTGCGTCTACATTTCCACCCCCCCTCCTGACCGCTTCTTACACTCTCTTTGTTCCCCATACAACAAGAGGCTAAATAACTGTGTCCATATGTGGGAAGTAACCAAGAGGAGAATGAAGAGGAGGATGGAGGAGGGAGGAGGAGAAACGGGGTGTTTGGTTGGTTAACGGTTTTTGGCAGACCCGGGGAGGTATTTTCGCTGTCTTAGAGGGGGCAGACAGTGGATACCCCCCTGAGACGCGCACAGACGCACACATAGGCGCACCCTCCCTAAAGGGATCGTTAAAAAGGAAAGGTCACAGGGCATTCAAAGTGAGTTATGCACTTGATTCACTGTCCCACCTCGCGTGGAGTGTGAGAGGAGAGAGAGACAGAAAAACTGCAGATGGTAAGAAGAGTGCTCGTCACACACTGTTGTGTTACAATATACGGGCCAGAAAAAACAGTACTAGGATCAGTTTCGGCTGGGAACAGAATATCCCACCGTACCTGAGAGGGGTAAGGAAAACAATCTGCGATCTGCGCCGTCTGAACAGCTGAAAGTTTTAGCACTGTGCACATAAACTCGAATAAAGTTTACCGCGTAAGCAGTGAGGTACCGCTCATTATCTTACAAACAGAATAACAGGTTTAAGCTCTGTTTATTAGGATTTTGTGAATTGCGTGGCGTTCAAAGAGGATCATTTGTATGTATGAAGAGTCCCGGGTGTTAATGCAGAGCCGCAGATGTTATGTGTTCTTTCATGTAGGTGTAAAGCCTCCAGGGGTGGGGGTCGCTTCAGGTTAAAGGTCATCAAATCCCTTCATAAGCTACCACATGTGAAAAGCGAACGAAGTGTGCTGCAGGGTCAAGAGGAAACATTAATGAGGCAGCTATAGTATCATGAACTATCTCCTGGTGGATATAAAGTTAATCCCTCAGATTTAGCTGACAGTGCGTCTTTAACCAGATTATGTCACGATAATCGGCTAAACACCACAAAGAATTCGGTTTGGTGTCTAGCCATAATAGTTTCATGACATCAGCCAATCCTGTGATTCTATATAAATTACAGTGTCTAATCTACAGTGTATATACTCTGCGTAGGTCCCAGACATCAGCAAAGCCAGGATCACCTACTGTAATCCTCTGGGCGCAGCACAATAGGGAATCGTAATCTCAACTCCTTACAAAGGCATCGAGCTGGTGCTGAGCAAATGACGAGCGCGCGCGCGCGTGTGTTCACGCAAGCGCTCGGCGGTGCGTTAACGTTCATACATGCATAAATGGTTTTCCAGTCTCTGGGGTGTCTCTCGCTCTGTGCCCCTCCAGTGAACACATGTGCGAGGGTTCGAGATTGGGGGGTGACGAGGGCAGACAGCGGTAGGGGGGTGATGGGTGCGAGGTATGCGGAGTCCTGAGGGCAATGAAGGGGATGGACCAGACAGGCCGCAGCGTGGAAAGACGGGAAAACCCCCCACGCAGAGCTCTCCCCATATGATCCCCTTCATACACCTCATCTGTCCGCCTCACACTTTCCATTTATTTATTCTCCCTTGCTCTTAATGCTCGGTTAATGCCAGCCGAAAGGCACATGACTATAAAAGGTGCATTCCTTTGCCATCTGAGAGTGTGTGTCCGCACCTGCACGTGTCTGTGCACATGTAAGGGATCCAAATGCCATGTAGGCTAACTGGGGTTGGCTGAAGATATGAGGCTGGAGTTGAATTGAAGGATGGGGGCAGCGGGTGAGCAGGGCGGGAAAGAGGGTCACACATGAGTAGTTGTGTGAAGGCCTGCCGTCCCTACTTCCTGCCACAGATCGGTCTGAAGGGAGGCCCTCCATAATTCAATAACAATAATCCCCAATGAAGGCCCAATAAAGCAGGCCGCCGTGGGGTGGAACTAACTGGCCGTGCGCCTCCTCCTTCTCCAAACCATCCGTCCATCACTGATTGGGGAGAGAGGCCGGGATGGTGAAATGGGGTAGCGGGGTGGGGGTCTGGGGAACAGGCCCAGCTGACATGCCGCCTGCAGCCAGCAGCCAGGCAGACAGACACAGATCCTTGTCTGTCCCTCCCTCCTTCCACTCTAACCTACCCACCCTCCCTCCTGTCCACCCCCTCGGCCCAGCTCACCCCAGTCGGCCTGCCCGCTGAGCAGGAGACAGATCTGAGGAGTGCAGCTGCCTCCCATAGTTCCCTGGATGACTGAGCGGCCATGACCGCTAGCTTGGCCTGCAACCCCACCGCACAGACACACACAATCACACATGCACACGCAGACAATTGACACCTAAACAGGGGAGGGGTATAGAGAAGCACGTCTCAGTGGGGGTCACCTATCGATCATGTTTTGGTCAAATCAGTCACCTGTCCTATAATGCGGGGTGACGGCTGGCTGACCTCTGGAACATCTAACATTATTATTTATGGCGGTCATGGCTCACACATCCATGACCCTTCCACTTATAGTCCTACAATACTTCAGCTGAGGTGATGAACTCATTATGGAAAAAATGAAGAGCATTTTTAGCATCATTATATTATAAGGTCACAAAATGTGTCATTATGGTTAACAGCGTGTGTTCAGCTTCTCTTTCTCCTGGATGACTACTTCAGAGACTTCTACTTGCATTGTGTTTGCTGTATTGTTTGGCTATCCATTTGGTTGCTTAGTCAACCAGTATCCGGGCAAGCTCTTCAGAGTTACTCGACTACGACGACACACAAACAAAAACTCTAAGTGGCTCAGATGAGACCAAATTGTCTCTAATGCCTTCACGAGGCCTAGAGATGTTAAACAGCAGACAACAAACAGTAACTAAGGTATAGGAATGTACTAATTAAAGTTAATTAAAGCATGAGACTTTCTCATCTGCGTTACGTCTTTGATCTTCCAGAGGCAGCAAATTTGTTCTTTCATGCACAGAGCGTATGTGGAAAGACGTACAGCCAGAAAATGTATGACTGTTCAGGAGAACTGTTCTCTTATTCCTTTTGGAAACCAGTGAAAATGGTGTTTCCCATTAAATCTACTGATAGCCAGCATTCAGCAGACGTCTGTGGACATTAATGTGACGAGCATGACAAAAAGAAGAAGTGTGTCTGTGTGTCTCTTCGATTTAGTGTGGTTTCTTTGCTTGGCTTGACCTGACAGACATATGGTTAAAGCATATTAAACGATTTAATTAAACGGCCAACAAGTGATTTGTTAGCATCATTCTGCAGTGACAGACAGCTGTCTGCCATAAATTAAACAAGAACTTTGGTATTTGCTCTGACAGGCCGAGGTTTACTCTCAGCTCGTCATCAAAGAAAATGAAGGCATCATATTTATCATCAAAGATAAGGCAAAAACTGCACATCAGCTGGTGAAGTATGTATATGTGACATTATATACTTTCTGGAGGTGCAGTATGTCTGCATCTACAGCCATACATCTGCATGTCTATGTGTATGTGTGTGTATGTGCATGCCATTGCTCCCATGAGTGTCAGTAGGGTACTGCCTGTTGACAGATGAGAGCTGTGCTGTGAGGGGGTCTCTGTGAGGCCTGACAGATCTGTGACAGAGTGTGCCTGAGGAGAGAGGCCTTCATGTTAATCCACTCTCATACATGTTAACTACACTTGGATAGTCCCATACTGAGCTGCCTTAAAACAGCCTGGTACGGTTCGACACAGACCCCCCCACCCCCCAAAAAACCCATGAGAGCCCCAAAACAAGCCTGCCAAGGTCAAAACCGACCTCTTCGTCACATAATGCCACAAAAATTTGCAAAACACTGGCAGGCACGCTAGCTAGCAAACACACACACACACACCCGCAATCACTTAAACACAGTGAAAGTTAAAAGCAAGGCTGTCATTAAGCAAGCAGACTGGTAGGCTGAAAATACAAGCAGACACAGAGCTAACAAAGCAGGCGGGGGGAAAAAAGAAGACAGCTTACTCAAGCTGTCTGAAATAAGCAGTTGTTTTAATGATGGGGAGACCATGAACTAAAACTGTGTGAAAAAAAGACAGTCACTCTGTTTTTTTTGTTTTTCTCGAAAGCTCATAAAAAAAAAAAAAACTATTCTGTCCAGCTCGGGTTCAGAGGTCCAGACCAGTTAAAGGAGAATATAACTGCTGTGAGTGGAGAGAGCTGCAGGAGGGAGATCTGTTATTGGCCACAGCTGGCATATTTGCATGGTGAGGACACTTCCTCTCTAGTGGGTTTTGTAGCGTATGGAGTGTGAGGTGTTGGCCAAATGGGCACCTCATTTGGCACTGAACCGAACTCTGTTTAAACATAGCACCGTGCCAAAAAGTAAGGAGGGAGCCGAAACGTCTTCATTCAACTGGTCCCTGAGCAGGGTTTTAGTGTCGCTTCATTACATTCTTAGAGTAAATATTGAGAACAACAGAGCCAACAATGATTCATTTCTCTTTACTGCACAGAAGGGTCAAAAGCACGGAGCAGACTGAAACGCTTCTTAAACTTAACTGACAGCCAGCAAGGTTTTTTTAAAGCGCAGCGATCCAGAGTGTTTCATATTCCCAGTGATCCTCAAGAAAGTCTGAACCGGAGCGCGCTGGACTGATGTTGACACGGATAGAAAGGGGGGAGGAGGGGCGTGTTTACTTTGAGGAGCCGAGTATGTGCTGTCTAATCCACTTCTTGTGGGAACCTGTAATGCTGTCTGATACCTGTTAAGAGCGCAGACACGCAGAGGCCTCTGCGCTTTGCCCACGGTCATGCCTCCGAACGGCTCTTCTCTGAGAGGTACAATAAGTCATTATGAGTCACAGACATTCTACCGTCTAACCCCTCCACATTAACGCTGAGAACACAGGATACGGCGGTTGTGGTGAAGCAACACACACACACGCATGTATACACAGTCAATTAGTGAAAGAAAGACTGTTAGAAGTCCGCCTTGGGCTGTTTTTTAGTCAGACAGGGAGTGCTGACCAACACTTGAGCCACTGGGAAACTGACTGTACCAAGCATATGCAAGAGCATGCAATGAAATCTACTAAACTTTTAGCGTAGCTTGGTAATGTGCTATATTTTGACTAACCTCACCTCTCATCTCTTTTTCTCCCAGAAGCCTTATCAATGAGAAAACATGGCCAGAACAAAGGTCTCGGGATGTGCCTGGGCTTGGAGCGTTGCACTAGGCTGAGCGGACAAACTGTTCTGCACGTTGGCCATTGTTTTGCATGTGTGTATCACTGTAAAGCCACTGTGCTCACACGCCTACTAAACAAACACATCTCTCATCACGCCGGTGCCCATGCCAGTCAACAGCATCAGAGAGCTGAACTGGAGCTGAACCGCGGTTAAGGAGGTCTGGCTCGTAAGTCGGATGTTGATGTTTTAATCACATCTTTGCTATTTGCATGTCATTTCGCCGCCATTACCCCTGCGCCTCTCTCCTCCAGTCCCACCGTCCCTAATGAAGAACAGAGAAATGTCAGACAGCGAGAGAGGAAAGGAAGGATTATGTTTAGTCTGTCCCACATCAACATCACACAACAACCCTCCAATCAACCGGAGAAGTGGCATAATGAAGATCTGGGTCTGTCTAGCAGTGCGTTACAGGTGTGTGTATGCAGGTGTGTGTATGCAGGTGTGTGTATGTGCGTGAGTACCAATGCGTGTTTGTGCATTTGAATGAAAGGCAGATTTCAATTGCCCGTACACGGAACAATAGGGCCAATCAGTCTCCCGGATCAGGCCTGATTAAAAGATGAGCTCACTGTAGGTGAGTGCGTAGCGATGATATCTCGCCGAGAATACAATGAATCGCAGTTCACGTAAAGATTTGACACTCTCGCCGATTGTTTCTTCAAAGACAGGCTGAGTGAGCACTCGTGCTAAAACAGCACAGAGTGCAGGAGAACAAGAAGCCATTTCCCAAAACAATTTGAGCGTTCCATCTTGATAGCCTTGAAAGGCATGAGCAGAATAACAACTGGCAGTGTAAAACAGTGCTATTCTCATTACCCTCTGTGGAGTGAATAGAGAGAAAGAGTGTGAGGCAGGCTAATGAGCTAGTTAAGGTGGCAGTAAATGTCATTCCTCCTCTGGCAGGCCCCAGGCTGCAGTACTGCTACAGGCCATTACCTGGACAGGGACACATAGAGCTTGCATCAGCAGTTTACTGTACAGGCTGGCAATCACGCTCACACACACACACACACACACACACACACAGGGAAAGAAGGGAAGGAAGAAAGAGAGAGAGAGAACATACATACTGTAACACCACAGCCCTTCTATATAACATGCATTACATTAAAAGCCTAAGTGGATCATGTTGAGGGAAAAAGTGCGTGGACTGAGGAGACACAGTCTTTAGTCGTTTTTAATCTTCTTTCCATTGACAGGAACTGTAATGAGTAAAGAGCTTTTCTGGCTCCCTTCCACTCAGGTGTTGACCGTGGTCTGCTGGCTTGTTAGCTGCTTGGCCACAGAGTTTGACCTTTAGTAATTTATTCTCAAGTCCATCTGGAAGGATTGGATTTCCAAATTGGATCACGGTGAGTTTGCTGAAGTGAACAAGGACAAAGTCTGAAGGTGTTCAAAGTTTTCTCATGAATGGGCGAGGGGCGGCGGAGCAAATAGATAGCGGATGTAGCTGCTGAATCAAGCCAATTTACCTGCTTTAAAAAAACGAAGTCAGAGTACTATAAAGACAGAAGTTTGCACGGTCAGACGTTTGAATTTAACAAAGCGACTAATTCCCTCCCCGTGGGCGAAGACGACCACGGTTCATTTCAAGGATAAAATGAAAGAAGTGGAGGTGCAAGAACGGAGTAAGTGAATTAACTCTATCTGGCTCTGAATTGACTTCCTTCGTCCAAACAGACAGCAGCTCATACGCCGAGAGCACACAGACACCTTCCTGTTTAAGGCAAACTGAGGGCAGCGCAGCATTTAACAGTAAATCCTCGCCGGTTTAAATATGCCAACACCGTGGACGTGTCAAGAGCCCTGTTTATTTTACTCTGCTGATATTTCAGTCCATGCCATACATTCAGTCCATGAGACAGCCGGGCTCGTTGGTGGTCTCTCGCCTGCACACTAGATGTTTGTTTTAGGCTCATCTTGGCACAAGTTGTCAGAGAGAGAAGCCAGCGTTTTCAACAAAGACGCAGCAACAGTGTCCATGCACAAATACACACACACACACACGTCGTGCCCACTTTCACACCTTGAACCCGAGTGGAGCACTAATCCAGCTTTTGTAAAAGGAGAGCCCTCCTGCACTCACTCCAATCTCTGAGGGCCTCAAACAAATAAACTTTCTTTGGTTTTAAATAAAGCCCTGAGCTCCTCTGGATTTAAATACACTTTGGCTCTACTTCCCCGCTGGTTTCAATACACCTCTGGGTCTAGTGTATGGAGTCGGGCTGCTGCCCATATGGTCCCCACTGGATTAGGCTAAGAAGGCCAGCCACATAATGGTGAGGCCTGGGGAACCATTAAAAACCCATTAATTGTGAATTTTGAAGATCCTTACGGCAATGATATGCTAATATTTCTCAGCACCAGAGACGGACTGAAGAAAAGAGAAGCAGCCAACGCGATAGAAAAGAAATACACAGAGTGAAGAGGAGGGTGAGAGAAAAAATGTGAAAATGGTGGAGAAGAAAAAAAGAAACTGCAGACTGTTCCAGGTCGCTGTAACTTCCTAACATCCACTTGTCTGCCAGACACACTCACATACACACACACACACACACACATACACGCACACAACAGTGTGTGAGAGGGAGTTGTGGAGAATAAAGAAAAGGGGAGAGCAGAGGATAGAGAAAAAACTGCAGGCAGCAGAAGACAAAGAGGTCAGTGTAGTGGAAAACATGGAGTCTGATATTAAAGCGATGCAGTTCAACTTACTCGCTTTAGCGCCAGAAATGCATGGTTGAGAGATCTACACGCACACACAGCGAGGGAGAGCGAGGAAAAAAGTGAGAGAGCAGGACAGAAGGGGGGAGAAAAAAACGTGAGAAAAACAAAAGAAGAAGAACAGGAAGTCACCGAAAGTTTAACAAAGACACGCAGCAAAACCTGCCATCTGCATATCGTTTCATCTCCCGATATATTAAAAAAAAAAAAAAAGAAGCACTGATAGCGTTCATTGGTTTCGTAGCCAGGTGGCATGAGGCGGAGAAATTCTGCTTATCTCTGCATTCCTCTGCGTTGCAGAGTGGACGGGGGGAACATTAGAAAGGCTAAGTCCCCACCAAGCAGATTAACCAGAGCCAGCCAGGGGACCAGAACACAGATTTGGGATGCATCGCCCCAAATAAGATTTAGGCTTTTCACTGGCAATTACTCACAGTATACATTTCAATGCATAACCCCCGAATGGAGCTGATGCTGCTCTGGCTCTGAAAGGGACTTTCACTAATCTGAGACTTGCCACTGTACCAGAAGCTTACAGTCTGTTTTCAGCTGAGCAGAGCTGTGAGCTGTGTGCACGGGCTGAGGCCGCTGCTTTCTGCCGTTTACGGTCACTACTCCTCTCCCTTGATTTCCTTCAAAAGCGGGGCTACTTGGTATTCATGGAAAGGCACTTGTATATAATGTGGATTTCATTATTTCAATGTGTAGTATACATGTCGCATTAGAGCACAGCTGACATCTGAGAAATCAACACATCAGCATCG
Organism: Nibea coibor; assembly: GCA_023373845.1. Classification (NCBI taxonomy): domain Eukaryota; kingdom Metazoa; phylum Chordata; class Actinopteri; family Sciaenidae; genus Nibea; species Nibea coibor. The sequence continues at coordinate 22,564,293 of CM041717.1, read as the reverse complement.
ATAACCGCCGTAGCCACAATAAAGGAAGTATCGCTACAAAGGCCAGGCGCTCTAACACGTGCAGCACTTCAGCCTAATGTCCTCTCCCTGTGTGCATCTAGGATGCTGATGAAGGGAAAGACTGGACTTGTCATTTCCCTGTTGGGCCCTCGGGAGCCAGGTGTCCCTCTTTAATGGAGGCACACGGAGTCTAACGTAGGTTAATGAGCTACGCAGGCCCCAGAGGAGATAAGCATTATAGGCTATATGAGATCCCCTCTCATCCCTTCTTCCCTCCATTTGTGTCAGACCCTGAGAGAGAGGAAGGAGGAACAAAGGAGAATGTGGTGGAATGGAAGCAGAGGTGAAAGAGAGAGAGAGAGTACAGAGGGTGTAAAAGAAGGATAGGAAAGACACAACAAACAAAGCCAAAAAAAGAAAGCCGGGTCTGCCAGCCTTTTAAAACAATTAAGGCCTGGATGAGATTCACTGTAAAGGTTCCACTGCCAAGCAAGAGCCAAATGTGGCAGTGAAGGGAAAGCTCAGTGAGAGCGGTCCTAATCAGAAACAGATTCTCTACGACAACAAACCAAACCACACACACACACACACACACACACACACACACACACACACACACACACACAGGAAAGTTGACACTTTACATATTAAAGCTCTGCAGGGAGGGAAAAAGCCTGTGGAAACATCAAATTGTAATGAGGAGCAGGCTCAGCGAGCGCAGAAGGGATAGAAAGGAAGAGACAAAAAGACAGAGCGATGTAATGATGAGGGAGGAAAGAGAGCTTTTAAATATAATGTAAGCCCAAACTGCGTGTTTGCTGCGGAGTTGTACAGTATGGCTTCACTGCATTCCTCTTTTTGTCTCGCTCTCAGATGTGGCTTAGTCTTTTGTTTGGCTGTCTGTGGCTGCGTCGTGCAAATGTGGATTGTGTGCTCTGCTAAGATGCAGCCAGAACACGAGAGAAGCGTGATGTTTGTTTCTATGTGTTCAGGTGGTTAGAAACAGGAGATGAGAGACAGATGACAGAGGTGTAGCTGGGAAAAAAAGGAGGAAAGGGGGAAAGATGTACGAGGAAAAGAGGAAGGTTAGGAGATGAGGTGAGGAGAAACATGGAGGAATAGAGGTGAGAGGAGATAAAGCTGCAAGAAGAAGGGAGGAGGTGTGACCGGGTTTGAGCCCAGGAGCAGAGAGCACGGTCAGGTTTGAGGCACAGTCGGCGAAGAGGCAGCCTCACATTCCAGACTTGATCCTGTGTAAACCCTGTCTGTTACTGCAGATCTGATATGGAAATAAGAGGCCAGATGGGGGCTTCCACTGGCCTTATAAGGGATTGCAGCTTGGCCTGGATGGATCACGGGTGAGAAGCCATGGAGAATGAAAGAACGAGAGACGGCGAAGGGCAGAGACAGGAATAGGGAACGGGCATTTGAGAAATACAGCATGAGACAATCGGAGACTAAGATGCTGAAAAGTGGATACACAAGAAGAGAAGAAGAGATAGAGGGAATAGTTGTAGACAGCAGCGGAGTATGTGACGAAGAACGAAGGTGAAAAGAAAAGGAGAGCCAAAGCCAGATGCTGCCTTTCTGATGACATTCTTGTTTTTCTCCTCCTCTGATGTTGTTTCAATGATCTTTGGTCTTTCAGGGGTGGATTCATCAGGGCCCAAGAACAGAAACAATTTCCTCCTCATCACACAATAGCAAACTTAACAATGGAACTCAACACAACTCGATTGGTGCAATTCATTCTGCTACCATTGTATCAGAGTCCCATAGGTGCACTTTATTGTACGATTTGTCTCTACTGCCAGAAGGAATAACGTCGCCCTTGAGAAAGTCTGCAGATGCAAAGAAGCCGAACTCAGTGAACAAAAGGATGGATGTTTACCGTGATGAAAGCCTCAGCCGTGCGGCTCACAAATGAATTCAGCAAAATCCATGTTCCATCATCATCTGCTCCCAACTAAAGCTTAACAACCATTGTGCTGGTATATCCCTTTATTCTACTCCCTTTGCTCTGCAGTGTGTTTAGCACTAACAGTGTTTCCTAGTCAAGATGTTCAGACAGTGGGAGCCAGCAACCTGCTGAGAAACCTGATCAGCCACACTAATCTGATCAGCTGCACTTTGTTCAAGTGTGTCTTATTTAAAGAGGACAGCGCTCCCAGCATGGCATAACCCAAACACCGTCCTATCCCCTTTCAGCCGAGGATCCTGGGGAGCCGTCATCCGATCCACCGCACACCTTCCGATCCAACCGCCCCCCCACCGCCGCCTCCGCGCCGCCCACCACCCTCCGATCTAGCTCGCAGCCTAAACACAGCATACCTGCACCCAAATGTTCACCCAACCGCAACAATCTGAGCTTATTAGTGTGAAAACTCATGACACAAGAGTTTTTCGTTTCCTAATCAGTTGGAAGGCAAAAAGCCTCCCCCACCATCCTCCGCCCTCCTCCTCCCCAATGTGTGTATGTGCATGCGTGTGCATGCAGTTGTATGTGATGAAACACTCTTGAAATAGAGTGAAACGCGTGGCGTCTTTTGAATGTATGATCAAGAGAGTTTTGGCACACCTTCCTCATACAAATAAGTAAACTTTGTTTGCACGCCACCCCAAAGAATACGTAATAAAACAGACAAACCTTCATCTGCATACATTATGTCGCACACGCCGCAAATTAATTCATCGTACACTAACGGGGCAATACCGTCGGGAGGCATCAAACAAATGATGTGGACGCGATCTTTGCCCTCCAACCGCCAAATTTAACTGATACGCGTTTAACCTAAAACTGTTGTGTCTGTTTTCTGCCAATTCATTATCACTGTCGGTTAATGTAGGCCAAACACACGCGCGCGAACACAAAACACACCTCCTCTATCCACACACCCCACTGTGCCAACAGCTGCTTCCAGCAGCACCAAACTGTGGCTGCCAAATACACCAAAACACTTAACTATGACTGACGATAACACGCTATTCCCCGCGGAAATCTTTAACTCCCCCCTTCTTCTTTTTAAGCGTAGTAAAACAGAGGAATGTTGATCGTTTTCTGCTCCGCTGTGATTCCATCAAATCATCACCTCTCTGCCTTGACTGCTAATCCGATCTGACACAGCGTACCCGTGTTACCGAGCGTGAGGATGCCTTCAGCCTTGACCCTTAGTTTTAGTCAAGTTACCAGAGACCCACATAATGTTTTCCCAACCGCTAACCATTAGGGTTTAATGAATAACAGCGGTGGCTGAGCTGACCTGTAGCTGGAAGAGGCCTCTGACTCTTGCTCTGTTCTTTGATACTGCGACCTCTGCGGTGCCCCCTCGGTGGCCTGGCATGGGGCTTTTTTGGGGGAGGGTGGGGCGGGTGATGCAGGTGCTTTTACATGCTATTTCCTCCACTTGCAGCTCAGCACTTCTCCTCCTATTCCCAATTATGCTGTATCTGTCAAGCTATCCATCCACCCACACATTCTGCCATATCACCAAGTTTACACGGGCTGGATTTTTTTCCCATTTCTATCTCTCCATTCAAACTGGTCTGCTATCTGTGGCTTCTCACACTCTGCGCTCCTCTATCTGTCACTATTTCGATGCCGCCAGTCAGTGTGTGTGGTATGTAATAGCATTATATGGTTGTGACATTGTGCTTTGCTCGGCTGTTGGAGGGGTCAGATACTGGTCGGTTCTCTGGAAGGAAAATACTGAAACTCAGCTACAGCTTTGGACTTTATACAGGGAATATGAGGTGAATTAGGGCTAAAGGAGACTGTGAGGTGTGAGTGGATGATCTAGGCAGCAAACGCATACAGACTGTACTCTGATATGCAGAAGGCACTGTCCAATCCCATTAAGACTGTAGCCATCTTTGGTGGACAGCTGGACTATTAAGAGGGAGTCTAGGCTGATTTTCATGACAGCGTGAGGCCAAGACCTGACACGCAGCTGTCAAGAGTAAGAGATGCCCCCCTCCACCCTCGCCTGTGTGTGTGTGTGTTAAAGGAGCAGAAGTGAGGAGCAGGTATAGGCTGAGTGAGCAGAGATTATCAGTGGCTTGAAATATTATCACATGCTATTAGCACTGTATCACTGTTCATTAGGCTGATGGCTAGCTGGAGTTACTTGACAGCCCTGCGGTAAGAGTGTGAGAGATGGGGAGAGAGTGAAAGAAAGAGAGAGACGTAAGGAGATAGAGTGCACGTGGAACAAAAGTAGAAAGGAAATTGGAGCACTAGGAAAATCAGGGAAAATGATAAAGGCCTGCTTGCCTCGATCCGTCACTGTCAAGAGTTTCACCATCCAAGTTTAAGAGGTAAACGGGAGTCTCTCAAGGGAAACGGAATATGGTATTTAATGTTGCAACAAGAAGGAACATGGCATGTTACCACAACTCCTAATTCTTATTGTCATAACAGCAACAGTGAGTGATAACCAGATGACTGTGCAATGTCAAAAAGCATATATCAAAGAAATGATTTGTGTAGAGCCCGTGAAAGCTTCCTGTAAACACTGCGCGATCATAGAAATACATTAAACAACGCTGTCACCCAGACAAGCTTAACTCTAAGGGCTCTGATAACTGCTGCTGTCTTATATGAAGTAGGAGACAGAGGAGCAGTAAAGCTGTCTCCCTATCAGACAGAAACATTAGTCGCTGTCACACTCAGCCTTCGCACAGACAACAGTTTAGTATATCATCAAAGCCAAAACAATTCTCGTGTCTGAGATCTATTGGCAGTGTAGCGCTTGAAAAAGACTCTTGAAATGGAAGCACACATTTGCAAAGTAGATGAGAGGGACGCTGTTTTGGTTTGCTTGAGTAATCTGGAATCATTATGCATGCTATCGAACACATAAACAATGCATGTTTTTTTTTTACCCCCGTTGGTAACTGCTTCTAATGAGGACGATCATTATGATGCATGTAAAATAGGAAAAATTCATCAAGAACTTCAAAAACATTCTCCGTGTTTTGAGCCACTGTTGGAGTTTCTGTGCAAGTTTACAAAGTAATAGTTTGCTCTCACCCCCTTCTGTCCTTCCTATTCCCCCTTTTATCTAATTTTGGACCACTCTAAGAGCCAGCAGTAATGAATTGGCTAATCACAGTTATCTGGCCCATTCAAGTGCTTTGTAAAGCAAATCAATAAAGCTTGGCACTGAGCCAGCCGTCCACTTTGACAGACGTTGCTCGCTAATCTATTTCTGTTTTTTTTTTTTTTTTTTTCTGTCCTAAAGATGTTTACTCGTTCTCTGCCTGTCCCTGTTCTCTCTGTGTACTTCAGCAAAGTCAGCGGGGAAACTGAAGAAGAAGAAGAAAAAACAAAAAAACTCATACACCATGCCAGCTGGCAACTCACAGGACAAAAGTCAAGCACTGAGTACTTAAAGTTCATTTGACAGAGAGAGAAATTTTCCCTTTGATTGCTGGAACTGTTGGAAGTCGTTGGAGCACTGAGACTTATACCTCGGGCAAGAAAAAAAACAAAAAACAAGGCCTACATCCATACTATTCTGTTTCCACAGTAACAGATCAATAACAGCGACGCAACAACTGATAAGAATTTCTATGAATTTCAAATGTTCTCCCTGTGGTGCCTACATTTGCTGCAGACTACACAGGAATATTGATAAGCCTGCGAGTCCCTCCCTCCCAACACGCCTCCCTTGCATAATGTTTTGGACATGTTTTCCTTGTGTTTTTATTGTGCGTGAAACATCAGACTGCCAAGAATGCGTGGGCTCGAAATACCATTCGGTATTCATAGAAATGCGAAAGGCCACTTCTTACAGAGAGAAACATTTGGGAAAATGCAGCCTTATTTTCACTTGTTTAATCTTTCTGCATAACCAGGAAGACATGGATTTGGGTAGTAAGTGTCGTTTGATGTGGCTTCCCACTCCAAATGACACTGCTGCTCCCAGCGTTGGTAAAAAAACCACACAATCCACTGCCACAGGCTTAGTTTGAGTCCCAGGCTCTGTATGTTAGCAACAGTGTAAAGCCAGAGCCAAGCTCCCTCTTCCCTGTAAGACTCTAAGTACTTCCATACATGAGAACATTTTCACGGACAAAGTAAATAATACTGCCATCAACCTAATTTGTAGCAAACCCGGCAAGATAAAATGCTGATTACAACAATGCCCCTTCTACGCTTAGCTGCTAATAATAACAATGGGTTAATTAATCTAACTCATGAAGTCCAATTATGGGACACACTCAACAGGGTGAGAGAGAAGGCATCGCCGGTAACAGTTCTAATAAATAAAATCAAGCTGTCTACTTAGAAAAAGCGTGATTGCGGCAATAAATTAATAAATAAGCCGTGCACAACATATTTATGGACATATGCGATTCTGTCTTTGTGTCTTTTGGGATTTTGCGAGGATTCACACTGCTGCACATCTTCCGGCTAAATTAAGCCTACATGCATAAAATCCATCTGTAGTAAAAATGCATGCACTGTATAAGTATTTGTCTCTCGTTGTTAGATAATGAAAAATGTTTCCTTCGAGACACTGGCAGAGAAAAGAGCAAGCAATTAGAGGAAGAGAATGGAGAGGGAGACCGACAGAAGGAGTGAAAGCAACAGAGAGCTGTTTGAATGTGATTAATGAGATCACTGCAGGGTAGGCTGTGTCACTGTAATAGTCTGAGCATGGGAGAGAAGCAGAAAAAGACTCGGAGTGAGAGTTGAGAGACTGCGATGGAGAAAGGGACGTGAAGAAAGGGGTGGGGGGGCAGTCGATTGACAATGGCTACATTTAACTCACAGCTATGAAAAGAAAGAGGGAATGAGACATGGAGGCCGACAGAGAGAGTAAATCAGAGAGACTAAGAAGGAAAAAGCAGATATAAGGCTCCGATGAATGGAACGGCAGGGGCTCTCAGTCTTCTTTTGGCCTTTTAACGGTGAAGGGTTTAGAGAAGCTCGCACCAGGTCTGGCGGATAGAAAGGCTCGCACTCTCAGGACAGCCATGAAAGACACAGCCTGACGCTGAAGCTTTGGGATGCCGCCGGACGCCTCTTTATCTGACTCGGGGTTAAGAACCGAGCAGGAGGGGGTCAAGTGGAGGCCAGGTTCTCAAAGGTCACACAGACATCCTCCCGGTCCACAACTCAATGAACAAGCTGGTTATTAGCTTGACTAGAGATGGTTATGGTAATTAAAACACCAATGGCAACCACCTCCAAACACCAAACATACACTTCTTTTTAAAAGAAGTCGCCTTTCTTTCAAGATCTCAAATTTGACATTTGCTATAAAAATTGTTTCTGCTGATAAAATGAGAGACTGAAAGCTTCAGGCTTCAGTTTGGACCTCCTGCTGATCACAGGGAATTCCCTACAAAGCAGAAAAATGCCTTAATAAAGCATTTCACAGAACTCTAAGATAATATTTAATGGTCGTCTTGTCTTCGCTGTAGAGGTTAGAAGGACGCTTGACATTCTCTCTGCAGACACCCCGAGGTCCAGGTAATGGCAAAAAAATACAATTTACCTCTCCCCAAATAGTGCCACTTTAACTGTGGGAGACTTGATTCAGCCTCTTTGAGAAAGTGCTGCAGGTTGTGTTAAAAGGAAAAATGTTCTTTTTCTAGCGCTTGGCTCCCAGCTGTTGCCAGTGGGCAAACAGAGGCTGTATTACTCTGTTTAACCTGATTAAAAAAATATTGGAGGCAATCTAACGGGGAGAGTCCTGAAGATGGCTGTAATAAGACGTATTGGAAGCTGTCATTTCGACTAAAAGGCGCCGCCAATGCCTCCGCGGCGCTCGTCAATGTGCCGGGTTCGAAATCTTAGTTGCCTGTTTGATAAACAGGTGTGTCGAGTATGGTTTTCATTCAATTTTAAACAAGCAAGACAGACATAACAAAGACAATGCTTTAACAAAAGGATGCAATTATTTGTTCTGTACGGGATTAATTGGACCACACCATTCAATCTGAAACAAAGTGATGCGATGGCTATTATAGAAGACATTCAGTGCGAAATAACAATTTGTGAGTGTGATGATTGGAAACAAATTCCACCTGGTGGCAATTGTGACGACGCTTTTTACGGGCAATTGTATTTCTTTTCATGTCAGCTCAAGGTTAATACAAGTCGTGCATTGACAATGGAGATGTTTCATAAAGGCACTGAAATGATTCATTCTTTGTGCTTTTAGGTGGTTTATTCGCAATCCCACGAGACAGCACTAATGACAACAACAATAAAAAATAACACGTTCATATCATACTTCATATATCAAGTGAGTGTGTGTGTGGATGCAGTTAACAGGAGCTCAGTTCAGTTGTACCCCAGGGGAAACAGGATGGGCTTCCATTCAGTTGTTGCCAGGGACTTCATTGCTGATTCTAGTTAGAGCCTCCTTCTCTCTCTCTCTGGTTGTCTGTCAACCGCCACCTGTCTATCACTGTGACTCTCCAGCTCTGTCTTTCCCCACCTGTCGTCTTCCCTCTTCCTCTTCCTCCTTCCTCGCTCTCTCCTCCAATTTCCTTCTCCATTACCAGCTTGACAGTCCAGGTAGGCTACGGCAAACGCAAATCTGCTTACCTGATCCCCTCGCTTCCACATAGAAATCCAGGCCGGGCTAAGCCAGGTCACATGAAAGCTGGGCTTGAGCAAGTCAAGCAGGTGAGCTCCAGCCTGACAGGCAGCAGTGTGGCAAGGCTCTCAGATCAAATTGCCTCTGAGGGCGACCGATCCAAAGACTAACTCCCTGAAGCTCATTGGGGGGGGGGGGCGAAAACAACACAGAGGGTTGAGAGAGGGGCTGGAAGGGAGGGAGGGTGTGACCACTTGTCCACCAGGGCCCTGTAGGAGCAGCTGCATACATTTACAAGCCTTTCAAGTCCTCGGCGCTTTATGCCCTGTGCTCAGCTGCTATCCTCGGCGACACTCGAGGCACACACGCGTCTGCACAACACGCACATCCACGCCGCTATTCAGGCCGGTGCGGGAGGTAGGTGAGGCAGCCATACATCTCCTGCTATGTTAACCAGGTTAACAGGACTTGTCCAGTTAAACACCTGAACCAACCCTTTCAAGTTGTCCCCCTTCAGCTGCCAGGGGCGCCATCCAAACCAATTCCTGATTATTCATCAGGGCATGATGAGAAGATTTAATTAGGCCGAAAGCAGCACAACATCAAGAGCCGGAAGACATTTTTTTTCCATCCGCGGTTTACCGCTGATACGACCCACCACTAATCAACCCCTGACTCCCGTTCAGCACTCAGATCCATCATCATAACTTGTGGAGTTTGAATAAAGAAACTTCCTAAAACATAAACATTGTCATGTGAAGGTTTCATGGCTCCATTACATTATATAAATAAATACGTTATCCCTATATAGACTCTACTGACTGCAGAACGCAGGACAGGATGCCATCTGGGAATGCGTCTCTTTGGTCTCTGGTTCAGCCGCTCTTAACCGCGACCCTCCGTGTGGCAGAACTGGGACGGGTGATGTTCATTCTCACTGTCTGCGAACTGACTCTGATTAACTGGGGAATCCTGACTGTGCTTCTGCTGAGCTGCCTTTAACCTCCCCATTCATCTATCGCCGGGACGCCTTTCAACATCCAATTTTACATGTGCAGCCGTGCCCTCCATCTCCATCTTTATATCAAAGGCAACACTCCCCGGCAGCTCTTCTCCTCCTTAATGCCGTCGTTGCTTCCCACCAATCCCAGTCCCCCGTGTGGGATATGTCTGTGCTTAAGCACAAAGTGAATCACACACAGCCAATTCCAATTTAGATGATGCAATTCTTTGGTAATGTGTCTCCAGAATAAACTGCATAGCAGATTGACTATATCTATAATTTGACCTGGGTTCGCCCTGTAGCAGTCTTTTGGTCTGCGGGTACATAAGAATGATAACGCAGAAGATGGAGCCTGGTGAGTATCAGTGCAAATCCAGCTCTAGAATTTAAATAGGACATTAAGTCATGGGCAGGACTACAGGCTCAGTGGCTAGTTTTGGTCCTGATTGGTTCTGATTGGAACTGGTTTCACAGTAGCTGGAAAAAGGGTCCGGGATATCGATTGGCCCCTTGCCTCTTTCTGCTGAGGTGAACATCTGCTGCCCTCCACAATCAATCACTGCCTCCAGGGGTGCCACCCAGAAGTCCACAACCAGTTTCTGAAAACCTGATGACACTCAGGCTACACATTTATCACACAGCACTTGTGTGATAGCGCTATGTTTCACTCTAGCTTGTGAATATAGATTTGTTTGTTTGAGCCTACATCACACAGAAGATGTAAGCACTTCACACCCTGTAAACCATGATCGCAGCATGTCAGCGCTAACTGTCTCATATACTGTATGAGGCTCGCAGATCTTTCCACTATATATGCATTCTGCTCACCTTAGTGTCTGCCTTCTCCCCCCACCCTCTTAACCCGCTCTTCCTCAATCAATCCCCTGCAAAAGCTGGCCACGGGCAGCTGTATCCGCCAACACTATCCCTCCTGCTTTGCCATGCTCCAGCAAAGCCCAGGAAACATCAGCATACAGGAGCTGGTCTGCAGGGAGAGTGAGAGGGTGGCAGGGGAGGGGGGGGGGGGATGGAGGAGCGGGATTGAATGGGGAAGCGGGAGATGGAGGGCAGGGGAGGAGGGGGGGGGTTCTTTGGGAAGGGAGCCAATCCAATTACAGGCAGCGGTGCAGCCCTGGTTTCTTTGGCGGCACTAAATTCACATTTCAACGGTCTCTTCCTCCCTCCCCCAGTACCTTCCCGCTTCTCCTTCTATCTCTGTTTCTTCCTGTTACTATTTTTCTTATTTTTTTCTCATCATGGCTCAGACACCCCACTAACCGTGCATCCCCACACACCACAACCCCTTTCGCCGTCTGCCCGTCTCTCTCGGCTGCAGGAAAGAGGTAAACGTATAGAAATGCGCCGCTGGCAAAGAGTCTTGTCACCCTATAGCTGTGTCATGCTCAGATCCAAAGGAAGCCCACAGCTTGCCCGTCTATGTGTTTCACACAACTAGGTAGCTTATCAGCCTTCTACAGAAGAGCCGCAGCCAGGGCTCATCAGGTCATCCTATCCCTCTGCCCTCCCCGTGACACCTGAGGGACTACAACCTTAATGTCAACACACATGCAAATTTCAGACACGCACTGAAACGCAGGCAGAAACCTGAACAATGACAGTGGGCAAAGCCGTCCTTCCTCTTCCTGCAGTATCGCTACTGTCATGCAGCATTAGCTACAGTGGGTAGGCTAATTGTGGTCATCCTATCTTTCAGTGTTAACTCGTGCCAGAATGCAAATCACAACTAGTCCTCGTCCAATAACATACATGCATGCAAACGTTTGCACAGTGGTGACAGCTCCTCTTCTAACCATGCGATTTCAAACAGTGGTGAAAACTGGCAATCCAAATACGTTCCTCTCACTGAGGGAGGATAGAAGGTGTTTCACTGCCCGTGACATGTGCATCGTCTCATACATAAAATACATGTTGAGGAGTAGTGTTCATGCCATTTTTCCTGGGTATTCACAAGATATTCAGAGTAATTCCACCAGAAATTAAACCTACTGCATGTTCTCATCTCGGCTACCCAACTAATTAGAATGACAACAAATACTCATTACTGGGGAGTTTGCTAATGTATTCTTAGTGCGAGTGCTATTAGTACCTTATTCTGTTGTCATGTGGATCAGGTTTTTTCTGCTCTGACTATTAGACCATGGTTCCCATTCTCTAGGTGCCCGACTCAGATCCTGGTTATTACCTCCCCCATGTTAGCGTTACTGTGGTTACAGTCATGCTCCTCTGAGGAGCGAGTCTAAGTACACAGCAGCACGCAAAGCTATTTTGCATGGATTGAAGGCAGGCGGCGGCGGCTACAGACAAGAGTGTGGAAAGAACCGGGGAGATAAACACAATATGCAAGCAACACAGTGAGGAAAACACTCTTTACTGTCTCATCTAATTTAACCAAGTAGAAAAAGGTACTAAATTATTAAACAGCTCAAACAGGGGATTACATGGAATGAATATTCTCCCAACCACAGCCTTATTGGTGTATTGATTTAATTATGAATAGACAGAGACCAAAATAACCCAGGCCAACACCATTTGTGTTGCATTGCCAGGCTTGAAATAACAAAGAACTTGCCAAAAGAGGTATCAAAATGGTTTTTAGCAACTCTCGCTTTCTTTTCAAAATCTTCCAGTGAGCTCCATGCAGCTGCTGTTAGAAGGGGGAGGGACGACTGTGTGAGTCAGTTACAGCCCTGTGACACACTCCTGCTGTCACTCAAACAGGCACCCCCATGCGACGAGGAGCCAAGTGAATACCGACAAATCCTTCAACCAGCTGTCTAAATGCAGTCGAGAAAGAACCATCAGTATGCAAGGCAAACAGCTACTGTAACACAAAGCGCCCACACAAACACATAATATCGACATTTAAAACATGACATTAACATTTAAACATTAAATATATAGCCTAAGCCTCAGCTGTCTGGGGAGATGTCGGAGCCAAAAAGAGCTCCTCTAAATTAAACAGCAAAACACAGACACTTCTGATTGACAGTATCACTCCTCATATCGTCCAAACCCAGAGTATTGCACTCGCTTTCCTCGCCATTCAATCCTGTCACACAGAAATCTCATCTAATACCTTGTTTCCTGTGGCTGCAGTGTGAAATCTATCATTATTAACTTGCTAGCAACCCTTAACCCTCCGCAGCGTCCGTGTTCTCTAACCAAGACTGGAAGGTTTAGTGCACGGGCCTGCTCTCTCTTTTGCCTCTCAGTGGGCCACAGACAGAAAGGTGCCTATTAAAATTAATGGGCCAGTGCGGGTTATTCAACACTGCGACACTGGAGCTCACTTAACAGGGAACTGGTAATGACCACTACAGTGAGCTAGCCATCGCCATTACCTCTCTCAGGCGCTTTGACAGCAAGCATTAAATATTAAGGGGATATGTTTCCCTCTGACCATGATCCATCTGCACGGAAATAGGACCACTTCACAGTGTCTGTACCCCACGGGCCACTGGACAGCCCGAGTCCTTACGTATCACAGTGATGAAGTGAGAAGAAATCTCCAACAACAGGCCTTTAACTGCTGGGTGAGAGGAGGGAAAGTAGCTGGTACTCACCTTCTTTAGACGTCCACTCTTGGTGCCCACAAAAGCTACACAGTAGCCATTGTAGACGTAGGAGGTGACAGAAGTCATGCGGTCCCGAGTCTCGGTGTAGAGAGTGTGACCGGTCACCAGCTGAGAACCACCGAGCGGCTGGTTGATGTCCAGACCACAGAAAGAGTCATCAATGGGCACCGGCTACAGACAGAGAAGAAAACCCATGTTATAACTTGTGAGTACGAAATAAAACTATAGAAACCCCTAAAATGAGATGTACTGGATGAGGTGGAGCAACAAATATACAGAGGAGACACAAACTTAGAGAATAAGACATTAGGAGGGCAGAGATGCCGAGACACAGGCTATTATAAAAGAAGACAGCTCGGTAAGGAGGAAAGATGAAGGTGACAGAGTGAAACAGGAGGGCGAGAGTCATGCAAAGTTGCGGGAACAGTGGCAGTGTCAGAGATGGAAATGAGGGGGTGAGCGAGGTGAGTCTCTGAGAGAGAGGGCGAGGTGGAGGTGCGCGGATGAGCCTCCCAGCCAGACAAACGTTTGCCTTTCTGTTCCACTTGGCAGACATGTTTCAGCTCTGCCTGACTGAGCCTCCACCTTGCTCTCACCGTGGCTCATTACCCTGGCCTATCATCACAGCTCTGCAGGAAGACACACACTGCATGATAACTACGTGCACCTGCAAACACACTGCATGATAACCGTGCAGCCCTGAAATATGCATGTAAGCGAAGAGGCTGCAATGAAGTGCATTCACCCCTTCATTAGAAAATAATCCCTACCATAAAGTTTGACTTCAGTTCTTTGGAAAATTTAGGCCTGATTGTAGTGTACATAACTCAGGAGTGAAGACTTAGCTCCATTTTGTACTCTATCTGAAATAAGACAGGAGGAAGCAGTGACTGAGGAGCGAGACAGTGGTCCTTCTGGTGTTGAATCAGGTCAGCTGAGACAGTCTGAGTGGCAGTGGCCTCAAAGTGCCATGTGGAGTAAGTGAGACGGCCAGGCAGCCTGAGACACGGCATGCCTCCTATGTATATATCCTACAGTCCTTTCCTCACAAACTCCATTTTATTCCTCCTCTGAATATATACACACACGCCAGTCTTCAACTCCAACTCATTAATTCTCTTTCTGTCACTGTATCTATCTCTCGTCTGTCTCCGTCTGCGTCGCTGTCAGAATGGTATAAGCAGTCTATGCTGAGTGACATTTCCCACTCTGGGAGGCAGCTCAGCCTCGCACAGCCCACCTCAGCCGTAAAACCTTTCAGTACTACAGTACGCAGATTTTCACGAGCGGAGTAAAGGCAATAATGCTGACAGGGAATAATCGCCTCTGCTCTTATAGGCACGCCCCCCACTTTATGGCATTTCCTTTTATTTGCTTGGCCAAAAATAGCACAGCAGAGTGCTACAGGGTACTCCACTGCAGTATTTAACCAGACAAGAAGAGAAATCGTGTAAGCTTACATTATTCTTGTCTCCACTGGTAATAAAGTCAAATGTGCCGTATAGAAGTGTGTAACGCTCGTTTTAAACGTGCTGATTAGACACGGACACACAGAATGAATCAGATGGGAAAGTGAACAGCTATGTTAAAAAAAAAAACAGCCGTGAGTTCCAGACTTTGGCTTATCGATAGCTACTTCCTCAAATGCATGCAGCTAGTCCACATATGGTCTGTTGGGCTCCAGAGCACTTGGTTCTGATTATATCTAGATTGTTTAGATGATGTACGCTTAGCAGACTTGGCAGGCAAGCCAAATCCCCCCGGAGTCCATGTGGTGGAGTTTTTCTCCTCCACCTTTTTTGTTTTCCCCTCCTGCCTTGTCACAAATCTCCTAAAGAAGTGTAGATTTGCCGTGTTTCCGTCTGTTTCACATGATACAAATTACACTGGTTATCTCTAACAGAGCTGTGAGGAGACAAAAATAGACTGTGTGATTAATCCTTATCGAATAACTCACAGTTGAGTACAATATTTAATCTGTGCTGGAAAAAAAACAGTTGTTACGTTGGTCTGCTTCAACTGTAGATGATATAATCTTGTTAAACAATGACATCAATTCAATTTGGTGTGGAATTTGAATGAAGGACGAATTAGACGTGACAGAATATCTACTCGCAGAGTTTTTCTCCCAAGGCTGTATTAGTCTTATCAATACTAGCTCCCCTTTGCGCTCACGAGTGGTTAATTAGTCGGTGGGGCAGGAGCAAAAACCAAGACAGGATGATAGTGTTAGTCAGAGACAGACACACACGCAGACAGCCTGATACAGAAAGAATCCCATCATGGCTCTCCTCCTTGGGAGTGACTATAGAGATGGTGTGAATCTCCAGATGGCAGAAGGCTGGACGGCTGGGTGATAAATCTTTGATTGGCTGCTGTGTCTGAATCCCCTGGCTCAGCCTCACTTCCATTCCCAGCCTTCGCTTTGGTCTGCATGTAAACTTACACGCTGCGAAATATCTGCATCCCCAGTGCGAGCTGGGGGTGTAATTAGGGTTCACTGCTTTGAGAGCACCGGCTACTTTTAAGAGCTCCTCATCCATTGACACCCATCTGCATAATCCATATTATACTATGGATTTATTGGCTGTTCAATGAGCATGAAAACATGGTCTTAAGGACTGTATTTTACATCTTCTTATCTCTGCGGCTACACGCACACAAAGCTTGTGTATCCCCGGTGTGTACTGTGAAAGGAGAGCTGAACGTTATTGGCAGCGCACGCCTGGAGAATGGAGTGGGAGGTGCGGCTTTGCAGGTAATGGCTGGCACCCTTCAGAGCACACTGAGATGATGATTGGGGTTTGTCTAAGGAAACTGAAAAAAGGTTCTAATTTGAGCTCCCGCAGATAGAAAGCCTCCCAACCTCAGGATTGTCAGCGACATACAGCACCATTTTTTCTCCTTCCGCCTACTCTCCTACTTCCAACCTCGCCGCCTTCCGCCTTCTTGGTGGAGCTAATAAAACCCAACAGCGCTGGTCGGAGATAATGTCTCCCTCCTCCTGACAATCACCTCTGACATTGTGCTAATGGGGAATTTACTGATTTTAATAAGAGTGGTCAATTGAGTGACCGGGGGGGGATTAGCATCAAGGGAAGCAGATCAGTGGCTCTCATCGTTGTCAGGATAAGGATATCATCAAATCTAAAAATACATTAAGACCTACGCCACAGCTTCATCTCAGACATACACACGCGTACACACAGCATTCACAAGCCTTTTCTGTACACACACAGCACCCATGCACACACACACACACTGTAACTGACTAGTCACACACTTAACTAGTCATTAATTCTTAATATTCTTAAATTCCAATAAGCAATTACAGAATGAAAGCACAGAGGACGGTGGTCTCCTGGGAATGAGGGAAAATCAAGAAACTTAATTCTACTTCACAACATGTAGCAGACACATGGCCTTGCATTATAGCATAACTGGGGGGTTCAGAAGGGATAGACCGGTGTGTGATCTATGTTGGCATCAGAAGCAGAGCAACCACGACTACTTTTTCATGTTTATTTAAGAGGAAAAATACATACTCTCTAATTTATGATTATTTGTTGTTGAAATAGCTCCATAGATCATTTTCCCTGATATCAGAGCAACAAAACAGTTTGACATAATTGCATGTTGTGCTTAAATCATTCGTTAACAAAGAGTATACTACCCAAGGCAGTCAAAAGAATTTCTTGATGATTACTGTGTTTATTTTCATTGCAGCACACACCCTCAAAACTTTGAATGCCATGGTTTCAAGGCTCATTGAGGAGCTTTGGACATCCCCTGACTGTTTAATGTTCTGACTATTAAACTGTGTAAATTTACACAGTTCTCCCAATAACAGCCCTTTTGGACCCCCGATTGTCCTGCCCGATAATGGAAATGTCACCACACTGAAAAGGCATTTCAGTCATAATCACTTCCATACTGTAAATGAGTAAGAAGTGCCATGTGATGTATGAATGAACATGTTCTTAATCAGCATCTATCACTGTAACTTACTGCTTTAGTGCACTGCACATCCTTCCCAAGCAGCCAGTTGAGCTCCAGGTTGCCCTCTCCCTGGTAGCAGGACTGCAGGCGCTCCTTGATTCGTGCGTTGATGTCTCGGATGGTGAACACGCAGAGCGCTGAGTCATCTGGCGGGCGGTGGAACTGCTTCTGGCCCTTGGAGAAGATGGTGAAGAGCACATCGTCTTGGGCGCTGATGTTGAGCGAGGCGGCGAGAACGCGGCCAGGCTTGCCGAGGTAGGCGGCCTGCAGTAGCCGGTACTCGACGCCGTTCTTCACACAGCCAACGGGGAGAGAGACGTAGGAGTGAAACTTGCGATCATCTTTGCAGAGGCGGACAATTCGAGAAGTGTAGAAGAGGTCACTGGTGGAGCCGCTTGACGACATGCTGTTCTCTGGCGTCTCAGGCTGGACGGTCAGGAAGTAAACAAAGCTGCCACTGGCGAAGCCGTAAACATAGTAGATGTCAAAGTGTGAGACCAGAGCCAGGGTGTCAGATGGTATCTTGATGAGGGAGGACACAAAGTCAGTGTGCAATTCATAGTCAAGCATGGCAGATGATTCTGGGTCACGGGGCAGCTTTCGACTAGAGATGGTAGGAAAGTAGTCCTGTTTTCCGTCTACTGCTGTGCCAATAAAAAGGGTGCCATCCTGGCCCTGTGAAGGCACAATGACCCCATACATTGTCCCAGTCTGGTTGACACTGGAGAGGTAGTGCTCTTTCTTGTGGGAGGGCTCCACTAAGATAAAGAGGTCATCCAATCTGAGGAGTTTACAGACACCCTGGTAGAGGCTGCCACAGGCCAGCAACCGATTTTGGGAGTAATCAATGAGGAGAAGCTTGTTGACATTATTGGTCGAGACAAGGGGCTCAGAACAGGGTTGGACAATCAGAGGGGGGTAGCAGGCCTTGTTATCATCCTCTGGGCCTGTATCGTGGGAAACAAGGAGGGTCAGGTTGCCTGAGAGCTTGTACACACGGTTGACTGCTCCAATATACAATGCCCCTGTGGTTTGGTGAACAGTCAGGTGGTTGAAGACCCAGTCCCGACGTTCAGGGTGGAAACTAGTGAATGTCTGCCCACTGCACAAGGCAGGTATCACAAAGAACCAGAAGCCTAGCAGAGTAGCTGTAGCTCCTACTTTAGGGTCAGGTGATAAAGTCCTGCGTGTTGCCCGCCGGCCCACCATGTTTAACGGGCCTGCAAGGAAACTGCAGAGGAAGCAGAGAGAATGGATGAGGGGGAAGAAGGGAGGAGACCTTCGCCTTTTTGTTGTTGAAGGCTAACTTGCAGGTCAAATCTTCGCAAGGCTCTTCACATGTTTCTGGAAAAGAAAACAAGAGAGAGAAGAGGCATTAGATATCACAGCATGACTCACGTATCCGAGAAAGGAAACACATGACCAAATGGAAAAGGCGCTTCATTAGGGATTTCACTGCTCGGGAAGGTTAAAGTTCATTCTCAGTGCCGCAGTGAGCTGTGAAGAAGAGGAGTGGAGGTTTAAGAAGACAATTGACGGAAAGCATTATGGTGCACATTCCAAAGGAGTTGCTGGACACGGCAGGAAAGAGAGGCCGGTCACAGCAACGGAAATTAGCCTGACCTGACTCATACTACCGCTGCTGCTGTCACACACTGAGCAAGTGGCTTCTAAGAACAGAACAAAATCTAGCACAGACTCATTTCACATAAAGACTCGAACACTTGGCAATGACTCATCAGGCTAAAAATCAATTGATAATTTATTTAAACTCATTCAAGGTCTTGAAACACTGTTTGATAAAGAATATATCTAATTCAGCGTGTTAATTAATCTAGCATGGCACATAAAGTAAGGCCTTAAATGCCCTTTTACATCTTCTCCAATAAAACAAAGCAACAATTAATTAAAACATTACGTCTTATTTGTGACTATACCAGAACTATGAAAGCAACATTTCATAAAAATCTGAATATGAATAAATACTAGGTACAAATGCACACAGATTAAAGTCCTGTGCACTTTTCAAACATCGGCCGCCTCATTTCATTTCTACATCTTACACCCTCCCTCATTTTTTACTCTGACTACAACCTATCAACCAGCAGCCCTATCTTTTGTGCCCTTTCCATATCTATCTGTAAAAACATACATCAAGCAAAGTCTGCAATTTGCGCATTAACCATGCTCAGCCTAGGCTGCAGAGATCCCTCTCCACGTGCCATAAACCATGAGACGGAGCTCTGTGCAGTCTGTCCCCAGGAGTTAATTATCTCATCCATTGGAAAGGAAGGCCTGGATCTTATTACTGGAACAAAGTGAGAACAAATTGGGAGCCACTTCCACACACCCCTCCCCTTGCTCTCTGCTCTTTAAGGGGCCTGTTATACAGAATATAAATCTATTAATTATTCTTTTCTGAACATATCTGTTGTTTATCCTTTTGTCTTATTTATCTCCTGTCTGCATGATCAGATCGTAGAGGGATTAATCACTGGCAGCACTATAATCATCTTTAAATGAATCAGCTACGGTATTAGATGTGTACACAGCTCCCTCATAAGAACACCACAATATACAGTATGTGTGTGTGTGTGTGTGTGTATGTTCGTGTGCCTCATTCCCTCAGTATTATCAGTGTACTCTATCAGAACCGAGCAGTGTGAGGGGCTAACAAGTGGAGACAATGGCAGTGCATCCAAAAATCAAGTATGATTAGGCGTAGCGATCCAACAAGGGTAATTACTGTGGAGCTGGAGGAGGTAAGCTGGGGAGCGACATGGGGACGCCAGGGGCTTGAACGTGTCAGAGACGGCCCTACATCGTTTGTCACGCTCCAGATTTGCATTTCCAGCAGTGAGGGCACAGAAAATCAAGGGTGAAAGATGTGGCTGGAATAATCAACGATTGCGCCTTGAATTAACAAGCGCTCGCAACTGAAGATAGGAAAGCGGCGCGCGTTACGCGGGGAGATACTGCACATCACACACTGCTACAAGCCAGGTTTGATTTGCAGAGCCGATTTAGGATTCCCTCTGAACCGTGACTGGCCTTTCATAGACCCCGTCCAAATCTGGTAATGGCCATCTTGGGGATCCTCCCTTCCCCCCGTGATCAACGGGTACGCTACTCAGCTCAGACTTAAATATAGACCCTTAGGGAGTGTATTGATCCATGTGTCCATAAACACAGGTCCTAAGGCCCAGTCAAGCTGTTCTTGGCGTGTGCACAGGCAGAGGTGTGGGAGGTGCTCTGTCCCAGAAGCACTTTATTAGCATGGTCATAAAAGTGCCATTGCCTCTAAAAAAAAAAAAAAGCAGCGAGGGCCAGACCCCCACCCTCACTTTCAGCTGCCTGTGCTCTGCCATGCTCCTTTGTTTGAGTTTGTACATGCTAGATGTGCAAAGTGGATCCCTTTGGTGGTATAATCAGCCTCCTGCTGAGCCAGCTTTTTGCTCAAGCCCCGCAGCCTTTTGCCCTTTAGTGATTTTGCTACACCCCCACCCCTTAATCGCATACGTGTATACAGCATTTACTCCCATCCATCTTTCCCGTCTCTCTTTTTTTATTATTTTACTCTTCTTCCACAGTCATTGGAAGAAATATATGCAGTACTCCCTCATGTTGTGCCAACAGCTGCAGAGGCAGAGAAAGCGACTGACTGAATGGTGTAAATAAAAGGCTCCACAAAGGTTATCCATTCATATTGCTTTCGGTAACAGAGGGAATGAAGTCTTTGTTTAAGCTGATTGCATGACCACCTCTTTGTTGCACTTGACAGAGACTTCTCTGTACTATGCAGCTGAGGAGTCGACTTGAAAAGAATAAGAACAACACCGGATCAGCCCCTGTGCTCTTGAGTTCAAAGCCCTGTCTCTCTTTTGTTTATGAGGAGTCAGAATTACCGAGAAGGAAATTAACATATAAATACAACCAGGAATGATTCATACTTAAACACAGTTACCTACTGACCTAGAAACAGAAGAGGGCATGACTGCGTCGGTAGTAAAAAGAATGATGGTTGAGGTAGAATGAAAACAGCATTTTCACATTTTAATTGCCAATATAAGTCAGCAGCGTTGGAAATTTCCCGCTGACTACATGCCAAATCAGCATTAAACAAATGTATGACTCAGACAACATCAAATACAACAGCAAGTCCTGCTTCCAAAATAAGTTCAGTTTGTTGATGCATCACAACTGTGGTCACGGCACTGAGGAAGACAGATGGACCGGCGTGATGACAAACTGTCAGCTGCTTCAGTGCGTTACATCACGTAAGGACAGAGAAATGCCAAAAAATAAAACCCTCTCAAAATATCATGGTCATTGTCAGAACATTTCCATTTTAACTCATCTGACAATCGCTTTGGCAGACGTGGAAGGCAAAGAAGAGCATCGAGTCAGGAGAGACAGGAAAGCACTTGTATCCCAGCACACACGCAGGCTGTGATCATAGAACCGAGAAAAGACAGTTTTTGCTAAACTTTCCATTCATAATGAATAGTCAGGCGCACAAAACACTGTGTTGGCATCCGGGCTGCTTCCGAGCGCTTGTTAAACAAACCGGTCCCACTGGCTGCCCGTGCGCCGTCACTGTGGCTGGTTGTGGATCTCTGTGCTGAAATGCTGCAGATTTCCCCCAGTCGCCGGGCAAAGCGTTGCAGCCGTGCCAACCGTGGTCAAAGGGAGCTGCATTGTGGCCGATTATCTCATGAATAGATGCTAAAGAGCAACAGAAGGAATAAGCAAGAAGGCCAGACAGGAGAAAATGTGAAATGATAAGCTATGCAAGCCGTCACTGAGGATTGTGGACACAACAGCCCGAGGGCAGCGCAGCAGCCAGCAAACTGAATCAGGCGAGAACAGGCTTCGGGAAGTGGCCTCTGGAGAAGAACCTGTCAACCTCGAATAGGAAGCAGGTCTTCTGCTTTTGTGCCTTTTGATTTTTTTGTCCCCTCTTACTAAGCTCCTTAACAATGGAGCCAAATTTGCTTGATCTCCTAAATTCATATTTACTACAATTGTATTGCAAAAGATAAAGAACATAAACCAAAATCCGTTTACTGCGGTAAATCCATTGTTGTCGGATAGGAAAAGGAAATGGGAGATAGAATTTCATGCCTTGGATTAATGTGTTATTCCCTGGCTGATTAATGTAAAGCGTGAAATCTAAACGCTTATGTAAAAGTGACACGCTACAAATCAAAGAGACAACTTGGAACAAAATTCGACAAACCAGCTAGTCAAGAAAAGTAAAAAGGTTTCGGATTTTTAGCGCTTTGCTCATTGCGTGGTAAGCTTTGGAGTTGATGCGACCATTTCCACAGTAAAAAGAGGAAGTTTAATCTTCCTTAAAGGACGATCTTTTTCTATAGGAGCCTATAAAAAAGCGATTAGCAGCAGAGGTTAGTTCATTACTTTTCTCTTTGCTGCTATCAAGAGCAGAGATAATGGGGGGACTCGCTGGCATCTTGAGTTGTTGAGCTGGAGTTATATTTATACATTCTTTTGTCTCAATAGGAAATGGATTTCTCTGCTCCAGTGCCAGCTCCATCCGTCAGCTTCCAAGAAAACTCAACACGTCTCTGCATCCATCCATACTTCCATTCCAGCAACCACAAGGAAATCACACAGTAGCAAAGTAGAGGGCTAACACCCTCTGAAACCAAACGACGCTCAGTTACTATCATCATCGCGCTCTGTCTGGTTTCCTGTGCTGTGGCGTTGGACGGAGTCAGTCACGCCTCATAGTTCCTTCTGTGAATTCAAAACTCCGTCACAGTGATGGACCCAAATACTAAAGAGAAAACAGTTCTGACATTAGCGGCACAGAACGGTGCAAACGCTGCCGTTGCTAATTTAAATCGATCATCGCACGAATGGTGTAAAGTGTTTTTGTTTCTCTTTAGTCGTGACATGTGCTCGGCTCTGAGCTGTGGCTAAAAAAGCTGTAATTTATTGGTGCACGGTGAATTAATACACGCTTTCCCGCGATTAAGCATGTGCTCCAAGGGCACTCGAACAGAGCACTTTGCATCCAGTGTTTAATAGTACGATCTTTATTAGTGACCCACATCAGTGCACTTGCTCATGACCGTCTGAGCTCAGAGGCCCGCAGCGAGGCCTTCAATTGCCTTTCACTGGATTGCACCAATTGAAAGCAGTCACAGCACTTCATCCCGTCTGAGGCTCGCAGACGCTTTGCTGCAATGACGAGATTATTGAAACACACCCCCCCCACTCACGTTTCAAGACGTTCCACGGAAAAAAGAAGCATGTCATCACGGCAGAGGAGCAGTCGCGTCTCAGCATAGCTGCTTATCCCTGAGTACAAACAGGGGCACGTGTTTCTAATCTTTCCCTTTTAACCCTGCCTCTGCTGAGCCCCCCTCCCAGTTCATACCCTGTTTGAACAAACACACGCTGGTATTATGCCTAAAACCTATGACATCCACTGAGAGAGATTACAGTGTCATTGTTATTCTAATGATTTTTGTTTCCCCTCCCACAGTCGCCACCTCCTCAAAACACATTCGCTCACTTGTACAGGCTGAGACACGCACATCCGCACCGACAATCAAAGGCATGTGTACATACAGACAAAGGCACCCAGACACACACGCAGCACAGACGTTCACGAATGATCCCACCCTCTTCAATCCTTGTTATTGCTGACACAACTAACAGCCCCCGTGTACTTCTCCTATTAAATTGGAGGTTGAATCCTGAGGTGTGATCTTCGCAGGCAGTCTCACTACCAGTAGCTATGTGGCGTGCGCCTCATCATTGCTGTCTGTCATCCTGTGAAAGCAGCTTTCTATTAGGAGGCATTTCCATAAATCTAAATTGTAAAGGGCCTCGGCGAGAGAAGAGGGAATCCTCGGCGGACGGAGAAAACAAATAGAGCGGGATGTCACAGGAGGCCACGGGATCAGATATCTCACCTCAGCTCACATACGGATTGGAACTGAATCAGGCTCTTTGATTGACACCATACAGATTCCATCAAATCGGAGGGCCTTCGGTGTCCCTGAAGCACGCTGGCGATACGATGCGATTCTGTCGCTTTGTGAGTCCGTATCGTGCTATAATGAAAGCCGTACGCGCAGGAACGCAGCTGTACAACATGAAAGGTAAAGTAAAGTACCTCTGGAGTGATTTTGGTGGTTGGTGAATGTTTATATGAATTATTAAAGACAGCAGATGTATAGATACTAGGCATTCAAGATCATGTATTTCCTGCCATCCAAAGGAATTTTAAATGATTGTTGGAGATTGGATGTGACATTATCCACAGCAGCTGATCATTTGTTTGGCTGTGATCTTCTTCTACTGAAGGTGTGCATTATATATTGTCTCCATATATGTTACATTTCTCAGATCTGAGCGCGCTTCTTCCCGGCCAAATCTTCCAGAGCATTTAAAAGTTGTTGAAGCAGACAAATGGACTTGGACCAACTCAAGAATTGGCTGGTGCACCAGGTAGCAGGTGCAAAGGACAGCCAGAGGGGCATCGGTCTGAACGAGCAGGCAATTGTGCATCCTGTGTGGAGTAGACTGGAATGAAACGAATGAATGGCTCAGTTCGTTCTGGCTCTGCCGCAATCACATTACATAAACTCTAGGTCATTAATGTGCTGCAGAGTTGAACAGAAAAAGAGACGGCTAGCCATGGAGAGGGCAGCCGAGCCAAGAAGATACAGACGACATGAACCCAAACAAGGGCAGGCCGCAGCACGATCTGTGTGTGTGTGTGTGTGCGCATGCATGCACCAGCATTACCAGAGTGTGCGTCACCACACACTGGTTTGTGTTGATGTATTTGCTTTCTTTATCAACAGACTCTCCCTGCAGAGGTGTTATCTGCCTGCAGCTGCACTCGGCTAAACAAAGCATGGACTCTGACCTTTGGCGTGGAGTTGCCCAATCAGGAGGAGACACCGATGGGCTGAACCTTCTGTCAAATAATCATACCACATCGGCAGTTAAGCAGCACCAAACCCCTCTGCGAGGGAGTGAAATGCATGAGATTAAGTGCTCGTTCCATAGAAAGTGTGTGTGTGAAGCACTGCAGGTTCACAGAGGCGGACTAATGAAGACGATCACGTCACAAAAAATGGCTTCCGTTTCAGTAGCCTCATATATCCCCTACGCATTCACTCACTCCCCCACACCATGATTTGTCTCATCGGGATCAGAGTCGTGCTGGAGCACGGCTCAGTGGCCAAAGCGACTACTGCTGGAGGGTTTGAGAGAGAGAGGAGGGGGAGAAGGAGAGAGGAGGGAGGGAAGAGGAAAAGAGGGAAGGCGAACTGTAAAGTACAGAGAGATAAGGGGACAGAAAACAGTGAATGATGGTCTGTGAAAGTGAGCGAGGAGGACGAAGGAAAACTCTGAGTTTGAGTTTGTGTGAGAAAGATGAAAAAGAGGAAGGACGGAAGGAAGGAAGGAAGGAAGAAAGGAATGAAGGAAGGAAGAAAGGAAGGAAGGGGAGCCATGTAGCCATTATTCCAGCTGGGTAACAAGCCGTTGCAGCCACAGCGGCAGCCACAACTTCAGAAGTTGGCACGGTGCGTCCGCTATTATCTGGAGCAAATTTACACAGCCTGGCTGGCACACTCGAGGGGAGGGGGGGGGTCAAAGAGGGAGAGGAAGGAGGAGAAGCACAGACGCACTGAGACAAAAAACGGTGAACAAAGATACAGATGCTACTATTATTTAGGTCTAAATGTATACTCTATGTGATCATTACACAATGAGACCTGTTATTTCACTCAGCAGACAGCAGCCAAAATCCAGCATGCTTACGTAAGAGTTTCTTGGGAGAGGAGGGGGGGTGATAGGAATCCTGTCAGTCAAAGTAATCCCTTCAATTTCTTCTGCTACTGTTTCATCTACAGACTGTATGATATAGGCCCGGTCTAGCTCTGTAATCACACGCTGGCTGAGAGGATGAGGCTACTCCAGGGCTGGCTAACACCCAGGCACTGAAAGACGCAGCAGGAGACGCACTCCTCCGTTGAGCTCCTCCATCAAAAACACGGTAAAAGATCACTGTGAATTGCCACATGGCTTAAAGGAGATGAGCTGGAGGGGCGAGGTGGTATATGGTGTGTTGTTTCAAGTGTGATGAGATACAGTACCATCGGACCGGCGCTGTGATCTACCTCCGAACACTGACAATGGGAGTTTTGAAGTCATACCAGCCATGTGACTGTGACCGCTTGCTGGGCCAGCTGTAGCTCTGTCCATGCTAAAATCAATTATCTGTCAATGCAATTAACGTGACAGTAGAGTATGTGTGACCCCCCCCCCCAACACAAACAAACACACACACACACTTTAAATCCTGGAACAGTTCTCTGGCAGCGTGCATGGCACTGGCACAGAAACAAAAAACTATACACTAGACGGAGTTAAAGCCCAGTTTTCAGTCTATTGAATGAAGCAGGAGACAGTCATCTGTTCATCTCAGCTGTCATGTGATTGTCTAATGATGTCTGCAGCTGCAGTTGGCGTGTGTGTCGGTGTGTGTTTGCACACAAGTTGTTGTCTTTCTCTGTGTCAGCATGCATGTGGCCGATATAATATCTCACGCTCATCCAGGAGAGCAGACAGTTTTTTTTCTTCTCTGGGACTCTCTCCACTGGGTTAATGATGTTTACAGCTAGCCACGCTCCTTCGCTGACATTTTGACAAACACTGCAAGACTGCATGAACAAACACTCCACTTCCAGTCATGACAGGTTTCCCTCTGCCACATAGGAGGCTTGGAGATATGACTGTCATTGCTCTTTCAGTCCGAGCTCCGCTGCAGTTCGCGTAGTCCACTTGCAGTTTGCTCCGGGGTCAGCAGTAGCTGCAGACGCACACACTCGGCTAGCTTATCTCACACTCATGACTGTGACTTATTGCAAAGGAAGCACTTGTGAGGAGTAAAAGCGCCTAACCCCAATGACCCGCTCTTCTTCCCTCCAGACTGAGTGCAGGAAAATAAACATCTCGCCTTGTCCGCACGTCGTCTGTTGCTCTGTCTTCTCACCAAACTCGATTGAGGGTCAAAGAAGGCCAAATATTAGAGTTTGACCAAAACCAGACGGCCTCTGTGAAATAACGGCACAGATAAGGAGTGATGTAAACAGTTCTTTCTTCATCCTTTCACAAGATCTGCGTCCGATCACAGCGCCAACAGTAACAACACTTGAAATCCCGAGGCCTGAACATTGTGTTTCACAATTATTTCATGCGCAATCAGGTAAATAATCTTGACATTTCTACGGTAAATTCTAGTTAATGTGTTGGCTGTACTGCTTGGTTGAGTGAAGAAACTGTGTTCAAGACCTGCTAGGACCAAGCTGAAAATACTAGTACTCAGTCACTGGCAATGAAATTCCAATGCACGTCTCAGTCGCATTGTTTTGGTCTGTCCTCCATGCGACTTTATTCCCCATCCGGAGCATTTCAGAAGCTGAGCGTTTAGTCCACCTGACGTTATTAACTTGCTCGGAAACTGTTCATTTTCCCTGGTTTATGTGCGTAATATGCTTCTAAATGTGAAAATACTCTGCATAGTTTACTTTTGGCTGTTTGCACGGGGTGTTTTATTTTGAAAATCAGATGAATTCTCTATGCCGTTTCCGTGTCTGGCTTCCCACCAGGTCAAGCGCAGACGATATGCATAAAAAGAAAATCACAGTGGAAATAAGAATCTGAGACATGCAGTAAGCTAAAACAGGGCAGAGGTTAAATACCTGTATATAAAAAATGATAAATATAATAAAATATAGTGCAATAAAACAAAACATAATGCTGTGATAGACTGTGACACCAGGCATAGTGGTGCCTTCATCTCAAATACCCTGTCTGAGGACCATTACGGCCTATTTTCAGGCCCTCTCTGCTCAGGCACATATAACAGATGCATTATCACACAGTTACAAAGGGTTGAGCCTCTCTCCTGCTCTCTCACTCTCTTTTTTCTCTCTACCTCAGACTGGTAGAGGCTCCTCTAATTTCATCAGATGTGATAAAACACCACAAAATCAAGTCTGCGGCTAGTTACTTAGCCCAATCTGCCTTTGGATGAGAGGCAATAACAGCATGTGGTGAGGAAATTGGGTGCTTACTCACACAGAAGGATACATGCCTAGCAAGCAGAATGTACCGTTTTCTGTGAAGACTGCCCACCACAAAACAGAACAATGGCTCTCATCTCCATGTGTGTATATACAGCAGTTATTTTAACAGGCTGCGAGGGGTTGAATAAAGCCCATATGTGCCACAGTTTTAGGAGAGCAGCCATCAGCATTATACTAAGCAATTCTGCACTTTTAAATAAACATATAAGGATGAAAGAATTCAATTGGTCCACTGACCAGAACATAATGTACCGGTTACATGTTCTCTGAAAGAACAATAGGCAATAGGGCAAT
This sequence comes from Nibea coibor, assembly GCA_023373845.1. Classification (NCBI taxonomy): domain Eukaryota; kingdom Metazoa; phylum Chordata; class Actinopteri; family Sciaenidae; genus Nibea; species Nibea coibor. Next base: position 22,535,705 of record CM041717.1, on the reverse strand, counting down.
CACATCTGAGAATAGCACAGACCGGTTTGGAATGCTTTCCTAAAAATTCAAAGAGATTTAGCACATAGAGAAAGAAAGTTACAAAACTGCTGCCACAGACCACAGCTCGGAGAAAAGCTTACACTACATTTGTATGCAAGACCAAGTGGGACTTGAAATGAATATGAATAATAAAACAGTAGTGAGCGCTGCAGTAAGCATTAGTTCAGCCTTGCAAATGCTGGATGTATAAAAGAATCCACCTGATCGTCCTCTGGGGGTGCAGCAGCCAATGTCATGCCAGGACAGTACAAGACAGAACAGGATAGGATGGGACAAAGCTCGGAGACCAAAGCTGGCTGGCTCACCGACGGAGTGACTTGCTGTATCGGTGCCGAAGCGCACATGCATGCCTTCCGGCCTGTTCCGTGTGAACCCCCGTACAGGATGCAGTGCTGGCCCGGGATACGGTGGAAAATCAGCACTAGCCAGTTTCCTGTGAGCCGAGCAGGCGTATCACACAGCAAACACCTTTCTGTCAACAAACCAGCGTGAAGTTTGAGGAGGACTGTTATAAATTTAGTCAGATAGTTAAATTACACAGGTACGCTGTGCTCGTGACACCTCACGAGGACAAAATGATTTGACAAGGATGCTCTAAAATGGCCAACTTACAGGAAAAAAAAAAAGAAAAAAAAAGAACGAGCCACGGTTTTTGAAACTCAGCAAAAACCTACAGTTCACAGCGGTGACATATAGCACGTACCCTGGGGTACAGACATGCACAAAAAGACTGTGAAGCCCATTTATTACACATGTGGCACAAAGCGCTCCACACCTGCTTACAGTAGGATGGGTGAGCAGTGGGGAGGTGGGAGGTGGGAGGTGGAAGGGAAAAAAATGTCATGGTGACCTAGAAGGTCTATGATGAAAAATAGCATGTTGGCAGAGTAATAGCAATGCGTGGTATTCTTCACTATAGCTGTGAAGGTTGAGTATTGTACTGCATAATACACAAGAGATGGGGGCAGCGTTTGTATGAGCATTATCGTCCACAACGCTGTGATGAAGCACGGAGGACAGCAAAGGAGGAGATGGGGAAGAGATCCAATACTCATTATGTTCAAAGTCACAGGGACAGGAGGGGAAAATAGAAATGGCCCTATGGACTTCTTGGGATTATATTTTGTGGCCTTAATACAGAAAAACCTTGGTCCGCCCAGTGTGCTTTTTTCTTGCTCCCACCTCCCTGAACGCTCCTTCTTTTTCTTCACTCATTACACCTGCTGTAACTCTGGCCCAAGGTTCTGCCCTTTTTTGGTGAACCAAGAAAAGTCAAGCAGTCTGAAATGAGATAGACGTGACTGAGGCAACCGCTGTACGGCGCCGATGTACGACGGCTATACCGCATTAGATTCCTGGCTGTCAGAGCCGCTCCGAGTCTGTCAGAGCTGTATGAAGAGCTACTACTGCCTGTCCACTACATCAGTGAACCTGGGAATAAGTGCTTCACACTCATTTTCACAGGCCAGAGGCTTCTGAATGTGTCCCCTGCTCTGCTGTAGATATAACACGGAGATAGTCAGGCCATCCATATTCCTCAGACAGACACTGGAGAGCATCTTTTATATGTGGCCGCCGAGCCTCATACAACTGTCCATCAGTATTCTTTTTGTACTACATCTTGATATAGGCACCCAGCGGAGGGGTTTGGATCTCTGGAAAGCATGTCATTGATGTAATCACACACACTTGCATGCGCATAAGTAGGTCTTAAGGGGGGAAAAACATTGACATTCATAGCGAGTCTTGTCTAAATCCAGCTCCAGTGTGAAATGGAGTGTAATGCTTACAATGCTTTGACTGCACATCATGTAAAATGTTGGGTAAGAGAAATACATGTATAAAGGGCTTAAGTGTAACAGCTCTCCAGTGGAGTATCCTGCCTTAGCCTGAGTCACCAAATCACTTTCACCAGCACAGACTGGCTCTCTCTGAATCCAGCAGTTGCATTCTGAGCATTAGGTCTGATCAAAGGCTAATCTCAGCTAGTAAGATGATTAAAATTAGCATCTGTTTCATTGTTAAGGAAGTGAGACGGGCTGGGACAAGATCCCACAGTGCAAAAGTGAGACAGAGAGAAACAAGAAGACAGACGGCCAAAAAGAGAGAGGCGAGAGAAAGAGCAATAAAGAGGGGAAAGGGGGAAAGAGCAATATGAAGAGAAAGGAGAGAGCAATAAAGAACATGAACAGACAGAGCAATAATAACTGAAAATAAATCAAAGGAAAGAGCATTCCCATGCTTGGTCAGTAGGACCAAAGCCAGACCTCGGCGATCTGAATTCCTCAGTGGCGGCCTTTACCTCGCATTAACTTTTTCCTCAGACCGCACACATAGATGATGAAGCTGAGGGAGAGACTCTGTGGCTTGACTGCTTTAAAAGCGATCATACTGGGCCACGGGTTTAGCGAAGCAGTAAAATGAGGCTTCGGCAAGCAAGCCAGCCCCTCTCCATCCGATTGAGAGATGTAACTGAAACCTCTCGACGATAAGTATGCTGTGGCAGAGGATATGATGAAACTGATGCCCACGTTAGAGTCAGCATAAACAGAGCGGTGGGCAGCCGGGCTATTTCCTTCTATCACCACATTCTGTCGTTTCTTAGATCGAGCGGGGAGACGGGGGCAAAGCATGGGGTAGGGTACTTGGCAGTCACCCTTTCAGCCAAACAAAACAGCCCCCGCTGCTGCCGCTCCCCATAAACTGCATCAGCAGTAAGCAAAACATATAATCATACTCCAGCAAAAAAGTGCAATAACAGGAAAGAGAAAAACGATAAAATCGACTATTTGCTACCCTCGAGAAAATGTAACGAAGGGGGGAAAAAAAAGCCCCATTCAGCATTTCATCAGTAACATAAATAGGAGCAGCTGGGGCAGACTAACATGCTGAAGTGGGCTAATTAGGACACTTGGTGGTTGGTTCACTGCTGTTTCAGTCTGGCTGGGACCGACTAGGAGTCAATGAGAGCGTTTTCCCATTAGTCTGGAGTATTACGCTTCCACACACACCTAGATCATCTATAAGGCTACGCTGCATATGTCAGAGTGCTGAAGCAGGGCTAGTTACTCTGCTGCTCCCCAACCGCTTTGTTTTCTTTAACTAACCCTGTGTCACTGACTTAAACCTCTACGTCTGCCTACTTCTGTGAAAACAGCCTTCCTTTTCCGTCCCTCCCTGCCAGCTTCCTCCTCTCTTCCTGTCTGACTCAATGTCATGAGTGAAAAACTCAGCCCTCCTTGTTTCTTCCTCTGTTTTGCAGCAGAGGCTGGGCATGCGTCAGTGCATTCTCACAGCCCTCTAAGTGCTACTGAGAGTGACCCCTGACCTCGATCAGTCATAAGGTCAATGTATTGACCTGTAGGAGCAATGCAATGAGCAGTGTTTTTTTTACAAGCGTTCACTGTGGCTTTCTTTTAAATTGTCGGCCATATGCATCCAATATTCTCATCTTTCATCTGCACGTCCCAACTCACTGAAATGAGTTATCAATGGTGGTACAGGTCAAGTACAGTGTCAGTGTTGCTCAGTTAAATTCATACATCTAGGCTACAAACACGCTCAGCGCCGTTATTCTGCAGCTAATTTCGCTGCATTTTCTTTCCTAGTAAAGATCGTTCATTGCCAAAAGTTACAACAGATCTGCTCTCACGCCATGTGAGTAAAAGGCACCTTTTGTACCTCAGGTAGTGTTATAAAGGAACTGCTCTAAATGAATGTGACAATGGCTCCTGCAGGAACACCACTCGCTGTCTCTCTCCTGTCTGCAGTTAGATTCTGCTTTCTTTGCTTTCCCTTTTCTCATTGGTTGTGTCCGAGATCAGTGTACAAAGAGAGGTGGGGTTGTTTACCTTGACACAAAGCTACTGTACATGTTCTGCGCCTCAGGGAGGCAGGCAGGCAGAAACACAACATTTCAGCTTTTCAGACTTTAAGCCACCGAAGCTACTAATGCTTTGTACGACAACACCCACGAGCGCTGTAGCCTTGGCAAAATAAACAAAGGCAAGGTGTCCTTTATAAGGCTCGTCGATGTCTGCACACAAGGGATGCATGAAGAATTTACATTGTGGTAAGAAGAAGTGTGTGTGTGTGTGTGTGTGCTCTCATTAACTAAGAATCTTCTCGTGAGAACTTGGATCTATTCGACAATGACACGTTGCCCAGCAGCTCTCCTCCTGTTTTCAAACTTTTTTCTAATTTTCTTTGTCTGAGAATGCACGGCAGCAGGAGAAGGTCCCAGAGTGCAGGTGAATGTGGAAATGTGCTGACATTTCCCAGCATCTAAGCCACATGCCAGTCCCCTCTGGCATCCCTCCAGCCAGCTCACTCTCACTTCCAACCACCCCCAAACAAACAGGCGCGATCGAAAAAAGGAAGCAGGTGAAAGGCAGGAGATTGAGGAGAGACACTGTCTGCCGTGTTAATCACCAGCTCTGGAAAGAAACAAAGAATAAAACATTTACTTTAAGTAAAGACTAACTGAAATTAATGCTTAATTGTGCTGATCAAACACTCCTCTTCAGCGATATGTGAAATTTGTTTGTGGATAAAAAACATTCATTAAGGAAGTTGAAACCCAGCAAAAGCAAAGTGTTTCTATTCGACATTATGTTCGCAAAAATGAATGCCTGAAACGTTGTGCGTGCTTTGTAATAAAATGCAAATTCACTTCACCTATTCACCCCTGTCAGGTTGAACATGTTCTCTGCGAAATGTGGGGGAGGGCTCGCGGCGGCAGAAGCAATGAGGCTTGTGCAAAGTACTTAACAGTAAACATTGTACCTACAAGCTCAGAGATGCCTTCTGCAACGAGGAGCTTCTTTCCTATTGTCTCTGAGAGATGCAAAATTGAGGCTGTAGCAGCAGTAAAGGTGTCAAATAACCTTTGAATGCCCCTTCGGTGTGGATCAGCTGGTTAGCAGCATTAAGCCCCATAGTGTAAATCTCTAACTGTTGCAGATTAAGACAAGAAAGGATGCTCAATCATTGCTTTCAAGTACAAACCTGCCCAGTCCCCCTGCTTCTCCCTCTCTCACCACTCACTTCCCTCCGCTCCTCTACCTCAGCCTCCCTTAGGCAGGCAGAATGTTTCAGAGCAGTCATATTTAATCAACATCTTCACGGACAACACAAGGATTTCAAGTCCTCTGCTGCAAAAGGCTTGGCTGTCACACTCTAAATAATTGTCTCAGATACTCGTTCTCCTTAAACGCCGCAGAAAAGACGACGCTTCTGACCTACATCGTGGCAGACATGTAAAGATTTACTGATTTTTGATCGTGCGTTGATATCACATCATGTCACTAACACTACGTTAATGATTTTCCTGTCTTTCTCTCTCGCAGGTTACACGAGGATGCTGTTTCACATTTCATTGCTTATGACAGAGGCAGAGTAATGCGTCTGCCTGGGCGAGCTCCCGCTGTTCCTCTGAGTGCATGCAGTGTTTCCCTTTGATAGCAAGGGCCACTAGAAAGTAAGAGCAGTGAACAACAACGTCCAACTTCCTCTCTGATAGACTCATCTTGATAGCGCTTGGCTGGCAGACGCAAATACCAGTCATTCGGCAAGCACGCTGTTACAGAAGCCCAGCTTAGTGTGCACAGCATTATACACAATGGCCATTTTCTTCATATCATTTGATAAGACGGGCTCCCAGCCGTGCTTCGAGGGGGAAAACAGGATTTATTGTTCCCAAACATTCCACAAAGCTCGATGCTCATGGTGCACAAAGCCATAATCTTAAAGTTCAGGCCGAGGTTAGAAATCAACAACAAGAGCAATTACATTCATAAAGTCTTATTAACGTTTTTTTGGCAGGAGCATGCCAGGAGAACAACACATCCTCACAGACTTTGTGTGGGCTCTGTGACAAGCTGCCTCCCTTTTTCAAGTACCCTTCATCCCTTTTTCTCCCACTGCTTTCAGTGTGTGGATCAGACTCATGTATTCATGCATAAACATAACTGTTATCCCAGGGGAGAATTCATTTCCCCTGGCCTGGACACTATAAATCACCTTGGGCCAAAATAAAGAGTCTGGAGTTGAGTGCTGGCGGCAGAGGCTTCAGACCAAACTTTTTTCATGACACATCTGAGATCCTTCCTTCCCTGAAGCTCCACAACCTGACCGAGCGCTCGAGTCCAAAAATATGGACCTCAAATCACATTTTGAAAGAGTCTTTCTGTGTCATATTTTTACTGTCATGCTTCTATCAACATTTCAGGCAAATAAGATGCCACAGCGGGCCACATCTTATGTTTTGAAGTCGTGGGAGTTTCAAGGTCTTTCATCATCAATTCAGCACAGTTTACTTTGGTCTACAACAGTGGAAAAGTTTATCAAGAAGACGTGTGTGTGTGTGTGTGTGTGTGTGTGTGTGTGTGTGTACGCGAGAGAAGGAACAAGACGGCGGATTCCAAAAACAGGGTTTACTGTTTACTATCTCACTCAGGAATGAATGTGGAAGGCCACGTTTCCCACCCATTCCTTTTCTTCCCGTCTCCTCTCTTCTGAGGGCTGAGGATGAGTCGAGGCTAGTGCCTCACACTTAAAAGAGCTATCAGCACAGATAAGGCCATACCTCGCTGCAAAAAAGTAACAAAAAAAAGACAGCATAGGTGCAGGTATCTACATGTCACCGTGCCTCGGTGCACAGCGAGGGAATTTGAGTGTTGCGTTGCCGACAACCCCAGAAGAAAATTCAATAGAATAAGCACAGAGGGAATTAAGTGAATGTAAACACAGCGAGCTGCTGGATTTAAGAACATGAGTCAATCTGGTGAGAAAAGTACATGCTTGCTTTGAAATGGCTGGGGGAGCTAATGGCTATAATGGCCCCCTTTGACTTGAAAGTGGTCCTGGTTGTAATTGAACCACAGTGTATATACAGCAGAGGGACAAAGCTGCTGCTGGCCGCGCTGTGGCACATGAGCAGACTAGACAAGCAACGTCTGCACCCCTTTTTTTTCCTGTCGTAACCATGGCGACAGTGGCAGGCAGGGGCATCCTCATCACCAGGGGGCAGTGTGGGCAGCGCAACATGAGCGTTGCCCTTACTTGCCTACTACTACCCTGGTGCCTCATCTTCCACACACACACACACACACACACACACACACACACACACACACACAGGCATTAGCAAAAGACACATGTGCCAGGCAGTCAAACAAAAATAAATTAAAATGGACACAACACACGCAGCCAAGCACAAATTACACACACACACACACACACACACACACACACACACACACATCATCTGCTCCTGACAGCTGCCCCTTGGCGTCCCAACACAACCCCCCCCCCCCCCCCCCCCCCCCCCCCCCACACACACACACACACACACACACACTCTCTCACACTCCCGCTCCTTTTTGTTGCTCACTTATTGTCAAGTTTCCACCAAACAAAAACGCACATCCTCCCATGACACCAGCTAATTGATTATTGATGGTGCCGGGCTAAACTGACTTATATTCAAACGGATGTGAAAGGAGAAAACGGCCGGGGACAATGCATTCAGTGCCTTTCATGAAAATGAAGTAAGTCAGGGCCATTTGTATGTAAAGCTTCAGGTCTTTGGTCTCCCCTTTCTTTTTGTTGTTGTTGTTGCTTTTAAAAAGCTGCTCAGGCTGCAGCGGGCAGCCTTGAGAGCAGTTTGAGGGCTAAGGCGACTGAAGGTGCTGTCCTGAAAAACAAGCTACCAGCTGACAGTGTTTGGAGGAGAAAGAAAAAAAAATCATTGCAGCCTTCATGGCTTGCTGGGGTGACAGTCTGACTTCCAACCGGTGTGAAGATCAGTGACAAACAAACAGCCAGACTTGTTATTCTGCGGGTCTCTGTGCCAGGATTGCTGCCCTTATCGCTGGCATCGCGTAATTTTGTTACACGTGGTAAAATATAGGATGGCTTGTGGCAGCGGAGATCAGATAAAGAGTGAGAGCGCCTGGGCAGGGGAATGTGGAGATGGGGCTGAATGCCTAAACAGGCTGTTGTGTGAGGGGGAGAGACTGATGATTGTGGCAGGCACTAAAGAATGGCAGAGGCAAAGATCCTGTCCCATGGAAATGTGTCATGAAGGCAGTTCTATTAACATCTTAATAAAGGCTTCCCAGGCCCTGGAGAGCCCTCGTGAGCGGACTGCCTTCTCCACTCGCATAGGGGCCCAAAGCCGCTCTCGCAGCATGTCAACGAGACAACATTTAAGTTCTGCCAGAGTTGCATTGTGAGGGTGTTAGGCTTCCCAAAGGAGTAGCCTAAATGCCTACCCACAAACATGCTCCACTAAATTCCTTTATTCCCTTTCCCTCTACTTTCATTTACTGTCCATTTCTCCATCTGTTGGATTCAGCGGGCCTACAAAAGGCTTTGTTTCAGCAAGCTGGCAAGCCTTTGGGACAGCAGAGTGCACACTGGGGTTCATTGCTAATTTGCTGCCATCAATAGAGAGAGCAGGATCTGGACTGGCCACGGTTGCGCCTGGCAGAGGGACGACTGTTAACCGTTCCCCGACGGTCCTCTGATGAGACTGGCTGGAGCCTGTCTGCGAGCTGCGGACACTCACACACACACGCACACACACACACACAGCCAGCATCCTGACAAAGATGAGGGGAACAAACTCTAACAACAGCACTATCAGAGGAAAAAAATCCAAGCACAGTAACGGCTGCAGCAGAAAAGGTGGCTTTTTTTCCCCCTTTCAATTCCTCACATAAAAAAAAGAGGTACAGTCTCTGTGTACTGTGAAAAATGAAATGCAAAGGAGTGGCATTGATTTTTGCACTCTGTGCTATGTGTTGCTCATACTGGGCAAGCTCCTACTTAACAATGTTGTGGCCTGTAGTCATCAATTTAAAATGGTTTCAACGATTCAATAAGTCACTGAAGGCTACACGCACAACTACTCAAGATGATGAAAATGGCCACGGCAGCATGACTAGACCATTAAATGTTGTCCTTTGGTGTTTTCTAACATCTGCTATCGTGTGAGGATTATCAAAGAGCGATGCTGTATCCAAAGATCTATGATGTCTCTAAATACATTTACGAGAGGATATGCAACACCAGACTTTATTCCTTAGCACAAAGCTGCGTTGTGTTGGATCAAAATGACATTTCAAGCTGACACAGGCGCTGCGTTAGCGAGGACAAAGTAAATGAAAATACATGTATGTAATGGAGAGAGACTGAAAATCAATTTGCATCGCTTTCCAGCATAAGTTCTGGTGATATCATGTTGTATTAATGTGGATCTCCAGCGTCAGTTCCCAATTTTAGCAGGATACCTGCCAGTCATCCGAGTATCAATATCTGAGTCAGTGCAACAATATTTAATGTCAGCTCATACTAGAGGCAGAGAGACAGACTTCTCCTCTACAACCAACAACAGCTTAACTGAACATGTGTTAGGATAATCATCACCCACAGAGACTCTATCTCTATCTTTACTGCTGCTGAGACAGGTAGAAAAACTCATGTTGTTTACAATTATCAAGAGGAGAGAGACTAGGAGCACAGAAGACGTACATGCAGCCGGCCGCCCGCTGAGTGGATGAAGAGAAAGAGCCGGTTGTGATCTTCTTCTTTCCACTGAAGCAAGACCCCTCTCTCAGACTAAATGTTCTCCCTGGCTGCACTCCACTTGATCAATGTCACCACAGATCCACATCTCCCTTATGTCAATCCCCTACACGTGCACGCTCGCCCCATAAAACGCAGATTCCAGACCCAAACATGCACATAACAAGGCTGAGCGAGCGGAGCGTGTGCGCGGGTCAAGGAGATTGAGATCTCTGTTGTGACAGCTGGACGGTTGAGACGTTCAGATAAACAGCCCACAGTGGACGAAGACGGGAGGACAATTTCATTAAAACAAACACTCGCTCACTATTTGTGCACTCCCGCAGATAGGAAAGGAGGGGGAACCTATATCTGTGGGAGAATGAGTCAGTGAACTCACAAAAGCACCATTATCTACATGTGTTCGCATGTTTGCGTGTGTGTGTGTGCAAGCAAAAGACAGTTGGGATGGTGGGGGTTGCTGTGAGGGGAGGGCAGGGGAACGCAGAATACACAGCCGCTGAGCGCATTTGCAGTATTCACTCATTAAGAAATAGGTCAAGGATTCTGCCTGCATGCGTAGCGACTTGTCAAAATCTCTCAAGCTAAACTGTGGTGAGTCTGGCTGCCTTAAGGGGGGAATCCAGAGAGGAGCCAGCAGTGTGCTGCGTGAATGCTGCTGGTGACACAGCACACGCAGAAAAGGCAGTAACAACTCATTCAGGAGCAAATCATGCAGCTAAAAAAAATAAGTAGCCATCATAGTTGTTGAGTGGAATAAGTGGAAGTCACTGAATGGAAAGAGGGCGCGTGCCGGCGCCGTGGCCGGATAATTAACTCAGCTTGTTGTTTGGGCTCTTTGCTCTTCATCAACAGAGGACGCTCTTGAGCCATGTGCGCCAATCAACAGAGTTTGTCACTGATGCTGAGAGATACTGACGGTGACAGAAGATTATGATGCCGCAAACGCTCATCGAACCACCCACAGGGTACATCAGAGGGCCGATTCCTCTTAGGCACATTAGATTTGGTAGTCAGAGGTCACCTATCTGTGCACAAAAATACCTCTTCTAAAAGTCGAGATGAAACATTTGGAGTGAAGACACAATCCTGTGCAGTCCTGACTAAAATAAATCTATCCCCACAGGCTGAAACACCACTACTGAAGGACACAAGTGATGAATATTTTCCTGAACAGACTCATGCAAATCGCTCCAACATCACAAATACTGAGCGCAGAATACCTCGCTGACCACACAGCTCCGCCGTAAATCCAATCAAAATAATGCGGCCCCCCGCGGAGAGGTGAAGTGGGGAGGCTGTGGCAGAGCAACATCAACCGTTAACTCCACAAAGCTCAATCTAAGTTTGTCCAGTCCAAGCAATTTCTCTCCAGCTTGTGAGGTTAACCTCATTGATTGGATGAATGTGTGATGTTGTGGTTTCTCGAGGAGGGCTTTCTTGGACGGCGTAGCCTTCAAAGGCATCACTTGAAAGTGATTCATCGAGCAGAATTCTTAACATCTTCGCTCATATCCTCCATTATTTAAAAAGAGAGAACAAACCGAGCGCGATTCGCTGCTTTCCGAATAAACTGAGACTATCAACAACAGCTTTGGAAATATTTTTAACAGCAATTCACTGCTACAGTCTTCAAAGGAATAAGTCTGCAGCAATAAACCCGTGTCATGTAAGGTTATAGAATCATAAATAATGAAAATAAATTAGGAGCTAATAGAACTGCATAAAATAGTAATTTAACAGCTGCTGGCCAGTGCGGCTGATGCTCAGTAGCAGCACCACACTATCAGTGAATGTGTTTTTTTTCCCCCCTTTCTTCATTAGATTGGACTTAATTAGGTGAATATAATCAGCATGTGATAATCAAACCAATGCTGAGTGCTGGTTTGTTCTTCCAAAGGCAGCAATTTCCACCCTGGTGGCTGCTGTTGGGGTCAAACTGCTGTTTCACTTTGAGATGGATATTAAAATAATGATGCGAGTGGGTCACGCTCAGATGCACAAAAAACATGATTTCACCAAGAAGGAGCGGGTTTTGATTGCGCGGGCAGAGGGATTAATATGCTACCCGTCAGCTGTGGCAGATGTAAGTTATTTTCATGCAAATGTAAGGCAATTTTCTACTTAAGACAACATTTATTTTCTTTAGAGTCATTGTCATGGGTGCTTGCCGGAGCGCTGGCAGCCCGACAGAGAATGAAGATTTGTAGGTGCATCTGCTGAATAGGACAGATGAGGTCTCGAGTCGATCTGGAATCCTAAATTGTTGCCAGTTGGCGACGATACATCAGATTGTTGCCGCTTTTGTTGCGATTTGGGTTTTTTTTTTTTTTTAAACCACTTGAGAAGAAGAAGAGAGCAAATCCAGATTAAATTTAGACGATGTGAACTAGATCAGTGACCTCATAGGACTAATTGACAGAGGATATATTTTTGTGAATGTAATAAGTGAGAAATGTAACAGTCCGTTGATAATCAGCTATGAACACAGACTCAGGGTTCACTTGTTGCAGTGACACAGGTCCAGATCTGTAACGTCTGCAACCAGGCGGCATGTTACATCTAAAAAAAGGTTTGAAAAGAAGAAGTATTATTCTATAAATACAAATCATGTGAACACTGAAGGGTATGCCGGTGTAATTTTGTGCTCACAATCAAGGTCAGCAAATCAGTCCAGCACTGTGACGACTGCAAGCATCAGGACATAAAGACTCTAAAAATAACTTCATTAAAGACTCATATTAAGACAAACCAGAGGCAGCTGATCAGAAAGGATGATGCCAACTGGAAGTAGAAGCGGCTCTAACTCAATAATCCTGGTGCATGAGGAGGCAGGCACGCTGTGATGAATGGGAATAGAGCATAAAGGTTGTAATGTAAAGCAACACCTGAGTGTGCAGCCTGCTCCAGGCTGAGGACACACTTCCCAATGACATTCATCATCATGCACAAGCTGCAGAACATCTCACATGATCATTCATTTCATGTGAGCTGCTCGTGGCAAAGCTGCAATGAAACAGTGAAGCATGCGGGCTTGGCTACCTTATGAGAGAGCCTGCAGCCTAAAAATGAAAAATGTCTCTCTTCAGTTGTCTCTCCGCAGTGTCGGAAACGAGCCCTTTAACAGGAACCGGTGTGGTTTTGTTTGCAGCACACATGACAGGGACGCGGGATTTAAACAAATATTTGCGCACTGTGGAGCAGATTAAAGCCCAAAACGAGCCTGACGATGGTTACTCACCTCCTCATTTAAACTGGATCTCCCGGTTATATCCTCCTCTCTCTTCCCTCCAGAGCGGCTCCTGCTGCTGCTGGTCTGGGATTTTTTTTTTTTAAACTGATGCGCTCGGACTCACATCCACAGTGGAGAGAAAGAAAAAAAATCCAAACGCTCTATTCTGGTCAAAGCTTGCGGGTTTTTTTCTTCCCGGAGATGCTTGAATAATTTAACAGTCACACTAGTTCTTCCAAATCCGCCTCGGAAACCTGTTAAGCGACGGCGGCGTCATTCATTCAAGCACAAACCTTCATCGCCGACAGATTCAGTGCGTAAACTTCGCAGCGGAGCCGCCACCATCTGAACTGAACCTCCTAATGTGACTTTACTAAAACCGTGTCACTGAAACGGCACATTCCTTCAGTTCGGGGATTCAAACGTCCTCCTCCTCCTCCAGGCTTCAGTACAGTGCTGGTTATGCGTACGAGCGAGCGGTGACCGCGCTTGCCATCCGTCCCGACGGTGGTAAATTTCGCAGCGTCAGTTCAGACCCGCAGCGGTGCTTCCTCTGCCGGACTGACACAGATTAGCGGCTCCATCAATGTACAGTAGTGTGTGTACGCTGCCACTGGCACAACTGCGCGTCTAAACCCAGCCCCCTCACACTCCTTCTCATTATGGAGTTAACCGTTTCCGCCCAAAGACAAACACCAATCATGAATGAATTAAAGAAACGGCACGTGTGTTATTCAAAGAAAAAAAAAATCTTAGAGAGTCAACATTTTGAGATTCACCAAGAATAATATTTCCTTTGAACAGTGACAGCAGTTTGTTGTTAACATAAAAACAGATGCAGCGCCCACTCACAGCTGCAGAAACATCCCACCTTAACAAGAAAGACGCCTCAAGTTTCAAACACACTAAATATAATGAAGAGTTTGGATAACTCCCTCTCTCTGGAAGGATTTATGCATTTTAAACCTCCTCTCTCTCTCTCTTTCTGTTCACCACAAGCGACTTAAGACAAATTAAGACTTAAATATGGATAAATGACACTGATAATTGATTTTGCAGCACATTTATAAAAAGAAAATGTTCTTACCTGTCAGAGTTTGGTCTGCGCAGCACCCACTCCAACAGTCAGTGCCACTCTCCAGTGCAGCTCTGTTTCTGTTAGAACACTGCCATCTATAGGCCGAAGTGTCCACATGTTTCTGCACGCCTCTCTCTCCCCCTCGCCGTCTCTCTCTCTCTCTCATTTTATGATTTCTCTTTCTGATTTCCTCATCCTCTCTGACTCAGAGGTGTATTTATTGGACTCAGCGGTGGGGCCGAGGAGCTCAGGATTGTTTCCAGCTCTGCAGATAATGATCACAGAGAAGTATATCTTAACTGCAGCTACATGTGAGGCACTTTGGGTGCTTAAAGTGGTACATAGAAATTCGCAACAGTGCATCTTCTCTTCTTTTTACAGTAAGTTTTTGTCTTTTATTTTGAAATCTATGAAGATCCACGTTACTTGGGTTGCAGGCCGACAATGGGAATGCAGCCAGTCAGTACTTCCCTATCATTTTATTGTTATTCAAAACTTTTCATCAGCGATCCCAACAATGGCTGCCAAGTATTGACTTTCTTTGCATGACTGAGACCATCAACTGGATTTCCTCCACACAATTACATATTATCTATTCAAATTATGGCATGACATTGAAGTAGTTCTACACCCACCTCTCATCTTCTTGCGTCTGTGTCCTTGGTGGGTTATGACAAAAAAAAAGTAGGCTATCCACATTCTGTGATGCATCAATAATGCAGAGTTGGGAAAAGGGAGCCAGTGTCTGCCATCAAAAGTATTGCAAAACTGCCAGGAGGAAGAAGATGTGGAACAACCAGTGTAAGTACACTAAAAGCACAGCGCCCACTTAAAGGCAGGGTCAATAGCTGGAGGGTGTCCATATTGGAATTCCACCGCACTACCTCTCAAATGGATCTTAGTCAACCCTGAGCAGCAGGGGTAATCAAATACAGACTTTTCAATTCATTACTCAGGGCCCCGTTTGGAGCATCCATGTTTGGAGAACAAGCTGTGATTTGTTTGATTGGAACATAACTCAATTCATATTGAAAGGACGGGTTGTACAGAACTGTCTGGAAGAGATTTCTGCCTGTTTCGTACAGAGAGAAATGATAGATTAAGCCATTTTTGCAAGGTGAAGCTTGGTTATTACATACAGCGCGATTCTATCAGTCATATTTTACTTTAGGACACATATCGACTGAGGCTGACGCTGGCTGTAGACTCTGTGAGAGCGAAGAAAGAAAAGACAACTGCACTCCAGTTATTACAGCTGCAAGGACTGCAGTTGTAATTATCCTTTAAACCATATATAATTATGATAATTTATTAGATGTCCAGTGTGTAGGATTTACCGGCATCTACGGTGATGTTGCAGATTGCAACCAAATGAATACCCCTCGCCTCAAGCACTGCTTCCGAGCCTGTAGGAGAAGCTGCGACCTTCTCCCTCTGTACTAATGAAAACATACCTATGAATATTATATTCCATTCCTGCCATATTCCCCCAATGTATCCTCCAAAGTCTTGCATTAAACTTGATTTTCCTTTCAATCAACAAATATCATGTGACGAGCAACCCGACAGGAAAATACCCACACGAGTGTGCCTCGGCATCACGCTCAGCTTCATGTCTTTGCTCTTTCAAGCGCCTTAATTTAAGGCTAAGACACAGCGTTTGCTTATCGACGCGCTCATATCTTACAGATGCGCCTCGTGTCACACACCTTCATTAAAACCTTGTCTCTCATCCGCGGGGGGCCGCGTCAAGATGGTCTAGATAGGCAGAACTCAGCCACTTGAAGCTCTGGCACCTTCCCACCCCGGATCTGAAATCAAAGCACACATCATTGATCATTAGGGTGTTGTCAGATAGGGAGGCTGTTGGATACTTCATATTTATGTTTACATTTGGAATCTGGCCTAGAAGTCACAGGCAGACAGAGAAGCGGCGAGGCGTGAAACGCATGGGATTCAAAGTGGGTGAGGAGGTTAATTGCTGGAAGTATGATTGTGTGATGTGCAGTACCTACTGTTTATCTCCGGATGTACAGGACGGCTGCGTGCATGCAAAGAAAGGGAGGGGGGGGGGGTAAAGCTTATTTGTTGGAAGATCAGTTCAGCGAGCAAATCCAATGGTGGTCAGGTGGAGGGGTGTGTATTGTGCTGGGAATGAGGCTCCAAACGGTAATGTGGAGAGATGGCCGGCTGCAGGGCTGCCGCTTGACCGTTTGCTGATCAAAGCGCTCGCACGCAGTGATTTCATACTAAATTGGAAGGTTTCAAAGGGGCCTCTTGTGATGCCTTTAATTCTTTCTCCCTCCAGCCATATTTGAAGATATCACGAGGGAATGTGGCAACCTGTCGACTCCACTGAAACTCCATTCCCTCTCTTCTCTGACCCGTGTAGGCAATCAGCCTGACTGGAGAGAAAAACAAATACCAGGAAACATTCAGATGAAAAACTCAACTGTCATTCTTCTGCATATGACGCCAATTATTTCTGTTAAATGGTTAAATCATGGCGGTTATTAGAGGAAACATTCATGCTAATCAAATATTTTTGTTTAACAATTCTAATTTCTACCAATGAGTGTTGTTGCTATATGACTGTAAATGTCACACATCACAGGAAGAAGGTGTAACAGATTAAACGTAACATTAATACACAAATACAATCATTATATTCTCATTTCATCCTGCAAGTAACGGGTAGATGGATTCATGTTTATTTCTAGAGCTGCGAGCAGAGAGAGTCCAGAATGTGCAGCGTGTGTCTTGGGACTTGGATGTGTGTGTGGCATTTGAACCAGGTCCATTATGGAAGTCCACCCCCGCTGCTTACTTCCCACCATCCACCTGTTAAGAGTGGGTACCGGATACATTCTCAAGAGGCTCGAGGGACTACTGCCATGCAATCAGCAATTGCACACACATACACACAGAAACCGCATTCGTACAGGTGGCCCATTACATCAGTAATGGGCTGCTGACGGCGTCTCAGCAGCCTCAGCAGCCCACAACCATGTGGTGATGATCGGACACTTTTCAGGCTCTGCACTGAGGAGAAATGGAAGCTGCCAGAGGAAGGAGGGATGCAGAACCACACCATCATGCTCGGGTCAAGTTTTAGCTAACAAATTGCAAACTATTTTGAGAACAGCAGAGCCGATAACAGCGTGTTGAACTCAGTGAGTGTATTCTGAAGAGGTGCAATTTTCTCTCCTGTCCAATCTGCAGGGAACACAAGCCACCCCGAAGTACAATTGAACATAATGTGCCTGATCTGTGGCCCGAACGTACATCTCTCATTGGAGGCATCTCTTAAGCTCGTCAGAATTTGTCAATGGAAAAACTAAATTAAAATAGCAATTAATTTCCACAGAGATGCAATCACAGGAGACTGGGTAATTGCAAGCTGCTCCGATGTGTTTGCTGAGTGAGCCTTTGTATTAAACTGTTGTTTATTATTTTGTCCTTGCTTGGAGGCATTCCATGAGCTGCAGCCCTGTGCTGTAATCTCACACATCAGACTTATGGCAACAAATCATGGACTCGGACGCCATCAGTATGGAAACACGGCACCTTAAAAATAGCAACAGGAAGAGAGAGAGAGCGAGAGCGATGGCGAGAAAGTGGCAAAAGTACAGATGGTCCATCTTTCAACACATCACTGCCACAATTGAGCTGTCAGACAAGATGAATAATGATGATATAAAAAAAAACAATTAACCACTTTGTGCCCACAGCGCAGTAATTTACACTCCTGCTTAAGTGCAAGGTGAGCAAAATCCAAAATGCCTAATAAAATAGGTAGGCTCCCGATTGGTTGGACTGTTTATTGGTCACGCATGTACACACAGATGCTTGCAACTGCACGCACACACACACACAGGATGGGTGCTGGGTATAAAATGAGAGAGAAAGGAAAATTAGCAAAAGTCCCCTTACAATGCAAAGCACCTCCATTAGATAGTTGGCTGTTTTAATAAGATACTTATCAGAATGTGGATCTCAGGAAATTGCCGGCTATTTGTTTTACTGGAGCTGCTCACTTTGCCTCAGCTCTTGATAAAGCATTTTGTTTTAATTAGACACATTTCCACACTCCTCCAGGGATGACCTCTTATTATGGTGAAGTGGGCTCTGCTTAGCAGAGCAGGCAGCCAGGAACAAGCTCCTCCGTGCATCTCAATCATTCCTCATCCACGCTCATCTCAGGGGCCCGGGACCAAATCAAAGGAGTCACTATTAAGCAGAACCAAATTGTTTAACGCGGTAATCTCCTGCATATTTTTCATTCCTTCCCCCATTTGCAATTGGAAATGAGACATGGTGGAAAAAAAATATGATGCATTGTTTTGCATACTAACAAGGGACCTTGGATATCTTCATCCTTCACGGTTGTGGAGGATAGTTCTGCAACAATGAGAAAGACATTTTCTGACTCACGAGTGTTACAGAGGAAATAAGACAAACACTTTATCCGTCGTATCTGCAAAGCAAGGGAGGAAAATCCCGACAACTGGCTGCGTTGGGTGGGATTACTGCTCTACCTTCGCTCACGTTCTGATGCTGGCAAGCTTGCAGAACTGAAACATGATTTTAGAGGCTTATGAGCCCTGTTAAACAGATAGAGAACAACATATTCAGTCAGCATGCAGTATCTGCTACTTCCTGCATCAAATTTAAAAAACAGTGGACTAAGCTACCAGATGTATGTGGGTGAGGGGAAAAAAAACAACAAAACACTGCCAGATATACCAACAAAAAATTGTCGGACTGCAGCCAATCTAGCATTTGCTTCTGGACATGAGACAGAAATCATTGGGCTATTTGACAGAAAGGGCTCACGCTCTCTTCGTGTGTCATCTCATTTCATTTGGCTACTTCCATCGCGGGAGAGAGGAGAAGAGGAAAAAAGATAGATAGATAGAGGACAGAGCAATTATGTCCACCGTTACGTGGCATCACGTTTGATCTCCTAGGTACGAGAGGGGGAGAGTGGTGAAGCAGAGGGTGGGACTGATGAGAGCTTACCAGCAGCTTGAGACCTGCTCTGCTCCAGACAGGGATTTAGGTCTTGTGCCTGCCTGCCTGTCCATATGGTAGCATAAAATCACAATGATACCTTAATCCAGCCTGGCCTTTCACATGAGGCTAGTGGCATGCCCAGATATGAAATGTAAATGGGGGATTGAAGATGTCAATAGGGAAATGCCAGCATCACAGTCTGACATAGTCATTAACTCGGCTATTTTTGTTCTTCGTGCCACAGGCAGAAAAAACCACATGGATGCAGAGCACGTGATAAATCCTGAAAGACCGTCTTTCCTTCATTTACATTGCAAACACACAGTGGGACGCACACGAACATGCTCATGTGTGTTCATACGATCACACACAGACGTACAGACAAAACAAATCTGTATCATGCTAATCATTTTCTTCACACGGTCCATATGGTCCATGTTTATCATCACTAATTACTGTTGGTGGGATATTTGGATGAGCAATAATTCTTGCTTCCACAGCTGGAGTTCAGGTTTTTGCAGCGTAACGTGAAGGTTCTGACTGGGCTGTTTGGAGAGCGGCGTCTGCATCAGCATATGGATACTTCCTTCAATCATTCTTCGCTTTGCAGAAAGATTCAAATTCAAATTAGATTAATTCAAAGTTTCATTTCTTAATCATGAATTATTCACCAATGAAATAGCTCTGAAGCACCACCAAATGTATCCTGTAGGAGTTCTGGGCTATCATTATCTATAAAAATGATATTAAAAATGTACGTCTTGCCCGAGGACTGACTTTAAAATTCCTCATCTGTTCTCCCAAAGACATTTCTGAGATGTATCGCATTCGCAGCAAACTTTCGCCGAACGCATGCAAAGCAGGTGTAACTGTAGGTCTGAATGCAACGAAGTGTGCATCAATTTCAGACACGTGACGAATAAGCACGCTCTGATGGATTGAGAATGAATTGATTGTGTGAATATAGAGGAACTCTGTTTAAAACCACTTCAGGTGCCGCTTTCAAAATATCATAAGCAAGAATGAAAATGACTCTGTGGGATGGAGGTCATTGAAAATACATCAGAATCTCCATATCTGGATCGGGGGGATTTCTCACTCCCTCAACCTCCCTCGGTCGCTCCAGGAGGAATTAAAATAGATTGCAAAAATATTATTGTGATCAGTGTTCTCTGGTCGTGCAGGAGGTATGATCTTCATCGCATCTTTATCCAATCCATCTCACACACAGCTCCACAGGCATACATGATGATGTTGCCACACACTCTGTTTAAATAATTGGTGGTATTTACTTTTCTGCTGACTCTGCCTATTCGATACCCATTTACTGTTTCATAACCCGCCCACCATTTCTGCTATTGCAATTACTCTTGGTGTCGATATTAACGCACACTTGTGCCTTTGTTTTCTCCTTAATTACACAATCGCTTATCTCACTTTCTTATACCTACACAGTTCATTACAGAGCCATACATATTTTTCCGCAAAGAGAATCAGAATCAGCTTCATTGTCCGAGTATGGAAGGATACACAGACACACAAGCATTTACTAGCAGAAAGAAACCAGGCTGATGTGTCTGAAGCTTAACTTCTAAAATATATTTCATCGACAAAGACAAAGCAGCTGTAGACATCCCTGAATATGACATGTGTGCTCCCCTCTGCATCCACTGCTGCTTTTAGGGCGCACAAAACTAATCTTGCACTATGTACTAGTGTGTCTTTCTTTCTTTTCCTTTCCTCCTCACCTCTGCGGCACGGCCTTTGTTTTTTCCCTTCTTTTTTTTAAGTGTCTATGTGTGTGTGTATGTAGGTGTTTGAGAAACCGTGAGAGAGCATATCACGATTTCCTCCCCAGGGATCCATGACCAGCCAAACCGCCCTAAGATCCTTAGTAATGCTACTATTTCTGTGCAGCCTGCCCTGGCATGTGCCCTGTGCTACACACCAAACATGGCTGATGGCAGGGAGTCTCCAATATGATTTCCGAAGACAACCCCGGGAGCACAGATCCTCGCTCTTGTTTTTCAGTTTCTTGTTGTTTTTTTTTTTTTTTCTTCTATGGAGGCAAACATGTTGTTGCAAGATTTTTGTGGTCGCAGGAAATGTCAGATACAAAAAAAATTATTTAGCTGTCGCAGCCACTTTCTGCAGGATGGGAGGATGTGGGAGAAATTCAGAACAAGGCATCCTTCTGTGTGACTTTTGTGAAAAATGGAACCAAACGTTATTGTTGTTAGTGCTAAATGATAGTGCAGAGATGACACTGGGTTTGATTTATTCCAGGATGTATTTTCCATTCTCCATTTGCGCCGTTGTCTCCTCTTGATCTTTTCTCTTTACACACAGTTGGAGGAAAACAACAAATTTGTGACATGAATGTGCGATGATGACTTTGGATAGTCACTCTTGTCTTTAACGGGGCGGCAATATGAAACTATTAAAATATCCAAAGCTCATGCTGACTTTTTAAGTAACCAACAAAGTAAACCCTGTATACTCTTTAAAGCATCACACCCTATGTGCAGTGATGCTTATTTCCTGCGGTAACTGCTTATGACATATATACCGTAATGATGAATCTCCCACATTTAGGGGCCATGAGAGCTCGTGCACCATCACTCGTCAACCCCCCTCCTTTAACCACGCGCCCAACATGAGTGATGGCTGAACCCCGCTATGTTAAATCACAACTGGATTCCGTTACTGCCATCGTGCACCTCTATGCCCGGGCGGCTAATGAAGTCTGAATGAGCTCTGCGGCTAAAATGAAATATAATTCGTACTGTTTGAATGATGTGTACGAAAAGTAGCCCCGCAGTGCACTGCAGGGTGGGCATCACACCCCAAAACATGGAAAATGAACAGCACGACGGTCCGTCCCCATGGATGCACCATCGCTTTTGTGTGCTGTCTTTTTTTTTTTTTGTTTATACTTGCGGCTAATTACCAACTGCATTCTCAGTGGTAAATTACAATGTCAGTAATTTTAAAAAAGGGGGTTGTTAGGGACACCCAGTGAGTCTCTGCATGACTTGTAGCGGCTCTGTAAAATGGCAGTTAAATGTTTATGAAGCATGTCAACACAGGGGTTGGATCCGCAGCAGCATATGAGAGACAATGGGCCGAGTTCAGCTGGATGGCAGCACAGTCATACTCACTCTCCAAAGCCCTCACAACACGTATTATTTAGCGCCATTACCAGGAAACAGAGAGAATGGCCGTTTAATTAGCCTTTTAATTGCAGTGTAAATCCACATGGTGAACCCGACTATCAAAGCGCCATTTCCCCCTGAACCACAGTCCATCTGAGGCACCAATTATATGTAAGATTCTGTATAGAGCAGATGGAGAAGCATGTTGGAGCACATCCCAAACTTCAGTATCCTTCATTCCAAAAAAACGGACAATACCGGGGTCTCTGTGACTGACCCACTGCGTCTGTTTCTGCAAAGACTGGAAACCATCATCTGCACTTAACCCTCCATTGTTCTCTTTCACACCACTCATTTGAATGGCTGGTGATTTCTCAGTTTCTTTTCAACCATTAAAACTCATCACCCTCCCAGGACGTCATGTGATTTCTTTGCTCCGGCAGATGCGGGAAATCGAGTTTTCTTGATATGGAAAGCGATGTGTTTGTGTGGGCTTGTGTCTGGTTTTTTGGGGGTGATGGGGAGTCATTCTGAATAAGTCATAGAATCTCTTCTGCCCAGTTTGCAGCGAGGCAGTGTTCGATTTCTCCTCAATTCTCTGCTGACAGACAGAATAAGCCGCCAGTCAGCCGCTCTATCCTGTCCACCTGCAGAAGTGTTGATTTGCCTGTAAGCCGCCCAAGGCTGATTGATTCCTGAGTGAAAGCTTCAGGCACATGAGTGACACCACATGATTACTGTTCACACATGACTGCTGTTTGCCAGACTTGCAGGCCTCATCACATTATGACCACAGATAGGAGAGCACCAAAATATTAAGATACTGTACGACCCTCCCGAGTGTGACACAGCTGCACATTCTGGAGGCTGGTTTTGCAGCTCCTGTGCATTTTCAAGTGTGTAACTGTGGTTTGTTCAGCTCCGATATTTATTAACTTCGAGATTCACCAAAGAAAAGTCATTTAATGTGAAATCCATAAGGCCATATTCCTAATGTAGCATGAAGCTAGCTTCCCTCTGAGAGGTATAGAGTTAATGGAGCCACGAGCCAATGATACATCACCGGAGGAAGAAGGAAAAAAGGAAATACACACTTCCTTTTGTTTGACTGCAGTTTGAGACCTTCAGCTGTACATATTTGTTTAGGATTTCTGAGCGTATTAATGGATGCATACACGTCATCGTGTGTTTGGTCGTGGATAAAAGAAGGAGCGGTGTACATCTCTTGACAGTGAAGTAAATTATCCATTTCTAATGTCCCATTGCACCTTCCGCCCCCTGTGGAGTGGATAGAATTGGATCATAATTGAATCACTTGCAGCAATTATGATGGCTTGCCCTTGGCTATACGGTAGGACAGTGTCATGATGACACAGTATATCACATGTTACCACAAACACACACACACACACAGAGAAAACATGCAGCAGTACTGCTTTACACATGGAAAATCTCATCTTTGTCAAAACCTTTAAACCAAAAACAGTTTGTTTTTAAGATGACGTGAGCTTTTAATCATGAACACATGTTCGACATGTTTGTGCTCTCGCTCTTAGGATGGATGTTCTTCTTGATGTTTGAGAGTTAAAGCATCCATAAACTGATGTTTATTTAACGTCCAAACATCAGAAAAATATCGTACCTCAAGTCGGTTTATTTATTTAGCACAATATCACAAATCACAAATCCGCTTCAAGGGGTTTTACAATCTGTGTAACACCATCTATCCTCCATTTGGATAAGAAAAAAAAAAACAGAGTGATAGCGCTGGATGTCGAGGCAGTAGCACAAAAAGGAGACGCTGCTTGGAATGGAATCAGGTGAATGCAGCCCCCTTTTACCTCAAAAACACACCATCTCTTCGTTTAACCCTACCCATTCGCCGAGCAGCTCAGACATCCCCAATCACCAAGAGTTTTAAGGTTGCCAAGCAACAACCGCTCATGAGTGCTGTACACAGGCCGTACGGCTGCGCCTGTTCTGCTTGTTCACACAGATGTGACCAGCTGGGAGGAGCAGAGGCCAGAGGCAAATACATTTTCTAAGAGAAGGGAACACTGTGTGTGGCCTGGTCTTGCTGTACTTTGATGTTGGGGAGACTTTTAAGGATGCATAGAGAGAAAACATATGATATTTGTAGTCCTTTACTTCATTTTAAAAATATATTTTTATAGCTGAAACGGCGTGGAGGGTTAGGGTTACAGTGACTGAACATCTTATCTCTACTCTGGGGAAGAAGAAGAAGAAGGGACGTGATTTATCTGAGCCTTTTATCTCAAATGAAGGAACCTTTCCCTTCAAATTAACATAGGATTTTGGTTAAGAACAAACACTGCACTGCATTAACTACAGAACCTCTAAATTAACATAATTGTGTGGGCAATTAAGCTAAAAGTGTGGAGCGAGTGTTTTTCAAAGTAAGCATGATCTTGTTTTAAAAGATTGAATTTGCTAATTCGGTTAGAGCCCACTATCTTCGGCGATGGCATTGACCCTGTATTATGCCAAGCCCCCTCATGGAGGGAGAAAAAAGGGGGGTGGGAGATGGTGTCATGAAATTAGAACTGCAGGGTAAACACTCATCCATTATATACATTTCCTGACACTCGGGGCCATTTAGTCTCTGACATATGCCACATACTGAAGCGCAGTTTTGTTCAATTATGGATGAAATTGTTTTGTTTGAAAGCATGCTCGGAGACGCCCAACGCATTGTTCAAAACGCATCAAATCTAAATTGTTACATACATGCGTCCATAAAGGAATCAAATATCGAGTTCTACCGAGGCTCAAGTGACACATCGGCCAATCAAAAGCAAATAAATGACGTGTTATAGTTCATATGGTTTGTAATCTGTTCCAGCCCTGTGGGAGCGCACGTGGCTGTCGGTGAAGGAACAGGCGTTCCTGGCTGAAAACACGGTAAAAGGTGCGAGATGACTCGAGGTGTGTTTTTGTTTCTGTGAGTGTATGTGAGTGCAAAAGTGCACGAGTCCACGGGTGAGGGAGCGAGTTGACAGGTATATTTGTTTGTCTTGGCCCCTGGCTGTGACCTTGGCTCCATCTTTGGTTTGTTCAGCGTGAAACCAAATCCCTTAATCAATCCTTTAAACTGCCCTCACCTTTTCTACCATTAAAGCAATTACACTTTGGGCCATCAGCTTTTCAAACCCAATAATAACGGTGGGTGTGCTGCATCCCGACTCTGTTGTTTCAGGGCCTGAGGAACTAATAAAGAAGGATTCTTTACACGGAATATGTAATAATCCTCCATAAAGAATTAAAGGCAGTCCATGTGTGGTATGGAATAAATAAGCAATCACTTTCAGCTTTGATTTTCTGCCATCCATTAGAATTTCACAGGATGATTGTAAATGATCAAATGATTGCAGTAGAATACTTATTCTTCCTTCGTGTGGTCGGCTACCTTTTCTCTTTTCCCCTGCAGTGAAATCCACAAGAGGAGCTACTATTAGTCACAACCGAGACTAGTGTTGATATAGGAGACTGTTGCCGCATTGCTGAGAGTCCCCAGGTTGGTAGCAAAACACATCACAGACTTGCAGGAGAAATAGTGGAGCTGCTTTTGGAAATGTAGCAACTGAATGCAGGTTAGGAAATACGTGGAACTTTGCATCTGAACTCTGAACAAAAGTACTTCAAAGAGGTTCAACTGCACAGATCAGTGCGCAAAATTCAAAAGAAGGGTGACATTATCCTTACAGTCTTGTGACAATGACCTAAATCAGCACACAATACAACCTCTGTTGCCTCTTTTCCCCTCGGATCATCTCATACAGATGAAAACTCATGCTCGGCCACCTCTCGTGAAATGACTATACTGCAAAAACAAATGTGAAGCTTGTGCGTGCTTCAAATGTATTCATATCACATATTTGCAGATACTGTTTCTCATTTAGCATGTGGCAATCTTGTTTCACTGCTACGTCGCTGATGCGCGAGGGAGCGTCTGACCTCTGCCGACCCCTGCCCTTCATAGTTCATGTGACTTATATCGACTCCAAGGATGACTGCCCCTGCTAACTGCACATCAGCGTGTCCGCTCACACAAAGGCCGGCTCGCCTGTTATCAAAAGTCAGATCTGGCTCTGACTACAATCCATTTCCCCCCTCGCTCTGGGTCTCCTTTGCCACCTCATGACAGCAGCTTTTCCAGCTCATTTCACTCGAGATAGCCACGTCACGAAGAAGACAGGGACATCTCCGCAGTGACCCTGCCTCAATAGGCAACGCTTTATTTGATTGAGTTCTGTAGCACTGCAAACAAGGAAGATCAGATGACATCGTATCCTTGTAAACAGAAGCTGAGGAGACACTATTCTAAGGCACTGGGGTCTAAAGGGCAAGGCAAGGATAAGTGTATTGCTTGATGAGCTTTTAAAAGTCAGTCTGGTTCCAAATCTCCTGAAAGGCTCATTTAACCCTGATCCTCCTCCTGAAATGGCAATTTGATTTGTCCAGTGGTTAATGTACTAGAGGACCCTTAATGTAATTTGACGGCAGGTGGGGGTGTTTGGTGGGCCGACACAGGCGGAAATTATTTTAAGTAAAACTCCACAAAAGACTGGAGTGCTTTACAGTTCACCCCTAGCTGGCCAAAGGGAGGACTGAGGGCATCTCGGGGCTGATCAGTGCAGCCTCTGATGGGACCAACAAAAGGGAGCAGTCTTTGGCTTTATCTCACCAAGCAGGAGGACTTTGTTAGCCCCTCCATAATAAAGTGAATGCAGCCAGGCACTGGGCTCTAATTGAATTTCCTAGCTTGGTAAGTCACCTGCTTCTATACCATTGTTACTCAACAGAGTGCACCCTCACTGGCCCAGATACCGCTGCTTCCATCTCCCCTTTCAACCCGATGAAGCCAACGCTTTTCTACCACAGTGGTTGAAAACAATGAGATCGAAGCAGCGCTCGGCATCACCACTGCAGCATAATGCTGCAATGCCAGAAAGAGAAAAATGGGTCAGTGAAAAGTTTATTACATATTTTCACTATTATGACAAACTTACACAAAGTCTGATGGAGTTTATTTCTCGTCAAACTTTTAACCCTAACATCAGAATTTGAGGTGGTGTGTCTTCCCATAACTTTCTGAAACCGACAGTCTGATATAGCCTACCTAGGTAGCTACAGTGTAGCTAATATTTGGCATGTCTCTCTGGGTGAGGCCTTTGCAGCCTTCTCAGTCAGTGTACTACCGGATTTATACACCGCTGGGTGTTCTCTTTTGGATGCTGTGTTACGGGGGAACTTTAGGAGGTCAAACTTTATTAAAGGTTTGTCTGTCAGTTCGTGGCCTTGTGGTTAAACCTTGAACAGAACTCTCCGGTCCTGTCTTTGGTTTTCTGTGCTGCACAGGTGTTTGCTCTATAACTACAGACTGTGGGACAACTTTTGGGTCTGTTTCTCTGCCGCTTTCAACCTCATATGTTTGACTCTTACGCCTGAACTGTAAAAACAGTTTCAGTTTATCATGAAACTGTCAGGACAGATTCGACATTAGCAGGTGACTTTTGAGGACACGCTGGTGATATCCCCAGGGATTTTTTAGAGACCAGAACCTTCAAAAAGTGGACTTGAGACGGGTCTATGTTGAACACTAAACCTACATTAAGGAATCACCTTACATTAGTAATGAGATACTGTATATAACGTTGTGTAATAGACAGTTGGCTGTGCAACCCTCAACCTCAAAGAAAAATAAAAACTCTTGTGTAGAGTGCTTGACCTTCAGGGAGCCAAGGTTACAATCCTGAGCACAGCTGGTGAGAGAGGCTGACAGTTTACTCACTGAATTAATGATACAAGTCAAGGTCAAGTGCTAACTGATTATGCACCCCATATGCAGCCAGGGGAAAAAACATGCTGCAAATTCCTTTACACCTGCAGTCGTGATTATGCACCGATTCCTAAGTCACATTTACTTTTCTCTCCCCCCTTGCAGGCTGAAAGTGCAGCAGTGGGAAACCAGTGGGAAAGGTACTTAAGGCGCGTACGCTTTCATTGCGTGTCTGTGCAACCTTTGCTTTCAGCTGGCAGTTTGGGGGCCCAGCAGAGTGTGAGGAGATCGGTCACAGAGGCAGAGCAACATCCTGAAAACATGTAATCAGTATCTGGCTGCTGTTAATTGAAGATGTTAGTGCAGTGGAGTGGGTAATGACACAGGAACCTTCTTGTTCTGCCACAGATGGACTCCAGACCCACACACACACACACACTCCACAGTCATCCCACATCCATTCTTGTCAGCTTCTTACCAAAGATAATGTGTAGAGGTGGTGGAGCACCGAGGCTACCTCAGTGTGAAAAGGCTTTGATGGTTGAACCATTGCACAGAAAGGGAGACCAAAAATAGGGAGATCAATGATAAGCTGTCTGATTTACATATTCAGTCAAGTCTCCACAGATGTTTTCAACAACGCCAGAACCATTCAGCTCTTCCTTCTTGAACATGCCCTGGATGAAAGGACATGCATGCAGGTACAAAATTAGTCCTCCCATTTGTCTGACACCTCCAAACAATCAGACTCCCACACTGCCCCCTTGAGGTCAGTAAGTATTTAGAGCTTGAGGAGAGAAAACAGAAGCTGCACTGCAAAATAAATAGGTTAGTGAATGCTCTGGTGCTTTTTAAAACCCTATAAATAGATCTTAAAAAAACCTAATTGGCCTGCATATCAGCCGGTAACTCTTGAATTAAACTGACTCTACTTTTCCCCACATAAATGTCACATCCTCGTAAGTGATCCCTCCTGACAGATTTTCTCTGTGCATTCATACTGAGAGTGCAAAGCTCACATCACTGATGTGTCAGTGTTCAATTCTTTTGCAGAGCGCCTCAGTAGCCTTCACTCACATCCAATGACTTGTCATAAACTCTTCAGAGCTTCTCTGCACGGCGAAGAAGTTCATCTTGATTACCAAAGGGGAGAATACGGAGCCGCAGCGACTCTGCTGCAGTAACTCAAAAGGAAATCACTCCATGAAAGCTGTAATTTAATCAGCAACTATGCTTCATCTGCATCGTTCCCCAACAGCAGCAACAGCCTCCCCACTAAAGCGTGGCGTGCCTGGTGTTTATATGGCATGGATGTGGTGCTGAGGATTCCAGCAAACAAACCTGCCTGATCTTCATCTGAATAGAGCCTGATTATCTCCACATGCAGCCCCAGCGTGTCATCAATACACGGCCAGTAGAAGTCTACAAGACCCCCGAAGCTTTGCAGCAAAACAGACAGGCTTCACAACCGTCCTACCGCCGGCACCAGAATCACCACCAGCTTTAATTAGAAGCATCCTTCGCTCCCTCTCTCCTCCTCCCTCTAGGACTCTCTCGCTTGATTTGCTTGGATTTCTTACAGGCAGGTGACTTTTGTCTCTGCTGATAACAACTCTGGGGGGTCTCGTGAGTGCACCGAAATAGTTCCATCTACCAAATAAGAGACACAAAAACATGCATGTGCCACATGACACCGCCGCCCCCGCTGTGCTGCACTGGGTGTCCTGTCACACCGGTGGGGGCAAAACTAATGCACATCCGTCGGCGGTGATGACAGCCCATCTTTAGGCTGTAATGAAGCGAGGAGGAGAGTAATGAACTCTGCGCACAGGCCAAACGTACAACAGAAGCAGAACAGGATGCACAGACACACAAAGGCAGTGAAATGGAGATAAAAAGAGGGGGGGAGGTAATAGATAACAAGGCTGAGGTGTGACAAAAAGACTGTGTTAACCATGAGGCTGATGGCAGAGACCTTATCCAAAGAGTGACAGAGGAACACACCCCCTGTTAATGCCCTCTCAACAATAGCCTCCTCTCCATTTCAGCCCCTTTCTGCTCACTTTCCTCTGAGACGTGGATTCGTATCCTCTGAGTGCAAACCTGAATGAGGCCGACTGAAGCCAGCTCTAATGGGAACGTTCGAAGGATAAATAGCTGCTACCAAGCCATCTTGTTTTAAATAACAATGCACACAGATGTGCGAGTGTTGGACAGTTTTTTGGCTTCCTGGCGGGGCTGGAGGAGGATGAGGACACTTGGCTGTAGCGGCCGTTTTAAAGCTCTCCGTGTACGTGGGCAGGCGTAGCGATGCGGCACGAGAGAAATTAGTCTATCATAAGACTTTTTTTCCCCCTCCAGCGGAATTTCATTCTTAATCAAAAAGCTCATTACAGCACATGCAAGTTGACGTGTCCTTTCATATCCTGCAGAAATGTGATACAGCCACCTCTAGAAGTCGATGCAATTATTGACAAGCAAGACGGAAAGAAACTACGGTTTCAAAACATTTCCAACAGCTGTGTAACCTTAAGCATTTATTCTTGCTTTTAGTAGTTTTCTCTGCAATTCCATTTGATTTCTCATTACTCCCAGGGTAACACAACGAGAGCCACGGACGATAATGAAGCCTCTTTGTTCTGGCCCGCAGCTCTGATGGCCATTTTCAGCAGTTCCTAAAGAAAGTCATTCCATATTGGGTTCCATTCAGCGAAATGGCCCATCATCATGATGCAATATATAACCCTTGCCCCAAATTTCTCTCTTGCAGCTCCCTAGAAACCTGGATGCTATGTTTTGTGATCAAACAGCCCCTGGAGGCAGCGATAATGCGCCTAATGTATAGCATTGTTGCAGCTGAACCACTGCGGAAAGCAGGAAAAATAGACCAGAAAGCCGAACAATGACGTTTGTAGAAAATTACTTTCTAATTGAGGCATATGCCATGGACATGACAGATAAATTAGCCATTGTCAAGGCATTCAGCTGTGGTGCGTCACTTTCTGCTTGTGTGTTATTTGTCTGAGCATTTCGGGCTGAATGTTTTGTTTGTGCTTGTGTCTGTCTTTATGTTGATGTTTACCCAGCATTCACTTTCAAAATCAAAAACTCTGACGAACACTAACCGTATTTTACTGCTGTCACCTTTTCAGCACAACTAATGCTATACTCTTAATATAAAAAACTGTTTTCCCTCAGAGGTTAATTTCACGCCAAGAATTGCAATCAGATTTAATGAACGACTCAATAAGTCAATAGTCGGATACGGTCGTGCGCTGTCATGTGTCATTATTTTGTCACGCAGTGAACCTGAACATCAACCTAAAAACCAACCAAGCCATTAGTGACCACAAGACTGATAGATGCTAGTGGAGCCTGGCCAATCTTATCTGCGATTATTTGACTGATTATAGATACAATGGGAACATTATATATGCTATAAATATGTCCTTAGTAAAACAGTTTTTACAGAAAATAATATAGAAAATACATCGGCATAGTGTGGACTGGTGGTTAGCTTCGCCGCAGCCACCTGGGGTTCAAATCTGAAAAACCAAAAACACTGACATATTGCTGTAAATCTTGCCGTCTTGTGTGAAAAAGGTTTGCATATGTATTTTTGTAAAATCTCATTTATGTTGATAAGTTTGTATTCAGCAAACATATTTTAACTGACAGGTTTTGCAACAAAGGTCCACTTACTGCGCCCTACTTAAAACTGTAATAATTTAAATGCAAGCTTTGAGAAATGATTGACAATTCAGTCTGTATACACACTGCCTTTGGTGATGTGTTTTCCAAAAAACTGAAGTCTGAAATATGTAAACAACTGCAAAGAAGTGTTACGTTCTGTGAACCATCTGGACCCTGAAAACAACTGGAGGACTCACGCACTGATGCTGATGTGTACAGTTTTCTGTGTGAATACCTCCCATAAAGGACACAGATAACAAACTTGTGTATAGGAGTGTGTGATGGGTTTTTTTTCTCTCTAAACAGATGGCAGCATAGTCTATTGTGCCACGAGTCTACCCAACTAACTTCTAAACAACTGGGCCGGGTTTACACAGTAAGTACAGACTGCTTTGGTGAAACGTGAGGAACAAACAAAACTGGGCACAACAGAAGCTTCGTGAAACCGAGCCAAACTTGTGAAGTGATGCAGCTGTTACGGTGGAGCCACCGTCGGGGCCTCTCTGGGCCTTGTTTGGAAGAGGTGAGGAACACTGCATGTGCCAGAGCTGCTCTATTGTTGCTTCCCTGACTTCTGATGGGCAGTTTGGGGATTTTTGTTTGACAATCGCACACTTCTGGCCTTTGTCTAGCAAAAAAAACAAAACATTTGTCTAGTGGTTCCTGAGCCATCGTGGAAAGCAACAATACCTAAAAAGGGAGCAACGTGACAAACTGTAATGAGACAGCTGTGTTGAAAGACACAATGAAAAGGTGAGAGTCAGTCACAGGCTTAGCTTCAATGTTAAATACTGAGGAAGTGCAATATCCCTCAACCACTTTGTCTAGTCCCTGCTAGCAGAGCCCTTGTCGATACCCAGCCCATAGTCCCTCAGTGGGAGCTGTCGAGTCCCAGTCAGAGCTGCTAGGCATGTGTCTCTAAATGGAAGTAAGTGTAATTACAGGATGACGAAGGCAGGTAGCGGGCGGCCAGGCAATCATTTTCCCTGATTGAGACAGAAAGTTAAGGTCTGAAAGGCCATCGGAGTGTGAGCCCACGGCAGGCGCAATCTGATGCCTCAATAAACCTGGCTGAAATTAGAACCTGCTTGTTCTGGCCTGCACGCATGGACGTAGGAGCGACTCTTTCATTGATACTGGAGCCTGAGTTGGTATGATGATATCTTCTTTAATGTCAATAAGGCTCTCCGGTGTTTTAGTTACCGCTCCCCAGTGCGACATTAATCACTTTGAAATGGGCAAAGCCTGGGCTGCGTGAGAGCCAAGTTATTCGATGCATACGACGTAATTGAATTTATTTATTTATCCAAAGCAATAACAGAATGTATTTCCCAGGCGAGATGCGAGTGTTGCATTTCACTGAACAGAGCAGGAGATTTACTGTGCATGAGCACAATTACAAGCATACCAACCAAATTCATACGTCAGAGAGGAGAGATATTTGGAATTAAATTTTCTTTTTTTTCTCTCCCCGCCTTCTGAGTCACTGCAATAATGCAGTGTTTTGTAACTAATTAATCATGACTCGTCTTTGTCTCAGAAGAATAAGCGCACCTTAGGCAATATAAATCATTTCTGACGGAGATTGACACTGATCGTACTAATCCCTTTATATATGTATTCCACGTCTAATCCAAGCACGGGCAATTGCCTACTCCACAGACACGGTGCAGTATATTACAGGAATGTTTAAATGACTCAAACACAAGTTATAAATGATAAAGGCAGGGTTATATGTGATGCTTTACATTGTTTGAGGAATGCATTAGACACAAAAGAACCATGTGACAAAGGAGGGCGAGTGCTTTCGTCCATCTGGGCGGCTTAAGCAGGAAACTCATGAAGCGTTCACACAGAGAATGAGCAACTGTGCAGACACGTCTGACATGCTTGGAAAAAGGGTCAGTTCACCCAAATAAAAGATTATATTTTCTTGCCTTTGGTGGGTTCTAGACATGCAGATCAGTTTGTGTTTTTCCCTCCAGATTTTCTCCAAGTATCTAACAGTGGAGGTGAATGGGACTTTATTTGTGTGAGGGTTGCCAAGAGCTTTAGATCATTTTCATACATTAAATGCCACAAAATGATACTCCATTCACTTCCACTGTATTGAGGTGCTGAAACTAAAACTATCTGCACATCTCAGGCGCCTGATGGTTGTTGTAATTTTGATGAACTGATCCTTTAAAGACAAATGTAAATAGGAAAAAGAGTCTATCTAAAGTCGAGGATTGTGCTGTTATTTTCTTATCTTTTATGTTTTTGGGACCAACAGGAAGTCGACACACTGACTTAAAAGCTAAAAGCCAAAAACCCCAGACAGGTCTTTCAATATTTAAAAAGTAGTCACATGAATAAGCTCAAATATAATGCCTTCATCCTGTCGGCGGGAATCGAAAAGAAAAACAGGAGTCGCCCAACTGTGTTAGCTGTTTACCTTCAGAAGGTAAATACATTTTTCATGGAAATATGCCTAATGTTTAGGAAAGTTCTGTAAGCAGATTAAGAGGTGCACTTAGCTGCACATGGATAGCAAGAGTGTGGATGTGGGTGGCACAGTTGGATGTGAGGGGTGTGGGGAACTCGCTGGCATCAGGCTATAGCCTCCCCAGGCAACATATCCTCTTCTACATTAACCCCGTGCTGTGATGCTGAGCCTATAATTAATGAAGGGTGTGATAGAGAGAGGGAGAGAGAACGAGAGAGAGAGAGGGAGCACCGCGGTGGGAAAAGAAAGTCTGAGGGTGTACAAATGACTGTCTTACATTTGTCATCGACAAATGTGATCCCGTCTTCTACCTTGTTATATACTTTACAATTGAATTCATTCATCACATATCTCAATATGCATCCAAGAGCTCAGTCAGTTAATCAGTGAGGGGTATAATAATATAAAGCATAATGAATGGAGAGAGCATGAGTGACGTCACCCACAGGTTTCCGAAGTAGCTGCAAAGTGGCTCCTAGCGGGTTAGCATTTTTACAACAGCACTTTAAGTTATCTTCTTCATAATACACCTAAAACACATCATATATATATTTAGTCCCACTACACGGTGACCTATGGTGAAGGACATCCTGTCATTTGGTGAACATTTCTGTTGTTTGTCATGTAATTGTGAAGCACTTTGTAAAGTCTGTTTCACTCTGAGCTCTATGAATCAATCGCCCTTCTGATGTTTAATAATGGTGATTGAGTAATAAGCAAAGAAGGTCTGGCATATGCATGTGATGAATTAATGGTACGGCATGTATACGTTTATAAATACTAATTGCACTTCTTCTTCGTCATTCTTCTCATTGACAGGTCTAATGAGCGTAGGAGCAGACACGAGTATCGACGTGCTAACAGATGTTTAAGGGCGGTTGTACATGCGTATATGGCCGACCGTGGGGGTGGAAACGAGGCTCGTGCGTGTGTGCCAAATAACACAATAACTCAGATTCATAAAACAGAAAGAGGCGTTCATGCAGCTTTACAAATCTGCGCTTGAATATTTCTTTAAGCTCTTTTTGCTGTGACACACAGACTTTCATCTAGCCTCTGAGAGTCTCCACCCCGAGGCTAGATCGCCTTGTAATATTGGTGCAAGGACTGTGGAGCTGCCGCAGAATCGCGAGGTCTTAATCTAGTGGGATGCAGATTGCTGATCAGCTTTAATCTTATACATAAAATGAGGTGTATCATGTGGCCACGACACTGGCCCAATGTGTTTATCTGACTGCTGAAATAAGAAGTGATGGATTCAAAAAGAAATTGCAAATCAAACCCATTTGATGTCCACATAAAAGCATGAATTAAACGTGTGGAAGGAATGGAGACGGGGAAACGTAGATAAAATGTCAATGAGGCAAATATTCTGCCAACATTTACCTCAATAGCTTTCATTCCCCAAGGGCTGAAAGGCCTCATGAGCCACGATAAAGTACCAAGTAGGTTTAGAAGGGCCTTGCTTTCATAAAATCAATGCAAGAGGAGAGGGGAAATGGTTGCCGAGCATTGCAATGTCTTGATTGCTGTCTGGAGAGGAGCACACTCCGCTGATCAATGCTGATTTCCAAAAAAAAAAAAAAAAAAAAAAGGAGCAGTCAAATGCATTTCATGCTTTTCAGCTTCTCCTGGGTGAAAACATTACTGACACACGTAAAGACTCAATTAGTCACGCGCACCTTTCTTTTCCAAAGTACCAGAAATTACTCACTCACTTATCTTTACTGTTTTTCATTTGTTTCCATAACTGCTTATCCTTATCAGGGCTGCAGGAAGCTGGAGCCAATCCCAGCTTTCTTTACTGATCTGCCCCAATCTAATACAGCTGTAGTGAGTCTGATTCCTCACTGTTGGAGTCCCAGGCGCTGAAGTCTGGGAAAGAGCGGGTTCACTGTAAAGGCCTGTCTGAAGGAAGGCCTGTCTGAAGGAAGCAGAGGACCTGCTGGTGTCATGCTGATGTCAAGACCAACAACCTCCTCTTGAATGTCAGAAAGACTAAGGAGCTGATAGTGGAGCTGAAAGTATGGGAGGAACTACACCCCCTTAATATCAACAGGTCCTCGAGAGGGCGGACAGTTGGTGGTCCACATCACAGAGGGCCCGACCTCGGTGCTGCATGCTGACTTTGTGGTGACAAAAGCAAGGCAAGAGACTGTTTTACCAGAGACGCTTGAGGAAATTACAGATATCCCCTCAAAATACTGAGAATTTCTACTCCAGAAACTATACGCTTCTGTGCAAACAAGAGTGTTTTGATGGAGGAAAATCACTGGCTACAAACAAGACCAGGAAACCCTGCAAAGAGTGGTCCATTCAGGTGAACTGCCTCAAGATACGTGGTTATACATAAAAATGACTTTTTAACTTACTCAGTTACTCACATTACCTCCATAAAAAACGTTATTTATTTATTTATTATGTTTTATCTGATTTTATAGTTTTTAACTGAACAAATTATAGGCTTCCATTTCACTACCTTTATGTGACAACACATTAAACAATATATGCGCGATGGACCCCCCCTCAGAACCTGATAGAGAGTAGGAAAGAGAAGGGAAATAGGTGAAAGAAATGGGAACCAGAGGGTCAGGACGGTATTTATAGGACTGTTGGAAGTGCTGAGGTCAAGGTCTGAAACTCGGCTTTAAGCTCCAATAAACGTAACTTAACTCAAACTCAAGTAGCTCCAAACGTGTGCTATAGTATCGAATTCTCCAGATGGATGAATGCTGTTTTCCACATGATTACCTGTCATGCATAGCTCAGTGTGACACTGACAGGCTTTACCTTCCTTGGCCCCTCTAACTCCATACCAGTATGGTTTCCCAAGAGACAGACAGCAGGTATAGGAAATGCAACATGTTAAAAGCTGGTCGGGTTGTGTACATGGGGCCACAAGGTCAAAAGGCCCCCAAAACATCATTATTCACAGCTTAAGTTGCAGGCGTGTGCCATCAAAGAGCAATGAGCTGAGTGCAGCCATGTGAAAAGTAAGGACTTGATGGTTTTTTCATCTTTGCTTCCCCATTTTCCAGCGCCAATGAAGAATTCATGCCCCGTGAGCAACTGAACATATCTGTACGAATGTGAAGAGACAGATTTGCTATGCACTACCAGCAAGGTTATGTAAAAAACAGAGGGTGGGGAATGCAGACACAATTTGTCACTGATGTGCCACGTTTCCGAGCACACCACTTTTCAAGTCAAGATAATGAAGCCCCCCCCACAACCACCCCCGAAATACACACACCACGTGTACCCACGGATACACACACACACACACTTTGTCTAATACAGTACATCAGCTCTCCTCAAGCTGTCATGATTGTAGACAGCCAGGCAGTGGCATCTATTCACAATCAATTCAAAATGGTCCCTGCCACTTTTTATTGAATTTCACATCAGCAGAAGGGACAATTAAGATGATGAGTTTTAGTGGGCGGACAGTTGAAGAAAACCGTGCCCACCAGGCAAACTGCCCCTCCGGAGTGCGCCGCAACCCACTGTGTGGGACTGCACGTGTAGGTGGCATACGCGCTACAGCACGGATCATATTTCTGCCTCACAGTGGAACAGTGGGTAGGCAGCCGGATCAGGTGGTGTGACAAAGTGTGCAGTGATCATTTTGAAGGAGACTAGTCCTGTGTGATAAAGAGATCATTGTCCAGGTGATATTTCACTGAGCTCCACAGACACCAAGAGCTGCTGGCAGCAACAGAAGAAAACACTTGCTAGCATGAGACTGGGAATAAAGTTACAAAGATGTGATTTCAGTTTTCATCATTCCACACACTTGAGTAGTGTATACACACTTTATACAAACAATGGCAAATGCACCACTGATTTCCTTCCAGTCTGCCTCTATGTGTTTTCTACTTTATGATGAAAATGTGATGCTGTGTGGAAGGAAATCCATCAGAGGGAAAAACACTGCACAAACATTTGCATAATATTGTACGTGCATTCTCTGGTCCGACTAAAACACACACACACACACACACACACACTTCTAAAACAAAGAAGGGAACACTTCCCGTACAAAATGAGAACTGGAGGACACTCTGGCAGTGCATAAACAGAGATAGCTGTCAATATACGCAGCAATAAAAACAAAGATTGCAGCTGTTCATAAAAACAACATGAATGCACTTTCTTCAAGTGAATTTCAAGAGTTTAAGTCCACAT
The DNA here is from genome assembly GCA_023373845.1 of Nibea coibor. Classification (NCBI taxonomy): domain Eukaryota; kingdom Metazoa; phylum Chordata; class Actinopteri; family Sciaenidae; genus Nibea; species Nibea coibor. The sequence goes on along the minus strand of CM041717.1, from coordinate 22,497,422 downwards.
TGTGTTACACTGACCTTTAAGTAAAACAAAGCCATTATTGTCCAACACAAACATTAATCTTTTACAGATATCAGAGTTTGGCTAGCAAATGAGATCCAGCAATAAAAGATGTATTTATGACCTACAGTAAAGGGCACTCCAATAGCAGCATTGAGTAATATCATGTTTCAACTGGTTGTTATGTCGACGATGGCAATGGAGGACACAGCGAGAGAGAGAGAGGGAGAGAGAGAGATGCAGCCAACAAATGCAGTGACACAAACATAAAGTGCTAGCCTCGCTTTAATGGAAAGCCCGTGAATAGCCAGAGAAAATGGCAACGTAAGAGGCAGCTAAGTGACTTCTCTCTCACTCTCTCTCTCTCTCCGCCAGCCTGGGGCAGAGACGCAGGGGCAGAACAGTGAAAAATAAAGGAAGTCCTTGTCCTGAAACATGGATGTTTGTGTCCAGAGGACAACTCCTGGCCTCAGGGCCTTAATTTTACTCCATTAGGTGAAGTGACCTGGACGAGATCGGGGCAAACATGCTGAAAGGACACACTGAGAGACAGTGGAGAAGAGGCCTTTTTTTTCTACTCGCTGCAGAAGAACATCAGCTCCTACACAAAAGCTGTTGTCTGATGGACCGGCCCACAGGGAAAACTTTTTGTATATGTGTATATGCGTGTGTGTTGTTGATATAGCGGTCTCTCGAGGCTCGCTGTCAGAGATGTGTGACGGAGCTTGAAATGGCCTCCAAAAAGCAAAGGCCATGTTGGACAAGACAAACAGGGATGACAGTCAAAAAGGAACACACTCTGTACAACAAAGATCTTGTCTCTGTGGGCCGTGATCGTGAGTGTGTGTGTGTGTGTGTTCTTTTTAACATGCACTGTTGCTGTGTTTGTGCCATGCATGTGGAGACCATGCATGCGGGTGTAAATTGATTCTAATTATTTGTTGCATCCTCATTTTGCACTCTGTGGTTGAGTGGCCGAGTGTGACAGACACAGCTGCGAGGGTGTCAGTGGGTGTCTTGGATTGGCGTGAGGCAGGAGGACAAGGCAGCTAAGGGGCCCTGCTTGACACACAGCACTGGCCTGATATCTTGGCCTCTCTCTCTCTCTCCACTTCGCTGTCTCTCCCTCTTTGCTATCCAAGCCTCTAGCCTTTTCACCCCGCTCTGATTAATGAGTCTCGTCAGGTACCGTCCGTTGCCACTCACACCAATTAAGACATTAGGCCTTTCCACATGGCTTCCTGCTCTTAAACAAACAGCAGGACCGCCGGGTCCATCCTCTCTCTCGCTCTCGGCAGTAGCAGAGTCTCTCGCCCCAATCAATGTCCCGCTGACCCAGCGGGAGCTACGCTTGTCCTCATTGGGGAGGACAGGCAGAGAGAGACGGTCTTGAACTGGGCCCGTTAGCCACCTACAGTGGAACCCAGTGCAGAAAAATTGAGCAATCAAAGCCGAGTGTCAAACAATCCCTGCGTGACAGACAGCCCTCCGCAGAGATATCTTCCTGTTCTCTGTGCGGCTGCCTGCAGGACGTCGCTGCAGGACGACGCCAGGTCTGAACTGCAGTCTTAATTGGATCGACCACTAACTGGCTTTAGCGGTGCAACAAGGGGGAAAGAAAATTATTAGCCTGTCTTGATTGGATGCTTTTATCCCTGATTCTCACCAGACCCTTGAAAGTTAATTGTCTCTGACCTTCTGCTGCCCATGTCAAGAAACTCTTCAGACCTTGATTGACTACATTATCCTCCCTCTGAAGTGGACAATAAAACATCTTCCTTCATGATGGAGTGTCTTATGTTTGTGTAATCAAGGGTAATACGTAGCCGGTGCAGCTTCAATGGCAACCTACCCTAATGAGATTAGCCACGGATATCGGCCAGTCACATTATTTAGTAGAGGAGAGCCGGAGAAGGATGAGCTCTTAATGTGCAGTGATTCGTTCTGTGTGTCCAAGCGTGTTTTCTGTGTGTCGAGGACGGGGCCCGCACGCCCGCGGTCTTTATGTTCCTGTGCCTGTGGTGTTCATAGCCATCACCTCATGTTAGTATGCCAGTCAATCAAGTGACGGGGGCCTGTCTCTCATCAAGGTGCTATGCATGATTGCCAACGCTTGGATGCGCAGAAATTTGCACCTCCTCAGAGAGAGTACCCCGCTGAGAGGGAAGGACTCATCTGTCACACAGACCGCCGTACCAATCCACAGTGACAGATGTGCAGTCTGACTCAAACGGATGACAGCACAGTACAGGAGGCTAAACAGTAAATACATGTGGGGACAATGACATACAGCTGGCAGAGTGTTGGTCTGCATGCACGGTGATGATATGTTATCAGGGCATATAAAGCGGAACACCGAGGTATGTATATTAATGACTTTCTATGTCCTTTTGTTCCGGAAATTAGATTAATTGCGTCTATAAATTTGTATAGATGTATTTAGTGTTTATCTATAAAAGGTCTAACAAGGAAAAGTTATCCTGCAAAGTAGTCTGAAGACAACAAACTCAAATCTTCAAAGATAAGCCTCGAGATATGCTCATCGTCTCAGGTTATTCACTGATCCCCTTTGTTTTTAACATTATTATTGAAATTTAATATTTATGGCATGCAGCTACAGCTTTGCACATAAAATTTTCAGAAAATGTGCTTGGTGTTGTGCATGTTTCCTGTCCGTAATCATTTTCTTTTGTTGAAGCCAGTCACATTTTCATCCATTTCGCTCCCCCTGGTGTAGAGCCACCAGGCTTTTGGAACTTTGTCAAATCTTTTGACCTGTAACAGAATGAAAAGGCAGAAGGCAGCTACTGCAGCACTCAGGACCAGGGAAATTAGCAGAGAGAGGGAGAGGGAGAGGGTGGGGGCAAAATAGAGGAAAGGGTGGAGAGATGGAGAATAGGAGAGGGTGGTGGTGGGGGGGCACAGAGCTGCAGTGTGTGGAGGGGGGAGGCAGGGGAGGGATGTTTTCTATGTCACTGCAGTCCCATATTGTCCCCAGAAAATGTCACTCTGCCCTTGGGAGGCAGCGCTCCGAGGCGAGACTCATCTGTCTGACCGCATTTACCGAGATGTTCTGTGGCCAGATCCAGAGGAGCCTGGGAGGCGTCCCACTGCACTTTGTCTGCCCACGAACACCCCTCACATGGATTGTTTCACACAAAACCTACGACGGGCTTGATCTTTTAGCCACAAAATAGAATCTGTTTAGGAAGTTATGATACATTTTCACTCAGATTCAGATTCTGAAGCACAGCAGCTTAAATGGATGGATGTATACTTGGTGCAGTGCAACTTTCAAAAAAGTAAAAGAAAAGACGGGCTGGCTAAAGTCAAAATGTAAACTACTTCCGCTGTAACGCTCAGTCACTCATTCACAATTAAAGTAATTATCACCACTGGTCCCGTCAGTCTGATGTAATGATATGCAAATGCAGGCCTGTATGAAACATTAGCTCAACTGTGCAACGTTAATGGTCCGTCTCATGAAATGTTTGGGAAGGGACAGCAGAGGGTTTTTTTCTTGGCTTCTAATTAAATAAGCAGAAAGAAAATACAGATATTTTTCAACTTTCTTCCACACTTGAAACTAATTCGAGTTTCAAGTTTCACTAAAAAGATTCACAGAAGAGTGATAAAGAAAGGTGGAAGAAGAGAAAATGACTCTCTTTTTAGTCAGTGTACAGTAATTTGCTTGATTGATAGTCATAAACAGTTATAGTAGCAAACAGAAATGAGAATACAAAGCTGCTAACAGCCCCACAGGGATAAATCACCCATATTAGTAATGTCAGTGTACACAAGCGTTTGATATGAACATTAAAACATCAGCTCTCATTCTTGTGCATTGAATTCCTAGAATGGCTATGGTGTTAATAAATTAGTATGAATACATAACTGAGTAATCCTCTAATCTACTACATTTTTGTCATGCTGAAAGGCAAGCTGCGTCCGCTGCTAAGGATTAAAGCAGCTCATTAAAGAGAGGCATCCATGATTGAAATAGGCCAAGAGCTCTTTTCTCTGAAACCAAACGGAAGACAAAAGAGCTCAAGGAAATGAATGGTTTATCAGGTCTGGGCAGAACCCTTGTCTTGTCTACCATAAGCCCCGGACACGACATCGGCTGCATCGACTCGGCTGAGCACCGAGATTAAATGGCTTATTGACTGCGACAGGACAGAGGCATCAAAAATGTAGACTTGTAGACGGAGTCACCTTCAGATGTCATCCAACCAAGTGAACCTGTGAGACGGGCGCCGTAGATGCATTGTTTGATTTGTATGCCAGCGTCTGAATTTGCTCTCCGGTTAGAGAGCGAGTTCAAAAAGAGCTGCCACCGTCGCGCACTTCGAGCTGCGAATCTGCTTTTCAAAGAGAAAAAGAGGCCGTATTTACAGTGTCAGTCTACGGCAGCACAGCATATGGACCCGGCATTACACTTGAGGACTGACACTTGATTAAATGTTGAAATGCCATCCCTCTCTTCTTTCCTCCTCTGAAAGATTCATAAAGGCCAGTTAGTGACTGTGTCACCTCTGAGAGCAGGTGGGCCTGCGATGTGGGAATAGCGGCTTGTCTTTGCAATAACTGATCACCCACCCACAAATCACTGACATTAGTTCCTCAACTATAAGTTTCCCCCTATACTTTATTGGTTATGGGGGGGGGCTTTAATAATTTATAAGTACTCAGGGGCATCCATGGAAGCAAGATTGAATTTTTCAAATGCAGTTTATCTGGCAATTGCAGCTGGGGGCCTCTTGAAGGTGTATTCTGTAGCTTGTCAATATGCTTTGCCCGTATAGGCTGTGACATTAAATTAAATAGGTTATTGACTGGCAGGTGAGTTGGCAATGAGGCTGCTAGAATGCACACTCACTAGCTCACTGACCCAACCTGTTACGGATCAGTGCTCTATAAATCAGAGCATAATAGATCCAGATCTTTGCCTTCTGTTTCCCTCAGCATCCTTTATTTGTTTTTAATTTGTACTGATGGTAATCCCACGGCTCTGCTCAGATATACAGAAGCAATAACAGTGGAAATGCCACTGCGGCTCCCAGGGTGCTTGTCATCTGTTCGCTGTGTGTGTCTTTACACAGAGCGAGTGTGGAGTGCGCATGTTAGTGGACAGCACCTAAGCTAGTAATGCATTTGTTGATTGCTTCTTGATATTGCTGGATTACATGATAGCTTGTGGAGCCGCTCGCTCGTTCTCCTTCACGCGAACGCAAACACACACACACAGGGCACCCAAGTCTAGACTGACATATCTGACCCCAATTGTTCAACGCTGTCCAAAAGGCCAAAAGACTGATCCTATCACAGAGCGAACTGCAACTTTTTAACAAATCATATTAATATATTACAGCCTGAGACAATAACATATGGTTAATGAATGGTTAGGTCACTTTTGATTGCAGGTCAGTGACAGGAGGCAAACTCTGGTCCCCTTTATGTGGAAATGCTACACCCACTCATCTATTTGTAACCTGCCTGTGTTGTTTCCACTCTGATGTCAGGGTGGGCAGTGGAACACTGCTTTTTCAGCTTTCAGCCTTCATGTATATAAATTGTATTTAAAATTGCACACCCTCTTCTTTATGCATCCAGAGACTTACGTCTTCTAAAGCACTGGTTTTCAAACTGTGGCACGAGTACCACTGCTGGTGTTTTCCTGTAGTGGTACGTGAAATGCACGTCAAACCATCTACCACATTTTGAATTAGATTAAACTAGGGGATCCCGAGAGTAGTAGTTCTGTGTTTACTAAAATATCTTTTTTCAGTGTCATGTGCATGTGCGTGCATACTCCCATGATATGTTAAAATGTGACGTGAGATGGCGAGCGTAGGTGAAATGAATCCTTCAAAAACTCGGCAACCGTTGTTCCACAGGAAATATCAGGATGAGAAGTGCAGATCAGGAGAATGGCTTTAATACAGAATGAGGTCTGGTTCTTGACCTGATCTTCTTCCTGTGTGAACTACATGTAGGTAAATGGGGTCAGCCTACCTTGATGAATTTTAATGCAGGTCAAAATAGCGGTAAAAGAAATATTTTCCGAGGTGGTACGTGGTATAAAAAGTTTGGGCTCTAACTGCTTTTGTTTAGCCGGATGCTACAGCTACAGCTCCACAAACACAGTATATGTTTCTTGCATGAACAGCTCAAGCTGTTACTCCAGGCTCTTTCAGTGTTTTACTGATGCCTCTACAATTACACCTGGAGAAGCCATAACCAGTGAAGTGAAGGTGTTAAACTAACACCTTCATTTTCTCAATACTTTGGGACATCAGGCCATTCCTATGGAAATGCAGAGACTGTCAGAGAAAGAGAATAGTGAGAAGAGAAACACAATTACCATGAGCAGCCATTTCCCTCATTCTGCCGAGCAGTCTTGGCAGTGCTGCGTTTGATGGATGTAAGGCCACCTGCCACGCCGCGAGGTGTGCTTAGACGCTGGAACATGTTGCCAGCCAGATGCAATTTGCTTAATGTTGTGTAGATATTGCCACTGTAATGATAGAATATCATGTTGCAGGTTTCCTCTAATGCAGCGGAGAAGATGCCAGGAGAGTAAAGTGAAATGGTGAATAGTTGAATGTCCGGTTGGAAAAAAAAGAAAAAAATAGGATGTTGCAATAAATCAAGCCTGGAAGCTAAAACTGGAGCAGTGCGGCTCGTTGCACAAAGGCAAAAAATAAAAAAATAAAAGCAGCGTGTGTGAAAACACTTTCTCCACCACACTGACCACGCAGCCGGGACCCCAGTTAAACCAGTCCAGATGAGGAATGACATTACAGTTTACTGGTGAAGCAGCTGAACAGCTGCACGGTGGCAGGTACAGTTGGAACGGGATACAAACAAAGCAAGTCGCAAACGCTGTCACTAAATTCATTTCACTTTAAATGTAATTACTCTGAAAAGATATCAATGAAAGTTCTCAGCTTTTTAACTTTCCAATGCTGTCCTCATCCTCTCCCGAACAAACAAAGCACTGTGGCTGAGCGCCAGCGCAAATGGATTTCCAAACATGGTAATGTAGCTCCTCTTCTTCACTGCCTTCTTTTTTTGTATTTACTTTTAATTTGTATTGATCTTTTTCCTGCACCTCAATTTTGCTGATGTCAGAAAGGTGAGGGAGCATTACAATATACAATACTTTTTTTCTCCTCTCTTATCGTGGAGGAAATGAAAAGCAAATGGCACCTTTGTCCAGGACGTGAGATCGTCCAGGCAGAAGGGCTCTGAAGCGCGGGGTGAAATTGAAAAGGTTGCAGGTTCACATCCCCGGACAATGACAGCCCCTCTGCCTCCACTCCTGCGGCTCACAGGAGATTAGAAGAGCAAGAAAGATAAGGAGCAGCATTGGCTAAATGTTTTTTTTTCCTGGGCTGGACAGATCGAAAAAAAAGCTGAAGTGCTCCAGTTAGCCAGAAGACAGACAAATAGACAGAGACAGACTGGCAGAACAAGGACACAAAGTGATTCATTCAGAACTGACCTTGGCTTGATTGTTGTGCGTAAACCGGTCTGCTGGTTCAAAGATAAAAAGCCGGGTACACAAGATCAATAAGAAAACACAGTATCAAAGAGTACATTTAAAAATCAAGGCAGGCGAAGATGTCTGAGGTCGTGATCGAGTCTTAATTCTGAGAGCAAATCTTCAATATTTAACTGGACAGTGCATTTCTTATGCTCGGCGTACATGCAAGCGGAACTTAACATGCACGCGCGTGTACACACACCCACACACAAATTCTCTTGAGCAGAGCAACATCTTTGTGCTCTTCATGACCCACATAAAATATGATAATGCATGCAGTCAGCCTGCAAAATAGGTGAGGCTTTAGGGAAATGATGAAGGACCGTAGTGCAGCGAAGGCCACCGAGCACACTGCTACTTAGTAGACATCCTGCTGCTCCCCTGAGACACACACTGTCCTCCTCACTCACTCTCCGGGCCACTCAGCCTCCAAATTAAAAACTAAATGAGCCGCTATTATTGTTGCATCTGTAATGCCGTATAGATTCATGGCGCATCCTCAAGATTTAGCTTCAGTTGTTTATCTTTCCTCATCTGAGCGGCTCAGTGTTGAGAATATTCTTACATTTCTGTGGACTCCCAGAAAGCAACTTTTCCGGGATAAACAGCAGTTTATGGTTAAACATTTCTTGATTTATTCAAACTGAAGCTGCTTACAGCGCACATACTGTAAATTCCATCTTTCCTCGCCTCACCATTACCACATTTCCACCAGCTTCAACGCAGATCTTATCGCTCGTCCATCCAGACTTGCACATCATACTATAGTGGCAAGAAAAATGTCCATACATATTTCATCACACAAACAACCAATCAATTTCACTACAGGCTCAGAGACAGACAGAGAGAGAGAGACGGGAATGAACTGCCGATGGTGAGCAGAGTACGTAAGGGAGAGAATCTGTGCTAAACATGTCGGAATTGTTATTTGCCTTAAAAGAGAATTATTAAAGTTCAGCTTTCAGCGAGAGTGTGGCCTGTCCGTTCGTCTGTCAGGACTGTGCTCTCTCTTCTCCTGCATCTCCTGTGGGTTTGGACCCACCTGATGTTTGAATTAGCTCGTTTAAATGACAGGGCCGCCTCAGAGAGACGCCCACAGGCCCTGCTCTCCCAGGGTTTCAAAGGCCCAGCGACCTGGTTGCTGTCGGCTGTCAGGGAGGAGATGGGAACGTGTGGTGGTGAGATAACCTGTACAGGACAGAGCCCAGAGTTGTGCGCCTCTTTGACAGGCTTATTAACGGGAAACCGCCAAGGAAAAAGCCCCTATCGGCAGAGGGATCAGGGGAGAAGAAACCTTCCCTTATCACCAGGACACCAGGGATTAAAGCCTGGCCTGCTCTGATAAATTAATTATTCTCTCTTATCTGTCATGTTTAAAGACTGTCAGACAAACCCACCTAGAGCCACAGCACTGGACAACCTATGCTACGATGAGAGAGGAAGGAACATGAGGGAATCCGTTCTGTCTGGATGCTCCTTTGTTTGTCCGCAAAGCTAAATGGAAACAAAGAGAAAGGGAAGAAGGGTTTCAAGCAAAAAAAAGGGAAATTCTTGTGCATCTCTAACCCATTTCAGTTTTCTGGCAGCGTTGAAATGCGTCAATACGTTTGTGCGGTTCTTACGATCTTATTATTCTGCAAGAATGCGCCTAAAGAGCACGCTGTGTTTGTGATGAACTGAACGCATCCATTTCCAACTAATGAACGTGAATGTGTTGTTAACGGTAGCCACGGCACAGGAGCATGGTCAAAGCAACTGTCAATTCAGACGCGGCAACCTTAACCACTAAATATTTGATTTTTATGAGCAAATCAGTGCAGAGAATGGATTTCTTTGAAAAAAAAAACTTTGACACACAACGCCGGCCTTATTTGAATAAAATGCTCCTTTCTTTAAAAAATGTATTTGTAGACAGAGAGGAACAGGCTCAGACTGTCCATTAGCAGCATAGTTCAGTATTAAAAATGCAAAATCGGTAAATGGATAAATCAAAGCAAAATGATATCAGGCAGTTACAGTCACTCAGCCAGCCCCACCCTGCCTGCTTTTAACCTGATGGTCACACACGACTGGCTGTACGCACGGACACATCAGGACAATGTTCAGCCAGTGAGTGTGCACGCTCCAGCAGTATGGAGACAAAATGGTGAAAGAGAAAAGACAGAGCAGTAAAGAAGAAAAAGGCCTGGAAAGAAGTGCTGCAGAATTTCATATCATGTTCATGATGATGACATCAGAATATCACAACTACCCTTCCTGAGCTGGTTTTAAAAAAGGCGTCAGCAGATAGGAAAGGAGTAGATGTGTATGCAGGACATAATATTGAAAATAAAGACCTGTACACTCCTTGCTGGTGGGTGGAAGTAGCATTTACTCAGAAATACCAGGGCTTCATGATGATCCAGTCAGAGCTGAGAGGAAATGCCAGGTAGCATATGAATTTTACCCATCTTTGTCATTTTCGCTTACAAAATACACGACAGACACAAGGTGATATTATATTATATTATATAGGATATAATATAATGCACGTAGAAAGGTTTGAAGAAAAGTATCATGTTATTGATTTCATCGAGTCACCAGTCTCTGCTGCTGACGCTCAGTTTGGAGCTCTGTATTGCTGCAGTCTGTACCACTGTTACAACATACTGTGATTAGTTTACAGCATGCTTAAGACTACTGCAGATACTTCTACAGCGGCTGTGCTGTGGCATGTCTTACAGGAATTTATTGGCTAATTGTTGCCAGCCACTTGCTGCAATTTTCATGATAAACTTTTAACAGTACACCAAAGGGACCGTCTATTTACTGCTCTCATTCTTTATTAAACGCATTTTAAATGAGATATTCATTCCAATGGGTTTGATTCAGTTTGCAAAAATGCAATACAAAAAACATTTTACCATAATAGAAATACGCTCATAAAGTAAACAGAGTTCTGCAAAAAAGTGTTCGCTTAAATTAAGTTTAAGTTATTTGATGCATTTATTTTCATGCTTTACAGTATGCCTTCTAAGTCTAACAGTGGATAGCGTGCAGGTTGACTGTTAATAACTAAATGTTAATTGCTCGTTTACAACTAAAAGCTGAGCGATCAGTGCTGTGACATTTTAGATTAATCCACATCACTACAAATCGCCAAAGACACCATATAATTCTCAGTCCTCGGAACGCGGCTTACTTTAAAGCACGGATGTCCTAAATGCACAGACATGCACTGCCTATGTCATAACCTGCCCTTTAATGCCCTTGAGGAAACGGCTTGAAGTCTGTCAGCGGCGCTCACCTCCAGCCTGACTGGGACAGAGAGGCAGCAGCATACCTGGAGGGTGATTGACAGGCTGGGCAAGTCGGGGGCTTCACCGGCACCTCCGCGATAATAGCAAAATGTGAATGCTGGGAATATTAATGTCCTTCATATTTTATTAATTCTGAATCCGTGGGATATCTGCTTGGTGCTTTATGAAAAGAAAACATCAATCCTGCGGTGGTAATGAGCGCAGGAGCAATTTAGGGGTAAGGGAAGTAGACGGGGAGGAGGCGGGAATAGGAACCCCTCTAGTTATGTGCTGAGGGAGATGCAGAAAACTAATATTTGGACGTCCGCTGTTGGGTATCGTCCGTTAAATGAGTGTGCTGCAGGGAAGGTGCACCGCACGCTGGCTATTGCTGCGGCGTCTCATCTCGCTAAATGTGACATTTTTTGTTTGACACCCCGCTCCTCTTTATATTTATATATCATGTCTGTGTACGCATGATTGTGAGACGTGCACGTGTGCATGACCGCCTCTCTGTATGCGTTGTGTGTGTTTTATTTCCTTGATTGAAGTGTGGGGGCTTTGTTGTTCTCAAAGCTTGTCACATATTTTAAAGCATCAAATTGACACGCGGCGCACCAACTGCATTAAGAGTGACATGTGGTTTTTATAAAACACATGCATATGGAACAGCAGAAAAAATGCTGTCAAGGTCAAAACAAATACAACATAGATGTAAGCCTGTCGGAGCGGTACAGAGTCACAGACACGAGTCGAGGCGTTTCAGACCATCTGGCTGAAAGATCTCATAAGTCAAAGCACAGGTTTGATAAATTACAAAGGGCTTGTCATCGTTTGTTTGCATCTCAATGGAAAATCGCTTAAAAGCCGATCACTGGTGTGATAGTTTTGCCCTGTGGAGTTACGTTGTCGGCTGATTCAAGGAAAACAATAGAATGTCTGTCTTCATGGCCACATGGTAAAACTTCTACCCCAGTGTCTCCACCAGCAGATGCCTATAGCGTTAGCGTGAGCAGGTGGCTGTCTGCGTGTTTTTGTTACAGGACCGGGCGATTGATGCGATTATGTGATGTGAGCAGATGGATGGAAGAATAATGACGACTGCCATCTACCGCTGCCATTCACTGCCGCTCTCATAGTCAGGATTTCAGAAAGAGTTGGTTTTACATATGGTGCACAGGCTCCCTAATTACATGATAGATGTTTAGTATTCTCTGGGGCAGTACATTGTTCTCAAATGGGCACAAATAGACAGTTTAATAGTTTCTGGCTACAGCCTCAGTTGCCATTTGAAGGCCGCCATTATGTCTAATCATAAAACATCTGGAACGTATCTGGATCTGCCTCTCTGCCGCTGCCATTAGGCGTCCAATCTCTCAGACTTCCTCCTCTGTGTTTATTTGGATGGCTCTAGGCTGAATAGCAAAGCAAATACTTGAGACTAATAAAAGTGATAAATGATTTCGTGGCGATTCAATGAAAGTTTCGGCTCTTTTTTTCCCTGCAATAATAAATCATATTCGGCGACGATGCCACTAGCCCATTCACAGTCTGCATCAGTCAGCCACTGTCCCTCACCAATGACATTTAATCCTCTTTCATCCTAATAAAACCATCCTCACTCTTATTGGCTGTATTCTCATTGCATCTAAAACCACCACTCTTTCTCACCATTACCTCCACATGTTGTAAATGCATAAAAAAAAAGCTTTGCAGTCTATTGGCACCATAGCCCTGACCCCTACCAGCTATAAACATGATTATTATTTGCAATGCTATATTGTACATGTGAGCATCTCAGGGTAACAGCAGAATGGACACGGAGCTGGAGCCTGGAAATAATGCTACAATGATTATAGTGCTCCTCAAAAGGTCACTGCGATACCGCGATTGGAGCTCCCGTCTTCTAGCCTTGACAATGGCATGTGGAAATGTGCCACGTGTCTGTCCTGTAAGCGCAGTGATCATTTGACCCTCAAAGAAAGTGTCAGGTACATTAGAAAGTTAAAATCTATCTATCTATCTATGGGAATACAACTGCTTAAGTTGCCACGATGGAACAGTGCAAGTCAATGTTTGTCAGTGCGTGTGTCACACTCTCTGCTGTGCTGCACAGTCTTATGTGCAGTTGTATGAGTAGATTATTGGACTCTGCAAACAGTCTAGTTCTAACTCCGACAAACCCAGCACTAAGTCCAGGCAGGTTTTTCTCCAGTATTTGGAATCACTGGTGTTTTAGCCTACATGTAAATATCAGACGTTTGTTTTTTCTTTTGCATGTTTGCATCTGTCTGTTTTATTCCTGTTTTTTATTGCGCTATGGACCTCGTGCGTGTCTGTAGTAAAGCTTATCTGTAATCCATTTACAATCAATCACTGTACAATAAAATAATGTTAATGATAATGATCAGAATTATTATCATTGCAGTATAAAAATGTCCTGACAGTTGTATCTTGTATCCCTCCCTGCCACTGAACACACCTTGGAGTTAAGCCAGACTCTTATTTCCCTGCCATATATTTATATGGGGGGTGTCATTTGGAGCCAGGGAATAGTTCAAGTGGGCTCAACTGCATGGTGAATAATTTAAGATTCTATTAACATTCAAATTTGACATTGATTTGACACAGTCAGGCCTCTGCTAACTGACAAGAAATAGCAAGGTTGAGGGGAGAAAAGGCTGTGCCATGGTAACTGTCCAGATGGCTTTTTATGCAATTATATATTTCAGATAGTTTCCCTCAGATTTATTTCATACCTGTAAAGTCACATTTGCCTCATGTGGATATTGATGCACGTGTTCCCTCAAGTCTGATTTTCATGTTTCCAGCTTGTCGGCAACCCTCATGAGCTGACCAGAAATAACCTTTTAGAAGGCCAAAGGAAGAGTGAAGCAAAGCCGTAGTAGGTGTGTGTGTGTGTGTGTGTGTGCTCATATGAGGGATCACAAATCAATAGCTTGGGGTCATCTTCTCTAGACAATCGTAACTTTGCAGATAAAGCAGCACAGGCCAGGCAACCTCATCGCCTTTTAAAGATCTGTTTACACAGAGACAAAGACAGGGAGGAGAGACCTTTTAATAGGACAGACCTGCCACTTGCATTGAGGTCATTGAATTTAGAACTTGCATTTACTGGACAGATGCCTGGTTAGTTCTGGGCTGTTCAGTTTCTGCACTTCGATGCGGAGCAGCTCTGTTATGTCTGGATATTATTATGTAAAAAACTTAGAATCTTACTGCCACTTTAGATTGTGTACTCGAGTCCTGATTAAAACAGATTTCAAAAGTTGCCGTCATTAACATTCAGGCAGTCAAACTGGCATTTACCTAGAAGAATACAAAAGAGATTTGCTCTGGAGAGAAAGGCTGCGCTCAAACCCACATTTGGTAAATACACAAATTATTCACACACAGAATATATTCCAATCATAAATTAATTTAACTCTCAGGGAATGTACAAGGATCAACAACAACGAAGAGCAACTGAGTTTAGGAAGAGATACAACACTCCACTTACCACTCTGCACACCACAGAGCAGTCATACTATAGAATAAACCTGCAAGAGAGGGGCTGTTTGGGCTTTATGTGTCTAATACCTGATGTCATTCTCCTTCTGCTGTATTGCTTTAAGTCGGCGGGCCGGTCGGATGATTGCATCTGTGGAGTAAGTCTGCGGCGCTATCACCGGTGAGAGAAAGTTTCATCAAAAGCAGATGAAATAACTTTTTTTTTCTGGGTTATGAACAATGAACAATGTTTGTCAGACTTGACCGACAATATGGCTCTGGCCCGTCAGATGGCTCGGGGACATTATCTCTAGTCTGTACTGGACAGTTGTAGCTTAGAGAATAGAAGATCATGCTGATCATATCATGCTAATCTACACCAGCGGAGTAGACAATGGCAACGAAGAAATCAAGATTTTTAGCCGTGGATGGAAACAAAGTTCCTTTTTAAACGAGATAATTATATGATTTAAGAGATGTATTGAATGTTTCCGGGAACTCACCCAAGCGTAAAATGCATTTTTGCTGTGAAAGTATTACATTTCTCCTCCATCTCAATCTCAGATTTTTGCCTTTAATAAGCCTTCGGCAATAAAAGGGTCAGAATTCAAGCTGGACTTTGAGAGTAGCTGAGCACAATGTGAGTAATACTGCAGGGTGTCACTGCTCTTGGCATTCGATGGCTCGGTCGCTGCTGGAGATTACTGTCTTTTGTTATGAGTGCACAAAGTTTTACACAGTGGAAACCTCAAGATGGATTATCTAAAAATAAATCTGCCCACACATTAGATAAAATTTACATTAAAGGTCAAGTACAGGATCCCAGTTACTGTTTGTCACATTTCTTTATTTGTTAATTATTCTCACTCAACTCCTGCAAGATGCTATAATAAGACCGCTTCAAATCCATTTGAAAGGGACCATTACTTGCAGCGCCTGGTGAAAGGCTTAGGGCACTGAAATGCCATCCGCTGTCTTACGTTACACAGTTCCCCTTTTTCTACATTACCAAACTTGTAATGGCTACCAGAGTAATCGACAGTGAAAACAGTCGTTAGCTGCAGCCCCAGTTACAACCACGGCGCTCCACTGCAGATGTTGCTGACGTGTTCCTGTAATTATATTTGATTCCGCAGTAATATCTTGTCAGGGTGGTGTGGAGGGCTAACAGGAAATCTCCTATCTCTCCAAGGACCTGAGTGGCCAGGAAAAGCTCATTATAGAGACATGCGCGCTAAAGAAAGAGTGTGCAGAAATACCTTTATCCTGCTAAGGTGGGTCCCTGGTGGGACTCAGCAGCTGTCATTTACCATCAACTCCAGCTGTGTTAATTCCATATAAACCTCTGATTGCAGCAGACTGCGGTGTCTCCTGAGGACCTGGGGTGTGACAATCATCAGTCAGACCTTAAAAACAGGGGCATATTACAGATAGGGTTAATCCACCGTAGCCCGAGGAGGTGCCAAGCTCCCCGTTGTCATAGATACTGTAGGCCCCTGCAGCTGCATGGGATAGTATCGAACTACATAGTAAAAACAAACTTTAGGTATCCCAATAATCCAACCTGCTGCAGTAACCTAATCAGTATACTGTACAGCAGAAATATCTGGTGTATTAAATCCAAATTCAGGTTGAGGAACAGCTTAGCCAGCTTATCCAGGAGTTGTGATCGTGTTATTGCAAAAATTTTATTCTTTTCCCTTTTCCACAAGGCGCCGCAAGGTTAAAAGATCAATCAATGACAGTCCGCAGAATAGCTTCCAACTTTATCGCTTATCTCAAAGTCTCTCAGAACAAGTTACAACAGAACGCATTACAATGAGAGAGAGAGGTGTGCAAGGTTTCATGCAGTGACCTCTGTTGCACTGGAGTGATAAGATGTCACGGCTTCTGTGCATTTAATCCATCAAACAAACCCCCCTTCCTCAAAATAAAAAAAAAAAAGGCCTCAACCATGATGTGACGACCGTGGCTTATCATTATGTGCCTTACAATGAAGATGACGATATATAAAGAATTACAGAGCGGACTGCATATATCCATCACAAAGGAGACGGCATGGCTCCACAATATAGCCAGCATATGTTACCAAGAAAATATGGGCAGCGCCGTGGAACTCAACTATGAATACATTATGAGGTGACGACCAAATAAAATCACACTGCCCCCCCTCGTCACTTTTATGGGGTTACCATGTATATATGCAGTCATCCGGCAGATGAAAGTAGTTTTATGCATTCATGTCCAGAAATGACGGCGTCTGCAGGTTTCTAATGACGGCTAAAAATAGTCAGATATACGGCATCTTGAGAGAGGGGGGCTGCTGTTCTGGGCACAGGGAGCAAGGGAAGCAAATAAAACAGTAAATTTCAGTGCACGGCGATGGGAGAAAAAAATATACTGTCTCTCCTGAATTAGATTTGTCAATTCACGTATTACAATCACTTAGTCAGAGCAAGCAGGCTGGAGCAAAATAAAAAAAAGATGGATGGCCTGACGCATCGTATACGTGGCGCTATATAGTAAAAAAATACCACAGGCATCATTTAGCATTTCTGTCTAAATGAAACTTTCATTGTATTCTTTCACAGTGACAAATGCATCATTGAAACAACTTTTTACAGTGCAATGGGCAAAAGTTTTTTTTTTTAATCATTATATTTCAGCACACACATTTCCTGTGGGTGCACACATTACAGGCATGAGCGTGTGTGCATGTCTAAGTGTGTGTTAGAATGTGTGTTTCAGAGAATCCAGGGCTGCGGATGAGACCTGGCCTCACCTACCAGAGTTGTCTATTAGACAGGTGACAGGATGTCTGTAATCACCACCTCAGCAAAGTTCAGACAGACTATTACCTATACCCGCACCCACACACACACACACACACACACACACACACACCCTCCTATAATCACTGTGGCTGGCCAGACTTCCCTCATCATTACCCCGGGAGACAGGAGATAGAAAAATTCCACCAATACCATATCTCCCTGCTCTGGCGGATGTCTAATGGTAGAAGTATGGTGAGTTTTCTTTTTTTTTTTATTTCATTTTGCCCACATTGCACTCCATCACTGTTAGCTGCCCCCCACCACCCCAACAACCTGCCCTGAGGATGAATAATTTTGCATACGAGGTAGTGGAAATGATCATTGAATGAATCATTGTAAAGCGAATGTCATTTGTCACTGTACAGATACTGGACAACCGCGTGTGTGATGGATGAAACGCAGGGGGTCAGATCTGCGACGGAAAAAATAAAGCGAGAGCGGGACGGAAAGGGCAGAGAGGGATGGTGCAGGGATGGGAGTCTGTGTTAATGATATGGTCATATGTACACAGTGGAGCTCAGATGTGATTAAGGCAATGATATGATGGGTGGTGTCAGTGCCGAGCTTAATGACTAATGCAATGAGATGGAATTGGAAGAGACACTGGTGTCAGGCTGAAGTGGAATAATGCCTGGAGCCTCTGCAGCAGCAGACACATGGAACTGCCACAATGAGCAGCCTCATAAGCACAAATCGTTACGGTAGCTGGAGACTTAGACATGCATAATTAGCCTTACTGCAGAACAATACAAAATTGAAATTCAGTGCTTTTGACATTCTGTCAGGCAAATGATAAATAACCAGAAAAAATAATGACAATGATTATTTCACTTATTTGTCATGAATCAGTATCCACTGCCCTAAATGAATGCACACTGAAAATAAGAAAAAGGAAAAAAAAAATGTTCCAGCGATAGGGCGATGACTCAGTGGAATAATGAGGACCCCGACCATCGTGTGCAAAAGTATTCATAACACTGTGAACTGGAGAATCCTCTGTGCCGAGCCTAAAAGTCTGCCCTGAATGCCACTAATTTACATCTCCTGTTGGTGGAATAAAGTGTGTGTACATCTCCGCGCGCTTCCTTCAGCCTGTTTAGTGTAAGAAATCAACAAGATTCACATCGCAGTCAAAAAAGGAAGGATAGGTAAAAACCAGCTCCATCGGGATGACCAGGGACGTGGCCTCATTCCACTTTATTGCTGCTTGGCCTTTCAGGAAACAGAAGTGCTTGCCATTGCACATCTCCAATAATATCTCTCTGCATACATAAAACGGAGGATGGGGAGGCACACAGGAAAGCCCAGATTGTTTATGGTTGCAATATAGATTTTATACAGCTCCTAGGAAAAGGGAATTACGTCTTAAATTACAAAGATGTCTCTGTGAGTTGTCAGCGGCACAAGTTATATGGGACTGGTGGCTAGTGTGGCTGTTTGGCTCCGGGGGACATCGGGGAGCTGAAGGCTCCAAAATGGGGCTCGGCAGCGACAGCTGACCTACAGTGCGCAGAGTCAGCTCAAAATAACAAAGTTACTCAAACCCCCTGATGAAACAATGGCCCAGATGAGGCCGATGTGTGAAGTACAACAAAGCAGAGGAAGGTGGAAAAACACAACAGACAACACGCAGCGCATGCACAAACACACACACAGTGTTTTGTTCAAGTGTAGGATGTATACTAAGCCAAGCGCAAATCCGCATCTGTCTTTTGACAGCTCTGCAGCTCACATTTCAGACACTGAAACAACAAGCAGGCAGGCGTATGAACTACAAATCCTTTCTTTTGTTTATCACACAATAATAAAAGATCATTAGAATGGATATTTACAATAATTATTGTAGGCATTATTTTCTGCTCATTTATATAAGACAAAGACGAATAAATAAAACGTGTACTAGGCATCTAGGAGCCGAGGGATAGACAGAAAAGGTGTACGGCGCTGAAAGAACTAACAAGAAATCTTATTGGATGGGGAAAACGTCGCAGTTTAGAAAAAGGAGATGTGATATCATAGTGCTGAATCTGAAAAAATCATGAGCTATGAATCAACTCTTTAATAAAATACTGCAAATATCTCAAATGCAAGCCAGCGTTTGTGCTGAATAATTTGTTCCCTTAAATTAATAATTCATACCCTCAAATTACTTAATTCATTCTCTCCAATAAATAATTTGTGCTCACAAATTACCATATTTTGCCCTCCAATTATTAATTAATCCCATTTAATTAGGCTAATACTGTTAGTGTAGCAGTAAGAACTGACATGACTGACTGTTGTGGTAGGTAGTCTGGTCAGTTAAAGGTCCAGTGTGTAGGATTTACTCGCATCTTGCAGTGAGGTTGTAGGAGAACCCACAGTATGATGGCTCTATCTAGAGCCTGTAGAAACCTGGCAGTGCAACATGGTTAATTTTGACGTGATTATACGCTAATAAAAGGATGCTAATTAATATTATATTCAATTTCGCCATATTCTGCCAATAAATCCACCTAAATCTTGCACACTGAACTGGAGCAGCAGGCAGTTACTGCATGCATTCCACCTGTTCTCGTGTCCTTGACACTCATTCTTACACAGTTTTCTTCATCTAATATGGCAACAACCCCAAAGGCAAGTTGTGCAGAGCAGAATGAATAGCAAAGGCATGCTGTGAGTTATTAAAATACCAACTTTAAGATCTAGCTGCCCAATGCAGTAGAATGTAGATCTGATATTGTTGACAGTTTTAAACCAGATCTAGCTGCAGAGATGTTCTTTATTGATGATTAAGCACATCGACAACTGATCACTGTGGGTTTGTAATGTCATTATTAGTGTTGGCTGAAATAATATAATTTTCTATAAGAGTTTCTGGATCAAAACTCATAATAGCAATATAAAAGTATGCAAATGAGTATATAGACTCAGTTAGGGACACAGAGGAATAAGTCCCACCTTCGTGAAGGTCAGTTTTGTCTGTGTAATTTATGGCTCTGCTGAATTGTGCTGCATTATGCTGGTTGTAAGAGATATTTCTAATATTTTTGTCAATTCCATTTATATCATATTTTGGGAAATGTGCTTATTCTCTTACTTGTTGAGACTCAGACAATAAGATCAATACCACTCTCATATTTGTCCAATAAATATGAGGCTAAGGCCATCAGCCAGGTTCACATAAAATCTGGAAGCAGCAAGCTCTGTCCATATGCTTATGTACTGTGTTGCATCCATATTCACAGTACTAGACCCCCAAATGACAATTGTCATATGCAATTACATTAGGCAGCATTTTCTAGGGGTCTGTGACAAATTGTTCAGAGGTAAATATCCTCTAGGCAAAGTGATTTGGTCTGAAAGTTTCTTTAGTGCTACTGTAGGTGCCTGGTTTTCTCTATGAATAGCCTTATCCCATAGCATTACAGTATCAGGGTCCTGATCCTAAGACAGGAGAACATTTATCACCGAGGCGGCCCATTTATAAAATGACATTCCTAACTGGCCCGCTTCCAGCTCAGAGAACCACGCACTGGCTTTACAGAACACTGGGTAACAAGATCTAAGCTAAAGAGGCAAAAGGAGTGGCGAGAGGTGAAACACATCCTTCCATATCGTCCAGATCTTTGCTTAAAGGTTACAGAGAAGAGTTTAACCGGTGTACAGTTCCCTGCAATAAGAGGAAAAGATCACCAAGGATATCGGTCAATAACAATCCAATTACCTCCACTCTTTGCTGATGTCTTTATACACGTGATGTAGCAACAAATTCTGATCAAATAAGTCATTGAAATGCACACAGAGTGTGACATTTACATTGTCATTTACTGAGACAGTAGAACTTTCATTATTAATTCAAAGCTTGTTGAATTATTTAATATAGAGAATGTTAACTGAGATTACGGCGTGGAAAAGTGTGAACATCTCTGGTTGAGTCAACAAATAAATCATATTTTGTTCCCTGCTGGAGGGCGACTGAAAAAAATTGGGGGAGAATATAAACATAAATGCACGGCCTCTTCTTTTCCTGCCTTGTTGTCTCTTGTTGGACGTAAGCCATGAGGAAAACAGATTTGCACACGGAACAGTAGCCAAGCCTCTGAATGTAAGCGCTAATTATATCTACACACTCATTACATAAATTTGCACTGGACTTAGTTCAAGTGTGTGTCGGTCAAGAAACCAGAGAGCGCTGAAAGACGAGGAGGCTTTCGGCAGATGATAAAATATGTACGCGGCGGCTCAAGGTGCTGAAGGACTTGCATAAGACCTCCAGACGCATCAGACACAATGACCCGCCGTCGTCTTTCTATTAAAGTTAATAATTCACAGGGTAATTTGGGTGCATGGCAAATGTTCCGGTTTAGGGGAGAGGAATGTAAGACCAATGTGATGATGAGAGACCCCTGCCCCCTCTTCCCCATCTACCCTCTGTGCACTACCCCTTCATGCCCTTGACCTCAGGGCCCAAAGATCGACAGTGACATTAACAAGCCTCTGCCAGGGGGGCCAATTTAGTAGCCATTACCAGCCTCTCGTTAGCCTCATTACCGAACATATGGTTTAACTCACGGCTCCAGGAAATACATTTTTGCCTCCTTACAACAGACCTTTGATGCCCCAGAACAAACAAATGTCTGAGCACGATTCATTATCCAGTACAATTAACGAGATATACAAATTCTTAAAATACGGAGTACTCATTTTACAAGTAATAATAAGTATTTCCAAATAAAATACCATGGTAATGGCTAGTTTTTCAAGGTACATCGAGTGCCAAAACAATTTATAACAATTCCTCCCAAAGAAACGTGAATGTTCAAATAACAGTTGAGGCCATTGACGCAAGACCTCACATAAAGGTCAGGGATCACCAAAGTTCTTAGGATTCATCCTCTGGGTACCATGAATGTCTACATAATTTCATGTGAATACATTATTTGTCAAGACATGCTACTAGAAGCTAAAAAATCTACTGGTGGCGCTTCGTCCTCTGTGGAACACGACAATCTGGAAGATTTCCGACAGGCCAACTTTGCCATTCCTAGCGAATATTTATATATACATAGGGGTTTATTGCTCAAGAAATAAAATTTTATTTTTCCAATCAAGGCCCGCTGGCAAGTGTAAGGTTTGTTATTTTGACACTTTATTCCAGTAGCAATCGTGTTGAAACAATTTGAAACCTTATTATAGAGCTGTCTGACTACATGTCTTCATTAGAAATACTGATAATGTTTGAAATATCCTAGAGCATTAAGTAATATCATGCTGCATGCCTCAAGGTAGGTAGACATATGTGACTGTGTTGTAGTTTGTTAGCCAAAAGCACCATGCTCAAGCTTTAACTGATCATACCAACATGACAGCAGAGGTGTTCATTACTGTACGTAATACTATATTTCTGGTTTATCACACAACTTTACTAACATTTAAGAGCAACTCATAAAAAGAATCTGTGTGGGTTTCCACCTTGTTTATTCAATTCCGGCCGCTGGAAATGACAAAAAAAATCTATTTTCAGTCCTGCTGTGGATGTACCACGCAAAGGCCATGACAGGCAGGAGATGGAAAATAACAGAACCGGTGTATTTCTAGGGACAGACTCCTGTGTCAGTGAAAACATTCAGAGAAAGGGTCAACAGACGGAACACAGTTTACGCCTTGTCCACTTCATGCAACACTGGATAGCAGAGACCTCTGGCCTAATTAGTCCTCTAATTTGTGCATTCTAGAGAAAGCTATTTACAGACACGGGTTGACTCAGGGAGGAAATAGAATAGTTTTCACAGCCGAGGAGGCCAGAAAAGTTGAGTCATCACTTCAGTCTACAATTGTTCCAAACACAATTGACATTTCCTCGATGCTGATCCGAGTGTGTTGCTGAGATTTGAGTATGTGCACTGCGAGGGTGTAGAGCTAATGGTCGACAGCTCACCTAAGTCTACACCTCAAATATGGCTCCGCTCCATACTTGGAAAGAAGTGTGAAACACAGCCCCACTTTACTCTCATGGGTTTTAATCTATTTTCACATTAACCCTTTGCTCCGATACTTGACCTGCAAGGTTTCCAACGTGACGCCACGGTGTCAACAGACAGATTCAAGTGTCAGCTGGCATCGGTGAAGCGAAGCGGGGCAATATTGTGCTGTTTGTCGATGTGATGCGACTCCTGTGGCCTGGGGAGACGGGCACGGCCAGGCCACAGGGCCCCTAGCTGGGTAATAAATCACAGAGATGACAGGAATAGTGGCCTTTACATTATGACACACTCACACAACACATATAGTGTTTGTGCGGACAACTCAACAACTGGTTATACACTAGATTACACAAACGCACAATTTAACCTTTCACTTCAACAACTATGTGCCACTGGACACAAAGAGGTCCCTTTATTGATATCATCATCATAATGACTAGTGCGCTTTATCACCACCATTCATCATTTTCATGTTTTATTGTATATGATATGGTTTCATCTGTTTTGTCAATTAAACTACAATAGCTTGGTAGTTCATAAGAATTGCATGAGCTCGGCGCTCCTAATGTTGCAAAATGTGGTTGGTGTCATGATTGATATCACACACAAAACAAATCAATAAGCCTAAGCATTGCATTCCCTAAGATACCCCATCTAATCAAAACTATCAATCCTACACGTCTAGCCTGGTCGGTAGTCATTACCAGCGTGCACGGCCCAAGGCTATTAGTGCTGGAGCTACCTAGTGAGCTGAGCAGAGTACCTTCAACATTAGTGTGGTCAAACACCCTCAGCGCAGCAGGATCAATGAATGACAGGGTTGTGGAGCCAGCAAAGCATGATCATACTAATGGGCCATGGTAAATGGACCAGCTATGGGTAGTATGGGCTCACTGGCCTGCTCTGTGATCCAGAGCCGTGCCCATTTCACGGTGTCTGCCCGGGACCTGGCCGCACTTACTCACTGAGATGGAGAGCTTCGTGTAGGAGACTGAATTTTCGAGAAGGGTTTGTCTGAGGTGGCGGGACAATCATTAAAGACAAAGAGGGAGCTGTCTGTATTTGTTAAGTTATGGGCTGACTCATACAGCTTTGTAAGAGGAAATCTGTCTTCGCTGAGCCTTGAACACTTTCGCCCATCTCACTATCTTCTGCTCACGTGCACAGACAGCTCGGGATATAGATAGCTTGGTGGCCATCATCCATTACACCGAACAAATTTGATTACAAGATATTTCATTTCTATCTTCTATTTCTCAGTTTTACATAATTCTTAATATAGAGCATTCACATATTAATGTGTTTTATCTTCTAATTGTTGTTGGACATGGATGAAGATCTGATGATGATGGCAAAGCTGACTTATCCTCAATCTGTTTATCATTTTGTATTAGTAGAGTAAACATTTCGCTGTGCTGCGATGTGCCAAAATTACTGACAAATTCCAAACCGACCCAGAAATTAAGAAAAGAAGAGAAGCATACGCACACAGAGGCCGAAACTGGCAAGTGTTATATGACATAAAATATCATCCATTTAACAAAATTACATTGTGTTGATACATTTTCTCACTTGATTGTTGATATCGATAGAACGTTATTTTCAACAAAATAAAGTTTCTTTTCATAGTTTTTACTGGAAGTTTATAAAATTCTGTAAAATGTGCACCACTTCCATCAGAGTAAATTTGCTTTTAAGTCTGATCTTCCGTGCAGCATGAGTTGTTTTTTTTTTCCTTCCTTCATATCCCGATGGAAAATACAAGAAAATAATGGGTGTAAATCAAGCAATGTCTCATTGTCGCCCCAAGCAGTGCCCCTGATCCTAACAAACTCATGACACTAACCACAGCTGACGAGTGCAGAAAGCTGAGCAAGCCTTCTTTTACTGTTAAGGGCCAATAAAGAGATTCAGCTGAAGGAAGGAGAGGTCAGACGTCAGTGGCAGTCAGTCAAGTTGATCATGTTTTGTGGGATGCCTCACGTTGGAACACAATGTTACGCATCTAATTTTCAGTCCAGGTTTCCTTTTTTTGGAAAAGTTTTTGCTTCAAACAACACGGAGGCAAGAACAGAGGCGCTCACCAGCAGAGCTCTCTGACAGCCTTTATCATCTTACGTAATGACAGAGAGCAGGACAGACGCCTTTCATAATGATTTCCTTGTGTTAATGTCATTCCGACATAAATTCATAATGTTAATATAAACTTCTGTACCACAGAGGGGGAAATGATAGAACTCCTTATTATTAAGTAAATGACTCACACTACAAGGGTGTCTTTTGATGAACTGTTGGATATTTCTTTGAATAACAAAACCACATATTGTGTGATCACTCTTCTTAATGTGTTATGCTCCATCTTTTATCATCAGAACAGCTTTCTAACAATATGGCAAGCAGAGCAGACAATTCATCTCAACTGCTCTCAGTGGAAAACTTTGAAGTCTTGCCATCTGATCCTCACTCAGTGCAACGAACGGGCCTATACTCTCACAAACACACACCGAGCGGCAACCTCGGACATGCCAAAAACTGCAGTTCCTCATACGGCCACTTGAGGCTGGCTACAGAACAAGTCAATCTCCATAAGTCCCCATATTAAAATGCCCAACTTCACAGCCTGGCGCAAGAAACCGGTTATGGGCTCTGTAGCTAATTTCCCCGTTCATGACATAACTCAGCCACTGAAATTATATGAAGGCTTATGCATAATGAAAGTGAGGCCACTTTGGGGTGACAGGTGGTGCCGTCAACAGTGGCTTATCTGGGCAACCAGGCTTCATTGAGCCCACCTCAGAAGTCAAAAGTGGGGTAAGAGTGACCACTTTACTTGCTAGTGAAAGTCCTAATTATAAAGCAGATGCCATACTGGCTTGTACTCACACTCTCCATAGAAAGTCACCTGCAGGAGGGCCAAAAGAAAGATGGAGGACGGTGGCTGTTTATAGATTTCCAGTTGGTCACTGCAGCAGTCCAAAATGGTGGTCATCAGCTCAGCTGGTGTTCCTCTCTGTCTAATGAGAAGATGAGAAGTTTGTCTCTACAGTCTCTTTAATGTGAAGTGCTGTCTCATACAGAGTTAGAATAGCTGACACTCACAAAGCCTGCTACCACATTCAAACCTCTGCTAATGTTTTTTAGCATCCTAACACGCTAACTGCAATTAGCATATTCAACATGATTAAAATTACACCCACACACCGTCTGTGTACCGTCCATAGGCGCCCATGGTTAACTCCATGTTAACCAAATATAGAGATATATTCACTCTCCCAAACGTCAACATATTCAAATAGATGCTGCACAATGACCTCTATGACCCTCCCCTCAACCTTTACAGTGACAGGTGATTGGGCTGAAAGCCTGAATGACAGCCAGTGCAAATGTCAAGATGGACAGTCTCATGCTTCTCAGTGTTAGACTGTGAAATAACCACACTGTTTTTCATGCGCATAGCACAAAACATCGGCATTTTCAATGGACTTCAACATGCCCGTGTAATTAATAAAAGTTTATTTGTTCATCTGTATTTATTTGCTTATTTATCTTTGTCTACAAATGCAAT
The DNA here is from genome assembly GCA_023373845.1 of Nibea coibor. Lineage (NCBI taxonomy): Eukaryota > Metazoa > Chordata > Actinopteri > Sciaenidae > Nibea > Nibea coibor. The sequence continues at coordinate 22,470,723 of CM041717.1, read as the reverse complement.
TTTGTTCTACAGGCTACACTGGACATGCATCAAATAAGTAGCTACACAAAAACAACAAAGCATATTGATTTCTGAGTATGAATCAATTTTAATTTTAGTTTGACTTTAATAGTTTTTGAATACGGGAAAATAACTACTAACACAACAAGGGACTAAATACAGGGAAAGTTTAGGGGTGCTTAAGAAAAAGGCCACCAAATAAAATACCCTTTATACAGATACACCATATATTTTAGGTATGTTTCTTCACCACTATTAACACCACTATACTGTGCAATTGAAGGTGAGAGTTGTGATGCCAAGAAGTATTTATTTAATCCGACACATGTTAGGACTCAGATTAATCAAACTGCATTAAAGTTCAGGGTCATTAACAACCTGTCCAGTGAATTGCCTCGTACCTGTGGAGATGACACCAGACTGCTTCGACCTGCCAGTGACAAGTCGGACACGCTGTGAGCCAATCAACTTAGGAAGCAAACAATTCATGTCGGAGGGAAAAGGCCAAACTCAGAACCCTGTAAATGACAAATATCAATGTAGAGAAAATGAATGCACGAGGAGACACTAAGTTATTGTACCGTGAAGTCCATAAATCTATCAGAAAGGTCACAGGGGCTTTTAGCCGGCATTAATCACACTGAGACGCAGATAAAAATACAAGGAACGGGATGACAGGGGAAAAAAGCTTTTTCTTCTCCGTCTGTCAGTGTCTTCTAACCGCGGAGCCGGAATTGCACACATCTGTCCCTGTTAGACGCAAGAAATACTTTCACTGCGGTGTCTCTCACAGGTGTGTGGCTCTTTTGCTCACACGGTAAATCGAGGTGTTATTTTTTTTCTATTTTCTGAGAGGGAGTTTTGATTACTTTTTTCTGGTGGCTGTGTCTCTTTTTTATGTGGCTGTGTTGTGTTGTTTGCGTCCGTGACGTGTTGTCCATCACAGTGAAATTTAACCTGGTTTTGCTTGCCCTCCCTCATTCACACATATCCGGTCTAATTCCTTTAAAAATCCTATTATGCGTGCAGGGTTTGGTTTGTGTGCATATGGGTGTAAAGACTGTGAAAAATATTATTCAGACTGTTGACGGTAAACAGCCTATTTTCTGAAAAGATGCTTCATGAAAAAGTCTCCCATTTCCCCAAACTGTAATCACATATAGACTCAAGAAACACTTCCCAGCATTCACAGCGAGTAACCCTTTTAACAGCATGTGATTCATAACTGTTCAAACAAATGCCACTCATAACAACCATCTTCTCACATTGCGTCTATTATTTTTAAAACTATACTTTATGCTTTTTTAAAAGCTCTCGCACAGGCTCGGGTGGAGGAGCGAGCCTTGTGTGGTCACCATAGTGCTGCCTGTTCAGACTGGCTTTTAAGGAGGTGTAAAAACCAATTACAGCAGCACAAGTGTTGCAAGATGAGAATGGAGGGGGAGACCGGTGGTGGCCAAGATTGAGCTGAGAATTGAGAAGGGACAAAGAAACTTAGAAGAAGCATAACGCAACTGACAATCTGGCTTCACTCAGACAAGACAGACACTGAATTATTAAAATACATAGAGCCGACTTTCATTCACTGCTTTCCTAAAGCATCGTAGTATGATATTCATCAAGGTCATAAAATAATTTGTTTCATTTTCCTCCTTCAGATCTCAGACCACCCACAGCCAGCCTCCTTATCATTATTTATTAGCATTGTGGTGATGCTGGAGGAAGAATATGGAAGTATAAGGGCAAAGGGGCCGTCTCGCTCAGGTATAAAGGCCATGGTCTCCTATCAGAAATGCTATCCATAATTTATCAACTAAACAAATGATGCACCTTGGCTCTCCCATTGTTCTTGCGCCCCTTATCTTTTCTTGGCTGAAAGCAGGTGCAACAAGAAAGCTTGAGCACAAAGCCAGCAGATACGAAAGCCTTAGCAGACCAGATGATAATGATCCAGCCAATCCATAGGCCCGTGTGTGAGATTCTGCATACCCGGCCACACATTTTCTCCTAATTAGATACGAGTTACTTATCCGCACACAAGAAAATATAATTTAACAAACTATTCACAAGCTGCAAAAGGTTAATTAATAAATAGCAACATGTGATTTATGCATATTGCATGTAAACCTTTTTCATGTTTTGACATGGAAAATGTATTCATCAAAAGGCTACGATCCATCTTGTGTTCCGTTTAGCTCGGAGCAAATCTACATCCCAGCATGCGTTTCCTGTAATTACATGTGGGGTAGTATTCATCTTTTCTTGCTACAAGGACTGACTTCGTAAAAAATATAAAACCAATGTGAAGCGTGTCTTTCTTATCAAGTTTCTGATGTGAACAGAGCACCTGTTTTGCTGTCACATCTCTTTAGAGTTTGTAATACATTCCTGGGTTATTTGATTTAAAGAACACGTTGCCAAAACATGACAGCTAAATCCCAGTTAGCACCGCGTTTATGGACATTCACTGAGCCACTGCACTGCAAACCAAACGAAATCTGATGTGACCTTTGAAAAATGTTTTCTATTTATCTTTATTATTCATGCACCTCCCTCACAGTCCGGTGCAGCAGAACAGCAGACAGGACAGACTATATAACGAGATCCTACGATTGCCGTGTCTAACGGTTATTTGCAATACCATAGCTAAATAAGATAAATAATTTAGCATCCTTGTGTTGGGCAGCGTAATAAAGCTGATGTCTTTATACAGCGGGGATCTGGCTAGCTGTGCAGTTTCTAAGTGAGATGGATGAGGCAAAGCCTAAACTGCTGAGGGGTGAAGTGAATTAGGTTCACATTAGAGCTCACATTTTACCATTACAATCAAAATGGAGGAGAGCGGGCAAACCTCATCCCTCTGCTGAAAGAGCACACACGCCATATAGCCCAGACTTAATGAACAGGATGAAAACTGAATGAGAGTAAGAGCAATTAAAAATGCAGATAAGAATGTCAAGGGTTATCTAAAATATAAGTTACCTGAAATATGTGTGCTTATGTGTGCATGTGTCTTATATTCTGTGTGTAAAACATAGAAGAGACTAATTATGATATGTAATGTGCTTACTGCACATATTTGACAATTCTGTTATCAATCTTAAAGTAAATTAAACATCCTGTGAACATGGGAATTAATTTTCTAGCTTGCTGAAAATTGTATTGTCCCTCAAGGTCTGTATAATTATCTCTAAAATAGAGCACACTCGGTTAGGTCCATATCTATTAAATCTGTCCCCAATTAAGGGAATTAAAAAATACATTTAGAGTGTGACAATATAAACAGGGGCTGAACCAACGCTAAAACTATCTCGCCTCGTTCTTGTCTGCGTATACTAGTAAGTTCTCATATCTAAAATATATTCTAGAATATCCCAAAATGCAGAGCTCGTTTGCAAATTAGTTTCGACTTGTCAAACAGAACGGATTACACTATAAAAGACAGAGGATGGAGAGAGACGGGGAGTCTTCCGACAGGCTTTCACCTTAGTTATAAAATGTCAGAATGTCAGGGCTTTCTACTTGGCACTACTTGCGGGAGCCTCATTTGATACCCAATATATGTATGACAACATTTCAGTAGAGCAGTCAGGCAAAGGCCTGGGTCGCATTTTAAAAACATCTCCTGACCTTTCCACGGCGGCGGTAATTGCTAATGCCAGACAAGGAGAGAATGTAAGTCTCTTATGAGTCACAGCATTGAGAATGGACCCGGTGACATCTGTGATGGGAGAGAGCTTAGGAGGGAAATAGACGTGAAGTCACAATTTCAAGGAAAAGAAACTACCAGCAGACCTCAACAGACTTTAAGTGCAACCTAATCACCCCCACACTGCACAGATACCTCAGCTGATAATGAAAATAAACTCTGCATCATATCCTTCTGAAAAGACACAATACTTAAGGCCTCAGAGGGATCCAGGTTTCATTTTCTTTACCTTACTCTCAGTGTCAAGGGGCTAAAAGTTGATGGCGGTGTGACAGCAAATCCATTCCTTCTATTTCATTTCTCCATTGCTTCTGCCCAATGCAGCAATGCCGAGGCACAGACAGATTAGAGATGAAATTAGAGAGACATAAAGATGACTCGAGGAGTCGAAAAGGAAATCCACTTGAACAGAAGAAACGGCTTCACTCCAGAGCACAGTCAGGAAACTTCTTCTGCCAGGGAGTGTGTCAAGAGGAATTCATCACTGAGAATAAAAATAAAGCTCCTTTCATATTGAGTTAATAAGTCTCAGTCTTCCTGCAGAAGTTATTTTTGCTGATAAAAGTATCTGGTTCATATCATATCTAAAAAAGTAAAAGTCTGGTGGTCTTTCAAAATAAATCTGTTTTTGATGTGACAGAAACTCTCACAGATCGACTCTCTCATACACTCACAAATCATACGTTAAGGACTTGTTACAAAAATTATTAAACATCATAACTTTCACCAGCTGCGGTCAGCGGGAGTTAAATCAGAGATAAATAGTGACAGGTGTACGTTTAACAAGCAGCACCATGTGCTTGCAAAACTATAATGGCGTTTCCCATTGTCCTGTATGATCCCACCCATGGCTGCCACCAATTGTAGGGTTCTGAACGCCCCTCTGGCCAACAAACCATGGGTGTTAATCTTATCACCTGGGTCCATTGTTGATCACACTAATCACAACCAGAGGAGACATTGGATCGATGGAAATATATGTGTTTATGGGGCCTGGAACAGGACTTGGGCAGGTGTTCGGTTTCTGTGCCATCGCTGGCGCCAGCACTCACTCACTGCCCATTCGTATTATAGCCTTCAGCCAAAGAGACAGCTTGCGAGGCGCTGGCCCCTGATCCCAGCACATTAGTTTAATGCCTAGATCTGTGGAACTGCTCCTGACTCCCTTTCCAGCCTGGCACAGCAGTCCACAAGACAGACAGACAGATATATGGACGTGTGCACACACACATGCAAAACACACACACACACACACACAACCTGGCTTCATCACGCTGAAGCCCAGAATTGCATCTTTAGAAAGCTGCTTGCTTCTACTTTCTGTTGCGCCTAACTGGCATCGACTATGAACAGCTGTGTCATGTGGCAAAGACGTTAGCTTTCCAGTACGCTGAAAAAATACGGCATTAAATTGCCAAAAAATGTCTTTAAGTGTTTGCACTGCTGTCTCTCTTTTTTTTCCAATACGTGGAAATAGCTATGCACCAGCAGGATTTATTTATTTGGCTCTTGCCATAAGCACAGCATGTGCTGATGATTAGAAGTTATTCACAAAGAGTAAACAAGATCCATGCAAGTTGATCACTGAGTAAATACACAGCAGGCTGTGAGATGACCAATTGTACCTTAAATATAAGCCCATCCATCCTCGTAGACGCCATCAGGAAGAGACCAAGGGGCCAACTAGCAACCCATCTGTCTATGTGTCAGCACCTATGTGTCAGCGCTAAGAAGACACAATCTGTTCAAGATAACCTGCCAGAGGAAGAGAGCAAATAAACATCTGTATGTATATTTATACAGTATATGCAAGCCTCCGCCCTGATGAGTGGACGGCGTGCTGGATGAGGGTCTGGACTTGATTCTGAGCCAGTTTTAAAGCACATCATCTGCTAAGATGTTCTCGTGTGTCTTTTTTCTCGATTTCACCTGGACTCCGAGACACGCTGACAGCTTCAGAAACCCCTGGAGCGGAGATCTAGGAGCAAACATATGGGCTGTCAGTAAAATGGGAGAGACAAACTCTTGTCAGATATTTTTCATTTTGCCCGACAGTTGGTAAGGATGGATATTTATTTATTTAATTATTTTTTTGGACGGTTGGATGAAGGGGCTGCTTTCGACAAAAGGAACGTGAAAAAAGCAAACTCATCATGTTGTTAGCAGGATGCAAAAGAAAAGTAAATCTCTGCAGAGAAACAAACTCTGATTTTTAATTAAACACAACAAACGAATAAAACCAGATTATAGTCAGTAACCATTGCTTACCAGAGTAATGCTTCAAACAAAAACTATTTAGTTTGATCCATATTGTGTCTCCCAAAGCCTTTTTTCTTTGTTTTTATCGTGCGAGATCAGAACTGGTGAGTATTTTAAATACCTAATTACTAATAACGGCTTTTGATGTAACTAATTCATTACTTGACTGCCTGAAGAGTGTTTCTTTTTTGTAGTAATCATATTAATGCGGTCACAAAGGAAAAAGTTCAACAATGGAAATGAATTATTTCACTTGTTGCCATAGCTTTTCAGTAATTTCAGAATTTTAGAAACATGTCATATGTTGAAGCAAAAAAAAAAATGTCTTTTTCTCTTTCAATTATTTATGGGGGAAAAAAAAACACTAAACACACACAAACACACCTGTCACCAAAGCCTTATCAGCACCGACCTGCATTACAGCCCCTTCCTGTGATGTCTGAGGTGACAGCACGTGTTTGAACGGCCCATAAATTAGAAGCTGCAAATGTTTGCTCAGTTTAACCTTGTGTAGGTGAGGGCTGAATGAGGAATGCAGAGTGTGTTTGTTAATGCATGTCCAAGAGGTAGAAATGGACAGACAGACGGACCTTTTAGCCCTTCTACAGGCTCCATCATTTTCTTCAGTAGCTTCAGCTCCCTGGAGACGATCCGGGCCTCATGATCTGTCGCCTTTAGAGTCCCTTTATCCCTCAATCATATCAACGTTTCTACCAAAACTGCATCAATTTTTTAAAGTAGAGCGAGCGTCTCTTGCTCAAAATATTTTAACAAAAAGAGAAGACACTGCAGAGAATAAAGAGAGTTGGAACTCAGCATGAGCTTGACAGTTTCATTTACAGCCCTGTTGATATCAGTTTTCCTCTGTGGTTGTGGAACAGCAGAGACTACCTGAAATTACAGGCTTCTTAACACAGCCAACATGGAGGAGGAATCCAATACTGAGACTCCAGCCTTAATTTTTATTCATTTTTTGTTGCTTTGGTGTATTTTGAGTTGTCATATTAAGTGTGGTGTGTTATGACAGCAGGAAAAAGCAGAGGAAAAAAAAACACATGCAGAATACACCATCTGTTGTTGTGTCAGTTGAGTGATGTTAACTGTCCTGCACACACATTTCACATATGGAAACTGTCCATATCCATATGTGAAATGTGTTTTCAATCTGCCTCATAGAAAGTTTTTAAATCCCCTGCTCTTGTCACAGCTTAGGGTAGCTATCGACAAATTAGAAAAGTAGGCGCTGCACAAGAGATATAACACGCAGAAATATTTCAAAACCATCTAGATCTGAGTTTTGATGTGCTTCAGAGGAGAAAGTTTAGCTTCTTCTAAAATAAATAGATAGTATTTTTTATTGTTGTCTTCTTTTTTATCAGCTGAGTTAGAAATAGCTCTCCCCCCTGATCCATTTGTAGCATTTCTGCTTATGGTTGAAAAGAAGTTGACAGGGTTTCCAGTCTTTCAGTTTAGTTTGAGAAGTTGCCTTTAGGGTCCTGACAAGGACAGCCGGCTTCACGCACCACCTGCCAATAATGTTAACAAGGACCCACAGCCCCACGCTGATGGGTTGTTCCAGCACTGGAGGGATTGCTGGCAGTAATGGCCGTATCTTTCCCACATGGTGTCCAGCTCTCAGGAATCCTCCCCGCAGCTTGCAGTGCAGCACGGTCTCCATACAGCTGCAGGAAACAACACACGTGTCGCACCCGGCACGGCAGCTCACCGAAATGACCAAAGCGCCTGCACGTACTCTGGACAGGATTCTCATATTAACTGGTATGTTGTTATATTATATTTATATTACGGAAACTAACTGTGTCCAGGATAAACTAAATAAATTCAAAGATTGGCCAGAATATATAAAGACACACAATGTTTTCATCTAAAGGAAATGCATTTTCTCTGAATTTTCCCAGAAATGTAATGAGTGTAAAAATGTAAGGCATCGGATTTACAGCTCCTCAACATTTCTGCCTGATTATACACATTTAGAGGTGGGTGACAGGGAGAAACAAACCATGCAACGCGCTCGAACACAACATTTCTGAACCAGAACAACTGGCATCTTGTATAGTAGCATCATTTCACGGTGCTCGGGCAATTTAAACACAGTCACTTCTCTTTCCCAACTGTTATGGCATGCATAATAAAGAGGTGGTGAAATGGTTTGTCAGGCTTTGATGGGAGTTGCTCAGTACCCGGGGGATGGGCTTTACACTCTCACAGACTGTGATGAGGCAGAGGCTGTGTTTGTTCACTTGACTCAAAAGGCCCCAACATTTAATACTTAGAGCCAAATTATTATCAAAGCATTCTGTGGACACGGGCTTCCCCCCTCACACGAGAGCTAATCAGTTTTAATGGGGATATGTGCTGTAATCATGGTGCCAATACAGTCCCAAGGCTCAGGGCCTATTACACTCTGTAAAATATTAATGACTCTCCAGTAAAAAAAAACAAAACAAAAAAAAAAATCTAAAGTGACTCCCAGAAGACACGGGAGCCCAAATATCTTCCCCCCTGTTGAGCACACTTAGACAGCTGAGCTGTCTCCTTCTAAACATTAAACACTGACCTTGGTGAGAGTGTGTCACCCTCGTTTCTTAAATATACAGGTATGGACAAAAATAAAAGCTAAGCTTCTGTGAACAGAGTTTTAAGGAGATGAAGCTGGAAGAAGTTTGGAAAATGTCATTTCAGGAGGCATCTCAGTGCCAATTAAGTGCTAAATTGTATCATCTGGGCTGTCAGGATCCACCTGCAGGCCTGGACAATGAGAACATTCTAACACAGCCTATGAAAAGCCAACCTTTACACACCGTCATCACGGACAGAAACCCCCTCACAAGACTGCAAAACTAGTTTTAAAACCGTTAAGTTCCAGCTGTGAGACTGAGGCTGGGGGGCTACACGTGTGTGTGTGTGTGTGTGTGTGTAAAGCAGTGCATCCTGACTTTCTAAGTGTGCCTGTGTGTTGCGTGACAGTAATTTGACGTGGGCTACCAGAAGGCGTATCTCTGCCCTGCACGGTGACATGACACCGTCAGGCACGGTTTACTCACAGTTTGGCTCGCCTCGTCACGCACGCCGTGTCGGTAGGTTATGGGGTCCTGAACTCAGGGGCTGTCCCATTGATGCCTGTCAAACTTCTTCTGGGTAACCATGGCAACCAAGCTCGAGAACGGCAACGGTGTCGCAGCACGCGCAGCTCAACACACCGAATATTAACGTCAGTGTTTGTTTTGTTTCATGCGAGTTGTTGCAACTGCGCATGCACTGCTGCGCACCTCAACGCACCTGGTGTTAATTAGGCTTTTTTCCGTGAGGTTTGCCTTATGGGCGTGTCGAGACCCACCTGACTCGACACGCCCACCCACCTGAGCCACCTGTCTTGGCTTGCTCTGTTCGGTTTGCGTCCGCTCCGGCCAGCTGTGGCGGACCCTCAGCGTGGGCACCGGAGAGAATCTGGATAGCTATCCCGGGGCTTGTGCTGGACGGTTAGCTTGGGCTGCAGCCCAGACACCGTGTTAAGATCCTCCTTCTCCTTAAACACACAAAAAGGAAATGAGTGACATATCTGTCCACTGGTGCTCATTACGCATCATCATGGCGCAGCGGCCAATCCATTAGCGCGCTCGCTGGCACCGCGCAGCTCCTCCATCTTATCAAAAACAGCCAGATGACCGAACAAATAGTAGACATGTGTGTGAGAAGTGCTGTGCAAGGCTCATTAAGGGAGAAAAAGAAAACATCAGCTTAATCAAAAGTATTTTATTTTTATTTTTGTACATTGCTTTGGAATCTGTTGAAAACACAAATCTTAAATCAGCATTAATTGAACTGAACACCAAAAACAAACAAGCAGATGAAGCCAGTGAGCGCAGATGGTAAGATACAGCACCTGGACTCCACTTAGATCATAAAACAGTTTCAATCTCCTTTATCATTTAGAACCCTCGAGGGTAGACAGTTATTGTTCAGACAAGTGTATCTGCACTGTAATGTGCCATAAACATATCATCGGGGCACTATCTTCAATATGGCGGTGGTAATAGCCCGTAACATATAGGTATAACCAAAGAAAGGAAGTGCTAATGGGACTATTATCTAAGACAGAGCATGCTCTTGCAATGTCCTGAATGGCACAGGGACAGTTTGAGACATATCTTCACGCACAGTATTCACGCGTGGATGACTGTGGAGAATTAGGCCAAATTCTCTGCACTATCATTCAAGTTGGGACCTGTGAGGGCCTTTAAACCACGTTGTAATTACAAATTACTTTTTCTAATTAATTTCGGGCTTCGTGTTCCATTAGCTTGCGGTTATGCGGGTTACAGCTAATTGAAAATGTTATTAAGCTAATAATGTTTACTTTGTCTTGTGTGGGTTGAACCCGGTGCAGCTAAAGTGCATCTCCTCCCTCGCTCCCTTTCATTCCCGGGAGCTGTTTGCTTTTTGTAATTGAAGATGGGAGAGGTTCTTTTTTTTTTTACCTCCAGGGTTACTTCAGTCCTCTAATCCATATTGACATGGTGTCTCCAGGAGATGGGCTGAATGTTAACCTGCAGTGCTGCTCTGTCCCCTTATTACGGAGAGGCAAAGAGCGATGGACACAGGATGGCCCAGTGATTGCCTCCTCCCGCCCGGAACAATCATGTGACTGCTCGCCTTTGCTTTGCGTCTCTGTCGGAGCACTCCAGAGGAACTAGTTTATCCATGTGTTAAAAACACAATGCGTGCATACTTCACTGCAGTGCCTGAAGTAACGTTATGACACATTTGAAAGCGATGACTTCACTTGCTTGAACACGATGCCGTTGCAAAACACTGTGCTCTAATAGTCGGTATACATCTATCTTCATGATATAATCCATTGAAAGTATGAGGTAAATATCTGCTTCCTGTGCTACTCTTTGTTATACCATGTCATATTGCTTTGTAACCATGACCAACATGTCCTCAGTCTAATTTTCTGCCAATATCACTCTGTCTATTCTCATCAGATTTCAGCCTATCACATGGCAATAATTATTGAAGGCGAGGGTGACCATTTACACCGACTATTAATACAGGCAGACGTTTTTAAATGGTTCTCTTGCACAGTGAAATATCTTGGTTGTTTAGAATCAGATAGAATCTCGATGAATCCTTTAAAAGAGACAAAACAACTTCACGTTTCTTCCCCGGATCCTTTAAATTCAGTCCTATTTTACATTCCTTTAAAAATATATAATACAGTCATAAAATATGTTTTTACACATAATATTATTATCAGTATTTGGTCAACATTTTTGTGAATAAACAGGCACATTCATGCTTATGTGTACCTTATTATAAAATACTCATACTGACGGTGAAACTCTTGGGCCATGTCAATTTAATTGGTAAGCCTGAGCTTTATCTGAATAGCATGACAGAGCAACATCCAATAACCTTGAAGTGACAAGAACCAAGAAAAACAACAGCCGCAGTGACTAACATTTGCTAATTTTAGCGACACTGGATGTCCTTGCCTTTGTTAAAACGATTATTCTCTCCATTCTTCTTCCACCCTAGACAACAACATGAGCATTCGTGAGCAGTGACACGTTAATTGTTTGGTTCACTCTGCTTCACGCTCAGCTACAAGGATTTTCTTGCTTACAGTATATGTAACAATGTGAAAATGTACATTTACCCAAACACTGCCATGTTTCTAATTGCAGCCTTTCATAGGTTTTGGTTTCCGGCTGAATTATACTAACCTTTGCTTTAAAATTCTGTGCCCTGGCTACTTAACCTCACGGTGTTCTCACCTTGTTCCTGCCTTTTCAACAGCCTCGCTATGGAGACGACTGAGCCAATTTCCCATCAGTCTGTTAAAGCTAGATTTGCATTAATGAGGCCTGCAGTGTTAAGCCTGAGGGGTGGCTTTTTGGTCGAATCACCAGCTGCTGCAAAATAAGCCACAAACTTTTACTGACACAAGCGTTTAGCCAGACTGAGCACCGGAGGATCTGAGGTAGAGGACGTTTGAAGGAGAGTGGCCTGATGATGGTCCTGTATTATCTGAAATGTTCCGACTCCAGAACGAGGGGAAAATTTTAAACACGTTTTAAGTCAGTTTCTTATTTTTGGAAGAAGATAAAAATAATGTATTCAATTTTCTTTTTTTGTTTTTATTCAACAAAAATATGAGATAAAAGTTATTTATGTTCTTTTAGTCCTTATTCCATGAGGACCATGAGCTTTTATTCTGCATAGACAGCTGGGTAGCAGTGCTTAAACTTAAAACTTAATGCTTTTCCATGTTAGCTGTCAAAGGGTAGATACCAGTGCTCCACTGTGGTTCAGTCTGAAATACCTGAACAACAACTGGATGGATTACCTTGAAATTTGATACAGGTATTCATGGATGGTAACCACTTTGGTAATTCCTTCACTTTTCGTCATTGGGCTATCGCTGGGCCAAAATTTCCACACAAAGAGCTTTACGGTGGCTCTTCAGAAACCTCTGGATGTTCTATAAGGTCTGTGAGTACACGTACAGCCTCCTTACATATATAAACTAAACTGAGGAGGGAAATAACGCATGAGGTAACAGACACTATTTTATTTACCGCCACTTTTATATTTGGAAATGTATCTGAATATTCCATTTATTAGCCCAACAGAAATACTGCAGTCTACAAATACATCCTACCGCCTTCCTCTATGGAAATGTAGAGAAAAAATAAACATGACTGAAAACAAAATAAATGTAAAATGAATATTGCCTTTTAGTTTACAGCATGACCTGATAACTACTTCACTGAACTCAGTATGGCTGGATTTCTCCAAAGTGTACAATTTTAATAGGAACTTCAACTTTGTGAAGTTGAAGTTCTTTTGCACTTTTCTAGGAGGAGGTTGGAAATTTTGTAGTTGTGAATGAGGAATGCAGCATAAGCGGCCTGGCAGGACCGCTAGTGAGGCCTCAGACTTAGTCGTGTTGATCTGTTCTGAAGGTTTATCTGTAAAATTTTAATGATAATTCCAGATCTGTGTATCCGTTCAGATGAAATCATAGTTCTTGCATAAATCATTAACCAGTAACTCAGACGTGTTTGAATAATTTTAGCATGCGGGAGTGATCATGTCAAAGAATGTTTGATCATCCAAACTGTGTGTGTGTGTGTGTGTGTGTGTGTGTGTGAATTGATTGCTGCTACCATTTACAGTACCACTCTTGTATAATCCAGCTGCCAAAGAGATGAGTGGGGAACGTCCAAAGAGATGTAGACTTATCCGTCATTTTAGGATTAATCAATTTCTCATTCTTTGTCCATTGATGCAAGACAGCTTAAACACTGCTGTGCTGAACTTGACAGACACTACAGAAGAACAACGAAGCCGTCATTAAAAGAAATCTACATTTCGGTATATTTAGCTTCCATTGGATCCAAGTCTTTTGCCCCATATCCAGACACCATGGCGGGACTTTGCAGGGCAGCAGATGTTAAAAGGCTGTATTACCCGTCTTTAATTTATAGCAGACTGTTCCCATCCTGAGTGTGCTATATTGGCCACAGGGAGCTCAGACTTTATGTTGAAGGCCCAGATAGCTCTCAGCAGCAGTTCTCACCTCAAACAAAAATTGATGCTCTCTGTGGTGCTTCATACGCACAGTGTGAATAAGCCTTGTGAAAATGCTTTATGGCCGCTGTCAAGCTGTTTCCTGTTGATGGAAAAACATAATTGATTTGGAACAATTTTGAATTGGTTATGAATCCTGAATTTGTATAAAATCCTTTTGTTGTGGGCTATCCACCCAGATATATGCAGGGCATCATTATTCCTCACCACATGCATTTCCCTTTAGAGCCTTGCCGTGATCAATCTGCAATCATGTTATTATTATGGAGCTATTTCCAACAATGAAACTGAGATTGAAGCTCCACTGACTTGTTGAATGAAACCCTAATGGATAGCTGTGGGAAACTGCCACAGAGACTGATTAATTAGACCTTCACCATGAGCTCTAAAGCCTTCCCTTTCCATCTCATTAGAACAAAAGCCCCCACATCCTGGCTACAATACTTATTAGCCTTTCAGAGAAGCGAAAACTGATATTCTCTGCATGCACAATTGTGTGATGATAAGCTTTAAGTGTAGCGTGTTGCTACCATGGATGGAGATGACATTTTGTTTTACTTCGCGCATCCCGCAACTGTGTTTTCTGTCAATCTCAGCCCACTCTGATTAATGTTGATCTGATATTCTACCACTGAGAGCCGGAGTGGAGCCTGACCAACCAGGTGTGACAGGCCAGTGGGTCTGTACAGCAGGAGGTGATAATGATGATGGTCATTCCACACAAACAGAGCACACACTCACTCACATGCACTGATCTCTTAGAATAACTGTGCAAACATGATAAAAAAAAAAGAATGACTTTTATTGTTGCCGTTTAACTACTCAGAGGCTTGTGCAGTCATCGGTATAAATGCCTTTTATATGAAATGTGTGAGTTTGTTTTCAGTACAAATGGCAGCATGAGAACGTGTGCATCACATATAGAAATGCCTCTTAATAATTTGGCATGACACAGAAAGTGTATGCTTACACATTCACGGTGAAATTGACAATTTCCATGAGGAAATGAACAGGTTAACAGAGATAATCCAATGTTGTCTTTGTTGCTGATTTATCTGACAGAGTAAGAATATATGAGCTTAAGAAGACAGTATGAGAATACAAGCACTGTGAGCACTCAGAGAATAACATGTTACAAGTATTTCAGGTGAAAAGTCAGAGATCCACACACACAAAGTGGTTCTGATTCTGACAAAGAGTGAGAGAAAGTAGCATACAGTTATACAGTTCATGCCCTGCCTCTGGTGTTACCATGGAGCTTCCTACTAGATTATGAATTCAACTGAAGTTCAGCTGTTATCCTGACAAGCGAATCCTCCCATGATGAGGAATAGGCCCTTATCTTAGCTTTGCAAGTTTAAGAAGAACTCCCAATAGAAACCCATATGAATAACTGCCACTTATAGACATATTTTTACTATCCAAACTCTTGGCAGAGCCTTGTGCAAGTTAGCTATGAAGAAAGACAAACTGGAAATCGGATGCATTAAAGGAAGACACACAAATAGTTAAAGGTGAAACACAGTTATGTGTCACCACACAAGACGAAACATTATTTTGTTGGTAGATCATGCAGCCGTCTGAAAAGTACAATTAATCTTCATTCTCTTTAGGATAAAAAAATACATCACCTTCCTCCATTTTGTGTCAACGCACATTTACCCGGATGCAGTCAGACAGTCTGTGGCAGCAAACTAGTGTGCTAGCGAGCTGGCATGATGCCAGGCTGGACCAAAAACATCTGTTCACATTATTAATGAATCAATTATATGTCACACATGTGCCAGGCCTTCGGGGGTGGAAGGCGAGATGCGTTGGGGGGGGGGGGGGGGTAGAAAGTCTGAGTATGCTGATGGTTCGGGCTCCCCAAAGGGGCATAGCCTTCAGCCACTGCCACTGTTTGTGTTTCTCTCACAGATGACTGATATACAACCTGTCAGGGCTGCGTGTCAATCACCACACACACAAAACAAAAGAATTCTTAGAAATCAAGACGAGGCTGTGAGGAAAATAATGGGAATGGAGAGCGGAGCAGGGTGGGAAAAGGAAAGAACAGAGTTTTGTTACCACATAACAGCGTGCACTGAACCCAATTTCCGTGGTCGCACTCTCGCTCAGTTTGCTGGTGAGTGAAGCGAGTCATCGAGTCTGCTGTAAAAGTTACTGCAAAACATCGTTATGATATTACTTTCCACCAGCCGGAGTAAGGAAAAATATGGGCCGTTACCACATTAGTCTGTACATGTCCGCGGGGCGCTCACATACATGTAATTGTACGTCGACAGCGAGACAGGTAATACTTACTGTTTACCCAGTCCATGTGATTCATCATGCAAGCTGTGTGCGGGAATGCTGTCACCAAGCATTTATATCATTAGAGGAAGAGGTGAGGCCGCGGTCTCCGTGCTTAACATGGTGGCCGTTGACTCTTAATGGGTTCCAGCATGTTTCATGCTCCTCTAGAGAATGTTGCTTGCCAGGTTGGTACATCCCAGTGCTCTGCAGGGCAGCGGCTGGGAAGGGTTTCCTTCTCTGAGTCAAACATGTGAAATGTAAGCAAGGAGCATGTGTCCCCACTTATAATGCAAAACCTTAAAATATTAATGAATGATAAGACCTTTTTAATATCATGTCAGAGGAGCCAAATTCTGGATATGAATATTGCAAATAAAAAAATACTGTTTACTTTTCAGCTGGGATGAGAATCATTTTGCAGTTGTTATATTTTGAGTTGACTGGGGAGTTGTTTGTCCGCTCAGAGCAGATGTGGTTCTGGGGCAGCTGTTCAAAACTGTCAGAAGTGTAAAATAAACTCTGATGGGAATAAGCTTACATAAACATTGGCAAGATGTTGGTTTTCTTTGCACTTTCAGATTTACATTAACGCTGGCAGCATGCCATGTGAATTCTAAAGTGAAATACTAATTATGTTAAAAAGGATTTCATAATACCTAGAAAAGAAAATGCGCATTCGGATGAGCAGGCAGAAGACTGCAGTGTCATCAGCATACGAGACAACAGCTCTGTTTGGACAAACTATTCCCTCGGTGGTTTTGCTGGATTCAGCTTCTATGATTTTGTTCCATTTTAAAGTGCTGCTCCATCACAACTGTCAGAAGCAGTTATCTACAGCAGTATTTCTTCTAGGCTGGTTTGAAACTATTTGTAAAGAAATCTATATCATTTTCTGATGTTAAAGCTCGTTTTGTTTAACTTTTATTGGTGTTGGTGGCACTAAAACAGTCATTATGAACACTGAAGGTTCCATTTAAATATTAATTTTCATAAAACAGAACCATTAAGAACTGACTTGTGGTTTATTGGCAAGATATTTTCCCTCTTTATTAATATTCCACCATTCAATTTCATGAATTCCAGTGTAACTGCTAATAGAAAATACACGTAGATGGATTAAAATTGAAATGTGCCAACACTTTCAAAAATATTCTGTCACTGGCAGCAGATCAATTCGAGGAGCGCTTGCTTCCCTCACATGTGAAGTACTTCTGCAGAACAGAAAAGAAATCAAATTGAGTAAGATTCAGGTTATTCAAAGCGCTTTTACCTCTCCTCTGGTTTTGGATCGCTCAGCGCTTTTTCACAAAAGAACTGTCCTTTTACATTAAAATGAGTGACCCTCCTCTGTCATATAAAGTTCTACACAGACCTATATTTTTGTTGATGCGGTTAGCGGTGCTTTGGGCAAAATGACAACTTGCTTTTTGACCAGAGCTGATGGCTTTTTTTCCCGTTTTTGTTGAGACACAAGGGGAAAAAAAATTACTTCCATTTCAGTGCCCATTTGTTGGCCTTCCAGTGATGTGTGACCCTGTTTTATTTGATTTCATTTGTTCACTTTCATCACTGTTATTCACTTTGATTTACTGGAATGGCCACGCAGAGAAGTTAGACATGTATTTGAAATGGCACTGAGGAACTACTGTCATCATCTCTGGAAAGTACTGATGTAGTTACTTTCTCAAACTCTCAGAAACAAAGATTCAGAGATTTTTCAGTCTTAATGGACAATAGCGCATTATTTGATAGATGTCGGATAACTCCGCGTGATGCTTTTATCTCTTTGTTGAATTTATGAACTGCAAATAAATTCTTCTTCTCCCGTGATTAATAAATGTGTCATTAAAGCGGACAGTCTTCTGTAATTCCATTTCCCTTCAATATGAAAATTGGAAGTAGAGTGCTGCCAAGTAATCAGTCTCTGTGACATTGTGATTAACAGCTGAGGTAGTTGGTGGGGGGGTGCAGAGGGCAGGACAGCTGGCATGGTCCACTGACCCTCCAGCTAACAAGCACGGGGCATAATTAGTAATCTAAGTCACCTTATAGGTTCTGTCTATGCCCTTCACACTAGGATCACTCTGGAAACAAGGTGGAATTGTAGCTCATGTTCCCTGACTGCTCATCAAGCAATTACTGACCGGCTCATCACCAAAGGAAAGGGGATTAGACATGCAGGTAAGGCGAACCAAGAGAAAAGGGCAAAGAGGAAAAAGGACTGAATATCAGTGTCTCTAATTTTTTTTCCTTTTGATAAGATGTGTAGCTCCCATTGTAGTCTGACTTTTCATCCTCCAAATTAATCCTCAGAGAGCTGTCATTTAATAATTACAAATCCCAGCGATAATTATGATAGCCACACTAATCCAGTTCTTTTAAAAATTGGATGGCTGCTGCTACAACGAGGAAATATTTCACCAACTGAAACAGTCGATAATTGGAACAAACCAGTCTTCTTAAATTTGTTTGGATGGATAAAATCATTCAAAACTGGACAATGACCCTAAACAAACATCAAAGCTATGCCAGGCCTGTTTGAAGGGCCAGGGGTGCTGATCCATGCAGCTTTACCTTCAGACGCCACTGTCTCACCGTGGGACCGTTTGAAAGTCTCTGAGAGACGGCTGGAATAATGTTGTTTTCTGAAGAGCTGCAAGAGGAATCAGGAATTATTGACAAAAAAGTGAAAATTGTGATAGCAAACACAGCCAGTAATTACAGCGTATTTAGTGGTGAATGGTGTAATCATGACTAGAAATGCATTTCTTACTATATGAAAAAGAAGAGTTTGTGCTAGAGGACTCTATTATATCTAACTAACCAATACTGACTGTGGTCCATTAATTTTTCCTCTCTGCACTTTCATCTAAAGTGGTTTTAAAAGAGTTTTATTTATGGTTTGATTATTGTCCTTTTACAGAAAACAAACTCATCCCATCCATTATCTCCAACAGTGGGCGACAGAATTTTCCTGGCAGAATGCGTGGCTTGCAGAATATTATTTCTGTGTGGGTGAAAAAGCTCGTAGGCCCAAAGACAGTACACTGAGATTGATGAACAATTGATGAAAAATGACCAATCATGGCTAACAAAGATTATCAGACACACTGGCTGGAAAGGCCTGCCTGTGTATGACTAAGTATAAAGAGTCTGTAGTTTGTATGATGAGATGATGAAGTAATTCATGTGAACAGCTGCAAGGAATGCAATTTAGTATTTTAGACTTGGAACGTTAACATAATTAAAAAATGGGAAATATTTATGTTATTCTAGAAAGAAAAAAAACACTGTGACACTGTGGATTTCAAGATCTAATAATAAAAAATTAATACAAATGCAGCGGTAACCTTTAAGACTCATTATTTTGGATGTGACAGCTGAAAAGGGTAAAAACAAGGGGATTTTGCTGACAGAATCCCTGCAAAAACTGCATCTTAAGTGACAAGTAAACATCTGTCTTACCACACAACCTCTGCGGTTTTAACCCAGTCTAACCTGTAGGGCAATTACTATTATTATCAAGGGATCATCGCCCCACTAAATGTGAAAAATACCCCAAAAAGTGAAGCCCATCTCTATCAAACAAAGAAAACACGCTATCCCCACTGGACACGGTGTCATCGTTGGCCGAGCGGTCTTGTCACTGATGCGGAGGGACACATGACCCCCCCCACACCCCCATTTCAGACCACGCTGATCCGACTGTACCAGATGGGATTGACTTTTCTCCCGCCCCTCTCTCCAGGCCCTGTCACAGACAGCTGCAGGGACGCAGCAGCAGGGAGAGCGGGGGCAGACTGGTCAGCCCACAGGATACATAGATGAGCCACCAGAGAGTGGAGTAAGACCATGACCCCCACTGTTTATCTCCATAACCCGCCTCTTCCATGTTCCTTACTCCATGCACCACAAATGATGTGGATGTTTAGGCAATGGCGCTCTGCTGGAGGTGTCGTAATGTCTGCCCTGCCTCGAGCTGTCCATAGGTCGCTCATGTGGCCTTCTTCCTCTCGCCAAGGTTGTGGAAGTCACGCTCACACCCTTGGAGACATTTTCGTTCTATTTCACACTCTCTCGTTTGCTCTCATTTTCTCTCCAAGACTCACGGTAGCGCATGTACAGTAAAAGGCGGCAGATAAGGTCGAACTCCTGCCGGCTGTCGAGCAGGGGAGTTCATTTGTGGACTTTCGAGTTGCCTCTGCCCTGAAAATGCAGCAGCAAGTAATTTCAGCTCCAAGCTTAATAACATTTCGGCTCCTTCAAGTCATTTCTCATACACGCCCCCATTCTGATAAATATTAACAAATGAATCAGAGTTAATGGTTTAAATTAAGTGTCTGTGACCAGTCATCATTAATAAGTTCTATGGGGCTTCTCTCTTGCAAGCTCATTACAGCATTGTTCATAATGTATTACTGTTGACTCCCTAATGGCTTCTTAAAGGACTATTACAGAAAGCCCTTGCTATTTTTTTCTGTAATAGCCACAAGTCAATCTACTTAAGAGGCTCGAGTGTCAAATATAAAATATTCTTAGAAGTCCATTTAGGCCTCAGTTCCTGTAAGGAGAAAGATAAAATACCACTAAAGTCACAATAGCTGGACACAATATGCAGCCTCCGCAACACACACTCCCTTACAGAACAAAGAGAAAGAGAAAGAGAGGGGGGAAAGGACACTGGCGATGAAGATATACCTTGAAATTATAATGGGTTTTGAAGATGTCCTCTAAATCGCACCTCTTCTGCAGTGATATGTGTTTGGTATTGCTGCACTAAATTGTATTCTCAGTAGAGTATCACACTGAAGAGTCTGAAACCGACCTGCACGTGAACTTATGACAATTAAGGAAAAGGAAGGAAAAGGAAAATTCTATTTTTTTCTTCGTCATATAAAATATCTCAAGTATCTCGAGGCTGAGTCCAAATTCCAGAAAAGTTTCGGCAAGTCAACAATCAAAAACTGAACTTTGGGATGAATGTGAAGTCACTCAAATGAGAATATGATTTTTTTTAAAATAAATTATTAAAGCAAGAACCTGCAGTGCTGTTTTCAAAGAAAAGTCCAATTCATCATCCTGGATGTTTCAAAGTGGGATTATAAAGAAATGCTGGAGAGAAAATCCAGTCTGTCCTGCTTCAGCAATCTCTGTCAACCTAAGAGAAAAACTAGATCAAGCAGGGAAGCGAAGGTGAACGTTTGTCCTTGCCTTCCCTGTCAGTGAAAGAGGATGCCTTAGATAATGAGAGGGGATAAATGGCTTAGTGGAGCCAACCCCAAACTGAACAAATGATTATTCAGTTTGTTTGCAGAAGGCTTTTTACATAATAAAGCACAGAGAAGAGACGTGTGCTCCATTTGCGGATTGAATAGTATCTGAATTATATTACTCATCCTTGGGATATATTTTCAGAATATTAAAAAGAAAAACTTTAATCATATCGACTACATCTTTGAAGTTTGATGGAGAAAATGTGGAGCTCCAAGAGTGGAGGACGACATGTGTCACTGTAGGTCAACAAGACTGCGTGCATCAATCTACAGCCATGGTACCATCTCACTTTAACCTGTTAGTACAAAACTTCAGTGCAGTGCATCTGATAGTTGTTGAGATATTTCAGCCTGGATCAAAGAGGATGACTGACCAACCAATAGCCCGACATTGCCATCCATAAAGCCAAGCCACCAGCACAGCGAATCCATTTTCATTTAAATTGAAATTTTGGTAATACATGGCTTCCAACAATAGCGATATCTGTCTTAATTCAATATTCAGAATATTAATTTACTGTAAGACTTCACAGTATTGGTGCCAAGTCTGTGTCTCACTTTTATATCTATTCAGATACCCAACGCTCAGTCAATCATTTTAATGGATCTGTGCAGTCGTTGCCAAGAGGCAGGAAAAATGTTTAGGGCAGAGAAAAAAATTGCTGTAGTCAGCAGTACTCATAAAATCCCATAACATATTGCGTTAAAATACACAATGAAGCAGAAGAAAACTATAGATTACAGTTAGCTAACACAGTTTTCATTTTTCACACAGCTGTTTGTCAAAGAGCACCCACTGTGAAGCCACAAACTGTTGTTGGGTCCTCATGCATCAGGACCTGAACATGTCAATACATTATCTGCCACTGCCCCCAGGCTGTTGTTATTTTTAATTAACCAATTTTGCACACACCTTTCTCTTCACGAGGTAGTCTAACTGAAAAGGTAAACAGCAATGTGAGCGGAGGGTACGGTGTTAGTGGAGTGCAACAGATCTAAGACAGACACAGCTAGCCTCAGAGTCTGACAACATAACTGATGAGCAGCAAGCCTGTGCACACACACTAGTTTGTCATGAGTGACATCTTCATTTTGCTATCAATTCCTTCAAGAATAACAGCGATGTCCTTAACTAAGACATCGGAAGCAGTTGCTCAAGCATGCCAGCTCATAGACGATTCCACTGCGCTCTCCATCCTGTAAGCTTCAGGCCTGAATTAGAAAATGACTCCACGAGGGCTTCTCGGGGGGAAAGGCAGATACACAGGTCTCTTTGTTTAGAGACTTCCCATCCACGTAATGACTTTACATTATTATTTTCATCTTTCTCACAGCCAGGGAAGGGACCGTGATTGAATCCAAATCAATCTGTCAGATGGCGACGCTAGAAAAGCCAATTGCATTTGAGCAACACACAGAGGAGAGGTGCATTCACTCACCAGGCAAATCAGAGCCTTGAGGAGATTGTACATTGGAGTGAGCAATTGAGTCTGGAGCAGGACTCCTATTCAATTCCAGTTTAATGAGATCTCTAGCCTCTAATTGACTTTCTAATTTTTCAATTAGCAATCAACATTAGATTTTTTTTTTCTGAGACCACATCACATTCAGACTTGCTAATCTGTTTGAACGAGAGAGGAGACACCGG
The DNA here is from genome assembly GCA_023373845.1 of Nibea coibor. NCBI lineage: Eukaryota > Metazoa > Chordata > Actinopteri > Sciaenidae > Nibea > Nibea coibor. The sequence continues at coordinate 22,447,919 of CM041717.1, read as the reverse complement.
TAATTGTAATGAGCGAAAGAGGAAAACATTTGAGAATCCTTTAGAAATATTTCAGCGTGTGATCTTTGGGGTAATTATCAGTCACTCTGACAGGACGGCATGATTTATTAAATGTACGTCTCAGAGAGCGATGGGCCATGGGGCACTAGCCAGCCGCACATCAGTCATGAACTCTCCTCCACTGCCTGAATGCATTGCTTATTGTGGTGTAAACACTGGCTCTCAATTAGCATCTGAGAAGTCATTAACACATGTTAATTAACTCATGATTATGGAACAGAAAGATTTCAATCAACATCAGCTTTACGAGCAGGACTATAAATATGGGCAATTCTAAAGCATCTGTTGGAAACCCTTCTGAAGACGAGCATATTGCATCTTCCCAGATAAATAGAACTGCTGCTGAGTCGAAGCGACACCTCAGCTGTACTGTATAAAGGCCTCCACCTGGGCCAGAGAAGCCTCCTCCAGTTAGACCAGCTGGAGCAGGGCACCTCCTATGGGACTGGAGGGCCAATTACACCACATAATAATTCATAGCAAACCGGTAATGAAGTCCCCATCCTCATCAGCTCCAATTAGAAAGAAGGGAAAAAACTGAGTAGGGGGAGGGAGGAGAAACAGAAGAAGTGGAAGTGGATAAAGAGTCCAAAGATATTTAGGATGATTGTAGAGAGAATTCAAGATTCCCTAGTAGGATTCTCACATGGGTTTTTCCATTATAGATAGTAATTGGTGTTTTCTTGACAAATTAATTTGGACTGCAGTTGTGACAGCAATAACACTACTTTTTTTAGATGATGACAAAAAATAACTGTTTAAACTATAGGAAGAACACGTCAAATAGAAACATTATTTGGTCAAACTAAACATAACTCTCATTAGCTGTGGGAATTGTTGCTAGTCCAGAGGGTAATGAAGGCACAGTATAATATTTCTTCTGATGGGGCCGCGCTGTCTCTTTGTGGCAAACCACCCACAGTGCGTAATACATGCTTAACAACCCCCCACACCGCTGATCTGGTGGTACTGCTGAGGGGAAAGACCCTCATTTGAATCAGACTGGAGAATAATTTTAATTGGATTACTGAACAGTGGGATGATTTCAGTGCTGTTGACAGAAAATTACAGACTTTGCAGTTTCTTTGTGCTACACTCAAGGACATACAAATGGATTATGATCTCACTGTGGACAAAAACTATGCTAATACAGGACAGACGTGGAGTATATGAGTCAAAAGGAGGGAAGTAGATAAATCCCTCATTAGTCTGTTTGCATTTCGCTGTCCTATGTTTGGAAAAGGCTTCAGCCCACTGGGGATTGAGGCGTGAGGAGCAGGCACAGGTGGTGTGATCTCCTCAGGGAGTAGCGAGTTCTAAAATAACACAATTTAAATATTTTGGCAGGAAAAATAATACCAATAATTATCCCAAAGTCACCAGTCTAGTCAGTCCTTGGGGACATTGCGCCTACGCTCACAACAGACAAAGTTAAAGGCAGTTCTCTTTCTCTATGTCCACATTTTCAAAGATATTACTGAGACTTTGACATCATATTGTGATGGTAATGTGAGTTTCCGTTATGTATTAAGCTAATAACCAGGAGATATGGAATAATGGTGATGGAAGAATGACCCTCAACTACACAAACTTTTTCTAACTCTCACCTTCCTATTTTACTTTCAGCTTTAGTTGAGTCACTGGCGCATCTAATTTCTCTCATTTCTTTTCTCCTTTATCCTCCGTCCTCCACTTGACCTGGAAATCGATCTGGCCCGCCGTCATTATGGATCAGACATCTCAATTCTCTTAATGCTGTTCGGAGATGCAAAAGTAAGAGCTGCAAACAAGGGTACAGTGGAGACAAACGAGAGATATGAAATGAAGATGCACCCGCTATCAATGAAAGAAATGGGCACATGTGACTTGAATGAAAGTGTGTTGTCTTCTGATGGATTATGCATCAAGGGATTGATTCATTCGAATCTGATTTTGGGGGTTCACAGCGTTCACAACCGCACACAATATACAACACAGTGGACCGAGCTGAATTGTTGTGAATATGCAGAGAAACTGAATTTCCAAGTAGAAATAATATAAAACTTAGACCAGTTCATCAAGTACTTTCTCAGTTCAAACGACTTAGATTTCCTTCCGGGGCCAATTTAGGGCCTGCTTCGTTTAGAGAGAGATATTGCATGGCATTATTCATATACAGTAATTATATTGGCGCGCCATAACATGACAGTAATATGGGAAGGAGTGATGGTGATGTGTCCCAGTCATATCATTCTCAACAAACATATTCCCAGTTGGTCTAGTTAGATGCAGGAAAATTGCCTTGAAATTGTTACCTCATTGCAAATAACAGTAATAAGGTGGTGGAGATGAATAACTGTTGTTGCGCTAAGGGTTCTAACCGTAAACAAAGCCATACATTACGATAATGTTACTATGCAGGATTGCCACACAAGCAGTGAAGACACCCAAACTGAGGTTATTAAAGGGTGAATGCTGTGGCTCTGCCTCTGCTATTCGGTCATTAGTGGAGGAACAATTATTTGCAGCATGTGGTCTGCATGTTGTATATTACATTTAATAGTTTGTTTGTCATTGGTGCTGTCTCTGACTAAGTGAATAAATGCTATTTATTTGGTTCTTTTTAAGAGTGTTGCGTTGGGAGAGAAAACAGAAAAAGACTAAATAATGAACGGCAGGCGCAAATAATGTGTGAATCTTCACTTGAATAATACATTATTATATCATAGCATTTGTATTGTTGCATTTCAGCGTGTGTTTGTTAAGGAATTTGTATGAACTATTTTTTAGAAACCCGACTTTAAAGAATTCACTGACTGTAAAGTAAAAGCAACCTTTGTCTCCATTCCTGTGAAGCAGTTAACTGTGCTTTCACAGAGGCTATAATCTTGACTTAAAGAGCCACAGGGTCAATTTGGTCACTTTTACTTCCACTGCCACATACGTCTTGAGTAGCAGTGGGAGCGGAGGAAGTGCAATGAACATAGCTATAGGCCTCCACAGCGACAGCTCCTTTGATGTGCTGCTTAACTCTTTTGTTGCCGATGGGAACCGCTGCCGTGTGGCACACTGCGAAATGACCAAGCAGCACTTCTAGTCGTGCTACATTAAACAATATTGAGGATATTTGTGGTGTAATAGGGACATTTGCTGGTATAAATTTTCAAGATGAAGTTCCACATCCCTGGGACCAGCCTGCAATGTCAGGAGTCAGCACCCCTACATCACCTCCTCCGCCTACCACCCGGCTTGCAAAGCACCCGATCCATATGCCTATCCCTACGGATGGTGGGTGCACAGGGCAGCGGCTCCATGTATAGCCATCCATCTTTCAGGCTGTGCCTCTTCAGTCTGTGGTGGAAGGGAACAGTAATTGTGGAGTGGCAGATCGGAGTGGTGGTTCTCATTTTCAAAAAAAAAAAAAAAAATGGTCCAGAGGGTGTGCTCCAATTATCAGGCTGTCACACTGCTCAGCCTACCCAGGAAAGTGTAGTCTAGGGTGCTGGAAAGGAGGCTCAGACTGATTGTCCAACCTCAGATTCAGGAGGAATAATGTGGATCTGTCTTGGCCATGGAACAGTGGACTCTTTCAGGCGTGCTGGAGGGATCACAGGAGTTTGACCATCTGGTTCTGTTCTGTTCTGTTGGCTTCATCAGACAGTGACCCTTCAGCGGGCACTGTGGCAGTTTGCAGCTGAGTGTGAATCAAGCCGGGATGAGATCAGCACCTCCAAGTCTGAGGCCATGGTGCTCTGCAGGAAAATGGTGGAATGCTCTTTCTGGGTTGGGAGTGAGTTGCTGCGCCAAGTGAAGGAGCTGAAGTATCTTGGGGACTTCTTCACGAGTAACGGGAAAATGGAGTGTGGGATGGACAGGTGGACCGTTGTGGGGAAGAGGGAGCTGAGCCAGAAGGCAAAACTCTCAATTTTCCAGTCTATCTACGTTCCAACCCTCACCTATGGTCATGAGCTTTGGGTAATGACCAAAAGAATTAGATCGCAGATACAAGCAGCTAAAATGAGCTTCCTCCTGAGATAGGGCAAGGAGCTTGAAGATCCAGACAGAGCTCAGAGTAGAGCCACTTCTCCTTTTGTGACGAAAAGAGCCAGCTGAGCTGGTTCGGGCATCTGATCAGGATGCCTCCTGGGCGCTTTCCTTTGGAGGCTGATTCTGGCCACGTCCAACTAGCAGGAGACCCCGGGGCAAACCCAGAACTCGCTGGAGGGCCCATCTGGCCTGGAAACACCTCAGGATCCCCTACGGGGAGCTGGAGCTGGAATAAACCTGCTGCCATCAAGACCTAACCCCAGATAAGTGTAAGGAAACGGATGGAAATGTCCTTAAAGACAAGAAGGATAGAGAAATAGTGCTTCTGCATAAAGCAAGTATTATCTTTGTTCAGACAAAATTCATTTTAACTTCCTCGTGTTGCACTGTGTGGAAATGTTCATGTTTTGTACATAATTCAAATGAGAAGATATACCTTATAATTCATGTGCTGGCACAGATCAGCTCTGGCTTGCTTGTCGACCAAATCAGAAGCAAAGCCTGACTCACTGTGTGCTTGAAATGCAAGTGTTGAATAAAACAGTGCAGCATTTCAATGATTATAAAATCGATTCTCCCCTCAGCAGGAGCTGAGGGAATGAAGATCGTCTGTGCATCCCTTTAATTGCTTATAATGATGAATATGAGTGATGAGTTCATCCATCAGCCAAACTGAGCAACACATTGCCAAGCACAAATGTTCCCACAGTTGTTACTCAGCTGGTTTTATCATATTTGACATGACTGAAATGATAATGTTACCGTGTTTACCACTCCAACACTTTTTCCACAAACTGTGACAACCGCAGGTCACAACAAACCCAACAAGGATCCGAGCAGCAAAAGGTTACAGAGGGATGCTGCAGTTCCTGCCCACATCTTCGAATAGATCACACCTTGCTCTCAGCCATCTGACCTTTAAATGCTCGGGGAAGTTTCAGGCATGCAACAGAGGCGCCTAAATCTACTTTATGATCTTCAGAAATGTTTCACTTTTTTTCTAATGGGCATGCAGTTGAGGCTCTTTGCGAGGGTGCGTCTCTAATTTGAATGCTGAACAGGAAACATCTGCCTGGAGTCAGGAAGATTCATCTCTCTGTCATTCTCCATCCCGCACAGCATCCAATCCAACCCTCCTCCTCACAAAGTGGGAGGGAGGTGGTGGGGAAAAAAATTAAAAAACAACAAATATTAATGAGGTGTTACACTGAGAAATAACGATGTGTGCGCTCCCTGATAGCATCTGTACTTCCTTAATGGCATGCACAATTATGTGGGCTTCCATTAATATCAAGGCTGGAACTGTCAACGCTAAGGGCTTCACTTCAATCACTGCTGTGCCTCCACTGCATTTCTCTATAAGTACACAGAAAAGAAATATATGTGAAATATAGCTACAGTGCAAGGCTATTAAGACACATAAATAGTTGCTAGGGGGACCATAGCCAACAGCGGGCCCAACACATATTTGTAATGGAAAAAATAAAAATGATTTAAATATACAGTAATGTTCTGAAACATCTTGGGGCACATCTTGTATTGGACCTTGTGATTTCTGCAAAGCCAAAAACAAGACTTCCATAAAATTCAAGTAGTAATGAAGACCAATGCGACCATGCAGCTTTATGTTTTAGACTTTAAAATCATATTTATAACCTGTATCATTTTTACGAATAAAGAAAAGAAGCCAAAAAACAAAACATGGATCACTAAGTAGCAAAATTCATCCATAAAAACAATCTCAAGGCAGCAAAGGTCACATGTGAAAGTAACCACACATCTCAGTGGGTGGAAAATATAAATATTGTTTTCTTGTTAATGTTAATTCAAACATTATATTTAAATAAATTTGAACACAAAGTGTTGCGTGTTTTTTAAAAAAGCTTGCGGAGTTACATATAATCAAGCTAACGACGTGCATTCATTTCAGCCAGGGTTATTTTATCAGATAATGGTGTGACGTTGAATATATTTCCAGACAGCATTAACGCACCCGTCCACACAGCGGTGAGATGGTCGCATAATTACACCTCTGATAGTGAATTTATTGCACGTCAGTCGCACAGCATTAGTGCGAAAACAGATGAAAAGTGTTGTTCCATTTGTTGTCCATAAACCACATACAGCCACGCAGCTTATAAATATAACAAAATCTCCACGAAGCCTCAAACTGTACATCTCATTAACACTGCAAACTGATCTGTGACATCTGTCACCTTTGTAAGTAGATATCTGTGTTAATCAATATTTAGTGCGGAGCCCTTGGTTATAAAACAGCATGTCCAAATGTTTAAAAAGAGCAAATGTGACCCTTAATTGCTGAGTCAAGCAGAGGAGTTCTGTATTTGCTAGTGGGATTGGGATAAGCTGAGCGGATGTGCTGTAGGGTGTGATAATGATGGTGACATATTCAGGTGTCAGCTCCCTGGAGTTTTAGTGTTTGGCAGATTTGAGTCTTTTACTTTCACTCAAACTGACTCCCGCTGAGAGTTACAGAAGGTAATTTAGAGACTATACTGATGGTTTTGCATGTTCAGTCCATTTGCAACACATCACGGCAAACATATATTTTGCCTCTTGAAGTTCGTAGTAGTACGGCACGGCAGTCTTGCTTCAGCAACTTGCTTCACGGTGAGCATCACGTTGCATCGTCTGATGATTTGCTGTAAATAACCTGTGGCAACCTTGATTTGATGTCTGTTTGTTTTGTTCATATTTTGTTATGACAAGAAAAACAGTGAGAGAACAGAATAATGTAGAAACATGTAACATGAGTTTTAATTATTAAAAAAGGTCACTGATGGCTCAGTGACTTTCTGAGGCTGAACCCGTCGATCTAAAAGTCTGTTCTTTGGAAAACTGTCAGCAGGATTGTTGGTGGTGGCAACGGTGGTCTGACTAAGTGACTGGGAGTAAAATATTCATCATCTTAGACAGAGTCTCCATTGTTGTCAAGATTTTGGGTTTCTTGTTTAGTTTCCTGTTTTATTTTTTCTAAGTCTTACTTCTCCTTGTGTCCGTAACTTTACTTCCTGCCGTTGCTGTATTTCCCGCCAGTTTTAAATTGTCTGTTCTACCCTGGTTTGTTCCCCCCTGGGTCTTGTTGTCTTGTCTTCATCTGTATTTCAGTCCATGTGTTCCCTGGTTTCGGTGTCAGTTCGTCTTGATTCTGCGTTGAAGCATTCCAGACATCTTGTGTTTTGTTTTCCAGTCTGGTTTACACTTTTACTTTGTTTTCTTGGAGGCAGCGGGCTAAACACAGATTGTCAGATTTTTTTGTCCTACCTGACAATCCGTATGCTTTTGTACATTCACTTTTGTGATATTAAACCACTGTTCTGCACCAGTTCTACCTTTCACAGTCTGTATTTCTCATGCCCCTGGTTACTCTGCTCAAACTGTGACAATTATGAGTCCTGTATCTAAATAATAATGCATTCTCCACGCACATTTAGTTGCAGTAATAAATGAAATCATCATTTTTAGTGTGAAAGAACAAATGTTAACACAGGACTGAATATAAATATTAGCAAACAGACTCCAATCTGAGGAGGTATCTTTCTCCAGTTACCTCTAAAGGTTTTATTCTCCCTTTGAAACCTCCATGGCACGAACAGTACAACGTACGGAAGAATGAATTATGAATACAGCAAATTTCCAAGATATTATTTTTCATTAAAAACTACTTTGTGGTAATAAGTGATAATTGAAGAATTGTTCATCCACTGACTCATCGTAATGACTGATATCTGATCGGTTCTTCAAAAGACAGACATATCTTCAAAAATGAAGAAAATCTTTTGATTAAAAAGTGTATTGTGTACACTGCAGTCAGCCCAAAGACTGTTACTCCGCTCAAGCACAATATCTTTATGAGTAGCTAGAGAGAACCACATCCTTCATGATGATCTTAATTAACTTCTACTCTCCTGTGAGGACACCAGCTGAATAAATCTCAAGGACAATAGGCAGGATTAATTCATTTATTTACCAAGCAAGCGCAGCTCATCAAATTCTGATACGGGCACGTCTCCTTCATGCAAATGGGTCCTTGCAGGAGCACCACCTCACTTCACTATGTGATACCATGATCCCTCTTTGACCTTATGTTTATTTAAAAGGACTAATCAACCTGGATGAGTATGGAAGGGATTTAGCATTTTTTTTCAAACCTAAAACTACATTAGCAGAGCAGATATGGGAATAAGATAGTGGAGTAAACAGGTCTCTTTGCTGAAGTGAATGCCAGGGGTACTTGTGCTTTCAGGCAATAATAAAACACAAATCTTGTCTTGATATGTAAACAGTATCTGTACTGTGAGGGTTACATTTCACACAGAGAAATGGTTTCCTCATATTTTTTTTATTTTTTCCGAGGACAGAATCTTAAACCTGTCTGCAAAAAAAAGAAAAAGTAATAGAGAAGTCTTCACTTCACTTCTCCAGCTTCCACTGTGTTGCATATCCTCTGTGTACAGTATGCCACTGTGTTGTAATCAAACAACCAGTTAAAATGCTTATCAAGGACAGCCACAAAGTTTTATGTCAACAAATAGCTCAGGATATATGAATATGCTAATAAGCCAATCCAAGGATTTGCTGGGGCTATGATTACATACCCCAGGGGTGTAAACCAAATAAAGAGTTTAAAAAAATGTCAGCCTCCTCAGTAATTTAATACTCCCCCAATCTGTTCTACCCTCTCTGTAAGCTTCGGCAGAAGTAGAGTCACTGCTGCTCTGTGTGGAGGAACATCAGAGAAATGTGTTATTTTCCTCTACATAGGAAATAGACATGGGCATGATGGAAATTGCCTCCTTCACAGACCCCTGTGAAGAGCATTTTCATATTTTCATGCCTTCATCATTTCCTTTCAAAGCGGTGAAGGGAGGGGTATGGATCCTGCATGGCACGTACTGTTTGATGCGTTCACCACTGTGTTAAAACGGATCAATGGAACAAGACAAGAAAGCTGCTGGCAAAGCTGTGCTGTACCCCCAGAGTGAGATGACAGCTGGGTAGGCCAATGGGACAGGAGGTGGGTGGGGGTTAACAGCGAGAGAGAGTGTGTGGTGGTCCCCTTTATCTCCTCCCTCCCTCTTCTTTTTCTTTCTCTTTGATTTCTGTTGACCAAAATCGACTTGGGGACATTTGCTCATTGATGGATCTTTTTATTTCCACTTTTCTCCAAAGCAAGAAAGAAAGAAAGAAAGAGAGAGAGAGAGGGAAGTTGCCCCACAGCTATGGATTTTCTTTGATTATATGACAGAAGTTATCACTGCACACAGCTGTCTCGGGGCAAAGCCTATATGGCCCAGGCTATATATATGGGAAGTGGGAAAGCATTACATGGGATACTAATGTTAACAGCTTCGAAGTCACTGGTCGGACAAAAGAATAAAAAATAATCACACTAGATCGACGAAGTGACGTGTTTTGTGTTAGATTTCTGTCATTTTAAAAAAAAAAACTGTTAATAGAAATAACTGTCTGCAAATCAGGACTGTGAACTAGCACGGATTGCCAAAGAACAAATAAATGAAGTAGGTGACAAAATCTTGAAATAAAAAAAAAAGCACTTGTTATTTGGTATCAGCAAAAGGAGCCAACTGACCATGCTGTCTCAGTCCTCAGACGGGGAGGGGTGGAGGTGCAGGGAGCCTGGAAAGTCTCTGAGGGTGTGAATGTGATTTAGAGATGGTGTGCACTGTTTACACGGCCTGCCTGGAGGGATGCGCTTCTGTTGGCAGGAGAACATTGTTAGCATGGGAGGCACGTCGCTCCGACCCCACTTCCCTCTCTGTGTCTCACTCTCCCCTCTTTCTCCAGCTGCTCAGGGGCATGCGATGGTCTGGGAAAGATTAATGCATCTTCAACGGCATGCCGTGAAATCAAATTAGTGTACTCTGATCCAGAGACGTGGAGGGCTTAGGCCAGGGCTGCAGAGGAGGGAGGGGTGGAGACAATGCCTCAATAACCTACAGCTTTTCACCACCCCATGAAAGCTACAGTCTGTTGATTATTCAAATAGGTGACATGCATTTGTTTTGACTTTGCATTTTTTAATGTCAGAAGAACTGAGCGCGTTATTGATTTACAGATTTATCCACATAATTATCGCGACCTGTTGGGCTCTGTGTTTTTTTTTTCTTAATCACATTGATTTCTAACTCCGCAGTGGGTCATTAAATTACACCAGGAGTGAAACGTGGAAAACAAAGCCACTCGTGGCAATGTCACTTTGCATTATCTCAGGCATGCCCACATGTTATTGCAGGTTTCCATCAAATTCAGTCAAGGATGAACACCTATCCAGACACAATATGCTGTTAAAATTGGATTTGCTGGGGGAAATAAGGGGATTATTACTACTTCAGTGTTCTGTTTCTGTACACTGCTTTTTGTCACTATTGTATTTGATCATGTAATCAGGCAGGGAAAGATGGAGTCGTTCACAGAGCTTACAGAGTAATAACCTTCCCCTGGTATGGAGTGTGTGGTTCAGTGGGGGAGTCTGCCCTTGGATATGGAAATTCACAATTATCCCCTGTGAGCTGCTAGGTCAAGTTGTCCACCTTTCACCTGTGCGCTTTACACTGAATATTTTGCATCTCCCTGCTCACACTGGCTCATCTGTATTGATCATTGCCATTCTGTGTAGCTCCTGCTTACAACTGTATCCAACATTATTAGCCTCATGATTAGTATTGCATGACCTGTACTCTCCCACTGAGAAACAGGTGAAGCGATGCCATTATTTAGGTTGTTAGATTTATTCCCGAGGAGCTCGGGAAATTTAATCATCTCTGCTGCTAAAAAGAGAAGAAATGCACTTCCGAGAAGGGACGGCGGTGTACAGTGAATCATCATACAGTATGAACTTTTGACCTGCAGAATGGGATCGGATTATGCCTAATTGATTTTACAGCTCCGAGGATAATCAAGACAAGATAAGCAATAATGACTATTGACATCCTGATAAAGTTAACAACCAGTCAATGCAGAGGCGCTTTATGTTGAAACAATGGGAGGCGGCCTGTGTATGATTCATCCAGATGTGCACAGGCGTATAACAACTTTAAGAGTTTTAGATATATTACTTATGTGGAAACCTTCCAGTCTTGGTATGTTATGATTAATTCAAAATTGTCTTGTAAATGTTTTTGGTTTAAAGAAAACATTGTGTTGACGTCTTGAGGATAATTCAATTTTTTACAATAAATATAGTAAAACAGCAGCGATCATATACAGAGGACATGATTTTGAAACGTTTCACTATTTGGTTAGTAGTAGAAACTTTTTTGTACTAGAAACTGGAACTTACAGTACTATTGTGTCAATCGAAGTCTGCATTAAGATTTAAATCTGCAGAAACACTTTATTTTTTGCCACTGGAAGAACATTTTTTAAAGATGTTTCTGGGACTTTTCCACCTTTTTTAAGCTGAAGGCAGACAGGAGGGGGATAGAAAGGTCTCAGGTTGCAACTGAACCCCAGCCACTGTGGCTGAGGGGGTGCATGTTCTACCAGGTGAGGTACTGAGACGCCCTGTAATGCTAACGTTTTCCGGTCATTTATTGTAAGTTGTTGGCAAACAGTTGTACATTTACTCAACCAGCAGATACAGAGCAAGCATTTATTCTGAGTCGTGTTTCTGGCCAGCTGACGAAGTCCGAAATTCACTCTCCTTTGAGCTCTGTTTTTCATCTGTACCAACTACTGGGAGGCATGTTCATGTGCCAGTCATTAACTCCTGTTAAAGCCCTTTGCTGCTGGCCAGTTGGTACACAGCTGGGTATTAAAATGTAACTTGTGTAAAGCCCAAAATGTTCTTTTTCTTGTTGCAAAATATTTTTCAACGATAAAACAAATTCAGAGGAGATATTTTCACGTGGCAGCAGGGAAAGCGCAGGTGTGTAAAATAAAATTAACGCTGGCTGAATTTCATTTAGCTGTTATTGTGCATGCTGGCTCACCGTCACTCTGTCACGACTCCATTGTTATTAGTAACACCTGTGCTTTTCCAGCGATGACAAGTCAAAATATCTGCTGTGAAAAAGGCTGATATAAAATATAAAGCCTGTACTTTCTGTACAACCACCTCTGTATTTAGTAAATATCATCTGTAAACATGTCAAATCTTAACTATTATCTTAAGTCCAGCATATATTGTGAATTTGGATGTTGTCACTATACACAGGGGACAGACTTAAAGTGCCACTCGTGACAATTACAAAGCACATGCGAATTGTTGTATTAGCTGCAGCTGCACAGGCTGCTGGAGATGGGGGTGATCAGTCTTAACCAAGGCAGGTGCGATAGGCCGCGCAGCGGGCCTAACAAAGACAGATTGGGACCTGCAGGGCACATAGCTATAACCAGCAGATCCTCTCACACACTCCCAGCTTAAAGCTCTGAAATGTGACCGTGCATGGATCACGTCCGACAGGACAGAGATACCACACACATAAAACATAGGGGACATACGCGCCGCAATATAAATGTCTAAAAGTTCAGAGGGATTACAGAGCAAAGTCACAACGCTGGAAGTTGAATACAAGCTGACAAAGTGAATTATCAACTGAGTGGATTGTTCGCAGATGTATAACATATGTGAAGTGAATAAAAAAATCAAGCGTTCCTATTCAGTTTACATGTTTTTGTTCCAATGAGTTGGGTGGCCATTTTCAAAGTCTAAAATTCCAGGAGATGAAATTGTAATGAGCTGAAAAGGACAAGAAGAAAATCAAAGCTTTCTTTACGAAACACGTGTCAATCCCTCCTTCAATACCCTTCACTTGAGGTGAGCTCCGGTTTATGATTCGGAGCATGTGCGCTCGAACCAGCCTTTGGACAAGTGCACACATCCCTCGCATGAGCTTCTCTTTACCCTATTGACTGAGGATGAGCCTGTCACTGGATCCGGATTAAAGTCTTAAGACTATCTATAAAAGGGGGTCGGGCAATGAGGGAGACTTGTCAAAGATTTGTTTGCTGTCAGGGGCTTGTTAGTGCCAGGAGAAGGTATGGCTGCTGAATAGCAAAAGCCTCGATTTTTCTTCCTGCTCCAAAGTCACTTCAAGATCAAACCACTCTCTTGCCACAGTAATAATGAAAATCAGCCTCTTAATTAATCATTAGCATCCTGTCATTATATTAACAAGTCAGGAACCTGGTGCCACCAGAGGCTCTATATCAAATCTATAAAACCCATGAGTTCTAATTTAGCCGTCCCCCAGATGCTAGCCAGCCTGCTCCGTGTCCCAATCTGCTCTTATGCAATGCACAAATTTTCAGCACTGAGGCCAGAGAAAGATGAAAATGTGAGTGTTACACCACAAACTATGCTGCATATGTGCACCCTGCTGATAAGACAGGCTGTTTGTCTCCTAACTCAAACAGGCCTAAAACTTGGGCGGGTGTGGGTGTAGCATGTGGTGACGAACGTCCAAACCAAGGGTGCCCAAAAGTCAAAGAATCTATTTGCCAGTCACGCCCCCCCTCTTTATATAAGGTCTAATCTCCTTTAAAAGCAATTAGAAATTACATCCATTCTGTTTGCCTTGATAAGAGATCAAACGTTACCTGCGTCTCTGCGCAAACAAAATGCTAATGGAAGGCCACCCAAATGGATGCATAGCGGGCAAGCGCACCTCTGGAACCCACATGCAGATTACCTGCCCGTCGACCTGTTCCTAATTATTATTCATGTTTACAAACTTTCATCTCTCGGGACGGGCCGCAGAACCGGCTGCATACGAGATGAGCAAACAGAGGCTGCAACAGCACATGGGAGTGGACATGAATTTATTCATGCTGAAAAGAACCCATCCACGAAACGGGTCCCGCGTCTCCCCCACTCTGCCTCCCCAGAGAGCAGACATTTATGAAGACATTCCCTCAAAATCATTATAATAGCATTACCATTCCAAGCAGCCGCTACCTGCGTCATGATTGCATTTGTTGCTCTGCCAACCCTTCCACCCAGACACCACAACACCTCAGCACCTCAGCACCTCAGCACCTCAACCGCCGCCACCACTTCCTATATACCACGGATGTAACCAAGCAAGCTGGGAGAGAGCAGTGTGTGCATTTCCTTTGGGATGTGTGGAGAGGCGCTTAGCAGCAGCACGTTTTACACCTGTTCTTCACAGTCAGAGTGTCTCCATCCACCACCCACTATGGGGAGAGAGAGAGCAGCCGGCAGACTTGCAGCTATGCCACAGCAGTCTGCAGAGGGAAAAGGATGAATTGTTAAAAAGAAGGAAAAAGGTAGAGTCCCAGTGGGCCACTCTCTCTCACACACACACACCCACTCACACATATGGCACAAATTCAGGGATGCAACCACACATCCGCACAGACTGTCGCACTTATTACACATCAGAATTTTATGTACGCAGTTTATAGTTTTCATACAGCGTTTAAGACACATTCACGCCACTTTAGTTAAAGATAGATGCCTGCTTGTGTGTGCTTTTGTTTGACACACTTCAGGTGTCTCAGCCCAATAAACATGTAGACAATGTCGATGGCTTCGCAACTGATGGCAGCTGTATGTGCTGTCAGCTTCGTGTCAGTCAGCTCTATCAAAACAAGAAGCTCGGTCCACAATTACGGCTCGCTGTCACCGTTTGATGAGGCATAAAGACAACAGAACAAGTTGTCAGATTGAAGCTCACGCTGCTTAGATATTGTCTACATGATGTGAAATAAATGACGCCTGCCTCTGCTTCCCCATACAGACCACACATCGTGATATTAAAAAAAAGAAGAAGTGAACATTTTGTGTGACTAATTAATCAACTATTATGTTGCTTCACATTAAATAGAAGCTGTTGGCTATACCACATGATGCAATTACTCAAAAGTTGTGGAGTGGATTTTCCAACACTGACTGGAAAAGCTTTACACACCAAGGGCAAGTTTTGTTTGTAGCAGCTATTAAAACAGAGATGGTTATTCCCATTAGCTAAATGGGTGATTAATGCACTAATGAATCATTAGAAGAGATCATTCCGGGTTAGAGAATGCCATCTCACAAAGTAATTGAGCTCAATTAAGCCGATCTCTGTAGGGCTTGCCTTGTTCTCACTACGTCTGACCACTGTCTGTCCTCTGACCTCAAGTCAGCAGCTGAAGTTGTCAAGTTGGGGTCAGCAAGAGCAACCCCGACAGAGAGAGAGAGAGAGGGGGGAAGGAAACGAAGGAAAGAAGGGGAGTTAACATCTCCAAAATAATTCTATGCTCCCAAAACAAATTGGCACTCGTCTCCAGTCTAAGTGCTGCAAGGATGTACCGTGGGGAAAAGAATCAATTCCACCTGACCTTCCAACTTAATCACCACTCGCTCCACTGCTGCTCTGTCGAGACCTCCAGCACTGTGAGATGATGCAGAGGGTGAAGCCTGCGGCGGGCCAGGAGCCACCGAGGGAAGATACTGTAAGCATTTTTGCTTCCTTTAAAAGTAACATCCAAGTCCCCAAGACAGGTTTCCAGTCCTTCCTGGTCCAAAGACAGTTTCACAGTGTTTAAAACCAGCAAAATTAGTAAGTAAGTACAAAATATTGTCTTGATCTTCAGACAAACAGTGTTATTTTTTGAGTGAATGTGTAAATGAATATACTTATGATCACTGGCTGGCCTTTTCTTGCAGGGTCTTGCAGTCAGGTTGGGTCACTCAGGTGAAGTGGCGGCACCTGTGACTATAAATGCCAGTACTTTCTCACTGTCTTGCTCTCTCTCTGAGGGACCGCAACCTTTTGCTGCCCTTAACGTTAACATGCACATCCCTTACTCACATATACATGTGCTGGTACAATTACTCTGCACATTGGAAGCTCTTTTCTTAGCTGGCACTTTAATCTGACTTGTCTCTTGTCTCATTGAGCCAGTTTGTGACAATATCTAGACATAATATCTGGATCTAGATTAAATCAGAAATGATGAGAACATGATATTAAGAGTCAAACATAACGATGCATGTGTACTGTATAGACACTGTGAAAACATTGCACTACATTACTGGAGCTGTGAAGTGTGACAACACAATATTTACCTGGTGGAAAAGATATGACAATGAGTTTAATTTGATTTTGACGTTTAACTGTAAAAAAATTTGTTTAATTAATTTACCTTTGCAGAAGAAAATGAGCGGTATACAGTGACTGATTTGTTAGAGATAGATGTGAACGATACAGTCACCCAGTTTAATTTGAGGGCTGTCTTTTAGTAAACTAAATTAAGTTAAAGAAATCTCCACTGTTAATTCTTCTCTTCTCACTTTGATCTCCTCCAACTATCACCACATCTGTCCATTTATCTTCCCGCATTCTTTGAACCAATCACTCATTTGTTGGATGCTGCTCTTTAAATGAGTGCGACCCTCCACCTTCCCCCATTACCAACATCATGATCAGCCTGTCCCAGGAGGTTTAACCGTCCCATTATCCACCTGCAGGGTCCAGGCTCCAGGGGATGCCGTCTTTATTGCTCTTTATTGTCTGAAGATGCAAAGCATTATTGAGTCTAATAGGCAATTAGTCATTCTCTGCCCATGTCAAATCTTTATGAATTCAAAATTCTAAGCACTATTTTTGAATATTAGTATAGTATAGTTATAATTTCATGCAGGATGTTTCTAAATGTTGACATTCTTAATGGATTGGATTATTGTTGAGCTTTCAGATTTCAGCAATTAGTCATTGTCGCAATTTGAAAAGTTTAAATGAAAAAGTTTTCTGGTGTCTGTTGAGACCTGGCATTCATATAAACAGTGATGAATACATTTAAGTGTGATTTATTTAAATGGACTTATTCGTTATTTAGAAATATCCTGAAAAAAAAACTCACTAATTATAAGTTGCAGAGGAAACCTTAAGACTTATAACTAAAATAACTTTTTTTTTAATGAGAAGCATTACACATTAAGTGTCCAGCATAGATTCATGGAATTCTAACTATAATTTTATAGATTATTATAAAAGCAGACTGGGTGGTTAATTTTCTCTGCACTTTCCTGAACTTTCATGAACTCGGAGCTTGTGTATTAACATCTACAGGATTAGGATTAATCCAGACCAATATGTTGTTTTGCAAGTCAACCAAGTAATCTCCCTGATAACGGAAAATAGATTAATTAAACAACAGAGACCACCGGGGCTTTTATCTCACAGCCTGGTCGGTGTTTACTTAAAAGGTAAAAGGATCTTCATAGAGTCGGTCTGCGGCAGCTGCGGCACGGTATTATGAAGCACCGAGGTCAAGTCAGGGTGAGACGTAGCCTTTATGAGCAGCAGTGGACTAGAACAGTAGACGGCTTTGACATTGTAACAGCTCAGGAGAGAGCCAGCCCTCGAGGATGAGAAGGAGCTTGCACTTTCTGGACCGGTAATTTTAGCTCATGGCTGAGTTTGTTGATTACAGAACATTTGACATATGGCAGACTAATGTCATTATTAGGCATGAAAAAATGTGATAAAAGCTTCTGCTTTGTTTCTATATGATTTTGCATATTCATTTATTTTAATTTCTCCTCACTCTCTGGCTGTAGTCTGGGATCCACCTGTGCTTATATGCCTAATCCCTACCTGTGCTGAAGCCTCTCCAGGTGCCCTTCATTGAAGGATAGGGGAAAATAGCTTCTCTCTTCCGCCTGCTGATAAGCACACCCAGGCGCATGCGGGCCTCCTGAGACCACACCGCCTTTCTTCACAACACACAAGCGGCAGTCTGCCCTGCAGAAGGTCAATTCGAGAGGAATCCGCCTCCACCTGCCTTGGGATCTGGATGTAGAGGAGACTCAATAACCCGACATCGCAGACCACTGGGCTTCAGGAATCCAACGAGTTAAAGAAGTAAATTATGTATGATCTTTTTCTGCAGACAGCAAATTTATCTTTGTTTGGTGTCATACACTTGAGAACACAAGGTGTATAATGGAAGGGATGTGGACTTGTTAAGACAAACATATGGCAAAAGAAATTGAAGTAATGCCGCAGATTGCCTCAGGAGTTTGCAGGCACTATTGCGTCTGACTACATTTCACAGGTCAATATTTGCTGGATGTATTGGCTTCGGTAAATACTGCAGTCCACACACAGCGATCATTCCAGCAGTGTCTGGGAATAGACTTCTCAAGCAGCTGTACTGTATGAAATTTGTTGTGTCCCAGTAATGACACAACACAAAGCCAGGCAGGTGGTAATAAAGATTCTCTTTCTGCAGAGATACCTCATACCCTCACTCTCTCTCACCCTTAATTTATTCCCTGAGGTGCTATGAGTGATTTTGTCTTTTCTCTCCCTTATATTAAACATTGCACACTATTAGCTCTCAATAATCATTTGCTGCAGCCCAGGACACAATGATTTCCCATGACACATAAAACTGCAATAACGTCAACTCGGTTTCAGAAATAATATTGCCAACATTCTTTTTTATGTGTCTCCCTCGGCTGGAGAAAATACCTCCGCATGACTCGCCCACTCTCATATGGAGAAAAGAGATTGCACAAACCATTTGTAACTTTCAAAAGTTACAAAAATCTAGTTTCTGCACATTTCACCGAAAATCCATATCTGAGTTCTGAAAGCAAAAGAAACATTTCTGGAGTGAAAATAAGATACGCACTGAGAGAGACGGATAGTCTCTTCCTTAGTGTGTAAAGAAAGTATATAAATATACTGCGCAGAGTGTTCAACAGTTCCTAAATAATTACTACAAACATACTCACATTATCTGCTTTCATAAAAGAACCAAAGGGCATCATGGCCTCTCTACATATTAAAGTTTACAATAAATCAAATATTTTGATTTTAATGACTGTGTTTAGGTTGATTATTGTTTATCCGAGACATTATCTCTGAATGTTTTCTCCGACAAAAGGCTTCATTCTCTCCCGTTAGATGAAAATAATGAGGAACCTCCGTCAGGCTCTGGTGTGAAATCACAGGGCTGGTTCGAACTGTGTTCACACTCTGTGTCAAGTCTGTATTAGGTTGAGTTAAAGAGCAAAATTAAATTAGATGTCAAAAAAGGGAAGAAATACTTGGAACCTATTAAACAGAGGCAGGGTAGGCTGCTCCCTTCACATCTCTCTGGGCTCACAGTGTGTGGACACACTATGAATTTCTATGGTAATCAAATGGAAGTTGTAGTGAGGCCTCGAACAGTCAGAGTTAAGAAAGGTCCAAGAGAGTTTCTCACATTAAATCAGAGTAGAAAGACCAATTCCACAAAATGTCAGGTTTCAAATAAGCTGTTATTCCAGTGACCCAGCAAGTGATGGAAAATAAGTAAGCGCATTTTCTCAAGTATTGGATTTAAGTACAATTTTGTACTTTACTTGAGTATTTTCTGCTTACTTTCCACTTTCATTTCCAAGACTAAGACTTACATTGTTAAAAATGCAGCCAGTGGTTCCCAACATTTTGGCTTGTAGCCCCTAACCCAAAGACAGTAGGGCCCACCGGGGCCCCTTGTCAAGTTTCAGACGTCTATGCTACACTTCCATCAAAGTGCATTTCCCCTCTAAATGTCTGATGTGGTTTCAAAAAACTGCTCAAGGCCAAAAGATGAAAAAATGATCAAAGATTGGAGAAAAGTCTAAAAACTGTCTACAAATGTCTGCAGCAGAACTCATTAATCAGATCACAAGCCTTCAGATTTGTCTTGTGACCCTTTAGAGGCACCCTAACTCCCAAATTCTGCAAAATATATATATAGTTTATTCCATTTCACATGGGTAAGGAGATCCTGTCAGTTGCCTGAGGTGGCCTCTTCAATATTTAGGCTTTCACCCAGCTATACTTGCACCTATGCTTCAGTAGGTGGCGCACAAATGCATTTTCAGTCTCTCAGCTGGCCAGGAAAAAACAAATCCTCAACGATTGTCCTGTATGTCATCAGTGAGCTTCTCCTGCTGAGATTGGTGTTGTCCTTTGGTAACTCACTTTGTTCCATTTTCCAGTTGAATAATCAGGTAACTCCTGGATGACTCTTCACTAAGTATTTTTCTTATTAAAGGACATTGCGGTCATGTTTGTCTAATTCAGAAATCTCTCCTAATCTTTATCAGCATCCAGGCAGATAATGGTCAAGCGTTGCTAGTGCTAAAGCTTAGCTACTCTGACAAAATGAGGTTTCAAATTATACACCATTATCAGGGACTCAGATCCCATTACCGCCACGGAGATGTGTTGCACTGATGCATTTTGATGGTACTCCCACATAATAGAGAGAGTCAAGAACCCCCAAACTGTTATCTACGCTTGAGGCAGGCAAACTGTATTACCTTTCCATTTCAAAGAAAATCTCACTACTGGATCAGATTTCACAGGCAGGCAGGTCCAGTGACTTAACCAGAGCTGATCACAGAGGACGAGGAGCTTTACAAAGCTGCAGCTCATGTTGCTCTGTGTCAGCATCGTTCGAGAGGAGGGGGGAAATAAAGGCATCCTCCACTCTGTCAAATTCCTGCAGTAACCTCAGTAGGATACTTCATCGTGTGAGGAATGAAGGTGGAGGAGGAGGAGGAGGAGGAGGTGAAAGCAAAACATTCATTTGTGAGTCAGCCTAAAGCTTTGCTATAACCTCAGCGTGAAGCTTCCTCTTTCATAGTGGCATGAAGCTTGTCTGTCACTTGTCCTCAGATAAATGTCAGAGACTCGAGGTAACCAATCAGCATAGCAGCAGGTGATGAATTTGCAATTGAATTCTTCCTTTTCTATGCATTTATGCACATTCATGTTGATAATACATTAAATGTTTTAATTACAATTTACAATAAGTGGGCCTAGAAATGACCTCCCGCCTCTGCGACCCTGAACCGTCAATGTTTGTGCTAATACGACTCATTCATTTGGTAGAAAGTTAACTTTTTATGTCTGAACAAGTCTGCACAGACACTTGAAGACATGCTGTTTATATTCTGCAGATAGTGCGAGAACCTAAGACATGCTCCATCCTGTCAGCATTCCACAGTTCTGCAGGAACACTCCTGGAAAATTCCTACCTGAGACATGTCAGAAAGGCCGGGGGGCAGTAAAAGGTACGACAAAAGGAAAGGACGACAAAATGCATCCTTAAAATGTTTGACTAAGAGTAAATACATCGCTTAAATCTCGCATAGTTCTCCACAACCGTCATCTAATTTATTCTGAAAAAAATCTGCATAGTTCTAAATTGCTGCAGGTCACAACAGGGTGCAAAACCTTCTCTGACTACGAAGGCGTCTCCACACAGCAGACATCCAAATGTCATGAATCTGCAGCGCATCTTGGAGCTGACCAAATAAATTCCCATTAATTCTGGGCACAACAACAGTTGAATACAAAAGGCCATTGGATGAATATTTATCACAGATTAGATAGCAGCGCTTTCAATCAAATCCCAAACCCAGAACACCATTCTTATCCACATGTAAAGTAGGAAGTATTTATTCTGGCTCCGCGTACTTCAGCAGGATAAATAGGCACTTGCAGAGCTATACATCTGCCATCCTTGTTGCCCTCTCCTCATCTAGAGAGCTTGGCCCGTGAAGAGGAATCAGCATTAGATGTTGATACATAATTTAGTTTCCCAGCTGTGATATCCAACCTTTGCTACCAAATAAATATGTAAAGCCAACGGCTTCAGAAACTCATTCTGATCCTCATGTTCTATTCAGATAAGCAGAGGCTGGAAAATAAGCAATGCCAGATTAGAAACTCTCAATTTAGTGCCAATGACTTCTAGAAAAAGAATTATGAAGGAATCGTCTCTGGGCTAAATATCAACCTGTGTTTACAATTCAGGACAGGGATGATGATGCAACGTTTTTCCTCGAGTTTGGGGTGATTCAATATCTTTAGAGAAGTCAGAAAAGTCACTTCATGATAAATTTCCAACTTATATTTCCCGTTGAGTTCTTTCCAAAGTTGGAAGATAGCCACATCCATAAATTGAGCATCACTTACACCAGCATGCACACGCCCATCTATAATGTATAAAGCTTGCTTGATCTTGACTTTCAGTGTGAATACAGATCGTGAAAGCAGGGCCACACAGTCCTTCTAACTTGTGTTGAGTTTTAAGCAGGAGCCGTCAGAAAAGTTACCGCGGGGACAGCTGCCACAAGGCAGCCGGGTGTCGCTTTATGATCAGCTATCTTTGTGTTCGCTCACTAATCAGGAACGTGAGCTGAGTTTAGACTGGCGTGAAACTACACTTCCCCGTCCGACGTGAACCTGGAACATTCCCAGGAAAATATTCTGAATGAAAACCTTCTGTCACACAGTCACAACAATTCACACCTGCCCCCTCACGGGAACCAAAAATTACACCTGTTAGTTACGGGAACAAACACATTATTATCACCTGATCAGTTCTTGTAGCGGGGATCTAAAAATAAGACTTTTCCAGTCCACGTGCCATTTTTGTGGTCGTACAAACTGAGCTAGTGAGAATGTGAGCAAGGCATTCGATAGCACGTTGAGGACGAGAATATCAAATCTGAAGAGGTGTTGGAAGGGGAAACATCTCAAATGGGACTCTGATGAAACAACAGATGAGAAATCGGGTGTAGCTGACAGCCTGATGATCTTAAAACCTCCATTAATGGGTCGTTTTCACAGCAGGAGTTTCGACTTGTCAAGGACAATCACAGGTGTTGCTAATAAAATTAACGAAGGTGCAGTTTTATTCGAGAGTCCCAGTAAACCGCGACAGCGTGACAGTGCGCCAACGTGCGCCACATCAGGATCCTGAAACCGAAGCAGCAAAAAATCTAGAATGAATTTGATTGTTTACATCTGTGCTGTAAAATAAACATTGACATATCATCACCTTACATGCTGAAGATGATGTGATGACCGTGACTTATTTACACATGAAGCAGAGATCTCTATGAACAGATATTTGCATCTGACTGCACAATCTGTGGGCCATTTGGTGAGTTTGGTGTTTGCAGTTGCAGTAGTATTGACCTCATTGACCTGTAGCAACATTAGCATTCATTTGGAGCCACTTTTGTGTCCACTTGATGAATATCCATATATAATATCCAATAATCTATATTTACTCTCATTTTAGTTCAGTTTTGGACCAACTCCTGTGGGGATTTTTTTTTTAGCTGCTTAAATGTTCCACTTTTTCACCAGCTAGTTGCAAACTGTCTGCTGTACTTTTTTTGGAGCCTTTTCACTGAAAACAGCTGCCTTCTGCTAACTGATAAGAGCAGTGAGAGCTACTTGGTGTAAAACTAAAATAATTGTGGCTAAAATGTTCAGAAACTATGATGCAGTAAGTGATAAACTCTCTGCATTCATCCCCACACAGTTATTTCATGCACTATTGATGTGCACATATTGATTATGGCAGATTTAGATTAGCAGCCTGTTACTAGTACATTTAAATGAATGACAGTCCTGGTCACGGAGTGTGTGATCTGTCACATCCCGGACATATTGGCCCACAGTGCCTTTGCAGTGTGTGTGTGTGGGGGGGGTAAACCAGCCCTTAACTAAGGAAAGCTTCGGTGATCTCCTTCAGAGATGACAGCACCTTCCCACACGCACACACCAGCCCGGGCTCTGCCTCCGCAACTGCTCCGCTCGTCAAAAGAAAAGAGAAGCATAAATATGGCAGCCCTGCATGAAATGTGAAACATCAAGTGCCGCAAATTCAACAAGTTCATTCACAATGTGCATGCCACCACAGCACACACACACACACACACACACACACTCAGATACATGCAGCAATAAGACAAAACAGACCTTATTCTACACCCGGACTGCAGATTGAAGAGGTTTTATTGGACTTAAATGTTTCTGTTACACTGAAAATGGAAGGAGTCTTCATGACTCATAGGTTTGTGAAGTGTGTTGGCACTGGCTGTTGCCATCTTGGCAATCCTGCCTCCGGCCGCTCCTGGCTAATCCAGACATGAGTGAAGACATGGAGCACGGGTGGAGCTTGTAGATTTCAACACTTATCATCAATGGGGAAATTAGCCAATACGGAAAAAACATGCTTATTTTTGCTTTTAATATGGAGGCTAATGGAGTTGGTATCATTTTTGTAGCCAGCCTCGAGTGGACTGCACTGCAGTTTTTGCCACTTTGTTGGCTTATTTTGTGTAAACGTTGCATATGCGACTCAAAAATGATGAATTAGAAACAAATTTCAAGAAATTGAGAATTGTAAAGGGCGAGTTACATAAAATATGTAGAACTTATTTTCATTTTATCATTAAAAACAAGGAAACAGTGTGAACTTGTTGAACCTTAAGTTGAAAAATGATTATTTCTTTTCTGCGGTAGTATGTGGAGCATAACAGTCGACATCCACGGCGTATCTGTGTTCTTCTCTGATGTAGGATCATCCCCTCTTAACCGCCACAACTGCCACAAAACATTTGTTGTCACTGTTGTCTCACAGTCTCTGACTCAACTTGGATAATCCTGTAACTCTATATAGAACTGAAATGTGGACAATTTGAGGAAAACGGCTCCACGAGGGCTAGTTTCGGCCTCGACATCCTGAAAGCTGTCTGGGTCCACCACCAATCCTTTAAGAGATTATGAGCTTCAGAGTGACATTTGATATTCTTCTGTTGTTACAAGTTTGTAGCTGCTGCTGACTTTTGCTGAAACATCTTTCTCTTTCTGCTTTTTTTTTAACTACTACTATTTGAAGCCACTTTCACTGTAATTGACCATTCAGTAAACTCTGCCCCCGAACAGCGATCGTCCAATCATAACAGCCATAACAAGGCACAGCAGGCCTATCAAGCTTCCACTTGCCTAAAATAGGAATCTAGAAATAGTACAAATAGTCCTGAAGGTGTCTTTTTTCAGCCTGTTGAAAGACAAAAACACTAAAGCTAAAGCTGAAGTGTAAGGAATGGATAAACTGTGCGTAAAAACCGAGCAGCGCTTCCAAAAGCAGTCTGGAACATGCTGTGCTGTTCTTTATTAAGTAGACAAACTTGCTACAGTTTACATCTAAGTATGCAAACGCCCAAGGGTTAATGAATTATATGTTACTGTAATACAGTCCTGTAATACTTAGCATAACCACTTCTGCAATTTGAGAGCAATGCTGTGACTTCGCTTTAGCTTTGAACTTATTTCTCTGTGTTTCACGTGGATCATTAGCTGGTGAGGACGTAGACGTTTTGCTTGTAGCTTTAGCCTCTATTTTTCTATGACACCATGTCTGCACTGCCATCATGTAAAAAAAACTTCTCTGCAGTGTTCTTGTTTTGGGAAATATTAAGTTTTTTTTAACTTTTAGTGTTAATTTATTCTCGCTGGCACAGCCTGTAGAATCAAACTGTCATGAAAATGTCAGTCGAGCTGACAGAATCCATGGTCGCTGGCAAGAAACGAGAAGCCAGCTTTTGTTTTCTTTGAGTGTGAAATGTAAGACTTTCGTTTATTGTTTTAAACTCCATATGTGCCAGAAACCGACGGTGACAGGTGACTAATGACAAAAACTAAAGGCACAACTGACCCTTAGCGAGGGTCACTTTCATGACAGTATGAAAATTGGACAATGGAAATCCTCCATGCATTGCACGTTATGTTAAACATAAATAATTGAGGAAATAATTGTTTCCTTGTGATAACGGGATGATAATTAATTAAAAGCATGGCTGTTCTCGGCTTCCGCGTGGGTCATCAACTTTGAATATGCAGAAGAAGCAGAAGGCGGTTGTTGGTGAATATCGTTACAGATCAAGCTGTGTGTAGTACAACAATAGTTATTGTCATTTTGTCATTTTCACACCTATGCCTATATAATAACAATAACACTTTTTCACATGCTATTTTCCTGCTGCTTTAAATACCTTCAGGTGAGATTGTACTGTGTGCTTGAGAACAATCTGGCATCGTTGTCGTCTTCTGCTTCTGTTCTTTGAGGCCAGTTATATTAAAAAAAGAAATAAATCATGCGGCAGAGTTGTTGTTTTTATGGTTTCACAGTCACACCTCCTACATATTTCACAGTAATAACGTGTGTTGATTCAATTAAGAGAGTAATAGCTGCCACTGCAACTACGGTACAGTATCTTTCTTTCTCTTTTGACGCAAATGAGTATAGACGTCTGTCTAAGTAGCATTCTGCACATCAACACACTGTGCAAATAGCTTTGATCAAAACGAGACATGACATGAGGCGAGCTTGCCCACTGGTTGACCGTACATGACAAAAACAATGTGTGTATTTTTACTTTTCGCGGGTAGATGAGAAGATCGATACCGCTCTGATGTCTGCAGGATAAATATGAAGTTACAGCCAGAAGCCTAGCTTAGCATGAAGACTGCAAACAGGATGAAACAGCTAACCTTGCTCTCTCCAAAACATTAAAAAAATTTGCCCGCACGCACCTCAGAACAAACAAGATGTAACATGTTAATTGGTAAGAACTGGTTGAGGGATTTTGTTGCCTGTGGATGAAGTCAGGCTTGTTCTTTCCAGTGTTTTAAGCAAGCAAAACTAACCGGCTGCTAATTCCTTTAAAATCGTTTGAATTGTGTAACTTTGTATCTCATTTCGAGCTTGTTCTTTGTTGAAAGTTTGCTTTCTCTCTGAGATCCAGCTTAGGTATTCAGCAAGAACAGCCCGCTGACATTTTCTCTGTGTTTGTTGCCTGCTACCTGCTACAGAATTTGACCAAATAACCTTCACAAAGAGACGAACCCGCGCAGTGCGCACCCAGTCACACCTTGCTCACTTTTTCTGCTGCTTGCATTGTCTCTGGATTAACTTTTGACTGTAGAGGCTGAAGAATCTAAATTGGCTCTCGGTGACCTCTTTCAGTCCCTTTAGACAGTGTATTGACTTTCTACGTCAAGGTACCTAAACCCTGCGCTCAGAGGTTGGCAGGAAGAGGAAAAATCAATTAATCTGTGTATTTGAAAACAAGGATTCATGGAATACGCCTTGAATAACCTTTGCTTTATTATATGAATAGGGAATTTAGCTCTCAGGTCGTCTCGGCTGAATTGAAGAGTGAAAACCGCAACTGAATTTTAGGCTTCATACTTGTCAGTCCTTCATATAGACTATAATTATATGCGTGACACACACAGAAGCCAGAATCCTCGCCCTCGTCACTAACAGATCTTTTGAAAGAAGAAATGAAATTTGACCCAGGTGCTCCATGTCTGCTCTGTTGTGTGGCGAGGTTAACTAATGGACTAGCTAATAAAAGGGTGTTGGTCATGTCTGTCTCACCTTTGTCAATAGATGAGTGTTGACCTCTCATCTACTCCTGCCCCCTGTTCCCTCCCACAGCGCCGTCACAGAAGCCCCGTACACACTCATTCCAAACAAACCTGGACTAATCAGTACCTCCAGCCAGCTGGAATGTACCCAGTTTCTATAGAGGTAGAGGCTTAGTGAAAAACCAGACAGGTATTCTGAACAGAAAACAAGCCCAGACACATTCACTGATGAAGCTGCTGTGCACCATTATAAAAAAAAAAAATGGGAGTGTTTGGGGAGCTTTTGTGTTGGTAATCTCGGTGCGCACTCTCGGCAGGGAAAATGTTGCAAATTCTGCAAAATGTGTCTGCTAATGCAGCCAAACATAATGAAACAATGCCTCTGATTACAACGTGATGTGTTTAATCCCCATGGCAACAGGAGCGATGGGTTTTCTTGATGGTTCGGACAAGAGAAACTAATCCGGTGTCTGTGTCGTCGCGCACTGCAGTGAGGGTACTGACTGGCCATTCACGCTCCACTAATATTCAGATAAGGCACTATGCTGTAGCAAAAAGGAGCATTTTCAATGATTCCCGCTGCGATGCCATCGCTCCACTGTTATTACTGCACGTTCTATTACACCATGTCAGCGAGAGAAGTACATAAACACAGGGTACTGACAGACCCCCTGTGTCACAAATGAATGGGAGAATTATCCAGCTCCCTCCTGCCCCAGCGCATTCATTTTGGGAAGCAAGTCTTGATATGTTGCACGCAGTGCTCAATTTAAGAACTATTTTTAAATCATTTAAAAATATAGCACTAGATGGCACCGGAGAGTCCCTGGCCATTCGGCCCAATTTATGTTTATGAAAAAGAAGTTTCCCGTGAGCTTAATTGTGTTTATTTATATAGGTATCAATATGAATAAACAGAATTTACATGTGCAGGATTTAGTGGCATCTAGTGGTGACGTTGCAGATTGCAACCGATCGAATAACACCTCGTCTCACCCTCCCTGTCCAAGCATGGACGGGAGAAAGAGTAGCGGCTGTGAAACATGTTAGCAGCACAGCATGGCAGACTCCCTGCGATAAAAACTCATTTCAATAAGAAAAAAAAGCACAATGATTCTCATTTTTAGGTAATTATAGACTAATGAACACTTACTCTTTACTTGAATATTATATTCCATTTATTCCATATTAATACATCTCCTTAAATCTTACACACTGGACCTTTAAAGTGGCTTTAATGACTATTTTAATAGCAGTAATGGATCAAATGGCTGCATGTAATCTGAGAGGTTTTACCCATTTTGCAGCTTTATAACTTCTTCGAGTTCATTTTGCTTTTCCTGCTGCTTTTTACCGTCTCCGTATAGTATAGTGCAGTGTTCAGCCCCAGCAGGCAGCGAAGAAAAGCCCTTAAATCTTGCAATACACAGTCCGTACGGCACCAACCAGCTGTCAGACAAAGCACTTAGGAGCTAAAGGTTCTGCTGTTTTCCTCGGGAGGTGGTGGAGACCAAAACTGAGCCTGTTTCTGTGGCTCACCAAGTGGACAAAAAATGTATATACACAAATTTACCCCATTAGCAACTCAGTGTACTCAAAGTAAGCATTGGGTAGCAGAATATTATGAAAGGCAACCAACTGTTATGTTATTCATTCATGATTACTGATGTATTACTGTGTAAACATCGTTTTAATATTAACATATTGATGTGAAACTGATCATATATATTGACCAGATGTAAAGTAAAAAGTGCAATATGTATGTTGTGCACAAGTACAGTACTTGAGCACTTGCAGTCTAGTTCTAGATGTATATAGTATATAAATGTGATGCGCTACACTTAGAGAGTCTATGAGAGGAAGAGCTGATCGACCACATGTTGAAATTAGTCATTGATTCACAATAATTATATTCTCAAAGAGACTCCATGACTCCATATCACTGAATAATAAATGAATAATGTCCAAATGACAACAAAAGAATCTCTTGGGACTCCGCTGGTCATCCATAAAATCAAGAGTTTACTGAAAAATGTCTGAAACTGTTAACGTTTAAGGTCCCTTCACCCGATGTGATGTGATCCGTTTTAATGAAGACTGAAGTGAAAAGAATAAGATTTAAAAGGTGATTTTAAAAAAATGTTGAACATTCTGGTAATTGCATCTCCCGGCTGCTGCCAATACTTGAAACAGTGGGATTTGATTATGACTCAGACTCTTATTATTTATTATTTTGTTTGCTTTTACAGTGACAGTGATTCTCACTAAAACCTAATCACATTGCACCATATTTGTCTAGAGCTCACACAAATCATATTCACACAAGGCCTCCAATATTTTCCAACGGGAGAGACGGCCCATTTGTATTCTGGGTATGACATCTCAAATCTGCATCCAAATGGGGAATGAAATATTTATGCTGCAAAATGATGGCACTCTTCATTGTCAAATTGCTTGAACATAAAAGTGCATTAGAAGGTAGGAGCATTCCTGCCCAGGCAAGTCAGAACACAATCAGCCAATGAGGCGTCAGAGAGCGGGAGAAAGAGATGAGGGGAGTATCAAGGTAGGGAGACAACCTCTGGGCGGCCTCGGGCTATGGAGCCTGCAGACAAGGCCGACACCCTGGAATCTCACACAAACACCTTCAATTAATTCAATCGCATCTGAAGCAAATGCCGTAAGTGAAAAGTGCTTTTGTTGCATTATTCAAAATGGGATTATTATATACATTTGTCATGAGGTATATCTTGTGCTGAAGCACGAGAGCAGCAGACGATGAACATGAAGCATGTGCAATAATTGCATGGTACGTACATGAATAAAGAATAAGCATCTGTAACAGCTGCGATATGTTTATGTAATATTTAAGTGTATCATTAGTGAACATATTTCTATATTAGTGTTATAGCCCAACATATTGTAATTTGCATTTTGATGTAGATGCAGATTGATGCAGATTTCTGCAGTAATAGTACTCCATCATCATACGACAGCTATTTATCTTGGAGATTCAATTTTGATTAGGATGATTTGTTTTCATTTGTAAAAGTTACAAAGTTACTTTATCAATTCACTGGAGTGACTCAAACACTGCCTGGGTTAGCACCTAACAGCATAACCCTAACCTCAATTTTTATTTATTTAATTTTTTTGCAGCTCTTATTTTGAAATCTATTTTGGTACCTTGTTAACGACAAAGCTTCTCAGAGCAGATGAGAAGCTTTGCCCTGAGTAGAGAGGGATCACAGTGACACAGTTTCACACTGACATACATGTGCCACCGCAGAGGCTTTCTACAAATGTGACTCCTGTGTTGAAGTTCACATTCCTCACAGTGACGTGTTTCAACGGAGCCTTCGCTCTGCGTGCTGCCTTCAGGGAGTGTTGTGCTGAAATTCAGCACCTCCCCATTCAGCAAACCCCTCCGCTTGAGGTTCAGCCCTCACCCCAAAGCATCTCTGAGTGACTGTTTCCTTACCAACAACTTGATTTGTTCATTCCAGTAAAACATGGAGCTCCAGGTAAACCTCAGGACTGAATGTTGTCCAATGTGTCAGCTTCGAGGCATGTATCCCACTGGGACAAAATTACAAGTTTAAACTCAGAAGAATAAGTTGTTTTTTCATTCTTAACAATAGAGCCATCTGGGCTGAAGTGGCTTTGAGATATTAAGCAAACAGAGAGACACTGAAGAGTTCATTTTCCAGAAACCCTGAAGGATATTAAGTGCATAAAACATTTAAAACAGAAATCATTTAAGACCGGATCTGAAGCAAAGCCATAAACCAGCAGCAATCAAATCCACACAGCAGAACTTGTTACACAGGTGAGCACACTTTGTGGCCTGCTTGATGTCATCCAATGCTCGATGTTTACATTTTTTATGCAATATTGTTTCACTGTTTTAGTAATATCAATAAAAATGTTGTAAACACAATGCTGGGATCTTTAGCACCACTGCTTTTGATCTCATCTGAGGCGGCGCCCCGAAAAACAGCACACACATTTGTCAGGAGCCTTCAAGGAGACATCAGCTGATGCACGACGAGACGTGCTGCAAGCGTTGTAAAGTCTAGCTGCGTGTTTGCATTGCATGCACAAGAAATCAGCTTTATTATGCATTTACGTGCATATACATTTTAAACTAAGCAGCGCTATCGGTTCAGGCAGTTCACAGTGCGAGGCGTCATGATCAGTGGAGCTTAAAAATTCTCCTGCAAAGTCTTTTTCTGTGTGGTTAGTAAGCCAGACGCCGGGCTGCCTTCGAGCAGAGTGTTTTTAGAGGCTCGTTTTTCAGCTGTCACCTTCCAGAGGTCCAAAAGATTACCTCGAACAAGTCACACTGTCCAGAGATAGCTGGCCCACACAGAACACAGAGGTAAAGCACTGTCTGTCTCTAGAGAACAACAGCTCATAACTCAAAGATATTGGTGTCCTTGTCAATAAAATCACATATAAAGAAGATTGGGCTCAAATGAATGTGCTCTCGAGAGAAATATCTTGTCAGGTGAGGCTTGGTGCAGCTCTCTACCTCAGGAATGTGTCGGTGCTGTTCCTCCTTACCCATCCCCCCCTAACCCTGCCATTGTGAGGGGAAGGAATGCTTTTCAAAAAAGTCGCTCCTTTCACAGTGAAGGATGTCGGGTGTCGCCCCATTTTTCATCTCAGGCTGAAAGGAGGGTACTTGCAGCCGGTGAAGAGAGCTGCAAAGTTTCTGGTTAATAAAACAGATGCATGCAGGTATGTGTGTTTCTGATTGTTGATTACAATGTGGATTGTCGTGATTTTGGGGCTGAATGATGCTCAGCAGTTAGAATATACAGCTATTTAACCGACTGCACAGGCACATTTTTTCTTGTCACAGGTGCAAATTATCATTAAAATATTTTATGAAAATGGGTTTGAAGGGCTTCTGAAATGCTTCAAAGATGCTCTGGTCTAATGAAGAACGCGGTTTACCCTGGAGAGCGAAACAAAAATGAGCAAATTACAGGCAAGAGTCATCAAATAATGAACATGAAGCCCTCATTAGATGAATGCTATATCAAAGTCCTTTATTACATTTGTAAGTGTATGCCTTCCTTGGAGTCTTTCAAAGCCTTTGAAGTGAATAAGATGTTGTGTCAGTTAATGAGAGATTAAGGAAAGTGTTGGTTTACTAAAAGTGTTCTGTCAGAGCAGTTTGGGGAATACTACCTTTACTTTGATTCCAGTTTCTGTTTTTATTTCTTTTTTCTCAACTCTTGGCAGTAACGCCAGGCCACATGGCAGGGTGTGGCAGCTTTTTATGCCTGAAAAATGGGCCGTCCTAACTCAGGTGCTCGTCTCTCATTGGTCGGAGAGGTCCTCTAAAACAACAATACCTGAATCAGGTAGAGGAAAAAAGTCAGAGAGAAGACAGGTAGCACATTGTCAGCTGCGCCTTCAGTCCCTCGTGAAGACTTCGTCGAGCATTTATTCTTGTTTGATCTGCATTGCTTTCACAGTCACTGGAGAACGAAAGGTGAGTAATGCATTTTAAACGAGGTAAGGCATTCGTCCATGCACAGAAAGTCTAATCTTGCAAATACTTCAGACAGTAGATTTGTCTGGAGCTACAAGTCTAACTAATACTCTGTTACAAAGGTACTTGTGGTGAATTTATTAAGCTGATAAGATCACCTGGAGAAAGTATGTGTTTGGATGCAGCGTTTGTTTTAAGACTCAGCAGGACCAACAGAGATTTTTGGGGCGTAGGAGGGTGGCAGCTGTGTGAAAAAGCATCAAGTCTGAGTGCAAGAAAGAGGGAAAGTATCCGAAAGATTCAGGTGTGTTGAGTTGATTGTTTCCCCAGGAGTGTGACTTTGAGGCGGACAGATAGCAAGGCTGGCCGTGGTGTCTGGTGGCAGTGCTGTGGCGGGGTTGCATCACTGATGACTAAACAGTCATTTGGTTCAGGCCTGTGATAACGTGCCAGAGCCCAGGATTTCAACAGCAGCCTGGAGCCACGGAGCAGGGCAGGCCTGGTCTCGCTCGGGCTCAGGCTCAAACTTAAACTCAAGAAAAGGGAGAGGCCAACATCCAGTTCCTTTTCGCGCTCAATGCCACCCCCTCAACCTCGGAGGCTTCCTCATAAATCACACAGCCCCAATCGCCTGCTCTGCACCAGGTGCCAGGGTCGGCCTCCATCCCGAAAGCTTAACATTGAAAGCAAAGCTTAAGTACTTAGAGTTAGCACTCTGTGTTCCTGCAATAAACACTTTTATTTTGGTGCGTGACTTCGCAGAAATTGTGATGAATCAGTATCCGAATGAACGAGGCTGTGTTTATTTTATGTCTTGTATTTCAGACACTTTCTGCCAGAATATTCCATGTGTTCTATCCTTCATTCCACCGGAGTCTGTATCTGTATTTAACCAGATTTCAGTGGTGTGAAGTGTAAGAGACATGGGGATACGGCTTCACGGTCACAAGGGTCGAATAAGTAACTCAGTTTGTTCCATTTTCAATGTTGGAAACTTTTGCAAGATGTTTGTGTGTCACATGATACCGTAATATTTTGGATGTATTTTTCCTGCAACTATACTGTGCGTGTATTTTCATCAATAAGATACTGTACTGAGCAACTCAGTGATATGAATAAATGTGCCGACCTTGTGCCCAGTGTTTCTTTTTATTCCTGCAAGTTCAACATCTCAAATCATTACAGAGCCATTATACCACCCACACCCAACTTTCTGTGGTTCTCAGCCCCAGAGCATGATTTTTTTCTCTTTTTCATTAGCCAACATGGAGAATTTGAAACTCAGCCCACACAAACAACCTTTACTGTTTGGCAAATGAAGCTTATTAACAATTTAAAACATGCCCTCACTGTAGCCCACACAATAATGTCATTAAACATGTTTCTCCCTGCTAGAGAGATGCTAAACTACTCCCAGCACATTCCTCTCCGGTAATGCACATCAAAGGCAGAGACGAACATAATAATCTTTGCTGTTTTGTTTTTCCATATCTCAACGTTACAACATCATCTTCTACTCCACAATACATGCATTAACCTCTATGTGTGCCAGTGCTACATATTCCATATGTGGCCTAGGCTTTGTAGTTTCTATAAAAGTAACTGCAGGGTTTTTTGACCAGACCAGTTTGTATGAAGCCAAAAAGTTCAATAGAATTTTAAACCAAACAGAGAGCTGCATCCAGAGGTTTGAGAGCATGCCCCTTCACTGCCCGGGTCTGTTTTGTTTTTGGCTCCTGACAATCAATCTCCTTTGGAGGCTTTTTGGAATGAGAAAATAGTAATAATATAATAATAATAATAATACCACAGAGCAAAGCAGCATCGTTTTGGCCCGTGGTTATGTGGATGCACTCATATAAATATAAAAGCACCCCCCAAGTCTCAGAGGGATGGGATGGATTTTCTCCCAGATGGCCTCCAATTGTATTTTCAGTTACTTCACTTGGCTTTTAAGTGTGTAGTGCTTTTTTTCTCTCAGACAACACAAAGTAGGAGAAGTAGTCCTGGAGTCAAGAGGTAGGAGTAGAGACAATGTGCAAGCTGAGATACTAAGAGGAGGCAACAGCGTATTATTACCTAAAACTGTCACACACACACTGACATAATATATATCACATGATATTTACTTACTACATCAATATCTCACGAGGTTTTATGGCCACATTATTAAAACTGCCTATAATATGAGGTAAATTGTCAAGATTAATCAGTGGACATTTTGATTACCTCCAATATAATTTGAATAAATTACATTTATAGACTTAATGAGCAGGTTGAAATATTTTGGACGTTTTATAAACAAACAAATTACTCAGAAAATCGGTTGATTAGTCTACTCGGAAAATAATTGTTGCAAATGTTGCCAAATGTTCTGATGCTTTTCCTTTGACTTACAAACCGCAGGTGGAAAAACAGCCCATTCATGAACATATTCTTAATGGCATGGACGTATTTTACCTGATTGGCTGTTCCAAAAAAACAAGAATGTTACTCATACACTGTTTAAAATTTGAACAAATTCTAGATCATCTGTCAGGTTTGAAAATAAACGTCACACATTGTCAGCAGTGTGTGCTGAGTCTATAATACTTCAGTCAGCATGCAACACTGGAAATGCTGCCCGCTCTTCGTCTTTCTACTTGTGACTTCGACACTGGGGGAGGACACAGGTGAGCAAATGTTCCTACAGCAGGTGCAATTACATCAGCATCCGGCATGTGAGAATTCAACTGAAGAAGAAGAAAAAACTCACAGTGAGACTGAATTTGCTGATTGCTCTGTTCTCTGTTGTGAAATGTTGATTACTCAGTTTCTATTCTCTGCAGCTGAGCAGAGTAATCTCACAGTTTCACGCACTTGTTAATTGAAAGCACGAGCACGCTGCAGAGATGTTGTGTAGTGTCAGCAGCATCATGCTTCATTAACTGGGATTTACTGTACGGTCATGCCTTCATCACTTATTGTGAGGGGGGCTGTGTGTTAATAGTGGCAGAAGACAT
The DNA here is from genome assembly GCA_023373845.1 of Nibea coibor. NCBI lineage: Eukaryota > Metazoa > Chordata > Actinopteri > Sciaenidae > Nibea > Nibea coibor. The sequence goes on along the minus strand of CM041717.1, from coordinate 22,412,106 downwards.
CGGTGTCCACCAGCTGGAGCGTTTAGTGGAGCTGCTGACATCCAGCGAGTGCGAGGACCTCCTGTTCGCCCTCTCACACCCAGAGGAGAACATCTTTCAGCACCTCGAGCGCCTCTCGCCAGAAAAAAATCAACTAAATCTCAAGCATCGAGGCAAGAGGGACACGTCCTCTGCTGCAGGTTAGCCAGGCTCATCTCACCTGAAACCTGAGGCACCTCAGACCGTAGGGATCATAGATGTCCAACACAGGCATCAAAGGCTAGGTTCACTAAAACAATACTTGCAGCATATAATGAAAGAGTTAGTAATCACTACAATGCAGTGGTGGAATGTAACCGAGTACAAATTCAAGTTACTTGCACCTTTGTCCTTCTATGATGTGAAACTGATGATATTCACATGATACTTTAAACCGCACTACATTTGTCACACAGCTTTACTAACTAATAACTTTACATATCTTATATTATTCTAGTTTTTCATGCCCTCCCTCCATCTCCAAATTTGGTGACTTTGATTCTGGATTAGCTGGAAAATGCATTATCACCAAGCAGGAACACTTCTGATAATACATATATACCTGGACTTAAGTGAGATTTTCATTGCAGTGCAGAGTGTGGTATTAGCACTTTTACTTAAGTAAAGGATATGAATATTTCTTCCACCATTGCTGGAATGATTCCTCCCTGAAGAGGTCCCTTCTTAATTTTCATGTAAGTAACAAAATCCACAGTTCTGTTCAGAAATGCATACTAATGTTCAGCTGAGGCTCAAAAGTCATTGGGTATCTTTCAAAAGTTATAACCTTTCCTCTTCGTGCTGCTCTCCCATCACATCAGCTCCGTTCAACAAAAAAAGAAATGTTTTACTAAAAAGAGTTTGGAAGAAAACCTCAGCTAACATTAGCATTCATTTGTGAGCACAAAGTGGACAGAGGTTTTCTTCCTGATTACTGAAATCACTTTAGTACAGGACCTTCACAGGCGGCTAAGCAGGAGGAATCACGACATCGAGTGTTTCAACATACATTTCTACCATATTGCAGCTTTAAGCTAAGAAATTCAACGTGTCCGTTTCTCACATGTCCAGCTCGGGAAGTTTCTGGCAGCAGGCTGACTGTGTGAAGGCCATATGTTTTGTGTTTACTAGATAGTGAAGCCCAGTGCCGGACGGCCCTGACAGACTGGCTGCTGAAGTACGGAGAGCAGACCTACTACGACAGGCTTTCTCGCGCCTTGCAGCACGTCGGCAGGACAGACATCGCAGTCGGTGAGAAAGAACTGGAAACAGAAATAACACGTGCCCCCTTGTAGCACCGATCTTTTCTAGACAGAGTAATTCTGTGCGGAGCTACTAATGTAATGGGCTTCAAATTAAAATAATTGCTTTTTATGTACAGTACAGTGTTGTTGATAGCGGCAAATGTCATGGGCAGACATCTCAGCGTGTCCCTTGACAAAAGGAAATTGGAACAAAGCCTCATCTGGGTACATGCTGGTGTATTTTCAAAAATTGGTTTATTTCGGTCAAGAAGGCCTCCCTAAGACTAACAACAGCGCATAATTGCTTCATTACTTTGAGATTCGTTTTAATTGGAACTTCAAAAGTGGCATATTTTGCACGCTGCCAGTCTCTGGCATGTGTTGCAGTCCAGTGTACACACAACTCCACAGCCGAGTGGCGTTGGATAGAAGGAGGTGTAAATGATCTGACAGAGGACTCAGTGGAGCTGACACCAGCCACAGAACAAACCATCTGCTCCTTTCATCAGCAGCTTTGGAGAAGAGAAAAAAAAAAAAGACAAGGAGAGGATGGGAAGCGATGAGTTATAAGACATCGCGGGGGGGGGGGGCGGGGGTAGTGGTGGCTTTGATGAGAAAGTGTGTGGATGCAGAATGCAGCAATTATCGTACACTTGATTGCAGTTCTGAGGAGATCTACTCATACGTAGAAACTTGAGTGGTTCATTTAGTTTTATTCTGAACTGAAGGACAACAGTTGCTCTCCTGCCAGAACTAATTATGTTCAGGGCAAGAAAACAACTATTAAATCCGAATGACAACCTTTTATAGGATGAAATGCATACAGGTTTATCACTCCGAGTGACAGAGATGGCTCTGTGCTTTTGTTTTTATAGAAGTCGGGAAAAACATCAACCAGGACAAAGTCCTGAGCCTGAAACGCTTCGTGGAAGACTATCACAAATATGTCAGCTCTTTAAAGAGCCCACTGATGAAATCAGACACAAAGGACCAACGGCGTGAGAACCGGAGGGGCAGAAGAAGAAAAGGTAATTTCTCCTAAAGCATGAAAGAGCCACATTAGTTGTTTGTTACGCGATGAAGAGCCAAGTGTTAACGTGTGTGGCCAAGTCTGAGCCCCAAATATCTTTGGCTATTGATGTCAAGAGGAGATTTTTGGGTTATCCCTCTGGAGACTGTCTGGATGACAAATGATATAATGTTTCACTGAACCCTGAATCTATTAAGTGTTTAGATGAGATGCCGGATTAGATTTGGTGGCCGTGGGCATGCTTCCAACTCATTATTTCTCAACATCAACACTCTCACTATATGAGGAGTATTTCCCAGGATACCTAGAAATTCAAAAATGTAATTATCACCTGTCCATTTTTTTTGTCCTCCCCGGTGCTTGATTCAAGTAACAACTTGACAAAAATGCTCCCACAGTCCTTTGAGATTGTAAGTGTGCCTGTCCTTGTGTGTGTGTGTGTGTGTGTGCGTGTGTGTGTGTGTGAGTTAGTAAGGGATTTGACGTGGCGTGACCTGGATCTGATTGTGGAGCGGGCTCCTGTTCCGCAGTACCAGAAGGGACCTTTGGATGTGGTTCTCCCGCTCTTGTACGGCCTCCTGCTGGGTTTCGGAGGTACCTTGCTGGTGGGCGCCTCCATACTTCTCATCGCCGTCCGCATCTCCCATAGAAACCAGCACTGCCGTCACCAACGGGTCTCCAGCAGCTCCAGCAGCAGCTGCGTAATGCTGGAAGAAGCAGCTTAAAAAGTCTGCATCACGCCCGACATTTAATACTTGTACAACTGGCGTGCATAAATAAAGACAGTATACATCATTTGCAGATTTGTTTTTCAGATGTCTCCATTTGATGGAAGATGCCAAAATCTACAATGATTGGCACAACTAATGCAGGAACTCACTATCGATTTCCCCACACCACAACTAATTATGACAAATATGACAAGAACAATTCCGTTTCAGATAAAGTAATTATCCATGCTGTGTATTGCTAGACTGGTAAGCATTATTGTCTTGCCAGTGGGTAGATGACTAGTGGTGTGACAGATGCGCTGGAACCCAGCCCTCACACCAAAGGTTGTTCCGGTGTTACTGTGATAGTGATGCCACTTTCCATTTCCCCTCCAAGTGACGGCAATGTGCCCGTCTGGCATCGAAGAACAACTAATTATCCAGCCTGGCGCCTGCTTCCCCCGGAGCCTGCCGATACCTCCACAGGCAATCCAAAAGACTAATAACAATGACAATACTAGCAGACAATGGAGCACTCTTGGTTGTGATGGCAACTTCTGGCGGGCGACTGAAGCCAAATAGAAAACACAGAGCTATATTTTTTTTTTTTGAACGTGTGAAGTAGTGAGGATTGTTAGCAAGCTGAAATAACTCGATATGTGAGATGCCGCAGCGAAGTAGGTCCAGAAAAGTGGCATCTGAGAGCAAACAGAGTAAAAATGTTCAATTCAAATTAAGTTTGTTGAGATGTGTGAGCTTTAATTAAGGAAATCTTTTGCACACAGCGAGGGTATTTTCACATACTCTGCTGAGTATGTTTCATAATAGCGAGACGGGAAACTCGCTCATGGCGCGGGAGTACTTCCAAGCTTCTTCTTCCTACTTCTTTACGCTATCCCTACTTTCTTCTTCGTAATTGAACTAATTACTTCATTATACAAATCTGGCGTAATGTGCTTCAGGAGGCAGACAGCTTGGATTAACAGTGGCACTAAGCAGCAATTACAGACAATTAGTTCATAAATCAACATTTAAACAAATTCTAGTGCCAAGCAGGATTGTATGAGTAATGCACTAAAAGGCCAAAAGGGCATCTTGACTTAATTACCTAAATAATGACCTAAAAGATCTAACGCATAATCTTCTACATTATGATTATTTTACTAAATGCTCCTTTTGTCTTAATAATCTAATGCATAAATCAATGCACGGTGCGCGTTTCAGAGCCAATAACACATCATAATGACATTTTGTAACAGTTTGTCTTCCTCACCATGTGTCTTTAGGACAGCGTTGTGTTTCACCTTCATCGCTAAGCTTCCCCAGGTGGCACAGCAGAACTCTTGACAACAAAACTTCCTCTGTCCTTCAGTTTTCCCCTGCTGGCTGTTAGGATCCTGCAGGTGCTGACTATGACAGGTTCACCTGCTGTGGGCTCACCTGTATTTCTGTAACCAGTGGAGAGGAAAGCCAGAGTACTGTATGCCTGAATGACTCGCAGAAACAGAATGCCACATGGGGCCTGCATCATGGTTGTGACACTTCTTAGCATAGCCAAGGTCCCACCAGGAAACTGCTCTTAGTAGGATAAAGAAAACTATAAGCACACGAGCCCGTTGAGGCACGCCGCATACGTTTAGAAATATACAGTACGGTGCACAATTTCATACTCTGCAAAGCACAGCCTGATCATGTGATTGTCTGACAGTCCTTTCAGATGCATTTCATTTACAGAGCCCTGTAGATGAGCACCGGAATAGGCCAATGTTCATTTCAGGCCATTCTCATGCAAAGGGATGAAGCAATCACAGACGTCATGGATGAATAGAGAAAGGATCTGACATGAAATTGACATTTACAGCCAAGGCGAAGCCAACGTGTGTGAGGGTACGGTCTCCAGCTATATCCATTCTCATGTAAAATAGGGCTTTTTCTTATTTTACCCCGGTGGTTTCTTGAGGTTATTTAACAGTTTGTGGAGCAGAAGCTTATCAAACTGGATTCTCTGAGGAGGGCACATCTGTCTCTTGTCATTGGCTCAGCACGGCATAAGGAGTCAAGTGTTTGTCTGGATGAAAATGTAGATGGACGGGATGTGATGCATGCCAAGGGGACGCTCAGACGGAGGGGATGTGTCCTTGATGTGCTGAGGCTGAGTGTGCTGCACTGGGGGCCTCTGGGGTGTGCTTAGTGTCACTAAAGGCTTTAACTTCCCCCTCCCTCCATTTTGCATCTTCATTCATCTGCAGGGCCACTGAGGTGCTGCAGTCCCCACTCAACCATCACTCTCCCTTTGCTCAATATATATGGATCACAGGAAACAAGATCACAACACCAGCTCTTTTACAGTCATACTTTTTTTTTTAATCGCCTCGGCTCCGGCGTTCACAACTTCGTCTTTCATGGTTTCCTTGGGGGAATCTGAGACTTCTTCAAAGTTTTTACTGCTGATCAGACAAGAACGGCTCTGTGGGTTTACCCATAAAGCCACAGTGCCATCCTGTGCTCATGAGATGTCATTACAACAGACAACCAACATAATTGAATTGTGGTTTTAATAACTCTACTTATGAGCAGGTTTAATAAAGAAATAAATCTGCTGCTTCTAAGCAGAAACTAATGTGAATGGTTTCATATTGTTTCATCACAGTGAAACACACAGAGAGCAGTAACAGTATTCAGATTCTCCAGTAGATTATAAAATACACATGATAACTTCTGCTGCAATTAGCCAAGAACTAGAATATATTTTTACGTTTACACAAATAGCTACGAGTATTTCTCAAACTGCCTCGTGCTGTCTGCTTCACCTCTTAGAGCAGCGTTGCAAAAGCAGTCACACCGTGAAGATTTGCAGTTGTTAAGTGCAAGAAAGACAGTGAGTGAGATAGTCATCATGTGTTGCAGTTAGACAGCTGTTTTCGAGAGCATGGAGAAACCTCTACTGCAAATCTTCCTCTCGTCTTTTGAGCAGTTCACTTACGAAATGACAGCAGGACATCTGGATGTTTCTACAGCACGGCATCAGGAACGTTGAAGTTTAAAGTATTTAAATATCACAAAATAAAGCAGATGACTTCAAAATAGGAAGAGGGAGTTAAAGACAGTATCATGTTTTATGATATCTGCTGCCCCTATAAGTTTAATATCACAACACGCTATTCACAATCTAGGCAATAGGCTTCCTGTCAATCTTCATGGATCCAGAGGATGAATTTAATTTAGCTCTAATTTAAAGGAGTGAATAAATCACCACCACGGTTAAATTCCCCTGATGACAGGTGAGTCATGATAGAGAGGTAAACAAAAGCAGTAAAGGGCTCTGGATAATGGCTGTCTGGCTGTTTATTGAGATAAAAGCAAGAGATTTCTCCTCTGAGCTTCAGACAGGTGTGTTTCCTCTGCACCAAAGACAGATGGATACCCATGGGACACCAGACGAAAAGAGAGCACAACAAACCGGTCTGAGCTGCAATTTTAGTGGAAAACACTGAAATTGAAAACCATTTGATTTTATTCCTTTATTTTCTGCTTGTAGGCTTTGTGTGTGGAGGTTAATGAGTGTTATGTGGAGAACTGTATGGAGTGTTTTTTATGTAGAGCTCGCAGGAAAGCTAATTTGCAAATGTTTGTGTTAATGATTCTGATATATTATGCAGTTAAAGCAGGGGGTAATTTCACTAATGCCTGCGTGGGTAATGGTCTCAGCCCGCTCTGTCTGACAGACATTTGCAGACACTCACGTCTTTGTCTCTAAAGTCTGTTTCAAGTGTCAGCTGAGCCGCACTCATGACAGTTCAATTCTTCAAGCTTGACGTTAATACAGTATGTCACGGTGTAAAGATGTAACTGAAGTGAAGTGGGTGGTTCTTGGAGACTTCTCGAGCGGCCCTTTACTCTTATTGTGCATAAGTCTAATCATCGCTTCAAACAACCCCGTCTCCTGCAAGAACATGTTTACGTGCAGGGTTGCTGTGGTTAGAGCCACACATCCACAGCTTTATTGACATCCTGTCGACGACAATGTGGATTAAACACCAGTCCACTGCAGAAAAGTCAACCCTCGAAATGATAATTCATTCACAACATGGACGACTTAAAGCTGCTGCAAATCATGAGCTCTGGTTTTCCTCATTTCTATCCTGCGAGTTTATCATGCAACAGTCTCAAAATTAATGAAGTAATTGTGCACAAGCTCATCAAATTATGAAATTATGATGTGTAATAACACTCACAACACCCCTGATGACATGTTGCAAACGCATCATGTGGCTTCCTCCCATGCTGTAGTGTTCTAATGAGTTCCCTTAGCGTTGCACCACACTGCGTTGTTTTGCATTGTCTTGTCTAATTTCCCCGCTGATACTGAACGGCTCAGTAAGGAGCGAGTATCTGAAGTCATCACACTGCGGTTTTTATCTAATAAGAAGACAGGAGAGCAAACAGTACCTGCCGCTCTGTTTAATGAGTTGATGGGATGATAAAACACCTCACTGATGACACACATTTGCATATCTGTCCAACATGATAGCTGCAAATCTATCGTCTGTCTTGATGGCATGTTCTGAAGGAAGGAAGGTCAAATTTGTTTATCTTTCTAAAGCTTTATCTTCCCGTCCCAGCTTTCGTTTATGATCCTGTTTATGAAAGTTAAATGAATTCCTTCCTTCATTCCCCACAAAAAATAAAAATGCAGACATCTCCAGGCTTTTCTGCAGGCCCGATTTCAAACTGTAGTTTTTAATCATTCCGTAAAGGTCAACTACTTTTGAAATCATGAACACAGTGATTACTTTTAATGCAATAATGGTACTGTGAAATGAAAGAACTCATTACATCTACAAGTTGCTAAAGAGAAAAACAAAAATGGCAAGCAGGTTGAGCTTTATATTTCATCAGACATGGGGTTGTGGCTTCATCTAGCTATAAATAATTAACAATCCTCCAGTCTGAGACTCAATAATTTCATGCCTTAATTAATTACCAGAGAATGTTCTATTGTTGGTGCGTTTGATTGCCGTTGAACTACTGGAATGAGACAATATGCAACATTAATTAATACCAGCTAGCAGTGGTCAGATTTGCCTTCAGCAACTTTGTAAACAAACCCTGTCCAAAGACAATTTGCTGACATTGTACAATCAAGATTTATGATCCCTGGCTGCAAACTGCTTTGTTAATGAAGCGGAATAGATCCCCAAACATAGGTCTGTAAAATGCATATGCAAAACACCAACTGCTGCCGCTTGATCAATGTCATACAGACATTATTGAAATTTCCAGAGGTGCTTTTGGTTGCTCAATCATCCTCATTCCCTTAGATGGCTCTTACATGCCCACACACCATTTAAACGGCGGTCTTTTCATAAGAATTTGGCTCCTTGGCTCTTTATTAAAGTGCCCCGGATTTAAATATTGATTGTGAAAAGTCAGAGCTGAATATTCTCTCAGGGACAGTTCTTTACGAAAGCAGGCAAGTGCTAAATGACAAGGTCCCATGACTCAACGAGGGGATACCCTCTGACACCATGCAATTAGTCTCAATAGTATGAAATCACTGGGCGTGTAAACAAATTTAATACATAAATCTCTCGGTCTCAAATTTCTAAAAGGGACCTTGTTAATTAAACCATCATGGTCAATGAATGTGCAAAGGGTGTAAAATTAATTTTTATATGAACTTGCAATTACAGGGATTGAGAAGCTAGTCCATTATAACAATACCTCATTTGAAAAACGGATTTAGCTAGAAGCATTTTCATGATTCAATGTAATCATCATATGACCTCCAGAAAGGATGGAGGGGGGCGGGGGTGTTTTTCTACCTATAGCTCTGCTGATAAGGGGTAATTATAAGGAACGATATCAAGGAGGTTCAATTAAAAAGCAAAATAGGCAAAAAAAAAAAAAAAACTATATTAAATGGAGACGAATGAAAAAATAATCAAAGTAAGATGGCATAACTTTGAATGTAATGAGGGCAAGGAGAGCGTCTTGTCTGGCACTGACGGGCGGGTGTATTCACTGTGCGAGTTAAAAGGTGTCGAGGGAGTTAAAGTGCCCCACAACTCCAAAAGTGCTTCACCTTGACTGTTCCTGCTGAAATAATGGACAGAGACAGCAACACATTCCCATTCCATACATACTCTACTGTGTACCATGTGCGCTAACTGTTTTGGTATATAGTTTCACAAAATCAACATAATTTATCATAGATTTAATACTTAGTTTTTGTTCTTCAGGATGTTTCTGTCCTTCTACAATCTACAATTGGTTCTATTTTTTATTTCATTTATTTATTTTGCAGCTATGAGAAGATCCTCCAGTTTTCTAGTGGAACATTGTGGAACTATAGAGTACATCAACACTTGCGTACACTCAAAAATGAAGCGTTTCTTGGTGACTTTTACCAAGTATAAACACACTACATACTCAACACCTGCTTAAACTTCGTATATATATAAATATAGTGTGCACCTGGGACACAGCTTATGTTTGTGCGTAATTAGGACGTGATATCAAGCATTCATGAAGGCAGGACAGAGTGGCGTGATGGCATAACTACGAGACAAACGATGGTCAAACTAACTCTTCCAGTCTGAATATTTCCCTAATTCAAATTAATTAAATCAGGCCCAAGCAAAGGGCTTCTACAGACAGTCTGAAAACAATGAGGGGGGAGGGGGCAGAGAAAGAGAGGGATGAGCTGCAGGTGATGAAACCGAACACATACACACTCACACACACCATTAAGTGATGAGAGACTTTCCCAGAGCTCCAAATTAAAGCTGATGGCCATAGAAACCTTGTAATCACTTGTGGTGCCAATTTGCTGCAGAGAGGAAGGAGAGCAGAGGAGCAGATGTGTGCCAGAATACCTTAGGATGATTTCTTAATAGCTTCATAAATCCATTCATGCATCACATGCATACCAACACCACCATCAGCCGTCGTGCTGCTAGGCTAGACACCGCAGGCAACTTTAAGCACCTGCTCCACAAACACGAGTCAGTTGGCCCACATACTCCTCTTTGTTACAGGCACTCTATTGGTGCAACTGGCAACAATTAGAAGCGTTATTTTGGTTGTTGAAGCTTTATTCTTGGGGAAAATGATGGAAACCGTGGTCCTTAATAGAGTTTGCAAGACAACAAAGTCGTGAAACTGCTGATTCCACGTATTCTTCCTTTCATTTGTGTTTAGCCTTTCTCAGTGTCTTGTCTCCGCGGGGACCTAGCTAGACTCCTCAGCTGGCTGTAGCTCACAGCTGTGGCCATGCAGACTCTCAGTTAATTACAAGACCACTTCTGTATGACTGCGCAGTCAGCAGGTCCGCTCCACAGTTACTGCGAGGGGTGGGCAAACCGAGCCTTCCGAGTTCCCCTCATTATCTGCTCAGCGCTCGCTTGTTATTGGGGTCTTTTGTGCTGGTACACCAGCACCTGTCAGCAGAGGGGAGTACTGATTTACTGTGCCCGAACACAAAGTAAAACATTTTTTTATTTGGATAATTGATAGTCAGCAAAAAAAAAAGATACAAGATCAAGCACAAAATGTAATTTGGCAACAATAAATTCCCATATATTACAGTGACGTTGAAGATCATTGTTTGTATCTTCGGCTCATCCTCGCTGCAGCAGTCAGTGCTCAAAACATCTCCTGCAAAAGTAAAACTATTCTTAGTCACAGAATAATGGCAAATACAAGAAAGCAGGGAGCAAGTTTGTATGGGCAAACTAGTGCATACCAGCTCCAGATCCTCTTTAATATTAAAGCCAAGGTCCTGTTTCGCTTTCTCTACCTGCAGCCAACAAAATGAACACATATTTGAAGTCAAGCAGGCATGTACACAAACCTTTCTGGGTCATATAGGAGAGACTTTATAGTTTACAATTTGTACTGGACCGTGCACATCCACACACATCCGCCAGTTTTTAAAGACCAGACCACCTTTATTCCAGGAGCTCTTTCTACTTGCTGCGACTGGAAAGAGGTGCTTCAGTTGAGCGCTGTTATTTCTGGTCAATTTTGGAACATTGTTATTCGCGTCGACTGTGGTTTAATTCCTCTGTCAAGTCAGACACTCAAAAAGTTGCCCGTGCTTATCGGGCTGTAAGGGAAGACAAAATCACACGGCGTATAATATGCAGCATGACCTTGGTGTAACTTCAAACTCTGTTTGCCGTGGCACTTAATGTCTCACAAAAACCTTTGTGATATTTCTGTTTACCCTTGTTGAACCAGATAAGGCGACAAAAGCCGTGCTAAAGGAGGAATTTGTTACTTTGAACATGAATCTTGCTTTTCTGCTCTTCTTAATCTCTCTCTATCCCCCTAACCTTCGAACCTTTGAACAGCAGGTGTTTGTATGTGCTGTCATGAAAAGGATCTGTATGATAAGGTTGTTTTATACAGTGGGGGCCTACCTTCAGGGAGACTCGCCTCTCTCCAGCAGTCTGCTGAGCAAACAGGACGGCATCGTGGACAGAAAGGAAGAGATTACTGCGGGCAATACTGCCGTCATCAAAAGCTCCCCCAGCCTCCAGTTCCTCGTATACCTGGGCTGCAGGCGTCAAGACAAACACATCACATCACACAAGGACACGGTGAAAGTGATTCTGCCTCGTGTTCATGGAGAATAAAATGGCTATACTATTTACTAAGAAAAATACTATATTGTGATCAATCACAATAAATTATTACCCCCTTATCTCACCAGGAAATGGTGCACATGCACCTGATGACAGGTAGACTATCTTTCTACCAGTGTCCTTCTCAGACCTCACGTACTTAATGATGAATTAATAACTAAGTCTCTGTTGCCATGCCAAACTTTTCAGTGGAGCCAACAAGTGTGAAATGCACTGAAGTGATTCAGGATTTTACCTTGAACATTAGCCAGATAGAGTTTAATGCCCAGCATCGAGTAGCTTGAGTTCATCTGTGTGAGGAGGGAGGAGAGAAAGGAGAGAAGCCTGTTCACGGACATGCTGGAATGATCATTTATCATTTTATTATTATATATTATATCAGATTTGCAGAGAAATTCTTTGACTTGCAGCCTACTGGAGAGGGAAGCTACAGCAGAGTGTCTGAGTGCGAGGCACTCTGTGGTAACCCAAATTTGCCAAATCCAGGTTAGTAGCTCTCTTTTTATTTAGACATTTCTCTTGCACTTTAACCATTGCTGTTCCTTTAGCTTGAACAGTTCAACACCACCACTAGATGATTTAGGATGCCATGCACTGTAAATATAAAACCTATGTGGAACCACTAAGAGCAGTAGTACAAACAACCTTTGTCAATACTTTGATGCCCATTAGGTCTATGAAGCAGACCCCTGCCAAGTCAAGGATGAGGGTGTGGAAGGGCATGGGCTGGGACTCCAGTGTGACAGCGGAGGGACTGGGTGGCTCTTGGTCCGGTGCCTGCTCGCCCAGCTCAATGTCATTGACATAGCTGGTGGGAGGTTCCGGTTTGTTGGCACTGCCATCGTTCATATCAAAGTCATTTTGCAGCTCAAGCTGAGATATGGTCTGGATTCAGAAGAAATACATAGAGAAAGGTATACAGACGGGGTCACGGGGTGTATTTTCAAAAAATGAACGGAGTGTGGAAATATTGAGAGTGGAATCATGACCCGTGAAAGGGTTTGAGCTGCCTGTGTGTGTGTCGTATCTAACCCTACCTGAGTCTTCATGGTAACCAAAGAGCTCGGTTTCCTCCTTCTTGTCTTCTTGTCCTCCTTCTGCTCTTTCGCTTTTCCCTTCTGTTCTTTTTCTAAGAATTTACGCCTGGCCAGGATCAGTTTGCCAGGGTCCAGCCCGGTCTAGACACAAACACGACTATGTAAACACTCCTATGTCACATGGACACATTCATTTGAACCTGGCTTAACCTTGAGTTGACTTTTTTCATGGTACCTTTTTGATGACCCTCTGCCGGAAGATTTCAGCATTTGCAAAGTAGAGCGGTGAGCAGTAGTTCACTATTTTCACACCTGTTATTGACTTGACCTGTGAAGTTATTACAGAAAAAAATGAGACAAAGTTCCCCTTACATTATGAGTAACAACAAAAATGTCTTGTTGTCATACCTTACTGTACACCTTCGGGTTTTTGTAGATATCTGTAGCCACGATCTGATCCATTGCCGAACCGTTACGGCTGTGAGAAACACATTAAAATGAGTAATATACAGTTTACACTTCCCCGCATTGTCTCAAGGTTCAAAAATAGTGCGTACCACATGGAGTTTACTCACAACTGTGTCTTGAATATCACTACCAGGACGGAAAAGCCCACTCCGACTGCAACTCCATACGGCAAGCTGAGAAAGAATGTGGCCAAAAATGACACAACCCACACGCACTGGAAGAGAAGGAACAAAAGAATGAGATGAAATCTGGAGAGAGAAAAAAACACAATGCAATATTGCATCCAATGCTTTAACTTACACAGTCCAATTTGCTCTTTTTCCATAAGTAATAAGGGTCAGAGAGCTGCAGGAGAGTGTTCTTCAGGTTGACTGCGATCAAAGCTCCGAGCACCGACTGGAGAAATCAGGATTGTACAGGTGATATTTATCTGACCTTTGCTTAAATATTTTGCTTGATTTTTCAAGGCACTAGTATCACACTCCTGTGTCCACCTACTTTTGGGAGGGCATTCAGGTAGGCTCCCAGTGCAAGCATGGTAACCATTACAACCAGCATCACACACAGACTGGCAAACTACGAGAGGGCGGCAGAGGTGCAGCAGTTAGCAGTTTGTTATTATCTTGTACTCCGTGCTATTTTTCATGACATTTGACCTTGCAGAGTAACACCGCACTCACCTGTGATGTTCCACCAGCATTGTCCACAGCCAGGGTGACAGACAGGGCACAGCAGATCACGTGGATCTTAAAGAAGGACCCGAGGAAATTGCTGCAGCCAAGAGCCAACATTTCCTGTACAAAAAAAACATGCATGTGTGATTTACAAAATGGAATAAAACTCCTTATATTTCATATTTTTTACAAGTAAAAGATCTGCGTTTTTTCTACCTGGTTGGGATCCACATCATAGCCATGCTTGGCTGCAAGAGTCCTGCCCATGGCCAAGTTGATGACGTAGCCCACGATGGCCAGGGAGAAAGCTGTGCTCAACATGTCTTCCCACTGACTGACTGTGGGCAGGATTGGTTTTGGGAAACTGGAAAGTAGAGACAAGAAACCAATCTAACTTTAATTTGTGAAGCAGCCACTGATTGTAAGGATGCGGCTGCATGCTATGTATTACCCCAAAGAAATTTCTCCCACTTTGTCCATGTGATAGCGCTCGGGAAGATCCAGAGGACCTGAGATCGCCGTGGCCACGACCACCTGTGGAGTAGAGAAACAGGCACCAATCACTGTCACACATCTATTCAAACATTAAACAAAAATTAAAGAAGAACTGACAAACTACTCACAACAATGATCTCTATGGGGATGGGGAAGGGCAGCTTGTGGCGGTAGCGTGCACTCAGCTCCTTCACCACAAACAGAACCACGGCGCTGACCAGAGCAAATACTAACGACGCTATGTTAGTGTCAGGAAGGCCGCTTATAATGTCTACAAGAGTCTGTGACAAACAATTCAAATCATATCATTTATTTCATTACGATTGACACCAACAAAGTGTTTTTTTATCATAGTATGAGAGAGCCACTTACATATACTACAGCCAAAGGACCACTATAAGGTGGCACGTTGATGCCAAAGATGTACTTGAGCACAGAGATGAGGATCTGTAATCCTGCAGCGGTCATGAACCCCCTGACGAAGGATTCTGACAGATAGATGGCTATAAACCCGAACTGCATGAAGCCAAGGCCTATCTGCAGAGACATGAGCAGTTCTCAGTGTGTCAGTTTCAGATTATCTCACATTTCTTTTAAAAGACAGAGCTCTTAGTGTTATGAGTACCTGTATGATCGCAGTCAGGCAGGCCAGGGTTCCAGATATGCCCAGGCGAACCTCATTCATCAGATCTCTGTGCACTTCTGTATGATTACTAGTGGTGTTGAAATAAGTGAAGTTCTTCTCTGGTGCCAGCCTAATACACACGATTCCAACCATAATGCTGAGGACAGCAAACGTACCTAGACATAAAAAGTAGTGTCACATCTATTTTCTTTGCCGTTCTGCAAACTGAGCAGAGTCAGGCCGAGTGCAGCTGATCTGCACTGTGCAGCTTTGGCAACTTATCACTGTCATCGTATAAAATCGCTGCAGATAAATCACTCTGATTTACCCGGGACCATCTGGTGAGCAGTGCCCATGAAGAAATACGGGATGAGGGGGAAGAAAGAGGAATAGAGACCGTTGACGGCGGGGAGGCTTGCCAGGAGGGCAAATGCCATACCTAGAAAGAACAAAAAGCTTATTATAAATGTCACATAAATAACATAGAGGAAAATACAAAAAAAATGTGTTCCTATCTGGAGCTGATGCTGCACAACGAGCATCAGTCTGTGTGTATAACACAGATGCATCAGAGGGAGCAGAGTATTGACTGACCTTGGGGAACCTGAATGGTGCCGGCGCTGACCCCGCTGATGACATCACACAGCAGGTTTTCTTTCACGTTGTACTTAGGGAGCCAGCTCAGTACAGGCAGATGTCTGAATAACAAGCCCTTCAGCCTCGACGCGGAGCATCTGACAGAAACAAACAAGAAAAACTCTTTGAAGAGCTCGCCGTTTCTGGTTGTTACTTTGGGAAAAAAAAGCCCTTAACACGTCTACTTTGTATTGAGTCATAGCTGCAGGGCTGTGCACTATTTGATCACAACACAAAGCTTGTCAGAGGTAGTTTGTGTGATAGGAAGACGTGTACTTCATGTTGACTGTGTGGTTAATTCTGTACCTGAAGAGTTTCTTGACTTTCTCTCCAACGGGGAATTGACGACTCTTCTTGTCAAAGTCTTTGTCGAAATCTGGGAGGTTATATGCCGGCCTGTCAATCACATAGCGTGGGCGGTCCGGGTGCATGGCTATAGCATAGTGAAACATATAAAAAACAGTGAAAAGTCTCTCTCATACAATGTCCTCGAGATACAATTTAAGAAATTACATGAACCGACAAATATTTCACCCCAACTGATGGATGTGTTTTCCAGTGAGTCCACATTTTCCTGAAATGAGTCATTAATCGAGTCAGGCTAACTCAAATATGTAAGTAACAACAGTACTCGAGGAAATGAATTTAGGGACATTCCAGCACTGCTGGGAAACAGGTTTGCACATTTCAAACAAAAGCAAGACTTGAATAGATGGATTTAGATTCATAAATGGAGGATTTCTAATGAATAGGAACAAGGTGATCTGTAGGATTGCACTTTTATTGTATGTACGTGCAAGCCCCTAATCTAACCTTGAAGGGTGAAGGATCAGCCAACAGGTTGGTGGACTGCTAAAATATTTGCTCGACACCAGGTAAACACTAGCACACGCTCAAGTTCACGGTGTGCATCCTACAGCCTGCAAGCTGAAGAAAAGATGTGACAAGTCATACCGCATTCTATGTTTCAGAAGAAAATTTATTTAGAGTGAACAAGTGGTCAAACCAGTGTTAGATATCACGACTTATTTCAAACAATTTCTTGTTAGATTGTGAAAAGTTTAGGCAGGAGGGGTAAATCTCAAGAAAAGACTGAATATAAAGATGAAGTTACAAAGACATTCTTCACTATTCAACAGAAGACACATGTTGAGAATATAGCATATATGATTTTCAATGACTCACAGTCGACAATGTGCATTTGGTGAACGTTTTTCTTCTAATTAATCAGAATTAAAACAGAATTTAACACACTGATTTCAATGTCTGTGTTGTTCAGAAGCTGAGTCAATGTAAAAGTCTGAAAAGACGGCACTGTACCTTATTGTTGAAGCACAACGTCTGCAGTCATTTGGCTCCGATGAGTGAATTGCCCACTTGTTTGATCACTTATCAAGCTACGCTAAAAGACTCTCTACACCTTCTGGGTGGAGTTTAGAAAAACTTCAGCACGCGCGGCCTCGCAGGGCCCCGATCGCTTAATTGTTGATTTGTTAGGGTGCTGCTGTGTGTGCAGTACAGAGCAAGGAGACAACGTGATGTAATTAACAATAAATGCAACTTTAATGGGTTCAGTTTTATATACATGTAACATCCTCACATTCATTCTCTCGTCAACAAAAACACATTTTAACATGTTTCATGGTAAAAGGTAGACATAAGTAACAGCTGGAAAATAAGTCACATACAAATCTTAAATTGGTTTACACAAATCATACTACCTGTAAAATAAATGATACACATAAATAGTGTATTTCCATATTTAAAAAGGGTGCGATAGGGATGACAATGTCTAAAACATCTGTTCTTTTCCCCATTGTAACATGATTCGTGTGCAAAACAATGGCATCAATATCAAAGACTAAAGTGCAATCATTTATTAAATCCATTTGTGTTTTCTTCTGACAGGAATGTGAGAATTTTCAAATGGAGCCTTGACAGACAAGAAAAAAGCAAGTCGCCCCCTGGTGGAACAAAAGATGAAAAGCACAAATTCCACAGGAATGCCTTTTCCTCAGTTCACATGAAAAGAAAAGCATGAAGGGAGGAGTAAAGTCTGGGAAGTTTAAAAACTCATTTCTCAAAATCATCAACAGACGATGAAGGGAGGCTAACTCTGCGGACACTAACGCGGTGGCCGAGCACTCTGTTGTTCAAAACTGTAACTATGAAAAAAAAAAAAAGCTCATTTGGCTACAAACATTCACTCCGACAAACACTGTCGACCTAGCATTAGCAGAGCAGCTTCAGGTAGGAGGTTTTAGTTTTGGTTCTGAGGATTTCAGCTTTGAGACTCACTTTGATTTTAACGTCTTATCGCTGGATTAAAAAGCCTGTTATGATGGGCGCTTCCATGATCCTTGTTGTTCGTTATTAGCTCTTTAAGATTTAAAAAACAAAAAAAATACACCTGCATGTCTCTTCATAAATACCCTCATAGCAATTTGATCAAAAGCAGTTCCGGTCTTTAGAGGTTTACACGTATGACTACTTACAGGAATATGATAAGTGGGCCATTAAAAGTAGGAGAAGAGGTTACAATACAAATACAGAGCTCGTTAAGCAAGTGCAACAAGTACAACTCCAGATGGTGAAGTCAGGTGACTTTTTTTTGACTCTAGCCAGGTCTGCTTTTCCTTCTCTTTGTAACAAAAGCTCTTAACCCAGCTCCTGCTGGCACGCCCTCAAAGTCCATCGCGGTCTAGAAAATCAGAGCTGACTAGAAATCGCTGAGGATGCTTATGTCTGCGAACTCCTGGCGATATCTATACGAGTACAAGGCCAAGAGGAAGGACCATTTGAGAGTCAGGAAGCTCCACACGCAGGACAGATAGAGGCTCCTCGGGTCGGTGGGAGCTGTGGGACAGAAAAAGCAGCGTGATGAATACATGCATTAGGAAATCAGTCATCCGTGTCAAAAAGCGAACGAGCTGTTAATAATAAATGTTTTCTTCTAATTCACCATTATGATGAATTATTATGAACTGGGAGCAGTCGAGGGAGGATTTACATTGCTTCTGTGTGATGGCCAGAGTTAGGAAGGTGATGAAGGCGGCCACAGCCAAAGCGGAGAAGAGCACGCCAACAGTGATGAAGAACTTGAGGCCTTTGAGCCAAGTGCGCCAGTAGTCCTGCACGTACATGATGTGTGTGACAAGAGCCCAGAGCGCCAAAACTCCTGTCGAAAGAGACAACACACACACACACACACACACACACACACACACACACACGTTCAATCAGCATCATAGAGGATTTGACATTCAATATAAACATATTCTGTACGGCACAGACGGCTCTGCCACTGTTACACTATCAAGTCTTGATATAGTAACAGAGCAGCAGTGCACTGGATTTATTCCCTGACAGCTGCCACTAAATAAAAATGGTATCTGATGTAACACGAAGGTCAAAGAGTCAAATTTAAATTATTTAAATATCAATAACTTACAATAGTGAGAAGAGTCTCTAGGTGGCAGGAGGGTACTTTACAACAACAGCCAATGAAAGCTCGTGTTGATATAAAATCGATATCGTGACACCCCGAAAAATAAACTGGAAGATCCTATGAAATAATCCACCTTTGTCTTTTTCTGTGTTTCCCCTGAATGGCTCTACAAAACCTAAACACGCCCAGCCGAATAAGAAAGAAACTGAGTAAAAAAATAAAAACATACAAGGAATTTGTCTTTGGTGTTTTGGTGCTAGAAGATTAAAAATAGAAGTACTGGTAGATACAATTTAGTGCAGGAAAGTGCAAAGTATGCATAAGGTAGTATACTTGAGTATATGTTGGCCAATAAGTGTCAAGATATAGCAGTATATAAACTAGTTTTAAGGTAGTTTAGTGTCACCATTACCTAGTTTGTGAATCAAATGTCAGGTTCACAATGTAAAAACAGATAAAAACAACAAATAATGAGTTAAAAAGGAAAATCACTGACTGCAGACTAAATAAAGAGCCTTTTAATCACATGACGAAGCTGCCTGTGTAGGCCTGGTTTGAAGGATTAGAGTTAAATGCTGTAATATCATGTTTGGAAGACAAACGCCCCACAGCGCTATGTAACACGACCGTAAACGCCACAGGTGTGTTCACGTACCTGACAGGCCTCCCATAGCCGCCGTCCACGGCTGTTTGTAGGCGATGTTCCAGACCAGGAAAGCCGAAAGTCCAACCAGGGTGCCGAATGTAGCGTAGCCTATGCTAATGTAAACTCTGCTGACTCCCATCGTTCAAACTACAGCTACCAAACGTTTGTAAGAGACGAAGACGGATAAATATATAAACATATATATTTTAAATCCAGACTGGTGAGCAGCTAGCAACAGCTTACCGCCACATTATGTAATATCCTTGAAACTAACGACAGGAAAACAAGATCAGCTCGGCTTGAACGACCCCGGGAGACGCCGTCCGTCACCGCTAGCAGAGCTAGATTCAGGAATATCTTAATTATAGTCCTTGAGGTTGATCAAAAACACCAAAGTCCGACGACAAAATTGAGATTTTTAGCGAACAAGCAGCAACAAAACACCGAAACGACTGTTTATCTGATGGCCACCGCAAAGATGACACGCTGCGCTGGGGATGACACTCACACCGCGGATCTCCGTCTTCAGCCGACGCTGTAAGATACCGATAAAGTGAACATTTCTTTCGCTTTTACTGGTCTGTTCGTGTACTTCACTATCGTACACTCGAGATTCAAATATATAGCTGGTGTTGTGTTTAAAAAAAAAACCCGAATCACTTCGGTTTGTGTTGAACAATTTCCCCTGGCGTTGTCTATCACTTGTGCATGAAATATCTTTGCACAGGGGAAACTCTCGACTCAACATCACAGCGCCCCCAGCGGCGGAAACAGGAACTGCAACTACACTAATGCCCAAACTACTTATTGCTTTTATTAGCACTTAGAGTGTGTTCATACCTAGCTGTTTACTCTATATATAATGTCAACCAGTTTAATTACATGTATTTTCACCCATTAATTAATACTGTTCATACTGTATATCCATCCATTTCCTGTAACTGCTTATCCTCATCAGGGTCCCAGCTGACTTTGGGAGAGAGGCAGTGTTCATACTGTACATATCTTAGCCACTGTATAATTACACCTATATTATCTTTATACCTTCAATTTCGCCTGTTATATCTTAGTGTATTCGTTTCACTCTGCCCACGCCGTTAATGCTGTTCATACTGTATATATCTTGCTAACATATTCACATATGTCTGCAATGTTATTTATATATCCCTGTACATGTGTGCATTACTCTGCTTCTGGTTAGATGCTAAACTGCATTTTGTTGTCTAAGCTTTTGCACTTTGTGCCATGACATAATCTAATTGATTCTAATCTAATTATTGTTATTGCATACGCATGTATTTGAGCATAGATTTCTGGTTACATAAAGGCGATTCATAGCTCATTGTGCAGGCATTGGTTTCTTCAAGGTCCAGTGTGCAACTATGGAATATAATATGCATAACTATGTTTTCAGGTCAAGTCCGGGTTTTATTGTCATTTCAGCCAAAAACACAGTGAAACGAGACAGTGTTTCACCAAGAACCTCAGTGCTACATGAAACCTAGTACACACAGGACTACATTAAAGTGCACACACATTACAACACACAAGTACAAAAGGGCTACAGAAAGTACAGCCGTGCATTCAGATAAAACAGTTTGACAATAAAGAACATATAGAAGTGTAACAGACTTGGAGGTCTAAACTAATTGTTATTACTTTAGCATGAGCCTTTTATGTCTACATATGGAGTGGGTTGCATTCATTCATATTATTATATTAAGTCAGGCAAACTGATACTAATAAACTGTCAGCTCAACAGGAATAAAGCAGCAGTATTTAGTTAAAAAAATAAGTTGTATCTACAAAGATATTCACATGTAAACATGCTCTGGGCTGGGCAGGGGAAGGCAGGAAGTTATTTTCTCTACAGGAGACATTAAAGTATAATATTATTCTTTATTTTGAGCAATGTTCACTATAAATCAAGCACATACACGCGATGTAGATCATTGCAACCTGAGCTCTGGAGCTGAGCCTCAAAGCTTTTCTGCGGTTGTTAGTAGCTTTGCAGCATGAAAACCACAGCACATACTTATAGATGTGAAGTGAAAGCAAATTAAATCAAAGGCTGTTGCTTATATTTTATCCTGTTTTCACACACTCTCTCTCTCTCACACACACACACACACACACACACACACACTCAGCTCATGCCCTGGAGCACTCTCTTCATGGCCAATCAGAGAGATACAGGAAGCTGTGTCTAGCAGCCGTCGCCACAACTCACATAAACTGCAATGAGTGGGAAATCATCCTCAGACATGTGAACGGAGCTAAGGCTGAAAACCAAAAGCAGAAGACTCCATGAAGCGTGGAAGCCAACAGGCTGAAGAATCTCGTGCCAGTGAGTGTGCCAGGGGTGAGTTACTGATCACTCCTCATAATATCGTGGCAGACTGTGAGATTGTGTGGTTTATGATATTTCTGTGTAATTATTGTATTTCTTTAGATGGAAAATTTACTTTATTCTATATTGTGCCGTATAAATATTGTCTAACTAATTATCAATACACGTTTGAAAAGATTTTATGAGCAGTTTTTGATACATAATATTACATAATATAATATATACATAATTTTACATGAAAAGCAAATCAGAAATTATATGATGAAGTTATCTTTTGCTCCTTCATCTCTGTAGCTGTGTGAGTGCGCAGCAGGAGGCAGATGTGTTAGAGCGAAGCTGACAAACTGGATGTTTTTCTGGGTTTATAATTACTGTCACCAGCTGCCTTCATGCTTTTGCTCATGTCGGCTTCACTTTGTGCTTCAGTCCTCGTTTGACCACAGGGTCAAACAAATAAACGCTGTATCTCTGTCTGTCACTGCTAACAAGTCAGGGGACAGGAAGGAAAAGGTTTGTGTTTGTCAGTGTGTGTGTATATATATTGTGTGTGTGTGTGTGTGTGTATACCACCAGACAGGCACAACAAAGACAGTTGGCAAAGTACACATTCCATGGGCGTAGATGTGTTGCAGGAAATCCCACTCCCATTCCCGGAGGATCTAAATAGACACTCACAGAAATAAATATAGAAAGAGAAAGAGAGAGACAAAGTCACATCAACAGCACACACAAAACATCATTAGTATAAAAAATATAGGAAAAATCATAAATATTCAGCAATAAAACTTAAATTTATATGGTTTTGACTTTTATTTGTCTTTTTCTTTGTCTTATTTTTATTATTAGATATAGATATTATTACTTTAATCTCTCAAATTGGTAATAAAACTAATCATTTTCATACATTTTTAGGATTTCTCACAGGATGCTTACATGAATTTCCTCTCCTCTTGACGTAGAGTGCAGGAAATCCGTGCCATCAACAGAGGGCAGCATTTATTTTTAAAATGCCAGACATGCGTGTGGAGTCAAACGTCAAAGTTAAAGTCACCTGGGAGCCGTGTCACCGAAGAGTTCAAGGTGTCGGCAACCTAGATTTAATCTCTCCTGTGAGATGAAGCTTTTTCACAGCCACGACTGTTCAATATATTTTGAACCTAAAACAAGGTCATCCAACAATGTGGCAGTGTTAATGAGCTTTCATTTCAATCCCAGGGCCACAAAGCTATTAACATCCTTGAGTTTTCGGGCTTTATTGTTCTGCAATCAATCCTGAGATTATCCCAAACCAAGGTAGATTAGCCCTCTGGAAAGCAATTTGCTCATTTAGTTTCGCTGAAGCATTTTTTATATTTGGTACAAAACATCATTAAACCCAGCCACCTTTGATGTCCCACTGTGCTGAGACAACAGCGACTTTATCAGATAAAATCAAAGAGCCTGTGGAAATGTGCTCGTCCTTATCAGCTAAACTATCGTGTTTACATTCCCTCAGGAGGTCATAAGAAGCTAAACTGGATTCCTTCGTTGTTACATTCTTAATGTGACATCTTTCAGAGTCGCTGTGAGGCATTTGGAAGCGAAAGAGAGTCACACACGTTTAGCCAGAGTGCAGAAAAGTTATCGGACTTTAGAGCTGTGTTTCTGCTCGGTTTGACTGTTCACTCACTTTTAAAACTGGGACAGCTTTGACTAGAGGACTGTCATGACTCCACCCAGGTCTAAACGTGGTAAGAAGTGACTTTTTTCTCTGAGTATTACATGTGCTTAATAGGCTCTGTATGAATGTGTGGTTGTGATTCAAAGCAAGCTGTTTTCTTTCCATCATTCACTCAGCACACACACTAATAGAAAAGAAAAGGAAGAAGCAGTAATGTCTAAGACAGAGGAAACATACAGGAGCAAACAGGTGCTGGACTTTAAAAAATATTGCCCAGAAGACTCCAATACATCATCCATCCTCCTACATCTTTCCAGCTAGGAAAGGAACAACCAAATCAAAGCATGGGAAGCTGCCAGAATGGATGTTCTTGTCTGTGTGTGTGTGTTGTGGAAAGCCATGGTAAACTGACTCAAGCATTGAGGTCAGCACAGGAAGGGCTGCCCCGCGCTGGAACAATAGCTGGGATTAATACAAGTCTTACGTAACGTCCAGCCTGCAGGACACAGTTGACCATGATCCAGTTATGGTGGTACACAAGAAGTTAAATAGAGAGTCCCCTTGTTCTCATTTGACATTTCTTTGCTTTGCTTTGACCAATTGGACCCGACAATGCATTTCTTTCTTGTCTCTCCAAACAAGTAATTATGACCCTGTTTCACCGTGTTTCACACAGATACAGTTCCAGCCATCCTTACTATGGAGGACGTGGTCAAATCCATCTGTCCGGCACCAAGACGGTGTACGCCAGAGATGGGAGAAGTGAGTCCTCTGCTTCTATCACACAACACAAACAAAGTCAGTGAGGTAACGCTGAATATCACAGATCAGACACTGCATCCGCAGCTGCACCTGTGAGGTCAATATACAGCGTGATGACTTTTATGAATCCATAAAGCAGTAATGGGTGTGTAACAGTTTAACACCTGTCATCAGACTGAGAACTGGAACTGAACAGAACGACCAATGAGAGACATGCTGTTCTCCAACCTTAACTGTTTTCTGCCCTTGAAGCAGTTTATCTGTAATATCCATGTGCTCACAGACCCGGCAGAGCCAGACAGCTGGACAACCTGATAAGTGTGTGTGCAGAACTGCACCCCGTGTGGGCTGCTCTGAACTTACTGCACTGAACAAACTAGACCATACAGTGCCTGCATGGCACATTATGCCTCTTTTAATAACCTTGACACAGTCTGGTGAACCCGCTGCGTCAGGTGCGCAGCTCAACAGGTAGTTTGTAGTAGTCTGTGCTGAGATTTTCATCACAGGGATGTGCTCCATTAGGATATCAGTTAATGTCTGTTATTCTGTGACTCTTTATGGATTTTTGTTCACCACTTTTTAGAGACAGGTCCTGGTTTTGGACGCTGCATGGTGAAAAATTACATTTTCCATCCATCAAATAAAGGACGAAATGTACAGTGCGCACCTGCCCACATACACACACAGTGCACCTATATCAGGAGAAATAAATCAAAGGTAATTAATTAGGCAGTTAAAAGGCCACGGGAGGCCGCCTGTTTGATGACTCGCTGTAATTCCTTGCCAAAGCCAAAGAGCGCACACACGCAGCTCAGTGCAGTGCGCCTGTGCTGCGAGGGATGGCTGAACATTACGCACTCCGTCCTCACTGAGGCAGACGCGTCTAGCGGAGGAAACCCGCTCTGGGTTCGGATACCAGGGACTGCAGACAGAATCCTGCCTGGATTTGACAAAATGCGGAGTCCGGAGCTGACAGTGTCGCCGCGTTGCGTCGTCGCCGTGCAGTAACGAACGGGTCGGTGTGTCGTGAATATAATGTCTGGAGGCGCCGAGTCCGTGTGCAGATCTTCTGATTGGGAAGTTGCTTGTCGGTTGTTTTGATCTGCTCCAAGATGCATTTGTTTCGAAGTCACAATTACCAAGTGTTCCCGGACCGCTACTCAGTGGAAACGCCGACCATACGAGGCATCAGCTGGGTATAACGCTTTCATGTTTACTTCAGACACATTTGTGGAGTAGTACTATAGAGTAGGGTGACGCACAGGGATGATCAGGAGATGAGAGGGGAGTGATGATAACACTTTTACACTGTGTCAGTAAGTGACAGCGTAAAAATACTTAGTTACAAGTAAAAGTACTGCATTTAATGTCTTACTTAAGTAACATTACACAAGTATCAGCACCAAAATGTACTTAAAGTAGAAAAAGTAAAAGTCTCATGATGCAGAGTTGCCTATTTCAGAATAATATAAATTATATAACTGGATTACTCTAATTTCGGCTGCTTTATATGCTGCCAGGTATCTTCATCCACAATAATATATCACCATTTATTAGTCGATTTATATTTTGGATTGATAATCTTAATCTACAAAGTAAATTAGTAACTAATGTAAAGTGAATGTATCTTCAGTGAAGTAGCAGAAGAGGGAAACACTGCTATTTCAAATTTAAAGTGGCATACTTGAGTAAATGTACTCAGTTACACTGAGTTTGATCATCATCACCTTCATCATCATGGGCCCCATTACCTCTCTCCTGTATTGTCTGGTGTCCTTTTGAAGTAATGAGCTCATTTAAGAAGTCACATGCTCTCTGCAGCTTATGAAACTCTGGTGTGATCATAATTTGTTGTACGATTTGGTGTCTAGTGAATGTCTGACACATGGTGCTTTAATAATGATAAAAGCCCTAGTCTTTTTTTTGTTAAAGCGACAACCACCCTGCAGCGTATGAGGGAATTGCATCCAATACATTTTGTGCTGAAACGCAGCAAAAAGGCTTGAGTCGCAGGAGAGGAGGAGGTGCAGGAACACTTGTCGGAGAGCAGGTGAAATGTATTTATGTAACGAACGGGCTTAGTTCACTTTACTTCCACTATGACACAGTTCAGGTCACCACGGCAGCAGTTTATATCTATATTTATTAATACTGCTTCCACAGGACTGGAGCATATTTCTCTATTGTTTTGGTCGCTCGGGTGTGGAGGGGACACATAAAGCTAACAATGCACAAAGTTTTTTCTTCTTCTTTTTAAATCTTCGGTTATAAATAGTGTATTGTTTCTTGTCCACCTTCGCCACGACACCCTTGCTCAGTTTACAGAAGAGCTTGTAGAAGAATGCAGAGGGGAGGTTTTTGTTTTCCAGGTCACAGGAAGACACGGAACAGTGGTGGGGCCCTTAGCGTCTAAATTTATGTGACTTTTAAGCATGGAGGGGTCAGAGACAACTGTAAATCTCTACAGACTGAACTTCCTACTGTTACCAGCCATATATATAGCCATCATAATTTACATGAAGCAGGTGAAAGGATGAACTACTAATAAACAGATGACTAACAATTATGTTTTGGAGCCGGGGTGCTTGTTTGACACCTGGTAACCTGAGCTTAATAATTTCTATAATAACGTAACATGCTACACATATTCTTCAATACCACAGGAGTTGTTCAACTTGTCGCTGCACCAAGTGAGTTTCTGTTTATTCAGGTTATCTTGATAGCACATGATAAATGACACACGAACACTTCCACAGACATGTCCTCCCCAAGCCAACAACAAGATTTACACAAAAGTGTAAAGTTCAGCTTGACAGCATGCTAAGCGCTGAACATAAAAAGAATAAATGCATTGATCTGACACTGTACACGTGATCGGGTCTCCATGGGGAATATTGTTTGTGCTTACGCTGAGGCAAAAACAGTGGGATCTGCCTCAAGATGCATTGCATAACTGCACTCTAATCTAAAGACTCAGTGTTAATCGGAGCTGCAGGAAGTTGCAGAGTTAAATTTTTACCAAAATGGTATCCCGTATCTCTGTTCATTGAGGTGTGATATCAACAATGAGTGCAAATTTAACCGGCACTGAGGCATTCGCTAATTCCTCCTCCTCTCACATGCAGGCAGATACTTCTAACAAGGTCAAAACTGAGCTCATTTTGCTGTCATCATTAGAAGATGCCAGGGCACCGTCTCGCTGTCCTTGTTGCTCTTTTGCATACCGGTGTTGAAACATGGAGACAAAGCAGAACAAAATACCTCACATTCATAAAGGTTCCTGTCTACAGACCTGGAAGAACTCTGGTTTTTCCACATTTTGTGTTTACTCAGGGGCCACATGTGTCATTTTGGTTGGGTAATAACTGATAAAAACTATGTTAAATATATGATTTCACAGAGTCGTATTCGGTCAGAAATGCTTGCAAACCAAAATCACAATGTGTAAAACAGTTCATGTTATTTCAAGCTCTTAATCCACAGTAACAGACTTGCAGTTAGAGCTAATATGATTTTTTCAATGAGTGAGTTAAAACAATTGGCAGTGCGCCATTCAGGCTATGATCATGTGACGTCTCTGACTGCACAGCAGACCAGACATAACAGGCTACAAAGTCTATTTGCAGAAGGACTGGAGACACTTAACAGGTGATAATCGGTGATGCAACGAGTTGATCAAAGTTTCCCGATCAATGCAGACAGCTACTGCACAGCTCCTACTTTGCATATTTTACATTTTTTTTTCCAAGCAGTTCTCACACAGCATCAAGACTGTTCTAAACAGATAGCAGTATCTCTTTTGGTAAATATTTTGTTCTTCAGTTTTATGAACAAACAAATGCTGAGACAAATAAACACTTGTTCCTATCCTTTTTCAACAGTCTAGACATATCTTAAGAATCTTAAAAATATTTGATCTTCATAATTGCCTTGAAAAGGTCATCATACCTCTCTGAATTAAATTAGCTGAAAATAATTTCCTTGGGAATATTGGTAGACAGCAGTAGCTACAAGCGGATCATAAAAACATCACAAGCAAGCAAGAAAGAGGAAATACAACTTAGGCCAAAGTACAGATATGGGAATGTTGAATATTTGTACATGGCAGCAGGTTTAATTTAGGGCTGATCCGCCCGATCTGTAAGTGCAGAGTCTCCAGAGAGTCTCCAAAAAAATATATGATTTAAAATATGCATCTTTTATCTTCCTTAATATTTCCAAAGCTCTTTTCATGTGAAAGGAGAGTCTGTAGTTAAAAGCACCCAACCAAACGCGTGGCAACAGGCAAATGTGCTTTCCTTTGCTGATGTCTATGCACTCTTTCCTCCCACTTCATTACACACACTTTACACCCACCCACATCACACTGGAGACAATGGTAACACAGCACAGGTTGCGATAATGTATTTGTGTTGACCTTTATCCCAATGAAAAGAAAAATAATTATTCTTTCTATCAGGACAGTCCAGCTCGGTTATACGTGTTTATTTGGCGCAGCTGGAGCCAGATTATCATCAACGAGCAGTCCAGCTAGTTCCTGTGGAATGCTGTTCCGAAGCGAGTTATCTGCTTTATTTCACAGCCTTTAGATGTGCAGAGATGGCTCCGTGGTGGTAATGTATCTCTTTCTGTTTCTCTTAGACTCCGCTACCAGAGGCCCTGAATTCAAAGGACACCATGAAGCAGGTGTGTATGCCAGAGATGTGAGCTATGCTTTGGTGCATCACTTCCTCCTACAGACAAGAGTAATCCAATGCTCCCACTGATGTTCTTAAACTCCTGTTGAACATAAGGAAAGGCTCAATGTCAGAGGAGAAGCGTCGTGTTAGTAAGTTTAAGCACTTAAGCCAGTATGAATTGTCTACAGCATGAATAAAAAATGGATGTGGTCATCAGGGTTAATTATTATTTAGCATCTTATCGTTAAGTCAAGTCATATTCTTTGTAATCTTTTATTCAAGGCCTCTATCAAGCTGAAAGCGTCTCAGCCTCTCTGTGTGTCCCTCTGCTAATTAGCTGACTACAGTATTTAACTCTGCTTGGCAAAGACATTGATTGTCTTTAAACTATCACCAGCCTGGTGGCTTTAAGCCATGCTGACCTCTGCTATCATCCGGACTTGCAGTGCTTGCATCCTCTTGAACTGCTGAACTTGTTCTTTTGTTGGTATAATATCCTGCATTACTACTCAAGCGAGTCTTAAAAAACACATTCCTAGCGGGTCGAGCAGTCACAAGGAGTCTAAAGGGCACTCCAAGGCCCACGGTTAATTGACCCTCCCAAGCACTACCTCACCCAGCCCAGGCCCCTCACACTGCTTTATCTCAGCTTCTTCAACAGCATGCCAAGGAGAGAAGTTTTAAAACACTGATAACACGGGGTCTGACATGGAAAGTGAATCCTGTTTAGGTTCAGTGTTCCAGCGTTGGCACAACAGAAGAAGTAGACACTGAGAGAGTGAGAGAGCCAGAGAAAGAAGATCGAGTAATCGCGTCCGCGGGAGGCAGGTGTTGCTAACCTCTTGGAGCTTTGTTTGGTTGCTTAGCAAGTGTTGGCTCCAGATTGTTAAAGTCACTAATGAGCATCATACATTCTGATAGCAGTGCACAAGATGGATGGTTTTTAATAACGTGTGTTTGACAGTGCTCCAGCTTTTGTATGCACAAGACGTAGTTTTCCTCTTTCTGCTTGATCACAAGCTTCATAGCCACTGATCATTGTTCATATTAAAATAAAATACGTTTAATTATCTAATCAAAGGCCTGGGAAAAAAACATCATACCCAGATCCATCCATGTCTAAAAAGTGGTCTTGTATTTTTCTCACGCAGTGAGGGGGGAAAAGTCAGGTATCTGCAGTGCACAGAGCTGCATTAATCTCCCTGTCAACTCACACAGCATTCATCTGTAGCTGCTTCTCACACAGCACAGCCCACCAAGGTCACAGAGAGAGTAAGAAGCAGAGAAATGTCTCGCCTACAGAGGAGACATACAGCGGATAACTGCGCTCATCATCATTCCACCCCACAAGACAAAACCGCGTACCAAACCACGTACTACACACTCCAAAAGCTCGTGACTAACACTCTCAGCCGGGACCGGATTGAAGTTAAAGAAAATAATACACAGGATAGATAATGCGGCAATTAAAGATGGTTACAACCTGCTTTAAAGCAAATGACAAGGTTCACTCCTGTGTGATAGGAAGCATATGTGCTGCTCAAAAGTGTTTGAGCAAACTGTACCGGCCTGTAGAACAGCTGCTCTGCAGCTAGCTCTGCAAAAAGGCGAGTGTAATCATTCAGGATCATAGGTAAAGATCATATAAGCTCGACAGTTTAAGCACAAACCAATATGAAGTTGATGATTATACTTGACATTCACAGTCTTAAGGTGCTTTTTGAACATCAGGCTCTTCACATCAGCGACACAATGGACCCCAGTCATAAAATGGGTTATTACTGCCTGTACAGATGGCCCATAGATCAGTGTTGGTCACTGCACACCAGCTGAGCGTGTATTGTACTTAGGAAAGGTGTTTGCTCTGCAATTTCACTCAGTTGGAACAATTACCCGCGGGTCATATTTCAGAGATAACATAGGTGGCCTACATGAAGACAGAGAACAGCACATAGTCCCCCACAAACAGCACACAACACTGCAGTGAATTAGAAAAACAGAGAGAGCCTGAGGTTTCTGAATGTTCTGATGGTCAGGTTTGGCAGCGAGGCCTAAGCCCACTCAGTAAAATATGGCTTTTGATTCTGTTTTTCTAAGCACTCAGTTGGGTAATGGAAAACTGCCTCATCAAGAAAATGCGTTTTGGAGCTGACATGTCTGAGAATGTGACTATGGGACTCCCGAGGGAAAACAGGGCCCCTGGGAATACGTGTGACCTCTAGACAACATAACTCCAGAGGGGCATAGCAGACGCCTTAGGGCACATTTACTCTGCTGATGTCAGGTCTGGGAACAGGCTAATGTTGGGATGATAGCTTGAAGTGGGTACTGCACTGTGTTAGCCATAGTAATCCGTTATGTTTGCACATTATAATTAGCAGTCCAATGTGAACTTGGATGTAACAAGCATGTGTCGTGGCCCCCCTAGTCCAGGTGAAAGAGCAAAGGTGGTCAGCAGACGTTTTCATGTCCTGAATGAGCTGCACAAGACTCGAGGAGCAAAGGCTGCAGAGTCTCCACCTTCATTGCATCAGCGATAAAACCTGATGTAGGAATGGTCATTGTTGGGTTCTGTGTGCATCTCAAGACCACCACCCACCACCCTGAGCAAACAGCAGTGCCTTAAGGAAAATCCAAAGAACAAACAGGCAACAGTCTGAGTCGCTTGTGGAATCACAAGACTGGGTGCAGGAGATGTGAGCGGTGGGGCTCTAACAGGGAGGAGCAAAATAAAAATGTCTATTTTTATCGATCACTAAGACGGTAAATATTGTTGGGTGATAGTTTGACTTTTAAAAAAAGAAGCAGATCATGCTGTAAAGTGTGAAAAAGGCCTGAAATAGGACAGCTGTATTACAGATACACAAACAAACCTCATTGATCTTACATAAGCCTTGCTTCTGCATCAGTGGCTGACAGGTTTTTTGCACCCGTCTGCAGTCTTTTTCGGGTTTTAGAGCAGACCCACAGTGAGTTGCACGAATGTGTGTCTGAAGGCTGAACAGAGGGGGGAACAAAGGGAGAGAGGTTCAGTGGAAATACCGTGAGGGTGGTAAGAAAGTGAAAGTTTGTTGTCGTCACGTGGCGGTGAGAGAGTGAGTTGTAGAGTCTGGGAACTCGGCGAGGTGTGGGAGAGTTTATGAAGCCATTTTTACCACATTCTCGCCTCCGTGCAAACCCCACCACCCCCTCCACACACACATAACACCCGCTGAAATCTCCACTCACGTTGTTGACGTACGTGCCATCACACATAATCTCCACACTGAGGGGAAATAAACTTGTCTCCCTCTCTTGCAAACACACACACACACTTGTTTCTTTGCTGAGTTCTGTCTGCAGCCAACTCACAAGTCGACTATTTCAGTAAACAAGACCACCTGTGTTCCACATCCTCCTCTTTTATGTGCACGGGCCTCTCTCGCTCTTTCTCAGCCTGTTTCATCACTTCATAAAGGGAACACAACTCACATTAACGTCTACAAAAGAAAGACGCTAAGAGTTAAAGTGCTAACATATATTTTGTCATGTTTATGAAGTTTCTCTCAGACCGCGTCGTTAAGGCGGCGAGATCTGTGTACAGTGTGATGATCGAAAGGAACCCTGGCATGATCCGAGATCGAAAGCATCACCTCAAAACATACAGGTACCGACGCCCGTGGTGAAAAATATGTCTTTTCCGTGTTAAAATGTGACAATGTCTGCAAATTACATGCAAATTCACGTGTTACATTCCTCTCACAGACAATGCTGTTCTGGTAAGGAGCTTGTTGACTGGCTGATGAAACAAAATGAATGCCTGCAATCAAGAAGCCAGGCGGTTGGAATGTGGCAGGTCTTGGTGGATGAAGGAATCCTTGTTCATGGTAAGAACTACTATGAATTTTCCAGCCATCTTTGCCTGAATTAGCATCACACCAGGCCATTTTTCTCACCGACCTTTGGCCAGCATTCAAAATTAAAGACATAATACCTGTCATGTTTTGTGTGAGCTTGCACATCGGCAAGAAATCCTATTGTATTCTGGTATTTTTTAATATATTCTGATGATTTAAATGCCTCAGGGTGCACTTGAGTTTTTCCCAGAAGTGCTTAAGCAGCTCAAAATCTGGTGACTGAGCCTGCCAGGGCATATGTTTTACAATATCTCCTCATTCAGTCAAGTGTTCACTAACTGCTTACGCTATTTGGATGGGGCGCAGTCTTCCAGGAAGAGACCACTCCAATCAGGGTATAAATGCTTCACCATCAAAGGAAGGGGATCACTCAGAATAGATTAGCACTTATTTCCATGCATTTTTCTCATTCTGGAGTTTTGTAAAGTTACTACATTGTCGTGCATAAACTGTCCTGAAGGTCAACATTTACTCATTTGTTTCCTTCTTTTAAACAAATCTGTGTTTGATCTCATTTTTATGTAACTCTCGGGTCTCGTTAATGTTCTCTGTGCCTCTCTCTCTCTCTGTGTTCTGCCTCAATAAAGTGAAACACGAGTTGAACTTCCATGACAAGGACACCCAGTTCTACCGCTTCCAGGACTCCGAGTGCGGCCCGAACCACACAACAAATGAGAAGGACTCGGAGGACGAGCTGCAGGAGGGTCTGTCGCTGCTTTCTCAGCTGGGTCCTGATGCTCTGCTCACCATGATTCTACGCAAATGGTCAGTATGATGACCCTTTATGCCTGAAAACCTGTTGAATATGTTGCATTATCTAGTTTGTAAAATCATTTTTGTAGTTTGTAGTTACAACCTTTGGACTTTGTTGCATCTTTCAACCGTTGTTTTAAGCACATCTGGGGTTAATCGCACCTCTTATCTGTTTTGTGTTTATAGCCCCAGTCAGAGGAGTGCCGAGGACCTGGAGGTCATCTACGAGGAGCTGCTCCATGTCAAGGCTGCAGCCCATCTCTCCACCTCTGTCAGTCACTTTTACTGCCTGCTGTCCTTATGATTACAGTCAATATATGTAGATTTTAATGCAATTAAAATATACTTTTTGGTTATTCTGAAGGCGGACTCTAAGGCTAGTATTCTTGACACTGTGTGCCAAACAAAGCACATTCTGCCAGACATTTGAAACAACACTCGACTGTTTCTGTTAATTTGTGATAGGAGTAGTTTATCACATGTGTCAACCAAACTATGCATCTGGTTTCCTCTGATTCATAAACGTTTTGACCAAAGAACCCTTAGTATAACAATCTAACAATGAAAACACCAGCTATCGATGCGGCTTCAGTCTGATTCCTCGCCATGTTGTGCCTTTTAGGTGCGTAAGGAGCTGGCAGCAGTGCTGGTCTTTGAATCACACGCCAAGGCCGGAACAGTCTGTGAGTGTGACAGCTTTGCTGAGGTTTGAGCTCTGGTGGTGGAGAGCTTTGCTACACACACAGAGTTTTATTGACCACATTGCGGTACACTGATGTTCTGATGTGCACAGATGTCCTCTTAACATCCACATGGAGATATATTCAGACATATTATCTCTACCAAACCATGTATAACATCAGGAGTATTCAAACATCCACGTGTTAATATCCATTCATTACTTCAGTGGAGGAAATCAGGTCATCGTGTGTCTTTTTAATTTGCTCTTCTCTTCTCACACGCTGCCCATCTTGAATACGAAGGTCATACATAATAAAGCCTATTGTGCGTGGCTGCCCTTTAAACGTGATTGTGCATTTACGATGGTTGTTTACACAGACATATGTAAATGATGTAAATGATGGTCTACTTTTGTGTGATGTAGTGTTCAGTCAGGGGGACAAAGGCACATCTTGGTACATCATCTGGAAAGGCTCTGTGAATGTGATCACGCACGGGAAGGTAAATCCATTTACTGCTCGCAAAAATCGAAATAATAAATCTGAGAATTGTCACTCCTGAAATTTATTGTTGCCTTGGAAATGGTTCCTGGAATATTGTAATGCTGAAAGCACCGTGTGCACACAGGGCCTGGTAACTACACTTCATGAAGGTGAGGACTTTGGGCAGCTGGCTTTGCTGAACGATGCACCTCGCGCTGCAACGATCATCTTGAGAGAAGACAACTGCCATTTCCTCCGTGTTGACAAACAGGACTTCATACGCATCCTCAAGGTATGTATGAGTACCTAATTACTACAGGTGTAGCATTGGAATGCATTTATGTGACTGTACACAAGCTGCAGGTCTGTTTCTATGCGTGCCTTTGACTTGGTCGTCGTGTCTGTTTTTCTTCTGTCCTTCAGGATGTTGAAGCTAACACAGTGCGACTTCAGGAGCACGGGAAAACTGTGCTGGTGTTGGAGAAGAGCTCTGATTGGGCCGAGCAGGGAGGAGCAGGAAGCAATAGCAAGTGAGAAACTGTGACGCACACACACACAACAGTAATTTCACAAGCCGGTTTATAATCATTAAGACACATTACCTGGGTGTGGGCAAATGCTATATCAGGCCAAATTATAACGCAGTGACGGATGACTACACAGATCTTTTTGTCTAACTTGGTTAAGATCCTATTAATGGACTGCTATCGGACAGCCAGAAAACAAATGGACTTCAACCCTGCCTGGTTGAATGACTTGTTATCAGCCGTGAAGTGTTTTAGCAAACATAAAAGGTAAATTAAGATGACGCTGACCACCTTTTACTCACCCTTTTATTCTTTACCTGCTGCCAAGAGGCGAGGAGCCCTGAAACTTAGTCAGGCTTATGATGTCGGTACAATATGCGGTGGAAGGCAAAGCATTTTTATAGTTCAACAGTAAACATATGATCCGCACTCATGATATACTACTGCCAAGTCACCAAGTGTTGTAAACACTAGGTCGGGAGTCTGCAGGAAAAGCTATGCAGCCATTACGTCAAAGGCTTTTTTCTAGTTCTTCTTTTTCAGTCAGCGTAAATGCAAACCAAAAATAAAGTAAATGTTATTGAATGATTCTCTGTTACACACACACACACACTGCCCCAAGTCTCACAGGGCCACTAACGCGTTAAGCTGAACGCTTTCTGACTCAAGATGTAAACTTAAAACACATCGATGAAGAAGCAGGATGCATGCATTCAGGGCAACACGAGAAAATACCTTTTAATGTTTTGTTCTTTTTCTTTCTCTCTTCCGTCGTGCTCTTTGCAGGTACACAGTCATGTCTGGAACACCTGAGAAAATCCTGGAACACCTACTGGAGACAATAAAGCTGGACTCTAATGGAAATGACGCTATAGGTGGGAGCCTTCAGGCGCCTTCCTGCCTGTTTCCTCTTGTAGACCGATTCAGGATGATCCGACTTAGCCAGCTAGTTAATTAACTAGTTTTTTGTCGCAATGTTGTTGTCACCCTGCAGATCCCTGCGTGAGCGACTTCCTGCTCACCCACAAAGTGTTCATGCCCTCCAGCCAGCTGTGTGAAGCACTGCAGCACCAATATCCTGCGATGGTCAATAATAATGCACAGTGATGAAGGACGGTGTGTTGCCACCGCTGCTAATGAGGACAGTGATGATGATGATGTCTGCAGGGTAAACAAACAGGTTGCACGGTGTTTTTATGCCCCTTAACCATCAGTGCACCTACCAGGCGGAGCTCTCTGAGGGTTCAGACCAGGAGAAGGCGTCGTACATTCTCACAACAAAGCAGAAGGTAGTGAAGCTGATTGGCCAGTGGGTGGTGCTGTACGGCTTTCTGCTGAAGGAGGACCCTATTGCTTTGAACTTCCTGGAGGTGAGACTGCAGGCTCGACTCAGCTATTTTATGTGTATTGAACTATTTCCACTGCAGAATTCATTCTTTGTTTAAGAGGAGAATCAATAATTACGCTCCTGCTTTTTCCATGTTTTTGTTGCTGAAACAGAGGTTGAAGAAGGAGGTGGCAGGTGATTTCCGTCTATCCAGTGTGCTGAAAGAATTTAGAGAAAGGAGGAGAACAAGAGTGTAAATTGTCTCTATTATCTCATAACATCTGCTATTTCTACAAAATCCCCCCCATAAATATTGCAAGCAGGCTCTCTAACGCTGATTTTTCATCTTTTAATATCCTCAGATCAGAGAATGGATATCAGTCACTGAGCCGGGTAAGAGTTTTCACATCTTTTTTTTTTACATTTGCAGACGACAGCTGGGTGCAGAATATTAATATCAGAGATACATTTTAATGAGAAAACAGTTTGAATGCCGTGCTGCTGTCATTTGTCAGTTTAATGTCACTGCCTTGCTGAGTCACTCTGATGCTATCGACAGAACCAGCAGTTTGATTGGTTTTCAAACTGCGAGGAGCCGGTGGGGAGGATACAACCAATCCGAGCGCAAGATAAAAGTGAGCACAATAGTTTGTACAATAACTTGATTTGTATCGCTACAGTATGTTGCAGCACAGATGAGTCGCCTCACACGAGCTCATGTATCTGTGGGTAGTTGTTTATGAGTAACACATAACACGCACGAATCATCAACGGTCAAATCAGCACATCTTGACATTTTGTGTCCCTCCTCTCTGTGCAGTGCTGTACGAGATCTACAGACCAGACAGCAAGCCTCTCACTCTCATGCTCCCAGTGAACACATCTGTGCAGGATGTCATGTCAGCAATTGTCAAACCCGGCGGCGATCACGTCCTGGTTAAAATGAACTCGGCAGGAGGTGAGGCTCATCTTGCGCACAGATATGTTTAATTTAAACCGGCCGTTCATGTAAAACAGTTAGAATAAAGCATTCAGAGTTATTAATGCAGTTTCCAATCCAGCCTGAGTCATGTTCATTGATCTTCTACCATTCTTTGTCAGTT
This sequence comes from Nibea coibor, assembly GCA_023373845.1. NCBI lineage: Eukaryota > Metazoa > Chordata > Actinopteri > Sciaenidae > Nibea > Nibea coibor. Next base: position 22,374,201 of record CM041717.1, on the reverse strand, counting down.
CATTATACTGAAAATTAGTTTTTGATTTATTGAACGCGCACACAGAACGAGCTCAGCTAAAGCTGGATGCCACTGCGGTCTACACAGCGCTGGGGCTCAACGAGAAACTGTTCATCTGCACAAGCAGCCAAGTGGAACAACTGGTGAGGATCGGGATGCCCTCCACACACGTTTGGTTTTTGTACAATAAAAAGCATAAACGTCATCACTTCAGACATATTTATTTTGGTGCATGCAGCTGAGTTTGGTTCAAAGCCCAGAAAGCGATCAATAGCACGGCCCTCTACAGTTTCCTATCTGCTCATATTCTTTCTCTGTCTGCCTCTTTTTTCTCCTTAGATGCCCCTGAAGGAGCAGCAGGGTCCAGAGCGAGGAACAACTGATATCCTTGAACAGATGAGCTCGAAAGACATCGCCAATGAACTCACCAATTATGACTGGGAGATGTTCACTGCCATGCATGAGGTAACTCGACAGACATGACACATTTCACATCTAACCACGGCTTATGAGCTGATTCATACCGACGAGGAAATTTACACTTCAGATGTCTCGTCTGGGCTGAGCTCCAGCAGTCTCTCAAGTAAAGCCAAAGCTGAAACTGGCATTCAGATATTTCCTCATTTCAACAAAGGACCAGGTATCTCTTTGATAAAAAAAACTGTTTGTGACTCACGCAGCCATCACATCATCTTATCCTCGGGCACAACACTTCCTGCAGGCTTGGCATATTTTCTGGCAAACCACATTCATGAAGTCACCTGTCAAAAACCGGCCTCTTGTTTCCAAGTTTCTTTTTCATGAGGCGTGTAATTAATAATGGTGTTGGTGACTCATTGCCCTCATCTTTCCAGGTGGAGCTTGTCTACTATGTATTTGGACGGCATAAGTTTTCAGGTGTCATCACGGCTAACCTGGAGAGGTTTGTGCGTCGCTTCAACGAGGTCCAGCACTGGGTGGTGACCGAGCTGTGCCTCTGTGAAGACCTGGTGAAACGAGCCATCCTGCTCAAGAAATTCATAAAGATTGCTGCAGTGTAAGAGCTAGCTACAGACTGAAATGTCTCAACCTCTGTCTGATGTGCTGCCATGACCCTTTGCAGAAACGTGGTCCCCAGAGGATGAACCCTCTGACCGTGGTGATGCCCTCTTCCTCTAGCACCAACATGAGGTTGACATTTGGGAGTTTTAAGTGAAATATCCCAACAAGAATTGGACGGATTGCTATGAAATTTAGTAAAGACATTCATGCCCCCCTACAGGATGGATTTATAATCATATTGGCCAGCCTCTGACTTTTCCTGTAGCGCCACCAACTGGCCAAATGTGTCCAAATACCTGACATTCCCTTTAGCCTCAGCTGTACTTTGTGTTTCATGGTAACATAAAAAAACTGCAGACCAAAAATCACTCTAAAGAGCCACACTTTATTAGTCTAACTGTGTGTCCTGCTACAGATTAAAGGAGCAGAAGAATCTCAATTCGTTCTTCGCTGTCATGTTCGGTCTGAGCAACAGTGCAGTACACAGGCTTTACAAGACCTGGGAGGTGAGAAACCACTGAATATATAATATAATATATTGTGTCACCATTTGGTTAAGAATAACTGAAAATGACACATGTATGTAATTGTCTATTCCAGAGAATCCCAAGCAAGACAAAAAGAATATACTGTGCTTATGAGAGGCTGATGGTAAGCTGGACTTTATGCTCTTGTTTCAGTTCATTCTCTGTGCATTATTATGATATAACGGTGGTATGTTTGCTCGTGTTCTTAGGACCCCTCACGCAACCACAGGGCCTACAGACTGGCTGTAGCCAAACTCAGTCCTCCCTACATCCCCTTCATGCCTCTGCTGCTCAAAGGTGACAGATAACCAGCAAATACAACATTAGATGGGTGTCATATATTAATTCACCGATCACTGACTGTTTTTTGTTCCCGTCTATGCCCAGACATGACATTCATCAATGAGGGAAATCCAAACTATGTAGAGAAACTGGTCAATTTTGAGAAACTGGTGAGACAAAACAAAAGTTTTTGCAATGTTCTTCAGCTTTATTATTCTCTTGCCGACCTCATCTGTTTCCCTTTCCTCTCGTTCTCACAGCGCATGATTGCCAAGACAGTGAAAATTGTACGAGGATGCAGAAGTCAGCCTTACGGTAAGTGATGCAGTTGACTCACAGCACTGGTAGGGGTATTTAAGGGTATATGAATGACGCATATGGGATATATTAGGTATGTTGACTTCTATTTTCTTTCCGCAGTGCCGTCGTCACCACAGAGGGGTCTGGCAGATCGGATGTTTCTGGAAGGGCCTACTAACCGCATATCTACATGTAAGCTACATCAACCACCACATTAACTGTTGCATCCAATTGTAATTCCTTTAAGTTAAAGAGTTTCTTTTCATATTTGTATATACTTGAATGAAAAATGATTTGTTTCTTCCCGTCCAGACTCAGACAACGGCCTCCCTCTGCGGAATCCCAGCAACATCCGGCACTACATTCAGAACCTGAAGGTGATCGACAACCAGCGCAAACTCACACAGTTATCGAGAACAACAGAGTGCTAGGACATCGAGCCGCAGGTGTACAAAGACTGTAAAAGTGTAGCACAAACATGAACTGGAGAACAGATTGTAGGCGGATGGACAAAACTTCCACCCTCGCCTAAATAACACGGACCTCTGGAAGTCTTGAGTGCTGTTGATTCTCGCTTTAATTCAAGAAGCTCGGACATCAGCAGAAGAGTGAAAATGTGCTGCGTGCACAGTAATGACCTCCAGCTCTGAACCAGAGAATCCAACTCTGTGCCCATGAGACTTGTGGGACACTTTTTTTTTTAATCCAAAAAAGCCTTACAGCACACTGGTGTACACATATTTGTGTGTGAGTGTGCGCACCACAATGGAAACTGATCCCCTCACACTTGTACAGCTGAGAAAAGAATGCCTGTCTGTGGTGTCAAAACTCATTATTGTGACATTTTATATATTTCTGTCTGTGGAATAATCCCTCCACAGAGTGCCATAGGAACACATACTGCAGTTATTTGCCATAGCTAAATCACTTTAGGTCATTTTTTGTGCACTAGTATTTTCACATTAAAACTAATATATTGTCAGATCTTTTTTTTTTGGCTGACATGCATACAATTTCATACAATGTTGTTTTCTAAATAAATTATTTTCTCAGTTATGTGTATTGAATGAAAGCACGCAGATTTGTAAAAAGGGAAATATTTTATTTAAAGTACAAACCATAACAGGTAAAAATTGACCTCCAAAGACCCCCCCGTGTCCCTCCCTCCCCCTGACGAAAAAAACAAATGTTCTCCCCAATATGGGGTGAGAAAAAATTCACAACAAATCAGTTATCCTTTGAATTCGAAAATACTCTCCTTGTCATAAATATGTACAACTTCTTTTTGGAAGTCCTGGAGAGTAAAATGGGCTAAGACGTATAAAAAACAAAAGTAATAATCAAAAGAAAAAACCCAGTGCCTTCTCCTGATGTAACCATGGAGGAAGTAGTAAAATGATCCCCTGTTATTATAAATAATGGGTTGACGTGTTCAGTAAGATTTCATATAATGTTTTTAAAGTTTTAAATCAGTTACCAAATGGGGATTTTTGTGGACCATTTGACAAACAGTAAATCACAATCCAATAATTTGGGACATATGAAAAGAGTGTGATGCGGAAAACAAATGCAAAACATATGGTTAGTATAATGTTGGTGTGTTTGGACAGGTGCAACAGCAGAGCACATAAATTATGTCGACATACCCGAGTTCAACTCAGACATGTTGTGGGTGGTAAAGTTTAGGAAAAAAGTGGTCCAGGAGTGAAGTGATGAATACATCTGAAGTGGAAAACAAAATATCTTGTAAAAAGTTTTACACTCGGTGAGAAAACAAAGTGAAAGTGAAAAAAGCCAGAACCTTCCAAAGGATTTTAGTCGATGTGCTTATCACATACTTTGACACAAAACGTTCTGGTCTGTCAACTCGGTCACAAATAAAACATAAAACAAAAGAAAGCACTGTAATATTTAAAAAAAAAAAAGAGTGAATATAAATATTGCACTTCCAAACAACATTTAGTTCCCGGTGCTTAGTTGTTATCCCTTTGTTAGAGGTACAAGACATCCCGTAGGACGCCAACATCTGGACGGCAGCCTTACTGTCATTTTTTATTTCCACTGAGTATTTTAAATCGGAAAAAAAAACATCACCCTGAATACTGACTGTAATAATGCTATCATGACTAATAAGTAATGGAAAATGGCTTAACCTCTATGGTCTGAAGCTACAGAGGTGATAGGGATGAACAGGACTAAGCAGAGGGAAAGGTAATGACCAATTCATACACAAAAAAAACAAACATTCATAAATATACCATTCATACAAATGCATGTATGCATGAAGTCACACACATGCAAGCACACGCAGCCCTAACTCTAACCCACAGACATGAAGTATTTACATTTAAGGCACATAAAATCTATGTACATGACAAATAAAAGAAACCAACACAAAGCATTTAAATGTTCAGTCCCTGTAGCCTTTTGGTAGTGGGATGATTTCAGCCACTTCTCTTCCTAAACATGGTCGGCTTTTACTCAAAAGACAATCAAAATACAGTATCTCACAGTAACACAGACTGTAAGCTGAAAAAAAGAGGATTGCTCACACTCAAGGAGTGACAATCCTGTCTGCTCTCAGACTAAAACTCTCTGTCAAGGCTACAACATTGCTGATTGTCCCGTCTTTGGTTCAAGACATCATTACGCCATGGCTATTAAAACTCTGTGGTTTCCCCTAAAAGCGTCATTTGCGTACACACAGTCTCCTCAGCTGCATTTGGGTTTGCAACCCAAACCGAGCGGGAGTAAAGAGGGCAAAATATTCTTCAGGAGAACGACACAAGCACCACCCTGCTCTGAGCCTAATGTGAGGTTTCACAGGTCTGTGGTGGTTCCAGTCCCAGTCCCAGTCGACTACACAACAATGACGATGCCAGCATTGGTAACTCTGAACACGAACAAACAGGATTCAAACAAAGTGATCAGTAGGTAGGAGGTCAAAATCAGAACTCAAAGGAAGGTCAGTCAGTCAGTCTTTAGGTGTCTTTGGAATTATATCAGTAGATTTCCTTTGAGTGCAAAAACAACTCATCCCAGCACCATCCACCAACCTGAGGCAGAGAGAGATCATTTTCATGGACAGTTGAAAAACTTGCATGCATGCATGCATTTTCTGAGCGGTGCTGGGTTAGCCTATCCCAGCATGCATTAGGCAAGAATCAGGGGAACACCTCGGGACAGGTCGGGGTTCAAATTATGCAAATTTTTGTGATAAAACCTGCATTATTAAATAGATTTGGTTTGGTAATATTTCCTTTGCTGTTGCAGGATGAATGTTTTCGTCTGAAACATTTTTTAGATGTCATTTAGATACCAGAGGAATACTTTTCAGGCCTCGGCAGGCAGCGCGATTCACAGCTCCTGGCTGCCCCACGCTACATGTGGCCCTATCCTGTCAGAGGCAGTGAACAAATAAGCACCAAAATAAGGCAGTTAACTGGGTAACACAGAACTCTCCATCACAACAATCCAACAACAGGAAACCCAACTGACATCTCACTGTGTCTGCAGGCCGACGGCAGCCTGCACTTCTTTTGCAGTCACTTTCAGTCTCGTGTTAGCCTCAAGGCACTGAGAAAAAGTTCGATTTAGTAATAATCCCAACCTGCCAACAAACAAGACATAAATTAAAAAAGAAAAATAAAACATTCATTTGGCTTGGAGATCTTTGGATTTTTGTCTTCATCTAGTGCAGCACAATGGAGTTCCAGTGGTCTCTCTTTCGCTTAACTCTCCAACTGCTTTCTGATCCGCTCTACATGTTCCATCGGGTTTCTCCGTTGCAATCCTATGGCCAGGTACTACATGGTTGTGGTACCTCTGATTGTCATCTAGGCCTCAGAGGCAGCCTGCGGTTTGAGTTGTGCCTTCTCCATGGCAGTGCCGTAAGGTAAAGATCGCTTGAAGAAACCGAACTGCAAAGACAATTTTCAGAAAAGCAGAAATTAGAAGAGCGGAACATGACCTAAGCAGTTTAGCTGTAATTTCATTCATCCTCCAGTACACAGTGTCACAGTATGCAAGAATCTTTAAATTGTCTGACTGACCTTGTATAGGACGTAGATGAGCAGAGCCAGAAGCAGTAAACCAGCCAGAATGGCCAAGATGATGATCCACAGAGGAACCGAGTTCTCAATATCTGGCTTGTTCCACACCACTGGTGTCACCACCTGAGGTCAAAAGCACAATGTGTCACTCAACAAAGACAATTAAGATGATATATCTGTATGGAATGGAGGCCTTCTGGAATAAATGGACTACTTGAATGTTAAATACCTTTTTCTGTCCACTGGGAGAATGTTTGGGTAGGATGGCATAAGGCATCTTCTTCACGCTGTATCTGGCCAGGCACTCCAGCACATATTGCTTGTAAGTTCTCTGAAAGAGGTAACAGTTCAAGTTAGAAATCTCATTAGCAATGCATGCAATTCACTAGTTGGACACTAGGTGGCAACGAAGACCGTGTGCCTCTTCCAAAGAAAATCCCTCCAGCATTCCTTTCCTATGAGAAGCTGTGACACCAGATAATGAATTTTCAATGCATTCACGCATATGCCTTGTGTTACAGCATGCAGGGGGTGGTAAATAGTGTTTAGCTGAGATATGGCAGGCAGACAAAAAAAATGTAAACTTGCAGAAACTGCAATCTGCACACGCAGCCTGCAATCTAGATTCTCAGTGAACAACTGCTGTCCCATTTGTTGAGACAAATATGTGAGGCTACACATGCTGGCAGCCTTTAAGAAGTGATCCAAAACCAGCACTGATGCCTAGTCAACACAAACAAACATGTGAGACAGACTACTGGAGCTATGCATCTCAGCCGGCTGCACATTTGAACATCAGTGTTTTCCTTTTCATTGAAAAATGACTTCTTACTTCCTGCCAAAGCCTGACATGAGAAAATACACATGCACCGGTGGGAAAAGACTAATCTATAGTGCACAGCCTTTTCCTCTGCCGTGCAGTTGTCATCTAGTGGGAATACGTGTTCATGTACAGTGCACGTTAAGAGTTTGTAAGGCGAGGGTCATCCCCGACAAACCTCAATGAAGGTCTCGGCCCAGACGCGGGAGTGCACTTTGAGGATAGCAGTAGTCCCCTTCTCCAGCAAGCCCACGTTGCACTGGAGCGTCCAGCACTCCGAATTCGAACAGGACTACAAAGAAGAGAGAAAGATGATGTTAATTAAATGCTGCATAAGTCATTCTTATGTCATTCAACGAACAGGGTCATATAACTTAAATGCAGGTGAGGGAAAACTGGTAGAACAGATATGGAACAGACAAATAACAGCCATGTTAATGCTGCACGTCCAATAAATATAACAAAGAGCCCAATGTTATGATCTCTATTCCACGCCTGCTTCAAATTAGATTGAAGGAATGTCATGAGACTGTAAAAATGCAGCATGCACCACTCTCCACATTATTGCCCCACCACTAAAACCAGCCCATTTTTCTCAAGACTGTAGAATACACACTCCTAATTAGATCCTCATAATGCAGCATGGTATGTTTAACATTTTAGAACATGCACGCTGTGTGTTTTAGAGCTGGTGCTGAAGCTAGACCACCAACCAGACTGAGAGGTTTCGGCGGGTTTCCTGAGGGAGAGCATTAGTTTACTTATTACACCGAGCAGGGCAAAGACAGGAGAGGAGAGTACCCGCCTAGTTCCTTTAGGCTCAGTCTTAGACAGACTTAATGAGGGTATTCAGACAGACAGGGAGCGAATCAGTCCACTTCCTCCTGGTAGACCTCCTTGATGCCCCAGGGGCACCGGTGTCACAGAGGTTTGTGGAAATGACAAGAACATGGACCGGTGCCAAAGATGCCTCAGACCCAAGTCCCACATATTCTCCCCAGTGGGATTATGTGGTCAAGATCTGGATCTTTGGGGGGGCGTGGAGGCTGTTCCCACAGATTCATAAAATAACAGTCTGGCCTCACTGCACAGCTGCTGCATACATAGAGCCAACAGGTTGCCATGTCGGTCGTAAAAAGTTCTGAAATAAGTCAATCAGCTGAAAACGTCTGGGCACTTGGCGTGTCACCCAATCAACTCCTGGTTCCTCCAGTCAGAGGATTGTTCTGTTTATGTATAACTTATAAATAAAGCATTAGTACCTTACCTATTAAACAATTAATAAAGACACCAGCTACAACTTACAAACCTTCTGGTGTGGGTGGTGTATTAGAAAAAGTTGTGCTTGCACAACAGAGAATAAAGTACTACAACATTAACTGTTTAAATATCTTTTGATTATCGGTGTGTTCTTTCTGCATCGCTCAGCTCTTCAAAGAGCAGGAAGGTCAATTTTAATTCTCACATCATGACCTCGGCTGACAGCTCCATCCAAGCATTGCTAAACCCTCACAAACTTTGATCACGAGACACTTTGAACAGAGACGACCGTCCTGCAGAGTGCAAACACAGGAGAAATGGGAGAATGGGGTCCTTCATGCTAATGTGTCATTGGACATGCTCGATAAACGAGCATGGCGGGAGCAGGAGCAACAGGCGCACGGACAAAGACCTCTTTGGTGGAGGAGGCAGGTATCCACAGATGGGAGGCAGAGGGAGAAGCTACCTGCAGCTGGGTGGATCAATGGGGCCAGTGTGTGGGGCCTCACAACACCCAGAGCTGAAAATTAGAGAGCGGCCTGTGAAGTAACCCGTGCATCACTGACAAAAAGCCTCCCACGTCCTCCGTCTTCTCAGCCTCTCCACCCCTCCACCACCACTATAGGCTCTTTAATGTTAATCACCACAACGGGGCAGGCCTGCGCCCTCTGACCCTTCCCTTTTAACGACATCATAACCTAATTAGCCAATCCCAGGAGCCTCATATAAGATCAGCAGAATAGATCCAGACCTGTACACCTAATTTGCAAAGGCAGCAAAAAACATTGTTTCAACCTTTCAGGGTTTTTTTTGTTGTTGTTCCATGGAGTCCTGACGTGGTGTTTAACAACATAACCTCATTTACCCTTAACTCTAAACTCAAGCTCCTCATTCCCTCGCTTTCAAGTAACCGATTACATTAGACTTCACCTTTTGGCCCGGTGATGTGCATCCATACATCCAACGTGTTGTATTTATAGATCTTGATAATTCCCCTTATAACATCTTACCAGGTTAGTCAAATGGGCCAGTTGATTCTTGTGGACGTCCCTCCTCTCAAGATGGTGCTCATTTGCCTTCAGCGCCAGTATAGGTGGATCCGTGGATGTGCGCTGGAGCTAAAAGGGAGGAGAAAGCACAAGACACCACCCATTAGGACAACACGGACACTGACCTCACCAGGCAGAGGAGCACACCACCCTTTCTGTCAATATAAAACCTAATGTTAGCATGACCCCAAGGCTTGCTGTCATTAATCAGAAGCATGTGAGCTCTACTTCACATGGATTCCCGTGGAAAAACACCACACTTAGCAATTCACCAGGGGAAAAAAAACATTAGATCACAGCTAAGACGGATGACCACTCACAACCCTGCTCAACATCTGTCAAGCTTCAAACGTAAACACAAACAACCGCCACGACATCTACGGCATTGGTATAAGGGGTGTGTGTCGCTGGATCTCAGAAGATGAGTGAGTGTATTGCTGGGTGAGGTGGTTCATCAAGCTGTGTGGAGCACAGGGAAGAGCTGGAACTTCAAAGCGGTGGCGGGGTAAGTGTCCTGGGTGGGGCTGAGAAGCTGGGAAGCTGGGAGGAGGAGGTGGGTGTGGGCCAACCAGTGGGACGACCCAGCTGTTAATCATAGATCCGACTGGGAATCGGTGGGAGATGTTCACCGTCTGATTTAGCCTCATTCGACTCCGAGAGGTGTGCATCCGCGTGCGAGACACTTACTTTGAGGTGTAGGTGGTTCATGTTTTTGTCGGCGGTGCAGTTGATGGGGCCTTCTGTGGAGAACTCCAGGGGGTAAAGGAGATTGTGGCCCTGGACGCGGAGGGGGCAGTGAAGCTCAAGCTGGGTGTGGCTGATCCGACTGGGCCCGTTGTTCACCAGCTGGAAAAAGGAAATGAAATAAGAAACTTTAGTATGCGAAGAATTAAAAAAAACGTCAAGAGCAGGGTGATTGTTTCATATTTTAGTTGTTGCTGGGAGGTTCCATTCAGTTTCCAGTGATGAAACTCATATTTGACATATTTGTACAAATAGATCACCTAAAGTCGAGTCATGTTAAATCTCCCCCAAGTGAAAATGGATCGGCACAGCCTGAGAATAAATCACTCTGTGTAATCTGGAGTACATTTTCTTTGGTTTTCCTACACCGCTGCTCTGGGAAGTCGACTTGCTTTATGAACAGTAGAATCTGCTTTCCATCTCCATCTGCCCAGCCTCGGTGCGTCTGCACAGCTAAGAACACGGCTGATTACCTCATAGATGTGCTCCACTGCAGGCCCGACATCCTGCTCCACCCCATAGCTCTTGGTCACCTTCCAGTTGGCCGGCGGGAAGAAGACCTTATCTGGTCGAGACACACTTGAAAAGAAAAGGAGTGGGTGTCAGTCAGAACGTGTGTCAGGAGGCACCGGAGAGTTAATGAAATTCCAAAAGTTCATACGAGGAAACCCTAACACTCAACTCACCCCTGCAGAATGACATCAGCCTGAACGACCACCTCCAGCTTGTAAGGTACAACCTCACTGTGGGAATTATTCTCATTTTTACTGTGGAAGCGGACACAGACAAGGAAGAAGATTCTTGTTAGCTGATGTCATCGGAGAGCTGTGGAGATCAGCACTACCGTAACAGAATCCAAACATGTTCTGTGAGCTGCGCTCGTTCAAGCTGTGTACCTGCGAATCTGCAGCTCAAACTGAACAGTTTTGTGCGTGTCCTTCAGCCTTGGCACGGTGAAGCGCAGACCTGCCCACAGCTGCAAAGAGGGAAGATCCAACACATTAATCATCATGTAAAAAAGGTGGAACAACAAACTGCCTAAGTAGGAGAAAGAAGCAACAAAAAGGAGATTCACTCCAAGCTGCAAGCTTTATTTTAGCCATTCCTCCCCTCTCTATCCTCTGATAGATATGTCTTGGGTGTGTCAGTCCGGGAACTCCTTGTCTGTCCAGCAGGCATGCAACACACATGGGTCAGTCCAAAATGTGTCCTTGCCTTTCCCTCCATTTGTTTTCTGAACACTTTGGTACATTACGCCCAGTTCTCGTTCAACTTGCATCAATCATGCTACACTTCCCCACAGACAACAAGTAAGCAGACTCCATGACAACAGACTGTTGTTGAAATGCAGAAGTCTGTTTACGTCCTTCAGTTAACATGTAGTTGACGGTCTTCCTCTGAAAGCATGCCAGCTTGTGACTCCATCATTAAAAAGGGGAACTCTTCCCAGCAGGGAGCTGAGGTCTGTACTTCCTGTCACAACATTTCCTAGCACGTACTGGCTTTTCCTGAGCTGATCACACCTAATCTGAGGATGACACACAACCTTTTCCACCCAAGAGAGGGACATTGTGTTTACCACCACAAAATACACTTACAACCTTTGTACCCATTAGCTAAAGGGACAAAAACTGTTCTTACATTGGTGCCAGACTTCATCGGGTTGCCCAGATCACAGCTGAGGTATCGGGTCTGGTTCTCTGTCTCATAGCTGCAGGTCAGCTGGGTCAGGCTCTGAGGAACAAGAGGACAGATTGCTTAAACCACAGCAAAAGGACAACCATAAAGAAAACGACCAACAACTATAATCAGATCCCGAGGGGCGTATTAGTTGCTGGAAGTTGTGGCTTTAGCATTTCTAGTCACCTCATTATTGCGGGCAATACCGCTGTAGTCAGCTTCGGGGGGCAGCACCACATACAGCTCTGCCTCGTACGCCCCTCCCTCACCCTCATTCCTGGCGTTGAAAGTCAAGGTTAGCGAGTTGTCATCACCCAAGTAGACTTCCTTCCTGTTCCTGAGGACCCAACACACAAAGAAAAGAATGATTACTAATAGGTCCAGTGCTCAGGTTAAATGGTGTCGGGACTATTAGACAAATAAACATGGATTAAGATGTTTCACCTTTAAGAGTAAATAATGGCAGTCTTTGTTTGTGTTTGCTGGCAAAGAAATGGGCAATAAATTGCTGCTGCTTTAACGAAACAAATACATTTTCAGGCTTTGTGCTTGGCATATCTATTTTCTTTACTGCCCCGCTGTGCAAAAACATCAATTAGATTAATCTCACAAAGCCCCTCCCCCCGTTAAATGAAAACTTTTCCAATGTGGCAATAAAGTCGTGCATGCTGTATAACAGAGCGTAGGACGTGTAAAACACCTCCCCCTTCCTCGCTCTCCCTCTGTCTTTCTCTCTTTCTCACTCCCTCCACTTCTCTCCGCTGCGAAGAACAATGAGAAATTCCATATGGAGGGCCACACAGACGCTTTTAATTACAGCCCGCGCTCATAAAGCAGCGCAGGAGAGCAAAAAAAAAAAAAAGAGAGAGGAGAGAAGATTTCTGAGGCTAAATCCTCTGCCGGGTCTACGAGTCAACTGCACTTTGATTCTAACTGGCATTGTACTTTTTAAACCAAACAAAGGCTCAAAATTAGAAAACTCCACAAAACCTTAAAGCTTCCCTGAGGGACCATCGGTCTAACAGGTTGTGTGCTTTGGCAGCGCAATAGAAGAAACAACAGTGCAGGAATGATGGACACTTTTTTCCTCTGAAATTCCACACAATCGTGACCATCTACCCCGCTAACTACTATTAGACTTTATTAATTTACTACAGACCAGACAAAAACATCAAGCTATTATTCTAATTGCTTTAATCACACTATCTAAGGCTCGATTTCTGGATGGGCCGCCGTGCTAATACGCAGCAGGTTGTTCCAGATGTGATGGATCAGCCATACATTGAAAAAAAAGGGCAGGGGAGGCAGATGGCAGATAAATATAGGAATGTGAATTCAAAATGACAGAGCAGAGAAGGGAGTATCAGGGAGGCTGTTATTTTTGAGAAAAATGCTAACAGATTTCTTGAATCAAAGTGTGGCAGGCAGGGTGCTCCTGACAGCTTCAGAAGCGAGGCGAGGTTGGGACTCTGGCACCGCGCTCCCATACTTTCCAAAGAGATCCCTTTCATCTCTCCTGTCTTTTCCCCCTTAACTGTTTGTCCTAGCACCTGTAGAGCAGAGCTGCTTCCTGTTTTCAGAGGACGGTGTACTCCTACTCCACTGCAACACTGCGGCTATTAACAGTGCCTCTCTGGTATGCTAAACTAAACAAAGCAACAAAAACAGCTGTATTTACGCTTTAGCACTCAAATCCACTGTCCAATTTGCGGAGTGGAGGGTGAAGAGTTCACCGTCTGTGACCCTGTTCACAGTTTACCATGTATTATCCATCACATTCGAGTATATTTCCTGAAATCCATATGCTCTGGGATTTTTTAGAAAATATAAAGGAAATGAACAGACTTACCCGTGGACTGCCAGCTTCAAGTCAGGAACACAGATGTTGTCCTCGCCACAGTCCAGCAGAATCTGAGCCTAGAAGATGCACATTGGGGGTGATAAAAGTTTTAATACGAGCTGCAGATCGTGATCATACAGAAGGTTACAACTAAAAACATACCTCTTTTACATGCAAAGAGAATTAGGCACACAAGATAAATCACATATCGGTCTGAGGGAGACAACAGGATGAGTGTAGCAAGATGCGACATGTGGCATGACTAATATATTCCACCCTCGGCTCGCGACCACCACCCAACACACAAGCACACCTGCACCGCAGCCCCTCTTTATCTACAAGACACGATCGCTGCACATCAGACAGTTAAAAACAACGTTGTGGCTCAGAGGGACGATGACTGACTGAGTGAGGTCATGACAGGCGCAGACACGCTCCCCCCCTCCGAACCAGCTGTCGCGCCACACACACACATGCTTTCTGTTTGCGATGTAAGAGAAGGAAATGATGAACGGAGAAAGAGTCCAGGGCCCAGAGCCCGTGCCAGAGAAGATACTCCTGTGGAGCTGAACACAAAGCTGCCTGCTCCCAGCTCTCACCAGCGTCCCACATCACAGCCCAATGTGGCAAACCGCGCTTTCACCACACACTACACCACCCAGCGAACCACAGGAGTATATGATCATATGGAGAGGGAGGGGCCTGCAGCCTAGAGGAACTTACTGAGACATAGGATATCTCTGTTGAACCTGAAAAGCAGAAGCGGGGGTTCAAAGATTACAGTGCAGGGAAAGACAACAAAGCAACAGAAACACTGCTGGATAAGTGGATGACCGCTGAACGTGTGGCAGGGCAGCGGCAGGGAAAGCCCTGCGGATTGCTAAATTGCATCCCGCTGCGACTCTGACAGTGTGATGATGCTCGTGACGATGAGGATAATAAATAGAAATGGAGGAGGAGATTAGAGAGAGCCAAGCACCACCCTTGTCATTACACCATCCAGGGGTTCTAATTATGGACACCATGGTAACCACCATGCTAACTTGGCCACATGTGCACCCTGGCCTCTGTGTATGGCAGGAAAATGACGTTTGTAAAGCCCATCGGTGAAGTTAAACAACAACAACACCGACCCCAGCGTGTGACATAATGAGGGCAAGCATCATGCGGGGAAATTAAAACACTAACTTGGCAAAACTGGTGGAGGAAATTCATCAAATTCACGCCAACTTGGTGAGATGGTATTATTTTAAGAACAATGAGGGCAGTGATGCACAATTTCAGCCGATTCCAAGCTCTCAAAAGAGCGATAACAACTGCGATCCTGTCTGGTTCTCTACAAACGTATGCATCTGAGTATGATGCCAATTAATAGATCCATCATAATGTCATAACTCTTCGTAGAAACATGTGGAACATGTTAAGAGCACGGAGTGAGAGTGAGACTGTGCCGAGCACATCAACCATCTCTCATTCTCACTCCAGCTCGAGCAGACTAAGAACTTGGCAGCGTCAATGAAATGTTACATGGCCTGCCACAGATTCTCAGAGCATATGTGGAAATCAATAGGGCATCATGTGTCTGATCAAGGCCAAGGCTGCAGTTTAATAGTCACCCTTCACTGTTTATATATTGCTACATTCGCACAGTCTAAAGCAAGATTAATGAAATATGTTGGCAGGCTGACACGGCTCCCACTCCCCTTTTACACACATATACACGGATCGGGTTTGCCATCTTTGGGTGTTTGGCAAAAGGCGGCTTTTTCAGGTTTAAGGTTGAGATTTTAGCTCAGGCTTTTCTCAAGGTCTTGGTTCAGCTATAGACCACATCTGTTGGAGGCCCAAAAGCTAGCTTTGATACGCAGGAAGAACTTCAATGACAGGGTTCAGTCCTGATCCGACAAGGAATAAGACAGAAGCACACAAGTATAGAGAGGGAGCAAAGGAGAAAGAGGGCGAGATAAATCTACGCTGATTGCCATTCCCAAAACGTTCCAATCAAGTGGCTGTTGCTGAACTCACATATGGCGCATGCTGCACCACAGCTGAAAGGATGCCCACATGTTGAGCCAAGTCTAACTCGCTGCCAGAGGAAAGCTGGCAAAAAGCCGAGAGATTTCAACCAGATGGGCAAATCTCGTGACTGTGCCCCACCCTGAAATATCTACCAACCTTCTGTGTCAGAACGAGTCACCTATGTACCGTTCTGCAGCCAAGCAGACTGAGAACAATCCCTGCCGGGACAGTGAAACACTCCGCCGAACATATGCCTCACATTCTCATTTTGAAAACAGCTTTCCAGACACCTTGGACCTCTTCCCGGCAGAGTAGTTTATAATTTACATTAGAAAGAACAGATTCACTCTTTCATCATGCACAGGAGAAAGTCGATGACTGGTTGGCCGGTGATACAGGGAATGATTACTCAATGTGGCGGATACTCTTATCATCAGTTCACAGACAGTGAGTCTAAGCAAGGCTAACAACCATGTGTGCAATATTAGGGAACACTGCTCCACTGTGTACTGACGCTAGACGTCCCGTAGATCACTGCAGGGTTAGTCAGGAGGGTTTGAAGAAGTGTAGAGAACGTCAAAGTACCTTCTGTTCAATCACGTTGGTGGTCTGATAGTTGAGAATGGGCCGCAGGCCGTGGGAGTCAGCTGCAGCTTTTGGATCCAGGCTGAAGTTCAAGGCCACATAAATGGAGGAGAGTTTATCCCTGAAGTCTTTCTCATCCTGTAATCGAAGAAACACATAACAGGGTTGTTGGTTTTTTTGTCAGATACAGTGTACAACAACTTCAAATCCTCTCAGGATTTAGGTTTGAATCATAACTGTAAAATATTATGAGTAAGGAAGGGGGCTTACTTTTAGGTAGATCTTGGTGTGGTCGCATACACGCTCGCCGCGGCGCAGTGTCACACTCTTCTGGAGCAAGGGCTGCTGGGAATCCAAGAACAAAGCCCTCTTCACTGCCCCTTTCTGCTTGTGCTTATGACTATCAAGCTGCACCTCCACCTGGAAATCTGGAACAAGTAACACACACACACACACACAAATGAGCGTTCATGGCATGACAAATGTTCGTGAGGCACGTAATGACAGGTTTTTAAAAAAGGCCATAAATATTCTGAAGCACACACAATGTAGTCAATGTAACTTAAACTTAATGACACGGGGAACACTTGCATATAAAGGAAGGAGCAATTAGAGATAATAACTAGGGGTTGATAAGGAAGGAGACTGAGCAGCACAGAAGAGATTTGAACATTAAATCACAAAATAAATCTGGCCCCGACTGTACTCTCTTTTGTGTCATAACAAAGTCCAAAAAGCTACATCACCTGCCAGAACACTAACCTACACACGGTTATGGGTTTAAAACATTACCATTGGTGGCTATTTGACAGTTTCCTTACTTGTAATAAAGTGCAGATGTGGAAAATTGGCTCACCTAGGATGCCTGGTAGGTGCTTCCCATCAGCAGATATGCAGAAACTCAGGTTGACACTGTTTTGGACAGACGGGACAGGGACGTGATGAGGGAAGCATGTTCATTTATGGCAGACATTCAGTACAAATACACTGTACACACAAGACACCTCGCTTGCCCTTGCTTGTTCTCTCACTTTCTCTCATGGCCCACTTTTTCTTGTGGCAGCTCCTTACATGGTTCACATTACAAGGCACGAGGCGTAATGGGAATACAATGAATAATATGAAAAAAATGTTTGAAGACGTACTGGCATCTGAATGCTTTCACCAGCCAAGCTGATAGATCAGCCCCCCCCCCTCCACACACACACACACATAAAGGAATAGCAGAGTTAAGGAGGGTGAAATTGGGCAACGACTCAGGTTTCAGGGCTGACCAGTCAATGGCTGTCTATATAAGCCTGTAGCTCTCTCCCATGACATCAGCCGCACAACATACTGCTGCTGTCCAAAACTCAGCAACCCCAAAACCCCCAATCCTTTTACTAGTAAACCCACACAAGAGGCACAGAGCAAAAACTGGAAGAAGTGAGAAAGGAAAATGGGAGAGTCTGTTGGAAGAAAAACACAGGAAAGGGAAGAGAGGTGAAAAATGAGACAGAAAGACACGGAGGGTACAAGGACTTCTTTCGAGGAGTAGTAATAACTTTACGTCTAACTTCATGTATGCACTCCTGTGTCTGCCTGTTTCTGCGCGACTGTGTGCGCGCGCTCACGGGAGTCTACGTGTCCTGATGTTTCCCAGCTGTGTTCCACCACCAAACAATATCTCATTCAAAGCAACAGCAAAAAACCTTCCAGCCCCTCCCTCCCGCCCTCCGTCCCATTATCCCTTGTGCTCTCCTTTCACCCCCACCAAAAAAAACTCCTCATCACCAGGCAACGTAGTGTAATCAAGACACATGTGTATACAAGAGTTTCCTTTATGGATCAGGATCTGGAATGGGGGGCGGGGGGGATAGCAGACACGTGAGCGCAGTGTCAACCATGTCGAGCAGCGAGCAACCGTCGTCTGTTTCCTCTCCCCTTTTCTGGAACTGAGTACTGTGCACATTTGGTGGAGGCCAGAAATGGCCAACAATGCTGCTATTCAGCATGTTATTTCTCTGCCTTGCAACAGAAACAGTGTGATATGAAGACATTTTGAAATAGGTCAGATAAAGGCAGCGCTCTGTACAAGTGAATGACGTGACCGCTGATTGAAAGGATATGCCTTATCAGAACTTCCTACCAGGATAAGAGTGTTTATGCATGTGAGGGGAAATGGGGAAGCCCATCTTTTTGCAGACGGGGCAAACGAACACCAACGCAGCATTACTGAAGCCTGAGTCACAGGAAACTGAGTTTTGATATTGGATAAAGCTGGACACTCACCAGGAAACAGGAATGCTGGTGTTTCCACTGGTGACCATGCAGTTCTTCTCTTCAGGGTTGATCATGGTGGGGTAAACTGTCAGAGAGGCACTGGTGTTCACTATTGGTCGGGATCTGTGGATGACAAAAAGAATGTAAATTAATTCAATCACAAAACAAATTATTTGGACTAAGCTTAACAATTTGGGATAGATGCTAATAGGCTTGCCAGAAGTTAAATAAGATGACCAAGAGCACTCAAATATCTGTGTGTTATGGATACAGTTATCTTAGCTATCTTAGCTTAGCATAAAGACTGGAAACAGAGGGAAACAGCTAGCCATCTACGTCCAAAGGTACCTTGTAAATCTACCTACCAGCAACTCCAGACACTCGAAAACAATGTACAATGTGCAAATTAAAGTGAATTTCTGAGGTGCTTGTAGCCAAGCTAACTATTTCCCTCTGTTTCCAATCTGTCTGCTAAGCTAAGCTATTGCTCTGCTAGCTTGAGCTTTGATTTTCTCAGCCATAGTATGACAGTATTATTCAAAACAACATACCTGTAGAGAACTGCCTTATTGACACCAAAGGCACCAACTATGAGATCTGACGACACAAAGGAACAGAATTAAAAAACATACTACAAAGACAAAAAGATGGTCATTGCATACATTCAACCTCACTCACCTGGGTATCCATTCATGTCCAGATCCTTAGCACCTCTGAGGGAAAATCCAAAGCTGGCAGGAAAAGTCCCAGCAGCCCACTGGCCAGTGATAACCTGAGATGGCTTTTCCCTGAGTCCATCTGAGTATCCATTAAAGATGTAGACCAGTCCTTGTTGGTCGTCTCCTCCATATGGACAGCTGACGGCCACATCTACCAAAAGGCAAAAGTCAAGAAAAATATTAGACTGAAGCCACAATAGCCCTGGGATTAAGATGTAAACAGAGAAAGTAGCAAGTGTTATAAGGTCGAACATTCCTTTAATAAGACTTTGAGTCTACAGCCAGCGGCTCTGTGAGGCTTTACTTGCTAATACTTACTAATTAGCAGGACAAACAAAGTACAGCTGGGGCTAATCATGTCTTTAGCTTTGCTGCTATCGGGTCAAACTGAAAAACTGAAAAGTCAGCTCAAATTAATGATGGGCTTGAAGAAAACTCAGGAATCACCAAGTCATTACACTTGAGCCTTTTAGGGCCATGACAAAATGTCATGGCAGCCAATAGTCTGGGCCAAAGTGCTGAACCAACCAACTGACATTGCCAGCCCAAGCCACATGACTAGTCAAGCTAAAAAACCAAACCAAACCTCAAATTTCCAATTAAGGGTTAGGGTTTTCCAATTATTCTTTACTGAATTTGGACTTTAAAATGATTCATTATAATTATTTATAGTATGTATTAACCAACTGTTACTTTAAGAGTATTTATACCACAGTTTTTATATTTAAAACTCCTCCTCTCCAGTCCCCCTACTACAATCTCCATTCTTACAGGGCGGCACATAGCTCAGTCCATAGAGACTTGGCTCCGGTTGGCTGGTTCAAGTCCAGCATGGACCAATTTCCCCATTGAGGTATTAATAAAGTATCTCTTCTTCTTCTTCTTACCATTGAATCCATCTTGGTTCAGATCTCCCAGTGGTGCAATGGTGCTCCCAAATCTCCCATAGACCTGGGTGCCTGTCAGATGAGGTTGGCGGAGCTCCAGGTTCAGAGGGCTACGCTGTAGGTAAACATAAACTCGGCCCATCTCTTCCAGGCGGGCATCGGAGCCCCGGACCATGAACATAGGAGCTCCCACCAGCAGGTCAATCATCCTGTAGACAAGAACGGAAGATCAGACAAACTCATTTAACACTCTAGACACGTCGACGCCTGTAATGGGTTGTTGGTGGCATCAAATCTAGATTCAAAGGAGATCAAAAGAGACAAAGAAAGACAAGGAGGGTGAGAAAAACAGACAGGAAAACGCTACTACTCACCCATCACTGTTGATATCAGTCGTTGCTACTGCAGAGCCAAAATATGATCCCATCTGTAAACAAAAGTATTTCCATGACTTTGGCCAATCTGATCGTCAAAAAGCATTATCATCATCATCAAGACTGGTTTGTTCTTTGATAATACAAAACATTCACGCTACAGCACACAGGTTTGCTTTCTGCATTACAAAAAAATGAGACTCAAAGGAAGATTTGAAGTCTTGATGGATTTTACAGGTTTAACACAGTTTCTGTTCCAGTTTCATTTTCTGAATTTTCTGTTATGTTCCTTCGTCTACCAAGCACAGACATTGTAGACGCAGTCTGAATTACCAGAGTGTAAGCATATTCACTTGTGATTTTATTTATTCAGCTGAGTCAATCATCACTGTTTAAACAAGCTCAGTGCGTTTCTATTCCCAGAACCATTTGCCCAAATTGCTATTGCACTTTCCCCTCAATAATTGAGCTTTACAGCAAACCACGAAAGAGGGCAAAATCTAGTAAAGAGAACGCTGTAAAGGAAATTATTTTTGCTTACACTGACTCCGCAAATTAAGAGCTCTCATGAGGAGCCGAGCAATGAAAACACAGAAGAAGTGGCGTGTGAAGGAGCTTTCAGTAGATGGCAGTGACAGAGGCTCTCTGACTCACCTGTTCGCCCTTGTATTCAAACATGGTGCTCATATCTGTACCGTTCAGAAAGTACACCTGCAACACAGGAGCCACATATGGTGAACATCTTTTTATATGGTCTAATATAAGCACAGTATCTGGTATGGAATTCACTGCAAAAATAATTCCCACTGTGACAACATCACTATGGCTGTTTTCTTTCTTTTACTTTCCTGTATCTGTCCCAAGTCTAAAGCCCAGGCCTCTCGTTCTAAAATCACCAAAATGAGAGTGATGATTAAGCTTTCTTACCGAACCATAAAGCATCTTTTGTTTTTTTGGAACACCGGCCACAAAATCTGAGAGGTGCACAGAGAGATGAAGCAAAGATTTAAGAGGGAGAACGTACAGATCAAGCTCAGCAGGAGGATAAGTGAATTCCAATATTGACGAAATTTCCAGCTCAATAATCATGTAAAATATTGTAGATGACTTCAGTTTATGTTCACTTCAGCTGCGATATTTGCATTGCTATGTGACTGCTCATGTGTTTTACTTCCTGCATGCCTCATCTAACATTAGATATGTTGGTACATGCACGACTGTATTGACTTACCTTCTATCTGATCACCACTGAATTCCCCAACGGCAACAGAGTAGCCTGTAAGACAAAAGTACAGATATCAGTCTGCATGGCAGTAACAATTTAAGATATGTAAGACTAATTTAGCCTCTATTACCTTGGAGGTTGTCATCATGTGTGGAATTTGGATTTTGTTTTGTCTGGATCTGTCTCTCAACAGACTGTATAAAATAGCCTGGGTAGTAGGCTTTGATGATGTCCTCCTTAGATGCAGAGATCACCTGACCTAAAGTGACAAAGGAACCAAATCAAAGAGAGATTAAAATAAACTTGGAGAGATATTTTGAGCCTATATGAGGCTTGGTATTTAGGATTTTCAAATGGTTGATTGGTATGTCTTACATACCTTGCCAATAGTAGCTGCCTGGCCCTCCCAACACCACTTTGCCATCCTGAAAGATAAAAACTGTGAGTTACTACAATGAAAAGGGGGAGATTATTCCAGAAATCTCACTAACGGGAACATAGTTATTACCGTTGTGAAGTCAGCACTGAATCCTCCTTGGCAGTAACCTTGTCCCTGCTCAGCACTGATCTCTGAAACACACAGGAGCAGAGAACATTATGAAATAACTGATGCAAGAATGAAAGAATAAGTTTCCCTTCCCTTATCGCCGCATAGAGGACACTGGCCACATCAAGACAAGCTGTGTTTATGAGTAAAATGATCAAGTTAAAGCTACAGTCCGATTTGAAGAGAGGTGAGAGTTACCTGTGCGGCAAGGAGCGTACTCCACAAATTTGGTGAAATTATGGACTGAGAGGTAGCAGGTTCCTGTAGCGTCAGCATGGGGGACATCCTTCTCAGTTCGCCAGGAATAGTTAGGGGCGCAAGCCTGTGATAAAGAAGAGGTGGAGAGAGATGGGGATTGGCCGGGAAGAAAGGGGGAGGGAGAAGATGTGGCGATGAATGGGGTGAACTTTTAAGGTAGGAGATGTTTTTCCAGTTGCAACAACACCCTGGTGAACTCAGGAGGAGACCCAGGCTGAGGTCAGTGGTACATCTGGAGCAGGGTAACCACGTAACTCAACCCAGGTCACAACCCTTACTATCAGACCAAACAAGAGGCGGCTCAGCTTTGATGTCAAAGGGGGAGCACGAAACATTTTCTTTACAGTGTCTCGAGACTGGAGGTGAAAATTGAACCTCAGTGACAACAACTTAATAGACAGTAATCTGAGAGACAAATTTCTAACATACACATTCCCCCTGACGTCAGAGTGAGCCATCAATCCAAGTAGAACATTACTCAGAGCCATGTGGCCAGAGCAACCCCAAGCATGACAGTGGAGCACACTGGCACGGCTGGAGCTGAAACTCTAGTCCTTAACAGCCCCCACCCCCCAAAATCATCTCAGAGAGGGTCACCTTACCAGAATCGTGTCATTGTGAGAACGCACAGTGGCACCGAACCATTGGTGGGACTTGAAATCACCCTGATATTGTGTCTCGTTCAGGGTGACAGGGCGATCACCTGGGAAAACACAAAATAAATATGACCATGAGTAATAGCAGTACAACAAAACATGCATTCTTTTGGTTCAACCTGAGTATCTGAATTCTGCCTTCCCTACCCAGACCTTTGGAAACATCTGGACAGCTGGCAGAAAGAAGGTTTAAGATTCCACTTAGACCATTTTTCATGCAAAGACAATCGGGTTGAGAATTTCAAAAGAAGGGTACTGCTCCGCCAATGTTATGGAGATGGTAGTTCTCTTTGCTCGGCCCGGTTTGGGCTGGACTGGTCTAGCTTAACCTCACTGACCTTTTGCTCTGTTTGACCACCTGTCCACTAATGCTGATCTCCCACTTCAACGCTTTGACAGCACCAGGTGACATGACAGATGGTCCGGGGAGTCAGGTTTAAACACAACTTTATTGGAAGACAGATGTTACATCTGTGCTGCAGTGGAGACTGCAATGCAAACAAATTGATTTGGCAAGGAGGTCACATCACCGCCATATATCTTAGCTCATACACATGCAGAGAATGAGCTGACATCTATAAGAAAACTGCAAATTGTTCTGTAGATTAATTTCCGCCTGTGAACTTTGTCAAACCACAGGAAACTGTTGCAAAGGAGCAGAGCAGCCTCTCTTTGGGGACTGAGCACTGATAGATAATGCAGGACATCATGACCCATTTGAATGTGAAGAAAGCAGGCCTCTCTATCCAGGCCTGTCCACCCCAAGTCTTTCTCCCCAGCCAACTAGGCAGCCTGGAGCTGCTCTGTGTCTTTGTGGAAACAGTGAAGGGGCTGGGGTCCAAGGAAAACATACACACTCTGGCCCGGCTTCCTCATAGCAACCTCTCAGTCATCTCTGTTTAGGCATACACTTCTGTCTCCCTTTCTCTGTTTTCATTTTCAGTATTATCTACATCTTTCTATTCATTTTTCTTACATTAACTTGCCCAAGTCTCTGTGTCTATGCAGCCCTTTTTTCTCCTTGGCTTCCAGGCAGTGCTGCTTACCCTCACCCAAGAGTTTTTTAATAACCCAACAGTATTTCTGCTTAATCTCCATCGTTGGGCTTTTCCGCTAACGTTATTTACCATAGGCCTACAGCAGCCAGCCCTGCCCCCAAAGTGTTAAGTGGTCAGAAGTCTATGTGTGAAAAGAAGTGCTTCAGCCATACAGGCAATAACATGACCAGCACTTCAAACGGCTCCTCATGATCTTGTTACTTTAACTAATCTGCTTTAGCTGCACGGTACCCTTTCCTAATGCATATAGCTTCTTAGTATTTTCATAACTCAGGGAGCTTTGTTTGGATAGGGCTGATGCAAAGCCACCAGGGAAAGGTAGGAGTTGAATAGTGACTGGGCTGGCTACCAGAAGTAGGTGCAGGAAAAGGACTCTTGTAATTCATACAGCACAACTGTGATCAGTTATCCAGCCATGTAAAAGAGAGGAAGCACATCAATGTAAACAGCTGAAGAGGCTAAGTAAAGTTCTCACATGGCAGCATTAGTTACGGCATTAGTTCTGTGTCATTATCATGGGTGATGAAAAGTTCTGTTTGTTGTCTGCGAGCCGGCTGGAGGCGGCCAGCTGGAGTCACGTGAAATGCTTTGAATGAAAATAGAGGAGATGCTGCGATAGCGGGTAACCCAGAGACGGGGCCACAACAACATGTCATCTGACCAAAGTCCTCCCCCTCCCCTGGGAGGGTGGTTAGCGCCGTGCGCTGATGGGACACGGTGCCCGGCCCAGTCTCTCCCGGGACCAGTGGAGGAGCGTGGGCATCTGGAGCGCATCCATACACTCACTCTCGTCTTTGAACCGTATGTGAGAGGATGGCCATTAGTGGGGTTAGAGTCTCCCATTGTGAGTGTGTGTGTGTGTGTATTTGTGTGTGTCAATAGGGTCGAAGACAAATGGCCAAATTCACTCATCACATCAGCCTCCCCTGTGGGAGTACCACTAGCAGGAGAACAGAGGGGGACAGAGCGGAGGAACAGGGCTCTGGTTTCTCTTTCCTCCTTCCCCTCACTCCCTCTGGCCTTCTTCTTACCCTCCCTCCCTCCCTCCCATCCTGTATGTGCCCCTCTCACACCCTCCCTACTGCCCTCTCTCCCCTTTCCACTACTCAGAT
The DNA here is from genome assembly GCA_023373845.1 of Nibea coibor. Lineage (NCBI taxonomy): Eukaryota > Metazoa > Chordata > Actinopteri > Sciaenidae > Nibea > Nibea coibor. The sequence continues at coordinate 22,348,904 of CM041717.1, read as the reverse complement.
CATAGAGAGGCTCTTATCTCAATGGAAGAGGAAGTAGGATAGGAGGGGGTCTCTGGCCACTTTGACCTAATTAGTTAGGCTAATTAAGAGGGTCTGTGGCCTGTGGGTCAGAGCTCAAACACACCAAGAGACAGGGGAACCTATGACACCACTCCGTTATAGGAATATGCTAGGTGGCGCCAATCTAGTGGAAGATAAAGTGTAGCAGCGCCCCTTAACTCAAGGATTCATAGTGGAGACCCATCATTACTGTATGTCTTTTTTTATTCCTCTAGCTTTTACTATCGAGGTTGGCGAAGAAGCCAGTCACAGCTACAGTAAATGAATCACAGCAGTAAATGTCATCCATGTAACAGCTGTTTGGCATAGCCGCATTTGCATGCAGATGTCCGTGTATTGAGTGTTCCTCATCTGTACGACGCTCTCTGCCATGATCCAGATGTCAGAACACGTCTCTGGGACTCAAATCAGCTCCTTCAAAGCACCTTCAAAAAATATGAAGGACATTCTCTGGGCAAACCCGGGGGGACTAACCTTCCTTCACTGTGAGGCCTCGCTGCTTGCGCATGACATCACTCACTGTGGCCTCCGGCCAGCAAACGTGGATGTGCAACACATTTTATGTTGCAAGAAAAACAGTGCAAAAATAGTGGAGCAAAGGGTACCAAGCAGCGGTGTCCAATAAAAGAATGTTGTTAAACCAGGCTTGTGAAACACTCAGTGGAATATTTCTCCCAATCGTGCATTATGGACAGTAAATCTGAGTTGGCCCACAATGCTAAGCTTTGATTTCTTGGGAATGAAGCCAAAAGTGCTGCAGTAAGTGTCCCCCTATGTTTTTAAAGCTGGTACCTACACTGCCTTTTTACTTTGATTGTCCCCATCCTCACCTCTCCCGCTACATTGTGCCAAACAGGCTGAAGGGTGCTCTGTCAACACACTGAAACATGAATCCATTCATTAGTCAACCTCGCAGACTTCCTCATGGTCTCCCAAAACACTTCACCTCATTCTGACTCAACTGGAGCTTTTTTGTCAGGACCGGTGGTGTCTGATTCACCTGTCGCACAAACAGGACATTTCTTTGTCTGACCTATTTGTTTACTGGTAGCTTATCTCCATACGGCTTCTGGGGAAGAAGAACACAAACATGACCTAGAGGAAGGGAGGAGTATCCTTAAAAAAAAAAAACCTCTTCAGCACGCCATTATCTTTTTCAGCCTGAAAAGAGAGGACACAAACAGGAAAAAGGATCATCCCACGTCCAGGAACCAATGTAGCCAACAAAGGTTCAGTGGAGTGGAACATGGATGCCTGATCCAGGCCTGCTGCTGACAACAGGAGCAAAGGGATGGCTTCAAAAGTGTATGCACAAGCAGAAAGCCTCAGCCATTTTAGGAGAGTTTGAACACCAGCTCCGGTTTCTCAGCTCCTCTGAAAACCAGGTAGTCGAAGATGAATTGCATAATTAAAAAATCATTAACTTAGAAAAGCATTTGTCTTCCAAACAAATATCAGGAGAGCAAAAAATATCTTGGCGGCTGAGTAGTCAGTACAGATGTCAGACCCTTCCCAATAGCTCTATCCTAATTCTTACCTTCAGTATCAAACTCGATGGTGTGGCAGTCTGTTCGGCCGAGGCTCCACGGGCAGTAGAAGACGGATCCTCCTTCTGTAATGTTAACCTGCTTTGTGTTGGCCTTTGGAGCTCCTATCAGCACGCTCGCACTGCAAATGAGAGACAGAAAGAGAGACATCTCGCTGTAAATCTAATGTTACAACTTCACCAAACCACAGGATTCTTATAAACCTGAAAAAAAACATTTCTGAAAAGGTTTGTAGGTCTTAACCTGGCCTCAATTAAAAAATAGCATTCCAGACCTCCCAGCCGACAGCTTTAAACATGATGCAGTACACACATTTTACTGCTTAGCGAGCTGTATTCTGACTCAGAAGCAAAACATTTTAACAGGTTACAGCACTGTTTTACATAATCCCATACAACCGGGGGAAACTGCTGCTATGACATATGTACATGAGATGCTCGCGGATACATTCGCTCCACTTGTGCAGTCAGACACACAAAGGACAAACACTCGGACGGTCACACATGAATCCCTGAGGGCCAGATTCAATAGGAAAACAAAAAAGCAGACAGGCTAAGTGGAGTCACACTCTTGTTTCTTCAGCTGTGGCACTTAACTTCAATGGCCTTGGAGTTACAGTGCACAACTACAGGAAGGGCAGTCGACCACTTCAACTGACATTGAAAGAATCAGCGAGATTGCAGGTGAGCACAGGACTTAATAACATGTCGGATCAGAGATGAAAGAGGAGAAGAAAGGGCAGAGAGTGATGATATGTTAACGGAAAACCAAGATTTGGGCATGGGGAAAAAATCTGCCCAGTAGATAATGTGTCTTAAGTGGATGGCTTAGCCATTACCTCATTCTCACAACCCACTTGATCCGACAAGCATCACAGACACAGTCGCTGGCATTGATGTGGGTAAAGGAGGCATGGGACCATTGAGACCAGACGGTCTCTTGGGGGTTCCAAAACAGGAAGAGCCCACCCTTTCCTGAACCAGATCTTCCAATAGTGCATGAACATTTACATTTTAGCTGAACTGAACGTCCTTCGCCCAAAGGGTAACTGCTCAGCAGGGTCTAAGGGAAGACGTGGGGGCCAGTATGAGTCAAACGGCAGTTAAACAGTGAAATATTCCAAGGCGCTGTGATCCACGATAATTAATCCCACTGAACCTATCTATTACCTCAGATGAGAAAACGCAGAAAGTTATGGGATGCTTTATGGAAAAAATCTAACAGACGTGGGGCCTGGGTGGAGAACAAAGGGAAGGCCACAGAGCAGAAGTTATGAGTTAAGTCTCACACCGTTACTGCGGTCTTAATACCTCAGAAGAGATACAGTAAAGAAGTGCCAATTCCAAATGTGGAGCAGAGACTCCTGGTTTGTGTTGGAAGAGAGAAAATGAAACAAACCAGCCCGACTTGGAGTGCAGAGAAACAGTTTCTGACCGCATACGCAGACGCAGGAATATCCCTGCAGAGCAGCAGAGCTCCACCTGTACAATAATCTAAATCACAGAGAGGATTCCTGGTCGGGGATTCTCACGATGAGACAGCCGAGGATCTCCCTCTCGCTCGTCTCTACGCTCTCTCTCTCACACACACACACACACACGCAAGCAGCAAGTTAATATTTAAAACTGGCAGACCACACTCTGTTAATTTGTCCTGACCAAGTACAGTGCATCTACAAGTCAGCACCAGCAAGCAAACAACAACAAAAATGAACCCGAGGAATGGTTTCAGGAGGCTGTTGGTGCAAGTAGAAAACCACAGATCAAACCTTTTAGAAATAATCTGAGTGAGTGCACCATCTGAGGGAAATGTACACACTAACGAGGCCAAGGAAACTGGAAGCCGCAGCAACTTTTGTTGAATCAGATCTGAACAGAGGCCAGCCGTAGTCGGCCGTGGCAGCTTTTCAAAGAGAGTAAAAAAAAAAAAAATACAGGAAATAACAAAACAAGCAGATCATGCTTTAATCAGCAAGTTGGCAGCTGGAGCGAGCTTCCACTACCTTGCACAGATACACGATGATGTGCCGACACATTCACGCACACGCAGTCACGAACTGATAGCAATCTGAAAGTACTGTAAATAAGGACCAATTAGCATTTTAATGGCTCTTTATCTGACAAGGATCAGTCTAGATCTAAACGAGCATTTCCCCGCCCTACACCTTATCTACCAGCCTGGTGCTCAAAAGGTAAAGCTTTTGCATCATTAGCATTTAATGAAGCTCTGACTGCAGTCGGCTGAGTGCTCCATTACAGCATTCCTTTGTAAACGTAGGTGGAGTGTATGAAGAGCTCTTGGGATGGGTATGCAAATGCATGTAATTGGTGGTGGTTGTGGTGGTGATGGTGGTGTGGGGCAGCGATCCTCAGCTGTTCAGCTGAAGGACAGACTCATCAGGTCGCGTCCAAACCGCTGTGGCTAAAGGGAGTCTAGACAAAAGACTGTTGACAAAGGGATTAAAAGCTGCACTATCACAGGTCTGAGAGGGAAAACTTGGGGTTGCATCTGAAAAGCCGTGACCAATCTTTAGTGATGTTTGCTGAATTGTTTTGGCTACTGGAGAATTAAACCAATCCTCACTTTCTCATTCGTCCGTTTCAGAGAAACTCGAGCAATGTCCCGGTAGGGAGGGAGAGGGAGCAGACGGATGAAAAGCATTAGCGGCTTCACCACGTCTAGCGCAGTCAACGCCACCAGTTGCCATTCAGCAGCCACTAATGACCCCCACCACCCAGCTGACAATTAAGCATTAATTAAACTACTGCTGCATGTGAGGAATGTGTAAACAACAGCTCCACTGTACGCAAGGACTCGGCTTGTCTCGGCTGAAGCTCAGGCAATCAGAGGACATTTAAATAAAAAAAATCTCTCACCACACCATAATTGCCAGACTGTAACCACGTCTTTATGTGGGGTTGAGAAATTAGGGGTGATGCAGAGTGCTGGAACTTGCTGATGTGACACTATTGTGCACAGCCATCGCTAATAAGGTCTATGATGAGGTTACAGAAGGAGGTTGTGACAGGGTAAATTCCTCTGTTACCCCACACCCTTGTAGCCCCTCCATTCCACATTTAATTGTCTTCCATCCCAGCTGCGGAGCTGATGTCACTTGAACACTATTATAATAACTTTAAGCTACAAAAAGAGTGAGAAGAGAAAAAAAAAATCACATTCGTTAAGCCTGACAGCGCCGTCTGCAGTCCCCATCTGCAGTCATAAAACACACGACTCTGTGAACGCTGTGGTACAGATGGGGTGGGAAAATGTGGCCTTGAAACCTCACCAACACCTTGGCAAAAAAAAAAAAAATGGGACGTGACCCATGGAGTTTACACGGAGCTATCAACACATGCTTAAACACTGGAGTGGGTCCATATCAGTAAAAGGAACTCAGATGCAGTGACCTAATCTGAGCCAGAGGCAGCACTTGACCTTCACCGCTCTCTCCCAGCACTGGGAGAACCGCAGCGTGCCAAAACACAGCAAACATCTCTATCCCTTCCACTCTGGAGAATCGCTTCGCCGACATAATTAAACGTCGCCTGGATCGATGAGCGTGGAAATATTGAGCTGGACGGTCAGGTGACATGTTCAACAGATTGATGAACAGTTGCATGATGTCATATTAATGCAGTATTGACCTCTAAAAGCAGAGTGAGATCAGCTGAATGACAGAGACGAGGAGCACAAGTAGTGTGTGATGATGACTTATTCTAGACCACATGGAGCCATGCGAATAGTCTCACGTCTTCTCAGAGCCAAGGCCAGACAGAAGCTGTTTGAGTCCATACGTCTGCCATATGGACGACTGTCTATTCACACACCACATACGCACATGTTCTCAGTGCTTCTGTCCAGGAGCCTGAAGATGATGAGAGTAGCAGTGCCTGCTGAGATGGCGTGTGCATGCTGACTACAGAGAGTCTACTGTGCTGCGCTGAAGCCACATTTTTTGTTAACGGTCAGATGGTACAGTAAGTCGCAGAGGCAGATAAAGAATCTGTATGTTGCTTTACAGGCTCGCAGCAAGTAAGATCTTTTACAACAATCTATGGACATTTCCGCATCCCAGGATGAACTTGAAAGGAAGCCATTAAGATCTGAACCCGCACCAACCAGTGCTAATCAGATAAACAGTCCAGTCTGTCGAGGATCTGATCCCACGATCACCACAAAACCATTTCCTTGGTATCCTCAGAAGGATAATAGTGTTGGGCAACAGGTGGCCTGCAAATTACAAGTGCTGCTGGCCAAGGAAACCAAACAATGTTGTTTATTGTCACACAGGAAAAACGCACGGACATCCAAAGGCAATTCGAATTCACAGTTCAGACTTTACGACAGATTTTACGCTATTCTGCAGCTGGATATGAGTTACTAGCCTGTTAACTGAATCAGAAAGTCGACACCAAGCTGAGTTAGTGATTGTTGTTTTTACTTCCAACCTTTCAGCGAGCTGTGATCACTCTGTGTCTGTTCTATGCCATCCTTATGGGTGCTTCTACAGTTAATGTGTGTAAAACGGCAGCTGTTTTGCGAAAACCACGACCATGCAAAAAGCATTTCACACGTGGCAAGTGAGAAATTTGAAACATCCTGCATAATGAAAATGACTTGTACTAAAGCGTATGCATTTTCTCGTGCCAAACTGTTGTCCACCCCCACCTCTACCCCTAAATACAACCCCCCTCTCCTCCTCTCACTAACTCTTTCACAGTCCAACTGCCCTAAAATCCTCCTGCAGGGAGTTTAACTGCTGGTGGTTCACACCTCTCCACAATGCCCACGTCAGGGGGTCCAGTCCTCTCACCTCAGGATAGAGAGACTGTTGTATTAAACGTGGTGATGTGGGGGTGAAGCAGCTGTTGAAACACTTTGTCTGTGCACCCCCAACCGCAGCCGCACCCACACATTCATGCATACATATAAACGCGTGCACGCACACATCCAGGGACAGAGATTACGTCTCATTTCCATCTCGAATATGAGTTCTTATGTTAATTTGACTTTCAGCCAGTAGAAATTCATAATGCACAAGCGGGGAATGACGTCATTTTCTCACTGCTATATAAAGGGTCGCGTTTATCAAGTTACCATGGATGTGAGTCATTTAGTGACCTGGGGTTAAAACAAACCAGACCTGCAGGGAGCCAGAGATTTAATCTAGCAAAGTATGAGTCAGGACGACCCTGACCAATGGCCAACTCCATTCCAACGGAGACATGACGTCCTCAGGGCATTCCCGACTCAATACAGCAGACGTGACAGCACGGTCCACGAGCCCTTTAAACCCATCGTCATCATCCACGCCGACATCTTTTTCCAGTGAAACACACACACACTGCCTCATTATTCAAAGCCCCTTTCACTGACAGAGCAGTAAAAGCTAGACAGGCACATTATGTTTGAGACAGACTGCAGTGTAGTCATGCAAAGTATATCTGGAGTGACCTTTACAGCAACAGACACTAATGTTCCCAACCTACTGCCCTGATTATCATAGGTGTGCACAAAGTTTGACAACAGGGAATTAAAGCAGCTTTCCGCGGAAGGCCAATAAATTAAGAAAGAAATGAGTCACAGTGAAAACTCCTCAAATGGAAAACAGTAAACAATTTCTGCTGTCAGACAAAGAGCCCCATTGTCTGCACGCAACGACAAGAACCTGGATGGAGAAAAGCTTGGCAGGCCAAATATACAAGCTGTGCTCCTGCAGCTCAAACACTTACTGGTTTGATTTAGAAACAGGTCCGCTAGAAAAGGACACCAATGAAAACAATAACAGAAATAAGACTGATCATATATGGAGAGGGACCTCGGTGTAGACAGAGAAAACATCGCTGCTTTAGTGGCCAAAAGAGACCTGGTCCAATGTCAATATTAGTTTAACTCTAACCCTGTTTGAGAGGGTAAACTCCAGGAGAGTGACCTACATGGACCGGCTGACCTCGGCTGTCTGCTCGTCATGGTCAAACCATCCATGAGCTAATGCACATCTCCGACACGTCACTGAAACACATGCTGGAACATATTACTCCATCAGAGCGTCCTCTATCACTGGAAATAGCCTTTTAATGGAACTTTAATCCCACTGCTGTTAGAAAAGTCTAAAAAGGTGTTTTATGTTTTCTCAAAAGCACAACATTCTCTGGTGAATGGGCTGCAGGAGCTGTCTGATCCTTTCATACACTCCAGGACGGGTCTGGTTATTATTTACAGCACCTGACCTCTGACTCGGCCTATCTCAGTGCGATTCACTCCCTTATCCCTGCCTGGCACCAGGGAGAGTCAAAGAGGAGTCAGTTATTGTTGTTTGATTATGAAGTGTTTAAGGAAGAAGTCGGCCCCTTTAGAAGTCTTTCTTATGATGTAGATGAGGCCGTGCGTGGGGAAGCGCATACATGCGAGGAGTCAATCCTCACTCAACATGAAATAACATACACACACAACAGGGGACCATATATCCTCCTGCTCTTCCTGTGTGTATCTGACAAGAGCCGTAACATGCAGTTCACAGACTCTCTCCTCAGGCGTTCTTCCACGGTGGGCCGTCTGCCAGTGTCCAAACTTAATTTTATTAGGCGAGGCCGCAGGGTATGACAGACTCGCGTATATGAACCTCGTTGTCAGGGATGTACGTCAAAGCGGGAGAAAGTAACCCTTTGTGTTTGGAAGCCTGACATGGGGCCTTTATGGATGGGAGAACTATCTTCCTCCTTTATCTCTGCATCTACATCTGCCATCCATCTCATCCTGCTGGAGTCCAACCGGTGATAAACACAAGTTTCTCAAAAGCAGCAATAATTCTACTCATTAGGCCAGGGCCAGGCTAAAAGCAGCTCATCCTAAAGAGAAGAAAGTCCTTGTGCAACCCTCAGCTGACCCCACCCCGGGATTCCAGCTACTCCCCCGCTCTCTGTTTCTCGAAAGTGTGCACGATGATGATGTGACAGCGAAAACAAGATAACAAAAACTCATTCCATGATGTGTCAGCTTCTTAGAATCTGTGAACGACAAATGGCAGATATATGTGGTCTGCAGATAAAGCGGTGACTCATGTTCTTAAATCTGCTCTCTCGTGCTTTGTTTTGTTTGACATTTTGACTTCTGGATACATATCATCCACGGGAAAATTACAGGGAGCAGGGCTGCAGGGAAGCTACACTAAAACATTATTCCTGCCGTGCACATACTAACCATTGTCTCATCTCCTCCTCCATAAGCATGGCGTCTCCGCTGCAGAAAAGTTCAGATTAAGTCATCAGTAAAATGACGTCTACCCTGTCTCACACTTAATGAGACGAGGAGAGATGATGGGGAGAGAGGCTAGACAGTGGGGGGAAGGTCTATGGGATGGATGAATTAAAAAGCCCCGCAGAATGACATCAGCATAGGAGGAAATAAGGAGGGGGATGTTGGAGAGGGTAGAGGGGTCCATGCATTCAAGCCTCACATCTTAAATCATACTGCTCCTGAAGCCTCTGCTTCCCAGGCAGAGAGAAATGAAGACCAATAGCAGGAGGCTTTTAAAAGAGACAGCCAGGGTGAGGGGAAGGAAAGGGGGGAAACCTCCCCATGTCTGAGTGTCTGCCGTACAGGGAAGTGGGGAGGAGAAACAGGGAAACGAGAGCTGCTGCTGGCGTCCCACTCGGCACAAAGCCCTCTCTCAAATCCCAGCATGCTGGCTGGTTGAACAGTGGGCCGAGACAGCGCTGGTGCTCAGCAGACACAGACTCAGCCAGGAAGTCTGATTATGTCTGAGTGAAATGTTGACTGCGGCCGCATAACCTTTTGTTAATGATTATTACGATTACAGGGTTGGGCCCAAGGCTCACCAAAATGTTCAGAATGGGTAGCAACACAAATGCAGCAATCTGTCAGCAGTTAAATTAACCCATGCCTGATTTTTTTTTTATTTTGTTTTACTCTGGTTGATATACACGGCTGCATCCTTTTAGGACAGTCAGGATGTCCCACACTATTATTTTCCCCTCATACTATTAGACCTGACCACAGGCATGTATGCATGAGACCCTCAGAATGACTGATGCCAAAACCTCTTAAGGAAGAATGCTGAGACAATCACAGCATGCTGGGTGTCACAGGGATCAGGTCCCCACAGAGCCAGGAAGCATCTCAAGCAGCAGCAGCAGCATTTCGGGGCAATAAAAAGTGATTGCTAAAGGTTGCACTTAACAGGCTTTTTTCGGCAAAAGTAGATTAAAAGGTCAGAATGAAATGTCATTTTGTAGAGCAATAAGATTTGGATTTGAGGGTGAGTCCAAAAGGTTCTGCTCTTTGTTTGGGTTCATTCCTTTTTTATGATGAAATAGCCACTCTTTTATATTAGTAGTATTATATTTAAGTAGCACTCATTCAGATAACAAATGCAATTTCCCGAATACATTCAATTACAGTGAGCTGCGTGCACACGGAGGGCGTGTGCGCCGTGCGTAAAGCATGTGTCCAGAGATCACAGTATATACACAAAACCCACATTTAATGTCAGAGCCGAAGCAACATCCCACAGATGAATTTCCTATTTCCTTTTGGAAACTTGCCCTGAAACTTTAACATGGGAGTTGTAAATGTTCGGAAGTTTGGCACGCACCAAAAAAATTCGATACGGACCGATGGAAAGTTTGTACGCAACATGTTTGTGTACATCTGCTTGTTGAAAGGTATCCAGATAAAATGATAAACAAATGTTTGAGATTTTTTGTTCTGGGGCTCGTTCCTGAACAGCCCCGTGCCTGATTTTTCTTTTCACTATAAAAAATAAATAAAAATGGTTTCTGTGTTAAAGAAACTCACCTGGAAGAATCAGCCAAATAAAAGTCAACAGCATATCCGAAGTAGCTCCCGTTAGGTCCGCTGTAAACAGCTGGGTTCTCCACGTCCAAGTTGAACGCCTTGCAGACAGGCGGAGAAAAAGTGAATAATAGCCCGATGATACAAAGGAGAGAGCGGGCGAGCAGCGCTCCTATCCCCGGCGTCTTTACGCGAAATCGTTCCAAGCCCATTTTGGAGAATAAATTAATCCACTAAAGTTTGTTTTAAAAAAAGGTGAAACTGCCCCAGTTTATTGGCGTTTTTCACGTCCACGGATCAAGCCTGAAAACAGTGGTGGAATATGGCTAAAACTGCATCCCTGTAACTCTAACCGGCCAGTATCTCATTAATGCTCCGTCAGCTCCTCTCTGCGTCCTCACTCCTCTCTCTCTGACTCTCTCCGGGTCCACGCCTTCTCTGCTCACCTACTCCTACTCATGATACATGGAGCAGGGAGTTCCCACAGCTGTGACAAAGTTTGCAAGAGGAGGAGCCTGTGATTCCCTAAAAAAAAGTCGAAGGGGGGCTCCTCTCATCTACTGACCTATCTATAGTGTATGTTAACCAGTGTGGTAGATATGTGGTCACTTTTACACTTTTGAGTTCAGAGACTTTCCTATCAGGGACAATAAGATTACTAAGAAAAAAAACAAAGGGTCATAAATTCTCCTATCACTTTTATCTCACAGTTATCTTGAGCTTCTGAAGGTGGAGTTGCTGTCACAGATAGGTCTGATAGGTGATAGGAAGGTCAATGAAACTTTACATTTTCAACCGATACATGACCTTTCTGCCTCCGGTGTGAGCATCAGTAGAATTAACCACAACCTTTTCAGTAATGATAACGTATTTCTGCGCTCTCGAGGTTTTAATATTCTGCACCAGCTTCTTTCCAAATGTGCATCTCTTATGATAAATCAACACTTATTTACACAACTGCACACTAATTATACCTTTATCGCACAACCTTGCAACTCAGTGTGTGATCCATCTGTATTTCGACCTAATTACAGCGTTGATCTGATCTCGGGCATGTGACGTCCTCTGATGCTCCTGGGGGGTGTGGGAAGATTTCGTATCCCTGCCTCTGAGTCACACGAGACCGAGGAAAGTGGTTAGGCTGTGAAAAGCAGCTACTCACTGAAATGAGACCTTTAATAAACTTATCTTGGCCGGCTGGAATTAGTGACTGTTGGTTTAGCTGATTCACTTGAAGCCTTGGGGATTGAACACAGGGGCCAAATTTGGCTGTGTGGCAGTAGCAACATGAACTTGCTGTGAAGTGCTGCTCGTATTTATAACCGGTCTGAAACGCCTCGACGCGGAGGGCGAAGTCTGACTGTAGACTGATGGGAGTGATCCAGAGTGTCTGGAGGGGGCCCACTTCACAGCTGTTGGGGGCACTTGATGGTTCAAAGCTCTAATCCTGGAGGGGGTCTCATTCTCTCACTCTGTTTTTAGGTCCAACGGGATGAGATTGCGGATGAAGCAGGGCCAAGAGTTCAAGGCGTGGTTGACAGAAAGACAGATTATATGTAGCCATCAAAATTATTTGGAGTCCAAACTTTCCATGTGATGTCATGGCTGGGTTTCCAGGAAAGTCCCATCGTATTGAAAATTAAACGAGACGATGTTACTGGTGAATTAAAATGATAGTATGTCAACTTATGCCACTTCGATTTATGTTTGGGGATACTCTGAAGCTCTGGGAGGCCGTCGTAGTCATCTGCTAAGTGAGTCCGATGATCTCACTTACGAGGTTAGTCAGAGGGAGGAGAGCAAACAGTGTGGAAATCGATAGTAGTTGAATCAGTCACTGTCTTCCTCAGTGTCCCCCTGATTGGACAGCACAGTACTAATGTTATCTATCCGCCCACAATTACAGGATCAGGATTTGCCAAGAGAGATAGGAGAAATATTTCTTTCAAGTGCCCCCTTCTTATCAGACACATCTGCATGTGTGTCATCCAGTAGTGATTTAAACCTACAAGCCAGCGTCTACAAGTGTGTTCCGCTCCATATTTTGTGTGTGAGGCCAGAGCCTGTTCTGCTTTCGGTGATGCATAATCGGGCCTGGCTGACTGAACAGTATTTTCCATCATGCTCCAACTGTGATTTCAGTTGAAAAAAGGGGGTGTGGTTTTATTTCAATGCCTCTGCTTTGACATCATCATCCCTGGGCCGCTATGGCAACAGATCTGAAGTGCAGCAAAACACTTAAAGAACATTTCACAGGACGCTACACAGCTGGCCAACTGTTTTAAATATAGCCCTGACACATTAGCACGTCTGCAAGGCCAGGCATATATGAACACACACACAGAGACATGCAGTATATTCTTCTTCCTTTCTGTTTTACTAATTATTTACAGCAGCACCAAAGTCCATAATCACATCAGGATCTGTAGGTGTCAAACCAGTGTGACTTCTTCTTTTTCTGTGTAAGTTCCTCATAAATCATCTCAAGTCAAGGTCGAGATGAAAGGTCAGGTCAACTTTATTGTCAACACGTACAAAAACTGAAGAGAAAGAGCTCTGTACTAAAATATTTTTTATTTAATGAGCTTTGCAGTGCACACACAAGAGGATTTTGTTACCTTTCAACAGAGCCGAAGCCACCGTATTGATGCTAAGCTAAGCTAACGGCCTCCTGGCTCCATGTTAATATCTTCTATCTCATCTTACTCTGTGCAAGAAAGCAAACATTTCCCAAAATGACGAACAACTCTAGTTTAACTCTCCAAAAGTTGAACATTTTGTGCCTTAGAGGTTTTGTGCTAAGCTAAGCTAACCACCTGATAGCTTCTTATTTACTACACAGAAAAAGAAAGTCGGATCAGTCTTCTCATTAAACTGTCAGCAATAGTGTGCGTAGCATGTTAGCCGTTTCAGCAGCAGGTTCAGTCCTCCATCTCTGTTCAGGCGGCGAGCACTGGGTGTAGGTCACAGCACATAATCATTGTAGTTACACGTGTAAAAAGGAAAGAAATAGAATTAAAGCCTAAAAATATGCTTTGGTTTGCAGCCATGCACGGATAGCACAAGTGCCATGCAGGCCGTGATGTGGCCTGTGCAGACAGCTGATGATTAAAAATAAAAGTGTAGAGACGTTTGAATGAAAGCACCTCCCGTGTAGACAAGCCTGAAGAAAGCGGATATAAATCCAATAAAAGTCTTAAATTACCCCTTTAAAATTCCTCTATTGGCCATATCAAAAATGATCTTTATAGCCCGATTCACCGGCCCTCGGGGGTGACACCCTGATAGCTGCCATCAGGGAACTGTTAGTGCCTGTTAGTCACAGAATAAACACTGTTTACAACAGGCAACTCGATAGTTTGTGTGCACACGCAGGTCAACAGTCACAACAATCAGGAGGATTTAACTTCTGTTTGTTCCTTTAATCAGCTTCCCGCTTCCTTTCGGACGTCTCGGATTCACTTAACCGCAGATAAAACGTCTTATTGAGGAAGGAAATTCAAGGTAATGATGAAAAATGTGATTTCTGAACAGAAAAAAAAAACGGACGTCAGCTCTCAATCATATAAGTCTTTGAGAAGAATGAGCTACTGTGGCTTGCTAGCTGCTCCTGATCTTAACGGTAAGCCTGAGACCTGTCTGCCTTTAAAGCACACAGAGCAAACTTTCCTTCCTCCTCCTTCTTCCCCTCCCTCCGTCTCCCCTTAACTGTAGAAATGCAGTGATACACATCTAACAGACAGGAAATTCCTCCAATGTAAAAGCCTGCTCAGGCTTCCTGTTTCACAGAGTTCCTTCTCTTTGCGTCTCGTCTACACGCGCAAACACAAAAACACGCTATACATGAACGCACATTCAGCCCCTATCCTCTGTTTTCCCCCTCAGCTCTGTAACATTCCCCATGTACAAGGAGGAAGGGTGGTGAGGTGTTACTGATTGCTCCAGCCAGGCTGAGACTTTGCATACTGGATGACAGCTTTGTCATGAACGGGTGGAAGTCCTGAGGCGGCCCGTGTTGCTGAGCGGACTGTCCATTGTTTTCAACACAAGCTCTTAGCAACGTAGCGGCTGAGTGAATCATATGATTGTTTTAGAAGGAGAAATCATCCCAGAGGCTCCTTACATGGCAAGTTCACCCGCCCTTCTGCATTATGGTTTCTTCTTGAGCTTTTACTGTCAATCCAGGCAAATTGAGACAACGTGTGTGGGGAGCAAGATGATCCAAACAGTGTCCATTGTTTAGTTGCCTTGTTAAAACAGCCACAAAACACTTGAAAATGAGCAGTTGTGTTTTTTTATGTACATCTGCTAATCAGTCCAAGGGAGCAGAGCTGTAAAGCAGCAGCATGCAAGCTGCTGGGGGGGCGGAAACGACCTCTCTATACACTCCATAACATACACAAGTGTCGCCAAATAGCAACTCTGACCCCCCCCTTGCATTTACAGCCGGTGTAGTGCGTAGTCTCTGTCCTACTTCACTGGACTTGTTTATTTAGAAACACGACTTTTTAAGAGGTGGCATAAAATGCTTGACATCACTTAACGGGAGGTCACCGGGGTGGAGTGTCCACGCCGACAAACCGAGACAAGATGCAAGCGCTCGGCTGGAAAAAAAAAATGGCACAAGGTCGGCTTATAAGAAAATCCTCTTAAATACCAGAATCAGCAGTGAAACATAAACCTGGCAACGCTGATCACAGGAGGCAATATTTGCAGGTCATCAGAATGGAAGAACAACAAATAAGCTGCAGACGGTACGATTCCAGAACTGGATCAAAACCCGTTCATTGTGAAAACTTGTGAACAGGAATGCGTCGGCTGAGAGATGACATTGAACAAGACGTGTGTGCGCAGCCAGTCGATGCATTCAGGTCCCGTGTTCAGGGTGTCATGTTTTATTTGGATGGCCTATTTGTCTCTCGGAGTAATGGCGTGCCCCCCTGACCCCCTCCTGTGTTTTGCTATTGGGGCGGGCGTGCTGCTGAGGCCGCCGCCAGGCCTCGGAGTGAAGGAATGCGGCTGTAAAAATGTGTGTATCGGGGGGTACAGCAGGAGAGGGCAGTGAATCAGTGTGATCACTGGAGAGCCTCGGGGTATTGGTTCACGTGTAAATGTATACACACACACACACACACGTATATAACCATTCACACATTCCCTTCAATTTGCTGCTGTTGCTTTCCCACACCCACTCCCTTGGCCAAACATGTTTGACACAATGCATATGGAAATAGACGCACCCGGCTTCCCATGACAAAAACAAACTGCGCTTAGAGTGAAAATAGACAAGCATAGATAGATTTCTTCATAGACACAAACACAAACATTTTCTTTTTTTTTTATTCTTGCAGCCTCGTGTTATTGTTGCAAAAACAGCGTGACAGAATCAAACACTGCTGTTTTAGGCACGTACAAATCTGTATTAGATGCATGATTGAAGAGGGCATGCCACCCTTAAAAGGGCCTTTGGCAGCTCCACTTTAGAAGTCTCATGATAATGAATGGTTGATGGCACCAGTAGACAAAACACCATCACGGTGACTTTCAACACTTCATCAGCCGAATGGCGACATGTATTTCCTCCAGAGGCGTTTCTAGATGAGATTGATGGGACAACAATGACGGCTAATTGCAGAAACAAAGGTTTCCCATAATGTCTCCTTTACATGTTTGCAACAGGCCCGGAAAACAGAAGGAGGTCTTTACATTTAGTATCACCATGCATCATCTGAAACAACATCGTGGGTGTAACACATTTTCATAGTTTCCTGAATGTTTGTGGTGAATATGTTCAAGTTGTCTTTTCCTTCCTGTGGTGGGAGCTCACATATATCACTGATGCATGGCCATGCAGAGCATGCAGATTCACCAACACAGCAGGTCAAATGCTGATGTTATTTTACTGCTTTCTTTTTGATTTATACAGTAGCGAGATTAAGAGTCTGCACCACTAGCAGCTCTGCGAGGCTGGACTTAGAACCACAGAGGTGGTTGACCCCTGTTGATATCACCATGCTGAAACTTGAAAATCTTTTGGTGGCACTACAGGAAATAAGTCAAGGGATTTTTTTAAACTAATGAGGATTCATCCTCTGGGAACCACGAACGTCAAACAAATTCATGGTAATACGTGATTCATCCATTTCCCATAACCGCTTACCCTTATCACGGGGGGTGGGCTGGAGCCAATTCCAGCTAAAATTAGGCGGGAGTACATCCCGGATATGTCACCAGCTCATCACCCTCTGACACACATTCACACCTATGGTCGATTTAACTCAGGGGATAACAAACTTATTTGGATTAAAAAAAGATCGGACCATCAGCCTGAGGTCACCTTCCACAGAAACATGCTACCGGCACCCAAAAATGCAACATGTTGTGTTCTGGTGACTCACATTATTCCCACTCTAAATCTCTCATCTGACTACTTCCTGATGTATTGTGTGTTGTGTCCTGTCCAGACCGTGCTCAGTGTGCTGAACTGTGGAGGTCTAAAAAGAATGTACCATACTTCAGCTGTGTCACCTTCTGTAAACATTAAAAACAATGTTTGGGATGGTGAGTCACAATGGCCATTAAAATGTTACCCCACCCCCCACCACTGACTCCCCTTAATCTACCCCTGCTCCTCCTTATAAGTCAATGTTGATGTTAATGCTGTCCAGACCACCGAGGTGTCATGCACACTTGCACAGCCTTATATAGAAGCCATCAGAGGTTTATGATCGGTGCATTAGTGGTATCAGCCCATGTGATGCAGCATGCAGGAAGGTATTCTGTCATCTCGCTAATGTACGAGACATAGCAAGGTCAAACCCTGGTGGTGGTCTGTTAAAATATGCCTCTCCGTCATTGAGGCGCAGGACCAAGGGTCCTGGGAAATGATTGGCATGGTAATATCAGCTTCTCAGTCGGGGTCAAGACTGATGAAGGCGTTAGAGAGGACTTGGCACGTAGCATGTCCTCTGCATGGATAGGGTTACATCCCAAACAAACCAAAGCATGCACACAAGCAAACATTGCTGAGAGGAAGTGTCTTCTCTAATGAAAAGGGTGCAAGGTCGGCGGCATTATTATGGTTCAACTGCAGGTTGTTTCCCTCCACTTGAAATCTGACACATCACAGGTTCGAAATGTTAAATATCCAAGAGGGATCCGCACCAAATCTCCACCTGTGCTCTGAATGTGTTTGTTCTGTGATGCTATGGGCTTTTAAAATATATAAACAGATGTTTTAAGCAGCAGATAATCATGTATGACGTGAACATGCAGTTTAAAATCATCAGTGAAATTCAAACAATAACCAATAGGGGGAAAAAATCCAGGCAAGTATTTTTTATTGCTGATGCATCTGGCTCTGGAACCTCTCCATGGAAAATCTTTTTAGTAGGCCGTTTGCTTTTGGGACAGTTGTTAATGCTGAATCTGCTACAGCTTGTACGACTACTCTCCTGTCTATAAGGAATCCATAATTCAAACAGCCTGCTGTGGACTAAAAATAGCTTTTCCATCCTCGCTTTTATTTTGCTCAGGAAAAGTAGATTTCATCCAAACCCACATCCCAAGCACAAGGCTCATCCTCCATTACTGTAATTCGTGGATATCACGTTGATTGGGATGATCTTGGCATGTTTTATCAGGGGAACACATGCTCCAGTATTACGAGAATGCCATGTTGCCACAGCCAAGTACTGAGGTCAAACAATCCCAGTCTTCCTGCGTTTGTCTTGAGGAATGTTGTGTTATGGTGCAGCTGATGAATTGCCTGCTATTCAAAGGGAAAGAGACGCATTTAACAGCTTATTTAACGTCACGTGTCGCCGCGCCGAATGCGTTGACGTCTCCGTATACGACCCGAGGCTTTAACAAATACTGCATTCATTTTTAAATCATGACAACCATACCCACTTTAATCTGCCATTTACGTAATAGTGCTGTAATTATATTAAATGCATTGACAAAATGCATTTTCCTGACCACACATAACAGGCGTGTAATATAACACAGCTTACGGCTTAGTGATGGACCACCTACACACTGGAGCAGCAGTGGTGTCCACCCTGTGGGGAAAATGACAAAATATACATTTTTTACAGCAGAGCTTCACTTTCTACTTCACTAAAAACTAATTTCCAATAGTGGAACACCCAGGTGGAGAACAACAGGAAAACATTATCTTGCCAGTAGCTGACTTCCTATAAACCTACCACAGGAGAGGAGAGGTTTGTATCACACATATCCAAACAAGAAATATCACAGCCAGAGCCAGAAAATGGCTCCTAATCTCTCTCTTATTTAACCAAGATTTCCACAACATTTTTTTCTTAAGGGGAAGAGTGCAGATCTAATACATATGCATGAAATTTCCCGCTTCTAATTTGCATACATCTGGGACAGACTTGGGAATACTTCAACCTGCAGTCACTGTTCCACATTTGAACGTCGAATCATGAAACTTTTGAGTTCACATGGCAAACTTGTTGCTTATTTACGCATCCAGTCATTGAGGAGAAACATTATCATTCATTCGGAGTTGTATATTTGGCCACTTGATGAATGTCAGACCTGTATTTACTGTCTTTTAGCTCTTGTTTTGTCTCTACCAATTCATTATGAAGCTTTGTAAAGTCGAGGAGAGGTGTAGGTGATGATTCTCTGTAGGTTCGTCACTATGTGTGACACCTTTTGTCATTTTTTACAATTATATATTTTTTAAAAATCTGATCATAGCTGCCTTGAAGTTAATTAAATAATCACAGCGTCATAAAAACAGCTTTACATGATGAACTATAAAATCATGAGTGAAGCTTGAACTCTTCAGTCTGTTGAGGGGAAGCTTCAATGGGGAATCCGTTGAAGCACGTGGGAGCGAGAGTCAAACCCCTGGAGGACTCTATGCAGGCTAAGAAGGAGATGAAGAAACAGGAGAAAGAAAATGGATGGGCAGAATCCAAGAGCAAAAGAGGAGGAGAAGGTATTTTTACAGTTGCAGTGTGCTCCTGAAGCTGCTAATAGCCTCAATAAATAAAGAATTCAAATGTTTTTCGACACAGTAAAACATTAATGACCAGCTTAGTCAGATCTGAGGCTTTGCTGTGTCTTCCCCCCTCCACATTTTATTGAAAGTAAAATAAAATATTACCATTAAGTTTCCAGTTTCTAAGACTCACTCAGGAAGTGACAGCACTGTTCTGAAGGCTGATTCATCGCCACCACCTGGAGACTAAATGTCTCACTTTGAGGAGGAATTGACCATTCATGGTAAAAACCTGTCTTACACAAAGACTGCTCAGCATAAACAGCAACACCTAATGTTTGTGCTAAAATGCTGATTCACTCTCCCTAATGAATTCTCTCGGGAGAGGCTGTGCGTCCGTCGCCTTGTGACTCAAACCGTCTTCCGACTGCGACTCTAAATAAGGCAGCGTTTATCAGCGTTCCCACTGACTAGTACTCACTGTGCCTGACCCCGACGAGCAGTACATGCAGGCAGGAAGAGACAGAAGCGGACCCTCTGTCCTCATGTCTCACACGTGATCAGCGTGGATTCTCTCCAGGCAAAGAGAGGGACGGTAATAGAAACTGTGATGCAGAGGAGAGGACAGGAGAGGAGAGGAGAGGCAGCTGTGAGGAGGTTATAAGGTCTGGTGGTCTTGAGAAAACATCTGATTCACAAAATGATGATGATGATGATGATGAATCATCGGATCTGGAGTCCCAGTGTCCCAAATTACACAAGTACTCCAATTCTTCCCCCTCTATTCCCATTTCAGACATAGTTTGTCTTATAAAAAAAGCACGCTGTTACACCATCCTCAACTTTTCACATTTTCTCTCTCCGTGTTTATCTTCTAACGCTGCTGGACACGTTTCAATACGCTGTCAGTGAGTTCAGGGTTGAAGCTGGGTGGTTTATCTGTGTGTGTGCATGTGGTTGGAGTTAATTCCCTTAAGCCAAATCAATAAGATGTCAAGCGGCAGAGTATTTTCTCACATATACAGCAGGATCATTTTTAAAGAATTATCTCAGTTAAGTGCTATGCTGGCTTCCCCCTTATCTGTCGGCAGTGCACGCCTTTGCGAGGCTGATGGAGAAATCTCCAGTACAAATACAGGGAGGTAATGCTCCCATCTCGGGCAGATAATGGTTAAAAGTCTGTTATCTACCCAGTTCTTTCCTTTTTTCGCCTACTTGACTTACCCTCCCCACCTCCTCCTCTCCTCCGTCACTCCTCCAGTGGCTCCCTCTGGAGCGGTGCAGTGAAAGCCTCACTCCTCATACGCCGTGTGTCTGGTTTCTATTAGTGACTTGGAACAGGCCTCTGCGTGCGTTCTGCCTAGGTACGGGAGCTGTTAAGGCAGAAAGTTCCCTTTTTACAACACAGCCCCCATCCCTCGGTCTGTCTCTCTCACTTTGACTCACACATAAATGCACATACAGGATATATGGTGTATAAATCCACAGCTGCCCCCCCTGTCCCAACCCTGCAACCAGGGGACACGGACAACCCGGAACATTTGAGTGAACTTGTGTATGTTAATACACTGGTTTCTACGGGTAACAACAAGGAGGGGTGGATTCCCCGAGGGGCGGCTGTCATGGGCGCGTCCAGCTCTTTTGGACGGACCCACCTCAGCTCATCAGGATCTGGCCGAACCAAAGCCGCTGAGGAGTTGAGCAGCTCTTGGAAGAAATACCTTGTTGTCTTGTAATACCCCATGTGATGTGAACGATAATGACCTCCGCCTGGGTGGAAAAAAAAATATGAAAAAATAAAAAAGCACTGGGAGATGGGAGGATCAGAAATGCTGGATGAGTCTGTGAGAAGTAAGAAAAATTATCATCTGGATTCTGAAATAATTACACGGATCTTGTGAGAATCAAAGCCGCTGGTGTGGATCCAGAAAGAAAATGTGATTTAAATGACCGTATCGTTGGCCTTGAAATTTTTAGCCTGTTAACTACAAATTGGATTGGAATTGGTATATTTTATATTACTGTTTACTGCTTTCAAAGCATACCATAAGTTCTCAAGTTGATATGCTTTTCTTATTGGCAGCGCAGTTCAAGCCATTTTCTGTACGAATGCGACTTCCAAACGTTGTTGGAACTGACATTAATCACACTTTAACTTGTTGTCAGATACGATGTTGTTGCATGGTGTCGTTGTTGGGCATTACCTATGTTACATTTGGAAATTAAACCATGAAAATGAACAAAAACCTGTGAAAAAGAAGCCATTGCTGTTAGGCTGTTCTGTCAGGCCATTCAAAGATCATGTCGACACTTTCATACAGAAAAAAAAGTTAGATAAAATGTTGAATATATTTATATATAGAATAGAACATGTGATTGATTGTCTCTGTCAGCCCTGTGATAAACTGGGGACTTGTCCAGGGCGTGCCACACCTCTCGCCCAATGTCAGCTGGGATCGGCTCCAGCCCCCCGCGACCCTGATAAGGATAGGCGGTAACAGGAAATGAAAGGAAGGAAGGAGGCATGGATGGATAGAACAGCACGTGGACTGTGGATTTTATCCTCCATCACTTACAAAAGTGCATATTCTACTAACTAATATGAAGAAAGGAGGAAGAAAGAAACGTACATAAGAGCACCTGATTATTGTTTGAGGACAAAGAGCACATATACTGCACCTCAATCTAATATTGCACCTCCATAAAGGTGGGATCCTTGCAAGAAGCAGATGTAAATAAAACTCAAAGTCAGTGCAGCAGAGGCTGCTCTGGTGAACACCCACGTCTTTCAAACTCTACGTCCACACTCTGTCATGCAGGCTCTCTGCGTGAAAATTTGATGGCTCCCAAGTTGAGAACCCTCATGACGTCATCGGGGTTATTTTCATCACTTTGGTGCTTTAACCAACATTTGCTCAAATCCCACACTGTCCTTGTACAAGACATTCACTGGAGGTTTCTTTTCATAACACAACTCGTCCTGAATCAGTACCCTGGCATGCCTCTCAGATTTTCTTAGGTTGCTCAGATTTGACTTCATCCTGTATGTTCCCGTGCCTGCTGCTGCTATAATTGCTTCCATGTCTCTCAGTTGTGGTGCAAGCCATGCTGATGATGTTAGTGAGAGGTGGAGAGAGAGAGAGGGAGAGAGAGAGAGGAGGTTTTGGATGAGGACAGCAGAGACCAGCTGGGTGGGGTCATTTACTGGCTGTGGAGGGGGCCCATTCTCTCAGCTGAGACTCCTGCACGCTGATGACACAGCTATGGAGACCTCTCTCTGTGTGCGCTGTATGAGTAAGGCTTTCCTCATAACGCGCTATTTCCACAGCAGTCATGTCGGGCGTCCTCACGTCTTGAACCACAACCTCCTACAGCCAATTAAAGCCACCACACGCTTAGTAAAAAGGGAATGAGGTAAATTCAGTGCATGTAACAGCTCTGTGAACTCTGAAAGGCCCTCAGATGTGAAACTGAGATATATTGATTTGAAACACATTGAAAATAATTTCTAAAGTATTGTGCTTCCAGTTAGAGATCTTTTTGATCCGCAGCTCTGCTGGAAATCTGCAGACGCTTCAGACGATGTGATTTTTTTTTTTTTTCCACTTATCAACACATCAGTCTGATAAACCCTCAGACAGACTTCAGAAATCTTCGGGCTAAACAGAAAGAACTGTGTCCAGACTGCATCCAGATGTTTGGACGCTCAGCACCCTGGCAGCAGGTGAGGAGGCTGGATTCCACAGGTGCCATCTGGTTCCTCCCGACCTCGACGCACCATCAGGTGTTCCCGTCTGTCTGATTTTTGATAAGAGCAGATCTGAGGTGATACCAGGACAAACATGTGCGTCTTCCTCGAGGAGTAAAAACAGAAAAAAAATGCACTGACAACTGAAATGATTAACTGATACCAAACTCTTTTTCACCCCACACATCACAGAGAAACTCAAGCAAGACAAGCTGGAGCAGCAACTTGTGAGAACAACGGCCAATTGTTCACCACTCCCGGGATCTGGAGCGTCTTTATTCACCACATTACCACGGATCGGAGGGTGGCCTGCACTTTCCTTGCTGTTATTTGCCACATTAAAAGTTTTCCTCGGATCATGTGTTGATAACACAATTGAATGCATTGTTAAATGATGGCTTGGTCATGAAGACAGGCTGGGATACGTTACAGTGCAAAGATGCAGAACAGCATCTTTAGTCTGTGACTACACTCCTACTCACTTCCACTGACTAAATGCCAAGTCCAAGAGACGTCTGTTCGTTGGCGAGACTCCGCCAAGTCGCACACATCAGTGATGCAACACAAACAACTCGTGGTTTTCCAGGGAGTAACGTGCTCTAGTTGTATCTTGACCGGGTGCAGCGACTTCTTGGAGTCTTGTCATCCGTGTGAGGTTGCTGACTCTTTCTGCGGTTCCCTTTTGAACATACTTGACATAGTGAACAACAGAATAACTATAAAACTTTCTCATTTACTGTCATATAAACTGAACGTCCGTGTCTCAGGAAGACATTCTTCCAAAAGATACCCAGGAGAGCGATAGAACATCCGTAACCTGACTGTGGGAAAAGAGGAAGTATCTTGTCATAAATGTGCATCGAATACTTAAAGGAATAGTCTGAAGTTTGCTTTCTTGCCTACATTTGATGTGATTTAACGCCTCATTCCTGTACGGAAAATACGAAGCTAAACACCAGCAGCTGGTTATCCTAGCTTAGCACAAAGACTGGAAACAGGGGGAAACAGCTAGCCTGGCTCTGTCCAAAGGTAACAAAATCCACTAACAAGCACCTCTTAACAAATTAGATGAAGTGTTTTTTCCAGGCTTGATTCTAAGCTAAGCCAACCGTCTCCTGGAGTTTGCTCCATACTTAAAGCCACTGGAAACCCAAATCCATAAAAGCTTCCTAACTATGTAATTTAGGGTCTTACATACATAATAGTAAGAATCTAAAAAGTATCAGGAATTAGTTTCAGTCCAGATTTGAAACTGTGTCAGAGTTTCATAAATGTTCCGGATATTGAGTTTCAGTCGGGAGCGGTTATGCTTTATGCAACTGTATAATGTATTAATGAAACTTATGAACTGTTAAGAAAGGAAATATTCTACAAAAATACAACTGTGCAGCTTCTG
Organism: Nibea coibor; assembly: GCA_023373845.1. NCBI lineage: Eukaryota > Metazoa > Chordata > Actinopteri > Sciaenidae > Nibea > Nibea coibor. Next base: position 22,324,356 of record CM041717.1, on the reverse strand, counting down.
GATTCAAGTTTCTCTCCAGTACCAAGTTACGGTTAGCTTATTTGCCTTGTTAACTCCTTGTAGAACACGCTTCATTCAAACTAAATAAAACTCACCAAAAACATTTTGGTTAAGAGAGATCTGGTAAAATAGTTTTGCTCATACATTGCTTAGCTTTCATGGCTTTCACATGTGGCCATGACCTGCCATGTGTACTCTGTCTTAAGAAATGGTGTTCTAATAGTTATAATAGTATTTCAGTTCAGTTCAGCACAGTTCAATGTATATGACATTATATTTGTGTCCCAATCGTGAGCGCACGATTTAACATTTCAAGCACAAAAAAGCACATATAATAATTTGATGTGACTCAATTCATGTAATTTAAGCCAACAGAAATCTGTTGTCCTTCATTCGTTTATCTTTCTGTTTTTATGTTTAATTCTCACTTGCTGAAAAGACTAAAAAAGCAGAAATAACATGACTGTGGTTTGAAGAAAAACGACAGGGTGTGTATCTTCCTGTGTTACATTCACATGCAGCATTCACAGAAAATGTCACTTTGAGGTTAAGTGTTTCGAACATCTTGTTTAGTTCCTCTTTTGGCAATTTTTGGATATCTCGTCATGATTGATACAGTTTGTTTTTTGGTGTCCGGGCAACTGCAACCACACTCTGACCATCACAGCATGTACGACCGACTTTTTATCCATTAACACAATTTGAATTCATCATTTCTATTCAAAACAAATTTATCAAAGGAGACAGCCATTCGATTATCCTGACATATTTTCTAAAAACACTTTACTTCATCTGAAATCAACTAGAGAAAGTGCTGTGATTAATGTGAGTCTGGGATTTTATTTTCCTTCTGAAGGATGAAAGAGATTTAGAAAGATTTAATGCACTACACTAACGGCAGTGTAAACTGAGATGCAAAAAGCAAAGCAGAGCTTATCTTAAGAGTGCTATCGTAAAAACACCGACTAATAAATGATGCCACTTTTCCACAGGCCTTCTTTATATACACAGTAGCTGAACAAATGAAGGCTCCCAGAATGACAAACACAGATATTCATTTAAAAAAACTGTTATTTTTGTGGAAAATGCTTGGATGGATGGACTCACATCGATACCAATCTCATCTGCACATTAAATATAAAGCAACCAGAAATCCTGTTAGCTTAGCATAAAGACTGGAAACAAGGGGAAACAGCTGGCTTGGCTCCGCCAGCATTAAGATAACAAACACGCCTGTCATCACCTTTAAAGCGCTTACGCTTTAATTTCTTCATGGATCAAACAATCAAGATAAAGAATGTTAATTAGTGAGCTTTAGGGGTGCTGGCACATTTTGTGACCTTCTGAAAGAGCTAAGCTAACTGTTTCCCTCTGTTTCTAGTCTTTGTGAGTCTAAGTCAGTGGTACTCAAACCTTTTTCTGTTATGACCGCCAACGGAGGCCAAAAAAAGTTCACACCCTCCACTGCAAGAATGATTGGGAACCAAATTTTAGTTAACCGAAGTATCAGCAAACTCTTCTTTATTTCTTTTCCTTCCATAAATCACACTCATTCTTTGTTCCACTCTATATTTTTCCCCTGGTCATCCATGCCCCACCTCCAGTGGCTCTATGTCCCATCAGGGGGCCCAGCCCCACAGTTTGAGAACCACAGGTCTAAGATAACCGTCTCATTTAGCTTCACCGCTGCAAACAAGGAATGTTATTCCATTAAAAATAATACACATAAACACTGTTTTGTGACTGAACCATCCATTAAGATTTCATCTCAAACTTGCTCTGTGCTAACTTTCTAAGAGCGTGGAACATTTTTCCCGGTGCTTCTAGTAAAGGAAACAATCTCTGCCCATATCCTGTAGAGCTCAATTTTCCCGCAACCTTCCACACACGCAGTAGCACTCATGCTGGGTTAGGGCACTGGGCACCCTCATTAGCACAGCATGGGTGTTTAACTTCCCTTATTCTCTAATAGGGACACACCCTGCACCAGCGGTGATTTAAAGCCTTTAACGGTATGGGTTCCTAAACATTCCACGTTCATATATCATCTGTCTCAATCCTGCAGTCTTCATTCCCGTTCCTCCCGCTTCCCCTCCGTCTGCAGCTCCGTCATCCTTACTTCATCTTATAGTTGATCTGATTCGTCTTTTGTTCCATACATCTGTTTACGAGATAAATTCAGGATTACACAGACAGAGAGAACCTGATCCTAAGCATGAACACGCGAGGATATGTAACCACATAAATACAAGACCGTGCCTTACAAGAGTCCTCCATGATGACAAAGAAAGAAAGGAAGCATTAAGGTAATGAATGAGCAGCAGCTGTTGGTTCAAACTCAACAGAGGTACCTCTCTGACTCACTGGCTTTTACCCCGTAATCAGCAACAAAAAAAAACCTGTAGAAGAAAACAGATCTTCAGGTGATTCAACAAAGAGTGCGTTGATTCACCTGCCAGCTGCTGGTGAGGGTGTCTGGCTGCTCAGGAGGGGAGGCTGTGATTAGTAACAGGCTGGGAGATGACCTCCCCCTCCCCGGGTGAGTGGCCACACTCTGCAGGAGCCTAATGAAGGAGCCTGAAGTCTAATGTCAGTGAGAAACTACAGAACCCTCTAATCTAGTGGCACCCAACACAGAGAACTGTGCATGTGCGTGTGTGTGTGTTTATGCATGAATGTATCATTTTGCCGAAGCACTCTTTACAGTGTCGGTTCACCAAAAAAAAAACTCTTACCTCCAGTTATATTTAGCCGTGCAGATAGTTCTAGTGTAATCTGTTCAGGTTTTCTGTGTCAGAATTTCGCCTCCAGCTCAAAACAAGTGTCTAATCATTTCTGTCTCATCAACAGAACAAAGATCACCATTCTCTTTCTCCTTCTCTCCTCTTAGATTCTTTCATCAACATCACCTTTGGTCTTTTCGCCTCTTCCTATGTCCGTAGAGGCTGCTGAGCGCGGTTACATCGGCTCCTGTTCTGGCACGACACCAGCTCCGCTCTCCAGTTGCATTCCTCCTCTTCTTCACGGTGGTCCAAACGCTAACAGTCCACCAGTGTTGAGTGTTCCGTACATCTCGTGGGCGATCGTACAAGGAGCTAAAAGGCGAACGGGCATCCAACACAAGTAAAATCACCCTCCACCTTTGAATTGTAGTAATTGATGGTGATGTTTTATTTCAAATGGATAAAATGGAAATGTAAAAGCAAAAAGTTGAGCCAGGCACAGTGACAAGTTAAAAGGAGATGCCATTTACAATTTGGACAGTGCCAAGCTAGCTTGTTCCCTTTGCTTGCTGCTGGCCCTGGCCTCATATTTAGTGTACCGACATGAGACTTTTCCCAATTTTTTTAAAGTTTTAAAGTAGGCAATGGGTCCAATGAAAGTAATGTGCTTGGCAAAATAATCCCACCTCAAGGTCCAGCTTTTGATCATATCTCCATCAGCAGAGGGATTTGGCTCAATCAACGGATGGAGCACTGATGGTGCATGAGTAAACATGTTTTTTCATCGCTGAGTCGCCACTTTTGCTAAGTCATAAGTTAAACCAACTCTTTAAAGAGGAAAAAACCTTAAGCCAAGGATATGAAATATACCCATCACTCACCGGGATGTAAGCCATGGCATCTGCTCAGAAAAGACTCAGCATCAAATAAGTATCCGCTCACGTATCCAAAACATCCCGAAAGAGTCTGTGCCCATTTCCTAAACGTACATTCCCCAAGTCCTCCATCACCAAATATATACAGGCAAAGATCTAATTTTAATGTTACATCAGGCCAGGAAGAGAGACTCGACAGAGAGACTAATTGCCTCTAATTTAAGCTCTTTTCCCACACGAAACAATGAAGTTTCAGTGCTACAGCCTCGAGGAAAAAGTGGTGGCCTGTGGGAAACAGCACCAGAGGGTGAAATGAGGCGGATCAGGACATATTCTAATCATTAACCATCTAGCTGCTCTCCAGTTCACATTACGGCGCTAAAAATTTATGGCAGTTTGAACTCCTCATCACTTTCTCTCTCCCCTGGAGCTTAATCTCAGGGAGGTCGTTTTAAGTTTCTATTGAAATATTTTATCAGCTCCCAGGATGCTGTCTGACATGGGAGTCGAGTAAATCTGCAGTGAGATCACAGCGGAGTCCTCTGATGTTTTTCGAGAACGTCTTGTCCCCCTTTAAAAAAAAAAACACCCAGACAAATGAAGATCCCCAGTAAGCAGATTTCTTTGCGATTCCCTTTGAGGGGGCCGGTGGGAAAGCCATCACGTCTCGCGGAAGTGCTGAACCATAACATTTTCTAGGGGCGCAGCTGGGAGTGTCTGGTTATCAAAGGAAGAAGACGGAGATCAAATTGACATTCAGCAGTGTTGTGACCTTCCAACTCTGCCGTCTTGCTGCTGCTTAATCTCCCCTCTTTAACAGTTTACACAGCTCAGGTGACGCTGCATGCCAGGACTGATATCTTCTGAATCCTGCAGACACGATGGACACCACGATCATCTTTTAGAGACGTTTTTTAAAGCTGAACTCAGTGACAGCAGGTTTTTCTTCATTTATGTTGTCTTTATTTTGCAACCTGGTTTACTCTTTAGTGATTTATCTGAAATATAAACTTAAGAAATGGCCCAGAAGGAAGCATCAGCACAGAGCAATCGAAAGCTTCACCCCATGATCTGTATCTGTTCCTGGCTGCTAACCCTCAAAACTTGACTTCATTTCACAGATGCAGAGCAGATCTTTAAAAAGCCAAACTCTGAATGACCTCACATTATTTTGTTCACAAGCCAAAGTCAGTGTCCAGCCGGGCGGTTTATTCTTGGAGAAATGCCCTCTGATACCTCCATTCTCTCTGAGGGGATCCTCTTTCCACTATACCCCCAGAGAAAGGCTATAAATAATGATCTGAAGTCATCCCTGATGCGTAATTAATTTTCAGCAGTAGCTCCACAGTGATGAAGCGCTCCAGTGTTATGACAAGCCCCTCCATCAAGCCCATCACCTGTTGGATTCACGTTACGCCTGTTTTCCCAGCAGTAACCTGAGCCGGGGCCTTATTCCCAGCACGCGATGGCACCAATGAGACAGCAGGTAAAAAAATAGGGTTTGAGTGTGACAAAATTCCTTCAGATTTAGGCTGGTTGGCGTATATTTTATGTCTTTTATAGGCTCTAATATGTGATCTAAGGATTTGTGAATTTGAAACCACTGCAGAGTTTAAGCACAGATGGTGCTTTTTCCTCAAAACCCGATCTTTCCAAAGCAGGAACCATGTGGCAACACAGCATAAATGTCCCCGAAGTGAACCCAAAGAGCAAAATCAACAAAAAAAAATCAGTGTTTCAGTGTTTTATCTCATCACTTTAATCACTCCAATCACCGCTTTTATGGAAAACCAAAGATTTCTTATCAGCTCCAAATGAAATTGCACCTGTAACCTTAAACGGCATGTTTCCTGTCTAAACTCCACCCTTTCTGATTATTCTGAAAGCACCCTCCACCCTCCAACATCCCTGCCCTAAACACACACACACACATAATTCTGCATCTGCATACATGTTTCCATGACACCAAGGGCGATGAGTGGGGAGAAAAAAAAAAGAAGTCGCCCAGCATGGAAACTTTTACCCACAGAGACGACAGGGCCAAGCATTGTTTTTACAGGTAGACCAGCGAACCCCTTTGTTACAGGAAATGAGGTAATTTGGATACAAAAAATCAATATAGAAGCTCGCTACTGTAAAGCGAACTGCTATAAATGTCAGCACAGCCTGGCCCCTGCTGGGAATGACTTACGCTGCCAGTTTTGTGCAAGCGAGAGAGAAACACAAAAAGTGAATGTGGTATTAATTAAGGTTCAGTAGTGACTTGCTTGCCATGATGGGGGTTAGATGCTTGCCACAAGCAGGGACTTTTACATGATTCACTTAATTGTCCATTAGGGAATAAGGCACATGCACAGGAAGTGATTCTACATCCTTTTCCCAGATTTGCACAAAAAAAAAGGACATATCCATCTTATTCCCACCACTTCTACAGCAAGTCTGACCCCCACAAACACACTATTGATCATGTGAGCCCGAGGCGACAGCAGCATCAGGATCAAGAGGAGAAATGTAGACAAAGCCACATGTGTTGAAACACAATTTAAACACTCTGGTCTCCTTCTTTCTTTCTTTTTTTTAATTGTCAGACTTTGGTAGTGTTTCGAAAGATTCAAAGAGACTAAATAAAAGGCCACATTCACGCCAGCCGCTCTGTGAAACTATGCAGGCACAGTGGTGTTTTGAGCTAAATCAACATCAGAATCAGTGTGCTGGCGTGTTCGCAGTTGCAGCACTAACATTCTTCTTTGTTGCAGTTTACCATGCTCACCATTTTTCTCATGCCGTTGTTTTTGGCTACAGCAGGCAGCCGTTTTTTAGAGAAAAGGTCTAAAAACCTACTGCAGCTACCTGCTCAGCACCAAATGGCAGACTGACACAGTCAGAGACTAGCTGGGGAACACAGTGTATCATATAGCCACTAAAGAGATACTGGACATTCAACAACTGGCAAGTTTGCCACATCGGCTTAAAGGGTCAGTGTGCAGGATTTAGTGCCGTCTTGCAGTGCAGCTGCAGATTGCAAACTCCCTATCTAGACCCAGTGTTTGATTTGTCTGGGCTACTGTAGAAACATAGTGGCTCGACATGGTGGACAATGTGGACGAGAACCTGTGGCCTCTATAGATATAAAGGCTCGTTCTAGGGTTACAGAAACAAAATTTTCTGATGATTATAAACTGCCATATTCTGTAAATAGATCTTATATTAATCTTACACTCTTGACCTTTTGAAAAGTGATTGTGTGAATGTTGAGTTCATTTGTTTCTGCTGCCACCATGTGGCCAAAAAAAATTAGGTCTTGCAGGTTTAACACAAAATCCTGCTGGAGGCTAATGGGAACGTTTTTTTAAGGTAGCCTATTTGGTCGCGAATCAAAATGCGAGGTACAAAAACAAATTCTGAACTAGATGAGACGCCAGTGGATCACCAGAGTTATTACAATTCATCCTGAGGGGATCAACAACAGGAATGTCTGTACCTCATTTCACGGCAATCCATCCAATAGTTGTTGAGACGTTTCCATTAAAACCACAAATGTCTTATGGTGGAGCTGGAGGAATCACCAAACAATGAATGCCTGTACCGAAATTTTGTAGCAGTCCAACTAAAACTTTTTGAGACAGTTCAGTTAGGACCAAAGCAGCGGACTGTCCGACAATGCCATCCCTAGAGCATCACTGCTAATGTGGCTATAATGTGGTTTGGCTAGTGAGAGCATGAGCTGCATTGTCATATAATACTGCATCAACATTATTTTAATGACATATTGTAACCACACCAATGGGATATCATCATTCATCCATCAATCCCTGAACCTTGCCACCTTTTGTCCTAGTAACGTCATCCATCATAACTGTTCAGATGCCAGTTGGGACCTTCAAAAAAAAGTAGAAATGAAACCACAAACAAGTAAAGACAGTCAGAAAACAAAATTACTCCCCACTTTCGCCAAATTAAGAGCAGGCAGTTTCTAAAGACGGCCTATTGGTTTGCATAAATTAAAAGCATCCTCAAAGCTTCAAGCGACAGCCGAGATCCAGATACCTCTGATATGAAGTCACCTCTTTTCTCTCCACGGGTAAGATAGAAAACATTCACGTGAGGTTACCCACTGGGTGTTGTTAAGAAACTATGTAAGTATATAGATATTTAAACTTCCACCTCAAGGAAAGCCGGGCACACCGCCAGCTGCTTAGCTAATGGGATGGTTTTTATTACAGGGCTGACAGGAAGCACATCAAGAAAAAAAAGCAACAAGATACATGCACATGAACAGAAACTACTTCCACAAAAAATGGTGTTTTAGTGTTGTTGTTAGGGATGTAGCGATGATGAACATGTCCTTGGGGACCAGCAGGCAGAGCAAGAAACACCATATTTCATACAGCTGTGGACACACAGCTGTTTTTCTGGTTCAGCTGGGAGTAACGGGCTGAGCTGCCATGCTTTGCTTTCGTTCAGTCTCCTTTCCTGCTTGTTCTGCCATCTCATACCCAGCGCTTGATGACATAACAGAAACACCTCTGGTTTGGGCCTCAGTGTCTCCTTTAAACCCAGAGTCAACTGCCACAAATACATCCGATGCAATCTTTTGCATCTTGGGCTGAGACACAACATCTCTTCCCCTCGGATGGCAAAGATGATTCCACAAAATATTCTGTACTGATTTCATAAAGTAATTCCGATAATCCTCGTCACATGTTTTTGTTTCGTTCCTTCCTCGTGTTTTGCATCCGATAAGACGGTTTAGCCGCAATATTCTTGAATTTATTGAAGAGATCTGCATTTCCTCTGGACAAACAGTTGTTGATGTACTATATAGTTAGAAGTCAATTTATGTTCGCACATTTAACAGGAAGCAGGTCCAGTAGGTTTTTAAGGTTATCTGTGGTCACAGAGGACCATGCAGCGGATGTGTAAGGGTTATCTTTAGCCTCCACACGCACTACAGAATATATCTCTCCACAGTATGGCCACCTGTAACCAGAGATAACCCGAAAAACCTTCTGATCTTTGCTACGACTTCCTGTTAACAGCCACACTGGGGTGGAGTTGATCCTAGCTGGGCGGGAGGTGTTTTACACCGTGGACAAGTTGCCGGTTCATCACAGGGCTGACACAGGAAACCCATGGGCAGTTTAGGGTCACCAACAATCTGCTGACTGTGAGAGGAAGCGGAGCACCTGAAGAGACACGAACTAGCCAGAGTACCCATGCAGACTCCACCCAGAGAAGCCCCAGCCAGTATTCAAACTTTCTTACCGTGAGGCGACAGTGCCAACTACAGCACATAGGTTACACTACTAATAATACATGACACAGTTAAAATGCATCGTGCACCGTATGTTAGAGACGGGAAACTGTAAGAGAGAGATCAAGCAAGCAATAATATACAGCCATTTGACTGACTGGCCCAAGGAGAAAGTTTGGGCAGCGTCAGTTTTGTGTTGACCTTCACTGCCCTCATTGTTTCCTTCTTCCTGCTTTCAGAAGGATATTTGGATCTTCTCTCCTGAGCACACAGAATGAACTCTGTGCCGGAGGGTCTGGATTTCCCTCTTCAGTTCAGCCAGCATGCGAGGAGCAGGGCAGACTAGTGAAAATACCATGAGCCACTTTTATGAATAGTGCCATTTAAAGGGGATTGGTTTCGGTGAAGGCCTAATGATGCCATAGCGCTAGCGTCACAGAGAGAGAGAGAGAAAGGGGGGAAAGAGGGAGCATTCTTTCCAGGCGCTGGAGCAGCACTTTCAGACTGTTGGGAGGTGGTGTGGCAACTTTCCATTTCACATACGTCACTCCTAATGCCCAGTTGCTCTCCATGGCTGTGTCCAGTCACAACAGTAAAATAAAAACCCAGATAAAGCTGGTGATTCTGCCAATCTGTCAACACACTCTCAGAGGACTGTGGGAGCCGTTCCCTCTACTGATTATGATGTTTTTTTAATGTCTTCTCAAACTCTTTCCACGGGCCTGCGATGGACTCCATCATCAGCCCTGAAACTATCAGGCCTGGCTGAGTTCTTCCGGCCATTGGAGAGGTAAAACAATAGAAAAGCCAAAGGCCGGAAAGGTTAAACAGATGATGCATAGTTCTCAGCGCTGTGGATTGCTGCCACGATTGTTCCAGAGGTTCCAGAGGTAATTTGTTTCTGCATGTTTGTGGTGTTTGTTTATGTGTGTGTGGGCCCGCTCTCAGAATAATGGCACACATACAAATACAAACACACGGTGACTGGACAGAAGAGTAGGGGAATTTTAACCAGGTGAAGAGACGCACTTAAGGGGGTACACCAGCGATTCAGGGCTGCGTTTTCCACGATGTTGAGAAACTTGCAAGAGACGCAGCAGAGGCTGGAGTCAAGCTCCAAACACATCAAACCCAACAGGATCTTCATAAATGTCCCAAAACTCCTGATGATGCCTTTAACGTCTTGTGTAAAGTTGGAGGACTGTCTTTTAATATAACAAGATAATTGCCCTTTTTAAGATAGTAGCAATCTCAAAGGAATTCTCACAATCTTTGGTGTGACTGTTATTTGTACCGGGGTTATCAGTATCTGGTGTGCAAAGCTAGCTGAAAGGGAAGTAAATGTCAGAGGAGCAGGCCTGCATCCTGCATCCCAGAGCAGCGACCTCAGAGCTATGTGGGTTACACTGGCAAAAGGCCGCTCATAAGAAACCACTTCTGGCTCAGACCAGTGGGGAATAGAGGGGAGACATTGTGTCACTTTACCCAGCTAGCGACTTCCTGCTATTGAAGAGAAAAGAGAGCAAATATTTTGGCTTACACAATCAGTACTTGTAGCCGTTAAAAAGCCAGAGGCCCCCCAATGGGCTGTAAGATAACAGATTATTCTGAGAAATTACTCGCTGCCAGTGATCGTTTGGAGAAATCAAAGCCAAGGCAGTAAGAGTGGAAAACTGGGTTGTGAAAGAGGCGCTCGTAAATTCACTCTGCGTCTCTAAAAGATGAACTATAACTGGCTTTGTTCATATCTCCAGTGGTGCTGTGATTCCGAGGCACGGGTGAGATGTCGAGCCTCGGATTTCAGAGTAACAACTGCAGTGAATGAACCCTGTATGTGTGACACACATACTGTGGCTACATGCTGCGTTCAGGGGGCATGCACTGGGTTTATTCTGTCACCTAGTGGCCTGAGATTGTAATGCACCCAGCAGACAGTCATTGTCATGACCTCCAGTGTCTGAAAGAGGACAAAGCATTCACATTTCTCCCTGTAGAGTACACACGTCCTCTGGTCAGTCGCATCAGTGAATTATAATGACAAAACAAGCAGATAAACACAAAAAAATAATTTAATCGTTCCTTTTTGAAATGAGAAACTAATTTCTTATCAAACTGTTATCAATTAAAATGTATTAGATTAAAAGCTTTGTCTGTAATAGTCGATTAAGAACAGTGAAATCTTTATAAAGGGAGTTTTTGTGCAAAAATGATCAAGGTCATGACAAAAGGTCATCCACAGCAGCATTACACATTTTTTTTTTGACGCAGAATAAAATCAACACAGCACACACAAAACATAATCCTTTTTAAAATGAGTGTTTTATTGTTTTTATTTTTGTATAAAAAACCTTTTTGTCCACTTTAGGCAACAGTTAGCATGAGAGTAGCTCTCACAGCTTTTAGATGAAGTCTAAACGTATCAGTCTGTCGACAATCACACACACACACACACACACACATACACACACGCGCGCCGCTTTCACACAGAGAAAACACACAATCACATAGTGTAGTGGAGTTGATTCGATACAGTGGTCCCAAACCTAAAGTCTATTAGTAGAAAGCCAAGGACAAAAAGCTCAACAATAGGCAGCTTGTAATCATCATCACTTCAAAGATGGCACTATGTCAAGGCAAGTCACGCGAACACAAAGGGCCACAATAAATCTACAGCCTCACAATAACTACAGGGGACTGCTTTGTTAAAATCTGATGGCTGAAAGCATCGTTTCATTAGGTTTGAAACCACTGCTTTGGTACAACTCTTAAGTAGGTTTATATTAAGACAATACAAAAAAAGAAAAAAGGCAAAGAAATACATCAGACGCCTCATACACAGCAGCACATCCTGTGTTACCGAAAAGCAACGAGCTGCAATTTTAGGCAACGAAACAAAGGACTGATTTTGTGTAAGAAGAGTCGGCACACTTACGCAGATCAGTATTAATCAGACGTAGCTTAAAAAAGACATTTAAATGTTATACGATTGCATTTTTACATACTCAATGACAAAAACAAAACACCTCATTCCAAAAATAATCGCCACGTCAATGATTTTGCAGTGCAGTAGCTATTGCGTTCGGGCTCTCCAACACTTTTTTCTTCTTCAGTCATCAGTCAAGGAAACACCTTGAACTCAGATTTCTCGTGATGGTGGGGAGGAAAAAAAAATCAGTGAATTGTAAATCTGTAACATCAGCACCTTTCAGGAATAAAATATGTATCCTCACTAATATACTCCCCCTCCCCCCCTTACTTTTGTTTTTCATAATACAGTACATACACATGTGCATGCACACAGACGCACACACAACTCTCTCTCACATACATAGAGTAGGCACACACACACACGCACGTGTACAGATTGAACATAAAATATACAAATTCAGGTCAATCTGCGTCATAAATTAGTAACATCACATCATTTTGTAGAACTACTTTCAACGGCACAGGCCGCCGCTTCCTTTGACTCTTCTTTAAATGCTATTTTCTTCATATGGAACTCGACTCGACTCTTCCTTTCAACTCGTTTAAAAGAGGAGAAGACTGGGAAGATCTATTCATCGTGACACGACTTGACTGACTACATGGCATTACAGTGTAGCAGTATGAAAGAAATAATCCTTTCACTCGAAAAAAAAAACAAAGACAAACAGTATCTAACCCACAAAAGACACATTACTCAAAGAAATAATAAGTAATATCATAGGCATTGTAACTACAGGTAAACTAGGTTTTTCTTGACCAGTCGACTGCATTTGCACCAGCAGCCCAAGGTGAGCAAGAGCAACAACTAAGGCTAGTGCTAATCTGCTGCTCAGTGTTGGTTCACCTCCGTGAAGACGGCGGAGCCACAACGCTCGCCGCCTCCTCCGGGTTCACAATGTGCACACAGATCATGAAAAGCAGCAACCCCCTCGGCTCTGTCCTGCACTTTGCAAATGCATATACAGTACACAAAAACAAGTATTTCCAGGATTATTAGGTCTATTTTTTTCAGCGGAGGATACTATCTCGAGGCCTTCATTTGGCTTGGCTACAGCACACGTTTGCTGTAATGGAAAGTGAGCCGGTGAGTATCTAAATACGCCGGCTTTCCTTTTTGCGCACTGCAAAAACAATTTGTGTTTAGTGTTGATAGCTTAATACATCACCAAACAAAAGGCTTGTGTCAGCATTCACACGTTGTGTTTTCTGTTTGCTGCGTTGGAAATTAACAAAGCACTACTTGCTGTGTACTTTCTCATCGACAAATAACCCCCACACACAAGTGTTTTTATGTTTTTTCCATTAAGGCCGCATTCATCACCCCCCCAACAGAATTACATACGATGTTGCCTTGTAACTACATCCATATTACTTCTGGGGAGTGATCTGTATGTGCTTTCAGCACCCCCCCCCACCCCGCACCCCTTCCCCTCCTCCTCCTGCTTCCTCGTGTATTGGACTCATTCTCCACATAATTCAGTAACAGTCACTACAAGAGATTGCAACCTGTAATCATTCTCGATGATAGCAGTAATAAATGTGAAATATGTAATTTTTTTTTTTTCATCTTAGATGAAGCTATTGTGCAAAATATCTGCAGTGAAGCTCGAGCTAAACTTCAGGAGGCAGTGGATTTACTTCTCCCTCCAAGCAGGAGCCCCGTTGGCACTGCTCTTCGGGGAGGCTGTGCTGGGGAATCGAGGGCTTCTCCTTCTCCAGCTCGGCGCCGTTCTCTGAGCACAGAATCACATTGGTCAAAGACTTCCCCAAACTCTGCCTGCAGCTGATTTCTTCGGGCGTATCATCCTTTGACTCCTCTCCTCCTTCTTGTTTCCTCTCCACGCGCTCGCCTCCTCCTGAATCTTGTTCTCTCGCCAAGCGCTCCTCCTGTTCGGCCTCCTCCGCTCTGGGCAGGGTCTCAAAGGCTCCAGGCTCTATAGGGCTGAGCTGATAGTAGAGTAGAGATGTGGAGTCTTTGAGGAGGTCAGAGGGGCTCTCCTCCTGGTTGTCAGTGATGCAGAGCACCGTGGCCCCTGTAGGGAACGGCCCCTGCAGGAGGACCTGCTCCACACCTGGCACCTCGGTCTGCTCAGGCAGCTCCCCAGCCAGGGCACCAGGCATGAGGCAGAGAGGCTGCTCTGTGAGACCTCCGGTGCCCAGCTCCTGCTGCACCGACTCCCCTTCTGCCTCCTCCCTCTCCCTCCTCTCCTGCTCCTCCGCACTCTGCAGGTGCAACACAGCTGTTTCGTTCTCTCGCTCCAGAATGTCCTGCTCCGCCAGGAGATCCTGAACCTCCACCACTGTCTGCACCTCGCTCTCCTCCAGCTCAGAGTCCAGGCCAGCGACTGAGGATAGGTCCGGAGAAGTGGGGCAAGTAGAGGAGGGGGAAGACAATGGGTCAGATTCAGCATACTGGTCCCCAGGCCCTTGTATCAGCATCCTCCTCTTCTCCAGGTCCAGCTTCATGATGGTGTGCAGGTAGTGAGTTCTGACACGCAGAGGGTTGAACTCGATGCGGCCCGCTACATTACCGCAGCCGTCCCTAGAGCACCCGCACGGGAAAGACATTCGATCCACCTGGGAATGAAAAGAGGTAATTTCACTTTGAGTCGTATTTTATAGCAACAGAAAACGCTCGGGTAAACACTCGGTATTTACTGACCCACTTCCATAAGTGTTATGTAGCATAAGTTAGACTTTATCTGTTGTGCAGAGGACAGAGAGATGACACACATGCTGAGATAAGTAGATCAAGGAATAAATCACGGCAACCCAGAGAGAGCTGAACCTCCTCCAGACGAAGAGAAAATATAAAGAGGGAGAGACACAGAGTTAAACACTCTAATCACTCTAATATTAGACCTGCAACTAATGATTATCCTCGTTATAGATTCATGCAAATCACTTCTTTCTATTATTAAATCTGGTTTTGTCTGACAAACAGTTAAAAATATGATTTAAGACGACGAGAAAACAGCTAATCCTTTCATTTTTGAGAAGCTAGAAACATTTGAAACATTCAGTCTTTTACAGTTTTGCTTGAAAAATGATGATATTTTATCATTATTTAAATAACTGGTAATTAATCTGACGTTAATGAGCTTTTGATTTAGAGTCATCAAAGCGTGCACACAGTTACAGCCTTTAACGTTACATATTCTCTCTTTAAACAAACATTATATCCATAAATTTCAATACCTTTGTTTATCATGTTCTGTTTCTTTTTCTTCAAATGGTAAAGGCATCTTAATATTCTGAATGTACTGACAGCACTAGAAGCTTGATTAAAATGGATAACACTGGCTTAGATGATATTTGTTGGAAGTGAGATGAAAATGGCTTTTTAACAGCAAATCACAGGTATAACTAATAACTACCTCCCTCTGTGCTGCTAATATTGCACAATAGGCCTTTGTCACAGCAGACGTTTTGCCTTGTCATGATAGGAAAAGCACTAAAAACATTAACAATGATTTTGTTCTATTGAAGCATCCCGGTAAGTTGAGCTTTTCCTGCTGTGACATGTGAAAAGATTTCCCCTGAAAAAGGTCTACAGGAAACTAAACTGCACAAGTTCAAGTCAAGAATTATTCAAACATGCTAAACAGGACACATATTTCAATGAGCGGCAAGGACTGACTCATCCACGCCTGCACAGTGGCCGTCTTCTTTCTGCACAAGCCGGCGACTCTTACCTGGCACTTAATGCCAGCCTGGCTGCAGCCGCAGTGGCGAGGGTCGCAGTACAGGCGGCAGTCGCAGCCGCACTCCTCCCGCGAGAGGCGGATGGTTCTGAGCTCGGCTTTCTCCCGCGCGTCTATGCGGGCGATGCCGGAGGCTCGCAGGAGGGCTCGGCGACGTTTGGTTGGCAGGGGCTGAAGGAAGAAACAGTCGTCCACCTCCACCCCGTCCACGTCGAGGTCCTCGTCTGACACGTCCTCCAGGGTCAGCAGGTCTGCCTGAGCGCACTCCACCGTGCCGTTCCTTGTCAGCTGCGGACGACAGTCAGCGTGAGCCGAAGACAATAAGAGACTGATTCTCTATTTAAAGCCCGAGCACATGATAATTATGCTAAAGACTGATGCTTCAAAAATAGCTCCATCTGTAGCTTAATCATTTCAGACTGGAACATTAAAATGGACAATGTTAGAGAGAGCACTGAGACTCTTTATGGGAATACAAGTGCCAACAAAAATCCTGCAATCAAAATCCTGCATGTTCATATAAAGATGTGCAAAAAATTGGGAACTGTCGCTGACATATAATTAAAATACACTGTTGTGGGATGATTACTGATGTACGAAGGAAGGAATGTATAAATGTGCTCTATAAAACTGTATGAAATTACTGCAAATGTGACTTTTTTTTAACATTTTTTCTGTTACTACTCATCTTTCTTTTTGGAAAGCAAGCAGTGATGGCGTGGGGGGCTACACAGAGAAGTCGAATCCAGGTTGCTACAGCAAGCACTTTGAACGCGGGGTGCTCAGGATACGAGCTTTAATTCTTCGGGTCTCAAATAAGTATTTAAATATAAAGCTGCAACGATTAGTCGATCAACTGATCAGTCTTTATTCTTCATCTTCTCTCTCTGCCAACAACCTTTCTGGAATTTGACGAGTCAAAATGGCTGCGACGAAGGCCTGTTGTGCAATATTTATGGCGAGCGCTGTAGGTATTAGTTACAACAGTGATTTTTGTGCTGCAACAAGTTGAAATGTCTGCTGCTGAAAAGGCATATTCATCATCTCACTTTTGACAAACGTTTGGTGGACTGCGTTTTGATTTTACTGCCAACCACAATGAGAAGATGGCCGACGGATGAATCTATGATGAAAATAATGAAACAAGCTTGACAAGTTTATGCTGGAAATGTCTCAGCTTACAACCCATGTGAATCTGTACAGCGTTAATCTGAATAGTCATCATATGCCAAAATAATGTACATCTCACCCAAATCAAGCCACACGTGAACCGTACCTTCATCTTGCGAGCATTGAGCTTCTCTTGGCGAAGGTGCTGGCGTAAAGTGTGCCTGTGGCTCGTTTCCTGTTCGCGGGCGAACTCGCCCAGCGTGTAGTGTCTGATGGAGGAGTGATGACGGGCCATGCCCAGGGAGCTGCCCCCTTGGCTGGGCACGCTGGTGAATCCCTGCCGCCGGGGGAAGTAATACACCGTCACCACATCGAAACGTACCCGTTTACCCCCCGGGGACGGCTTGTGCTGTCTGAGGATGGAGGTGGCTGAAGTGGGGGGAAAAAATATAATGATGATGATGATGATGATACACATGAGTAATTAAATACTTCTGCTAACAAACTGTTTGAGTGGGTTTTAGAGTGTATTGCCTTTAACGTGTGTCTCCTGTTGTTCCTTACGGGTAAATGCGGTGCTGGAAGGGGGGTTGAGGCTGTCACAGCTGTCAGCGCTGTCGCTGCTGGAGATGTCATCGTCAGAGTCCTTAGGTGTAGAGAATGGAGAGCTGTTGTCCACCTCTTCATATCTTCGTTTGAGGCTGAGAGACGAACCTGCCTCCATGGAAACTCGGTGTCTGGGGGCACAGAGAACCGTCGAACACTGTCAGCAGCAGTAAACGTGAACCAAAAGGTGGAAATTCGCAGTAATTAATGAGAAGATGAGAAGTAGGAGTGGGTAACACCGTGTAGTATTTACAAATGTAACTACATAAAGACAGAATGTTCACTCCCAACACTGAACTGGATCCTTTGTATCAAACTGTTCTCGTCAGACGGGGAAACAAAAAGGTGACATCAGCTGTTTGCTCCTGTCTGCTTTCATCTGTATTCCAGCTCCATCATTTCTCTCCTCCCCACCTCACATGAAATCCTACTTTGAAATCATCGAGTCTGGAAAAAAAAAAAACGTCACCATGGCAACTAGGCAAGCACGGTTTACACGAAGAGCCTTGAAGCAAAATGATCTCTATGGCTTCTCACTCCCCTGCTCCCCCCCCCCCCTCGTCTCTTAATTCTTCCACAAAGAGTGCAGAGGAGGAGGGGGGCCTGGGGGGGGGGGGGGGGGTCGATACGAGTGAAAGCTGAAGCTGATCAATCACACGGGCAGGAGGAGAGGTCAAAGAAGGTGAAAGAAAGAAGACGTCTCATGACATTCTGTGTCGTGGCCTACATGTCTGCAATGAAACTGCGGCTCAGAAAGTTTCATATTTCCAAAACACAGCCCGAATAAACGAATGCAGCACGATGATATTGCAGAAAGGCCGTGCACAAACTCCAGCTTAAGCTCATTATATTAGCATTCCCTGTGTTTGAGATGTATGTGCAAGGTAATTAATAGTTTACTATGACTTCTCTGCACATATTTAATCTCTCTGCAAACGTTTAATTTCTTAGTGGGTTTTAATTAAAATCCAGATTTCTCCCAGGTTAATTTTAATGTATATTTTATTTATTATTGCATACTGCTATCTATCTATCTATCTATCTATCTATCTATCTATCTATCTATCTATCGTGTCACATGCTCCTGACAGCAGCACACTGCATCTTTAATCTAAATGGGACAGCTCCAATTCAGCCTTAAATAGGACCTTAAATATGTAACATTTCTATAATATCACACAGTGTAGTCTGTCCTTAAGCTAAGAAAGAGAGATGATGTACTGATGATGTCATGTGGAGACGAATCCTGGAGCTGTAAGATAGTGAATAATGAAACAACTGCTGCAGCCACACTGATCTTTTTTTTCTTCTTTTCTGGGATACGGGGACACTGAAACTGGATGCGATATGTCAGCGTGTGAATCGATGCTGCATGTTTGTGGCACTAACATGCAGAAACCCATTCATTACTTCACCGTTCTGGAGGTTTTAACCTGGTGTAACACACCTGCTGCAGCTCTTGCATGTTCAGTACGAGATGCCAGCGTGGTTCTAGCATGTGAACTGAATTTTCCACCTGGGGACTCCAGTATAAATAGGGCAAAAATAGAGCAGAGGCTGAATTTTGATAGTCATTTTCTCCTCACCCAGGCTCACCTCCCCTCTCCACTGTCCCTTTAAGGGCTTTTATAGTTGGACAGTGTGCTTACACACACCACACACACCACACACACACACACATCATTGTGACTTCACTGTATATTTACCTCCAGTGTTGAGGAAGTATTTGTGTGCATGCAGATACTATGTTGGAGAGGGGGGAGGTTAGATATTACCAGTCTGACAGGCAGAGACTCGACCAACCAACCTCTCTCTCTCTCTCTTTCCAGCTCACCATTTTCACACACACACACACACACACACACGCAAACACACACAATGGGCAAACCGCCCGGTTAATGAAATACTAAACCCTCTTACCTGGGGCAGAAACAGGGACCCTTATTCCAAGCAACTCGTAGGTCGTTTCTCTTTCCCAATGAGAGCTGCACATTAATCTCTCACCGCCCTATGAGATGCTTTTTTTTTTTAATTATTATTATTATATCGGAGCCAACAATAAAAAAAAGAAAAGAAAAGAAAAAAACAGGATCCAGATGGAGCAAAGAAGTGGAAATCTTTGCAATGACTTGTCAATTTGCAGCACTGTGAATCTGACTGCCACTTCCACGCGTCATTGTCCTGCACACTGAGAGATCACGGAGGAAGCAGGAGCTCGTCTCGCCACAGACCTGCGGGTTTTATTCAAACGTTGCATGCCTTATATCTATTTAAAGGACGGACGGACGGGCAGGAGGAGCAGGGACGTCATATGTTCAGCTGCTGGTTTGTTTCCCCAACATTTCCTCTCTGTCTCTGTCTCTGTGCTCCGTGCAACATGAATCAATGTAAACAAGCCGAGGCGTCTTATCTTCCCGGTGTGCGGCTGGAAAAGCTTGCGATGGAGAAATCCGCTGACATCTGTGTTGGTTTATCCCTTTTCTCACCGGGGCGGGTTCAGTCGGGTTGTGTTTTACTTCGCTGTCTTCTCGCTTTTTTAAATCGGATTTTTTTGTTGTTGTGGCTTTTTCTCTTTTGGTCTGTTTGGTTTTTTTTCTCCGATTGGTGTCAAAGATGTTGCCAAATGTTCTGCCGAGAAGACGCTCTCTCTTTCTGCGCCCCGGTTTCGCCCCGGCCCCCGTTTGTTACAATGTAACAATGGAGGAAGAAATTCTTCCCTGTAGCCGTATATATACTTATTGTGACATCACAGGCATGCCTTGCGCCGGGGCATGCTGGGAAATGGAGTCCACTACCCCTTCTTCTTCCTCCTTTGTTTCTTCACTGTGCAGAAGCAGCAGCACAACACGGACTGCACTTACACATAAAACACCTCGACTCAGGTGTGATTCAGGCTACAACACACGACTGTCACTGTTGTGTCTATTGTGTTTTTTAAAAAAGAAAAAAGGTAGTTTCCATAGCAACAAAATGGCTGTCTTGTCTTGTAGCAAGCCTCCACATCCTGTCCATCAAAGAGAAAGCTTTGTCACCTTTAAAGGTCCAGTGTTCCACATTTATAACATGCATAAGTGTGTTTTTATCAGCCGGGAAAATACGAATAATCGTGTTTTTGTTGGCTTAGAATGAGACTTCCACACCTACAGATGTTTCTACAGGAGCCACGAAAGGACAAACCAAACAAGCTGCCATCGTAGATTCTCCTTCGACGTGTGGGTGGGGGGGGTGCAATCTGTAATTACACGGCTACATGCGACTAAAATGTACACAGTGACCCCCGGGTGAGCTTGAGAACAACTGTCCATTCATTTTCTGTAACCTTACACAGATGATGGCGTGGCTGGAGCCCGTGTCGGCTCACTGACCTTTAGGGGAGAGAGGTGGGGTACAATCTGGACTCACACCATTAGAGTCACCTATCAGGTGCATGTATCTGGACCCCCACAGACACAGGGAGAACATGCTAACTCCACGCTGAAAGGCCCGTGGTTCCAACCAGCAACCTTCTGGCTCATCAACTGAGAACATTCAAGACAGTATTAAAAATATCTTTTTGCAAAGAAGACAGACAACAGATGGCGACCAGTGCACAGGTAAGTATGTTTTAATAATGCTGATGCGATGGGAGGGGAGGGGCGAAGATGGGCATCTAAAAAAATGTCAAGCTATCAATTTCAGGTAAGCAGTTCAATGGACTGAACATAAACTAACTGTATCTTTTCACATGCAGCGCCGCTGTGATAACAGCTCAATCACATGTATTAGTGTTTGGAAGTGGTAACGTCCAAAAACAACATGAAGAGACACGAGTATGTTAAAAAGATCACTGAGAAAAGAAGAAAAAAAAAAACACACGATTCTTTATGAAAACATTTAAAATAATGATCTATTTACAAATAATCTGAGGGAGGAGGGGGGATAAACGTATGCTAGAAAGGCTGATGGGAGGAGGACAGAGACAGTTTTGCTGGTGTTGCCACTGTAATCGCTAACAGAAAGTGTTTCATCGTCATCATTCAAGATTCAAGAAGTAACAAAAACCTTGAGCGCCGGTATGTGCTCGAACACGAACTATAAAAAGGACCAAACGGTGTTTGGGAGTAACAGTTCGATCCAGTGAAAGACTGACAACGGCTTCCCTTAATGTCCTGTTAGCTGATCTTGTGATTCCTCGACGTGTGATTGTGTTAGTGATACCGATTCCTGCAGACTGGCTTAAAGTGGATCCCATAAGGCGACCTGGCATAAAGAAATCATGCTGCATTGACTAGTTGTCAGAGTAACTGTCTTTTGTTTTTGTCACTTTTATTATTATTTTGTTGTTTTTTTTTCCTTTTTTATTTTGGTTGTTGGTTTATAAAGAGACACGACAAACAAGCTTTGGCACACCAGATGCTCAGCTAACAAATAAGCGGTGATAGCAGCTGTCGTGCCACTAACCTCTTTCAATGAGACACAAGCGACAGAGGAGAAATGCGACCATTTAAGGGAGAGACAATGGCAGGGCGAGAAGGAGACCGTTAACTTTGCTGTGGCAAGAGTCAATCCCACTAAAGTAAGACAATAAGGTATAATCAGGAGAGGGCCGGGTGCTTCAGTCACGTATTCCTCCTTAGCAGCCACAAGAGAGTTTCTCGAAGGGCTCTCTCCACATATTCCAGGAACAGCGAGGAGTCTAGAGGGGCCGGCTGGATCGGGTGTAAAGAAGACAGCAACACGTATTCGCATGCCCTGTATTCACTTCAAGATGATGTGGTAGCCGTCATTTGTGTCGTCTGGAAAGAGAAACATCAACTTCAGCAACTCCCAAAGAGTTCACAGTGGCTCTGTGTCCAATATAGAAACCTAGAAATACCTTTCATTGTGTCCAATACAAAACATACTTCATCCTGGAAGTTCTGAATCATCTGTTAAAAGGAAAGAACGAAAAGGATGACAAGCAGTCAGTTTCAGATCTCCTGTGAGTGTAGCCTTGTTTTAAAGGCAGAGAGGTTTATAAAAAAAATAAAAATATGATCTTACCTCATCGCTGACCAGTACGTGGATGCCAGTGGGACCCTGTTTAAAGATCTGATTTATCTGCCTGGGCGAGATGTTGAAGAGCTGAGCGATCTTCTCCGTCAGCTCGGCAGCCGTGAGCTCCTCCAGGTAAATTGCGTGATATACTGCAGCAGGAAAGAAGATATGAAAACACAAATATAGATTTTCATCTTCAATTTCTGCACAATAAAATCGACTTGTGTTACAATTACAACTTGGCTTTAGGGAGATTTTAACCATGTTATTATTATTACTACTGATATAATTGTGTAAATAATCCTCCTCCTGTGTGTGGGATTCAGGTGGCTCCATTTACAGAATATGGCAAAAACTGAATCTAATATGGATAACCATGTTGTCATTAGTGATGCCTTAAAAATAAGAACTGCTTTGAGCCTTTTTATATCTAGACACCGTGGGTCCTCTTTCACAGAGTCTGCCATGTTTCTACAGTAGCCCAGAACGGACAAACTAAACACTACTTTTGCATTTTTCCACACGGCCACCGTAGTTTCTCCTGAGAGTGAGGCAATCAGCAGCACATCACCAGACCCCACAAAATCCTACACAACGGTCCTTTAAATCATTTCTGTCTCTCCACTTTGTTGCTTTGCAGCAAAAAAAAAAACCAAAAGAGACAAAAACAGAGTACAAAAAACCTCAAAGTGTAACAGGCCTTGCATTTGACTATAATAAAAAACACACATGAACCTTGAATATGCACTGACCAAAGAAAGTGTTGGCGGCAGCATCTCCATTTTCATGTTTCACTTGCTGCTCCCGCGCCTGCTGAGACTCCTGGCAGACGTAGATGGTCAGCCTCGGGCGTACCACCCTGTGACCGGCATTCACATGGAGGGAAACAACAAGATGTTCAGAGTCTTTCTTGGTTTAATAATAATAGATAAATCATGTATTGTGAGATGGGATTCAGTTAAAGAAGACCCACCGTCCCTTCAGTGCGTTGAAAAGTCTTATACCATCAGCTGGGCCGCAGATCTGAATGACATCCTCCCTGGTCAGCTTCAGCAGGTCTGCCCCTGTGACACAAAACAAAACTTTTTTAGGAGGGTGAAACTGTTTCCTCTGAACGTGAACATGGATTACACAAGAACAGGTTTGTTTTGGAGGATCCAGCAGTTTATATTAACAGCAAAATGTCAAAAAAAACAGCCTGTAAAGAACAGTCCTTTCACTTATCTTATCACCAGGGAGCATACAGGGTCAGCTACAGACTAAAGTCCTGGGGACTTGTGTCTCGCTAGAGGACACACACCAGCAGATGCTTTGTGCCATGAAGGGTTGAGACCTTGCTCCTCAAGAGGCTTTGTTCATCACTAGTGCAATGTAATTGTGTTTTCCTGTTTTAAACCTCTTGCTCAGCACGAGTGGGGAAAAAAATGTTTTGACTGATCTGACACGAGAGCAGCTTAACACCTGGCTCATTCACAGCGTTTTGTAGTTTGTAGGTTCTTACTCAGTGCTCAAGTGGAATATTTTCAGGGCATACACAAAGAATATTCAATATTCATGCCGCTGTGGCCTTCATGTTCATCTGTCGCCATTGAGTTGAGTAATAATGTTACAGGGTCTGACTGCTGTTGAGATCTTGATGTAAAAGTGACTCAGACATGACACCCTCACGTGAAACTGCCATTACTTTAACATAATGAGGTGAACAGACTAAATTTCTGAGTCTTTACTCTCTTAAATGTTACAACTGACTGAGAAATGAACAAAGGCTTCCGTCAAGCTCGTGAGAAGACACTAAAATAAATGGATGTTTTGTATTCGAGAGCTATTTTACCTGAGAAGTTGGTGAAGAGCCGACAGAAGGGCGAGAAGCGGTTTCTTAAAAGCCACTGTTGTGCATCTTGTGGTGTTGCTGTGGGTAACAAATTCTGAAAAGACCAACACGAGAGAGAGACAGAGACAGAGAGAGCGGAATAAAAAGGTTTAAAATACATTCTCGGAGTATCTCATAGTGATCTCACACAAGTCTGAAATTAGTGGCTTTCTCTACAGTATGCTATACGTACAGCACATGTCAGGATGCTGCCTTCTGTGTCTTCAAAATACTGCAGGTAGGCAAAAACAAATTACAATTCTTAGCTCCTCTTACTGGTACAGTAACTGTGCTCTCAATAACAAAGAGCCTGAAACTCTCTGGGACAGACGTTTTTTCATCTCTGCTAATTGTAACCAGGTTAGGCCGCATTCAGACAGAATCCGGCACAGGTTTCGAGTGGGGGTAGTGACTTTTGGCTGCAGGGGTGTGGTGGAGATTGAGTCAGATCCAACTTTTGGAAAAATGGGGCCAGACGTCACGCTGCGGGTCGCCTATCAGAAGCTCAGATCGGATACTCTACCTGACTTTGTTTATTTCACATATCCAGCTTCTACATCTGAGTCTGGCTCATATTTTACGCTATAAAATAGTGAAACAAAGATGTTTAACTTGGCTTGTGTCTCATGGTTTCAGACATAGACAGTGATTGAGAGTGAGGGAGCGCTGGATTACAGAAAGCTGGTTAACCAGTGAAAATAAAAAGCTCTTTCCTGATTGTTTCACAGCGGCTATGTTCAGCACAAATAGACAAAAACATTCACCACAGCGCCTGATCCTGTCTGAATGTTCCCTTACGTCGACCTTTCTTCTTTTCTCAGGGGTCAAACTGAAGCATAACATATCAGCAGCCCAAATATACAGCATGTACAGCATGAAATATTCTAATTTATAATTCAAGCTTAAATAATAGAAACACTGACTCATTGTCTGATCCCCTGTAATACATTAAAAAACAGTTCTGATGATCTCCAATGCGAGTTGACCTTGTATTTCTCATTTTTCGTTAAATCCTTTCACTCACACCTTGAGGCAGCTTAGGCTTATTTTTGTTTATTTTATGTTCTCAAACTGCCGCAGACAGTCTACTGGGAGGCAGAGGTTTAACACCCAGATGTCAGTTTTGCATTTGTGAATATTAATATGAAATGGTTCAGTGAGGCAGGAGGTAGCCAGGCAGTAAATCCAGAGAGAGAAAAAAAAAAAAGAAAAATGTACTTGTACTTACATCTGCTACCTGAACGACGGGCTCAGGCTGGTGGTTTGGTGATCCATTTCTAATAAGGATGAAAAATTGGCCATGTTAGTACCCGGGAGGAACACTGAAATCCACATTAAGAGGAGTCTAAACGCCATGTAACTATGTGGATTTTATGGCAAATTAAATTCAAGCAGCTTTATTACAAAGCACTGACAGAGAGGAAACACTCATACCCTTCCGCAACCGGGAAGCTGTTGTGCGTGCTGTTGAAGCCAGGAGATGGGGAGTTGTTGACATATGTGACCTCCGGCCAGGGACAGCACTGCAGAAGAACACATTCGTTACTGTGGGATCTAAATAACCGCTCTCATCAGTTATAAGCTGCAGCGTCTCTCTTCTATTTAAAAAAGCTAATTAAAACACACGTTACAGACCTGGCAGTAGTTTCAGACTCTGATCTTAATCATGTTAGCCGTTTAACAAGGTCACAAAAACACGTCACGCTGCCAAAACGAGACCATTTTCACTCAGAATGAAAAAAGCGGATGCATGATTTTATTACTGGTCGCTTAAATGATTTACAACAGTCCATTTACTCCTCAAAATCTTTTAAGAAAATGACATTCAGAACATGCAGCCGACGATTTTGACCAATACAAAAAGAGATCATATTAGCTCTGTTAGCATGCCTACACAGGCTTCGACATCTTTCAAACATGATTTTAAATTTGTTGTACTTAACTTAATCTGATTTGTTTCAGTGTGGACTGCAGCTTGCATTAAATGTGCCGTACAAACAAAGCTATTATAATAATTATTATTTGATCCACATTATGTCCCAGGTTCGAATAATGTGTTGGAGTTTGGAGTTTGGAGTGTACATGACTGTTTCTGTTCCTCTGCCAGGCTTCTTTTGGTTAAATAAAGTTGTGTTTCATCCTGATGGCTCTTTTATTTAATCATTAACCCTTTAGCACATTTGCTAACCTCTGTCAGGATTGTGGTTTCATAGGAGGGCTGGTACTTTTCCTTTTCCTGCGGCGCCCTCTTCTCCATCTTCTCCCTGTCTGTCTTCTGCTTTCTGTCCGCACCTTTAGGCTGAAACAGGTTATATGGGGGGGGTCACATAGGTGGTGGTCATAAATAACAAATGTTTGCTTTGCAGCGCATCAATTTTTCATTTCATTCCCCTCACCTTGAAGACTTTGACCTGGCAGGAGGCAGAGTGGAGGTGTTCTGTGTACTCTTCATTCTCATTCTCTTTAAATGTGTCGATCTGGATGCGAAAGGGAACACCCTTTTCTCCTCCATGCTTGCGCATGGTGAATTCTGTGCTGATGCAATGTACCTAAAGAATGAAAGAAATTAAAATCTACACGGGAATGACGCCGTAACATAAAATCTATGTCAGTAAAATCAAGAAATAAAAAGATATTGGCAAAACCGTTGTGTGACTACTGTGTGCAGAATTTACAGATGAGTTCACTAAATGTCCACAAGCTTAGCTCAGTGATGCCTCAGATTACTGCAGTAGCTTTTAGTGCATGAAAGTAATTCAGGGAAACAACAGTGTTGTCTGTCTTGCTACCTGGATAAAAACTGAGGTTCTTTTTGATGGGTCCCAAAGGAACTCCACAGTGTTAAGCTGAGTAGGGTTAGCCCTGGGGTCGATTATGCCGACGGACATGGGGATATCTGCAATGGATCAATGTAAAACAGGCTGTTATCAAAAGAGTCCTTAATGCACACCGTCTTCTCCATAATATCATCACTGTCATCCAAACTTTGCACTTACAGTTCAGCTTACCAGTCAATATCCTGAGCTGAATTCATCCAAAAACTACAGCATGTAATTGTAGCAACTCACAAGTCCAATAAAATATATAAGAACCAGAACCAGTAGACCAGCCAATTTTTCCTTCAGTGCTCACCCAGGTCGAGGATGCGATCTCCGGGCCTGTTCCAGCGCCAGCCTTCCAGCTGCTGGTGCTCTGTGTACTGAAGTCGGCGGTCATGAAACACCACGCGAATGATGCTCTGTGAACCAGAGAGAGAGAAGAAAGTAATTCAAGGCAGCTGTTCAACGTGATCAAAGCTAACATGTACGTGTGTGTGTGTGTGTGAACCAGCATGTCACAATCTTACCTTCACCATTTTACCAGTGATTTCCGGAAGTTCCCCAATTTTCCGATTGTCAAGCATTCTAATTTCATAGGACTGGCCTGCAACGAGAAGTCCATGTAGTGAATGAAGAAACCCCCAAACAGTCACAGCTGACCTTTCATTTCAGTCATACATCATACATCCTTGTTTGGTCATTTATTCCTATGACAAGAGACACACAGTAACTCACATTGAGATATGATCATGATACAGCAAAAATGACTATAAAGTCAATTCTGCAATGCCACACACACTGCGAGATGATCACAATACATCACAACATCTGTGTGACAGAAAGACTTTCACATCTTGAGCTGGCTGGATTAAAGGCAACTGAATTCGCCCTCAGTGGCTTCTGACTTAGTTCTCTTTGGCACTGCTACATTTACACAGAGTGCACTGAAAGGTGCACTGTGGCAGGGATCCTAGTGCTGACCTTGGTTGAGGTAGGTGAGTGTTTCATCATGCAGTTTAACGGCCGGCGAGGTAGCTGCACACAGAACATACTGAAAAGGAAGGATCTTGTTGTCGCTGTCTGGAGGCAGGTTGGACTCCTCCTGCTTGAAGATGGGGAGGGCGAGTACGTCGCTGCAGAACACAGAGACAAAAAAAACAAGCTGTTAGTAAGAAGCGTGAGCCTGACCACCTGCGATGCACTCATTATTTCCTCTTAATAAACACGTCCACAGAAAATATATCTTCATATTCAACTGTTAGAAATGAGTACTTTCAACCTCATGACTTAAATTTTGTTACGTCAAACGCAGACTCTAACATTACCCATCAACACTAGACAACACTAAATGGTGTCCATGAGGCAGCACTACTAAATACCATGGTATCCAGCTAGGATCTCATTGGTCCTCTCAACAGAAGAATTTCAGGACCAAGCGAGCGTTTGTGTAATTAAACAGTGCACTTAACCGTCCAGAAAAAAAGCACACAGGAGAAGGATCTTTCTCCACCAAAGCAAAGTGCTTGAGTCAGCAAAACCTAAATGCATTTCCCCTAAATGGATTCCACATAATTTCCTTTATGAAAAACTGAGCACAGGCATCATATATATCAGCCTGGACTTTAAACTGGTGAATAAAATCTCACCAAATGAAAGAAACACAGAACCGTGTGCAGATATATTTACACTAATGTGTCAGGGAGATGCTGCATAGCGATAGGATACGTCTAACACCGCAATCAAATTTAATCAAAGACTTTTTTCCCTCATCTGATACGTCAGCAAACAGCGTACTGCTTTGCAATTCATCTGCATGTGCTGATTAATTTGCCCTTCTGCTGTCTCTCGGTGCAGGACTTCACATATTCATGTACAATCAATTTAATGTCTCCGCTCAAACTGCACACTCACGTGAACAAGCCTGGCTGAGAGGAAAATATCAAACACTGCACATTAATAAGACAGATTTGATTAAATAGAAAGCGATGTACACCAAATATCTGCTATAGGATCTCTAATCTGTTCTCATACCCCAAAAACAACTTGTGCAAATGATTTTAAGCAGCTGTAAAGAAAAAAATAAAAATATGAGCAATAATAAGAAACAAACCAGCTGTAAAAAACGTGAGAAACAAACAATAAAACAAGTTCAACAGTTACAATTACACTGTCAGGTCAAGTGAAAACACACAGTGCTGACATTTAAGCCTGAGCAGCTGATCTACTTTCACTAGACCATAAAAAGCAACTACTGAAGGAGCTGGGTGCCATTACTGTCACCGTTTACATCAATAATTAAGCCAGCAATCAAAACAAATCAATATTTTTATGAATATTAAGCATGTTTAAACTAAAAAAAGACCAAATCAGGTGAAATATTTTGCTCAGTATCAACATGTAGCACTAACTCACTTGAAACAAATGGCTCAACCCGTCCAAAGCCCATACAGTACCTCATGCTGTACGCCCCAGCACCAAGCTCCTGACCAATGCCCGAGAGACTGGCATCGAAGTCCTGGACCAGTCCGGACTCAATCACTTCATCCGTGAGTGGCAACTTTAGAGCCCACGCCATGGTGACGATGATGTGAAGATCTTACGGAGTGCAGTGTTCCGGTTAAAACTGAAGTTTTACCTTTTTCCCACAACCTTTAAAACAAATAGTGAAAGTGCAAATTAGAAGTTTATTATCGTCTAATGAAGATTAGTGGAAATAAGACAACATACTGAGGGACATACACACAGAAACATGACAGAGGTTAGCAATCTTGTTACCACAAACTGTCACGCCTCATCTGCCCTTCTATTTCAGAAACTCAAAATACTTATTGTCCATCATATCAATATCTCTCATCTCTCAAGACATGAAAATATTCCAGAGCACTTTAAGACTTTAAATTTAATTCACAGGTTATTCAACCTGACAATCTTCATCCTCTGAGGTTTCTCACGTGCAGAGGTCAATTTACTCAAATCAAATTTAGGGATACCAAATTATGGACCAGCTGTTTGTTACAAAAGATGTTTAAAAGCCCATTAAAATGCAGCTTTGAAATTCTAACTCGAGCACAAACACACTCTGATATCACGCTCATGTTTTTGTTTTTATATTGCATTTATATTTCATGTATATTGCTGTTTGCACCAGGGATATGACAGAAACGCTGTATGTCCTGTACATATGGCAGCACTGACAAGTTGACTTGACATATTGTGATTGTCAATATAGCTGGTTGTTGATGTTATATATGTTTTTTTCTATTACCAGCTTGTCATTACTTTATGTAGATATATGATTCTCTGAATATAAATTTTCTGTTCTTACATAACTGTGACATTTCAGCTCTAGGTGAAGGCTTTAAATAAGCTGCCTCTCCCTGCACTTTACATTATTTGTTATCTTTGTCATTTTAACTGTGCAATATAAATTCAACTAAAAGCTTCACACGGTTTGTCCAACAGTACACAGGTTATATCACACTGAAGCATGCAGAGCTTCTGAGGCTAACTGTAGTCTCTACACACGTTTTCATGCCCTGTGAAGGAAATAACATGTGTTAAGACAGATTAATTGTCAAGTTTTCTAATTATTTAGCTGGCCAACGTCTAGTCAAAAACACACTGCGTACCTTTGAGTGAAAGTGTAGCTGCTCGCTGGCACCGTGAGAGTGTCATGCCATCATGTCGCTGCTCCTTCGCTCCAGCACTAAAATAAACATGTCGAGCTACAAGCTACACATAGCCTGCCAGCTAACTTAGCAACTGCGCTGCTAAGCCCCTCTTTACCTCACTTACCGCGAGTCAGGGGGATGAATTATTCCCGTTAGACATATCTATACACAGAAACGCAGTTTAATTGTGTCAGGCTAGTGAATTAATGCGATATAATGTCTTTGCTTTTGTTTGTTTATCTAGCTTCGTCAGGAAAAGGAGTTCCGGTATCCGGTTGTCTTCTTCGTCTTCTTCTACTTCTTCTTCGTGGGATATTTTTAAACTCAGGGCTGCCTCCTACAGGACGTTTGTGGCTCATTAGCGCCACTCACCGATTATGGACGGTAAGACATAAAGGCTTAACAGAGAAGAGGAGATTTACAGCGTTTATAATAAAATAAAATAAAATAAAATAAAATAAAATAAAATAAAATAAAATACAATTAAATTAAATTAAATTAAAAAAACTATAATATAATACTGAACTGGCAATGT
This sequence comes from Nibea coibor, assembly GCA_023373845.1. Taxonomy (NCBI): domain Eukaryota; kingdom Metazoa; phylum Chordata; class Actinopteri; family Sciaenidae; genus Nibea; species Nibea coibor. The sequence goes on along the minus strand of CM041717.1, from coordinate 22,293,185 downwards.
GTCCAGGTTAAAATGTAGGAATAGACAAATAAATAAATATAGTTCAAAGCCAGAGTAAAACAGAAGTCTTGTGTATGCTATCTGCTGCCCTCAGGTTTTCTGGGAGGTTTTTCCATAGATGTGAACCACAGTAATAAAAAATGTCTGACTTTAGGGATGATTAAAAGGCCTCTACCAGAAGTTATGGAGGGTTCATAGGTTATAGGTCGGACCAAGACCTTTAGGAACTTTATGAACCGATAAAAGTATCCTAAAATGGATTCTGAAGCAGACGGGTAGCCCGTGCAGAGACTTTGAAAGTGGTGTAATGTGTGCTCTCTTTCTGGTCCTTATGAACAGACGTACAGCTGAGTTTTTGGAGTAACTGTAACTGAGCTGTATTCTTCTTAGGGAGACCAGAAAGTAGAGCATTACAAAGTGATAGCTTGTGTGTAAAAATATGTTAGTGTTCAACTACGGCCAGTTCAATGTTTGTAAAAATATATCAACACACAACAAGTGATTAATAAAGACAGGATTTATTTGATTTATCTGACAGAAAATGACAAAAAAACATCAACTTTTGTTTTTCCCTTACCTCGCAAAGACCTTAACTTTTTGAGCTTTGCAGAGTCAAATGACTAATAGCTGATATCTTTTAATTATAATTTCGCTCTTTTTTGTCTACTGATGACTTACTATATTAAACAATATTATATCCCCATATTGAGCATGAAGTTAAAACACATGTTAAAGCAAGTCCTTTGCGATATTATTAACTATTTGTATGTTTAGGTATACTGTATGTTCACTGCAATATAGGCCCACTGTTAATCAAAAGGCAGTCAAAATATGAGGCAGACCATGAAATGCATCATATAATTCACAATCTCCAAGACTGTGATTAATGCATATTAAGGTTTATATTTAATCTGCAGTATTTTACATTTCATCTGCATAAAAAGTACATTAATCTTAATCTTAGATGTTGCTTGTCAAGTTGATGCTTGCAATCTTGCCGGTGCTGCTACATTTTTGCAAAGCAAAGCTTGTTGCTGTTCAAGAACATTGAAAACGCAGAAAGTCGCTCACACACGTAAGTGAAACCTCGCACTGTACATAAATCATTCATAACCCTTTGACTTTCCCTGCTGTCACTAAAGTGCAAAGAATTCTCAAAGAATTGGCAAATATAAAGAAAACTGCCATAGTATTGTTCCTACAGAAAATAACTTCAGACTGCACATGCAAACACTCGTTCAGATTGAACATATTAAACCACAAAACTCTTCCTTGGCTGAACAGCTAATACATTTTTGAGTTAAGTAAATCAATTTGATTGATATTAGGCTCAGTAAAAGTATCTTAGAAATCTGGCGCTAATGTTTCCAGGCAATGTGAGACTATTTGAAGTTCATAAAAGGCCAATTAAGATCTTACTTTGCGAACATACTTTATCTAACTCGAGATGAAAAATGCAGCAGAAGCATTGTCAAGCCATTTAGGGAATAGTCACAACAGTGAATAAAGAGGAAACACAAATTACTCTTAGAGTATTATAACCACATTAAACAGTAAGTGTAAAAACAGGACAGACCGGTGTATTCACACACGAACAGTATGTGCATTTGCACAATCAGTAACTCACAAATGAAGCAAAGTTTATAAAAAAAAACTGAAATAATTTTACAGTTGTGGCATCGCAGGCAACAGCCGAAGCAACAACTTTATTTTGATGAGAACGTGTTGTCTGTAGAACTTAGACGGTGTGTATCAAAGCCACACAGACGAGGAAACGACTACAGATTTTAAGATCATCTTTGTGATTATCAATAAGAAATATCAAAATGATGATTGTCCTGAATCACCGTTTACATCAATAATTAAGCCAGCAATCAAAACAAATCAATATTTTTATGAATATTAAGCATGTTTAAACTAAAAAAAGACCAAATCAGGTGAAATATTTTGCTCAGTATCAACATGTAGCACTAACTCACTTGAAACAAATGGCTCAACCCGTCCAAAGCCCATACAGTACCTCATGCTGTACGCCCCAGCACCAAGCTCCTGACCAATGCCCGAGAGACTGGCATCGAAGTCCTGGACCAGTCCGGACTCAATCACTTCATCCGTGAGTGGCAACTTTAGAGCCCACGCCATGGTGACGATGATGTGAAGATCTTACGGAGTGCAGTGTTCCGGTTAAAACTGAAGTTTTACCTTTTTCCCACAACCTTTAAAACAAATAGTGAAAGTGCAAATTAGAAGTTTATTATCGTCTAATGAAGATTAGTGGAAATAAGACAACATACTGAGGGACATACACACAGAAACATGACAGAGGTTAGCAATCTTGTTACCACAAACTGTCACGCCTCATCTGCCCTTCTATTTCAGAAACTCAAAATACTTATTGTCCATCATATCAATATCTCTCATCTCTCAAGACATGAAAATATTCCAGAGCACTTTAAGACTTTAAATTTAATTCACAGGTTATTCAACCTGACAATCTTCATCCTCTGAGGTTTCTCACGTGCAGAGGTCAATTTACTCAAATCAAATTTAGGGATACCAAATTATGGACCAGCTGTTTGTTACAAAAGATGTTTAAAAGCCCATTAAAATGCAGCTTTGAAATTCTAACTCGAGCACAAACACACTCTGATATCACGCTCATGTTTTTGTTTTTATATTGCATTTATATTTCATGTATATTGCTGTTTGCACCAGGGATATGACAGAAACGCTGTATGTCCTGTACATATGGCAGCACTGACAAGTTGACTTGACATATTGTGATTGTCAATATAGCTGGTTGTTGATGTTATATATGTTTTTTTCTATTACCAGCTTGTCATTACTTTATGTAGATATATGATTCTCTGAATATAAATTTTCTGTTCTTACATAACTGTGACATTTCAGCTCTAGGTGAAGGCTTTAAATAAGCTGCCTCTCCCTGCACTTTACATTATTTGTTATCTTTGTCATTTTAACTGTGCAATATAAATTCAACTAAAAGCTTCACACGGTTTGTCCAACAGTACACAGGTTATATCACACTGAAGCATGCAGAGCTTCTGAGGCTAACTGTAGTCTCTACACACGTTTTCATGCCCTGTGAAGGAAATAACATGTGTTAAGACAGATTAATTGTCAAGTTTTCTAATTATTTAGCTGGCCAACGTCTAGTCAAAAACACACTGCGTACCTTTGAGTGAAAGTGTAGCTGCTCGCTGGCACCGTGAGAGTGTCATGCCATCATGTCGCTGCTCCTTCGCTCCAGCACTAAAATAAACATGTCGAGCTACAAGCTACACATAGCCTGCCAGCTAACTTAGCAACTGCGCTGCTAAGCCCCTCTTTACCTCACTTACCGCGAGTCAGGGGGATGAATTATTCCCGTTAGACATATCTATACACAGAAACGCAGTTTAATTGTGTCAGGCTAGTGAATTAATGCGATATAATGTCTTTGCTTTTGTTTGTTTATCTAGCTTCGTCAGGAAAAGGAGTTCCGGTATCCGGTTGTCTTCTTCGTCTTCTTCTACTTCTTCTTCGTGGGATATTTTTAAACTCAGGGCTGCCTCCTACAGGACGTTTGTGGCTCATTAGCGCCACTCACCGATTATGGACGGTAAGACATAAAGGCTTAACAGAGAAGAGGAGATTTACAGCGTTTATAATAAAATAAAATAAAATAAAATAAAATAAAATAAAATAAAATAAAATACAATTAAATTAAATTAAATTAAAAAAACTATAATATAATACTGAACTGGCAATGTGTCCAGGTTAAAATGTAGGAATAGACAAATAAATAAATATAGTTCAAAGCCAGAGTAAAACAGAAGTCTTGTGTATGCTATCTGCTGCCCTCAGGTTTTCTGGGAGGTTTTTCCATAGATGTGAACCACAGTAATAAAAAATGTCTGACTTTAGGGATGATTAAAAGGCCTCTACCAGAAGTTATGGAGGGTTCATAGGTTATAGGTCGGACCAAGACCTTTAGGAACTTTATGAACCGATAAAAGTATCCTAAAATGGATTCTGAAGCAGACGGGTAGCCCGTGCAGAGACTTTGAAAGTGGTGTAATGTGTGCTCTCTTTCTGGTCCTTATGAACAGACGTACAGCTGAGTTTTTGGAGTAACTGTAACTGAGCTGTATTCTTCTTAGGGAGACCAGAAAGTAGAGCATTACAAAGTGATAGCTTGTGTGTAAAAATATGTTAGTGTTCAACTACGGCCAGTTCAATGTTTGTAAAAATATATCAACACACAACAAGTGATTAATAAAGACAGGATTTATTTGATTTATCTGACAGAAAATGACAAAAAAACATCAACTTTTGTTTTTCCCTTACCTCGCAAAGACCTTAACTTTTTGAGCTTTGCAGAGTCAAATGACTAATAGCTGATATCTTTTAATTATAATTTCGCTCTTTTTTGTCTACTGATGACTTACTATATTAAACAATATTATATCCCCATATTGAGCATGAAGTTAAAACACATGTTAAAGCAAGTCCTTTGCGATATTATTAACTATTTGTATGTTTAGGTATACTGTATGTTCACTGCAATATAGGCCCACTGTTAATCAAAAGGCAGTCAAAATATGAGGCAGACCATGAAATGCATCATATAATTCACAATCTCCAAGACTGTGATTAATGCATATTAAGGTTTATATTTAATCTGCAGTATTTTACATTTCATCTGCATAAAAAGTACATTAATCTTAATCTTAGATGTTGCTTGTCAAGTTGATGCTTGCAATCTTGCCGGTGCTGCTACATTTTTGCAAAGCAAAGCTTGTTGCTGTTCAAGAACATTGAAAACGCAGAAAGTCGCTCACACACGTAAGTGAAACCTCGCACTGTACATAAATCATTCATAACCCTTTGACTTTCCCTGCTGTCACTAAAGTGCAAAGAATTCTCAAAGAATTGGCAAATATAAAGAAAACTGCCATAGTATTGTTCCTACAGAAAATAACTTCAGACTGCACATGCAAACACTCGTTCAGATTGAACATATTAAACCACAAAACTCTTCCTTGGCTGAACAGCTAATACATTTTTGAGTTAAGTAAATCAATTTGATTGATATTAGGCTCAGTAAAAGTATCTTAGAAATCTGGCGCTAATGTTTCCAGGCAATGTGAGACTATTTGAAGTTCATAAAAGGCCAATTAAGATCTTACTTTGCGAACATACTTTATCTAACTCGAGATGAAAAATGCAGCAGAAGCATTGTCAAGCCATTTAGGGAATAGTCACAACAGTGAATAAAGAGGAAACACAAATTACTCTTAGAGTATTATAACCACATTAAACAGTAAGTGTAAAAACAGGACAGACCGGTGTATTCACACACGAACAGTATGTGCATTTGCACAATCAGTAACTCACAAATGAAGCAAAGTTTATAAAAAAAAACTGAAATAATTTTACAGTTGTGGCATCGCAGGCAACAGCCGAAGCAACAACTTTATTTTGATGAGAACGTGTTGTCTGTAGAACTTAGACGGTGTGTATCAAAGCCACACAGACGAGGAAACGACTACAGATTTTAAGATCATCTTTGTGATTATCAATAAGAAATATCAAAATGATGATTGTCCTGAATCTTTGTAATTTTTTTGGCGTTCCTTAGACAACTCATTCTGATTAAAATAAAGTTCTCGTCTATTGCCTGCTTTTGGTTTACAGAATCTCATTCTTGTCCAGATCTTATTTATGTTTGCAAAGCTGCTCCCGCAGTACAAATACTACGTTAATATAATATAAATTAGCAGCTAGAACTTTAAGTTCATTCATGGTGGCAAAAGCATGTTATTCAAATATCAGCCATTGTGCCAAAGTGACAATAATGTGACTAAAATCAATGTGACTCAATGCACTGCCACTTCTTAATTCAGAGGGATATCCTATAAAACCACTCGTATAAAAGTTCAAATTTATACATTACATGTTATCATCACTGTGTATGTTAAAATGACCATGCAGTTTGACTTAGTACCCACCACACAAAAGTAGTGTACACAATGACTCGTTCTTAGTACCCTTTCATGACTCTTACATCACACATTTCCTTCATTTTCTCAAAAAGTTCATATTCTTTCAACCATGTTGGAGTTTAGCTTGTATTTACAACACAATCTGAACCTGTGCTGCTGTATTAAATGTTCAACTTACCAAAACGACAAAAGATCGGTGGCAAACCCTCCGAGAATGAGGGAGCTACTGAACCTGGAAGACATTGATTTTGCTTGTGTTTTTTAGAGTCTGTCGCCGGTTGCAGAACCATACTCGCACAACCTCTCGGTCATAGTTTAGCTCTCTTGCGATTTCCGTAATCTCTTGGCCTGTTGGCAACGCGTTCTTCTCGAAGTAGGAGTTGAGAACTTCTATCGCCTGCGGTGTGAAACTAGTACGCCGCTTGCGTTTCTTCGATGGCTCACCGCCGACAAACTCCATCAGATTCTGTTGGCCTTTCTGGTTCCAGTGCTCGGCTTCAGCCAGCCACTTCTCCAACACCGGCTTCAGCTTCTGAGCACTCTTCGGGGTGATGTCCAGCTTTTCAAACCTACGGGACAAACAAGTGCAGTCTGAACTATTTCATGAGAAGACACACTGTATGATCTGTATCTTAATTTCATCCCTTTAGAATCATATAGACCAAATTTGCAGAGAGGTACCTAACCTGGACATTTCGAGTGCTCATTAATTTTGCTTAATTTAATGAATTATCACTGTAGTCTGTCTCCACTGCTGTTTGGACCATTCTTAAAGACGCTGAATGTTAAAGTTACCTAATCAAATCCACAATGATTATTCATTAATTCAGAGGAATAGTTACATTCAAATACAGCAAACACTTCCCAAAATGTCAAACAACTCCTCTTTCATTTGGATTTCTAAAAAATAAACTGTACAAACTTAAAATTCACAACTCTTACAGTTTATACTTACAGACTACATTTATGTAAAATCAAAGCAATACAAGCATTCTACCATTAAGTTACCAAAATAGGATTTAATATTACAGCCTTTTACAAATGTCAGACAAATGTCACTGAGTGGAAGCGAGTGTAACACAGAGACACGACTGCACTGAGAATATATGAGCACATGTTTCCTTAACTACGTTCATCTTTTAATCGTCTTAGAATTGCAAATGCAGATTAGATCAGTGTTTGCACATATCAAACAAAAGCTTCCATATGCATGTCAACATAAACAGTGGAGTCATTTACCTGCAAATGGCAGACTGGCTGTAGGCTGGACCCTCGGTTGCAGTCAGGGCCTGCCCTACTTGTGTCTGAGTGAGCCCCAAGGACAACCGACGTATCTTGAAATTCTTGGCAAACTCACGAATTTCCTCCAGATTAATGCCTTCTTCGCTGCTGACTATCTGCTGCGGCTCTACAATTGTGAAGAATCCGGTTAAAAATATCTACCTACTTAAAATGAATCTATGTTTAGATACTGTGAAGCAGGTGCACTTACTGCTGACAAGCTGGCCCACTTTCGCGATGTCTCCACAGGTGATGGGGACTGTGGAGGAGAGCGTGGTGGCGGTCTTCAGTACAGACGGCTGCGGGGCGATGACAACCGGTGCCTGTGTGGCAGTCGTGACCAACGCCTGGAAGGCAACAAATAAAGCAGAATTCTTAGATATAACCTGCACATATGGTTAAAATGTTCACATAACAGGAATAGTTAATGATCTTAATGATCATGGAAGTAGTATTTATTCGACCTGTGTGTTAGGTTTGGTAAGTGTTGGAGGAGCGGTGGCTTTGGGCAGCACTGCAGCAGAAGTTGCAACCGCTGCAGGTCCATTCCCTACTGTGGCAATGATCTGGCCCTGGGTGTTGAGTAGCAGCTGTGGGGTGACGGTCTGGACCTGGAGACCCTGGAGGGGGAGAGTGGGTGTGGCAGCCCCTCCAGCCAGCGAGGCTGGGTTCACCAACAGCGGGAGAGTCCCTATGACCTGTGAGTATTGTTTAAGTAGGAGAAATAAGTGAACGGCATAGATTACCAAACACATTGAGCAAACTGTCCTGAGTGTTTTTGCCTCTGGGAAATAAGTATGACCTATTAGCGGTTCACTTATAACGCCTCTCAAGATTAAACACTGCTAACTCCAATGAGCTGCAATAACGGTAAGACTGAGCACTGGAACTGTTTGAGAGGACAAATCAGTTTTCACAGTAATTGTCTTCTGCTCCACTGACTTGAAATAACACTGCTGACTGATATTATCTGGAGGCTGGGGCTTTTATTCCATAACAGGAACAAAATACAAAAACATTTTGACTGTCCTTGGAGAGGCTGTGATTACAAATCAACATGCATCATCATTAAAACGTACAAGAAGTGTAAATGGCATTATGCAAGAGGTTCTAACAACATTCCCATGCTTGATTATTGTCTGATGATACACGACATCTAGATGACAGATTTTTTTTAAATGCAGAAGATAGTGATGCCAGAATGGGCTCCAGAACTGGATCTAGGCGAGCGGGCAGTGTACCCTGGCTCAGCAAGGGCAAAGAGACCAAAGAGGATTAAGGAGGAATTTAAGAAGACAAGAGGCTGCCAGACAAGAGTAAAACTGGTACTGGCTTTTAGTCGCTGGTGAGAGCTTTGTGAAATAAAACGCTGAAAGAGAGACACCGAGCTGGGCTGACTGCTGTTTGACTAATAGGTAATATTAGCTGGCTGCTTTGTTTTGTGTTGTTACACTCAGCTGTTAATGTCCAATTCAAAGTCAGATCCACATATTATATAACATAATATAATACAAACTGTGACACCCACCTGTCCCTGGGCGTTTGTGATGATCTGGCTGGTGATGCCAGCCATGTTGGACATGGCACTGGTGATGATGGGAGTAGAGGTGAGGGAACTGAGAAACTGTGGCTGAGCTCCCAAGGAGGCAGCGTTGATCTGATCAGAAAATCACAACATGTGTAAGTGGCGTATAAAAATTCAGTACAGAAAGCATGAGCAGGCAAAAAATCCCCGAAGCAGCATCCTTACGATGGCAGGATTGATGGAGAGTCCCGCAGTCTGGAGAGCTGCTACAGATAAGTTAGACTGAGAGACGGTAGTGGTGGCCGAGGTCGCCTGCGCTGCCGCCATCTGAGCAGCGGTAACCTGTGCGCTGGTCACCTGTGTGGGCTGAGACGTCACCTGCTGGACGGCGGCCTGCATGGGCTGTATGGATGCTGCTTGAGGCTGGAACATTGTCTGTGCATTTGTGTGCAGTTGGGGCTGGACCGAGCTCAGGACTGTCGCGGCTGTGTAAAAATATAATATGCAACCGTTTATTGTTCTGTAATGAAGAGTCTACAGCCACGCTAGCAGCTCTGTGGGCCTGTATTTAGGCACATGGTGCTTTGAGCTAAATGCCACCATGCAGTGCAAACGTGCTAATGTTTTGCAGGCACAATGTTTACCATGTTAACTGGTTAATTTGCCAGAAAATGCTCATTTTTCTCACACAGATGAAGTGTAAAATTCAACACAAACATCAGAGCAGGTGTTTTTGAGGCCGGTCACATGCCATCTATCCGTGTTGCCCTCAAGATATAGAGGAACTGTCCTCTGAAGAGACAGGACAGCATCGGCTGTTTCACAAAACCCCAAAAACCATTTGTGTTGACACACTGTACACGTGACAAATCCCTAAAGCGGCAGATGGAAATATGACTCTTGCCCATCGGGAGCACAGACGGAAGTAGGGTGAATATAGAGCCACAATGTCCACAGAAGGAATAGGATGGAGGGAGTAGATGGACCGTGTGAGATTGCTGGTTGTTTTCTTACGTGTTTAAACGTTGGTTTCTTTTAACCATGATCTTGGTTGTAATCTACCACCAGCCTGAATGGTGAATACTGTAACTGTGGTGACCATGGTTTCGAAATGATGTAGGAATCTTTACCCAAACCACGATCTTCCCCTAAACCTAACCAAACCTTAACCAACCATTCTGTGTGTCATTCTAGAGGGCATGGACAAACACTCCTGCATTTATGACGTGGATTTAATGACCGATTGACGCGGAGCAATGCTTAATAAAAATATTAAAGATGTTGTGTTTCTATGGCAATTTTGAAGTCAGGTGTCAAATAAAGTCAGACAAAATCTTCACACATAAACAGAAAGTCTGAGTTTTACCTTGAAGCCCAGCAAAGGGCAGTTTGAGGAGGTTTCCGGCCGCGTTAGCTGCTGCGAACGCAGGGAGAGTAGCTACACTGGTGGTAGGCAAGGTGAGGACGGCCAGACCGCCCTGGCCACCGATGGAGCCCGCCATACTGAGAGGGATGAGCAGGGGCTGACCCAGGGATCCTGTCTGGGCCATCATACCGGTCATCAGAGTGGCCAAACTTTCCTGGGTCAGCACCTAATGTAGCATAACGAAAGATTAGCTTTCTATCAACATCTGTGACTGGGATGAACAGAGTTAACTGTCACTAACCCTAAATGTACTGAACTAAACCTCAATACACTGCAGCTGTACTCACATAATTCTTCTTTTTTTACCATATTGGTGGTTTGTCTTTTGTTGTTGCAGTGGTGTGGTCAGAACTTTCTCCAATTGCTAGAAAGGTGCCAACAATTCCTACAGCCTCTAGCTCTCTATTCAGATGTTTGGGATCACATTTGTTCCATTTTTCACTTTCACAATACACTAGAGACAATTGCCTCAGTCAGCGACTTCAGTATATCACCTACAGTAGTCTGTGGGTAACAACAGTGCCATTAATCCCTCTGACGCATGAATATTGGGCAAGAAACATTAGATTAAAAAGGACCATCCTCTTTTTTTAATTTCACAGATATTTCCTGCGCTTTCAAATCCAGTCCACCCCAAACTCTAGTTAATGTTTGTCCCTAGTTTTTAGGTTAAAAAAAACTATTGACTGAGTGACTATGGAAAGTGTGCTCACTCGTACCTGTGGACAGCCTTGTACAGTGATCGGCATGGCGGCCTGGGGCTGTGGCAGGGACACGCTGACAGGAACAGCAGGAGTCAGCGTTTGGACAGCAGGGGCTGGAGCCTCTACAGACACCACCTGCTGCTCGCCCAGCACTGCAGGAGCACAGGCAGGGTTGGTTCTTACTGACATTTGAAGTGGTTTTCACAGCTGCTATTAACACTTCAGTGCAACTGTGTCATGTACGTATGAATAATAAGTCATCTGCTATCCGTCATTATCAAGCATGGCTATGATTTACCTACTCCCCCAGCGCTCTGGGGCAAAGCGAGGCCATCCTGTGTGCTGCCAGCTTCGGGTTGCTCTGCAGGCTGAGCCACTCCCTCCTCAGATTTGCCTTCACTTTTCCCATCAGGTACTGACGATGGCAGAGACGCATCAACCTCTACCTCTAGCACACGAATAGTCTCATGGCCAGACATCACAATGACCTGCACAGCAATTAGAAGCAGAAGCTGTGATGACTCAAATGCAAAAGAAGCTGCCTACTCTATTCTACTTCTCCTCTTCGGGGTTGAATTATAATTTTCTAATAGATAAATGACTTATTACTGCGTTTTTATCTGGTAAAAGTCTCACTTAATGTTGCACTGGAAGGGTCAACATCTAAATTTGACTTGGACTTAACTGATGGTTCATGGTATGCAATAATGAAAGCCCTAGTGGAGATGCAGCGAGACAACCTGGGCTGGAAGACAAGGTGCAGAAAGAGACAAGGCAGGAAGATAGAGGAGGATGCATACCTGGTTGTCTTTGGCAGGGAATTTCAAAGTGCAGGATTTAAATGGCTGAAAAAAGACTTCTGCAGTCAGACAGTGAATGGCTAAGGAGAACAGAGAAGCCGAGCACATGTTAGGACACAATGACCCAAAACAAAACAACACCAAAAAGAAAAAAAAGAGAGACAAATGAAGAGAGCATGAGTTCAACAAAAAACAATGATAAGAGCATCAGCCAACAAGCAGCTCAAGCAATGCCTCCTTCAAGCGCCGCTCCGCACATCCGTGAAGAGCATTGCTTTTGTTTGCTGACTATGTCTACACAGAATGTTACTAGAGAGAGGAAAAACCACAATTAATTATTTAGCATGGCAGTTTAAAGAACGGTAACCCTCACAAGCGTAGAGCAGCAGGTATTACAAGGTGATAAAACACACACAACAAAAGTGAGTCCTGATCTCAACGAGACTCGCGTGGAAGCTAACCATTCCACCGTGATGTGATATGTCGGCACATGGAGGGTGACAGGAGCAAAGAACTTGAAGGCAACAGTTGAAGTTATCAGGTTAAGCTCAATGAGGTTATAAAGTGGGATGAGAAGGACCCCTTCACTGTGCTTTACCCAGACAGGTGAGCGTTACCTGCTCGTTGACAGTAAGTGGGGCATCTTTGGCAGGGAGATCCTGGGAGTTCATGGCTCGCTGCACCACCGAGGTCACTGTCTTCCTGGCATTCTGGGCACAACAAACACCGATTAAACAAAACTCTGAGAGCTCTGCCACTCTTTAAATCTGCTTTGCAGCTATTTCAGTAATAAGAAATACATAATAAGTTTCATGGTGATGGCCACTGTTGGCTCATAGTGTCCACACTTTAAGGGGCAAATTAAAACAGATCTACATGAAGATGACTGCTTTTTAAAATAATATTATTATTCATGGCTATTTCTGTCATTGCAGGAGCAGATTATTTGGAGGGGCCTATAAACAGGCCATACTGTGTTGCACTTGAGCTGCAGAAAAAACGTGATGAAAGACGCTGATCGTGGACATGAAGTGGTTACAAATTCATCACAGAGCTAAAAAAGATTCAAGATGGTGCATTTCCTACTGCAATGCCCGGTTAGAAATGAGGATCTGTCAAAACTTCAGCGGGTGTTGATGGGCTCCCCACCCCCATCCTGGCCAATAAAAGTCTCGCCGCGTCGACCACTTTTGAAGACATGCACTAACCACCAAGTACGGGCGACGGAAATCATCTCGACCCGTGCCTAGAGACCGAATATTATGTATTTCCCTCTCTTTATCATAAATATATAAATTATGCTAATTACGAACATTGCATATTAACCAAAACTCATTTCCTCTCGCCATTTCGCTGCTATGCGCGAAGAGCAGGCTGGAATAGACTCCGGTTATTATATTCAACTTACCGCGTAAATGCAGCTTATTTTCTGTAATCCCCCGCTCTTATAAAGGTCCTTGTCACAGTTTGTTTCAGTCACACATAATTAAAAATTCATCTCAGCTCCCAGACAGGCGCTGTGACTGCACACAAAAGAGGTATTTGCATTGATAAGGAGGGTTGCAATGTTAGGATCTCCTCTCCTCTTAATATTTAATGACGATGCCCTTTCTCTAACAGTTGAGGTGATCAAAAATCCTTGACGTGTCTCACAAAATCCTATTTGAGCTGTAAAGTCGGACAAAATTGCCACAAAATTGGCCTTTTGCACTACGTCATGAACATAATTTATGCAAGAAAAAATCTTGCATTGAAAAATGTCTGCCTCGACTTGAGAGGTGCCATGGTTCTCTTAAAGGGGACGTGCCTCAAATAAGAGAGCCGAGCCGAGCCGAGGCGCTGACAGTGAAGTGACACACCAAACACAGAGCTGCTCTGCAAAACACTGCTCCAACACTGCTCCGGCGTTTGCAAATGCACCAACAAGGTGTTTACCTCTGTGATTTAGTGCAAACTTTTGAAAACAAATGCTCTTATTGTGTTTGCAGAGGCACATTTTTGTGGAGCTGCCCTGCTGTATTTTGTTTTTGTTCACTGAAAGCTGAATAAAATGGATCTATTCAACAATTTGACTATGACCGTGCCACACCTGCAGTGTAACACACACACACAAAAGTGCTTTTTGTTCAACCTGAAACACGTATGAAACTTTATCCAATTAGTTTTCTTAACAGAGATAATTGTAGTTTTACTATTTTAAAAAGGTCACAGTGTGTCAGATTTAGGGTGCTCTATTTACAGAATATGGCAGAACTGGGATATAATATTTATTACTATGTTTTCATCACCTATAAATAAGAATCATTATGTTTTTGTTACCTTAGAATAAGCCATCTGTATCTACAAACACCAGGTCCACCTCCATGCAGTCCGCTGTGTTAAACCACCAAACATAGGCTGTGTTTGGCACATGCAATGAAACAATGACAGCAACTTTTATTTATTTCATCCCAGTCCCACTTAACTTATAAACCAAATACATTGCCTCTTGTTTTTTATTAAGTGATTTATCCTGTTGTTATTGTTGTATTCCCCAAATGCAACTCCACGTTCTTTATGCATAAAGCTATAAAAAAGTATTTACCACACTTGTGACAACAGTGCTAATAGGATAATAATTTTTTGTCGTCAGAACTTGTGCTGTAAAATCTTTCTGGTGTTTGCTTTCTGGGAAATTAATGATGGCTGAATTCCATTTAGTTGCTTCGGTTTCAGGGTCCTGGTATTGTGCACGCTGCTGGCTCACTGTTACACTGTCATAGCAGCCTGGTAAATTTGAATACAATAAAAAATATGATATAATAAAGTACTGAGGTAGAAAAAATAAAAACACAGAATGGGACAAGGACACTTAAAAACACAAGACAAATAGATAAGGTGCAGTGCTGATGGTATGATGGTAGTGTTATTGTTCATAACAGTATATGATAATATAGATATAGATACACATAGAAATATATCATATATTTAGCATGTGCATACATACATAACTGTACACATGTATAAATCTATGTATATATACACAAGATATGATATGTATAATATATGCATCATAAATACATACTGTAAATAATATACTATGAATATGTGCAAAAAGATAAGAATATTGTATAACTATCATATATAAAATATGTAATATGTTGGCTCACTCAGTCAAAATAGTCTGCAATAAATGGAACTGAACCTTAATTAGTATAATTGGAAACACAAAATGGCTGCTGCTTCTGTCTATCTACTGTAAGACTTCCTGTTGAGGTAGTTATCCAGCTAGTTAACTAGTTATTTCTCTTTATTTCAGCTTGTATTGTATTATTGTTGACTCTTGTGTGGCCCGCTGAATATTTATCCAAGTTATTTCTCATAGTAACGACTTAAATGATCAAATTAAATCAGTTTGTTTGGTCTTTTCTTGCTCACCTTCATTCACTCTTGACGTCCTAACGTCTTTTCTAACGGTAGGTGGCGCGCGCACGCACGCAAGCACGCACGGTATAGGTGGGCTTGCGTGCGTGCGTGCGTGCGTGCGTCGACGACGGCTGACGTCACCACTTCCACAACAACAAGAAGCTGAAAAACAAGGAAGTGAATGATTGTGTTGAAGCCGTAACCTGTTATAAAGGCCGTGACAAGACGCGCAGAGCTCCGTTTAATCTGAAACTCCTCAAGTCTCCGGACCAGTCCAGAACAATGAACAACAAAGGTATTTAACCGGACATCTTTTACACGATAGGCCAGCTGTTCGTTACACGGCGCTGGCGTTATAACCGGAGATGAAGAGCTGCTGTCGTTATGGCCATCTCTGAAGCGGACTTCACGTTTAGCTACGTACATGACAATACACGGAGCTTTTGTGGACAAACAGCGGAGCAAACACGCCGAGTTCATCCATCTGATTCATCCTAAAAACACTAAAGGTGTCATTAACGAGCGGTTACGTTCACTGTCACCTTAGATAACACCGCAGCTTTGGTGGTCAGGTCACATTCTTCAGTTAGCTAGCTTCACTCAACACAGGCAGATTTTAAAGGCGAAGCTGACTTCAGGTTTCTGTTTTGGTTACATGATTGAGAATCTCAGTCAATCATTTTCATCATTTATCGTATTGTTATCGGCACATACGTGTAAGTATAAGTCTCCTGATATGTGGAGTATATATCTTCTTTTTTTTTTTATCTGAGCCTGATTTGAACATTTTGCTCTTTTGTTGTTAGCAGCAAAGCTACACAGGCTAACGATCATTCTCATTATTATAAATTAATCTACGGATTAATTCACTCGATCTAGTGACCGTCAGCTAAAAGTAATAAACCCTCATCACGTGTTGGATGCCATAAAACACATTTTGTCCGACTAAATTACAAAGAAAAGCAGAAAATAATCACATTTTAGAAGATTTAACCAGATTTTTATTTTTAAAAATTGCTCAAATGATTAATAGTATTAATAATATTGATTCATAATCAAGAATCAAAAATAATTTTCTGCATTTTACTAATCAAATTATAGACTAGGTACTTGTTTACCTGCTGCTACATATAATCTTCTTAGCTGCTACATTTCTGTAAATAAGTCATATTTTTTATTCTGTTTCTGTCTATTTCATATACTTTATATTTATACTGTGATTACCTTATCTTCTGTTTTTATTCAGAGCCTTGCAACAAAAACTCACTCAAATGTTTTGTATCTTATTATTTTATTTATTTTTATCAGACATTTTGTCAAATTTTAAACCCTAATTCCTAAAAAAAATATATTCTAACCAACTTAAACGTGTGGAAATCTTTTGCAGCCTTGATAAGAAAATCTATCTATCTATCTATTTATCTATCTATATGGGTAAAATGAATTTTACATTAGGGCTCTCTCCATCATGGCACACTGGGATTGACCCCCATCTTTCACCCCACTAGCAACCGTATGTGCCAACTGCCTCTGATGTCCATTTTATAATATTAAAACATTTTCTATTACTGCTGAAAAATGTGGCAATATTTTTGCTGTACCTCAGCAGTAAACATCACATCTTCATCTCGTCCTGTTGCATATTTTTTTTATCGTTTCTGAGAAACGTTTGACCTCTAAAACTCACGTTGTTTACAGCTGAATCATTTCACAACTCTTCTTCGCCGCAGAGGGACCAACATTCACTCGACTTCATATTTCTTTGTCAGTCACTGTTGAGACTAAATGACAATTTGCTTAAAGTGAAATGTTGTTTTGCAGGTTCATATCCACAGCAGGCTGTGTACCCTCAGCAGAGCACTGCACCTGTATACCCTCCTGCTATGCAAATGTCTCCTCAGGCACCTCCTTACACAGACACACCACCTGCATATTCTGAGGTAACTACTACATTTATATGTCATGTGATAACACAATTAATACCCACAGTGAACTGTTTTAAATGTGTTTTTTTTTGTTCATCTCTCTCTGTCTGCAGATATACCAGCCCAGATATGTGCTTCCACCTCAGGTGCCTGGTCAGTTGCCTCAGATGTCCTCTCCCTATCCTGGTGCTCAGGTGTTCATGCCCATGCAGCCACACATGTCTGTTGGCCCAGTGGGCCAAAATGTCCCCATGGCTTACTATCCCATGGGTGCCATGTACCACCCTGGTTCAACAGTGATGGTGGAGGGCGGCTTTGATGCTGGTGCTCGCTTCACAGCAGGCAGCAGTGTTTCCATCCCAGTGAGTATCCACCTCGTCCAATGATTTCTAAGAATATATGTAATCCAAAGTTCTCTACCGATGCTTGTTTGTCTTCCTTCTCCAGCCCCCACCTCCTGGACATCCCCCCAACGCAGCTCAGCTGGCTGCCATGCAGAGCGCCAATGTTGTAATGACACAGCGCAAGAACAACTTCTTTCTGGGTGGATCCAGTGGAGGTTATACCATCTGGTAACAGCAAGTCCACAACTCCTCCCTCATGCCTAAACCGTGTCCCCCATCCTAAATGATGCCCCAGTTCTTCTTCCCCCATCCCATACGCCTCCCTCTTCAGGCTGCTTGGCCATGCCACAATACTGATATCACCTAACGGAATGTAATATTTTAGAGCCCTTGTGAAAGGTACAGTACTCCACTTCTGACCTAGAGATCAAATGATGAATGCCATTGCCTGGAGAGGACAAATGCAAATTTTTAACGTCGTAGAATTCATTCCACGATTCGTCATCGGGTCTAACCCTCTTTGGTCATTCCAGATTGGACCTCTTGCAGGCATCTGTATTTGTTTAAGAGACCTGGTCTCCTTTGATCAAACGGATCACAATTTACATTGAGATGTTCTTGTATACCTGTAAAGCTACGTAAATGAATTGTTGAAATATCCGACCCGCATTATATAGTTTAGCTGCTTTATGGTGAAAGTGAAATGCAGTTACAAAGTTGCAGTGAAAGCGCAAAAAAAAAAGAAAAAGAAAATCTCCACTTGTCTTTTTTGAAAACTTTTAGTGTAGTTTAAATTAATAGATGTGTAATAGTTCCATGTAAATATCAGTATGATGATCATGAGAAATTACATCTCTACTATACAGAGAAAAAAAAAGAACAAGCATCTCGGATGCTTTTAGCTAGAATTGTCTTGTCCTTTGCACAATATCCAAAATACCACGGCGAATTTGTTGCACAGTGAGCTGTCTTATCTGACAGATTGTTATATTTAAATCACTTGTAAATTAAATAAATTAAATTTGAAAGCAAATAATTCAAGAGAAAAAAAAAAAAGATTTCATGCAATATCCAAAGTGGTTTACTGTACCTTGTTGGGCAACTTGTAGATGAACATAGTCAAGTGCCAAAGAGCACTGGGGATAGCCCTAATTTAAAGCAAATTAACTTCAGTAAACTTAAAGGAAAGAAATTAAAGTAAATCCAAATAGTAAGTTGAACGGGAAGGGGTGGTTGGTGTAACATTTTAGCTTTTTTTTGTTTTGTTTTGTTTTGTTTTTTTTGTCTCCTGTTTCTATTTCACAGTCGGATACCCAGAATTTATACACTAAATGTTTTATTGTGCAGATTTAAAGATTGTTTCCCTTTGGTCTTTCTACACAGTATAATTTGGTAAAGTATTTATTCACTGTAGAATAAATGTCACCTGTGTGATAGCATTAGTTTTTAGGCAACATTTTTTCAAACGTTGAGGAGACTTTATTAAATATTTCAGTGTTTCTGTTTTCTTTCATTCCTTTTTCTGCATCGAAGTGATCTACATGAGTAGTTAGGCTAATAAATTTGTGTAGTATAACCAATGAGCTGGTTGTACCAAAGATTTGGTCTACAATGCACTTATGTTTGGTTGTGACTTGAAAAATTTTAAAAACGTCACAATTTAAAAGCAAACATATCATCGATTTCTTGAGACTGTCGGTACCTAGGCCTGCAGTCTGACATGTTAGTTAATGTGTTAATGTCACTTTATGTGAGTCGATCGCATATTTTAAGTCGTTGCATACTTTTGCACCTTTGCTATGTACAAATTTGATTCAACACTTTTTATCTGAGATGCACTGCTAAGCAAATCCGAGTGGTTGCAGACAAGGGGCTACACTCTCTCTCTTTATGTTTTTTTATTTTGTTTTCATGACTTTTTAAAGAAAGCTGTGAGATTTTTAAGCATTTTTTTTAGATGGTAAAATTCATCAAGTCTAGAAAAGTAACGTCAAGATGTGTCGTGTTGTTCAGTAGCCTGAAAGTGTATGCAAACGTTTGCAATGAGGCTATATCACTGTCAACGTAATAGTTCATTTAAAAGATTTTTTAAAATTTGTTTCGGTAATTAAACTTCTTTAGAATCTTTACATAATACGTTATCTTGCAAACATAAGGTATCTGAAACTAGGCAAGTCGGTAGAGATACCATAAACGTATACTTGTAGATATTCTTCATTTTTGGTGTCTGGTAGCGTCAATGTGTCACTGGGTATCCGACCTAACCATATCAAGTTTTAACAGCTGTGGCCGGCAGAAAAACAAACACGCTGATGCTGTCGACCAAGTCCGAGCGGTTTCAGCGATATTTTAATTCAGAGAGACCAGCTGTCTGGAAACGTGCTCCATTCGAGTGATGAACCTCCTTCTCAGCGGCACACACACAAAGCTACTAACACCAGACATGGCTGACATGTTACTTGTGTTTTTAAACAAAGAAAATACGACTCAGTATTCATTTCTCACGTTTCATACAGCCTTTGCTGGGGGAAGAGGAGGCCACAGCTATCAAAGCTTTTGAAATATGATTCAAATGTTTTCTTTCTTTCTTTTTTTTTGTTCCATCTCTGCTCTGATTGTTTGTAAAAGCAGCATAATGGTGGCTTTGTCCCAGCAATATGAAGTACTGTAAACTACAGCTGACCAGTAGATGCTATGCCAACCACAGCCAGCAAATGGATTACCCTTTGTTGAAGGATTATGGACATTTATAGTTCAGGGATTCTCTTTACAATATTTTGTAAAAATAGATGTATGTACTAAAGTGATGTGATAGGCTTTGGTACACATTCTATCTTTTAAGATTACTAAAGGAGATGAGTGTCAAAGATGGAATACTTTGAAAAAAAAAAAAGAACTTAGGTGCACTTAACTTTTTTATACTAAACTTAAAATTTAAAATGTAAGTTTAGAATAAAGGTTATTTTGGAAATTTGAATTGCTGCATGTTTGTTTTTAATTTGATTGACTTATGATGTATTAGAGGAGGGCAGGGTTTGTCCGGGGGTTTGGTTATTGTTGTGTTTATAGCTTAAATGTTGTCTTTTTCCCACCAGACTGCATCACAGGTCATTGATTTGTTTGAGTGCTTTCTACTTGGCTTGGCCTTCATACTTCTATCGCTAAAGATTTTTTCTGTCAGAGATCACCAACATTAAGTCAGTATGCGCACTGTATGAAAGAACGAGGAATCTCAACCCATTTCTCACTTTGATATAAAGGTATTGAGTCAAATATGGATGTGTATTTTTGTCAAAGAAACCTCGAGTTGCCAGTTTATTTCGATCCGACGGCCCGCAATAAATCCTCACCTCGGTGAAGCTCATCAAACTCAGTTTTTGCTGACAGTGTCAGGTTTTTGATCCACAACTATAAAAATCATTTGCAAATGTGGTTTGTTGTCTTGTACTGAAATGAGTTATGCCTATAATATCGTCAGCTAATCGACGTTAACAAAAACTGATCATCAGCTTCCTGACGGCGGGATTTAGTGCTGGACCGTTGTGTAGGACTACACTGGATGCAGCTAGGTGTTGCGTGCAGACACGTGCTCTGAAACATCTTCGTCTGAGGCGACATCACCCATTTCAAAAAGCATTGTACACCACTGCGAGCCGCTTCATGAGTCCCAAAACAAGTTTTTATTGTCTTCCATATTTATCTCAAATGAGGAAGTCAACACGTCAGTAACGGTGTGTGGCATTGAATTATACAAAAACAGAATCAGAAAAACAAAACAATCAAATGTAACAAAGTTCAGCTGTTCTGTACTTTAAAAAAGGTGGCACTATTTTTGAGTATCTTATAAAAGAACTGCGTAGAAAAGCGGATTTCAAAAGCGACTCTATATAAAAGCTCCACAGCACGTCTGGAAACAGCATATCTGAATGAAATAACATATTACAAACGCTAGAGTGAAAAAAAACAACAAACGCGGCTGATAAATAACGTAGCAGACGAGTTATTCTTACATTTTGATTGTTACCGAGCGTTTGCTCGTCACATCTCGCAGCGACATTTAAAAAAAAAAAAAAAAAAAAAAAACACCACCTGTTTTGACGCCTCGCTCTGCTAATCTTAACGCACCTGTCTCGTCACCTGCTCCTCATCCATCACCATGCACTCTCTGACTATAACAATCTTATCTTTGGTATTGCTTGTGCGCCTCTGCGTACTTCTTCATGACAAAAATCTTAAACAAGGTTATTTTTTCTTCTTCTGCACCGTGTGCAGCAAAGTAGCGGCCTTCCCTTAAAACACACACACACACAAAATGAAAAACAGTTCTTCTCGGTCATCCACAGACCCCCCCCCCCACACACACACACACTCCCCTCCTTCATATGAAGTATTCCTTCTTTTCGTTCATAGCCTGGCTGCCGTGCTCCTCGTCGGGGTCCTCTCCTGGAGCCAGCTCCCCTGTCGTCCTGTAGTCGCCCTTGTTGTGGCAGAGATACCGGTAAAGCAGGAAGCTCAAAGCAGCTAGCGTCAGCAGGATGAGAACAATAACCACTGGAAAAGTCAAGCAAAACATCTTTAAAAAAAAAAGAAATGCAGCTTTGAGACATTTTAAATGAAGAAAAAACTGGAGGATGAACACTTACCTGCAATGACTGCGGAGTCTGAACCTGTGGGTGCTGCTGCTGTTGTTACCACTGCAGGAAAGAACAAATAAAAGAAGCTGTATAAACCACCGGTGTCAGGTAACAGGCGAGAGTGGAAAAAAAAAAAAGTCACGAGGGTTGATGTACTGTACGGGATCTGAGAGGAAGTAAACCGTGTCAAGCGGAGACCGGTTTGTGTGCCAGTGAGAGAAATATAAAGTGAAACGTGTAGGAGTTACCCTGAATCATGGTGGTGGCTGCTTGCATTGGTTTAAGCGTAAAAGGTCCCATCTCTGTCGCTGAAGAACACACAAGAGTCACATGTGGATCAAATGATATCCGATCATATACCTGTTGTTAGCTGGAAGCCGAGTGAATACACTTCTGGAGACAACAGCGGCGCACTCACCATCTGTCACAGCTGCGTTTGTGTACGAGGACAGCGTTGTCTGAGGCACCGTGTCTGAAGCTGGGAGGTGAAAAAGCATGTTAAAAATGTCGCAGGGCTCTATCTTCAGCGCTCAGTCTGCTAGAAGAGACTTGTGTAACTGCATAGCTGCTGGCTGAGGAGGGAATATTAAGTGTTGTGACACAGTAATCTGATTATTAAGGGCTGGGGCTGCCACCTCTTATTCATTTCTGAGTCCTCCATGGTGCAACGTCTTAGTCAGACAACAACCAGCAGTGGAATAAATACTGAGATCTTACACTCAGGTAAATGTGTCAATGCTTTTTCCCAATAGATTTTTAGATTACAGGACTTTATTGATCCTCCGAGGGGAAATTTGAGAGCTACAGCTGCAGTTACGTGTGTTACAAACACAAAACAGGCACCAAGGTAGCAGCAGTATAAACAGGATTAAGAATCTAAGAAGAAGGGATACACAGTTTGATCAAGGACAAGAGAGCAACAATAAGTCGGTTAATCAATCGGCAGAAAATGAATCTGCATGAATCGGTTTTAACGCTGCTGAATAGTAATCTATGACGATACATCATATGATGTAACTGAACCTCTGCCTGGATAGTAACACCTGAAGAGTGACAGGAAAGTGGGAACCAGCAGCAAGGACCGATTCGACTGTGCGAAATCTAAATCTGCAAAGTAACTATGGCTGAAACTAAATATTACGTTCATCATCCTCACTACAGGATAGGTTTCCTGAGTTGGTGTTCTGATTTCTAAAAAGGCGAGTGGGAAGTTTTATTGTGAAAAGTCTCACTGTCCCTGCAGGAGACGGCGGAGGCCTTAAACAGCTCCTCCAGCCACAGGGAGACCGCTACTCCCATCATGGAAGGAGGAGCGCTCCCACAGGTCCTTCACTGATTCAACCGGCATGAATTCATGACTAATGTCTTATCCACCTTGTCTATACAAGTTCCCGGTGTCATGGGAGTCCGTCTTATGTTATCTTATTAGTCATTTGGTGTCGGTGATGTCCATCAACAGTTCAAAACCTCATAAACTTTAACTTTACGTCAATAGAAGACCAAAAGTCTCACAAACAAGAACCTGGAATCATAAAAATGATTTTAAAAACTAATAAAACAGTTCATCTACTTATTGTCGCAGCTCAAATTGAGTCAATAAAGTAAAACTGGACTTTAAATACAGCACTGCACTGAGAAATATTAATTGTAAGACTAAGAAAAGCAGCAACGTCTCACACACGAGGACCTGAAATCCTAAAAATGTTTGTCATTTGAATAAAACAGTTGCAGCTCAGACTGAGTCGATAAAGTCAAAGTCAAACTACCTCCAAACTCCACTTTAAATGCAGTGTGGCAGTAAACAGACATTTAAAACTACCTGCAAGAATCAAACGTGTCAAACCTGACAACAGAAACTTGACTAAAGGTGGACTTACTGTTCATGGTTAGTGCTGTTAACTTGCTGACCTGTTGGAAACAAACACAAAGAGTCAGTAACCAACCACAGACCTCACTGACACGGCTTAAATCACGTCTTCTAGCCGAGATGAGCTGTCTGTGATGTTGGACATGATTTATTTAAGCGGTCAACACCTTTTCCACCATTGTTACCAGCTGCAGCTCAGTCTCTTTGTCCTCTGAGTAAACCAGCCTAACCTCTGAAGGCAAACACCCGCCCCGGCATCCTGAACTTACACAGCCTGACTTTAAAGGAGTAAACTTCTCAAACTTCAGGTGGAGACTTTAACACCACCACCACCACTTTAACAGTCAGACGTCGTCTTGTCACAGCTGTTGAGCTGAGCTCTTACCTGGGCGCAGCTGAAGCGTGTCACAGTCCTCCAGAAACAAAAAAACACACCTGCGGGTCGACTGAAAAGTTCAACTTTCCAGGTGGTGTGGAAAACGAGCGCACACCGCCTTGACTTTAAGGTTGAAAATGAAGCTGAGTGTGTGTGTGAGTGTGTGTGTGTCTGTGTGTGTACGAGTGGCTCTACTTTTTCTCACAGCAGCGCTCGTGAGTCATGCGGCGCACGCTGTCGATTTCCGCCCCTCCCTTTCCTCGCGCAGATCCGCCTCAGAGATCGTCTATTAGCGCAGGATTAGCACTCCGTGATCCTCTGTATTTAAACATACTAATTCAGGGCTCTGCAACCTTTTCCCAGAACACATGTAATTAATCACACTTTAAGCCTGGGCTTTAATAACTTTTATATTTACTTTATTCGACTTTTATTTCACCTTATTAACCCGTTTACAGACTGGAATAGATCAGCGGTGTCCATGTGAAGATGCACCGGCAGCCAATACTAACATTTTAATAATGAAAAGAATCACCAGTAAAAGTTACATACAAATATTCTGATGCAATTTTATTTTCTGGAGTCAGATAACAAAGAATAAACTGTATAAAATATGTCAAACCTGCATGAAGTTGATACAAATCTGAACCTCGTGTTCATTTAAACTTGATTTATTATGAGTAATGCAAAGCCTGTTAACATTTAAGTTTGAAATGTGTCACTCTTCCTCTTCTCTTTAACAAAATCAGCAGCAGTTTGTCCTTAGAGGTTCAGATGTTTTGCTATGTCAACCAAAAAAGACAAATCTTCTGCACCAGCCATACAGTGTCTGACAATCCTTGCAGACCATGAATAATATATAATAAAAATGAAGCTTTGGGCCGCATGAAATCTGACCACGGGCCGTACTTTGGACTTCCCTGAAATAGATACTTTATTGATCCCTGAAGGGATCAAGCTCAAGCTCTGGATGGCTGAGTGATGGGCAGCCACCCTCCATACTTTGGTCCATACTGGACTTGAACCGGCCACCCCCTCCGGTTCCCAAGCCAAGTCTCTACGGACTGAGCTGCTGCCTCTGGATACGAGGTTATTAGTAACAAAAAAAGTCCATACATAATTATTATTGGTTATTAATTGCCAAGAGCTGTGCGTCTTGAGTTCAAATGCCTCTGCTGTTTGCGACCTGCCTTTCTACTGTTGTCCACCCAAGTATGTCGCCTCTCAAGCAGACAGTGCGACAGCTGCAGGGTTCATACCAGAGAGGGAAAGAGACTCAGACAACTTGAAACGATGAACAGAAAAGATTTGGAAAGGTTTCACACTTTCAAGTCGGTTTAAACCTGCAAATTTAGCTTGAATGGTGTCAAAATGTCTGTGAAGCGGTTATTTTACTGTCAGCTGTCAGAAAATCTGAAGTCTTAACTCTGACAAAAACTCTTGTTCTTACAATTCAAGAAGTGAGAGGCGGTGAGGTCAACAGATTTGCAGAAACTCACATTTAATGTCACCTGAGTCTCATAACCAGACAACTGTTGACATTTAAGCTCCGTTTTCGGAGCATTCACGGTGTTGGCTTCATCATGAAGCGAGCTGAGAAGTCTGAGAGTGAGAGCTCATTGTCTCCGTCCCTATCGTTCCTCTGGCAGTGACACCATGAAGACAAACTTCAGATTAAATGATGTTTATTGAACACATACATCCGTCCATTAGCTTATACCTCGAGGGTGTGCGTATATTCATCAAGTAATTAAAGTCAAACAACGCGTGATACAAAAAAGAAATTCAGAATTACACGATGATTTGTCTTCTTATCTTCACAGGACACACCTAGATAATAAATTCCGAGTGTGTGAGTGAAAAGGATTAAACACACTTTGCATTTAATTCAGAGTAAAATGGAAGATAAAGTTCAAATAAAATGAATCCCTGACGACAAGACTGGTTCCAAAATAAACTACATTTTTGTTCAGTGGCAGCATGAAGTTGGAGTTTAGCCCACAGCACAGTACGATAAGATAGCTACTGTGAGTTTAACCAGTTTGGTGCAAAATAAAATCTGTGGGACAACTAAAAAAATGACTCCCTGCAGTTTGTAATTAATATCTGTGATAAAAATATGACAGATGAAGCTTCACACAGACTGTATTTCAATAAAAGATAAATAAGAAACTAACACCAACGAGTCAAGGCACAGTCCATCATTCATGACACCACAGTTGGACACTTCAGTGCGGCTGTCTCCACATTTTTTCCCCCTCGTGCAGCTGTTGACTTCAGTCTCTTCTGTGTTTCTCTGCTGAAATCAAGACAGGCCGGACCCAGATTAATGAAAAGGGAGGAACAAGGCGACTGATAATACACGTGTGATCAAACGCATACGTACAAACCTGGTTTTTAAAGTCTGAATGCTCTACACCACTGTGTTTTTTGCCTGATTTTCTGCAGGAGCATCCTGGATAGGGCACAAAGAACACATGGAAGTAGTGTGAAGTGAGTCATGACAGCAAACATTTTTATAAAAACACACAGAGGAGATCAGCATCAGCATTCCTGGGCTGTGTGATAATCAAATGACAAACCTTGTGAGGAATGCTCAGCTCCTTCACGTCAGAGACTTTGCCATTCTCCATCCTCCCGGCAGACTTCTCGCTGAAGCTGTCTTCTCCTTCTTCGATGTGCAGCGGGCCGTTGTCTGCTGCAGTCAGCTGCTCGTCTATGCTCTCTGAATCACACGAGTTGTTCAGTTCAGAGCTGCTCTCACTCGGTGGAGCTTTCTCTCCATCTCCCTTGTTGTCAGACTTTGCAGCCGGCTTAGGCTCGGACTCCTCTCCCTTCAAGCCTTTCTCCTCTTCCACTTGACTGCTGTCTTCTGTCTTCAGCTCGTTTCCGGCCGTCCCCGCTGCAGTGTCCTCCCCTGCTGCAGATGGACCGTGGTTCTCACTGTGGCTCCTTCCTGTGTCCAACTCGCTGGACTCGGATGTGGGGCTCTCGGGAAGAGATGATTCCGAGGAGCCCCGAAGGAAGCTGCTCTCTCTGGACAGAGTGCTGTGGTGAGGTTTTCCTGGAGACCTGAGGCTAGATCTCTGGCCTGGTTTAGGACTGTAGTTCCTGTGGAACTCAGAAAAGCTGGCTTTCCAGGCCCGAGGGGACATCAGGGACCGTCTCTTCAGGGAACCATACCTGTGGAACATCAGACATAAAGTAAGGGGATGGTTTGAATATAAGGAGGCATAGGATAGGAGACAGCATGTGAGGCATTGTCAGTGAGGAAATAGGACAAATAATGTAGTAAATATTGGAGCTGATGTGCCCCCGTTTGGCCATGAAGCATGTGGAATATTGGCATTAAAGCTTTTTCCCCTTTATTGGCATCGGAGCTGCAAATTTGGAGCTGTATTAAAACTCACCGCTGCAATCCCTTCAAAGCAAACCCTTTCTCCGGATGCTGAGCCTGCAGCTCCTTTATCACATTCTGCAGATCAAGGTTGAGCTAAAAGAAAAGCAGGCTAGTTACAAAAACAGATTTTTGATGACAAATAAATTACTGTTTTATAAGCTGCTCAAACATACCGTGCTCATCTCCTTGTAGAAGATGTCTCGTAGGTTCGACACGGCGGAGAAGACTGAAACGTAGCATCCAATGCGGCTAAAAGAGGAAGAAATATCTAAATGTAACCGAGTGTTTACACCCTCACACATCATATGATAACAGAAAATATCCACCTGTCGTAGAGCGCGGGCAGCTCTTCTTTTAATTCATTGTTGATGCCCTCATAGATACTTTTGGCAGCATTCTTCTCTTCCTCTGCCTGCAGATTGTTGAAGGAATATTTATGAACAAATGCAAACTAAAAGAAAACACAGACATATATGTCATTATTAATCACCTTGTTTATCTTGATGTCATCCTTCTTCTTAGCAGTCTGCAGTGCCTCCAGGTGGTGAAGGGAAGAGTCATAGTCGATCAGCTTTCTTCCCCGTTTGCTTATTTTCTCCTACAGATCAAAAAAGACAAGACGAGATGTGCGTCGCACGTGTGTGTGGATATATAAACTGCCTGTGTGTGTCTTTGTTGGTTTGCTCTCAGGCCTTTTATGCCTCTGTTTATTCACTCCTGTTTGCTCACTTCCTCCTGACTTACCCTGACATCAGGGAATTGGCTCACATAGGACTCCATGGTGCGCACGGCCTGGTCTAATAGCTTCACCTCGTAGTCATTCCACAGGAGGTCCTCCCCCTTATTAAAAGGTGCAGCAAAAATATTGCATTAATTATGTATAAAGAGAAGAAGGGAGAAGGAAGAAGTGGGCTTCTTGGTCCCCTGGCGATGTGTGTGCAACAACAAATGTGCGCAGGGGTAGAGCTGTATAGCCGTAGCTGCTCTGATGATCACACACACCTCTACGATGGCTCCTAAATCTTCCTCTCCAGCCCAGTCAGTTTCATAAGAATCGAACAGAGACTGGTTAAGGCGTCTTGAGGCTTCACGCATGTCTGTAAAAAGCAGATTGGGCTTCATGAGACCTGCAGAGGACACAAACCTACAGTTTTGCAGCATCTACAAGCACAAGGCACTCTCACCTCTGACTGCATTAATGTAGTTCCTCAGGTCTTTGTACATTCGGTTCCCATCAGTCTAGAAATAGACAACAGGTTTGCATGAGTGTCAGTCTTGTGATTTATTACTTTTATGATGATGAGTCACTGATTAGAAGTCAGTAAATCATCCTAGCATTTACACAGACAGTAAAACATGTCGAGACAGGGTGGCAAATTATTCACTTTTAACTCAAAGTCTTTTTTTTTTTTGTTCAAAAACTTACTGTTATAAAATATTACTATTATTATTGTCTTGTTAAGCAGGGGGTCGATTACCTGCTGGTCATTAAACTGTCTGAGAGACTCTTCAAATTCATCATCTCTGCTCTCCATGGTTTTCCCCAGCCTTTGCAGCACCTGCAGGAAAAAAGCAAATATATCAAAAACCACAGCAGCTGAGCCGTGATAATAAGTTCGTCCTCTCTTATTTGTTATTTGGGAAACAAAAATCTTGCAGACTGTCACCTTTTCTTTGCCTCTGCTCAGCCGTCTTTGGACTTTTTTAGCAAAGTCACCAGAGCTGCTCTTTGGACTCGTGCTCTCAGCCATATTTTGTCTTGACTGCGTTTGCTCCTGATGATGAAGGGAAACAGAGAAAAGAGAGTACACACAACAACTCCTCAAGACCTTTTAATGTCGCACAGACAGTGAAACGAGCGCTTTACACCAACACACCTGCACCTCTTTCTCTCTTATATATTATTAATATCAGTGTTTTTACTACAGAGAGTAGTATAGTAACATCTCTAACTAGAAAAGGGAGGGAATAGTGAGAAATGCCTTCAAAGCTTTAAAACTCGGTCGCATTACCATTCATGTACTAGAAGTAAAAGTAATTATTATGCAGCAGAATGGCCTCTTTCACAGTTGTATTATATTCATTTTAATCATTAATGTATAAATGTATAAGAAGTATTTATTGTTGTAGCTGGTGGAGGAGAGTTTATAGTACTCTGGTGTGTACTTTTATAGTAGATGGCATCATATCACTCACACAGACGCCCATACTACACAGTTGTATTTATTTTATAATAGCAATGTTAATAATAAACTTCATTTCATATGTTTCTTATCTTATCCAACACATTCCACCTCTGCCGCGGTGACCCATCGACTGTTGATTAGTAACTACAATTCCCAGAGTCCCCTGCGCTCAAACCCCTCCCAGCAGTTGAATGGCAGCTGTGAACTTTAACCGTGCTGTTGATATTTCTTTGGCTGCTGGAGGAGTGGCCCCATGACAAACTCCCAGCTTCCTGCGCTGCTGGCCGACCTGCAGGACGCGGTCATGGGGAGCACTCTGGTCAAATGTGCCGTCACAGATCTGGGCATCCAGTGGGCCGGCTGGGCTCTGGCTGCAGCCTTCAGGACCGAGAAGTTTTATGATTTGGCAGGTAACGTGAAACAACTCGTGAGTGCTGATCTGAGGACACGCGCTGGCTGCTTTTATACATGTTTAACTGGCGCAAACAGGAAAGTTAATCACATCTAAGCGGAGGCTGTGCACTTCTTCTATTTTACAGATTTCTGAGCTGCATTCATGCGTTGGAGTGTCATCATTATAAAACCGGTGTTATCTAAAACAGCTTTGTTGTGAAACAGCCAGAGAGCTCCTCCCTCAGCTCATAATCAATCCAATCAGCTTAACCTGCAGTCCCCGGGTCTGCAGGGGCGCACAGAGCAATCTCAGGCTCCTCTTTTGAACCAAAATTGGGGCTTTTTGTGGGCCCCAATCGAGAATTGACACCGCCGGTGTCCCCACTAGTAATTTGTGCAATGTAGTCTCACTTTGCATTCACGAAAACCATGAATGGATATTTACAACAACAGCAGAAGTTTAACAATGAATCAAATAAGAATTTCTATAAACTTTGTAGTTTCTTCTCAAGCTGAAACATTTAATCGATTAGGCAGTGGACGTTTATCTGCAACTATTTTGATCATTTTTAAGGTCAGAACAACTAAAAATCACCTTGTTCCAGCTTGTTAATTATAAAAATGTCCTGGTTTCTTCATCGTTTATGACAGTAAATATCTGTTGCATCGGGTAGATGTAGGCGTAGGCGTAGCTCTGGGCTTGCAATCTCCATTCATTTAGCAGACTGGTTGAACTATTAAAAATGAAAGTAACTTTGCAGTTGCAGCACTAGTTTTCACGCTTTTCACCGAGTTAGACTTTAGAGTTTTATTCAGGTGACTGAGTTCTGTGCATAAAAAGTTACGCCCAACAACGAAGTCAGAGAACGAATTAAACCTTTCAGCTGCTTAAATAAAACCATCAAATCATTTGTCGTATGTAGAACAGTGCAGCTTACCTGTCGACATCAAAAGTCAGATTTCTTTCTAATAATTCATAAATGAATCACCTTGACACTTCTCTTTTTACTCGTCCTCTTCTGCTTCTCGTCCGTGCGCGCCTCGCTCCTGGATAATTTACCCTTGAACTTTGGAGCCAATTGTCTGCAGTATCCTGGGTAAAAGATTTATTGAACACGCCTTACTCTGGAAAATGTCAGAGTCATCTGCCATGCCCAGTGTCCCAACTGCCACCAGCACCACCACCCTGAGTCTACAGCTGGTGTGTCTCTGTTTTTTCTCACCAGGATCTGGCACATTTATATTACTTGCCCACCTGAGTCGGATCTTGGGAGGAGCCAATCACGTCCGTCAGAAGGTGCAGACCGGGTTGGTGACAGCATGGGGGCTCAGGTGAGTAAGGTAGCATTGACCCCTTTTTGTTAAACGCTCTGAATTAAACTCCCACAGAGGTCTGAATATATATAATTAGATCCTGCCTGCATTAAAATCTGCAGGGAAGTTATATGGAAGGGTCCTTGGCGAGGTCAGAGGAGGAACTAATGAGTGTGAAACCTTAACGTCAGGTTAATGAATAATGCCCGGGTTAATGTGAGTGGATGTTAACCATGTTCTCCCTGCAGGCTGGGGACATTCCTCTTCATGCGGATCTTGAAGGACGGTCATGATCGCAGGTTCAACAATGTCAGAGACAGCCCAGGGACTTTCTTTGTATATTGGACTATACAAGGTACTTGAAAGCGACGTGTAAATACCTTCCTCTTACTGTCATCATCCTTGACCATCTCACCATGCATGCCTTAAATAAATCGCTGTCTAGTTTCTAGCTCTTTATGTATGCATTTATTCTGGATAGGAGCTGTTGGTTACATTAAGTCACATACATTTACTTCATGGAGGTAGTAAGGCGAGCCTGGTTGGAGATGATTAATTTTTTTCCCCTGTTTCTCTCAGCCGTGTGGGTATTTATGACCCTCCTGCCCACCCTCATGCTGAACACTGAGAAGCGAGATGTGCCTCTGGGAACGAGGGACTATATTGGCTGGACCGTATGGGGCCTTGGCTTCGCTGCTGAGGCTGTTGCTGACCAGCAGAAATGGCTTTTCAAGCGTGACCCAGATAACGCTGTAAGTCAACAGACCTCCATATTGTGCAAACCTTAACTGCATTAATGCCTCATCTACTATCCGATTTCCTTTTGTGCCTCCAGGGGAAGTTCATCCAGAGCGGACTGTGGGCCTACAGCAGACACCCAAATTATTTCGGAGAGATCCTGCAGTGGTCCGGACTCTGGCTCTCTGCCTCATCAGTGATGCAGGGTCAGCAGTACCTGAGTGTGGTGTCGCCTCTTTTCGTCTGGTTCTTGCTGCGCTACGTCAGCGGCATCCCCATCCTGGAGAAGCAGGCCATGAAGAAGTGGGGATCTGACCCGGCCTTCCAGGACTACATTAGAAACACTCCTCTACTCTGGCTGTGGCCTAAATTTTGATGTTACATATTTGCTATGTTACCTCAGTACGAAAACACATTCAAGTCACAAGCACAATACTTTGTAATAACTGCAGTTTGACTCTTTTTTTTTGTCAATTTGTACTTCTGTAAAATAAATTCCAGTTCATCATTCCTTGCCTTTAGATAACAGCCTCCTGTGTAAGATATCTTTGTGGTGTGACATGATTAAGAGCCTTGTAGACTAGACTCTGCAGTAAAGATGTTAAGATTTGCAATCATGAATGTGTCTTAAACTGAATGAAAGGAGGCTGTCACTCAGAGGAAACACCCCTAAAGCTGCCAGCACCTCCGAACCAGTTTCCGACAATTTCTGTAACAGTTTCAGTGATGTGGCCAACTGTGTGGAGGTGAGCAAGAAGTCAGGGTTTGAACCAAGCAGCAAACTCTGTGGCTGTGAAGTGAAGCCAGTGTGGAAGTGCCAAAAACATCCACTGGAGGATGGCTCCTAAACGAGTCAATCTACATGAGCCCCCATGTTAAAAACCAGCGGTCAGTCAGAACCGAAACCTTTTGGACGAAGAGGTTGAACCTCTTTCAAAATCTACATCAAGTGTAGTGTTGCCTTTGCACTTTTAGTACGGTCATAAACGACATCAGGACATTGTTAGCTGTGATCACAAAATCTCACTTTACACCTCCGACTTGACGAGACTGAGCCTGTAAACATTTAACAGGAAACACAGGAGACTTTCTTGTAAAGGTCAAATGTATTTTATAAGTTACTTGAATTTAGAGCATGTGTTTGTGTACAAAATTTATGCTTTGAAATTTAATCAAATAATGCCACGCTAACTGAACTGGCCAATTGTACAAAGTAATTGCCTTTAGCATGGGACTGCTCATAAGTAACCTCCCACAGTACAAAAATGACACAGTAATAAACACTGGAGTAAAATGATCCGACAAAGATTACAGCCCGTCACATAAACCAGCGAACAATGATCCCGATTATCGCTGGCAGTGCAGGACACACTGGGAAAACACGGAGGCAGCGAAGATTTTAAAAACGTTGTCCTCTTTTTCAGGATAAATGCCAATCGACAAAAACATCACACCCGGTCGTGATGACCGAGAGGATGAGAAAGGTCCGCCTCGAGGTTTCCAGACAGGAAGACGTCTGAGAGTTTAAACATTTACAGCACAATTCCCCCACGGGAATGAAGACAGAACTTAAAACTGAAATACAAACATCAAAACTAAAAAGATAACGCAGTCACACATTCAATTACAACCTACGATGAAATGCCTAAGAGTCAGTTCTTCAACCTCTGAGTGACACATGAGTTGAAAAGCTGTGAAAAGATTAAAATGAGAAGCAAGCCACAATAAAACTGTGCATGTTACAGTACATATTTTCACCCATGAGCACATTTTTCAAAAAGAGTAATATGTGGCACATTCCCGTGTGTTACGAGGTGAAATGAGAATGCCTTGTTAAACATTTAGCAAAAGCTCAGAGGACACACAAGTATGCATAGATAGGAAAACCTACTATTTGGTTAAAAAAATAAGTCATTTTACAAACATGTAAAATCAAAATACAACTCTTACCATTGTGGAATATTAAACGATTATAAGTGAGAAGACTAAGATGGAGCTGTTATCAAAGCAGTACCGCGTTATGGGTTATGCGTAAATGCCAAAATGTATTGCCGTGTCGAAGAGAGTCAAAGTGTAGCTGCTTTGGATTATTTGAGGAGCGGAGAGGCGAAGAATTTTCCTTGGCGTGAAAATCCGACTGCCGACTTGCTCTTGCCCCCAAATCTGTAACGAAGAGTGCACATAATGACATTTAATGGAATTAGGAGTCAAAGTCAATACAGAGTCCATGAAGGATAATGAGATATCGTACAGTAAATTAACTCCCATGAAAGACATTCAAAGGAGTCGCTCTCTAAATCTAAACTTTAAAGCTTTATGTGAATCAGCAGTACACAGCGGTCATTCGGAGGTAATTAATCATTAGCTTGTTGCTAGTAAAAACAGTGTTAAAGCGGTGCAGGAGCGGCCGGTGCTTTTGTGTTTACCTGGGCGTCAGAGAGGACTTCATGCGCTGAGACAAGGAGCTGGAGGACGGGGTTTTATTGAGCTGGTGCTCTGGAGTGGTCAGGGGTCCCAGCATGCTGACTCCTGCAAACAAAAATACAATGAAACGTCAGCCGGCAAACAAACAGTACCCGGACTCATACAAAACACTGCGGAGGCGAAGGCACACAAAGTTTACCCATGTTCCTCTCGGGGGTGGCGTAGCAGTTTGCGTTCTCGATGATCAGGTGGTCCAAGTTCGGCTGCTCGCTTTCCACCATCACAAACTGACCCCAGTAATCAGCTGGAAGAGCCAACAGACGCTCGACAACCTGAACAAAAAAAGGATTGTTAAAAGTGTAAAAGATTGGGGTTATTTCAGCACGTTGCCTCATCCTCTTCCAACAATGTCGAGCTTGTTATGCAGATGCCTTGGGCAAGACGGAGGGGAAATACTAAAAAAAAAAAAGTCTGTGGCATCAGGATGATTTTATGAAATATGATGTCACGTAGTAAAAAGCTTCTTCTTCGTCTCAGTGTTTTGGTATGTCAGCCTGTTACATTAGGCTGCAATTAAAGAGTCTGATGACGATTATATCAAAAATATTGAGTTTTAATTTGCACTAACAATCCTTTTTAATTACTTTTAATATTGAAATCTTATCAAATCTTGTCTCATGATAACAAAACATTTGAAAAGTTAGTTAGTAAAAGTTATAATCTTTAAGATATTCATAAAATCATACATTTATTAATAGCGCTTGTGTCTTAGCAGTAGCCATTCCATATATTTAGATTCTGCAGTGACCTCTATATATAGTAGTCTTAACTGTTAGTGGAGGAGTCCGCCATGACAGGATTCAAACTGCCTCCTCACACACACGTCAAATTCACAGGAAACGAAGCATGCACGAACTCCACGAGTGTTACGCTTTTTAAATTTGATCTCATTAACATCTACTTTAATGTTTACATTAATTAGCTCACATTAAAAGCATCCAACTGACAAGACACGAGGTGGCTTTCATTGCAAAGCCGTCGCAGGAAACTTTAATGTACTGTACTCAAAAACACGACTGGGTACTTTTTGGCTTTTCTGACCGGATAAATTTGAGATCTTGCTCAGTGTATTGGAACAGAGAGTCACGCTGAGCTGTTAGATGAAGACATGCTGGCAGCGCTGTCGACTTCTCAGCGAAGTGACTGACTCTTACAGCGCTCAGCGTGACATTAGGCAGACCTACCTTGGGTTGTCGTTTGGTATCCTGTAGGATGGTCATAGGATCGGGGTTGGCGACAGCGTGACCCACGATAGTCGGACCGAACACTCGAGCCAAATTACTGATGTCCATCCGAGTGTCCAGACTGTCAGCAACTCTGAAAGATGTCATGAGATTCAATCAGGTCTCTTGATGTACGTGAAGTGTGCAACATTTAAAAAGTCTATTTACAGTTAAATTGAAGTTCTTGCTTGTTTAAAATAAATGAGATACACTTGAGGTTTTTATTGAATTATTGGCCTTTTATTGCCTAAAGCAATTTAACCCGATAAATATTTAGTATTTAGTAAATAATGAATAAAAGGTCAGTTAGACATGAGTGAATGTCCCCGAAATCCAAGCACTGAATATGTAGCAGGTATATGTGAGACTTCAGAGCAGAGCGAAGGCTTCTTAATAAGCTGCATTGGGATGTGCGTAGCTCAAACAGGCATATTAGTAATACAGACTTAGAGGAGAGTGGCTGCTAACCTCTTAAGGTGAAGGACTAAGAAAGCCAGAGTGTCTCTGTTGGGCTGTGGCAGGTCGCTGATGGTTTGGTACATCAGAGCGATGCTGTTGTCGTCGTCTGAAACCTCTGAGAGTGAAAAAAAAAGAACAAGAAGCAGCTGTGACAAATAAGCACGAAAGAAAGGCGAGCAAACTGGCAAATTAATCCCTGCAAAATCCAACTGAGCTCTCCATCACTGCTCAGAACAAACTACTAAAACAAGGTAGAAACCTGCAATTATCAGGTCTGTCGAGTGTCTGCCGACCATGAGGAAGTCAGTTTTAAACATCGGACACACTTACCGGCTGCTTCCATGAAAGTACGGTTGAGGTGGAAGGTGAGAAGAGGCTCCTTGAGGTTCCTCAGGAAGTCCTTGAGGAGGCCAGTGATGGCGTGGATGTCGTCCACCTTGCTGAGCACGGGAACAGTTTTGCCTCGGAGGAACTTCTCCTTCAACTCCTTCACAGTGCGGTCGGCACCAGACAGACGATACAGTCCAGCCTGAGTGGGAAGAAATGCAACTGCTCACCATTTACAGTTCAATTTTCTTCAATAAGCTAGCCGAGTCAGTTCCTTCTGCTTCCAGTCTTTATGCCAAGCTAAACTAATTGTCTCCTTATCTCAATGCAATAAGACTGGTATTAATCTTCTTGTATAATTCTTGACAGTTAAGTGAATAAGCATTGTTTGTTTTCTGTAAAAGAAATCCTTTCCACAATCTAAAAGAAAACAAACATTTTCTCTGCTGACATAACGCTGTCAGCCTTCGAGCTGAAGAAAGTGAGACAGAAGCAAAATACAAAACAACAGAAGGAAGAGACAGCAGCACAGCCTCAGAAATAATAGATTTCGAGCCCCGCCACAGTCCAATTACGAATTTAATTCCCCAGGAACAGATCGTAAAAATCTTAGTTACAGCTTTTGAGCTTGAGCGCTTGAGGAAAAGACATTAGATATAACTAGTGGGAAGTATAGCTTTACTGTTTCACATTCATACTCATGCATATTCATGCATACTATTAAGAGAGGAAAACACCGCTCACCTCATTCAGGCCCCTTTGCTCGATCTCATTGATACAGTGAACGACGAGAGGAGGAATCATGGGCGATGTGCCGGAGACGTAGTCTGTGAGCACACCCTGGAAACACACGAGGAATGGGGTGAGCTGTTAGCACTGAGCCAAGTAGAAATCTATGAATGTGTTATGAAAAAGTGCTCACACACCTCCCCGATTCTGACCGGCGTGCCAGCCAGGTTGGGGATGCATGGCAGAGGGCAACGCTCACGACACTCGGGGTGCGAGACCACCCTGCAGTCACGGCACTTGAGTGAAATCTTCCCAAACTTGATCCTCTTCCCGCAGGGTACGCAGGACTCAGGCTTAATGACCTATAAAAAGACGATCGACTTTAGGATTTAGAAGGCTGGTAAAGACGTCAGTCAACAGTGTGTGATAAGCTAAACCAAAAACTTTAGTTTTTAATGCCAGTGTATGTACAGAAACCAAATAAAAGTCCAGAAAAGAAAACTGTGATTCATTACTGAGAATGGGTGAGAATAAATAAGTCAATTTCAATGTTTGATTGTGTTGGCATGATAACATTTTGCCCTAAAATCCGTGCTTACGAATCAGATTAAGTCACCCAAATGGTATCCTTACAGTTTTGGAGACAAACTCATGAAGACGGACACCCCCATGGTTCTGCGGTGTGCTGGGCTGCATTTTTATCTCTCCTTCAGGGTTGGCAGGCTGCTTGAAGACATCCTCAGACCTGACAGATTCAGAGTCCCACTCCATGGCAGCTGAGCAGGAGACAGAAATACCAACGTGTTAGTTACCATGACCATTCTGCGGTTATGAGAAAGCATAGTGTCACCTCACTGCTGCTGCCTATTCAGACTCAAGACAATCAAATAAAAAAGTACATTTTGTACATAACAGGCAGTCTGCTTTAATGAAATAGTGGATTTTAATTATTTAGGTTCGGTAGATTGATTTGGTGGATGATGATCTGACATGAGCCTTCTAGTCCTAAAATGGCTTATAAGTCATCATGTTGCAATAATGCTTTTAATGGATTTCACCCAAGATAATTTCAGGATTATAGTGATGACATTTTCCTGCTGTGATTCTGACAGCACAAAGCACAAAAGCACAATAAGATTGTTCCTAACAGGCTGAAAGAAAACTAAGCGCTTGGCTCTAAATCAATTTTTAAACTAGTGTTTGAAGAATAAAGTTACAGCTCAAGGTTACATCCTGCATCATAGCAAAAAAAAAAAATCTTACCAGTCTTTCTCCTGCTGCGAGTCCAGTAAGGAACAGTCTCGATGGTTGACACTGCCTCAACAGGCCCTCCATTTGCAGGGACAGTGACTGTGGTTTTTGTCACAAGGGTCTCATTTCCCTGTCACGAATAAATAAAAACTGTTAAATTATGTCAGAGTCAGACAGTAAATAAGGAATGGTTGCGGTCATGGGTAATAAGACACATATTTTAGTTATGAAAAGGCGGAAAACATTCCCAGACTGGAACTAAAGGCCTACCATGTCGCCCAAAGCTCTGCCTGTTGATCGAGACCGTTTGGAGGCAAGCGGAGGACCGTCCACATGATTTCTTGACGACGAGCGCTGAAGTCAACAGAGCAGACATTAGATCTAAACCTTCATCCATTTGTCTAAAATCTTTTTTTTTTTAAAAGAGAAAAGGTGCTC
This sequence comes from Nibea coibor, assembly GCA_023373845.1. NCBI lineage: Eukaryota > Metazoa > Chordata > Actinopteri > Sciaenidae > Nibea > Nibea coibor. The sequence continues at coordinate 22,253,948 of CM041717.1, read as the reverse complement.
ATGTTGTCAACATACCCTTTTTTCTCGTTTCTTCAGTCGCACTGTTCTCACAGTGGAAGAGTCCCAATCCTGTCGCAAACCAAGCACATCAGAATAAGGTTTCAAAATGACTCTATGTAATATTAATTTAACTTCAGTGATACTAAAAAGAGGAAGTACTTACAAGTGAGTCATCAGTTTTGTCGTAGCTGATGTCTGACAAGATGGAGGCGGACTCATCTATCGTCTTCAGTCTGTCGGGAGCAGAAAATACGTACGAGTTTATTTAAATTTTCCTCCAAAGACATTTCTGCAAATTGTTTTATTTTGTTATTTCATCCTTTGAAAGTTCAAAGAGTGTCATCGGTGCATTCATGCGTTAAATAGATGGAGATGAGAATGCAATGGGAAATTAGTTCCACAGTTTAAAAGTTAACTTGTGAATACACTTCTGTGCTGCGTCAGATATTCACACATTTAAGTGAGGACACCCACAAGGTAAAAACAGCAAGAACACTCTACACTCTCTATTGTACCATATGGCTGCGACAACAGCTAATGTAGCAGACACAGCACTGATAAGGCCAGGTTCAAAAATAGAAACTCTGCATGGAAAGTGAGGCTGGAACTATGAATGAAATCTAAACCATGTCTATAATAAATACATCGCTGCATGTGTGAGTTTATTACCTTCGGCTGGTATTCAGGTTGGCTGCCGGCTGGCAGTTTGTGTTGAGGAAGGCCAGAGCTGATCGCTGCTCTGCACTCAGCTGAATGCTGTTACTGGATCCCTCACTGGTCAGGAGGTCCCGGATCAACTGAATTTGACGGTCCTGTATGACAGAAAAGCAGGCAGACAACAAATGAGACACCAAAGGAAATAACAGAGCAGACTCAATCAACATAAAAAAGGGGCAGTCCCTTTTTTTATTTGATCCAACATACCAGCTTCTCACAATCAGCCTCTGCCTTTTGTCTCCGCCGGATCTCCACGTCTACTTGGTTGCGGGCATGTTTTAGTTTGACCTCCAAGGCTCCCCTCTCTGTTTCTGCTTTGGTGAGCACCTCTTTGCAAGACCCCAGCTCTTGCTCCGTCCTCAGCCATTTGCGACGGCAGTCATCAAAGTTTTGTACCATCTGGATGAAGCCTGGGAAACAGAAGGCACATACAGTAAGTAAGCAACAGGGACAGGCATCTATATAGGAACCTATGGCGCCGCATACCGCATATGATAAAGATAAACCAAGAACCATAAACTACTCACTGGGTTCAATGTTCTCGTTGAGAAGGTCAACTTGCGTCCTCAGCTTATCGTATAAGCTCTGGAGGTTCTGCACAGCCGAGTCCATGTTGTCCTGTAGAAGTAGACCCTTAAAAGATCAGACAGGTGATTTAGACATACAGTTTAACAATGAACAAGACAGGTAGGCACAGACATAAACAGAAAATATAACTGTATACATGTGTGTATAAATATAGATATCTACAGACTGGTGCAGATGATGGAATAAGATGTACATTAAATATATTTAATTAAACTCTAACAAGGTTTTGGCTGATTTTAAATGAATAGTGGCAAGCTTTAAAAGGAAGTCTTCCTCCTCCTGTATCCTCAGACTCAATCACAACGAAAACAATGCATCAAATTATCAGTTATACCTATTTTACCCCCATTTTCACTTAGATATTTAACGTTATTTAACATTATTCCTCCTTTTCAGGTTTAGTTCACCCGCTACAAACTTTGTTTATGTCGCAATAAGCGAGTTACATCTCCCACTTCGGCGTTAACTGGTTCAAAAATAACATGGCGGTTAGGAAACGTTTCCCTGCTAACCTGTGTTCAATCGACGCGTTACGGTTACCTACCGTTTACCGTGGCGGAGAAACGTTGGACGGCACCACCTTGTCGGCGTCGTATCTATCGCGCTGCTTCTTTCTGTTTTAAAGTTTCCTTTCCTTTTTTTAGAGAGCAGCCCGTTGTACCTTTGTCCGCATCCTTCCTCTCCGCGGCCGCACACAGCAGCTGCATTGACCGCGTTTGCATTTCAAATTTCGCCGCTAGCCAATGAGTGACGAACCCTGCCTAGGTGTCACAGCCACAAGGAAAGGAAGCGACTTCCGAGCACGGGGTTTTCAAAATAAAACCACCCCAACGGTCGCATCAGTCTCACACGCAAAAGGCGGAAAACGGACAGAAATGAGCACAACAAAACGACGGTAAATGTATATTTATATTATTTTAAACAAAAACATAATGTTATCAATTAGCTGAAAAACAAAAAAAAGACAGAATGAAAAATCGGGAAAGAATTCGAGGAAAAACGTTAGATTTCCGGTCAAAACAAACTTTCAAAATATAATCCACACCAGCGGAATTAACGGTTATTTTGCTGGAGAGCATGTAAGTGGAAAAATAACGAGCACAGGAGGCGTGAGCGCTGTTACATGAAGTTTAACTGACATATTCAGTCTGCTATGACTGATCTCAGATACCCAGCAAAAAAAACTAGCTTTACACTTTACACAGAACACTATACAGCTTTATTTGTGAAGTACAATCCACCTTTTAACAGATGACTGACTGACTTTGACCATGACGGTGATCCTCTGGAGATGATGCTGACCCACTATGTTAAAGCTTATATAATATAATATAATATAATATAATATAATATAATATAATAGATATGGGACAAAGACACTTGATAGGTAGATAATGGTAATAGTAAGATGGTAGTGTTATATATAATATAAGATAAGATAAGGTAGACTCTATTACAGCAGCTCACATAAACAAGGTGAAAAAAGATCAAAATAAAATAATAAATAAGAATATATATCTATATATTACTAACAATAGTAAATATAATTAACGCAAAAAAAAAAAAATACTAACTGTGCTACACTAAGACATGCTGGTATCAGAAAGAAGGACCCGTGTGTACCTACTGTAACATTTAACTATTATGCATTGATGGGATTAAATTAATATTCTAAAGGCTATCAGTATTCAGTCAGAGCACCAAAATAAGAGCGTATCAATAACAAAACTGGCTGTTAATTAATCTTTCACAAAATAATTTCCTTATTAATAATCGCTTCGTTTTTGGCTGTACACCACCAAACCTCCTGTCGTGATTAAGTTCTGAGCCAATCAATAGCGTAAAGCAGAATGAATATATGCGAATGAGAGAGAGAGAGAGAGAGAGAGAGAGAGAGAGAGAGAGATGAGGAGGAGGTGAGGGACAAACTTGCAAGAAGCAGAGCATGCAGAGAAAGCTCCGCAAGACAACAGTGCAGCTGCTTATCAGCGGGTTTTGAAGCTCTACACAGGCACAGCAGAGCTTTTTGGGGGGATTACAATGATTGCCACAACTCAACAAAACATGACCACGGAGCTGGTATGTGTGTTTTCTTTTAATTACTATTATTTTATCTTCACTTAGTTTTCTACAGATTGAGAGCAGTGTGTGTGCTTTTGTGTGTGTGTGAGTCCTCTGATGCTGATGCTGGTGTGCAGTGGGGGGGGGATTCCTCATGTGTACAATGCGATGACTATCGATTAGTGTGATCGCGATTTCGCCCATTCAGACTTTTCCGGTCAATAATCATCTAACCCGGACAGGTTTGACTCTGTGCACTGCGGTGCAGGCAGATACGTGTGTGTGTGTGTGTGTGTGTGTGTGCCTGTGTGTGTCTGTGTATTAACACGACGTCCAGTGCTTGTGTCTCTTTCAATCTGTCCCATGCAGACTTTTATGGCATAATATCTGCAGTGTAATATTCAGATATTTGTCCCAGCAGACGGTCCCCTCCAGCTTGTACCTGCACAGGAGGCTCCAAAGCTACAGCCTGCACTGTGTGATTGATTATCCCTCCGCTGTGTAGGTGTATTGTCAATGAGGAAAGACTACAACATCCTCTGCTTTATTTTCTCTCACGTTATTAATATCTTTATTATTTAAAGCAGCTATCCCATTCAACTGTAGCATGCACATCAGCTCCAATGTGACCTTTTCTGGTTCGTTTCACATCTGTTGATGTGTTAGAAGCAAGTTATGATAATTAATTATCAATTAATTTAAATATCTAACACAGACATTGCATGTATTACTCCACCAGGTAGGTTTTACTTGTGTCTAGTATTCAGGTCCAGTTATCAATGCATCACATTAATCATCACACTGCTTCCACACAGTGGGATTTGCATGACTAATATCTACGCATAACTAATATGCATTGTTTCCTCCTTTGAATAAAACTTTCTCATGCTGCATCCGTCTTTGTATATTTTTACTCCTGGTGTTTCTCCTTCTGCACAGTGTGCAATGCAACCATTCAAAACCACTGCCAACTCACTAATTAACAGGTCTCATCAAAGTGTCACTCTCCTTTTTAAAGAACTTCAATCATGAGATCATTAGCACACAGAAAGTGTTGGAGAGACTGGAGGAGCGGCTGCATTATTTGTTAATTATGTCTAATTGGTATGTAGTACAGGCATGGTGGTGTTTGTCATTAAAAGTCACGCCAAGCTTTAGGGCTTGTTATGTGATCGGACACGTCTGAAGCTGTTTCCGTGTGATAATCCTGCAGCATTATTGTCTCCTTGAGGGGGCCACACAAGGCTGCGGGGCTTATGTAGGCAATCCATTACCTGCGAATGTCGCAACATTTCATGCCCACGTACGCCAATCAATGTGCTTTGCACAGGGAAGCAATTAATGAGGCAATTCTGAGCTGCTGGGTGTCATGTTTGTCTCTGTTGGTGAAAAGATGTGACGGTTTAGGGGGTTTAATGTGGGCTGCTACTTGTGTCATTCGTTTGTGTGTCACGGTATTAGATGATGCCATGATACAGTAGGAGCAAAGAGCAGTCATAACTGAATTACTCTCCAAATGAGAAAGCAATATCTCAATTTCATGCCAGAGAAACATATTGCTCTGGTTCTGGTTCAGTTCATTCCTGGCATTCAGGAAGAAAAGAGCTGTGACTTAATTAGTTTTTTCAAAAGCAATATTGTTTTAACGCTCATCTTCCGCAGGAATAATGTGACAATGTGACACAGTGAATTCTTATAGCACGCTTATTATGAGCGTATCATTTTGCTGATGGAGTATTTCTATCTCAGCCGCGTGAAAAAAATGACATGATCTTTCTCATATATTACTCTAACTCTATATCATGTCACCCGCAGCTCTCTGGCGTGTGTTTTACTGATGCTGCTTGTTTCCTAAGGCAGGAAGTCAGTCACTGTGAGTGGCTGGACATGGCTGAGGAAAAGCTCCCTCACACAGGCCACCCCTTTTTCTTTTTGTACAGTAATTTTCTTATGCGTGATGGGGAGCATGAAAAGAATAAGAAATTCTAGGGCACCCTTGCAGCAGTGGAGGCTCAAGCGGCGGGTCTTTTATTTCGCAAAAGGCTTGTGCTGCATTGTCTGGCAATAGCCTCAAGGGCAAAAGAAAAAGTCCCATATGGTGTCTATACCACCTACTGCTTCTTCTTTCTTTTTTTGAGATAAGAAACACAAAGGGAGATGTGATGGCGCAGTGAGTAGGAGCACAGAAATTCCTCTGGATGTGATAAAAGATAGCTTGGCTATGAATCAATAGTGAGCTGTAGTATCTCATTACTGCAGCAGGTTGGTTACCATGTATTCAAGCACATTAAAGTTACAGCCTTCTCTAATGTGACCTTCATATTAAATGAGGCAATGAGAGATATTGACAGGGTAATACATACGTGGGTTACTTGCTAATCTACGGCTTTCCCCTGTGAGCAATTACAGTGAATCATTAAAATCAGGAGCACACGGGCTATATTGAATGTTGTGTGCGTCTGCCAATACATCTCCCACCTTTATATCGCGGTGCTTATTTCACTGATGCCCCTGCCAATGTCACGTGTGTAATAAACATCATTGACTTATGTTAAAGGGGAGGTAATGCAAATCTGGATCCAGGAGCCTGCGTTGGTTCCCTCATTCCTGTGCATGTAATTTATTGTCAGATTCGCCATGCCTCAAAGAAACAGTAGATGGAGTTAAGGAGGTCTCCTGAGCCTAATTTATGAATTCTTAGCACCGCCCGGATTCTGCGCAGCCTAGATGTGTTGGGTGCCGTGCTGAGTGAGTAATTGCGTTTAGTGTGACTTGCTTTTTTTACTGTGCAGACAATCAATACAGTTGGAATTGTTTGATTTTGTGTACAGCGCCCCGAGAAAAAAGGAGCCAATTAGCTGGAATCTGTTGGTCTGCAGTTAAATGAACACTTCCAGAGCGATAAATATGTTTTTTTTTTAGGGTAGAAAGGTCAGGATAGGGTCCTAACATTCGGCATGGTGGAGTTATACTTAGCAAGGAACAGGGCTCAACAGAGGGCGCCTGTAAAAATCTCTTTCATGACTCTATTCACACTAGTAATTGTTTCCCTGTGGACATTGTACAACTGTACACCTTATCGATTCTCTCATTTGGTTGAGTGGAAATCCCCGAGCTCTGCTGGCAAATATAAGAGCTCTCTTATCACTAATGCAAGATTTTTCCCAAAAAAAAAAAAAAAGAAGAAGTCCTCTCGAAGGGATTTATTCAGGAGTTATGCATTAAAATAAAAAAGCTTTGATTTTCTATTCTCTTTGGTGTTTGACTGACATCTCATCTGGGAATCTACTCCCAGCTCCTGTGGGGATCACACAGGTTATAAAATGGATGGCCCACTTAAGAAGGTCCATGTGATCCGCCTCAGCAAAAATAACAACAGCTCTGAGACATATTCACTTGTCCATCAGGGCGCTGACTGAAACAAATCCTGTTTGTCATACAGTGCAGCTCCTGACCTGTGCCAGCAGGTTTGTGCTGCATTAGATTCCCCTCATGCATTGTATGACCAACAGCAGCAGCCCAGTCGCCACTGGCAGCAGCATCCACTGTTTTCTCTGGGGGATTCTGCTCAGCGCATCTGTACCTCATTTGCAAGTGTGACAAAACTCCTCATTTGCCCAAATGTGGGATTCTCCCAGCCTGTCTTAATAACGATGCAACCTTAATTGGAAGTGCGGTCTTATGTCTGGGCTCAGGGGAATGAAAGGAGCTGTGCATCCCATTCGGAGCATGTTTCAGCTCTCACGTTTGCACAGAGTAATTAGAGGGAGGACTTGGAAATTAAAACACAGAGTGATGGAATCAGTCAAGTGGAGGAATTTAATTTAACAATGTCCAGTTCTGCTGTGCGATCCTGCATATCCCAATATGTAACCATGATACGACCAATTCTATACGACCAGCTTGAGTCCAACAGACCGATGCAGTATTACTCTGTTAATCCCAAAGCCTTCATAGACTTCTCTTGGTTTAGGGTAGCGGTGGTTCACTGAGATACTGTGTACCAGGAGGGCAGGGGGAAGAGATAAAACAGAGTGTAAGAAAGGCTCAGTACATACAGAGCCGTAGACATCAATCATCCGGGCTCTGGCCTGTACTGAGAGTTCAAACACCTGAAAGTTGTCCCTGCAGGTGCAACTGCTAGTGGTTTTAATTTGAACATGTTATGATACTGCAGCCACGGTGATCTATTAAAGATGAGACCTCGGCAGGAGTTCTGTGCTGGCAGCCGGTCGAGACAGAGCAAGACTTTTTATGTGTTTTACTCATCTCGGGTAAAAAAGCAAACCTGCTTCCTTACAATAAAAGGAAAGAAATTCTCTAAAGCGTGTTTGAGGATTTTTATCTTAACGAAGAAGAAACCCCAGCTGTTTCTGGTTCAACTGCACTGACCTTTAATCTTTAGTTCCTGCAGAATTTCAGCGTTTCACTGTTCTGATGCCAGTACTGTGAAAACATTGTCAGTTTTTTTGCACTTTAATGCACCATGTGCTGGGGGCTGTAAGTCAGACGGTAAAGGGAGGTGTATGTATGCGCAGAGGATGTGTTAGGTGGGTGTAAAAATAAAAGACTTCTGTGTCCAAGGGAGCAGCAATCTGTTGACCGGTGAACCATGTAGATGCCCTGCTTTCGCTGCCCGCCCCCACAGGACCGGGAGGAAGGTGATGGAGACATGCGAGGCTATGAAGGTTAAGCCAAAAGGGGTGGCCAGATATAATGAAGGCTGAATTTTATAGCTGCTTTATGATGGAGCTCTCACACTCCATCGGCCATGTGGCTCCAGCAGTGCCAGCCGCTCATTACGAGGGAGTAAAGCACAGCTTGGAAACAGCACGCAGTTGTGTTTAATTGTGAGTGAATAGCGATGCCGGCTCATGCACGCATGCAGAGGGTATACAAGGACTTGAAGTTTTACTCTCTTGGTCACTGAAGCTTTGATTCATTGTATAGTTATACATTTAATTCACCTTATTTTTACTGCCTAAGCTGTGTAATAAATCCAGATGAAGTATTTCTCTATAAAAGCATGCAATAATTTCAGGTACTACACATTTCAAGGTAACTTCACCCACCCCACCCCACCCCACCCTGTCTCTGTCTCACACGGCCCATCAGTCATGTTACAGGTGAAAAATGATGTATGCAGCTAAAATTACTGCTGCAATTAAAGTCTGAGCCTCTCATATGCAACACATTTCTTCACTTCTCATATGGAAAAATAGTGCAAGGTTTCTGTGACGCTGGTGACTGGACTCCCCTCCCCTGAGCCACACTCTGCTAATATGCCTGGCGGGGAGAAATTTCTGTAAGACTATGGAAATGAAGCAGCACTAATGTCCTCCTCATCAGCATGTGCTCTCACACAGCTCTGTGTGTTTTTGTTCCTTTCGTATCAGGACCTGGGGAGTTCAGACAGACCCCCACGGAACTGGAAGGGCATAGGTATCGCCATGGTGGTGATCGTGGCTGTCATGTCTCTGGTCATCCTCTCCGTCATCCTCCTCACACCTGGTAAGAAGAAGAGCCTAAGCAACAGAATAAAAAAGAGGGGCTGTAATGGGGAAATGGTTTCGCAGTTTGGGAAGTACACTTATGTGCTTTCTGTTGGAGAGTTAGGTGAGAAAATCAATACCACACTCATGTCTGTAGGGTATATATGATATATCTACAGTGAGCACAGCTTGGACTGGAAACAGTAAAAAGCTAGCCTGGCTCCAAAGGTAACAAAATCCTTCTACCAGTACCTCTGAAGTTATCTAATTAACACATTAGTTTTATCTGTACAAAAACCACAATGTAAAAAAGCTAATTCACAATTTTATGGAGGGTTATATCTCTCTGTGACTATTTCTTGGCTCTAAGCAGTTTCCAGGCAACCGTGAGAGAGTCCAAGAAGTTACCGCTCACAGCCGTGATTATAACCGCCTGTAAAACTGTGAAGGGTCGGCTTTACCCCTCCGGTACAGATTAAACAACCAAGATGTGTATTACATGTTGATTATTGAGCTTTAGAGGGGCTTGTGTGTGGACTTTGTCATCCTTGGACAGAGCCACGCTACCTGTTTCCCTCTATGCTAAGCTAAGCTAAGCGGGTGTTGGTGGTGATCCTCAGATCTCTGCAACATGGACCTTCACAAAATCAATCCACTTCTTCATCATTATTCACCATTCTGGGAAATTTAAATTAGTAACCAAGGTGTTCATACAAGAAAGATGCATGTGCAGGATGTTGAAGGCTAGCTAGTTAGAAATGGTTGTAGCAGTAACAGTGTGGCAACCTCCGAGTCTGGGAAGTGAAGCCAATGCAACTGCAGTTCCTCTAACGTCCACTTGAGGCTGGTTACCGAATAATTTAAGTCCCCATGTTAAAATGTCCAACTTCACAGCAGAAATAAACATGTTTACAGCCTGGTACAAAAAACAGTTTTGGTCTCTATGCCTATGAGCGCAATCCAGCGGTATCATCTAACTCTTTACCCGAAAGCAAACAAGTGTATTTCCCTTTAAAGAGAGTAAAAATGTGGGTAAGTATTTTACAAATGTTGCAAATGTGTCATTTAGTGACATTTAAATTGCGAATAATGAAATCAAGCCCCGAAGCAAAATTATAAGTAAGCCCAGGCTTTTCTGTAAACAGGACATATTTTTTTGATTAACTAATTAACTCTGTCTCTTTGCCTTTGAAGATGAATCTCATCTATTACTCCGTTCCCATCTCACTATGGAGGATCTGGAGAGTGATGAGTTCAAAGTTCATGACCCCTGTGTGGCATGGTTGAACGGTAAGGATCTCTGCTCTCACTTATAAATTAGTCCTGACTGACAAACTGCAGTTTAAAACCAATTTAATGATCTCTCCTGAGACTGAGCCACTGGTTTGCAAACCTTGCAGTTCACTCTAATAACACATGGACCCTGTTACCTTTACCCCGCCAGAAAACGAAGTGGCCCTCCGCACCAGAGAAGGACACGTCCTGTCGTTCAGCCTCAGCACCAACCTCACCACGACTCTCCTGGACAACAGCTCGCTGGTGAGTTATAGCAGCGCAGCCTATGAGAGGACAGATCTCAGTATTGATTGGCTTACATTCACAGACAGCTGGACAAATAGGCCGGCCAACAGCGAGGGGATGCTTCCAGCTTGAGAAAGAGAGAAGCTGTAGAGTCCCACTATTCCACATCCCACGGTTGAGACCAAAAAAAGACTTGGCGGAGTGACAGTATCAGCTCATTTTCCCCCAATCTGGCTGTTCTGTGAGCCCTCAACATGTGCCTTCAAAGAGAATTTTCCAAGCATGGGTATCATTTTGAACACCGCCTCTGCGCGACACTGACAGACTTATATGGGTCATCACCGAGGAGCTTAGAGCAGGGTTGTGTTGTCAGGTTGAGAAGTCTCTCCTCGGTGTCATGATATGGTTTGTTATCTCTGCTGCTGCTGCTAATTCTGGAAGAAAGATTTTTGTCCTTATATGAACACCAAGATGCACATGGGGTTTCCCTGAATATATGAATTGCTGAACCAATTTTAGCTCAATAAAATGTCAAAGTTTGGGATTTAAATTCACAGTAGAACCTTTTCATGTAGCACTTTTGGCTTCTCGGTGACATAAAACATAAACAAACAAAATATTTAAAGACAAGAAAAAATGAATAAAAACATATCAGGGCAAGGGACCATGGGATTTTAACAAAGCATAATCTGCAGCTTCCTTCCAAATCATGTTGTTAAGAATTCATAAGGTCTTGTTTCTAGGTTGTGCATTGTTTCCCACTGTGTTTTATAAGCCAGAACATTTTGTGTTACTAAAAAGGCAACATCCACTTTGAATACCAGGACAAACATCTTCATATTAATGTGTTGTGTTAGTTGTAAGTGCATTTCTCCGACGAGAATGAAAAAAAATCCTGAATATTCTTACATATATGTTCTGATTTTAATCCTAAATTTGAGAGGACTCCAGTGTTTTAATTAGAAATTCCCCCAGGGTTCACAGATACGCAGAGCTGTAGATAATCAGCAGAGCAATGATAAGACATGCAGCCAAAGTGATGAGCCTGTAAAAGAGAGAGAGAATAAGGAGAATAAATCAGAATAAGGAGAATAAATCAGGTCCCAGAATTGAGCCTTGAGGAGCCCCATCGGACCGCACAGTTTGTCAGTAATGGATACAAAGAAGTTACTAAAGAAAACATTCAATTACTTCCCAAACTCACTCTATCTGCAGGAGAGCAGATGCAAGCTGTTGATGTATGTCTACTCTTTTTATACAGGACCTGACCACTACTAAATTCCAAGTGTCTGCAGACAAGAGGTTTGTCCTTGTGGCGTATAACATTCGACCGGTGAGTTTTCTCTGAATGCCAATGTTGACTCTGATTTCTTCCAGAGAGCATCATCAAGGTTTTTACCCTCAGAAAACGTCCAGGGCCATAAATTACCCCCAGAATATCAAAGACGAGCCGTTGCCACTTATATACCCCGACATGTCTGACAGGCCTCTAGTGGCTATGGAACAACAGTGATATGCATCCTAATCAGATCCTCAAAGAAACCACAGAGAAGAGGTTGAGGCGAAAGTGTTTGTGTGTGTGTGTGTGTGTGTGTGCCGATTCTGCTACTGCAGCAGTCTTCAGCTCTATAACGCCGCTCGCCAAATGACTGGGATGACATATGGGGGGGTGAATATTTAAACTGGATGGCGGTGTAAGGTGCAGAAGGGGGTTGAGGGAAGCTTAGAGTGAGTGATCAGCGTGAAGTGGATGGCGGGCGAAAGGGGTGGAAGGGGGGCGTCAAGGAGATGAAGAGGTGAAGTTGAAGCTGCAATAATGAAAACGCCCTGCTAGTTCGGCGGGGAATTTTAATGAGAGGCTGACAAGAATCACAATCGCAGGTGGTTTTCAGACAAGCATCGGGGTAGACACAAAACACAGATCCTTTGCTCCCTCTACTCCAACACCACATAGCTCAGCGCCTCTATTTCCCCTCCAACAAGCCGTCTCGCTCTGTAAATACCCGCGCCATTAATAAATAGTTGAGTCGTTCCTCAAAGGGCAGGCAAGTTGTGTAATGTGAAAGTAATCGGCGAGGCAAGAAAACAGAATTAGGAGCAAATGAAACCCCACAGCACATTTTTCACACATTTTTATTAAAGATTTGGAAGCTTTTTTTTTTTTGCTGCTGCTGTTTCACCCTCTCTCAACTCTCAGTCTTTTTTTGTGTTCCTTTATAGATCTGCCTTAATCGCTGCGCATCATATTTTCAATGTGGTTGCCTGTTGCTGTGTTACAGCGTTCGTCACAAACACACTGCATCCGTTGTAACTGAATTATTGAGCGCTTTACAAACGTCCAATCTGGTTCTGCAGAGAAAGGGGCTCAGATCTTTGCTCAATTTGCGGGTTTGCTTTTTGGTTGATCCATGCCATGTCATTAGCATACTTCCTTTGATGTCAGCAGGAATTGTCTACGCTCATCTGTATGCTCGGTGTGTATTCACTCTCCAAGAAATCAGGGATGGTGGGCACACAACCAGAAATCCTTTGTAAATCTAGAAATAGGTGTGTGTGTGTGAGAGAGAGAGAGAGAGGAGAGTTGGCTTTTTGTGTGCACGGGAGGCTATTCCTCTATTCTCTCCGCCTTTTCTTTTGCCCTCCTCCTTCTTCTCTCTCTTCATCTTCCTCACTCACTTTCTTCTGTCTATCTCTGGGGGGATTTGTGCTGACTGAAGCAGTTTGCGCCAGGCACCGGCTTTGCTGTTTGGAAGAGGAGCGGCACGCTGCTGCGAGTGGCAGGGAATGGAGAGAGAGGAAAAAACAGACAGAGCAAAAGAGGGGAGAAAGCCACAAGCAATAGGAGGGGGAGATGGAGGGGCGAAGAAAAATGGGTTATGCGCCATTTGCCCTTAGATACACTGCCCAGTTGAAATCAATCAGAATGGTTATCAGAGAATGATATAGATGCTCAAAGGAGAAAGCTGCAGCAGAGAAACGGATGAGCAGACTGTGGGTAAAGTTAAAAGGCTTCTCTGGATTTTGTATTAGCTCTGGAGGCTTTAGGGAGGGTTTTGTGCCTGGTGGGTGAAAATAAATGGATTTTGATAAGAGGGTATACACGGAAGTTAGTGAGTTTGGGATTTGGCCACATAGGAACAAGAGAAAGCAGATATCCTACAGGAAAATGTCTCGCCTCAAACCCTGTTTGAATTAAAGGGGTTTGTGTGCAAGAGAGTGCATATCTGAAGAAAAGATTGATGGTGGTGGTGATATGGTTTATAGGAGATGGAGGTTTTTTTTCTTGGATTGATGAGGAGTGATCTGCCAAGAGAGTACCTGCCAACACAGCGCAGTTTAGGGACAAATAACATGCCAAGGGAGTCGTGTCAGCGCTCTGCAGCAAACATTGGGTGCCGGTATCAAAGCCAGCACATTGTGGGGCTGCTAAAGAAATGTTTGTGAGGCAGGAACAACGTTGAGATGGAAGGATGCTGTTATCTCTGTGGTGTCTATCCTGCAGCGTACAACAGATCCCAATATCTGTGCTCATGCAAAGGAGCCCTAGACGTTTATTTTGCCACCTATGTGTTGCGTTCCCACCTCCCTGACTGGGGGAGACTGGGGAAGGAGCAGGTAGCAAAGTGGGGGTTGAGGAGCAGAGCGATCTGGAGAATTTATGATAGGTTACTGGCAGCCTCATTAGGATTCAGTCTGCCTCTCGGAGACAGATGCTCTCGTTCGCGCTGTCTGTTTATCACGCAGACACACAATAACATACAGCTCCTTCCACCGGCTTCATAATGTTAAATCATGAGCACAATCTCCGGGTTCCTTCATACAAATCATAAACAGCTGATTGAACATGCTGTTCATGGCAATGCTGCCCTCTCTGGTCTCAAAGAGTGATACTCCCTCTAACTCAACATCGGTCCTTGTTGGGTGTCGAGGACTTGTCAGCTCTGGCTGTCAGCCACTGCCTTCCCCCTCTCTCTCTTGCATCCTTTCCTCCTCCTCCTGTCTTTGTTTCTTTCTCTCTATCTCCCTCCCACACTTTTTCCTCTTCATGTTTCACCAATTCATTCCCTTCCTCTTCCTGTTTTCCTGTTCCTTGCACTTATTTTTCTGTTGTAACCAAGCCCCCCCCCTCCCCATGTACAACCCTCATGCTCCGCAATCAGATTTCAATTTCATTTAGATAGCCTTTAAAATTTATTTCCCCACCTCTTTATCCCTGCAGCTTTACTCCTGCGCTACGCCATCCATGAATTTTCTAACAACAGACCAACAACACAGAGGAGAAATCCAATTTCACTGCTAAGTGTGCTGTGTAGAGGATGTGACATTTAATTTCTTTAGGGACTGTTGTTTCCAGGATGCTTGGGCTTTTTCAGAGGCCAGAGGGCCAAAAGAACCTGCTTACAACCCTTTTACTGAGGGGAAAAAAGAACGGTACTGATCAATATATTACCTAGAATTCATCAGGTAATGCTGTGATCAATCGCAGTTAACACTCGCACACGTACACATACGCACATGCACACAGTATCGACTCGGGTGCTTTGGTCTTCTTCAGCATGTTAATTTAATTAATCATCGAGCTGCTGATGCTTGTGTCAGACCTGCCACAGAGTTGCCAGCCACAGTAGATCACAGCGGGAATGATATTAGTTGTAATGAAGCTATTTAATAATACGACTGTCTGTCTCAGTTTCTGGACTTTTCCCCTTTTACATTTCATGTCTTTTATATTGTCTCTTTTACTCAGTCTCAACGCCCTTTGAATTAAATTTCCCGTTATTCAGATATGATCACAAAAATGATGTAATATGGATGAAATGGCTGCAAGCGGTTCAGTGACTCGAAGTAGCTTATTAAGTGTATGATATTAAGCTGCGATTGGCTCAGTAACAATTAAAGCAACATTAAAATACTATTGACCATACAGTCAGTTAAGTACATATGATTGAACGTCCTAATCTTGTAGCTTAATGGTAAAAATGTGATGCCTTGCAGTGATTTCAGCAATAATTAGAGAATGCAAACAGCTTCCTGCGTCCTCCACGACCTCTGTTTCATTTGCATTTAACTTTCTTTATCGGAGCATGTGTGAGCACTAAAATATGTGTGTGTTGTCATCTAAGTGCGGCACACCTGTGTGCATGATATCCTCTACCTCTTTCAGGTGTTCACTCAGTCCTTCACAGCCTCCTATGCTATCTACAATGTGGCTAATGGGTAGGTGGAATCATGAATGCTAATGCATGGGCTGCACTGGGCATGAGCGTTACCAATGCAAGCAAGCAGACCTGAGGATTGAAAAAAAAAAAAACTCCCTTCCCCCTCCTAAAGAGTGTGTCTCATTGAATCAGAACCTCATGTTTCTGTCAGACATGCATTCATTCGTCAGTGTTCTTCGCCAGGTTTCCATATCCAGAACGTAAAGGTTTGTACTGTACTTCAAGTTTCACTGCCTGAGATTCATATTCAGCATTATATTCGTGGAAAAACTCGCTGGAACTTCAGTGGAAAGGTTTTCAGAAGCAGCATTGCCTGAGTATGCCTTGGAGGAGTTTGCCTGTCCCGCGGACGAAAATAAGCGTGGCTAGAAATCCGGAAAAAAAAAAAGAAATGTTGCACTCTTCTTGCATGAACCTGTTTTGTTTTCCTTCTCTGCATCTTGCTCTTTTTGTCCTCTCACAGTACACAGTTATCTCTCAAGCAAAGCTCAAGGCCAGGGCATGGATGGACCTCAGAGGGTTTTTAAACAGGACACTTGTCCCTAACGGAGGGCTTATGTCTGAGATTTTGTGTGTCTTCCAGGGATCTGCTGGAGCTTAACCCTCTGGAGAGGGAGAAGGCGACGCTGCAATACGCCTCCTGGGGACCTCAGGGGAACCAGCTGGTGAGGCGGGAAATTGCTCATTTACCTGATCGATGCCTGCCAATATGATTAAAAGATTTGATAATCTAATTATAGTACAGTCTGTGTATACATGGAGCCTCCATCATTTTCATAATGATAACATAAGCGGGCTCACATCTTTGTCATTATGAGATGAACTGCAACTTAGAGGTTATTGCAGTGACTCTGTTGCTATAATGGAGTTGTTTTATACTCTTAACATAATTCATCTACCTTCCCTGTAATGCAATTGGCTCCCGCTGCTATGTCGGTGCTCATCTGCAGCATATTAACTGGCGAGTAAAGATGTATTGGCTCTCACTTGTGTGTGCACGCTGGCCGATGATTTATTCGCTCTTGGATGGTGTCCGACGTTCAATTCAGTCAGCCAAAGATGAAGCCTGCAACCATACTGTCTTTGATAATGGATTTGGCGCTCTCTGTGCTGTCTCTGCCGGTCATGCCAGGCCTATGTGTTCAACGGAGATATCTACTACAAGCCGAGCGTGACCAGCAATCCCTTGCGTCTCACAGCCACTGATGAGGAGCAGAACGTGGTGAACGGGCTCTCTGACTGGACTTATGAAGGTGGGATGCGTTCCAGAAATGTTTCATACAGAGTGAAAAAACTATCTTAAACTGTCTTTTAAAACAGAGGAAGTGCTCTTGACGTACGTGGCCCACTGGTGGTCTATGGATGGGGCCCGGCTGGCGTACCTCACCATCAACAACACTGCCACACCTGTGATGGAAATACCGCACTTTCTCGGTGGTCTCTACCCGTCCAACGTTCTCTTCCCGTACCCAAAGGTAAAAATGGATTCAAACAAGCCACAGCAGCAGCTCAGTGAGGCAATAAAACATCAGCTCGCTGTTTCTGCTTCTGATGTTTGGGTTGCATGTTAGCTTAGTAAGGTTAAACATAAAGTAAAAGGACTGTGCTTGGTGCTAACCACTCAACGCACTCTCACATTACACATCCCACTCACACACTCATCGGCTGCCAAGGAGCCAACTGCTCATCAGAAATAAGAAAAATCATTCACACACAGATGGCACAGCCTTTGGGAACGTTTCAGGGATTCAGTAGGACACTCCGACATGCAGACCGGACCACTGATCTTCTGATTAGTGGAAGACCCGCTCTGCCTGTCTGTCATTAGTTCAGTAGGTATTTGATTATAAATCAGAGCGTTGGACACATTTAAATTATGATCTGATCATGGCGCAAGATGAAAGGTTGATGGATGTGGCACCCTGGTGGCTCGTCCGGTGGAGCGGGTGCTCGATGTAGCGGCCAGGAGTTAGTTCTGGCCCGTTTGTTTGATCAAAAATAATTAAATAAAAGAAAACAAAAGTTGATGGATCACCAGAATTACTACAATTCATCCTGTGGGGGGAGAGAATGAATGTCTGTGCCAAATGTCAGGGCAATCCATCCAAATGTACAAGTCAACCTTGTGGTGCTGCTAGAGGTAAAGTCACCGCGAATGTCTGTACAAAATCTTGTTTTCCATGCAGTAGGTGTCGAGTTATTTCCTTGACCTGCTAGTGGAGCTAGCGGTAAGTTCATTTGATCTTTTCTTTTTCTTCTTGTGCTTACAGGCAGGCTCAAGCATCCCATCAGTCAGTCTGTTTGTGGTGAATCTGTATGGTCCAGCTCACACTCTAGAGATGATGCCTCCTGACTCGCTCAGGGCCAGGTAGTACATCTCTGTGAATGTAAAAACAGAACAAACCTTGAAGACTTTAGACACCGCTTGTCAGAAATGATTACACGTCCAGGTTCCTCTCTTCCTCTCACGGCCTACTTTCTCTTTCCATTCCTTTGCACCGCTTTCCAATCCTGTATCATTTTCTGCCTCACCTCTTCAGAGACAGCTACATCTCCATGGTGACTTGGATCAGCAGCACACGCCTCGCGGTCCGTTGGCTAAACCGTGCCCAGAACCAATCAGTGCTCTGCGTGTGCGAGGCCACCACGGGGGCATGCTCAGAGGTGAATGGTCATCAGCCGTTCCGCATTAGTAAACCGAGCGGCGCCTGCTGCAATGTACAGCTTTGATAAAAATTTGCTTCTTTTTTTCCTCCGTGTTGGGAGCTTGCGATTGATTTCCTTAAGCTCTCAAACGTCTACCAGCTGGATTAATATTTAAGATCATTTGCTGCAAGAGAAGAATTTTCAGTGATGTGTACTGCAGTATTTTATTGCTTCTTTCCTCTCTGTAAATCCTCACAGATCCCAGTTACCCTTTGCCAATGTTTTCCTATTGCTACATTTAATAATTAATACGGAATATAAGCTTTATGTATACAAGGCTACTTAAATCAGCTTTAGATGTCGATATAAGCAGCGTGTGATGAATAATTCTTGTTTTTCTATACTGTGTGATTTCAAATCAACAGAAACACAAAATGACCATGGACATAATGCAGAACCAACGACAGGTGCGTTCATGTTTCATAAAGTCTGTTTACACCTTGTTAATTAGTGTGTCTGTCATATTTTAGATTACCGTGTGGTGCAGCTGTGGAGTAGATTCAATCTGCATTCATTGTCTGTAGCTGCTTATCCTCATCAGGGTCACAGTGGTGCAGGAGCCTATCCCAGCTGACGTAGGGCAAGAGGCAGGTTACACCCTGGATGAGTCTCCAGTTCATCACAGGGCAATCACCTGCAGGCAATTTAGAGTTACCAATTAAGCTGCTGAGTGCATGTTTGGACTGTGGGAGGAAGCCGGAGTACCCGGAGAGAACCCATGCAGACACAGACGTGGGAGAACACGCAAACATCCACAGAGATGGTCAAACCAGGAACCTACCTCACTATCTTTTAGTGTTAGTCAAATTAAAATTACTATTTGAGAATTACAAACAGAAACGGTCAGCAGAAGTGTTGCATAAACCAAAACTAAGACCGTACAGTCTGATTAAAGGCGTTAATCACCCGGAGCACATCGGTCTGTCTGTGCCCAGGTGTGATGTTGGTATCCTGCCTCTGGCGGTGGAAACTGGACGCTCCCACTCGACTCCAGAGGAGGATAGAAAGTGTCTCCTGTGTGAACTGGGAGAGGCTGAAAATGCACTTTGTGTTCTGGAGTCTGATGCATCACAATATGAGATGAACAGGCTTTTTCATAAGATGTCGGCAGAATGTACTGATTCGCTTTCTGTGTCGGATAAATGCAGACTAAAGTGTTTCACTTTGCTCAGTTAGAGGGCGTTTTAGGTTTGATGTGTTTAAAGGAACTGCCTCTGCTTCATTTCTTCTGTCAGTTGTGACTTCTAGCTTTAAGACCAAGACCAGAGTGTATCAAGACTGAGACAAGACCAAGACTTTGAGTGCCTGAGAGCAAGTCAAGACCGAGACCAGACAGTATATACTCCAGCCTGCTTGAAATAAAATCCTGAGTCCGCTTCAACACTGCTGTGATGTCTAAAGAGCAGCTGTTCAGTTTGTTTGCCATGCACGCTGTATTATATTATGTGTGTGGCCTCTTGTGAGTCCGCCTTTGGTGCACGGCACTTGGAAAATAAATAGCACTACACCTATTCTGCATATTTTTCTCCCCGACAGGACGTGCCGCTGTTTTCGGCAGACGGCTACATGTTTTACACAATCCTGCCTGCGAAACAAGGCGCCCGTGGAGAGTTTCACCACATCGCCGGCCTCTCAGCTCAGGTCAGTTAACTTCAACTCACTCGTGTCATCCTTGAATAAAAATTGGTCATTAACACTTGAGCGGGGGGGGGGGGGTCACATAAAACAGATCTCAGCAGCACAGACCTCCCTGAAGTATTGCTTGTTTACAACGTCTCCTCTTAGTATTAAAGCAATTTGTTTGCATTTGTTTCTCCCTAATTAAACACCATTTGGTCTAAGGTGTCATTTGACTAATTAATACTTTAATGACGTGTTGCCCTTTACATTATTGAAGGAATTCACTGAAGTTCATTTCAATTTACCAAGTTAATCATCCTCTGCGGGGCAATTAAAAAATGTTTAATGATTTTTCTTTTTTAGAAACACAAACTAAATTTTGTTTCTTTTTTCTGAGTTCTTATTAAATAATTAAGTGAATTTGCCATTAAAGAGGTTATGTGTGTTTTATGGTAGTTTAATGGTGAAGTCCCACACCTGTGGGCTCATAAAGACTTTTAGTATTATAGGATCAAATCCAGCGTTTTCTCTCCCGACACTTCAGTCCCAGTGTCAGAATAAACAATAAATGTTAAACTGTTTTTCTCGGCGACCGTCGGTGGTTTAACTTTTATGAACCTTCATTTCCTTTTCCTCGCCGTGTCGCTTGCACCTATTTTTATTCTGTGTATCTTGCCTGCTTCTGCATTCTCCTTCATCTCTGTTTCTCTGTGTGTAACGCAGCCTGCCATCCCCTCCGTCCCCCCTCGCTTCTTGACATCGGGGAGCTGGGACGTCACCTTGCTCTGCGCCCTCGACGAGAAGGCTGGAAAAATGTGTGTGAGAGTCGCATCGTGTCGGGTCGGGTTGAATCTTTGACAGCCTGCAAGCTCCGTAGCATTAATCTACGAGTGACAGGGAGTAGAGGAGCACAGTGACCATCATTAAAATGATCATTTCTTGCTGCACGATGAGAGCAAATCCAAGACGTGTCAGCTACAGGAGAGCAAAATCATTCTCTGGGTCAGGGTGAATGCTACACATAAAGACTTCCCATTTAAAATCAACTAAAAGGGCCATTTTAACATGTGGCATTGATCTTGGCTAATAGGCCGAGGGAAATGGCTTTGACCCTGACTATGCTTGTGGCAATGCATCGTTACGGAAGAGGACAAAGCATTACTTACACTTGACCACTGCAGATTATTGCTTTAATCTGTCTTTATCCTGCTGGGAGCCAGATGCCCCTCAGGAATCGATTGACTGAGGTGTGAGCATCACAGAGAATGAAGGAAAGCCAATTGTCAGTTGTTTGCGGTCCCAAAGCACGCGGGTTGATATTGTTCTTTGGCTCCAAACAAGTCATTCTCTTCTTTTTACCTTCACACAGAAGCAGTCGATACACTCTGATGTACATCCACTCCTCAGATATCGCCAGCGCTCATGGTGCTCTACAAATTAAATGTGATGCACAGATTTTTATTAACATGCTGCGGCGTAGGAGTATCGATTCTCGTCATGAATTATTGATAAGATGAATAATTATGATGAAGAGAAGACGCCTAAAGGTGATCTGCAGCTCTTTGGCAGCGATGAGTAACTTGCTGTGTTTGTGGTTAATTTCTCCTCATCAGCTTCTTCCTGAGCACGGAGGAGTCCAGACAGAGCAGACACCTTTACAGGTAAGCCCAGCGACATATGGCCTAACCTTGACCACAAGCAGATACTCTGCTGCTAATGCTACAAACAGATATTGACTTGAGATACAATTCCCTGCAGAGTGCTTGTGGAGATTTTGGTTTTCCTATTTGTTGTACTGTATGTCACATGACTTCTTAAAGGTCCAGTCTGTCAAATTAAGGGACTTTATCTACAGAATATGGCAGGAATGGAACATCAACATCATAACTATGTTTTCATTTGTATATAACCACTTAGAAAATAAGAATTATTACGTTTTTATCACCTCTAAACATGCCACAGGTCCTTTTCCGCAAAGTGTTGAACCACCATTTTTCTACAGTAGCCCAGAGGAGACAAACTAAACACTGACTCTGGATAGGCCTTTTGTGCTTTTTGTGTGTTTTGGGGTCACAGTAGTTTCTTTTTCATGCTTGGAAGGACAGGGTGCACAGCTAGATGCCACTAAATCCTACATACTGGTCCTTTAACGTGAATCTACAGCCGGGTGGTGCTAATGTGTACCAGGTGTAATCATTTCCACCTTAACAGTCTTATTTTAACGTGTTTGTCTGCTTGCATTTTATAATTAGCACAACGTATTGCACGTGTTGATGTCACTCTTTGTGCAGAATTCCACTGCAATCCATCATACAGATGTTGAAATAATAGAAAGTATAGGTCACCCACAGTCACCCGTAGGTTTCTGGCAAGCCGTATGTGGAGCTCAGACTGTGCTGCCTCTGGCGGTCCTGCCTCTGCCGCCTCCCGGCTAATCTAAGAATGGGAAAACGTGAATCATCAGTGGAGCTGAGGCAGGCTGAATGACACCTGGTTGCTCAAACAAGCCACCTGCCACAGCATCTAGCTGCCAATCAGAGCATCCAGGCTGTTAATTATTCATCAATTTAAGTCTTGATATAATTTCAACAGGTGAGTTCTATAAAAAAGACCCAAACTGTTTTTTGTTCCAGGCTGTAAACAGGTTTATTTCTGCTGTGGGGTTTTAACATGGGGACTTATGGAGACTTACTCGTTCTGTAGCCTGTAGCACTTCACACTGGCCTCACTTCACATCCACGGAAGCTGCCACTTGGTTGTTCTTTGAGTTTGGACCTCAGGGGTGGTCCGACTATCTCTGGAGCCACACTGCTAACATGGCTAAAATGATTCTTGCCTGCTGTCGTTGCTCGAGGCCAAGTTAAACAGTCGCATTAATAACAGAAAAAAAACACCCAGTGGATGATGACCCTCTGTGCTGCGGAGGCATTGAGACTTATGGTCCCCCTCTGTGAAAAACACACTTGTCTTTTTACTCATCAACGTCCCAGGTTTCATATCTTTTTATCAGCGTACATAGCTTTGGGCTTCAGGAGATAGCACGCTATTATGGAAGAGGGACGGTGGCTTGTTTAAACGTGGTCAGTGATTAATCCTGCACAAAATTTGTAAGCAGCAGAGAGCAGAGAGACACTTAGAGACTCGCCAGCGCCTAACAGAGCAATCTGTATAACGGCTTTTATGTCCAGCCTTATTGAATCTCATTTGTTTCTGAACAGTAAACTGCCGGAATAGTTTGTCTCAAGACACTGACACTTTTCCTTAATATCTTGAAAATCAATTGACCCTTTTCCTGGAGCAAATCAGACCACTTTAGCCTGTCCTGTTGTTCTTGAGTGTGGTCAATAACCCTTTTTCTTTTATTTCCAAAGCGTGGACCTGGATGGAGTGTTTCAGCGCCGGTGCATCTCCTGCAGTCTCATAGACGGATGCAGCTTCTTTAAAGCTGAATTCAGCCCCAATCAAACCCATTTCACCCTCTACTGCTTAGGTAAGACACACACATACGTACACACACCTGCAGAACATGAATATGAAAGCCTCACGCTGCTCTGACAATTGGTTTTTATAATGTTTTCTTTTGAAAAAATCCCCAGGTCCAGGAATCCCTAAAGTGACTGTTCACAGTACAAAGGACCCCTCCAGTGAGTGTAACATCTGCTTGTCTGACTAATGGTATAATTACACACACACATACACACACAGGCTGTCTGCGGGTTCCCACGACAGCCTGCAGAGGGCGGTACATTCAAGAACACCAGTATGTAGATTCATTCATCTCACTGCCCTCTGTCTGCGGCTCTCGGTTACAGCTGTTTCCTCAGAGATGAGATGAATTTGGACCGCAACCCGCTGAGCTATCGTATCCGTCTTGATGCTTAGGATCAGAGCTGTGTCTCACCGGTGTTTTATCTCCCGCAGGATATGTTGTCCTGGAGGATAACAGCCCTCTGTCTCGAGCTCTGGAGGACAAGAGGCTCCCCGAGACGCTGTTCAGGACGCTCCCAGCAGACAACCACGGTGCAACAAAGAAACCAGTGGCTATATTTTTAAGTTTGACATTTAATGGCCACCTTCAGTGTCAGACTATAATAAGCAGTGTGAATTGAGAACTGGCTGCAAGTATCTCAGCCCAGAAGGGACAAATGTAGTTAAGTAGCAACCAAAGCAGTAATTTCTTCTATTTGCTGATTAGGTAATTAGTGTGAGTCATGCCTGCCCTGCAGGACCAGCTCCAAGTTTTTTTTTCAGTGTGGCTCTGTTCGTTGGTTCATGTTTTATTAGGGATTCATTATTTTCTGAAAGAGAATTTTCAGTGCTTCAGAGGTTCAGATGTATTTCAGGCCGAGGCGTGCCTACAAACAGGTGTTCAACCTCTCTTTGCTTTCTTCAGATCTACACCTGAAACTATCTCTACCTCAGGGTTACGAGGCCAACCTGCACCCTCTCCTCATCATTGTGTAAGCGCCACGACAGCTAAGTGTCACCTGTTTTGCAACCTATGACCCCGAAGCTTTTTCTTGACTCTTCCGCTCCCTGACAGCTGCCACCGTTCTAGCTGATCCTGTTCGTCTTGTCACTCAGGGATGGCGTTCCCGGCAGTCAGTCGGTGACAGAAGAATTTGCCCTCGACTGGCCTCAGGTCCTCTCCGGCACACACAATGTGGCCTTGGCCTGGGTGGACGGCAGGAGCGGGGTCGGCCGCGGACAGAAGACCACAGCTGTGGATCCACGCAAGCTCGGCTCGCTTAGAGTCAAAGATTATCTGGGAGTTGTGGAGTCAGTACAGTTATGCAACAACATAAGATAATTAACACGTGAGAATGATGCTAAACTAACAGGGTTTTATGATATTTACACAGATTACTGATGCAGCTGCCGTACATTGATGATCGTCGGATGGTCCTCTATGGCAAGGTTAAAATATTTTCTTCAAATTTGGGAGCTCAGAGCATCAAAACCAACAGATGCTTTGTTTGTTTTAGCTCTTTTCTGTTTGTCCCTGCAGGCGTTTGGTGGTTATTTAACTCTCAAGATGTTAGCCGCCACAGATAAACTCTTTCAATGCACAGCAGTTGCGGCACCAATAACTGACTTCAGGCTTTATAGTAAGTAGTTAGATCAACTAATAATTATTCAGACATATAGGCCTAAGAGATGGTGATGACACAGAGTAACAGCTATTCGACTTTTTTCAGGTGCCGCGTTCTCAGAGAGGTATCTCGGCCTTCCTGCGAAGGAGGAGCACGCTTACTCGGTGAGGCTCTGAACTATTCAGGTGTAAAATGGTTTCGAAAAGTTAATATACACTCAACTTTATTACCCCAATCCAGTGCAACACTCCTCCAATGAACCCGGTCTGAATGATAGTTATAATGTGGAGTTTTGTTGAAACTGTTCTGGAGAGGTCTTGATTCAACATTATGGTAATTTTTGCAATTTTAGTTTGTGTTGTAGTGAAATATTATGTCCACATTAGTGTGGGCAGACGAAACAACACAAGCACCTCACCGTATAATGAAATTCAGTTCGACTGCACCAAAATCCTCCAAGCCTCCAAGATGACCATAACTTTGAGTCACCTCTCGAAAAACAGTTTCAACAAAATTGAATAATTAAACTTTTATGAAGATGGAAATCGATCGCGGGGCTGTTGTGTTAGACTGAATTAGTTTCAGTCTGGCGAGTGTACCCAATGTTGTGATTGTATATGTTTTCAGACTGCCTCTTTGCTGGAAGAGGTTAACAAACTTAAAGATGAGAACTTCCTGCTTCTGCACGGAACTGCGGATGGTGAGATTTTCTTCAACTTCATGCTGAGTTAATTTCTTGGGGTTTGTTTTTCTCACCTCTAATTTCACCTTGTTTGCCTCGTGTTCCCCCGAAGCGAGGGTGCACTTCCAGCACAGCGCTGAGCTCCTGAGCCGACTGGTGAAGGTGGAAGCCAACTACTCGCTGCAGCTGTACCCGGACGAGGGCCACACCCTGAGAGAGCCGCGCAGCATCCAGCACTTCCAGCGGACAGTGGTGAACTACCTCCAGACCTGCTTGAAGCACAGCATCCTGCTAGATCCCATAGAGGATGACGAGGAAGACGATGACTGAGCGCACAGGTCCTTCGCTTCTTCTGGAAGGAATCTCTTAGGACTGTATGCCATCTTATGCATTACCTTGGGTCGGATTACCAGGCACAAGCGCACAGGAGTGGGGACCAAGCACATCAGATCACCTCCTACAACTTCTGGAAATATTGATGTACTCTATACCTTGTTGCACACAATTATTTTTGCTGTTATACTGTATGTTCGAGGCCCTTTTTGTTTACAGAATTCACTTGAGATGATGGTGGACTACAAGGCTACTGATTCTGCCAAAAGTTTACAAGGATTTTAAAACATGCATGTCGTAATGGCTGCATGATGTGGATTAGTTTACATTGCATCTTCTGTGTTTTGCAGGACTAAAATCTCACCCATGTACATGTAGCAGGGTTAAACGTGCAAAATCTGCCAACATGTGGGAACACACTAAAAAGACTTAAAAAAAATCCTGATTGATGCTATGAGGAAATTGAAGATTTAAATGATTTTTAAATGAGTTGTACAAATTCAAACAATCAGGACAGCTTTAACACGAGAGATTTGAATCCTAAACTCCAAGATAACATGCAAACTCTCCACGATCTTTAAGATGTCATTGTGAAATGAGTTATTTTAGGTCTTTTGTACAGTGTGTTCCCGACTTACACGAAGTTAAATGAAGCATATGGATCATTCTAAATGTGCCAAATACATTTTGTGTGGACTTTACCCACCGGTTTTATTAGCATTACTTGCATTATGTGACTAAGAACGAGTATGCAACTGAGATTATTTACACCACAAGCTCTGACTCAAGAATGATTGCAAGAACTTCTCTACGTAGGTCTGTATATGTACTGTATTTGGAGGTACAGTATGTTTATGTTTTGATACATCTTGGCATTTTAATCATAACTTGTGTATTGCGAATTAAATTATTTCTTTGGACAAACTATTGAGCCATTATATAACAGTCCACGAAGGTAGTGGACAGTGGGCTTGACCATCACACTATCACTCAAACCATACTGGTGAACTGCATGCAGTGGGTTTAAAGACGAATGCCCTTAACTCTAAAAAAAAGAAATGGCTACTCCTTTTTTCCAACAATCCTGGACAATAAAGTTTGAACTTCCTGTTTTACAGCAAACGTCTACTTTGGTTCCTTCACTAGTCATCTTGGCAGTAGTCTAATTTAGACATTTGGAAGGATAATTATGATCAGGAAGAAATTAAAGTGTCTATCATGTGCTAACACAATATTATCTGCTGTAAATAGCTACAGAGATCGCGGCTACTGATATTCAATTTTGATATTTCAAGTCTGAAAGGGATCCATGTAAAGTATCTGCCAACACTTATTGAGAAACATATGCTAATACAGAATGCCAAAAAATATCACACACCAGATATAAATTTAGATTAGACACAACTATTGTTATTGCTCAAATTATAAGTACTGAGACAATAAAATGCATCAACCCAAAAGTACAAAAAAGCAGCAAAGTGCAGCATAATGTGTATCAGGTATACAAATAACAGTGCAGATATGAATATTAATGTGTTAACAAGATATGAACAGTATGAACAGAGCGAAATGAATACACTAAGATATATACATCTTGGCAGCAGCAGCAATCGTCACAGTTAAGTGTAATTGTACAATGCGGGCAAATTAACCTAATATATGTACAGTATGAACTGTAATAGTTATTATATAGTGCAGGTGTAAGTACAAGTAATTAAAATAGTCACCATTATACACAGAATAAACAGCTACATATGAACACAGTGTTGGTTAGTATGAATATGTATTAGTGTGTGGGGGCATAAAAAGTCCGAGTAAGTGTGTAGTGGCAGTGGAGTGGAGGGAGAAGAAGAAGAATGTGGGAAGAATATAAAGATTATAATAATATATAGATGCAACCAGCACTGGATATGAATTACATTCAGGTAACACAGTCACTGTGTTTTCATTTTAATGTTCCTCATTGATCTTCATTTCATTTTGATATAATTAATAGGATGCCCGTTAACTGCACCTGTGCAGAGAGAACACGTGTGCTTAAACCTAATAAATAAAGATCAGTGCAGAGGAGATTCGTTATTAGATTATACAGACAGACACTTCATCACCTGACATCAGTATCACAGTGGTTTTGCTTAAAGGTCCAGTGTGACTGAGTGGCACCAAGCAGGGAAGTTGCAAATTGCAACCAAAAGATTACTCTCCCATGCCTCACCTTCTTTTTGAGGAAAAACTATTCCAGTAGTACTAGTACTATTACATAAATCTTATTACTTGCTTCACATTAAAGGTCCAGTGTGTAGAATGTAGTTTCATCTCAGTGGACTAATCGCTCTCACCGTCACCTTCCTAGTGTAAAGGAGGAAGAGTCACTCATTTATTTGTCTGTTCTGGGCTACCGTAGAAACACGGTGTTTCAATATGGCGGCCTCTGTGAAAGAGGACCCGCTCCCACTGTAGATATAAAATGATATTTTTTAAATAACAAAAAGAAAAATTTATTATGTAATATATTATGTAATATTTAATATGTTATTTTCAAGTGATTATAAAAGCATAAAATCGCAGTTATAAATATTGTTCTTGTGCCTTGTTCTGATAATAAAAGCCCCCAAATCTTTAAAAATTATATTAAACCTATGTAATTCAAATGGATGGTAATTTGGAAATTATGTTTTATTTTTTTTAAAAAGAAAAAGATTAATGTAGATCTCCCAAATCTCACACAATGGACCTTTAAACTGACTAAAACACCGGAGAGAGTCTCTCTCTTGAACACACCCTGATGACCAGTTGTCGTCACAGACAAGTGTGTGTGGGGGGGTGGGCCCCTATCCAATCAGCGTACACCCAACGGCCCCAGCAGCCAATCAAATCCATATACGCTGTTGTGCCGAGTCAGCCAATCGTCCAATCAACAATGCCGCTACTTGCGGGCCAGAATCCCTCTTCAACCTTCTGCTTTCTCGGAGGGGCACCTTCAACCAACTCCGCGGTGCAGTGGCAGCGGCTTCCTGAGCTGTAAAAAGAACAAGTGGAAATAACACTTCGACACAGACACAATGTCCTTCCTGTCGGTCAGCAGGCTAGCGCCTAAACTGCTCAATTCAAAGGTAAGAGGACAAGATAACGGCCTCGACGGCGGTTTGTCGAAACTGTGGACGGTTAGCTCCCCGAGCTAACGCCGGCTAACGGCAGGCTAGCTTAGCATTGTGTTAACCACATTGTGAGAAATAGAGCGTGGGTACTAACTGCTAAAACGGCACAAAGGGGGTTTAAACTGTGGATTTTATTTAATATATAAAGTTGTAGCGTTTGTGAACCTGCGTCCTGTGAGCTAACATTAGCGTGTGGACCGTTGCCCCCTGTGTTGGCCTGGTTTGGCCACCGCCTGGTCGTGTTTCTGTAACCAGTAGTCATTAGACCTTGTGCAAACTTGGTGACTCCACCTGTCCCCTCCACCTTTTTATTGCAATTACTTTAAAAACAATGATTCCCAATGAGTTACATGAACTGTGGCTGCTTTCAGACTCAACCTCTCCACCACCCTCGTTGACCTTCACACCAAAATTTCAGCCTATTTATCTAATTTAACCTCATTTAAATGTCCCAAACATAGCAGGTGTGTTCTCTAAATTTTAAACACATCGCAGCAGAAATAAGTGTTTTGTCTGTGCACCTGACATCAGGTTTAAATATGTGATCTCTGCATGGGTGTGTGACATATTTTAGGTCCATGTGAATTGCTTTAATGGTTAACTGGTACCACCTGATTTGATACAAGTTGGCCGTGCCAGGGATGAAGTAAGTCGCCCTCCACGTTAACCTAACAGTGACTTTACCCTACTGTCTTACTCCACTGACCTCCCACCCTCATATCAACTTGTCTCATCCACTACTGGTCCTGGAAGATACCCCCCCCTCACACACACACGCACACCTCCGTCGTAAAGCAAGCAATCACTGACAAAAATGTTGTCCTTTCTTGAACTCTGCACACCCAGGAGGGCGTCTTGTCGCCGTTATCTGCTTCGTAATTAGGAATATGTAGAGATTATCTGTGTCACGCTCACCTTTTTCGCTCTTATCAGCTGTAATCTTTGCTCGGGAGAGTTGTTAGTAAGCCTTTTTTTTTTTTTTTACAGTTGCGTATCATTCGTTTTGCCTACTCTATGAGTAGAAATCATGTGAGTCACAGGATGGAGCAAAGGCGGAGCGTTTCATAAGAGTTTCTTGCTTCAGATTTTTAAGTTGATGTGTTTTCTAGGTTCTATAAAAAGTTTTAGATATTATATTTAAAAATAAATGCAGGGTCGTGGTTAATGTGTCACCACTGCACCCAAAAGGTGTGTTTTCTATCAACAAACTTTCCTCCTCGGGCCAGGTTGTGTCATGTTTTGTTTACCTAAGAGAACAGTTGGTCACAGATGAATCGATCATTGTGTATTTCCTCTGAATCGCCTCTTCTCAGGTTGACTCCTGTACCCTTCTGTCCCGTGGAGTTGCTTTAACCTTCTCCCAAGCAGGGAGCCAGGAGTGACTGAGTGAAACTGCTGCTCTATATTTAAGACCCTGAGCTGTTACGTAATCCCATCCGTGTAACGTGTGTGTGTGTGTGTGTAGTGACGTAAGAGCACTACCTTTATGTCTCTGCGAGCCTCGTTGCTCCCTTTATCCACCTTCACCAGCTGTGGTTATGTGGAGGTGATCCCATTGGGAGTAGAGCCAGCTGTCCCCGGCCCCCCCCCCCCCCCCCCCCCCCCCCCCCCCGCCCGGCAGACTCCTCCCCCGTCCCCATTGACAATTTTAATAAGCTGACAGAGGAGTCCTGTTTCAGGGGCGAGCAGACAGGCTCAAGTTGTCGCTCCTGTCGTGAGCTCCCAACAAGATTACCAACCTCCAAACACTTTTATAACAAGAGACAGTAGTTTTAAAAAATCTTTTTCCAGCATCAGCTTTAAGCTCAAATCCTGCGTACTATTAACTACAGAGAGATGTTTGCCTTGTCTTAGCTTGTCTGGGCAAAGACCTGCTAACATTTCATGAATGCCAAACCAAAAGCATCTGTATATTTGCACTATGACTCCAGACTCATCACAGTCCTACAAAAAGTCAAACACATTTTATATTTATCTCATCATCCATTTTTCAATGTCGCATCGCAGCGTCTGTTTTATGTCCGTTTTTTAAATAAAGGAGACAAACGTCTCGACTTAATCGAGGCGCGTGTTAAGTTGGGACTAGTTTAGAGTGACGATCCAGGCGTGGTCGCTTTGAGTCAGATAAAAATTAAAGAAGCATTCCCTGGTTTAGCAAATGTTTCCACACAATCGATCAAATATATTGATTGTATACTGGTTATTGTGTGTGCACGTCATAGAAAACCAGTCATTAGACTTTCTGTGACAGCAGTAGTTACTTCTTTAGTTATCTGCCAAGGGGAGAAATGAAGTGCTTGGAGGAGAAAGTTTTAATAATTTACATCCCGGATGAATTGCTGGCAATAACAGCAATTATGTACGGCAGGGTAAATGCTCACAGTCGCAGCTCAGCGTAAAAAGGTCAGAAAATCTTGTAATTATATAAAGTGAGGAACTGGAAAATGTTTTGGTCTGCAGAAGCTACTTAAAGTTGATTAATTTGAAGTCTGTCCCGGTTTGCTCAGTTCATAGACGTTAGCTGGAGGGCCATCAACAGAAAGCACTGCAGTTCTCTCTCTGTATAATGTGGCCCCAGGCCGATAAGATGCCACTTATTGTGCTAAATATTTTCCCGCTGCTGCTGTGAGGTTGTCTCAGTTCATATTTATGAAGCTTCAGCAGACTTTCTGTGTCATTTTAAAGTTTTTATTTGGGTTTGCTAATACTCAAAATCTTATTTTCCTTTTGTCTGTCTACAGAACGCCGCCTACTTCCTCGTGGCAGCCAGAAATGCCAGCGCATCAACAACGGTGAGTAAACAATATTGTTATTGCACATGTTGTGGAGCCACAGATCGATTTCTGTCATAAAATGTCGACATAGCGTCTGTTTAATTAACTCGTGTTCATGTTGGAGGGATGTGCTGTATTTAAAGACTAGCTGTTTGATCAGTCGTTGTGTTTTTCTTACAGAATCTGAAGGATGTCCTGGCAGACCTCATCCCTAAAGAACAGAGCAGGATCAAGAACTTTAAACAACAGTATGGCAAAACCAACATAGGACAGATTACTGTTGACATGGTGAGCATCAAAAGGGGATCAGAACAAAACGAGAACTGCAAAGCCACGATATTAATTTATAGGGAAGAGCGCGTAAGCCATCAACCGTGATGTAGATTAGCAGTGGCATGTACTGGCTTCACCTAATCCGTCTGGCCCTGCCCAGCCTTATCTACTGTGTCAGGTATCACTGTTCGGTCATCTCCCTCAGAGGTCACAATACGAGCCGCGCTACTTCCTGCCAATGTCGACATTTTAGATGAGTCACACAAACCTCTACTGTACTACTGCAGACTCCTGTCTATGCTCACACACACTCACCGACAACAACCAGTTCATCCTGTTTAACACACACTCTACACCTCTGACCTGTGGCTAGTTACCTTGGGTCTGTTTGACAGCAACTCGGCATTCAGCTGCGCTTCCTCTGCTTTGTAACTCTATTTATTGGCAGCGTTCAGCGTCAGTGTTCTCTTTCCAGTTCATGGTGTTACATGCTTAACATTAAACAGGATTTAGATCATTTCTCCCCCTCAACAATCGCCAATTTGGTCATCAAGGGCTGCCAAGTGTCCAATGTTGCATAACTGTTGTTACAGCAAACACACTGCTGTGTTTATATAGTCTTAACAGGACGGTTTTCAATATGTCAAGTCTTTACGTGCTTGTGTTTTCATTCACAGGTCTATGGAGGTATGAGGGGCATGAAGGGTCTGGTGTACGAGACCTCCGTGTTGGATCCTGAGGAGGTCGGTGATAATTTGAACATCTCTGGACCTTTTTGGAGATTAGCCTGTCTCGTGTGCACTTCCCTTGATTGCTGTCTTACTGAAGCTGGGAGCTTTCCGTGCCAGAGTGCAATTGCTGTCATATATCTTGTTAGCAGGCCTACGACATGGAATGAGCTATTGAATCACCCAAAGTCATTTGTAGAGCTCGAGCTTATGTTGGCAGCTTCCCAGCGCTCACTTCAGGATGACTTGAATATGTATATTCACTTTCGTGTCCCCCTCTCTGTCCTTTTGATACTCAGGGCATCCGTTTCCGAGGCTACAGCATTCCAGAGTGCCAGAAGCTGCTGCCAAAAGCTCCAGGAGGTGAGGAGCCGCTGCCCGAGGGCCTCTTCTGGCTGCTGGTCACGGGACAGGTGCCCACCGAGGAGCAGGTGAGTGGGAGAGGATCGCCGGCTCTTCAAAGATTGTTGTATAATGAGGGAGAGCAGTGCAGCACATCCATCTGTTCATCTGCTCGTGTGTCTCTGACACTGACTGTCTTCCCACACTGTTTCAGCATATACTACATTGCAAGAATAATACATGTAGATGTAGAGGAACTCTGTAAAAGTATTGCACATGTCATGACTCCTGAACACAATCTTACATAAACAAGAGATTGTTTTACAACACGGAAACAAGAGGCAGTCTGTGCCTTAAAGTGGCATTTTATTACTGCCAGCTATCTCCTTGAAGATTTGTATCAGGATTACGTGACCGATAACACTTCTCCTTTTAGCTGACTACAGCATTTTACTGGAGGAATAGCTTTCATCTCTTTACCTTTGTTCTTTGACATAATTAATTTGAACAAAAACCTTTTGATGTCCTTGTAAAATGAACAGCGTCTTGGCACTGTTGTCGTATTTGGTTGGAATTAGAGTTACAACTAAATCTGTGTGTCAGCGGTTTGTAAATCTGATGTAGGAAGAGTTAATGTGTGCTTCTGTCCCTCCAGGTGAACTGGGTGTCCAAAGAGTGGGCCAAGAGAGCCGCGCTTCCCTCTCACGTTGTCACCATGCTGGATAACTTCCCCACAAACCTCCACCCCATGTCTCAGTTCAGTGCCGCCATCACCGCCCTGAACAGCGAGAGCAGCTTTGCACGGGCTTACTCTGAGGGTGTCCACAAGACCAAATACTGGGAGGTGAGTTCACGTCGACTGAACTAAAGTTTAAACTAGGAAGTGTTTGTCCAAAAAAAAGAGTACAACAACATTTTTTTCTGTCATGTTGTCTGCTCGCATGCCTGTAGTCCTTTGGCTTGCTTTCTTGTACTCTCTCCAAACTCTCTTACGTTTGTTCTCCTAGTTTATCTATGAGGACTCCATGGACTTGATCGCCAAGCTGCCCTGCATCGCCGCCAAGATCTACCGCAACCTGTATCGCGAAGGCAGCAGTATCGGAGCCATCGACTCCAACCTGGACTGGTCCCACAACTTCACCAACATGCTGGGCTACAGCGACTCCCAGTTCACTGAGCTGATGAGGCTCTACCTCACCATCCACAGGTACAACTTGAAACATAAATGTCAAGTGTGAAGCAGGACGTGTGACGCGAATAAAAACTCACAAGATTCAACGTTTTCCAAGCTACAAGAAAAGTTTCATTACATAACTGAGTCTGATCTAAGGGTTCCTGGATACAGTGTTTGCTCAGCTCCTGGTGTGATCTGGTGAAGGGGTGCCCTCAAAGCAGACCCCACCAGTCGCCCTGAGAATGAGCACTGCCCGTTGTGGTTGTTTGATTAACTGATTTAATGCAGAGCACGTAGTGAGCTGATCGAGTCTGTGAATCATCTGCCTGTAAACATCCACACAACACGGCTACTGTCACAGATAATGTTGCCTGGATGATAGAGGCAGGCAGTTAAGAGAAGCTGTACTTGGATCTTGCTGGGACAAAGATAAAAACCCAGCTTTACCATCTCCATCTGCACGGGCAGGTCTGTGTTATGTAAATAACACAAAAGATTAATAGCTGCATATGATATCCAGCATTTCACAAAAGAGAAGAACAAAAGTGCCTTTAAAAAATCAGTCGAAACGGTTGTACAAAATTACAAAACTTGGGTGTGTTATGACACCTCCTGTTGTCTCTCATCCCAAAGATGAGCTCAGACCTAACGGGTAAAAAATCAACTGGGTGTAGATCATTAATTTCTTAATCCAGGTTGTTCTCTGCCTGTTATATATGGATATGTCAGCCAGAGTGTATGTGGTTTAACTACTGCAGAAACAAAGGCTTTGATTTGGAGAGCTTCAATGTGTTTTGATTAGTAATTTTTTTTTTTAATGTTACAGTGACCATGAAGGAGGAAATGTCAGTGCTCACACCAGCCACTTGGTGGGTAGTGCCCTGTCTGACCCCTACCTGTCCTTCAGCGCTGCCATGAACGGTCTGGCTGGTCCTCTGCACGGCCTGGCCAATCAGGTTTGTACCGAGCAAAGTGTTGGCTCAGACTAAGACTTCAAACATGTCACAGAAGGAAAAGCACGGGTATAATTTAGTGATGGCTCTATTTCCATTTAGCTGCTTCAGCTTCGGCTCGCTCACTGTCACACTGTCGTCGCTCGCTGGAGCCACTGTTAATGTTGTTAGTACCTCCTGTGCTTTTCTTACAAGTCAGACTGTCTGCTGTGGGGAAATAGGAGCTATGGGAACAACTTCATGCCAACTCTTTTCAGACAGCAGTCGAGGATTAAGCTCGTCTTTATTTCTTTTCACTGCGGTGACACATTTCAACACAGAGGAGAATAATGACGCGAAACAAAGAGTTTCTAGTTCTCACACCGCCTGCGTCAGTGTTGAATTGTGAAACTTATTTTGAAGCTGAATGACTGTTAGTCTCCGCAGTTCGTTTGCCAGCACTTCGGAGAAGCTCATCCTGCTTCAGTAAATGCACAAGTTGTGAAAGTTTCCTCTTCCACCTTCAGTAAATGTTACCATCTATTTTATTATTAGAGAATTCTCTGCAATTGTTTGACTTCAATGTCTGTTTCACACAATCTGTGCCCAAGCCACCCCCGGTAATAGGCGTTCAAGATGACTCATTCAATTCAGTTTGCTCATGCCAGCAGTTTGTAGTAAAATGACTTCGGAGTGCATGTGTGAACCTGTTTCCTAGTTTCTGTTCCACGCGCCTGCGGGTGTATTTCCTACTGTTTACACTGCACATACTGTTGTTTTTACTCATCGGTGCGTCATTTCTTCTGCGTCTCACAGGAGGTGCTGGTGTGGCTGACCGCCCTGCAGAAGGAGATGGGCGGGGAGGTGTCTGACGAGCAGATGAGGGATTACATCTGGAACACACTCAAGTCTGGAAGGGTAAAGAACCACAACCTCCAAAACCTCCACAGCCACTTCTGGTCATCACAGTGAATTTTTACACTCATGTTCTTTTCAGGATAGTACAGGTGACGTCGGGGTCGTATCGGACATCCTGGCGTTGTTTTTTAAGGATCTCAGGATCTTCAAAGATCTCAGTCACAAAAGCTGCTTGCCGTTTGACAGCTTTAGATAACTTTATTTAAAACTTAAATACATTTTCCAAAGTGTTCATACTACGTACATACATGACACAGCTTTATTTCCATTTTAGATAAACACTCGGATGGTGTCTTATTAACTTATGTTCCCATGTTTTTTGCGACTAATGTGGCAACAGTTGGAAGCGGTCCAGTATTGAGTGAGAGCGCTGCAGCCGTCAGCTGTGAAAACAGGCTGCAATGCAATCCTTTACGGGCAATTGCACACCGTCAAATTACGTCTATTAAAAGTGCTTGTTTTTGTTATTGACCGGCTCAGATTGCTGTTATACGTGGCTGACAGAACGACCTTACAGAGAAATGTTTTGTTTGAGCCACTGTGTCTAACCAACCTTCGCTCAAGGACAAGTCTTGTTCTTAAATCACTGGAGAGGAGAGGTGAACTCGGTGCAGAGGAAATTACCGCAGTAATGCTGGCCTGTGAAGGTTTGTTGTGTTAGAGTAAGTGCAGCTCATTACTCATTATCTACAGTGACATACCTGAGTAGTTTGCATCCATGCTCGAGTATTGAGTTGACTACAAACTGAAGCCTGGACGATGAGAGAGGGGTGTACGATGAGGGCGAACGAGCTGCGCAAGGCTGTGAAGCTCGAGAGACCGGCGGTGTTCGTGTGAGTGCTGTCTAAGCTAAGAGAGGAGATTTCACAGACCTGATCAAGTGAAACGTACCAAACACAATTTGTCTGGAGGGTTCTTTAAATAATGTTGTCAGCGGCAAAAACAAGCACATTTAATGGAAGAATTTGATGGTGTGCAATCCTACAAGGGTTACTTGGAGCCCATTTCATGGCTGCCAGCTGCAGTGCTCTCATTAAACACTTTGACACAAAACAATGGAAAAATAAAGTTACCCTTTAATAACCGATTTAAAGATGTTAGACAAATATTACAAGTAGTAGTAAGATCCTGGCACGTCTCTTCACAGGTTGTGCCCGGCTACGGCCACGCTGTCCTGAGGAAGACTGACCCACGCTACACCTGCCAGCGTGAGTTTGCCCTGAAGCACCTGCCCAACGACGCCATGTTCAAGTTAGTTGCCCAGCTTTACAAGATTGTACCTAACGTGCTGCTGGAGCAGGGTAAGGCCAAGAACCCCTGGCCCAATGTCGACGCCCACAGTGGAGTGCTGCTGCAGGTAAGACACACGCGGCGGCGTTTAATCACACGTCTAACATCTTATGGTGGCGAACACAGATCCTGACGTGTCTCTGTCCCGTCTCTGCAGTACTACGGCATGACTGAGATGAATTACTACACTGTGCTGTTCGGCGTGTCCCGTGCCCTCGGCGTGCTCGCCCAGCTGGTGTGGAGTAGAGCTCTCGGCTTCCCCTTGGAGCGCCCCAAGTCCATGAGCACAGATGGACTGATGACACTGGTGGGAGCCAAGTCAGGCTGAAGAATCACCTGAGAAGGAGCTTTGGGGGTTAGTGTGAAAGGGTGGGAGGAAGTGGAAACATCAACAAAAAAAAAAAAAGAGCAGACATAAGTTGACCCCCTGTCATTTCCAACCCCAGGGATTGAATGGGATTCAAAGAGACAGTACGCTTTTAATGTCATTTCACAAAAGAAGGGCCTTTTTAAATCGTCACATCATTAGTGTTTAAGTGTGTTTAGTTAACGGCCGACAAGTTTTCTCCATCACGTCTCCGTATTTGGAGCACGGGAGGTGAAACCTTCAGACACACGTACATGTAACCCATAGTAGGCTCAGATTATGTACCATTAGCAGTCTGCTAGCATTGCTAAGATTTCCCCCCCGTGCAGTGCCTGTGTGTTTGTCATTGGGCACTGGGACTATGAATAGGCAGTGGCATTCAAAGGGAATTGTGGGAGTGAAATACACCTCCTGTGGATTTGTTTAAATCTGAAATACCTGACTCAACTTTCTGCTGCTTTTTTGGCTAACAGCGCAGTGCTTTTCATTTTTTTTAGGACACCCCCCCCCCCTCCAAGAAAAAGAGCTTTTCTCTCCCCCTCTAATTAAAACTTAGTTTCTTCTATGCAACGTTCCCAGATGTCACCCCACCGAGTCTATCCATGCGTTTCACTCCCATTTATGAACACTCCAATTTTAGACAAGGAAAAAAAAACGTCCTCAAACTAACAAGCTGTTCAAGATAAACATTCAGAAACATTAAAATCAGTTAAAAGATACTGCCCCTTTAAATCTTTGATTCTCTCACATGTAGTTTTGTTTTCTTTTTGATGACCTGTAACCCCTCTATGATCAAAATAACTCTTCTCGTCTGTATAGAAATGATTTGTTCCTCCGCTCCTTCTCGTCCACGTGCTACATAGCTCTCTCCTCTCAGGGGGGAGAACGATGAATAATGTACAGTAACAATACAGATCTGAGCAAAGGGTGTTGTAATCGGCAGCCTGGAGTAAATCCTTAAGAGCAAGCTTGAATGAAACGTGGGGTGGGGGTGGGGAGGGGGTGGGCTTTGTATTAGTTTAAAAGTCCTGTCTTATTTGAGTGTGTGTTTGTTACTTTGTCCCCACAGGAGAGCGCTTTAAACATCAACTACTCCAAAATGAGCACTTGCTTGATTGGATTTCCTAATTTGTAGCGGTAGAACCCTCCCATGGTTGATTGATTGTGTCCCCCTTTGACAGTTTTTTGGTGTTGAATATGTACAAAAACTATAATCTTTGGGTTCTCATTTTGTGGTTTTATTTATACTTTGTGTACATAGGTATATATATGTATAGCTTGAATGTATGAG
Source organism: Nibea coibor (assembly GCA_023373845.1). NCBI lineage: Eukaryota > Metazoa > Chordata > Actinopteri > Sciaenidae > Nibea > Nibea coibor. The sequence goes on along the minus strand of CM041717.1, from coordinate 22,214,669 downwards.
CTCTGTGCGATCACTTGCTTGTAATAACCACAATGATTACCATAGTGTACCAACAGTGTAGTGGTGTCCAGTCCTAAACTGTAAATCTTAGCACCAACTGGTCACTGTGAAATTCTGACGACGAACAAAAATAAGAAAAAAACGCAGCTATCTTGTATATACACGATTCCTCGCTTAGCCGGTGCTGTTTTCTCTTCAGGTGTTTTCACTTGAATGTTTCAAGCTTGCTCTTAAAGTTTTCGGTTTGTCAACACTCCATTTTTGTGTAGCTGAAGCTCTCGCGTCTTTCATTTTAGTCAGTCAGTCGACTCGGATTGGTTGAACCTCTCTGTTCTGCTACCACCTTCCCCCTCCGGCTTCTTCATCAGGCGTTGGTTTGTTTGGTTGTTTTGTTTTATTGTAGTGTTCTTCCATGTGGTGGTTCAGAGACGTGCTTATTTTGATCGTAGAGGAGCGTGAAGGGATGTACGCGATAACTGGGAGAATTCATTGCAGGTGGACTCATCAGAGAAACACTTGGGGGACGGGGCCGACTGGGTCAAAGGGGCAAAGCTTGAAGAGCAAATATTGGAAAACCTAACAAAAAATGAAAAATAATAAAGGTTTTTATTAACAACTTCTTTGTCTCGTTTTCTTGATCGTTAAAGATACAGTATAAAAATCCAACCACTGAGGAGCAAAGTGAGTGACACGTCCACATGGTTGATGGATTTTTTTGCTCTCTGGCTCTTATGAGAATTCCTGTCATGCCTGACATTACAACCTAGAAAAACTATTACTGTTAAGTAGTAGTACACGCATTATTTACTCGAGTAGAAGTACGGACTCGTCTTTACACTAGTAAAACTGAAAAACCAAGGCTCGCCTTGTGCTAAATAAGTGTGACCCTCCATTTGTCCACTTTTAACAAAACACTCAGCTGTTAGCAGCTTGCAAACACTTCTTCTTCCTCTGTCACGTCCATCTTTTTCAATTCATTTCCTGCTACGTTGACAACTTGGTGGCGAGATGTGTTCTGCGCTGCCCGCTGTCCATCTGTGCTACTGTAACAAACGTGGTGAGAGATGGCGGATGCCGGGTATGTAAATAAAAAGGCCAATACTGAAGTAATACCACGATGACTATTATTTACCTGTTTATCACCTTTATTTAAGGTGTTGAAGTATCACTGAAAACATAGTTAAGCAGATTATATCCCAGTTCTGCCAATAAACCACCCTGAAGTAAAAAAATACTGTTTCTTTAAAAGACATTTCAACTCATTTCAACTATTAAGATTGCTGCTGACATAGTTTGTAGTTGTGTTAAACAGGACTGCATTGTATCGAGAGGTGTTTCTAGTATCTTAGCCACCACATTTGCATACACGAGGGCTATAATGTAGTATAATATAATGCACAACAACGGCACCCAGTGTCAACTGAAACATCATAAGCTTCGTTTCATGGCAGAGTTGATCACACTGGATTGTACAAGTGTACCTGAAGACGTGGCCGGTCAGTGTGGATGCAGAAAAAGAGTTTTAATAAAGATTATTCCTGTCAATTGTGTTCAAACAAAAGTGAGTACTAACTAACGACAGATATTTGAGTCTGAGTTTTACGTAATAAATACAATTGACACGATGAAGAAAGCAGATACCCTCCTCTTCCATGTGCTGTTATTAATAACTGGCCCACATACCATCGCCCCGCTCTGGTTTCTTGACGGTCAGCTGCATCCACACTCACTGTACACACACACTTTAATCAGCATGTGCAGCAAAGTTGAGCAACCTCTGTTTTCAGGACGTACTCATGACCAGAGAGAGTTTAAAAACTTCACACAGACAAACTCCACCTGCTTTTTTTATTTAAATAACAGAGCTCTGAAACACCCACAGTATTTACAAAGATACATACAAGTGATTGAACTGCAAAATAAAAGGTAATATACAGTATTACAGCAAGTCTTCAGCCGATGGTAGCACTTTGTCTCCATCCTTATATACATACAAGGCTACCACTGTGAGACAGAGGGTCATTCACACACCTGCAACTTGGAAATATTCTGTGGGGATCATATAATACTCTAAATATTTAAATATTTCTTGGGTTTATATCTGTTATGTTGTCTCTTAAAATAACTTTAACTCATAGAATGTTGACATCTGCAATAGTAAAACCCGGCGTTGTATCCAACATGCTAAAAACATAAAACGTCATGGTAAGAAAATGGGGTGAAATTACTGATTCTAGTATGTTTTAAAATAGACATAACTTCTTTAGGATTAAACATCAGAAATGTTATTTAATAATCTTTCAATAAGTTAAACATGATTTTCAATTTCGTGAACATTCTTTCATGCACTGACGATCAAACCGTCACCAGCGGAGAAAATAAACCACGTCAACTCTGAAGCTAAAATCCAGCTGCAAAAATACTTTTTTTATTTGGAGTATGAGACTTGGAGCGAACGGACACAGTGAACTGCCTGTTAGGAGGAAGGTCAGGGCTGTTCTTCCGTTGACCTTTGGCAACTCGAACATATCAGTCACCTCTAAAAATGGCAAACACGTTGAATTGACTTTATGAGACCTTTATCAGATATGAAACATAAACTTAAATGTAGTCATGCGCTAACAAAACAACAGACTATATTTACCTCTCTGTTACTTACATTCATGCATTATAATATTCATAAATAAGATAAAACATCCCCCAAAATAAAAAGCATGAAGCCCAAAGATGATGATAAATGATTGGTGATGTTTTATTCTGCAGCCCAGCAGGATGTACACGAGAGGAGGACCAGAAAATACCGGTCTAGATCTAGAAATCAACTGGATTATTAATCAGACTTTTAAGTGTTGCAGTATTTCACAGTAGTCTTGTGCTCTTCTTGTTTGTGCAAAGTTAACTCTTAATCTGTAGTCGCTCGAGCTAGGCTGTAAAATAAAGCATCATTTAAAAAAAATTGGCAGGCCAAGTCTCAACATCCAAAAACAATTCTCACAGCACGACAACCGAGTTAAATCTCAACGTCCCAAAGCTCAAAGCCAAGTTGAAGGCACCGCTAACTAAAAGAAGAAATGACCTTTTTTTTTTTTTTTAATTATTGTCATAAAGCAACAAGTCTGTCAAAGTCCTGAACATGGCACGTTTCATTTGAAGATTGTGCATATAAACTTAAAAAAGATGAAACAAATTACTCCTTTACACCAAGTTCACTACTGTTTGTTAAATTATTCAATTTAAAATGAATGTAAATGATAAAAAAAGGCAAAGAATAAGCTTCCCTAATACAGTATAATCCGATGATTTAAAAAGTGGACACACTTTGACTTGATAACGCGTCAGCGTGTCGAGTAACGTCCAGCTCACAGTGACACATTTAGACTTGATCCCGGTTAAGAGCAAAAAGTCTGCCTTTTATTTCCAGAAAAAATAAAAGGACGTTTTGTTCTGTGTCGCTGCGCTGCTAGTTTTAAAATAATAGTCGACTCTCTACCATCGGTGATGTGGTGTTGCAATGATTTACTGTTTAGTTTACATGAATACAGCTTGTAACTGCAGTGGTGGTTTCCTTCTGCTGGACAAGGATCCCTTAAGAAGAGGTAGACAGAGTGGACAGACTTAACACAAGAAGCAGGAGGAGGAGGAGGAGGAGGTGATGAGTAAGAGTCTGTTGAGGCAGGAGGTCCAACATAATGCTTACAAGAGTTGAATGTCTATCATCTTCTGGAGGCATGACGTAGCGGTGGAGACTCGAAGTGAAGCAGCATCGTGCGGGTTCTCGTGGATGAAGGGAATAAAGGTTGGTATGCTTTAAGGCCGAGATGAGGACGTGCGAGGCGGCCCGAGATCACGTCTGATGCACTTCGTGAAACATCAGCTCTCGTGGGATACGAGTCTCTGGGCCGTAGAGCTTACAGGCCCGCCGCTCAAACGCGGCGACGTTCTGCTTTACGACCTCGTCGAAGAACATGGTGGCTAACTGGGAGTGCAGCAAAGAGCGGAACTCAAAGGAAATCTGTTAAAGAGGTACAAAAATAATCAGAACGTCTTCAGTTTATGCCACAGAGTGATGACACGTGGCAACAATACGAGGAAAAAGAGTGGAAACAGCTAGCCGGGCCTGTCTGAAGGTGACATGGGTTATGTTTAGAACTATTTCTCAGCTTGACACAGTGATTTATAGAGGAGACTCCAGGAGGTCACTGCTCCCAGCAAAGAAATAGTCCCTCACATAACCTCCCATAAAACCAAGACTTGTAGTTGTTACACTTTGTTTGCCACTAGTTGTTCCCTGTGCTTCCAGTCTTTATACAAAAGCTAAGCTAACTACCTGTGGCTTTATATTTACTGTACAGATTTGAGAGTATAACACTAAGCATTTTCCCCAGCTGCCATACAGGTCTATCTCATCCACTGAGAGAACTGCCGCTCTTTAACAGAGGTGTGGTGTTTAACCAGACTGTCAGAAACAACCAGCTGAACTTCATCCTCCATCCTCAGTAAAGCAGAAGTTTTTACCTCTAAGCTGCTTGTCTGAGTTTGTTTTCAGTGTGCAATGTGCTCACTGTAGCCCCGTGTGGAGAAAAAATAAACACAACAACATTACAGTACCTGTGGAAGAGGAGACTCTGACCTCAGGGGGTAATTAATCATCATGGCTTGACGCACCACAATGAGGCTCAACAGACAACTTGCATGAACATTAATGTTTTACCCAAAACTGTATTTTAAACTATTTTCCGTATTTATGAGAAAAGACTAACTGCTTGTTTGGTAAATGGATGATCAGTTAAGCTCCCCCACCTCTGTTAAAGAGCGTTTCTATGGGACCTTCCAGGAATGTGTCGTCCACTGCGGGACAAAAGAGAGAGACAGAGGGTCGACTTACAGAAAAGTCTACTGTGCAGGTGCGAGGGTAACCGGGAATGCCAGGACTGAAGCGCCATATCGTCTCCAGATGATTGAACAGCTTTCCATCTGTACACACTGCCTACAGTCACACAGAGGACAAACTTATTTGTTGACATCATAAACACAATTTGATTCAACTAAAATTGTTTTTGCCGTCCATACAGATCAGATATATCTTTACACACAGGACTGACAGACTCGGGGACACTTACTTTAACTAGATGAGGCCGGACACTGGTGATCATGGACGTGTATCTCTCCACCACTGGAGGGAATCCCACTTCAAGTTGAGCTTTGGAGTGGCCTGCTCTTTTCATCATGGTCTGGGACTTCTTACACCAGGGCACAAAGTTCTTGTACTCGTCAACGTTGGCCACCACATCGTACATTTCCTGCATAGAAAACCTGACAGCAACCATCACAAGGTTAGGCACTCAAAACAAAAACACTCCAGAGATATTTGACGCTGGAAAATGAATTACCCGAGTATCCTGCGCTCAGAGTACTCCTTCCTTTTGTTGGTGAGACTGATAAAGTTTCTGCTTTGGGGAACGGCTGTCATTGTGTCCCAGTCTTGAAGGCAAAGCACTCTGGGAGTTCTTGTCATCAAAATGCCACATGACGACAAGTGTCTAAAAAGGTTAGAGGAAATGTTCTGTAAGCCACGTTCTGGAAGGAGTCCAACCTGCCATGAGCACAGTCCACCATGACAAATAAAAAAGAGCCACTACATTCCAGTGACTAAAGTCAGTGAGTACACAGAGGACACTGGACCAGGAGCTAATGAAAGGTCACTGTGCTGTGTTGTGTGTGTTGTGTGTGTTGTGAGTGTGCTGGGTTTTTCTGAGCAGAGAAATATAATGTCACGGCCACTCATCATCAGCAGTGATGTGTTTTCCAGCAGGTAACCTGTAGAATCTAGATAAATGTGTTATGACCAGCGGCTAACACGATAAGAAAAAATAATTACTTTCACTTTCATCATCACTTTCTGAGAAAAGGAAGCCAACGTAGCCTTAAAAACATGATATTCCTCGGTATTTACATAAACGTCTGTTGTTGCTGTATGTAGACACCGTGTGTCAGCTGTCAGTACAGTCTAATTTAATTGTATTTAAATTGTTTTTATCTTTATTTCTTGTTTCTATAATTGGTTATTTGTATGTTTTACTTTTTTTATATAGTTTCCATTTGTAAAAATGTTTAATTTAAATACAAATTTATCTGTTAGGTCTAATTTTAATGTATGTTTACTGTGTCTCATGCTGCTAATGGATGCTTGAATTACCCTTGGGATTAATAAAGTATCTATCTATCTATCTATCTATCTATCTGATCATGAAAATATGAGCTTGAACAAGTGGTACAGTTAGTTCAACATTAATTAGTTCTTCTTTCTGACTGACTTTTTCATGTTTTAATAATAATATATCTGCATTACATCTATTAAATGATATTAAAGCTGTTGTAGCCGTGTCCAAGTGTCATCTATAGTGGGAATATTGGCCAGTATTGATGGGACAGCACTGGATGTTGGTGCCCTGATGTGTAGATGTATGTATACACTGTGTACAATCAAGTCTGGAGCCGGCAAAGTCACAGGACACAGTCTCCTGGCCTAAATAGAGAGCAGCCACACTTTTCAGATAAGAAAAACATAAATATGACTACCCTGATAAAGGTAGCTTGTAACTTTCCCACTCTATACCACACACACACACACACACACACACACAGCTGTGTGTCATTACAATAGACCACACACACAGTGTGTCCAGGTCAGCCTCACCTGATGTTTTGACGCAGGCATCCTCTGGAAACCGGTGTACGGCAGGTACGAGGGGAACCCACGGTGGCAATCTGGAGAAAGTCACTGAACGTCCGCACACCCATGGGTAACCTCCGGGCACCGGCCGCGGCTGCCATCAAACCAGCCAGCCAGGCAGACGAGATCCCGGGTCTGAGAAGCTGACTGAGTCCGGGCCGGGGGTCTGATCCAAGACCGGGCAGTGAGGGTTTTTTTTTTTAAGTCCAGTCCAAGTGTGTGGATTTATAAATAAACACGTAAAGCTTATTTAGACTTTAGTGGTTTAACTTCACTCCAGCGGTGTCTCCTGTCGCTCGCGCTGCTGTCAACGTAGCAAACGTTAGTTACGTTAGTCAACCGCTAACGTTAGCTAACGCGGCTAGCACGGTTTCATAACGAGCCCGACCGAACAAACGCGACGTTACAGCCGCGTCCCTCTGCTTCTTTCACCGATACTCACATCACTCCGCGTCCCGAGCCTCACACTCACGTCCAAGTTCACTTTTTGGGGGCTACTTTTGGTCCTCGGTGTTGACAAATACCGCAAACAGAGGACGACCTTCTGCTGCTAAATAAAACGCCGGTGGGACAAACGGTTCCTTTCTTCTGTGTCAGTCCGCTCTCAGGTTCAGCCTCGACGGCTGTCAGGTGAAATGCTGCCTCCCTCTGTGCTGGAGGTTAACGGCTGTAAATTAAATGCAGGTTTTTATATTCATGTTATATTATTTATTATAATTTTAAACATATATACTGATGTGTTTTTGTACATAGAGTTCCAAAAGCCGCATGAACAATAATAATAACTTTATTTATATAGCATCTTCTAAAACAGGGTTTACAAAGTGCTTCAGGCATGAACAAGATACTCAACATTTAAAAGACAATATAAAAGAGTTAAAAACATAACGATAAATTACATAAAACAACAATAAAATATAGAAATGTGAAAAAAGAAAAAGAAAATAACATTAAATTAAATTAAAAAGCTAAAAAGACAACATCACGTTAAAGCAAGTCTATAAAAATGTGTTTTAATAAGTGATTTGAAAGAATTCAGTGATTCTGCGAGCGTTATTTCTTCAGGCAGGGCGTTCCAAAGTTCCACAAAATATGTAAAAATAATTACGCAAACATAATATAAATAAAGATGTTAAATTTCACACATTTTTCAGGTTGGTCAAGTGTCAATTATATTAGGCGGAGAAACCAATAACAGTTTAGTTGCATTACAATAATGAATGTTTTAAATGGAGCATTTGGTTGCTCAGTGCAATATTAGAGAAATGGTATGATTATCTTTCATGTTCCTGCTGCAACCTGGCTTTGTTCAAGACAAGAATAAATAATAAATATATAATGATAAACATTAAGTAAAAACATTTAATTGATGGAGTTCAAGAATTTGAAAAAGTTGAGAAAAAAGATCAGATTGAAGGCTAAATATTTTGTTTTTTCATTTTACAGCTGCTAAGAAGTACAGTACAGCTAAATTTGTCTAAGTTATTAAAAGTATGAGCGATAAAACAAAGAGTCGTTTGGGAGTCGAAAGAGCCGACTCCCTAAAAAGAACCGAACTTCCCATCACTAACGGTTAACGGTCTTCTTCCACAAGATGGCGGCATTTCAACCCGGCGGTAGGCGAACAGCAGACCGCCACGCCTGTAGGCGGACCAGCACAGTCGTAGCCTGTATCGTCAGACCAGACATAGGATACAGACAACAACAGTGACAGATCAAGAAGACCGCATTTCTGTTTGCAACCAGCTATGGGTGTAGTCTGAAAAGGTGGATACAGTAGCGCACCGCCAATATATACCTCGAAGTTTTATCCTCATGAAGGAGCTCCGTCCTGGCTGAGTTTGGGAGATGGGAGTACTCAACATTGCAGACCAGGTAAACGCCGAAAGAGAGAGCGGCGCTCCTCTCCTCTCCGTGTTTGTGCAGTGGCGCAGTCTAATTGCTGGGAAAAGCCGTTGCTCTTGTGCGCAACATATTACGGTCTTACACACGGAGCGGGGCTGTTTTCAGCTACAGCCCATCGCTGGTGCATATTATTCAAGCTTATCTGATTTATTGTGTTGTGATGTGATGTAATTAGGGATGTTTGGCGTTCATACGTAACACATACGTTATTGCAGCCTCTTGTCGAGGCCCAGCTCTGGGTCCGGGCCAGCGTTAGCTTAGCCACTGCTAGCTGACGTAAGTAGGGAGACAAGGGGCCTGTAGGCCTCAGCTAGGGCTCCGTGTATTTACTGGAAGGAAACAAGCATCGCATAAGGACACTTAACGCTACAGTAGACGCATTAAATGCAACATTTACCGTATATTTTTTTTACTTCAATAACTAGCCAGTGCCCCCTTGGGATTTAATTGAATGCAACGTTATCATAGCAGCAACTTAGCAGGTATTATTTCTTACATTGCAGCCTCCTCTGGTCCAGGCCATCTTCAATCGTAATGCTGAAGAAGTTCAACTATTATTGCACAAAAAGGAGGATGTCAATGCACTGGTATGTATGATGCACAGAAGCTTACAATGCACAGGGACATAGATTTCTAATAACGTCGTATTGATCATGTGTTTATCCTGCAGGACCAAGAGCGCCGTACGCCACTTCATGCTGCTGCCTGTGTGGGTGACGTCCATATAATGGACCTCCTCATTGAATCAGGTGAGAGGAGAGAGAGCTGTATGCATCAGTGATACTTGAAATGAAATGTCGTGCACCTTGTGCAGCAGCTGCATTGCTGTGTTCACCTCCAGCATCCTCATGACCTCTTCAAAAAATGGCTGATGTGTTTTTTTTTGTCTGCCAGGTGCCACTGTAAATGCTAAAGACCATGTATGGTTGACCCCGTTGCACAGGGCGGCTGCTTCCAGGAACGAAGTAAGCAATAAACTCATTTCCGTTTACAGTCTCATTATCTCTCAGTCCAGATGACTTCATCCTTTTTTAATTCAATTACATATTCACCCACAGCGATTATAAAACTGCACCAAAAATATTGTGCTGACTGAAGGGAGCGCAGTAATAAACGCAGATATGATATACACGCTTTAAGCTCGTTGTGATTGCTTCCTTCTCCCCAGAGGGCAGTGGGTCTGCTGCTGAGGCGCGGAGCAGAGGCGAACGCACGAGACAAGTTCTGGCAGACACCGCTGCATGTGGCTGCTGCCAACCGTGCCACGCGCTGCGCAGAGGCCCTGCTGACCCAGCTGAGCAACCTGAACATGGCAGATCGCACCGGCAGAACTGCCCTGCACCACGCAGCTCAGAGCGGGTTCCAGGAGGTGAGCGTTCACTCCTTTTTTTCCTCCCCCTTTTTTGAAAGTTTTATTAAATAATGCGAATGATTCTAATATAATTTACTATATTTGTCTTACAGATGGTGAAGCTGCTGCTGAACAAAGGGGCCAACCTGAGTGCCATCGATAAGAAGGAGAGACAGCCCATCCATTGTGCTGCTTACTTGGGTAAGCAGGCTTCACTTTCAGGCCAGTTGCTGCTGCGCAGCACACACTTTCATTGTCAAATAGCTGCACAAACTCCCATTGTTCACGGCAAGTTTGACTCAAACGAGGAGCAGTTACGCGGCCAAGTCCTTACGTCATAATCTGGGGGGCAAAAGACAAACTGTTGTCTCATTTACTGAAATCTCTCTCTGTGTGAGTGGGCTTTGAATTTGTCAATATAAATAGACAGAGGTGATATTGAAATGTTTTCTCCTGTTTTGTGTCCTCTCCGTAGGGCATTCAGAGGTTGTGAAGTTGCTGGTGTCCCGCAGTGCAGACAAGAGCTGCAAGGATAAGCAGGGCTACACACCTCTTCATGCTGCTGCTGCAAGTGGTCACATCGAAATTGTAAAGTACCTACTGAGGATGGGGGCAGAGGTGAGTGATTTTTTTTTTTTTTTAAACTGTCCTTTTGTCGGTTATTAAAAGCGACAGCGTATAACCAGTACTCTTTTATCATCTGCAGCTGAATCCTTATTTTAAGCTTTCCAGGAATCCTTTCTTCGGCTCCAGGCGCAGTCTGATCTTGTGCCATGCTTTCTTTTTTGTTTTGTTCTCCTTTCAGATTGATGAGCCCAATGGCTTTGGAAACACTCCGCTCCATGTGGCCTGCTACATGGGACAGGAGGCAGTGGCTACCGAGCTGGTGAACCATGGCGCTAATGTTAACCAGCCCAACAAGTGCGGCTACACCCCTCTGCACCTGGCTGCCGTCTCCACCAACGGTGCCCTCTGTCTGGAGTTGCTGGTCAACAATGGGGCAGATGTCAACCAGCAGGTATGAAATGGAAATGACTGTAGAATTCACTCTACCTACTGTGCCTTATTTGTTCCTGTTATTAGCAATCATGTGATTAAGTTTGTCATGGTCAGTTGCCCCTAAGATGTGGTCGTGCAAAACATTTAGTGTTCGGATACGGGTGCACCGGGGGCTGCCAGAGCTAATCGCAGCCGTTCTAGTCAACGTTTCAAACCCCACCAGAACCGCCATGGTCCGTCCCAGAAGCGGCTTCCCGCTCCACTCCGCTGAGAATACACAGCTGTTCTATTTTTGACGGACGCCGCAAGCAGCCTGTGCAAACCTGCACAGAGCAGCTCGAGCTGGCTGGACGTCAGACACAGAAACAGCATAGAGAATCTGGTCGATTTTTCAAAATAAAACACCCAACAGCTACATGATGTATTTACATATTTAGAAGAACATAAATCATAAAAATTACATAGTTAAAGTCTGGTGGGCAAAATGCTTCTGGCTTGAAGTCACGTGGAGAAGGAACCGAAACAGCGGCAGAACAGTTTGGGCTTCAGACGTAGTTTTGAGATGTAGATGTAGATTTTTCTTAAAAAAGCTTGTGTGTTTATACTGTAGCTGTCCAAGTAATTAAATCAACATATGGGGGTGGATATAAAGAAGGAGTGAAGATAATTCCTGTCCTATTCCTGCCTGCAGAAATTCTTTATCTCACACATTTAGCTGCCAGAAAAGACAACATTGCCATACCATGTGTGGGGAAAAAAGGATTCATATGTTTCTGAGAATTATATAGCAAAGTGGCTGATGGGAGTCCAAAGAAATTAAACTGCTGCGTCATTCAGGAAATGAGAGGCAGCGCGTTGTCGCGCCTCTTTAGTTAAACTCACTTCAAACGCGTATTAATCTGAATAAATAACAGACCGAGTCGAAACTACTTAGCTGCTGCCACCTTCACAAACACGCATGCTTCAGCTTTTATTGTAAGTTGGACACGCAGAGTTGTCAAACCAGTTTTGTTCACTGTGGTCGCAGCAGCTTTCTGAAGCGAAATGTAGAGATCTCTGAGACAAAGATTCAAATTCTGTTTTTTTTTTTTTTTGTCCCATCCACAGAGCAAAGAAGGGAAGAGCCCCCTGCACATGGCAGCCATTCATGGACGCTTCACACGCTCTCAAATCCTCATCCAAAATGGTAACGACTGACTGATCTGTGAGGAAATGTTTCGGCTTTTGTCTCGTCCTAATGGGATTTTGATTCACTCCATCTCCCTTCCTCGCTCTCTCCATCAGGTGGGGAAATTGATTGTGTGGATAAGTATGGCAATACTCCTCTCCACGTTGCTGCTAAGTACGGCCATGAACTGCTGATCAGCACTCTGATGACCAATGGAGCAGACACGGCCAGGTATCAGGAAAAAAAGCCTTAAGTGGTATTACACATTAAAGTAATGCTGCCAGGAGGTTGTAAAAACACAGTGAAGCACTGATGGATGTGTTTCATATTACAGGACAGGGTTGAATGTGGCTGACGAGTTCCTTTCTAACATGTCCTGTGTCCTTTTTTTTTGGTGTTTTCAGACGTGGGATTCATGGAATGTTCCCCTTGCACTTAGCTGTGCTGTACGGGTTTTCAGACTGTTGTCGCAAGTTACTCTCCTCAGGTTGGTCTTCGTTCCATAGATGTGTGCACGCTTGACTAACTTGTGTGTCTGTGTTTGCGTAGCTGTTAACAGCCATGTGTTTCGTCCTCACCTTGCAGGTCAGCTGTATAGTATAGTTTCATCTATGAGTAAGGAGCATGTACTATCAGCTGGGTTTGACATAAACACCCCTGACAACTTTGGGAGGACCTGTCTACACGCTGCTGCCTCTGGAGGGTGAGACGCAGAATCTGCTCTGACCAGCATGATCCAAAATGTTCTGATATCTTGTCATCTGTAACTCCAACTTAATTACATTTATAATCCTGTGATCATCTTTTTTTTCTCTGCAGAAATGTTGAATGTCTGAACTTGCTCTTAAGTAGTGGTACCGACTTGAATAAGAGGGACATAATGGGAAGGTGAGTTTCCCATCATCCTTGATAGATGTCTTTTTAATTCATGAATTAAACTGACACTCTAACAATGATCCTCATTATTCTGACTGATCATCCGTCCTTGCATTGTAGGACACCGTTGCACTATGCAGCTGCTAATGGGAGGTACCAGTGCACTGTGACCCTGGTGAGCGCTGGCGCTGAGGTCAACGAGCCTGACCAGACAGGCTGTACTCCCCTGCACTACTCTGCCGCCTCCCAAGCCTTCAGCAGGTTAGGGGGGGAAAAAACTCATCTTACTTGTTCTGTGTTCTCTGTGAAAACACTGGAGGCAAAACGAGCCTCCAAATTCTGTTAGAGTCTGGCAGGAAATCAAATGTTGTTCCAGAACACTGATTGACTGGCAAAACTGTCAAACTGGCAGGTGGATTATGGAAATTCACAAGCAGTTGGTGCAAACAGAAACTTGGTTTCCTGACCATATCTGTCTCAGCTTTTTGTACTTTTCCCGTTAGTCATTCTTACTCCGTTCAAGCTGTTTTATTTTTGTGTAAATATACTGAATATTTTGGTCCTTAGTCATGTCGCATTAACGCTTGAGCATCAACAAATCTTAGATGGTGATTAAGACTCTGAACAACACACCAGGGAATGAAGTTTTGCGGCAGTGTGCAAGAAAGTTTAATGAATCAAGTATTTCTTGATCCTTCCAGAGTTGATCGTCATTTTTCTGGGAACCATCAGAACGATGAGGACGAGGCGAAGGAGTCGTACTTGTGAGTCTCTTGTCTTTTCCCCTCCTAACATGATCAAGCTTTCAAATGCAATACACCGACCCACAGTTTATTGAGGCCCCACTCTTTCTAAATTGCTGTTTTTGTGTGTCGTCTTTTTATCACCAGCTGCTTGGAGCATCTTTTGGACAATGGTGCTGATCCATCGATGGTCAACTCAAAGGGTTACAGTGCTGTTCACTATGCAGCTTACCATGGCAACAAACAGAATTTGGAGTTGGTGAGTCAGATGTCAGACTGATGCAAACACTCCACCAAAGCAGATGTCACACATCTGGACTATTTGCTCGACTCAGTGCTCTGGCTTATTAAATTCATTTCTAGAAGTAATTAAATGAAGTCGAGTTGCATGATGAAGATTACCGTGCAGCTTGTTGTGTTTTAATTATTTGCAGACTAAATTAAATTCACTGTTGGGTGTTTATTCTTTTAGCTCCTGGAGATGTCTTTTAATGCACTAGGTGACATAGAGAGCAGTATTCCAGTCAGTCCACTGCATCTTGCTGTAAGTGTTTCACATTTTAAACCAGCTTTCTGGGTCGACACCAGCTGTAATCAGCCTCTTCATGTCGAGCAAATGCAGAGCCGTGACCGCGTTCCTCTGCTCCCTCAGGCTGATAAGGGCCACTGGCAGGCGCTGCGTGTGCTGACGGAGACGGCGGCCTACGTGGACATGCAGGACGCCGCAGGTCGTTCCGTGCTCTACTTGGCTTCCCAGAAAGGCTACGCCCGCTGTGTGGAGGTGCTGTTGGCTCAGGGGGCTTCCTGTCTCCTCAATGACAACCGCCTCATGTGGACTCCAATTCATGTGTCAGGTACGCTGCGCTCTGCTGGAAGATTTCATGGCATTGTGTCTGATTGCTGCCACACTGAACAGAGTCATTTAATTCTCTCTCTTTAAATACTCTCTTTCATACCAGCTGCCAACGGTCACTCGGACTGCCTGCGCATGATGATCGATTACGGGGAGGAGGGGGATCTCACCAACGTTGCAGACAAATTTGGCCAGTGAGTTCTTTAAAAAAGACTTCAGTTTGTCGGCTTTAACCATTGAGCATACGGTGAAATAAAACACGTCTTTATCATTTTCAGGACCCCTCTGATGCTAGCTGTTCTGGGAGGTCACACTGACTGTGTCCACTTCCTGTTGGAGAAGGGTGCCTTGCCAGATGCCAAGGACAAGAGGGGCAGCACAGCTTTGCACAGAGGGGTAAGTCCAACGCTGCATGTGGACACCTACTGTATTAGAGCATCAGCAGCGCTACATGCTTGTTAGCTTGTTGTCGCAAAGTATTCAGAAAGTGATTTCATATATAAAAATAACTAGAATTTGAATTTTATTAACTGTGATGCACGCACACTTAGACAGATAACAGTCTTTATTTAGCGTCCGCAGCAGCACGTGTTGACTTAAACGTTTCATCTTAATTCTCACTACCAGATATAGCGGTTTAGATAATCTGGTTAAACTGGGGACTTGTTTAAATGTCGGCCTGATAAAGCTGAGCTGCATCCAGCAGCATTGGCACATTCTCCTGTCGGCAGAGGAGTCAAATATTAACAGAAAGGAATGATGGTTAGCACCATCTGTTACGGGGTGTTAAGGGTGAAGCAGTCCAGGCATAGTACTTGTAGGTGGCCCAGGTACTTAGCTCAGTCATGGATTAAAAACATTTTCAAATAAGACTTCTGTTTAATAATATTAATCTCAAAATATGAAGAAAGGGAGACAAAACGAATTAAAGCTATAGAAAACGTAACAGAGAAATGTGGGAAGGGGTTATGGTGGTTGTTTTTCTCGGTCCAGGCTGTTGTTTTTCATCAGTGATTGTCTCATCCCCTCTTTGTTTGTCTTTGTTCAGGCCGTGTTGGGTCATGACGACTGTGTGACAGCCCTGCTGGAGCACAAAGCTTCTGCACTGTGTCGGGACGCCCAGGGTAGTACACCGCTGCACTACGCTGCATCCAGAGGCCACACAGAGATCCTGGCCAGTCTGGTGCAGGCCGCCATGGCAACAGACCCACAAGATAAACTGCTGGACAACAAACAATACACCCCATTACACTGGGCTGCTTACAAAGGTTTGCTCAGTTTGATCGACTGGAAACGGCTAATCCTCAAACCCGAGCGATGAATCGCTGTAACACCTGTGTCTATAACGGAGTGTGTTTGTTCTCAGGGCATGAAGACTGTTTGGAGGTTTTACTTGAATTTAAAACATTTATCCATGAAGAGGGAAATCCTTTCACCCCCCTGCACTGTGCTCTGTGAGTATTAACTCAAACAAATCACTTAACATAATTTGCAGGTTTAGATGAAATTCTAATTTGCCGTGTTACCTGTAGGATGAATGGCCACAGCGGTGCTGCAGAGAGGCTGCTGGAATCTGCTGGGGTCCACATGATTAACACCAGAGATGCCAAAGGAAGGTGAGGCTGCAGGACAAAAGACTTCACCAGTTCATTCGGGAACAACTGTGATTCAGAAAGAGAGCACGGATCCTAAAGAAGCTATTATCAAATTAGAGTTAGCACTGTTGCCTCAAGCTGTTCCTCCTTCTGTCTTATCTAATAATCGCTGTAGTGTTGTGTACTTAAAGCCGGCCTGAAGCTGCAACATCAATCACCATCTCTGTCTGCGCCTGTAGGACCCCACTGCACGCTGCTGCATTTGCTGAGGATGTCGCGGGACTTCAGCTGGTGCTTCGCCATGGGGCAGAGATCAATACAGTGGACAAAAGTGGACGCTCTGCTCTGATGGTAGCTGCTGACAAGGGACACAGTGGCACCGTGGGTAAGCCCTTAAACCTGCAGGAGCTGGTTTTCTCACAGCAGTTTGTCACACTCGAGGCTTGAATAGGTCTGCTTCCACTGTAATTATGAGACGAGGACGTTCGTAGTTGCAGGAAATGAATGTCTTTTTGTGTGTCATCCAGCCATCCTCCTTCACCGGGCCAAGGCTGACCTGACACTGCTGGATGAGAACAGGAACACTGCCCTGCACCTGGCCTGCAGCAAGGTACACACACGATTACTCAGAGGATTTAAAGTCAAAGCTCCGCTGTGGTGAGCTGAGCATTAACGCCGTGCCTGCAGAGTACACTTCCTCTTCTAATAAGCAACGCTTTCACAGTGGATTCAGATACACTTTCTTTGAGTGCTGAGCAGATCTGCTTCTGTTTTGTCCCCCAGGCTCATGAGATGTGTGCCCTGCTGATCCTGGGGGAGATCCACAGTCCCACCCTCATAAACGCCACCAACAGTGCTCTGCAAATGTGAGCTTACATTTCTACAAAAACACTTCTGGCCAAAAGCCTTGAAATGCTGCGTAGTCTGTTTGTCATAGTGTCATTTTACCAAATCCTCTCTGCTAACTGTGTTATTTTTTAACTTTATTTGGACAAACCTTTGTTCGTGCACACACAACAACACCTGCGCACTCTTTGTTTTACATCTACCATCACTCAGATGATGGATCTTATTTTTCACACACTCTTGTGGATGAACAGCAGTTTCACCCCAGCTGACTCTCCCCTCCGTTCTCCTCCAGGCCCCTCCATCTTGCAGCACGTAATGGCCTGGCTACGGTGGTGCAGGCACTGCTGAGTAGAGGAGCCACTGTGCTGGCTGTGGATGAGGAAGGTGAGGCCTTTTCATGCGTTTTGATTCAGTTAGAAAATAAAAATGTTTCAGCATATTTAGTAGAACTCAGACGCTGTGGGGAACCACAGAGGAATATATCTGGCTCTTTAGCTGCTAAATGCTCCAGCTTGTCGCTGACAGCCTCTGCCTGTTGTTTGGCACCGTGCAGGCAGTATAAAGTGGGCTTTTACAGATGCTGACTGTGTCTGAAAACAATACTGCGAGCGCTGAGAGTGAACCACAAAGCGGTGATCCATCAAACTGATGGAAGCTGCAGAACCAGATTATAATTCATCTTCTGATATTAGACATTACTAATTTAGCAGTATTTGCTGCAGCAGCTCTAAAAGTCACATGTGCATCAAGTTGTTAATATTAATGTGATTTTGTTGTCTGTCGCTCAGGCCACACCCCAGCCCTGGCCTGTGCTCCCAACAAGGACGTGGCTGACTGCCTGGCTCTGATCCTCTCTACCATGAAGCCTTTCCCCCAGCGGGACCCTTCCTCCTGCTCCTGCTCCTCTCCCACCGTCTCCCCCTCCCCGGGTCTCAACTTGCTGAAGCACTGCGGCATCACCGCCACCTGCGCCCCCCTGCCCAGCAACGGCCTCCACAACGGCTACGTCAAAGACCGTCACGGTGCACCGGTCGGCCTGGATGGGTGTCTGTCTGAGTGAGGTCACGCGCCCCCCTCAGTCAGCTGCTATCACCATCATCACCACCAAGGGGGGGGACTCCCTTTAAACATGGGCCCCGAGGACCAGGAGAGCACCCACCCACATGTCTGTTCTGTGTATGTATGTGTACGTGTGTCTGTCTGTGTGTGCGTGTGAGTGTTTGGTCTTCTCTTGAGGTGCAGTCAAACCTAATATGCAATTAGATCCCATTCCTCCATCTCCTAGTAGTGCTTAATATGTAGGGGCAGATTGCTCTACAAGGTCACTCAGATGAAGTGTGGCATCCAAAAAAAAAACAACAATAACAAAACACTAGCAATCTGGCCATCTCTTTAAAAAAAAAAAAAAATCATTTAACCCTTTAAAACCATGTCGACATAATTATGTAACCGACGTCTCACGGAGCATGGAGATCGCTGTAAACCATCTTTCTCTTCATATCATTCAATATAAAAGTCATATCTTGTTTAATCAAGTCGTGGTGACCTTGTAGAGGAACGTACAGCCTTCCCAAAAGAATGATCAAAGAGTTTCTTTTTTTGCTTTTTGATTATTTCTTTTCTTTTCTTTTTTTTTTTAAATGTCCGTTAGCCTAGATTTTTATGAAGGAACCACACAAGGGAAAAAAAATCTAAATTTTTCTTTTTTTTTTTTGTTTGTTTTTGCTTAAGAGTGCAATGCTTGTGTACTACAGTACAATCCGAAAAATTTGGAAAAGGGTCACAAAGATGTTTAATTCCATAGTAGTACTTTAAACGTACGGCCTAGAATCGTTTGGCATTTTAAGATAATTTGGTAATGCTGCTGAATACATATAAAGCATGTCTCCTTCCAAAGGAGAGCCATGTTCGGGTCAGCGCTCGGTCAACATCGACTTGTTCTTGACGCTGACTTCATGTTTTAAAGATGCTAAATAAGTGTTTGTTAAGCTAGAATGTTTCTAAGCATATAACTTATGACCAAAGTTGATCAACACTATTATGGCTATAAATTATTTATTTGAGATGAACTGTACTGTATAGAGAAAGACAATAGATCTTGATATACCTCGTCAACTCGTTTAGCAGCTGCTTCATCTTCACCCAGGGTCCGTAGGCCTAATGTTCTCTTTTTGTAGGACTAGAGAACTACTGTAGGATAGTGACTGACTGAGGCCTTGTTTATTTCTAGATGAAGGCTTTTACTAGTAATATCTGCCAACAACACCTCATCAAAGCATCATATATCTGAGCACATAAATGAACAAGCCATTTCAACTTATTTCCCATCTCTTTAACAGTGTTTTTTGGAAAAGATTTCAGAATTTGAATGGCCTAATTATCGAAAAGAGAGCAATCAATTTGTTTTTTTGTTTCTTAGGCGCTCGTGACTTTTTTTTTTTTTTTCCTTTTTGTTGTTGAACTGGCCATCAGCGTTAGCTCTCACTAAAAGGAGTGTTTCTTGGAGCTGGTGAACTAGTCTTAAACATCTAAATAGCTCATATCTCAACTTCTCGGTGGTCAACTCTGATCAATTTAAAAACAGATTATTGAAAAAAAAAGAGTATTGTCTGCTATTTTTATTGGGCAGTTTTCAAGCAATATTTTCTTTTGGCCTTTTTTTGTTTAACGTTATTGAATAGACAATCACTGTCACAAGGGCTTTTGTTTCCTTGGAATGTGTTTGATTTTTTTTTTTCTTTTCTCTCTTTTTATTTTTATTTTCATGAAAAATTTACCTAAAGACTAAACGAATGGCTCTGTGTGTGCCGGGCATTTTACTGTCAGTGTCAACACAAATGCACTGGATCGCCTTTATGGCATCTCATGAAATGCCTTTTTGACCCATGCCTTCTGTAACACATCATTTCAGTTGGATCGCGTAATGGCAAGAGTGCGATGAGCCCTGAGACTGATTTTCTTTCTTTCTTTTTATTTTTTTTTTTGATATCTTTCCACCCGTTCGGTAACAACAGCGTTTGAACCACAGTTGCGCCGTAGTATCTCGTGGAAAAATAAACAGCCCGGCATATCTCGGTTATGTCCCGGCTTTATCGACGAACAGGGGATCTGACGTCCCTTTTTATTCTAGAAGCAAATAGGGCTAAGAGGAAAAGGAGAGGGATCTTTGCTTAGGCCAATACCTGTTTAGATTTCAGGAATAGCAGAAATCCAAATATGTGCTTTTTCGGTGTTCATTTTGTCGTCTCCTCATCCCATTTTCTGGTACTAAGCATACTAAAGATGATTGTATCGGACCACTAGAGCTGTTTGTGACTTTTAGATGTTATATCTATGCTATTTTGTCTTTTTTTTTTTAAGACCATCTGCTGGTGGTTAAATTACACTGAGTCAGATTGTTTTCATTGGTGTGATAGCTTCATATCCGCTGGTAATGAAGTGGCACAATTGCACACATTAGTTGACTGGATGAGAGATGAGGACCTAGACTAGGCTTTGTTGTTAAACCCCCCCTCCCCTCCCTGCAAACGTGTATTTTTTACTTGATGAACTCAAACTGACAAAGTCCATTTCAGAGCAGTAAGTTAGTGTTATAGATCCTTAGCTGGCATTTCAATTGATAACTGATTGGAATGAAATGGAACTAATTGGTGACCCCGATCTGTGTTCTCTTGATCAACATAATTTCCAGGAGAACAGTTATATTATTATTATTATTATTAATATTGATGTTATTAGGGATAGGTACATAATTTTTTGTAATCTCAGGATCTGTGCTGAAGCAGCGAGCAGAATTTATTAATCCAATCAGATCTCAGCAGGATGATTATGTCTACTTTTTTCTTTTTCTCGATTTTTGATGATGATGATGATGGGATGTTCCATAATTTAATTCCTTTATAACCCTAATCCCACAGCACTTAATTAGATAGTCAAGCACGCACTTTAGTACATTCAGGTTCTAAGTGTGCAAAATAGAGCAGATGTAATGTATGTACTTATGTTTACATGCATGTGTGTTGCTGCTGAATTACAGGAAGGAAGGGTTGCAAAAGATGAAGCAAAGGCTGCAACGAAATTGTACTCTAACAATGCATTATTTAAAAAAAAACAAAAAAAACATAAGTGTCTCTAAGTACTTCGGGACAGTGTCCACTGCCCACTGACTTCTTTGTGTTATCTATCTCTGGGCGTCCAGCCCCCAAGAAGAAAAAAAAAACGTGAAGTGACGAGGTTACGTTACCCAGCCTACTGTTCATAAGACAGACTCTGGCCTAAGTCACTTTAAAGTCAGTCCAGTGATTCAACAGACACCTCAGGCAGGCTCCTCAAAATACTTTACACATTTCTCTGCCATCTGTAGGTGCTGTCTGTTTGGGCAGGGATCTTCTTCTCTTCTCTCTCCTCTCTCCTCTCGCTCTGTCTTTCTCTCTCTCTCTTGTGATGTCCTTATCTGACCAGTAAACGGAGCCATTGCCCCTTTGCAACTGCACCGAGTTGCAACTGAATCCTTTTGTTGTAATCACAGTATTCTTATACATGCTTTTTATTTTTTATTTGAGTGTGTGCGCGTACCGGTGATAACTTTTTTTTTTTTTTTTTTTTTTTTTGAGTGATTGTGCATGGAGCTAGAATCACAATTTTTGATAGTAGTTAAACGGTTGAACAAAAAGGAGCATAAACAATATATCTGGTGTCAGAAAACGGATGATTTAAAAAAAAAAAAGAGAGAGAGAGACGAGAAAAACAACAAACAAACAAAAAAAAAAAGCAATGAAAGGTCCAATTGTAGCAATAGCAAAGAGTGTGTGTAATCGTGTGCAGCACAAATATTGCACTGCCATCCATTTAGGCCAATTTCAGTAAATCATAGCATAAATGCCAATGGAAGATTTAAATAATAATAATAAATAAATAAATAAATGAAATGCGGGTTAGATGTTATAATCTTTGGTCACAAATAAAGGCCTGTTTTGCCAAAACGTGTCGAGAGGGGGCGTTAAAAAACCTCCTCGGTAAAGAGCAGCAATGGATTTATGCATATGTTCAAGCAGTTTACAGTCTGACCATCAAATCTGAGCCATGAATTTTCTGACTGAAATGAATGTAGGGTCAGTTTAGAGCAGGACAAGTTTGCTTTCTCCCGACTTTAAACTGTTGCTCTTCATTTGTCTTGCGTAGATGCGATTATACAGGTAGCATGTAATAACTTAATTCTCTACATATTATACAGTATGTGTAGTAGTCTTCCTGCATCAAGGGTCTGGATAGGTTTTCTTTTTTTTGGCATTGTCGGAGTCGGAGGCCTGCTGTTTGTGTAATATCTCTTCTTTCTCTGCACACACATACATATTATACGTATGCGTGTGTGTGTGGAGCGTAGCCTATAAGGTAAAAACAGAGGACAAGAGTTCAGATGAATTTAAACATTCACGTTCATCCATTCCATTGAGATTGCCTTACAGTACAGTAAAACAAGAGGGACAAAAAGGTCTACAGTAGACATGATCACACATACTCGTAAAATAGCCTATATTTGACAGAAATGCACCTAAGCTACACCCATTTAGTGCCATAGAAACCTTTATTTGCCTTTAGACATAAATCATACTTGGTCAGTAACTTATTCAGTAAGTAGGCAGGATTATTAGAGTTTTGTGTTTGGAGCTGCATGCCTTTTCACCGATTATATTAGTCAAAAAGAAACTATATAAATATTTGCATGGGATATTAGTACTTAAATGCAAGTATTCTGTTTTTAAAATTTGCTGTCGGTAGACGTCTATTGTATAATTGGACATTTTTGACAGATTATAGTTAGTTCCCTTTTTGGTATTGGCAAAGCAATCCCTAGGTTGTGTGTTTATTTAACATGGTTTATAATGTGTGTTACCAGGAGAAAAAAAAAAACATTTTTGATGTCCAAAAATAACCAACAAACAACGACGACATAAAAAAAGCATGGTATATACAGTATAGAATTGATTTGCCTCAACGGATGTCTCGGTTCTTACTTGAAGTTAAATGGCAAATTTCAATTCAACTCTCTGATCCACTGTTGAGCCTTTTGCCTTAAAAGCTGAAAAAAAAAAAGGAAAAATGATACCTGGCAGTACCTGATAAAGTCGCATCGCCTGTAGAGTTATGCTACTTGGGTTGGATTGCTTAAAGAAAAACAACAAAGAGGAAATTCTTGGCTAATTTTGGTCTTACAGACATCTTTTGGGTGTCGAGAAGCACACGAATCAATTGAGGTAGCACATAGCTCGAGGTTGCCATGGTGCAGAGATTGTTGTGAGAGGTTAGGATATCGCCATATTTGCCACTGTGAATGAATGAATTCAGAATTCACTCGTAAACAATCAAAAACTTTGGCTTTCTCTGTCATCCAGAGCCAAAGGAAACTGGGGGATTTAAAAAAAAGAAAAAGTGGTGTACCTCAAAAAAAAAAAAAAACAGAAAAAATAAAATATCGATGGAAAGGAAATTCTTATGAAAAATGCTTGTACAGCTATGCTAACAAAGAGTTCAAATCTTGTGATCCATCTTGTCGTGGGTAGTGTAATTCTGCTTAAACCAGCCTAAAAATCAGATGTATCTATGCGGAAGTGTTAGATTAGTGTCGGCAGATGTCTCATGTTTCCTACCTTACAAAGGGGGCAGCCAACTGCACCTTGTACTTTTTATTGGACCTGCAGTTTTACCTCATCAGTGATATTTTGTGTGACGACGCTGACATTTATCCTCTGTGATTTCTTCTTTTCTTCTTCTTCCTGATGCCAGTCGTGTAGATTTCTCTCTTGTAGTGTGTGCGTGCGCGAGTGAGTTTTCAATATATATGCATGTCGAACCCAAACATGCACAAGTCCCTTTTTTTAGAACCAGTAACAAAAAGCATACTTAACCATGTTTCAACATGTTTCTCTTCATTACAACCAACAGATGAGTTGTCTGTTTATCTGGTGCAGGTCATATAGGGTGATGGGTACAGTCTAATTTAAGGTGGGACATGAAGGTAGCTATAAAACTTTACCTCTGTAATTAAAAACAATACAATTTTACTGTATGACTAATGCTAGTTTGACCGCCTTCCCTGCCTGAACTCTTGGTTATTAATTTCCCCCCACCAATAGGACCTGTGTAATATCGAGCACAGTGGTGGCATGGTGCCTTTTATTTGTTACTACCGAAAGGTACGGTCTTCCATTTGTATTTCCCAGAAGCCTTATAATGGGAAAAAAAAAGAAATTACACTGAACGTACACGACTACAGTAGACAGAGGCTCGTGTTTCCCTCCGAGCGCGATTATTTCAACCCTATGTGATCTGAGTTCTACGACAAAACAAAGCCTGAAAAGCTCCTTCTGTATTAGTCTGGATTTCACGGCGTATTTCCAGTGACTGAGCGCTCCCTTCGGGTGGCAGAATAAATTGCACATTACTGATGCGATTTAGGGCACATCGAACATTGAACGGACGCGAGGGCGGGCGGGTCGGGGTGGGGGTCAATAGTACGAAAGCACAAATCCAAAGAAGGCACCTCGGGGCTCGGCTGGCTCCCCAAGTAACAAAACACCAAGGAGCGAAGGAGCCTATAGACCAAATTTAGGCAAAGACGAGAGGACGAAACACCCGACTCCTCTCGATGTGCAGAAAACATGAGGTTTGATTGTCAGTAACACATTAACTGTAGAGAGACCATGGTCTGGAATTTGGGAGCATCTTCTGATTGTTCTTCTCCACTCTTTGGTGTTCATCGACGATTAGTAACACTTCACAATGCGGGGGGGAAGAAACCCAAGTTGTGAAACGATGCGGTACCTGCGTTCAAGATCAAGTTTTAGGCAAACTGTTTGTTGTGACTGTGTTGCGAATTGATTGTAGAGATTTTTTTGTGTTATTTTTTTTTTTTAGGAACTACAAAGTAGGGTTGCAGTTAGTAGCTGTGTGCAGTGTTAATAACAGTGTGATCATACTTATAGAAGTGACGTAACATTTGTTGTCTTACCACGGCATTAAGGCATGAATCATCTTCTCTCAAGCTGACCTCGTTTTTTGAAATAGACAAAAGATAAAAAGTGCAATAACCTTTTGTTTATCATTGCTTCCTCAGTTGGAAAAAAAAAGATTTAATATGCCCTTTTTTTTTTTTTTTTTTTTTTTTGTTAACACCAAAAGTCACTCGTCTGTAGCAAATGAAGGATTTCAAGTGGTCCTCTTGTTTGTATCCAGAGAGGTGGCGTTTGATAGTGGAGTGTTTGATATTCCATTCTTAAAACTGTGATCGATGTCCAACTTTAAAAGCTGCCTGCTCGGAGAAAGGACTGTGCACAAGTTGACTGATAGATTTGAGTAGGTGCATTGTTATTATGATTTTTATTCTTATTTTATTTTATGGATGGACTTTGATGGTATTGTAGTTTGGACTTCTGGTTTTAATAGCCGGTCGACATGTTCATTTGCATGTGTAGATGTGTATATGCATCCTCTTCCTCCTTGAATGAAATGTTTTCTCAAAAAAAAAATATTTAGACCTGCTGTCAGTGATGTATGCGGATAAAAGGAAATATGAAATGCCTTATATTTGTTTTCAATGTTAAAGCATTAAGGGTTCTTACGTGTCCCTCCCTTTTCAGCGTGTAGCCTAAAAGCTTGTACAGTTAAGAAACTCATGAGATTTATATCTACTGTATAGCCTGTGTGTTTTCTGAATTTGTTACTTGGAGGTCCTGTGATTGTGGTTTTAGAGAAACATTCCCCTTGAAAGTGCCGTTTGTTTTCACCAGCAGAGGATGCGTCTTTTTTTTTTTTCTTCTTTCTTTTTTTGGGCGGGTTGGGAAATGTATTTACACGAAGGAAAACAAATGTTGGAAACACTTTTTTTTTTTTTTTAAACTGTTGAACTGAATGACACAAAGTATTTGTGCAGGTGAAATAAGGCAGCAATCTTCTGATGGGGGAGCACCTTATCGACTTGCTCCTGTTTATTTTGTGATGGAAATAGTCTCACACCGAGCTTGATTACTCTAAAGCAGAGCCATATCAGAGAATTTTCGCCCGTTAGGAGCCCCCGATGAATGTGCTATTATTAGGAATAGCCTACTGTAGGAAAGGATGTATACTTGCATGTTCTGTGACGTTTATTTTTTAAGTAGTGGTTAGTCCCTTTTCATGTTTTTATTTTTAGTCCGCTTCACTGTAGATGTTGCCACCTCATTGCAACTCACAAGCTATTAACAATCCTCTCACAACTGGACTTGAAGCAGGCGTCGATCTGCTGCTGAGGCAGCCTTAATTCATTGCAAATTATTAAAGGAGAAAAAAGACGACGATGATGACGATGGGTTGCCTGTTTTTACTTTGAGTGGCTTATCTGAGGAAATACAAAGGAGCCCTTATCATGAGTGGAAGGACTCTGAATCAGGGCATGTGATGAGTTACAATCAAATAGTTTCACAGTGCACCTTCACTAAAAAATAAATAATAATAAAAAAAAGTTGGCTTGTCCACCCAACATTCCAAAGTTGATTTCATATTTTCCACACAGTCCTGTCCCGCTGATTGAGGAAATCTTTTTTTATTGTTTTGTGTTTGTTTGCTTTGCTGGTGAATGAAGTGGGCATGTGTGTCAATGACAGGGTTCCCTATTTAGCCTAACGCTGATTACCTCATTTACAAATCTGCAAATATACTATTCTACTGTGTGTAAAGGAGTCAATGCCATCACCAGCAGCGTGGTCTCGAGACCTGTGATGACAACAGGACCAATGAAGTTACTCTGTTTTGAAATTAGCCAATTTTAGAATATGACCAGTCTGGAAATAATAATAGGGGTTAAATACACTATCCTTTTTTTTTTTTTATTTTTTTTTTTTTTTTTGGTTTTGTGAGGCAGAAATCGCCACCGCTGCTACACCAGTCTGCATCCGGAGCGATCAGGAAAGATGCTTTGACGGATGTTGCTGTTTTTTTTTAATTTGGTGGTCAAACGAATCTGATATTGCACACTATTTTACAAAATAAAGATCGTGTTGTAGTTACGCGCCGCTCCTTCGATGCCGGCTGGGGGTAGCAAACCGACGGCGGCGCTGTGTTAAAGCATGGTTCAAGAAGTCGAGCCGAAAGCCTGACGTTCTAATCTCGCTATTATTTAAGTGAACGATCACGTTAGCGTCACTTTGCTGTTTTTTCAGTAGCATTTCTCCTACCTCCTTGTTTTGCAGCCTTGAGTATTGTTTGTCTCTCCACCTGTTCTGACTTTAAAAAAAAAAAACAAACGAGAAAAAAAAAAAGTCGACTGACAGTACGGGAATACAGATTTATCATAAGCAATGGTAGTTATACATAAAAAGTGTGCTTGGTTGTGCTGTATGTGTATATGTCTATTTGACGTTGATTAAAAAAATATATTTATGAGAAGCATTTATACGACAAAATACCACTGGAATGTGAAGCCAGACAATGTTATGATGCAGATTATGATGATAGTCTATCCCCTTTAACATTCAGTGGCGAATGGTCGGAGGATTCATCTTCTTGAAAACAACCATGCATTGGCTTTTTTATTTTTATTTTTAACGGCGTCTCTGGTTTCCTCTCGTGCGTGTACTTCCCTGTCTAGCCCTTTTTTTTTTTTTTTTTTCTTTTTTTTTTTTAAGTATACATAATTTCAGCGTTTACAGCTTCATCGATTTGCCCTAACGATACCACAGGTTGTCACAGAGGACGATAGTAGTATGATGGATTTGTAACTCCGTGTGAGGGCGATGATGACTTGTGAGCCGCCCCTCGAGCCGTATGCCTTCGAATCCATCTGTCCACTCCGAACCAAAATTCTGCTAGATTAGGCGTCTGTCTCCACACTGCCCCGACGTTTTACATTCAGTTTGACAGAAATAAAAAGGGGTACAGGACAAGGTGAAAGGTTTGAGGTTTTCTGACCAGGGCCCCCTAACCCACCCACGCCTAATCCAGGACAGGACCAGCCCCCACTCTTCCCCCCCAACATTTCACCCCACTGTCTCACCTAAACCTCAAGCCATTCATTTTTCTGTTTTTGTTTCTTTTCTTTTTTTTTTCGACAATGCAATCCTGAAAGCACTTTGCCTTGTTATTCCTTTGTGTGAACATGTGAATGATAATTTGTTACAAAAATGTTAAATATGTAAAGGATCATTCACTGTTTTGGAAAAACCTGCATCTGTCTTTCTGACGTTAAAGGAAAAAAAACGACAAAAAAAAACGACAAAAAAAAAACAATTTAGTGACATTAAACCTGAATCTATTTTATAAAATGTTTGCTGCAGCCAATTGGTCTTGTCATTCAGTATTGTGGCTTAGGGTTGTTTGTGTTCAATAAAGTGCTATTGCTAAATACGTCATGAGTCTGGAGTTATTTCTTCACAAATAATCAACATTTTGGGTCACGTATCTCAGCAAGGAGCTACAAGATGCTTCCATATTTTTAATCAAACCATCATTTCAGCATGAAAAGGTCTAATAAATGAAAGACTTGATTGGATTTAGCAAGTTAAAGTGTTTTATATATATCATAAAGTCATTTCATAGTGCTGCAGGGTGTGTTTCAGAGGATAACGTGTCATCAGCAGGATCCTAATGTTCAGCAGTATTTACTGTATCAACACAGCTTGAACTTGAAGTCTACGCCTTGTTTGCAAGGCGCCCTTGTGTTGTATTAAAGAGTTCACACAGACGAGAGAATGAAACACTGAGCTGCAGAAAACATTCACACAGACAGAGCGAACAACACAAGAAAGAAAGAAATGGTCATGTGTTAACCGTGTTAGCTGTGTTTCCACCGCCCTGAGGCTGAGCGATGGCTTCAACGTGACCACGTGGTCGTTTGAACGTGATGATGGTTTATGGTGCTGTTGGAACATGCAGTCACACTGGTGGCGGGTGATGACTCATGTTTTCAGCGCGCCTCTCCTTTTGTTGAGACATATTCCCATGGCTCATTCTCACTGCATGCTCTGTAGTTTCCTGCATGCTGGCTGCTGTCGCAAAGCTCGGAGAGAGGCAGCCCTCGTATTCTAAAATATGAATAAATAAAGGAAGAAAATTAACTTTCACATATCGACAAAGATATAAATGAACTCTACACATCATTTAACATTCACAAATTAAAGAAGCTAATGATTTATCTAATCACACAGTTCTTTCAATACATATTTATATAGATTAAATATTCATTCAGTAAATTCATTCTCATTTATCCACACTGTATTTTGTGAGCTATTGCAACAAGATAGATAAATAAATAGAAAAGTTTATTGATCCCTGAAGGGAAATTATTGTTTTCCAGCTGCAGTTACAAGTATTGCAAACAGAAAACATGCACGTGGTATGTACAAAATATATTTTGGAAATGCAGAAATGAATAAAGTGAACATGAATAAAGTGAAATAAAATGAACTTTCACATATTGAGAACGATATAAACTAATTCCACACCGCGTCCAGATACCCATCAGTTAATCAAAGTGTCACATATGATATGATTTAACATTTAGAAATTAATTATTTATCTAATTATGTGGTTCTTTAAATACACATTTATTAGGTGGAGCACTTCATTTAGAGTGTAAGTTAAGTTAAATACCTTGAAGTTGGAGGATCTTGTAGAGTACAACACAGAGCAAAAAAAATATTTACTTCCAATTAACATAGACAAAATGATGATAGATAGATAGATAGATAGATAGATAGATAGATAGATAGATAGATAGATAGATAGATAGATAGATAGATAGATAGATAGATTTTATGGACCAATCAGAAGCTCATATTTCTGCTGTGCGTCATGACGTCACCAGCCGCCTGCGTACCGACGACACAGAAGTGTAGGATGTAGCACAGGACGTGGCTAGCCAGCTACTAGTGACAGTAGGACGCCCGAAAACACTCAAACATCGACACTGGGATCTGTTTCACCACACGTCCGAGTGAGTATATCAGTCGGTTGCGATGTTTTCTTCCAGTGTGGCTGCTTGTGAGCGGCCGTTTGTCGGCGTAGTCTACCCAGACTGAGGTCTGTCTGGTTAGCTTCGCGGCTAACATCCAGAGGAAAGCAACGGTACCGTGCTAGCTAGTTAGCAAGCGTTAGCCACATTTAATTCATGATGAAAACAGGCCGTGCTGACATCTGAACTCAAGCAGCTGGGTTCGTTCTTCAGTTTAGCTCACAGTGAGCCCCAAAAAACGGCTTCAAGGATGAAGCGATACGTGATAAATAACCCCAGACGGAGCTAACGTTAGCATGGAGACGTTAGCCTGTTTGCAGGGACATGCTGAGTACGATGGGAGGAAAAGGGAGCTTGTAAATCGCCTCCAGACCGGTATGTGCTGCTTTTCCCCATGAAATTGGGTCAACCAGCCACCCAGCCAGCTGGGACAGCAGGATGCTCTCCCTCAGATGTTGGAGCAGCTCGGCTGGGACAGTTTCGCATGTTAGAAATTGGATACGGATCAAGGACGTCGCCTTTGGGGGCTGTGTGTGCTCATATTTATTGCATCATTGGCCTTGACATTGCTTCAGTAATCAGACAGTATATGTGTGTTTGATAGCAGTGTGTCACCTGTTTCACCGTAAAGCTTGAAAATCACAGACAGAATTTTATCCAAAGCCACTTACAGGGAGCAATTTGGAGTTCAGTATCTTGTCCAAGGACACTTCGACGTGCAGACTGGAGGAGCTGGGGATCGAACCACCAATCATCTGATTAGTGGACGACTCGCTCTACCTCCCAAGCCACAGCCGCCCATCCATTATCATATAACGTCCTATAGGGGGTCTATAGAGACTCGGCTTGGGAACCGGAGGGTGGCCTGGTTCAAGTGGACTGGTAGCTGGAGGGGTGCCAGTTCACCTCCTGGGCACTGCCGAGGCGCCCTTGAGCAAGGCACCGAACCGCCCCTCCAAGTGCTCGCAGGGCACTGCTCTCTCGCTCTACCATCTCTCTCCACATTTGCATGTGAACCATGTGTAGATAAATGTGTCAAAATTCATGTAAAGCTGAGTGAAAAAAGAGGGATTCGTAAAAGTTTCTCTCCATATTGTTGAAAACTAAATAACCAGTGTGGCTAATATGGTTGTTTTTTGCAGGGAGTGTCCGTGTCCCCGCTTGCAGACCGTTTATTTCTTCCCGACATGATGTATCAGCACTGCATCGAGAGCTGAATGGAAGCATTTGAGGCCTTTCGTGAGTGAGGTAGGCTGAAAGTATTCATATCGAACGTACACAGTTATGTTCTGATGCTGTTAAGTTGCATGAAAATCTAAATCTGTGTGTCGCTCAGGAGGTCGTGGCTCCCAGTGATGTACCATGGGGTACGACGTTACGAGGTTCCAAGGGGAGGTGGATGAAGACCTGCTGTGCCCTATATGTAGTGGAGTCCTCGAAGAACCAGTGCAGGCAAGCCCCCCCACATCTGACGATCACTCGCCTCTTAAATTGTGTCAGCGTGTTTCGAATGTTTGATTTTTGTGTTCCTTTTCAGGCTCCACACTGCGAGCATGCTTTCTGCAATGCCTGTATAACACAGTGGTTTGCCCAGCAGCAGATTTGTCCAGTCGATCGCACAGTAGTGACGCTAGCTCACCTCCGGCCTGTGCCCCGCATCATGCGCAACATGCTGTCCAAGCTTCAGATCAGCTGCGACAACGCTGGTTTCGGCTGTACTGCCACCCTACGGCTCGACCAGCTGCAGTCACACCTCAAGGACTGCGAGCACAACCCCAAAAGGCCCGTCAACTGTGAGGAGGGATGTGGGTGAGTGGCTTCCACTTGGCAGAAAATGGACCAACTGTTGGGTGCATAGAGCTAGTACCTAATTAAAATAATAATAACCAGTATGACCTGTTCTCTGATATTAAATACTCTATTTTCCTGACGCTATCTCCGTGCAGGCTTGAGATGCCCAAAGATGAACTGCCCAACCATAACTGCATCAAACATTTGCGGAGCGTCGTCCAGCAGCAGCAGACAAAGATTTCAGAGCTGGAGAAAACTGTGGCGGAGCATAAACACCAGCTGGGAGAACAAGTAAGAACACTTTAGCCTCCTCGTCGTTGATGCACGTGAACCTCGACCTGAAAAATATTATTTACAATCGTCTGTTGAAACAAGTTTGCAAATAGCCTAGAGCACATTTCTTTTCCATAGCAAACACATATTCAGTTTTCATCTGAATAGCTGTTATAACTCAGTCTAATTCACTAATTCACTTGAAAGAGCATTTTGAATAGTTTGTGTGTCTTTGTTGGGCACAGTGGTAAGGATATGTGTCTGTATATGTTTGACTTGTGTGTGTATATGTTTGTCTTTAAAAAATTGTAGTTTAACACAAAGTACTTTTTCATAATTTCTCTACATTTTTGACATCAGCCTTTCACCTTATCACCCCTTTTCTTCTGTGTTTCTAGACCATCAATGAATGGCTTGTTTCTGTGGCATTGACTCTGTTACATTTTACATGTTTACATTTCTTGATCTTAGCCTGTGTGGCCTTCTTTTGTGTCCACAGCTCTGTGAAGTGCTTTCTAATTATTATTGTTATTATGCTATATGTATTGTGTTGCAGTCATGAGACCACACCTGATATGTGAGATTCGTCGTGGTAGTCCTTTAAAGAAAAAATTATCACATAACCTGAGAAGACACAGCTCTTAATAAAACATGTTTTAAGAGCTGGATTGACCAAGCTGAAATGGTTATGTGTCAAAAATCCAGTTAAAGTGAATAAAGTGCAGTATATTGAATCCAAAGAAATTGATACATGCTGCTAGACCAGTCGATTGTTATAAATTCATGTCTAAGATATTATTTGAGATCTGTCTCTGAAGACGATGCTTTTAATTTCCAGAAACGAGACATTCAGCTGCTAAAAGCCTACATGAGAGCGATCCGCAGTGCTAACCCGAATCTGCAAAACCTCGAAGAGAGCATCGAATACAACGAGATCTTGGAGTAAGTGAAATTTGATCCCTGCTTCTAATATCGTCTTCGTCAGCTGTATCTGTATCTCAGTCTGTAATTTTCTTTATCTTCAGGTGGGTGAACTCCATGCAGCCTGCCAGGGTCACACGCTGGGGAGGCATGATCTCCACTCCCGATGCCGTCCTCCAGGCGGTCATCAAACGCTCCCTCATCGACAGCGGCTGTCCCCTGTCGATCGTGAACGACCTGATCGAGAACGCCCACGAGCGTAACTGGCCGCAGGGACTGGCCACGCTCGAGACACGGCAGATGAACAGGCGCTACTATGAGAACTACGTTGCCAAGCGTATCCCTGGCAAGCAGGCGGTGGTGGTGATGGCCTGCGAGAATCAGCATATGGGGGAGGATATGATCCTGGAGCCAGGCCTGGTCATGATCTTCGCGCACGGAGTGGAGGAGATCTTATAACTGTACGGCTTATCGTAGCTGATCCAGAGACTAGTGGGGATGTTTTGCTTGGCGGGGGTTTGCTGTGATGAGTAGGTTTTCCTTCCCCTCGCTGGAGTGAAACCTGAATAAATCTGGCTTATTTAAAATCAAAACTTATAAGAGGCTCACTCCTAAGCTTGATACCTATGCCTTAAAGTAAGGACAAATATATTGTGAACCTGTCAAATAGAAACTTAATCTGACTGATATCTAAGATAAAAGGTGAGATGTGATGTTTACAAGGTTTATATTTGGTGCATTATATGATCTGATTGTTCTGCTCCATGTCCTAATATAGTAATAAGCTTGAGCCCCCGTTTATTGTCATCAGTTGTACAAATGCTTGTAAATACAAATACTATATTGAATTATAAATGTCATTCTCTTATTGCTCTCACTGTAATTAGATTGTGATTTTGTTGTTTTGTTGTTTATCTGCGTTCTGTTCTGTCGGCCTGTGTTACTATCTGCAGGGACGTTGACTCGGAAGATATTTTTCGCGTGCTCTCTTTAGCGTTTAGTTTTCCTGTGAATATTTCACAAAGACATTGTGCTTCTCAATTTAGATTGTCTAAACCTTCTGTGCCATTTTTTTGTTTTTATTTATTGTGTTGCCTTTTACACAAACATGCTTGAAGATGTTACCATTTGATGTATGGAAATCTGCCTTTTTTTTTCTCTCGGTGCATTTGAAGTTTATCGCAGGAAGAAAAAAAATGATTTTGTGTTCTTCTTTGTTGCCTCAGTTGTATATATATAGTCTGAATGTTGGGTCCAGTTTAAGTGTTAAATTTGAAGTTTAACATTTGGGATTTAACTATGTACAATGAGTTTTATTTGACAAATCATAACAGCGCACTTGATAGGTCAGGTGATCTTTTATGTCTCTTTTTCTGACGATTGAAATATTGACTGATCTTCTCATTCTTCACACTTAGCAAACATCTGTTCACTGACATGTCACTTAAAGAAATCCATAGCTTTGAGATTGTAAAATATTTGTAAAGTCACAGTCATGGCTTTTGAGAGGTATAATGTTTCACTTATTGCTGTAGTAAGACAAACAAGACTTCAGACGTCCACTTTAAAAAGCCCACACAGTGCAGTGAACAGGTGAGTTTGGATTGTGCCCTTCATTATTTTCCCTGTTAATGTTTTTATTTGTTTTGTGTCTGTTATGTACCGTGTTGTACAGACAAGAAAGTAATAAAAAATGTCAAACTTCATCCCAAAAGAATGTATTTTCTCATCGGGATAACAAGATTTTTATATTTAGCTTTTTTAATTGGGAAAAAATGCAGTTCCTTATTTTACCACACTATGTCATTAGAGATCTGCAGGGTGGGGACGTTTCTTCAGGACACATCAGCTTATGTAAACTTAGACAAAATGAGTGCTGCTTTTAAGAAATGAGGGCAGCGAGAAGGACGTGTGAAACGCTCTTGATCCAGGTTTATAAAATTAACCACAAAACTCTGAGGGAGAAATGTCTGAATCCTCTGACCTGACTCACTCTCCATTCCTCCGTCTAACCCAGACACCCACATGCTTTCCATGTCTGTTATCCTCCCTTACCAGCCTTTCTCGTCCTCATTGTGCAGCCTAATCCCTCACCATTGTGGTCGCTGGAATGTGAAATCATGTGCTTTACCAAATGCTGTGGCTTTGTTATTGTCTGCACACATTTTTGTGTGATGTGGTTGCATGCTACAAAGCACCCAGCAGTCCCTATTCCAAACAACATGTTGTGTATACGTTAGAATCTGTTTATGAATATGTTTCAGTGACCTTTAAACCTTTTATAGGCATAAAGTACTACTACATGGATTAATAAGTATATATTATATTGTTATATTATTAATATGAAATTTCTATTTACTTTAATCAAGGTGGAGTAGTATTTTAACTTTTTTGTTGGGTAGTTTAATCTTTAAACCCATCATATGCTCTGTATTGAACGTTTTAGATAGTAAGTAGCCTAGCTGTCAAATATATGTAAAGCGAAGTAAAAGGTATAGTACAAGTACAAGTACCAGTGTAACGCAGTATTAACACTACTTTGCTGTTAAACAGTAAGAATACTCGAATACGAAAACGAAAAGCTCATCTTCAAACATAGTTCCCGTCAACAGTTTAATCACATTCGATATCAATGCGCAAGGCGCGTAAAAACGGCAGGTAACCATAGCAACGATACGCATGAAACGGTCGTTTCTTGGTGAAAATCTGCCAAACTATTAAATTAACAGTTAACTTGTGTAGAGAAACTACTTTTATCTGTCATCATTTATGTATTTTGTTCATTTTAGCTTCTAACTGTGAGAACAAAAATATACTAGCTACACTGATATATGAAGGAGAAGGGAGTGAAATGTCCTCCGCCTATAACTGACGTGCTCAACAGTAAGTAAGCTAACTTTTGTCTTTGGGAGGTTTATTGCTTATTTGTTTCTTAAAGTATCTTAAAGAAGAGAAGTTAGAGTATCTTCTAATCTGAAATGTCCTGTGTTGTTCTGTCATTTTATTGTAGTTTATTTGTCAATATATTGTGATGTGTGTCACAGTATCAGTAATAGTACTATTTTATTAGCATGTTATCAAGCTATACAGCACTATACAGTACCACTCATTGTGTTTCTACTTTATTTTAATTACTTCCTACATGGCATCCATTTGTATTATTTAGAATATTTGTTTTGTCCATTGTGTGTCCAAACTTTTGACCACTCACCTTCCTATTCAATATTTTTTCTTTGTAATTCTTCAAAGTAGCCACATTTTGCTTTGATGACAGCTTTGCACACTCAGTCAGCTTCATGATGACCTGGAATGCTTTTCAATTAACAGGTGCGCCTTGCCAAAAGTTAAAGCCCTATTTTACTGCTCTGCTCAATTAAGTGAAGAGAAACAGTCCATCATTAAGACATGAAGGCCAGTCAGTCTGCTGCAGTGGATAAGTTCATTGCAGTCGTGACAGCCTCAAAAATCGGCAATTAACAGCACCTCAAATTAGAGCCCACATAAATGCTTTACAGAGTTCAAGTTGCGGACACATATCAACAACAACGACTTGGAGGAGGCTGTGAATCAGGCCTTAATGGTGCAATTACTGCAAGGAAACCACAACTGAGAGAGACCAACAACAAAAGAGAACACAAGGAATGGTCATTAGGCCAGTGGAAATCTGTACTTTGGTCAAATTCTGTGTGGTTCCCACCATGAAGCATGGAGCAGTAGGTGTGGTGCTATGTGGTTTGTTTAGGCTGTTAGGCTTTTGCTGGTGACACTGTTGGTGATTTATTCAAAATTCAATTCACACTCGACCTGTACTGCTACCACAGTATTCTGCAGAGACGTGACAATCCAACTGGTTTTAGCTACAGGGGACCCTCATTTGTTTTCCAACAGGAAAATGACCCAAAACACACCTCCATGCTATGTAAGGGATATTTGACCAGGAAGGAGTGTCTGCGTCAGATGAGCTGACCTTCACAATCACTCAGCCTAAACCATTTAAGATGGTTTGTATTAAAGTGAAGGCAAAGTAGCCAACATGTGCTAAGCATTTAAGGGAACTCCTTCAAGACTGAATGAAAACCATTTTAGGTGACTACCTCACAAAGCCTAACCATCTTCACTGTCGTCTACAATGTAGGAAGTAATAAAAATAAAGAAAAAACATTGAAACAGAAGGTTTCAAACTTTTAGACTGTATATGTCTAGTGGCACTTGGTATTCAAGCATCTGCCTTGGCCACAGTGTGACTAACAGTTTCTTGTCAGTCCAAACCTTTGATTGGTACTGTATAATATGTGACAATTTTATCTAACAGGCAGCAAACATGAGCACCAACATACAAGTAAAAGCAGCCACAGGAACTACACAGGCACAAACACTGAACTAAACAATGCAACAAAGAACTGAGACAGAACCTGGGTTTTTATTCCAACATGATTAAATTAATACTCTGCCAAGTTATATTTCACAATCAGGAACTAAATCAGACATCCTGTACTAGTAATGGTCTATATGTGTCACCAAATACTGGCAGTAATTGTTAGTCATGTGGCTGTAGCTGGCTGTATGGAACTCTCTATTGTGATTCAGTGAAACTCTCTTAAAGGTCCAGTATGTAAATTGTAGTCACACCTACCAGTGAAATGGAAGAGGACCCACTCCCTGTGTTACACATTTTGAGGTAACAAAAACACGAATGTTTTTATTTTCAGATGACTATACACTAATTAAAAAACAATTATTACTATATTTTGCCAATCAATCTCCTTAAATCTCACACACTGGACCTTTAAACATGTGGCATGTGACATGTGATCCAACCAGCCTCAGTCAATCGGGGAATGACAGATAAAAACATTACATTAACACAATAATAACAATCATTAACTAGTTAATGTCATTCACTGATAGATTTTATTATGTCTGATTTTAGCGGGGCTGCAGCCGCCTCAGGTTCCCCTCTTGCCATGTCTAGTACTTGTAGTACTGTATAAATGTGAGTAAGTTACTGCTTTAAGTCCCTATATATAGTATGAACAATGTTAAAGGTCCAGTTTGTAGGATTGCCGATTTCAACCAAATGAATACTCTCCCATGTCCCACCCTCTTCTTCCAAGCATGTAGGAAAAACTCATAAACAAAAGGTCATATTTAGATCAGTGTTTGATTTGTCTGCTTTGGGCTGCTGTAGAAAAATGGCGGTTCAACATGGCGGACTCTGTGAAAGAGGACCCGATCTTACTGTAGATATAAAGGACTCATTATAACACAACAGTTCTTATATTCAGGTCATTATACACTAGTTAAAACAGACCTTTAAGTAATAGATTTTATTATACCTGGTTTCATACAGAGTCCATGCCCCGCCTAACATAAAGGTGCCGTTTTGTTCGGTATAGTTTCTGCTTTAAGTCTCATTATGTTAACGGAGCTCTTCACAGTTTGTGTTTTGAACCGAGCACGGAGACAGCGGCACCTCACAGGTTACAGCTGCGGCTGTAACTTCGCAGATGGATGCACGCCGGTGTGACGGCTGTGTATTGGTTAGCTGTTAGAGAGCAGGCTGAGGCGGTGCTTGTCAGGAGGGGTCCGCTGCTCCCTCAGTCTCTGCTCCGCAGTTCACTGCTTCCACTCCGCCGACCTGCACCGTCCATGCAAAGTTAACGGCCACCCCGCTCCCGCTGCTGATCACCGCATCTGAACAACAACGAAAAGGGATATTTGGAGCTGCACCACGACGATTTGAATAAAGACTTAACAGCGGAGTGGCGACTCAGAGGTAAATACACGAGTCTTTAACAGAAACGGGAGGTCCGGACTCTGCGTATTGATTGAAGTTTGAGAGCAGCTTCAGCTGCAGATAGACGACAGGCGATCGTTACAGCCTGTTTTTACTGTCAGGAATTTAATCTTCAGGGCATGTGCATGGTGTTTTCACCTCTGTGCACGCGTTTCTGTTACCAAAAAAAAAAAAAAGTCGTGTGTTCATAACGGAGCAATCCAACAACAACCAGCAGGGCTGATTTACTGCAGTTTAATGCACGGTCCGCTGCCTTCTCCTCAAAGCCTCACAAACATGCATCATTTCAGTTCCTTTTGCAGCTCTTCGTGGCTGTTCATGTCAGGCTACTTGAGTTAACCACGGCAGGGAGAGCCCGTCTTCTCTGAGTCTATTTAGAGAATTCATCTGTCAGAGCAGGGACTGCTGATCATTCAGGGGTGTTTGAGATGTCATGTCTGCTGCAAAGAACTCCTCTATGTCTTATTTAAGCTTGCCAGCACATGATATGGCACTAGTACGCTGTGCAAAACAGATTTATGGTTGCACTGCGTCTTGTTTGATAGCAAACCCCATCTTTGGTTATGTGCATTAAAGGATTATTATACCACAGCAAACCTCAGTCACAATAGATAGAAAACACCACAGGAGGTGTTTTTGTGAATGTAGAAGTAGATGATGGTGGGCGTCGGTGGGCACGGTCTGTGTGTCTGTGAGTGTTGCCAATTTTGAGATCACTTGAAAAATAAAACATACCGGAAAGTCTTGACACTTAGTCAGATTTCTTTTTTACACGAGTTGTTGTTTTTAGGTCCGCAAGTTTCCCCAGAAGCTGTGAAAAAAAAACTGACATGATTCTGTGATCCGTAGTTTCACTCGTACTCACAGTGTGTGCTAAAAAGATAAATGGCACGAGTGGCTTTTGTTTACAGACTATTTCACTTCTCTAAATACATCCATTTGGCATTCACTTCCTTCATTACATCCTCACCATGAAGCTGCCTGCACCCTTGATTAATGGCTCTGATTTTTAACCCCTTTAAGTGCCATGAATCAATACTTTATCACGTCATGGATGTGATAAGAAAGTGCTTTTGTCTCAAAGGTTGTAACTTATTGCATCACTCCTCTCTCTTACATGTGATTAAATAGATCTGAGTTCTTTCTAAAGACCCCGAGTTACTGACAAGATAGTGAGAGTGGAGAATACTACGTCAATCACTGAAGAGTATTTCATATTCGGTTGTGGATAGATCCGTGGGCGAACCAGGCAAGACTCTCCCTGATACGTGCAGAACACTTACACCATAAAAGCAAATGTGGCTCTTGTGTGACAGCATGCACCCTCACAAGTCTGGGCAGGATAGAGTGGTGTTGTGTTGTGGTGTGGTGTTCTACAAAGCTGCCTCCACACACACACACACACACACACAAAAAAAAGCTATTATGTAAGTCACATTTACGTCTGAACTCCGAGTGATGGGCAGTCCTCACTTTGAAGCCGGGAGAGCAAGCAAAAGCCTCGCCTACATTTTCCAAGAAATCTGTGATTCATGCTGTGGTGAATGTATTTTTTTCTCTCTCAATCGTGATTTTGTCTGATTTGCAATCCATGTTTGTCGTATTCGTATTCACCCGTGTCTCTATTAACTGGTTCTGTATTTTGCATACCAGTCACTCAATTCTTCAAATGTGACAATGTAGTCGTAGACTGAGGGAAGTCCCCTTTTAACAGACTGTGCTCAGCTGTGTTCTTGGCAACACTTTAGACTCTGTTTTTCACATTATTTCCTCAGCATTGTACCAGTCAGACCTGTATTTTCCCCAAAGATCAGCCTCTCCGGTGCCATGCCACAGCCACTGAACTGAAGTTCAGATATAAAACAACCAGGGGAAGCAGTGGTTATGGGCTGAATCTCAAGGGGCGCATAAATATGTACGGCTTGCTTTTTTTCCTTGAAGTAAGTCAAATATTATTGCTGCTTTGTAACTTGTGGCTCGGCCCCGCAGAGTGACCCGCTGAGCTAACAGTCCATTTATAGTTAAGGAGTATTCCCCTGTTCATGCAATGAGTCACAGTAGCATCCACATGCAGAATGCAATTCAGAGCGAGCCTGACCTCTGGTTTTTGAAGGCCAAACTCGACTCGCGGTGTGGGAGGAGGAGGAGCTGCTGCAAGGGGAAGACTGACAGCTACTGACTGGGCTCCCCCCGTCCATGAGCTGGCTGCCTCCCCCCTCTCTCTCTCTCTCTCTCTCTCTCTGCCTTGTGCCTCCTCCTACCTGTTAGTCACCCGTGGCAGCACTCTGACGGAGAGCAGCTGATGGAGGGGAAACACTTTCCATAGCAACCGAGCATGTCCGCCATCCTCCCCTTTCTGTTAAACCTGATGCAATCTGTACACTTCAGCACAGAGAGAGAGGGAGAGAAGTGTCATAGTTTCAAGGAGGAAAACAAACGGCCAGTTTTAGATGTCGACTTCACTCTCTGCTCAGAGAACCTACGCAGTGTTTTCCAACCACAGAGTGACAGAGTCGATGGCTTGCATCGTGCAAGTGTTGCAAAACAGCAGATTTCCTTGACACAAGGCGTGGGCGTTATGACAGCTTGCACAAACATTAGCTTGTATGGAAAAAAGGTCATCCCCGAGTGTAGCTTGAAATCATTCGCGTAAAGAGATCGCTGTATGGTCGGTGATAGTTTTCCATTGACATATTTCCTGATTAAACACGTGGCAAGTGTGAAAGACGACAACTGAACTGTCCACTGTAGCTGCTTTGGTGTTTTTCAGAAGTCAAGAAAGTTTTTAGAGCTTTATGTGAGACTAGATGCTGCTTTCACTACTTTAACATTTAATTCGCAGAGCCAGAGCCAGGAGGCTGCAGCTCTCCTGCACACATGTGCTGCACTCATTTATTCTGTACTGATTATATGGAGCGACATTTTGTTCAAACAGAATCAGACCTCAAGACTGCCTGTCAGTGGAACGAGGCAAAGTAAATCACCCTGAGCGATGGCTGCATGGCTCCAACATTTAAATCTCTCTCGTGTCTACACAACAGAACCTCCACCACGTAAATGTTTCTGTAAAGCGACATAAACATTTCCCTCATAAAGCATCTACCATTTCATTTTAGTCCCAACTGCGTAACCTTATCGAGAGCCAGCCCAGAAGCAGTTAGTCACATGCTCAGTAATAAGTCTTAACAAGCCTCAAACATTCCCCAAACTCACTGAAATATGTATGCATGCTCCAGTAAGCTCAATAAAATTGTGCCATTGTTTATGAAAAAAAAGTCTATCCCCCGTTTGAGAGCGGAAACAAGGTGCTCGGTGCACATTACACCATTATCTCCTCTCCTCTAAGTGCAGGGAATGCCTCTTCCTGTGCCCCATGTTCTTACCAGCCCTGATTCCCACTCGGCGTTGTGCATGCAAATCATTATCTAATCAGGAAGTGAGGAATCAGATTTCTCAGATAGGCTTGAGATCTCGTTGAACCAGACAGTAATGATGATGGTGATGATACTGTTGTGTTTTGGACGGAGACAGACACAGAGCTGCTCGTGACATCACAAACACTCCTCTGGAAACGTTTAAAACAGGAGCTACGACACAAACGAGAGGTGTGTTTCGGACTATTTTTAGTGTATTTATTTATAAGCCAGTGTTTGAACGTCGAGCACATCTTCGGCATAAACTGTTTTTTTCGGCTGTAATCAGGCGATCGGTAACAGATGGCTTTTCATGAATCCTTCATGTGTCACTTTGCTGTCGATGTCTGACCTGGTCCAGCTGGCCGGCTTCATAAACAGAACCCGCGAGGCAGAGCTGCTGACCTTTTTAGGGAATTAGGTGAGGACGGTCTGAACCTTTCAGAGTCCAAATTGACTCAGATGTAAAGACTGGGTGTTATTTCAGATTATTTCATTTATATTTTGTCCTTGAAGCACTGCTCTGTTTTTCTGCTCATTCGTCACTGATACCTGCGCTGGCTGCACTTTAATGTGCGATAACACCTGTGGACAACAGTGTGAACCACACATTCACGGTGAAGAGCTTTTCATCAGCCTGGACTGAAAACCACCGGCGTCTTTTATTCGCTTTAGTGTTGTATTTATATAATTGATGGTAAAAGGGTGTTGATATGAGACGTGATATCAGATTTAGAGCTTCCTCTGTGTGTGTTAAACTCTTCAAACCAGTCCAGCCTCGGTAGATTCATCACATTTGTAACTTTCCATCTTTAGTCAAATCACATTGTTACCACAATTGCTCTTGAAAAGTTGTTTTTAAGCCAACAGGCCACTCTTAAAGGACCAAACTAATAGTACCATTTCTTTTGTTTTAGCTCCTTGAGTGCACCATCATTAATACTGACCATTTTCCAAAGCACACTGGAGAGTTTCCCATTCTGAATAAGTATTTCCGTCTTTATTTTCCAGCCTTCTGTTTCTATATATTCCCATACAGTATTAGAATCAATTAGCAGGCTGTATTTGTTGTTTTCAGAGGTCCATTATCGTTGCACATTAATGCAGGTGAAGTGCAGATTGAAACTCTGCTGCATTACCCCATGATGGTGATGTAATGTAGACTAGTGCAGCTCGCTGTGATGGATTGCAAAACTCAAATGACAACACAAATACACTTTTTCACAGAACGGAACATGAAATAATCTCGAGTTGTCTGAAATATTTGAGCTAAATCGTGTGAAATCATCAATGTGGTCCTTTAAAGCACGACTGCATAACTTAGCGATGATTACGGGATAATAAATGGTTGAAAAACAGAAGAGGTAATAAGTTGAAAACGTAAATAAACTGGCTTCGACAGCATCATCTGTATTGAAAACTGCGATTTTCTAACATTAGCGATGAGCTGTTGGTCATACCAGACCAACTAAGGCCATAGCAACAAAATCCCTGAGAGAATTAAATAGAGATAGAGTGCATCTTATTTCCTATTAAGTCAACATTTTCTTTGTGAAATGGGATCATGTGTTAGTTTATCTTTAGAAATCTCACATAGTCGTGTTTTTTATTACCAAGACACGGATGCATCAGTGAATCAGAGAAGCATGCATGACATTTCTTGGTGCTTATGATGATGGACCTGCCAGGAAAGATCTCGGTTAGACTACTAACCGCAATGACGCGTTCTATAAATTCTGCATTAATCCATGTCACGTGTGTCTTATTACATCTTATTGACATGCATCTGCAACAGCGATGTTAAACAGGATGTCAGGATGGTGGCTTTCTCCTCTCCATTAACCAGTTCCTCCTTTTTCGTCAATGATTAATGAACTATACATTTATTTGTTTGTTTTCCTGTCATCAGAGATTCTCCTTCCATTATGCTTTAACAACTTCTGATGAAAGTTTTCATCTCCGATCGATCAACTGCCCTCTCAGACTTCATGCTCACGTCTTCAAGACGACACGCTAGGCCAGAGTTCACTGTGATTACAGCCTCCTTTTCTGTGTCAGATTCAAATTTCATGGTGCCTCGTCTGACATTTAAGTCTTCTCCTTTTGTTTGCCGGGGAGGTCCCTTGACGAGCCAGTTTGTTCTTTTTTGACCTCTCAAGATTTTGTTTATCTCTCTATTTTCACACTTCCTCGTCGTGTTAAAATTAAACCAGGCACTCCCTATATTTGGCATTTTATAACTCAAATATGGGCCAAGGAGTGTAATGGAAAGAGATTTTTGGGTACAGAGAATCCCTAGAGTTAAAGTACCATGGGTACCTTTGGCCTGGCATAATTTCTGCCAGACTTTTGGCCCAGTTTTGAGTGGCTAGTCACATGCTGGTGATGGCGATAGATGAAATAAATACAGCATATCGACGTGAGTACATGACATCGTTCATGTTTTGCACTGCGGCTCCATTTCAGAGCGTTTTACCATGGAAGAAAAAAGGTGGTTAGCCATAAAAGCCTGTTATAATCCTTCATTTTTCATTTTGGCAGGTGTTCTGCAGGGTTATGCATGCTGCAGTTAGCGACTTGCTTCTGCTTCACTCAAACTTTGGATGGCTTAATCCTCCCCGTCTACAATCATGGATTTTTTTACAGCGCGAGGTGGAAGATGTTATCTTTTGCTTGCAGCCATGCCTTTTATGTCTTACAAAGAGGCAGGCTACTGTGCACCCACCTTCTCTTTTCTCTCCGT
Organism: Nibea coibor; assembly: GCA_023373845.1. Taxonomy (NCBI): domain Eukaryota; kingdom Metazoa; phylum Chordata; class Actinopteri; family Sciaenidae; genus Nibea; species Nibea coibor. The sequence goes on along the minus strand of CM041717.1, from coordinate 22,169,677 downwards.
CGGTACCTCACTCTTTTCTCTCTCTCTCTCTCGCCTGTGCACAGGCAGGCAGTTAGTGCAGAAGCAGGCACCATGTCCACCCCCACAAACCCAGAGGTGAAGGAACTGAGCCCTGTCGACTTCATCCAGCTACAGCAGTACATTGAATGTGAGTATAGACAGGCGGGCGGGCGGGCAGGCAGCTTTCTCAGCGCTTAACATCCACCACCCCCCCTCTCCACTTCCACTTCCACCCACACACACACACACTCATTTACACTCACTCATGGTTTCTCATATCTAGAGGAGGCAGCAGTCTGCCACAGTCTGTTTTTCTGCAAATGGAGATGAATGCACATCTTTTTTTTTTCCCCAGATAAATCTGAAATCATACGTTTCATAAATGTGATCTACCGTCATGTATCCCTGTGTAACCTGTGTGTCTTTGCCTCCAGACAGCTTGAAGGTGAAAGACGTGCTGAGGGAATTTGATGCAGATGGCAGTCTGGCCCGACACAGACATGGAGAGGTGAGGGGGGGTGGGACAGTGTGTCCTACTGTTCACCATCAGGTCCACTCTAAAACTCACTCACATTGCTGATATCAACTACGAGCCCCACATTATAGCTGAATTATATCTCTCAGCGGAGTGAGAAATGAGCGTTTGATTTATGCATATTGGGCAGTTATTAATTGTCCTTCCCACGCTGATTAATAAGATTCAAACCCATCGATCACGTTGATGAAGCTGTCCCTGAGAAAATATCTTCAGCGCGCTCCAGCAAGGTTGCAAATGTAAATTACCTCCTTAGTTTTGCCCACGCAGCAAAGCCTCGCTGAACAGCGTGCTGGCTGCCCTCGTGCACTGTAAGCTCAAACGTGAATGAAAAAAGATCTTTCCAGTATCGAACGGCAGTGGCCTACACCGCCAGCCAGTTTGTGCAGGAAGGAAGGATAATTTGATAATTTGGCTTCATGCAGTTTAATTAGATAATTGGAAGGAAATGCTGTTTTTATAGTTAAGGAAAATACACAAATACTGCCATGAAGTGTTACTTAATAGCTTTTAAACAGGACATGAAGTTATTTGTTGTGATGTTCTGGTTTCCTTCGCATCACTCTTGTTTGTGTTATTTCTGATCTGGCTGCCTCGCAGTGACATTATTTATTACTGGGGCATATCTGCGGGGTGCCGTCCAGGGAAATGGAATAACGTCAACAAGAAATGGGTTTGTGGTTCACCGTTACCGAGGGACTATCGCATGTTAGAGCCCTGCGGGGTATTATCTGACACATATCAGGTCAGATAGATGGACTGAAATCTTTGAATCTTTGAATGAGGAGCTTGTTTTTGTTTTGAGTCATTGTTAAGTGGAAATCCTGCAGCTGCTCCAACTTTGGAGACATATTTTTATCTAAAAATGACGAATTAAATGTGTCTGGGAAACATCTCTCAAGACTTTTGAAAGCCTGTCAGCTGACGCCGACTTATACGACTCAGCCCAACGAGGCTGTTTTTCTGTGAAAGATTCTCATGTCAGATGTGTCAGCTCACACTGTGGTGATGATGTGATTATGATCTTCCCTTATTTTAACAAGAGGTGAATTTGAAAAATGCAGAAGTTTGCACACAAACGGTTAAAAACTTTTTTTCACATCATGCAACGACCATAAACAAAAATCTCTCTCTCTCTCTCTCTCTCTCTCTCTCTCTCTGTCCCATTCATTTATTTTCCCAGTGCATCAATGAAGAAGGCTTTCGCCTGTTCCTGAAGACATATTTAGAAGGGGAGGACTTCCCTGCGGATCTCTGCCAGCGACTCTTCCGCTCCTTCCAAAACTCTGAACCCACCCAGGAAGACAGTGCCAGTGAGATTATACACCGCGTACTAACACAACTCGCTGCCTCCACGCTGCTTTGCTTATCAATTTACGCCATGGCCTATTTGGCATACATTCATTTATCACCACATGCCTGTGAGGTACTGCGTGTGCAGATATGGTAACCAGAGTATTCACAGCCATGCCTTTCTCTCTCTCTCTCTCTCTCTGTCTCTCTCCTCTGTAGAGGAGGTCTTTCTGAAGGATGTTTCATGTTACTTCTCCCTGCTGGAAGATGGCCAGCCCAGGGACAAGCTGGAGTGTGAGTCCTGAGTGTCTTTTATGCCCAAAATAATACCAGTGATGACGAGTGAAGGCCCAGCACGTTCACTTTCATTTCCCTTCTCCCCTCTTTCTGTCTTTTAGTCGCTTTCAAGCTGTATGACAGAGACGGCAACGGAGTCCTCGACAGCTCTGTAAGTTGTTGAGAAAATCATATTTAGGTGTGATCGTGAAACTCAGATCTGAATCTGTCAGTGTGGATGCGACTCGTCCACTTCAAATGGACACCATCTTGATCATAATTACATTTGAAGTTCTGTTTTATGTCAGCCACACTACTGAAGCAGGTCTTTTGATACTTTTTAAACAGGAAGTGGATAGGATTATCGCTCAGATGATGCATGCTGCAGAGTACCTTGGATGGGATGTGTCAGAGCTGAGACCGGTAAGAACTGAAAGGAAAAGTACCCGAAACACACGAACACACTGTACTCTCAGCCATCACTATATACAGTGATAAATGTACATGTCTGACACTTTGTTTGCACTACATATCTCATACATCATTACAGTATATTGCAGCACTTGTTACTCATTTGCCAGGGTTGGTAAAATGATAAGCTTCACTGCACCTCCCAACAAATTCCCACGCATGACTTGTTTCAGAAAACATATTTCCTGTTTTTAAGTAACAGCATTGTGGGTGCTGATCGGGTAATAACAATCAAATGTGATTTCATCAGGTGCTCAAGGACATGATGACCGCAATCGATGCCGACAGCAACGGCACCGTGTCTCTGGAGGAGTGGGTGGAGGGAGGCATGAACAACGTTCCCCTGCTGGTGTTGCTGGGTCTGAAGGTGCTTTCAAAGCAGCGTGTTTATCTTCTCATTACGTGCCCAGCCTTGGACATATTTCATTTTTACAACACAACGCGGTAAAACATACTTTTACAGCTCTTGTGAAACCCCCAGGCCTCTGCGTGCCGCTCCTCTGTCCTTCGTCTCCTTCCTAGTCTACAAGGTCCTTTTTGCCGACTCAGTGTTACAGGGTGGGGTAATGTCATCTCCCCTCATGCAGGCTCTGCACCATCAGAGTGCTCTAGTGTTTTCCATTTACTCGGCACAATCTGCGCCCACATTTACAGAAGTGCTTGCATAAAATCGCTGGTGCACTAAAGACTTAAATCATTTTTTTTAATTGGGTGTATAGATAACGACCTATAGAAGACCGGCTTTATTTTATGTCTATTGTTTATTGTATTACCAGGAAGGTAAAAGGAAAGCCTCTTAGTGTTAGCACTGCGTGTGTGTCTGATCACTGTGGTGATCTAAAACCCTGAACTGGACTCTGTCACTGGGTTTGGCCTCTACAACAATGCCAGGGACTTCCCCCTCAGGCTATTTCTAGCCACCAGTAGACATTTGAAGCCTGGGGTGCATGAATTCAGCCCCCTCACAGTTGCTCTGTGCGGCTTCTCAGTCTGGCATGCTATGGCTCAGTTGCAGTAAGCGATAGGCTGATGCATCATGTCGAGGGGGGGAAGAAGTGCGTAATCTGGATAAGGGCGCTGGTCACTCTGCAAACAGAAAGTAGCTTTATAATCTTGTGTTAAGAGTTTGAGATTATAACGGCATGAATTTACATGCTGCTGCACTGTGTGTCATGGTATGTAGAGCCACTATATACTGTATAATCAGCAGTCTCATTAAGGCAAGGTTAGTCATGACCGGGTGTGAAAATAAGCTGTGAAATGTCGGCCTTGCCTGCAGTGTAACAGTTTGTGCGGTGTGTGTTTAAAAATGTCACTTCATTTGTTAGAAACATTTCTATATTTAAGTGGCAAACATTTTAAACCTTTACGTTGTTCTCTTTCTTCCCTCTGATTAAACACCCAGGTGACCCAGAAGGACGGTCAGCACCTCTGGAGGATGAAACACTTCAACAAGCCCGTTTACTGCAACGTGTGCCAGAGCATGCTGCTCGGCCTGAGGAAGCAAGGGCTGTGCTGCACCTGTGAGTACCCGAGCTCGCCAGAAGAGGGTGACACTGGGGTGGCATTTATGACTGACACAGTTGTGCTTAGACAACATATCATATCATACAAATGCAAATATCATATGACAGCTGGCTTGTGTTTCCTGTCGTGCAGGCTGCAAATACACAGTCCACGGACGCTGCGCTAACAGGAACCCGGCCCCCTGCACCAGGACGTACGTGAAGTCGAAGAAAGAAACAGGAGTATGTCTGTCTCCGTGACAACGTTTACGGTCGTAAATTAGACGGTACCCTCCGTCCGGGTGCTCTTACATGGACGCCAAAACTTAAATTCATCCCACGTTTCAGGTTCCAGTGCACGATTGGGTGAGTGGCAACTGTGACTCGAGGAAGTGCGATAAATGCCAGAAGAAGATAAAGAGCCTCCAAGGCTTGACGGGCAAACACTGCGTGTGGTGCCACTCGATGGTGAGAAAGCATCAAAGTGTGTCACTGATTAACAGATGAACAGTTATGTTGTTTATTGGCCTAACTGTAATCCATGTACCCCCTTTAAACTCTGAGGAGTCTGAGGAGGCTTGTTTATCTTAATCATCCTGCCTCTTTCCACTGTAAGCAGTCAATGAAGCTTAACTAGATAAATTGGGCTCCTGTCAGCTCTCATCACCGTGCTGCCGGGACTTTATGTAACGTGTCTGTTTCTGTGTTTCTTCACAGCGTCATGATGAATGTGCAGACCAAGAGCCAACAGAGTGTACCTGTGGGCTGCTCAGAGACCATATCCTGCCTCCATGGGCGATTTATCCTGTTATAAAGGTACAGAATTATCCTGCGGCACATCTCGAGCACATGTAACATTAGTCTGTGACTTGTTGTTGGTAAGTCCTGAGCAGCATTTTGACAGGTGCAGCGTGTGCAGTTACATTTTCTCCTGTTTATTGACTCTGCGGTGTTTGTTTTTGTCTTTAAAGGAGAGACCAAACAATGTAAAGAATGGCTGCTCGGGCTCAACAGACGACAGCGAGCTCAATACTACTCCGGATGGACAAGTGCTTCAGGTGGGGGGGGGGGGGGGGGGGGGGGGGGGGTAGATTTATCATGTCCAGATGTTGGTAGTGTTGGAGAGGAGGTCCTCTCTGTTGGAGGTCTTCAGGAGGTTTTTGAAGGTAGAGAGGGATGCCCCTGATCTGGTAGGACGTTCAAGAAAGGTGGCAGAGCCAGGCGTGGTTCATTAGAGGAGATAACATGTCTGTATGAGGGTGGTTCAGAACCAGCATTACAGATTGAATTTAATGCAGGCTGCTACAGTAGGCCCTCAAGTGGAGCTCAATGAGCAGCGTGGTAACACAAGACCAGGCACGGCACCACGTTCTGGATCATCTGAACGTGTTTCACTGTGCAGCCTGGGAGGCCCGTCAGGACGGCGATAAAGTAATCGAGTAGTCATGAGATGGGCAGCATATTGAGTCATATTTACAACCTGACATCTGAGTACATTAACTTTGATTTGGCGTACAGTAAATCAGTACGTATGGGGTTTCATAACATCTGTTTGTGCGTCATTCAACAGATCAGCCCTGTGCCAAACACTCATCCTCTGCTCGTGTTTGTCAACCCTAAGAGTGGTGGCAAGCAGGGGGAAAGGTGAGCCCAAAGAAGGACAAGTTAATGAAGATATAAATGCATATATGTGCACGTTGTTTAGACTTGTCTTATGTGTTTCAGAGTCCTGCATAAATTTCAGTATTTACTGAATCCACGGCAAGTATACAACCTCTCCAACGGTGGACCTGGACCAGGGTGAGTCACTGATATAAGTATCAGATCATCGTCCTGAACAATACTTCTGTGTTAAGCTGTTACAGTTCCCGTCATCTTTACTTCCAGATTGAGTTTCTTCAGAAATCTGCAGGATTACAGGATCCTGGTGTGCGGGGGCGACGGAACGGTGGGCTGGATCCTTGACGCAATAGGTGAGATTGTTGGATTAAGGCCGATGAAAGGCAGCGAGCGTCTGGTGAAAAGCGTTGTGACTCACATTTCCTTTTTCCATTTTCTTACAATCAGACAAAGCTAATCTGCTGGTACGGCCACCTGTGGCTGTACTTCCTCTGGGCACAGGAAATGACCTTGCACGATGTCTGCGGTGGGGAGGAGGTGAGAGTTTGCTTACAGTTGAAACAGTTTGTGGTCTTAGTTCTCCAGATGATTTATTCTATATTTGTACACATGAAGACGGTGAGTCATGTCTGTCCTTATTTTTTATGAAGGGTATGACGGTGAGGATCTGAGTCGTATTCTTAGAGACATCGAGGGGAGCTCTCAGGTGTTGATGGATCGCTGGAGTATTCAGGTCATCACAGATGAGAATGAGGAGAAGGGCGACCCGGTGCCATACGAAATCATCAACAACTACTTCTCTATCGGCGTTGTGAGTTTCCTAGACTCATTTCACACATGGGACAAAGTTTATTTTCCTGTTTTTGTGTTTGTTTTTAAATTTTTGTCATCTTTGTATTGTGTCGACAGGATGCCTCCATTGCCCACCGGTTTCACACAATGAGAGAGAAGCATCCCCAGAAATTCAACAGCAGGTAAACGTTACAAATATTTAAGCACTCAACATAAACAGAAACATGTATCATAAAACAGACGAGGCCTGCACCGAGCCGTTTGTCGCCACTTTTACTTTTATTTTCCTGTCGGCAGTAACAGGTTTTTTTTCTTAAAAGCTGAATGCAGGTGGTGACAGCAGATGTCTGCGTGTGCTGAAGGCAGAAAATGTTCTGTGAAAATGAAATGCCATTTTAAAAAAAAAACACTCTTTCTGCAGAATGAAGAACAAGCTGTGGTATTTCGAATTTGCCACATCAGAAACCATTTCTGCTTCCTGCAAGAAAATGAGCGAAAGTCTAACAATCGAGGTGAGAATGCAGCATCAGTGTCACCGACGCTGCAACTGTGCATTTTGGGTTTTGTCTTTGAAACGGTTTCTGTAGTGTGAAAAAAAACAACTGTTCCCACAAACTAGACAAACGTACTGACGCTTTACACTGTTTCTTTTTCCTCTTCAGTGCTCTGGCACTCCGCTGGATCTCAGCAGCCTCTCTCTGGAGGGCATTGCTGTCCTAAACATTCCCAGTATGCACGGTGGATCCAACCTGTGGGGTGACACCAAGAAAGGGGACAGTAAGGGACAGACGGGTCAGGAAGAGCCCGAGGTGATCGTTGACCCGGAAATCCTGAAAGTGACCTCCCAAGGTACTTTGACCTTTTGACCTTTAAAGCTGCACTAATGAATTTATTTCACAATAATAATGGATCAATTCAAAAGGAGTTCAACTGTAAAACAGCTCCCCTGGGCTTCTTTCAGCTCATTGTTTTGGTTTTACAGCCCATAAACTCTCATCAACCCCATTTTTGTTCAGCAGAAACGTCCTTATAAACCGACTGTACGCTGTAGCAGCTGTGGCTCAGGAAGTAGAGCATCCACTATCATCATCAGATAGCATTATATCGCATGTCCAAGTGTCCTTGAGCAAGATACCCAATCCTGAGTTGCTCCCATGATTATTGAACTGATGAGCAGAGGCCCCTTGCATGGCTCCCATTGCCACCAGTGTATGAATGTGTGCGAATGGGTGAACGAGATATGTCGTGTAAAAGCGCCACGAGTGGTTGGAAGACGAGAAAGGTGCCGTGTAAGTCCAGTCTGTTTACCTGACATAGAGCTAAAAGAAGAGTAAATATTGGACTAACAACTGTCATCTGGACACAAACAGGCCCCAAAATAAATGCTCGGTATGTAAATAGGAAACTGTTTGCTGAGACGCCTGCATGAGCAACTTTACGAGGCGATAACGTGATGTTTTCTGCTTCATCTGCTGCTCCCAAGTGGTAAAAAAAAAAAATCAGTTACTGCAGCTTTACGAGGGTCATTTGCACAGATCATTAAACGCATTAAATTAACCTCCCATGCGATGAAGCCACAGGTCTAATTTGATGAGGTATTTTCATGCTGGTCTGGTATTTTAAACCTGCAGTAACTGAATCGTGCGGCCACAAGAGGGCAGCAGAAACAAGCAAACGCAGCATCGACATATTACCTTTAAATTTGTGTTAGCAGTTTTTGCACATCCAGCAGACACAGAGCGACATAAGTGTTTATTTTTAGTTGTGTTTGTGTCCACCTGTCTGATAGTCACCTGCTTTCAGCTCAGATTTTGGTCTCCGCCATCTCCTGAGTGGATTATCTCACTGATAAATACTCACCAGCTAGTCTGTAACTTTGTCTTTGTCTGCTTTGGTGCCGAGCAGGTCGTGTACGGAGGGTTTATCATGTCATGTGATCCCATACAGGTGTAGTTTTCATTGTAGTTTCACCGTGTCTGTGCTTTCTTGTCAGATCTCAGCGACCGTCGATTAGAGGTGGTCGGCCTCGAAGGCGCCATGGAGATGGGACAGATTTACACCGGCCTCAAGAGCGCCGTGAGGCTCGCCAAGACGTCACAGATCACCATCAGGTGAGAAACAGACGTGTTCGGACACGTCTCGAGTTTGGGGCTTGTAGTCGACTTTGATCACCAGCTGAGGATGATACTTAGCTGCCTCTTTACACAACAATAATTATGTATGCCGGCTTTCCTTTTGTATTTTAATTACACATTCGAGTCATTGATTTTGTTACCCGATGCGCTTTGTTGATCCCTCTCTACTTTACCTCCAGGACGAAGAAAGCATTACCGATGCAGATAGACGGAGAGCCGTGGATGCAGCCTCCCTGCACGGTAAACACCACGCACACACACACACTCATGGCCATGAATTAAATATCAAAGCAGATATATAAAATATTATAATGTAATTAACTGGACATTATTTCCTTTTCAGATTCACATCACACACAAGAACCAAGCCAGCATGTTGATGGCTCCACAGGCCAAATCCTCTGGTTTTTTCAAGTAAATCTGCTGCCTGTTTACTGTACATAGAGGACTGACACTCCCCTGCATGTGTAACACATAACCGAACTGTATGAATACAAACTCTATGGTGTGATATGTTTGCATCGTGGCAAAAAAAAAACCCCAAAAAAGACCAAACTTAATCTGTGTTCTTCTTATCAGTACTCGACACTCTCACTGCCTCCGTCTCAACGCTTCACCGTTAGTGGAAAATGTTGCTCTGTAGGAACTTAAAGTAAGGTTAAAGAATATTCAGCTTCATGTGCCTTTAAAATTTATTCTCTATGGTTACGGCTTAGGTAGAGGACATACAGAGCGTCGTGTAGGCATGCACTTTGGACATAAACCACGTAGTATTGCTGTTTTGGTTTGTTGTGACTGTAAAAACGCTGCGAACGCTGAAAGATATATTACATTTTGTGTCGATTCTTTTGGAACCAAGCGAGAAGGATAGACGAGATTACATTTCAGATTGTGGCTGTTATTATTATTATTATTATTATCATTATTAATATTGTTTTTAATACGTTTCAGGAGATACTTGAAAGTGTTTTTGGGGAACAGTAACAAGTGACAATCGTTGCCAATAAAAAAAAAAGGGCTGCATGTTGATCCACTGCAGCAGCAGTCGGCCTAATCCGCTGTTCCTGAGTGTGTGTTTGTGTATGAGAGAGTGTGTGTGTGTGTGTGTGTGTGTGTGTGTGTGTGTGTGAGAAAGAGAGAGGGAGAGGGCATAGAAAGATGTAAATTCAGTTGGATTTGAAATTACTGGTTTAAATTAATATGTAGATCTTTATTTAAATGCTTATCAGTCGTATGATTTCGATGTATCTGGATGATGTTGATGTAATATGCCTGAAATAAACACACACTGTGTAAAGATTGTAATAAATCCTCTGGATCCTTAACACAACTAAAGCTTCATTCATTAATCTGTCGACACTCTGTCCACCACGAGGGGGCGTCATCCACTCTTTAGTCTGCGGCCACAGACGGCTGCAACATGAGCACGTCCACTGATGCTAAATAATTGTTTTCTCTTCCTCTTTCAGACTTTGCTCGTCATTGTATAACTTAATCTCTGTGTTGTCACAGAGCGGATCTGCGCCTTGAATAAATACTGGTTTGTTCTCGGTAATAGTACCTTTAATGTCAGCGAGATGCTGGTCTGCCAGCAGCAGATGCTGTATTCAAACCCCGTTGGACAAATCATGACTGCATTCTGTACGTTTGGAAAGCCAACAGCTGCCCCTTGGATTGATTTAAACAACTGTTTGTAAAATAAGATGCCAGTTTGGAGAATTATGTTACATGTGTGTCCTCGGGCAGCCTTAAAGATCCCCTGAGGACACGAGTTAAGACAGAAATGTGTCTTTTAAACAAATAAAAGCTCAATAAGTCAACATTTACCACAGCAAAGATTAAAAATCCTGATTTTACTATTTGAATTTTAATTGCCAGACCAAAGACGTCTCCTCCCTGTTCAGGAATTTCCACATCACTTCTGTGTAAATTTCATAACATTAATCCATTATGGGAGGTGATGTCACGAAATTCTGTTTATACGTCCACGTGTGTTAATGTGAGCGACTTTCCTTCTTCGGAGGATGAATGTGAAAACTCCACACGTGTCATCCTGGACAATGAAGGTCAAACATCCGAGAGAAGTAACAGGAAACTCATTTTTGACTCGAGGGGGACTTTAAATTTTAAAATCAGGCTGCTGTGCTGAACATTTGGAGCTTGTAAGCTGAGCTGTGACCCGCAGTAATGAAAGAATGAATGAATGGTGCATTTTCACGACTTATTCACTGAACTCATTCATGTCTTTGAACTTTAAATTGCAAATTTGGTTTTGTTGGTCTGAAAAAATGTCAGAAATGTCCAGCACAATTCCCTGAATACCAAGATGAGGTCTTAAATGTTTAGTTAAGTTTCCAACCAACAGCCCCAAACCCCAAAATATTCAAGTTATGAAGAAATAAAACAGAGAAACAGAGAAAATCTTCGACTCGACTGACTTTAGGGTGCATATAAGATCATCAGAAATCTGATTTAAAGCTGCATTAATTAATATATCACAATAAGAATGGATCAAGTCATGTGAGATGTGTAATTTAAAAGGGCTCACTTGTGGTGATGAACTGCAGCTCCTCTTGACCATATGAAGCATTTTAACCTCTTTCAGCTCCTTGTTTTGGTCTCGCAGCCCTCAAACTTTCATCAACCTCATTCCTTTTTTAACAGAAACGTCCTGATAAACCGTCCTGACACTGGACACTGCATAAAACATGGATGTAGTACCCGTGACGTCACCCACAGGTTTCTGAAGAGCTGCTTTGGAGCTCAGTGTGGTGGCGCTGGCTGCCAACATCTTGGCAGTCCGGCCTCTAATCTAGAAATCAGCAAAGACGTGGATCATCGGTGGACCTGATGTGGGCCGAATGACGCCTGGTTGCTCAAACAAACCATCTGTGACGGCATCTAAGCAGTCAGAGCAAACAAACTGTTAGTTATTCATAATTTTAAACTTTAATAGGTGAGTTGTATATAAATTCACCCTCAGTACAGTTGTCATGAACGGTGAAATTAGCTATAGAGACGAAAACAGTTTTTTGTACCAGGCTGTAAACATGTTTATTTCTGCTTAACATGGGGACTTACGGAGACTTACTTAATCTGGAGCCAGCCTCAAGTGGACGTTTGAGGAGCTGCAAGTTTTTGGCAGTTTGTGACTCACTTCACAGCCACAGAGGAAGCGGCGTGGGAGGCGAATTGGTTGCAACATCTGCAACCTCATGGCTAGTTGCCACCAAATCCTACACACCGGACCTTTAAAACAATCGATAAATGATTAAATCTGATTTAATTCTATTTCTTCTGTGTGTTTTTTTAAATCGTCCTCTTGATTCTCCTGCTGATTTCTAAATAACAAAAAATAAAACCACTCCTTCTTTTACTGTACGCTCATCTTCAGGAGTGCGAAAGAGGAATATCCGAGCCGGCCTTGAACGCATCATATAGGATGCACGTCAACACCACCATTGGCACTCATTTGTGTCCTTCACAACAAAGTCCCCGCCTCCGCAGCCTGTTGAGCTCAGACGCGCTTGGAGTGACATTGTTAGTCGCTTCCACGTTGAAGCTCCCGCAGCTCGCTCAGCATCTTTTTTTTTTTTCTTTTTTCTCTCGGACAGCAAACAAAATCTTCAGAGCTCATCGCCTCTTTCCAAGAGCTCATCATGACGTTCAGGAGGCTGAAGAAGGTGAACTCCAGCGGGCCAGACAGTGGACCATCATCTCAGGACAACGACATTTATTTCCCCTCGTCAAAGTCAGACAGCTGCAGGACTATGGACTCACCCACCAACTCCTCGGAGGTTTATAACTACAAGACTTTGGCTTATTCTGGAGGGACTCTGCCCAGAAACTTCAAAAAGGTGAAGAAGAGTCTTCATTCATCCTCATTTTAATCTGAAATCATCAATATTTCACGTTGAATCTTTAAAAACTGCCCTCTAAAAGTTATTTAAGGTATAAATTTGAACTTTTAAGCGCTCATACGAGAGAGTTGGATCATTTTTCACTCCTGGTGCAGCAGATTTTTACACTTTTCGTTTAATTTCTTGTTTATTTCACCTGCTGGAATTATGAGATAAGTTTGTAATTCTGTCTACACACAGACATGAGATCTGTGCTTGTGTTGCATGTAGTCTGCTCAAATCTGTGTTTGAATCAGTTTATCTGATGGTGAATGGTCCTGAAGGGACTCTGCTGGAGGGCATCTCAATGAGGGCAAACAGTAGCCCATCCAGGGGCAAGTGTGGACCACCCAAACACTGAATCTGAGTGCAGGACATTAAATATGTGGACCTGGAGCTCATTTTCACACTCAAATTACTCATTTCTCTGAAGGTGAGGAGGGAAAAAGTTGCTAAAATTCAGATTTTAAAGGGTGATTTGCCTTTTTGTGAGTGAGAAACCATCACAAACTCATTCAGTTCATGTTCTAAAGTCATAAAACTCAGATTTCAGGGTGGGACATTTGTCGTTTGAAGGCTACATTTGATTGAAACAAGAAGCTCAACTTAATTTCTGACTCTTTACATGTTGCCTTCCCTTCAAAATAAGAGCGTGCGATAGATAACTTCATCTAAGAGAAACAAATCAAACATTTTAACCTGACAACGACACGTTTGCCTGGATTATAATTGAATTACTTCTCATTTCTTTAGAGGTGATGATGGAAAATGTTGCCAAAATTCAGTTTTTGGAGGTGATTTACCTTTTTACAGCTGAGAGACGAGTACAAGCTCTCGAAATTCATGTTATAAACTCACAAAACTTTGATCTTAAGCTGGAAAATTTGTCATTTAAACTCTGAGAAGTGATTAAGTTCAAATTCATTGTTGCCTGTATTTCAAAATAAGATAACCTAATCTAAGATAAACACATCAGGCCTTTTTAGCCTGATAACGACACGTTTGTCGGGACTATCATCGAACACTCGAAGAGCCGAGGTGTGACCATCTTCAGCCACCGTTGTGCAACACTGTCTGAAAGTTGGCACGACTTGTGCGTCAATCAGCACATCTTCCCGGCTGTTGCGTCTCTCCCTCTCTCTCTCTCTCAAAGCTCCTGTGTGTCTTGAGTTTCTAACAAGCCCCACATGTGTGACCGTGTACTGTAAAGAGAGGCGCAGTTATCCACACAAATCTACATAAATACAAGTGTGCAGTAAGTCTGGGCCTGGAGAGCTACAACAGTGCATTGTGCGGCGGGATCCTGCTCCAGCCTGCGTCCGTCCGTCCAGTCGGTCTCTGTGGGGTTTTTCTGGAATAAATGCGCTCATTGAGACGCGAGCCGGACAATTCTGTAAGTGTTGGGACATAAAGAAAGCAACATTTTACTACCCAGAGTGGCTGTTGGCACAAAGCGGCCTTTCATAGCTGCAGCATTTGAACATGATTGAGTTGGAACAGACGAGGATTGATTGTAAGTGATTTAGTGGAGCCTTCTGGACTGATGCCTTCCTTATTTACACAGTCAAGGTAGGGCCGGGTCCTGACCTGCTGTTGACTTGAGTTTTCCACTGAATGCAGTTATTGTTGGGGCCCCGTGTTGGCCATCGGTGTCTTATTTGTTTCTGTAATGGGCTGGAATTTGTACAGCCAGGCAGGTCGACGGTGTGGCAGGCAGCTGTGTGAGATTACGTCTCGCTCAGATGTTGTGACTGATTGTTTTTCTGGAGTAAACAAAGAGCAGCTGGACACGCATTTCTAGTTTCAGCGCTGGTGTTTTTAAAAATACAAACACGCTGCCCGGCACACGTGTGCGGTTTCGAGACTCGCTCGACCGGTCGACGCGCTGATGCGTGCAGTGGGTGTGTCCTGGAAATGTTTAAGGAGGAGGAGGAGGTGGGAAACCCCTCGGTGTGTAGTCATGCATTAACCTGACGCAGGTGCCTGACATGTCTTTGTTTCGTTTTCTCCTCACAGGGTGGCGGTCTGCAGAAGTGGAAACCCCTAACGCAGACACCAGAACCACAAAGGTACAATCCCCCTCCTCCTCATCATCCTCATCATCCTCATCATCAGTCATCCTTGTGGCTTCACTGTCCTACTCAGAGTGAAAGGCCCTCATTCAAACTGTACTCTGTCATTGTTATTCACCGAGGGTTCGTCATGAATTTTCATTGCGTGTTAGATGCTGCCCCTCAGTCCTAACAGACGCTTGTACTGTATGTTTAGCTGTGACGTCCAGACGCTGCTGCACACAGAAGAAGCCCTGTGCAGCCGGCAGAGATATCTCGTTATGCGATGTAGATAACGGAGCAGGGGAATCCAGAGTTGGATGTAAACATCTTGTCGACCTCCTCGTCGTCCCGGCTGATTACTTTTTGAATGTTATGTGCATGAATGCCAGTCAGTAAGCGATATGAGCGATAAACTCCACCGACTTCACGCGTCACAGTCTGTTTACAGGACTTCTAAGGAACGTGCTTTGAGTTTTTTCCCTGTCTACAGGGTGGTTTCATCCATGAAAGTCCCCGAGCTGCGACTTTTACTTTCACTGCCGAGTAATCTGGTGATTACACCCTTTATTTACCCTTTAATGGCCGCCTTAAAAACACTGACAGTATAATGTCTGGCCAGTCAAAGACTTAGATCACCTGGTTGCCCAAACAAGCCACCTGTGATGACGCCTACCTGTCAATCAAAGCACTCATAACTTTGAGCCTAAATATAATTTGAACAGGTGAGTCATACAGTTGTCATGAACGGGGAAATTATTTTTTGTACCAGGCTGTAAACATGTTTATTTCTGCTGTGAAGTTTTAACATGGGGACTTATGGAGACTCAGAGACTTGTTTTGGTGCCGGCCTGAAGAGAAAGTTTGAGGAGCTGCAGTTTTTGTTGGCTTCACTTCACAAACACGGAGGTTTACAATGATCTGAAACTAAAACGACCAATCAGTCATCAGAACTGATTAATGGGCTAATCGTTTCAGCTCCGCGTTGATTAGAGTCCATCTAGCAACAATCAAATGTTAAACGATTAATCGATTATCAGAGTCTGGGACTGTTTTATCACACACCTCGTGTTTGATTTAAAAATATCTGCGTTCCGATGGCTGCAGAGAGGTTAGACATTTAATAAAATGACGTCTTGTTTTCCAGGAAGGTGGTGGTTCTGGAAAAAAAGGAAGAGGAGACGTTTGGTTTCGAGATCCAGGTAAGAGGATTATCATCCATGCATGATGATGATGATGATGATGATGATGATGATGATGATGATGAGGAGGAGGAGGAGGAGGAGGAGGAGGAGGAGGAGGATTTCTTCTTAACTTCTCGAGGTCCATTTAACAGGATTTTCCTGATGGGCCACATCCCTGTCGACAGATTACGGTTACTCGAGTGACTGAAACGCGACATCTTATCCTGTAAATCTCTTAATCCGAATGTTTGCTCGAGCCGACGAGGAGGGTGAAAGGTCACGCGTCAGTCAGATAACTCGTTGATGTTAGTCCCATGACTCGGGAGAAGAGGAGATGGTTTTCTCTCTCTCTCTCTCTCCCAGTGTGTATTTTAAGCCGTGTGGTTTGCTCACACGCTTTCCATGTAGTACCTCCCTCACTCTCAGCCTCGCAGCAGGCAGACGCTTCGCACATTTGACCTCAATATTTGTGTGATCTCTCACCGTGGCCATGTTTTCCCTGAAAACGCTCACAGCCTTTTATCGGCCGGCTAAAGTGTCTGTGAGCGGAGTGTTGCATTGAGGAAAAGACATATTGTTCTATTTACGGTTTCGATGGAGGCTCCCGCCCTTCCTGCCCGCCTGTGGCCAGGAGGAAGTGAGATCATGACGGTCAGCCCTTACGGAGAGAGATGACTTTTGGACTCTTGCGTTTCCTCCTCTATGCTAACACAGACGCAGAGCTGGAGGATCCAGCGAGCATGTAAATGTGATATTTGCGTTTCGATATTTGCATGCTTTATGTGTTTATCTTTAGCTGAGGAGGAGCAAACACCAGGCAGATCTGAATCATGTCACATTTCCAACCAAGTTGGATCCAGGTTTTAAGAGGAACACTTGACAGTGACAGATGGAAAGACGCTCGTCTCGACCTGCACGTCGAGTGTCAGACTCGGCAGCCGCAGCGCGATGACTGACGAAAAGGAAGTTTATCTGTCGCCTGCAGTGACCTTCTGCAGAGACTGCGGTGACTGAAACAAGGAAGAGCATGCAAATGCATGTGGAAGTAACAAAAACTTGTTTCTAAGACAACAAAATATTACATGCACAATAAAGGCGGAGGTCATATCTGAGCGTGTTTTGAGCCGAGTTGCTGTTTTATTGGAGCAGCGGGTTCATAAAGCAGCTGATCTTTCTACAGCGCACCTTCAAACAGCGCTGACATGCACACGTACGCTAAAAGAGTCAGTGGTTGCTGTTGCAAAGAGATCTCCTGAAGCGATATCAGTGTAACTAACCCGCAGTTATCATGTCTGTGCTTGAGTTAAAAGATAAGATGAAGCCTCTGCAGTCTGATAAATCAGATTAGTATCGTGAAAAGTCAGCATGTTTTTGATTTAAAACCTCGTCTTCCTGCGCCCCTTGATGTGTTTTCTCACTGGTTTGTGGCAGATTGGAGCAACATTGAGGATTTTGCATCAACAGTACTGAAACTTTAGAAGATATCCTCACTGACTTACGCAGCTCAGTCTGCTGAAGCCTCAGATTATCCTTCATCCATCCGTTTTACTCCACCCCTCCGGGGTCGGGCTGCAGTGGCAGCAGGGTTTAGGCATTCCAGCCCCTCCTGTGGGGATCCTGAGGCATTCCCAGACCAGATGGGCTATGTAGTCCCTCCAGCAGGCTCTGGATCGGCCCCGGAGTCTCCTCCCAGATGGATGTACCCGGGGAAGCATCCTAATCAGATAGCCAAGCCACCTCAGCTGGCTCATTTCGACACTAAGCTGCTATCCTATCCTATCTTTAAGTGGGCCCTCGCCCTGTGGCATGGCATGGCTTTGTGGTCGGTAGCAGCAAAGGCAGGAGGACCTGGGCGTGCTTTTCTCCTCTTTGGGATGTGGAACATCACCTCCAGGGTTAGATGTAGTGGTTATCACACTGACTCTCCATGAGGGGGTTAAAGGACAGGAGCCTCGGGTCAGGCTGAAGCTGAACTTCAGAAGTAATTCACAAACAACTTGTTTGTCTGCGTGCTCAGTGATACGATCAGCTCTTCCTGCATTGTCTACCCTGACTTCCTCAGCTTGTCATTCAGTGTGTCTATTCAGTGTCTATCAGTGTTGCAGCTACATGGCATCAAAACTGTTGACATCAGTTACATTGTGTGAAACAATTCCCACACATAAAGAATAATGCGGTCTGTGTGGAGCGTTACAAAGCCTGTGATTGTTTTGTCTCTTTCAGACTTACGGCCTTCACCATCAGGACCAAAACTCCGTGGAGATGTGCACGTTTGTGTGCAAAGTGCACGAAGACAGCCCGGCTCAACAAGCGGGACTTAAAGTTGGTGAGTTTTTTTTGTTTTTTCTTATTTATTTTTAGCCTCATCGGAGCTTAAAATAACCTGGAAAACACTCGTAATGGACACGAGGAGGAGGGAGCGTGTCAGGAGTTTTTTTGGTTCAGCTCTTCTTCTTCTTTTGTCAACAAAAGCAGTGGTGTGTGTGTTCTAGCCGGCTGTTTAGGGAAGTACAAATATGACCTTGTGCCTACTCATTTTCCAGTCAACAAACAACAAAGTGATCGGGCTATTTCAGCCAACACGTAGCTGCCAGCTCCTCTCGCCAGCGTGCCAGATAGAGTAAAGCAAAGACAACCTCATAAAATGCCAGATTTGAAAGGAGGTGTTATTTTTATTTGGCAAATGCGGCCGATGTCCCTCTGGAAATCCCTCAGAAACTGAAAGAGTCTGTTGTTTTTAATCAGTCAAGTGAAGAAATGTGTTTGTCAAAGTGAGATGAGAGGAAGAAGCGGCTCACTTTGCTTCTATTAATTGTTTGTGGTTTTCAAACTTGTGATCTCTCGGCCACAAGTTGGTCCCCTTCTGGCGTCACGTCTCCATCAGTGCGTCAAAAAGAGGTGGCTATTTGACTGCTGCTTACTTCCCTCCATCCATCCTACGTATGTCACTTCAGTTTCACTTCCTACATTCCTCAAATACTCGCTCTATTGTTCCCCGCATCCTCCTGCAGACGCGGTGACTTCATCGCTCGAAGCAGATTGGCCGGTTGTTTCTGAAAAGGGGAAGACAGGCTTTTGTGTCGAGGCCTCACAAAGGCCTGCTGTCACGCACCAGAGTTCACACCGCATCTAACATACACAAACATACGTGGCTCTGACGTGTTGAAGTAAGCGCCTTTTCCAGCGGCGGGGAGGTTTGCCACGACGGCACACGTGCGCGACTCTCCACATTTGTGTTGCACATGTGCTGCGGCTTCATTTAGAATCAAACGAGCCTCCGTTGGCTGCAGCTTGGTGTAATTGAAGCCACAGTGGATTGAAGTGCATCCTGACCTGATGGCTGCTGGTTAACACACATGTTATTTGTTTGTGTGTGTGTGTGTGCAGGCGACACCATCGCAAGTGTGAACGAGACCACCGTGGAGGGATATCGGCACAAGGAGATCGTTCAACTCATCAGGGCCTGCGGCAACACCATCAGGTACACAAAGAAAACCATGTTTAAAATATATAAAATGTATATTTAATTCATATATTTTAGCTCTGAAACCTTAAGTTTGACTTGAATTGGAAGTTTGATAACTGTTTACCTCAATAAACAAGAGCTCTGATTTCGTCGGCCCATGCTCACATCTGAAATTTGATTTCTCATTTTGTACCTTGGAAATATTCGTAAAGGCCTCAGTAAGAGCAAGTCAAGTTAAAAAAGGAACCCTGCCACCATCACCCTTATTACTGTGTAATCATCTCTATTCATATTATGGAGAAAAATACTTTGAACCTTCGACTACAAGAGCAAAAGGGGGAAAAATGGCTTTTAATACCTTTATTCTTTCTATCTGGACCTCTTTTGGTTCACGGCTTGTACACGTGCCTCCTTTTTTTGCTCATCTGTCTCATTTTCTGTCTCACCTGCCCTCATTTGTCCTGTATTCTCACAAAAACTAAAAAGAAATGCTGATGCTCAAAAGGCTTCCACAGCTCAAGTGAGAACGATTTATTGAGAGGGCAATATAACACGTAGATCACTGAGCATTTACATTTAGTCATTGAGCCGACGCTGTTATCCAAAGCAACTAACGAAAAAGGGAAACTATGAAGCTACAGTGCGACGAGGACATGATAAATACTCGCATGGATTCAAATGACCGACGGCAGCATGAACATGTCCGGTTGTTGGTGAGGAGGTTAATGTTAATGGTCAATAAAACTTCAGTTCACATGGGGAGGAATTACTCTGACTTCCAGAGAGGGTGGCTGACAGAAAAAGTTTGCACATATTTGTGTTTTGTTGGTTGGTCTCGAGAGAGAAGCGAGACATAGAGACACTTTCAGAGTTAGCGAGAGAAGTCCTGACCCTGGTTCCTTCTCACCTCTGCACAGCTGGCCCGTCGCTGTAACGTCTGGGGGGGTGCAGCTTAAAATAAAAGTCTTGAACATCACAAGTCTGGCACTTCGGCTTGAGGTGCTGCTGAGTGGGTGTTTTTAGTCTGAACCAAACTCTCTTCCTCATCCTCTTTTTTTTTCTACTTGTAAAAGATTAAAAAGGACAATTAGCGAAGGCCTGTCTGTAAAGGACAAGAGCTGCTGCAGAAAGACGTGAGGTGAACCGCATCAGAGGCCCCAGAGTTTATAGACTGACATCATCAAATTATACGTACGACTCCAGTCTGTTAAAGCGAAAACGAGCTCTGTAAGTTGCTCACCCACTCGTGTGATTGAGTGGAAAGTGTACATGTTCCTCATCCCCCTGCCTCCCTCGTAAACCAGGCCCCCTTCCCACCGGCGTGCCATGAAAGGAGCCTTTCATATGGTCGAAGTTGTTTCTCAGAATCACTCTTGTAGTTTTTATAAGCGCTTCCTGTTGCACTTATTAATCCTGTTGCCTTCTGGTTTTACGTTTAAAGGCTGGAGACGGTTTACAGCGACTCAATCCGAAAAGCAGAGCTGGAGGCCCGGCTGCAGTATCTGAAGGTGAGTTTTCAGTGAGTCAGCCTGATCGTGAGTGTGTGTGTGTGTGTGTCCACCCTCAACCTCACCCACACACATACATTACGTTACATGCTAGATATAGACCCCCCCTCCACACCTGTCCTCTCCAGCAGCACCACCTGTTGCCTCAGCAGTTCCTCCTCCAGCGGGCTCGCTGATGGCTGCAGACATTCCTGACTCTTGGCCGTGAAAACGCTGCCTGTGAAGTGGCTCAAGTTGAGCGAGCTTTCCCCCCAAAGATTACAGCAGCTGTCCCGCTCTGATCCGCGAGTGTGTGAGAGCTGCGACACAGACGCGTTCTGAGATCTTAATCCGCAGTTTTTTAAAAGATTAACGTGCTGCTGAGCACGCAGCGTTCGACGTGCTCGTGATTCGTCATTAGATACGATATCTGTGTGTTAAAAACCAAAACGCTGACTCAAGAAGTCCAACGTAAATCACCCTGAGATAAACTGAAAATCATACTGAGCTGCAAGTCAGCTCGTAGTGTTTGGGAATGCCCTCTGACATGTCACCTTCCTGTTAGTCACCTCTGTTGTTTCTCAATGCATTGACAATATTCCCCGTGACGCAAGAAGTAATTTCGGCATTCATTTAGCCACAGGTGTGAGCACAGGTTTAGTATTACTAAAGTTTTAGATGTGAAGTTTTATCTTTTGCAGCCTGTATGTTGTGATTATTATTATCACAATCTTAATATTTCCTTTGTCTTCCTGTTGCAGCAAACTCTTCATGAGAAATGGGATGAGTATCGGTCGTTGATGGTGCAGGAGCAGAGGCTCGTTCATGGTGGGTCATCTAAGGTCATGCTAAGTCGGCATCTGGTCCCGCATTTTTTGTCCTACAGAAACCGTTCAAATGTCAAAATATTCAGCTCATTAAGGACATGAAGGCTTGTATTTTACTCATTTCTAGCTTTTATACTTTTTAAAATGTTAAGCTTTTTTCAAAAAGAAAGTTACCATTGAATTGAATGGAGCAAACTTCAAATCTTCTGAACTTTGAATTTAAGCTGCTTCTGCATACTTTGTGCTACATAAACCATTCAAACATCAAAATATTCATCTCATTAAGGATATGATGGCTTGTATTTTACTTCTTTCTAGCTTTTATGTATTTAATTTTTTTTTTATTACGATTGAATTAAATGGAGCAAACGTCTACAACCTTCTGCACTTTGACATTCAACTACTCCTGCATGCTTTCAGATACAGACTTCATTTAAACTTTAAACTGTACACTGGACTTTGTACTATTAAACTTGTATTCAACTTTTTAAAATGTTGTCTACAATCCTAACTCTGCCCCTCTTTCCTGTAGGCATTGTAATGAGTGATGCTGCAGTGTACGAGTCCCTGGAATCAGCAGGCATCTACGGCAGCCTCGGCACTCCCAGCCCAGCTGCTCGCAGAGCCCTCCGAGGCACCGGCAGCACCAGCAGCAGCGCCAGCTTCCTCAGCACAGCCACTGAGGACGACCCTCTCTACCAGACCTGCCTGTACCAGGCGGACGGCAGCGTGGACACAGACAACACCGGTGTGGACAAAAAGAAAGACCAGCAACAGCAGCAGCAGAAGCAGCGCCTCCGACCGGCAAGCGAGCTCTTCACGACGGCCAAGACGCACCTGACCCGAAGCGCCAGCACGCGCAGCTACATGAGGGGGTCGTCGTCGTCCAACTCTGGGGAGAAGCAGGGAGGGTTCAACTCGCTGCAGAGGAAACCCAAACAGAAGAGCTTCCGCAGGCGACTCCTCAAATTCATCCCAGGTTTGAACCGACCGCTGGAGGAGGAGGAGAGCAAACTCTGAGCAGACCCAAAGACTTAAAGCACCAAAGACTGTTAAACTAAACTGCCAAAGAAAAAAAGAGTGCAGAGACCAAAGTTCCGGCTCTACAGCTGCACCGATGTAGACCAACGAACATGTGGCTAAGTTCTGTAGCCGTCAGTGTTTCACAGCTGTACATAACTTTTGTTTAAGTTATTTATTTATTTTAACACATGTCAGGTTTATGTACAGAATGAAGGATTTCTCCCAGTTTTTACTTGCATGCACCCACTTTTATTTTGACAGCTGAATAAAAATGACCCGTTGCGATTGTGATTGTGATAGTGCAGCACAAACATTTCTTTTTGTAAGTTTGATTTCTACGTTGGATGATTCAAATTTTGATCCTGTTTTTATTTTGTCCGCATAAGTCACGGTTCCTAAAAATAAAAAAAATGTGGCATTTTCACATTATACGCTCGTTATTTTGTGCAGAACTTGCAAGAAAAAGCTATTTTGTTCCACAAGCCGCAACTGTTTGTGGGAGCTGTAGCTGCCAAACTTAAATTAGCGCCCAGACCTCGAGTGTACACACAATCTGTTTGTAATTTCCCCGATGGAGATGTGTCCGTCTCCATGTGATCCTTGATACAGTACATCTTTATAGCTCCACAAATCTTCTTCCACTTTGAGAACCTTGAAGTTGAAGGGGTTAGTGTGTGGTTTCTTATGGTTGGAGGCCTTTTTGTGGCGCTAGGTATCCAGAATGGAGGCCGTTGTATCGGCTATGACACCGTTTATTGTTGCGAGAATAGTGAGGAATGTGCAGAGAAAGGCATGACCCAAAATTCCAAACACAACCGCTTTCTTTCAGCTCTCGCAGCCCCGAATGCCGATTCCTCTTCTTCCACGCTCCCATATTCCCATGGCGGCTTCAGTTGTCCAAGAGCTCGCTGGGTGTGTGTGTGTTTTTTGGGCGGGGGTTGCTTGGAGTCTTTTCATTCCTGGCTCCCAGCTGACCTATGAGGTCATGGTGGTCACTCTCTCCGTTGATGCCTTTTGTCCACCGCCGCTCATTCACAGATGCGTCAGGAGTGTTGATGACGGTGAGCGATGGTATGTGGCCATGTGTTAGAGCCGAGCCCTCTTCATGCCCTCCTCTGACTGTTGTGTGCAAATTAAGGAGAAGCCAGAGGAGGGTGGAGGGTGGAGGGGGTTTGGTGAGGACGCTGACATAAGGGATTGTTATGCAAGCCTGCCGGTGCTTGAAACATGGGTTTGGAGCGAATGGGCTGAATGCGTGTAACGAGGGGATAATGATTCAAGATGATGGTACGCTTAAAACAATGCGTGAAAAGGGCCATTTAGCAGAGACAGAGGGCCCAAACAAGGAGGGTACTTAGCAATTAACCCGGTGGGAGGTTAGTATAGGGTGGAGGCTTGTCAATAATACAGTTGCAAATGTTTGGATGTCGCCCTACTGCTAAAACAGCACTGTTGATTCAAAGACTACGTGGTGAATTTCTTCTGTCTGTGCAGCAGTATGTTTGAGCATGGGCTGCTCCTGTTTTTCCATCATTTTAAGTAGATTTAACTTAAATTTAGAGAGATTTAACTTCTTAATTTGACTTTTTTCAGCATCATTTGATACCGAACATTGTCACCAGAATGCATTGCAGTTTATCTACAATGTTTTAATGAACTTTTAGATGGCAAAAACCAGAATCAGACACCAAAAACTGAAGCGGAGTTAAGAGGGGAAAAAAAACAGTCTTAACTTTCAATGTGCAATCATTTAGTGGCGGTCCGGGCTGCAAATAATTATTTTTACGATGAGTGAATCTGCCAGTGTTCTTCCAGATTAATTCATTAATCATTTGTCTATAAATAATCTGAAAACTGTGAAAGATTTGAGCCTTCAAAACCACAAAATATTCAGTTTACACGAGTAAGACCAAGAAAAGCAACAGACTCTCAAATTCAAGAGCTTGCACCCGTTCATTTACATCAGGTCACATCATGTCTACTACAATCATTTTCTCCTGTTCTCCATACTTGGCATGGCGACGACATGGATTTTCCAACTGCACGCTGAAAAAGTGAAACAAGGTTTCACTTAGGAAGAGATTTTTTTTTTTTTTTTTGATAGCCTCGGATGAGTTTCCTGAACTATTGCCCTGCAGTCTGATGGAAACTCACATCCAGTGTGACTCCGTAACAGATCGGGCAGATGTATCAAGATGGGGGAAAAATAAACATGAATGTTGAGGCACTCTGTGTCAGATTTATGGTGCTCTATTTACAGAGAGAGAGAGATGGAATATAATATGCAGGACTACGTTCTCATTAGTGTGTAATCATCGTCCATGGTGAACGGCCATGCTTCTAGCTCAGAATGGACAAAGTACCAAAAACTGCAATTCCTCGAACGGCCACTCGAGGCTGGCTACAGAACAGTCTCCATAAGTCCCCATGTTTCTGAGCAATGTAGCTGCAAGGAGAGGGAAACAATGGAACATGTAATAATAATAATATCATGTCGGAGGTACGACAGGGAGAGGGAAGCGATGTTGTCAAAGTTAGGAGGAAGTTTGGACGAGTGGAAGACGAGATTAAGAGTCTGCTTGAGTGTGGGAAATATAGAGAGGGAACAAGGAGTACTTTGAGGTTTTTTGAGCTGAAGTGGAGTAAAATATATAACGGACGTGGAACCAGAAAAGGGGAATTAAATGCAACAACTGGCATTAAAATCCAAAGAAGTCTTCATGTTCAAATATCCAGCTTCACAGCAGAAATGATAGCTGGTACAGAAACAGTTTTGGTCTCTATAGCTAATTTCCTCATTCATGACAACTGTACTGACGGTGAATTGTTATATGACTCACCTGTTCAAATTATATTAAGATTAGGTTACAGATGGCTTGTTTGAGTAACCAGGCGTCACTGTCTGCATTCAGGCTGATGATCTACGTCTTTGACCATTTTAAGATCAGCCAGACATTAGTCGGTCAGCGGATTGAAGACGTCACCTTGAGCTCTGTGATGTTGCGATGGTCTTTAGAAGATAAATAAATGATAGAATTACCAGATGATTTGATGTGAAAGTAATAGTCGCAGCAGTTTATTGCTCATCCATCAGCCATCAGCTTACTGATAGATGATGAATCAAAGAATCACTTACAAAACTTGCTCGAGCAACCAGGCATTATTCATCCGCCTCAGGTCTGCAGATGATCCACGTCTTTGCCGTTTTTTAGGGACTGTAAAGATGGCGCTGGTCAGATCCATCACACATCATGGGTGACGTCATGGATACGACGTCCATATTTATCAGACTCTCTGGTTTCTCCTTCATGTGAGTACGAGGTGTGTTTACGGATCTTGGGAATGACTGCATAGAAGGTTATTCATTATTTTGTTGAATTTGCAACAATAAGTGTCATTTTATAAAGACGTTCTAGTTCAGCGTGGCCTCCTCGAGCTTCTCAGCTCACCTGTACCTGGTAGGCCCGTTTGCTAATCATCATCACCTGGTACCGGTCTGGAGTTTCCCTTCACTCTGTGCTAATTATAGAGTAACCAGAAATGATCAGCATAAGTTGAGTGAATATATCACTGAGTCTTACAGACGGCGTTATCAACACGCTGCATCTGCCAGTGATCAGAAATGAGCCCTGTTAGAAGAGGAAGCGCGGCCTGCAGCACAAAGTTGAGGCTGTGTGTGGTGAAACGGGCTCAGACCATCGTGCTGTTTCTCAAGCACGCCATGCGTCACGGCTTTCGAATGCACCGTTAGTGCCTCTGGTCAAACTAATGGATCAGCGCAGATGTTCCTTGGTTGGTTAAAAATAAGGAAGCGGTTGTGTGTTCACAGACTTTTGCACAAATGTACCAGACAAAACCACACGCGTCGCTCTCATGCAAAAAAAAAAAAGAAAGTAGACGTGTTCCAAGGAGAAATATCACTCGAAAGAGAAGTTATTGGTGTCATAAAACACGGGTGGCATTTTGGAGTTGTGTGTGTTGTGTCTGATAGACGGAAAGGAGGAAAGTGGGCGGTCACAGCACAGGATGTGGGTGACAAATGTGCCGGAAATCCACCATAAAGATAAGAGAATATGACTGACAGCAAGGTTTAAAAAAAGTCGGCATTGTGTGAGCGCGTGATTATCTCCATACTTGTTTGTCGGTGTGTGTTTAGCGGAGATAGAGAACGAGTAACACGCAATAAAGTAAAGAAGGCGGACTGAACACCTGTCTCGTGATGACAGGTGTGAAAAAGAAGAGTTAAAGTTACAAGTAAAGTGTGTGTCTGATGCTCGGTGCAGCATTTGTTTAGCACTGAGGTCAACAGGCCGCACAGCGTGTGGTGCGCCTGACAATACTGAGCGAGTATTAAAACCACAAAGCTGTATCATTCGAGTTCCTCAGCATGAGAGGCAGAAATGGCCGACAGGAATAACTGATGAGTCATACAGGCTTGATTTATCATTGTGTTTGGTGCAAAATGGCCGACATTTGAAATATAGAAATATGGTCCTTCATGGGCTCAAGGAAAGGTGTGAAGGAGAGTTCATAAGGACTTAGGAGAAGACGACTGATGTTATTGACGTGTTTGTGATTGAACTACAAAGTTCAGAAGATGGACTACAAAACTCACAGCTGAAATATCACTTGTTGTGTTTTTTCATGCAGGGTACACGAACATTACATGATCTGTACCCGCTGCGGGGAAGCTGGAGCCTGTCCCAGCTGACACTGTGCAAGAGGCAGGGTACATAGAGACACCTAACAGACAAGTCAGAGTCACATATTAGACACTATTAAGTGTGTGTTTTTGAACTGTGGGAGGAAGCCAGCTGGGGTTTGAACCACGAACCTTCTTGCAAAAGTGCTAACCAGCATGCAACCTGATAAAGCTTCATTATCAACATAACAATAAGAGAATACTGTCCACCTTGTCACATTAAGAACAGTCACTCCTGTCCACTTATATAAACATATTAGCATGCTGTGGCTGTTTAGATTGACAGGTAGCTCTCTATTATTATTATTATTATTATTTGACCGGGATGACACGTATCCACGCTCTGCATAGACTCTACTTCAAACATACAGAAGAAGAATAAAAAGTCACAATGAACACACTTAATCGTGCACATTTCTGCACTGTCAGGCACACTAACTGTGCTCTACTTGTCAGATGAGTTTAACAGACGCGGTCTAAAAGAGGAAACAGAGCTGTCCAGCCTGACACGGATGATTCAGCAAAATTGAACAGCCTTCCTCTCCAACAACTATCTGAACACTTGAATAAATGCAAATGGAAGATCGCTTTTCATAATCTGCATGTGAGATAACGTCGTTTCTGCATTTGGTTTCCCTGCAGCAGCCTCAGTGAGCCGATACCTTAAAGGTTATATTGTCTCTTTGTGGCTTTAACAGCCTCTTTCCTGAAGCTGCTGTGGCTGCTGCTCATAATTTCCACCCGACAGCTTGTTAAAGGACAGTTTTTTTATTTAGGAACCCCTAGACACAGTCCATAAAAAGTTTTCCAGTAGCTACACGGGTCCAAAAACATATTTAAAACATGCAGTGGTGTTTGATTATTAAGATTCATTAACATATAAAAATAGCAGCTTGTGCATGTCAGTCCTGAAAACACATTTCCTCAATCAGCTTGTTATTCTGGGCAATGAGGTTTTTGGTTATTAAACATGGAATATTCCTGTAATTTTTTCTACTGTATTCCAAACTCCTCTTGCTGGTTGGTTTGAGGAGGGGAAGCTCCTCTATATTTCCGTGCACCATTCAAAGGTTGAGCAACGTACAGAATCAAAAAAATCTGATGACAGTTGTGTGGTTTTGTTTGCAGACACAGCCAGGCATGCTCAGGGAAATCTGATCAAACAACACCCACGCAGCTCCCAATGAAGCCGTTAAACAGATGGTTAAACTCTGAATAAATAATTAACTAAGGATGTGCTTTTTTTATTCATAACTTAAACTCTAACTGTTGCTTATTTAGTCGTGGATATTTAATGTCATAATTGTGGGCTTTAATTTTCAAAATAAAACCAACTTAATTATGTTGTATAATGACCGAATGAAGCTCAAACGTTTAGTTCTCATATATTTAACACGTGTATAAACCAGTTTATCATGAGGAGTAATGGTTAAAATATTGAGATGACTGAAATCAGTGGTACAAATGAAAGATTTGATTATTTTTCCAAAGAAAAGAATTGAATGGGAGGTCTTTTTTCAGTGTTTGATGGTCGGTATGTATGTTTGTACTGTTTCCAAGCAGCAGTGAAGGTGAAGCTGTCTGCAAAGACAACATATGATGAGTGGCCACAGAGATAAATGAACGCCATGCTCTGTTACTATGTAGCAACACTTCCTGTTCATCATATCACTCGCGGCTATTTCCAGTTCCAGAGTAAGATGTGAAATGACTTCACCCACCCACCCAAACACCACCCCCCCCCCACACACACACACACATGCAAACACACACTCTTATTTCCTGTTTAAGTGAGTGACAGGTGTGAAAGTCTGCCACTGGATAGCTGTTTTCAGATTTCAGACGGTCATGGACGCAGGAAACAACAGCTGGATGATTTCAGAGCTGAATGAATGAATCATTTGTTTGTTTTTATGCTGTTCATATATTAGTAATAAAAACATCCTGAAGTGGTGCTTCAGAGTCTTAGTTTTAATACAGCACACATGTGAGTGTGTTTGGCTTGAACTCTTTCCTGTCTTACTTACAGGAGCTTTAGTCTGGATCAAATATGGAAGATTAAACTTGGATTAAACCTAATCATTTGCATGTTGTATTCTTGATTTTAGGGTATCTGAGATGACTCTCCTCAGGATGTGAATTGTGTACACAGTGTGTTTGTGCAGATGGTGTAGGCCTCGGTTTGAACGTTCAGTTACAGAACAGGTTCCTCTTTTTCAGGATGGCATTATGATGTTTGAGAACACAAAGTCAGATAAGGAACCACCTGCCAATGTACTGCTTCCACTATCTGACCCAACCCAACAAACACACATAGGGAAGAGGCATTACTGAAAATGTGAAGGCCCAGGCACAATACAAAACACAATACTTAAAAACATTCACATCCATCTGTAAACGCTAACTAGCATTTAAAGCTTTTAAACTACTTATTGGTAGTTACATCCTTAACTACAGTAAAGTTAACTGGCTAATGTTAGCTATAGCAAATAAGCCCTCCCTTTTCTTATTAGGAGTAGCTTAGGATGAGCTACCTATAAGTGGTTTAGCTAAGTGCTAGCTAGGATTAAATAAACTACTAGTTTAAACTGTGAGGTGGTTTTTACATCCACAACTACAGTAATGTTAGGGAGCTAATGGCTAGCAAATTAGCCCAACTTTGAGCGTAATAGTGTAGAGTAGCTACCATACCAGTTTGGCTAAATGCTAGCTAGCATTAAAACTACTAAACTACTTGACGGCAGTTACATACACAACTACTGAAATGTTAGCATGCTAATGTAAGATAGCAAAATAGCCCTCCTTTTAATCTTACTAGGAGTAGCTACCTTTGTAGTTTAGCTACATGCTAAATAGTATTAAAAGGCTACTGGCAGCTACATTCACAACCACAGTAATGTTAGCTAGCATCCTTTTAGCTTACTAGGAGTAGCTGTAGTTTAGCTAAAAGCTAGCTGGCATTAAAACTACTCGGTGGAAGGTACATCCACAACTATAGAGATGTTAGCTAGTTAATGTTAGCAACAAAATATCCCTTTTTTATCTTACTCGGAGTAGCTAACTTAGTAATTTGGCTAAATGCTAACTTAGCATTAAAAACTACTAAACTACTCATTGTCAATTACCCTCCCTTTAGCTTACTAGGAGTAGCTTAGGAATAACTACCTTAGTAGATTAACTAAATGCTAGCTGGCATTAAAAACTACTAAATTATACTGTGGCAGGTTCTTTTTTTTACTATTTTTATTATTATTTATTATATCCTGAATAATGAATGAGGTGAAATCAAAACTCCGAAATGCAGTCCAGACAGTCCAGTCTCTTTTTTGACCCAGCATGCATGTAAGGTTACCCTGAGTGGTTAACGAGTGAACTGTTGTTATATAAAACCTCTGACAGCTGTGAGTGTGAGGGCAGAGTGTGCACACAAAGACAGAGAAAGTCCTCAAATACAATGGCAGGAAGTGTCATGGGGTTATATCTTTTAATCGCTGTGTGGCCACAGTTTGAAACGTTTTCCCAGAAACGCTAACAGATTTAATTCCTGTTAGACTATTATTATTACCGTTATCATTAAAATTAAGCCTCCAACCATAGATTTGTGCAACCGCCGGTGTCTGGAGTACGACCTGTAACATGCACACGTGGGTTGAAAGAAAGAGAACGGCGACGGTAACGTCTTCCTGTCTCCACAGACAGGAAGCAGAGGGGATCAGCCTGTTCTGACGTCTTTTATATCTTTTATTTCCAGAGGAGAACAAATACAACCACCACGTCCACACTGATTGAACAGTACAGCAGAGTGTAACATATTGTCCTCATCTCCAAACATGCAAGAGCAAATGAAAGCAGCATGCTTCCCCTAGCCCTGAAAGCTCGGGCTCAGGCTGCAGAGCGAGGAAAGCTTCAGGAATGCTGTAAGCTGCGGTGTTTGTCCAAGAGGAGAGAGGATGTTGACTCACCAGAGGTTTTTTTTTTTTTTTTTCTCAACAACCAGCTCCAGGAAAACAGGGAGGATGGAGCCCAGAGATACTGTACTCATGTTCCCAAACTGAAATTCTCAGGAAGATGACTTTATTTCTTTTGTTAGACAAAGTCAACAGCACCTCCTTGCTCTTCCATGTTAGAATGACCTGAAACTGATACAGGATGAGGTCTGGAGTGACCTTGAGTATTCATAAAGCTCCATAACAAATATCATTTACAGTCATGTCTAAAAATAATATTGGCAGCCCTGCATTTCTGTCGCATAAGTCACCACTTTACCCAGAAAAATGCCGCAATTTTGTGTGATATTTCAAACAAAACTCCAAAAGGTCTCTTGAATTTGAAGCATGTGAAGCTCCTTTAATTTGTAATTAATCTCACCTGTAGCGATTCCCAGGTGCTGGCAATACAGGAATCACTTGCAATGAGTTAAATTGGAGACCAAGCATGGATCAAAGAAAGATCAGCAAAGAGTTGTCTGAACATTTGAGAAGTCTGGCCAATCTCTGGGCTTCAAGTCCATCTCTAGAGATTTACAGCACATGGCGCTGTAGATTATCTTCCTGAACGTGGATGAAAGAGGATTAAAAATTGCAATAAAGATCGTTTGAATGGTTCAAATGGTGGATTAATCTCTATCAACTTCCAAACAAGTTCAAACTGACCTGCAGACACAAGATTCAGCAGTGTCCGCTTGCAGTATCAATAAAAAGGTGTGATAGGATGCCGCTGGTGACATAAAAGCATTAAAAAGTCAGATGGGGGTGAATCAAAATCTTCCTGTGGACAGATGAGACTAAAATAGAGCTTTTAAGTAAATCATTCTTCGCCTGGGTGATCTAAAAAGCCATCTGTAACAGCACCTACCTGTCAATCAAAGTGGCGATGCTCTTAATTATTCATAACTTTCAGCCTTAATATAATTTGAATGTATTAGTTGTATATAAATTCACCCTCAGTACAGTTGTCATGAATGGTGAAATAACCTATAGAGACCAAAACAGTTTTTTGTACCAGGCTGTAAACATGTTTATTTCTGCTGTGAAGTTGTGACATTTTAACATGGGGACTTATGGAGACTTACTCACTTCTGTAGCCAGCCTCAAGTGGACGTTTGAGGTACTGCGGTTATTGTGACCTCTACATTGGCTTCACTTCACAGCCGCGGAGGTTGCCGCTCGGTTGTGAGGTGATTAATGGGTTTATAAAGAAGAAAAGATG
Source organism: Nibea coibor (assembly GCA_023373845.1). Taxonomy (NCBI): domain Eukaryota; kingdom Metazoa; phylum Chordata; class Actinopteri; family Sciaenidae; genus Nibea; species Nibea coibor. Next base: position 22,137,203 of record CM041717.1, on the reverse strand, counting down.
AAAGAAAATTAGCTGCACACATTTACTGGATAATTTGACTTTTTCTGGGTCTCAGACAGTTATTTTAAATGAAACCATCTGAGAGGTTTGGAGCGGAAACGTCTGTTTGGCGTGTCCGTCTCCTTAAGTCAAACATCTGAAACTAAGTACAGTAGATATCTTCATGCAGATGCTGCTTTGTTAAACAGGGTCACAGGCCAAATATGTCAGGAATCACCAACTATATCATATTTTCTAAGTAATATCTGGAGTCAAAAAGGACAATATAAAGTAGCACAATGCCTCCAAGTTGCACTCAAGTACAACACAATGTTCCTTCCACCACAACACGTTTGTGGAGGCGTCTGCCTTCGTTCACACGTTGGTTTTGTGTCTCTTTCCTCTCTGGTTTCGAGGGGATGTCATCGCGGTTGTGGCCATCGCTGCTGTCTCTGTGCAGAGGCGTGGACGAGGGTGGGGAATGTTTTCTTACAGGTCCCGCAGGGAAACAGCCAGGAAGCCCCACAACACTTCACCACCAGGCCAGAGGAGGCACCTCCAGGAACTCCCCATAACCAACCTCTCTCCTCTTTACCAGAGGCCGTCACGTGGTGGTGCCTTTTTGTTATGATTCCTCTCAGGGTCTGGGACACTCGCCATCGAGTGACTCACACATGTTGGCTCTTGGCTGACTTTGGCCTCTTTTCATCTTAAACTTTTCAATGAATTTCCCCTTGTTTTTCCAGATACAGTCCATGGATGAAAAAGCGGTGTTATTGTCTCAAAGTTTCCTGGACCTGCACAAGGTCAGGAGCCAGTTGTTTGAGAGTAAGCAAGGGAGGAGTTTGTGTGTCGATTGCACCGATGCAAGTTACATCCCCGAACAATACAAAGCCCGGCTTGTTGGTATTAAACAGGGATTGAAGGAAACTTGTAGACAAATGTCAGCTGTTACAACCACAGCTGCCATTCAGCTGGAAACGGATAATAGCTTTGACCCCAAGAGTGTTTTAGTTGTTGAACTGAAGTAAATCATGAAACTCTAGGTGTTAAAGATTAAAATGGCAGAATGAAAAAAAACGTGCAATGAGATGTTTTCTAGCAATCATGGTATCAAAAAACAAAATGGGGAAAAAAAAGAAGGAGGAAGAAGAAGAAGCGCCAACCGAGAAACCACAAAGTGACACAAACGTCCTCCTTTCCCGCTGCTTTTGAAAACACAGCGATCATACATGCTGTAGTTTTTTATAAATACCATCATAACTTCACTGAGTATCTCCTTTCATAGTCGTCATTCGCGTGACACTTCCCACCCTCAACAACAAATATGTCAATATTAAGTATACACGCGGCTCGTTGTCACCACAGATGAGTCACTTCTACCTTCTTGGATGACTTTGAGGTGAAGTGTGTGTGGGCAGAAAGTGAGAATATCTTCAACAGAATCAGATAAAAGCACCCCTATGTATAGTATATCCACACTCATATGTATGCTCACGTTTATTTCTTATATTTTTACCTCCGAAATAACTTTCACATAACATTTACACTTTTATTAGACTACAGTTATATTACAGATGGTCTGCTATCATAATCAAGAATGATTTGGTAGCTTTGTAATTCAGTAGTTAATGTTACTGTAGTTTTGGATGTGACTGCCTGAGTAGTTTAGTAGTTTTTATTGCTAGCTAGCACTTAGCCAGACTACTAAGTTAACTACTCCTAGTCAGCTAAAGGAAAGCTAATTTGCTAGCTAACATTAGGTAGTTAACATTGTGGATGTAACTGCTACTCATTGTTCAGTAGTTTTTTAATGCTAGCTAGCATTTTGCTAGTTAACATTGCTTGGTGGCAGTTGTGAATGTAACTGACACCAAGTAATTTCGCCAGCTAACATTAGCTATAGTTGCGGATGTAGTTTAGTCGTTTTTAATGCTTGATAGCATTTAGCTAAACTACTAACTTAACTACACTTAAGCTAGTGTTATTAAGCTAAAACAATGACTAACTTGACAGCTAACATTAGCTAGTCAACATTGCTGTAGTTTTTAATGCTAGCTAGCATTTTGCTAGTTAACATTGCTTGGTGGCAGTTGTGAATGTAACTGACACCAAGTAATTTCGCCAGCTAACATTAGCTATAGTTGCGGATGTAGTTTAGTCGTTTTTAATGCTTGATAGCATTTAGCTAAACTACTAACTTAACTACACTTAAGCTAGTGTTATTAAGCTAAAACAATGACTAACTTGACAGCTAACATTAGCTAGTCAACATTGCTGTAGTTTTTAATGCTAGCTAGCACTTAGCCAAACTACTAAATTAGCTTCTCCTAGTAAGCTAAAAAAGAAAGCTAATTTTCCAGCTATTAGCTAGTCAACATTGTTGATGTAACTGCTACTGATGAACCGAGCACTTAGCTAAACTACTAAGCTACCTACTCCTAAACTAGTCTTACTAAGCTAAAAGAAAGGACAGTTTGCTAGCTAACAGTAGCTAGTTAGTGTTGCTGTAGTTGTGGATGTAACTGCTACTGAGTAGTTTAGCAGTTTTAATGCTAGCTAGCATTTAGCTAAACTACTAAAGAATCTTATTAGCTAGTTAAGATTGCTTGGTGGCAGTTGTGCCTGCCTGTGACTGCCGCCAAGTAATTTTGAGTAGCTATCGTTTAGCTAAACTACTAAGGTAGCTACTGCTAGTAAGCTAACATAAAGGTTTTATTTGCTGCAGTTATGTCGACTGCTCTCAGTGAAGACGTGAATGCTTCCACTATTGTTCTCGCTTTTTGACTGTAACTCAATAAGCCACACCTCAGACCACCATGTGTTGTTCCCATACAGTGGACTAACTGTGACTGTGACCCATTAACATCAGCAGGTCTGTCCCTGGAAATGAACCCACCATCATCAGCAGCCTCACTGTGTGTGTGTGTGTGTGTGTGTGTGTGTGGCCCAGAGTGTACGTGGGCAGTCGCTGAGGTAGGAATGTGAGAGTGGGAAGTACTCAAAGGGGGACATTCTTGTGACCTACTAACGGATGACAGAAAAGATTTTGTCCTCCCCGGGTGGCAGCAGAGACGAGCATGAAGACAGAGCTCATTATTCAGACTGAGCCGTGATGAAACGTCCCTGATGATGACAGCACACTGGGGCTTTGCGTCACTTTTACTTAATGTAATCTGGGTGGAAAGTTGCTGCTCGACACTGACAGCCACATGGCCAGATTATCACAAGATTATGGAGTAATAAGGAACTTTGGTCTATTGATTCAAGTGTGATATGTTCCTCTAATGTTTAAAAAATGTTAATACACTCACTTAAAAAAGAAATTACTTGAATTTAGTGCACCGTGAACATCTTTTACTACTTACTATTGTGTATTTTAGGCCTATTAGTAGCACCAGTTATGTATCATATACTTATTTTGATATACATTGTGTTATTTCATTGTTTTTATTGATAAATCTAATCATGGGATGTCTTCATAAGCTCACTAACTCATCAAAACTAGAGTTGGTTATGTTATAAAATATAAAGCTACAAACACCCACAGCTGTTGATTATCTGGTCAAACTATGTGACAATCATTTTCTTTCTCTGACCTCCAAGTCCAGTAAAAAAAGAAAAGAAGTTTACTCATGTTGTGTCAAGATGCTGACCTCTAGTGGTGAATCAGGTCACAAACACTCGTTTCTATGCACGTTGTCAAGCTTGTAAACTTTGATTTTTAGCATCTAAATTCATTCAAATGGTCCCATTTTCTAATTTACTGTCCTCTCAGGAACACTGAGCACTTTCCCCGAAGAATACGAGGTCCCTTCTCTATCTAGGAATCAAGAAGTTTTCACATACAAGGAATTTGCCTCCATGATTTTGGTGCATAGACATTAATCAACACAAAAATAAGGCATTTGAGGATATAAATATCTTTTAAAATGAAACAGTTTGTGCAGGAATGTGCAAGTATTTGCCAGCAAAATATGTAGTAGAACTCCAAAGAATTTTAAATAAATGGTGTTCCTGATGGTGCAGCCTCCTGCCGGAGGGGAGCGTCTCAAAGGGTTTTCTGTCCAGGGTTGGAGAGGTCACTCACAGTCTTACCCACTTACTCCTGGAAGAGTAGTCTTCTTTCCTTGTCCTTGGCAGTGGCACCGACGTCCAGGTGCTGGAGGATGGAGTGGAGGGTCGTGTTTGGAAGATCATCTTTGGATTTATCTCTTGGATTCAAGACCTTCTTTGGCTTGTCATAGCTGTAAAAACCACTGTTGGTGTTACTTCAAGTTTCCTGGTGTGGCATTGAGTTGGCAGCCACAGTACCGCGACCCTGGAACCGACATACAGATCCGGTTTCAGGGTCTCTTTTCAGGCTCTGGTTTTCTACAGCTTAAGCAAACAAAAAGCTGTGAAGTGTCACAGGAGACACTTCACGGTGGCTCGGGAACCTGTGAATCACCTTCAACAGATTCTCACGATCCATCAGCTGAATTTCAACCTGGACCTGGAGACTCAACACAAGTGAGGCTAGTTAATAAGTAGGCTGTCAAACTGTTAGCAGCTGCTAAATATGGAGTCCAAAGCTGTCCACTATCCCAGACACACAGCTGATTTATTTCTAATTATATCGTCGTTGATATCTGATCCGATTCCTTGGGCCAATTCAAGGTTTCATGTTGTGGGTACAGTTTGTTGAGGAACATCTCAGACACTGTGTTCACTATTTCAATAATTAGTGAATGCTGTAATTAATTATAATGAAAGAAGACACTGGTCATCCGGTTCAAGCAATGCTGAGTCCTGAGGCTGGACACAGATAAGAACCAAAGACATCCTGCTAACAAAATGAGGTTTGAACAAACAAAGAGCAGCACGGCCTGAAGCCAAACACAACACAGCAACCACACTTTACTGTGATTATAACCAGGTTGCAAGTTCTTCAACACACCTTACTTCTCTGATATACTAATTCCCCAACTCAACACCCCTTCACATTTGTCTCATGAACCTTTGGAGGGGCCCATGACCTCATATCACTGGACTAAAATACCTCAAAACTAGCTCCACCTCAACAAACGCCAACAAAAAGTGGACTTTTTCAATGGATACACAGGATATTTACTTGTAGTAGGAGTATTTCTACATCGTTGTCAAGGTACTTTTGCATTTGAATACTTCTTCCAACATTGGTGACAGAAATTGACAAAACAAAATATTTTTTGTAGTGTTCGCTGTGCAGCAGTTGGTTTACCTCCAATATATCAAACTTCCACTCATTCCAAGTGATGTTATTTCATCGTTCTAACAGTGTGCAATCAAGACCAGACACAAACTATAATTAACTTTTGGGGAGCTTCCTTTGAAGGTTCTCAGTCATCCAGATCATCTTCTTTTGGTCATCCAAGAAGATTTCTCATCCAAGACTTTTACTTTAATGTCATGCCCCCGTGCTCCAACCACCAGATGGAGCATGAGCATGTGATCTGTCCTAGTGCACACATCAGCAAAAGCAGCAGAGTTGCATAACCTTCCAATTAAAACACAGTGACCCTGTTACACACAATAATGAGTCAAATGAAAAAAGTATTTGTGATTTACATGTAAAAAATACGTGTCGTCCTCTTTTTATTTGAGACGGGAAAGTCTGACCGTGGAAAGGACGGTGGGAACTCGAGCCTTGTGGTGGATAGCGGGGTGATAGAAATCTCTCTTAGTGGTGTGGGTTATAAAAAAGGGGAAAGAGTCACTAAGAGGCTTAGTCATGTTTTCGTCACGGGCAAAGCAGCTTCTCCAAATACGTGAATTTCATGGTCAGTAAATTCTGTTTTTTGCAACAAATTCCGTGTTGTGGTATCGAAGGGGGCACACAGTACAGCGGGGGAAATAAGTATTCAACACGTCAAACACAATTCCAATGCGGCTGTTCTCATGAGATTTAGACCAGACTAAAGAATTGTACACGCTAACTGTACATTCATTTTATACTTCTGGAGAATCCTTTGTTTATAATGACAGCTTTCCTCAGTATGAGGATGCTGTAATATTTCACAATGTTCAGGTTGGATTTTGTCCAATTTTTCCCCACAAGGGCAGTCTTTAAATTTTGCCGATTTAGGGGATGCTACCAGTGAGTAACACTTTTTCAAAGAGTGGAAGTACTAACCTGCCAATATACACCAATCCAGCTGATAAGGGTTAGGTTTAGGAAAATCTTGATTGGTCAGTCAACCCACAACTATTGAATGGATTGCCATGGGATGCTCTTTTTATAGATATTAATGGTCACCATAGGATGAATGAGTTTGGTGATTCCCTATGGTCATCACACTGATTTTTAATTTGTCCAAGACTTTGTTTTGTGACCAAATACCGCACTGCTTTTCTTGCCAAGACACTGTAGCAGTGAAGCACCTCTGATTACTTGTAGTTGTTGCCTCTCTTGGTTACGAGTTAGGTTTAGCTGATCAGAGGCAGATATTTGCAAAAATAACACCCAAATGATCTAAACTAATAGCATTCCCATTACCTCAGCTCTACTGGACATTCAGAGCTAATTCAGCAAATGTTAGCGTGAGTGTTAGCATTCAGCTATCTCTGTACACCCTCAAAAAGTAGCTAACGTGACTGCAGTCTCGACAGTATGTCATTGACTGTGTTTCATTAGTCATTCATGCCCTTGTTGACTTCCCTGTGGCGCTTGCCCTCTGGGCAATCCCCATGAACATCATAAATGGCATATCGATTGTATGAAAACTGAAGCTATGATGGTGAGATCAACCCTCGGACGGCTGAAGGAGCTAGTTAAGAACAACGGACATTCCAGCACTGTATACTATTTGACGCAAGAAAATATACCTGTGGTTAGGTAGCAGTAGCTCAAGAAAATCTCATTGCTAGCTTCATATTTGATGAGATTGTTAATTATTGTACTTTTATTGTATTTTATTACATGTAAGCACGTGGTAAAATTACTGCACGATATCACAAAGAGACAAACAGAGACTAACAAATTTCTGAATCAGAACCTGATGCAGCTAAGTACCAAGTGTTGACGTCTAAGAAAATGAGTCTGCAGGTGTAAAAAGCAGTATAGCACTACGCCTACAACTAGCATTCAAGCGCTGTTAGTTTGGGCTGAAAGCGTCCCACCACAGAGTTTCCCTTCGCTCTACAAGTGGCCTCTACGCAACATGTGCTATTACATAATACACAGGACTGAAGGTAGGTGAATGAGGGGGAAGTGGAAGTACGAATGAAACACAGACATTGACATCCATCAATGCAGCTTGTCTCAGAGATGACACAGAGTAACTGGATGATTAGTGTCCTGAACGCTCCCTTTGTGAGCCACTTTAATTGTTCTAACTGTTGTTGGTCAACTGGTTGTTTACCCTCTGGGATCTGAGCAATTGATTGTTTTTAAGATTGTGGGTGACCCCCAGGGGTCAATCCAGGAAGCCTTAGTTTGTCTTAATGTTGTATTTACTCAGTGTATATGAAAAAGAAGTGGGCAAAAATATTGGAGATATTACAACCTCTTACATCTTCAAGTGGTTTTCATTAAAAGTGAACCTTTTAAGTGAGGTAGCATTGCACCGAGACACATCAGGACAATGCTATCAACCATAAATAATAGATCATGTGCACATATAAATAAAACACATAAAGAAATGCATACAGGTGCACACGTACACATAGACACAGACAGACGTGGCTTCATATCATGTTGCAGAGAGCCAAACAATCCACACACTCCATAAAACTATCAATGTGTTTGAACCTGATCGCCTTGTACTGGAGTTCCCGGTGTTCTATATTTTGGGTGCAGAATATGAGCTGTGTCAGACATGAATTTATCTCCAAGTCTTAAAACAGACCGCACATAGATCGAGTAAAGAGGCAGGTGCTTGCTGAACTCCTGTCATGTTCTGCCGGTGTGTTTTCAGTCAGGGTACACGTGTGAGATGAAAGCAGCAGTATTTGTGTACTCATGATGTATAAGATCAAGTTTAACGCATAAATTCACAGACTGTAGACCGGTGCACTTATAGAGGACATATCAGAATGTTTAAGCACATAATTATCTAAATATATGTGATTAAATTCGTTATTATACAGCCTGAATAACACAAAGCACATCACAGAGTCGCCTTGTCAGCTGATGAATGACACTTGCCAACTTCTTAATTAGTAAATGAGGCTGTGAGGACTTAAACAAAGGTCTAAAATCAACAATTAGTAAGTGTGAATAAACAGTGGAATCCTCTAAAGTTGGGGGGGGGGGACATGCAAAGCACAACTGATACCATCTCCACTGCTTCATTTACATCCGTATGCAAACTGTCAGGGATCTAATAGACAACTGCCTCCAACAGCTGTACCCTTTTCCCCCGGCTGTAACAGTTGGAGCTTCAGTCAGTCTATCTGATGAAACACTCCCTTATCAGTGTCGGTGCTGTGCTAATCTCCCCTTTAATGGATTCCCCCACAGTTCTCCTCACAAATGAAACACCCAGCAGTCTTTTTTTATAAGTTTGGACCTGAAGAACTACAGGATTTCTCCACAATGACAAGCATCTTCGCAACTCAAAAATAGCAGCCTGGAGGAGCAACAGGTGGTGGGTGGAGCTGTGGGCATGCACGTGTTACAGTACATAACAAGTACGTGTGTATGTGCATGTATGTGAGAGCAGTCGCACATAAAGGCCACATTTCTAGCACATCAAACATAAAGACACAGGTGGCGACAGCTTCTATCAGATAACCTGAAGTTGTTCTGGTTTATCTGAATCTGCACCCAGACGAAATCCAAAGAAAAAATCCTGTTGATGTCACCGAATGCAGCCCGTGTCCGATAAACCAGATCAGATCAGATAACTGGTGACATCAAGCAGGTTTCGCAAGCAGGAAGGCCCAGACTGCTGCTGCCATCACAGATGCCCAGTCATTCACAGGAAAGAAAGCCTCATTGGCAGTGAGTTTAGCTTCATAGACTGCAACCAACTGAGCAAAAAACACGTACCACACAGTTTCAGATGGGTGTGTAGTGTGTGTGTGTAGTGTGTCTGCGGGCTTCCTCTGTCAAAAGCTCTTCCTCCCATGAGGCCAGCATCGTGTTTTTTGGTTGTGAGTACGTCATTGAACTCCAAATGGAAAGTGAATGAAGTTGAATTAAATTCAAAACACTCAAAATTCCAAGGCAAGCTCGCTTGCAAGCAGAAGTACACACTGGCGTACACACATTTATTTATACGCATAAAAACAATATAAATATTAATAATAAATGACATGGTGAAGAGTTTACATACACTATGAGTATCAGACACTACAAAGGCACCATATGTCAGCTGTCACTGTTTACACCTCTAATGGCCTCTGGCATAAAACCACGACTTTGTTTTTACAAATCTAAAATACATCCCTGCACAGGAAGAAGACGATTAACTTTATTATTAACTTTATTCACTCTGGCTTTAAGCACATATCCACAAAATACAACCAAACACTAAAAATGCGGAGACACGTTGGAGTGATGGGCAGCTACAGGTTCAGTACCTTGTTCAAGGGCACCCTGGCACCGCCTTGGAGGTGAACTCGTTTAGGATGAGTGTGCAAATAATAGTTAGGCTCTGTTTACAGGACACGGCAGGAATATTTATGTAAGTAAGTATGTTTATTTTGATGTACATTCGCCTAAAAAAATAAGAATTTTGATGCTTTTGTTAAAGAACGAGCGTTTTATATAAACAGATGTTGCATGTCCAGTTTTATGGAGCCCACCATGTTTATATACCGGAGCCCAGAATGGACAAACAACTAACGAACTAAACACCAGGTCCGCTTCAAGATAGGAAGGAGACCTCCTCTACTTTAGGTATATATAATACAAATATGTCATCAAAATGACCTTCATTATAAGCTTTAGAAGTCTCATTATTGAAATGAGCATTGTTGTTTTGTATTTTTTGGACCTAGATTTGCTGAATTGAGCAAAATAATGGCACAAAACTGAAATCTTACATCTGGATTTACTCCATTCAAGACAGACCCTCGCCCGGAGGCACTCATGTCAGGGGATATTCTGCTTTTTAATGAATTAAATAGTAACCATGGAACCTTTGGGACACCTGCTCTACAGGTATTTTTTTTTTTTATTATCTGCTACCCGGTACACACCAGATAAGGTTATCTGCACTTTTACCACAAGATAAAATAATTTTCCTACTATAAATAGAAAAAAAACTGTCTGAGCAGCTGTGACTTCCTGTTTAGAAATCATAAAATCGTGTTTGTCTTTCCACTTTGTCAGCAAAACTTAGAGCTCTGCTACAACAAAGAGGCTTTTTATAATGTGAATCAGCCCGTTCCTGTTTTAAATATCGTGTTATATTGATCTCTGCTGAGTTTAATATAGCTGCATGTGTGTGTGTGTGTGTGTGTGTGAGGACAATGCTGCGGTTCTTTGCTCGACGCGCGTCAACGGAATCCCGAGTGCGTCATCCAACGTCTATTTTCTCGAACGCGCGCCGCGATTGGCCCGTGCGTGGAAATCTCCCCGCCCACCGCCCAGCCTTGTATGGAAACCTTTCTCTGACGTCATGGATACGATGTGGCGAATTGTATAAAAATGTTGCGTGGATGCGAGCGACAAGGCACTGCTGCTCAGCCGGGGAACGCACCGAACATGACCGATGGTCGCTTGTGGAGTACAGACAGTTCAAATCACTTGTAGAAGAGCCGAACAGGTAAGAAGTATTTCTGATTTATTTTTTGTTTTGATACAGATTTGAATGCGGAAATCACTTTTTTGTTATTTTAAACATGAGAACTGCAGACACCTGAGCATTTAAAGCGTGTTTTAATGAGCAGACAGCAGGTTGTACTTCTGTCACTGGCATCTACTTCATTGATTCAAGCATCCAGTAGCAGCATGAGACATTAAAACATTAATTTAAATTAAGATACAAATAGAAAACCATACAAAAAGTAAAATATATAAATAAAACAGAGCTAAAAAAAAAAATACATACAATTAAACTAGGCTATAGAAAATGAATGAAAGTCACAGCATTGTCTGTACCAAAGTGAGTTTAAGTTGCTGAATAAAGTCTGTGCAACATGTGTCTCATGTGTTGGCGCTAACTGTAACTCCAGACATGCACAGCTGCAGTTAAACCATCATAATATATGGCTGCTGTCTATGAAGAGAATTAAGCACGTTTAATGTGCAGGCAGCATGTCACTGACGCCTAGTAACATACACAGACAGATCAGCATCAAGTAGCAGCGTGAGACAGTAAACATGCACTAAAATTACAGTTACTCCATACTAATATATGTCTGTTGCTATGAAGAGAATTTCTCATCAAATTAAGGATGGGTAACTCCACCAGGGCGCCACGCCCCCTCAGGGGGTCCCTGAAGGCCTCACTGGTTCACTGTGCTGCATTTGATTTATTGTAACCTAACTTAGGCTTGAATAAGATGTAATTTAACGTTTGCTGATCAAATTATATTCTGAAATGGGCTTAAGGATCTTGATGTTTGAAATAACACCCAGTAAATGAGTCTATCCGGGTCGAATACTGTAACCAGGACACACAGAGGGTGGTAACACAGAGCCGGACAAGCTTGTATTTCAATCTACTATGAGTCCCAGGGGCAAAAATGAGTAGCTGGGCCTAACTTTCATTACGTCTCTTTCAGTCTTGAAGCCATGACTTGCGTACACTCCCAGCATGGATCTCCGTCCTGTGACATCAACCTTGGCAGCTCAGAGCTTCAAAGTACAGACTTTATCTCCAGGCTCACTCTTGATATGAGCAGCCCACGGGACCACCTCTCCTCTGCTCCACCCCTGCCCAGCATCAACTCCCTCGTGGGCACTCAGGCGGGTGACTTTGACGCGTATTCGTGTCAGTTCACCGCAGCGCCTGCTCACGTCACGCCGTCCCCAGGCCAGGAGGCCGCCTTCAAGCTGGATGACCTCCAGGTTTATGGATGCTACCCTGGATCGTTCACACTGAGCTACCTGGACGAGGCGGTTTCACCTGCTGGATCAGATTATTTCGGCAGCCCCGCATCAGCCTCGTCTCCTTCGACGCCCGGGTTCCAGAGTCAACATGGGTCCAACTGGGATTCAGCCTTTGGGCCATACTCACCCAGTCCTGGATACTGGGCTCCAGAGGAGACCTCAGCGGTACATGCGCCTTCTTTCTTCACATTTGGTCCAGGATCTGTGGAGGATATGTCTCATATGGGTCAGCCACACTTACGAGAGCAAGATCATTTCACTTTTAATCGCCCGTCTGCATTGAACCTCCCCACCATGGCGATGGAGCAAGCACGCAGTCTCGATGGCGCTGACCAGCTGGATGGAAGCTTATCACCCAAGCTAAAAAGTCCTAATGGGAATGAGGGCTGCTGTGCCGTGTGCGGGGACAATGCCTCCTGTCAGCACTATGGAGTTCGCACCTGTGAGGGATGCAAAGGGTTTTTCAAGGTAATAAGATCTGCCTCGTCTCTGCAGTCAAAAATATCTGTCCAAATGAAGGTTTGGGTCTGTCTTTGAGATGGTTTCTGAGTACCTCTTCTTTTTATTTCACAGCGTACGGTACAGAAAAATTCCAAGTATGTTTGCCTCACCAACAAGGACTGTCCCGTGGACAAGAGGAGGCGGAATCGATGCCAGTTTTGCCGTTTCCAGAAGTGTCTCGCTGTCGGCATGGTGAGGGAAGGTGAGTTCGGTTCAAACTCAGACGAATGGTTGGACTGAAGTTAGAACTGTGACAGTGAACAGAAGGTAACAGTTGGTGTCGCCGTGTTTCAGTTGTGAGGACGGACAGCCTGAAAGGACGAAGAGGTCGTCTGCCGTCCAAGCCAAAAGTCGTCCAGGACGCCACAACCAGCGTGTCTCCAGTGAGCATGATCTCAACGCTTGTGAGGGCCCACATCGACTCAAACCCCAGTGTTGGGAATCTGGATTACTCCAAGGTAAGAATCAAAAACTAACTCGCTTGTACAGTTCTTTGGGAGTATCTGATTACCCCCCTTGGCATCTGCTTGATCTTCTCTGATGTCTGCAATTTCAGTACAGCGACAAAGCGGTGAGTCCGAACCGGAAAGAGGATGCGAGTGACATCCAGCAGTTTTACAACTTACTCACAGCCTCCTTGGAGGTCATCAGGAAGTGGGCGAAGAGCATCCCGGGTTTCTCTGAGTTCTGCTTAGAAGATCAGGAGCTGCTCCTGGAGTGTGCGTTCGTTGAGCTCTTCATCCTGCGCCTTGCATATCGGTGAGTTCAGCGTCATTCATTCATAGCAGTAAACTGACTAAATGTATCAAAGCACAGGTGAACAGACCGTTTGTTCGTCCCGTTTTGCAGGTCTAATCCTGAAATGGACAAACTCATCTTCTGCAACGGGGCTGTACTTCACAAGATGCAGTGCGTCCGAGGCTTTGGGGACTGGATCGACTCCATCTTGGAGTTTTCTCAAGCGCTCCATCGCATGAAACTAGACGTCTCGTCCTTCTCCTGTCTCACAGCTCTGGTCATAATCACCGGTAAGAGCTTCAGCTATCCTTTAAAGCCATTTCACCCATCTAACTTTAGACGTATAGACATCAGGCCTCGAGTTGGAGTTTTTTTCATTCGGCGAGGAGTTTGTTGCACGAGGAGTCCGGTTACACTCGTGTGGACAATACAAGACAGTTACACAACACAAGACTGACACGACAGGTGTATGACAAAATGTAACACGACCTCACGTACAGCGCAGAGATGTTATACATCACAGCAGACTAAACATAACCACAATGCAGGTTTACATTTAAAGCCAAGCTATTGTTCTGCTGACAGCACAAGTGTCTGCGCTGTTTGTGTAAAGATTTTCCAAGTAGAACCCGGAGATGTGGCTCTTTTAAAGCTGATTAAATGAGTTTTCAGTGTGTATGTCCCAAAATAATGAAGCATAAAGCTCACTCTGACTCTAACTTGCATCTTCCTGTGCAGACCGCCATGGCCTGAAGGAGCCGGGACGTGTGGAGGACTTGCAGAACCAGCTCATCACCTGCCTCAAAGATCACGTCTCCAGCTGCAACTCCGACTCTTTGCGGCCAAATTATTTGTCCAGGCTTCTCGGGAAGCTTCCCGAGCTCAGGACTCTGTGCACTCAAGGCCTCCAGCGTATCTTTTACCTTAAATTAGAAGATCTGGTTCCTCCGCCGCCGATTGTGGAGAAAATCTTCATGGATACGCTTCCGTTTTGAGACGGGAGACCGTCTGTGATGTGAAATCTGGAGTTCATATGAGAGCAAAAGAAAACAGACTCATACTTCAGGTAGTATTAAGTGAAACTGCAAGAAGTTAAGAAGATCCTGAGGGATAGTGCAGCACCAGAGGAGGAGAAGGGCTACTTTTGAATTATAAAGCGAATGAGTTATAAAACTTGTATGTGGAGCAATGACAAAATGCTCCTCCTAGTTTGTGTTTCCAGGATATTAAACGATAAAACAGGCCAGCTCATGGACCAAAAAGACGTCTGTTTACATGCAACAAGACGCCATGAATGGAAACATTTCTGATGGAGTTCAAGGATGTCACGAGCACAATCGTTTTGCATTTTTGTAACTTTTGACTGTGAATTGCACATAAAACACCCGACAAAGCATTACATTTCTGTTCTGGCACTCCGACATGTTCAAACAAGCAGATTATTTCATTTCAGACAATTTTCGACTCGTATACATCGAAAGAAGTCTCTCAAACCTCCAGTTTGCTTTATATTCAATGCCACCATGTGTATTTGGTGATCATAAAGTAGGTTAAACCTACAGAATTATTGAGTAGTATCGTTCATGTATCATGAATAGACTTGGAGCAGCTAATACTGTACCTGTGTGTCATCCGGTACAGTCTTATACACTGGTCATGTATGTAAATTATTTTGATTTGTGGTAAACATGCTGGTGTTGTCGCCACATGAACTGTGTCCTGCAGTGTGGGGAAAATGTAATGTTTTTTGGGCTTGTTATTTTTACATACTAAGAAGTTATATTGTACTGCAGCTACAAATAAAAGTTAAAAACTGCATATTGCAACCGCTTGTGTCGTCTTTACTCGTGATATTTAGACACGTACTGAGTCCTAAGATGTCCCGTTTGTGCTTGGTCAGCCTTATAAACGCTGAATGACTTTATATTTAGTAAGTCACACTACTGTTTATTCTTCCATTGTGTGGCAGCCTGTACTTGTAGCTGAGTCAAGTGTAACTTTTTCTTTTTTGGCAACAGATCAGAACATACCGCTCAAAAATGTACCCCGTACACTCCGTCCGCCTCCCTCCCAGTTATGTGCTGGTCTCTTTTTAGACGCCAGTGGAATTCCCAGTCAGGTCTCAAGTAACTCAGACCTCTTCATCATTGTGTAGTGCTGCACTCTCACATGTGTGTGTCTAAACATGAATGTACACCTTTTGCAGTTTGAAGTAACTGCAAGTCACTGCAGTAAAAGATTGTTTATAGATGATATAGACGTTCTAGAGTGCTCAGGTGTAGATCTATGATCCATTATAGGCAGGAAAACAGAGACTCAGGGTCAAGAATGATCATCAGGAAGAAACAGTAGCACAAACATGGTCATGGAGATCATTCAGACTTGATGATAACGCTAATTCAAAAGTCAGAGGATTAACAGGTCATCGTAGGGGAAGGGCCACGAATTTCATCGCAATCCATAGAATAGTTGCTAAGACTTTGCACTCAAGCCCAAAAAGGTCAAACTTATTGGTGACGCGCGAGAAAAAGTCCAGGGATCCGACGTAGGCGTTCTCAAGATATCACTGGCATCCCCGGAGAAACCATAAAAGACACGGGACGCCCGCTGAGTAACAACGATCGCACTCCATGAAACAGATTGATAGGGGACAAGTACGAGGCTTCACCTTACAAGCCTCACCGCAGGGCCCGGATTTGATTCCAACCCACGACCCCTTCCTGTCTGCCACTACTCATATCAAATAAAGGCATAAGAAACACACACACACACAGACAACAGCGTCTCCATTACAGGGTTCATCCTGTCCAGACAGTTGTATCTACCCACTCCACCGTGCTGACTGATGGAAACAAAGTGTAATGAGTTCACAGTTTCTGTCTGATATCAGGCAAGAGCTCATCCACCAGAGAGCACTGATGACTTCATTTTGTAAAAGTCCCTCGGTCACAATTCTTTAATAAACAAACTTAATTTTGTGCTCATGAAGAAAGAGTCATGGACAACATGTTTTTTCAACTCTCTTCAACTTTATTTATCTCAAAAATCAAGTAGCATTAGTCAACCTCTAGTTACTTTAAGGAGCCTTAAAAACAACTAGTTGACACTAGCAATGTGTGGAGGAAGATGGCCAATCTTAAAGGTCCAGTGTGTAAGATTTAGGGGGATTCATGAGCAGATTATGGCAGAAATTGTCTATAATATTAAGAATAAAGTATATTTTCATGAGTATATAATCGCCTGTATTAGTTTACAATACAAATCATTGTATTTTTGTTACCTCAGAACAAGACTTTTATATCTAAAGATGCCATAGATTGTTGAACTGCCCATTGAAGGTGAGGCAGGTGGTTGCAATCTGCAGTTAAATCCTACACACTGATTGGTCAGTTGTTTCTCTAGCTGTGGGAAACAGATGTCAACACCAGACCTATTTTAATCACTGAAAGATCCTAAAGTGTGGGCAGAAATCCAGAGGAATGGAGCCAGACAACAGCTTGATAGCAAACCAAACACCTCAGACTTTGATGCATCTTTTGCACCAAATATGCCGTGCACAATGCGTCCAGCCCGCAGGAGAGTAAGATAAAGGTTTTATAAGATGTAAATAATGTCTTGTACATAACTAGCTAACACTTCAGACACCAACTGAACTGTTCCCAGTTCAGCAGCACGGACGATGCGCAGTATTCAGCGCATTGTACTGTTTATAGGTTCTCTGGTGTTTATTAACCTGCAAACATCCACCATAATCCAGTGTAATCACCAAACGGCACACCTGACTATTATTATGAGTCACTCAGTGCACGTCCATCAACAGCTGCATATCGCAATGCACGCTGTGGTTTGGGCCCACAGTGTGAGTCTATCAATATGCCTCAGTGTCACCAGGATGAATTCCTTTAGATTTACTGCACTTGGACCGGGGCGATGCTGATCTGATCCGATTTCATATCAAACACTGAGAATAGCCGGTGATCCTGAATTTGGAGGTAACATGCTGTTAAATAATATGAAGCACCAATCAGCTGGTCTCATGCTTCTCTTGAGTTACAGATTGTAACTTAATACACAAGTTGGAGGTCTAAGTAACCTTGCATATTATGCACAGATGCAACAAGAACATTTGGATGAAGGCCTCGCCCAGATTACATAATGAGGACGATGATACACTGATAACGACAAGGTAGGAAGATGAGCTACCCATCATGCCTCAGTGGAAAGTGGGGAACATGGACGTTAAGTTGTCTGAAATTCCTGTGATAATAAAGGATCACAAGCTTCAGACAGAGTTACAGGATTAGAAGCCGACTACGCGGCAGAAATTGTCCACTATGAGGACACATTGTGCAGGACTCATGCATGTGAGAATATGAGAATGTCACATTTATAAAAACAACTTCAAGACAAGCTTCGGTTTCACTTGGAGGCGACAAGCTTGGGCTGCGTGCCGGACACTTGTTTGCAGAGTGGCCAGCGGCCGATGTGAGTATGATTAGTTTAGGGTCACGTCTCGATGTGACCAGCACCATTGAGGTAAAATGTTACCCCAAAACCAAACATCACAAGTTATCTATAGCTTTGTTCATAAACTACAGCATTGGATAGATTTAAGATTTTTACCTGATGATGGCGCTGTATGAAAAATGAAGTGTATACAAAGTCATTGTAATTCATCCTGAAGGCAGCACAAATGGCTGGACCAAATTTGGTGGCACTCCATCCAAGTTTGAAGCTTCAAATTGTTGCCAGAGAATGAAGCGAGCCTTGAAAGCATCGACAGCCTGTCTAACGGCCTCTGGGAGGTTAGTTCAGAACTGGGGAACTGCTACGAAGAATGACCTCACGTCTTTCTTTGAATGGAGCTAAGCCAGCAGGCCACGCTGGGAAGATCTGAGGGTTCTGGTGGTTCTGCAGGGGGGTTAGAAGTTCTCCATGTCTCCGTAAGTCCCCATGTTCACAGCAGAAATAAACATGTTTACAGCTTGGTACAAAAAACTGTTTTGGTCTCTATAGCTAATTTCCTTGTTCAAGGGGGTGAATTTATATAAAACTCTGTTCAGATTATATTAAGGTTTAAAGTTATGCAGCATTAACAGCATGGACGCCGTAGGAGCACAGACACGACAAACATCATCAAACATCATCAAACTTCACGAGGTTCATCCTGTGAAGACCACGAACATCTCTACAACATTTCATGGTCATGCATGCAGTGGGTGTTAAACACATAACTGAGCTTTTCAGAGCGTCATGACAGTTTTTTTGTAATTGCAGAATTTGTTCTAAAATTAAACGTGGAGTTGAAGTGAAACCCACTCTGCGAAGGAGAAGGGAAAGATTGATGTCATCCATATTTAGATTTAAAGCAGCAATTTAAACAGGAAGTTCCTCTTGTGACCGACGCACTCAGTTCTTCAGTTCTCTTTGCTCCAGTCGACTTCAGACAGCCTTATAGTCTTATAGGACATCTCCCAGCAGCAGTGTCTCGTACTGGGCACTCTAGGACAGGATGTACCCGAGCTATTCAGTTTCATTTTATGTTGCTGGTTGGCAGGAGTGTAAATATGGATTCGGCGTTATATTTCGAGCAATTGGGGGAAAAAAGTTTTAATCGGTGATGTTTTATTACTGATCAATACCCACAATAATATAATTTTAGAGGTCCTGGGAGGAAATACAGAATATTATGCTGGACAAACACCAACTACATTTTCACTATAGATAAGCTATTTAATCATATTACATGTGTACAAGTGGAAAGTAACTGAATACATTTACTCTTACTCTACTTAAGGGCAGTTTGAGGTACTTCACTTGAGTGTTTCCATTTTATGATACTTATAAATGTAAATATTTCAAAATACATAATCAGCTGGCTGATTTCAGACTGCAGAAAAGAACAAAAGAGCTTAACTGATTATAAAAATACAGAATATTTTTTAAATATTTGTGTAAATGTGTTTCTACAGACCTCTGAGAGGAAATGGGGCATGGAAATACTTTGTATGTTGTCGTGTTAGTAATTCCATATAACGTCTTACATGATAACAAACTCAACGTAGTCTAAAAGTTTGATTTGATTGTGATATTTTAAACTGCACAACTTTATATAGAACAGTTAGCTCCATCTGGGCACCGTACAACATTTATTGCAATATTAATACTCAATAGGATCATTTTGTCTGTATTTATGCAGGATTTTTTCATGCAGCTGAGTGTGTTTAATTTCATATTGTTTGCTTAACTTTCATTACATCTGATTTGATATGTGTTTTAGTATTTTGCCTTGTGTATCTTGTGTACCATTTCTATGTCTTATGTAAGACCCTTCAGAGGTCTATATATATATATCATAAAATCACCTTCCAAAATAGATCCTCCAGAGTAAATATCTGAGATAAACACCCACACTGTTCAAGAACATCTGAAGAGCTATTTATATGTCTGGCTTAGCGTGGATATATTTTTATTAAGTCTCATTTGGCAGCATCAGTAACTCTGGGCAGCCTCTCACAGGTAGGACACGGCCTGACATGGAGGTGTGGCCTCTGCCGGGCACCAATTAACATCTCTGACTTGAGTTTTAAAGGTGAGGATTGGTGACATTTAAGCCTCATCAGTGACAAGTTCAGAATATGTCACCCTATAAACACACTGCATAGGTAGTAACAGATATACAGGAGGAGGCAGCGGTTCCTCGACAGACACGAGAAGTCATGTATAGAAGAAGAAATCCTGCACGTACTCTCCTCTGAGGAGCCATATCTCATCCTTACAGACGGTGACAGGGCCGCACAGGGCCCGTCTGAACACTTCTAATAATAGGCACAGCTAAAATAGACAGTCCTCACATGAAATCAATAATGCCACTTAGATATGACAGAGTGCGCTGGCCGTCCGCCAACACACTGGGATTATCCTGACACTCATCAACTCTGAACTTCACCTGGAGCAAAGTCTCCACACGGAAAACAAATGTCAGACTGTCTTAGTGCGGTGCTTTGCACGTGAAACGTGCCTCTGTTAGAAATGGTTTCAAAACCCAGAGGAGCCACTCGAATCAAGGAGATAATCAAGTCAAAGGAGTCGGGTTACAGAAGGACTTGGAGATGGTGATTATGTCAAGCAAGGGTCACTTGTTGAGTCAGGAGTTGACGAGTACCGCCATCTAGTGGCATTTAACGTGTTTATACACAGCTGAGTCCATGAACCCTGAAGACTAGACCAGAAATCATCAAGTTAACACCTAATTAATGAGACACTGCCCATGAAAAGCATGCATACATTTTTATTGTCTAGATGCACAATGTTGATGTTTCTTAAATTTTGTTATTTTAGATCATTTATTTTTGGCATTTCGTACTTGTTTGAAGGCGTTGACGTTCGTGATCATGAAGTAAATCTTAATCTTTGGCCACAAACATTTGCGTCTGTGCATTTCTGCTCATGCGACACTTCACGCAGATAAACTGAAGTGAATCCCTCGCGGCTTTGCGTCTGAATACTGTAAAAGGAAGTAAACACTAATTGTCTTCTGTCAACTTCCACTTCAGCCCGTTTGTTCCTGTAAAGACTAATCCTACAAATCACACAAACATGGGATTCGATCCACATTACCAATTGGACTTATGCTGATCTAGTTTGAGAGGAAAATAATGAAGACTGGTCCACAGGTTAGCGTATCTGCAACATCTGCTGCTCCTGTATGCTGTGTTTGCATACTGATAGCAGCCTGTGTGCGTCTCAAAACACTTTGCTTGTAGTCAAATGGCTTAATTCCCTTCAGAATATCTTGTTTGCCCAGATTATGTTTGTCTAGATAGCTCACTTTCATAATTAAAGACTCAAAATTATTCGATTCAAAACACATTTATTAAACACTGGTTCATAATATTCAGTCAATGTAACATGGGGATAATCGAAGACAAAAAAAACAAAACAAATGAAGCACTCGTGTGAATGCAAAACTGCGAGGACTAAAAACTTCACATCATGAAAAACTTAAGAACATTTTTTTTTTTAAAGAGAAACATCTATGCACATGCACACACACACACACACACACTCCAGGCTAACTACACTGAGTAAGGCCATGTGCAGTGAGGGTTTACATCCTAGACCACGGGAGGGTGTTAGGGGTTCTAAAAGTGGGGCCGAGATTGTTGGTGGGCCTTGTCTCCTGTCTGCAGAGGGACGAGACAAAATAGCAGTTAAAGTCTGTCACACCGAAGAAGAAAGTGTTAGTAACCACCCAGACAAATTCCAATGATTAAAAATATCAAGTTCATGATATCAGGTGTCAAAAATCAGGTAAAAATGAATTCTCAGCTCCAGGATTGTCGGGGCGTGTCCGCAGAATGTGAAGCCACGGCCACAGCAGTGAAGCAGCCATTTTGAAGAGACTGAAACGTCAGATGAGTTCAGAAAGTGACGTGACTAACTTTGAAACACTGAGCGAGATGAGTTAATCCATCACTCTGCTCGGGGTGGCCTCAGCGTGTCAGAGCCACCCTTTAAGGACCGCCCACAAAATCCTGAACCGAAAACATTTTAACCTCTAACACATTTCAGTAATATCATTTTAAGTCTCGTCACGTTTTCAGCAGCTATTTTCCAACATTTAATGCATTTTAAAAGAAGTCTCAGAATTGCCTTTACATAAGTAATGCGCCTCTAAGCCGGTTTGCCACCAATAAATACAGGAAGAGGAGAGGATGTAGAGGAAGACGAAAGATTTTAGAAGACGAAGAACTTGAGGCCTGCTGAGGCCGCGATCCAGGCGAACCCAGCGGCTTAAGCACTCGATGGGCTGAAGCAGACCACTTACTTTGGCTTCACCATCGTGTTTACGCCCCAAATAAATGGAGGAGCCGCGTCATCAGACTCTGCAGGACAGAACGCTGCGTTAGCTCCAGACATTGAATTACAAACTGATGTGTCGATCAATGCCTCCCTCTACGCACAATAAATATGCAAGAGGAGGCAGCTGATTTAGCATGAAGTGATGGTTATTAGTAATACCTTCGTCCCAGTCCTCGGTTGTGTTCGTATTCACCCAAGTGCTGACTGGAATCTGATTTTTCCAGTGTCCGTTTGTGCATCCACCTGTAGACACGTGAACATAAGTCAGCTCAGAAACACTGTGCACACGTGTGGGAAGACAAAGCAAGGTAGTGATAAAACTCACCATCATCGGTGTCCAACGATATCCTGTCCTCGCAGGTCGCGGTGTGGTGAGTCAGCTCAGACCTTGGCACCAGGTGGCGAGCGTTGAAAGGGCAGGTTTTCAGCTCGCTGGCCAGTTTGGGGTGATTCTGCATCAGTGAGAGATGAAGCCAGAAGTGAAAACCCAACAACTGGTAGTCCTGTAACGTGTTACTGAATCATGGAACAGACTGACTAACGTGCAGAGTCAGAGTAACCTAAGCCGGGGTCAGACTAAATTAAACAAATTTAGATTAAAGATGTGGCAAAGTCCAAAAGATTAACTATGATACAAACATCTCTGTGCACTCTAATCCACATTTCTTTGTTTGTTGACTCACCTTCCTGCACTTTATGAGATGGTAAGGGAAGCGGCAGGCCCGGATCTGATGGTTCTTGTCAAAAGGACACTGCAGAAGTTTGTTTGGGTCACAGTTTCCTTTCACGTCTTTAAAACCAGAAGAACAAAGTCATTAACATGACCTAAAACAGAAGATAAACTGACAATATCTTCAAGTATTTACCAGTCTCCTCTGGCAGCTCGGCTCTCTCTGCAGCAGCAGTATTGCACGGACCATTACTTGATCCAAATCGGATGTGGTTCGCCATTTCAAGCTTCAAGTACACCAACTGATCCCCGGGGAAGGTGAAAAATCCAATTAGCCTGGAGACTGCAAAGGCTGTACAACAACGACAAATGCTGACAGGTTACTGAGATGCACATGCAGCTCTTTTAAAAGATGCACGACCGTGACAACCAATCAGATCACTGTAAACCTGCAGGAATCAACCCAACAGGTGTGCCACATTATTTATCCAGTGGAAGGTGTTTGCCTGGGTCCAGAAACACCTGGACACCCAGAAATTAAATTAGTTTCTGACTGACTTCTGTCAGTCGAGCAAACTTACTTCAATGATCCTCCAATTAATTATCCAAAATATTAATTCAATTATGCCAGTTCCCTATAAAATAAATGTTCAAAAATATTTTCTTCCCTCTATTCAGATTAAATGTCATTTCATGGTTAAATAAAACAAATAAATCTAATCTTACACTAGTCTTAGTCTGACTTCAATGCAAAAATTAAGAATGAGACAGGATTACAGGGTCTACTCTGGGATGGATGATCCATAACTAAATCTACTAAACATTGTTTAATGATTTTAAACCTGAAAAAAAAAATCTTAAAGAAATGAAGTTAAGTCGTGTCACTAAAACTGTTTTTAAGTCACTTTAGTGCCTCATTTTATGTTTGTTTCACTCCACACGGTCCACCACACCAAGGCCCCGGGTTCACGGCCTCCAACCAGCCGCTTGATGCAGCGTCTGGTGCGGTCTGAAGTTTCACCTGGACGGTGTCCAGCCCAAAAAGTTCAAACTGCAGCTGCATTTTAAGAATATTTAGCTGCAGGTCACCTAGAAAACACGTCAAGCTGTAGTTAATTTTCCGTCAAACCGTGAAGAAAAGTTGGCCCAAGTATGCTACTTAAAAAAACCCAAAGGTGAGTCGTGTAGGTAGCTGATACATCGAGTAAATTCAGATTTACCTGTGAGAACAGAGCTCATTTACATATTTAACAGATTAAATTGTCAGCTTTACAAATTATGTAACAGATGTTTAGATACAGACCGTAAAAAAATGAAGTTTCAACACAGAGAAATCAACTTTTTTAAAAATCTTTTTTTTCCGTCCCGCCGTTTCCTCTCGCGAAAATGTCCGTAACTCCGCCCACTCAGCTGCGCGAGCTAATATCGCGAGACAACAGACACGTGACTTCTACTGTCGCGATAAAAACAACGATCTTTGAATTTAAACACAAACAAAAGTCGTTACTTTAGTCGGTAATTTATTTGAGTTCCGACTTTATTCTCAAAATTTTCACAACTTTTTCTAAAGATTTTTTTTTTTTAAAGTCTGAATTCTAAAAAAAAAAGTTTTTTATTATTTCTTAAGTCATAACTCAAAAGTTTCCCCACATGTGCCCTAATCCTCTTCTGTACTTTGGCTACCATTTACCTTGTTAAAATGTGTCTTAACAGTGATGTGTCTTTCGTGAACGAGTCGGTTCAAAGAGCCGGCTTTATTAAGTTGAACAATGGGAGCCGGCACTACCGGTACGCGAGCTGTTGACTGATAAAAGAAAGAAAAAGAAGCAGCAGCATTTGGACACATTTTTTTTTTTTTTAAATTGGAAACACAAAGGCAGAACACAGAATTTTGTGTATCGAGCAGAGTCCACAAACAACATGAGAACTTTGAATCCAACAGTCAATAGCCGTCCTTTTTATTTTATTATTTTATAGGCGTTTCTATGTGTTTTGTGTAGCAGAGCGGTTCTCCAAGCGCGTTGACATGGCGAAGCATTTGAACCTCTAAGGATATAACTGCTGGTGTTTAAAAATCTGGAGATGTGACACAAAATACTACTGTCTGGATGATTTTCTTAAAGAGAAGAGCAACAGTGACCCCTTTCGCTTACAGGCATTCAACAAAACTAAGCAGAACTTATGAGTTGCGCATATACATCAGACATTACGGTAACAGGGCGCCCGCGTATATTACCGTCATTACGGTACACACCCGGGACATGACGGTGTCAAACATGGCGCTGTCCTGTTCGAGTCTGTTGGGCCATTTGTCTTTGATCCGGCTGTCTGCTCTGAGGACGAACACCATCACTAACAGCCTTTACTCTCCACGTGTGTCTACCTGTCAGTCCAGGTGAGTGTTAAAACCTTTAATGGTGCCTTCAAGGACCGTCTGTCCGTCTGTGTTTGCTGTGAGCTAGCTTCATGTCAGGATGTGTCAACCGTTTGTAATTGATAAGACTGGTTTTAAACTGATGTGAAGGGAGTTGTCCGCTTTAAATTCAGATGATAACACTGCTGCTGTCTTTGCCACGCACTCAGTGTAAACATATTTGTCTGTGGCTCATCAGGACAGGTGTACAGGTGAGAGTTGTTGTCTGTACTGATGTTGTTCATGTTCAGGTTATCCCTGTGCAGACCTTACTCAACGTCCAAAGTCAGACGAGGTGTTGGTCGGTATGTCTCCTCCAGGCTTCAGCTGCTTAATAATAAATATGAAAAGTTCCTCAAAAGGCGATTTCCACGCTTTCATCAGCTGTACCGCACTTTTCTTGAAGGTAAGCCCACTGTCTGTCTGAACGTCATGACCTCTGTTACTTATATATCACATTAGATCACATTTATAATTTAAATTTTTCAGGATTCAAGCTGCTGTTCAGTGATGCCAACGAGGTGAAGAGGATAAAACTAAAGATGCACTACGAACGACTTCAGTACAAAGATCTGCCCTACAGGGACATGGATAAGCTCAGAGAGGTGGGGAGGGCTCCTTACTGAACACCCCTCGCCCCACACTGAGAGAACAGGCTGAGTCACTCACTCACTTTAGAGCTGAGTCACAAAGCTTAACACCTTTTATTGTGGCTTCTTTAAGACGCCGCTGTCAGTCGTTTCCAAAATGTTGTCAGGTTTATAACCAGATGTGTGTGTGTATGAAAATGTAATGCGGGAAAAGTGGCAGCCTTCACAGGGAAGGAGAGTTTGTTGAGACACTAACACTTCAGCTGACGTGAGATTAAAGCTACAGATCGTCTTTATCATGCTCTTATTTGTTTATGACATCACACCAGGAATATTCATCCGTTTCACAGAGATGTTTCGATGTATAAAACTAGACTTCAGAAAGGGAACATACGTTTATTATTGGCCGACTCTGTTCTGTGACATCCGGATGAGTCAGTCAGTGTAACAGCTGCAGCGTTAAAGAGCATCACTCAGACCAGAAATCAGGATCTGCACATAAATCTCCTGTAACAGCAGCGATGGACACAGTCAGCACACACTCAGGCGCTGAGATTTTTCTCTTTTTAAACATGCTAGCTTTTAACCCAGAGACAGAAAGCTTCACGACACATCTTAAACGCACAAAGTTTTACCGGGGAAGGTGCAGATAGGTCAGTTACGTGTCCTTGTGTCTCACTAGATTTTGAGAATGTTCAAAGCAACATGTCGACACAGCTCCATGCATTATTTAATATTTAATGCTGAATTAACCTCTTCGTTTCACAGTTTCGCAGAAACGTGATTAAGGCCATTCCTCTGGTGCTGATCTCCATCCCTCCCTTTGCCAACTACCTGGTTTTTGTCCTGATGTGAGTTTCTTTGAAATAACCAATCCCACGCTTCGTCACACACTGTATTAAATGATTGATTTTCTCTCTCCTCTCTCTGCTGCCATCCTCTCTGTTCACTGGTCAGGTACTTTTTCCCCCGTCAGCTCCTGATCCCTCATTTCTGGACTCCCAAGCAGCAGGCAGAGTTTCGGGAAGTGTACCATTCCCTCAGAGCCCGATACCACCGGCCGGTGCTCCAGGGGCTCGAGAAGACGAGCAACCGGGTCAAAGACGGTCAACTACAGATTCACCTTAAGGACCTCTGTGCTAAAGTAAGTGAACGCATCTGAAAGTTCTGTTGATAGGATGTTCCTGATGTTCTTAAAATCCTGAACTGAAACACACAGATAAATCTGTTCCTACATTTAGGAGACTCGTCAGGGAAATGCTTCTGGTTACCAGCTAAGATGTTTAGACTAAGACTGGTTTTAAGCTCGCAACCTCATGCACAAACTTAGTGACGGGTTTACAAATAGCTAGTCCATTTCTGAATCTGATACCTCTCTCAACAGTGCTTAAATGCTACCAAACACTTCAGCTGTGAACTATTTTCTTTACAGATGACTGTTAATCTGTAACTGTAAATATTTAAATTCTGAGTTTTTCTGCATTTTCAGGTGCTGAGAGGAGAAAACCCCAAAGTGTCTGAAATCCTTGCGGTCCGCGGCCTGTTCTCTGGACCACCTCTGGGTATGAAGAGGATGAGCGTGGAACAAATGGTCAGTAAAAGCCCTCGTCTCTTCACGTTCAGTCGACATGAAGTGTAAAAAGGCTTGTAGAACCTGAACACCACAAGAATATCTCTTCGTCTGTCTGTCAGAGATACATCAGCCCGTTGCTCTTCCTGACGCCTCGCCTTCCGGGTTTCCTGATTAGCCAGCGGTTGAACAGCCACGCCTTGGAGCTCATCCAGCTGGACCGGGCCCTCATCAGGCTGGGCCCACACCAGCTGAGTGACGCTGAACTCAGACAGGTCAGTCAGTCCACACGACTCAGCTGGCAGATTTATACGATCGGCACCTCCTGTGTTATAAATACAGAATATTTCTCTGTTTTCAGGCTTGTTACTTACGCGGGCTAAACTCTAACGGGCTTGAGGTCAACCAGTGTCGCGAGTGGTTATCCCAGTGGCTTCAGGTGTCAGCCTCACTGAAAGGTATTCATTTGGATATGCTGAATTTTGTGACTTAAGGTGCATTCACTCATTTCAACGCAGCACTGCATCCTGTCTGAATGTACCCTTACTGAGACGTCTGTCTTGTCTGATAGTTAAGGAACGGTTCTAAATTACTCTCTTGCAGAGAGCTTGATGAGAAGTTTGTTTTCACTCTCAGTCAGCAGCTGATTAGCTTAGCCTGAGAATGAGGAATTATCATGCATGCAGCTCCCTCTGCAGCCACAAGAAGTTATTCCCGCAACCAACCCTGAACGCTGTTTGTGTCTCTTTTGTTACACTTTTTTGCAGACTCAGAGGTGTCACTTCTTCTGCACAGCATCGTATTTCTCTCTGCCAACTACCCAGGCCGACACTGACAGGAAGCCTGCAGCAATCTGTTCTGGTGATTACGTTCTCTTTCATGCACTGGGCAGCAAAACTTCCCGGAGAGAGCTGTCAGCGTCTTGTTTTTTTTTTTGTTTTTTTTTTGCCAAGGAAAAAAACATTTAAAACTGTTCTTGGCAGGATTTTGAAGATTAAAGTAAAAACAAACTGTCTTAGCCCAAATTCAAAATATTTTCCAGCTGTAAACACCGACAAACACCACCAACAACACAGTTGAGAGGATTTCTTTTGGAAAAATAGGCTGAATCTATTGTGTCTTTATCAGGGGAGTGTTATTTAGAAATCAGCACGATAAGACAGGCGTGTTTTAACTTGAAAGCGTGGCGTTCTCATGTACTCCAAAACCTCACAGGGGATTTAAATTTCATTTGAAGCACTGAAGTGGTTACGTTATAAGGTGATATCATGATTACCTGTTGCTGTATCTCAAGCTTGTTTCCACAGTAGAGAGTGCAGACTTGTCGATTGTTTACTATGCCAACATATTATTACAAAGCTACATGCAGAGAGACAGGCGAACAAAGGGACAAAGTTTGCACACATTCCTTTCATAAAAATCCAGATAAGTCTGCTTTAACGTGGCTGTGGCTCGTAAAAAATGTTCTTTACCTCACCGTGTGCTCTGATCTTACTTCTTTACGATGAGCAATGCTGGTCAGAGACAAAAAAATTGTGGACACGGCGTGACAGGGGAACTTTGTGGTCGGTCTTGAAGGAAGGAAATCGTTTAGTCAACATCAGAAATCCTTAGATTACACAAAGGAACCTTCTAAGCGTTCTGGGATCTGTTAAAAAAAAAGCTAAATTATAACTTGCAAAGACATTCAAAGCTTGTTTGTGTGACGAGAAACCGAACTTCTAATTGTAGATTATCATCCTGAGAAACCTTTTCTGAAGTGCTGTGAAACATTTACAAGCTGATTGAAAAGAGTTGTGATGGCACTTTATTGTTTACTTCATGTCTTCTTGTTTCGGACGCTTAAAAAAAAAAAATGACGTGGTCGTTCATCCCGGTCAGACCAGCCCAGAATCTCATTCATTCAAGCTTTTTGCCAACTGCAGGAGGACTTGCTGTGGTTTGCTCCCTGTGCCTTTCACAAAGCCGGGCACAATAAGTCTGAAATATGATATGCAAAGGTTCTCTTCTGTCTCATTTTACTGTGATATTATTTGTCGTGTTGTTGTGCCAATATTGTATACACTGTAATGGAACTGTGTCTGAAATAAACACCTTTATGGAGCTTTACCCGTGTGTGTGTGTGTGTTTTTTAACATTCTTATCCATCTTGTGGGGTCTTATCTTAAAGAAACCTCAGATGTAATTTAAAGAGTCTTTAATAAAAATAGAAACTGGAAACTGGCAAAACATAAAAACTCGCAAAGTAAAGCAAACAAGCAAAGTAAAAGATGTTAGAATTCCTCGCAGCCAACAAGAACATACACTAAAAACAGAGTGGACATTAATCTTTCCTAACATTCAGAGCCTCCTAAAGCTCGTACAGCATCGAAGCAGAGACATCGGTAACCTATGAAAATATAATCCAAAATCAAAACGAGGAGAAATACGTGGATCTGTGCATTATATCTGAAGGATAAGATGAAGGTGTTGAAAAGTTTTGAAATGAAGCTCCCAATAAGTGATCTGAACGACCGGCTCCTCCTATTCCGAGGTGGAGCTGAATCACATGACTTCGTAGCCGCTGCGGATGCCTCTCATCAACATGCAGGCGAACACGATGCCCATTATCTGCAACAAAAACGGACGATGATTAGAGGTCAAGACGTCTAATAAAACCTTTATTTATATCCTGTAGCACTTTGTTTTTTGATACGTACCTGCAGGAAAGCGATAACAAGAGCTGCAACTATGACCCACTGGATGTTTTTCTTCAGTAAAGCCTCCACGGCGTCGTGACAGCCCTTCAATGAAAAAAGAAACAGAAGAGCGACAATGATCAATATCCACGTTTCAGTGGCTGACAGGTTGCCTCAGAGTAAAACTTCTCTGTAACATCTTTTCTTGTCATTGGCTTTACTTCCTCATTGTCAACTCACTCACACACACATACACACACCCTAAACTGCCAATGGTTTGCCAAGTTCTGGGTGAGTTACAACAGAGGGGTGTAGTCTACGAGGACTGAGAATGATCTGCTGCCGTCGGAGAGATTAAAAATGAGCTTAAAGAGGATAAAAAGTAGCGCAACAGCAGAGCTGGGCCATAAAATCCCAACATGCAGCTTCCTTCACTTCATACATGAGCCCCACTGATAAATGCAGGTGTACCAGACAGCGCTGACAATCTACCATCTGTAAAACATCCTGCTCAGGTCACAGTTATTGCTAAAAAATGATTCAAATATCGATACTCGATAAAACTGTCTTTGTGATGATGCAGTATTTGCTTTCCTTCTTTTTCCTTAATTCATTAATATTTGTGAGACCAGATGAGACCAACATGCTGAAGTGACACAGCGCAGCACGACAAAGGGAACAAATGAACTGGAACAAAACAGCAGCAACGATTATCAGAAGAACAAAGAGATGCATAAAAAAGGGGAATTGGGTATTTAAATATTTAAACGTCTTTATTCGATTGACAGTAAACTGTGTGTAACCAGCGTCTCTGTTCAGTGATCACTCTCCTACAGCTGGTTCAAACTTTACATTTCCTGCTGCTGCTTCATTTTTAAGATCCTGCACCTCTTCTGTAAGTCGCTTTAGATAAAAGAGAAACTAAATGACTGAAAGTAAACGCGAGAGTAAAAATCATTTATCACCGTAGTTTCCACTTCACATTTCACTGCCTGTTTTCATTCCCAGGTCGA
Source organism: Nibea coibor (assembly GCA_023373845.1). Taxonomy (NCBI): domain Eukaryota; kingdom Metazoa; phylum Chordata; class Actinopteri; family Sciaenidae; genus Nibea; species Nibea coibor. The sequence goes on along the minus strand of CM041717.1, from coordinate 22,106,161 downwards.
TAAATAATGATGTGAGCAGTGTTCGGTCGGTTCCAACTTCACTCCTAGATGCCACTAAATCCTTCACAGTTCCTTTTAATTACAGCCTTGTTTGTTTGTCTGTTCTGCAAACTGATCCAACAAATCTTGTTCTGTTTTTCTGACTAGCTGTCTGCTCGCGTTTGCTGCCGCCGCCACCTGTAAACACGACTTCTAATTTGAACTTCTAATCCCGTGTTTGCTGATTTTACCTCAACAACAACAACACAATCACATCAGCCGCTGGCTGGCGGTTTACCTTCTGGTACACTTTGGCCGCGTCTGTCATCGCCCCTATTCCACAGTTCGTAGTGACATTCTTGCAGCATGAGTCGGGCACAGAGTTTCCTTCGGGTTTGAAGTGTTTCCAGTCCAAAGAGCTGTTCACGCCGCAGCATTTCAACTACAAGTGCAAATGAAAAAACATTTCATATAAACAGACATGCGAGCAAAGATCGTGTTACAAATGTAGCGTAGAAGGCTATAACTTGTGTCAACAGACACCTTTGCAAAGGAAAACAGTGTCGTGCATGCAACGCCAACCAACAGGATGCAGAAGTGTTATGTGAAGGTGTTGTCACCCTGCATAAACAGTGAGTAGAAGAGTCTGTGTTGAACTCACATCCTCCTGCAGTTTGTTCACTGTGTCTTTGAATTCAGCTGTGCCGTTGTTGTATTTGGAAATCATTTCAGTGAGGCTATCCTGGACGACAGTGGAGAGCTACACAGGAGACACAACATGAGGTTAAAACCGCGCTTCAGACCGGTCTGCTAAACACAGGAAATAATGAAACTCCACACTCACCTTGTTTCTGAAGATGTACCCGGCAATCGCTGCAGCAATCTCAACAATGATGATGAGTGAGAGGAGAACGGCAAACTAGAGAGAAATTAGACACATTCACATACATTTATTCATGAATCCGTACCATCAAGGCCCTCGCAGCAGTGCTAATTCAACGTCTGTGTTGCTGTGTATGAATTACCGTGGTGATCATGCAGTAGTTCTCTTTCCAAGCACCGCAGCAGCCGAAGAAGGCGATGAAGAAGATCACCACGCCGACTCCGATGAGGACGATGGGCACTCCTGAGGCCGACGCATCTTTGATCATGAAGGTTTTGTGCAAACCGATTTGAACCAGGATTCCCACGACGATCAACGCTAGGCCGCATAACTGCAGGAAAGAAACAAAGTGTGAGTCACGGAGGACTCTGTACAGACAACATATAATAACAACAATGTATACAAAGGCCTTTGAAACAACCAAAATAAGAATTCAATGCCAGAGGCCAAATATATAAAAACCACATACCATGCCCTCTTAAAATGTCCAACATGTGTTCATATGATCTAATCTATTCCATCTATTTTTAAACATCTGGCGCAGCTGTACTCCTTAATCCAAGGATCGTTCAAGCAGCTGCGACCGCCCTGATCTTTAAAACCACCTGCTCATATTTAGATGTATTTAGCACTTCTGATTGGTCCCCTAGCAGACACAGTCTTGGCGATACAGGTACACCCAAGTGGCAACCGCCGTGGCTGGGAAATGAGGCCAATGTGGAAGTTCCTCAGGCCTTGAGGCTGGCTACAGAACACATATAGAGCATCACACAAAGTGAGTAAGCGCTGCGACTACACTATGTGGAGGAAGTTGTGGCCATCTTCAGTTCCTGTAAGAAAGACATAAAGAACCTAGATGGTACTATGTGATATTCATGTGTCAGTCAGTCAGTGGGTGGGCCGACAAGTGCATTTAATTTGATCTTTGGCAAACATTGCATGGGTGAACTGTTTGGCTGTGATCAGCTGGGATAAACTGGCTCTAGAGCAAACATTAGTGTGAGCGGCACATCCTTTGTTTTGACAGGGGCTTATCAAAAAGGAGTCCAATCAGGGTTTGTACACTACACAAGACTGGGGCAGGAGTCATTCTGAGGACAGGAAGGAAGCTAACTAACCGAGCTGAAACAAGTGATTAGCCAATGAGCTTAAAAATGTTCGATTGAGTGTTGAAGTCAATTTTAGACCAGTCAGCTCTTAGTTCTTCTTCTCGAGTGTGGGGATTTTTACGTTATTGTAAACTAAATATCTTTAGAGTGGCGTAGTTTGGGCTTTTTAATTTAAATATGTGACTTTATGGCCTTTTTACGAGCCAAACAATTAACTCAGCTGCAGTCGGTTCAACCACGAAACTCCACTGCGACTCCACTGTGTCTGAGCACTTTATTTTTATTTTAGTGGACATTAAACAGACCTTTAAGGACTAACTCAGACTACTTAAAGTTCTCTTCATCTCAGCAGGCAGTAAAGAAGTAATTAACACATTAAAAAAAACACCAGATTTTCTACATTCGATGCAGTGCAGTAGTTGTGGAGACAATTCCTCCTCCATCATATTTGTCAAAACATTGACAAATATGATGACACATGGATGAGGACGTCACTGGTGAAGGGATTACATGAAACGTCTCCCGTCACGGGAAGAATTACTGCAATAATCAGCGTTAATACATCAGTCTGGAAACTCAGACTTTGGACTCGTCATTGGTTGTCATTTCACAGTAATGTTGCAAATGTTGTGAAATGATGGAATCTGTGTGGGATTACGTTCTTGATTACTCGATTGATCGATTAGAAAATGTCAGAAAAGTAGCTGTTCAACTTTGATTTACTTGACTTCAAGTCCAAATTATCCTGTAACCGCCTGTCCTCATCAGGGTCACGGCGGTGCTGGAGCCTATCCCACCTGAACTTAGGGTGCCATTAGGCAGGGTACAGCCTGATGGCACATGGAGACAAACGACCATTCACACCAGCCACCAATTATCCAGTGCTAAGTCTTTGGACTGTGGGAAAGACCTGGAGTACCCGCTGACATGGAAAGGTTCTTACCAGACGAGGGTTTCTCAAACTTTTTATACCACCTCAGAAAATATTCATCTCTCCAAGTATCACTGTTTTGACAGACATTAATATCCAGCAGCGTAGGCCGACCCCATCAACTATGGGCAGTTTGATCTACACTTTTCTTCCTAATAATTCCTGTTTGGCCCAGTGATGAAGCTCAGCCAGGATAGTCTATGTCACAGTGACCTTGATGAGATAGAAAGAAAATGGATGGATGGATTTCATGTCTGGAGCCACAGCTGTAGTCTTTTTGAACTGTTTTTTTAATTTTAGCTAATAGCAAATGAACTTGACGACACATGAGGCTGATACTGAAACAGAATATAACAAGAAATGCTGAACTTATTTTAAATAACATTCTGGCGATGTCTCAGTTTAATTTAATTCATTCAAGTGTTGAAGATGCTTTGACTTAAACAGTAATAGTAAATAATAGTGCCAGCAAGACAGAAGAAAACTAAGAAACTCATCTGAAACTGGTGCTGTTGAGGTGAGCGCAACAAAGTAGGTCATGTGACCCCTGAGGTCATCAGTGCGTTTTCTTGTGGGGTCAGTCTCGTGTTGTTCCATTGCATAATCTGTTTGACATCTGTCACATGCATTATTTCTTTCCCCACCGGCATCCCAAGATTATGATTCATATGATTCTGTAATCAGTTGTTTCAACTAGCTGATAAATAATCAACAGCTGTGGCGATAACTTTAAAATGTCAGACTGAGATCATGTATTAACCCTTTAATCACTACGTGTGTATGTTGCCATGGGACGAGACATAAAACTACCTCGGGGCAATTATAACTCTTCCTTTGACTTCCCTCTCTTCACTCATACTACTTTTTATTGTATTTATGTAAACAAACACAAGCTGACAGAGCCTCGCCAAACTGGTCTAACTACTCAGCACTCGTGCATTTCAAGCAAAGTGTGCAGAAACGTGTTCATATCAGGATAAATGGGAGTCTGTCAGCCGCCTTAATGTCAGATGACCCCACAGAAGTCCAGTTTGTTGTGTTATGTGAGTTAAGCCGTCTCTGCAAATGAAGACCTCTCCTTGTTGGCACCACCTATGTAAATATTTGAGCTCTAGTCAAATAGGTAGCTAATGATTGACACGGGAAAACATAAAGGAGTGAATTGAGCCGGCAAACACAGGATAGAAGGGGAATATATAGAGAATATAATAAAACTGTTTATCCAGGTTGTCTATGTATTTTTTTTCCTTCACTCTGATACATTTCTTGATGAAAACCATTGTGGTTCTGAATTGTTTAAGTCACAGTATTAGCACAGTAAAAAATAAATAAGTAAATAAATAAATAAAAGTAAAGCATAAGTATATAAGTCAAAGAAGTTGCTATTCTCTTTTTCCTGTTGTACTAAAGTATTTATTGTTAGACTGTTGGTTGGAAAAGACATTTAATTAAACTGTAAAAAAGACTAATTATTCATGTATTTAACAAGCATCCATAAGGAGATACAGGTGTATAGATAGATAATGAACAATTATAAGTAAAATACAGCTGTAATTTTATAAAATGTCTTCAGCTGCTTACAAGGACATCATAGTGTGTAATAAACATGTATTAAATGTCCATAATGCTTAATAACAGGAGTTCAATGTAACTTACTGATTAATGTTTTGGTTCAAAATTAGGTCCGTTCATTTATATAGGCTAATATATTCTTTAACTGTGTTGTGTATCTGAAGACATAACATATAATTACAACTGTATTTTACTTATTAATATTAACTATCTATCAATACACCAGCAACTCCTTGTTGTTACTGGATAAATACATTAATAGTTAGTCTGTATGTAGTCTTAATTGATATTCTTTAAATGTCTCTGTCAGTGAGATAACATGTTACTTGAGGTGCATTATAAACATTTAATAAATGTTTAAAACACAATATAATGTAGTTGTAAGCAGCTACAGGGACATTCCTATACATCGCAACTATAATTTACCTTATTATAGTTGATTATCTGTCTATAGACCAGTCTCTCCTTATAGATGCTTGACAATGTCTTCATGTCCTCCATTACATTATTACATTAAAGTTAAGTGTCACTATCAATAATGAAGGTAACTGTTTGTGTGCACTGGGCAGAGAGATTAAATACATCTTTGTCACGCTGTACTTCCTCTTGTCCTGTGTGAGATGACTATCAGATGTATACTCAGTGCTGCACTGTGCAAATCATTTAATGGAAAATGTGTCACTGGAGGAGCAAACAAGTTGATCTGAACACACGTCACATGATAAACTTTGAAATCTGGTCACAAGATACACATTCCATCATCAGCAGCTCTTTCTGTAAAAAGGTTACATCCGGCATTCGTCCAGGATATTTGTAATGTCCTGATGTGTACGTTCTTAAAACTAATACTGTACAAACAAGTGAGCCAATTTCCAAAGACATATAAATCATGGGGAGGATGTCATAAGTTTGTGTGGCTGTTTGCTCATCAGCTGATTTAACAGATTATTATATACTGTTTGGTAACCTGAGCGAGAGGGAAGGATAACAAGACCAGAGTTCATGCTCAAAGTCACGGGGCGTGCAGAACGGAGTAATGTTACAAGAAGCAGAGAGTCCAGCAGTGAACATATTTATGCCAAAGATAAGCTCGTTTATAAGGACAGCGTAGGTGAACCACAGTCTTATTTGCTGTTTCCTGGCTTTTGTTTTGGTCGCCACAAACTCCTTTCACTTCTCAGTGTCACCTTGTGTTTCAATAGCAAAGATGAACAAGTATCTGTCTCGCAACTCACCCAGAAAATGAAGTTGAAGAAGAAAAGCAGGAACTTGACACATTTCATCCCGCCTTCGACACCCATTTCTGATGTGGATTAGTTTCCTGAATCCAAAATAAAACAAAACAATCATTGTTAAATCTCATTTTTTTTAACGTCAGGATGGTATGAACTTTAAATGGGCTGACACACCGTGGTAAAGATGAGTCATTTTCACAAGGGAGCCAGTTGGTTTAGCTCATAAAAGGCCTCGATTCATTAACAGGAAAACCCATGGTATTTGTCTTTACATTTGAGTCAGTGGGTCACACATGTTCCCGTTAACTTAATCACAGCACAGCCCATGCCAAGTACCCATAATATGATTCGCTATGTTGGCGTTAAAAGAGTAAATCAAAGTTAAGAGCCACAAGCTGCCATGTAAACAACAACTATTCAAATTAACCAAACAAGAACAAGTCCAAGTGTTGAAGGCCATGTACGACGCATCGTCTGGGCCCTAAAAGGACCAAAAGTGCCCGTCTTAAGGGAACGAATAGTCCAAACAGAAGCCCAGCCCCGGACCGTTAATCACCGCGAAGCAACAATACCAGCTTTGTCACGGGCTAAATGACATCAAAACCCTCAGCACGCTTATTCTTTAAATTCAATTTGTTAAGAAATAATCTTAGATAAACAGGAAAACAAGCTTAAGCTGAAGTTTCAAGACACGTTTTTCTTCTCTTTTCTTTTCTTTCCACGCCTGTCGACAGAGACACATCCTACCTTTTTTTTTTTTGTCTTTTTGGGAACTTTTTAACGGCTGGCGTTCTAGAACGTTGACGGTTGGTTTGAATTTTTTCAAAAACAACAACAGTTCGACATTTCGGCGGTTATTTTTTTCTACCTTCGAGTTGAAGTCCTTAAATTCCTGCGACGTGAAGGCTCAGACGACGATGTGTTGAAATTTAAGACTTTAAGACTTTTTTTAAGACCAACTTCTAACAGCTCCTCCCCTCTGCGCCTCTCCGCTCCACACCTCCTCCTCCACCTCCTCCTCCTCCTCCGCGTCCTCCTCTTTCGTTACTTCTCCATAACTTCATAATGCTGCCTTCACGGTCCCCTCGTAAACTCTACGCCCCTTTTTTAGTTATAAAATTTGACTAAACAACTTAATAAATCACTTTTAAACAAACGTGATTTAGTTTCAGTTCAGCTCATACAACTACAGTGTGTTTTCCTCACTGCTGCTATCATTTGGCAGTGGTAGAAGAGGTAAAAACTTTATCAGGTGCATTTTTGTTCTGGAGCTATTAATAATAACAAATTTTGGGGTCGCCAGATTGTGAAAAAGCCCCTACTGGCTTGTGTTTATTCCTTCTCTTTGGTGATAATAACTTAGAGTACCAAGTACATGATAGTAGACAGCCTCTTCTACCTACTGGCTAATCTAAAAATCATCAGCAAAGATGTTGGATCACCATCTGGACACCATCTGTAACGGCACCCACCTGTCATTGAAAGTGGCCACGCTGTTAATTATTTATAACTTTAAGCCTTTATATAATTTGAACAGGTGAGTTACATAAAAAATCACCTTCAGTACAGTTGTCATGAATTGGTAAATAAGTTCTAGAGACCAAACTGTTTTTGACCCGGGCTATAAACATGTTTATTTCTGCTGTGAAGTTTTAACATGGGAGCTTATGGAGGTTGACTCGTTCTGTAGCCAGCCTCAAGTGGACGTTCGAGGAACTGCAGTTTTTGGTCCAGATTTCTTTGGACCAAAGTGACCTTTGTAACCTACAAAGGGTTTTAAAAGTATCCCATTTTCTTAATTTCATACACATTTCATATTCAAATGTTTAATAATAGCATACTAACACATTTAAAGGATGATTTAACACCCATATGTTTTTCCAGTTTTAGTTGGAAGGTTTTGGTGGATGCCACATTCAGAAAGTAACTTTCTTTCTGGAGTCACACTCAAGGGCAGATAACAGACATGATTTAAAACTATATATTACCATAAAGTAATTGACGCTGTAAAACATGATTTTACATATAAAGGACACTAGTCTCACCACCTAAATCAATAAAGCAGAACAAATACTAGTAGTAATCCACCAGATAGAATGTCAGTTCATATCATGGCATGTTTTTATGTGACAATGATTAACACATCTTAAATACACAGCCTTCAACAGTGAACTGTAAGGCACATACATGAGACATATTCTCTCTCTACCTGTCCGGAGTCTCTCCTAAAAATCCTAAATTCTGCTGCATTTATTGGATGTTCAACATTGTGTAAGGCCCAAATTTTGCCTGTGACAAACCTAATTACTCAAACATTTCCTCTTTTAGATGCTGAGTAACATCCGCAGACTGCTGAATATCCTCTCATTGAGTAATTCTTTCTAAAAACACCGTATTTGTAAGAATGCTGTAACTTTTTTGGTGTGTCAAGTGTCACAATAGTAACTTTCAGTAACTTGACACAGTGTCAAGTTGATTTCAAACTTTGTTATGAGCCACAAATTTTTTAAAAATTCTTTCTTTCCCCTTCAAATGTATGTTATGCCATGAAACAATTGGACAGAAAAGACAATTGTAACTTATTTTCTGTCTTTCTTCTTAACTTCTATGTTCATTATTCTATCTGTGTAAACTCTATCTGTTAATGTTCCATGTCCAACCAACGACATATTAACTTTAAGTTTAAAGTTTATATGATGAAGATGAAAATTTTTGTGTGTAGCAGTGTTTTCTTTCCGAGTCTTGATCACATGCTCTTATAACATATAACTTCTGACTCACACTGCATTGCTCCCACACATTAATGCTGTTCAGATGAAAGCACAGGACCAGATCATTGTCCTCAGTTGGGCTGACTATGCTGATTAGTATCAGAAGCATGTCAAAAAGCAAACACCTGACCGATCCACATCCCTAACACACAAGATAGACAGACAATATACACAGTCTACTTCAAATCGTGCTCAGGAAGTGAATTTGCTGTTTGTATGAGAGTCACGGTTGGTTACTTTGACACACAGTGTATCGGCTCAGTTTCAGAGTCAACAGTACAATAAAATGTGCTGGACAAGAATAACAGGTCAGTTCAGCATTAAGATAAAAATAAAGAAATAAAATACAATTATAATTTTAAAAATTGTGATATAAATAAAATAATGTATAAGTGTACTATACACTGTATAATAAGACAGGATCATGTGTAAGTGTATGCAGACTACTGAGAAAGTATGAATAGATATGAACATGCTATATGAATAAGATATACTACACTACATAGACATTCAAGTGGTATGGAAGTATTGCATAAAGTATCAGTGTACACCATATAAAACGATTTTTGTTCACCACTCTAGGTTCTAACTCTAATCTTTTGACTGCAATGCCGATGTGGCTAGATTTTAATCTTCTGTAACCTGCGGAACTGCGATGATAGCACAAATAAAATGCAGTGTCATGTGGACTGTATGCAACGTGTAGATCTGAGCTGTGTGTCAGTGTAACATCCCCACAATGACAATGCAGCTGCAGGTTTCACGTTAGTTTAGCGTGTTAGCATGCTAAACACTGGCTAAAGTTTGACAGTGACGATGGTGCTAGATGAAAAATTTGAGATTCTACAAAGTTACAAGTCATCCTGATGGAGATATGAAGCTCTGCGTCAGATTTCATGACAATCCATCCAGTAGCTGCTGAGATATTTGATGGAAAAACTAGATTTTTTAAAATTTGAATCATCATTGTCATTAGGATTCATCCATGAATGAGATATTCCAGCAGTATGGTGTGATAGATAGATGTCAGAGAGGACATAACTCCTGCCATAGCGTGCCATGCATGGGAGCAGTGTGAAGAATGGGTTGAGGTGGTGGCTGAGGTCATGTGCTATACTGTGTGCTCTGCGTGTAATAGCTCGTTCCACTCCTTTAGTCTTCCTATGGTGTGTTAGGTTCATTTCCTGTTCTTTTATCTGCCTAATTGTTGCCTAAATGTTTTAATCTTGATTGCCTCATGTAAAGCAGCAACTCAACTGCTGTCGTCTGATGACATGCATTCAAATAAGTGTCTGTTTATGGAGATTGAACACCTCTTAACTTTATTATGGAAGTTACTACATAAATAAATACGTTATTGTTATTTAAGTGCTGTATGTTGGTCTCTTGATTGTGTTTTTGTATATACATACACTACACAAGTTTGTCTCATACAGCTGCAGTTGATGAAAAGTCTCCTGACCTGACTGTCCACAAGAGGATGCTGAAGGGTGTTTCACATTACATTTAAATGATCTGAAAGTATATACAGATGCAGCATACACAGCAAAATGTTTATCGTAATCATATATTCAAATATTGCAGGTTGAAACTAGTCCAAAACTCCAAAATGGGGTATGGTATTAGGTATGGATTCAAATCCAGAACAGCCAACAACAAACCCAGGAATAACCTATATATAATCTGGGTCAACTATTACAATTGTGTCCTTGTTTAAATACGTCCAGGTCAGTTTGACTTTTAAATAACAGGATTAAAATTAATGTTTAAATCATGTTTCACATCTAAAATTAATAAAATATGGCATCTGCCACTTAATGGTATAAGATTATAGAGCTGCCATGCCTCTGTCACTACACTGTTCATTTTTCTTACCATGGAACCTTGAAATCCTTAAAGTCCTGAAGCTTACACCCATCATGTGTTTGCTTAGGACAAATCCAATGGTAAACTTTATTAAGAGTGGCTTTTCTTTCAGCGAGCCCATATCTCCTCATATTTACTTACTCCACCAATGTCAAACTACAGCTGCTCTTGTTTGTACTAAAGGTACCACAGTTTGGTTAAAAGGTCCCTTAAAATGAGCAATAGAGTAAAGTTATTAGAGTTACCTAAATTGTTTTAGAATTTTATAAAATAGATAATAAATTCATTAAAGTAACATATAACAATGAACATGTAATGCATAGTTTACGTTAATGTTTTAAAAGAAGTTATGTGTTTAAACAACCAATTGTTGACTGTTATCAGGCTGTTTATTAGGCGTTATCAGCATACACTATCTTAATGCTTCTTAAATAGCCCGATAACAGTCAAATCAGGTGGTTTGTAATGATTTGCTCTTTTTAAATACAATAAAAAAAATGTATATAGCAGCAAATCCTAACAGAAGGTTTCATTCTTCTCATCACACTTTCCATATACAGCAGATTATTTACAGACACCCAACAATTCCCACCATGAGCAAACAGTGGCAAGGAAAAACTTCCTTTAAGAGACAGAAACCTTGAGCAGAACTCGGCTCACGGTGGGCAACCATCTGCCACAGAGCTGAACACATGTTCTTACATGATCTAAATATATTTCTGGATAGTGACAGCTGGAAAGGGGGACAAGAACTTGAGGGGGAGTTAGTGAGGGGATGACATGCAGCAAAAGACCAAGGATAGAATCAAACTTGGTTCGCTGTAGTGTCTCAGGCTTGATACACTTGACACAACAACAAAGCGTGACGTCACCTGTAGGTTTTGAAACTCAAAATCTTCCATGTTGGTAGTCTTGCTTCTTCCGCGTCCTGGCTAATCTAAAAATCACACAAAGATGTGAATCATCAGTGGACCTAAGGTGGACTGAATGAAGCCTGGGTGCTCAAACAAGTCACCACCCACCACCTATAATGACACCTACCTGTCACTCAAAGTGGCCACACTGTTAAGTACAGGTGAGCAGGTGAGTTAAAAAGAAATCACCCTCAGTACAGTTGTCATGAACATGGAAATAAGCTATAGAGACAAAAATTGTTTTTTGTACCAGGCTGTAAACATGTTTATTTCTGCTGTGAAGTTTTTAACATGGCGACTTATGGAGACTCAAGTGGCCATTTGAGGAACTGCACTTCTGCATAGACTGCATAGACTTATTTCTGCTGCAAAGTTGGACACTTTAACATGGGGACTGGAGGGGGATGGAGATTGACTTGTTCTGTAACCAGCCTCAAGTGGACGTTTGAGGAACTGCAGTTTTTGGCATTGGCTTCACTTTCCAGCCACAGAGGTTGCCACTTGAACCCCTCAAACACTTAAACAATTAGTAGTTTAAGCTACCACAAGAGGAATTTGATGTTTGTAAAGCCTCCTATATCATTGGAAGGTATATATGTATGTATCGGTGCATATAGATCTCTTTTATCTTAATTTCAATCCTTAAAACGTCACATTTCGTGTAAAAATCAGTCCAGTCATGAGGCAAATCAACAGTCAGTCCCTTTATGGAGACCTTGAACGCACGCCGACGTGACGTCCCCCGGTCTGACTCTGTGATTGGCTGAACGGGCTGTAACTCAACCGAGCTGACATGAACGGGAAGGGGCGGGACAAAACAACAAGAGGAGGGATGCGGCGCTCTCATCATGGCGGGATGCATGAAAGTGATAAACGGTTTTCTCTGTGCGGGTGCTAAATTAACGATTATCACGGCGCTGCTGGCGTGTTTGCCTCACACCTCGCAACAGGACACGGGTAAGGAGCACTGTTACGGATCGGTAACGGTGTTTTTAATTGATGTGAAACGTGTTTTGATTGAGCGGCAGCGCTGAAGCTAACTCATGTTAGCTCATTCGAATCTGGACGTTACAAAGTTAGTTCACGCGCAGACCACGAGTTCCTCTTTACCCGGCTACCGAGGGCTGTCTGGGGGTTTTAATACATTTTAACATTTATTTTGCTGTTGTAGATCTAATTTAGCATTAATCTATAACACCTTTTTAACGTTGCTCGAGTTTACAAACCCGCCCCGCCCTCAGGTTATTCTTAACTCACCAGTTTTAAACCGGTGAGTCATCAAATACACACTTGATTCATGTATATGAAGCTCATAGTGAGGAGAGAGTAATATATTTATTTATTTATCTATATTTATATTTCCATTCCAATAACATGTGCGGTATTATTTATATCATGGCCACTTTACTTTGAGTACTAGTTTTGCACATCTGTACACTTTCTGCTGCTGTTATGAGTGAACTTCCCCGTTTTGGGTTAAATAAAGTCTAATCCAATACAATACACTCATGATATGTGCTACTGTTTTGTTAAGACTCTCAGAGAGGCGTTGAGTTAGCTTTGTGGTATCAGACACTAAAATACACACGAGTAGACGTGCGCTCGTGCAGTTAGAAAACAAACTGTTTACTTTGTTTTGCGTTTTTGTTTGCTGTTTCAGCAGGTGCTACAGTGGCGTGGCCTCACAGGTTAGCGGAGGTAGATAAAAAAACTTAAAAAGGAGTATGGGAGAGTGGGCGAGAAGTGTCCGCCATCACCGAAAGTCCAGAAAACAAACTGTTTAACCCGGATTTAAAAGCCCAACCAGGGATATTGGCTGCGCATTAGCTTTGGCTAGACACCCTGTATACATTACATCTCATATTACACATAATAATAAATATACACACAGAAGTGTAAACAAGCATTCAGCTCAGATATACAATAACTCAAGTCTTCATACTTGAATCGAGTTAAATTTGTTGTCCATGTCGTGTTTCTTACCTTCATGTCTCTGCTTATCAAACCCAGGTAACAAACATCCAGTAATAGATCTGCAGGATGGGCAGGTGTATGTCATGGCAGAGCCCAACAGGTTCTGTTACACAAACGCCATCACGCCAACATGGAGGCAAACATGGACGAGAATTCAGGTAAGTGACAGGAACGATGCTGAATCCAGAAGTGTTGAACTTCATGTTTAATGTTTGGATAATGTTCAGGAGGGGGTGCTGTTACTCTGGAAATGTGGTTTAAAATATCTGAATTTGCCACTTTGGTGAAACTCAGTTGATTAATGAAGAGATTTCTGACAGGTCAAGGTGTGGAGTTCAAAGGTGTTTAAGGTGGACACGGTGGAAGGTGAGGAGAAGCTGCAGGAGCTGGACCGCTTTAGTTTCTGGAGCTGGTTTCAGGGATTGTTACGTGAGCGGCACAACGAAACCACTATTAACATCGGTCTGTTCAGCAAGAAGACGTGCTTCAAGATAGACCCTACCGACAAAACTCCATACACCATCAAGCCTCTTCGAAGTAAGTGCAAAACAAATCAACATGATCGATTAGCTGGGTGTGGACAGATATTACGAGGCCTACATAATGCTCTTTTTTTGTTGCAGAGTTTGACATCTACCTGTTCTTGATATTCCTCTCTGGAGTGTTGTTGTTCGTCTTTGCAGACTCACTCAGCAGGTAATACTTCTCACTTACTTTTCATTGTTATCAACATGTTTATGATGTGTTATTAACCTTTTTTTCCCCTCTTGCACGAAGGAGTCAAATCTTCTTCTACTCTGCCGGTATGAGCACTGGCATGATCGCCTCTCTCATCATCCTCTTTTTCATTTTGGCACGCCTTATGCCAAAGGTAAGGTATTTTTCATTCATCCTAACGTGTCCATGTTTGATGAATCAAATCACTTTGGTGTCTATTTAATAATTTTACTTTGTGTTTGCTCTTCCCGCAGAAAAGCCCTTTTTACGTGCTGATTGTCGGCGGCTGGTCATTTTCTCTTTACGCCATCCAGCTTGTCTGCAGGAACCTCAAAATGATCCTGCAAGAACATTGGCCTATGGCGTTAGGTACAGACGCTTCACTAACACAACTTTGTTTAGATAATGACTCTGCAAGACTCTTTATACAGCATAATAAACAGCTAATTTAGACCTTTGTTAGTGAATGTTCGTCTGTTCTCCTGACTACAACCTCAAAGCACACAGTCGGGCTTCTTCTTTTGCTTTCTCTAGTGTGTAAAGCTTAATCGTGCATGCTTAGATCTACATGTTGTGTACCCGAGTCTTGTGATTTTAATAGCCACAGGCCAAAATACAAAAAGTATGAATGGCTACACGCCTGGAAAAAAAAGAGGGACTGTGAACAACCACTTGCAGCTCTGCACTTGTCTAAGTCAACATTTCTGCTTCCGTCAGGTTACGTCACAGTGGTGGGATTCGTCAGTTTCGCCGTGTGTTACCGTTACGGTCCTCTGGTGGATCAGAAGAGCATTAACATCTTGTCGTGGACGCTGCAGCTGTTCGGCCTGCTGCTGATTTATTTAGGGATTCAAATCCAGCAAGTTGCCTTCGCCATCATCGTGGCAGCTTTCGTCTCCAAAAACCTGGAGTACCCAGTCTTCATGATCGTTGCTGCATACAGGTGGGTGTTTTGAAGTGCTGACAGAAGGTGGCGTAAGAGTACAGTCATACATCAAACTGAAAGTTCACTTTAATGCAGTTCCTGTTATCTTAGGCAGATGATAACGTAGCTCTCCCGTTGTGAACACGTCACTCATTAAGAGCTCTGTTTGGAGTTTTTGATACTGCATAATTTGATAATCTCTGCTATGTTTTATGAATTGATCTTTGGTCTTGCTTCTGGTGTTCTGGGAAAAACTCAGGTTTTTCCATTCAGACACTCAGATTGGTCAATCCACCACAGACTGCCTGAAATGTTTGTGAAACTAGTGGAGGTGGATTCACGGACTAAATCTACCTGGTAGCTGATTGTGTGTGTGTGTGTGTGTTCTCGTGTGACTCGCAATTTTCGCCGCAGAATAGTGACACAAAGAAGCTTAAGCTTCGCTCTGAAGAGCACTTTGGTTGAGAGACATAGAGTAACCATAACAGAGAGTGAGAGCTGGCCTCTATAAAGCTGTCATTAATCAGAGAAATACTTAGTCTTGTCTTAGTCTGCTTATTTCTGACGTTTAGGTTTAGTTGAACTACCGGAGCTCAAAGCAGTCAGACGGCAGCCTGTGTTACATTCCATTTTTCCTTTTAGAGCCAGTAGTCATATTCATTTCTTATGAATGAATAGCTGTTGTTGTTGTTGTTGTTGTTGTTGTTGTGGTGCAGGAAAATCAGAAAGTTCGTCCACTGGAAGCCGGAGCCTCGTCGCCTGTTGACTGAGGAGGAGTACCAGAAGCAGGGCGAGGAGGAGACTCGGCGTGCGCTGGAGGAGCTGAGGAAGTACTGCAACAGCCCAGAGTGCAGCCCGTGGAAGGCCGTATCCAGGCTTCAGTCTCCGAAAAGGTGGCTCAGAGGATCATTTGTTAAAAACACTCGATTTAACCTCAGCCCAGCCTAGCCCAAGAGATAACGGCATTATGATGCTATAAAACAGTTACTATAAAAATCATCCACCCACACTTGGAAGTTTTTTTTAATGTTTCACTCTGCGATAACACCGAATCACGTCGGCGTAATGTGGCTTTTTTTGTGACGTTATGGACAACGCTGACTCACAGAAAGCTGTACCTTCCCGGTACAGTACAGGTGTATTTATGCCACATCATGCGACCTCGATCACGTGGGTGAATACGTGCACAAAATACTTTGTATTTATAATGAGTTTAATCACTTTGTAGACATCTGTTTTCACTTTGACGTTAAAGCCGTCACTGTGTGGGCATACTCTGTTGATCACACTCTTTAAAGTAGCATTACTAACTTTAAAGGTCAATAAGATGAGAGACTTTAATCCTGCATCGGGAAAATTTACTTTCACAGCTGCTCATATATGAAAGGTTGATTAAAAAAATATCAATAAATAAGAAATGTGTAGAAGAAAGTCATGAAGTCGTGCTGGTGTTAAAGTCTGACAGCTGCTTGAATGAAGGATGGGAGCAGTAGTTTGTTGCTGCAGGAGCTGTCGGTGAAAACTCAATTGATGACACACACTGTTAACCTTTCATGCTGGACTGCCAGACCTTGGTTGGGAAGCACAGAAGGGCCAGAGTTTGCGTCTTTTAGGTTAAACCCCTTTCACTTCCCACAGCAGTGACACACCGGGGAGGTCTTTGAGACACAGCAGCCTTTTATTTAATCCTGTGTCGCAATCTACACTGTACATTACTGTTGAACCAGACTCTGACCGCCAACCTGCTGCACTGTACGCACACATTCATCGCTCACACCTTACACACTGCTCCATTCTTAAAGGGAACTGTGCCGCTTTTATAACACCTGGTTAAGAATTTCTTCATAATTAGTGCTATTAGTGCTAAATTGATCGTTCCAGTAAATTGGGTGACTTGTGGGGGCTGAAATGAGGTGATTATATCTTGATTCAAAATACAGAAACAGTTCACGTCTTTGACTGAAGAATGTAAATACAGGTTTATATGCAGTGTCTAGATCAGAACATGGTTTGTAAACTGTGTATCAGTGATGTTGTTGCTGATTTTGCGGTTTTGATCCACAGGTTTGCTGATTTTATCGAAGGGTCCCCTCACTTGATGCCAAACGAGGTGTCGGTCCACGCGCAGGAATACGGCTTCGGAGGACCTTTTTTCGAGGATGAACTTTTCGACACAGACGACGAGGAAGACTACATGGATTTGAAGCCGACGATGATGAAACCGGAGTGAGGCGGCTCGGCGTTGAAGAAATAAAACAGTTGTTACTGCCTTTCTGAAAGGTGGCTGGAGGATCGGCTCCCTGTGCAAACTGACTACGAGTGATTACCGTGGAGGCTGGAACAATCGCAGGCAGGACAGTGCGGTCAGATCTGATGAGCAGCACTTTCAAAGAGAGTGCACTGAAGCCAGATCTCTTCTTTATTCCCGGGAACAAGCTTCTGCTGAAACTGAGGTTACAAACACGGCGAAGCTCCGCGATCGGGACCAGTTTGAGGTGTCAAAGCAAGAGAAGTTTTTACTGTGTGACGGTAGTTTGTGTTGTCTTTGTCTTAGAGGAGGTTTTGTTTTCTTTTTGTGTTCACAGACTTTAAAAGGGCTCCCTGCAGTGAGGTCATCCACATTACACGTGCAGTGCACCTCGGGATAAACTCATATCTCTGAACAGCAGCATGACGAAGGTTATTATTTTCTCGCGGGAGGGAATGTTTGTATTTCACTGTTTTCATTTTAACGGACATAAATCAGTGTGAACGTGTCCCAAAGTATTTTCAATAAAAAAATATATTTGCGCTCCAACATGAATCGGCGTCATTGATAGGACGGTTTACTCTTGAGTGGGTGCGTTAAAGTACTGTGGAAAGTACTGCACTTGAGGACAATTTTAAGGTACTTTACTCAAGTACTTCCATGTCACGCTACGTTCTACTTCACTGCACTCAGAGGGAAATACTGTACTTTTTTATTATGCTACATTTATTTGAGACAGTGACTAATTTCTCAGCAGATCAAGATATTAGATTATTTTTTGGACCTTTGTTTGAGGTAGAGAGAGAGACGTCGGACCATCAGTGTGTCTAATATAATGCGTTACAGATAAAACTACCCAACAGTACTATAAGTAGTTACAGCAGCCAACGTAAAATGTTATAGTCATGTATCTGTGGAGTAATAATCCAGAAATATCTCACTGGCGAGGTTCATTCTGCTTCCTCATAATTACTTTTACTTCAAGTACATTTTGCTACTAATATTACTGGAGTAGTAGTACTTGAAGGTACTGCTACATTTACTTAAGTCAAAGATATGAGTACAGCAGAGATTTCTTCGTGGATATCTTCAAGATATTTCCATGTAGACCTGCAACTAATTTCTATTTTCCATTCATCATCATAGTCAACTGGTTCTTGAGTGGTATGCGACCACTCTCTGTGGAGGAAAGTCAAATGAGTTCGCTCTGGTTCTTGAACCGGTTCAGCTCAACAAAGGTGTAAGAAGTTCAACAAAAGTGTAAGAAGTTTGAGGAACACAGATCGAGTCCATAAAAGTTTGTGATGACGTCTTCATATAGGTTTTATTCAAATAACGTCTGAAACCTTTGAGGATGTACTGCTTTTGTTTTTAACTAACATCCCAACAACTGAAGATATTTAGTTTCTTCATCAAAGCTGCATTTGAGAAGCTTAAAACAGAAACATTTCTATCTATACTACGTTTGTCCTTTCACCTCAGTGATTCAGCGTTGGGAGCAGACGACATTAGAGAGTGCGTTATTAAAACAATGGCCAATGGGAGGAAGATGAACACAAACGTGGAATTTCCACTTTACAACAGCAGAGGGCTGACACGGACCAAACAACACTTGCAGAAGCTGCTTTTTTTTTTAAAATTATTTCAGTTCACCACAGCGTACAGTCTGAATACGCACGTTTGGAGGGTGAATCACTTCACCTCATCATGAATGACATCTTTTGGTGTTTCCTGTTACCCAGAATCCCAAAGCAAGGAGCATTTTACTGTAAGACCAAAAAAAAAAAAACCTCACTGTGGCCCACCCGAGATATTTTTCCTGTTTCATCTTCAAATCTTTGCCCTTGAGCATTTCTTCTAAGAAGTTCTATCTGCAGAGCAAAGTAGAAATTTCTGACCTTTCTCATATCTTTGTTCCCTGACTCCTCTTTTTGATTCAACAGTTAACATCAAAACAAAGTTTTGACTAGCATGTGCCACACTCAGCGCTGTGTGTACTTGTGTGAAGACCTCCGCTTTAAATGTATGTATGTATCATTTCACTTGAAATGTAAAGTGGAAGCAGAACTGGGAAAAAACTGCAGTGGCTCAACGAACGCTGGTCGAGTGAGATAGCGTTATCTCAAAATCATGCAGCTCTCGGTATACGATGGAGAATAAAAACACAACATTGTGTTGTTCGCTTTCAGTGATCGTAATCTGATGACATTTAGCCCAGCTGCCCCCTGCATCCACTTCTTTACATTAAATGTGACAGTCCCCTGCAGCGTTTTTTTGAAGCCAGGGAACACCCCAATAACAAATGTTGCAAATGAGCACGCTTTGATTACACGGTGCGTACCGCACAGCTGATGTTACTAGAATAATTTGCATGTTTCTCAGGCTCAGGTTGCCATTACAAACAGGGTAATTGCATTCACACGCGGCTGCATTTCCTATGAATTACTTCCCCCCCAAAATGCGTCACTAACAGGGAAACCTCGCTGCAATGCAAACGCGACCACATCGCATACGGAAGGGGGGAATCCCTCGGATATAGGAGAATATTGCAAACACTGTGGCAGGCCCCCCCACGGTGGCTTCATGTAAAGCATCTGGACTTCCCCACAGCTTACAAACTGGCCCACGTTCGATCAATTGATTCTTCTAAAACCTCGGCATAGACGGATTTTGCAAGTTCTTCTACTACCGTGTGTAATAAAGATGAGACAACCAAGAGTGCACACCGCGTAGCTCTCACTGCTCATTTATAGAAGATAACCCTGCAAACGCAAGTACATGATTGTGTGTACGATAGCAAAACAAAGACTGATGTGTTTATTGTAGGCGTGTAAATGCATGCTGCATGTAAATCCTTCATTGTAAAATCAAGAAAGAAACTTATGAACGTGTTATTAGGACATGAAACCAAACTGCCACGATGAATTCATTCACAGGTACAGTTTCGCAGACGTGCAGCCAGTGCGTTTCGTAGAGACGAGGATGATGACCTTTTTAAAAATGACCAATGGAAAAGCAGTGCAGTTCAGGTACGTTCTTTCTCGACGCCAAGAACAAAGTCTGGCTTTTGATAAACATACATCAGGAATGTCAGTAAAGAAAAACATCATCAAACAGCAACGGTGCATTTACTTTTTTTTTCCAAGCTGCAAAAGGCAGCAAAAAAACTGCATATTCATAGATTACTCCACACAGTTCGTAAGACAAACTGAGCTCTTCTGCCCTGCCAAAACCTCTAAACATAAAAACAGTTCAGCAGAAACTGAAAAAAAAGGGTAAGTCCAGTGTCAGTGGTTTAAAATCCAGTGTTCAGTCAGTATTTGTTGATCCCAAATATCCGTACTCCGTGAAACTGAGGCAACTTTGGGAGGAGGACACTGAGGAGGGAGCTCGTGTTGATTAGGAAATGCGTGGGATCGTATTTCGTGTAGAAACTGGCGAGAATATACCTGCAGAGAGAGAGAGAGCAAGACGTGAGAATAAACACCCCCAAAAAAACCCAAACACGATAAACAGTTTTAAAACCCGTAATTAAAAGATTTTGTTCTACGCTGTTTCTTGTCTGATAAGAGTTTATTCCAAATTTCAGTTTCAGTGACACTTAAAATGTGGTCAAAGGTCAAAGTAATCACAATATTCATCAGGAAAACCCTCCAATCTTCAGAGTGAACAAACATCGTCTTTATGATCTTTTATCTCCCGTCTTTGCCCGTGCATTACGGTCAGCTGTAGTTCTGTGGAAAACCATTGCTGGACTGTGAATCTCGTCAAGCTGTGACCTCTGTGGCTGTGAAGTGAAGTCGATATGGAGGCACCAAAAACTGCAGTTCCTCAAATGTCCACTTGAGGCTGGCTCCAAAACGAGTCAGTCTCCATAAGTCCCCATGTTAAAAACTTCACAGCAGAAATAAACAGCCTGGTACAAAACCAGTTTTGGTCTCTAAAGCAAATTTCTTGTTCTTGTTTAAGTAACCAGACTTCATTCAGGGATAAATAAATGGAGAATCCACCAATCCAACTATATTCAAATATTTGTCCCAAACAAAACAATAAAAATTCCCTTCATGAATCAGTTCATTACTGGCAGTGAAAATGTCTGTACAGTTTGTGAACGTTCCCATCGGAAAAGTTGAAACATGATGGCGTAACAGATTTTGCCTTAAAAACTTTGTATGTGTGAATTACTGCTTGAATGTGCGACAGCAGTTCTAGTGCCTTAAGTTGGACTTCTTCCATTATCGCACTGATGTATAAGCGGTAATGCTCTGTCCACAAACAAATCATGAACATACACGCCGCCTCAAAGTCCTCCTGCTTATCACGAAGCTTTGTGAGACTGTACTAAATGCTACCACTGCAACATGAGCCCTCATAGGAAAGTTTAGCAGATATGAAAAATCAAAGTTCAACCTAAACTCAACCTAAATCTCAAATCAGCAAAAAGCTAACATTATTCATCCCACAGGAAACTGTTAGTGGCTGGAAAACAAATAGCTGTTGAGACGTTTCACTCGCTGATTAATCGTCTAAGAAGTGGAGAAACACTCTCAGCATCAGTGGAAACTTTCAACTTTAATTGGGCGTGATAAGATCAGGAGACCACCAAAGAACAAATGATTCATCCTCTGGTTACCATAAATATACTGTGTGTAGAATCTCATGGAAATCCATCCAATGCTTGTTGAGACGAAGTCTTTAAAGTCCAAATCTGCTGCTGTAGTTTAGTTACAATTATTAAACTGGTGAGGATGCTGATATTTTTCTGTGACATGCAGTGTTAGTACATCATGAACGTAGCTATGAAGCGCAAATTTAAGACCTGTTGTTTTGAAAAGTCAGGTGGAAAAATCCAGCTTGAATATCTAGAGAACCACAACTGATAAAAAGTAACAGTCGTCGTTTCCACTGACAAAATACAAATATCAAAGTTTCTTGTTAATGCTGCTTGTTAATGCTCGTTAAACTTCATGTGACCCTAATGACAGTGGAAAACGACGGCTGTAAACTTTTTCCAGATGCTCCAAAGGGAAAGCCTGACCAAGTGAGTCAGGCATCAGTCCGACTGATTCAGCGCTGCACATATTTGACTATATGCCGATTTGACATGAAATCAAAATGAAACAGAAACTTCAAACCGCCCAGCGCTGCCGGGAACTTCTCAACATCGGCCTCAAACTGTACTCACAGAACAATCGGTGAGATGGTGAGGAATTTGCGCGAAGACGTGAACTGCACTCCGTAGTCCATCTGTTCCCAGTGCGTGAGCAGACGAGCCTTGCCTTGGTCCGGTGTCTCAAAGGGAGTTCCCTTCACCGTGTGTAGAAACAGGTACATCACCTGCAGGGGACAAAACACACACACAGACGACACACTGTTAGACACAAAGACAGATGACAGACAGACGTCTCCAACCAACAGCAAAGATTATTTACTAACTGTCATTGTCAATACGCCTGCTTGGCACACACTGAATACTCATCATGTAACGGTGATGATCCAAAAGAACTGAACATCACACTTTTCTTTGAGGTTTTCGGGTAGGAAAAAGAGAAGCTGGGTGCTGATAGGCAATCAGTCAGAAAGTTGTTGATACTTGAAAGTGGATGCGAATGTTCAGTGAATTAAACATCCTTACATCAGTACATTTAAAGAAAATCAGCCTAAAAGCTCATAAAGCTTCACAGTAGACTACAACGAGAAAGTGATTTAAAATTATGGTGTTAAGACCAGATCCTTATAAAGATAGACGGTATCTCAGTCCTGAAGAAAAAGAGAAGTGACGTTGAAAGTGAAAAGCAAATGAAGTGAATCCATCCAGCCAGAAAAGAAAGTGATCGTAACACTGACACATCTGGGAAAAATGCAGCAGCGATAGCTTTGGCCTGTCTCGCCCCAACCAGGGTCGTAAGAAGACGACGACATACTTTATTAATCCCTCAGGGGGATATTCTTTTTTCACTATTTTTTAATACAACCACACACACACACACACACACACACAAGGGGCTCGTGTGGAGAGAGATGGTGATCCTGATCACGTAGCCTCAGCTGCGCAGTCACACCCTTTCTCAACATGTTATCCTCCTCCGCCTAACAACTCGATTACTGTAACGCCGTCCTGACGGGCCCTTTCAGATGATCCAGAACGCAGCGGCGCTTCTGGTCTTCAATCAACCCAGAAGGTCACAAGTTACCCCGCTGGCTACCTGTAGACACCTGAGTTAAATTCAAGTCCCTATACACACAGTCTACAGTTCTGCGCCCACCTACTTAAAGGTTCTTACACAGACATGTTACCTCCTTCTACGCTCAGATCAATCCAAACTTTTCTTGTCTGTTGTTCCTCGTTGGAAAAACCTCCAGCTCTTCAGAGAGGACCTCCTCTCCAACACTACCAACAACTGGACATGACAAATAAATTCCCAGACACATCACAGAGCGCCAGTTTAACTCACCAGGTTGTGGATGACATTGGTGAGAGTCCACACGAGCGGCACGGTGAAGAAAGGAATGCTGAGCAGGACGATGTGCAACACGATGGTCAGCAGCAGGTAGGTGAGCCATATTCCTCTGCTGTTCATCACCCTCGTGTTGGGGTTCACCTCGCTGTGAGCTACGCCCACATTCATCTAAAATACACAGAGAGAGAGACAAAATATAAGAGGTCAATGTGATGGCAACAACAACAAGAGGCACCTACAGATCTCCACATTCAGGCTATATAAATTTAACCACGTCGTTCAATGCAGGACTCTGCTGAAGGGCCATGATTTTCAAATCATGACCAAGCAATACAGATGTGGTAATGCAACACTTACAGTGGTCCAGTCATCGCTGTACTTTTTCAGTGTTTGGCACCTCTTTAAAGGCTAAATAATCTTTTCAATATGCAACATTTACAATGACACAGCACAGAAAAAAGCAGTAAATCTGTTAGATTAGAGACAAGTAACCACAGAATAACAAATCTCAACTAACTCACTCGACAAAAAGACCTCATGAGCTGTTAAGTGTGCGTTATACGTGCAGGATGTGGGTAGAAAAAGTGCTGTGGTCGTGTTGTGGTGTGTAATCAATCATGACAGTATAAATGGATGTTTCTGAAGAGCTGTTCTGAAGCTAACCTAAAAAATGGGCAAAGACATGGATCATCGATGGACCTGAGACGGGCTGAATGACACCTGATTGCTCAAATAAGCTACCTGCGATGACACCGCGTACCACATTCTTGACAGACGTTAAAATTCTGTAGTGTAGTGTAGGCCGACCCTGCTCAGCTACAGGCGGTTCATGCAGGAGGCTGATTTTTATTCCTAATAAGAAGACTGCTTGTTGTTGTTGAATCCTGAACAGAACCCAAGAACCAGAGCTCAATTTGTGTTAAAGGGGGTTCTCCTGATCCGCACTGATATTTCCTGTTTGGACCCACGATTGCAGTGTTTTTGAATGATTCATTTCGCCTCCACTGACTGTCTCATGTTACGTTTGAACTAATCATAGATGTACCCGTCAGGCTGATATTGATATTTCAGGAAATGCAAAACTAAATCTAAAATGACATTCTAGGGATCCCCTGGTTTAATTTCAAAGTACCACTACAGGAAACTCATGGACCACCAGTGGTAGTTTGAGAACAGTTATACAAATACGAAAAACGAAGCAGGGAGGTTAGAGGTGGTGCGCAGGTCTTGACCTGTGTGTCAGCTGTTGCAGTGCATTGTGGGATTTGTAGGATGAGTGGTGGGAGTGGGATTTACCGGCGGGCCATCAATAATAGACGTATGAAATTATCCAGCCATGGAAAAATATCTATATGTATCGAGGACCGCCATACAGCTAAAAAAATATTAGTCCATATCACCCAGCCCTACCTTCGAGTTTAAAGGTCTGTCTAGAGTCAGTATTTAGTTTGTCTGTTCTGGGCTACTGTAGAAACACGGTGCTTCAACATGGCGGCCTCCATGAAAGAGGACCCGCTCCCACTGTCGATATAAAAGGAGAATTTTTCATTTTTAAGTAACAAAAACAAAAATATTCTTATTTTCATGTGATTACACATGCATGATTGATAAAACTAATTTAGAAATATGTAAATAATAACAGTTTTTGTCAAAAGTAGCTTATTATTGCATATAGCTTACTCATTATGGTTTTTGTTGAGTTTTTTTTAATTCTCACAAATTATTTTGGTGAAAACTGGCTGACCCCCTGCAGCCCCTCTGCGGACCCCTGGTTGCACAACCCTGGATTAAACCTGCAGCTTTAAAAACTAATCAACATTAAAGAATCAAGCGCTCCTGTATAAAGTAAAAAGACCAAACATTTACTAGTTCTGCTTTTTTATCAATTATTGTATATTTAATATTTTAGGGCTCTGGGACGCTCCTGGACTTTGGGTTAAACATTTTGCAGTATATGATAAATGATTAATCGTAAAAAAAAAACCCCGCATCTTTTGGATCAACTCTGAGAAAGACCCCGCCCGACTGGATTGTTCCGTGTGACTAAACATGCGCTTCCTCTCACAGGACTCATTCGGCTACCACTAGCCGCAGCGCTCAGACGTTAGCTTTCAACGGAAAAAAAGCTGTATTAAAGTAGTTAAAAACGATAAAAAAATGTTGCGTATTACGAATAAACGCAACAATAAGAGTCCACACGATGTCACGGCTGTTTAACTTTAGCCGAACAGCTGACGTTAAGCGGCGTTTAGCGTTCGCAAAGCTGGCTAACCGTTGAGCTGCTATCCACAGGTTAACGTGCTAACGTCAGCCTCAAAGTTAGTCAACGGCCGCCTCGCGCGAGCAGGTTGGCGGGGTTTGAAAAGCCGTTGAAATGCGGCTGATCGAGCCTCGCCCATGCGGCATTTTGAGGTTTAAAACTTTAACATTTCATCGGAGCGGAACTTTACCTTCCTGTGTTGTCGTAGCTCACCAGGAAATTCCTTGTTTTTTTGTCTGTCTTTAACCCCGCCTTCGCTTAGGTTAGGGCTGGTTCCTCTGCTGCAGCTGCTGCTGCTGCTGCTGCAGCTGCGGGCGCGTCTCAAAACTCCAGCCTCCCTCCCTCCCCCTGCTCTGACCAACGCGTTGGCAGGTAAACAGGTGGAGGAGGTGGAGGTGGTGGAGGAGGAAGACCGGAGCAAGAAATTCCCAGGATCATCCCATCCCTCCAAATGTTTTAATATGACTGTTAATTCCCATGTAACTATACGGAGTGTAAATGTCAGCACATAACAAAGGGATGAGTGTTTCACCCCGCAGCCTACTGCTTTCACTTCAGCTCAGCTTTCAGGCTCGTTTTCACCTGTACATATTTGCATCTCAGGTGGAGTTTAATTGGATAAAATAAACACAAATAACAACAGAAAATATTATTATTATCTGTTATTAAATTATATTAAATTAAAGGTCTAGCGTGTGTGAAATAGTGGGATCTACTGGCAGAAAAGGAGAATAATATTCATATTTTTTTATTAGTGTATAATCACCTGAAAATAATAATAAGCCCTTTATATCTACACAGGGAGCGAGTCCTCTACTGTGGAGTGCACCGCCATGTTTCTACTATTGACTGAATAAGGGCCGTAGGAGCCAAACTGTGTATATAGTTTAAGTTATATATATTTGTTTCACTCAGGGGTCTTCAACCCGTCAATCCCTTGAACAAGAGATAAACAGTACATTTAAATGTATCACATTTTAAGCCTGGTGTATTATAACTTTTATATTTACTTTATTCAACTTTTATTTCACGCTATTAACCTAATTATATACTGGGTTATTAGCCTATATGTGTTTATGATTGATTTAAAAAAGTGCACATGGTGGCGGGAGTTGCACAAAGAAGGTGAGTTATTATCTGTTGGTCATGTATCATCATGTATCATCACGTATCACATCGTATCATATAGTTTAATCTAGTTCCGTTTGATCACATAATCACATCACAGTAGGAGCGGCTTTTTTGAATGCATAGTGACCAATACAGTATCTATCATGTCATCCAGAGGTTTCTGAAGGCTGTTTCCATGTTTCCATGACCTGTGCATCTGTAGATATCAAAACCAGAACAAAACAGAATAATTCTTATTTCCAGGTGATTATACACCAATGAAAACACTGTTCTGCATATTATATTCCCCTTCTGCCATATTCTCTAAGTAGAGAACCATAAATCTGACAAACTAGACCTTTAAATGTTGGCAAATGTCAGACCTTTAAGAATGGTATGTAGTGGTTTGTGTACTAACGCGGTTTGAAAGTGCTGGAAAGTACTTCAAGGGCTGTATCACCAACAAGTGTTGTCTGTGTAGGAAACGCCTGGTGTCGCTTCCCTCTGTGCCACAGTGAGCTCTATTGTTGTCCAAAAAACATTAAAAACACACCAGTGAACAGGGTGGGAATGTTACTTCATTACAGTGAATATGGGCACAGTCACACACCATCCTGCTGCAGTTAATGTCCACTAAAGCACTGAACCCGCAGCTGAACACATCTACTCAGTCCAGACTGAGTAAAGTTTGCCAAACAGTGATTAGATGTTGTACTTTCTACATTGTACTTTCTATTCTGCTACATTTATTTGACACCTGCAGGCACTCCTAACTTTCAGATTCTGATTTTATATACAAATAAACATTAGTTGCTTACTCATCAAATAAGATGAAGGCTGTTACCGGCACGCTGACCAGATTACTTCCCCACTGGATGAACTGTGTGTATAGAAATTAAATAAGGAAGTGATGTAATATTCGTATTAAATATGACCCACAAATGTGCGGGACGTCCTGAGGAACTTGTTGAGTCATTCAGTGACACATATTTTTATATGAACGTGAAAAAAGTGATGATAAATAGGAACTGCATTAGATAAACAAAGAGATGGTGGTCAAAATACAGTAAGACGCAGCAATAATACCAGCAAAGCAAATCCATCACTCTGATGAACACAGTGTCAGGAAGGACTATGTGTCTGAAACATCCAGTGTGCCTGTAAATTGTTTATTCTCACTGGTTAAATTCATTTTTTATTCTTTCAACATGTAAATATCATCACTCATACAATCTCCACATGCTGTTTATATACTGTCACATCCACCTGTACATAAAACAACCTGCACATTTATTTTAGCAGCTGTCTACAAATGGTATTGTTTATATTTATGCATATATTTATATATGCAGTGGTCTAATGTTTATGTTTACCTGTCAAGCTCCTCGATTTTAGCTGTACTTGTGTATTTATGTCTAACTACCTGACAGTGTATAAAATCTGCTGCTACTTAATTTTAGTCAATATCTACCTCTCCACTGTACATGCCATATATGTAGCATATGCTACATATATATGATACATATATGAAATAGTGGCTCGTTTCACTGTGTGCTGTGCATATGGTTAAAGTGATAACAAAAACCCTGACTTGACCTGACTTGACCTGACTTAATGAAAATGATGATTCAGTAATAATGAACGAGAAACAAGACATTCTGTGTGATGATTACTTTCACTTTTGATGCAGGAATTAATAAACATAGATAAATGCAGTATATTGGTTGATCCAAATCGTGATTTATCAGTTACTTTTAAGTCACCAGATGGGAATATTTGTTATTTCTGGCTCATCCTGTGAAATAATCACCTGAAAAATCAAGGTACTTCCTCACAGTGATGCAATAATCCTTTTAATCTGGTATTGCCGTAAAGCAGAACTGCTCATTGATTTGCAATATTACCCCAAATAACCCTGATAGCACCTGAGATTTTAAAGGAAAAACTGTGTTCATATATACCGTAAGCACCTGACTGAATGTTATGTTTGTGGAAAATTTTTTCACCCCCAGTGGCTTAAATCTACAAATCAAAGCATTTTACACTATAGCACATAGCAGCTCATAGACAGCAAAGAAGGACTTATTGCATTTGTTCTTTAGTTGTATCTTTATTAGCTTCCATAGATGTGATCACTAGTCATAAACAACAACAATTTGCACTATTAGCACATAAAGAAACTCAAACTGAAGTACAATCTTGGCAGGTTTTCTAGCATAAAAGCTGAAATACAGTAAAGTGTGAAGCAGCAGCTTTCAGATTTCTCAGAATTTATCAATAATTTTTTTTTTTTAATAAAACAATAAAAATCGAGCAATGAGTTCTTTAAAGGTACAGGAGAGGTCACATGACTGATGCACGGGGAATGAAAACAGAAACACGTGCTGTTACCGGCACGCGGAGCCGGTTGCTTCCCGATACTGTGTGCAGTGTGTAGAGAAATACAAGGAAGTGATGTAAAATACATATCACACATGACCCATTCATTTTGCATGCGGGACGTCCTGTGGAACTTTGGCTTGCTGTGTCATTATGATATTTTTTATTATTATTATACAAATGTGCTGTGCACACTTATTGCCCTTGAGTGGAGCTTGTTTGTGAACTGTTGAACTGTCTTTCAAGATCCTTAACTTCTCATCTCGCACCATCATCGGGTCAAGATCTGAAATTTCACATAGCTGTTCATGCAACACTATCATAAATCTGTCACTAGCAGGAAGGTCAAAATGTTAACCTCCCAGCTTGCATCACCCTCATGCAAACAAGATACATACACAGCAGTTCTTCCGTGCACATCACTTTCAGGCTCTCAGCATCATAAATACTTCACATAGAGGCTGTCACGGTCTACATTCTGGTTAGTTACATCAGAGACAGTTTCCTGACAGTGAGCTTTACACGCGTGTTCCTTATTTAAGCATTTATTTCCTTATTTCATCATCCTTCTGTTTCTTGTCAGGCGTGCTGAGCAGCGTGTTTTTAGGTGCGTAAATGAACTTCCCGCGACAGGCAAACTGGAATTTTTTGCCTTGAAAGACAGGATTCCTGAGAACGGGACCTGATTGAATGAATTCTGCATGGAAGTCACTCAGAGAACAAACTTCCTTGTTGAGCAATCCAGTATCTTTACACTGAGCTCACAGCAGCTTCCTCTTCCCTACTGTGAACTTGACACCTTCATCTTTCTTTCTTTTTTTTTTTCGCTTTGAATTGCTGCTGGATGAGCGTTGCATCATGAGGGAAGTCAGGCGAACACATGTGCTACAATAAACACTAGACTGATGAGGAGGAAGTATGCAGGGAGCTGCGCATCTTTGAAGAGCAGCAGGAATATTTCAGGAAAACACAACTTCCCTCTTGTGTCACCAAATCTGTCTCTGTGAAATTCATCGAAAGGGAAAAAAAGAAGGAGTGGAGGTAACTTCCTAACTTTCCTTACATATTCATCATGATTGTTTTCAGTGTAAGGAACCAAAAATATGACCTAATTTAGGAACCACAGTACATATGATGATGGAGTCAGATTGTTTATTAAAGATATTCTGCATGCAGAGAACTGATTTCAATAAATATCCATAAATAAATACATTAAATATGATTAGAATAAATATCTGAGATTATAATTCCATTGGAAATACATTGCATGTATACATGAGAAGTGTAAATACTGTCGTAGACACATCTTCAGCGGCCAAAGGCTGTACTAGAGTACTTTGATCAATGTGATCAAACAAGGGTTGATTTTACAAGTTACAATGCATCATTTCATGCTCTACTGGCACGTCCCAGTCAAGCCTTTGGTGTGCAGAGTCGGATCACCAAGAGCGAAGACACGAGCGGTGAGGATGGAGAAGGAGAAGAGTCTGTCCATGGTGTAGCGGCACAGCAGAGGCTGCTGATTGCGCTCGACAGTCTGGGTATCTTCATCAATGATCTTCTGTACATCAGATTTAAAAAAAAAAAACAAACTTTAATGCTCTGAATCAGACTTCTGAGGCGGTTAGAAGGGAAATGAATGGAAACATTTATTTACCTTCGGGTGCTTCACGCATCTGCTCATGTCATCGAGCATTTTGCTCAGTGCTGGCTTCACTTGGTTGGCCAACGAACAGCTTTCAAATCCAGAAACCCTCTCCACTTCAGAGCTGTAGCTTGCGAGGACCTTGAGCATCTTCACAATGCAACGCTGAGGGAAGGAGAGAGGAAAGGAAAAGTTAGGAACTCATTCGTAAAGGAGAGGGGGAAAGGTAAGGAAACGTGTGGTCTCTGAGGATTCACAGGCTTTCTTTGAGAAGAGATGCCTCCAGTTAATATGATATTTATGATATTTCATTGCTGCTTTTGTTGCTTACCGGTGACTCTTGCTTCAGGGACTCAGGATTACACATATCATTTGACTCCATCCAATCAACTTTGCTGATGATATCTGATGTATATTTGGAGATATTTTGCGCCTAGAGAGACAATTTAAGAAAAAAGAACATGCTGTAGTGCACTGTTGCATAATAACACAGCAAAGACATCAAGCAATAAACTTTTAAGTCCATACTCAGCTTACCTCCTTTGACGCCTTCCTGGCGATGTGATTGAGCTCCAGGGAGCTGCTCTTTACATCCTCGCATGCATCTTGCAGGTCGTGCCCGGTCGGAGCGCAGGATGCTGCCGCGATGATCAACAAAACAGCCGCAAAAGTCGCGAAAGAAGAATCCATGTTTTGTGTTTGTCAGGTTTGGTGAGTTTGTTTGTGCTGCTGTGCTCTCGTCCCCTCTGACTGATGAGTGCTCTGAGCGCCGAGCTGCTGTTTTAAGGCATCACTTCATGACGCAGTTGACGGGGTTTCCTGTCATCCCTCAGGTGAGTTCATGATGAGCGCATAACTCCGAGTGGATGTGAGTAATATGATAGATAATTAATGAACACAAAAACAGGAAGGAACGGACAAACCTCCTTTGTTGTAGGTATAATATTTAAAATGGGGTTATTGTATTTTCTCAGCTCAACTCAAACTTTATTTATAACGCACAACCGAGGCTGACCAAAGTGCTGTACAGGTTAATACATATACATAAAATACATACAATAATACTGATACTCAGACTTTAACATCTCTTTACTTTATGCTACTTTTTTCGGACTCATTATTGACCTTCAGCTTTTTAATCACAGAGGATCAATTATCTGATTTATGCCCACAGTATGTGACACGCTAATTAGTCTTAAATGTGTTCATGTAATCAAGTTTCACATCTGGGGCTATGCCGAGGAAGTGAGATTAACCTTTTACATTTCAGGTCGATGAACTGAATCCTCCGACACAGACTGGACAAACTTTCCATCTGTGTCCACGATCTGCCCCTCTTCTCTACCAGAGAAAAACCTTTGCCTTTCAACTGAATTTTTTTTTTTTCAGTGAAAGAAAATGATAAGGGAAGACATATTTTTGTTCTTCCTTTATCTTTCCCTTTATGTTCACTATTCTTTATAAGGGGGTGATATGACAGTTAAAGTTTGTAATCATTATCAACTCATCATTAATAACTGGAAGATGATCGTTATTGTTTAAATCTTAAGTTAAGTTATTTTCCACTAAATAGAAAGGGTACATGTAGCCTGCTACTTCAGTTCACATGGTGAATACATAATATACATAAATATATGTACAGGACATATAGTGCATGAATAACTTGATAAGTAGAGGATTAAATTGTTAAATTAAATGTTTATACTTTTTCCTAATCCTTTTCAAACATGTAAGCTTTCATTTATGTTGTTTAAGAGAATTAATAAATGGCTTTGTGTATTTTTGTACGTTTTTTTTCTCTTATATGCTTGAAATAACCCTGATGAGGATATGTGGTTACAGATAATGGATAGATGTTTAAAATATAAAAAATATAAACACAGACTATAAACAGACTATTCGTGATAACAAATTATCACAGAACAAATACATTTGCTGCTGAAATTATATTTGTTTACTGATTTTTGTACAGAGACTTAACTAAAGAGGGCTCACCTTCTAGATTAATCTAGTCAGGGTTCCTGGTGCAAAACTGAGCTGTGTGTCCCTGTTGAATATCTGTGAATGGCAGCAGGTATAGTCAGGGAAGGATCCTGGTCATAGCTTAGGTTGTTAGGGTGAGTCAACTAAAACTCTTGGTTGAGTTTTGGGGAAAAGTGAATGTTACCTGCAAATCTGTGACAAGAATCCACCTCAGAGCTTTATGTATTAAACTCAGTTATTCATATGCTACATGTCCATTCATCGGCCCCTCGACCTCCTCACATTTACCAACGGGACAAGGGCTATCAAGGGAACACTTCCTCATGTGTTTGCACTGAACATATGGATGTAGATTCCTGAGATGCCAAGCTTTAGACTTCACATGACAGATTCCTTATACACAGAAGCCATCAAGCACTCCTATCCATGAATATTGAACACATTTTTTACTTAAAAAACAAGAGTTTGGTACATTCCAGTTTATACTGTGTCTTCATGCTGAATATTCCGAAAACAAATCTGTAGGATAATCATTTTCATGATTGATTTTCTGCCTGAATTTAAAAAAAATACCGACAACTGGGGTTAGAATTTCCTAAAGGTCACAGTCACTTCAAATGTCTTGTTTTGCCTGACCAACAGTACAAAACCCTGAGATGTTCAGTTTAATCCTCTCATTTGGAGCAGTTATTACAAGAAAATTTATCATGTTTGCTTGATAAATCAACTTAAACTATTATCAAAAGTCATGTTCATTATCAAAAAATCTATCTATTATGCCGAATCTATCATGAAAATATTGTCAAAACAATTACTTTAAGTAATTAATGAAATAACTCAATAGTTTCAACTTTATTAATCAATTAATCAAATTAAACAAGGTGAACCATGGTGCCTTCAAGGACCCTGGGGGTCTTAAGCACGGTGGGCATTTTCCCGCTTCTGATCGGTTGGAGACTCTCGTTTGGGGCAAAAATGTGTATTATTTATATGAATAAATAAAGCGTAAATAAAAGTGTTACGCGG
The DNA here is from genome assembly GCA_023373845.1 of Nibea coibor. Lineage (NCBI taxonomy): Eukaryota > Metazoa > Chordata > Actinopteri > Sciaenidae > Nibea > Nibea coibor. The sequence continues at coordinate 22,072,173 of CM041717.1, read as the reverse complement.
TCAAGGAGTTATGAATAAATTGATTAAATGGTGAAATGTAACACATTTCGAGACAGGGTGTGTTAGTGAGGGGGTTAGTGAATCCCGCCGCTCATGAACGCACCTCCTCCCGTCTGCCTGCTCCGGAACTGTTTGTGTGTGTTATTGTTGTGAATGAAGCGAGCATGGACCGGTGTGCAAGCAAGTCGTATAACAAGAATAGGTCGGTGTAAACTTTCACACTTGTGTTTTTTTTTTTTTTACGGTTTGTTTGTGACAAAGCGACGCACGCTCTCCGGTAAACGCGGATGTTAGCGGTGCGGAAAGTGACGGTTAATGACGCTGCTAACGTTAGCTCGCTAACTTAGCTGACCGTTAACGGCAGTTAACTGAACTGTTATTAAAAATAATAAAAATAGACGCCAGTGTTTGTGTGTGAAGACGCTGCAGCCCAGCTTTCTGTTCATATCCATGTGATTAGCGCTATAACTGCAGCTTTGGAGGCTTTTGGTAGCAGCTAGTTAGCTCTAATGTTAGCTTCCGGGGCTAGCTACTGTTAGCCAAGCCAAAGTCTGAAGATACAGACAGATAGATAGATAGATAGAAACTTTATTGATCCTGAAGGAAATTCATGCATCCAATAGCAGCATGCAAACATACAGAGAAATTAAACATTTGCATAGAAGTTAGATATATTACTGCGTTAAGAAGTTAACCTGTGCTAAACATCTATACAAAAACTAAATATAAAGTAGAAAGTGACCGTAGAAGTAAAAATGTTTTATAAAAATATGAGAAAGAACTACAAATGCGGGTAAAGGACTGTGCAGCGACACTTGAGTCATTAACTCTTGGTGGTGTTAATGTTTATAGACGTTGTCATCCATCTCCAGGTTGATTTAGCTGTACTCATGATGAACTTTGACGGTCTCGACGCCGGGATGGGTGAGTACCCTCCCAGCCTTCATGGGACTCTGGATGCAGGGATGGAGCCCTCCATGGACCCCCACCTGAACCCCAACTTGCTTCAGGGTGTGGAGCTCGACCCAGAGGGACTGGCGGTGACCGTGCCCGAGCCCGTGCACCTCATGGAGGGCATGTTTTCCGAGCTACACAGTGCCGTTTCAGAAGTTGGCATCCCCGTCACTGCAACACATTTTGACCTTCAGGAGGAAATGCTCTGGATGGGAAACCACAGAGTAAGATCCTTGATTATGGTGGAATATAGGTTGTTTCCAGGTTATGACGTGCACAGATACATTGCAATCATGACATTCCACCTTATTTCTTTAATTATTCTCTTCTCCAAGGGTCATGTGACCTCATTTTTCGGACCTACGATGGTGCGCCATTCTTCTTTCCAAGCGCACGCAGCTGACGACATCCGGCACATTCAGAGTTTGGAAACAGGCGTCCTGTTTCTGTCCAAGTCTAACCTCAAATGCCACACTCGTGGTGGCCTTGTTATGTTTGATTACCCGTAAGTGTCACAGAATATTGAGGCAAACAAATAGCAGCTGTGTGATGTATTATTTATCGTTTAATTTACTTAATTAATTTAAGTTCAGCATTATTAATAATGTATGCGTTACAGGATGGAAGAAGGAGCTGACATGCATAGTCTCCTTATGACTGATAACAACACTTTGCTTATGGGTGGATTGCAAAACTATGCGGTTGAAGTTGACTTGAATACTGTTCAGGAAACTCAAAAGGTGAGACGTCCATGCATGCAGCACAGGACAATGTGACATAATGTATGAGAATCACAAACCTAAAAATAACTTGTCCTATGTACTTTACAGTTCACCGTCGAGGTGCCTGGAGTGGCAATAATGCGGCAAACAAGTCGTTTCTTCTTCTGTGGCCACACTTCTGGCAAAGTAAGGATTACATGATCGACTCAAGTTTGTGATTCTGGTTTACGCGACACTCGCGCTCACAGTCACCCTCCGTTAAAAAAACAGATAACCCTCCGAGACTTGCGCACCTTCAAGACGGAGCACGAGTTTGACGCCTTCTCCGGCAGCCTCTCAGACTTTGACGTTCACGGAAACCTCCTAGCTGCGTGCGGGTTCTCCAGCCGAGGTTTGAATGGGTTGGCGTGTGACCGCTTCCTCATGGTGTATGACCTCCGTATGATGCGGGCTGTAACGCCTCTTCAGGTGCACGTGGACCCTCTCTTCTTACGCTTCATTCCTACCTACACGTCACGCCTGGCGATCATCTCACAGACAGGTATCAACCGGGGAATGTAGAGTCTCCTTTATGTCGTTGTCAGTGTGTTCTCTGAGTAATCTGAATAGTCGTATTTGAAAATAATTGTCCAGGTCACATGTATTTAGGAACCATTTCCACCGTGGTCACTCAGGTGTTTGAATACAAATGTTTCTTTAATACTGACACCTTCCACCTTCTCTTCGTCCAGGTCAGTGCCAGTTCTGCGAGCCCACCGGTCTCGCCAACGTGGCGGATATTTTCCACGTCAACACGGTGGGCCAGTTGCTCATGAGTTTTGACGTATCATCCAGCAAACAAGCCTTGGCTTTCGGGGACTCTGGGGGATGCGTGCACCTTTGGTCTGACGCTCCAGAGGTTTCATTTAACGACTACTCCCGGGAGACGGAGTTCGCCTTGCCTTGCCTCGTGGACACGCTGCCTCAACTGGACTGGAACCACGACCTGTTGCCCATCTCGCTGATCCCCATGCCGCTGACCAGCACGGAGCCGCTGCTCTCAGACTGGCCCGCTGCACTGGCTACACCCAGCCCCAGGTAACAAGTCACAAGACACAGAGCTCCATTATTGTTCACAAACACACATATAAGCCAAACTGCACTGGCTGACATGTCATGAGTGTGATGAACGTTGCACTGTAGTTACACCATCTCACTGAAAGTTGTTCCCAAGAAAAAATGAAACTGAAACTACGTATCTGTTCAAATTTTACGTCCTCAGCAGGAACAAATGGGCTTGGGACTGAGTGCCACAGCCAAGATAGGGAAGTTGGAAATTATTAGAAACAGACTAACGCATTGTTGATTTTGGTCCTTTCACTGGATTTGCTGACAATTGCAGAAATATGGAATATCACCGGCTTTCTGTTTTTTTCCCACTTTGGCATATAGCGGCGTATAAATGCAACAGATGAACGTGGAAACAAACAAACAAACACACACACAAAAGTTTTTTTCTTTGCCTGGGACTTTCATCAGATGAATCGCTCGACCTTTCTGTCATCTTTCATTATTTTTTTTTCAGGTGTTGAATCATTTGTTTGTCATATAATGCTGATAAAACTCAAATTTTTGGGTCACACCATTCACTTCCACCCCCGGCTTCATCTTTTAACTGATAAAGCGACTTTGAACAATGAAAGTTGAGCTCATCTGTTTGTGATATTGTGCTCATATAATTTGAATTTGTGAAGCACACCGCTCACTTCCACCACCAGCTTCATCTTTATGAAACCAAAACATCGAACCCGCGTGCATGATCTCATCTTGGCCACAGTGTGGAACTTATTAATTTCTCTTTTCTGCAGTCATGGTTAGCGAAATGATGTCAATGTTTACTTTGTCACTTTGTGAGTGAGTCATTAAACAATTTGAATGTTGCATCACCAGTTCGTGGGAATACAAACCTTTCGTTTAATCCTGTTTAATTCTTGTTTTTTTTCCTTCTCTTAATTTAAGTGTGTAATTTGGTAAATTTAAAATGTCGACTGTTGATCCTACCAGAGCAGATGTTTGTAACTGTTTGTGATGCTGTTGAATTTTATTGTATTGATATTTTTTTCTACGGTTAACACTGCGACCGTGATTGGGAAAACTGGGAAAATGAGAACGGATCAGGAGTTCCCGTAGTTCATCAAATGAGCTCTGGTTTCATTCATTCATGACAACAGTGAACATTAAATGATCTTCTTAGGAATAAACCTCCTGCGTAAACTGCCTGTAGCTGAGCAGTGTTGGCTTAAGCTGCTGTATTTTCTGATATTTCCTGTGGTCGTATGTGGTGTAAAGTTTGAGGAACACTGTAATGAACCATGACTTACAGCTTTTGGTTAGTGACTGTGGGATTCAACTGCTTTCATTAGGTAAAGTTTTTGTTCTTCTTTCTAACAGACGAGCTCCTGCTGTTGACCCGGAAATCCTGCGCACCATGAAAACTGTTGGATTTATAGGTTATGCAGCGAATCCTCGAACCCGCCCTCGGAACCAGGCACGTAAAGAACATCCAATATAGATTTTATGATACTAAACCAGAGCTGTCGGAGCGCTAAAGAAGGTCTAAATGTTTCGGTTAATTGTTTCATTTCTGCTGTATTTAGATTTAGAAAGACAAACTTTATTTCTGTGTTTGTTGGCTCGTACATAAATTTCATTCTTATAATATCTGTGTTTAAATTCTGTGTTTCTTTCTGTTTCTGTGTTCAGGTTCCTTACAAAATTAAAGACGTGGAGCTCGATTATGATAATTACAACCAGGTCCCTGAATCACCAATTGGGCGTGATGAAGAGCCTCACCTCTACATGGTGCCCAAAAAGTACAGAAAGGTTCGGATTACCATATTTAATGAGGATTTTTTTTATATAAAATAATGTTTGATTTGTATTTTATAATAATTAATTTGCTGTTGCTGTGTATAAAAATAAGTTCTGATCACTGAAATATGTAATAAGGGCATCCTGTCCTTTATCAGGTCACGATTAAATACTCCAAACTTGGACTGGAGGACTTTGATTTCAAACATTACAACAGAACCTTGTTTGCTGGTCTGGAGCCTCACATCCCCAACGCCTATTGTAACTGCATGATCCAGGTAAGAATCATTTTATGGACCTTTAATTTGCTTTTTAGAGATAATATAAAAGCACTTGTTGTTTCTCCTTTCAGGTTTTATATTTCCTGGAGCCAATTCGGTGTCTTGTTCAGAATCATTTGTGCCAGAAGGAGTTTTGTTTGGCCTGTGAGCTCGGCTTCCTCTTCCACATGCTGGATTTGTCACGAGGAGATCCGTGTCAGGTAGCTGTTTTATTTTATCGATCCCTGTGACAGCTGCACACTGTGTCTACCATGTGTGCCAATCCATCTCTCACCTCCTCCTCTCCAGGCCAGTAACTTCCTGCGAGCGTTTCGTACCATCCCTGAAGCCTCAGCGCTCGGTCTGATCCTCGCAGACTCAGACGAGCAAACGGGGAAGGCCAGGCTCGGCCGTTTAATCCAAAGCTGGAACCGCTTCATCCTCACCCAGCTCCACCAGGAGACTCAGGAGCAGGAGGGCCCACAGGCCTACAGGGGAGCCAGCAGCAGGTCAGAGCAGCTAACAGAAATAGATCTTCCTGTTGGCGTAGCACAAAGTCCGGAGGGAAGTTCTGATCACTGGTTTGTTTGTTACAGTTCTCTGGGTTCCTCTGGTGAGTCTGCCATCGGAAAACTGTTTGGGTGTGAGGTGGAGAACAGCAGCTTGTGTCGATGTGGCAAGGAGACAGTCCGCTCGTCCCTCACGTTACTCTTCACCATGCATTACTCTGAACAGAGCTCTCAAGGTGAGTTAACACTGCTGTACATGTGTGTAGAAGTCATGTACCTCACCTCACTGCACCTGGATTGTATATATGTTATATATATATTCATTTCACTTCAGAAAAAACAATAAAGGAATACGACTTTGCTGAGATCTTGAAGAAGAGCATCTGTTTGGAGCAGAGCACTCAGGCGTGGTGTGAAAACTGCGAGAAGTACCAACCCACAGTGAGTTCAAGCTCCCGTTCAGACGTTTCAGCAGCTCAGAGTGTATTTGTAGTCTGATTCTGGATTATGAGAGTTTGTTTTGTGTCACTTTAGGTGCAGACGCGCAACATTCGATGTCTACCAGATGTTCTGGTCATCAACTGTGAAGTGAACAGCGCTAAAGAGGCTGAATTCTGGAAGGTTCAAGCCGAGGTAAGTGACACTCTTTTTGGCTTTATTCTCATGTTGTTACTTGATTTATGTAACTGTTTCTTTTTGGCTTTTCTCCACAGTACGCCTTCAATAAGGCCATGAAAAAAGAGGCGATGGAGCCTCCTAAACCTAAAGAACCTCCCCCGATGCCCACCGAGTGGTGCTTAGAGTGAGATCCCTTTTAATATCAAATATATAGGATTACATTGTAGATTAATTACATACAACTGTTTGTAACTGATCTGTTGAATCTGTGTTGACTTCTCTGTACATCCTGTAGCGGGGAGGAGGTCTGCAGTATGGAGGGCTTCACCTTTGACACGCGGGCGGAGGATCTGCGACACGTCTGGATCCCCCTCACTCTAAAGATGTCCATCAGCAAAAGTCAGGGACTGGAAGTGAGCAGCTGGCCTGAAGGGGAAGAGGTGAGCAACATAGATTGATCTCTGGATAAAAACAGGGACGACGTGCTGACTTTGTGATTATCTGGGTTTTTATTGAGCTGTAAGGATTTCCTTGTGGTATCTCCGATCAGTTAAGCGCCGCTGAAGAGGCGGAGGGTGCTTCCCTCTATGACTTGGTCGTCACGGTGCCTCACATCCTGGACGCTCGCACGGGTGGAAACTTGGTTGCACACATCAAAGTGGGAGAGACTTACCATCAGAGAAAAGAAGTGAGTGAAGCCTAGATAAAAAAAAAAAGTACAGGAGAGACTTCTGTGTTTGAAAACTGACATTTAAGATGATGTTTGTTTCAGGGAGTCACACACCAACAGTGGTACCTCTTCAATGATTTCTTAATCGAGCCGATTGACAAGGTGAATACCTGTCTTTATTTAATTTGTGCTAATGAGATGCTGAAATGTTTGCAGTCATGTGAAAGTGTTCTTGTTTTGTCGTCAAAGGCTGAAGCTGCTCAGTTTGACGTCAGCTGGAAAGTGCCCGCCATTCTGTATTACGCCAAGAGGAACTACCATACCAAATACGACCTGCGCAGTGAGTTTCAGGACATTAAATCTGGTGGTTTTGCTTGAAGGTGATGTAACGTGACGTAACTCTTTGCCGTCTGCCTCAGTTAAAAATCCCATAGATGCCAGCGTGCTGCTGACGGAGGCCTCGTTGGCCCGGAAGCAGAGGAAGAGTCATGCCACATTCATCCCGCTCATGGTCACCGAGATGCCGCAGGCTGGGGACTTGGTGGGACTGGACGCTGAGTTTGTCACCCTCAACCAGGTGAGTCAGGATTATAATGCAGCTGTCTGTTTACCTTACATGGTAAACAGAAGCCTACGCAGTGCCGTCATCCAGTCCAATCCGGTGATTATTGGTGTGATCACTGTGCTGATCTAACACCAATGTTGCAATGTTGTGTTTTCCCCAAATATCTGACTGTTGTGATCGCTTTAATTTCAAGCCTGGTTGGGGAGCTGTGATTGCATCTTTCAGGTCGAGGTCGAGTCTGCACGGTTTAATCTGAAGCTTTCAGTGTTGGGAAAATAATTATTTGGAGAAGTCCAACCTAGTACAAACACTGTTTCACTTCTCTTTCTGTCAACGGTCACTTAAGATAGTTTGTGGTAGTTTTTATCTTCATCAGAGTCCTCGCTGTAAGAGGAAATTCGTAGAAAATGTCATGATTCATCATAAAACACTACAAATACTCACCGGCATTCACTCATCAGATTTCTTCTCTAATGACCTTAATTTAGATGCTTCATTCTGTAACCATATAAGACGATGCTGCCTCCTGATGCAATCAGATTATTTAGAGGCCAGTTCAGGTCAGCGGTGACTTCCGCCATAACGATTAAACAAGAGCTGCAGGAAGTCGGATGAATTGTCTCAGTTGCTGCTGAAGACTACAAGTTCGAAAATGAAAATAATCTGAGGATGTGGAGTTAGAGAGAAGTCAACTATCAGCCCGCTGCGCTGTGCAGCGCAAAATTAAAACCAAAGGATTTTATCATGACTAAAAAAAGATGTTTTAAAAGATTAAGTTATAATAAAATAAATAAAGTGCAAGAAAACCAGTGAACAATTCTGAGACAAAAAACTGAAACAATAAAATATATATATTTTTTAAAAAAGTATGAAAACAGATGACTTAAAAAGACTTAAGAGACGTGGACCTCAGATTAACGGGGATGACACAGCTTGTTGTATTAATACTGTAATTGCTGAGTGTGACGGGGCCAGAGTTGGACACGCTCAAGATTTTCTAGTCAGCTAAATATAAATGATCTATGACTCTTGACTGTGACACCATCCTGACCAGCCTGCACAGTGAAACCCTTTCACCCCGCTGCTCACCGGCCCACATTGATTTCAAATCCCTGATGCACGTCTAAAAAGTGTTTCTGCACCCACCTACCCAAACTTCATGCTGTGAGAGTAGTACTTGTACTACACCGTACCTTACCCCTGATTGTTTCCCTTTTTATAGGTCAGCTAAATGACTAAATGTAAATGCACTTCTATGTTGTGCAGTGTGTTATTCTAAACTCATCTTATTGTGATTTAAATTAAACTCACTCATGATTGTGTGTGTGTGTGTGTGTGTGTGTGTTTGCAGGAAGAGGCAGAACTTCGCAGCGACGGCACCAAGTCGACCATCAAGCCCAGCCAGATGTCTGTGGCCAGGATCACCTGTGTGAGGGGTCAGGGGCCCAACGAGGGGGTTCCCTTCATCGATGACTACATCTCCACTCAGGAGCAGGTGAGAGCGCAAAACACTGAGATGACGCAACCTCAGAATATGCATCATTAATATCACTGTTGTTGTAGAAAGAGGATACGCCCGATCATGTTTCGTTCATTGTCACTGCACGCCATGTCCTTTTGTTGCTGTTTATAATACACTCATAGAAAACAGGATAATCTTTTTTTTTAATATCAAATTGGTTGGCCTGCAGTGAAGTTAAGTAATCCTGGAAAGTTGGGAAATATGCAGCACATCATTCACGGCAGAGAGGCTGAGCTGTGTTCTTTAGCAGTCAGTAACTTCAGCTTTTCTTTGTCTGGTTTCCGCACAGGTAGGCAGCGAGCGACGATGAAAGACGAGATTTTAACCTTCAAAGAGAAGCAGCGCTTTTGTAAACTCTCCTGAATGTTTGCTCTTCCAGGTCGTCGACTATCTGACGCAGTATTCTGGCATCAAACCAGGAGACCTGGATGCAAAGATCTCTTCAAAGCATTTGACCACGCTGAAGTCCACGTACTTGAAGCTACGCTTCCTCATCGACACCGGAGTTCGCTTCGTTGGTCACGGTTTGCAGAAGGACTTCCGGGTTATCAATTTATTGGTATGTTGTTCATACAACCTCAGCTTTCACGTAGATCAGTGTTTCAGCTTTACAGCTGACTGTGAAGTGCATGGAAGTCTAAAAAACGCCCTGAAGTTGTCGTCTTTGCTGTTTTTAAGGTTCTCAAAGATCAAGTCATCGACACGGTCTACCTGTTTCATTTACCCCGCAAGAGGATGATTTCTCTCAGGTTTCTCGCCTGGTACTTTTTAGGTAAGTTACGGCGGTTAATATCAATATTGTTCTATGCGAGTTCAATGTGACAATAAAGGCTTTGAAAGTCTTGAAATTTTTGGTAGGGGTTCCCTGAAAAGTTCTTGAACTTTAGTCTTGCACGCAGCTGCTCTAAAATCTATCTCGCTGCACATTAACTCCTCAGCATCAAACAGCAGGCACACAGCACCCATCGCCGAGGCCTCTGAATAAAGGCATGAAGTTTTATACTATTAAAAAACAGCTAAAAGAGAGTAGAGACTGCACAGAAATTAACGATAATGTTGCTCTGTGTCTGTTGGATGCGTCAGCTCAAAATGTTTGTTCAGCTTCTTTCTGCTGCCCACAAGAGACAAAAAAAATCTGCTCCTGCAGGTTTAAGGAGAAAACGATCTGACTGACTGCAGCACAAGTTGCTGCTCCATTAAAATGAGAATTTAAGCACACGAGACATTACGTCTGCACTCAGTTTTTAATGGGTCCTTCCATGTTTTCGCCTCTGTGTTGCTGAAACATCGGTTGCTTGATAAATCATTGTGTCGTCTGCAGGTGTTCATGTGATATTTGCGGTTACCTCCAGTATCTTTACTGCAGACTCATGCTTAATAGTTAAAAGCGCCGCTGCAGGAATAACCGTGAACTAGCCAGTCCTGATTGTCCTCTGTGTGCGGCTTCCAGATCTCAACATACAGGGGGAAACCCACGACAGCATAGAGGACGCTCGCACCGCTCTGCAGCTGTACAGGAAGTTTTTGGAGCTGAGCCGTGGAGGCGGGACAGACGAAGTGAGGAAGGTCTTAAAGGGACTCTACGAAAAAGGCCGCCAGCTGGACTGGAAAGTCCCGGATTCGGACACAGGAGATGGTCAAGGTAGCCCAAAAAGTACGACATAACTCTGAATGAGACGCATGATGACGATGACGAATTAACAGCGAGTTCAGGCGTGTGTGTGTGCGAGAGTGGATTGAAAGCACTCTTCTTCATTCAACAGGTGCTGCCGTGTTTCCCTCTGTGATGGGGCTGTGAGCTGCACGTCGACACATTCCCACTGGAGAGTTTTCACTGATCACTGCTAGCTCAGTTAGTGTCATATTTTGTACTTATTTGCATTTATTTTTGCATTATGTACAGTGTTTATGAAGGTCTGTGCAGCCTGTACAGCTCACAAGACGTTTTAATCATGTCAAAACTTGTACTTTCCATCGAGGAAAGGTTTTCAGGAACAGGAAATGAGTTTGTATTTTATGATTTTGGAGCCTTTTTTAAAAAAAAATATAAATAAATAAACATATCATGAGCACTAGAGGTTACTCTGTGTTTAATACCAGGAACTGGGAAACGCCACGGTCTCAGAGGAGTCTATTCAAATTTAACAATGAATTTAGTTCTGTCATCTTCTCAGCTTTCTGTGAAATTTGTAGTGTTATGCATGCTTGGTTTCAAATTTGCCTGTTCATTTTCCTGACAGGTTTGATAACATTCACCGGCAGATTGGGGCCGTCCCCCGAGCGGGTTCTTTAGCATTTTAAAACAGCGGCACTTGCGGCACAAAGACAACATTTCTCGTAAAAAAAAACAAAAAAACAAAACCTCATGTGGTGAACGTGAAACGCCTACAATAAATGAAAGTGACATTAAAACAAGGCAAAGACGTGCACTGACCTCTTCACCGCTTGGATAAACAAATACACACCAACACCTGTGCGGATAAATTCAGAAATAATAAAAATGAAAATATGAATTACTCGTGGAGGTTAAATTTATCCATCTAACGTTGGAAAACGCTGGAGATGATTTCACATGCAGCGAGTTTCAGGTTAATTTGTCACATGTAGGTTAACACAGGGTCAAAAGTACAACGAAATGAGTTGGACGAACAAAACAGGCCAAGAGCAAGAGTTACAATAACAGCTCCAGACAGAAGATAAAAAATAAAGTGAGTAAGTAAAAAAAAAATGGAGTGACATATTTACATACGTGTGAAAAGGTTGTGTTAAGTATTGGGGAAGTATCACTATAAGCAGATATGGATTTACTCTATAGATGGGACACACTACACGCCTCACTGACTGCTCCGTTACCGCAGAGGTCAGGGTTCAGTTTCCCTTCGCTGCATCTCATCCCTCCTCACCTCTCTCGAATCGAAAGGTGAAAAATCCCCGAATGAGCAGCCTCTTCTCTCTCATCCTGTCAAATAAAGGTTCAAAAAGCCCAAAAATAATCTTAAAGAAGAGTTACTGCGAGTTGTAAATGAATTATTAGACATTTGTTTTTGCAGAAGTCGACACATCTGAAAAAAACCCCAAGATGTTCTCAAAGAATCCACATTGAACACGTACTGCAGGTGTGATGAAGAAAGTTGTTCCTCTCAGTTTTACACCTGTTACACTTTGAGATATGAAAGCGACACACACTCTCAGGCGTATAATGATTTCTGTGGAGTGTGTTTGTGTTTATATATCCTTGTTATGAACTGAATTCTGAATTTGAGGATTATTAGTTATAGAAATATCTTGTCAGAATATTTCCTGTTGTTTTCAGTCCACTGATGCATATTTATACACTTAAAATGGATCATTTTTTTTCTTTATTTCTATAAATTTCTATATTCAGAGTAATCCTGAACTGTATCAGCCGTCCATCCAGCCTTGGATTCCCTTCCTGTTTCTGTTCGTCTGACTTGATTCGCTTTGCAGCAGAAACTTCCTCGTTTGCACCTTTGATAAATTTTTGCACAGAAACGGCGTTGCGTTAAGAGTTTCACTTCATTCTCACGTCTTTAAGAATGATGCAATGCGTTGACACGCAGAGAAGATGACGGTCAGGTTCTGCACGTCGAGCACAGTGGACTTTCTCGCTGAGATGCAACTTCAATAAATGAATGTGAGAGCGTGCCGCAGATGGAGGAACCAGCCGAACTCTGATGTTTATGTATTCTAATCATAAGATTAGCATAGAAACAGGCTGACATCATCTTTACATGTTGTAATGTCAGATCACACTTCCAGATTCAAATGACCTGCAGTGGGCGTACTGTTTAGTTTTCAGGAAACAGAAACGTGGCAGATGAATTTGACTATTTCTCACCTTTAAATCAAGATAACAGGTTGGAAAACACACAATCATCAATGATGAGCACAGATCTCCAAACACTGACATTAAAGACATTTATTTATTTTTTAATCTTGTTGCCTTTATGTCACTTTCTGGAGTCACTTCACTAAAATGATCCATACTTTTAATATCCACTAAAAGAATGAGCGGTTCCCAATGTGTTCGGAGTTCTTCCACCAGTCTCCAATAATTCACAAAAGATTTAAACAAATTTGGAAACCAGAACTTTCATGTATCATCTGATGACCCTTTGAGGGGACATGACCGCTAGATTGGGAACTAAATTACGAGTTGCAAACATAGTCGATGATCTCCTAGACCGGAGTGTCTGTGGCTCAGGAGGTAGAGCGGGTCATCCACTAGTCAGATGATCTACAAATACTTGAAGCAGGACTGGTAAATGCAGTACTCAGCAGTTAAGGAGCACGTCCTAGTCACAGGTTCAGTATCTCATCAAGGAGTGGGAGTGGACCGGGGATTGAACCGCAGATCCTCTGATTAGTGGACGACCCGCTGAGCTGCAGGATTACAACCTGTGACAGAGGTCAAGTGATCATACATTACACTGTGATCAAGTGGAGGCCTGCTGATTTACGAGCTGTAATGTTTCTCAGAGTAACAGTGCCCCCTGCTGGCTGTACAGTTTATGCATTAATTATATTATTTAATTTATTTATGTGCAGGAGACTTCATATACATCACTTTCATCCATTTCAAACCCTACGTGAGCAGTAACTCGGAGCATTCGAGGTCAGAAGCAGGAAGATGAATTACTTGAACCCCCTGCAGCCGAACGCTTCGATATCCCAGGATCACTTTACCGTGTTGCGTGTGTAGACTCGCAGTAAAACGTCAGCGTTACCTCGGCTTCAGGTCACAGAAGACAAACACAGTCAGTATTGCAAACTGTTTATTCGTAGTAAATGAGAAGTGTGCAATTCAGTGAGTGGGGGAAAGAGCGGAGAGGAGAGGGAGTGTGCCGGGGGGGAGGGACGGGACGGTCGATGTCTTTGGTCCATATTTTGTTGGAGGGGAGGAGGAGGGGGAGTCAATGAATCGGTGGGAGACAAGAAAAGGCACTTGAGTTTACAGTTGTCTCAGAGAGGTTGTCTGAAGAAGAAGAAGAACACGGGGTCTACATGAGCGAACTCCATGATGACTAATATGAATATCACATACAAAATGCCCCATGTGAGCACAAAATTATATAGCTACACATATGTATATACAGTAAGGAATCTGAAAATCAAAGAGGAGGAAGAGGAAGGTGAAGTGTTGGATTTATCTCCTTTGGAATTCTTTACAGGCAGAGAGGAACCAAACAAAAAGGCAGCAACTTTCAAAGAGGACGAGACCATTTCTTTGGCGATAACCGAACAATATTCCTACAGTCTGGAATGTAAAACAACAAACCAAATCTCAGATGAGGAAAAAAAAAACTTTCTTTGAGTCTTGATTGAACAAGTCCAGCACCTCGAACGCAAAAGATATGCTAGAGTAAAAGTCCTGCAGCTTTGATCCAATCAAACTGCGGCAGAGAACCGACGTCGTCTCTGTGACGTGACGAAGTCAGCGACTCTGAAAGCACTCAGAGGAGAAGTTTGATTTTTTTTTAAACAGAGAGGAACAAAATCTGCATCCCGGCTCCTCTGAAACTTGCCGATTAACACGTTAAAGTTAACGGTTCACAGGACGTTAAGTCTCAGAGTATTTCTTGCCTCTGGGCACTTGTAGAGACTCCAGGACGAGTTTTTTTTAAACACGGAAGCAAACTTCAGAGGAGCTGATGAGGATTTTGTTACATCAGGACAAGAAACTAAATAATTTCCTCGAGGTCGTTGAGAGGTTATCTGGGATGGTTTCAGAGTTGAGCTCAGGGAAGCGGACACATTCCAACGAAACGTGGGGCGGTTAACCGCACGTACATTTGCCAAAATAACCCTCAAGACTTTCTTCCTGCAAAACTGAGAAAATACCCTGGTTGAAAACAATCCCGAGAAATAAATCTGACATTTGTGTCTCTTGTCCCGACTAAGTTTTCTAGTTTTGCGTCTTGCGTGTGTGAGTTTCCCCCCGAAAATTTCAAACTGCTCCTTTGAGTCAAGTGTCATCTCAGCACGGACTGTAAACATGTTAGTGCCCTTTGCTCCACAGTATTCACCAATATAAATCACTGGAGTAAAACATTTTGTATCTCAAATAAGAAGAAAAATCTCCCGGTGATCAGGAAACTCACGAGGAAACAAAAAGAAGAGGAGGGGAGAGAAAAAGAGAGAGCATAATATCTTAAATTTTTTTCCCCAAAGTCTGCTCGAGGGAAGACGACACATCATGAAGAAGATGCAGCGATAATGTAACAACCGGTTTTACACTACAGCCTCGCAGCTCCGCAAACTGTATGTACATAACTACAAGATCAGAGATGAGGAGGAATCACCGTCCTGTCCCCTTAAACAAGAGCCCACTGCGAGGAAAGACGGCTTGGAAAAAAAAACAAAGTCAGGCCGTGTCAAAACATCAGCAATGAGGTATCACCAGCTTTTTGTTCACTAACCCTGGACACGGCGAAACTCTACCCCAGCGACCTCGAAGTGTGAAAATCTGTGAAATCGAAACAGCCGTCCAATGCATTCATCAGTTTGATCAGCTCACAGATGATAGAGTAAATATATATTCATAGATCCTGGATAAAAAAAAGGGGAAGAAAAAGATCTTGCATCTTATTCTCACATTTTATAAATTGCAACTCTGCTCTACGAGTACCGTCTGATTAGAAAGCAGTCATGATGCGGACATCCACGTCTCTAAGAAAAAAGGCAAATGTGAAGTCTCTCTGTGACTAAAGGCAAGCACGTCGTTAAACACGCCATTCGTGTGCGCGTCCGACGACACAAACACAAAGAACGAGCGGTGCGCGCGGAAGATAATCCGTCAGGATAAATGTTCGAGGACTAACTATAAAAACAGCGTGTGGGCCGTTTGCTTCTTTTAACACATCGTTTAACATATTCTACAAAAAGGTAATGAGCCCTCTCTCTGTTAGAAAATAAAAGGACATCAAGCCGAGAACACACTCCGAGTTAACCCCCGCCGGCCAGTGGGAGGGCAATACGTCGCTGCCTCGGGCGACGTTTAAAGGAATAGTTTGACATTTTTCCTTGCGGAAAGTTGGATGAGAGGCTGGACACCGCTCTGCACGGCGAGGATGAAGCTACAGCCAGCGGCCGGACACGAGGGCAACAGTCAGCTCTGCCCGGGAAGAAATGTGCAAATTCACCAGTCTGCAGAGAGTTAGATGAAGTCGGATGCCGCGCTCACTTCTGTACTTTGATCACGAAGCTACAGCCAGCAGCTGATTAACTTAGCATGAAAGCTGGGCACAAGAGGAAACAGCCAGCTCTGCGTCTGTGAAACTACATTTATCATTACACTTCTTTTTGTACAAGATAAACAGGACAGGGAGCGTTAGTTAGTGAACTTCAGCTTGAAGGCTGCTGTTATCTAGCGATTGTCTCGTCTATCCATCAGCAAGAAATGTGAAATGTCAAACTATTCCTTCCAGAGGGCGACCTCTGTGCTCACACTCTTACATATTTAAGTCCTAGCGTTAACAAGTTCCCTACTGTCTGTAGCAGCCATACGAAAAGCTCTAAATTACAGTTTGATATGTTTCTTTTTTTTTTCTTTTAACCTTGCAAAGATTTAACGATAGTCTGTAGTGTTGATTGCATGTCTTCTCTCCCGATGACAAAAACCCTTCCTGCTAATGCTAGAACTACTTTTGCACTTCCACGGTGAAGGCATTGAAATGGTTCTGGGGAAACGAAAGAAGAGAAAGAGAAAAGATCTCAGGTGCAAAATAATCAGAGAGCTGACGTACGCCACGGCGGAAAATAGAAACAATACTAAAAAGGAGTTCAACTTCAATAGTGCACAAATCGTTGTAGGTAATCCTGTCAGTCTCTGGCAGGCTGCAGAAATGAACAACAGGAACTGACAACAGCGCAGCGACGAGGGGGGGCGCCTAAAGATAGAAGCTGTTACCTTAACCAGGATGGAAGAAATGCGAAAAGGAAGAGCGATTACAGAAGAGGGAGAGCTTTTCAAGTTTGAAGGATGAATGGATTGATGCAGAGAGGTGGCACTACAGCTCATCTGACGGAAAATATGTAAACTGGTATTCTATTCTTCATTGAAACGAGTTAGTTGGTGGTGGCGGTGGTGGTGGGGAGGGAGGAGGAGGACGAGTGTGGAAGGGGGGGGAAGGGGAAGGGAGTGCGAGGGGTTAGTAGATGGGTTTGATTGAGCGTTTCCAATGTCAAGGGCAGTGCGTCCGCGGAGGCCTTTGGGGCAGCCCGTTATGAGAGGGTCGGTCTTGGTTGTAGGAGGACGTGGAGGAACGAGAGGGACCTCTCGAGTTGTTAGAGTGCTGTGAAGTAGGACCAGAAGGGCCGCCGTCGCTCTGGTAGCGGTGGTTGGCGCGGCCGGCATTCCTTTCGTGGTGGGAACCGCCGTTATACCGCTGACCGCCCGAGTGGTACCCCTGTCCCTGGAAAGTACGCCTGTTGCCTTGGAAAATCTGAAAGGAGGATTAAAGTCAGTTATTTAGTGCGAGGCTGGTTTTGAGTGTGATGAAACACTTTTTTTTTTCTCCCCCTCGGCTGACCTGTTTGTTCGGAGGAGGGCGGGATTCGTTGGAGGTGCTTTGGGTCTGGGTGGGAGCAGGAGGAGGGGGAGGAGTTTCCAGCAGGCTCGGGCTGGCGACAGAAGAGGACGTGGAGCTACAGCGGGACCGATTTGAGTAGCCTGTGCGTGGATGGTAAACTGTAAAAGAAACAAAACACAGGAAGGTAAAATCACCAACAGTGCAGCCTGGTTCCTGCCCCGTGAAGCAGGATTACTGAAATAGCTTCAAACGCATAAACTCCAGAGAAGGCTCTTATTGATCCGAGTCTATATTTGGAATTTTAAGAGGTTTGGGGATTTTTCGGCACCGTTTACACTGTGAGCTTTTGTATGAGACTGCAGAGTCAAATGTAGTGGAACTATGGTGATCTCTGTGGCGCATTCAGACCGGCACTGCGGCAAAAACAGATTTTTCCCACCCACTTACTAGTAGTGAGTTTTGGCTGCGTTGGAGAAGTTGAGCCGAATCCAATTTTTTGGGAAAACACAGCCTGAGGTTACGCAATCAGACGCTCCGATCGGTCGAACTCCTCCACGGTCAGGCCGAGATGTCTCTGAAATGTAAACTCTGTTGTGTTCTGGTTTCGTTTATTTCATGAACCCGGGAAGAAGCGCCGGCATCGATACAGTTAATCCGCAAAATAAAAAGTTATTTCAGTCCTGGTGAAGTGAGCTTACCGTCCCTGAGCAGACATCCACCTTTCATTGTTTAGTACTTGTGCTAAGCTTCTAGTGTTAGTGATGCAGCAGTGTTCTTATTCTTTTTAGATTCAGACATCAGACACATTTCTGATGTGTCTGTTTTCTAATTAAAGACATCTATAAAAGTTATTTCCTGATTGTTTCACAGCGGTTACGTTCAAAACAAACAGAGCACCTTGCAGCGACTCAACGCAGTCCGAATGTGGCCTTTTGCTACGTTTACAAACCAAAGCACAAAATGATGTGAGTTAATGCTAAAAACATCTGCCTGAAACTCACTTTGCAAAATCTGCATTTCTTGTTGCCTAACCCTCGCACACTCCTTTTCTGATACACGGCTGTGTCAGCCACGAGGCCGAGGCTGATTCATTCACCGCGAGGACGCGATAATCGCGCTGAACGCTCTGTTTTCTTGTTCCTCCTCGATCTGCACACTGCTGGAAGACACGCAGGGAAGCTCTCTCATCTTATCTGTTATCTCACAGTCTATATGTGCCTTAAACCGGCTGACCAGACATCCGGCTGATGTTTGTGCTCCTCTGTGGCAACACTGCTTAACTCCGGTAAAACCACAGGATGGCAACGTGTTACTTTGACACATTTATTTAAATGTGAAACCTGAGAGAGATCAGCGGGACGGAAACAACGCTGAGAACTTTAGGTTTGCTCTCACGCATGAATGATTTTAGTAGCCAAAGACAAACAGCTGATGCACATTTTATGGTGCGTTCATACAGGATCTGGTGCTGGAAGGGTTGTGTGGGCGGCAAGTCTATTTGACTTTTATTTAATCAGGAAATAACTTTTTATTTTGCTGATTATCGAGGCCAGCGCTCGCTCACTCTCATTCACTGTCTAGGTCTCTCAACCACTGCCCGCTCTCTCTCTCTCTCTCTCAAACCATCGGACACAAACCAAATTAAACTTTTCGTGTCACTATCTTGCAGCGTAAACCGTGAGCCAGACTCAGATTTAGAAGCTAGATACATGAAATAAACAAATCCAGAACACACAACAGGTAGAGTAATCAGAGTTTAGTGCATGAATCCACCTGGGTGGTCTCAGTTTCAGGCTGACTGTGGAGGAGTTTGTCGTGCAACCAGACGATCGCTGGGCTGCGTTTTGTCCAAAAGCTCAACTTCTTTCACAGATTGCTGCTTTTTTTGATGGACGAAACAGACCACCTGTACTCAGACGAATAGAAAAACCTGTTTTCACTGCAGTCATTTCATTTTCTCACTTAAATCACACTGGAAAAAAAAGTTATGTCAGATTTATAAATCCACCCAAAAAAAGATTGACGTTTTGATTCACAGACCTCTGGAGTTATTTCCTCTAAGTCATTTAAAATGACACATTTTGGTCGTGTTTTGACATTTAGTACTTCGCGTCCAGCGTGCTGACAAACTGCTGCTGTAATCGTCGTGACCTCACAAACCTCTGAGCTGCTCATTTTTTGTATCATTCAGGATGATCAAGGTGAAAAAAAAGCTCAGTTCAACACAAATAAAAAGACAAAGCAGATGAACGGATGCCGTACCTGATCCAAACCCTGTGATGCTCGTCTTCAGCGGTTCCAGATCAAATGTAAATCTTACAGCTTTCCCAAGGTCCTCGTCGTATTTACGCTCGCTCACAAAGTGCTGCGAAGAAAGAAAAACAATTATGTTAGTCACCCGTCGGCTCCAAAAGGCAGCAGATCGCAGTTTTCTTTCAATTATTACTTCAGCTTGTGGTTCATATTAGAACAATTCACTTCAATTTGCACTCTGCGACTCGATGATCACCACCCACGTCATATTTAACCAGCCGTGTACTCAGTCCGGGAGAAACAGACACACGAGGCCGACTTCCTTTTTAAAACGTACCTTGATGTCTGCACGCAGTTCGGTCAACTGCTCCTCAGACATGGACGCCGACTGGTCCGTCAGCCGTCTGAGCTCCTCTGCTCTCTTCTGCCGGGCGTCCAGAATCGACACTGAAACACGAGGTGATATTTAAAAGACGTGAAACTGGATTGAAACCAAGAGGTGCGTGGTGTCCCCTCAGAGAGCAATAAACATAAAGACTGATTATGCCCCACGAAGGTGCAACTGAGTACGCGATTAACAAATTACCAATTGTTTTATTACGTGGTGCACAAAGGCCTGACTCATCACCAACTGAAACAATTAATCAATTATTACAATGGCTGCCAATTATTCTAATTATTTAATTTCCTGTGCGTTAACACAATCCATTAGTCAGTGTGTCATTTCCGCCTTCCTGCTGATTCCCTGCAGTCCCAGTAAGTTTCATTTTCCTGTGAGAAACTCAGCTGAGTTCCTTTTAAACGACGAGCACAAAGTACGTCTGAATCAGCATCTATAAATAAACACGGGTCAAAGATAAAACCAAATCAGATACGTGTGTGTGTGCGAATGTGAAGGTACACACAGGGAGTTAACCAATACGGACGCCATGACGCACTTCACACATTTCTTCATGCGTTTAAACTCTGTGTGTTTTGGCCTGAACTTCAAATAAAGGAGCGTTTAAATCGACTTACAGACGCTGTTCAGCTACTTCACGAACACGACATGTCAAAGATGCAGAAATGATGCAGCATCGCTGCCTCGTCTCTAAAGTACGCCGTCCTGTGTGCCGCTGAGTATCTGCAGAATCTGCACTTACTGTTTATCTGATCCAGAAGAAGACAACATTTACCAAACTATTAACTGAATAAATATAATATATAACTAACAAAATGAATCGGCAGCTCCTTCAACTGGCTGACTGGACTGAAATTCTTGTTCCAGGTTCTCAACTGTGATGATTCGCCGATTTCTGACGTGAAGACGTCACCTTGGACTTAAATTATGTCAATTATCAGACAGTTAATGAAGAAGTATGTCCATTGTGAGGCTTTGCCGAGGTGAAGACGTCATGTTGGACTTTAATAACTAACATTTCTGACGTCTTACAGACGAAACAATTCACTGATTAATTGAGAACAGAATAATCGATAAATAAAACAATTATTTGTTGCAGTCACCGGTAACTGGTCCCACACCGGGGATCAATACGGCTCCTGATATCCTGGACTGTTCTAGACAACAACGGCAACATCCTTTTGTGCATCTCCATTCAGAGTCGTTCGTCTTTATCCTGATGAACCGTTAACGGAGGAGGAAGCAGATTAGTGGGAGGTAAATTTTGAGGAAACCTGGCTTTTGTAATGTCGAAGAAATACTCGAGTTTCTTTGCTTTTCCTCTCAATTCCCCACACACAGCGCACAAAGGCAGCATTGAGTCTCCCTTGACACCTGACACTATTCACTTTTTCCAGGCCTGGATCACACAACACTCTACACTGAGAGGACAGAATACGAGAGAATGGCCTACTTGTACAAATATGCAGTCTTGCTCTGTCATGTTACATACACATACACACAGCGGTATGCTCTAGGTATATCAGAGCCCGAGGGCAGCGCTGCAGTTTTTAAGAAACTGGGACTTGCTGTTCCACAACAATCTCTTTTACTACCTCTCCCCGGGAAGTGATTTAGGTCAGATTCTCCGAGCCCTTGAGTCAGGTGATCATATTATGAGAAGAATACCAACAGCTCCTGGGTGGTATTTCGACAAGCAGGTTGTGGTTGAAAAATACTTACTGGATTCTGCTTTGACTTTATCCATTTCTCCCAGTAGAGTCACTTCTCTGTCCATTAAACTAGAAACAGAAAGCAGAGAGAGGAAGAAGAGAGAGGAGGGGGTTATTTTTCTCCGCTCACTCACAGATAAGAGGAAATATTGCGAACGCTGACTTTGCACTGAGATTACGGAGCAATATCATTAAAGCAGGAGGCTGCTGCACACTCAGTCTCTGGATGACAATGCAAAACAGCAAACACGGCAACCGTGGGTCACCTCTTCATATCTCTTCATTGGTTGTCAGTTAAATTCAACATTGATTTTGAGATTCCTCCAGCTCCATCGGAGCCCCTCGGGCACGCCTCGGTCATGCAGCACCGTCTTGGCCCGTTCCCCACCAGCAGAAGCCCAACAAACTTCGTTAACTTGCTCAGATTTGGACATTTTTCTCTGGTTTATGTGCTTCTAAACATATAAATATGCTACATAGTTAAACTGTTTTCTGGAGATCGGACGTTTGCACACAATTTGAGAATCGCTCGTGTCTGACCTCGGGCCAGCTTCAGCGGCTCTGTGGAGACTGACTGCTCGCGGCGTCCGTCAAAAGTAGGAGCTTCTGGGAAACTTCATTCAACATTCAAACATTGACTAGAGCGGCTGTGATTAGCTCCGGGCCTGGATAAGCCGAGATCTTCTAGTTGTACCCAGGTCAAGGTTCATGACCGAGCCTTCGCTATCAGAGCTTACGGGCTTTGCAGGCTTGTCAGTACACTGCCTGTTTTCATAAAAAGTTCAGTGTGACACAGCAACATGCTGCAGGTCTTCTTCACGTCGACCTTTTCACCCTTCACCCAAAGACAGTTACACAACATTAGCTACACTATTAGCCATCCAAGCGTACCGTTTTAGGGCACTAGTTTATATCAAACTTCTCATAAGTGAAGGAATTTTCTTTTTCTCGGGTGTTTTTAAGGATCTTTCTGATTAATTCAAGACTGAAGTCAGTCTGTATGTTGCATGTTTCTAGCTGTGTTATGGAGTGTGGGACTTGCACTGGTCTGGTCCTTGTCTTGACTTGGTCACAACCCGTCAAAGTCTTGGTTTCGACACAGTCTGGTCTCGGCCACGACTCGGTCCGTCTTGGTTTAGATGGTCTTGACTAAAACACCGGTCCAAGGTGTCAGCAGAGATTGAGGGGCAGAGATAGAGCGCCTTGAGGAATAAACACCAGGAGTCACTCTGGATCGTTTACTGAAGGGAGGGAGGAGAGCTCAGAGTTTTTAACCTTTGGGGATTAAAAAGTGGATTCATCTTCCCTCTGACATCCAGATGTTGCAGCTGTCACCGTTTGTGGCCATCCAGAGCTCGATGATACCTGCTGAAAATGTCTTAGTCGATTCCAGACTTACTTTACTAGGAGCTAAGTTAGCGCAGTATTCAACAATCAAACATTTCAGAAATTGTTTGCCTGTCGTCTTGCAGCCAGACCTGCTCTGATGTATGAATTATGACTTTTTACCTGAGGTCTTTTGATCAGTTTACTGCCATCAAATCACAAGAAAGATCTATGTGTTTTGTGTTGTGCAGCAGTTTGGTTACACGCATGAATAAACACAAATGAACTGAGCGACATCCTCAGTGTGCAGCTGTGCCAAAAACTGCAGTTCCTCAAACGTCCACTTCACAGCAGAAATAAACGTTTACAGCCTGGAACTAAACTAAGTTCTTGGTCAGCTGGAAGCCAACGTGGCTGCAGCAGAGCCGCAAATGTTGAGCTGCAAAGTACAAAAACCTGTCGGTGACGTCACACATCGAGAGTTTGGAAAGTTTGCTCCACAATTTTCAAACTCATCAGTGTCATCGCTCTGTCGTGGGAGCATGTGGCACTTTAATCTCTCAGTACACTTTAAACAAAGTTCCTGTTGGACTGTCTGACAGATACAAACCACCCAAATTTGTATTGCACTGATATTGTTTCAATCACGGCTCTTTGTGCAGCGATTGACCAGGTGTGCTGAGGTGAAACGGGAAGCAGATTTCACCCTCGGGCCCTCCATTCTTTACACAACTTCTTCCGTTCGTTCTTGTGTGTACAAACGAGGTCAGCACCGTGAATGCTTTTCAAGGAGAGACCATCGACCGCAAGGAGGCTACGATGACAGACTTCACGCCCCACCCTCCCTCTGTTTGGCACTTTACATAAACCGTGGATGCATCAGGAGAACCGGATACTCTGTTCCAAGATGACACCCCATTCATTCCAATGAAAGCGCTTCACCGGATGCCAAAAAAGATTTTCTGAGACTTCCTCGGACTAACTGTGCACTACTCGATTGAGAACAGGTGCGTCACAGACCTCTGTGGAAGAACGCAGAAGAAGTTTGTGTAACGCGATTCGGCCACAAACTGTTGTCACGGCGCCAAAAATTCACCTCACAGCTCAGCTCAGTTAGTCTTACCTTCTTCCTGCAGGCGACTGGACGACACATGTTTCGAATGAGTTCAAGCATGATGAGCTTTTTTACAGTCTCTCGATTGGCACCAGATTATCGTTTTATAAACTGTTTCACGGCGTCACGGCGAAACAGAGACTAAACAATCCATTTATCCGTGATTAACGAGTATCCTCCTCGTATCAGCTGGTACGAAATGATCACCTAAAACTTAAAGCGTTGACTCTTTTATTAGCGTTTAACAGAAATGCGAGTCTTTGTGACAGAAGTGGTGTCAAAGCCTCGAGGGAGCAATAGAGCCCATGACAGAACAAGCTGTCTTTTATCTTTGTTAAAAGCGTGGAGCTGCATTGATATCCCCATTCAGCTTCGAATATCGACAGGAAACCACGGCGTCGGGTTTCGGCTTTTCAGAGAGAATAATGAAGGATCTGGAGTCAGACCCAACAAGTTAAGGTTTTAGAGTCGAGTGCACCAACTCCTGCTAGCATTACCGCTAATTACCGAACCCATCAATAAAGTCATCCTGCTGACTTGTGAGTCCTAAATTGAGCAAACCATGAAGTATGTAAGGTGAACACAGGCGCTGAGTTTGTGTACACATGCAGAGAAAGGATAAATCTGGGTCAACCGGACAGAACGACTGAGAACCTTCACAGTAATATGTACATAATGATTACATAATTTGGTCGGCCGTAACAGTCAGGCTGTGTAAAAACTACCGTATAAAACTCTGTCCAAGCGTCATCAAGTAGGACAAAGGTTAGAAAAACGCCCTTTGACTCGCTGACGGTAAATCAAAACCTATAAAATGCAGCAGCAGCACTGTAGTAAACTGAACTCAAGAAAGTTCATCAGGAAACACAAATAGCCTTTTTTTTTTTTTAAACGACTCAGAGGAACTAAACCCGTGAATGTCCCTAAAAGTCCCTTTGTGCATTCCTGTTTGCGTTTCTGCTACGTCTGACGACCCGTGAAGATTAGACGAGGAGGCGTGAGGAGTCGAATGTAACAAATGACTGAAAGCTCTTCTCCTTTACTCACTGCCTAACTTGCTCAACCACCTTGTTGTATCGTGTCGCAACAGTAAATTTAAAGATTTGCAAAACTCGGGGTGTTGGTTAGTTCAGTTGGTAGAGCATCCACCTCATGTGCAAAGACTCAGTCCTTACTGCAGCGGCCCAGGGTTCGTGTTCTCTCTCTCTCTCTCTCTCTCTCTCTCTCTCTCTCTCTCTCTCTCTCTCTCTCTATTCCTGTCACTCGTCAAGTTGTGTCTATACAATAAAGCTTGAAAAGGCCAAAAAAATCTCTTGGAGATTTGTAGTCAGTGTTTCTGCCGACGATGGACCTTTGCCTTCAAGGGATTTTTGCAAGGAAACCAAAACTTTATTTATTATTTATTATTTTACCCAAACAATAATCTTGTCCTCAACCTAACCAAAGAATACCAAACTGCGACTGAAAATGAGGCAATGAAGTATAAAAATACAAAGCCAACTTCAACTTTCACACAGGATGCAGACCCCGGTCTTTTGGATGAAAGCCCTCGTCACACCGTGACTCGCTGCCTCGCTGTTCGGGCTTTGTCGCTATTTGTAGCACGTCACCTGACTTTCTTTGGGCTCTTTCATTTTTGTACTAATGTAATAATTTCTCTCTTTCAAACAACAAATTGAGCCTTGGTTTTCTCAGTGTTTGACTGCAGAGGCGCTTCGAACAGACCGTCTTCAAGCTGAAACAACACGCACAAATCTCACGAGGGTTACCGTGTGGACGTGGCGCAATCTTTCGAGTTCAGAGCCAACTTCGCTTCATCAATAAACAGAAAGATATGAACATCCCTCGTCCTAATATTGGTTCTAGGGTACAAGTAAGGACAAATGTAAGAGGTGAGGGACACAGTGAGCTGATCACTCGTGAGAAATAAACTCTTTTGGGGTGATGCACGACTGAAGGAGTTTATTCTCTCACTGTAGACCTGCTCACTGAAGCTCCTCCTGCATATTCTGCAGCTACTTACTGAAGAAATCATTAATTTGACACAAAATACTGATTCAAAATGATTTTATGGATTTAAAAATCGCTTTCCTGGGGCTGCTGTGGTTCTCCACAGTCTACGATCAGAATCTCATCCAAAGCAACAGCCTGTTATTCATAGCAGCAGCCTGCTACAGATAATGGGGCGACTGACCAGTGAACAAAGCCGTATAAGTCGTTGCACTTCTTAAAGGAATTCCTTAAAGGGTTCCTGGTCCCCCCGGGATTGCCCCTGCAGTGGAAACGCCCTGCAGGGTGTTTTGTTACGTCTCTCTTTAACATGCTCAAACATGTTTTCAAGATTTAACTACAGCCACCAGGACCAGAGGCAGAGTTAAAAAAAAATAATAAAAAGAAATCTACGCACCAGCTCTGGAGCTCAGCAAACGTCTGCTTCATCCTCTTGATTGAAGAGTCCATCTCCTCCTTGACTACCATCCTGTAGCGAGTTAGTGAGGCGGTACATCTCTGCAGGTCCTTCACAGAGCGGTCGATGTTGGAAGCTGAGGGGTGGACATTGCACACGACACATTTTGTCCCACATTAGGTTTTGCTCGTGCTTTGTACAAGCTCACAGTATTCTTAGATTCAACTACTCGCAGGACAAGATCTGGGGTGACTAACCTATCTTCTTGACTCCTGCTGATCCTTGCTCATCAGCAGCGGGTGTTAATGAGGAAGTGGGTGGATGTGAATTTGAGCCTGGCCTGTGTCGGTTCTTGTTGCCTCTGGGAGCCTGGTGATTCCTCCCTCCTTGTTGTAAGGCTGGACTTGGAGCGCTTCCTTGACTTTCTGCTTCTGCACCTGTGAGAAGACGGATTACTTTACAGCAGGTAAAGTGAGTCGTTTCCAGAGTCACTTTCCCCAAAAAAACTGCCTAAAATAGAGGTGAGCCAGAACAGTCGACAAGTCGGTCAGCAGCAGAGTTTTCTTTTCTTTTTAAGAAGAGAAAGAGGAATAGGAGATGATGCGCTGTAGAAAAACACAGTCGACAATGCGGCATATAACAAAAGATTACAGAACAAAGTCACAACACAGAAAAGACATTGAAGAGAGTTTCCTGCTCTCACAAGTCAGAATTGTAGTAGCGTTAGTCATATAAGGGACCCAAGACACGTGAAGCTGACAACAATGTGTCACCAGAGAAGCGCCGCGCTCAAATAAAGAAGAAGTGTGACATTCAGTTAAAATGACTTTGCCCTGAGAGGCGGTCAAGGGGATGTGAAAGTCACAGGGATGGACGAGAAAGTATTATACCATAAACGATGAAGTGCGGCCGTCACACCGCAAAGTGGCATTCGCATGTCCACGAGAAATAGGTGGAGCCGGATGCTGGGTGACTACTCGCAGGGTTAGTAATGAACCGAGCTAACCGCTCATAAAAAAATATCTACTCTCTCTCTCTTCTGCTTCCCCGTGACATCGTGTTTGTCACTCCACATCTTTATGTTCAATAAAGTTAATCAGAGAGGAAGTAAAGAGGAGCACACAGTTCATTCAAAGCATGTATCTGCAGATCCACCACACTCTGAGCTTTAACACGGCTACAGGTGACGTCACGCGTACGATTCTTCACACTGCCAGCGTTCCAACCCTCGTCTCGTCTTCAGTTTTCCCTCCGACGGGGGAGGTTAAATAAAAGCGAGCGGCGAGACGCTGCTGAAAGCTACGACAGCTTCCTTTATTTTGGACTCTCTGGCTCTCCGTTTCCTCAAAGCTCAGCACTTTGAAGAAAACTTGCCGTTGGTCAACAGCACAAATTCGCCAAAGATGCACAGGAGGCATAACATTTGCGTAGGAAAATTCCACCTCCTTGTGTTCATGATCTGATTGTGTCAGCATGACTGAGTTTAACTGAATATAACCACAAACTGTTGGAGTTTTAAATCTTGTGTGTGAACAGACTGTGAGGTACAACACAAAAGATGTTCCAGTGGTCAGCGACAAGAGAGTTCTCTTAAATCAGTCGTGACCTGAAGCTTAAGTATTTCCCTGCTGCTACGAGCGGACCACACGAGGACTACTGCTACTAAACTTTAACAAATCTTCACTGGACCTTTAAGGCCTGAAACTTTAAGCTTCCCCCAGCACAGCCCAATACCAGTCCTGGGTTTTTCTTTAAATGGTTATCAGAGCAGATATCCATAACCTCTACGCTGACTGAAGCAGGTAATCCTAACTCCGCCCGCCCCTTCTTTTGCCTCCATCATTCATCAGAGCTGTGATTACCTGTGGTTTCGGATGTAGCGGGTTCAGAGTCCAGCTCGGCTGCATCCAGGGAGGCAGAGTCCAACTGTTCACTCAGCGAATCGAGCGACTCTCCATCCATTACTGATCCGTTGGCATGAAAGCCGTTCATCTCATCCTTGCCCTCCTCAGGCGATGCGGCCTCAGGCGGAGCAGGTTCTGCAGAGACCTCTGGCTGAGGCTTGGGCTTCTTTTTCTTCTTGGGCTGGACACAAAGAGATAAACGAACTTCTTTGACATTCAGATTTACACACCACTTCCCCGCCTTAACACGAAGAATTGAAAGTAGCACTAGCAATTAGTTTCATAACTGTGGCTGACATAAATACGCTTAGTCAACAAAGAGATAATAAGATGCAAGCCTCCTTGTCCTCACCTTCTTTTTGCCGGTCACATTCCACTCCTTCAGGATCTCGACTGCACTGCCTAAGATGCAAAACAAACAGTGATGACGAAGGTACAAAGACAACGATGACAGAGTGAACACTCTGTAATACCCAACCCACTGTCTGAGCGCTCTGCAGCATTGTTTGGACACAACTACAAACAAAGCCGCGTGACGTACGAGGGACGGTCTTCTCGTTCTAATTTTAAACTTGTGAAACTTAAAGCATGTAAATGACGCTCAGACTTCTGCATGCAAAGCACGACGAGCATGAAAAATTGCTCTCAAGGTCACATTCTGCACGAGCAACGGGTGGCGTGTCAGGACAAAAGATCTGACTTAACTTGTGTAGAAGTCTTTGAGGAAGAAGGCAGATAAGATCACACCATGCAGGCGTAATATGAGTTTTAAAATATTTTCCTTCATGGCGGTCTTCACGCCATAATTGCTTTAAAATATGCAATAGTACCAGTTTATGGCAGCGTGTAAGTTCCTTATGAGGAGGCTTTGAGCTCTTTTAATTCCCCCAGTCTTGATTCTTGGACATCTGACTTCTTCATACCTTCCAAGAAGGCCTGGACGGCCTTGTCGACGCAGTTCTCGAAATGCTGCAGCACCAGCACGATCTCGTTGTTGCTTTTGTTGGGGACGACTGCCCTGACGGCGCTGATCTGTAAAATAAAAAGCAGAAAAGTGTGAGAGGAACAGGTTTTAATATCATCCCGACGTGACTCAACAGTTCAATCACATTTTGCCTCAAGGACACGCCATGCTCTTATTCATGTTCGACAGAATGTGGAAACACTCGAATGTTTTATTTACCGCAAGCAGCTCCAAAGCAAAGAATTTATTATTATTACTGGACGAGTATTTGTGACTCGCATCATTGTGTTAAAGGCACGGCCACACGCCCGCCTCAAAATGTGCTCTGAAGCGTGACGACCTCTCAGAAAAATTTGAATTAGAAACCAAAACCCAAATGACCCGCCACGAAGACATTATGACACCACAATGAAACGCTGTGCTGCTCATTTCCCTTCAGTTGCTTTATTACAGATTAACAGCTTTAAAAGAGGACGCAGCTCGTCATGAGATTATAAAGTAACTGCACACTGACCGGCCGCTTTATTACAGACCCAAAAGTGTGTGAAGTGTGATCCAACACAACAGCTCTGCCGTAAATTCAACTTTTATGAAGCTTATAATGCTTCAGTTGCTGTTGACACTGTCAGAGAGGTATTAATTCTACTTTCTGGTTATCACTGACGTCTTACTGGGTGCTGTTGTTGTGCAGGAGTGCATTGTATCAAGAGATATTATTCTGGCCCTCACATGTGTGTAAATGGGGTGGCTGAAACATTGGAAACACTTCTCAATATAACACAGTCCTGTTTAAACTACAACCCCTTCTCTTTTTATGGATCTGTGGAGGTTTCATATACGCTCATTTAAAGATCTATGACACGATCGTGATGTCAAGTCTCTGGGCCGATTAGGAAGAAAATTACTTTGCATATTCATTGTGCTGCGTGACCAGGAAGTAAACACGCAAGCTAAAAAACTCCTCTGGCTCGTGTGCCATGCGAGCGTTCTTACTGTATTTTGTAGCCGCCATGTTTGGGTCCAGCGTTCCGCTCTGTAATACATCCCTGATTTTCCCCTTTAGCAATACTTTAACTGTTGCTCATACTCTGACAACTTGCCCTCTCCTGTTTACCGTTGCCAAAAAACAGCTCACTGGGAAAGTGCTGCGCAGAAAGAGGGAGAGAGAGAGAGAGAGAGAGCCCGCAACTAATGCGACTGAATGTCAAGGCTTAAAGAGCGAATCCACCGACACAGGAAAGAGTGGAAATATTTGACTTTGTGTGTGTACACACACATCTTACCTTCTCCTTCATCCTCTCAGCTGTTCCTCCTTGGGACATGACCATTTTGGAGCGAGTGTCAAACACCACGCCAGACGTATCTGGAAGAATAATTAAATAAATAAATAAATAAATTTATAGATAGATATAGATATATTTTTATAAAAACACCAAACTTCATTGTTCGTTCAGGCCTTGAAGCATATTTGCAAACCACTGTAGAACATTATTTGCAAGACAAAATAGCCAGCAGACACAGAGATTTCCTGGAAAGACCAGTCAGTTTACGACTCAGTCTTGTTACAATGGCAGATTTGTGCCCGTGAAGACGTTTTACTTCATCTCAAGTCAAAAAGCTGAGACTATAAACACAATCTCAACTGTTTGGTAATAAATTTGATTTGGATTAAAGGCAGCAAACGGTGAGAAAATGCGGACGCCAGCATCTCTGCACGTTGCACCGTTAAAAAGGTGAAAGGACAAAGGAGTTGTTATTTAGGCACACTTCAGTTAGCAGGCAGCAGAGGCGAGCGGGGAGCACTTGTGAAAATAAAAACATCTGTGCATGAGCAGTTTTGAATCTGCGACTCATTTCGAGAAGAACCAACAAAGACTTCTGGAAAAAGAAAAAAAAAAACAACTTCAGGGTTATCAGAGTAAATCTGCTCCACTCGAGAAGCCGCTGCAATAAGATGAAAAATAATTTTCAGCAAAGATCTGAGGATGTTTCTTATGCTGCCGGACGGACAGCTGAGTAAGAAGAGTCGGGGTAAAGTCCAACGTTAATCTATGGCCATTTAAAGACAAGACAGAAAGATACAGCCGTGGTAAAAGTTGTTTTTCCCGTGCATGAAAGTAGGTTAATGTCTTTGTAAGTATTCAAATACACCGGGAAAGCATTTCCATCTGTTAGACTACACCTGTAATTTTAGGATGACCCCATTAGATTCCACCTGAAAGCAATTATGCACACATTTATCTGTTATTTAATTACATCTTTATCTTCTGAGCGTCTTAACATACCGCGTGTGTGTCAGAAACAATAAAATACAGACTTTTATTCTGCTAATGTCTTGAGTTAAAAAATAAGATACGTACCCTTCTGGCTGTTTTTCTTTGCCATGTTGTCACGCAAAAGTATCCGTGAAACGCCTCGTTGTATACTTCTTCAAGACGGCAATAAACTTTCAAATACGTTTAAGCCGGTGTTCAAATAAGGACTCCGAGTGCCGTAACTTTCACTTTGAGTTCTTCTTGTTGGAGAAGGTGCCAGCGAGGCCTCATAAACTGGCAGGAAGTGTCGGAAGAAACAGGGTTCAGGTCAGGCCTCCACCATTTAGGAAAAGATTCAGGTTTTCCTCTCGTCTCTCCACCACGGTGATCTGCGAGTATGAGGAAGAGAAAAAGAAAACCATGAAGGAAATCAGCTGTTACGAGAGCCAGAGATGAAAACGGTTTAAAAATCTACATTCACGGTAGCTGCGTTTCTGCTGCATAAGCTCCAAAATGCACAGAAAATATGCAAATCAAATGAAATGCATTTCCTCCTTCTATAAAATATGAATGAAAAACAGATTTCAATAAGTTATTGTCTGTCTGGCAGAGCGTTTTCTGAAAAAAAAAAAAATCTGCAGTTAATATTGTGCTTGGCAGAAAGGCTGCATTTAGTTTGAAGGGAAAAAGTTAGCGGAGCTGCAGAGAAAACGCGTCTTTGAAGGGTTTCTTCGAGCTCTGCAGGAGCGGTGGGTGACATTATTACGAGGGTCACTCAGGACGCTCGCCGTGCTCTCACAGTCTGAGCTGATAATGACTGTAAATCCCAGAATTTGACACACCGACAGATGTTTTGACCAAAGACCGCCTCAAATATTTTGGCTTTCCGCACAGCCAAGCTCGTAACCAGCGGCACAATTGGTTGTCGGTGATGTCAGCACTGTCGCTGACTGAAAGAAAGACTTTTTTTGGACGACAGTTTCGCCTTGCAATGTGGTTTTAATTTTCATGACTCATTTTTCTTACTGTAGGCTGAATGAAACTGAGATTTAACAGATGACACGCGGATGACACGGAGGAATGGAGATTATCTTCTTGAATCTTTGTGCACAATTTATTATTTTAGTTAAAAAACAGGAGGAGACGACATCTGCGCGCCTCTGAAACAATCTCTGTTGATCTGAAATTGATCTAATCATCCTGCTGAACAATCAATCAATACCACAGATACCTCGAGCTCGTTTTACAGGCTCCTGCCAAATCTGAGCTACTTTAATCACGTCCCTTTAAAAAAAAAAAAAGCTTCAGCATTTTTATGAGCCAGCTGTTTCCCCTCCTCTCCCTCCTTTTTCTAGGTTTCCCTTTCTGATCCCGGTTCACCAGAAAGAGAAACTTACCAAACTATACAAACACACACCCTCCTGCAGATTAGGACTTGGCACAGCGTCCTGCAGGTTACTCCACTCCTTTTTTGCAGACGTCAAACTCGCATCAGCACAGTCAACAAGTGACACTGCAAGCAGGCCACTCACGCAAGACACAAGGATGCATTATGTTTATCAAGAGGGATGGTGATGGTGCTTGAATCCTCAAGGGAGCCAGGTGCACTTGTACTTACTCCCTGTGCGTGCGTGTGTGTCTACTCGAGTGCAAACTCAGCATTCAAATAAAGCTGAAAAAGTTTGAATTGAAGAAGTTGACGTGTGACATTTTTAAGCGGAAACCAACATGGGTTTGTGTTAGTGTTACATCAACGAGCACGTACAGTTTAGTTACAGTAAGAAGGAAAGAAAAGTGGCTGCAGGCCAACATTTCTCCTGCAGGTTAAATATAAAATCTGACCTGACATATTTAGAAACAGGCTGTAGTGTCTTGTGCTTTTGTGAGCCTTAATTTAAGCAGTGTGTGTGAAGCTGTAGCTTGCACCTCTTGGCTAAGTTTGCATGTTTAAATTATAATATTTTTTAAAAAGTGCAATTTAAAGCCAAAACATCCCAACACACACACAAAGAGAGGCACAAAATGCTCACCTCCCCATCAAACAGCCAACTTCGTGTCGCTGTTAGCCCGCTGACGTCTGTGCATTACATTTAAAATGAGACCTAACTGTCTCCCATGACAGCTGGTACATTATTTTACACATAAATAATCTGCTGAGGCTCGTTTCACTGATTTTTTGGCTCAAGTCCGGAGGTTACGTTAACGTTAGCTTAGCTCGCGTTGTGTGAGTATAGCTCAGCAAAGCTCAGCCCGTTAGCCAACTGCGATAAATAAACAGAAATAAGACATTAAAATATGTTTTTTTTTAATTGTCTCAGTGCAGCTCAGAGTGACGCCTCCTTCTTCTTCTTCTTCTCCTTCTTCTTTCAGGATGAACCTCTGAATGCAGCATTAGCATTAGCAGCAGCTAGCAGTGTTTTATTATTCAAAGCTAGCCTTCCTTTTAGCCTCGCGGCTAACGTTAACGTTGAAGCGTTTGAGCTGTTAGCCCGGCGTGCTAGCGCGCTGCTGTGTAATGTTAAATGCGTACCTCGGTGTTGGTGAGAAAGATGAACGGTAGCTTCTGGAAACGGGTCACCGCAGCTCGCACCGCACCGCACAGCCAGCCGTCTCTACCGCCGAGCAGTCTGCTGCGCTGTGGGCTATATTTTCCACAAGACTGGACTCCTTCCGGGGTTGCCAGGTTGGGCTCAGAGAACACCCCCTTTTTAAGACGTTTGAGAAAGAGACCAAGGTAAGTTCAGTTCAAGGACTTTACAGCGAATATTCTTATGAATTAATGTTGTTACAATCACTGAGAATTTATGAACGTGTCTTATCGTTATAATTCAATTTTATTTTTCCCCCTTTGACTCCACAGAGCAGAGGTGTCCAACATCTTTTAAAGAGGGACACATCTGATAATGTGAAGATGCAATATTTTAAAAATAAAAGAGATAAAAGATACATATAAATGCATTGTTCTGTAATCATTTCAGGCACAATTAGCTTTTTTCCCCCCTTTAAATGGCAATGTTACCAAATCCAATCCGCCGTGAACAAATCTAAACACCAGTTCTTCCTTTCTTTCACATCTGTTGTCAGATAACACTTGCATGAAGTTAAGTTAAGTTTAAAACGTGTCGCTCTTCCTCTTCTCTTTAACAAAATCATTCAGAAAGTCATATTTTGTGTTGAATCTACAGAACAGCAGCAGTTCTGCAGCAGCAGCAGCAGGTTCAAATGCTTCATTATGTCAACCAAAAAAAAAGCCAAATCTTCCAGCCATACAGAGTCTGGCAATCCTAGCAGGCCATAAATAATATATTATAAAAGGCCGCATGACCTCTGGCCGTGATTGGCCCCTGGGCCATACTTATGACATCCCTGCCATAGAGGAAGTAGGTGGGAGGAGAATGTTAGCAAAGCTGACCTCTATAATTTTTATTCACTATCTGCTTCTCTATTGTATATACCTGATATAGACGTACTGTCAGACTCTTTAACACCAGCGTGACTTCATGACTTTTTTATATATTTATTTCTTATTCATGAGTCATTTCTTATCCATCTTTTGGGCCCAAGCTGCTGTTTAATCTTTAATTGTTAATCTTTAATCTGTGATCGTTGCTCTTTGTCTGTTTAACTACTTATCTGTTTCTTTTTCCACATGATCTCTGTTTGCTTCTTTATGTATCAGCACCGCTGTAAATGTTCTTTTGACTGCAGCCTCTGTTATGTCTATTTTTAATCATTATTTTGATGACACCTCTCGCCACTTAGCCAGAAAAAAGGGAAGTATTATTTCAAACCACAGGCTGCATGCAACACTGACAAAAGTAGCTGAATAAGGCCAGTTCACACACTGCAGAGTTAGATGGTATCTTTACAACTAGGGAGGATTCATGTGCCTGTGGTTGATAACATATGACATACGTACGTCAGAGATACAGCTGCATAAATAACATAGTCTAACATGGACACATAAGTCAAGTCATTACATTTCCTTGTTCTGGTGATGTGGTGTCCTTTTTGACAAGTCAGTACAACACTTCAATTTAACCGAATAAAGGGCACACGTGTCTCAGACTTTTGAGATGTTCTTTCTGTTTTACTTGTTTCTTAATGTCAGATCAGCAAACAAAGTCTCTATACCTAGAGAATATAGATGCAGAAAATGATGTGGCATTCACATTTATTCAATAATGGGGAAATTTACTTGTTACAGCAGCAGAAAATGTATAATATACACTGCAGAAGTAAAATAAAAAGGACATACACAACAAACAGACAAACATGGCCATAATATAATATAATATAATATAATATAATATAATATAATATAATATAATATAATATAATATAATATAATATAATATAATGTAAATAAACAGACATGGCAATGTTATCCACTTCAACAAGCTCACATCAGTCTTATAACACCTGATTACTGTGCAAACCTGGCAACCCACGAACCGCGTCGTCACATCCGCAGTTGAAGGAAGGGTTCGCACGGTTTGCTGCCTGGCGTCGCCCGGTAACATACACCCAGGCTCAGCGGTCGGTCGTTCGGTTGGTCGGTGTTTGTCTTCCCTCGCTCTCTTGTCAGCCTGTCCGTAGCTGCTGCCATGCCAGCTCTCACCTGGAGGGAAACGCGGAGTTGAAGAAGTTTTCAGCTGTCTGAGGTCGAAGTGAGCGGAGACGGTCAGAGAGCGAAGCGGAGCGACGGGGAGCAACACGTTACACCAAAATGGCAACCCCGTATGTGACAGATGAATCCGGTAAGGCTGCTGCATGTGGCGGACCTTTGTCTGAGCTGAAAACACTCTGCGGCGGCTGCGACCAAAAACACGTCTTCATTTAATTCATCCAAAATCAACAACAACAACAACAAATCAAACGCCGCTGTTTTGTTTCTGCAGCTAGCTCGTGCTAACCTTAGCTGAGACGGCTAATGCTACATGCTAGTTAGCTCGCAGCTATCGCGCCTCATGTGCGAAAATAAAATGTTCGGTACAAACTCTGCTGCCTTGAACTCATTCACTTCGTTATTTGTGTGTTTTATTACACATTTAATTAGTCAAATCAATCTTTTTTTGTGCTTAACGACCCGGCAGTTGCTACATTAGCCAGCTAGCGATCCTGCTGTGAATGTTGCCATAACAACTATCAGGATATTTTCATTGACATACCACCTTAAAAAACGTGTTTTCTTATAACTTTAAGGGTGATTTGGTGTCTGAAACAATCATGAACACGAGCTAGTAAAGTCATGGTCATGCCTCACAGTAAAATAAGTTCAGACACTCACCTGTGACAGGTAGAAATGATGTTTTATAACATAAGTTTAATCTGTTTTAACTAGTGCAGCATATTCTGTTTGTGTAG
Organism: Nibea coibor; assembly: GCA_023373845.1. Classification (NCBI taxonomy): domain Eukaryota; kingdom Metazoa; phylum Chordata; class Actinopteri; family Sciaenidae; genus Nibea; species Nibea coibor. The sequence goes on along the minus strand of CM041717.1, from coordinate 22,035,249 downwards.
TACATTCATATCTATTTATACAGTGATATTTCTCCAATATTTGGATATACATGACCCCTTGGATGAGAGACAAACAGAACAGGGATATGTCACGTTTTAAATTTGGCCTATAATAACTTTTATATTTACTATCTTCACCTTTTATTTCACTTTTATTAACTGTGACAAATGTATCCATTCTGCTTCGCTTCATCAACCTCTAATGAGCGTTCAGTTATTGATTTATGTTCATTTCGCAGCAAAGAAACCTTTCCTCACCTCTCTGTTTCTTTTCCCAGCATTAGTATCATTTATCATATATATATATATATATTTGCCGGTCGATGTAGTAGCTGTTTTCTTAAAGAAATCACAAAGTAAACATACTTTAACATGTATATACAGTGGCGGTACGGTGATGCAGTGGTTAGGACTGTCATCTCGCAGCCAGAAGGTTCCTGGTTTGACCCTCGGCTGTGCAGTTTGCATGTTCTCTCTGGGTGCCCTGGCTTCCTCCCACAGTCTATAAAGACATACAGTTTCTAGGTTAATGGTGGCACCAAACCCTTTTTGCCTTTCAAATATTTATTTATTTATTTATTTACAAATGTCACGCCGCAAACGTCAGTGGTGAGGAGTATAAGTGTGATTTTCTTCTTCTGTACCATTTCATTGACCCCTGACCTGTGCGAAACATTAAGATTAAACAGGAATAGACAGAATATAAGCATCAGTATCTGATTTATTAAATACCAACCTTGTAACTGACACTAAATTCACGGCAAACCGTTTTTTAATCTTCAGGACGCCGTAACACTGAGACAGTATTGTGGTTGCACTAGACTGCATCTTCATCTTTTCTAAAGATGTACTTAAAGTTTAATGATAACATCGTCTGCTTGTTCTTCACCGACGATCTGTCATCGTCCGTGGCGGGCTGCGGTGATCAAACTCTTCTCCAGGCTCCATCTGTTTCTCTGTTTTGATCAGTCACAGCGAGCGAGCATCGTCATGAACGCCTTGTTTGTTTCATCTGTGAGGCTTTACAGGAGTTGACAGTTTAGGACAAATGTGAATATTGAATATAAAATGTGGTTTATCAGTGTTACAGTTATGTTTGTTTTTTTATTGAACTTATAGTTATGCATGACGGGTGATTGCTTGCCCAGCTCTGGTTCTGTCAGCACCTGGGACTGAAAACCTCCTCCTCTTCTTCTTGGTGGTCCAAACACTCCCCATGGTGCTCTGAGCTCACAGCCTGGGCAGCCCGGCTAACAAACTGAGCTAACAGCAGCTACAGCTGGCAGCAGTTTACTTCATTGTCCATCAGGAAACTCTGTAAATCACAGAGAGTTGAGGCGGAGCAGCTGGAACACCATAAAATATGATCCCGTTTCACCAAAATCAGTGGAACAGTTGGTGATGTGTGCTGCTTTAAACTCAGCAGGCACAGTGACATCTGGTGGCTCTAAAAACTTACAGCAGCTCTTAAAGACTCAGCTGTGCGACGCCTGACGGACTTTACAGTTTCATCATGTGTGCAGTAAAAGTCCAAGAAGAAATCTATAGGAGTGCAGCAGTAAATGTGCACATAATTGTCTAATATGATACATTAAAATAATGATTAAAAGGAAGCATGTAAAATATTTATACTGACATGAATTATTAATGTGTTGTGTGGGAGCGCGTCTTGATTTGATTTACCGTTCATCACTCTGGCAGGTGGAAATGTTCCCATAGTTTTATGTCCTTTAGTGAACGTCACGGCGTCTCTGTTATCTCCTCTCTTCTTACCGCACAGTAAAACTGTCAAACTGAATAAACACTCTGATGTTTGGCGCGTCAGTCATGTCGTCGTCTTCATCTGACACAGTTTATTCAAACACTCGAGTTCCTTCACAGCGACGACACAATGTGTATTTTCCACCCGCCGCCAAGTCAAACCAGGCAACATGATATTCAATAACATGTCAGCCGTTTTGTGGTTAATCAGTTGAAACGTTCCAGGTTTCTGTGCTGCAGTGACGCCGTTATATTGATGTGTTTGTAAAATCATCTGGACGGGGGTTCGGGGCTGCACAGCTTCCACTTTGTCCACATATTTGATTGATTTATTGTTTTATTCGACGGGGACAGAACTCATTAGTAAACAATGTAAGCAGATGTTTTTCATTTGTAGTCCTCGGGACAGATCGTCACCCTAAAAATGAAACATTCAAAAGTTACTGAACAACAAGAAAATGAGGAGAATGTGTTTTTTCTAAGGAATAAGACAAACCTCAGATGAGCACGGAGCTATTTTCTTTGTCAAAGTCCGCTCACAGCTGACAGGATACATTAAAGGCCCGCTGTGTTAAGATTTGCAGGTTTGTTCATGCACATATATCACTGCTCTAAAATGTTGCACCTGTTGCTCTTCAGGGAAATACATTGCTGCCACCCAGCGACCTGATGGAACATGGAGGAAGCCGAGGCGGGTGAAGGATGGTTATGTCCCCCAGGAGGAAGTACCAGTGTGAGTACAGAGCACAGAGTGTATGAATCATAAACTTATTGGGAAACTAGTCACGAAAATGCTTTAAGCAACACTGAAAGTCATTTCTTCTCACATCAGTTTGATGTTGTGTTTCTGTTTCTTGTTCTTTCTAGCTATGAAAACAAGTACGTGAAGTTTTTCAAGAGCAAACCGGATCTGCCGCCTGGCATGAGCCCGTCCGAGGCAGCTCCGCCAAAGCAGCAGCAGCAGCAAAAGATCCCCGGGTGCGGGGAAAGCGATTCAGCCGGTCTCTCAAAGTCTGCCAAACGCAACATGAAACGTAAAGAGAAACGAAAACAGCAGCAGCACCAGGGCCAGGACGGGGACGCCGACGTGGACTCGGTGAGCGACGCCGTGGAGAACGTGTCCATTTCAGAGAGCGGTGAGTCTTCAAACAAGACGGCGGCGGCGCCGGTGTCCGTGTCTGCCTCGTCTCCTGATGATTCCTCGGCGGCTGAAAGGGCCAAGAAGATCAAAAACCTGAAAAAGAAGCTGCGACAAGTCGAGGAGCTGCAGCAGAAAGTGGACTCAGGGGAAATAAAAGAGCCAACGAAGGATCAGTTGGAAAAGCTGGGCCGGGCACTGGCCCTAGAAAATGAGTTACAGCAGCTCGAGCGTGAATCTTGAAGCAATAAAGGAAAGAAAAGAGAAAAGAAAAGAACAGACTAAACATAAACTACATACTGAAAGACTTGGAAGGGACCTTTGCAGCTTTGTGATCATAGCTTCCATTAAACATATTCTACCTATTTGATATTCATTATGAACTTCGGAGGTGAACCCAGCGCCTTTCAAGCAGAGAATGACAGGACGTCCTTGTAGCCGGTGCCACATCTTCAGAACTGACGAGTTTTCTAGACCCTGATCTCCAAATAATGTCACGACTCCTGCTCATAGACTCGTGTCGGGCAGGCCACTCATTTATAAATATCTTTTAAAGACGTCATCGTGAATTGTTTTGTGCGTGTCTGTCCTTTTCTCCCATTTTGTACCTTTCATGGCATCAGGTATTAATTACACATAAAATGGAGTAAATCTTTTCTGTTTAAGAGAATATAGTTTGTTGACCTGTCTGCTTCAAAGATTAACATGTTTCTGTCTGATTGGACGGCTTCCTGTAAGTCACACTAATGTCAAAGCACTGTCTATACAGTCATCACGTTAATTAAAAGGACATGCTGCGGAAAGTGTTCATCTCATATTGATTTGTAGTTTGTCCTCTGATGAATCATTGGGAAAGAAGTTTGGAAGGCAGAATGTGAAATCTCAGAAAACAAATCTATATTTTGGAAATGATTTACACTTAAAGGGTATTATATATATATTTCTTATTGCCAAGAAGTCCTATAAACAAATAAGACAAAACTTTTTTATGTTTTCAGTAGGAACAAAAAGAAGAATGGAGAATAAAACCAGATAAATCTTTAATGTAATATTTTTGCTTGACAGATTCTAGAGTCTCTGTTGCCCTGAGCTGAACTTGGCTGTGACGTGAAGCCGACACAGAAGTGCCAAAAAACTGCCGTTCCTCAAACGGTCACATCTCAAGCACAAGAGGCAGCGCCGCCAAGCAAGATGGTGGCAGCCAGAGCCACAGATTCTGAGCTTCAGCACGGCGAGTGTGAGATTTAGTGGCATTTAACAGCGATGTTGCAGATTGCAACCATCTGTACACCCCGTGTGTACTTATACACTCCTTCCAAACATGCAGGAGAAACTAGAGAGATATAAAGATATAAAATGATTAAAATCAAAGCAGCAGATCCTGAGACAACCAGATTTTAAATCCCCAGTTGGGGTCAAGCCCCCAAAATACAGTTTACAGTCATTATTATAGAAGAAATCAACATTGTCTGCTTTATACTGACAGGAAATCAGAATATGTTTACTGTTGGATGTCAAATAAACTCACCTGCTTATTCAGCTTCACAAATAAAAAGCAAAGTCCAAATATTTTCCCAATTTCCAAATATTTAAGTTTTATTTTCTGATATTCTTTTTACAAACGTCGGCTCACAGCCGCATGCAGTTAATTAAATTTGTGTAATGACCAACTCCCCTTTTCTTTTGTGCATTCAGTTCAGAAATCAAGCGTATTTTAGTATTTCAGTGCACTGGCAGTTCTGCGTTTAACACAATACATGCTCAAAGCCTGTTTTTAATTAACGTGTAGTCTGAAATTTGGACACAGCGAAAGGTTTTGCTCTGCTCCAGCAATCAATCAATTAATCGTTAAGATTAAATTGGCAAAGGAGGAAAGGAAAGGAACAAAAAAGCCACTTGCAAGTTAACAGATGAAAGACGCTCTCTGCTGCATTAAAATTGAACCCGTGGTTAAATTTAGTCGGTATAATTGTTTAAAGCCGGTGTGAGCCGAGTCCCCTTTCTCATTTTTTTATGAGCTTTGTTCCAGCAGTGTTGCAGCAGAGAAGGAGGCGTTCACTGTCTCTATTCAGACGATTTGTAGCACTGGTTACATGGGGGCGTCATTGTTTTCCCTTGAATGGATTTCTACATTGTGAACAATATAATTAGCTGTTGTCTCATGGAGGAAGTGCGGTTGAGTTGTTTTGTTCATAGAGCTGCAAAGAATGTTAAGATTAATATTGTTTCACAAATATAAATCATAAATGACAGCAGCGGTATTTCTGGCACATCTATCGCACCTTAATAAACTTTGTCTGGAAAATGATCCACCTCCAAAGTGTTGGAGTTTTATTAAACATCATGAAAGTGGGTTTTTTTTCCCACCGCAGTGACATAAGTGGTTATGAGAGAGCACCTTTAAGAGATGGTGGGCAGATGATCTCCCTTTTTCAAAGAGTTAATTGTGAATTTATTTGCCTGCATTGACGTAAACAAAACGACTCGGAAGTTATTCTTAAACACTCTGAGACGAACTGTGGTGCAGGGAGGCGTGATCGAGCTTGTTGGTGTCTGAAATACGTTTTGTTTTCTTGTCATCAACACATCACATTCCTTGTAAAGGTTTATTATGTGGCTTTGAGGCAGGTCCTGAACAGACACTTGATGGTATAAAAACTGACTCTCTAAAAACTGAGGCACCAGCTTCAGCTGAGACACAGGACCCGGGAGGTCCAATGCACGGAGGATGGATGTAGATGGAGGAGCTGCAGTCTTCTTCAGCGATGCTTAGAAAGATCCAGAACTTGTTTATCAGTTAAAAACTTTTAGTGTCAGATCAAAGTTTGTTTCCCAAGAAAGAAATAGAAAAAATCCCAAACAGGAAGATGGATTACAGGCTGGAGTTCATGGTGCTTCTTGTTTGCCTGACGTCAGTCTCATCAGTTGTTCTGAGCAGAGACGAATTTGCAGAAGCCGTGGTAAGAAAATTCAGAAAAGCTGAAGTATTTCTTGGAAGCAGACAACAACTTTTCTTTAGTTTTAATATTGGATTGCATGTTTCTTGACTGAGCACTGAGTTCTCTGGAGAACCTGATTGGTCCTTGAGAACCCCTTTTTAAAGGTCATTTAAGGTTATTTAATATTATTCAAAGGGACAGTTGTGAACCTGAAGCATCAGTGGCTTTAACTCATGCTGAACCCTTTGACTAACTAACTAACCTGTGTTTGTGTGTAGAAATGATTAAAATTAAACATTTTAATTTAAATCATGAGCTGCTGACTCTCGCCCAGAGTCAGCTGGGCTGCCGCCCCACCGTGACCCTGATGAGGATACGTGGTTACAGAAGATGGATGGACTTTAAATTATTAAATGGTTCTTTGAAGAACCAACGTGGCATCACCACGAAGACTAACTTGGACTTTTATTTTGAAGGGCTTAATAACACTTCTGGTGATTATGAAGAATCAAATTAAGAGTTACGGTGCGTTTAACAGACAATATAAAATCTGATTAAATTATTTGGTTACATTTTCATTCATTAACTTTTATGAATCATTGTGATGTTGCTTGCTAATAATAATATGCTACAGTAGCCCTGTGATAGCACTTTACTTTATTCACAAGGGTTAAATATATCTTGGAAAACAAATCTTCAAAGCTTTGGTGTCTTTAAGATGATATCAATAAAATGACTTTGGACTCTACCTGCAGGAAAACACTCAATCAGTTCAATAAATCACTTGCATTACTGTCGACTTAACTACTCAACATTATATAAAATGATTAGCTCCATCTCAGTGTAAATATTCACTAATGACAGGAGATTTACAACAAAATGAGTACTTGTACTTAATAATACTTGGAAGTACTTTTACTTTTAAGTAACATGACCCAAGTTTTCTTTCTTCAGGCGTATTTAAGGAAGTATGGCTATCTGCACATCCCACTGGACAGTAAAGGACAAAACCATTCACCGGAGGAGATAGTGGAAGCTCTAAGGTGACCACATTTCATCCAGTTTATCATTTTAGTAAGTTTGCTTGTTGATTTGACTCAGTACAAATATTGTAACGTTTGTCTTTTGTTTGTCAGAATCTTTCAGAAAGTGACAAACCTGCAAATATCAGGAAAACTAGACTCAGCCACTCTGGCGATGATGAACAAACCCCGGTGCGGTCTGGAAGATTCCTTCAATAACAGATCTCTCAGATATCGAGTCATGGGTGAGTGCATTCATTCACACATCCTTGCTGTTGTGCAGTATTATTTGTGTATGTGCGTATAAAAATGTAACTTTCCTGAACAGGTTACTGGCGCAAGAAGATGCTGACGTACCGCATCTATAATTACACTCCTGACTTGGGTCAGGGAAAGACCCGTTCAGCCATCCAGAGTGCGTTTAAGTACTGGAGTGATGTGTCACCTTTGAGGTTCAAGGAGTTGCAGCAGGGAAGAGCAGACATCAAAATCTCCTTTCACAAAAAAGACAGGATGTGTCCGGTGCCCTTCGATGGGCGAGGTAGGACCGATAAAAACTGATGTTGAGTTTTGAATCCCTGAAAGAAACAAACTGTGGATCTCCCTGTATCTTCAGGTCATGTTTTAGCCCACGCTGATGCCCCTGAGTCAGGAATCGTGCATTTCGACGAAGACGAAGTGTGGACTGAAGGGAAGTCTCAGGGCTCCAACCTGAGGATTGTCGCGACTCATGAGATTGGCCACGCTCTCGGCTTGGGTCACTCACAGTACTACAGCGCCCTGATGGGACCTGTGTACAACGGATACCGCTCTGACTTCAAGCTACATCCAGATGACATACGAGGGATTCAAGCTATATATGGTAATGCCAGAAGAGTAGCACATTTCTAGAGATGTGTGATCTTTAAAAGTACAATTCATGCAATGTTCAGTGTTGTCTCTGATTAGGAAAGCCGGAGAAGGCTCCTCCACCCAAAACAAGTCCATCAGTACCAGGAGGAGCTGTTCCAGATCCTTGCAAGGCCTCGATGGATGCAATAATGTTGGGTAAAGACACTGATGCACTCAAAAATACTTTGTTTAACCCTCTGGAGTTCGAGCAATCCCCCATGATTACAAAAGCAATTGACAAGGACAAACTTGGAGATGTGTGCGTGCACGGCCGTGTTTCCTCCTGCACTGTGTTCCTGCAGGTCCTTCGCGTAAGGCGTATGCTTTCAGAGGTCAGCACGTGTGGACGGTGTCCAGTTCTGGCCACAGCACCCCCTTCCTGATCTCTGCACTGTGGAAGGAGCTGCCAGGCAGCCTCAGTGCAGCTGTTCACTCTCCGCGGACTGGCAAGACCTATTTTCTGAAAGGTGGATTCATAAAAAAGTTCTCACGGGTGTATGATGCACAGCGCTGGCAGGGTTTTAACTTTGCTTCTTGTTCTCACCGTGTTTCTTTCACAGAAGACAAACTGTGGAGATACTCCGGCTTCAAACTTGACCACGGCTTCCCCAGGCGATTGAACAACATCCCTGCGAATGTTGACTCAGCGTTGTACTTCAACAAGAACAAAAAAATTATCTTTTTCAAAGTAGGTGCTCTGGTTTGGGGGTATTCTGACACGTGTTGTTTCTTTTTGTTGAATATCTCTTCCCTCGTTGCTTCAGGGCTCTGGATACTGGCAGTGGGATGAAATTAAACAGACGGACTTCAGTTCATACCCTAAACCTGTTTCACAACTCTTCTACGGGCTACCCAGCAGCACTGACGCTGCACTAACATGGACAAACGGTTATATATACTTCTTTAAAGGCAGCCAGTACTGGCGCATAAATCAGTACCACCAGGCAGTGGAGAAAGCCTATCCTCTGAGTACCGCCACACATTGGATGCATTGTGACGACTGAGCCACCAGAGGCCACCAGGGATTCAACGCAAGCCTCATCCCGCGCACTGATTCATGCTTACAGTGTGAGATGGTTATTTATTTGGACCCTGACGAAAACAGATGTTCACAGACTGTACGAATCTCTCATGTGAGGAATTTTCTGTACAAAATCTGCATTAAATCAACGAGAAATGATGTTTTTTGTGTGTCAGTACGATATTATTTATAAAGTAGTTAGACAAATTAAATAAGTTATCTGATAAAACAGCTACAGTTTGTAAAATTCCTGAAATAATCAGCTCTTATATCCACGTGTCCCAATAAATCATGATGCTGTGACAGTGTACCAGGACCCTGAAACTGAAACAACTCAGTCAATGTTATTATTTACACCTGACACACACACACACACACAGTAGACCTCCTCTCATGTACAGACTGCCTCATTAGTTTTGTTTAATCTGTGTCCGTCTCATTAGAACATATTAAAGTTTTCACAGCTGTCAAATCATAAATAAACATGAATTTGATAACGTTTGTTATCGGTCGTCTTGTTTTGACATTTTTTAAATGTACTTAGCGACGTCACTTATACAGAAACAACCTGTCAGACTGTGAGTTGAAGAGATGACAATATATGAATTCATTCATGGTGCACATTAGATAACTCTACACAGGCCAGGTGAAGCTGCAGCAAACATAAATATCTGTTCTCCATGTGTGTTTTAACATAGTATGAAATGAGTTATACATATATGTGTCATGAATAATATTTAGTCTACATTAACTGCATTAAATGTGTCTTTTTGTCTTATTTTTAGGGTCTATGTTTAACATCTGGGACATGAGATGAAAATTAATTTCCAGTTATTTTCAAATAATCTAGGAATAATAAATAATTACAGAAGAGATTTCTGTGACTTCCAACTTCAACCTGAGCTGTCTAGTCATGCGGCTACACATTTTTTATTTCATAGCAACAAATAATCGTTTTTTCTTAACGAACCTATGTTGAGTCCAGAATATTGTTGCTTAAATAAATAATGAGAGAGGTCGAGACATTCTTCACACTTTGACTGATTTGAAAGATTTCAATAGATTTGTGCTCAAATCCAAATAAATGATCAAATTCTACTGTGGACATTAATGGATTAAAAGTGACGTGAAGATGAAATATTACATCCTCTGTCTTACAAATGAAAAGTGGAATTCATAAATAATAAATTGCAGCATTGCCGTTGCAGCCTCACTTGGTCTGGTATGAGCAGTAGCTTATGACAGCAAATGTTGAATGGTAGGATTATGTTCAAAGATAAAAAGACTTCTGACCACATTGAACACATTCACACATTTGTAGCAGAGACACCAACTGCTCATCAAGAAGTAACTGATCACATTCACGCACTCACACACCTGGAGGAGCCAGGGATCCGCTCTTCCTCCTGACTCAGTTACTCACGACTCTTCTGTACTTTCGTTTTGCTTTAATGGACGTTAATATGAGACAAACCCCCCAGAACAGTGTCAACAAAGCTGTTATATTCCTGTTAAATCCAATTAAGGTTTATTGGCTCATTGTCCCACATTTTTTGTGTTCATTAAGTTAATTGCATAATGGTTGAATTCATTGTTTACTTCAAATGAAAGGTGATCTAGATGGTCAGTCTGATGATCTGCACGTCGACGATTATGTGACAAAGCCGGGTTAACGTGGATTCACACCATGTGTGTCCGTGGAAATAGTGAACACCTCAAAGGAATGTTTGATTATGAGTGTACCGGATATTTCAGACTGTGAACAGAGGAGAGGAGGCAGTCAGAGGCACCATGGAGCCCGTCTCAAAGTCAAAGTCAATCAGAGTATGTGTGATGGTGCTGACGCTGGTGGTGGACGAGCCTGTTCCCATCCGGCGCTCCTGAAGGCTCTGGAGGTAACTCTGAAAGAGAAACAGGAAGAAGACAAACAAATCATGCATGAGGCTGTTTCTCGTGCATTAAAAAGAAAAGTTATTGTGAAAATGAAGCACTGACCGGTGCCAGGACGTCCCCAGCGTAGCGTTTCAGAGGTGGAGGCCTGCGACGACGATGCCTCTGTGGTCTTCTTCGTGCCTCAGTATATCTGTGTTTCTTGGCATGTTTCTTCTGTTTTTTGAGCTCAGCTGGAGAGCATTAAAAAAAGAAATGAAATCAAGAGTATACACCATCATAGAAGGAGGTATTCAGCATGAAAACAGAGTTTGAACTCATCAGTAGGTGCAGACTGAATTAAACTCACCCTCGCTGTGTGAGACACCTTTGGCAGTAAACCTCCATTGCACCAGCACACCCATCAGACTCAAAAGTGGCCATATCCCAGTGATTGCCCAGTTAAACCAGCAGAGTGGACGTGGGGCAACTTGGCAGAGCAAATCATACACCTGATCTGGCAGCATAAACGTCCCCAGCAGGTAATCCACGCACAGCATCACAGTGCTTGCTCCAAACACAGATGTGTAGATGATGGTAAACAGTTTCTGCCACTGAAGAGTGAAGACGGCAGTGACAATGCTGGCAGCCAGCACGGCGCTGAGAGGCACCCACGCCGGAGTAAGGCTGTGAAACTGTCCGATAATCACCAGGACGGCGAGGGAGAGCAGGCCGCCAAGCTGTAGGCCGCTGAGGAGGAGTCCCATAGTGGACACGAGCATGGTCATGAGCCCGCAGAGCACACCCACGCCCAGGCCGATCCCGGCTTTTGCCTCTGTTCCCAGCTGGACGCCCAACGAAGGCTCCTTATGGTACAACAGGAGTACGGCTGCTGAGCTGAACATGAAGCCAGAGAAGAACATGGCCATCTTGAAGCAGCGGTATCCTGAAAAGACAAAGCACAAAGTCAGACTTCAGTCAGACTCAGAGTTTCAAAACTCAGTAAAGTGACTTTTAAACACAAAATACTGTCTTCACATGCAAAGTGTGAAACACCATCACGTGCTCAGCTCTCTAAATAAACCTCCTATTGGAAAACAGACCCGTTTATCTGTGCAATGTGTTGTTTCCAATTAATAATAAAGCAACATAAGACAGTTCACTTTTGGTGTGCAGCAGATTACAGTTAGAGTTTGACGTCTAGACTCCGACCTCATCACTCCCAGCAGAATTTGTAAAAATAGAGATATTTAGGAGCGATGAGCAAATATCTTAAATCCCCCTGGAGTCTGCAGGTGGGCGGTGGAGCTGGAAAACAGGCGTGATATAGGCCGCCAAATTGGGTGGGTGTGTTTGTATTGGATGATTGTGTGGAGGAGTGTGAAGCACGTCATGTGCATGCTCCATTTTATGCCAGCATTGCTGCATTTTAAAGAACACCGTCAACACGTTTCTATCAGAAACTAAAGGGATAGAACGCAGCCTTCTTTAGGTTTGGATAACACGTTTGCTTACAAGCCGGTCGAATAGATTCTGAGTGTCGTCACGGGCTGAGGAACAGATGCACGCTGCAGTACTTTCACACTTAAATCTCAAATCTCATAAAACCGATGGGTCACACATTTCTGAAAAAAGTGAATTTGTTCCAGTGTTCATCCTCCAACATCTGTGATTTTTAATGTGAGTAACCTCAACAATCAGCAAACACAACACCGACAAACTGTTTCTCTTTAAATGATTCACAGAGTTCCTCGCAGGTGACGCTAACACAGACTTTGGCAGTGCGTGTGTGTGTGTTTGCATAATGTTTTAGGTCCATAGGACACACTGCTCCTGATCACACTCACAGTTGGTGTGTGTTGGGGTTTGTGTCCACATATTTTCTCAGTGAAAACAGCAACAGAAATAAAGCTTTCAGCTCAACGTGCAGCTCTGCAACCGCGAGGAGAAAACTCACACGAGCTTGTGTCAGGTTCAACACGGTGAAACAAATGAGATGTCAGACAGCTCAACAGGTGGTGCTTCATTAATGCTGCCTGTCTCAAATTCAGACGCAAGACTATCCATCTGCCTCCTCATCCACCCTAAACCCCTGGCAGCTTCCAGACACCTGCCACTGAGAGTTTGAGCCCGTCAGGTGAGCTAATGAAACATTTAGAGTATGAAAACACCGACAGGAGGAGCATGTTGGCTTTAAGTTCACTGTCCTCACCTCAGTCAGGTTTAACATCACCTCCAGCATCACTTATACATACCGAAGAAGCAGTAGATGAGGCCGAATGAGAAGCAGACGGAGCAGACAATAGACGGGATGACTTCATACTCGATATTAATCTCAGGCGTGCATATGTCCACCTCAGCTAAGCCAGCTCCTGGCTCCTCTGTCACATAGAGTGCAGTGACTGCCATCTTGGAGGATTATTACTTCTTTTGCTGTGTGGTTGTTCTGGATGTGAATCCGCTTTGTTCATTGAAGGGGGGTGACCAGAACATCCTGCATGCAGGGTCCAGGGAAAGAGGAAGCTCCTGCACGAAGAACTTGAACTGAACTGTTTCCTGTTATGCACCTGCAGAAAGAGGGGAGTGTTTTTATCCAACATGGCCACATAAATCTTGTTTTTCCCTCCTCCTGGCTGCTAACTTTAAACTTAATTCAATTAATAATCAATCATCAATCACTGAGTCTTATGAACATCCTGAAGTAATATCACTTTAATTCCATTTGAGACGTCATCATGAGTCCAGATGTTGTTATTTAAGTGGATATATGAGAGGATATGCCTCAGAGTGCAAATCAGGATGCAGAGAAGGAAACTGGGGATCCCCTCTGAGTTTCACGCCTGTTTTTCCTGGTTCCTTTTGTTCAAGAACAGGATGCAGGAGAGGAAATGACCCGGTGGCTCGATGCCGTCGTCATACAGGCTTATTGTTCCGAGCATGGTTTGGCATTCTGTTTACTGAATAATACAACAAAAACAAACAGCTTAAACAAGATATTCTGACGCCCAAAGACTCTGATTAAGTAAAAATAACAACACAACAAGGTAGAAATACTCTGTTAAGTGTTGGCATCAAAATATACTTGTATATAAATATAAATATGAATAGCTATTATGCAGGATAATGTATATTATTGATTATAATTATTGGTGTATCATTTTAATGTTGCAGTTAATTTTATATACCAGTTATTAGCTTGCGAGTCTTCTCTTGTTTTGTTTTAACCCTTGATAATAAACGTTATTTTGCCACACATACAGTGTAAAGTAGCAGGAAAGTAAGTAGAAACACCTCAAAATGTACTACAAGTAGGCTACTTAAGTAAAAGTACTTAGTTACTTTGCACCACTGGTTATAAACTGAAATAAATCAATATATATCATTTATTTTTAACTCAAATATCTACCTGCGTAAAGACATGCATCATGTTTACTCACTCCTCCTGTATTGGCACAGACTACGGCACTCTATCTACAGTGTGTGTTACCGTGAAGACCTTATAAGCTGTTCAACAAATAGGATTAAAGGAGCTTTAGCAGGTGAGTGATCCTCCAGTCTGTTTATGTCCTCGTGAAGAGGTGAGTGTAAAACGCAGAAACACTTACACTTTCTAACAGGTCCCTGAAAAATCTGCCGAGGTTTAAAAGCTGCTGGAATAACTCCTTTTTATTGGTTTGATGTGTTTCTGTGAAACTCCAAATCTTATTTCTGTAACTTTAACTTTAAATAGCGAGGGTATCGTCATCTGCAAGATCACTGATAAATATCAGCTGTAAATCTGACAAATGAAAGCATGAAATGAAGAGACAATATTTCTGTGACCTACCTGAAATGAGGCATGTCTTCAGAGTAAAAGTGTCTCCAGTTGTAGTTTGTCCAGGAAACCCGACAGAGCGAGCTGTCAGGAGTTTGTCAGCAGTCTGTTTGGTTCCCTCTGTGAACTGTGTGTGAGGCTCTGCGTCCGACCTGTGCTCGTGTGAACAGCTGACGGCTGACTCTGAGAGGGAGACCATCTGCTGTCCAAGTCCAAGGCCGAGCCAGCTGAGAGCTCAGCTCTCACTACCCATGATCCTCCATGAGCCTCGAGAGATCTCTGCATCATCACTTCAGAGCTTTATTTCACTCCATGTGGCACTTTTAATTGAGATTAAAGTCGGCTCGAGGTGAAGGGTTATTGTTTGGACCCTGAAATGTTGTTTCTTTTTGTACTTTCCTTATTTAATTCCTTTGTTATTTGAGAAAACTGATATGTGTATGTACATCGAGAGCAATGAAAGTTATTCTGATTCTGAAGAAAAATGGTTAAAACATATTTTATTTTATTTTTTAATCCAAGTTATAAAAATATATATTCAGTTCAAGCACAATTATGGCACCAAATCTCAAAGTCAAAAGTTTTTAGTTGCATGATTAAGAGCAGGAATCCTTCGTCTAGCACTTGAAGTTGGCAGATTTAAAAACATCCGGTATGACAGCAGGTTGTGTGAATTATGTGAATCACATTTTCTTCTGTCTTTATTATAATAATTTAAGAAGATCTGTACTAAATTTATGTTAGTCTGTTTCTTTTTGTCTCTAAATTATGCCGTCCTGTTCGCCTGTCTGTGGTGTTTCCTGTTTTATTTTGTAATTCTCTGTCTTGGGTTACTTTACTTCCTGCCTTTGTGTTGATTATTTGTTCCAGCCTGATTAGTTTCACCTGTGTCTCATCACCTCGTTTTCACTTGAGTATTTAGCCTCTGTGGTCTTCTAGCCTCCTTGGTTTCACTGTTATGTTCTTTATTTCTGTTTATTGGACTCCTCAGCTGCTTTTGTGTTATTCTTGTGTTTACTACCTTTCACAGTAAAGTTTCCTTTACAAGAACTCAGTGGTGGGATGGGTTCAAAAGTAACCTTCAATGAACAGAAATCAGGTAACAGGTAGCATAATAATACCCACCGGGAGAGCAACATTAAATTAATTCAGACAAACAGGATGACACACTTAATTAAGTAACTTTTAGCTGTATTGTTTTCACCATCATGAGCTTACAGTAAAGTTAACAGTCAGTCAGGATGCTCTGTGTAGTCTGCGGTTTATTAATATTTGAAGCAGCCAAGATAAACTCTTAATTACAGACGCAGCACTGATATGAAACTGGAAGTCTCATGCCGTAGTCTGGAGTGCAGCGGCTTATGAGCGGATCCATACAGTACACGTGTTTTCATCAGAGCATGAAGGCACAAACAGCAAATGTCGGAGGGGAGCAGATTAATAATGACAGCAGAGAGTGTCAGAACTGCAGGGACACTGAGGTGCAATAAGGTTGATACAGCCAGTGAAATGGAGCTGTCAGGCTGAATTAAGCTCCTCTTCTGAGAAGCATTATAAAAGACAGTGCCGGTTTATAGGTCTTTCAGTCTAATGTGTTTTTCTATTGTTTGCTTCAGCAGGTCATGTTTTTTAAAAGTTGAGAGATCACGTAAAAACTGACACAAGTAATTTATGAGAAAAGTTGCAGAGATGATTTAATTTAAGTTTTATTTTCAGACACGTTAGGCTCGACTAGGGATGCCAATATTACTCTGTCAGCCAGTCTCCCTTGTTGATCTAGGCTGAAATATCCATCCATCCATTTTTGTCCGCATATCTGGGGGTCGGGTCGCACTGGCAGGAGGTTTAGCAGGGTGTCCAGACGTCCCTCTCCCCAGCTATGGAGTCTAGCTCCTCCTGGGGGACCCCAAGACGTCCCCAGGACAGATGGGCCATAAAGTCCCTCCAGTGTTCTTGTTCTTGTCTCCGATTCTGTTTGTAAAATTCATGGACATGAATCTCAAAGAGGCAGCCGGGGTGAGGAGGACCTCAGAATTACATCATTTGCAGATGAAGTGGTTCTCCTGGCTTCAGCAGACCATCATGAGCACCTCCAAGTCTGAGGCCACGGTGCAAAGGAGTGAAGTACTGAAGTATTTCAACAGCTTTTTCATTTAATGCCATGGCGTTTTGTACAGGCATTCGTGGCCCCCAGATGATGAACCCCACTGACACTGGTGACCCCCTTGACCTTTTCTCTGGCTCATGTCACCCAGAGGATGAATTTTGGTGATCTGTTGATTTTTCCTCTAGCATCATCATCAGATCACGTGAATTTACACTATCGACAACACTGTTGCTCTGTAATCTCAAAACATACGGCTAATCGATCGTAATTGATCACCTCTCTGTATGTGATCATTTATGACGTGTATGAAGTATTGACCACGACATGAAATGTGTCCTTTACTTGATTGACTGTGAATGTTTAAAATACACTGATACAGAGACGACTTCGCTTAATCTATCTACTCTTTTCTCCTCCGTCATTATATCCAGTTACGTTGCCGGCTTGCCTAGCTCCGGTTCTGGCACGACACCGGCTCCACTCCCCAAGCATTCGCCCCCGCCTCAGGCCTGAAAACACTTTGGCTCACAAACTGAGCTGATATTAGCTAACAGCAGCTACTTCACTGTATCAGGAAACTCTTTTCCTAAAATAAGATCCAGTTTCATCAATTCATGGTAGAAAAGTTACGCAGTGTGCTTTAGTGTTCAGAAACACAACACAGATGCTGCATAATTAAACACAGCGTTATTTTCAGAGGTGGTGACACTATGAGTGAGACATATGGGCAGTCAGGCTTCTGCTAACAGACATGAAGTATGCATGAACACTCTGTTACAAGATTGTCAATTTATTGGTCACAGAAATGATTATTCATACTCACACATGCAGACATGCAGTTACATCGAATTACGGAAACATATGCAGAATATACACCTCACCGGCTCCTTCATTACGTACCGTCTAACGTGATCCAATACAACGGCGCTGATCTAAGTTCTGTCTTTACATAGATAATAATGTCATGAACAGCCACTCCTCTCGTGGTTTGTGTTTGTGCCACGCTTCCAGCTCAGAATTTATCAGATTTGTTTATCAGTCGAGTCAATAATAAACACTTTCTTGCTTACGTCATTTTGAATTGAAGTGAAATGATCCTTTATGAGTTCCAGTGGGGGTCTTTTCTGCTGAAATTACAAATTTATGTAAAATAACAATTATTTTTAATTAATGTGGCTTATTTTATAAAAGTTTATGTCCATACTGACAATTTAACCTGTTTACCTTGTAATTTCAATGAGGTAAATTAATTTTTGTATTTGTGTATCGACACTATTGAGGACGTTTTATAATAATTCTCCACAAAACCTTGACTGATCTTGACTTTAATTTTATGTTTGGCATTCACTGCAGCTGTTTGTTTTTTCATTTTAGTGTAGTTGAGTAAATGTACTTAGTTTTCTTATGCAGCTTTAACGTACCAATGAATTAAAACGGTATAATTGAAGCGCTGGTGTAATGTAGCTTATCCTAAAGAGCACACAAACAGACAAAGACTCATTCAACTCCTGCAAACACGAACAGCTCAACATATCCCCCCACGTTCACTCGAATCTACAGCCCAGGATAAAAGCTCAGGCCGTCTCTTAGCAACCTCTCCTTAACCTTCACATTGAAGGAGGTCTCTGATGCTAATAACCCGCTGATTATATATGAAAACCCAATACATCAAGAAATACAAATGTTGTATTGTTACAGTGTATACCTCACACACTGTGAGAGTCGTGTGTGGTATTATGACGAGGAGACTCCCTTTAAGATTTAAGCCCGCATGTTTGATGAAGAGTATTAGCTCATAAATCATATTTACAGCATGCTGAGGGCTTTACGGTCTGCACCGTCAATAAATTCAGAGTAATAAACGGAGGATTTACCGTTTCACATGGCTGTGTGGAGTGTGCTCATACTGACAAAAACACCAGAAAATTAAGCATTTATATTAAAATAACTGTGATGCTGATGGCCTGGACTGTCCCGCGATTCAACCGGCAACAATCACGGCAGGTAAAAAGTAAAAAGATCATTTACAGATGTTGTGTCTCTCCTTCCGTTACTCACCGCTCCCTCGTTCACTCAGGAGTGAGCTATAAAATGAGATTTCATACACTCATGAATCATCGTCATTTTGCATCTTTCTCTGCTGCAGAATCGCATAACGGTGGATTTATATCACTAAAATATGTTAACTGCATTGCAAGGGCTCGACATAGCGGATACATTTACATACTGAGAATTTGGACACTCAAATAAGATGGCGGACGCTAAAAACCAAAAATGGAGTCACAGACACGTCACATTGATTGTTTATAACAGTGTATAGCCTCAGCCTGTGGATCATCTGACACAGTTATTCATATTTTTTCTGTATGAGGCTTCAAACATTCAGCGCGATTCAACACCAGGATTTCTGCTGCAAGCTGGATGTGACACTGCACAGCAGCGCACTTCAGAGATCATAGTCTGATTGTCAAAGTTCAAAACACAGAGAACCCAAACGCACGACGCAGGAGGCAACACATCAAGTAGAGAGTCTTCACTGGTAAAATTTACAAGGCTACAAACAAACAAAGTGTAGGCTGAGGCAGAATTCAAATACTGGCCCAGAAAACAGGCAGGAACATGCCTGAGACAGACAGAAAGCTGAGACAGGTGGCACAAAAACTGAGGACCGGTGTATATATAAAAAGGTGCTAATGAGGGAAATAACAAACAGATGAGTGACGAAGATGAGCAGGTGACATCAATCCAGACTGACTGGAGGAAGCGGCTGGTCTGAAACAACAGCAGAGGTAGAGCATGGACAGAATGAATGAAATAAATGAAACTATCATACCAAAAATCCTGAAAAAGTCCCTGGCCTTTTATTTGGCCACTTTTTAGGGACCTTTAAAACACTGATCACATGTATAGGCACAAAATACAACCACACGCGGCACATGGACTGTACTTATCGCACATTTATACCATGCAAGGTGCAAACTGCTCATCAGTTTGGGAGCTAATCATTCAGAAACATTCACAAAGCCTCCGGGAGCGTTTTGGGGTTCAATTCTTTGCCAAGGGAAACTTTGTATGCAAACTAGAGGAGCGAACCGATGATCATCTGATTAGTGGACCATCCATTCTAAGTCCTTCTCCTGGATAATGTGGAATGATGGTTGAGTGATGGGTGGCTGCATAGCGGAGCCCGAGGATTCACAACTGGCGCCTCTCCCCTCCGTACTGTGGTCCGTGCTGGATTTGAACCCCCCACCCACCGGTTCTGAAGCCAAATCCCTCCGGACCGAGCTAGAAAAAAGAAAAGCGATGCATCTTTTGTGTAGCAGGAATAAATTTTGTCTGCTTACCAAAACAACCTGCAGATATATGTTGTGATCTCGGGGGAGTTTGTGACCCCAAAGGTGGGAACCACTGCTGTAAACAACGCGGTATCATCCGCACAATAACTGACAAACAAATGTAAAAATATGCTGCAGCACCAGTTAATGTTTTAAAGGATGCTCCGCTACACATTTGAATCCAAACCTCCAGTTTTTAGTACTTTTAGTTTTGAGTACAATTAATTACAATAATCATATTCAACAGATTAACCCGTGTTCACCATCTTAACTTCGGGAGTACTGGAATAAAGTATTAGGCGTTGTGTCTCCCGCCTTCCTGCTTTGTGTCTTAACAAAGTCTGCTCTCTGCATTAATGTTGTTTCACTAAAACAGACAAATTCATTCAAACACTGCAGGATTAATGCACAAGAAATAATAAACAGTCTCTTCAAGCAGCGTAACGGGCTTCCTGAGAAAATGCAGAGCACTGTGGTTAGCCGTTCATTTGTGTTGATACTAAGATGACAAGAGCTCTTGAAGGACGAGCAGCGGATGAATTATTCATTCTTTTATTTGTTCAGCTCTTTGTGTTCTTTATTATCAAAAGGGATTAAAATATATTATACTATCTGCTACCTATCTTACTGTACTAGCTGTTACTCATCGCATGATTTATTCATGATCTTTAAATTAAGCTCAGTGTGAGGTAGTGGCTATTTGAGGTTCAGACAAAGATATTTAAATAATCTTTTGCATCAGATTTATGCTTCCTTCGCTGGCAGGATTGTGTTTGAAGGTACAAGCTGTAAGTAATCAAATATTATGAGATAAAAACATCTTACTGATCAGGATGTAACTCACAAGAGACATACTCGTCTGTTATTCACCGGTGGAAGAAGTAGAGTAAAATAAGACCAAATTTTAATTTAACATTCAAGGAACTTCAGTTTTGGCACTTTTGAGGGAAATTCTGGGTCAATTCTGACAATTAAATTAAACTGAACTTGAAATTATATTTTAAATGAAGTGAAGTTGCTCTCACTAACTAGTAAACCACCTCTTTGTATTTTCAGCTTGAGCTTTGTGGAAAAGAAACCGGAGCATTGTCGTCACTGAACAGTTCATAAGTTGTTGAATTCTTTGACATCACCTGGTTATTTTCTGCAGAGGATGATCTGACAAGTCGTGCTGTCAAACAACACGACATAACGGACCAACCTGCCACTATTTGTCAGAGTTGTTGCTTTAAAAGAAGTTATATTTCCGCAGAAAGTGACCAGCATTACTTTGAATCATCTCTTTAGTGTCCGAGTTTAGTTTGCTAGGAAATTTGACCCAGCTAGCAGAGGAAGTTGTGAGACATTTAGTAAGTTTTCATAGATATATATTCATCTGAAAATAAGAATTGTTGTGTTTCATCTTGTTATCCTGTCTTCATCTGCATATCTCTGTGAGCTCTTTGGTTGTGTTCAGCCCTGCATGTTTTGGGATCTCTCCTTCTCTGGACTCTCTGGACTTTTCTTTTGAATGTTTTGACCTTTGCCGGCCTCACCACCCTTCAAATGTATTTTTGTAACATTAAATCAATTCTGAACTTCACAAACTCTGCCTCCTGTAGCGTTTGTTTTGGACCATTTTTTTTAGTTACCTTGCTTGTACAAAATAGAGCCGGCCTAAATCTGACACACTGCATCTTTTAAATGTTTCAATAAGTTAACCTTTCGGGAATTAAAAGAAGTAAGAAGAAGTTTTTTTAGAAAAGATATTGTCTAAAACATTGGACTGGCAGGTGCTAGAAGTCAGAAAGAATAAAGGAAAATCTCTTTCGCAGAAAAACAAGCCCTCCCCCTCCCAAAAACTGGATGTTATTGATCCATGTTGTTACATCTGAGAGCTCACAAGAAAAAATACAAATGGCAGCTGTGCAGGAGAGCAACTTCCAGCGTTTTCACTGTAGGTCTGTGTGCGTGTTTGTTCCTGTATTGATTCTTCTGTGCAGACCCTCCTGACATCTCTTTCATCATGAAAATACCTCACATGGAATTTATCAGCGCTGTACAACCTGCACAATGTCCAGAGGGACTTAATTGGTTTGAATAATTCTGACGTGACTCATTGCTCCCACATTAAAAACAATGACAGCTTTGATTATGGACAGTAATCTCACTCCAAGACGTGTTGGTGAAGCTCCTTCAACATCTTCATGTTTATTTGGTGTTGCATGTTTTGCTACTTACTGTTAATCTGAATCTTTTATGATTTCCATGCAATGGAAATAATGTAATGTAATCTTGAGGTTTTTTTTTTATTATAGTTCAAAGCTGCAGCAAGAAAATAGAAAAACATCAAACAAACGGGTGATATGCTCAATCAAACATGGCAACACATCTGCTAAATTAAAACAAATTATCTGTTATCCATATTCAGGTTCAGATGTTGTATGTAAAGCTGCAGTTTAAATTCTAGATGTAAATCTACATTAAATGCACACTTTATAAAGGAAATACAAGATGAATGCTGTCAAGATTTATTTAAATTTGCACACAAAACTCTCATAAATAAAGACAATATATACTTTTTTTTTTAAACAGTCCACAGGAAACTACAAGCACGTTTACAAAATATGTTGAGAATAGAACAAATTCAACATTTGTCTAAAACGTGCAATATACAGAATAGATAAATATATTAAATAGACTGTGAAAGGAATTTACAGAGATGTGGAGACATGCAGTAAGATGACAGCAAACTTGTTAGCAACGATTAACATCACTTTGTCACTTGTTGCACATCTTCATGTTCTTTCTCCGACTTGGCTGATGTTTTGAATTGAGCTTCAGTGGTCCTGCCTCCCACTCTTTGTCTTTGCCTTTGCAGCCGAGGTAAATCCAGTGACAAATCCAAAGAGTAAAAGAGGAGGTAGTTGGTATATGAAGAAAAACTCAGCCACTACCACTAAGACTTACATCTAAAGGCCCTGCACACCCACTGAGGTGTTTTCAATAACTCTGGATAATTAGACCTCCAGTCAGGTTTAAATTGCTGCATCTCCGTTTGTGCACTTCCATACTTGCACTTTGCTATTTTGAGTTTTGAGTAAGTGCACTCAAACTGTCGGTTATGGGGATAACCCAGATGGTGCAGTCATTTAGCAGTCATCTTAGCCTGCCCTCTAAAGAAACATGGAGACCAATGAGAGGTTTTGATTAAATACCAAAAAAGGGTTGGTGGATGCAGGTACGTGATGTGATGCTTGAATAATCTCAGTCAGAAACATACTAAAATTCTCTTTGTTGTTATTGTCTGTACTGTCTTGTTGAAATTGGATAAATGTGTAAATGAGTGGGCTGTGTGTTCATCATCGCTGTGAGCAATGTGGTACATCTGAAGGTGTAATACACTTGAAAAGCACAAGAGCACTTGTCATCAAGAGACCCAGCTCATTGTTGCACAAACCAGTGTTGGTTCCATCCAGAACTAGTTAACGTAAAGTCTGCACGTTGTCACGAAGTAAAGTTTTAAACATGAACTAAATGTGCACTAAAAAGTTAATACAACATTTCCAGAAACATTTCAGAGAATCACTTTTTGTGTAAAGGTAACGCAGATTTTGATACCCACTAAGCAGTGTGAAGTTACAATACTGATGCAAAAGTACCACCAATACCACACCACAAATACACAACCTGGGTC
Organism: Nibea coibor; assembly: GCA_023373845.1. Lineage (NCBI taxonomy): Eukaryota > Metazoa > Chordata > Actinopteri > Sciaenidae > Nibea > Nibea coibor. The sequence goes on along the minus strand of CM041717.1, from coordinate 22,011,673 downwards.
AAGCAAACAAGACAAATATCTAAAGGTCTCGTCATCAATAAATACTTTTTCACAAATGAACAACACCTCAGCATCTGGAGCACGAGATGGACTGATGGTTTGGCCTTCCAGCTAAGCTCCTTCGATTTAGTCCACCGATGTCCGTACCCTTGCCTATGGTCATGAGCTTTGGGTAGTATGAGATCATGGATACAAGTGGCTGAAATGAGTGTCCCCCACTGGGTGGCCGGGCTCTTAAAGATAAGGTTAGGAGGTTAGGAGCTCGGACATCTGGGGATCTGCTTGCTCTAAGTCGAGCCGGTCTCCCTTGTGTCAGAAGTAGCCAGCTGAGGTGGTTCGGGCGTCTGATTAAGATGCCTCCTGGACACCTTCTGCAAGTCCAACTGGGAGGAGACCCTGGAGCAAAGCCAAAACCTTCTGGAGGGACTACATAGCCCGTCTAGCCTAGGATCACCCAGGAGGAGCTGGAATGTGTTGCTGACGTGAGGGAAGTCTGGATCACCCTGCTAAACCTGCCACCGCGATCCGAAAATCAATGGATGACTTATGACAAATGACTTATCATACAAACACAGTCTGTCCTAATGAACCCAACAAACTCATCAAAACCTTTATTAAGAAATACTGAAGGTGCTTGCGTCGTCATCCGTTTCGTTGAACCTCTTGTTGGTGTGGCAGCTCACGTCCTCCTGCTCCGTGACCAGCTCGTTGCTCTCATGAGATGAATCCTTCATCACGCTGTAATACATCGGCACGTTGTACTCTGTCGCCTTCTCCTTCTGTTTCCAGCCGCACTTGCAGAGCTTTTTGAACGCGACGCGAAACTTCTGCGACATGAGGTTGTAAATGATGGGGTTGATGGCACTATTGGCATAGATGCACATCCGGCAGAAGAGCAGGAACCAGGTGTTGTGGTAAGGCGGGTCGATAAAGGAGTTGACCACCACCAGGGTTCGGTAAGGCATCCAGAGCAAGGCGAAGAGGACGACTACCACAGCCAGCATCTTTGTTATCTGTTGATACAAAGGAGCATGGAAAAGAGGAACAAGAATGATTATAATAATAGTAATTATGTGACATTGAGGAAGAGTATTATTATACAGGAATGACATGACACGTCAATGTTGTAGATAACAATAACAGAATAATAACAACGCTGTCTCTCAGTTCGTGTACTTCCATAGTTATGCTTGCTATTTTAGGTGGTGCATTCAGACAGTTATGGCAAAGCGCAGTGCACTGTTAGTACCAGGTTGGTGCACTCATAAAGGTCAAAAAGTTGAGTATGAAACCTTGGAGACTTCTTGTCCTCAGTGGTAGCCATATTGGTTACATCGTGGAAGGAGAGGGACCACCGACATTGTGAAAATGTGGCCGAGGAAGGTACTAGAGCTGAAGTGGCTGCATGGATACTGCAGTATACAAATGTAAATTGTACATATGTTTTATATTCAAAATATTTCCGCCAATGCCCCAACTGGTTGCAATTCTGCAATGAAGAAAAGGCGCTAAAATATTGTGAGCGTCATTTCTGGTCCACAGTGCAAGCGAGTGATGCTAGGAAAGAAAAAGTTTATGCAACCTGTTCTGAATGACCGCACTGGGTTGGGAATAATGTTGCACACTAGAGTGAAGTGAGAGTGAAAGTGGGAAGTTAGAGAAATAGTTGTGCAAAGAACAAAAAAACAGAGCTTGAGACAAAAGTTCAAACATAGGCTATTTTCTTACCTCTGCACGGCCGGCCAGTCACAACATCGGAATATTAGTTTTTGGAAGATTTTGAGTAATTATCACACAAAGAACCCAAATGTTCCACAGCTGTTACCATGTGACCTGTACTGAGGTTAAGGACCATGTTCTTGACCAAGTTCACAATTTTAGTTTAGTGTGTTACCATGCAACCTTTCCAATTAGCACTGAACACAAAGTGCTGCTGAAGGTGATGGAAATGTCATTAGTTTTACAATTATAACTTCTGGATCTGATTATGGAGCTAGAAGAAAAATGAGGAGATGTCCAAAGTTAATTGATCCAGATCACAAATGTCTGGACGACAATCCATTTGATGGATGTCCAGGCATTTTACTCATAATCACAAATATCATCTTCATAGTGAAGCCAGAGGAAAAGTCAAGTCATTCTTTGGGAATGACATCATATTGGTGAATCATTCTCCTTTATACTCAGAGATGTTGGAGGTAGAGGTGTTACAGCTTCTCTTTACTACACCAAACCACTGAAACAGCCCATCTGATTGAGGATTACATGGTCCAAAAATGGTCAACAGGTTATCTTTACCATAAGGCAGGTACAGGATGTGGATTGGCCCGTAATGCCAAATGAAATTAAGACAGAAAGAGTTTATTTCTAATTGAAAATATGAATGAAATGGCTATAAACCTCACAAAGACATATCTTTGCTATTACCACAGACATAAAGTTACGTGTATTTGCAGGTTATGACAGTTTGATCCAAAGAAAAGCATATCCATATCCACTTCAAGGCACCTTTTATAACGTGTTAGCTTGCTGTCAGTTGTTTTTTATTTGTGGTTGAGATTGGTGTATTTTGTTGATGTGCAGTTGGCTTTAATGTACCTGCACTGTGAATCCTGTGTTGGTGAGATACAGGTGAATTTATTGATGCTGTTGGTGTTGAGTGTTGTAAATCCTGTTGAGATGAATGTAGTTATTGTGCTGCTGAATGCAAGCCCCTTTTTATACTCTACTGTGCCAGTCTAGCCTTTACCTGTTTCCTTGCAGAGACTGCACCCTTGTTGGCCTTGTTGGTGCTGTTGGACTGACCCTGGTGGACTGAACCTCCTCCGGCTCTGTCGTTCAGATGCGAGGGCAGAGGGCTCATGAACAAAATCCTCGCGATGAGTCCGTACAGCACGGTGGCCACAGTGAGCGGGATCACGTAGAACAAAGTGAAGTCCAGGAAATAGATTGGCATGTAGAGGCTCCTGGAGACACGGTAGCCACAAGTGACCACCACTCCATTGGTGTAGACGGTTTCATCTGTATCCACTAAGAAGAACCACATAATACAGTAGAGCGAGGTGAAGACCCACACTCCAGCTATGATCCTCTTGGCTCGGGAAACGGTGCATATGAATTGTGCCTTTATGGAGTGACATATAGCGATGTACCGTTCGATGGTGAAGGCTGTGATTGAGCAGGACGACACGTTGATGCCAAGATACTGAAGATAAGTTATGCACAAGCATCCCGTGTATCCGTATATCCAGAAAGCTACAACATTAGAGATGTTAGGCAGCCCAGCGGCCAGGAGCACGATGAGGTCTGCGACAGCCAGACTGACGAGGTAACAGTTAGTCGGGGTCACCATGTGTTTAGTGCGCAGCACAACCAGCACCACCATGATGTTCCCAGCAATCCCAACAGCACAGATGAGCATTGTCAAAAATATTGTTATGACCTGCTCTTCAAGAGGGTTCAGAGGCATTTCTGTCAGATTGACAACCCGAGTGACGTCCTGAAAGATGGTTGTGTTGTTCTCCATTGTGTTCGAGTCCGGTGGCCAAAATTTAAACAATTCAGTTGATCTCCAGGAGCACAAAATAAGAATCCTAAAGACAGAAAGAAACAGTAGAGACTACATGAAAATTATTGGGGTGTGAAGGGGGGGTCGAATTTTATATTTCACCCTTTGATCTGCCTGAACATTCCTGAACACAAAACTGGCGAAAGAGTTCGCCAACATTTCAAGCCAACATTTTGAATGTGTTTCCAAAGAACTCTGTGAATTTCCTTAACACAAACTTTTTTTTTCAGGTTGTTTTTAGTAAAGAAAACAACAATCCTATGGCAGACTGATTTCAGTTAGCAGCTAGCTGGTAAACACGGTAAAGCAGCTAAAGAGACAAAAATAAAAGACATATTTAAAAATAATTAACACTGAAACTTTGATTCATCAGGTGACCAGAAACATGACCCTTAAAAAAGTGACGATATGTCTATGTTGTTCCTAACTTGTTTCTGCTGCCCCCAAGTGGCCACAAAATTCAATTATTGCAGGTTTAACATATTAATGAAATATCAGTTTTCATCAAAGCCATCAATGCACAGTGGAATCAACAATTTCCAACTTAATGGAAAAGTTGTGAATACTCCACTCTTTATATTTTCAAAAGGCTAAACTCAGATTTTTACATAGGCTGAGAGAAGAGTGGAATATAAATTTGGTGTGAGAAAAACAGAAAAGTCGACTACCCTCCCTACAGCAAAAAGAAAGAAACAGATAACCCTCCCTCGTCTTTCCTCACCCTTAAATAATTCTTATACAGCCCCTCGGCAAAGGAAGTGAAGCAGAAATAAATTGCTATTCAGAGTTGCTTGAGGTTAAAAAAAATAAAAGTGTAAAATGAATATGCAACAAATATTTTTAATAAAAGAAATCAGGCAGCTTACCATCATTTGCAAAAGTCAGCGCTCACTCTGGAACAGCTGAAGCAGCGTTCAGGTGCAAACAACCAAGAAAAACAGATGAGTCCTTCTCCAGAGCCGCTCTGGCCGTCCACATCTCTCTCTCTCTCTCTTTCACTCTCCCTCCCTATTTTACCAGTGCACCACTCCCTCTCTTTCACATCACACACCATTATATTCACACTGCCTTGTAAGCTACCAACTTCAAAATCAATTCCACCTCCCACCTCCCCATCCAAGCTCTGACTGTCATGTCAACTCCTGTGGCCATGGCTCTAACCGCAAACCCTGTAATTATTCAAAGAACGGAGGAGGTAGGCTGCAATTCAACACATTGACACTGCAGTGACTGGCCATTGAAATGAAATGGCACTAATTAAGAAGTACACTTTTTTTGGCACCAGCAGACATAATTAATCTTGCGTGAAAGGGTAAATTAACAGCTTTGGATTCTCTGGTTTTGGAGTGTAAAATTCAAACATTTTCTTGTCTCCTGAGGAACAAACGGGAATATTAAGATACTTGCCACTCATGTGACTTTTGGGAAAACTGCCACAGCTCCTGGCACTCTGATTATGTGATAGATGTTTATACTGTTCCTGCAACCAATAGCTTAAAAAATATGCTTGTCAAAGTGAAAACAGATTCAAACAAATCACTTAGAGCTTGGAAAACTCTTTAAAACCTCTGTATCGTTCCATGCATTTTCATAGAAGAATATTTTGACTAGTCACATAACGTTCAGTCCTTCAGGCTTCCTTTAATGAACAGATAACAGCTTCACAGAAGGAAAATGAGTCCTGCAGAGCAGTTTTTGTCCAGGTAATTGACTGTTTGAACTGCTGCCTGCTAAGAAGTCTGAAGTCCTACATTAAAATTGCTTCCTGCCTGCTGAGGGGTGAATTGTTATGAACTTGTGCTGTTCGTCCAAAGAGACAGATGTTTATTTAATGTTCTAGTGTCTAGAGTGGAAAGTTTCCAAAGGTAGAAGACAAGCCCTAAGTCTTGAGTTTCATAAAACAGCATCCTAAAGCTTCAATGCAGAGTTTGAACCAGAGAATGAACAGTGTATCCATGACGTCAACCACCATGTTGGCAGTCCTGCTTCTTCCACCTCCCAGTTAATCTGAAAATCAGCAAAGACATGGATCATCGGTGGACCTGAGCTGGCCTTAATGACGCCTGGTTGCTCAAATAAGCCATCTGTAACAGCACCTACCTCTCATTCAAAGCGTCCACACTCTATTTCTGCTTAACTTTAAGCCTTAATATAATCTGAACAGGTGAGTTGTATATAAATTCACCTTCAGTACAGTTGTCATGAACGGGGAAATTAGCTACAGAGACCAAAATTGTTTTTTGTACCAGGCTGTAAACATGTTTATTTCTGCTTAACATGGGGACTTATGGAGACTGACTCACTTCTTGAGCCAGCCTCAAGTGGACGTTTGAGGAACTGCAGTTTCTGGCACTTCCACACTGGCATGACTTCACAACCATGGAAGTTGGTGCTTGGTTTGAACCAATTAATACAGAACATACATGATACTGTAGAGTGAAAAATAAATCTATTTTTCCAATCTGCAAGCTGCTAAAATAATAAATATAAATCAATAAAAGTGGATGTTGAGGTACATTTTTATTTGTATTTTAACAATAATGAATCAGTTCACTGCATTTATAACAAGAACCAGCTCAGACAGAGCTGTCACACACACAGTAAGCAGGACACTGATGTGTGAATTCATACTAACGGAAAATAACATGAATAATTTATGATCTCTGGACCAACATTGGTGTATCATCTTTAAACAAGCTGCTGAATTTGGAGGCAATCACAAAGCGGACAAAAAGTCAGGATTAAAAATAGATGACAGCGGTATTCTATTATTATTCTAGGACGATGTCTTAAAATAAACCCCCAAAGCCTCATGGGAGTGTGCTGATGAGATGGAGAGGACAGAAGTGATTTTTTTTTTTTTTTTTTTTGAAAGGGCACAATGATTAAAATAGGCCGGTGAATTATTAGATGAAACAATTCATTTAATCTATTAAAATGATCTAAGCCAATGAAATATTTAGAGGATCTAGTGCTGGAGGTACTGTCCTCGTCTGTGCAAAGTACCATAGTGGCATCTAGTGGGGGGCCGAAAAAAAAAAGTAACACACAAACTGATTCACATGAGGGGAAAAACCCTGCACACACTGAGTAAACAGTAAAATGTGTTGTGGAAAAAAGAAGCTGTTAGTGGCCGCTGTGCTTTCTCTCAAACAAACAAAGTGGATGCAAACCGTGCAGATGAGGTGGTACACATATGAAAACCCACAGAGGCTTTGAGCGTGTGGTCGAGCAGTGGTAAGTTTTCAGAGGAAAAAGTGTTGTAAGAGTGACTCATACACAGGATGCTCTAGCTTCAGGTTATATGTCTCACTAAAACAGAAACTCAACCAAAGACCCCCTGACTGAAAAACAAAAAGAAGGGGTTTCAGTTCATGCTGGCAGCTCTGAGATCAATTCTAACATCAGCATGATTAGTACTAAACGTAAGGTACACGTGAAGCCAACTGTAATGTCTGAACTGAATTATTTTAACTTGATGATGCCGCTGGATGAAAAGCTAAAATATCACCAAAGTTTGATACAATTCATCATGATGGGAGTGACCAAATTTCAAGGCAATCCATCCAATATTTCATAGATATTAGCCACGAGCCACCTAGTTTAAGTCTTAATATAATTTGAATTCACCCTCAGTACAGTTGTCACTGTGAAGTTGGGCCAAGCTGCAGAGGAACTGCAGTTTTTGAAGCCAAAAACTGCAGTTCCTCAAACGTCCATTTGAGGCTGACTATAGAAGTGAGTCAGTCTCCATAAGTCCCCATGTTAAAATGTCCAACTTCACGTTTACTGCCTGCAGCCAGAATTAGAACATTGTCACAAAGTCAAATTGTACTGTCAATAGGTGCAGGAGGCCTGAATGGACGTTTCATTGTTGTCAAATATCACACACGGCCAACCTTGACAGAAACAGCCTCTTTTTGCTGTTGTTCATTCAGCTTCCTTTGTACTTCCTTCATCCGGTAATCCATCCTTCTCTCCTCCTGCTCTCTGAAAAACGAAGCAGAGATCTTCCTCCTCAGCCGCATGGCGTAAACCTCGAGGAACACCAGAGAGTAACTCATCAGCCAGAGACATCCGAGCAGGAACGTGACACCGTGGTTCGGAGCCGAGGTCGTCACATTGCAGAGCGATGGCTCGGGGTTGAAGGTCCACTTGTAGTCTCTGTGGAGGTTTGTGAGTTCTGTTGTGCTACAGAATTGTGGAATAATACAAGAAGCAGGCGGGAACATCTCAACCTGGAATTAGGAGAGCAAATACACGAAGAGGTGAGGAGGCAAATACAATAAAAAGAGCTGCAGTGGTGAAACAGTTTGGTGCTGTCTTACCTTATAATCGACACTTATGATGGCAGTTGTCGGTGGAAAATCCAGTAACCATGGCACAATCATCTGAACTACATGATACACGACATAATCCAAAACCACTATCAACGTTATTGCAATGAAATATAACGTCACCAGAATCAGTGCTATGAAACAGGAGGTACATTCCTGATTTGTTATCCTGCAGCTTGTGGAAAAAGTCTTATTTTTAGCTGTGCTTTTGTTGCCAGTGTGAGTCTCTTTTTGCAGGAGCTCTTTGGAAATGTAGCCATTATCAAACTGAACTGTGGTCAGGTAAGACTTCAGGTAACGTGCAGACTCAAAGATAAGCAGAGCAACAAAAACGGCAGCAAGGATCCGGTTTGACAGCAGTTGGCATTCTTTGAGCAGGCTCCTGGTGTCAGAGAAGTTTTCCTCTATTTGCCCGATCATCATAGTAAACCTGCTTTTAACTTCTGACACATTAACATGTGTGTGCTGATCTAACATCCTCAACTTGGTGACAATCAAGTCATCCGTCTTTTGCTTGGTTTCCTCAACAAGGTCTCTTTTTGCAAGATTCAGAAGCTCAGACGAGTTTAATAAAGTCTTCGTGAAACCCTCAGCCGTGCATTTCAGGAGGCGTGCGACCGCTCCGACGTTCACTGTAATATTAGGGACGACGTTCAGGATTAAAATCATGATGGAGGCTGAGATGAGGAGTTTACGGCCCTGTTTGGTGCAGACGGTTGGCAGGATCATGGTCAGCACGCAGCGCAGAGGGTGACACAGGAAGGAGACCAGAAGCATAGCCACGCTGTAGGTGCTGGCGGTCTGGATGGACGTTTCTTGGTTGTATTTCAGAGTCTTTGACAGCCAGTGATAAAGCAGGCCACCAGTGATGATGGTGAGTGTGAAACAGAGAGACAGCAGAGTCAGGACGTCTCTGCCAGCGGGCATAGGAGCAGAATAAACATCCCAGAGATGAACCAGGACTGACTTTAGAGTCTGTCGGCAAGATCCTGCTCTGTTCCTGAGGAGAAGACACACAAAGGTTTGTTGGGTTGCATTCCAGCAAAGAATTAGACATGAAAATTAAAACATTTTTTATTTCTCTCCAATAAATATAAAGCTAAATCAACCACTGCTGTTAGCTTAGCATAGAATTAAGGCTGAAAAAAAAGAGGAAGCAGTTGCCTCGCTCCATAGAACCACAATTTATCGCTTATAATATTACACAGATTAAATAAATAAAAAGTGAGCTTTAGAGGTGCTAATAGTCGTTTATTTTCTTATCTTTGGACAGAACCAGTCTAGCTCTTTCCCCTTGTTTTCAGTCTTTATGCTAAGCTAACTTGCTGCTGGCTTCACCTTACAGAACTGACAAATACGAGAGCTGGGTTAATTTTCTTATTTTATTCTCGTTAAGAAAGAAAATAAGCAAAATTCCTAAAATATGACACTATTATTGTTAATATTAAGCCACAGTTATATAGCCTGTAACTGCCTGTAACTGCCTACTTTTTTCAGTTAACTCATTTCCTAAAATGACAAATGATTTCCTTAAAAGGAACAAAATGGAAAACTCTGAAAAAGTGATCATTTTCACATCATAATCGACAGCCAAAAGAATACTGTGTAATTGTGAGTGCTTGAAGTTTTCTTAAAATTTCAAATATTGCAGCTGCCAGTAATGTAGGTCTAGAACAGACACATTCACAGAGGTGCAGAGTAAAGAAATATAAACCACATGCCATTATAAAGCCATTATCACATAGACAGGCAGACAGAAATGAAATTAAGCATTTAAATTCAAAATAATGAATCTTACCTGAGCGGCATGATAACGCTGTCTGTGATGAGCTTCATTCTGTCTGTGAAAAAGATAAAAACAGGTTTGGGAAGTGCTGGAGGACTGTGGAGGAAGAAAAAGGGGAACTTGAACAGTCAGAGTCACGGTCATGTTACAGGTTGCCTACAAGACCAGAAACCATACGTGACACAAAATCATATGGAGCGGACATGATGTCAGCACACTCACACACACGTGCTGTTGGTCACCAATGTGACACCAACAAGAGTTCAGTTTCGTAAATATCATATTAATGTTGTGTTAGTGTTATCTTCCTCAAAAACGTCTGAGGAAAAATGCTGAGTCACTGCAAGTTATGTGTGTCATGGCAGTGGAATTACTTTACAGTAGGTCATAAGGTTATGTGAACTGTTGTCGATGTTGTTCATGCTGCTGCTCCAGCAGATGCCTGCAAAGAAAACTGCACTTGCAACAACATCCTGTTGCGCAGCATTAAAGGACGACCTGAGCTTCTTCAAGAAGAAGGAGTCTGCTCTGCTCCTTCCTGTAGTCAGTCAGTCAGTCCTTGGCACTGGGTGGTCGAAATCTCTAATCTTACAGCTTCTGATGTTAAAGTCTTTCTGAGAGACACAGCTTTGTTTTTTGGGAGCAGTTAGAGCTTAACAGCTATGTTTTTACTGGATTAGTTAGTGTCGCACATCCCAGTGATGTGACGTTAATCTTTGACTGGTGGTAGTTTGTTTCCTCCTGACGTGGGGGACGATTACTCGACATTTTATTTTACAACTCTTGCATCGTCATCGCTGTCACTGAATTTGTTACCCAGCATTTCCAGTCCAGTTTGACAATTGCTCCAAGTAAAATTTAAAAGGCAATCAGCTCACTGTGCAGCTGTAAACCTCCCCCCATAACACACACAAGCACACACACTTTATCAGTCTTTATGTGGGATGTTGTTCCATTAGATACAAACTGGATTTAACGTATTCCAGTTATGACCGAGTCAGTTTTTCTAATCTGTCTTTGCTTGTGTTGCGCAGACAGTCGGGTACATGCTGTCCCGGTCTGTGCGTCTTCAGTTGGATATTTTACAGTTTTGCATTCAAACTCTGCCGGGACCTTTTGACTGACCCTGCTAACACTCAGTAACCATCACAGACTTGCACAAGTTAACCAGTGATGTCCGGCCTTGTGACTTCAGACAGTTTTACTGCACCAAACAAACACTGTAAGGAATTTACAGCTGTGTGTGGGTGAGAGCGGACACGTGTGAATCCTGCAGCAGTCCAGCGCGGATGCGTTTATGCTCCTGAGATTTACACGCTGCTGGTTTCTATTAAACTGCTACTAAACTTTAGCAGCTACAGATAAGGTGTGGAATAAGGCAACTTAATTATCATAATACAAACAATTTATTTGTAACAGTAGTTATTTGGCTTTAAATCACATTGCAACAAAATATACACATTCATTCGTGAGGATTCACACTCTAATGTAGAAAAGATTTAAAATATTGTTTTTGTGCTCTCGCTTTCACAGCTAAAAATCTCTTATATAAACAAGTAACATGATCTCTTAATGATTTTTAACCAAATATATATCTCTATATATATATTTAATTATTCACAGAGGTCTCTCTCATTCTTCCAGCAGAGGTCAGCCCAGTAGCATCAATACAAAAAAACTCTAATGGCGTTAAAAACTAACAGTTCACAGCATGAAATCTTGACGCTTCAGAGCCTTCAAGACACTCGAGGATAATAAACTTATTAAATTCATCATAACAGGTAACAGGTGAAGCTCCCAGAGCATTCTGACATTACACGCAGACGGACGTCTAGAGACAAACTAAACTTTTATCCCTGTTTAGTGTTTAAATCTTTGTACAATCTTCCGGTACTTCCTCTACACTCAGATCGAGTGAGCGATCAGAGAGTAGCATTGAGTGACTGGACAGCCGACAGATGCACATCAGTAACAACAGCAGTCTTGTTGGTGGCATGAGCCCATTCTGGATACACGCTCAAGTCAAACATGGCGATGCCCCACGTGTTCATGGCCAGAGAGACCGAGAGGACGCCCAGGATGTTCATGACGAAGCCTGTTTTCACCTGAGAGGAAGAAAACACAAAGATATGAGAGATGAAAGGTGACTAAACGTTTCAGCGTGAAGAGCTGATGCGAGTTTCTCACCATGTCTTTGACCATGAGGTGCCCGGACGCAAAGGCGATGGAGTTGGGCGGTGTGGACACTGGCAGCATGAAGGCATACGAACATCCGACCGTTGCAGGTATCATGAAGTACAGAGGGTTCACGGAGATGTGAATAGCCTACAGAGACAAAGACCAGCACATTTTTAAGGATGGGATGTACGTAATTTATCCGACGGACTTATTCCACAGTTCACAATCACTGTTGCAAACATATTTTGTATGGACAGACGTTGTTTAAACCCACAAACCTTATATTATAACCAAGATCTGAAGGTGTCCATAGATACAGCCTGTTAGAAACATTACTTTTTAAAGCCACATTACAGATAAAATGGTATTTTTGTGGTTTAGTGCCTCACTGCTTCACTATGTATCACTTCGAGGTGATCATTTGTGTTGTATTATGTCTTTAAGTGCTCCTACGACCTGATCGATGTTGACCTAAGGAAAAAGTTTGGGAACCACGGTTGTAAATGATTCTCAGAGTCGGCATAGGCTCCATTACAAAGTACAAAAGCCCATATAATGATTACTGACAACAGCAGTTAATGCCGAACAGGCTACAGACATAAGAACATTTATTGCAAGAGTTTAACAAGCCAACTAAGCCTTTGACAAACTCAGGGTGAGGTCAGCAACAACCTTTTGAGTTCACGGGTTTCCACTGCTTTGTCGACCTGACTGTCATCAGCGTGTTACACCGTGTACTGACAGCTTAAGAGTCAAACCCGCTGTATACATCTTTAAGCTGTCTTACCAGTTCAGCAATGACGGGTAAAAATATGATAATTGTGGCAGTGTTGCTGGCGAACTCAGTGAAACAGGCCAGGAAAGCAGTGATCAACATCACAGCTGCAGGAGGAGGGACCTCGGCCAAAGGCTGGAGGTGGCCTCCGATCCAGGAGGCGAGTCCAGACTCCTGCCAAACGCCACAAGACCGGGGTTAGGGGTCAAAGATCAAATTACAACATAATAAACCAGTGGAGAACAGAACCAAACAGAGCAGAGCGGCACAGGAGAGAGGAGAGATAATAAAAATGATGACATGTAAACCTTCAGTTTAGTTTAGAGTCACAGATCTGGAAATCAGTTTGACTTTCTTATTTACTTAATCCCGTACAGTCCAGTACTGTCATGGATTTAAATGCTACTACTCTCAGCTCTGAGATGATTAGCTTAGCTTAGCATAAAAAGCACATTACATGTTTTTAAATGTTTAAAAAAACCAAAGACTAAAAACAAGTTGTAGTTTTCAGGAGTTGTCGGGCACTCGGCCAGTTAATAGTCCAGCACAAAACTGTGTATTTCCCACAATGTCAAATAGCGACAACAAGAACTTTTTGTACGTTTAACCGTAATCGGTGCGCACGGCGTGATTACCTCGCAAGCTTTAGCCATAGCAAAGCCGCCTCCGAGAAGCAGAATAATATTCCAGGGAACAGAGTCCTGAGCTTTCTTCCAGGATAAGAGAGGGACGTAAGGAGTGTTTGAAGCTGAGGAAACAGATGGAGGGAAACACTCAAGATTTTGATTATTATTATGAAATAACATGATACAAAGACATGATTTTATGATTTCATGATATGAGAGTTGTGGTATTTCAGCACTTAGAACAGGTTTTATCATGATTTATCAATCCTAGGAAATATTTAGGAGAAAACAGTGAAAGTTTCTTCATATTTGTACTTTATTCTCTTGTGCTTATTCTAATGTTTTGTTGAGATGAAGACAGTTTTAAAGATTTATTCTATTCTATTCTAAAATTTGACCTTCATGATGAAAGAGGTCAAAGGAACTCGGTGGTTTGCTTTCTTTTCCTTTTCGCTTGCGTGCAGCGGTTTATTTGACCAGCTGAACGTAGTATACACAATCGCACACACACGTGTCTCCAACACACACACACATAAAACACGTGCGTACAGTTTGTACATACACACACACACAAAAACCCAAAAGTGTGACAGCATAGTTTGGAGAGATTATGATAATCACAGACTCAGACTCTCTAATCTACATTATTAACATTCCTCGTCTTATTTTCAGCTTTATCCGATAGCTGTGCTCGAGGCACAGTCTTTGAATCTATCACAAATATTTAATCATCAATATTAACTGAGACAGCAGCCCGACAAGCTGCGAACAGGTCACTTCTACTTGTTATATCTCTTTAATGGATGATGTACTCACTTTGTTCCTCTGTTAGACACAAATCAATCAATCAAATCCAATCAAAGTTGTTTATTTATACGGTAACTTAAATTATATTATCATAGTTAAATCCTAGATTAGATCAGAGTACTATGTCGAATAAATTAAGGTTGTCTGGAGGTTACAAACCTTTAGGGTCAAACCACCAGCTCAGAGAAGGTTTCTGCGAGGGGAAGAAGAACAATATAGACACAATGATCACACCAGTGACAGCGTCTGAGACGTACCTGCAAAGTAAGAGGAAGAAACAGTTAACAGAGACTCTGAATATGTAGATTCTGTTTTACATCAAGCAAACTCCTTCATATTTCATTAGATCTTACCCTTTTTTGAAAAACACAGACCAGCCGGTGACAAATTTGGGATCTCGTGTGAACAGGAGAACGGCAAACAGGATAAAAAAGAAAGAGATCGCCCCCTCCGCGAAGCTGAAATTGAGCATAAAAAATGCACTTGTTCACCTCGTATCGCATGAGATTTGAAATCATACACGAGTCCTCACTTTATGGGCCCTAGTTTCCTGTAATCCTCCTCGATTAGAGCCTTCGCTCTGGCCTCCGCCTGGGCTCTTCGGTCGTTTCTCTTGAAGCACAATCTGGATAAAATAAAAACACACGAAAAGGAACTTGCACAGAAAACAAAAGTAGTGATTTTGATTGCACAGCTAACAGAATTAACTGGACTTTATTGTCTTTACAGGGTGCTGCAGATATCAGTGGTAGAAATATCAAGTCTGACACCACATTACCGTGTGTTCAATCCTCCGTAGAGAAACGCGATCCAAATCCATCCCAAAATCAGGAAGAGAAGCATCAGTGGGAAAGCGAACGCAAACCAAGAGCCAAAGTTGATCAGGTCACAGTCTGGAAAGTAGCTGTGAAGCAAAGAAACGGTCGTCCGCCCGCAGGAAAGTGTTTTATGATATAACTTTGCTGATTAATAGCAACTTACCTCTTCAGCTGTCCAATCAGGATGAGGTTGGGCGCCGTGCCTGTCAGCGTGGCGGTCCCTCCGATACTGGCCGCGTAAGGAATACAGATCAAGAATCCTTTCCACACCTTCATCTGATACTGCGACTCCGCTTGGATCTCCTCAGATGTCCTCGGATCGCTCTGCTCCATCCCATCCATCCTTTGTAAGATTTAAGAGACATTGCTAAATTAAATGAACACGAACTCCACCCGAGTTTGGAGATTACTGTCGTCAACATGATAAAAACACTGTGAAATACACACATTCGAACAAAATCCACTGTTTTGAATCTTTATGCCAAGTTAACAGGATGTAGCTTAATTTATCGTACAAAGTGGTGTCAATATTCTCATGTAACTCTTGGTATGAAGGTGAACAAGCATCCCAAAATGTTGAACTTTCTTTAAACAGCACAATTGGAATTAGATATTGGAGAATGTGTTGGGTTACAGTGATCACAGCGTTCTTCTTACCCGTCTATTGACAGTATTTGTTTTTCCGAGGGCACTGAGGGCAGTGAATGCAGCTTTACAGTAGACTGACCTGAAATAAAGCAAAGTCACTGAGTTTGTGTCATTTTCACATGCAACCATGAGAAGTCAAGTTGTAAGTTTTAGCTCTTTGCAGGATTTTTTTTTGGATATATTTAATATATGACTGTAAGTCAGTCCAGCGTCAATCAATGACCACTTGAATATTGACTAACTTTGTAATCGAGGACTCTGTGTATTGGAAAAACTGCACAGAGTTCACATGTTAGATTACATATTATAATCTCATGCAGACAAGGTTAAAACAATACATGCGGTGCGGTGCAAGGTGTGAACCCTCACCAGCAATATCACATTTGGGGAGAGTGGGAAAAATGACGGTAAACATAACATTGGCGTCACCTTATAAAGTTGATATGGCAAATCTTTTAGCAAACAGCTGCTTATTTACACATCCTGCAGATACGGAGCGACGTTATCATTCATTTGGAGTCGTGTTTCTACGACACGCGATGAAAGTTAGTCCAATATTTACTCCATTTTAGCTCTGTTTTTGGTCTCCACCATCTCCTGAAAAGCTCTTTCAAAGCTGAACACTCCATGATGTTCACCTGCTAGTTGCTATCTGTGTCTGCCTGCCTGTTTGTGGCCTGGACATGTAGTATGAAGTGAGTTTATCAGGGCTTTTACAGCTGCCGAGACCAAAACAATGAGCTGAAAGACACTAAAATGCTCTAGAGCACTGAGTTCTGTCAGAACATCTTTCACATTATTTAGCTTTAAGTACACTTTTGTACACAGCACACAATGTACCGTTTACTATATCACCCTCGGGATCATCTGCAGACTTGCACTTCTTTTTTAGGGTCTCCAGATCTCCGAACAGACTCTCCAGGATGGCGTTAGCAATCGGGAGCATCATGGCCGTCGTGGCGGTGTTGCTGAGCCACATGGACAGGAAGGACGAGGTCATCATCATTCCCAATATGAGCCTAGAAAAGTAAAATAATTCAGTCCACAATCTCAAATCAGCAACGTGAAACGTTATCATGGCTGCTGGGATTTTCAGACATCCTTGTCATATCTGTGGCTCACGGGCCCAGCCAAAAAATGGGTTACCAATACATACTTTTATAGAGAGGCTATAACAGGACTAAAAAGTGCCTTTGTTTAGGGCTATTTTCAGCTGCATGATGGTGTATGTTGGGTTGATTCAGACACAAAAATAAAAGGTACTTACAACCTAAAATATAATCCTACCCCTGCAGTGACCTCAAGACATATACTTGTTGTATTTAAGTTGTATTTTTAATAGTTTTTGCGACACAGGAATAAGATATCAGGCTTTAGCTACACAGGCAATCCTGTTCATAGCATCAATGCTTGTGGAAAATAAGAGAAATATAAAATATATCCAGACTTATTCTTTAGTTTTCTCACCATGCTGGTTGCACTCCGACAATGCTAAGGACCTTCAGGGCTATTCTGCGATGCAGCCCCCATTCCTCGATGGACGAGGCCATGATGAGACCGCTCAGGAAGAGAAAATTGGTTTCCAGGAAATACTGAGGACATACTTTCTTGGATGGAAGAATTCCCAGTGTTGGGAAGAGGCAGACTGGAAGCATCGCAGTGACAGCCAGAGGAAGGGCCTCTGTGCACCAAAACATAGCCATCAGCACCACCACATAAAGACATTTTCCCTCCTAAAAGATAAGCAACATGCGGCCGTTAACGTTCAGCAAACAAGAAAAAGATTTTACAGGAAGGAAAGTGGAAGGAAAATTCAGTGAATAATTCACAGGAAATATATTGATATCCTCTACACTAATATGACTCAATATTAACATCATAAATGATATCACATAATCTAATACATCTTTTAGATATTTATTACTATTTATGTTTATGTCTTGATCAATTGAATAATTGTTTATGTATTTGTCATAAGAAGCTGGAGAGTGTTTGACATTTATCTTCTCTATTTGTACTTGAATTAAACTGCTGAAACAATTAATTGATTATCTAAACAGCTGCAGATTATTTTCTGTTGATCTGATGATCAGTTAATAGATTAATCGACTAATCGTTTCAGCTCTAAAAGTTGCTTAATCTAACATTACAAGGTAATTAAACAAAAATTAGAATTTTATTTGTAAAGACTGAACTACTGTGGGTGATTAATGAAGACAAATACGCGTAAGGACTGAACAAAGTCTGATTTTAAACATGAAATAAACACAAACACAGACAACAGACATTTCATTTAATTTAAATAGTTCCAAACATGCAAACGAAATCCAAAAACATTTTTTTTCAAGGCTATACTTTTAAGATCAACAGGGAGTTTGTCTCAGAGATGTTTGATGACTCATTATGAGAGGTCAGACAGGATGACATGTCCAACTCTATGGACTGATTTATAAACAAGCAGCGTTGCCTTATATTCAGTTATTTTCAGTTATATTCAGTTCTGTAGCTGAGAGGATGCAGCTACATCTGGAATAAGCTGAAGCTTTTTAATAATATTTCTGGGGGAGCAGGTGTCAGAATCAGGATCAGGTTTACTGTCTTTCACATACAAGGAATCTGTCTTGGTGTTATGGTGCATAGCAAACATTAAAGTACTAGAAGACATAAATATATGTACAATGTATAAAGTTTGATGGAGGACTGTGCCAAGCGTTCACAAGGTACAAAACTTGAAAACAAACATGGTGTCGGTTCTGCAAGGAACTTTTGACCTGTTGGTTCTTCGAAGACTTTAATATCAAGTTCCTACTAATCAATAGGTTAGGCATGTAGCAGCCATAGGCCATCAGATTCACGAGAAACAAGCTGTTCAAACCTCCTTGAAATTAATGGTTTAACAAACATTAAACGTTCTTCAGAGTTCTTTTATTTTGCATTATGTTCCCCAAATAACCTCAAACGACCTTAAATCTTAAACTACAGGTTTAAAGGATTAAGAAAGTTCTCCAGGGAACTCAAAGTGCTCCAGGACGACCAAAGTATACAGAATATTTAAATGTGCAAAATATACTTTAAGACATGGTAAAAAAAAAGTATACATGAGTTTTCCCAGGCTGTTTTATAAGACGCTAAAAAAATGATTTTCTTACTGCTCTTATGCAGTACGATGCATTTACACAGAAATCTCTAGAGCGCTAGAGCATAAATATTTGGAAAGTTTAATTCAGTTTAATTAAGTTTAATAACCCATTTTGATTGGTTCTCATATCATGCATATAAAAAAGGTGCAACTCTCGCCTTTCCTAATAAACTGTAATATCACAGATGCGACTTTTTTTTAAATGACATATTACGTAATGAAGTAAACGTGCGTTACATTTCGTCACTCACCTTCTCCGGTAGGGCGAACAGTAAAGGTAGAAACACCAGAGGAGTGAGGAGGAGAACCAGCTGTTTGTGGACGCTCCACAGCTTCTTGGACACAACAGATATTTTCATCTCCAAAGATCTGCTCCGTTTTTTTTTTGTTTTGTTTTTGTTTGTTTTGTTTTTGGGAGGTGAAAAGAAATTTCCAGACTGGCTGAGAGAGACCCAGCAATGACACACTGTGAAGCCTCTGGTCGAGTGCAGAGAAGATTAACTAGACGTCCAGGCACATTTTAACTGCAGGGTGGCAGCAAATGACTTGACTGTCAGGTCTCCCATCTGTAGGCCTCTCCCACATTGGGAGTAATACTATGGTGGCCCCAAGGGCTCAACACTGCAACTCCAGAAAACATTAAGAAAACATCCTCATCAGTCTGACATCTGTAAATACAGAAAATAAAGAGCAGCGTGAAAAAACAGAGAAATAAAACACATGCAGTGACGTTACAAAGGGGATAAAATGCAAATTTAAAAAGTTAAACATTAACTAAAAGTTAAGTAAAGCTATCGCAGTGATAACATATCAAGTAATATTTATCATTCAGACTTTTACTTTAACGCGTTAGCATTCCTGCATGCCAGCATGCCAATCTGATCTACAGTTCATCCTCTGGGAACCACGACTTTACTAAAAACTTGAACAACGACCAAGGCCCATTTGGTATTTGGTCATAAATTAAAGTATAGAAGAAATTATAATTTTGATAGTTGTGCTAAGTGAAAACCTAAGGGGAGTTATTTACAGTTCGTCCTCTGGGAACCATGAATGTCTGTACAAACTTGGGTGCTAATCCTAATCCAAAACATCCATCCAGTACGGAAGATATTTTACAGGATTAGTGAAAACCTCGACCTTATGGTGACGTTTGGGGTCAGGAGATTTAAGGAAGTCACTTGGATGTATCCTCTGGAAATAAAACGCATGCAATAATGTATCAAATCATTTAAAATGTCATTAATTAAAGTCAAACGTTTACTGAAGGTTATATGACAAGACTTCATTCTAAAGTCATACATGCATACATGTTGAGAGCAGTGTCGGCTGGTGAAAAATACTCTAGGTGGTTCAGTCAGTTTCAGAAACCATCTCATCCTGATACCAAATCTGCCTTTCTTTCACATAAACTGTATCGAATACGTTAAAAATTCCATGACGTTGACTGAAGTTACTTTGGACATCCCTGATCTAATAATTTGAGTTACACATAACCATGTTCTCTAATGAAGACATCAAGTATACTTGACCAGCTCTCTGTGTTAGACGTGTTCTCACATGTTAACTTCATAAGAAATTATTTAATGCCAATATTTTAAAAAATGGAGGAATTCTCATGTAGAATAGCACTCGTACGTTGCGGCCCTCACTTTAGCCCTCGCTGGCTTGAGGTGATAAAATAATCCCCCTTTGAGACATGCTGTTGATTTTCTATCATATTTTGCACATATTAATGTCTGTATTCCATTATTTAAACACACAAATATTGAAAATATGAATATTTAATATTATTATGATTATTTTTTATTTCTTTCATTTTATTTTTGTGGCTCAGGGAGGGCGACCTCTATTGGCCAACCGCCTCTGGCTGAGAGGCTGATGGTAAACTGCACTGTTGGCTTTAAAGTTGAATAAAATGTAGAAACGATGGCAGAGTGTGAGTGAAGATGATGAGAGCTCTGAATGATTGCAGTAATGTTTGAGTTGAGTTGAACTATTAAGTAACAGTGGAGTAATAATAAGAAGAAGAACAACTAAGTTTGTGCTGCAGCGTTTGTAGATTTAGATCAGACTTCCGGCTGATGTATCCTTTTATCTTCCTTTCTTTGTATTCTGCAAACCATTGCTGACTTTAAAATCAAAGCATTGCCTTCTTTTAAATCTGGACGAACCTTTGGTCAGAAGAATCAGAGTGAACTGAACCAACAAAGGATGATCACCTATGAGAGCTCCGCCACACATGAAAGAGACGCAGTCTTCATCAGAGGAAACCACCTGTGTAGATCCTGAAAAGCAGTGCGTGCATATACAGTACATAAAGTGCACAACATGCAAAATGATAATTGTAAATTAAATTGGAAGATGGTGCTTTAAAATAATATGTTTGAATATATAAAGACATTCAAACACGAGATAAAAAGAGAGAAAGAGCTCACCTTAAAAACTTATTTTTGTTGGAAAACAAACTCAAAGACACTTTAAAAGATTATTTTGAACTCAAGATCTCTAGGTGCTCTGTACATTAACACCAAATGACAATGGGAATGTGGATGAGTTCAAAACTGGCATGCTTGTAGAAGCTCAAAGATTCGTAAAGACTCTACAGAGACTGACAAATTCCTTCTCATCTCAACGCCAGTGTTTAAATATTGTTGTTTCCCGATGAAGCCAGCAGGTGGTGGTCTGTGCACATATCTCCACTCTGCACCTGCCTCTTGTATGATCTCTGATCAGCACTCCATTTCCTATATCACTTATTGGATTTACAAACCAGGAAGAGAGCTCTGCAGTAGACAATCACTCCTCTGTGGGCTGTCTGTAGGTCAAAGGCTGCTGCATTTCTTTGAAGGCAACATAAGGGCACACCGGGCTGCACTTTCACCTCTTAAAACAAGAACTACACTCACCTCAACAGGGTTTCACCTTCGAAACAAAAAGTCTGAAATGACCACAGAGCCTTTCGATGTTTTATTTATAACATTTCTGTTAAAGGTGTGGTGAAATATTATTATTATATTATTATATTATATTATTTGCATCTGCAAGGTGGTGTCAAGCTGAATTTAACATTGACATTTGATCGTTTTGCATTTATCAACAGCACACATAACTGGCCGAACTTTGTAGCACTGCTAATGTATCAGAAATAACATTTTTGACCAATATAAACATAGTTAAAATAGTTTAAAAAAGTTAAAATATACAAGTGTATAAAACTGTAGTAATGTTTGTAAAAAAAAACATGTGACATTAATAAATAAAAAAAATAATTTTGACATCCATTTATGTTCCTGTTGTGGTTCAGCTGACCTGTTTTATGTGACCAAAAAAATCTTACTAGTTCAGCACAGTGACAAACGAAACCGTACACAAATATCTCTGAAAGTAGACGTATGGAACAATAAATAAGAAAAGCAAAGACAAGGTCACTCGATGCTTTTTGTGTATTTGCACGATCAGCTTCACAGCTCGGCTTCACTACTCGTCCTGCCATCGCCTTGAAGACCTCTTAAGAACAGCTCGAATAACCTGAGACACAACAGCAACACAAAACAAATCAGTCCAGTGAATTACTCAACCTACCCACCACCACCAAAAAAACAAACCCTGGCTGTGGAGACGGGCCCGCTTTCAGAGGAAATTGAACCTCAGAAAAGGAGTTAGCTCGCCTACAGCTGATAAACATGACCGAACAACAGCCGTCATATTGAAAAAGGTGTCAAGATTCTCACACTCAGACATTATTCATCAACAGGATACAGGTTTTATCACCATGCATATATATCTATGATATAATCACACCTATTTCCCTTTATCTCTCAACATTTGCAGACTATTTACACAAGCATGCTGTCTAATATAACAGCACAGCCTTAAAGATGATGTTCTGTCTTCTGTTTTTGTTGATACTGTCTACTACCTCAACAAAAACAATCATTTTCATCACCATCTTTGCAGCCACTGAGTTTAAAACTGTGTCATTTATCAGTACTTTTCAGAACACTGTTGGTCTTGCAGCAAAACTGAAACAAGACAATCACAGCACAGTGTCTATTAACAGATACAGAATCTGTCTGTAAGGAACCGAGAATTTGGAGCTGGAAATGTTCTGGTTTCCCTTTGTGGTCGGAGTATGACTGACCAGTCACATTTGCAAGTCCATGTTGGCCAAGATCCAATCTCAGAGCCAATTGGCTGATGTCTGACGATAATTTAGCATTTTATTAGCTTATGTAAAAGTTCTTATGCGGCTGTGTGTTCAGAGAGAAGAGTAGAAATGCGTCCTTCTTGTCATTCTTACGTATCAAGTTGCTAATCTGACTGCAGTGGCGGATTTGGCATGGATATAGGTTGTTCTGTTGTCAGGATATTCACTAGATACATGGGACACTGATCGTTGTCCCCAGGGGATAAATCCATCAGAAAATAGCTCAGTTCTTCTTCCAATCATAGATAGATAGTCGCTGTTGAGATGATGGAAAATGAAAGGAAATCATTGCATCGACTTCCAGCTCAAATCGAACACTCTACTTGTGTTTATGATCAGAATTTCCACAATTATGAGTGAAAGAAAATATGTGATTATGTGAACTTTTACAAAAACATTTACATCTTTATAATTAGTTTATAATTAGTAAATCTAATTCTGCTCTCACAAATCTGTCTGACTTAAACAGCGATCAAAATTGTTTGACCTAAATTCACATCTCTCCTACCTTAAACATGGCTTCTATCTACTTTCATATGCGTGGTTGATTCGTTATTTGGAATAATTTGCTTCTCATCGGAAAATGTTTTCCTTCCTCTCCACCTGTCTCTTGTGGTGTACCTCAAGGTTCCATTCTAGTCCCGATCTAATTTTGATTATATCGGCTGTGCTGCCACAGAGCTCTGATTTTAGAAAACACTGTTATGCAGCTGTACTTCCCCTTCGGTTTTCTGTGTAAAATACTGGTTGGCAAAACCCCTTTTTCTTGCTAAACATACAGTACGCACACAAGTTTTTAACTCACCAGATCTGTGGTGAACCATCGTTCTGGGGTTTTGCAGATGGTCATGTGCAAAAATCTTTTGATTTTACTTTAAAATCTGACAAACAAAAGACCGCTCTGAGGTTAGACTTTTTTATATTTCAAGTGTAAAGTGAAGAACAAATATTCTCTCTCTTTCGGAGATTGTCAACAAGACGCGTAGCTAATTATGATGGAAACACAGGATTTTAGCACCCCATCTTCGGTTACTGGTAAAATATTAGCTCGATTCTGAGTTTTAAGGCACTCCTGTACACCTCCAGTATTTTGATCCATTTCTCCTCTCCGTTCCACATTTATTTTCATTTTAATCACCTATTTATAAACCACATCAGTCGTGCCCGATAAATAAATTGTCTGCTTCATAACCTGTGAAAAATCCATACAGTGCGTGCAGATCAGTAGAGTTTATTTACCCAAATGCTGATTAGAGATAAAATCAATTTGCAGATGGCCACTGCCACATAGCCTATAATGCACCACATGACTGGCAGATCCTCATCTGGTGGATAGGTGCAGTTGGGCTGAGTTGCGGTCAACACATTTGCCTTTGTCGTCAGGACCGCCTCAGTCACACACTCTGTATTTAGACAAAAAATGGACAAAAGTAGCATCAATTAATTCAGAATCTGTTGTTAGATCATCAGTGATTAAACTTTATTTTCGTCATCCTGAGGTGACGGTTGTCATTTACATAACATTTGGCAGGCCTTTTATTTTGAAGGAATGGTAGACTTGGGTGGGTTGGGTAAGGAAAAAGCATAAATGTCACAGTGGAATGGAAAAAAAAAAAAAAAAACGTTTAGTTTGAGGTGATGGATAAAAATGTGTTTCCTGCTTTTTGATGTGGCGTGCACGCTTTCTGTTTGTTTGCAGAAATGAGGTTAAAGTTGGCGGATTTGGGGGAAACTGTGTCTGCCAGATAAATTTAAAACATTCATGTTTTCTCTGTCAGACTATTTTGAATAAAAACAGATTATATTTCAATATATCTCAAATTTGGTGCGTCTTTAAAAGCTGTGACTAACCCACGCAATCTTGATTTTTGAGCATGTGTCATGTACTCGATCATTTATTCCTCCCATACTGGAATATATTGCCATGTGTGATATGTGTCATATGGTTAATCTGTCCACAGTAAACCACTAAAGTCAGTTTAACCCACCTCTTTGAAATGAGACTATTTTCAGATCAAGCGTATCACCTATCCATCGATGCATGAATGAAACAATAATTTAGCCACTGCGATATTTACCACTCTGCTTTTGATGTTTATTTGCATATTTATTTATTTATTTATTCTATTCAGCTGCACGTCTGTTGACCAGAGAGAGAGTGCACATTACACCAATTTAAAAGTCTCTGTACTGCCTCTGGATCTCTTAATTTTCTTGGTCCGACATTATATAACCCTCTCAGCCTCAGGTGCTCTGGTTGTGGCCTTTTAACCACCCTTAAAGTTAGAAAAGAAACCCACGGTGTTATTGTGTGAAGCTGATTTTATCCAGATATGCGTGTAGCTCAGGTCAGATGGAAAACAAATCAAAGCTCACCATTAACGATCAGGTCGACTTGGAGATTCTGGTTTTTACCCCCTACGTTTGCACTGATGGCACACTCGTATCTGCCCGTGTCTTCAGTCGTGACACTGGTGAGGAACAGACTGTATTTCTCTCCAAACCTGGCCGGCCGAATGAAGCTGTAGTTCTGCGGGTTCATCTCATTTTTACTGAACCTGATAATACCGTGTCTCTTCTCACTTATCTGTCCAAAATAAAGAAGAAAAAAAGTTGTTTTTCATCCATATTAAATGACGTGAAAATCACTGAGAGACAAGAGGAGACAAACTTCTTATTGTAGCTTCGAAGTATAAACATTGTCTCAAAAAGAAAATGAAATAATTTGCTGACCTTGTACCACGTCAGTGAGAGGAAGTTCATGTCTCCACTGGGAAGACCTGGACAGTCCACTGTGACATCTTCACTGCATTTTGCTTGAATTTCTGTCAGACTCTGGGTTGCGTAACGCACCAACAGCAACTGAGATAATAACACAGAGTCCAGAGAGCTCAGATAATAATACAGTGAACTACTTCTTCTAGTGGATGAAATTATTAATACAATGCTGAGTTATATAAATATATTTACATATATATATATAAGTCAGATTGAACTCACCTTAAAGAACAATACCTTCTGAGACATCTTTTACAGTTCATCTGTCAGTGGTGTAATAGTGCTTCTGCTCTCACTTCTCTTGAAAGCCACGGTTTCCTGTATGAGGGGCACATTTCCTTTAATTTACTGTGAAGATACGTCCCACAATGCCACCGTGTGGTGTTTGAGAGCAGTGCGTCGTCACTGTGTTTTTGGTCACGTCCCTCCTCAGGTCCCATTTGTCTCTTTTCAGCAAAGAAGCTTCAGGAGTAACTTAAACGAGCACTGCATCGGTTTTACGCAGCCTGTAAATCGGGTTGTTTGATGTCTCCTGTGGTTCTGAATACAGAATCTGGTCCATCTTCAGACCTTTAGCAGCAGAAAGTCTGATTCAGTGTTGATCCATAAAAGTCAGGATATCTCAGCCTCTACTGCTTCAATTTTTCTGTCCTTTGAGGACAATACCAAATCGTTGTATCACTCTTTAACACCACCAGAAAATCTTGTTTTCACTGACCTCCAATTGTTTAAAGGTCGAGTGTCAGATTTAGACGCCTTGTTGTCTTGATGAACGCAACATTTTTCCGTGTCTTCTTTGTGCGGCGCATTAC
The DNA here is from genome assembly GCA_023373845.1 of Nibea coibor. Lineage (NCBI taxonomy): Eukaryota > Metazoa > Chordata > Actinopteri > Sciaenidae > Nibea > Nibea coibor. Next base: position 21,985,191 of record CM041717.1, on the reverse strand, counting down.
CGGCAACGTTTGACAGCCAAAATATAAATATAAAACATATGTACAACTTACATTTGTATGTCGCGGTTCATCTCCAGCAGCTTCCTCTCAACGCTGGTGGTCCCTCGTCTTCCACTATGTAGCCAAGATGGCGACGACTGAAGGCGAGATGTCTGACCTTTATGAGTGCATCATCTGGGTACAGACGGCACACTGCATCTTAACATGAATGACGGTGTGACCAACGGTCTTACTTGTTGGTCATCATATAGACAGACAATTTGTTCCAATAATGGAAAACATCCATATTGTTGTTCACATGAAAAGTGACAGAAACAGAGAGAAGGGGAAATCCTGGCTCCTTTGTCACCTCCACTCAGCTGACTGATCACTGAGCGAGGTGGGTGTGGATGTCCGATGGATGTCGTTTTTTGGGGAAGTTACAGAAACGGTCGGACACAGCTCCTCCCTGACCAGCACCGGTGTAGAGGTGGGGAAATCCTGATGGTATTTAACCACCCGACTGATGAAGCAAACTGGCAGCTTGATTTCTCACATCGCTGCTGCGACGTAGAAATGTGCCAGTGTCACATTTCACGGCAAAACCTTTATTTATACAGCATTTCAGGGCATTTTAAATCACAGACTGTCACATTTAATGGCAAAAACTTTATTTTGTACAGCAATCATATGTGTTTTCATGTGAATTACATTATTTTATGACAACCTTAACCATCAAATCAACAGTTTTAATATCATTTTACTGTAATATTAGAAAAAGTTCTTCCATATTTATTACAGTAATTAACTGTTGGTGCAACAGGTTTTACTAAAATGGATGTTACTTACTTGGTCCGTAAGATGTTCTTCCAGGAGACTGACGGGAGGCTCACATCAAAAACATACTCACACACACACACACACACACACACACACACACACACACACACACTTATGAGGCTAGCTCATCCTGTTGTTTTCATCGCAGGGAACTCCCCATTGTCTCCCTTCAAGCATATTATTTGTATGTGTCGCTCTTGTTGACAAAAGAGGTCGATATATGGTTATTAATAGCAGTCTGGCTTTATGGAAAAGGGAAGAGTGAGGTCTTTGGATTCCACCATCTGCATTAAACAATGCCTCATTCAGCAGCAGCTGGCACGCTGAGCGCAGGGACGTACAAATTTACTGATTTTACAACAGATCATCAGTGGAAATGAGGATTTTTTTTTTCTTGTCCGCTTCCTATTGGACACCGGTAACTGCAGCTGTGAGCGGTTTTAGATTTATGACAAGAGGGTAATCTCAGCATGAGAAATAAATAGCATAATACTCTGCATTCTTGAAATATCTTTCACGTGTTGGTCACCGCAGATGTTCTGATATTCCAGTGTTACATTTATTAAACACCTTAATCAAACACAGGGGACTTTCGCAGTCATACAAATGAAAAGTGTTGTTATTAACTCCAGTGACGAAAACCGGAGAAGCTTGTGAGTCTCATCAAAGTTGCGATTCTCCGAAGGTTTGAATAGTTGGTGTAAATGTGAGTGAGTGCATGTGTGATGTGTGCATGTACGCGTTTGATTCTGGCCGTGAGTGCTGCACTTAAAGGGTGTTGCACGCCACAGTAAATCCCCAAGGTTGTTAGCACGCCCAGCTGCTAGTGTAGGTCTCCATGTTTCTGTCAGCGAGGTTGTTCACCGCACACTCTTTCACCTCTGATTGAGGAAATCCTCTGACTGTTTGCTCTGTTTGCTGAAATGAAATGTCCCAATGGTTCCGCCGTCTCTCCCACAGGTCCTGTACTCGGAGACTTTCCCATGAAGACTGTGAATGTTTACTGGGGTTTGACAGATATATAGCTCTTTGATGAACCGTAACAGAACCAGTGCTTCAGTGCTGCACGGCCTGATAGATGATATTTTGCGATAACTCGAAGATTTTTGAGTTTAACTCGCCGTTTAATAGTTGCCAGGAGGATAATCTGCCAAAATGGTGATTAAAAAAAGTAATAATAACAAAAATAATAACTGAAATCAAACCTTCTTAGTCCAGTTCGCATAAGATCCTTATTGCCCCATAAGAGGAAATAGTTTTTGCAGTAAGGAAGCATAAAAACATAGATTATAAACACAATAAAAACATAATAGGACAATGGAAGGCATTAAATTTCTGATACTGCACAACACAGAATGCAATAAAAGGCAGAAATTAAATATAATATTCACAAGTAGATTTTCAGCCGTGTATAATCACCTCAATCCATTTTCTTCTGCTAATCCAGGGAGGCAGCAGGTTTAGCAGGGCGTTACACATGTCTCCCTCCCAAGCAATACATTCCAGCTCCTCCTGGAGCATCCTGAGGCGTTCCCAGGCCAGATGGGCAATAAAGTCCCTCCCGCGAGTGCTGGGTCTGCCCTGGGGTCTCCTACCAGTGCCCAGAACACCTTCAAAGGAAGGTACCCAGGAGGCATCGTGATCAGCTGGAGCAGTATCTCTACTCTGAGCTCCCTCCGGATGCCCGAGTTCATGATCTCACTCTTTCGGTCACTACCCAAAATTCATGACCAAAGGTGAGATGGACTGGAACAATGAGAGCTTTGGCTTCCGGCTGAGCTCCCTCTTCCTCACGGCGGTCCGGTACCGTGTCCACAACACTGCCCAATCGTCGGTGCATTTTCCCATCACTCGTGACCCCAAGATCCTCCATCACACGGGGCAGCAACTCGCTCGTGCAAGTGTTATTCAGTCGGTTGCAATCTGAAACCTCACCGCTAGATCCCAGTAAATCCTACACACTGGACCTTTGAGAGCATTCAGTACACATGGGATAAATCACCCCTGACCCGACGGAAGGAGAGGATGTCAAATTCTCTATAGAGACGGTGGTCCGGATTTGATACGTCGGCTTTGTGTGTGAGTTGTTGGATAAAAATGTGTGACTGCTGTTCACCAGTGGTTTTACTCATGTTCCAGTTGAGTCATGTTCCACACATCGAAATTCCAGCGTCAACAAATCAGTGAGAAGGTCAAGGACTGTTAACACCACCAGCATTCTGTCAACAACATTTAACCGCCCAGGAGATAAAGTCTTTGTTGTACTTTATTGCTGCTATTACAATAATATGTATAATATATGTGACAGCTATGAAAAGAAAATTTGGAAATATACAAAGATGAACCGCAGGACAGTCATGGTTCGCTACTGGAAAACGGAGGAATGCTTCCTCCGGGTTGCTGCCCCAAGCGAAGGAGTTCAAGTATCTCGGAGTCTTGTTCATGAGTGACGGGAAAATGGACCGTGAGATGGGTCGGTGGATTGGTGCGGCGTCAGCAGTATTGCACACGTTGTGGGGAAGAGGGAGCAAAGATCTCGATTTTTCCAGTCCATCTACCCTCCAACCCTCAGCTATGTTCATGAGGGGTTTGGGTATTGACCGAAAGAATGAGATTGCGGATACGAGAGGCCAAAACGGGTTGAGATAGGAGGAGCAAGGAGCTCCAACATTTAACATTTAATATACTGGCGAATTGATATTTTTTATTTAACGCACACATCTCAAACATACACTAACACAGAAAATAAATGTGTGCGTTGATGACGAACACTCTCACTATAAAATATATGATTTTATCTGCCGTTTGATCTGGATAAAACCTTTGTTCTGTTCCACTGAGGACTGAAACTGGCTGAAATGATTCCTGTCTTTGTGAGGCTGCAGAGCTGCATCACACTGCCTGTTCAATTGTTTGTTTAAGGAAGTAAAAAAAAAAAAAGCTTTCAGTCCGTATTGCTGGATTCTTACCTCTGCCTCTGGGCTTTGGCAGGCTGCTGAGTGCTGGGGGTTTTGATTGCCCGAGCCTGCAGCAGAACAGAGCTGTGTTACGACGATCTGTATTGTTCCCTAATTTCTTCTCTGGGATTTCCTCTTGCCAGCTCCCCCCCTCACCCACCCATCCTCTTTACTGTACATCATCCTCCCTCTGTCTGAAGGCCCTGCCAAACTCTCTGGCACATGAAAACAATTGTTCTTGTATGTTTGAGGAGACACAACCGGCTCTTCAGACTGGCTTTTCTCCCCCACAGAAGCTCAGCTGACAGTCAGGCAGACAGACTTCCTCCTCCTCCGCCTCCTCCTTTTGGAGGAAAGTGGTCATGTTCAGTAAAATCGGAAGCGTGGTATCTGAGTCCCGAGCCACAGAGTGACTCAGAACCATTAATATCTTTGACATGCAGGTGTAGCAAGGGGCCATCTCCCCAGCCAGTGAGTGTTTGAAACATGCTGAAGCAGACTGTGAGAGCAAAAGCTATTAAAATATGTGCAGGTTTGTTTCTAACAAGAGCTCTCTGGCACGACTACAAAATGCTGAAGGTAAGCACCCATCTGGGAATCAGGACTGCGCTCCCAGATGATGTTGAAAAAACGCCTTACATCCTTCCCGTTTCTGGATCATCTATTTCAGCCCCCCCCTTTCTTTAGGTGAGGCATAACAGGAACACGTTTGAGCTGTCAGAGCTGTGATTTGTGTTTAATCTGTAAGGATGTTTTTCGTGGAACCATTGCTCAGCAGGATTCATTAAATCCCGCTTCTTAAATGTGACTATTTTCCTCTTCACTTGTTTGTTTAGATCGATAACTGTTAGTCAGTCAACACAAACATGGCTGAGGTTTTACATTATGTCGGTTTCTTCTATATTTATGCTCCAATAACTCTCTCCAACAGATCACTAAACTGCAATCTGTAATGTACAATAAAGCAGTGAGTTTCTGTATGGGAAACATAAAGGAAAATGCATTTTATGCTCTCAGTATTGCTTCAGGTTTACTTTACTTCAACTGTATTGTGCAACTGAACTTTATTGAACTTCACTGCTGTAGCGCAGCCATCTGGCATCCGAGTCCCGAACACATATTTTCTAAAAAAATCATCATAAAATTTGTTGCTGCTACTTTGCCTGGTTAAATCATACGCGCTGAAAAACACACAAGTCAAACTTGGGTCAATACAACAGCACAAAACTGAGTTAACCAGTATCTGTGGATAGAAAATCACCTCTGACGAATAAACTACCTATGACATCAAAGCACCAGCTCAATATACCACTTAGGACAATTAAACTACCGAGGCCAGTAAACATTATATTACTATAATAGTTGTGACAGTTTTAAAGTAAAACTTAGTACGGTAGTCTGGTTATTTCCACAGAATAAAATACAATATGGTTGCAGACAGTTATTTTCTATTGAGCACTTCTTTTTTATATTGCATACCTCTATGTGTTGGTGTTCATTAGCCAGTAATATGTGCACCCTATTTTGAATGACATGCTCACTATTGTATTAAATTTATTCATAATTTTCTCTGTAAACAGTTTCATGTTGAGGTTTACCTTGTCGAGCTTGTTATTTTTCAAACTTCTGTTTAACATCAGGTGAAATCAACCATATTAGCAACTTGGGTAAACAATCCAAAAGTAATATAAAAAATAACATCTGATCAAAACATCTAACTCGTTAAGTTAATATCTCCTCCGCGCTGTATTGGTGCAAACTGGGTCAATTTTGAATCCATTCGTTTTTAGTGTGCAGGGCAGAAGAAAGCGCTCCCTCTTTTGTCTCTGTGCTACTTAGCTTCGTGTTTATTTATATAAAGTAAGGGTGAGTTCATGCCTCATCCTTCAAACGGATGACATAATATGTAATTAAACTAAAGTAACAAGCGCTTTATTATTGTTTCTGTTTCTATCTTCCACAAAACAATAGAGCACAGACTATCAAGGTCATCCTTCATCTCGGGTCACAAACCTGGCAGGAGGAGGTAGAGCTGCCTTCAAGCTTCATTTTATCTCCGCAGTCTCTTCCTGCGCAAAATCTCTTTTGGGATTAAGAGGTGCAAGGGTACGAGGAAGAGGAAAAACTCACTAAAGTGAAGTAGTAAACCTTTGCACTGGTTCCCAGGTGGATCCTCGCCTGTCAGACATGTTAAACAGAACCACGCTGACCTTATTTGCTAGCTTTGCTTTGCTCCCCCATCTCTTCTGATGATTCTCTGCCATCAATTTGTTACCTGTCATCTTGAAAAAAGGAAAAAAAAATCCTTCCGACTTTGCTGAAAACTCACTATTTGGTTCGCTCGCTCTGAAGAGTACCACCAGAGAGCTGTACATCTGGGTCCCAGCGCCGGATGATGTCAAGACTGGCGCTGACCCAAAGCCGGTCGCACAGAGAGTTCCTCAGAGAGGTCGGCTGCGCGTTGTTTTCCCTTCCTGTGCCTCCGTGACATCTTCCTGCCTGGGGGAGCCTCGGGGAGCCATTTGAGGAGGCCCGGGCCCTGAGCATGGAGGACTTAGCACAGCAAATTCCAATTAGTCTGACAGGGCAGGTGGGGGATGGTGGAGGGGGAGTTGGAGAGCGGTGAGGGAAGCTTAGACCCCCAGCAAGCACCTTTAACTGCCATAAAATTCACTTTCCATACAGCCTCCTGTTCCACCAGGGAGCTTCCCCCTGTCATTCTGTAGACTAAGTTTGCAGTCTGATTCAAAGCGATGCCAGACAGGAACTTGGGCTCAGCTGTCTGTGTGTCTGAGCTGCAATCTGCCTGTTGGACCGATCACTGCAGTGTCTTTTTCAGACTGGAGAAGAGGCCCGCAGAGACTGGGCTGCTTTTGCTTTGCAGCCTTATTTTTCAGTAGTTATGAAACGTTTCCCGGTGAAGGCAGTCTGAATCGACTCTGTGCTACGCAGGCCGTGTTGCAAGAGAATAGAAATGGAGGAAATGAACTAACTTTTGCCTAAAATAGCGACTAAAGTAGATGATGGTGTTAAAAATCACAGAAAGTGATTACCTTCAGGATTATATTTGCATCATCTGTCGTGATTACACATTAGCAGGGTTTAATTTCTTTGCTCCACCATGACCTCTGACCTCTCACCCCATCTCTCCCTGTCCATTGGGCCCACAGCAGTGATTTATCCCTCTGACATACCAACAGCTGTGTTGGGGGCTCCGAGCAGAGTGTGGGCTACTATTTGCCGTGACTAATCGATAACAGACTTCAAAAAAACACCAATCGTGAGAGTCGGAAAAAAAATACACCAGTCATTGACACCAGAAACCCTGAACCTTTGCTTTGGCTCTGCAGGCTTCATAAACAACGTCTTGGCAAAATGACTGGAAACAATGGAAACGTGTGTGTGTGTGTGTGTGTGTGTGTGTGTGTGTGTGTGTGCGTGTGTGAGAGAGAGACAGCTTTCCATAAAGACATAAAAAACATTTTACAACACCAAGCTGGTTGTTAAGAAAATAGCTTAAAGAACACAGTGTGGTAATTGAGCATTTAGGTGTCAAACAAAAACATTTTTCTTATTTAAGTTGTCAAATGTTTAAAAGACTTGAGGCCATTTTCCAAACCGCAGTTTGAGCTTCTTGTTATATAATAAGAAGCTTGAAATGGAGACCATTTCCAAAAAATAAACATCTTTTATCTTTTGTCCATTCCACCAACAACCGAGTTGTTAAAACAATCTGAATTAATCTGGTTTGACAGCTTTTTTTTTTTCATGGCACAGGTGTGTTCCTTCTCTGTCATGGGACAAACTGTTTTCATCAAAATGGGGAAAAACAGGAAATAACCGCTTTTATTTTTGATAAAATATATTTTATTTAAAACTTTTGAAAAAAAAGGACAAAAAACTCATAAGTTTCAAACAAATGCACTGCATCTCTGAAAGCCTTATGCTTAAATTTCTCAGTCAAGTATAAATAGTCTCTTTTTTGGTTCCATCATTTGATCCAGCATGTGTACATGTGTGTGTTTCTGTGTGTGTGTGTGTGTGTGTGTCGTGTAACACCAGCTTTGACTCTTCCCTGAGAAAGTCTTTGAGGATTTTCAGGTTGCTAATCATTCACTGGTCTTCTGTCAGCGTCTCATTCGCAGTGGACCCAGCCCTCGCATTTTTAAACAGTCTTTACCATCCTTTATCTGGAGAAAAAAGAAGAAATGTCTCAGTCATATAAAAATAAACATAAAAACAAATATTTAGTATAACTCGACCGGGTGTGTTGTAGTTTTATTTTGTGCAAATCAAAATTTTATTTCCTACAAATCAACAACTTTTTTTTTAGCTTCGAAGTTTGATGTCAGATTAATTTCAAAATGCACAAAGAAGCTACCAATTATGTTGCGCATCACATATTTTGAACTACAGTGAAGTTACAGTAATGTAAAACTAAACAAGAAACATGTGAGTCTGTCTGTGGGAAGAATTTCCAGTCAGCGCCGAGAGATGCCCAATGCGCAAAACTACTTTTTATGCGTAAAAGTGCTTTTTACGCACACAAAATAATAGAGTTACACAAAAGTGATCAGGAATGAAAGATAAACAGATGCTGCGTTAGACACAAAAAGCACGATCAAGACAATAAAATGTGTCTGAGCTCGGAGCTGAGGAGCGCGTTTCATGTAAACTTTGATATCACTTGTATTAAAGCTGCGTTTGATTCTTAGTCGGTTTGACTGTGGGTCTACAGTAAAAACAGCATTTACCCCTTTTCTCTGGTTGCTCAAACAGAAGGTGCAGATGGTCCTCGGCTGCTGCGCCCCGCTCTCTCCTTGCGCATGAACCGCGCCGAGGCAGGGCTGTTCATCAGCACCGCCGTCCCCAAGAAGAAGCACGTTGGCCAGATGGGAAATGTAGCTGGATGCCAGTCGAAGAGTTTCAATTTTGGAGAGCTTTCTGTCCACAGGCTCGGTGGGTATGAGAGTCCGGAGAGCTGTGAATGCGGTGTTGACACTCTGGGTCCTTCCTCTCTCCCTGGCGTTAGCTGCGCTCCTCTGTTTCACGGCCACCCCGGCTTCATCTTCCAGTTTGTGCGAAATCCTTCTCCGCTTTTCGGTGGAGCCACAGTAACTTTGCTCCGAGCTGCCATCACTTTCGCTGCGGTTTTCATCATCCTCGGACGTGATATTGAAGTCTGAATAGATCAAATGTGTCGCCACAGGCCGCAGCATGGCGAAAGTCATCATTAAAACGTTACAGCTCCAAATCCTCAGTTGGATCAGAGAGAAAAACCAACTCAGACACCAAGCCTACATCTCAGCCCGGCACAAAGTGCTGCACATAACCACTAAATGGGAAAAAAGCTGACCGACTTTTCATAAGTCAGTCTGCACTGGCCTATTTTAAGGATGGACACGGACTACCTGCCTGGGCAGCTGGGCTCTTATAGCTGGATGGGAGGAGCTGCCAGCAGCACACAGAGTTATGGTGACCTCTGAAGACTCTGTATACACACAGTATAACTCATAAATAACATTATAAATCACAGATGCACGATAGGTGTGCATGAATATTACAGTGACAGTACTCCCTTTCAAACATGTAATATTTCATCTATGCTGTGTATAGGTTTCTCTTTTTTCTTTTACATGTTTACAAGATAAAAACATAAACTAACTAAGTCACTAAAACTTTGCCTCTGATGAAGGTGGAGCTCGCTTTTAACTGCTTTATAATTCTGGATAGTTTAAAAATATGAAAATGCATCATCATCAACTGATCAAATGTTTTGCAGGTATCAGTAAAGTAACTTACAAAAGTAACTACAGCTGCTAAATAAAGGTAGTGAAGTAAAAAGTACAATAATAATAACAACAAAAATTATATATATAATACTGTTATTAACAACATTTTGCCAAAGAAATGATGTTTAAGTATTTAGTTACATAAAATGAAGTACAAAATTGTACTTGAGTAAATATACTTGTTGTAGATTCCACCGCTGTCTGTATGTACAGCATGTAGGTAACTCCTGTGTCATAGAAAACAAATGTGTCTCTCCCAGTAGCACGATTATAAACGCTTCCACATTCTATAAATATATAAGTTTTACAGTCTTTTAATGGCATTTGGGGACTAAAGTTTGCTTTTCAGTTATTTTACAGTTTACTATCTTGTGTTAGTCTGACATATTTATGGTGCTGCCACCCACAGTGGTTTGTTTTTGTTGGCTGGTAAACTGCGCCGATACAGTCCAGACTGAAACGAACTTCAAAGCTTCAGTTTGCCTCGGCGTCTAAATATAAAATCGTGCAGGTGTTTGGAGAACTTGTTCTGTGGATGTGTATGTAAATTCAGTTTGTTTAACCAATTCTCAAATTTCCAAGGGAAATTGCCAAGTCAAATGTAAGACGTTCTTTAATTTGAATATCTTTTTCAGGAAGTCTGGCTTAATGTTTGAACTTGCATCGCTAATCGACACGGACAAACAGGCTCAGACTAGTTAGAGTCAGAATATTAAGCTGCCATTGGCCTGCACTGAGGAGAGCAGGCCAGGCAGCAGGAGAAAGTTAAGTGTGAGTAAATAAACAGTGAGCAGATGATCCCAGAGTTATTTGCTTGCTGCCCTGAGTGCAAAACAACAAAGCAGTGGCAAATGGGTGATTTAGTCCCTCCAAGCCACATCAGCAGCCGCAAGTCTCTTTCAGCCACAGCCGGCAGCACATTCAACCACTTCAATGCGCCTCAGCTGCATCAACAATCAGACATCAGACACCAAAACTGTCTGCTGAAGGAGCACCGAGGTCTTACAGAGGACACGATCTAAACACAGGAATCTGCGCTGGCAAAGGCAGTGTGAATATTTCACAGTCTCTCCGGAGATTTAACTTCACAGAAATTCATTTAAAAAAATATGAGCTATTAAAGATACATAAACTGAAACTTGACTGATTTGTTGTGATATCTGATGATCCAGTAATAACATATAACCGCTCAAAACTATGCGCAAACAAACCCAATGTTGCAATTCTCAGCTGCTGTATGGTTAATTACATTTACCAGGACCCATGATGACTCACTGTGAATTTAGTGTGCCGTACTTTGTGTGTGCATGTGAGAGAGAGATCATGTTGACTTGGGACTAAAGACAGAAGTTGAAGCGTTCTTAGAAGAACTCTCTTATTTCATGGAACTGTAAAAGGCTCTTTTGCTCGTCCGGAAGAAGTAGATCCATTTATCCATACTGATGAGGCGACAGCATGTTGGGTTTGCCACCCACTGAGTCCTGTGCTGTTAAGCTTCAGAGACGTCTAAGAACAGCAGCTCTGTCTCAGCCACCGAGCACAGAGATGAAAGTTTTCTGTGTCTGCGCTGCTGCATGTTTAGCCACTCTGTGGATGGCAATGTCAGCCTGTCAGTTCATCACTTTTGTTCATGGTCCTCAGAGGATGAATCCTTACTTTTTTTCTTGAGCACCAACGGCAGAGCACTTATTTTGTCAAATATTTCAACATTTACAGATCGATTAGTCACCAGAAGATGAATCCTAATGACTCTAGTGATGTTAGAGTGAGTTTTGAGTGAAACGTCTCAACATCTACTAGATGGATTGGCACAATATTTGACAGTCTTGGTCCCCTGAGGATAAATCCCCATAACTTTGGTGATGCTTGCAGGACAAAGTTACTTATTTTGTGAAATAAATTCAATCCATCCACTAGATGGATTGGCACATGATATGACAGCTGAGGATAAGTAGTAATGACTTTGGTGATTTTCTAACCTTTGAGTGAAATGTCTCGAATTTGGTAGACATTCATGTTCCCCTCGGGATGAACTGTTGTCACTGTGAGGACGTTATGAGCTGACATACAGTGTCATCTAGCTTCATTAGCCCATTAAAATTTGCATTGAAGTGCACAGCCAATCAGAGTCAGCCGTTTTAATTCTGTTGTGCAGCAGTCACTCTGCTCTTCATGCACTTTTACTCATCGAGGCTGAAGAGTGATGGACCAGCCGCTTTTTCACTCTATAATGGGTCTTCATTAAGTCACCGACACTGAAATCATGTGAAGCAGTCAGGCAGACAGCAGTGGTGACTCTCTCCAGGTTTCCTCTGCTGCTGACACATTTGCATACACGTCAGAGGCAGGAGAACTGCCTAATGCCTTTTCCCTACATTCATTTAAAGAGGTGATATTCTAGATGTCTTGTTGTCAAACAATCCTGTGTAGCCAAAGCCGGATACATTTTAGTACCGTGTGCCGTACAGCTCCATTGTTGTCCAAAAACTATTAAAAACACATTAATGAGCCACACCTCTGCACTGGGTGACATATTTCTGTGAATATGACAAATGAAGCTTGTTTGTACTAACAAATCTAACAAATAGGGACATTTCTGGAAATTCTGTTTTAAAGATTTATATCTTCAGATAGACTATGGGGCCTGAAAGCAACAGGCAGGCTGTGGAAGTTAGAAAGTATTGACAGATGGGATGAACTCACTGTTGGTTTTGGTCTTTTCATGAGGTTTGGGTTGTTTCTGGCAGCGCCTGGGGTAGGTTTTCGTCAGGCGCGGCAGGTTAGAGCGGTCAGGTTAAAAGAGGGACGTTAGGGTTGGAGCTGAGGTTGTGCTTGATGGGGAAACAGGCAACACAGCAACAGCACATCACATATTTTCCCTCATCATCATCCTTGTACAGCAAAACACTTGTAGAGGGGTTCTGTACTGTGGCATTGTGGTTTAAGCACTGTTAATCGGGATTTATCCACTTAATATGTCTGTGTTTTCTCCAGATCTGTGTTGGAGGGGACATACATGCTTTTATTAAGGTTCTGTGGTGGTCCTGATAAACACTGCATGTAGGTGCATCACCCACCTCCCTCGCGGAGCAGGTCAGTCCAGCTGTTCTGCTGCATGTGGACTCGGATGTTTGTGTGTTGGCAGATTGTCAAAGTGACTGATTTCACAGCAGGGACTTTTTGGCTTTGCTTACACCTCCAGCTGAAGTCAACAGAGTGCTGTTAGAGGACAAAGCCGGCCACACGATGATATATTTGACCACAGACAATACCTTCTAATGAGGGCTGGGCCAATAGAGCCACATTACAAGCTGGATGCCTCTGTGAAACACAACCTATTGCATGTATACCACATGTATACTTTCACAAAGCTGCACAGAGACGGTAGGTTTATGCACAATGTGTCACAGAGCACACAGTGGTGAGGTCAGAGGGTGGATACGACATTGCAAATCTGGCACAAATTACACGCCCGCAGCCAGCAGCAGTCTGAGGGAATTCCGGATAGGAAGCTGTGAGAAGTCATCAGCAACTCGAACACCTAAACCTAAACTCTTTCAAGAGGATTTGGTTGTAATGCCTCCCAAAGTGGAACAAATGGGTGAGCTGGCTAACCAGAGATCATTTTTTAGCTGTATTTTAAATGTAGACAGGCTCTACAGGAGAGCAAGAAGCACTGTAGTTTTATCCAGCCACTGGGAAAAGCCTTGTCTTTTTTCAGTGTTGATTATAAACAATTATACATCCCAGGGGAACAGAAGAAAAATCTGCTATAATAAAAAACAGAAGAATGCAGAGGCATGCTTGTAAAATTTTAAACAGCTGGCAGATTTGTCTGCTTAAATGTTCAACCTTCATTTCAACCCAGTTACAGTAAAATCTCACAGTGCAAATAATGTTTTTGGTTTTGGACGGCAACACTGTAGGTGATGAAATCAGGACAAATATGTGGACACAGAGGTGCTCTGATAAACACTGCAGTGTTTGCAGAGGAATAAATGATCCTCTCTGTGTCTTTAAAAACATAATTATTAGTGGCACAAACAGACTAAATGTGTTACAGTTTCACGTTTCTCAGGGAGGAGGAGAACGCATTTAATTCATTGTTTGACGTCAGTGTAACAAGACAGAACTAACGAACAGCCTCTGACTCAATGACACAAATAATTAGTGTCTGAAATGAATGAGGTGCATACAACACAACCCCAAGGTCCTTATCCTTATTTTACACTGAAGGTTAGCCACGTCTCTCAGCTTCAGTGCTTCTAATTATAAAAAAATATATAGATATAACATCTTTCCACATTAAGCACAAACTAAGCTGTTGTTCTGAGCTCCACAGCCACCAGAGGGCCCTCAAAATACAATGAAATACTTAAACTATATTGAGAACCATCATCTATTTTTATATCAATCAGCATTGATTTTTATTCTCGCATCATTAATTATATTATTCTTTGCAATTAAAAGAAATATCTTCCGATTTATGTGCTCAATTTTGTGCTTTTATTTTGACAGTATCTTTACTTTTTGTACTGATGTTGCAGGAGAGAAACTATGCTGAGCAGAGAAAATCAAATCCTGCTCAAGGCATCAAAAGGATCACCAAATCTCCACCACAAATTACCATAAATTAATTTGTTAAGTCATCGCTGAGTAACAAAACAACAACAAATCACAAAAATGTAAATAAGAATTGACATGGCCCTGATCCATTTGTGAAAACGACCAGAAACACTTCCTCTTCTTAGCCCCCTTAAATCCCCCTGATCTGCTTAAATCCTCAAAGATGAAGCGTACAGAACCACCCATGGAAACCTCTCCCCGAAGCAACAGGTGCAATATATTTTTTTCATACCGGTGTTGCGTGTCAAAAACCCTTTGAGGATATGGTTACTTCCAGACAGTGAGCGAGCCACAGGAAGTCTTCTCACACGCGACGATTCAGAAGAGAAATTTAGAGTCCTTTAGGGCCGGTCGGTAAAAAGCTGCTCCCTTCATTTCCTCCATGGCCACAAAGGGAGACCATCAAGCAGCTCTGAGCGTCTCTGTGCAAAGACCTGCGACGTATAGTGTGCCTAGATTATTCTGCAAAGCTACAGTTCCTTCCTCCAAGAACAGAGGGGCAAGGAAACTGGCTTGATTTAATAAGCAAGGCCAGCCTCAAGGTCAGTGCCAACAACAAACAGGGCTGAAGAATATTAATCACAGCAGAGCATCATTGTTTTGCATGTAAGCCTACCTGTGTTATTCAGTGGCAGTCGGGACTACAGCATGAGGAGTAAGCCATCGATATGTTTTACACAAATGATTTTATCTGATGTCACTTCAAAGAAAAAAGGCTCTGGTTTCATATGAACTGACCTGGACTGTGTTTCTCATTTCTCCTCTGTTTTTTTTTGGCATAACACAATCTGGAAGGTTACAGGAGGAATCATTCTCAGAGACGACGAGTTAAGAAAAAAAAAAAAAAAGACAGATGATTGGAAAAAGGGGCAGACTCAGCAACATCTTGCATTTTGACATGAGATGTTGTCAGCTTGATGTTCTCATAACACCTGACTCCTACAAACCATCTGGTCTATAGGCTCCCTTCTATTACCTTGTCTTCTTGCGCTGTCTGAAACATCACAATCAAAGCTGACTGTGCATGGGATTTCAGAAAGTTTTGATAAAATAGAAAATACTGCACTTTCTAGCAACATTTTATACAGTCCTACTTAATTTACTGCTTCTACAGACTTGTCCTTGCAGTTATTGAAATAAGACACATCTCCTCCTCATATTCCGCTGCTGCACACAAAGCAGCTCGGCGCCCTTTGATTTCTAAAATTAACACAAGTGCCACAGAAATTAAAAAACTGAAATTGTATCAAAATGTTCCCTCTAGTCAGACTAAAATAACTTCATCTGAGACAACTTGCATTTAAATCTTTGTCAGTGCTCGGTAGGAGAGACTCAAAAAGCGCACTTCAAGGAATTATTATATTATTATATTATAATATATTGTATCTACTCTGTGTAAAAAAGATAAAGGACATTTTGACAAGTCACAGCAGGAAAACACAGGTATAAATAATAAAAAAATAATTATGGATTCCTTTTAGCTGCTTCAGTTTAGTTCAGGATCCTGAGCTGTGTTGCACTACACTATGCGGATGGTAGCAGAAATTAGTGTATGTGCCACGCACGCTCCTTTTTACTCTACTGCTCTATGATGTATACTCCTATACACTCGGAATTCGGGGAAGGCTAATATAATGGTGGACAGTAAATACAGTCTATTGATTTGCTTGCCAATCAGGACTGTAGTCAAACCACTTAGTGCGCCTAAAGAAAGTCAGCATCTGACTACAACTCAGCGCTGTAATTATCATGAAATTCTGACAGTGGCAATATCTCCCACTTAGAGAAAAGAGCTACAAACAACAACACAAACAAGCGTTAAAATGGCATCACAAGCCGCAGTTATATCAAAATAAATTCAAATGTGCTAATATGCTTTATGACAGTTAACGTTATTAAACACAAAATACATAACTTAAAAAAAACACACATTTTAATTTCAGTGGTTTCAAATTAAAAACGTTATGTGTTTAATTAAGGAGTTACATTTCCCCCTGCTGGTAAGTCTTTTGCGCTGCAGTCACCAGCTCCAACAGAAGAGTCACAACTCTGTGTGTGAGTCACTTGAAAAAACTTTAACCGATTTGCACCAGCGTCACCGCAGATCAGGCGTCGAAGCCCCCAGGTATGTGCTGAGGTCTGAGACGTTTGATTTGATGAGCTTGGCGGGTATGGTCGGCATGTTCAGCCTCTGATACGCAGCAAACCTGTGACAGCCTCCGAAAGAGTAAAAGTAGTCTCCACCTTCTCTGCCTTTGATCCAGAGCACATCAATGGGAGGAACAACACTCACGTCTGCTGTCTCCTGGAGGGGAAGGCAAACTGACAATTAATTCATACAGCAAGTGTGGAGCAGATATTATGCAAGGTACCATATATAATATACAGTAGATATAAAACAGATAGAAGATATTGTACTGTGATGATTAGAGGGAAACTAGAGTAGCTACATATTACTATAAACGTCTGCCTTTAGGAAGGTGGAGTAACTGTAAAACATATTTTAATGTTCAAATATATTTGTACTAAAAATTATTTCATTTCATTGAATTAATTTAGATTAAAAACTGTCAAGTTTACTCTGTATTAATATATTCAAACAAATATGACGGTGGATATGAACTTTATGATTTCATTGGCAGTGTGGCCCTGAATGTATCCTATCTGATGAACTAATCACATGTTAAAATAATAATCTTCAAAGTAACAAGAAAAGCTGTTTTTGTAGTAAAGTCTACGCCTCTGGTAACATGCAACTGTTAACTGTCAGATAAATGTAGTAGAATAAAATACAGTAGGATGCAGGGACAGACAGGCCTCTGCATTAAAAGTTAAACGTTCAAATGACCTGAAAACACAGCGACATAAAAGCAAATACTACAGTAAGTGCAGTACCTGTTTAAACACATCTTCCTGTGGTAACATATGTGGAGATAAAAGCAGCATGAACCTGAATGTAATGTTCATTTTACATTAGGTAACATTAGTGCCACACCCCACCTTTACAAACTCACATTTACATATAAAAGTTACCTTTATTGTGTCCATCAGACTCTGAACTTTCTGCTCATCCAGCACCGAAGGAATGGGTCTGATGATGACGTCCATCGGCACGTTATGGACCTCCTGGACGCTGTCCGAGTGAATCGACCTGTTGTCGGTGCCGGACAGAGTGGACATGTTTCTGCAGGGTAACACCAGCAGCTTCACCCTGGTGTTAGTGCCTGGACGCAGCCGAAACATTGACCCAAACTCCGCGTAGTGGTGGTGTAACGATGACTGTGTATCTAAGAGTTTCTTCACTTCCGTGATGGCAGTTTGTTTGCGGAGTGCGTAGTTCAACGGAAGGTTCTGATTGGTCCTCCGCGCTGTCAATCACAAACGTTTTAACCTGACGGCTACGCCCTCTTTTGAACCGTTGGAAACAACCAACCGTTTGCTGTAGCTACATTTAGCTTCAAATTGCTAGTTTTATCTAAATTAAATTAATCAAAATGTCTCATTGTTCTGTTAGTAGTTAGCATAAAAGTCATTAGACTACCTTTTATATGACTGAATTTGATTTTTTAGCCACTTGGGCACAGAAGAAAAAGCAGAAAGTTGTTAGCATCGCCTTTTAAGTTTAACAAACAGTTGCTTATTTACACATCCAGCAGTTATTGAGCAACATTACCATTCACATGGAGACGTGTGTCTGGCAAACCGATGAATGTAAGTCCAGTATTCATTCGCTTTTAGCTCTATTTTTGGTCTCTGCCAACTACCAGGGGAAATATACGGCTCTAAATATGGTTGCTAGCAGGCATTTTGTAATTAAGATACTAGACTGACTATTTATATTTAAGCTTACTGAAGGTCAAGTATATAAGATTTAGGAGTATCTATTGGCAGGAATTAAATATAATATTCATAAGCATACTCACCTGAAAATAATTAATGTTGTGTTTTCATTGCCTTTAAAATGAACCTTTTATGTCCGCAGAGAGAGCGGGTCCTCTTACATGGAGTCCGCCATGTTGAACCACCATTTTCCTACAGTAGCCCAGAACAGACAAACCAAACACTAATCTAGATATGTTCTTTTTCTTTTTGTGTGATTGACAGGTTAACCCTTCCTTCTACCACAAACTGGTCTTACACATTTAATGATATAAAAAAAATATTATTAATCAAAATAAGGAAGTATTTCATGTGATTATGTTATGGTGGGGTATGTAACCAATTTTGCTTGCCAGTCGTTTGGACACAGACAACAAAACATACAGTACATGGTTAATGGTTTGAGGTCAGTTTAAACTCCAATGAATAAGCTGTTAGAAAACTCCAATGTAAGAAGTCCTGATAGACTTTGATTTTGATTTTTGCTGTCAACACCAACCGCAGATATAAGATATCTATATTTAACCATGTTTTACAACTGAAGTGTCGCAGGTCCCATCAGGCGTAATGTGTCATTTTCTGTAGCCTAACATGCAAACAACATCATGTTAATAAGCAAAATATCAAACTGTTAAAGCACTGTGAAGTGTTTTGAACTGTCAGACAAACATTAATGTTAATAGGTTTGCTTTTTACAGCAGCATGTAAACAGTGTTGGAGATAACTGTTGCGTATTTCATGGTGTATACATGTAGTACAAAACACAAACTTTACCCCTTTTTTGTAGGATAGCTTATTCATTTCATTGCCAAACAGTCTCTCATTAAAATTCACTCCAGCAATTAGTCAAGCAGTTGAAAAGAGTCGCTACAAGCCCAGAATCCTTTGGTGACAATAGTTTTTAATGAGGTCAGTGTTTTGTATTGTCGGCTGTTACATGATATAGGCTTCCTCCTTTTCCTCCTTCAAAGTGCACAACTTCTATTTTTGCAGGGATTTCAAAGAGCCGGTCGGGTTGCTGTGGTTACAAAAAAAAAGGACGTCTGGGCCCGCAGCTTTGCACAGGTAAGTGGAAAGCTTCAAAGATCTGTGGCAGTGGAGCGGAAACAGAACTATTGTTGTTTTCTCCAACCCACAGCTACAGCATCTTCTAATGAGACAATTAAAAATGATTTCTTGGACAGGAGAGGCAGGCCATTATATTGAATTATTACAAATACTTTGAACCACAATGGAAGCGCCTTTTATGTTGATTAATTGGTCACACGGGGATCAGTTGCAACACGACGAAGGTCTATATATAGTATGTAATCATTAACAGTGGTATATCGGTACATTATATATCCACGTAGAATAAAACTGAACCAAATACAGCCTATAATCTAGGTCCTGCAGCGGATGTAATCAGTTTTTTCGCCTCATTGTCAAGTGATAGTTTTGCAGTAGCAGCAACAATCTGTTTATAAGTACCCAGAAAAACAGCTCAGTTCTGAAAGACTTTTTTTTTTTACTTAAAAGTGCAATTTAGCTGACACCACCATAGTCTAAAAACAACTGAAAAACTCCAATTAGATATAATGTGCTGACATGGAACGTGTAGCTGGCTGCATGACTTGGTGTTTCTGTAAGAATAACTGCAGTATAGTAAATATGTATGGTGACATATCCCCCCTGGGCATTCGCCACTTTATACAGTGTCAGATTGAAGACGCTTCTTTGCTGTCAATCAAAAGCCATTTCATCAGGCACCAAAAGAAGACCAGAATCACATGAAGAGAAGAGACCCTGTCAGTCAAAGCATATAGACATGTAAATCATCTCCGGTGCTGAGGTGTGTTTGGAGTCCCACTACACTCTGCGTGACCCTCTGCTGTCACAGCAGGACTGTGTTCGAGACGCTAACGTATCTCAATTACTGAGATTGAGTTAGTCACACAGGTACAGCGGCAGGTCACGGAAGAACAGTTCCCACATAATGATTTGCTGTTAATATTAGATTTCAGTCCCCGTGGGATTGTCACACTTAGAGCAGCTGGAGAAAATTACCTGCCAGCTTTCCGACAGGGAAGTGAGCTATATTTATTTATACCGTCTCTTTTTTTTTTTTTACACATTGACATGCTTTTAAAGTGATAATTATTCTGACGGCGATTTTCAGTCTTCAAACTATAGCTTTGTGATAGATGAATGTGTCTGAAATCATGACACGGTTTAGCAGTGGTAGATGTTGCTCTGTTTGCGGCTGAACGTGTGACTGATTTGTTCAGTGATGTTGATTATTCACTGGTGGCTGTCGCTGCTTAAAACCTATGAAATTATTTTCTGCACTACCTCTTTCGAGTACAGCTGGCCATAACAAGGTTTCTGTTGAATGATCTTCACTGCCTTGATATAAATTTTGCTCTCCCAACCTCATCCAGAGGGGATATAAATGGTGCTTTTTATCTAGCTCTGTCTGGGTTACTTAATATTTAAACTTAAGTTCATTAACTTAAAAACAGAAGCAGAGTTCAAGCTTTTCAGGAGCAGGACCACACCTCAACCGTGCCACTTCAACATTCCTATAAATACCTTTCCGCCAACTCCATTTTTCCTCCTATTTCCTCCTCTCCTTCCTTCCCACTCTTCATAGGGCTCTTGGGGGTGTGTCGGATGGCGGATTCCCTAGTGAAGCTTCACTCACAATCTTTCATTTTGTTTATATATTATTTAATATCTTGTTGATGTTGTGGCCTTTGCTGGTGAAGTAACTGTTCAAGCTTAGATATCAACACAGAAAACCACAAAAGCATTGTTAATTATCTTATTTAAAACAAACCTCACATCTGTACATTCGATATTCTCGTGTCTGCACGTATTATATATGAAGTGAAAAAGGGAGCTATTTAAGGAATGCCCTCCTTGACTTTTTGCTTGAGTGCTGATGACAAGTTGGATATCTTAGATGCATAAAAATGCGATTTTGACACGACTTCAAAAAAGAGAAGCATACGGATGAGGTGGACCCTCTGCCAACAGAGAGACGAGGAAACAGATGGGTTTTACACAAACAGCACAAACATCAAGAACACTGAGTTAAAGAGCTTGGCAGTCTCACTTGATGAAACAGTGAGGAATGGAGGCACTTTTAATGAGCATCTCTCCTGTGATGTAGAATGTGAAAAGACAAACTGTTAGCTCTTAAAGGGGCAGTTACAGTTGGTTGGCCACAATTGCTTAAACCAAATGGTTCTTACTAACCATCTTCTTCTTCTTTTTCTTCTTTGTCTTCTTCTTCTTCTTCAGCGACTTTGGTCAGCATGCAGATTGGTTTTAACAAAAAGATTCATGTTTTCATTTTGACGATGAAAGAGCCTCGAGCAGAATCTCCTTCCTTTGTGAACTGATGGCACTATTATCACCAGAAAATAGCTCTCTGTTGTTGTTGTTGTTCTTGTTGAATTGTTAATGCTGACAGTTGGTGAGCAGCCAACAGATGGCGCCAGATGTATGTGAAGGGTCAGAGCGAAGGCCGGCACCAGTTAAATCAAGTAATGATTGTTTTTCTAATTATAAAGATGATATGTTGTTTGCTATGTCAACCTGAGAAGCACCAGTTGCAACTAAAATACCTTTTCTGTCGTGAATTTGAAATTGACGGCAAAACCAATGAAGAATATTTTTACTCCACGTTCTTTTAGGGCTGAAACTACTGATTCATTTGTTGATTTCTTTCAAATTAATGGATTAATTAACAACTACTCTGAGAGAAAAATGCCCACCACATTGAGCCCAAGGTGATATCTTCAACAGTCCAAAAGCCCAATTATATATTTAAATTAGTTTAAAGCTCAAGTACCCACACATGTGAAGAGCTAGAACTGGGAAATATTTGAGATTGATTAAATAACTGAAATGGTTAATCAATCAATCAAAATTGTTGCAGATTAATTATCTGTTGATTAACTAATTACTTTGATAATTGATTTATCAACCAATTGGGTTTTTAGCAACGTAACTAATTAGCAGATCAATATCTGAATAAACACAGCAGGGCTGCAGCTAACAAATATTTACATCATCGATTAATGTGCAGGTCGATTAATTGATTTAATGTCAGCTAATTGTGGCCCCTAGATATTCAAAAACAAATCACACAAATTAGTTGTTGGAAGAAGAGAAATTTGGGCATTTTTACTTAACAAATGACATTTTGGTCAAATTGCTCAGCTGCTCAGTTTTCTGTCAGTTTGTGTGTGAGCAACTGAAAGACACCAGTTGCAACTAAAATATTTTTCCACTAATTTACTTGAAATGGACAGCAGCACCCATTAGAAATCTAGTTTTTATAATCTCTTCCTGTCATCTTGGTGAAAGGGAAGCAGTTCTGGATCTTAATACATGCTGTGTTTCTATAAATAGCATGCTAATCCTGTGTATAGTGTTTCTTTCTCCGGTTATCTGGGCTGTAACCTCGCAGTAGCTCCTCAGCGCATCGAAAGCCAGTTATATTTTCTCTCTCAGTCACTCAGAAGATGATGCCGGTCTCAGGTCAATATCTTTGAAGTGTGAGCGCGCTCAGTTTCACAGGTTGTTTTTAATAATTTAGCCGATATTCTCCGGGTGTGTCTGTGGAGCGTTGCAGGGAAATGTATGAAGGGGTCACGGTCCCCATACCTGCCTCCCTGTGCTGATCGCTCATTGTCGTTGTTGTTACACACACAACACAACCACGGGTGATGTAATTGGATTGCATGTGTCCCCATTTTATAGTCCATTGCCATGTAATGAAATCAGTTATTTACTTTCATCATAAAATCTGATAAGGGACAACATCTGCTGGGTAAAGTTTGAGTGAGCACCTCACATGAATGTTGATGTGATTTGCAGCATCCTGATCTGCAGCACTGGGAGCTGTTGAGAATCAACACTTGGTTTTGTAAATTTGACAGTTTATTTAGTTATGTTGTCTTCAACAACAACATAACTAGTGTAGCAGCATGTAACAACAGCAACGGCAATCACTGTTTCCCCACACTGAAGAGAGGAGAGTGCAGCAAAGTGTCTTGTTTCTGAGTCCCTGCTCTGCCTGCTGTCTCATTATACTGCCGCTGTGCTGCTGGAGGACACTGAAGGACAGAAGCGATTGAATTCAAGTGTTGTATATTCCCTGGAAACCAATCAAGAAAAGCCCCAGAATAATAATCCCTGTCCGCTGTCATGATTCATTTTTATTTTGTTCCATATTTTTCTCTGGCTTTTGAGTCACTCAGAAAGAGTAGTTCCAGCATAAAATCAATGTTCCATTAAAATTTAATGACCAGGAAGGGCTTAATAGTGGTGGAACAGATGCCACTGCTTTTGATAACGCCGACATCTCAGGAACTCTTATTCAAAGCTATATTGGTGTTGTCAGGTTCTCTGACCATTCCTGCTCCCAGCCGCCATGGAAGAAACAAAGGATATTGGCATTTTTGTGCCTCGTGGCGGTGAAATTAAAAGTTAGTAAATTAACACTAAAGCTCGTAAGGCTGATCAAACATTGACAGAGGAGGCTACAGCCGATGGCACATCATAGTCATAACTATAATTACGCATTGTGTTAATGTTGACTGAGGGCTACAGACAGATTTCAGACTTTTCTCTGTGTGTTTATTATTATGCATATATTGGAAAAGGTGTAAGAAAGATGGAGAAAATAGAGTATACAGTAAAATGAATGAACAGGTTGGCCTGTCAGCGAACATCTGTGGGTGTGTTTGTGTGTGATTTAATAAAGCCGGATTTGACTGCTTTAAAAGAAATAAGAGTGGACTTGAAGGTTCCTTGTGCTATTGTTTTTATTAACGTTATCATTGCTATTGTTGTCATCATTATTAATTGTAGCAGAACAAGAGAAATCAAAACACCCCTCAGCAATCATGGCTTAAGTTTCTTCATACTCAGCTGGAACAGAGAGATAGAAAGAGAAAGAGAGAGAGAGAGAGTGAAGAAGAAGAAGAAAGTGGAAAATCTTAATCAGTTTTTTTTTTCTTTGAGGACCATATGGAAGGTTTCAAGCAGCCAACCATATGTTGAAGGCTTTTGTCATGGAAATCATACTTTTTGGCACTTTTTCATTGCGCAGCCAAGCCGGGCACATAAATAAAAGAAAACAAGAACAGAAAAAAAGAAGAAAAAAAAAAATCATACAGAACATGATCAAATCTTTGAGAATACACAGAGTTTGAAGGTTTTGTTTGTAACTTACAACAGATAGCTTTTTTTTTTTTTTAAATCAAGACGCTCCCTGATTCACATGGCCACCCAGACTGCAATTGGTACCTGTATTTGTCTTTTTTTTCTTTAATTAAAAAAAAGACAACATGAGAATAGAAAAAGAGCAATTAAATGTCTACATGCATTGTCATATTATTGCTGTGATATATTTACAAATATATTTACAAAATCATCAAAGAGGAACAATGTTTCCCTACATGTACATTTTCAGAAATTCAGATTCAAACTGTGCCTCCCTTTTTCGGATCCATGATACTGCCTGTTTTATCCTACAGAACATTTCCAATCAATGTTTTTAACAATCTCATCGCTTTTACCTGTCTTATTAAAACATTATATCTCTGTCCCACTGTAAAATACCAAACACATAAAAAAGAATCCATAGGAAGTAACGATTTCTGCATTAGTTCAATAATACAGCGACGTGCCAAACTGTGTGTTCTGTAAGTTAATCAGGAGACAGGTGGTTTGGATGCTCTCATGCAGTGATTCAGCTGTAGCACTTAGACGACCATTGACAGGATGATGGTGAAACAGGGAGGAGAGGACGGGGAAACAGAGCAGAAACTCCTCTTTTCGACACGCTTTGTGTGTGTGTGTGTGTTTTTTTGGCGTGTTTTTTTTTTTTTCTTTTCTTTTAAGAGCGAGCTCAGCATTACTGCGATCGTGTCATCCATTTGGAATATGCAAATAGCTGACAGTGCATTTGCCTGCTGGTGCTTGACCTTCCCCTTTGGAGGTCGCTCACCGACTCAATTACGCTCCCTATCTGCAGTCTGTCTGCAAACACCTGTTATCCTCCCACACTCCGCCACCCTCCGCCAATCCCACTTCAGCACATCTCATCCTCGGTGCGTCTGTTTAGAGGCAGTTGGGATGGGATGAGGACGGCTGGTAGGGGAGGGGAGGGACGTGAGGCAGGGACAAATGATATGGGGATCGGAGGGGGGGGAAGCTGGAAGTGCATTACAGCGCATCATTTTATTACAATCTTGAAAACTTTCTCTACCAAGACGTCAAGATCATTTCCATTAGTGCTGGTTAAGACATATGTACCTCCATCCTTATGTTATCTCAAGAGGATCCTCTCGTTTGACACCTCCGAGATTTGCTTAGCTGTTTTAAACTGCGCGGAGAAATTGGAAGCAGTCGTGACTTTGAATTTAGCTATATTTAACATGTCAGTGATGTAAATGAGAATTATTGTAATCTTGTTGTAACCAGTGCAGTCAAATCATACCTGTCCTTCAGCTGCCAGAAGAGATTTTACCTGGTTGCTTTTTGAAAACAAAGGAGACATTAAAAATAACAATAATATTATAGAATAGCAGCCTTTTTCCAGTCGAATTAACACCTGTAGCAGTTTTGGACTCGCTGTATAAAGGATTGAGTGTTGCTCATAGTCACAGCATCACCATCATTATTGCTTTTGCACCTTTGAAACCTTGGTGTAGCTAGATTACACCTACATTATATTTGGCTCTCTAATTTTTTCGAAACAGATTCTCATGGCGATCCGTGTGTACACGCACATCAACGTCGGCCATTTCTTGAAACGATTTATTGCCTGAGATTTTAAAATATGAAATGGGGGGGCCAAACATCTCCAAACACGAGTAGACTTTTGGAAAACAGCAAGATGGAGAATATTTTAGTGTTTCGTTTTTCATTGTTTCTTTTTATTGCCCTAAAATCGACTGAAAACAGGACAGCTGTGATTGTTATACATGTCAGTTGCTGTGTCAGTAAAGTTATTGCCACGAAAAAACAAAAGTAGTTCTGCATTCATTCGTTTGGAAGTGTCCTAGCACTGGCACTGTACATTGTTCCTCTTTAAAAAACTAAGTCCCATGGACTCTCTACAGTTTTCATGCATATAAACATTTTCTTTGAAGATCAGCAGCATCTTACAAGGTCAATGGATGTTCATTTTTTAAATTATAAACAATAAATAAATACATGATAATTAACAAATAAGCAGGTCTTCAATAAATACACAAAAATAAGGTCAATAAATAAATAAATAGATAAATAGGTAGATAAATAAAGTATTTACATGATAAATAGATGGTATGCATCTAAACCGTGGGCGGAGCTTTGAGCGACATATAAAACAGACAAACAGAATAATTTGACTGTCACTTTGTAACTGAGGGTGTGTGAGTCCATACCTTCACTCTGAGGTAACACTTGCGGAGGGGGAGCACCTCAAAACAATGGGGTGAAGATAGATTGCTCTTTAAGACGGGACGATGCACCATAAAGGCAGCAGAGTTTATGCAAGCCACCATGGTGGAGGAAGAACAACGAGTTTTCATTGCTATAGACAAGTCGACCGCGCATGGCACTTATAACAATAGATCATTTGGTCTGGCTCCCAGTGTTTGTTTGTTTTTTTGTCCAAGTCTGTACATCAGGGTGAGACT
Source organism: Nibea coibor (assembly GCA_023373845.1). Classification (NCBI taxonomy): domain Eukaryota; kingdom Metazoa; phylum Chordata; class Actinopteri; family Sciaenidae; genus Nibea; species Nibea coibor. Next base: position 21,958,434 of record CM041717.1, on the reverse strand, counting down.
ATGAATTATATGTGTGAAAACCTGTTCAACAGGCCTGTTTTAAAATCACTGCTGTCGCAGAATTGAATTGAATGACCTATGGCCTGTTAATAGCTTATTTAAATCAGCTTTTGTTGTTGTTGTTGAATACCCACAGTTACAAAGATGCTTTTGATCAACAAGGGATAATAATAAGCACAAAAAAATAAATTTAGAAAAATCAAATAGAAAAATAACATCCGTTGAATTGAAACATTGGTGTGGAAAAAGGGGTTTGTTTGTCTTTTTTTAACTTTTAAAATGATCTCCCTTTTTTGCAAATACTGTCATAGTTCACATTTTCATAAAAAGTTCATGTTGGCAGTTGCAAAAGAATTCAATTCTTAGCAAATAAAAAGCAGCATAAAAATACAAGAGGTCATTTTGTCTCTAAAAAACAAAAGAACACTGTTAGTCCTTTTTTATGTTTTTTTTTTTTTCATTTTTCTCATTACTATTTGCTATAAAATATCAGGAATCTAAATATTATTACTATTGATATCAATATCATTATAGTCATTGATAAAAATTCACATGCCAGGCCTCATATATAATTGTGTGTGTGTAAGTGTGTGTGCACGTGCGTACATTTGTTTGTGTTGGTGTGTGTATGCGCATACATGTCTGTGTAAGTGTGTGTGTGTGTGTGTGTGTTGCTTAATTGTGTACAACTATCATCTACAGTCTCTATTTGGGGGAAGGTTGTTTGATTGTATGTTTCTGTGGACGATTAGCTACTGTGCAGGGAAAAAATCCAGCATCTTTTGAAATTGTCTTTGCCATAATCATTAGAGTTTCTTCACGTAATCTCAGTGAAAATATTGCTTTCTAAAAAAAGGGAAGAAAAAAGGCATGGAGGGCAGAGTGAACAGGGTTATTGGTTGTGAACCTACAACAAGGGGTTCAAAATTTTGCTTCTTCCTCGCGGTTAGTTTTCTGATCCAGAGTCGTCTTCGTCTGCAGAGCCCTTGAAGCAAGCTGACTCATAGTGCTTGTTCAGGTAGGACTTGAGAGCGAAGGTCTTATTGCAACGCTTGCATCTGTAGTGCTTGAAGGCAGAGTGTGTTTGCATGTGGGCGCGGAGGTTTGAGCGGTCAGCAAAGGCTTTGCCACAGTGTGCGCAAGCAAAGGGCTTCTCCCCCGTGTGCGAACGCATGTGACCTTGAAGGAGCCACGGCCGGCTGAAGGCCTTGCTGCACACGTCGCACTTGTGCTTGAGGTCGTGGGTGAGGATGTGCATGGCCAATGCTGGCATGGACACGTACACTTTGTTACAGGTGGGACACTTGCGGGCCATCTTGCTGTCCAGGCTGCGGTGCGTCTGCTTGTGTCTGCTGAGGTTGGAGGAGGTGGCGTACGTCTTGCCGCACTCGTTGCAGGTGTGGCGGGGCGTGCCGGCTCCCCTCTCCTGAGCCCCAGCGTTGGCACTGCTGCTTCTTGAGCCCCCTCCTTGACTCTCGTTGTCCCCCCCCTTCCGCCTCGAGCGCCCATCAGAGATGAAGAAGGCATCCATGGTGTAACCCTCGGCCAGGGCCTCCGATTCACCACTGTAGAAGCCGCTGGCTGTCATGCCAGACTGGGGGCTGTCGGGGTGCTTCAGGTCAGGGTCACAGTACTCCCCTCCACTGCTCACCTGGGTGTAGAGGGGATCTGACACCGGCGACGCCAGCTTGTGCTCCATCTTCTTCTCCTCCTGGTATACAGATGGCGTGATGTAATCCTGGATGTAGCCTGAGTAAGAGACACACGCAAACACAGTTGGCCAGGGGTTGTGATGGATAAAGACATAGTGACATGCTGGTGATTACATGATTATCGCGTTTGGATGGTTGCCCTTCGTAAAGATGGCAAAAGAGTGAGTGGCAGCACGGAGCTAATTGCATTTTTTCCACAACTTACAGGTTGTGCGCACAATAGTGCAGTGATGCAGGGAAACATGATGCACTCAGCTACGTTTACAGTGAGGATGAGAACTAGATAAAAGCTCATCAAATAAATCTCCTGTGTAAGAAGATGTATATTAACGAAAGTAGTCTCATTGATTAGACCTTCTCTTTATCTGTATTATGTTAGCCCTCTGTGGCTCTGGCCTGTCTCCATATTTGCTTAATTGTGAAGAGGGTTTTGTATCTTTTAATATGATCAAAAAAAAACACACACACACACACACCCTAAACAGGTTGCATGTCTGACTGTAAGGCACTCAAATACAAACACATTTCTTTTAGATTTGGATCAGATTATCTGATATAGCTGCTTCCATCCAGTAGGATTTCATGCTTTCTTTCAAGCAGGCTTAAGCATGATGCAGCAAAGCACCACGAGTGATTTAAATGTCCCTAACTGTACAGAGCATGATTTCAGAGAGATATATTTTTGTTGGCATCATTCATGTCTTTCCTTTCCCTCCAAGTGCCAGAGGAGCTAAAAGGCTTTCTGGCAGCTAAATGCATCCAAACAGAACTCAATATATTCTTGTACTGTGAATTTCTGGAGCTTAATAAATACTAATGCATTTTACCTCAAGGGTTGATATTCTATAGGTTGAACACATGATTGCAGATATAAAATGTGGTAAAATTCCTTTTCCTGGGAGAAATAGTGCATAACTGCAAAAAAAAAGCCATTCCTAAGCACTGTGTGCAGCAAGCGGTGGAAATTAGTTATTGACTGCTTTTTAATGAAATTCAAAGTTTAGAACTGATCGATATGCTATCATATGTAAAATAGTGCAGCTGTTGGGACAGTCGAGCGGCGGAGAAGACAGAAATAGTGTGAGGAACAGATCAAATATCTGCGACACGCGATAATAGTTTATTGAGTGTCGCGCGGTGTGCTTGAAGACCCGATGATGTTAAGACACGGGCATCACGTGCATTGTTTGTGAAGAGGGGGGTCACCTGTCCACGGCGCGCACAGCGAGCACTCTGAAGTGCCTTCAAGAAAACAGGCCATTAAGAATTCGGCTGAAGTGCTCTCTCTTACTACGGCGTCTTCATTCCCAAGGGTTTCTGTTCACACACCCACTTTGTCAAAGACATGGCCGTGACACCCGGGGACAGGGAAACACCAGGCCTGTGCACACATTATTATGCTGCACTGCATGTGTTCACTGTTTTAAACTGCACAGGGGTTGTTTGTCTGAGAATCTCTTGCGAAAACTAAATTTTAAATAAAGATAAAAAATATATTTATCTATCTTTATTTAAACTAAATTCTCACAGTTCTACTTAAATTTACAAATGCTGCAGCTCCAGCAGATATTCGTAGCTCTGTCCACCTGTTTTACAGTCACACTAGATGAAGAGCACTACACACGACAACATGGCTTTTATTTTTTCCAACAAAGCATACCGTATCAGTGTAGGCAGGAGTTGTTGACTATGTTTCAATTATCCAAGGTCAGACATGGAGCTCATCATTTAGGACTCGCGCTGTATCAGCCTTTACAGCTCATAGACTCATTTCTCTAATGCAAAGTAAGCATGTAATTAATGGACCCTCTCAGCCACCCCTCTTTGTTGTTCGACAGACACTCAAGTCAAATGTCTCCACAATGGGGGGAAAAGAAAATCTGCTGGCACGGCAGAAGTGCTGATGTTAGGTTTTTTTTCTTTCTTTCTTTTTCAGCCACGCTGAAATTTTCTTTTTTCCTTTTTGCTTCTTTCTTTTTCTTTTTGACTCAGCTTGAAAAGAATGATTCTTTTGTTCAAATTAAATGAATTTTGTCAACACCGATGTAGCCTCCTCATTTTATATAATGCTTATTTTTCATGGTGTTGAACAATAGATTCAGGAACAATAGATTACACAAATAGATCCTTTAATAGTAAGATCAAATCCTGCAGCAGGAAATCTAAATAACAAGCTGCACAATATGCCTGGTAAATATATAGAAAGTGCATGTTTTTATTTCTTAATTTTTTAATCAGTTGTTTTTTGTCTAGCTCACCGTTACAGGTTTACAAATCCGTTCCTCTAATCCTGATCCGTCTAAAAAATTCACTGAGCCTCGTCACTGACACGGTTGAATAACAGGTGGGCATCGTCACAACATTTCGCTGTGGACTGTGAAGCCTCTCTCGCTGTGAAAATATCCTGACAAATCATAACAAAGACACACATATGGCCCTCTAAACGTGGCCACAAAATGGAAGCGGCGAGCTTAAAGCAGACCGTGAAAGTGAAGGTCGCCTCTCGGCTCTCTGACTGGAGCTCACTGTGGTCGGTCTGGTGTGTTGACCACAGTGCAGCTATGTGCCTTTTCTTCATGTTTACTGTACAACCTCTGTCACGTGATCAAGCCTCACTGCTGCCCCAAGCATTTTTGTCTCCTTTTTCTCCTTCCCTTTGCAATCCCTTCAGCCCTTCAGCTCCTCCACCTCCCTCCCGGCTGCACCGTACAGTGTGTTGATGTCTCTTGTGGCGACGATAGGCCTGCACGGCTGAAACTCTAACCCCTGCTAGTTTTCAAATGCCCGGAAGGAAGAGAAAGATGTAGTGGAGCGATGGGGGTGGGGAGACTGTGCATGCTCCATTTGGATGGGAAGAGGGGGGCAAGGGAGGATCGGACCGTGATGGGAACTCAAGGACAATAACAGCTAAGGACAAACGTATCATCCGATACTCATCTCTCATATTCATGAATTTTTTAGTCCACATGATGACCAGATATATTCACACTGTGTGTGTTCAGCCAACACAGCGTTGGTACAGTCATACAAATACGTAACTGGAGCTTCTCCTGATTATACACACGTTTTGTTCCCTATTTACATAAGCTAATCCGTGACTGTGACCTGAATTGTGTCTGTCCTTCACTGGAGTCAAAAAACAAAAGTCTGGGAGCAGGGTGGTGGGGGTGGGGTGCCTCTGGAGAGGATTATTTAGGATATTGATGTGAAAAAAAAAAAAAAAGACAAAATCAGCTGGCTGCATGTAACATCTCACACTAATTTACACACTACGAGCATGTTATTGGCTGAAGCGAAAGGAGCTCTCACCCGATAGAAAAACAAAAGAGGAAGCCATCTGTGCTAAGTGTGGAAATGTCAGGCATGCTGAAATCAGCAGCGGAGCTGTCTGCAGGCAAGAGTGCTAGCACATCTTTTTAACTAGAGCGGGGCAGACTAGAGGCATGTTAACTCACCATTCTCGCTGAGACGAACCCCAAGGCTGGTCACCGAGTCTGTGATGGAGCGTGCAAAAGTGAACGAGTCGTCCAGGTGGTGATGATGATTGGAGGTGGCCACATTGGACGAAGAGAAATCATCAAGCTTGATCTTCTTCACCAAAAATGAGCGGGGCATGTTTCAATGGATAAAAACACAGAGCTGAGAAAAACGCATGAGAGAAAAAAAAATAAAAAAGACCCTCTGAGGAAGCACAAGAGCGGAGCTGGCTTGACGGTAGTAATCCTTTCGGTTAATGTGAAGACAACGGCCAAAAACATAAGATAAGAAAGAAAATGGAAACCAGTGGAGAACAAGGCTGACGGCGATGCTGTGTGATACTCTCTGGCTCCCCCAGCTTCCCCCAGAAAAATAAAAAAATAAAAAATAAAAGCGATCCTGTTCAGCACTGGATAGCTCCTGTGATGCAGCAGGCTTAAGGGACCAGTGAGGAAGAGAAGAGATGGAGACAGACAGAGAGAGGAGGGAGAGAGAGAGACTGTCAGACTAGCTGAGATCAGCAATCACGCCAGCCTTTATATGGGGCACAGGCAGTGGAAGATCAGGTGGTGCTGCGAAATGGAGCTGCTTAGCTTTAATCCATCAAATGTCCCCGGGGACACACATCAAATTACTACTGAACCGTCTGTGCATTCGCACACAGACAGAGGAGAAAGAACACAGCCAGACCCCCACTGCCCCCACTGCTGCTCCCCCTCTCCTCCTCCTCCTCCTCCTCCTCCCTCTTTCACCCCGCTTATGCTCCATGCTCGGAGGAGGAGTAAAAGAGGAGGGCAGACAATGGAGATGTGGATGAGAGCACACTCAGTGTCCTGTCCCCCATTGTTTTCAGATGAAGTGGCACAGTTTATGTTTGCCTTGTACAGGCACTGCCTCCCTCATGTCATCTCTGTTACCTCAAACAGCCTCAGATCTTTGCGTCCCCTTCGACAAGCCGCACTGTACTCTCACATGCTGAGAGCACGCGTACAGTACAGGAGAGGTTATCTGAGCGCCTGGACCTCTTTTTTCCCCCCTTCCTTTAAAAGCTGCACTGGATTCCAGCACTGTTGACGACGAGCCGGCTAAGAGGGGGAAGTACTAATGCTGCTGCACTGCTCAGCTTGTCTCTCTCTCCCTCCCCATTACCGCTGCACAGATGTGTGTCCTGCCATGCGTGGCAGTGAATTATCTGATTAATTAATTACATTTTTTTTGATTAGGGTGAAATCTAGAATTAGATCCGTGCTTGCTAAATTGGCCAAGATATTCTCTGGGTTGGTTTCGTATTTGTTTGGACTCATTAGCTCGCTTTATATGGATTTTTATGCTACATTATAAATTGTATTTTTTCCAGTAGAGCTCCTCTCTTGTTAGAGGAAATGAAAGGGAAACATGCAGACAAATTCAAACTGGTGGTGGTTTTCTAAAAAAGAGAAATGATGCACCTGTTTGATTCACAGTCAACAGGAAACACTTGTGTCACATCACTTGATTAATTAACAGCGTACTGCATTAAATCAACTAAATTAAAGACTGTTAAAGGAGAACTAACACTTCTATTCCTGTTATATCACACATCATATCAGTGGAGGACGTGCATCCAGAAGTAAATAGTTCTACTCTATTTCTGTAATTTTGTTTATGTGGCTGTTTATGCAGTAAATGCTGGTGATGAAGTCATGATATCTTCAAATAACAGAGGAAATTCTCTATTCTACAAATTATATTTAAATTGTTTCTTTAATTCATCGTTTATTCTATAAAATGTCAGAAAAGGTTACAATCACAATTTTTCAGAAACCCAAATTCACATCTTCAGATTGCTTTTTTTCAACTATTCAATTTATAGTCAAATAAAACAGATAAAAACAGCAAATCTTTTGCGAAGCTGTAATCCAAAAACATATCTGCTTCATAATCAAGTGACTGGTTACCAAAATTATTACAGATTTAATTTTCTGGCCACCAACAAATCAATTAGTGGACTAAACTGTGTTAATTTTACATATTTCAACAGTCAAATATATCTCTGTTCTGTGCAATAGCAAGTGTAACAACAACAATCATAAATTATAAATGGAAATGTAGATGTATACAATCAATAATTTTAATTTAGTTTCATCATTAAAACTCACATTATTATACATACATACTTTATATTTCCAAAACATTAAAAGACCACTTGTAGATTCCCCTGGAAAAATAAAAAAAGGTCCCTGCACCACTTGTTAATCAGAGATGCTCATCTTAAAACCGATGTAATATATTTTATATTTCCACGTTTGATCCTGAAATTGTGGCTGAATGTCGTTAAAGGTGCTATAGATCTATCCAGACGTGCAGGGGTGCCCCCTCGCCTGGGTCGCTCTAAATCATCCCTGCCACTGACGGTGACCCTGCAGCTCGGACGCGGCAGGTTTCAGGAGGGGAAGGTGTTAAATCAGAGAGGTTAGGATTTATCACACGTATGTGATTGTACATTACAGCACAAGTTCACGTCGCTGTCACCGAGCCAGGCTTGTAGTGCAGAGGCAAGGACGAGAAAGGTCAGGGGAAGAATCATCGTCTAAAGTAATGAACGATGGCGAGGGTTTATTTCCTTGTACTTTTGTTTTTGGGGTGAAGTATCTTTTTTAATAAACACAAACATAAACTTTTGTATGAGTCACCTTGTGAGGCAGTCATAAATACAAACTCTTTAATTATCTAATTGCACCAGTTTTCTTCAAGATGTTTGACTTATCCAGACTTATAAACATTAGCTTCTTGTGTTTATATGTTTATGTTGTTCATGAGAAAAAAAAATATCTTTGTTGCTTCTTCAGACTTTATTCTATGTAGCAAGGAGGTTAAGTTTAAAGTGAACAATGAAGATGAGCTTCTCAAACCTGAAGCTTCCTGAACTACAATAACTACTCATTATTCTGCTTGTTGTGCTGTACAGACAGTTCTGAGTTTTGAGGAAATATTTAAGTGGTGGTAGAAGAACAAATCGATAATTCAGTTATTTCTTAATTTTTTCGATGAATTCACTGTTTCTCAAAGATATCTTGAGTTTTCAAAGATATTCAGCTTACAGTGGTCTATGATGAAGTAAAGCTGCAGAAAAGCAGATTCTGTCCAGCACTTTTTTTTTTATTATTTCTGCTTGAAAAATGATCAACACAGTGACCACCACTTATTTTCTGTCCATCGACTCATCAGTTGACTGATTGTTTGAGCTCTAAATGTGACGATATGTCCTTATTGTATTTTCCAAAGACACTGCAGTTCAAAGAATTGACTTTAACCAGACTAATTAAAAACAAGATAAGCCAATAATTGTTCTCTAAACATGATATCGGAGCACAGCTCATCGTGTTGAACATAAAGTTAATGATTTTATGGTAATTTATCTGTAATTTGTATTGATATTGGAAAACACTCTCATATTGACGTCGCCCAGCCTCAGCTGAAAATAAAAACAACCTGTAACTAGGTACATTTTCTGTGCTCAGGTTCAGTTTCCTGCTTGACACTAACATAACCTGCTTATTAATTATTATTAAATCATGAACCATTCCATGACGTATGAGTTTCACTGTTAAACTGGAGAATGAGAGCAACAAGTTAGCTACAGGTTAGAGGTGAACAGTGACAAACAAAAGGAAACTCTGTGATTGAAACATCTCTCAGGTTACTTGTATCCAGCAGCAGGCAACACATTGCCAATTGTTTCCTCCTCCTCCTCCTCCTCCTCCTCCTCCTCCTCCTCCTCCTCCTCCTCCTCCTCCTCCTCATGCCTTAGCTCCGGTCCACTTATGGCCCCCAGACTCCCTCTGACATGTGGTCACTGCCTCGGGACGTTACCATAGTGACAGACCCCCTCGGGCTGGAGGAATGGTTTTTTACTCCGCGGTGCAGGAGGAGCTCTGGTCAGATGGGGGAAATGTGGGGAGGGTGGAGGAGGCTGTGATACAATCAGCCTCATTAACATCCTGTATGGCCCTCCAGGGTTATGGAGATGACCTGGCCGGCCAAATGAATGAAGTCAATCTAGTTGATTTGTTCCTTCACACTCCGCAATTACCCCATCTACAGGAGCATTTATTATCTCTATTTACAGACATGTGGAGTCTGTTTAATCACTTAACTCGTGGCTTGATTCAGACGCACCTGGCGTTAAAAAAGGAATTACGAAGCAGAAAATATGATTCAGATGCATAAAACCTGAAACTTGAGCGCCTCGCTCACTCACTGCTTATATAACGTCACTCTAAACTTGTTGGGCTAGGTGAGGAGAAGCTAAGAGTCCATTAAGCAGAGCCATCTATAATTCACCTCACTCTTGCTTACTGGGTCACTTCAACAAGGCTTTTTTTTTTTAAAGAGCTGCTGCAGCAGGAGACGGCTGTGCTCTTTAGAAAACATAATAAAATAAAATATGAACGCACATTAGATGCAACAAGTCTTTATTTTAGAGACATTTTGTGGCCACATGCATTTCCCTTTGAAAACCATGACATGAAACCAGTATTTAACATTTTACTGTCGAACATGAGGTTTGAATGGACCCTAACTGCCTCCCCAGCCACACTGTATGTAATGCTGTTTGGCAGATAGTTCAGTGTATCACTCATGCCCTATTTGGCTTGTGTCTGCCTGTTGTCCTGTATGCATCTCGGAGCGTGTGTGCGTTTGTTGTCCATGGGCAACTGTTCAGTAAATAGGGCAATTAAGTGTGAAAAGCAGAAAGGAGCTAGCATGTTCGTATCTCTTTGGTGCGGGGAGATAATTTATGCTAATAACATCTCTACCGCTCAAGCTGCCCAAAAATGATAGCAGACCCTTTTGGCTTCAGAAGAATCTTTTCATCCTCTTGGAAGGAAGAAGAAAAAAAGTGGTTTCTCAACACCTTGCAAATAAGACAGCTGTGTGGCAGTGAATGAATCTCTCTCCCTCTCTCTCTGCCTTTCATCTCCAGATGATAATCTTTTCTCCTTCACTGTCTTGTATGGTGCATGTTTGTTCTTCATTTAGCCTGTGGAATACTTGAAACCTAGTTTCCCCTCCTCCTCCCCCCTCCCTCCTCTCTCTCCCTTATAGCCTCACACCCTGCACACAATCTATCATCATTTTTCCTTCAAGAGCCGTCATAGGAAGTCGCTGCATGTGTGAATGTATTACTGTAAATAGTATCCTATGCATGAGTGATGCCTCTTAATAACACTTAAACTCGAGCTCAGTATGCTGTTCATGTGGCATAAATTCCTCCATCATACCGAGGGGGCACGGAGGCATTGGGTGGCTGGTGGAGAGCAAAGGGGCCATGATGGCAGTTCAATAAATAACCTCAGTGAAAGTGGAAGCAATAAACCATATGAAATCTCTACCAGCTACCTACTATCATGCTCAGCAAGGAGCTCCCATGTCAGCCACTAAGAACAAATGTGTCAGCGTCCAAGGCTCAGATCATTTCTTTTGTGCGATGGCTGAAAGAAAGCCCGATCAAAATGGGGTTTATACTTTCAGACCGTTGGTGTAGGAATAGTTTGACGCCTCGGGAAAAACACTCTCGAGAGTCAGATGAGATGTTTGATTCCTCTGTCGTGGGTCAATTTGAAGCTCCCACCAGAGGACGGTTAGCTTAGCTTAGCACAAAGACTGGAAACAAGGGGAAATAGCTAGCCTCGCTTTTTAAAAATGAAACAAAAACATCTCTAAAGCTCACTGACTACAGTGTTATAATCTTTTCATGTGTTTAACTGTTTAATCCAGACAAAAACCAAAGTGAGACCAAAACTGTTTTTTGTGCCAGGCTGTAACATGTTTATTTCTGCTGTCCAACATGGGGACTTATGGAGACTGACTCACTTCTGGAGCCAGACTCAAGTGGACGTTTGAGGAACTGCAATTTTTGACTTTTCCGTATAGCTTTTCTTCACAGCCACAGAGGTTGCCATTTGTTTGGCTCTCTTGGCAAGTGTTTCCACACTGTTTCCTCCTTTTAAATTGAATACGTTTCCTGTAGTTCACGGTTCTCTTGTGTTGTTTTCGATTTAAAAGGGAAGCTCTAATCATTTCATTCACGGGCGAAGACGTTCATTCAGCTTTTCAGTGTGTTCCTAGTGATGCACTTTCATTTTCTAATGCTGTAATTAAACCTTAACTATAATAGTCATCATCACACCTTGCTCTGATTTATCGAGAAATAATTGTTCAGATAATCTTAGTCTAAATTAATTGGGTTAATTAATCACCGCTGTGCCCTGCACCCTCCCTCCCTCAAATAAAGGCATCGTAGGTCTTTTCACATTATGTTCCATCACGAAGGTCAGAGCAGTGGGTAATAGACTGTCGTTTCCAATTTGTACTTCCATGCAAAGGAAGAGCAAATGCATTAGTGAGATGGTATCAGCGTGTTTAAAATTAGACAACAAATGGACAGATTTGCATGCATGCAGCATGGATGAGCAGCCCGGCACAAAGATTACTCACTCGCTGTTGTGCAGCAGCAGCAGCAGCAGCAGCAGCATGCAAGTCTGGGGAACAATCACACACCAGATACTAATATTCTCCTTTTGAGTGTTCACCTGTTTGAAGCCACAGGGACAAACAAAGAGACCAAGTCCTCCTGACAGCACAGGACACTCGGGTTTTAAGAAATCTGCAACCAAACAAATTTTCCACCAGGCGACATGGAAACAGGCGTTTTCGTCTTATGTGTTTTTCCTAGCTGTGCATGTCAGAGAGAGAGAGGTGAGATCAATTTCCACAGGATTAGGCTGCCTGGGGAAAATGATTGCTTTTTCTAATACTTAGTAACAATTTTTCAATTTCCTGTGGTCTTTGTTACTCTCAACATTTTTGCAAATGAGCAAAACAGAGGCAAGCGGCGTTGCTGCTCTGCGAACTTCACCTTGGGACCAAGCGTCATTTGCATATATATTGAGAGCATACGTTTTTGGTTTATAATAGTCACCATTCTGGGGTGGGGGCGGGGAACCGGGGGCGGCTGGCAGGCATTCTGTCACCTGTTATGAGGCCCTTGTCCATGAACATCCCTGGGAGACGAAAGCAGGCGATAATTACGGTGCTGGGACTAAACTGGTGTTGCTCTCTCCCCTTCACACACTGTTTTAAAACCTGAAGAGGAAAAAGTAAAACAAAGACGGCTGCGGGGCACGTCTTTGTTTCCGAGCTCCCGCAGATTTTTCAGGAATCCAAAAAAAAAAAAAAAAAAACTGAGAAAATGAAATTAATCTATCGGCGCAGCACTGATCCTGTGGTGATTACAGTTTGAGCCCGACACTAATAAATCCACACGTTCCACTCTTTGCACTTTCACAGTATGCACGGGCTAACTACATTCAGGCAGCTTCAGAGGCGATGCACTGCAGATGGTCACATGACAAATGGCTTTATTGCCCCGTTATGGAGATTTGAATCATAATTGAGTGTCTCTACAGTGATGTGTGCACTTGGTATGACTCACAGTGAGTCTTTTGCCAGAGGACAGATGAGCTCTGTTGCTTCTACTTCAATCTGCCGACGCGTATTTAGATTTCACCTCAAATCTCTTTTAAACCAGCCTCAGCATTTCCGCTCTCCTTGAATATTTGTGCAAGATTTACGCCTAAATAAAGAAAAGATTTACCAGGTGGATGATTTCTAAACACAGAAAAAAAACAGTACAGAGAAACCCAAAATTTGATTTCCCAGTTGTGAAATCTGTTATCAGTTTTATTAGTTAAAGTTGAATGAAGAGTAATGTGAGCATGCACGTTTGCACACTGATGCATGTGCACCACGCATCACTGCTTTTGTGTGTGTCGAGCGCTTTTCAAAGGGCATGCTTTTGTGCAGGCACAGATGATGCAGCTGGCAGAAGCATGAGTATTGCTGGAAGCGCGTCCATGTTGGCACACTTACAGAAAACCCAGGCTCCTGGGTCACACTTTATATAGGCTACATAAAGGCTGCTCGCCCGTCTGCTGTCTGGCCCATCGATAACGGCTGGGATGCGCAGACTTCAAAGTGTGGGGGCGGTTTAAATTAGTTTGTTTTCTTAAGTCTAGAGGTGAAGTGATTAGCTGATTGATTAGTCAATCGATAGAAAATTAATCTTCAATTAACTGTGTTTTAAATCAGAAACTCCAACATTGCAGTTGTTGCTCTTTTTCTTTATCTTTTGGGATAGTAAACTGAGTACTACTGAGTACTATTTCTTTGAATTATTGGTCAGAAATATTAAGACATTTTAAGGTACCAACTTGTACATAGTGGTTGATGAATTGATGGTCTTCTTTCTTTTTTTCTTTTTGAACAAGGTTTCACGTCTCATTGATTGAGAAAATATTTATTAATTAAAATAAATGTGTGAGGTGTGAGTTTTTGTTTAGGGGTGCATTCAGACAAGACCCAGTGCTGCAGCGAAAACACAGGTTTTTCCATTCATTTGAGTGGGGGTAGTGCATTTTGGATGCCAAAAAATGCAGCGACCCACAGCAGAGATTTTGAGTCAGATCCAGCTTTTGGAAAAATGCAACCCGACGTCACACTGTGGCCGCCAATCAGACTCTCGGATTGGTCAGATCTCTCTACAGTCAGCCTGAAATGTCTCTGAAACTGAGACTATCCAGGTGGATTCATGGACTAAACGCTGATGTTCTACCTGTTGTGTTCTGGCTTTGTTTATTTCATGTATCCAGCTTCTAAATCTGAGTCTGGCTCACAATTTGCTCTGCAAAATAGTGACACAAAGCTTAATTTCCTTTGCGTCCAATGGTTTGAGAGAGAGAGCTGTGGTTGAGTGACATAGGCAGTGAGTGAGAGTTAGGCAGCACCGACATCGATAAAGCCAGTTAATCAACGAAATGAGAAATGATTTCCTGATTGTCTGAGATGTGTGTTACAAATAAAACATCTTCTACAAGATAAAATTCATCAGGATTCATTTACATACGTAAAAATGTTCAGTTAAGTTATTTTATTATGAGCTTTTGTTCAACACACTACAAATTCAACAGCGTAACACTGTAACAGGATCAATCATGTTTCCTATGTAAAGATAGCTCCATTTATTCTGTAATTGTCTGATAAATTAACCAGCACAGACACCTGTCAAAACAGCAGACAATCTTTGTGATTCCACCTCCCAACAGGCTCATCTTGGTGGGCTAAGTTGGTAATGACAACTCCCCAAGTGTGTCCCCTCAGGCTGAAGGATGAGAGCACTATAGACTTCTCTTCTCCCATCCGTCCCTATTAGGATAATGCATCAAATAGACATTTTAATTTGAAGTTCATTTTCTCCTCAAGGCTCTGTAAATGTCTGCGAGCACGCATGCTGGAAGAGATAACCTTTCTGTGCGGCGTGTGATCTTTTTATTTTTGTGTCCTAATGAAATGTTCACTTATCATTTACTACAGTTTGGCTTTGTGCGAGAGAGTGTCTCTTCCAGTGACCGAAAACAAAACAAAAAATAAATCCTGATGTTTCATTCACGGGGCTCCTCCTCCAGCTCGACTACAAACAAAAACCGCAGATGACTCATTGATTTCCACAAACAAACCAAATTGCCAGGAGTGGTGCACTCCAGTGCGACTCCGAGGAAACCTCATCACTCAGCAGTTATATTGTTGTGCACCCGACGACCTCCTTTTTTCAGCCTAGCTAGTGTGACGATAACGTGCGTGAAATGAGCGCCGAGGCCTGCCAGCGGTGCCTGAGCCCTCGCAGGGCCCCGACACCTGCCTGCGCTCAGCTGTTCCTGCCACGCTTGACCGCATGTGGCTAATAAACAGACCTGTCCTTATCACTGGAACTCCATTAACGGGGGTCGCAGTCACCTGAATCCCTCGCTGGGGCGACAGCAAATTACAAGGCAAATGTAATGGGTTTTGCTATATTGCCACACACTGAGATAGTGAATTATACCAAAGGCCTGATGTTATTACATGTCCCCAGGACGCTGGCTCTGTGTTTTATGATGACTACAGTGAAAACCAGGTCAGTGCTCAAATTGTCATGCTCTTTGCCTCCGTTGCTCTAGTTCTATCTATCATGTCCATTCAAAGAGGGAACAAAGGCATGCAGCAGGTCGTGCACTTTACGTCAGCCAGTGTTGAGCACTTCAGACAAGTGTCTCAGTCACACTGACATGAAACTGCTCTCTTCAGTATTATTTCTATAAAGTGGCAACAGTTCCTTGAAAGGGATACTGAAGTGATTAATCATGTCGCCGCATCGTCAGATCCACGGGACCTTAAGGTGCTCTTGAACATAGGAAAACCCTGATGACAGTCTTTAATTAATCAGGCTTTATAAAAAAAACGGGTTTTGACCTTAAGGCCACGCCAGCATTCAGAATGGCTCTGTGAGCAGTACATCTACTCGCAGGGGGCAAAGAAATCTGCCCAAACTGTGTGTACAATAGTCCATCTTTGTTCTGTTGATCAATGTTAGGACATCTTGACAGCGTTGACCTCTGAGGAAACAGCGAGCTAGAGAGTCCAAAATGGAGGAAGCTATCATAGCCTATTTGTTGTGTTTAATCCTCCTCTGTCACAGCCAATCGGCAACCTCCTTGGCTGTGAAGTGAAGCCAATGCAGTTCCTCAAACTGCCACTTGAGGCTGGCTGCAGAAGTGAGTCAGTCTCCATAAGTCCCCAGAGAAGTGGTTTGAAAAGAAGCTCTGATATTTTTCTTTTGAATAAACTGTTAGTGATAAAAAAAAGTGAGTGAAAAAGCTCTCCAAGCCAACGACCTTGCTAAGTGACATTTGTCAAGCTAGCATCGACACTCACACAATAAAGCTGTATTGAATGAAATGATGTACAATCCTTTCAAATACCCAGAGGGAGTAAACAGCACAGTACAGAGAAAATACAGCACTCTGTCCAATTACCACTAGTATGTTCCCAACTTGCTAGCTGTTAGCCCACTAGCACAGACGTTCAACAACTAGTCCTGTTGTTGTATTGTGTGACGTTATTTACCATAAAATAACAAATGATCAGGTGAATGGTGTCTGTTGTACGTCTGTTCTCACATTATGTACTTCTGTGTTCACCACCAACAACTACTTCACTGATTTTGGTGAAACTGTTTCATATTTTATGGAGAAAATGTTGTCTGGTTTTCCCTCTGATGTCCAGCTGTAGCTGCTGTTAGTTTAGATTGCTAGCCTGGCTACCTGCAATGTGGCCTGAGTGCACCGAGGGAGTGTTAGTGTTTGTACCACAGGTGTTTTGGACGGGAAGAAGAGGTTAACAGGGAGAATGCCGACAGGGAGCAGAGCTGGTGTCGTGCCAGAGCCGGAGCTGGGCAAGCGGTGGCAATGTGACCGGGATCAGCAGCCTCTGTGGACATAATGTCAGAGGCAAAAAGACTGATGAAGAAAAATTAAAGTTTTTACATTATGCTGCTTTAAGTTTTATAAGATCTTCATCACTACTTTTGTAATGATGCTAATGACTAAAAATCCAGCCTTACTCAACAGTTGCACTCTATATAAGGATGATATTTAATATATAAAAAGATATATACATAAATATTTATAATTAAAAAAACAGTGGCTTAACACAGATTCATTTGTCATATTGACATAACATTAGACCTGGAAATAACATTTCAAATGAAACAAAATAGAATAAAACTTCCATCCATTGCTCCTTTGATGCAGTGTTTCTTTGCACTGCTTCCTTCAGGCAGTAGTTATTAAATGCAGCCTCTCTGTGGTCCACAGCAGGAAGGGGGGCATGTAACAGAAACAGTCAAAGACAAGGGGTTTGGTTTTGATTATTGAACCTTGTATCTTTTCTCTGGCCATACATCTTCCTCTGCCAGGCCTCCCAGGGGCTTCAGGACATCCAACACCACAGGCCAGCTCTTGAGAAGGAGGCAGGGACAATAGTACCTTCAGGTCCCTATCCAGGCGCAGGAGATACCACTGGGGCCTCATTGACAAATTGTCCTTGTCTGGCCGCATGAGAGAGTGGGGATTGCGGTAATTGCATATTTCCCTCTAATTGCATTTGTCACATGTGGGGTCTGCTGCTGTGGAGCCAGGTCTGAGGCCCTTCTCAGTGATGTGTTAAACCAAACAGCTGAACTCTCACCTGCACTGCGAGAAAGGGGATGTGCAAGAAGAGGCCTGCAAAGAGGGCAATAAATTATGCAGTGGCACAAAACATCAGCAGAGCAGCAGTGGAGTCGGGCACAGAGGCTACTGCCAGACGGAGACATGCTGCAGGTCCATTAAAGCCTTGGACGTGATCGTGAAGGAGTCGACTCGAAGGTGCTGTTTGAGGACAATCAAGGGCTTCTACCTGTGAGATCACAAAACAGTCTCCAGAGGAGTATGCATGATAACATACTTAGTTTTATTGTCAGCTTCTGTTAAGATTAGAGTTTAATATCGACTATTACAATAAATACAAAATCTGTATTATGCTTAGTGCCAGAATCTAAAATAATCTGACTGAGGATTTAAGGTTTTCTCATGAGAAAACAATAATCTGGATCCGTTTGATGTATTTTCAGCTAGAGATGCAACAAACAGTGATTTTATTATCGATTAATCGTTGAAACTAGTCTTATTTTGTCAGAGCAACAGCTCAAACCCCCCAGAATCTGAAATTAATTAAATATAAAAACAATGAAAGCAGAAAATTTGCACATTTTTGAGGTTGGAATCAGTGAATGTTTGGCTTGAAAAATGACCAAAACGACTGTCAAAATACTTTCAGATAAATTTCGTGTCCATCCTCTAATCATTTCAGCTCCGTTTTCACGTGTTTCAGGCGTGTTTTCCTGCTTCAGCAAAGTTTCATGTGGTGGTGGTGGTGTTGGGTTGAGGAGGGGGCAATAATAACTCTCAGCTCTCATCTTGGCTTCTGGTGCCTCGTGATATGCGGCCAGGCTGCTGCATTATACAGAGGGGTTGTACAACTACATTTTAATCCACTCGTGTTTCTGGCCTGATAAAAGGATTCTCTCCATCTCTTTCTGTTTAATTCACACCATCATCAATCAAATGTGTCCCTGCCCTCCCTCCCTCCCCTGCTTCTCCCTCTCTCTCTCTCCACCCTCCACCCCATCCGCCCTCCTCCTGGGTTTTGGGGGTCTGCAGCAGATAGGTTGGGGGTCCCCCGAGGGGGTTAGGGACATGACGGACTGGTCACAGATGCCACCGAAATTAAAATGCAAGAGTCTGTGCAAGGTGTTACATTTCTCAGACATGCTCATTTGCAGTAATATCTGAGCAACATAAGGAGGCTTATCTGTGATTCCACATACGACTCGCACAAGATTATGTGAATATGATTAAAAAAACACGCTATTTGGGCGTGCTATCTACATACTGTGGCTACAAGTGTGGAAGATTCCCTGTGTGCTAGATGCACTGTTTTTGTCTTCCACCATTGTCTGCACATGACAGTCGCCACAGGCTACTTAGTAATGAATATGTGCCTGTAGCATGTGTGCTGTGTGGAGCCTATGAATAGAGTAAATATGCACATCTCTGCACAACAGGTCAGCTTCTGAACACAGGCACAACGAGCTCCTGGAACTACAAAGGAATTATGTATAAACAACTGCTCAGTCTGTGACTAAAGTGTCACGCGATGACGTCTGATATCCCAGCAAACCCTTTTTGTCTAAATAAGGCTACAGTTCTGTGTTCTTCATTGTCTTTCATAGATATAAAACCTCTGATGGTAGCTCTCTTTATGTGACACGTGAATATACACTCTTCTGACAGGTAATACAGGCTGGAACAAAAATAGCATGTTTGTTAAAAAAAATAAATAAATACAAGCCTATGTTGAACCTTTTTATGACATTTTCATAAAAGCAAAGCATTTTTAGCTGATGTGTTACAAACATCATTTAATCTCACAGAGCACAATGTAACAGTTTATTAATAATAATAGGGAATAATAATAATAATAAAAAATATTGGTATAGCATCAAATCCAGAGATTAAAAGATGCTTTACAACAGAAAAAAAAATCACATGAAGAGCCAAATACTCTCTAAAAATCTTGATGAATTCAAACATGCAAACATGTATGTTACATAAATATTACACACCTACATAAACCAACATAAATACGCATGAATAATCCAAATTTAATAGGTTTTAAAATAGATACAGCATGTTCTCAGACTGATTTTCTTAATCTTTTTTTTTATTAGATTTAGATTTTCCGCGACAGACAAAGGCAGAAGAAAGACAATATGACAGTACAAAGAGGCTAATGCACAGAGAAGACAAACCAGTGGAAGGGGGGAGGGGGTTACAGTCTTATAATTTAATTCACGTGTCTCTATTTAACACAGAAACACATACATGTGCATAATTACATCAACACATGCTTTACTCTGTTACGTAAATCTACAATTATTTATTTATGTTGCTTTAAATAAACAAGACTGTAAAGACCAGAAGTGAATATTGCGTGTCCAATAATGACAAAATAAATTAATTTCTTCAAATCAGAGTTCATCATTCAGGTTGTTCCAGAGTTGAAACAGTCTTCAGTCTTAAGGCCTAAATCCAACAGGCCCACAAGACTCTGATAACTTGCTCACATTTGGTATTTTTTTCTGGTTTATGTGCTTCTAAATATATAAATATACTAAACCACAGTGTGTTTTATTTTGCCGGATACGATGCTTTCCATGTACGCCATGGCCACTGGGGGTGGTTGCGGATGTTCTAGTCAATGTTTTCAACCCCACCAGAAGCTCTCTGCTCAAACTTCCGATCATAAAAACAGCCAGAAGATAAATTATTTAACTGCATAGCTTATTTACATATTTAGAAGCATATACTGTAAAAGTAGTAGTCGCATGGAGAATGGACCACCGTTAGACCTCGATGTGGTAACAGCCAACAGGTTGAGAAGGACACAGATACTGCCTATATTCAGATATAGTCTGTATATAGTCAGATGTACTGTAGTTTTCTGACAATACTGCTTAGATGATAAAAATAATCCTAGACGATAATATGATGGGTATGAGTATAATTTGGACCCAGTCTGTCCTAATCTTTGTTTCTAAGAACCCAGTGGACCTTTAAAGACGCCTTCAATTGACTCACTTTCTTGTTGCAGCCATAAATTCCCTGACAGTCGATCTTGTTTCTGTAATTCAACACTAAAAGCTTTGCACCGAGGCTACAGGAGCTTGCTTGGCCTTTCATATCACGTAAAGGTTCCAGACAGACTTGTATGCTGTCAACATTTTATCTGTATAAAAGTGATACACCGGCGCTATGTGGCATTTTTGAAAGGACGAAGGATACAAACACGTATCACGCTGTGGTTATTTAGCTCTGCAGGCTATTTTTCAGCAGGTGGAAGGTGTTAGAAGAGGAGAAAGTGAACATCTTGTCTTCACTGCTACAATTCTTTTTTTTTTTTAACAGTCCAATTTGAACAAAGGATTAAGTGTCTGTCATTAATCATCAGGCTAATCTTGTAGATTTAGGCAAGTGGTTTCCCAAAAGTCAATACGGCTATAATTTAATCAGAGAATGTCATCACAGTTTATGGAGCAAAATGGAGAGCTTACCGACGAGGTCTTGAACAATTCACTTTCAGCCGGTGCACAGTGGGGTTTGAAAACCCTCTCAAGGTTTATGTTTTATGTTTATAGTGAAATAAATCTGTTTAGGGTAAAAGAGGAGATGGAAAAGTTGCAGTCGAGGAATTTCAGACAGTTACTTTTGCAGGATAAAGCAAATTAAAGTAAGGAACAGCCTGAACTGTATGGTGTACTATATATACGGATCATTTACAAGTAACAGCTGTTTGTTATTTTCATCATTTAAACTTGTTTACAAGATGTTGAGAAAGCTTTTAGTATGAAGTCTGAATTGAAATTGTTTTACGCTCAGTCACATAAGTCTAGATATTGTGACCATCAAAGGTTCTTGGTCAGTAAAGGTCAGGTCAGGTGGGACAGTAATCCAGAAATAGAATATGTCTTGGTTGTGTTCAGGGAAACATTGTGGTTTGGGTCGAAATGACTACTTTGTTAAGGTTAGGGAACCTTCATCATCATGATTACAATAATACAGTTCAGGGAACAGCCGTAGTCATGGTTAGGAAGGAAACAAACATTGACAGTTGGTGCAAAACAGAAATGTTGTCTTCTGGATTTAAATCCAATGTTTTGTTGACCCGTCCATCCACCCCTTTGACCATCTGCAGACTTTTTTTTTGCTCTGTAACGTAACATTACTTCCTCCTTCGCTTACAGGACAGATGAGTTTTTAGCAGCTTCTTGAAGCCATCAACTGACTTTGTGTTTTTATAGTTTGGGGAAGGTGGTTCCAGAGGGTGGGAGCCACAGATGCAAACCCTCAGTCACCTTTGGTTTTAACTATAGATTTTGGGACTTCTTGGTCAGTAGACCTTTGAGGACTTGCCAGGATCAGGAGGCACAGTGATCCAGAAATATAAAGTGGGGTCAGTCCGTGCAGAGCTTCATAACTGATTAACGAAATTCAACCGGTCACCAATGTAGACTGGCTAACATTGGTGTGGCCTACGAGAAGTCTAGTGGTCGCATTTTGGACCAACTGGATTTGAACTGCTATTTGTATTTAGTTATATTTGTATCATTTAAACTGGTTTAAAAGAGGTTGAGATGCATGTACGAAATGAGTTGAGGTCACGTTATATAAATGTTGTATTATTAATAAATGTCAGTGAAGAGTACATTACATTCATTAAAACACAAATTAAAGACCTGTTTCGTTTCTATTATGGGATAGCTTTAGTAAGTATGTGGTATGTTTATATCATACTAAAACACATGTAACATAAAGTTAGTATTATACACTAACATGGCTCCTGCCCCTGCCCTCCTGCAACTGCAGTCCTACTTCATAGTTGTAGTTAGTAGTTTGTGGGACAAAAGTATAAATATTTTATTGAGAGTAAATAATTCAACACCTGTGTATTCCTCTGCGGTTCCCTACCAGCTCTGATCGAGTCACTTCAAGACATCTTTTGTGGATGGAGAGCCCTTCAGCCTAAATGACACTTGGCCAAATAGCACTTAAGTACATGCTCAATATTTTAACAGGGCCATGCAAGGAAGCCGTGGAGTGGTTGAGCTGTTCCTGTAAAGTAGAACAGGTGGATGTTTTTTTAGTGCATACAGCCTCTTATCAGTGATGGCAGAGCTTCTTTGCTCAGGTTTAATCATTGACTCAGATGTGATATAGAGGAGCTGATTGTTATCCTTATGAAAGAGTTTTCTTATTACCAACGAATCCCATGTTTTAAAGTACAAAGTATGTTTGTCCAGTTTGTTTATTTCATGTACCCAGCTTCTAAATCTGAGTCTATCTATCTATCTTACAGCAGATAGTTTATTTTGGTTTGTGTCCGATGGTCTGAGAGCAAGCAGTGGTTGAGTGACATAGAGTGATTGAGGTTGAGGGAGCACCAGCACTGCTGGTTAATCAATGAAATATCTGTTCATTCTTTAGTCTGTTAGACGTAATTCTTTTAATTTGTTAAAATTCATTCCTTTAATTCATTGTAATTCGTTTCCCAAAGCATATAGACACTGACATTCTCTTTTAATGACTAAATTTACAGAAATAACAGGAGTAAATAACTTTATTTATTGGTGACTATCAGCAGCAGGGCAGATAATGTAAATAAACTTCAGTGTGTGAGTTCATGTTAATGAAGAAAAATGTCTTCCTGTGCAACAGTGTGCCCCATTGATGTGGTTTAAATCTCCTTTTGAATGGATCTCTGAGGCACAGAGGAATACGATATATCAGGCTTCGGATACACAGTCAATACTCGTCAGAAGGATCAGTTCGTTCAATAAAAAAATTGAATATCTTCAGACATATATATTTTTATTGATTTAAAGTAAAAGAGATAAAATTAAAGATTTTGGATAAAAAAATTTGTGCTGCCTTGGCAAGTTCTGGTAATCAATTTTACCAAACAGTTTTCTGAACTGAACCCGGATACGTGTTGAAATGGCCATTGAAGAAGCTCTGATTAATGCTCTGTTGATGAGAAAATTAACTTATATACACTTCATTATAAACCCGGCAGACCTCAAGGACCCAGACTTTTATGAAGCTGGGACCAGATGTCATCCAGCCACAGCCCCAATTAATCTCCGGGCCTTGTAACACGCCCCTAGAAACAAAAAAAAAAAAACCTGATTGGGTGTGGAGGGCAGAGACAGTGAGTAGAAAGCGAGGGTGAGAGATGCTATCCGGGGAGCAGCCGGCCCTGGCGAGTCTGCAGAGGGTAAGATAAGAGGGGGGCGGCTGCGGTGGTGCCTGGGTCTCAGAGAGGAGGCTGAGGTTATTCATTGCTCTGCCGTGAAAGCTTGAGAAGATTACCCAGAGCCTGGTTGGCAGTGATACAAGGGGGACAGGCAGAGGGGGCCCCCCTCTCACCCCTTTGTTCCCCATCCATCTGCTTGAATCTCACAATGGCTCATCAGGACCAAGTAGGGGTGGAGGGGTGGAGCAGCAGAGGCTTGCAGAATGGGAGGAAGTGAGCGGGTAGGGTGGGGCTGAAGGGGAAGGAGGAGGAGAAGGAGGTGGAGGAGGCAGGGAGGGGAACCTGCAAGACATTGGGAGGTAATGCAAGGCAGCGTGAGTGAGAGCGGAGCTAAAAGGAGGGAGAGATAGTGCAGGACGGGGAATGAATCCTGGAGCACGGTGCTTGTTGAGATTGAATGAATGGTGCTGCAGCTGACAAGCTCTGACAGACTACATTGGGAAAGGCCAGGGAGGCGGGTGTTCACATTGTTATTTTCTGGGAGGTAATGGGCTGGCAGCTCCTCTTCACTCTGAATAATCAGTACTTTGGTTAGACTCAGACACCACTTCAAACCATGATAAATACACCACTCCAAACCCTTGCCACCAAGAGGATAGCATTTGTCTCTAAATGCCTTGACCACCATATTTATCTTGTTGAGGAATGATCAGATGATGAAGGGTGCTTTCTTCCATTACGCAGGTAATTATAGGTGTTTTTACGCAGGAAAAACATCGGTGGCTGCTTACCTTTACAGCAGGGGGTCCACTGCGGTGACGGTGCTGAGGGATTGGTCGTACTGGTGAAACAGAGCCGGTCCTCCACGTCGCTGCCAAGGATATGTTTAGGCACAAGTACAGCGAATGGGTTATTGTGCATGTTATTATCACTGCAACATAATTATTTATGCAACATTATAATAATTCACCATAAGCTGCCGCTGTAATTGATGATTCACTGCATACATTTGTGCAGGATTGCTGTAGGCCTTTCTCGAGGAAAGGAGGGCAGATTTTTTTTTTAATTCAAAGTGCAGCAGGTTCTATTAATGGCAGTTCATCATAATGCAAGACGTTTTCTTTTTCACCTTCATACTTCCAAGAACTGGCACAATCTAAAACCGTATTTCTGCATCGCAAAACATGTAAATCTCCAGCTAAACGCTGCCGACTGTAAGCGTGTGGATAATGTTCCACAGATTCAATCAGAAAAGGATTTATCTTCTCACGCATCCCATCAAACCAGGTTAGATTTTCCTCACCGTGTTGCTTCGGTAACCCCTCCTGAAAAAAAAACGACACTTGGGTCAACCCATCTTTTTGATTGTTCTCGGTGTAACTAGTTCATGTGTGACTGTCTCAGCAGCTAGAGGCTATTACACTGCTGAATATGAATAGCAGACCAATTACTTTGGCCCAGATGGAGGTGCGTGCTCCTCTGAGGACACCCTACGCTTTGCCTAAAACCCATGCGCATGCACACACAAGAGTCTGGAGACCCTCCATCTGTAGTGAATATAGAGGCGACATTTAAAAGGAAAATATGAATTTCACCCATTGTGGATCACTTGTGTTTCAATAATAATTTTAAATGTTATTAATTTCTTAGCACCATTTTTTTTTTATTTTAATATATCCAAACCTCTGAGGAGATCATTTAAACATTTCAGCTCACCAAAACTGAGTGAATGGATGTTGCAGTTGAATCCCTCTCCGTCCCAGAGGAGCTTTTACTGGGACGTTCCCAAAAGAATCCTATCTCAAACCAAGCCAGTGGAGCTGGCGCTCGCACACACAGTGGACATATGGCCAATCTCCCATCGTCTGCTGTGCTATTTACGGCTCAGTAGCCTGTCATTTGTTTTGCCTCTCAGAAACCAGTATGACACCTGTTTGAATTCTCAATAAAAGGCTTTTTTTTAATGTCTGGGAGAAGGCTGTTGTCACTTAATCTTTCTCTCTACATCATAATGATCAGTGCTGCGCTTTTCTCATGAGATTGACAGCCGTGTTTTTGTTTTTGTCGATGAAAATGTGTTCCCACAATGATTGTCAAATCAGCCATCAAAAAGTCAAAGAATCAAAGAATTGTTGAGGCATCCATGTGCATCTAGACATGAATTAAAGCTCTGCTCCGTTTTGTCTTTACACACTGACAGCATATTAAGTTAAAATCACATTTTTTGTGCTAACTAGGTGGCATTGGTCCATTATCTCAATCTTGCTATACTATCCACTTAATGTTTGATGCCTTTCCCAGCATGCAGCGGGCAAAAGGCGAGGAAACTCTCTGAACAGGTCAGTGTTTTCAGTCAGCAATTTCCTCTGGTATGACACTTGATATGCACGCTGTATAATTAAAATAAATGTATGCCCTTTTAATCACAGAACGTATCATTACATTAGACGTACTGTTCATTTACTGTGCTGGATTTATCACGGCTGTGGTAGGCTGGGCTTTGTCCAGGGTGTGCTCCGCCTCTCGCCCAGTGTGTGCTGGGATACGCTCCAGCCCCCCTGTGACTCTGCATATGATAAGCAGTTCTACATAATGGATGGATGGATGGAAATTTAGCGTGGTCGGATTAACGGATGCAGGCAGTGATGGCTTTTCTTGTGAAATATGATGATAGAGTCAAGGAAAATGGAAATTATGTCGATTTTAAGGTTGTTGCCTAAATGAGAGCTCAAGTACAGATACAGATAAACAGCAGTTATCTCCTGCAATGTGACAGATGTCTGAGATATGCAAACATAGAGCATAACCATGCGGTTTTGGAAATGCAAACAAAAAAACACATCTGACCTACAATATGGCTCTGATAGCTGCCCAGTAACTAACAGTAAAGTGCAGTTTCATAGTTTTATACATGGATGAATTACACTTCTTAATGGATACAGCAACAAGTGCAGAAATATTTAGATAAATATAAAAGGAAGAGAAAAACGAGGTGTTTAAAATTAAAAATACTCAACTGAATAATTGACACAGCAGTGTTAAATCAGACTTATTTAGAATATAATATAAATATTCAAATATTCAATATTTTTAACCTGAAGTACAAAAGCTTTATTTATAAGGCACCTTTCAAAACTAGTGTTAGAAGCATCTATGCGGAGCAAACATTTGAAAGATAAAACAGGAAATGACAAAATAAAAACAATAAAATAAAATCAATCAATCAACTATGGTTTGGGGAGCCAGTTCAAGAGGATGGGAGCCACAAATGCAAACCTTAGATATTAAAGTCCTTGGTCAGTAGATTCATAGAGGTCTCACGGAGGTCAGGGGGCAAAATAATGTAGAAATATAAACTAGGGGTCAGTCTATGTAGAGCTTTATAGGTGAATAAACTAATTTTAAAATTAAACTAGTCACCAGTGTAGATTGGCCAACACAAACTACATTAGTGATTGTGTCACCTACGACAAGTTAAGTGGGGACACAGAAGAATGACCCGTTCACGGTGGAGAACAGAGAATTACACATATTTAATTTCAGTGTATTTGCTGTACCACCAGCTGGTCCTGAGGTAATATCCCCTGTATTTTTAAGAGTAAGAGTTTGAGGCTTTTAAAAACAACCAGAGGTCAAAAATCTGCAGTTTTATGCTCATTCCGATATTTTTAGACTAAATCCTGGCAACACGGAGAAATTAAACCTCCATGTAGGAAAATAAAACATTTATTTTACGTGTCAGCATTTTCCCTGGGATATTCCTGGAGAGAACAATATATTCTGTTTGACTGCTTGATTTAAAACTTTCTGAAATGTCATTCACTTTCCTTCTGCTGTGACCTCCATACAGTCTGTATACACGTGAACTGTGACAGTATGTGCAGGTTTAATAGGCTCACAGTGGGTCGCACCATGTAATATTTTCTCTGACACTCGCTCAGTTTGGGTTTCTACTAACCTGAAATGCATCGATCCGGTGTGATAAGCTCGCGAGCGGAGGCTGAAGAAATGAATCATCTTTAACCTCACACTTACACGCCTGATCAATAACAGGAAAACAGACGTCACAGTTTCACTTTCCGTGTTTGTAATCATCTCTTTTCTTCATTAATCCGACAGCAAGTCTTCTCCCTGAGATCAAAGGTTGTTTCCAGAGCAAAGCAGATGTTTGCTTGGAGCTCTGTGGACCATAGGAGGCAAATGCACCGGGCCCAGGGGGCTCGTGTGCCCTGGATGTGGAATCATCTTTTGTAACTGTGCTGAAATGCCATTCCTCCTCCACTGGCTATGAATGCAGGAGACAGCCACAGGCATGATGCATCCAACAGGAACAAAGAAAGGACAATATATACTCTGGAATAAAGATTATGTTAGAAATGAGGGTAGATAGATGGAAACAAAGATGAGTTTGACATGGGCACAAAATGCTGTTGTGCATTCAACATAAATGATGATTGCAGCTTTTTACTGCTTCTTCTTCTTTGCTAAATTGCAACTGGATGTAGGATTAGTGCCAACATCTGACTGCCAAAATATAAATATAAAAGATATACAACTTACATTTATTTTAATTATAATACACATTGCATATTTAACCATTTCAGCTCCAGTAGCTTACTCTGCCCCTCCCCTTCTGTTATGTAGCCAAAATGGCGAACACTGAAGACGTAGTGTCCATCAATCCATATTTAACTTTTTGACTGTTACAAGTACACAGCATTTGACCACGCTCTTAACTATGGAAGTACCCAAACTGAGACAGATACTATGTTTACCATTATAGTTGGTCACATTTGCTGATTTGCTGACAGCCGAGGCTCATGTAAGGATTTTCTGATGTGACGCCACTATCGAAACGACAACATCAATTTGTTTGAACCTCGAAAACAATTCAAAATTACTGTTGGAAAACGTGAATATGTTTTATGAACTGGCAGTGCGATAGCTTGGCTGTCAGGTTTGGTTATGGTTAAGCACAAATATGTCTTGGTTACGTTTAGAGAAACATTGTGGTTTGGCTTGAAACGACTGCTTTGTTAAGGTCAGTCAACCTTCATCATCATGGTTACAATAGTAACTGCTTGGTCGGGCAGCGGCTGTAATCATGGTTAAAGAAACCAACAATGACTGTTGGTACAAAACAGAAAACAAACTGTGGTCTCGTGTATGTAAGTTTTATTGACACATCCACCCACCCTCCACCCTTTTTTTGCTGTGTAACATCACACTACTTCTTCCTTTCTTTCCAGAGGACAAGAGGTCTTCACCATTTAAATGTAAACACATGTTTTGGGAGGGATTTGCTGAAACAACTGATACTCCTCTGGGGACGGCAGTCGTTTAGCAGCTGATAATCCAAAGTATTGGACAAATGAAACATTAAGGGATCGCCACCGTTTTTTTAATTGATCCTGAGGAGAACATGAACGTCTGTACCAAATATTGTGCCAATCCATCCAAAAGTTGTTGAGGTATTTCACTCAAACTTTGTGGTGGCACCAATTCATCAAGAAGACGTTGAGATACTTGAACAGGAGACGGTGAAACTTTGATCTGCTGCTGGTGCTACAGCGGTGGATCGGCCGTTACTGTTACTTCAAAAATGAACAAACTATCTTGATCTGGGAGCGTGAAGATGAGCAGATCCATACCGAGCCAAGCTTCCTCCCTACATGGACCATCATGTGGCCACCAACACAGCACATACTGTAGCACCAGTATCTGTTATGGAGGGAACAGGATGCAACATTCGGGTTTAGAGTGTCACCCTCAGGCCACAGAGTGCTGAGTCAGTCGTCACTGACAAGGTCTCCTCGCCCTGCTTTCACCCTGACAGCTGAATTATTCATTAAAGGAGAGGAAAGCACAGGGGACCCTGCTAATTTCTCAATGGGATTGTTGGCTGTCCTCACAGTAGGCCATCCAATGAAAAGACACGCTCAGAGGGTAGGTTTTGAAATGATCTGTGAGTATTTCACTCAATATATTTATGAAATGGACATCGCCCAAACCTATCCACACAATTAAACAGGCTCTCAGTGCCTCATTGACTTGTGGCACAGTGGACTGATCTTGTGTTTCCTGAACTGATATGGCATTAGCTGCTTTCAAGGACACTGGACGGTGATGTGTGGGGAGTCTGAATCAGACCCTCGCAGATTTATTGAGTGCACTCACACCATCGGATACATCCAGCAGAGGCTCGAGTTGTTTTAAAGGTTGGGGACTTTGCCAGTTGTCGTCATCAAAGAGAGTGTCTCCATGTTCGTGTCCTTTCATAACTGGCAGCGAGCCAGTGAGGCATGCAGAGGTTAACTTAGCATATGACATTCTCTCCAGCGCCGAATCCCCCATAATAAACTAAATCATGTTAAAGTGAGAGCATGCGGGGAGAGAGGGCACCGGTCTGAACATGACACATCGCTGTTTTTCATCTCCAACTCTGCTACTCTCACTCAGAGCAGCTGTGCCGGCATTAGAGAGATCAATAATCTGTATGAGATAATGAAATAAATCATTAAAGCTTAAAATGCCAAAAAGGTTTGCTTTGATACCAATTAAAAGGAAATACAAAATCCAAATGTCACCGCAAATTAAATGTTTTTATCATGAAGGCAACAAAACAGCACAACAACACATGATTCTTTTACATTATTAATGATTATTTATTCATTTCTTTATGTATTCTGTGCATCAAATGACTCAGCGCAGAACAAACATGAATCAAGTTACGTATAGCACATCCATCAGAAAGGTTCAATATTTACAAGGTCAGTGGTATCAAAAATAATTTTCCCGTGAGCTCTTTGGAGACAGATATTCATCACTGTAATGCACAGACCAGATGCATTATGGTCCTTCAGACTCACCCAGTAAAAGAAAAGTTTCAGATTTTATCCTTGAGGCTTTAAACACTGAGAATAAAAGGTGTAAAGTGTAAATATAAGTATGTCGCTTGAGTCTCATTTAGCTCAGTTGGTAGAGCAGCTGCTCCGTGTACAAAGGCTCAGTCCTTGCCGCCATGGCCCCGGGTTCGAATCCAACCAGTGCCTCTTTCTCACGTCATTCCCCATCTCTCTCTCTCTCTCTCCACATTCCTGTCACTCTTCAGCTGTCTCTATCAAAACAAAGGCCAAAAAATATCTAAAAATAAATATCTAAAAGAAAGTACTCAGTACAGTTGTCATAAACAGGGAAATTAGCTGTAGAGACCAAGAAGCAGGACTACAAACATGGCGGCAACCAGAGCCACCTGTGGGTGACGTCACACATAAGATGTCCATTCTTTATACTGTTGGTGGTCAAACCTGGCACTCAAATAATTAAAATAAATGTTTCTTTTTAACACTAAGGTAAGAATAAAAGATTAATGATTGAAATAAAATATAAATACATGCTGTGAAAAAGCTAAAAAGCTGAACATTACTCCATACTGCAGCTCTTATAACTGCTGCAAAACAAGATTCCCTTGAAACGACGTGAAAGTGAAGTGAATATAAAGTATCTATTGTCCTCAGAGGTGTGCATGTGTGTAAATTATCAGCTCTGGATGCTGTTTCACCTTTCTCGCCTCCTCTCATCATGTTTCATGCTGAGCGATGGACCGTCTGAGTACAAATACAGTTTAAAAATCTCCTGTATACAAGGACACTGAGTCTTTCTGTCATGATCATTTACACTGTGCTGCTTTTTTCTCATTGAATTTCACTGAAATGAGACACTTTGGGGTAAAAAAAAAAAAAAGTCCACTCACATACGCAGCAAGGAGTATTTACCGCCGAAGGCATTCGACACCACCGTCAAAAAAACCTTTTCTAATGTTCTCAGAGAAGATAAGATTAACAGCGGTATAATGCAGACTCAGCAGGAAATAAAAATCTGTTGTTACAGTATGTTAGACAGACGGCGTCTTTTTGTCCTTTTCACCTCATATTTCTTCGCTTCAAGCACATCTTTACATCTGGTTGCGTAGATAAAATGCCTGTGTCTTCACGACATATAGGTCTAAGTGACCCCCCCACCCCCTCCAGCTCACTAATGCTACCTCTGTTTGCACTAATTACACACCGAGCATCTTGCCACGTTTGTTTGTCACCTCTTTCCACTTTAAATATCAGTTTCATGGTTACGGAGAGTGAGCGAGCTACACCTCTGGGGAGCGGAGGTGTCAACAGGCGCAAAACCACAAATCACATATTTTCTGCAACCTCCCACTCCCCGACACACACGCACACGGATAAATGCCGACCTGTACGCGAGCACATTCACCCATAGCCACACATCATCGCAGCAACAGATGGACGGCCTTGAGGCAGTGCCTGGGAGACTCGTGTGAGGGTAGAGCTGCCAATTGATTGCTAAGATCAGGTGTGCGTCTACACAAAGGCACCTCCTGCTCTTTTCAAGTATCGTGGTTATACTAGCCCGAGGACAAATGGAGACACAAAACAACAGTGGCATCTGTGGCAGGTAATGATCCCTTCACCAGAAATCTGGATAATGACATACCTCGACCATTTGTTGCAGTTAAAATCACTGTTGCTCATTCGGAGCTCCACGTGTGTCCTCCAGCAACATGTGCCGGAGCTGCGAGAGCGGCTTGGTCGAGTTACAGCCATAGATCAGCAAGTCAGCCAGCGCTGGAGTCGAGCCAGCGAGAGCAGGGCCGGATGAAACGGTGTCAGCTTTTATCTGTTGCTGATCCAACCTGCATCCATAAATTGGGCTGCAAACATCACACGAGGTCAAAGGTGGAATAGAGCACACCGCATCAGCTAATGAGCGTATTATTTTTCTCACCACACAACAGCATTTTGTGCTATTCGTTATTTGTCCTGCAGAAGGCCGTCACTCACTCAAATCATTTAATTTGTGTCAAAAGTTCAGCACAAACAATAAATGACACAAATAACATGTCATTATCGTTACTTAAAGCGACATTGTACACCATAAAATAACAGATTTTAAATCATTTAGCTGTTACACTGACGTGTCATCAGGTGAACGGTGTCTCTGTCATTCGTACGTCTGTTCTCACACTGTGTATCTTTCTGCTTCGGGTACGATCATCCACGAGAAGTACGCAACTCTTTACGGCACTAAGTCACACACCACCAACTATTTCACTGATCTGCGTGAAACTGGATCATATCTTATGGAGAAAATATCTCCATCTCCTCCAACTGCCTCTCTCTTTGTGATTTACAGAGTTTCCTGATGGACAGTGAAGTACACTGCTGCCAACTGTTGCTGCTGTAAGCTCAGTTTGTTAGCTGTGAACTCAGAGCACCGAGGGAGTGTTAGTGTTTGTACCACATGAGTTTTGTTTGGGGCCACCAGGAAGAAGAGGAGGTTTACAGGTCCGGGGTACGTGGGATTGCTGAAGGAGAGTAGTGCCGGTGTCATGCCAGAACAGGAGCTGGGCAAGCGACAACGTAAACAGGCTCAGCAGCCTCTGTGGACATAGTAACAGAGGCAAAAAGACTGAAGGTGATGATGATAGAGAAAGCTAAGAGGTGAAAATGAGCAAGAAGCCGCCGCACGAGTAAATCTGGGACTGACTTTTAGGTGAGAGCTTGGTGCCGAAGAGAGATGCCGAAATCTCAACGCAATGTTGCTTTAAAGAAGCTTTAGTCGACTTTTTTATACTAATATTACATGAAATGACTGTGAGAGTGTAAATAAGCAACAGGTTCACCATGTCAGCTCTGGAGGTGATGATATTTCAGTTTAGTGTTCACAGCTTGGTTCTGTTTCTTCTCTCTCTTCTTGCAGCTTTAGGTCAAATATTTATGTAACTGTGTCAGTGAGACAGAAGACACTAAAAGCGTGTCTCTTCGAGTCATTTCTCATTGAGATTTAGATACAGTGACCCAGTAATGAAGTTAAATATCCTCGACAGCCATCTGTCACACAAACAGCAGTCCACAGGTTTATATTCAGTCTGTTTATGTACCACTGATGTGACGCAGCACCTTCATGCTTAGTGGCTATCCAGCATCCAAACACCATCTCATCAGATATTTGCCTTTGCAGTACACACCGCAAATATTTTGGATTGGAGTTACCTGCCATATCTGCCTGAAACATGAATGAACACGAGAGCGCACACAAATACGGCACAATCTGAACGACCTGTTCACTAAAAGCTCGCCCGACGTGTTGAAATACAATCTCCACCTGGCTGTGAGTGATCCCATGTCATGTTTCCCCACAGTGCCACCGTGTCGCGGCTCAGACGAGCACCCCGGCCACCCCTTTGGATTCAAACATCAACCAACGGGGTCTCCCCTTGATCTCCTCTTCTCTCCTCTTGCTTTAGTAAACACGATAATAGCAGCGACGTGTTCGTGCGGGCTCCATGTTAACACTGCGGCTGTCAAAGGCCATCATGCCCCTTCAAAGGATGATGGCTCTCTAAAGTGGGCTCTCTCGGTAGCAGCCATTTTCCACTTGACTGGCCCCACACACACGAGGGGGAACTGGTAGCCCCTAGCAGCTGGGCTAGACTGGTCACTGGGGGTGGGGAGAAGGAGATGAATGGGCTGGATATCAGGGGAGGGGGGCTAATAGCAAGAAGGGAAGGGCGTCTATATGCATATCCTAAAAAAAAAAAAAAAACGCCCTTTATTTCACCCTCTAAAAACACTTGTGATAATGCAGCTCCAGCTCAGGTGTGTTTACACATTTAGGCTGACCTGCTCATTGTTATTTCCTCCACTCACTCCGCTGACATTAGCATAAAGCATCATTTCGTGCGTCAGCTGAATCATTTTTTTTTTTTTTTTTTTTTTGCTGCTCGGGCCGAAAACCTGGCAAAAACCTCTCGTACTCCTTGATGAGGAACAGACTGCCACTATCTCATCAGGAACTGGGAACAAAAGCCCATCGAGATGTTATGATATGAATGATAATTCAGCGAGTGGCTGTTTGTGCCGGGCTGTTTTTTGGGCTTTGTGTCAACACTCCGGGTCCAGCCAGGTCTCACTCGGGACAAGCGGAGCGGGATGCATTTTCATAAATCATTTCTTGACACCACATCAAGGTTATGTGGTTGGCAGTCTGTAGCCTGTAAATTGCCTTTGCATTGACAATGCAAAGGATCTCCGTGGGGATTTAAGTAGTTCAGTAGCTATTTATGGCTGGAAAATTAGGATGACCTTTTCCAAACTGTGATAATGGCGCCTTCGATATAAACCGAAGCGTCTTATCACAGACTGGAGCTACATGAATACACACAAGCTAGCTTTTGTTACCCATCCGTGGCGCATTGGCTCTACACTACCCCACAGAGTGGAGGTAATAATTAGCTCACTACAGCAGGGTAACAAGTTAGCACCCCCGTCCTGCTGTGCGGCTCTGTAATTGGTCCCCTCATGTGGCACAGTCGGGCCCCAGAACAAAGGCTTCCCAGAGGGGGAATCTATGCTGACCCATGCTGAACCCCTCACAACAATGACAGGCAGGAAGCATTTACATATGCTGACAGACTTGTCTCTTCCTAGGGTGGAGTGCTAGGCACTTCATTAAAGCAACATCAATACCTGCTGATAGAAAACGAGGAGTGGGCCCATGTGCATCACTGTCTGCTCCGAGACACTATAGTGAAATGACACAGGGCTGTCACATCCAATTTCAAATAAATGGACGGCGTTTATTAAATGGGGCTTGTGTGTGGAAATTGATGGGGAGAGTTGCTGTCTGAGCTGCGCCTGTCTGTGAATCGTCTGCATGCATCAGCAGTCGGTTTACCCACAAGCTGTTCACCTGAACATCAGCTGCCAAAATCTTGTCGGCCCGTGGGTTCACCCAAGCAAATTTCCACACTTTTCTGAGCATTGTTTTGTTATTTTTCTCCTTGTCAAGAAAAATCAGTCCGCCTTCCTTTCTTTTTTGTTTTTTTTGTTGTTGTTGTTTTTTTTTTTTGCGCTGCTACGCGATGAGCGTTTGTTCCTCAGAGCAAAGTCAGATACAGGTGACATATCTGTCGATTCAGCAGGAGTGCAGGTGGGTTCATTCAGTCATTGCACGCATGCATGCATCGCGGCGGTGGCGGCGCTGTGAATTCATCCCCTCATCCAGTTAAAGGAAGGGTAAATCCTCCTTCCATTTGACACGCTGCTCATTTAGCTGAGAGGCACAGTGGTTGGTTGGGGGGGGGCTGTGATGGTGGTGGTGGTGGTGGTGGTGATGGTGGGGGTCTCTTTGGGAGGTGTCGTCCCGAGCAGATGGACCTCTCTGTGGCGTAGTAAGTGGAGTCTTCACATGGCAGAGGAGACTGCAGGATCTCACAGGACCGGGACGCAGCATCCAGGTGGTCACAGCCCCTCCTGACCAGCTGGAGGAGCGATGGGACCATCTGACACTCGCGCAGGAAAATGATACACTTTTCTTTGCCGCTTTTGTTTTGTCCCGACACAAAAGCCCTGAGCCAATCAAGGAATTTAGCTAATGAAGCTTAGAGAAAATCCTTTTGATTCCATATAAATACCTCAAGGTCATGTAAACAACAGGAGAGCGGCGCTTACATGCGGACTTCAGGTCAACGCCGCGCATAAATGTATTTATTTCCATTCGAAAACAATAAATCTGGTGTATTGTTTGAGGTGATTTCATTCAAACTCGCCCTGCACCAACATCCGGCTGCAGTGATTTCTCTACAGCTTACACAATGCTGCAATGTAGATTCAACAAATCCAAGTGAGAAAGTCCCATCTGTGCTTCTCCTCCACTGATCCCGGACCCTGGAGGCTACATAGGGCTAATTGTGGCCCCATTTTCCCTTCCTTATCTTTTTGTTTTTACTCAGTGTCGGGGTCAGGGAAGCTCCCAAGTGACCAGCGGTAGGAGCAACAGCCATCGGCCCCCACTGAGCGTCAGTAATTAGAGCCCTCCTCCTCCTCCTCTCTTCCTCCAGGCCGGGGGAACCTCTCGCTCTCCTTCTGAAGGGCAAGGGGGCAGAGAGGAGGAACAGCTGCTGATGGGGAAACCACTCTGCGGTTCCCATGGATGACCAGCGTCCCTCCATCCTTCTATGGAGTATGTGCAGCAGCATCTTTGATAAGGATGATGGGGGGCGGGGGCTCGGACCAGACGCGTTACAGGATCATTGTCTGTCTGGTTTCTCATGGATGTTTATCTCTCTGTTTCTTATCACCGTTTCCACGACTAGTTCAGTCTGTAGTCTGCGTCAATAAATTACAATAAGTGGACAATAACATTAGCATAGCCTGTAAAAAGTCAATTAAAAAGTAAAACTATCTGCTGGGCGGTTTAATGGTCTGTTTTCAGGGGTGGTGACTGAGTATTAGGTACACCCAGTGGGGGAAGTACTCAGATCCTTTATGTACACTGAAGTACTAATGCAACTATCTAAATATGCTCATTCAGAATGAGCAAAATATACTTAAAGTATCAAAAATGTTTCAGATTTTTAGTGATTTATTTGAGTTTAGTTTTTTTTCTTTGGGAAATAATGTCAGGACATTAACACGAAAACAACTCAAGGACATTTGAAATGTGGCAAACAGCTCAGGAGTCACCATGCAGCCAAACGGTTGGAATCACTTTAATTTAAATCTGTAAACTCGTATTTTTATTTCTCATATCTGTAAAGTCGGGTTGATGATGACGACAACCACGATATTTAAAAAGTCTCGCCTTGTGGTTCACACTCCAACAGTGAAGGTGACGGTAACTCATTTGGCAAAACACACAAAGACACAAAAAAGTGAATTTCAGTGTGGAAGTGCCAAAAATTTCACAAGTATCACAGTAGAAGCCCAAACGTATACATGTCTTGCGTCATTTATTTGTTTAGATCACACGTTCTTTGGATCTCTGGACGGTGTATCCATCTTATTTTACCTGTTTACTCTCTGTCGCGGGATTCGAATATTTTCATTTCATCTGGTTTTGTTACATTATAAGTTAAGTTGTTGTAATATATTTATAATATTTACTGCAGGACTTCTGCTGTCCAACACCTGGACGTCTACATTACGTTTGACTGGAGCTGGTAGTCTCACACTCTGAATGTAGCCGTCTGTGTCATGTGACTGTTTGTCATATTCACAGTGATAAAATGCATCGACAACCTCTTTTTATATTAGCTTTTTATTTGTATGAATTTATTTCACGTGTCAGGATGTGTGGTCACTGAGCACCTACATGAGTGTGATGACAGGTGCTGACATACAGAAGTGTGCTTGCTCCATCTAGTGGACAAAAACAGGTTGACACTGTACGAGAATTAAAAAAAAGGAGCTGGATCCCAGTGTTGAACTTCTTATATTTAATATTTACACAAGGTCATATATTTTCCCATCATACATAGTCTATTGAAGAACTTTGACACAAACGGTGATAAAGTTAAAGGTGCAAACGTGGCTGTAAAATCAGGAATGAAAATAAATAAACATCACTTCTTTAGAAAAAAAGGATGAAGGATGGAAGTCCTACAGAAGAACCTTGGAGTACTTTGACATTTCGGGAAATACATTTGTTTTTTATGTTGAGAGTAAGACGAGATGTGGGCTCGATTTGAAGCTGGAGCCAGCAGCCAGTTAGCTCAACTTAGCTTACCATAAAGCCTCTGGATCTGTCCTAAAAGTATTTGTTTACTCGTACCAGTAAAGCCCACCAGTTACCATGTTTTAACTTGTTTGCTTAATGCCAACACTGAAATGTAAAACATAAGTAGCTCTCAGATCAGTCATCATAAAGGACATTTAGTGTTGCAGAAGTCTCCTGATTTAAACAGTTGGTACACGTTCACCAGCGGGAACATGGTGACCGAGCCGACGAGCGAGCCCATCTGTGCTGCAGCACCACACCAGACCAGGGCGCTGTGGCTCCGGTCTCTCAGGATAACGCCGACCATCACTTTGACGTACGAGAGCGTCCCGGTGAAGAAGAGCCACGAGAACACCTGGTGGAGGCAAAGAAACAAAGTGGACTCAGCTGGGAAATATTTAACATGATGTGTGCTCGAGTAACAACTCAGGATTTCACGCATCGTCACTTTGAAGTGTTGATACCTCATCTGCACAAACAACCCAAATATGTCATTATCATCAGTTATGATGGTAAGAGTTGCTCAATACTTAAAGGAGGAGTTGAACTTTGCGACATACTACCCCGATAAACCACTGAGAAATGTTTCCTACGTCTCTTACGCAACATGTTTGTGTTTCACTTACGATGATCATCTCTCCCACCACGGATCCGTGAAGCAAAGGACACGGACTCATAGCCGCCATAGCCATGTTATAGCTGCCAAACCCCGTGCCCAACACTGTCAGCGTGCCAAGAACGACGAGTGACCTGAAAACACACGAGGTTCGTTATCAGCAGCAGTTTCACCTCGAAGGATCCACTCAGAGATAAAAGACAACTCGTTGTCTCGTTAAGACTTTTATGAACACACATAAAATGTGTGCCAGAGTCTTTTATCTCAGTGTCAGCGATGTCCTGAAAAAGAATAGTCAACAACAGTCAGGTCCCAATATGAACCTTTTCATAAGTGAGGAGGAGTTTTGCAGTCTTTTCAGTGTTCAGCATTTCCTCTTTTTGTTTCCTTGGAGCTGCAGTGAAAACCATAAAGACTGAAACTCTGGATAAGATAGCCACTTTTTATTCACTCAAGCTTCCCGTCAAGCCTCTGTTCCACTAGTTTAATAGTTTAATATTTCTTCAGTCTTTCTCAGCATCCACTGCAGCACTTACTATTAGAAACTGAAGCCTTAAAGATTTTAACCAAGTTGAATGACTTCGTCAGCACGGAAAAAACTACAGCTCCCACGAGAACCAACGCTCAGTGTTTTTGTCGAGCCGCGACATTTTACCGTGAAGCCAGTGTGGAAGTGCCAAAAACTGCAGTTCCTCAAATGTCCACTTGAGGTTGGCTACAGAAGTGAGTCAGTCTCCATAAGTCCCCATGTTAGGCAGCAGAAATAAACATGTTTACAGCCTGGCACAAAAAACAGTTTTGGTCTCTATAGATAAAACTCACCTGTTCAAATTATCTTAAGGATGCAGGATTAGAAGCATGGCCACTTTGGTTGACAGTTGACTGAATTCATCGCCATCTGTCAACTTGCTTGTTGTGTTTTTGTCAAGCTGCAGCGTGGTGTTTGTTAAATGTTAAATTAGCATAATTACACATGTCGCTGGGACAAGTTTAAGTTTTGGCTCTTCAAATATATTGATATATACAGATATATAACTTTGGTTATATATTTGCACAGAGCAAAAAAACTTTTTGAGGAGAATTTTGCTCCCTCTCTCTTCCTCTGTTGCAACAACAGACTTGGAAAATTGTGACTCTGTCCTTTAATGAAAAATGTTTTACCTGTTTTGGAAGAACATTGCAATGGTGCACGCTAGTGGGTTAGCAACTGATGACAGAGCAGCAGCGAGATGATAGGCCAGGTTCCCGTAGGGCATACAGGAGTATGTCTGCACAGAGGGCAGCAGGCCGTTGGTGGCAGCATTAACCCAAACCACCAGAAAGTAGATGAATGTCAGCTGGTACACGGTGTGTTTAGATCTGGCCAGCAGAAGCTCGCTCTGGGCTTCCCCCTCAGCCTGACATTTCACACCCTCCCCATCAGTCTCTGCTCCAGGGTTGTCCAGGCCGGAGCTGACAGATGCCACAGCGTCTGGCACGAGGTTTTCGGTCGACAGCTCGTATGTCCGGGGAAGCCTGTTCAGTGCGACGAAAGCAGCCAAGCTTATGCACATCATGAGTGCTAGGAAGAAGAAAAACACCTCGGTGGAAAAGTTGGGAGGAAAATACACCGTTTGTATTGACCACATGTCCCCGCTTGTGTGGTTTCCTTTGGACTCAGAGGAGTTGACACATTTGGCGATGCCCACACCTTGTGCCAGAGCGACTACGGCAGGAATGAAACCACTTAGCCCTTCGCCAATAAAGTACGTGGTGACATATTTTGCTGGAAGCTGCATCATGAATGGCAGGAAGGTAACGGAGGAGGTGCAGTCCACCAGAGAGAGGAAGAAGGTGATGATGAAGAAGGCAGTGCTGCGTGACGCCCCGGCCACTATCGTCGTCTTGTCCCAGAAGAAGGCGAGCAAGACGCAGGAGACGACCCCGATGGAGAGGATGGAGTAAATCACAACTTGCTCTTTAAGACGACCCGGGCACAGTTTGTGCATGAGGGTGACCAGCAGAGGTCCAAGGTTGGCCAACTGGATGATGACAGTCAGGTAAGAAGGGAGCTCCCAGCCCTCCGGGAGAGTGTTGACGATGAGCGGCAGTTCCACCCACAGACCGTTCACCGCCACCCAAGAGCCCAGACCAAAGGCACAGGCCAGCAGGTGGATCAGCAGAGCCATGCTGAGGCAGGATCAGTCCACAGGAAGTCTGAAGAAGAAGAAGAAGACGTCTTCCCAAAATGGATCCACCTCTGCTGTGTGTCATACCTTTGAGAAGAAGTCAGGAGCATTAAAATCTGGCATTAGATATTGTTCCAAAATTAAATATTCCTGTAATTCCTCCTGAACTTGTGATAGGTCATGTATCAAATCTTTGTCTCATAGTGTTGTATTATTCATGACACTGGACACTGAACTGTATGAGTCTGTTGACTCAATACTTCCTGTCTTAGATCACATGACTCAAATACAGTAACTTATTGAAACTCACGAAGAACTTAATTCAGACTCGAAAAATGATTTATTTAAATATTAATTTAACGTAAAAAAGGTGATCCTAACTTAGTCATGAATCTGAACCCTGCCCATTGATGGTTTACACGGTTAGAAACTCACATATCGATCCATTACAACTCT
Source organism: Nibea coibor (assembly GCA_023373845.1). Taxonomy (NCBI): domain Eukaryota; kingdom Metazoa; phylum Chordata; class Actinopteri; family Sciaenidae; genus Nibea; species Nibea coibor. Next base: position 21,917,161 of record CM041717.1, on the reverse strand, counting down.
GACTTTAACCTCGGCTTCATCTACTATTCAACATTTACACTGACTTTCACATAAATAAGATGCCATAACAACCTTTATGTCACTTGCAACTCGTGCTCAGAGCCACTGGATATAATACTCAAAATTCTGTTTTCAAATATTATTGAAGTAAGAGACAAAATATATCTAAACACAAACAGTACGTACAGCTACTCGTGTTTGAAGCAGCTGATACAGTTTTCACATCCCTTTTACACGTGGAAGACAATCTAACAAACCATGAGGGCCTCTGTGGTCTGTCTGTTTGCATAGCTTTCACGCTCATCTCATGATGATGGACAAAAACAAGTCAGAGCTGCTCACATGACACACAACAAAGGCTTCTTTAAATCATATAATCTCCTGCTGCTAATGGAAAGAGTGTGGCCTTAGCACAGATCCTCATGTTTAAGAGGAACTGAAACTACAGTCAGACACTGACTGCTGATCCCACCAGCAAACAAGCTGCTGTTAGACTTGGAAAGTACTCACAAGTTTGTTCAGTCCCTCGAGGCGCTGGAAAGGACTTGCTGTCATCTCACACAGAGGTTAGAGACACACTTCCTCAGGCTATTCTTACATACGCTCACTGATGGGAATCACATGGCTTCTGGGTAGGTCAGAGTCCACCCCAGCAGATGATCAGCTCCACTGGATAACAGAGGGCAGCGTCTTTATCCACCGATCTGCCTTTACTGCACCCAACACTTAATTAGGTCAATTCAGCGCTGAAGCACGAGGTGTCATGACATTTTTTTATTTTTGTTCACCTACATTCACCTGCTCCGGCAGAATCACCGAATGTGCTGCAGTAAGTTGTTTTTGACTGGCTCAGGTCTGCACCGCCCCCTGCAGGCCTTAAGGCGCAGGATGCAGCTTCTGATCTGACACTTCTCGTTATCAGTGGGTGAGATATATCAGGCATAGGGTGAACGTTTTGTCCTCAGATTTGATGATTTAGATGCAGAAAAATGGGCATGTGCAGAGATGTGAGCGGCTTTGACAAGGGCCAAACTGTCTCCAACAACATGGAAGTTCAATCCGCCTCGCAACCTACTGCTAACGCACACCTTCAGAGGTTTTACTGGAGTCCATGACTCAACAGATCAGCTGTTTCATAGTAACCCAGCAGGAACTGAAGTCTGTCAGTGGCTCACCTGAATATAAAGCAGTCGTCGTGCTTATTTTCTGTTCAGACAGACATCTGTTAACGTCTCCCTGTTCTTATGTTCGTCTCACAGCTTGTTCATGTTCTCAGTTTGGCTCCTGACTTTAATCTTGCTCGAGGCTTTGAGCGTTTTCAGATAAATATTTGATCACCGTTTGTATTTTATCCTACACCACCTAACCAGTCTTCTCGCCTGTGGACATACAACCTTTGGTAAACCTCAAATAAGATTAAAGTTCACTTACAGGAAGGTGTTCAATCAGGGCCGGATCCTCACGCAGGTTCTCCCTGCCACGAAGGGGCTGACAGAGCTACGGTCTACATTTAATAATGTTTTGAAATATTTAACTAATTATCTAAAACATAATGTCTATATTTATTTATTTTGTACATGGTTCATAAAGTGTTTGCATGAAGCTTCTGTTAGATCTGCCAGATCAGCTTCTCAAACATTTAACACCGCCTCAGATAATAAGAGGCTCTCCACATAAAACCATTTTGAATTATGTTAAATTACAGGCAGGTTTATTCCTAAAAATATTTATTGTCTCAACTAAATCCACATTGGCGTGGTGTTAGTGAAAGAAATGTTCATTTTTCCTCCATGTACCATGAGGTGGAGGGACACACACCACAGTCTGATTACCTGTGAGCACTGTGAACACGTCAGTGATCTACAACGACACAAATGCATGAATCAAGATTTATGAAAGAAAGTGGAGAGAGTGGAAACAAAGTGTCACATCAAAGTAGCAAAGACAGTTTCACAGAAAGCTCCTCTGATGTTACACGGGAGGTAGCTGGTTTCACTTTCTATTGTCAAGCACGGTTCGACTGGGACTAGCAGACTTACAGTAGGTTTGCATACTAGATCATTTAAACAGTGTTCACTTTGGATGACTCTTACATAGAGGACAGAGAACAGGTGAGTCAGGTGACCCACCTGAGCTGCAGTCATGCAGTTTACCACATATACTCCATCAGACATCTGTCCACATGACGACACGTGGACGTTAACGACGCCTTGAAAGAAGACTAGCGGACGTGCGATCATGTTAAGAGGCTTACAAAAAGGCAAACACACAGAGAGGTACACTCAATAAGATTATTTATGTTATTGTACAATCTGCATTTTTAACAAATAATAATAAAAAAAGATTAGTAACATGTACAGTATTCGAATGATCAGATCTGATGTGGACTGTCCACACAGAGCTCCAGTGATGGGAGAGGGAGGGGGGCCAGTGCCTGGAATGACTTTCATGAACGCTCAATAAGTGTGTGTGTGTATACAGATATATATGTGTGTTTATGTGTGTGTGTTTTCATGTATATGTTTGTATACTAAGTCTTCTGCTGTGTGTGTGTGTGTCTGTGTTCAGCCCAGATGTCGGCAGGAGGTGGAATGTCACATGGCAGAATGGGGATAAAAGCTCAACAGAAGAGTTTGGGAGGAGGAGAAGAAGAAGAAGAAGAAGATGGAGGAAAAGTAGCATGGGGAGGGCTCAGTTGGTGTACATCTGGCCCTCGGGTGGCTGAGGAAGCTTCATGTTCTCCTTGCACGTCATGAGCCGTCGCAGCTCCAGCAGCACCATCTGGATACTGTAGGAGTTCTGCCACTTGGCCAGTGCAGTCACCGCATGCATGTCAACCTGCAGGACGGAGAACGGGGGAAGGACGGATGATGAGGTTAGACCTTGAAGTCTGCAAACACATCGTGTCTCAGCTTAAAATGTTGGTTTAAAGAGAGTTTGGGGACTTTTTAAGCTTTAATTGACAAAGCTGAAGGTAGTGAGAGAGACGGGGCTGGCATGCAGCATAGGGCCACAGATTGGAATCGAACCCGGACCCACTGTGCCAAAGACTGAGCCTTTGTACATGCACACTCTACCAGATGAACTAGCAGGGCACCCCAGGGCTTTAAAGATGTTTTATCACACCATGTTCAGTCAAATTGTCACATTTGCATCCTGATAGGCAGCTGATCAGCGCTCACAGGCATGCATTAGCTCTAGAACCTCCACACTTATCCAAGTAGTGTTGGATAAGTCGGCTGTGTGTACTAGACTTGCATGATTTCACCTCTGAGACAGCCTCACATCTCTTAAACAGAGAATAGCCCCGGTAGCTCACCTGGTGGTGGAGTGTGCACCCCGTGTCGGTCATGCTCAGTCCTTGCTGCAGCAGCAGAACTCAATTCCAGCCTGTAATCTTCCCTCTTTCGCTCTCCCTACCTTCATGTCGCTCTTCAGAGGACTGTAACCGCTAAATTCCAGCGTTCTGTGTGCACCGCAGCCACCGGAGCTCATCACAGCTGTTCTAGTCAATGTTTCAAACCCCGCCAGTCGGGCCGTGGTGCGTTTCAGCAGCGTCTCTCTGCTCGGCTTACTCAGCTGTTCTATTTTTGACGAACGCTGCAAGCCGTCAGCATCAAACTGCACAGAGCAGCCCGAGCTGGCCGGAAGTCAGGCACAGAAACGGCATAGAGACTTATCTACATATTTAGAAGTGACCAAATCAAAAAATTTAACAAAATCGCTTCAAAACAGCGTCGCAGCTGTAATGTGACAGAGACGTGCCCGGTGGGGTTTCCCAGTAAGACCACCTCCTTTAGATGGATCCAGTACACTTACTTAGTCTGCATCCAAGTTGGGAAAAAGTGATCAGATTAGCACATTTTAAAAGGTAAAACAACAACCAGATTTGGTCTGAACTGTGTCTAAATGAAGAAGTAGATGTGCATGACTGGCACTGTCCTATACTATTCTCATCTGGTGGTTTCATCAGCTGTCAGAGGATTGAAGCACTTTGGAAGAGGAACTTACTATCTGTGCTGATCAGTGTACAGATCGGTGTGACAGCATGCAAAAAGTCTTCATCTCATTATTTGTTTGGATACTCTGTTGTGTTCACAAGCTTTGTGCTACATGCAAATGCCCCAAAATGATGCAAATACAGGACAAACATCGATGTTACAAAACATACATGAGCCAAATTCTTTCTGCAAACGATGTAAGAACATTTTAATCCAGTTCAAAAGCCTCCTGACAGCTGATGCTTCCACATTTGGGTAATGAAGCTCGAATAACAACGAGAGGTTTAGAAGGTTTACATACCACACCGTTGGAGGTGTGCACGCCGTTCAAGTTTATCTTTGTCACAAATCTGACGTACGGTGGTAACTCTGGGTACTCTGGCCCACATTCAACCTTCAGATTGTACATCCTGTTTTCATAGCTTGTCTGTGGACAGAGAGGGGAGTGAAGAGCATGTTAAATATCAGTGAACAGCACACAGCGGATTCACCAAAAACAACTACGGGAGAAAATAATGAAATGTTACGGTATAAAATATAACATTTTTGGATTAAACTCTAGTTATATACTTATTATAGATACATAATGAGCTGCACATAACCAACCAACTCAGTCAACCCAAACTAGAACAGTGTACCACCTCAGAGAGTGCCGACATATGACAGACAGGGTAGGTCGCCCCTGTTCAGCTATGGGTAGTTTATTAGCAATAAGGTCGAACTAATTTGGTGGATAAGGGTACTCCTGATCCGCGCTGGTCCTCCCAACATTTCCCATTTGGAGCCACGATGACAGTGTTTTTTTTAACCATGCATTTTCCCAAGATGATCACATTTCAGCCTAGAACTAATCAATAAATCGATAAAGGTGTTTCTAATGATACTAATTAAAGTTCAGTTCCATTTAGTGCAGCAGAGACCTTCCAGTGAGGCAACATGCAGCACGCTGACTCTGTCTGACCTGAATGAAACCTCAATAACAAGCCAAAACGCCTATGTGTAAATACTTTGAGTTGTTTATTTGTTTCTTTAGTTTTTAACAGACAGCGGTCACTGCAGCATCATTAGTCACTCCTGTGTTTATTGTACTATTTCAAGTGATGCATTCCTCTCTATTCCCTGATGCTCTTCATGATGCTACCTGTTGCTTCCTGTCACTTTCACAAATAACGCATTATCGTCGTCCCTCTGCACCTGCCTTTAGGTTTTAGTTTATTCAGCCGAGGTGCAAAAGTAACACGACGTCCCTGCCTGCACGGCGTTAAACAAACGGCACCACTCACCCTCGGAGGGCCGAGGATCACCCCTCTCCATCGCGTTAAGGTCATGTCTTCGTCATCCTCCAGACCCCAGCTCACCGTCCCGTCTCCCACACCTTTCTGGCCTTCTTCCAGCTCCTCCAGGAGCCGGAAATTGCGAGGAACTTTAACACCTGCGTGTGTGTGTGTGTGGACACAAACAGCCGTTAATGCTCACCTCCAAACATGCAGGATGAGTGCATGCATCTAGGCGATGACTTGCAGTTATACAAAAAAAAAAAAAAGGTGTGAGCTGGCCCGTGGCATGACTCATCTCCAAACACACACACACACACACACACACACACACACACACACACACCAGGAAAACAAAGATAGCTGACCGGCTTTCATCATCAGCCTTTTCATACTGTCCATTCATGTCCTCTCAGCTCATTTAGCATCTGTCTTCAACTCTGCTGCATCATTTGGCCTCTGCAGTGAGATATGAAGGTGCTGCACCGTGCAAACAAACACACACACACACACACACAGCTGGTGCACCAACATGAGCTCAGTTCATCACCGGCATCTCCACACAAACCTTTTTAGTTTTATTATTATTGACACTCGGTGAAGCTGAGACAGAAAAAAAACGTGCCGTCATTGTTGACGTAACGGCTTTAACGGTTACCGTGCAAACGGCGGCTGAACGTTAACGCACCAAATGTCACTTTAAACATCATCTGACGAGACAAACACCGACACCGAGCTCCAATGTCGCACATAAGCTAAACGCACCACCATCACCTGGACCGTTAGGCGAGGTGGAGGTGCTGTAGCTCCCTAGCATCACCGCTAAACACCGTCAGCGTGATAAACAACGCCGTTAACGGAAAGCTAACAAGCTGCACGCTCTCATACACGTTGGAAACCGGCGTTAAATAATTTAATCGGGGTGAAATTAACGCGTTGAGTCCAACTTAGCTTGACGTTAGCTGATAGCTTCCTATTCATTCCGTGCCGCTTGGCGTTAGCTCGTTTCCCCGCGTCCCCCGTCAGATATAACCGACCCCGCCGCGGAGCTCCACGGCCCCGTCGTTAAAATCCATTGAGCCGAGCGTCCAGCGCCCCGCGTCTCATTGTGATTTTTATTTCTGCCGAACATTTACCTGATGGGGCGGCGACCGCCATCTTGTCGCTACAGAGCGGGAGCGCGCACGTTAGCTTTGCCATTGTGGTCGTTCAACGGTGCGTGCGCGCGCGAGAGAGGGCGAGAGAGGGAGAGGGAGAGAGCAACGCGACGCAGCGTCCCTCTTTTGTTGTTGTTGCTGCAACCAAAAAAGTCAACTCTTCCAGTCATGCATTATCTGACAGTCCCAACAGGCCATAAATAATATAAAAGCTATAAAAATATAAAAATGAAGCTTCAGGCCGCATGAAATCTGTCCACGGGCTGTGATTGGCCCGCGGGCCGTACGTTGGACATCCCTGATTTAAACCGTCCAGTGATGAAACAAAGAGTGTGCGATGTAAAGTTAAAGTATTTTATTTGAGATACAAATAGGACTGTTTAGATGATCATGGGGTGTGACAGGGCGTGGTAAATACGTGTTGAGACACTAAACAAAACCAGGGGAAGTACGGCTGGTTTCAAAAGGCCTGAAAGAGGCCAGACTCAATCGGGTGCAACCATATAAATAAACCAACAGGTGCTTTTTCATAGGGGACATTTCGTCATAGTAGGAAGAGAACCGGTATTCACCATAGATCATAGATAGATCAATTAAAGCATCCATGTTGTTAACTGCATAACTTTAAGTGGGGAAATAAACTATAGAGACCAAAACAGTTTTTGTACCAGGCTGTAAACATGTTTATTTCTGCTGTGAAGTTGGATATTTTAACATGGGGACTTAAGGAGACTGACTCACACCTGCATCCAGGCTCTAGTGGCAGTTTGAGGAACTGCAGTTTTTGGCACCTCCATATTGGCTTCACTTCACAGACACGGAGGTTGGCGTTCTTTTTTAGTACAGTGACATATCAAACAAGTATGACCGTCTGATTAGAATAACTTTATTTATAAAGCACCTTTAAAAACAAGATTTACAAAGTGCTTAAGAGAGCAGAGGACAAGTTAAACTCAAGAAAATAATACAAGTCATAGATAAAAGATTAAAAACTGGGTATTGTTTGAAGCAGAAGAGTATATATGTGAGATGGAGGAATAAAAGATGACGTCACAGTAAGGCAAGTCTGTAAAAGTGAGCTGTAAGAAGTGATTTAAAGAGCAAGCCTTATCTCCTCGGTCAGGTCGTTGCAAAGTCACCTCTAGTTTTGAGTCCTGAACTTAGAACAGCCAGAAGTGTAGCATAGTTAGGGACTAGACCCCGATGGGCTTTAAATGTGATCAGTAAAACCTTAAAATCAGTCCTGAAATGTACAGGGGGGCAATGGAAGGATGTTAAAATAAAGGTGATGTGATGTCTTCGGTTAAAACCAATTAGCATCCTAGATATGGAAAATATAAGACTCATGGCTTTAAAGTCAAGAAGAAAGAAAGACAAAAACAGGTGGCGTAATTATCAACTGTTTATTTAGTTTATTTATAAATACAGTTTAATATATACACATTGTAAGTCTCCCAAATCGAAGACAACAAAAAGGCATCAAGGCATTATTCTGATATCTAAAACTCCATCACCACCAGCAGACATAACCAACTACAACATCCACATGGGTTTTGCCTCAGAAGAAGAAGAAGAAGTGAGAGGCAAGTGAAGGGCAATTTAAAGTCAAGTCGATAAATTGTTTTCCCACATCGCTGGCTAGATTTACAATAAATCAATTAGGGGGAGAGGATAAGGCAATTCAATAAAAAGTCCAGGGATCATTACAAAAGTGATTTCAACACAGCATGTCAAAACATACCAACAACAACTGCCCACACCACTTAGCAATTTGCTTTCACAAAAAGTGTTTTCAGTGGGAAAAATATTTAGTTTACCACACAAATCGTCACAAAATACCCTTCAAATCCACTTATGAAAGCCCCGTTAACTCTAAGCAGAAAAACCAAAACACAGCTTTAATCACAAATTCTACCTCAATAACAGGAGGCCCAGTTATCTGTAGTGATATACAGTATGGCTACGATTTAACCTATGATGCGTTTAAAATCATTCGGCTTCTTTGGCCAACACAATCTGATGGAAATGAATGATTTAAAACAGCTTTTACCGACTTTGTAATTTCACCCATGGAGGGTTTGTTTTCCACAAATTAAACACTCTAACCACAATCCTGAGATCATCTGGAGAATAAGTTGTGTTAGATCGACATCAGCAACCAGTCCGTCTCCAAGCTTAATGACTATTATTGTTGTACGGGTTCCTTGTGAGCTCAACACATATTTTTAAAAAGGTTGTGAGTTTCTCCAAACATTAACCATCCATTATCCTTATCCTTAATCCTATTCTGCAGTATTCCAAAAAACAAACACAAAACGTCCTTAAAACTGTCGTTACTATTATTATTGCAAAATTCAGTTTACCCTAGTGCAGAAACATCCAGTAGAGCCAGTGCCAAAAGTCCTATTTAGAAAATAAGTTCAAATGTGTCTTCTGACTGCTGTTAGCGGTGCCCAAACTATATTTTGACTAATACTGAACTACAGGCATAGAAAGGTGCATTCAGACATGATCTGGTGCTGCGGCGGGAACATTTGAGTGGAGGTCGTGCGTTTTGGCTTCGGCTTTGCAGGCCGCAGGGGTGTTAAAAAACGCCAGAGACCTGTGGTGGAGAAGTTGAGCCGGAGCCAACAATCAGACCAGGCAAACCTCTCCACAGAAATGTCTCTGAAACTGAGGCTATCCAGGTGGATTCATGGACGAATCTAAGACACTCTACCTGTTTTGTTCTGGCTTTGTTTACTTCATTTATACTGCAAAATAATGACAAAAAGAAGTTTAATTTGCGTCCAATGTTTTGAGAGGCGTTCATTATTTCCTGATTGTTTCACATGGATTCACCGCAGCGCCCGATCCTGTCTGAACGTACCCTAACGCAGGCCTTAAACTTTGATGCAGTGACGCATATCGACGCCCATTTACCAGCATATATTACACGACCTAGCGCACACAAAACTGCTTCTCACAAAGCTCTACAAGCTGCAGTGTACTTTTGCTGTTGACTATGGTGAATCATTTTATATAATCAAGTATCAAGGATTGAAAAAAAAAATGGAATATTACATCATATAAAAACAGAATTTTGGCTTACAAATGAACTATCATTTCAATGTCTACACCAGAAGCTTAATAATTCAGCCTTTAACCAGGGGTCAACCCAACTGAACAGCGAGGTTAGCTCCTTCTATCTAAACCTGAAAAAGCGTCGCCAGGATTTCCTTGGAATGAAGTTTTGGTGCTTCAAAACGACCTGGATCATCTTTTGAAAGCAGCACAAATTAATTTCATCTGGAGCGACATATTCTCCTCAGTCAGTGTCTCCTTTACGCAAAAAGGAAAGCCGCCAAGTGACCCGCCAAGTGTATTGCTCGCACAAGCCGACATGCTGCATGCACGCACGCATTCTTACGTCTGTTTAAGTGACATCTTAATCTGTCAAAGTAATTTTTGTCATGCAGTCTTTTTTTTATTTTTTATTTTTATTCTTTATTTTTAGCTCCAGTTTAGCAAATGTGTGTAAACAATTAGAAAAAGAAAGGCATTTTAACCTAATCAGATGAGTTAAGACGTATAGTTAAGGGCCTCTTATTAAACTGCATAGTTATTAGCTGTACAATACATTTACAAATGACTGACTAAAGCGTTAAAAAACCTCTCAACCAATTCGTTAATTACATAATCTCATCTAATGGGGTGAAGAAATTCCTGGATCGTCAGCCTTCACCGAAGCCCTTATAACATCACCAAATCTGTGTCACGTGTACCAAGACGGTACGCGGTGGCAACAGAACTCACGACGGGGAATGTTACGCTCTGAAAATAACCTTTTCCTTCCCACAATACAAAAGACTAGCAAAATGTATGGCGTGAAAACAGCGTTACATACAGTTGGCACGTTATTGAGTGAGACACAGAGCCCAGAGAGACGGAACGGACGTTGCAACGACACAAAGAACTGCTGCAAATGATTCAAAAACAACAAAAAAAAGACACAAGTACTGCATGTGTGGCGTGTAAGTAAGGCAGCTTGATAAAACTGCACGTGCCTCTATCCTGCAAAAACCCGGCAAATATAAGGAAACAGAAATGCCTTTCGGAGACGACACGCGATCATCCGAAAAGACAACCGAGTAGACTGACTCAGCAGAACAACAGCGTGATACGTGCATTCGCCCATGTTTTCTAATGGCCCGGCGTCAACACTGACTACAGTTACACACATTTCAATGTGACATTTCAGATCAGATTACTCGTCCTGGATGAAAGATGAAAATACGGTGCCAGAGGATCTGACAGCAAAATGAGCCATTTGTTTCTTTTTTACTTAAATTTTTTGGTTTGTTGTCTTAAAAACAGATTTCTTTGAGCTGTCAGACCGGTTGTTTTGCAACCCCTTGGCATCGTCTCTTCCACTGTAACTGTAGTCATTGTCTCAGATTTGACATGGCTAAACTATTAAATATGGCTGCATGTTGATTCGTAGCAAGTTGTGCAACAATGTGCACTGGTTAGTACTCAAAAGTTAATTTATACTAGTCCCCAAAAAATGTGCAGCCGAACCCAAATGTGCAAGAAGTCAACAAATGTAACAGTAATTAAAAAACTTGTTCTTTAGCTATAAACATTGGTAAAGCATCCAAAAAAATCCCTCCGACTTACAATGGCCTAAATCCAATATTTTATCAAGTAGACCCTTGAAAAGGTGGAGATGCAGGGACTGATTCAGAGGAAATAAAGCAGTGCTAAATATATTCTGATTTAACAACTCTCCAAATAAACTGCTGTGGCTCTGGAGGAGAAAAGAAAGTGAGTGTTCACTCTTTCAAGTATTCTTTCTTGGGATTGTTTGAATTTTTTTTGACGTCGGGGAAATCTTTTAATCTCCTCGGAAAAGCAAATTCTTTACCTCACCAAAGCTTCTCCTCAACTCAAAATGAGTGATTGATATATGAACAGTAAAGGATATATTGCAATTTGAAATCTCCATGAGTGAGTAATGACAAAAACAAAAAAAACAAAATCAGTCAACAGAGCCCTCCTCTTGAAAAACAGACAAAATGTGCAAGACTTAAAGCTATGGCATCAGAAATTGTTAGTTTTTCTTCCTATGGATTACGGTTTAAGTGAGGCAAAAGAGGGGATGAGCTGGACAGAACCAGCGTCTTCTGAGGTAGGGTGCAGTTAGCCCGCAGCTTTACTTGACTTTTTGAGCCCATTTCAGGTCATCCGCTCTGGGCTTCTCTCCCGTCACGCCCTGGATAAGATCCTCCAGGTATCTCCAGAAACCCAGCTTCTCCAGAGGGTAGTTCAGCCATCCTGGAGAGAGAAAGCTCAGTGACAGACCTGTTCGCAAAGAAGGAGATTTCATGACGAGGAGAGGGAACGAAGACGCACCTGTGGTGATGCAGAAGTACGTCTCGTGAGGGGAGACGTGGTGGATGCGGTGGTGCTTGCGGGGCAGGATGATGTGCCAGTCCTGTAGGAGCACCACCCAACGAGGAAGGCCGAAATACGTGTGCGACCACTTGTGAATCTGGTTGGTGAGGGTCACAAAGATGCCCAGTGCAAACAAGTAGCAATACCAGGGGTAGATATGGTAAATCTCCGCTGTGAAAGGGGAAACAGAAACAGGGTTAGACGGGACGGCTCGAATTGGCGTCATTTTCATGCTGGTCGGTAGAAAAACTCACCAGGGGAGAGGACGAGGAAGTTGAAGGCCATGTTTGCTAGAGGGACTATGGTCAGCATGCAGTTGTCACCATTGGTCTCGATGAAATCGTGACGGGTGATGGCTGTGGGGTCGATGTGGTGCTCTCTGAATGGTCGTATAAAGGCCTGCAGGAAAGATCGGGGCAGGAAAACACTGGACTCTCAGTTTCAGAGACACTGGAAACTACATCAATCGACTCATGGGCACGTTACCTTTCCAAAGATGGGTAGATCCACCGATCCCCACGTATCAGCCCCCCAGTGAACAAGTCCGGACGCAAAGTCTGCAGTGAGTATTCCCGCAACTGGAAGTGAGAAAAATGCGTGTTTAGCCTATCACTCTGTAAAAAAAACCAACAACACTGAGGAAACTTTCTGTCAGTACTCACTGATGCTCAACACGATGGACCACAGATGTCCCAGGTTGAAATTGGCAAGTAGGTGAATGAAGTTGAAGGCCATGAGAGAGAAGCAGAGGATGACACTTATCCACTCTTGACATCTTTTGCCTTCAAAGAGAAGAACACACCAGTTCAGCCCTGATAAGCTTATCAGCCATCGAGCGGACGGACTTGACGTGATGCTTCGTAATCCGAAGGTTGATGAACTCGTCAGCATAATTCATTATCAGAAAAACAGTGACGCTCAGCGAGGCAGCATTCCTCTGCACTTTGGGCCTGAAATACCTGTCCACCACAAAACATGCCTGATTGGGGGAGCAAGTATTTGTACAATGGGTGTGAAGGAGAAGCATGAAACACGGTGGGAGGACTGGCACTCCAGATCTCAAAGAAACTCAAACTACTTTGCTGTGTGTGTCTCTCTGTCTCTTTGAGATGCAGACTGACTTGTTATGAAAGGTCACGGCGGCTCCATGGCCAAACAAGGCGGCTGTCTAAAAGCCTAAAGCAGAAGCTTCTTTCTCCCCCAGCCTCGGCTCGATGCTGGAAATGTCAAAAGCACAACAAGAGAGAAGCACAAATTCAACCAATCTCACATGATTCCTATTGTGTAACAACAAAAGTCTGACTGTGGCACACACGGCACTGGGGCTGATTGTTCGCCGGTGCTCATCGGAGCCGGTGAAAACACAGATTCCTCTTCCTGTCGGTGGATTTTGTAGTTTGTTACTTGGTAACTACGTAACGTGAAGCCTGTCGTTATGTCACGCCACTCACGGGCACTTGAACCGGGGAGAATAAGCCCCGTGAAAGACTGGAGCTGCTAAGCGGATCGACTCACCTGGTGAGTATAAATTGGCCAGTTCTCGTGCACCGGCGTGTTGTGGACCCCATCTAGCCGCACCCCGACCCGGTCCCTGCGGCTCTGGGTTCTGTGTTTCCGCTCCACAGCCGTCCTCGTTAACCATTCTCGCCATTTCTCCGCCGTGTGTGCGGGCCCAGCCCCTCCAATCTCTCTCTCTACTCACAGCCAACGGAATCATCAACTTCTCAGCCCACAGGCGAGCGTGCCGTTTTCAGCCAATCGAGTGCGAGTGCGTTGAGCGCAGCGGCCAATCACAGCGCCGGAATGCGTTACACGTACAGCCGCTCGACCAATAGGCGGGAAGGGGTTGCGAAGACCGCATTTCCTGACCCCACCCGTCCTGCCTGGTGCCCGCTCCGCTGCAGAGCCGCCGTGTGGACGGCAGGTGGCGCTCCTCCTTTTGTATACATGATATTAAGCACGTAGAAACTGGAGGAGGTGTTACAGCGACATTCGTCACCCCGCCAGATTGTGTCATGATGTGGACTGACAGGTTGACGACATGACATATAAACAGGTGAGGCGTTAATAGCCGAACAGTAGCTGCTGAAAAAAGGTACTTAAAGCAAAATTATGCTACTTTTAAAAACAAGTAATAACTCACCCAACCTTACAAGCTCATAAATATGACCTTATAACCCTCTAATGTTACTTTACACCATTATTTACCACTATGGTACATGATGGGACATGACGGATAGGAGCTAAAACATAACATAAGAACATGAAACATAAACATAGACATAAAAATAACTATATACGTATTTTAAAAGTATATATATTTGCATAAATATAGATATATATGGACCAGTGGTGCAGGTGGTGGAATAAAATGTGGTTTCTACAAACAGTTGTGTTCTGTACACGAGGCAGGTGGATATGACAGTATGTACAATATAATATAATATAATATATATAATATAATATAATATATATAATATTGCCACACAGTTGCTGTCGTTTCGCAAAAGTTGAGTAAGTTAGGTGAAAGTAGCGTTACACTGATATAAAACTACTCAATTACAAGTATGCTAAAGGTCCTAAATTCATCATTTTACTACTGAAAGTTATTAACACCTGTCAGTGTTAAGGTGCTGTATCTTAATACAGTAAATAATAGACATGAAATAGTGAACTGGTAAACACAGGTGTTACCAATAAAGGCCCCGTTCCATTACTCTGTGAGTATTTCAGTGTTGTCGCTGGTCAAAATTAACTATAGTTGAATAAAGTGGACTAAAGATGCCTTAATTATATTTATCTTTGAGATGTAATAACAATACAACATTTTCTAAACTTGGATTACAGATGCCGCGCTAATCTGACGTTGTGTGGGAGCAGGGAGGGTTCAAAACTCTGACCAACACTTCTGGTGAGTACACTGACCCCTTCAAGTATTAAAGTCTACACAATACACAGTGTGAAGCAGGTTATTCTGTATAATGAATACTTGTAGCCAGTTTTGATGTATGTTATAGGTAGTGTATGTGCGTGTGTGGTAAGTCACATCTGCTGTGTCACTGCACTTGGTACTTGTAAGCAGATTTATTTGTGGTCGAGGTCAGTATTTGCAAATATTTGTCCCAGGGCCTCCTGACATGTTGAGTGGACTCAATGTGTGGCAATCTGTGTAAGCCCTACCTAAGGATACTATTATTAGTATCATAGTGGTAGTAGTTCTAGTAGTAGTATTGTTGTTGTTGTTGTTAGTAGTAGCAGTATTAATAGTGGTATTAGTATCAGTATTATTATTATTGTACAGTAGTAGTAGTAGTAGTAGTAGTGTTAGTATTATTGGATTATTGGTAACAGCAGATGGCAGTCAATCCAAACAAAAAAAGAAACATACACAACAATAAAGTCAAAGGTTTTAATGAGTCACAGAATAAACCGTGACACCGGTGAGAGTGTTTATTTCTGGGAAAGGGAAGACATGTTTTGAACGCTCACACACAGAAAAGTGTTTTTGGCTGCGTGACAGTCAAACTGTTTATCCAGAGATACACACGTCCCAAACATTTAGATTATGAACTGTGTGAAGCTGCTTGTGCACGTCCTCGCAGAGCTCAACACAAGATGGCACTAAGAGCTCACACTGAACCCAGAGACACTCCTCTCTGAACACACTCCTCTTGTGCAAGAGTGAAGTTATGAACAGCCTGTGTGCATTTAGACTCATCAGATCTGAGCCAAGTCACTGTGTCTAGTTAATCCCACTTTGTTTGTCTTTATTTAATGTTCCTGACAGAAAAATCATGACACATTTCATCACGATGACTCCATTTCTCATAACACCCAGCCTTGTGGGTTTAATACAGTATTGGAGTGAGTGCATCATCTTGTACAGTTTCACCACATAACAACACACACACAAACTGAAACTGCTTCACTTTGTGCTTGGTGTTGTGGTGAGACAGCTGTCTGGAGATGTGTCCAGGACTGTTTTCACCAGCATCTTCTGACGTATGAACTCAGAAAGCGGTTGCCACTGAGTGGGATTTTTCCATTATTGTCGATGTTGATGAGATAGAGACAGCAGAGGGCGTGAATGGACGCGCGGGGGGTTAAAAGTATAGTTACATTTTATTTTCACAGATTGTTTGAGAGTTTCAATTTTTACTTTTAATTTCTGTTTTACTTCCCTTTGGCATACATTAATAAATAAACCCACTTAAGTTGCATTTCCTCCTTTATATCTTTGCCACAAGTAACTGTCACGAATACCACAAATAAAACACACACATCTGACCCTTTTTTTCTTTTATTATCCGGACACAGTTGAACGCAGGGATGGTCCTCTTTAAAACAAGAAGAAAAAAAGCAGCACAGTTTGGTCCGGTTGGCTCCTTTTTTTTTCACGTCACGCACCTGCCCAGATAAACCCCGCCCCTCTTTTTTTATAAATAAACCCCCGAGACAGGAAGACCTGTCAATTCCTCTCCAAACCAAACCAAACGCACGCAAAGTTTTGTTGTCACGCAGGCGCACGGGGGGGATTTAAACTCAAAACACTTTTTTTGAAGATATTTCACAACAGAGGCGTCTTGACTCAACAGCACACACACACACGCACAGAAAAAAACAAAACCGACAAGAAACCAAACTCTGGGCGTCTCACCTCAGCCCTCCATGCTCCTGCAATCCGGCGGGTGTTAAGATCCATGGAAGTGGCCGGCTTCTACGACGAGGGCAGCTTTGCTATCCACAGTAGAGACAGCATTATCAGTCCCGTCAGCGGAGGCTCATATTGGAGGCTCGGTGACTCGATGACGGAGCTGGGCATTGAAGAGCGGGAGAGAGCGATAGACTTCAGTGTTTACCTGGATTCAGCCCTGCACTGTCCACCGCAGCACGGGCACCACCACCAGCACGGCCAGCAGCAGCAGCAGCAGCAACAGGGGGACGTTTTCTCAGATTTCCTGGCGGAGAACAAGATCAAGAGAGTGGCTTTGCAAAACTACAAGAACTACTCGCTGCTGAACGAGCTGGAGACGAGTCAGTGCGACAACTTGAGGGACCCAAGGGAGCCCTACGCGCTGGGTTACGCCGAGCTCCAGGAGACCCGTGTGGATAGTGTGCTCAGCCCTGAACTCGGGAGCCGCTACAGAGCTGCTGCTGCCGCCGCTGCTGGAGAGAGAGACGACAGCCAGGAAGACGCAAAGATGGAGAACGGGTCGTCTGCTTTTGACATGAGGTCCTACCTTCATTACCAGTCCACGAGTGGCAGCCTTGGAAACATCTCCACCGCGTCCTCGACTTGTTCCAGCCCGCCCGGCACACCTGCCCCGTCAGGTAAAAGCAGGTCACCGTCGCACGGTGGCAAAATGTCCACCGGGAAGTCAAAGAAACGCCTGGATAAGGACAGTGAAGAGTACAGGGTGAGGAGGGAGAGGAACAACCTCGCCGTGAGGAAGAGCAGGGACAAAGCAAAAATGCGCAACTTGGAGACTCAACATAAAGTGCTGGAACTGGCTGCGGAGAATGACCGTTTACAAAAGCGCGTAGAGCAGCTGTCCAGAGAGCTGGCCACCCTGCGCAACCTGCTCTCAGCCACCGGACAATGTTAGAGAGGAAGAGAGAAAGAAAGAAAGAAACCTCCACCCTAGACATGCCACCACACATGGACATGGACTTTTTTTTGTTCTTTAAAGCCTGAGGTGATCAACAAAAACAAAAACGGTACGCTTCACAGGTGAAGACAGTGACCACCAGTTTACAAGGACACTTTGAATGGGACTGAAGAAGTGGGTGCATGGATTGCGCAATCATTCACAATTCTTCACATGTTCACCGTAGCTTTATTCTCAGATGTAATTTTGTGTATGCAGTATTTCTGTGCAGGTTACACGCAAAGAGTGAATTTCTACATTTTTTTGTGTATGTGTGTGTGTATCTGGAGCAATGGTTGTCAAGGGAAGAGTTGTGCTGCAGTGAAATGATGCAACTCTTTGTAATAGTATTGGCAATGAATGAAATAAGTCTAATTATTTAATATTAAAAAGGGGAAATGCTTTAATTGTACTTGATATTTTATTGAATTAAACAGATTTCTACTTTGTTTAAACAATTTCATTTTGTAATTTCTTCTTTTCTGTCCTTTTTTTTCTGGAAGCAGGTGGTGTGGGCTCAGACAGGCAGACAGACATGTTCGCCTTAGATATTCACACTCATGACAGGCTGTATTACAGTGTGTGTGTGTCAAATGCAACATATTGCAGATAAAAACAGGCTCGACGCAGCTTTTAAATCGAACGGGACGTCGTTATTTTCGGAGGAATTTGAGGTTTGGGCGAATTTTTATAAATCTAGACATCACCGGAGACATTTTGATAATGCTTTGGATCACCGTCGTCACAATTCATTTTCATTTATGGTGCCTGCAAGCCAGAAAATGGCATTCAGAGGTTTGACCACAGCGATAGAAACTTCCTCTTTTTCAGAACTGAGAATCTAAAATGATTAATAAGACGACAGAAGAGGTGATTATTCAAAATCGTTTGTTTTACACCTGATCAACCAAAGACCACGTTATTACTGAGTAACCCGTCGTCTGTTTGCACATTGCACATTGATTTGACACGAAAGTCCTCAGATCTTGAAATACATCCAGCACATTTATACTGAAACGATACTGCTGAGAGCAGCAAAAAAAAAGAGGACTATGTCATGTCACACACTGCACGCAGCACAGAAATGTTAGCTTTATCTTTAGCGCACGACTCTGTCAATAGTCTGCTGGGTCCACTGGCCCAGAGAGGGGTTCAAGGTTGCATGGAAATTAATCAACAACTAGCCCTCCTAACACATCGCCCTCAGCCAGGTCCTCGCTTCAAACAACCCTGCCTGGGAGTGAGTGCATGACAGATATGAATAATCCTGAGCAAACGTTGTTTAACTCTCAAGCCCTGAGTAGAAAATGTAGAAGTTGAAAATGGGAGTGACAAAGGAGGTTTCACCAGACATGATAGATAAGTTGACAATTGGTTTGCAGTGGAATTTACCAACGCCTCAGACTGAATTTGAACTGTGTGCTCAATATGAAACATATCTGTCATGAGCAAACTCCAGACAGCGAGGATAAAGAAAGAGGCACGGTGGGATTTGTGTGTGATCCGTGACTTTTCAGGGTGGGGATTGTGTTTCTAACGGCAGCGAAGAGGAAAAAAAAAAAATCCACCTCTGTTGTGTTTTTTGAGCTTTATTGGCGTTGAAAAGTGAAATTAAATCATATAAATAAAGTCTAAAACACTGTTTCTGTTGCTGTTTTTGTTGCAGAGAGAGATGACATTTTGAATGCAGTGGATATTTCAACACACTCAATGATGGAACAGTTTAGCTTTTAACTGTTGTGCAATATCCTCCCTTTCCAACACATCATCACATGAAGAATGCTACACCCACATTGAAATAAGACATTGTTATCCTCCATGCTTAGGACAATAGCTGTAAGAAGTTGTGGCTTTGGCTTTGGAGGACTTACTGGGTACAAAAACAAGTGCAAGTTAAACAGATTTCCAGAAAAGTTTAAAACAAAAAAAGTGCTAAATTATGTGTTTATCGTCCAACATCCAAACAGTGTGGTTGTGTTATGTTTCAGCGCTGATCCCGCTCCGCTCTGAGCTGGTCGACGCGTCGGTGTTGGCACAGATTCATTCAAACATTCTAGGCATTCTTTCTTCGATGACCCCTTGTTTCCTATTGGAGCCCCACGCAGTCTTTCCCTGGTCCTGGCTCACATGCTGACAGGAGAGAGGGAAATTCCCACACAGGATGACCTCCTTTCTTCAAAGTTTAGTCCAGCCCCCTCTCCACATTTTACCGTCAATGGGCAGTGTCTTGTCCGTAAACTCCTTGTTGCATCACAGCCCCTTCACAGGCCAAATGGCCTCCTGAAAAACTCCTCTGATAAAGCAATACAAACACACACACACCTGTCAAACGTACTCTCTGTACCAATTGAGAAATCTAAGGATTTTTTTAAACCCATGAGTCATGTTAGCCTGTGTGTTTTTTGGACGCATTATATAGCTGTTTGTTCAGATTGTGTTTCCCAGATTAATCATAGAATGCAATGATGAAAACTCACTCACCTTGTATTGTTTGGCTCTTTTAATTACTTGATCTGGCATCAGTTCAGATTTTATCGCTGACAACGCTGCACCACATTACACAACCGGCAGAAGTGTGTTAAGTGAAATTACACCGTGAACCTGGAGATGAACGGAGGGCATCTTCACAGATAAGGCAGTTTAGAAAAAGGTATTAAACGCATTCGTGTTAATGTATGTTTTATAGCTGCAACAATTAAGTCGATTATTCTAATTCTAATAACCGAATAATAGTTTTATTCATTTTTCAGGAAAAAAAAAAGATTTGCTGTTTCTAACTTTTCAAACAAAAGTATTTGACTTATTATTATGAGTATTGTCTTCCGAGCTGTTATGAGAAGTGACATCGTTAAAGTTCAATTCAATTTTATTTATATAGCGCCATATCCAGTCCAATAAAGTCTATCGTATCTTGATCATTTTCTTTCTAGTAAACTGAATACCTTTAGATTGTTGTGTGTTTTTAGACAGAATGAGGAATTTGAACACGTCAGCTTGGTCCTTGGTAAATTACGACAGTCTCTTTACTCTATTTTCTGGCATTTCATAGACAAAATGATGACTTGATAATGAAAATAATCATTAAGGGAGCCCTGGTAGCTCACCTCATAGAGCATGCACCCCATATATCAATGATAAATTCCTTACCGCAGTGGCCTAGGTTCGTTTACAGCCCCTTTGCTGTATATATTATATATATATCATATCATATATATATATATATATATATATATATATATATATATATATATATATATATATATATATATATATATATATATATATATATATATATATCATGCCCTCTCTTTTTTACCCTGATTGTTTTTATCTGTCTCTGCAGTTGTCAATGTCCAATAAAGCAGAAAATAATGTATGTAAAGATCCTGCACCTTGTAATCAGAACTGAAGCAACACTGAGCTGTTATTGCTTCACGACATCTGCACAATCAAGCTTTTCATCACACCGATAGCAAAACACAAGTCAGTTCAAAATAATATGAACACAATTATTATTATTTTCTGTTAATTCTATTCAAATATGTGGCCAAAAACTACTTTGACATAGTTTATCAATGAGTTCACGTGAAAAGACCAAAACTAACAGTGTGTTAGTGTGTTAGTGTTATCAGTCTCTCTGTGAGTTCCCTGCCTTGTCTGTGAAATCTCACTTTCTTTGGTTTCTACTGAAAACATAACTTGTTAAAAATAGGTCACATATACATACTTTCTTTTTTAAAAAATGGCTCAGTAATTTCCTAAAACAGCTGCACACTGTGGTTTACTCAAACAGGGATAAATAGTGCATTAAGAGGACTATTTCTGGTGTTACATTTGGTGCTCCAGTGAGTATTTACAGAAGTGGGGCTGCGTATATGGGACTGAATTAAAACCAACAGTATAACAGTGTTAGTTTTGGACAATAACGGAGCTCTGGCACAGAGCAATAAAATATCAAGCTTTTGCAACACGGACAATATTTGTTAAGATAAGCTAAGATGGACTTTTTTAGACTGCAGCTCATACACATAAGGTGAATAAGAAATTACTCATGAAGAAATATATAGAAAAAAGTAATCAATTCATGGTCTTTGGTTCAGTCTTAATAATAATATAGATGTCATCACAGTGTCATAGAAGGTTTACTCAGTTTACTCAACAAGTGGAGACGACTTTGACCCTTCTAGTTCAGGACATCTGTGTTATCAGACCAGTCCAATTTATTGTTGAGGTGAACTGCAGGTATTCAGTAGTTAGTGGATTCAAGCCATTGTTGGTTTTGGTGTTTTTATGTGAGTTGTTGGCAATAAAATATATAAAATGTTAATGAAGTTACCATTTAACTGATCTAATATCCACCTGATCTGAATTATGCCGTGGAGAACCTCAAAGCTCTATCCTGGGTCCTGTTTTGTTTTCTATTTATGTCTGTTTTAAAATGTTTTTATTCAGTCAAATTACTTTAATATAAATTCATATAAAACTCTATCTACTGTTTCTTAATTGTGTTAGTATCTAGTAAATGAAGCAGATCAGGAGTCAACTGAAGTCAACACAGGTTTTAAAGTTGTCATGTTGTTTCGTCCATTTTGGGATATGTGCTCTTTGAATTTCATAATATTTCCTAACCCATGGCATATACAAAATACATATACATATACTGACTTACATTCTATTTGAGATGACTCATACTTAATGATCATATGACCTCCCAATTTAGAGAACTAAACTAAATGATCACATTTTAACTCAAAATGGATGTTGAAAACCTGCGGGTCAATTTTAGATTCATTTTAGAGTGAAGACACTGAGATATCAAATTGGTGTAGAGGTGTTTGAGCATGACGTAGAAGTGCATAATTCTTCTGAAAATGTTAATTTATATCTTTATTGTTGTCAGATTTAAAACTTTTAAGCAAAAGATGACTGACCAACATTCAAATCTACTTATGAAGTATTGAGAAGACAAAAGCCGCCAAGAAGTCTAGGAAATATTGGGAATTTTAACACTCTGATTTTGCGTTTTTTAATTACAGTTCCTCCTCTAAGTGAAAGGCACAACGGATATCCGGACCACTGTAACGGGAAGCCACACCGCCTGAGCTACGGTAAATGGACCAGGACATGATCTGTCTTGAAGTGCACCAAGATTTCAACATCTTAGTTCACTTCTGCTATTTTGCCTGTAGATGACTGTGAAAACACAAAACTGACGTGCAGAAGTGACTTGCGGTCACTACGCAGCAAGTATCACTGCCCATATCTTGTGTAACACCAGGCGCCCGTTGCAAAATGAATGTTAGTTTAATTATTAGAGCAACATTCATGTGTGAGAGAGTTCATTTCAAGACAGTGTGTGTGAAGGTTTAATTAAAACACTGTAATCAATAGGTGTTTCATTACTGCATACATAATGAGGCATCATTAGTAAATCAATGTATACGTTCAAATGTAAAAGGAGCCTGATAAACATCCCTAATACTTCCCTCAGTGTTTGTACACACATTTTGAATCATTTTGGACTAAAATGTGATTATTTTGGTTAGTTATAATTAGTCAGTTGTTTAAATAATAAATAAATAAAGCGTCTATCACTGCTCTAAAACAAAATAGATAAATTGCTACACAAAGGCCTCAAAGCATGAATCAAAGGAATACGTCTCAATCAGTTTGAAATGTTTATTCAGTACCATTTCAGAAGAGTCGCCCACTCTTACCAAATGTTACAAAATGTTGAAATACAACTGATGAAGGTTTACAACACACATGATGCATGTATAGTTAATCCTGCATATTATCAGCAAACTGCATTTGAGTGGATACAGTGATACACTAATGCAAGTGTTAGATTATATCATGATGTATGTGTTCATATTACAGGTACATATAATTCAAATGTTATATTTGGTTGAGCTTGAGCAAAAAATAATAACTTTGTATACTTTTATGTAGTTTAATCTATAACAAAACATCAAATTTTACAAGCTGGTCATATGATTTGTGTGTAAACTCTTAAACAAACAAATGTAACTGCATACAAATGTATATTTCCTACTAAAATGTAGTGTAGAGTAGTATTAAATATGAACTGGTTAAAATAATAAATACATTTGGTATTTGATACTCAGACAGACTAAACAATGAAATCTCCCTGATCAATATTCAGTATAAACTGCAGATATGAGTCATTTCAGGGTGACCTGACATGAATCATTCAGCAGGTATAAGCCAACATTGATTAACCAGATACACACACACACACACACACACACACACACCCACAGACCACTTCTGTGGTCCAACACAGAAGTGGTCTTTAAAGGTGTCAAAGTTTCCTCGGATATAGAAAGCGCAGCCCATTTCATTATTCCCTAAAGCTCAGCGCTAAAACTTTCCTAGATTACCAGACAGTGTAACTCACTGGTACATAAAGTGAACATCCTGTTTTATTTTGACAAAATTGTGATTTTTTTTATGGAAGTGAAAATCTGTCTGTTGTAGAAATGTTGCCACTAATTGCGTAAACTTGAGGCATGGGAAGGGCACTTACTGTAAATCAGACAGATATATATATATATATATATATACTGATTAAACTGTGGGAATGAAGAAAAAAGAAGAAACAAAAAACAGCTTTTGCCTGATTTGTCATCCTGTAGGTCTCCAGATCTGGCCACACATTATTCCCCGTCATAGCTACAGGCCACTGGTCCATATAAAAGATTTCCTTAGGATTACTGGTGTATTTCCCTCTGGACTCCGCTCAGGAAACAAGACCAGTCCAACATTACATGCATTGACATTAGCTAACATGTTGGAGTTACTGTGCGCCTAATGTTATGATAATTAGAATGATTGCACACAAGTTAACTTACATTTGGTGGGCATGAATGTGTGACAGGAGGATGAAGACCGGGAAGGGAGGGAGGTGGTCAGTACGTACATAAATCTGTTATCTCAGATGACAGATTGTGAAACAGGCTGGTGTAAAACGGTCACTGCAGAGGCAGATGATGGTGGTGATCCTCAGATCATCAGTTACATGTCAGTGTTAACTGATGCTGACATGCTAAATAAAGTAAGCGAGCTGCTCATGCAGGAAAGATGCATTTGTAACCGTGTGTAATAACCACAGACGGTACGAAGAGTGGACACAGTATGTAACTCAGAAACTGTGTGCTGCTATGTTGGAAGTCCAACATCTACCACCAACCGCTAACCCCAAAAATTATCAAAGATGTGGATCATCGGCGTATCTAAGACGGGCAGGATGATGGTTGCTCAAACAATCAGCCTCAGTACAGGGACTTATGGAGACTGACTCACTTCTGTAGCCAGCCTCAAGTGGACGTTTGAGGAACTGCATTGGCGTAGCGAGGTTTTATACTGTTATAGTGTATGAGGAGTGGTTATATAATGTAAAGACCGGCTACAATATGTCATCAAACCATGATTTAAGATCTGCAAAAACGTGTCTAGCCCAGTTGGTAGAGCGTCTGCCCCGTGTTCGAAGGCTCAGCAGCGGCCCACGGTTTGAATCCGACCTTTGCTGCGTGTCGTTCCCCATCACCCTCTCCCCATATTCCTGTCAGTCCTCAGCTGTCTCTGTCAAAAATAAAGCTTGAAAACAGTTCAAACCCCTTAACAGTATGACATAGTTTACAGTTCTTTCCATCAACTATTTTGCACCATGTATAATCCTTTAAACGGACTTATTTTATGTGTTAAGAGTAGATTA
Organism: Nibea coibor; assembly: GCA_023373845.1. Taxonomy (NCBI): domain Eukaryota; kingdom Metazoa; phylum Chordata; class Actinopteri; family Sciaenidae; genus Nibea; species Nibea coibor. The sequence continues at coordinate 21,891,907 of CM041717.1, read as the reverse complement.
ATCTGAGATTAGATGGATTGATAGGAATGTAACGTGGGAAGATTTCGTCTGATCGTGTGACAGCACATGAAACAGCCTGAAGGAGAATATTTAAAACATGAATCACTGTTTTTTTAATATATACATACTGTAAATCTTCAACTGTACACTCCTTAAATCACAGATGCGTGCTTGATCTATCAGCAGTACTCCTGTGTAGGCTTTGACACGTTACAGATTACTCAACAGGAAGTAGGGTGTGTTGCTGCTGGTGGCAGCCATGAAAAACTTCATCACCTCCCACACTAGCTTAACAATGTGACCACCTTCACGTTTACCACAGCTTACCTTTCACCTCAATCCCAGAAGTTATTGTTGCAAGCGCAAAATCAATGCACGCGCGCGGCTTCAGTCACGGGGCGAGTGTTGCATCAGTGAAAAATCAAACCCACAATCGTACATCACATGCAACAAATTGTCGTCTTTTTCCATCGGTTGCTGTGATGAAAAAAACATCAACAATAACCCCAAAAGAACACGGTGGTTGACATCTGTGGTTAGTGAGGCAGGTCAGCCAACTTTGTTTACATGTGGACCTTTTTCTCGACGTCATCAGTCCTCATTACGTTCAAGAGGAAGGATGCGGGAGCTTTGAAGCGCACCAAGGGGGAAACACAAGCTCCAACCTCTCATTTACGCTATGACCTACATGCATGAACTTAGCCTATGACAGCCTGGGGAACTATATGTCACATCACTGTCGCATCACTGTCTCTGTTGACAGTTGGTCCACAACAGCAGCAGCCGGGGAGGAGTGGGGGGGGTGCACAGGAACAGGAACAGGAACTGTTAACAGGTGAATGTCTCAACAGACGCAACCAAAGACATCAGCCTGCGACTGAAACGCTGCAGTTTAATGAGAACAACAACACAGTGGTTTTTACATAAGAGTTAATGCTGCTTGGACAGGAAAGGCAGTTACATACACTGTGCCTTGTATAAGTAAGGGGGGGGGGGGGGGCGATGTCTGCGGTGAAGAAGTGTCACATCCTTTACTTTAGTAACAATACCACAATGGAAAAATACTTAGAAGTACAAGGTGTGCTTTTAAATACAACAAAATGTACTTTGATTGAAAAAACAAATGATGTATTAATCACATAATTTGATCGTTAGTGTGTGAATCAGCATTTTGCTGTTGTAGCTTGGATGAGATGAAGCTATACGCAGCTAAGTAACCGATGGGTTGGGCCCCCTTCAAGAGGTCACAAGTTAAATATGATCAGTCATCTGATGATTAATCAGAGAGGAAAGAAGAAGAAACAAAGTTCAGTTAGCAGCTGTATATTCCTTTATTTCCTTTTTTTTACTTTTTGCTAATGGTTGCTCTTTTTTTAAACGAACAGTGCTTTAACCTCTTTTGGCCTTGAACGATTAAACCACCTGAGACGTTTAGAGGGTAAATCGCCGTAGCTCGCTGGGTAGAGCCTGCGCCCTGTGTACAAAGGCTCGGTCCTCACCGCATCAGCCTGGGTCCAACGTCAACACTTTGCTGCATGTCATCCTGTCTCTTCGTGTCCTTCTCACGCTGTCTTAAAAACCTTAGGGATACATATCTGTTTGATAAAAGAGGCCTCAGCTGGCGAGGGGTCACGAGAACATTGGGAATGATTGGTTCAATCTTTGAAGGAATAGTTTGATAATTCGAGTTTTGAAGACTTTTAGTCGGCTTCATGTATGTGTAGGAATGTTTGAGCATGAAGTAGAAGTACATAATTCTTCACAAAGTTTTAGTTTATACCTTTATTGTTGTCAAAGTTTTGAAGATGACTTAGCAATGTTCAAACCTTCTTATGGAGTCAGGATGTCTGGGCCTCTAAACCTGTGTCACCTTGTTAGGCACAATCCAAACAGACACTGGATTTCTATGTACAGTATTGTGAATTTTAACACACTTTGTGTTTTGTTTAAATTACAGTTCGTCCTCTAAGTGAAAGGCACAATGGATATCCGGATAACTGTAACCGGACACCACGCCACCTCAGCTACGGTAAATGGACCAGGAAATGATCTGTCTTGACACGCACCAAAATTATTTTGGCACTTTGAAAATCTGATTCGCTGCCAAGAGTTAAATGAGAAGATTAATATTCTATCTGTATGCTAAGTATGAACCTAGCACTAGCAACTGGTTAGCTTAGCTTAGCATAAAGACTGGAAACAGGGTGAAACAGTCCACCGCTGTCCACCAAATCAGGCACTGTAGCGAAGACGCAAGTTTTTCCATTCATTTGAGTGGGGGTAGTGTGTTTTGGCCACGGCAGAAGTTGAGCCATATTCAACTTTTGGAGAAACCCAACCTGACATCATGCTGCAGCAGCCAATGACACGATCAGACTGGTCAAACTCCCCCACAGTCGGCATGAAATGTGACTAAATCTGAGACAATCCAGGTGGATTCACGGACTGAACTCTGACACTCCACCTGTTGAGTTCTGGCTTTGTTTATTTCACGAACCAAGCCTTTAAATCTGAGTCTTACGCCGCAAAATATTGACACGAAGAAGTTTGGTTTGATTTGCGTCCAAAGTTCGAGAAAGAGAGAGCGAGCGCCGGCCTAAAAAATCACCAATCAACAAACTATATCTCACAAAAACAGACATGAGAGTGTTGTTTCTCATCTGACTGTCAGCATGTCTCATTGTTGTACGGCTGTTGTTAGTTCTAATCAGATTGTGCAGGCATGAGGGTGATACTTATTTTCTTATCTAATTCCAGGCAATAGATAAGCATATTTCCGAAATATCAAGCTCTTTCGTAATGTGTTGTGCTTTGTAGTGGAGTACAAGTATCAAAATTGTACTTAAGTACAGCTCATGAGTAAATAAACTGAGCCATGTTCCTCTCTCGGTCAATACAGGTCGATACTGAAAGCTGTCTTGAGACTCGTTCACTCCCCTCTCTAAGGTTTTGAAATGATAAGGGCAAGAAGAAACACGGTACACCTGACAGAGTGCTCACACTTCCTGGTATCAAGCTTCCATTGTACAGCACATTGTTTGGTGACTCAGACTTTGCAGAGTCACACTTGGAAAGATCCGACTCCCCTCGCATTCAGGAATTTCCTGCTCCCTGCTCCCTGCGAAAATGATCTGCAGGCTACAAAAGAGACTTTACAGTCAACCATCGTCCCACCCACCCTCACAGCTGGCCAGCTATTGGGAAGTTCCAGGTTAATAACTAAACCGAGGACACATGCTTGAAAGAGTCAGCAGCGCGGGGCAGATATCCTTTTTGGTCGATAGTGAATGTGGAGTCAGCATTGTGCACAATTAGGCTGAGTAAGGAGGTACTGTGGGGCAACACACACCGCACTTCCGACATTTGTTTAAGTCACTGTCATGCTCTGATCTCACAAACACTCAAACGTGTAGGCCCGGCAGATGACACACATAGATACGGCACGCGTTCACAAAATGACATTTATCGACTTTATTTATAATCAGTCAAAGTGACGAAAATTCAAATTCAAATTTCAAACAATTGAGGCTTTGAGATAACTTCCGGTCCTCAGGTCACACCTTGATGAGTGCAGATGAGTGCCGCGTGTCGGATCTTGCCGTTTGACGTCAGAAGAGACGGTGGTTGGGAGTGCTATTACTCACTCTGTTTAAGTCACATTCCTGTACAGCACGTACCAGTGCCTGCCTCTTGTTTCCCAAACAGGAAGTTCTAGCCAAGGCTGTTGCCAAATCATCTGTACTACACTCGTGTGGTGGATTTTTACTCAAGCAACGCAACGCATGTCTCAAGACATGTCCTTCCTTCCTTTAGTCTTCACCGGCCATCATTATTGTGCTCTTCTCACCACAACAAACTTCAGCTCAGTGTCAGTGTGTCTGAATTCAAACGCTGGGTGTGTTTTCATAGCAAATGGTTGAAAATCTATTTTACATTTACAGTAAGAGTGGACAGAACAGATGTTAAAGTTTAGAGTCCAGTTTTTGAAGGTAAAGTTCATTTTTACGTGGTAAACATGAGAGCAGTACTTGTGGTATGCAGCATCATTAACACTCCCCCACCTTTAAAAAAAGAAAAAAACAGATGGCAGCATGTTCTGCTGGTCGAGAAATCCTCCAGACTCCAGTTCACTGGAAATAAGGAGATAATTGATGAGTAAACTGTGGTGCCCGATGGAAAGCGGGAAAGAGTGGACTGGAGTATAAGTCACAGCTCCGTGTTCACAGAGAGAAACAGCCAGAAAAGGGCGAGTTTCACAGTCCCACAGAGACACCTGGTGGAGTCTCTGAAACACGTCTGCAAGCAGAGAATCAACATGGATCAACAGCATAATAAAGGAAATGTAAAATTCATTACTTCACATTGAATGTTTGAAGTCTTTGACTTCATTTATTTCCACAAAAGAGCTGCAGACTTAAATAAAACGTATTTATTAAGAAATTATCAACACCTGTAACTGCAGCAGTACTTAATATAACCCCTGAGTAATGACTAATAATGATTTATTCTCTTGTGTCTATTTAATTATTTTATTTCTACTTATTTTATTATTCTTTAAATTTGTTGTTCCTCAGTGGAAGATGATGAGTTTGTTGGAGTTTGTGGTTGAAGGGTGGAGGGGTTATCGTGTGGAGTGCTATCCAAATAAAGTCTGATACCTGCAGACTCGGTGGCTTATTTGAGCGAAATTATTAAAGAATTACCACCATTTCTAACCGGCTTTACATTTATTAAGCATCAGTATATCACTGATTAATAATTCATCGAGTTATTTTATGAGCCCTTGTTAGAAAGTGGTTTTGTTTCTGAGCCTTCACATTTGGTTATTTATTAACTGTCTGCAGCAGCACAGTCTAGACGAGCACTTCATGGATTCATTAGTGGCTCTAAATTGCCCGTAGGTGTGAATGTGAGTGTGAATGGTTGTTTGTCTCCGTGTGGCCTGTGATGAACTGGCGAGTCAGCTGAGACAGGCTCCAGCCCCACCGTGACCCCGATGAGGATAAACTGTTACAGAAAAATAAATCATTCTTCCTCTGCCAGTTCATTTGGATAACAGATTTTTAAGTTGTCCTGTTAAGTTTGTAAAGATTTAACCAAAATACACTATTGAACATAAACCCAGAGAGTCTCTGTAACTTCACTGTAACTGCTGTGACGCTCACCTGGTTTATTTACTTTCTGTGTTTCAGTGCAGCAGGTAGAGAAGCAGCGTGATGACGCAAGTTGGCGACACCAGGTGAGTTCCATGAAATACACCACACCTCTGACTCGTCTCTGGCACGCATGGTTTCTTTCATCCATCCAGCATCCCTCTCACACATCTTCTCCTTTTAGTTTTGAGTCTGCATCTCTCGTTTTTCTGATTTTCATCTGATTTCTCTCGTTATATCTTCCTGCATTTACCTGATTTATTATTTTATTCTCCACTAAAAGCACGCTTGCCTTCCCAGCCTGCTGTATGTTAGTGATAAATAAAATATTATTCGTGTTTTTGATTTTGATTCATGCACTTTATGACTATGAAGCTGTTTTATTTAGATCACTGGTTCTCACTCATGGTACGTAAGCTTCCCTTAAGTCGTATTTCTCAAATGGAAACATTTAATACCATCAATACTACAAGAATTCAATATTTTAATATCACCCTGCTCCTTAGTGAACAGGATTAGTTACCATCAGGAGTGGTTGGCCTGTATTTTGTACTTTAACGTCTGTTACACTGGTGGTACTCGGCAGAGTATCTCTTGAGGTGGTGGGTGTTTGAGAAACGCTGCATTAGACGCACCGCCTTCATTACTTTAGCTGTAATTAAAAGCGACGTGTGACAACACACTAAAAAAAGCAGAAAAGCCACTTTAACATCTGCTCAACCAGGTCACAGAAAAATAAACTCAGACAACTGGAAACACAGAAATGACCTCAAAGATGGAAAGTGCAAACTTCATACAGCGATGAGAAGAGTTCAAACAGCTGATTAACGGTATAAACGAGCCGACAGTGATGTGTGACTCTTTTATTACCATAGTCATTGTTCAGAAGTTAAGACTGAGAATGAGGTTATAGATGTAAATCTGTTCTACAAACCAGAACAAATCAACAGTAGACTTTTTTATTTTTTTGAATCATTTTTTAAAAAGGAAAACAACAAATGTAAATAAAAAAATACATGTTTTCGAGCTCAGCATCAAGTATAGAAAAAAAAACAGGAAAAAAAAAATAAACCCGGTGCAACGGCTGCACAGGTGCTGAGACTTTTAATCGCTCGCTAAAGCAGATCAAAAAAATAAAACAAAATAAAGAGAAACTCAGCACACTGAAACCTGATTTGAAAAAAATTATATATATCTAGCCCTCGGCGAGGACGTTTATACATTCTAAAGAAAGGTACAGCTGTCGGACTCAAGTTCATCGAGTCACAAAGGTAAACTGAATGCTAGCAGCTTAGCTAATCTCTTCTTAGGACAAACCTGTTGATTCACAAATGCAGCATGCTAAAAAAAAAAAAAAAAACTGAATTATACAAAAACAATATTGCCAGCTCAGGGCCACGCCATGATACAACGGATCATCACTACAGTGTATTGTTTTGTTTTTTTAATCCCTGTGCTGGTGTTTGATTTTTGGTTTGTTCAAAGTCCCTGGTTCCCCTGATCAAACTCGGAGTTTGATAAAGTAAAGGGTGACACACATTATTATTTGTATTGCTGGAGGAAAGAGTTGGGTGTTAGCTACTTATCTGAGCTGGCATTCTTGTGCGTAACTCGGCTGAAACTGAACACACTTTACTTTTAACGGCGCGGATCGGGTTATGTCACACAAGCCTCCACATGTACGTAACCAAGCAGGCGTTATAACCTGATTTTAAAAAAAAAATCATGTCAAGTTCTTGTAAATAATTTTGGGAATGCCGGGGCGAACGGAGAATGAGACACGCCACCTCGTCTCTTCGCTTTTTCACGTCACTTTTGAGCCACCAGGGAGCGAAATCGCAGAGGGAATCGGTCACTGACTTGGAGGCAACCCCCAAAGTCTACATCTCACATTTGACGTCATGTAAATGTTATATTAGTATTTCTCACAGAGTACTCAAGCATCAGTAGAAAGCTCCACTAACTACCACTCGCGCAAAATGTACATACACAAACACACAAAAACACAAACATACTGTATGAACTCGGCCTCACGCAGGCCGCTAGTGAGGACAGATAACAATTCAATGCCCACCCCGGCATGCGTCTCTTATCTGGTGGGCACAGGGTTGCTTCCCTCTTACTTTCACATACTTACTGTTGGGTTTTTAATATCGACCCATAACAAAAGAAGAAGAGGTCTCCCTTACTGGCATATTTTCAGACAGGCTGGTCACAAAATCTGGCTCTCGATGATACAGATACGGCGGAGAAAAGATGAAAAAAGCATACATAATTGGTAAATGAGAGAGGTGACACGTGAAAATGGGCTAACAGGCCGTTTTCACCCCGGTTCACAGAACAGGGCAAGCTAGAACAAAAACCTTTTCGAGTCTGCATGTATTTGGGATGTGACACCTGAAAAACTGAGGCCCTGAGCGTCCAAGATGACGATTTTTTAAAAGAAAAAACAACGTTTGCGTGGGTAGTAATAAGGATTGGCAGCCTGTTATTCTCCAACCAGCCAATCCCCTCGCACTGTATTTGTAAAATAAACGAGTGAACCTGAATCTGCTGAATCCAAAAAAAAAAAAAAAAAATCCTCCAATCACTCGCGAAGTAAACCCAGAGTCAAAGCAGGCGGGTCGGAAAGCCGAGTCCACTTTGCAACATCAGTGAAGAGACATGGAGGAACAAAAAGAGGAGCAGGAGGAGGATGAGGAGGAGGAGGAGGAAGGAAGAGGGAGGACATCAGTGAAAATAGGCTCGATAACAGACGTAAGCACTGAGAGCCAGCGCCGTGCACAGGCACACGTTGGTTAGTAGAGGGGACCAAGTCCCCGGCACAGGAGAGCATTCATTTGGCTGCCCCGCCGCCTCGGGCAGCTCCTGCTCCTCCACCGCCTCGTGCTGCTGCTGGGATTTGGTTGGAGCTCTAGAGGTATGATCTTGAATTCCTGTGTAGCCGTCGGGCTGATCGGCACCATCAGGAGGAGGCTGGGGGTTCTCAATGTTCCTCTTTCGCAGCTCGGGGTCTTGTGAGGACCTGAACGAAGAACGAGGAGAGCTTTAACGTCTCCAAACGGCTGTTTGGACAGAAACTGACACATACTCCTCTAGCTTTTGATAACAGATGTTTCCTAGCAACTGAACAAAGCACCACGTGTACCAACAGACAAAATAAACTTTCACACGGCGTGCAGAAAAGGTTGCTGCTGTTTGATTACCAGCTGAACATGAATTAAACATCGCACCTGCCGTCTGTGCTCCACCTAAACTCGATTCGTCACCTTTGCTGCTAAGTAACAAGCGACCAGATGAAACTAACAATAATAAACCGAACGCATTCTTTCAGAAGCATTATCTGGATGCTTACCCCACACTGCGGATATCCATCGGCTGGATGATCTCATCAATTTCTGGGAAAAAAGATGGCTCAACTTTGCCATTGTACGGGTCTCTGGGAGGAGGAAGAGGAGGAGGAGGGGTGAACTCTGGCGGATCGTCTTCTTCATTCGAGAGCTCCTTCCACGACTCCTGAAGACAAAAACAAACAACGGTTTCGTATTCTGAGAAGAAGAAACAACAGCCGAAGCACACAGAGCTGAGTAAGAGGGGAAGGCCTTACCTGCAGAGACGTATCTCCCTTGATGTACTTAGCACCTTCAATGACGGCAAGGTAGGAGAAGCGAAGCTGATCTGCCGTCTGAATCAAGCCCATTCGATAGCGTCGCATCTCCAGCAGCACATCGCGAATCCGCACTGAAGACGGGTCTTTACGCATGGACATCTACACATGAGAGCAAAAACATTCAGTACATTACAGACTCGAGGTTTACAGCAGCATGTCTTGTCTATCGTAGAGCTCTGTACAAACCAATAAGAGGCAGGTGTCCACGAGACAAAATGTCCCAGAGCGTCCGATGCCGGCGCTGCAGTGCACCACCACCGGTCCCTGGTCCGAATTCAGACAACCCGACTCTCGCACCTTAAACAGGAAGTTAAGAAAGGAGGCGGGAGACTCCGGTACCCCAAAGTCGGGCCAGGTGGTGTAGTGAAAATGTAAAATCTCACGAGTCTCTTGAGTCTGTAAGGAAAGATCAGAGGGGAAACTTATCGAGACATGAAAGAGGAATTAAAAGATCAAAGAAGAGACTCGAATGCACAGAGTATTTAAAAGGCTGCAGATCTGAAACCATGTATAATTTCTAGAGATAAAATAACTTACAGACAGATTTTCCAACTCCAGCTGACGGACTGTGTAGTAAGATTTGATGTCTTCTGAGACGAGGGTAAGCTTGAAATTTGTATCTTCAAAGACAGCATCTCTCTCCTCTCTGTGAGGCCAGTACTGGGCACATTTAACCTGAAGATGCACATTGAACACACATTGTAAGAGAGAGAGAGAAACGAGCTGGGAGGTTACAACACATACTGAGAACGTCACACATTTAGGGTACATTCAGACAGGATCCAGTGCTGCGGCAGGAAGCCAGGTTTTTCCATTCATTTGAGTCTTTTGGCTGCAGAGGGTTTGCCAAATAACATAGTGAGAAGTTGAGCTGGATCCAACTTTTGGAAAAACGCAGCCTGACGTCACACTGCAGCTGCCAATCAGACTGGTCAAACCTCCACAGTCAGCCTGATACTCTATCTGTTGTGATCTGGCTTTATTTATTCCATGTAACCAGCTTCTAAATCTGAGTGTGGCTCACAATTTAAGCTGCAAAATAGCGACACAACAGTGGTTTGTGTCCGATGATTTGAAAGAGAGAAATCAGGCTGTGGTCAAGCGACTCAGACAGTGAATGAGAGTGAGCGAGCACCGCCCTCAATAAAGCCAGTTAATAAGTGAAATAAAAAGTTATTTCCTGATTGTTTCCGATGCACAACCCTGCGGGAATTCGCTGCAGCGCCTGATCCTGTCTGAATGCGGCATAAGGAAGTTACACTGCAAGGAAAGAGACGACTACTCACAGATCCTTTCTCTATGACTCGGTTCAGCATCACTACACCACGAGTCCTCTGCTCCCACACCATCTCCCAGAAGTGGCCACATGTATTTGGAAGGGGTCCCTGAAAAACAATGACTGTAGTGTTAGAAGAGTCGACTTATCGTATCATATAAATAAGAACAATGGTTCTATTTAAAGATCTCAGCGAGGCGTTTGATGTAGTTTATCATACTCTCCTTAACAAAGACTGCTTTAGAGGACGCACTGAATTAATATTTTACCCCAGCACTCATAAATTTCAAAACTTCAGCTGGTTATAAATATTTTGATTTACTCAATAGACTCTCAGTAGTGTCCTCTTACTGTCCAGCCGCCGAAATCAAGATGAGGCTTGTTTTAACATTTTGTTTCAGACTGTGCTGATGTTGTCTACATGCATGCTGCTTCTTGTATGCGTCACATTTTAGATTCTGTGTACCATCAAGTCTATGATTCATACCTCTAGTTCATGTTCACTTACTGGCTGTCAATTCTTTGTAGACATTTTTTTGTGCACAACGCCAACTCCCCTGTTATTTATGGTTTGCTTACCAAGTTCCAAAAGCTTTCTCCTCCTTTGCTCTCTGGATTTGGAATAATTACAACATCTTAATAATAATCCTGTCTCCTTGGAACATTTTAAAGTCACGTTCAAAGTCCAATTGACTGAGAAACACGAACACATTCAGCCCCTTCCTTGCGTGTTTGACGGTTGGATTCCCGGCATCGATTGTGTTTTATTTCTATTTATACTATAAATGCTGTGCTTGCTTGGCCAGGTCTTCCTGGGAAAAACAGATTTTAATCTTGTGGGACTTCCTCCTTAAATAAATAAATAAAATGAAAAACAGCATAGATACATTCACAGCAACAGGCAACACTTTTTTTTCTTGCCCTGCGTTTCGTCTCTCTGGCTACATGGAGAGAAAAACTGCAAACACCTCCTGAGACTTCAGAAAGCATTTCTACTTTTTGTGTTTTTGGAATTAAAAAAATAAATAATCTATGTTTTAATATTCTCTTGAGAAAATGCTGGAAATCAACCAAAGACGGAGCAGTAAAGTGGCCTTGGTAATAAAAAATACAACTTAGATGGTACAAAGTCCCCATATTTAGTATTTAGGACATCCTTAAGGGTTTATTAATATGCAGTATTTGTTAGCAGTTATAATGTCTATATTGTTACAGCTTTAATTTACTATTATCATTCATTCAGTTGCCAATTTATGATGTACAACTAGCAAGTGTGTATAACTCTTAACTTTTTATTTCTATTATAACTTAAGTATTTTGTATTTTTTCTGCATCTGCATCGGTCACTGCAACAAGCAAATTCAAAGTTTTTCAGTGTCAGTTTATGACAGAAAACTGTGGTGTTCCACAAGGGAGTTACTTGGGGCCACTTTTATTTTCAGTTTTCAAGAATAATTTACCGTACGTTGGTAAAAATGCAGATGTAGTTATGCATGATCATGACTCAGCTTTTGTTCTGGGTGTTACCGACATTAGTGGAGCTGAGAGAGAATCTGCATGCTGAGTTATGTACCGTTACTAAACAGGCGAAAACTAAATATAGTGCGTTTGGCTGAACTCTATAGATGGGCAGGTCACTATAACTCAAGTGTTAAATTAGATAACTGATCTGACCAAACTGACGTCACCACGATGGGAAAGGCATCGATATTTATTGAAATCTTCTGTGCACGTCCCAACTTCTGTTATGAATGATGTTTGGTCGCAGAGCAGAGCAGCCAGATCAGTTCTTCATTGTTCTTTCTGAACTAATGTCTAAATCTAAACTCCATCCGTCCATTTCCTGTAAGCGCTCCTTCTTATCAGGGTCACGGAGGCCGGAGCTAATCCCAATTGGCAATGGGCGAGAGGCAGCCACAGTTCATCGCAGCGTGCTAAACTTAAATCTTATGTTCTGTCTGTCAGGCAAACTCTTATCTGGAATTGTGCACCACACCTATTTTCTGAAAAACTGCATTCTGTATGGGGGTATATGAAATCAAGTCAAGCGAGAACTGGTTGTCTGGCGGTCTACAAACAAACTGTATGACGGGAAATGTTCTTCATGGAGTCTGGAACATGTTCCCCACAGACTGATCAAAAACAGATTTCCTTTAAACAAAACTCACTAAAAATATAAATTAATGGATCTCATGCAGATGGTTTGGATGATTTTTGTTTATTTTATGGATTTTTTGGTGCTGTGTGTTTGTGTTTTCTTGTTTTTGTTTACATTATAAGTTACAGCCACTAGAAGTTTTGTTCTTTGTGGAGTCATTTCATGTAATTATAGCTGGCTTATTTTGCAGTTTCTTGTCTTATTAATTTGAATTTGTTGTCTTATTATTGTTTTGTTTCTTTCGTGTTGTTGTTGACCACTTGGTGGACACTAGGGGATATCCAATGGGTATCCAAATAAAGAATAATACAAAAATATGTTGCTGTTAGATTACTGCAACATTTCCAAAGAAGTGCTGGATCTTCTTGATGCTTACCTGAGTAAGAATATAGTTCCTCTGTGCCTCTTCTACTGTTATTAGGCTGGAATTAATGTAGTCATTTGTACCCAGCTGCAGACATATTCTGCTGTGGTCAACTGAAGGGAAGAAAGACAGAAACGTGTCACATATGTTAATATGTCGCAACCCTCAGGGGACTGTAAATGCAATCATCAGACCAGCACAGCTGCTGAAAACATACAACAAGTCTGTCTTTGAACAGAAAACGCAGGTGTTAGCTGTTGGCCTTGATACTGAGATGGATGGTGTCAACTTTTCTTGGTATCCAGTGAGAGAATATTTCAGTTAAAGAGTAAACAGCATGAACAAGTTTCAGGTTACTGGTTATCATATCTTTGTTCGAAGTGTAGAGCAAGAAGCACGCTTGATGGCATGTACGGTAACTGTTTACGAGTCGGGCCTGAACAATTTGCATAGCTTCTACAGTGTGAAAAAGAGGAAACTGCACTGAATAAGTTCAGCTGTTGTGGATTGTGACATTACAGAAAAAAATAGCTGTTTGAATAGCTTGCATGAAAAGACACATCTGTAGCCAAAGACAGCCACATAAAATACTATATATAAAAACAATTACATGTATTACAGCGTGTCTCACAGAATAAAATGTATCTTTAGAAGGAGAGAAATAATTATGTTTATAAAATCAAACTAAGCCTACAGATGTAAGTCTCACCAGAAGTTTGCAGACACTTGGTCTGTCTTTTTCACAAACACCAAAGCTTAGTTTTACTGTTTATTTGCTTATTTTTTAACATCACTCAAGTAATTACTGCTGGAACACGTCTCCCATTTATTTTTATTGACTTATTTGTCTTTTATTATCATTATTTCCCCTCAAAAAGTGAATGTATGCAGGGGGAATACCAGTATGTGATCTGATTACTCTGGTGTCCTATTTCTGATAACAAACCAACCTAATTAACTTTCACATATATTTAATATTTGTTTAGATTTTTGCCTGTTGTTGTTGGTTGGCTTCTTTCCTATTTTTGTCTGTTCAAATGGGTTAGAATAAAAAAATGTACAAACAAAAAAATATCCTCAGATATGTGCGACACGTTTTCGTAGATCAACTGTAGGAAGTGTCAGAACAGAGTGTTGTCTTTCTTTTCTTCTCTACTTCCACTGTAACCGTTAATCTACTAACACTTTTGATCTAGTTGTGTCTGGAACACGGGTGCAAATTAGCTGTTGAGCTAACCCCGGCACATTTACGCTTATGTTAAATGTCACTGTTGATTAATATTCACAGTCCCCTATAGGGAGAATAGAAGCAACAGAAGATTACATGAAAGCCACGTCCTGGCAGCATCGTGCAGCTTTACCTTCATGTACTATAACCGTACTGACACCCTTAGTAAATACACAGTAATACATTAGTTGCTCTTGAAAGGAGGATAAAAGTTATGAATATCCATAAACTGTACACACAAGTCTGCACAAGACTTCAGACTGGAGCTATACACAGCCCACCTGTGGCCTTTCTACAGTTGAGATAACATGCAGAGGCTCCACGACGGTGTGAGAATGCTCCTTAAACTTCAGCCAGCCAAATGTTTGTTAATGTCAACGTGCCAACTCTGCCCTGCATTAATAAGAAATATTACGCACGGATATATGTGCAGGCTGTCTGCCTCACAAAATGGCGTTATTGTGGCCAAGCATTGGTGCTTGAGTCTATTATACTATTTTTCATTTATTGTATATTCTCCTCTTATCTAGTGTACTGTGGATGTTTTATCTTTTGAGTGTCCTTACTAAAGACTGCATTCCTCTTTTCACCAGTCCATACACTATGATGCAACACTCAGCCTGATGTGTAACACAGACGCTGAGTTATTTTAAATGTTTATTACAACAGTTGCACCTGACGTCAAACAGCAGTTTGTCAGTTTAACTCTCCAGCAGACAGATACAACAACAACACGAGAGCGACTTACATGGGCTAACGTCTCTGTATCGATTCCGATTCTTGTTTTCTGGTAATTTGGCAACCTTGCACGGGAGTTCACATGACTGCTGACGAATCTCCTGCAACAGAATGAAGACGTGACATTAATGTCAGGTTTAAAAAAGCGTGATGCACACATGCAAGATTTCTTTTGTACGCTTCGCAGCATAAATAAAGGAGGAGGGGTCGCTCCTTTTTTATATTTATGTTGCTGTGGAAAAGAAACATCTGCCAAGTTATCTTACTGTAGATGTCCTAATCATGTGTCTGAGTCAGTGTGTGTGTGGTCAACACCTCCCACACACACACACACACACACACACACTAATTAAACAGTGAAAATACAATAATAAATCTAATTAATGGGTACACTATGCAAGAAGCTGTAGATGGGACGTTAAAATGTGTTAAACAGGGATGTTAGTGGAGGTTTAAATCTAAAAACAGACACTTAGAGATGAGCAGAGTGTCACAGTTTGGTGATGGGGATGTGTGTGTCTGTGTGAGAGACCCAGGCAGACACATCAATCATCGGCTTGGTCCCAAAACAGGCGGAACACGGAGCAAAACTACCAGCCTGATAACTACACACACTCACCGTGTGTTGAACATGACTTGAGTTTAAAGCGTCAGCTCCGTTTCCACCTTGATTTAGCCGTGTGTTGGGGGTCCTACCTACCTGATAAATGGCGCTCCAACTCCCGTTTTCATCGATTTCCCGAAACTCGGCTTCCATTGCTGACAGTCCAGCTGCCACTCCTTCTCCTCCTCTTTCTGCTTCCTCCTTCTCTACGGACAGCTGCCCGGCGATTAAACAACGTGTCCTCGCACGGTGTCCCCACGGTAGCTGGCAAACTGTTCCTCCACTATTCAGTATTTCTCAGCACGGCGGCGGCGTAGATTACCGTGTTACCTCTCCCTCTCTCGGCCTGGTCTAGCGGAAACACGCCGCTGGCTCCTCCTCCCTCCTCCTACACGGTGTAGCGGCCGTCCTCTGGCGGCTACAAAAAAAAACAATGTTGTGGTTTTAAAGAGATAATACGCCACCTCGGGCTGTCAGGGTCTGAAGCGGGTTTTAAAAATTAATATTAAACCCGTATGTTTAACTTTATTCGTGTGAAATAGTCACTTTTACCATCCCAACGGCAGCTGTACAGACAGACCAGCGGGAACGCGCGGAAGGCATCTTGTTTCTGGGAACGCAGCGCGTGCGCACGCTCGTTCGCTCGCTCGCTAGTGGGGTGTCGTTCGTGGACGTATCGTTCAATTTGAACTAGTGTTGGGAAGTTAGTCTTTTTACTGGTTTGGATTACTCACTCTTGGACGGTAAATTTAACTAATATTTTGATGAGTCATTTCGTTGACCAATCTGTATAAACAAACTGTTTATATATATTATTTTTGGGCCTTTTTGCTTTATTGGATAGACAGCTGAAGAGTGACAGGAAATGTGGGGGGAGAGAGATGGGGAATGACATGCGAGAAAGGGCCGCACAGGTCGAGATTCGAGACTTTGCATGTAGGGCAGCTGCTCTACTGACTGAGCTAAACGCCGCCCCATGAACTGTTGTATGTACTGCTCCTCACAAGCGGCCTGTCACATGACAAATGAACGAAAGACTGATCCGTATGAATGAACTGTTGCGCTTACTGCTCCTCATGCAGCCTGAAGGGCCATGCAACCGCCTTGTAGCGAGGGAACGTACTGCATCAAAATAAACGAATCACTCACTGTGACTTCTCATTACTCCTGTGTTATCTAAAAGATTAGTTCATATTGAACACATATTGACACACCACTAGTTTGAACTAATCTTTATGAGTAGTCTCAGTGAGTGATTAATTCATTTTCACGCAGTACGTTGCCACAAGGACAGGAAACAGAAATGATTAGTTCATGACTCAACAATGTGTCCTCAAGTTTGAGTCTCTGGTTCATTTGTCACATGGCAGGTAGCTCAGCTTGTCGGTTCGTTGATGCGGATCGGTCTTTCGTTCGTTTGTCATGTTTACATTGCCCGCATGAGAGGGCTACAGCACTGCACGAGTGAATGAACGAAATGACTCAAAAAAAGATTTGTTCGTCTGAGAGTAAGTGATCCGATTCAGTAAAAAAGACTCGAACTTCCCAACGCTCGCTCGCTTGCTCTCTCGCCGTCCCTTGGTTCGTCCTTCTCTCCGTGAGGGAGCGCGCACGTACGCTGACGTAATAATGGTCTGTTTACGTCCAATCTGTGTGGAAGTCTCTGCTGCTGCTGCTGCAGTTTAGTCAACGAGATTTTCCAGCTGGTTTAAACCAGAAGGGAGAGATGAATTTATCTTAAAATAACAGTCCTCAAGGAGGCCCGGGTATAGTGTGCTGTCATGGATTAGCTGTAGTTGAGTGGCTTTTCTCCAGGCAGTGTGACTGACAGCAAAAGAAACTGGGACAACTAACGTTAGCTAGCAACGCAACTTAGCTAAACGTGTTTGAATCAGCCTTAAACCGCTGCAGACAGGTATTATGTAAATTCATTGACAAGTTCTTCTGTGTGTGTCGCTTCATGTGTCTTCCTCTGGTCTCCGGCTCACTTTATATGGCTGTGTTTCCTCAGTAGCAGTAGTTGCTGTTGTTGTTGTTGTTGTTATTGTAGCGTTAGCCCCTCCAGCTGTCGTTGGCTGCTGCTTGCTAATGTGTAGCTATAGTTATTGCCTCCCAGTGGTGGAAAAAGTATTCAAATCTTTTAACGGTAAGTTGCATTAGCAATATAACCACAGTGCATATTGACTCAGTTAAAAATAAAAGCAATTAATTGAGAATTTCAAGTAAGAGTCAAGTATTGGCAATAAAACACATTTATCCAGCTAGATTACTAAAGAAAAGACACTGTATGTCCTTTTTTTATCAGTCTGCCACGTGTTTTGCATGGAAAACATTAATCTACTGCAACAGATATCAGGCAAATTGAACAAATTAGCATGCAGTTTAAAGGTCCAGTGTGTAAGGATTCGGAGTATCTGTTGGCAGGAATGGAAGTTAATATTTATTAGTGTATCACCTGAAAATAATGATCTCTGTGTTGTTGTTGCCTTAAAACGAGTCCTTTATAGCTACAGAGAGAGCGGGTCCTCTTGCGTGGAGTCGGCCATGTTGAACTGCCTGTTTCAACCAATGACGGACAGAGCATGAGTTGTTTATGGAGCGCTGTTTTGAAGCCATATTAAATGTACTGCTTCGCCCGGTTCCCGGTTAATCTAAATATTGAGAAAGACGTGGATCATCTGCGGTACCTACCTGTCAGTCAAAGCAGCCACACTGTTAATTATGTGTAGAGGCCAAACATGTTTATTCCTGCTGTGAAGTTGGACATTTTAACATGGGGACTTATGGAGACTGACTCACTTATCAGCCAGCCTCAAGTGGACGTTTGAGGAACTGCAGTTTTAGCACTAAGCTTTGTCTACAGTGGCACAGAATGCACAAACCAAACATTGGCTCTAGATAGGGCCTTTTATTTTTTTGTGTGTGTTTTTGGTTGCATCTGCACTGCTAGCTGTCACTAAATCCTACACACTGGACCTTTTTATATTTACCTCTAAAATGGAGTGGACATCTCACAAGCTCTGCATTAATACCTCTTAACTGTACTGTAACATCTTTGTTTCTCGTGCTTTCTAATATCAAAGTGCAAGTCTTTGTTGTAATCTAACAAGTCCATTAAATGCACACACACATATAGTTAGTGCTGTCTGTACATATGATGTTGTGAAGTTTAACTTGTTGTATCTGTTTCTAGATTCCTGGAGTAGTTTGAGATCCTTGAGAGATTCTCAAGGCAGCATGGCTCCCAAAGACATCATGACCAATTCCCATGCCAAATCCATCCTCAATGCCATGAACTCACTTCGCAAGAGCAACACGCTCTGCGATATCACTCTGAGGGTGGAGAACACGGATTTTCCGGCTCACCGGATCGTCTTGGCTGCCTGCAGCGACTACTTTTGTGCCATGTTCACCAGTGAGGTAACGAGAAAAGTGTGGGAGTGCTCGATGCTAACAGAGAAACATGTTCACTTATTGTCTCTTCAAAGCATGATACACATGTCTTGATAGACTAAGAAGAATGAGTTACATAGCTGAATTTGATCTGTTTATTTGTCTTTTTTTGGGCTTTTCCGAGTGTCTGACGAAGTGTTGAATTTACTAAACAAGACACAGTTGACAAGAAAATTATGGGAATTGCTCCAGGATAATACCCGATACTATAACTAATCCCTCAATGATCTGTTTCTTGTCAACACACCTGATAGTCTCTGTTTTTTGGCTCTGCAGCTTGCAGAGAAGGGGAAATCATTTGTCGACATCCAGGGGCTCACTGCAGCGACTATGGAGATCCTGTTGGATTTTGTCTACACAGAGACAGTGTTAGTCACCGTGGAGAACGTCCAAGAACTGCTCCCGGCAGCGTGCTTGTTGCAACTCAAAGGTAAGTTTAGGAGTGTCTGCCGTGCCTTGATATGAAAAGTTTGTGTTTATACCATTTGATATAATTGGGAGAATAGTTGGAGGTCCAGTCTTTAAATTCAGGTTCCTAAAGGCCTTCAGAGATATTGATTACTGTCTTGCCCTCCTGACGGGCCTCCCAGCCTGCACAGTGAAACCCTTTCACATGATCCAGAATGTGACATCGCACCTCGTCTTCAATTAACCCGAAACGTCACATGTTACCCCGCTGCTCATCGAGCTCCACTGGCTACCTGTAGCAGCCCATATTAAATTTATATCACTAATGCTGACTACAAAGTAGTCACCGGTTCTGCAACCACCTACTTGAATGTCCTCATACAGGCATATGTTACGCTCAGAGCAATCCAAACTTTCCTCGTTGGTGGAACGTCCTACCAGTTCATACCAGATCAGCGGCATCCCTCTCTACCTTCAAAAACTCCTGAAGACCTCCATCTCTTCAGAGAGGACCTCCTCTACAACTACCAAAAACTAGACATGCTAAATCTACCCCCCTCTACAACTGTCGCTTTATTCTATGAGAGTAGTACTTACTGCTGCACTAACATGTCTTTGTTGCTCTGTACCTCGACTGTTTCCCTTTTTGTGAGCCGCTTTGGACAAAACCTTCATCTAAATAATAAATAAATGTATTTAAAAAGTCATACATGTAAAGTTAAGGGTAGCTTACCTGGTAGAGCTAACATCACTGAGGTTTAAGTCCTTGCTGCAGCATCCCGGGTTCAAGCCTGGCCCGGACCGTTTGCTTACAAGTCTTGTCTCTTGCCTGCTGTGCATTGCCTGTGATTGCAGACTGCTGGGAGACTTGTACAGCTAGAAACTATAAGCGGGGAATGTTGCAACAGCAGACTGTGGGTTGTGGATCCTTTTTCTGTGGAGTTTCAGTTTGCATCAGACCTGCAGCAAACACTGTCACTACTGTTAGCTACAGTTTCTGCATAACTCATTGCCAAAAGGAAAATATCAATTTTAGCCAAAACTTCACTGAATGAATCATTTGAAATTGGTTAATCCACCCATCCACTTAATGTCGCTCACCTGAGTTTACGTCACATTCATCTAATTAAATGCATCATCAGGGATTATTCTCATGTGCTTCAGGGGAGTGATGGCAAAATGTGGTATTAAAAAGGTCTTTTAAAAGTCTTACATATAATTGGATTAACCCTGCAGAAACCCTGAGGCACGGCATGGCACCACTTTTCAAATGAGACGGCCTCAGCATTTCTAAATGAAGGTGCTGAGTGACGTGAGAGTCACGTCTGTCAGGATTAGGCTGAATTTGAATGATACATACGTGTGTGTGTGTGTGTTTTTGTTTCCTCAGGGGTGAAACGAGCATGTTGTGATTTTTTGGAGAGTCAGCTTGATCCCTCCAACTGCCTGGGTATCCGTGACTTTGCCGAAACTCACAATTGCCTTGACCTGATGCAGGCGGCCGAGCTCTTTTCCCAGAAGCATTTCTCCGAGGTGGTGCAGCACGAGGAGTTCATGCTGCTCAGCCAGACAGAAGTCGAAAAGCTCATAAAATGTGATGAAATCCAGGTATGACACCTGAAACCACAGTGACATATTTGCTCCTCGATACTTATCTGCATACCGTCATGGCCAAAAATATTAGCACCCCTGCATTCCTGTGACATAATGCACTACTTCTCCCAGAGAATGTTGTATTTTCACGTTTATGCATGTTTAACCATCAGTTAGTTTCTCACACCTGACCTCAACAACGAGTCCCAGAAGTCTCCACTGCTTTGTCTGGGTGCTTTTTGACGCACTGCTGACCTCTGATGGAGACCCAGCTTTCTGACACTGGGCCCTACATTGCACCCCAGAATTTGATGGTAGCCTTTAGGTTTCATAACGCCGTGCACACAGTCAAGACATCCAGTGCCTGAAGCAGCAAAACAACCCCAATTTTTCACTGCAGGGTCTGTATTCTTTTTTCTTTGAAAGAAAATCCTTTAAAGAAAATTACGCAGTCCCTACAGTAAGTCTAAATCCCAGAGAGCATCTGTGGAGAGATCTCCAAGCAGCAGGAGGAGTTGTCAAAAGATGAGTGGTCCAAGACTCCACGACAGAGGTGTAAGAAACTCACTGACGGGTTGATTACAGTTCAAAGGGTTTGCTCCCAAATTTAAATTTAATTAAGCCAATAATTTTTGTGTAAAATATCTTAGTTTGTGCGTTATGTGATAGAAACGTAGCAGCCGCAGTGCACGACTGTATGTGTGGTGTAAAGTGAGTTTGATTTCCGCAGCTTTCTTATTGTCTTTCACCTGAGTGTGAAAAGAGACGAGCAAGTACCAACCTGCTGTACTCTCAGTCAGCGGGCCCCCCAGTTCCACTCACTTTTTTTTGCGGATTGGCCTGACAATGAAATTGCAGAGAAGAAAACCTGATTTAACTTTGCCTTTGTGCTCAGGAAATTCCTATTCCCGACCACATGCCTCGCTTTGTGAAAACAGTTATTATCACACAATGATTTATAGATCATCAGTTCCCTCAGATGGTTGCTCCTGTCATTTTTTGTTGTTTTTAGAGTAAAACTAGACCATACATGTGTCGTGTTTCCCCCTGCGAGTGTGATATTAAGATGCGTGCATGCTGTCTGCACCCAGGTGGACTCAGAAGAACCCGTCTTCGAGGCCGTGCTGAACTGGGTCAAACACAACCGAAAAGAGCGAGAGCCCTACCTGCCAGACATGCTCGAGTTCGTCCGCATGCCGCTCCTCACGCCCCGCTACATTACAGATGTCATTGATGCTGAGGTGAGCCAGTCGACACGCAGCAGGTTGTTTTGTAATCACACACCAAAGCCGCCAATAAAGCATTATGTGTTGAAGTATTTATCGCCGTAATTAAGCGAGTCTCGACACGTTTTTTAGCCCCTCATTCGGTGTAGCCTGCCGTGTCGAGACCTTGTTGATGAAGCCAAGAAATTCCACTTAAGACCGGAGCTGCGGAGCGAGATGCAAGGCCCGCGCACACAAGCTAGATTAGGTAGGAATTCTGTTTTTAATAACAGTTTAGCTATCTGCATGTCTCCTGTATACCACACGCTGATTTACGTGTGTTTTCAGGTGCCAAAGAAGTCCTGCTGGTTATAGGAGGGTTCGGCAGCCAACAATCGCCAATCGACATAGTCGAAAAATATGATCCGAAAACACAAGAATGGAGCTTCCTTCCAGTAAGTATTTGAAAGAAGTTTTGTTTTCTTTAATCTCAGGGGTTCAGTGTGTACTACAGACGTGTGTGTGTGTGTGTCTCAAACAGAACATTGCACGGAAAAGGCGTTACGTCGCCACGGTGTCCCTCCACGATCGGGTTTACGTGATCGGAGGCTACGACGGTCGCTCCAGGCTCAGCTCCGTGGAGTGCCTGGACTACACAGCGGACGAGGACGGCGTCTGGTACACCGTCGCCACCATGAACGTGCGCCGCGGCCTCGCCGGAGCCACGACGCTCGGAGGTGAGCGAGGTTCTGTGCCAAATGACTTACACTTCCAGCGGTGTCGCCTTTCTGTGAAATCCCCTGAGTAACGGATACACTAACAGTTGTGGTTTTCCCATTTTTGCTCCATCCTATTTTGGCTCTCGACAGATATGATTTATGTCGCCGGCGGCTTTGATGGCAGCCGACGTCATACCAGCATGGAGCGATACGACCCAAATATCGACCAGTGGAGCATGCTGGGAGATATGCAGACGGCTAGAGAAGGAGCTGGTCTGGTGGTGGCCAGTGGACTTATATACTGTCTAGGTATGGACTGATAATCTTGATGTCCTGGATAATTTTGACTTATTTTCATCATCATTGACTATTTTGGCAACTAATCCATTTTTTTCTTCTATAAAATGTCAGAAAATAATATTTAAAATTCAAAAAACTGAGAAGAAAAGTAAAAAATCAGAATATTTGAGAAGCTAAAATCAACAAATGTTTAATTTTGATTGAAAACGAATAGCTAACGATTCATTTCTGACCACAGGCTTGATGTCAACGCTGTTTTCTGGAAAAATATGATAAGATTATCTTGTCACAGCAGCTCGTATACACAAGGTTGATAAGAAATTACCTATAAATAAGAAACGTATAGAAGAAGTCATGCTGGAGTTAAAGACTCTGACAGCTGTTGGAATGAAGGACCCGTGGTAGCGCTCCTTCTTACATGGTGGGAGTAGCAGTCTGTTGCTGAAGGAGCTGTTTAACGCCTCCACAGTGTCATGCGAGGGGATGAGAGGAGTTGACATCCTCCTCTCCCCCGCTTCCTCTGCGGAGTCTGTTTTTCCTCTTCAAAGAATCGACACACTTTCACATTAGTCATGTTGGGAAAGTTGAATCGGCGTTGTGATCTCTGAAGCCTTTTTTACTGTAAAAGTGAAACATGAATTGAAACCATGAAAGCGAACATGAGCGTTTGTGTAGCAGACACGTACTCACACTTTCCTCTTTTGTTTTTTTTTTTGCTCGTCATCTGTGACGGAGCAGTCATCCTGGGTTCTTGCGTGCGTTCATTCATTGGAATACACTTTAGTTTTCTTTACTCAGGACTTCAGAAACTTCTGGAGGTGTGGCTGGACTGACAAAATACTTTGAGGCTTTGATGGTTGACTAACTCTAAAAGACACACAGGATTTTATTTAGAAGAGACTTGCATAGCAACATTAAGGCTGCAAACATAATGCAGCACTCTGATGTTACAGCAGCTCTCACCTCAGCTCATCAAGCTCGGATTGATAACTTGTAGTTAACTTGTTTAAGGCTGCGATTAATCATTGTTTACATCATCAGTTCATCTGACAATAGCTTTCTCGATAAATCTCTGTTTATAAAATGTCAGAAAAAGAAAATTCAACTCGAAGTGAAACAGGATTCAGGACCATCAAACGATTAACCAGTAAAATACTGATCGATTATTCTTCTCTCACTTGTCTGATACTTCTGCTGATGTTTCCTCGTAGGCGGCTACGATGGATTAAATATCTTGAATTCAGTGGAGCGGTATGACCCGCACACAGGCCACTGGACAAGTGTTACACCGATGGCCACCAAGCGGTCAGGTAGGTAAGAAAACAGCGTGAAGTCAAATATTCCAGCTAACCGCGAGCGTTTCTGTTCATCTGACAGTTTTCTGCTTGTTTTCAGGGGCCGGTGTCGCTTTACTCAATGACCACATCTATGTGGTGGGAGGCTTTGACGGCGTTTCACACCTGGACTCTGTTGAAGTCTACAACATCAGAACAGATTATTGGACCACTGTAGCCAGCATGACCACTCCTCGATGTTACGTGGGAGCAACCGTTCTCCGGGGGCGTCTCTACGCCATCGCCGGGTAAGAAATGTTGTCCCGAAGTTTCCCCGGGTCTAAAGATTTATTACGACAAAAGAGGGAAGTTGTTGTCGATATTTGGAAGTTCCCCGGTTAATAGAATAGATGAATCTCTAAACACGTCATATACAACATACACAGGACAAGGACTGTTGATGCTTTGTCACTCATCGCTTACGTTGAAAGCGCTTTAGGAAGAAGAAAGAGGGATGATTACACACGTTTCAGTGCAATGTTTGTGTGAACACCTGACTATACATCGTTAAAGAGGAATTTCACAGCTGGAAAGATCTTTTGATAAACTCAATTTTCAAAATAAAACACCTCGCGCAGACTTCCACTCAGGAGCAGCCAAAAGGAGACGTCACAGTGCCGTGCACGGAGGGGTTCAGGGTTTGGTGAATACTCGCCCCTGATGTAAAAATGCAGAAGCATTTCTAACACCACAGAGCTCACAGCTGACTTTAAGTTGCATCATCCAGCGGACGGGCGGTGACCTCCTGCTGCAGGCGAAGTGTTAATTTGTATTTTTCATTTGAATATACCAACCACAATGCAATGATACAAAGCTGCTTCCCTTTTGAAGACTTGAAAAAAGTGGCGTAAAAGTCAAATGGTGTGCGGACACAAGTGTTTTCTTCCATCGCCTTAGGTGGTGTCTCTTTTATGATGTTAGATTAGCTTTTTTATCCAGTGTATCTGGATGATTACAGTTGTGGCACATCACTGACGACTCTTCAGTCTCTCTGTTAGTGGCTCCTTTACTCTTTACTCTACTTACGATGAACTTTACGAGCAGAAACGTGCAGCGACACTCGACAGTGTGAGAGTGTGAGTAGCAGTGCTGATTGCTGTGGTTAAACATGTTTCAGTTCCTCTCTTGTTTGTCTCACATTTCTCTAGATATGACGGGAACTCTCTCCTCAGCAGTATTGAATGTTACGACCCAGTTATCGACTCCTGGGAGGTCGTTACCTCGATGGCGACGCAGCGGTGCGACGCGGGCGTGTGCGTCCTACGAGAGAAGTGATCTTTGCCAAGGAAAGAGAAAAGAAAAAAAGCAGTACAGGCAGCTAGACTTTGCCGCTAAAACAGAACCACAAAGGGAGTTTGTTTGTTCGTCAGTATGCAAAACTCTTAGCAGTACAGGGCCGCCTCCTCTACTGGACGGTCGGCCCTCCGACACAGAGATTCAGCTTCACCGTGGTAAGACTTCACCTCAACAAAAGAGGCCTCCATGGAGCCCATCACCACTTGCATGACTCTCTTCGGTGGTGTTTGTTGCTGTCGTTACCTGTGAGATTATTTTTTCAGTTTGTCTTCAAAGTGCAATATATTTCTACTCATCATAAGGAAACGTTGGAAAAAAAAAAAAAAAAGATGGAGTTGCTTTAGACTCCAGTTGCTGCTATACGCCTTATGACTTTGGCCTACATCAAACAGTGAACATCCATGTTGCCTCCCATCTGACTTTGATGATAGTTACAGTACATTAGCTTATTATCAAGTGTACTCATTCAGCATTTGCAAGGTCATTAATGGGTCAGTAATTCAACCCTTTTTGTAATTCTTCCTGTAAACAGTGCTTTTAAATTCAAAACACTTTAATACAAAAGGTTTAATACTTATTGTCGCTCTCAGAATATATATTTAGAAATAAATATTGTTTTAGAAAATGACTGAATTGTACCAGTTTACTTTGATTAATTTTCGTCCCTCTATCCGGCACCAGTTGAAAAGAACAAAAATCACAAAGTAGTAAGTATGAGGTGCATGTGATTTGTTTTTCTTCCTCAGCTTATAAAATTCAGACGTGTGCATGGGGAGGGGGGGGCACAAAGGTCATGACATCACTGTTGACTGGGAAGTGAATAAACACACTGAGAAACTCGCACGTCTTTGTCTGTGGTGCCTCTTTTCAGTAAGTAAACGCCCGAGAAACATCCGCGTCGCACGTCGACAGCTGAGTCATCGTTCACGTCCACAGAGTCACTCACACCTACAGGGACGGTAAAAACTGAGTGTCCACATGCCAGCAGAATAACTTGTTCACTGTCCAACCTCCTAATATTTTTTATTTGAATAAAAATAAGCATTTTCAGGCTTTATCACAACGGCCCAGGGTTCAGCTCATCTTTGCTGCATCCTTCTGTCTCTCTCCCAACATTCCTGTCACTCTTCAGCTGTTTCTATCAAATAAAAGCCCAACACAAAAGATGTGCATTTTGCAATGACTGTGTTAGCCACCATAAGATGTCAGTGTACGTATAGGCTTTAGACCTGTCTATAGAGGGAAGGCCGGATGCCTCAGTCGGCATCATCATTGCTGGCCACTGTTTTTAATCAAGCAGCTGCCTCTGTGTAACTTGCTACTTTATATTTCTTCATGACATGCGACAAATATTGTGTTATTTATTCAGTAACAGTTAATTTCCATATTCAAATTAATAAGAAATAATATAATCAACAAATACATGACAATGTATTATAAGAATTAAAGATTAATAATGAGTACTTTTATTTTTTTATACTTTAAGTAGGCCTATATATTTGTTACCAATACTTCTGTACTTTTACTGACTTTTTCTTGCAAGTATTTCTGCAGTGGCGTAAGTACTTTTACTTCAGTAAAAGATCTGAGTGCCTTGAGTTTACCTTCACATACTTTTATGATGTGACAGGTGACTAATCTAATCTAATCTGTCTAATGTTCCCTCCAAATCTCCGTCTTGTTCATACCAGTAAAAAGAGACTAAAACAACATTTTCAAACTCATCCCTCCTCCCTCCTTCTTTCCCTTCCCTCCCTTCCTCCCTCCTTCCATCTATCTATCTATCTACTCCCCCCTCTGTCGTCTAAAGCCTGAATGAGCACCGTCAGACACATTACCTGTCTGCAGGTATAAAGAGCTTCTGGCAGCGGGTGGGACAGAGCAGCAGAGTGTTGGTGGAGACACGTTACCTGTCCCTGAACACAGCAAAGGAACTACACGTCTGTCTGGAGCCTCCGTGACAGATAAACTTCAAGTATCCTGCATCAAAACTGACTTCTTGTATCATCTGGAGCAACATGGTAAGATAATTACAATTTATTAGGCGTAGGGAAGCTTCTTCACAGACAGTTTGATCAATTTGTTCAAATGTTTCTGTGAGTGATAAATGTTACTTCTTCTTAAATCTCACCAACGTTTGACTGATTTGTTTGCCAAAGATGAGATCTGATTTTTATCTGAGCATCAAAACTTCCTCAAAGCTCAGTTTGTTTGCATGCATTGCATTTATGTTGAATGAACGTGCAGCAGTTTGTGTTAACGCACATGTAGCTACAAACCTGAAAAGGCTTGAATGATGTCTTCATGTTACTGCTTGCACTGTGAGAGTTAATGGTTTTATGAGTTTATAATCGCTGACACATTAGAGGAGCTCGAAGCTTCATCTTCAGCCTCAGATTATTAAACTAGCTCTCAGAAAAGCCTTTATTTAGACTTAGACTGCACTTTATTGATCCCTTTGGGATGACTCCCTCAAAGAAACTGAATATAATATTTTGTTAAATATGTATGAATGTCTTTCTTTTAATATACGTATCATTGCTCAAGTTCCAAACTTCGGTCTACCCATGTCTTAACAAATGTCACTCATCAGCAAAAAATCATCTTGGGGGATGTTCCTCCTCTAAGGATAACAAAACCTGAAATTCTCAACATGTTGAAACATGACTGAGGAAAGCACTTAGAAAATGCATCAGT
Source organism: Nibea coibor (assembly GCA_023373845.1). Lineage (NCBI taxonomy): Eukaryota > Metazoa > Chordata > Actinopteri > Sciaenidae > Nibea > Nibea coibor. The sequence goes on along the minus strand of CM041717.1, from coordinate 21,863,711 downwards.
ACAGTGCTGGAATAAGCCTCTCCTGTTTTTGACATTGTTTATAGTCAACAACAGGAAAAGCACAGCGCAAACACTGACTAATGCAGTCAATCGTCAGACATGATTGTACTGAGGTGTATGGAAGCAAAGAAGAGCCGTTGTAACTTTTTTCATGGACCCGACTGTGAAACTGAACTGTTTAAATTTTAATTAGAGGTGTCTATATTGACAATAAAGTCATATTTAAAAAGGAAATATTGGTATTGTGTTAATAATACACATATGATCATGTTGTGTAAATAATTTAGAGCCTGTTAGAGCATCAGTGTGTCACTTCTCTACCATAAAATAACACTGACTTGTAATCAGGTGAATGGTCCCGTGTCTATTTAATCCTTTACGGCACTAAGTCACACAGCACCAACTGTTTCACTGATTTTGGATCACGTTTTATGTTTTTCTTGAGTTTCCTGATGGACAGTGAAGTAAACTGCTGCCGACTGTAGCTGCTGTTAGCTAATGTTAGCTCAGTCTGCTAGCCGGGCTGTGAGCTCAGAGCACCAGGGGGAGTGTTAAGAGTTTGTACCACAGGTTTTTTGGACCACAAGAGTGTTGTGTGAGCCAGTGTTGTGCCAGAACTGGAGCCAGGTGAGCAAGGAATGTAACTGGGCTCAGCGGCACCCATATGGACACCATGACCAAAAGGGTTGAAAGACTGAAGGGGACGTTGAGTCACACATTTATGTCCTTCCTTTACTTCCAATGAGGTATTTTAACTATTAGCAGCGATTAACAGGTGCGACAGATATCTGTGCTCATAAACCATTAATCATTTTGAGTGTCAAAGATGTTGAGACACATCTAAACTTCCATCTGTGTTGTTATTTTCTTCTCTGTTCAGAGAGAGTGCATCTCTATCCATGTGGGCCAGGCAGGTGTCCAGACAGGAAATGCCTGCTGGGAGCTCTTCTGCCTCGAGCACGGCGTCGGGCCTGACGGTGTCTTCCTGGACACTCCCGCAGAACCCAACTCTCGTGACGACCCGTTCAACACTTTCTTCAACACTGGGAGCTCTGGGCGTCACGTTCCGAGAGCGATATACGTGGACCTGGAGCCCACAGTGGTTGGCGAGTAGCCCTGTTTATTTTTACCCTCCTTATCTCTTTTTTTTTATTACCGTTCCAGTCGTCCTATTATATGTGGCCGTATGCATCCAGTGTAAGTGCATCTCCATCCACATGGGTCATGCAGGTAACTACAGATGGGAACACTGGTATCCAAGCAACACGTGCAGTGCTGACTCCTTTACCTTTTATTCGATGCTGGCTAACATTTACAGAAGTGAATTATGTAAATAACAGGTTGCAGAGCGCAGTGTTGGATTGATTTTTAGCCAGAGAAAAATCTTTATTACAATATGTACCTTTAATTTATGCTCAAGTTGCTTAAACAAATGAATCACTGCAAACATATAAAATCTCTGTCACGAGTTTTCAGTACAGACAAAATGGGGTAAAAGGTTATTAACTGACTCGCTTCCTTTTTTGGTGGCCTTGTTTAACAGATACATTCACAATGTTTGAAGTCTGGAAAATGAAATGAATGTAGTGACGTCACCAACAGGTTTCTGAAGGAGCCGTTGTGAATCTCAGAGTGCGGTGGCTCCGGCTGTTGCCATCTTGGCAGTCCTGACTCCAACCAGCGCCCGGCTAATCCGAGAAATGGGCAAAGGCGTGCAGCATAGGTGAAGCTGAGGAGGTTCAAAAGACGCCTGGCTTCCTTCAGCCCTCCTCAGGTCCGCTGATGATGCACGTCTTAGTCCATCTTTAGATTAGCCAGCAGGTGGAAGAGGCAGGACTACAAAGATGGATGAAAAAAATGTGAACTGACTCTTTTATTAGTGAACTATTCCCTGCATTTTCCAATCAGCATTCCTATTTTCAACACCACATTTCCAGTTGTACATAATTTATGATCATGAGATGGGCTCGTGTACATATGTTTGGTATTATTTATTAATGTATTCAGTTATATTTTGACTTGGCAGATAATGTTTTAGTACATTTAGTCAGTTCTGGGATTCTGCTCAAATCCAAGACCACATTTTTGTGACTACATCATTGCATTAAATGTGAAACCTCTGATCTGAACTGTCATGTTGCATTTGATCATATTAACCTCTTTAAAATCTTTCTTTTTCAGATGAAGTAAGGGTTGGGAAGTACAAAGAGCTTTTCCACCCTGAGCAACTGATCTCTGGAAAGGAGGATGCAGCGAACAACTACGCTCGTGGCCATTACACCATCGGGAAAGATATCATTGATGGAGTGATGGAGCGCGTGCGTAAAATGGTGAGCAATAATGATAAAACCTGTTTGACAAATTACTGTCATAGGTTTTCAAAAGAATTTAAATTGTGCAATGATTGTTGTGCAACTTCCAGGGAAAGTTGTGAAGACACAGAACGGCTTCGAATTGTTTTTCTGCTGTAGATGTTTAGATGTGTTAGCTTAGAGCTAACGTTAACTTTCTTGACATTTTGATGATGTTATATCTGTCTGTTCAATATCTGGTTTGTTTAATTCCATTTTTACACAAAGTGTAATTCATTATTAATTCATGAATCTAGAGGCACTGGTACTTGGATTGGCTAGTTTATCTATGGTGGCCATGAGAGTCAAAACACAACAACAGTTTGGAAACACAATAACTGTGGTGACTGTCCTAAGGTCATTTAAGCAGGCAGAGGTGTTTCCTGACACGTATCCATGAAAAATAATCAAATCAAATATCCATGATGAACTTTTCTTTCCTTTCACGCTTGCAGGTGACGGTTTACGTTTTGAACTGTGTCTGTAAACGCCCGCTGATCACCTGTAATCAATACACATAAAGAAAAGTAATAATCCGCCTGGTGGTTAAATCAGACAGTAGCCTACGTACAAGTGGCTCTGAGCTTTTGTAAAGAGTGAGACAACACTTCTTGTTTGTGATCAGACAAAACTCAAAGACTCTGGAGGACGTTAGCGTGGGCTGGTGCTAGATTACATCAGTCCAAGCGACACAAGCAAGAAGTGTTGTCCCATTTTTAACGAAAAATGCTGCCGTTTTGTGAAAGAGCTTTGTGTGTTGACACTTAAGGGCCACCACAGCACAGCTTCCAGTCTTTGTGCTAAGATACCAAAGATACTCTAACACATTACAATCTCTGAAACGATGAATGATATACGCTTCCCGTCTCCTCAGTGGGAACGGTCTCCTCACTCGCAAACTCTAAATCTTGTTTGGAAGTGTAGATGGATGGAAACAGATTGTGTTGTACCAGAAAGTTTAAAAAGTTTAATTAAGTTGTTGTCGATAATCTTTGATGAAACGAAGCCAACAATTCAGCACCGACAAAAGAAGAAGAAGCAATGCGCTCTGCTGCCAGATCTTGTGAGATTGTGTTGCTGCTGACACAGACAGGTTTCCAACAAAGTTCATTTTCTCCTGATGCGTCTGAAATTTCCTAATTTTAGCATCCAGATGTTCAGAAGATACGTGTGTCGTTTGCGTTTGCAGAATGTCGAACTATTCCTTTAACAACGGTTGTCTCGTCCTTCTGTCCTTCTCATCAGACAGACCAGTGCACGGGCCTGCAGGGGTTCCTCGTCTTTCACAGCTTCGGAGGTGGAACCGGCTCTGGCTTCACCTCTCTGCTGATGGAGCGTCTGTCTGTCGACTACGGCAAGAAATCCAAGCTGGAGTTCGCCGTCTACCCGGCTCCCCATGTGTCAACCGCTGTGGTGGAGCCCTACAACGCCATCCTGACCACCCACACCACCTTAGAGCACTCTGACTGTGCCTTCATGGTGGACAACGAGGCCATCTACGACATATGTCAACGCAACATGGACATTGATAGTCCAGGTTACATCAACCTCAACAGATTGATTGGTCAGATCGTGTCCTCGATCACGGCCTCCCTCCGTTTCGATGGCGCCCTCAATGTCGATCTGATGGAGTTCCAGACCAACTTGGTCCCGTTTCCACGTATCCACTTCCCACTGGTTACCTACTCGCCCATCATCTCTGCTGAGAAGGCGTACCACGAGCAGCTGACTGTGGCCGAGATCACGAGCGCTTGCTTCGAGCCGACCAATCAAATGGTCAAGTGCGACCCTCGTCACGGCAAATACATGGCGTGCTGCATGCTGTACCGAGGCGACGTCGTCCCTAAGGATGTGAACGCGGCCATTGCGAACATAAAGACTAGACGCTCCATCCAGTTTGTCGACTGGTGTCCCACTGGCTTCAAGGTGAGAAACGTTACAAGGTTAGACATTCAGCTTGAGATCTTTTACCTGTCTGACTGTCGTCTTTGTCTGAACAGGTTGGCATCAACTACCAACCTCCAACTGTAGTTCCTGGTGGTGACCTGGCAAACGTGCAGAGAGCCGTGTGCATGCTGAGCAACACCACCGCCATCGCCGAGGCCTGGTCTCGCCTCGACCACAAGTTCGACCTCATGTATGCGAAGCGTGCGTTCGTGCACTGGTACGTGGGTGAAGGCATGGAGGAGGGAGAGTTTGCAGAGGCCAGAGAGGACCTGGCCTCCCTCGAAAAGGATTATGAAGAGTTGGGTCGAATGAATCCCGATTCTGAAAATGACGACGATGAGTACTGAACCTGACAGCGATGATTTCACATCTGTACTGCATATCTTCTAAGCTGACTTAACCTAACTGATCTTTTTCTCTGTCGTGTATCAGCTTTAGTTTAAGAAGATACTTTGTATTTGAATTGTGCTCTGAAATAAAGTTTGTCTTGACAGAAGAGACGTGTAAGCGAGTTGTTACAGTGGTCTAAGACACCAATGACAAATCTGCCTCGTCTCTACTGTATACTACTGAATGACACTGTTTACATATTTAGGTTTACATCTGAGGTCTCCAAGACACTCACACTTTCTTGTAGCTGACTTCTGAGCTTATCCATCCGTTTTCCATAACTGCCTGTTCTTATCAGGGCTGCAGAGGGCTGGAGCCGATCCCAGTTGGCACTCGGCGAGAAGTTACACCCTGGACAGGCCACTGGTTCATGACAGGGCTGACACATGGGCGCTCACATTCACACAGGCGATTTAGAGTCATAAATCAACCTGCATGTCTTTGGACAGAAATATTGTTACTTTCTACTCCACTCCATGTATGTTACTTTTCAGATTAAGATTTTAGTTCAGTTTATGTAATATGAGGCATTATTATAGATAAAATCACAGTATTAAAATTAGCTCCATAGACCAGATAATGATGTACCACTAACACATTAACTCAACAATAATGATCCAATATTAGAATATAACACTGACAGAGGACTCTCCATGAACACGTTTACTTTTTGACTTTACTTGAGTAATATTTGGAATGCAGGACTTTGACCTGTAATGGAGTATTTTTTATAGAAGCAGTATTCCTCCTTTTACTTAAGTGAGTGCGGTGAATACTTCCACTAAAAATCAGCCGTGGATCATTGGTGGACCTGAGGCGGGCCAAATGACACCTGGTTGTTCAAACAGGCCATCTGTAACGGCACCTACCTGTCAATCAAAGCAGACATGCTGTTAATTGTGCATAATTTTAAGCCTTAATATAATCTGAACAGGTGAGTTGTATAAAAATTCAGCCTCAGTACAGTTGTCATGAACGGGGAAATTAGCTACAGAGACCAAAATTGTTTTTTGTACCAGGCTGTAAACATGTTTATTTCTGCTGTGAAGTTGGACATTTTAACATGGGGACTTATGGAGACTGACTCACTACTGGAGCCAGCCTCAAGTGGCCGCTTGAGGAACTGCAGTTTTTGGATCTTTGCATTGGCTTTCCACTTCACAACCATGGAGGTTGGGTTCATCACATCACGGACTAACGTCTGTAGATATTAAAGGTAACAAAATACATTTCTCATTTTCAGGATATTATGTAGGAATAAAAACATACTCTTGAATATTAGATTTATTTTTTCTGTAAATAGAGGCCTCTAAATCAAACACACTGGACCTTTAAGTGATAGTACAGATCATCGAGAATAAAATCATCCCTAACATAAGAAGATTATGAGCTTACACTTCCAACTTTCACGCCAGCTGCAATAAAACTGTTCTGGTTACTTGAGATGGTTTTATGACTCTGAACTGGCTCCAAAAACACGAGATTATTAAAGTTTTTGCACCGAAGCAGCCTGAGCTTGTGCAGCAGCAGCAGCTGTTATAAAACCATCATGAGAAAACATCCATGCAAACTGCACTGACTGGCTATTTAAACAACGAGTCCCGGCAGCCGTGAAGGTGTCACCTGAACATATTCATCCGCGCAAGTGTAAACACAAGACAAGTCTACAAAGAAGAGATTTGTGCTACAGATTATGACCTATTATCTCTTTATAACGCGATTATTTGTCATGTTAGTGCAGCTAATAGCTGTGCAGTGTTGTGAGTGGAAAAATTAAGATCATATCTTACCAAGTTTTTAGAGTACAGCCTGTGAAGCACACAGCATAACCGCCTATACTTCATCCTACTTAAGATATGGACATGTTTGAGTCTTTAGTAAGCATATAATATTTTAATTTATATAATTTAAGCTTTTAAATAGTGTGGTTTAGTGTTAAAACATCATTAAGTGTTGTTGTAAAGCTTTCTACTAGAGTAGCCTAAGGGTTCATTATATTTATAACATCAGTTTCAGATCTTGTGTGGTTGCACATTTAAACACCAATCTGCAAGTTAATTAGGCTAAATCCAACCTTGAGTTGTATGTTTGCTTGCATAACATAATAATATAATTTTCTTAAACTTTTAATAAGTGGTTTATTGCACCATAATATGAACAAAAACATGAGCTGTATTTAGCTGTCCTTACTCATCTTACCAAGATTTCAGGGTACAGCCTGTGAAGCAAACATTATAATCACCTAGATGAATATATTTAAGTCTTTAGCAAGCACATAATATTTCAAATTGTATCATTTAAGCCTTTAAATTGTGTGGTTTATCGTTAAAATATCTTTAATAATTGTTGTAAGGCTTTCTGGTATAGTAGCCTAAAGGTTCATTATATTTATAACTGTGGCACCCTGAAGAAGTTTAATATCACACTGAATCTGCAGTAAATTAGAATAAATCCGACCTTCAGTTTAAGTTTGAGGATTAAAAATGAGAATATGACACTATAACGTCTTTAAACTTTTAATAACTGATTTATTGCTGCATAATATGCACAAAAAATATGAAGCGTGCTCAGCCGTGGTTACTCATTAAGGCGTGCGTGTAACATTAAATGTTGTGTAAGCCCAGATATGACACACGCATTCACAAGAACTGTGCGGTGTCTAGTTTTTTGAGCGGACGTGCTCACTGCCTTGGAACATTCTCCTCACTGTGCATGGATGTGTGTGTGTGTGAGTGTATGTTTGTGTGTGTGTGTGTGTGTGTGTGTGTGTGCAGCAGGGCTGTATGTGTGTAAGCTGCCTCCTCTCTTCTCGACTCGACTGCCACCGAGTCTGACGGTGAACAAACGTGGGGGAGATTTTTTTAAAACGCAAATAAAACACTCCACGACGGCCGCAGCACGCCGATACTTTGCTTTGAATTCGTCCCCGTCCGACGCCGCCGCCACCGGGTCTGCCCGAAACGATGAGCCAGCCTCGGCCGGACGAGTTCAAGCCTCCTCCGGAGTGCCCGGTCTTCGAGCCAAGCTGGGAAGAATTTAAAGACCCGTTTGCTTTCATCAACAAGATCCGTCCCATCGCTGAAAAAACTGGCATTTGCAAAGTCCGACCTCCCCCGGTGAGTGCGATTAATTAAACGGGGGGGACGCGGATGTTTGAATCGGGTCCGCCGTTGAAGACGGCGGCTGTAGATGGAACCCACGGCGGTTGGGATTTAAAGGGACTGTTCAACATGGCGGATAACAGCGGCTGTGTTCATTCTTTGTGCTGCTCCTGTGCGGCTAGCTCGCCGCTTAGCTCACGCTCGATGAAAGCGGGTTATTTATCGTCGCCGTCGCGCTTGTTTTAACCGACTTCGACTGTTTTTTTAGCCGCGTCGACGTGTTTAAAGTGTGGATTGCTGTCGCGGTGTGTCAACAAAGCCTCGGTGGTCCCCGGTCATTGAGCCACTTTAGCTTTAGCGGGCTAACGGCTAACCGCTCATAACCAACCTGTCATAATTCAAGCTTTGACATAGCTGGCTATGCGGAAGCCATTCGGCTGCGTAGATGCTGTTATAACCATGTTTTGGACATTAATGTGAGCACTCGTTATGAACATTATTGTCCTTAAATATCCCCCTTTTTAATATAAAAGTCCTGCGGTTGCTGTTAATTATAGATTCGCTGGAGAGCATCATGATGCAGTTGTTGGGTCACTCTCTGTACTTGAGTCTCATCACTTCACGGTCAACTGCCAGTTTGCGATATACACGCAGAGGACGCGTGTGTTTGTTTGACACATTGAGCTGAATTCATGTTAATAATGTCAGATAAATATCTTCCATAAATTAGGGACGAGAAGCTCACTTTATTTAATCACAAAGACAAGTGTTATTGCTAAATAAGCAACTTTTCAAAAGAGTTTTTTGTGCTCTGACCCGCCTCGTTACACAACATCGCAGCCCGTGTTGCACTTTTATTATAATGTATATAAGTTTCCTGAAGATGAGCCACTGTTCATGCATGAGCCTGTGTGTGTGTTGCAGGGTGTTGTCCTCCATGTTGGCTTTGTGGTAAAGCTGGGCTGGTGAGTGAGTCTTCCATCTGGCCATTTTGTGTGCCAGTGGGGGGATGTTGTTGGCTGGCTGACTTTTAAAACAAGAGAACTTGTGGGGGTCCTCTTTGGTTTTGCATAATAGGTGATTGTTATTGTGCGTGCTGAGCCGTGCGTGATATTGACACACGTATTGAATTTGTGGAGTTATAAAGTGTAAAAGGATCACTGTGTTCTTTCAGTGTCAGCGGCCTTGTTTTTCTGCAAAAGTCAGGTTTAAAAACGTGAAATGGAGTACTTAAACGCCTCTTTGGGGTGCCATATTTAAGTTTAGATAAATCCCAGGGGTGAAGAATATGAAGACGGCTAAACATTTGTGTCCATGCTGTGAAAAACAATAGTCACAAGGGAGCCATCTTGAAAGGAAAAACAAATAGACCTGATGGCGTGGCTTCTCAATGCAAGAATTACAATAATAAAAGTGTTCAATGAATAAAAATCCAGCCTGCGTGTTATGATGACCTTCATGTGCCACCCTCTGTGTTTTTAGGGTTGGCAGCCTCCGTTCGCTTGCGATGTTGACAAACTTCACTTTGTCCCTCGGATCCAGAGGCTCAATGAGCTCGAGGTGAGTTTTGTTAGTCAGATTATGTCATTAATTATTTGACTACGTCCTTGTGTGCGTCTCCGCACATGTAATTGTTACGTTTTTCTACCTCGGGAATGTAATTACCGGGCCTGTGCAGCTGTGCTATTAATAACAAAGAATAATAATGTTATTAATGCCTCCTGATCTCCGCTTGTAACAAAGCATAAAATGAAACCACGTCATAGATATTTAATCCAATTGAAATAATGAAGCTGTGTTTATTTATTTATTTATATTAAACAATAGGACACGCCGCCCTGTGTTCTTGCATACGTGTTATTTTTGGACCCTGTGTTTAATGCCTTGAATTCATTGTGTCTGTTAATGTCCTTGAATTTAATTTTCTTGTAGCTGATTGTTGTTGTTTCTCATATTTTTTTCACAGGCACAGACCAGAGTTAAGCTCAACTTCTTGGACCAGATTGCCAAATTTTGGGATTTGCAGGGATGTGCCCTGAAGATTCCTCACGTGGAGCGGAAGATTTTGGATTTATATAAGCTACATAAGGTTGATAATTGACCTCGCTGCTAATTATTTATATTTCTAGATGTTTAAAATGTGCTTTCCTCACACTGTTTACCCCCTGTGGTTTCAGCTGGTAGCAGATGAGGGCGGCTTTGACATTGTCTGTCGGGACAGGAGATGGACCAAGATTGCACTACATATGGGCTTCGCCCCTGGCAAAGCTGTCGGCTCACACCTGCGAGGGCATTATGAGAAAATACTTTATCCCTACAGTCTGTTTCAGAGCGGCGCGAACCTGCTGGTGAGTTGGACACATGCATCATTGTGACAGCACATCTTGTTCCCGATGATGCGCACAAATACAACAGTGTGTGGTTTATCTCTAAACAAATTCCTAATAATGTTTAACCATACGGCTAATTTCTGAGTGCTACAAAGTGTAATTACACATTTACACATTATGCTGCTACAAGAAGAAACGAGCCCAATCAAAGATTTAAAAAGGAACATGGATTATTTAAAGACTGAAAACAAAGACATTATTAGGATGTGCATGCTGTGTGTCAAGCTGCAACTTCTGTCTATGCTGTTTGATTTGTTATTTTGTCGTATTTCTCTGTCTCTTTGGAGAAGTTAACTCTGTTGTCTGACTGACTAATACACCAAGAATAAGTTGATCATCTGGTGTCATGTCACGTCATTTAAGAGAGCTTATCCAAAGTATTGGATTGGTACTGTGTGACCTATTGGACAGGTCACTGTAAATTGTTTAATTACCTGAGCTCTCTCTTGCCTCAGGCACAAGAGGCAGCTTCCAAACTGATGCGTTTGGAGGCTGATCCTGAACTTGAAAAGGTATGTTTGTGTCAAGGTTTAGAAGACTTACAATTAACAACACGCACAAAGTGATCTTCAGCGTATTAACACTTCTTCAAACACTCCTTTGCCCGTTTTACAGCGAAATGATCGCCTCAAACAACAACCCTCCCCTCCACAGCTCAGTACACACATGACGCATATCTAGGGACAAATTAAATATTTAAAAATGCTGCTTATGTGTTTATTAAATTACCAACTGACTTATAATCATCATCTGAACACATTATGTCTTCTAATTCAGCATGTTCCACCTTTTCTGAGCTCCCTGTTTGAGGTGAAAAACTGTAACTAACCACATCCTTCTCATGGCCTCGTTTATCCTCTGCCTGCTGAAACTACGTTGACTTTGATAAAGTTCTCACTGTCTTTTAAATACGTTTGATAGCTTCTTCTCATACTTCCTATGAATTGTCACAGTTTGTCCTATATTTATTACTTTTATTACAGTTGATAAACAGAAGTAATTATCATATTTGAGGCCACCTCTTTAGAATGTAGGCTGCGGTACTTACACACTTCCTGTTTTAGACGCACACGTTTGAGAATACAGGTATTACCAGTTAGGTACACAAGTGCTCTTTCACTATGTCGTTCTGTGGTTTATAACTGTCATGCTATCTTCCTCCAGTGTGTTCAGAAGGCAATCCAGCCGCAGGAGACGACAGGAAGCATGGAGAGCATGGAAACCAAGGAACTCAAGCTGCTGCAGGACCAGGCTCAGAGGCAGTCGAGCCAGACGCCGGACGCTTGCCCCAGTGCTCGCAGAGCCAAGCGAATGAAGTGTGAGGTGGGTTGTTGTTGGAGAGCGCTACACACACCTTCACTCTTCTCTGTTCTCCACATATTCCCACGCTCACGTTGTGATTTTTGTAGTTTTATTAATAGTTTCACGTCTCTCTTCTTCTGTAGGCGTTCTGTGTGAAGACAGAACCAGGTGAGCCCGGCGACAGCAAGCCGAACCTGAGGCGGAGGATGGGCTCTTTTGTCGCCAAGCAAGAACCAGGTCAGGCTCCACATCACAACACTGGCGACATTTACAGCACTTTTATGTGAACCTTCCCTGTTCAGCAGCATTTAATAGTTTTCATAAATGGTTTATAACACACCATAATGTAGTTATAGATAGAAAGTCATGCTCATTAATGTATTTTTCAACAACTATAACTCCTCCTGTGCGTGCAGATAAGTGTAACTTGTGTAATGGTATTGTTAATGTTTCCTGTTGTCTTGCAGAAAAAGAGATTCCCATCCCGGTCAAACAGGAACCAGCTGAAATTAAAGAACCAGTAATTGAAGTTGAAAAAACCAAGTCACGGTACAAGAAATTCATCCTTCCTGTTCCTCCGAGTCCAGTAAGTAGAAACATCTTTGAATGAGACGCACCTGCATCAGATATAAAATGTTTTGAACAAAAATTAATAAGCTAGTCAGTTTAATGCATCATCGGAAGTCCGAGCTCAGCTCTGATCAATTAACATTTGCTGTAAAATGTCATTTTTGTTTAAAGTTTGTTTTTTGGAACCACTCTAGCTTCTGCTAAAGCAGTTTGTAGTCTTCCTGTGGCGTACACACAGATACATGCAACTACAGAAAAGATAAAATAGAAAGAAAGAAATATTTATAGGAGAGAAAAAGTGGAAGAAATATGTGTGAAAATTTTAGTTTTGAACCAATATAAAACCCAGAAAGAATCATTACGCTCAACAAAATTGGAAATTTAGGCCCCACTTACAGTTTCATCATATTAAATCTGGTTCAATTTGAATGCATCCACGAAGCATTCAAGACTGAGATGGTTTCAGAGGATAGTTAGACTTTAAAAAGGCGTAGAAGCATCTTTCTCTCCAAGACTCGTTGCAATCTTTACTCCTCCCGAAGTGTTACCATGTTCTTTAATGCATCCATGTTCTGTCTCTGTCCTTGTGCTAACACCGGCTAAAGTTACACAAACTTAACACTAAAATTAGCTGTTTGTTCTCTGTCTCATTAAAGCAACAAGGAAAAACGGCTCCAGGGATTTCTACAAATACGATCAAATACAAGGTGATCTGGCCAAAAGAGAAGCATATATGTGACTAAGTGTAAATGGAAGTGTCTTCAATCTCCTCTGGATTTGATTCAGATCTGAGACACTTGAAATGACAAGTGTAAATGGGGCCTTACATCAGATGACATTTACTTTGCTTGCATTTCAGTTTGTTATTTTCATTCCTGTATTGAAGCTGCTGTTACCAGCCATCCAGACTCAAACTGAAGCAGACCTCTCCTTTTGTTCTTCAGGTGGATCTGGTTGTGTGTCTGGTGTGCGGCAGTGGGGGTGAGGAAGACCGTCTGTTGCTGTGTGACGGCTGTGACGACAGCTACCACACCTTCTGCCTGATCCCTCCTCTGCATGACGTCCCCAAAGGAGACTGGAGGTGCCCCAAGTGTCTGGCTCAGGTGAGGATAAACCGCAAAGTCTGATTAACGTGATGCAAATTGTCTCTTGGGTAATGAGCTATCGAAACAACAAGCCTGTCTGCTACTCAATGCTTCTTGTATTTTTATATCTTACCCACAGGAATGCAGCAAACCTCATGAGGCGTTCGGCTTTGAACAGGCGTACAGAGATTATTCCCTGCGTGCGTTTGGCCAAATGGCCGATGCATTCAAATCTGATTACTTCAACATGCCGGTTCATGTAAGTGGAAAAGGGTTTCAAAAATAAATCTGTCATTCTTCTGCTGCTGTGTATATTTTAAATCTGAATGTCTTTTGTTTATTACAGATGGTACCCACAGAGCTGGTGGAGAAAGAGTTCTGGCGTTTGGTGGGAGCCATTGAAGAGGACGTCACCGTAGAATACGGAGCCGATATCGCCTCAAAGGAGTTTGGGAGCGGATTCCCCATCCCGAATGGAAAATTCAAGGTGTCGCCTGCTGATGAGGTGCGCCAACACAAAGCCTTAGAGACACATCTGTGGAGTTAAAATGTGGTTAGAGCATCCGCAGGTCTCGTTTTTAACGTGTTTGCATCAGTTGTGGGCGGTGGCAGGAGACGGTGACACACCTTTAAAATAAAAGTGGGATTATTGCGGCTGTGGATTGTGCTGCAGGAAGCAGTTTAATCCTTTTTTTTTGTGGAGTTTTAGTGAGCGTCAGCAGATCTGTAGCAAGCACTGTCACTGCTACAGCAGCTAGCAAGCTCGTCGTCTCATTGTCTCATTTTAGCAAAAGGTTGCTGAATTTATAAGAAATAATCACATTTAATTTGTTAATCCTTGCATCCACTGATCCAGATCCAGATTGTATTAGTTTAATTAAGTATGTCATGATGAATTCTTGTTATTAACCTCTTGGAAGTATTAAAAAAATACCAAAATGTGAAATAATCATCAATAATTTGAGGCTATATCCTCCCTACTGGTTTTCCATCAGATGTCCATGGTATAATTATTTAAATCGGGTTCCATTAGGTATTAAAAAGTCCTAAACTTAACCTTGTGAGGCGGTTATATCTGTCTCTATCAGTCTAATGTAGATTTCAGTGGTAACAAACAAACAAACAGTGTATTAGCACAGTAACTCCTGTGTTTTAACACGCTGTGTCTCGTCTGTCCTGTAGAAATATCTTAAGTGTGGCTGGAACCTGAACAACCTGGCCATGATGAACCCGTCTGTGCTGACCCACGTGACGGCCGACATCTGCGGGATGACGCTGCCGTGGCTTTATGTCGGCATGTGCTTCTCCTCTTTCTGTTGGCACATCGAGGATCACTGGAGCTACTCCATTAACTACCTCCACTGGTACTTCACCTCAGCCCTGTGCTCGCTCCACGGCTTTCTTTTGATGAGAGCAAAAAGATTATTTATGATGGCAGGTGGAGATAAACATCAGGTCTAGACTTCGTTATTTTTGTTTTATTTCAAGCGACATCTCGTGTTTGTCTTGTTCACTTTAAGGGGGGAACCTAAAACCTGGTATGGAGCTCCTGGTTTTGCTGCAGAACAGCTGGAGGAGGTGATGAGGAAACTGGCCCCGGAGCTGTTTGAGTCTCAGCCTGACCTGCTGCATCAGCTGGTCACCATCATGAACCCCAACACCCTGATGGCTCACGGAGTCCCAGTATGTATTTTATGTAGCTCTGCTCACATGCGCTGATGTTTTCCGTCTAAAATCTTCAGCTGACATCTTCATGAATGAGCAGCCGGTCTCTTTAACAGCAGCATAAATCATCTTTTGTCTCCGCCGTCCTTCAGATTTACAGAACAAACCAGTGCGCCGGAGAGTTTGTCATCACGTTTCCGAGAGCTTACCACAGCGGCTTCAATCAGGGCTTCAACTTCGCTGAGGCGGTCAACTTCTGCACTGTGGACTGGGTACGTACCACTTGATTTGTGTTGTTCCTAAAAGTAAAGTATATAAAGTACTTCCTCAATCAAGTGGCAGCATTTGTACGACATAGAGAATCTCTGTTTCCATTCACTTCATCTGTGTTGGGGTAGTGCGTTTAGGCTGCGGGGGTGCTGGGGGAAAAAAAGCAGAAGTTGAGCTGGATCCAACTTTAACAGAACCCGACGTCAAACGGCAGCCGCCAATCAGACACTCGGATCTGTCAAACCTCTTACGTTCAACACAAATAGACACACTCCCAGCAGACCCCCCACACGCTGCCACACACTCCTGCTGCGTTTCGCCACAGCACCAGATTGTGTCTGAATGTGGCCGAAGATTAATATTCGGTGGTTTTGACGCAACACGAACTGTCCTTTACAACTTCTTTCTTTCCTCTCCATAACTCCAGATGCCCCTCGGCAGGCAGTGTGTCGATCACTATCGTATGCTGCACCGGTACAACGTGTTCTCCCACGACGAGATGGTGTGCAACATGGCCTTGAAAGCAGGCACACTCGACGTGGTCCTGGCATCAGCTGTGCACAAGGACATGGTGGCCATGATCCGAGAAGAGCAGCAACTGAGGGAGAAAATAAAGAAAATGGTAGGACGGTGCTCATTGTCGTGTTAATACATGTGTCGTAGCACCGTATAATAATGTGTCACCTTTACAGTAATTAAACACAGTGTTCGAGTGTTCATTGAAGCAAACACACTCGCGGTGTTGCTCGACTTGAGTTTGCTTTAAACGCCTTTGCTGTTGTCCCACACCTTCAGGGGGTGTTGCATTGCATCGAGGCAAAATACGATCACCTCCAGGACGACGAGCGGCAGTGTGCCAAGTGCAAAACCACCTGCTACCTGTCTGCCGTCACCTGTCCCTGCAGCCCAGGAGTGCTCGTCTGTCTACACCACATCAGCGATCTCTGCTCGTGCCCCGTCACCAACTACACACTGAAGTGAGTCCCCGTGGAGCTGATTCAGACACAGTAAACACACGTCGTACACAGAGATCAGAGAACGCTGGAGCTCTGAGACGAGTGTGAATGTAATTAGAGTCTATGAAGACGTATTTTATCACTGAACAATCGAGACCGCCTGAAGCTGACTTCTGGGTCTTTTTTATTAGTGTACCTTCATAAATTAATTGTGTTATTTGCGCCTGCAGTTACAGATACACACTGGACGACCTGTACCCCATGATGAATGCTGTGAAGCAGCGAGCGGAGCTGTATGATGACTGGGCCTCCCTCGTGACAGAGACTCTAGAGGCCAAACTGGAAAAGAAGAAAGGTAAACAAGCGAGAGCAAATAAGAACAACAAAACATTAAAGAACCACACCAGTGGTTTGAGTCAAGCAAGCACAATCACCAAAACATTGTAGCTGGGAGGGGTGAACAAGTTTGTCTGCTGTTCTTTGTGCGATGTTCTTGTAGTTCATCCGCTGCATCGCTGACTCGAACAGCAGCTCCAAAACGTCCCAGTCGTGGCATCAAAAACACCTTTTGTGGATTGTAAAGTTTGAGGTCTCCAGAGGCCGTTGATATAACAGCAGTGTCCCTCTCTCTCACTCTGCTTGCTTCAGCTCCATTTTCTGCAGTGTGTACACTCAAACTGAAACAGTTGTGTAGGTGGAGGTGTAATCGTTAATCATCAGAGGTCCTCATTTTGGTATTTGACATTGTCTGACACAAAATTGGCTCTATCTGTCGCCCCGACGGGGGTAGCAACAAGCGTAGTAGTCACGTTGCCTTGGTTGCATGATCGTGCCACTTTGCACTTTACAACAAAAGAAAAATCAGCCCTTACCTGTCTGCTACCCAACTCCTGATTCAGGCTGTGGTCGTCTCACGGTTAAAGTAACGCCGTCCCCAGCGGTGTCCCTCTCTATCTTCAAAAACCTCCAGCTCTTCAGAGACGACCTCCTCTCCAACACTACAACTACTGGACACGATAAATCTATCCCCCTCTACAACTGTCACACACGCTGCACACATTTTATGGTTTCCTTATCTGTAAGTTGCTTTGGATAAAAGCGTCAGTGAAATGTAAAACATAACTGACATTTTCATGTTGAAGTGTCACGTTTCTCTCATGTTATGCCCTGGAGTCAACATTTACTTTCACAGACAGATTTATGACAGACGTCTAACAGGATCTGGATCACGAACGTCATCCGTGTCTGATAATTATTCGTCTCCCCTGTTGAACATCACATCTTATGAATGTAATGGTTTGCAGGCATCTAAACCACCAGGAAGGATTCACACACCACGCTGCCATCCAACGCCATTAAAAGTCTCGTGTTTTATGATGATTAGCCGTGTGAGTGCTAAAATGAACTGGAAATAATCGGTCCTGGAAGGCAGAGAAACTCAGCGCCACTTCCATGAATTGCAATGTGATTGTTTGTAATATAAGTTATAAGCACGTTGGATTTACTGTGCTCACAAACAACGTAATCGCCGTGGCCAGAAGTGATTAAACGCAAACAGACGCCGATTTAAATCGTGAATGTTTCATTATGTTCCAGACTGATTAACCTGATATTCTCTCCTCAGGCCTGCCAGTGTTTCGCTCCCTCCTCGCCGAGTCCGAGGCCAGGCTGTTCCCCGACAACGACCTGCTCCGTCGGCTACGTCTGGTCACACAGGACGCAGAGAAGTGCGCCTCGGTGGCACAGCAGCTATTAAACGGAAAGAGGCAGACCAGGTAGGATTAATACACTCCACTTCATCAGGTTTAAAGATTAGCTGTCTTCACATTTCCTCACGCGTTTCCTCAGGAAATGGTTTTAGATTCCTTAATGGGGTTCAGCTCTTTAATTCATTGGACGCTCGCTCTCCTAGGTATCGGTGTGGTAGTGGGAAATCATGCAGCCAGCTGACTGTGGAGGAGCTGAGTTCATTTGTGAGGCAGCTGTACAACCTCTCCTGCAGCCTCCCTCAAGCACCCAAGTTAAAGGTAAGCTGCCGTCCTGTGAATTCAACACGTTAATCTAGATTCAGTTCAAACACAGAGTTTTATTCAGCCTTTCTGCCTGTCCAGTCAAGTTTATTCAAACGAAATGGAGGCATCCTCAACAATGTTGACAAAACAAAACAAAAGCAGCGTTATTTTCTGTAATTCTACTGTGAGCAGAAGAGGAAAGAAAACATGCAAATGGCTGCATGTTCTGCAGCAAAGATCAGCTTTATGTCTCAGTTAAGACTCCCGTTTTAGCCGCAAGCAAAATGCTACTTCAGTAATATTTAAAACAAGATAACGAGAGAATTTGATATTTAAAAACACAAACGTTGGAAAGTATGTTCTTGCTTTGGCAAAGTCAGACTGCTGGAGCTTCATATTACCTTTACATAATGGGAAAAAGGGAATGATCACAGCAAGCAAAACCTGTTTCAATGTTCATACGGGCACCTGAACCAGGACTGGCTGTTTCCAGACAGATTCGAAAGATTGCAAATTAAATCATTTAACACGAGAACCGCTGAGCGGGGTCATTTCAAATGCATGTAGCTCTTTCAAAATAAAAGTCCTCTCTGTTCATGACATTTTCCTGAAATGGCTTTAATAATCATCTTGTGAGTTATGAGGGATGTCAATAAAAAGAAGAAAAACTACGATCGTTTATACCTTCAGCCATAGTCATAGAAACCAACAGTCACTACCTGCCCTGTTGCTTAGCAACGGGCATTGCTAAACATCTTTTGATGAGCACACTGCCATATCACGAGCTACACAGAGCTATATTTGATCGATACTTCAAACGTTACTGCTTCAAGAAATGACATTTTTACGACTGACTTGCAGCAGGAGGTAAAAACGACCCCTTGGAGGTTCTGTGTTAATCCATCCTGCCTGAAACGACGACATAGTTTGTTGTGGGATATAATGAATGTGACTTTTAACATAGAAATCAGGCGTGCGTTCATTTTGACTCCCTGTTCGTTTGGTTTCTTTCTGCAGGAGCTGTTGAATCGCATCGAAGACTTCCAGCAGCACAGCGAGAAAGTCCTGGCAGACGAAGTCCCGAGCGTCGCCGAGATCCAGAGCCTGCTGGACGTCAGCTTCGACTTCGACGTGGAGCTGCCCGAGCTGCCCCGCCTCCGAGTCAGGCTGGAGCAGGCACGCTGGCTGGAGGGGGTGCAGCAGGCCAGCGCTCAGCCCGCCTCCTTAACTCTGGAGACCATGAGGAGGCTCATCGACCAGGGCGTCGGGCTGGCACCTCATCCGTCCGTGGAGAAAGCCATGGCGCGGCTGCAGGAGCTGCTCACCATGTCCGAGCACTGGGAGGACAAAGCGAGCAGCCTCCTTAAAGCCAGGTGAGGGCAGCGCCGACTGATCCGTGTTAGCGTCTGAACGACAGGGTGGGGGGGAAAAAAAAAAAAAACGTAGCTGTAACTTTGTGTCCAGGTGTTTGCACTGATTGTAAGTGAATAATGTAATATGACGTCAGTGCTCCTGATTATGCTTCATTTTAATTACAGCTAGTGCAAAATGCTGCCGCTAGAATATTCAACAAGACCAACAAAAAGTGAGCATCATATTTAGTTCTGCCCTCATTCCATTGGTACTCAGTGCTGTTCAGTATTAACTGTCACTAGTGCTTCAAAGGCTTTAATGGCATGGCTGTCAGGAATGTGCATCTCTTCTCTCCATCGTCAGAAAAACTAATTTCAAGCCAGGGCTTTAAATTTCTACATTTTTCAGAAGTGTTATGTTCCTTCACCATGCTTAAATTACTGCAGCTTTGAATTTTGGGTTTCACTGTACTAAAAATATGATTTTAATTGTATTTTCTAGTGTTTTCCATGTAGAGAGTCTTGATTTTTAAAGTAGCTCTAGGTGTCCACGATGTTTTCAAAGTGTTGGTTGGAGGAAATCATTTCCTGCAAAGATGTTGGAAGAAAATGCCATGACAGTTCTCGTTCTAGTGAGTTGTTGTGTCCAAGTTTGTCGCCCGCAGTGCATCATTTTGTGTTTCGCTGCCCACCACAGACCGCCTCACTCCATAGAGACTCTCAGCGCCGCCGCTGAGAAGGCGTCCGGCATCCCCGCTTACCTCCCGAACTGTCTCCTCCTGAAAGACACCATCAGAAAAGCCAGAGAGTGGCTTCAAGAAGCCGAAGAGCTTCAGGTGAGGACACGCCTGAAGTTTCCCGTCTTAGTCTCTCCTGTTGGTTGATTTTTATACTGAAATAACGTGCCTTTTTTTTTTTCAGGCCAGCGGTGGCGTACCGATGATGGACAGCCTCTCTGACACGGTGCTGCGAGGACAAGCCATCCAAGTCCACCTGGAGCCGTTAGACAGGCTGGAGTCTTTAATGGTGGAAGTGCAAGAATGGAAAGAGTCTGCAGCTACAACTTTTCTTCAGAAAGACTCAGCCCTGACTTTACTCGAGGTAAAACCGACAAATTATTTTAAATGAATAATAAGCGGTTGAGGCCTCGGGGTTCAGGTCATTTACTCCTCATGTTCACTGGATCTGATTACATTAAGTTTTACCATCCACTTTAAAGGTTTGAGGCCGAGCATGTGGTTCTCAGCTGCCACTAATACCAACATTTTCCTCGTTTTTTTTACGAGAATATCGAGCGCACATTTGCAGCTCATTTAGGCGTAGTAACAAACACAGTGTCAGAGTGGTGGTTTAAGACTACGACCTGTCTGTGATTACTTTTTAAATGTCAGTGAGCTTTATTTATGAGCTGTGATTACATGACTGTTTCTTACTTGTTTCTTTGTCTCACAAGAAACAAAAAAATATTTCATTGTGAGCCACAAAGTCTCAGAACAAAGTATTTATCATGGGGAGGGGACAAAGCTGGAGGTTTTCTTCTTTCTCTCGATGTCACGCACAAATTACAAACACAAAACACAAAGTCAGTAAAACATGAAATGTATCATTTAACATGAGTTTGAATTAAATTCCCAATAAATACAAACGTTTCTGTATTACAGGTGAATTTCATGCATGTAAGCTGCTCAAAATATAAAAAATATACAGCAAATATGAAATGTAAGATCCAGCTCTTCAGGACAGGTTTTTGAGTGAAGGGTAGTATGTTTTGGTGGTGTTGGTGTGGGCCGCAGGGGTCGCAGCAAACTGCGGTGGAAAAGTTGAGCTGGATCCAACTTTTGGAAAAACGCAGTCCTCAAATGAGACGCTCAGGCTGCTCAAACTCCTCCGCAGTCAGCCTGAAAGATTCATGGACTAAACTCTGATACTCTACCTGTTGTGTTCTGGCTTTATTGTTTGCAAACTGCCGCACAACTCTGCAGCAATGCATGCGACCTAAAGATAATGGAGCTGGTGGACATTGGTCTTTACTCCTCTGAACCTGTTTTTCGCAGGTCCTGTGTCCAAGATGTGAAGTTGGAAATATCGGCTCTCCAAAGAGGAAGGCAAAGAAAGGGAAAGAATCGCCTAAAAGTAACAAAAAGAAAACACAGAGGCTCAACACTCTCAGCGACGTGGAAAAAGCGCTTTCAGACACCAAGGATTCTACCTCTGCAGTAAGTGTTCTCCACAAAGATGCCAAGGTCGATGATGAGATTATTGAAACTCTCGTTATCAGATGTTCTGACTCAGTCTGTGTTTCATCCACCAGATGGCAACTCTGGAGGAGCTGCGGGTGAGGGAGATGGAGGCTTTCTCTAATCTCAGGGCAGCAAATGAGTCGAAGCTCCTTCCCACAGCGGACTGCATGGACCTGAGGGTGTGCGTCTGTCAGAAGGCGCCCATGGGCGCGATGCTACAGTGTGAACTCTGCAGGGACGCCTTCCACAGCGTGTGCGTCAGAGACCCGTCAGACTCCAGCGAAACACAGCCGTGGCTCTGTCCGCAGTGCCAGCGATCAGAAAAGCCCCCACTGAACAAAGTCCGCTCTCTGCTCGCGTCTCTGCGGCACATAGGGGTTCGCCTGCCGGAGGGCGACGCGCTGCAATATCTGGTTGAGAGGACAGTAAACTGGCAGCAGCGAGCGCAGGACATTTCACAGTCTTGTAACCTACCAGAACTGGAAGAGAGACCGGGAACTCCTCCCACCTTAACGCGCTGGGCATCAGGGAGCAACGACGCTCAGAACAACACTCAGGTCACTCTTCAGCTCCTTGTGCCTCCGTTTGTAGCAGCTACGAAAGTTTTATTTGCATTTGTTAAGTTTGGATATGATGTTTTGGGTACAGGCTCCTTGTTTGACTCCGGAGTGGAATAGGACAAGCCATGCTCAGACGGTCTTCTACACCGAGCAGAGATGCATCCCGCTGCAGGGTCAGTGTCGTCTCACGCTGAAGAAACCTGTTCCTGTCGTTCAGTATAGATTATTAGTGTTCATGTTCTGGCTCGTCTTCTGTGTGACAGGCTTGAGTCGGGATCTGGAGGAGCTGATGGTGGAGGGGCTCCTGCTGCAGGTGTCTCTGCCGGAGGTCCAAACCGTCTACCACGCTTTATTGGACAGAGCCAGCAGTCAGCACACAAACAGATGCATGTCGCCACCGCAGGACGAGTCCACAGACTTCGACATGCAGTTAAACTCTCAGGGAAACAATCTGCCACTGAACCAGGTACAACCTCTCGCCACCAAATGAAGTGATTGATAAAGAACTCCTCGGCTTTAGCATCAGCTTTAATGTGTTTTTATTTTCAGGATGGCGTCCACGGCTCAGAGAAGAAAACAAAGCGGCATCTGGAGAGGGAAGGTTCAGACACGGAGCGCAGGGGGAAGGACAAGAAGCACTCTCACAAACGACAGAAGATGAATAAGAAGAATCTGCAGCGCAGGCAAAACTCGTCGTCTCCGCGCTCCGATTTCTCTCAGTCCGACGACTCCGATGAGGAAATGGCCGTGTGTCCGGCGGAGCGGTGTCAGATGCCAGAAGGAGACGAGGTGAGAAATACGTCCGTCAAACCGAAGAGTTCTACATTTAGACTCCGGCTTCATAAAAACATAAAAGACAAACCACCTCCTGCTGCATCACTGTGTTTTCAGAGCAGCGTCCAGCTGACCCAAGGAACGCTGGCAGGAACACGACAGGTCCGATATGATAAAGATTATGATTCTTCAGCTGTATGAGACCATCACTCAAGTGGAAAAACAGAGAGACTAGATTAAGTTTAAATCCAATAAACTCAAACATGTTTAATCAGAGCTATGTTCACATGAACCGTGCCAATAGATGCGCGCTCTCTCACCATCAGGAAGCAGGCGTGTTTACCCGCTCACTAACACAAATGTGAAGCCTCGGTTCTCTCGGATTCTAGAAAAGGAGGAGGAAATGTTCCGCAGTGAGCGAGAGTCCCTCTTTGTGTCGTGTCCGCCCAAAATTTGCTGCAGCCCCCGAAATGCAAACACAAGGAGAGAGCTGTGGACAAAAGCTGCTTTTGTTTTCTGCTCCGTTGTTCAGTTACAGTTTTTCTTCTTGTAAATTTCCACCAGGTGCACGATGGGAAATAATCTCAGAATTAATCTACAAGATCCTCAATCTTTGCACAAACAAATTCTGACTTTTCTTAAGATTTGAGATAGTGTCAGACTTTTCTCTTTGAGAAATATTTGACGTGTGGTCTGTGGTCGTGAAATAAATATGTTTACACTGCAACCATAGCCACCGCTCTTCAGAAACCCGGCTGACGTCACAGATGCGTCTCCCGTATTTGTACTGTTTATGTTGGCGACCAGCTGCTGAACGTTGTGAAGCGTTTAGAAGCTGAAGTGACAGATATTTCCCTCAGGAGTCGGAGGAGAGCAAAAACAGAGCCTGATCAATATCAGATTTACATTCAGCAGACGACCACAAACACGACTCTAAATGAATCATAACGTCGCTCTGTAACTGCTGCATGTGTAAAAACAGCAACTTGCTCGCTAACGAGTTCTATATTAACTGGAAAAGTGACAGCTTGTTTCCCTCAGACTGGCCAAAAATCATTTATTCCAGCTTAAAGTTCACCCGTGTGTGTTCGTGTGTGTGTGTGTGTGTCTCCTGCAGGTGGATTGGGTCCAGTGCGACGGCAGCTGTAACCAGTGGTTCCACCAAGTCTGCGTCGGCGTTACGGCCGAGATGGCGGAGAAGGAGGACTACATTTGCGTCAGGTGTACACTGAGCGATGGACACACGAGAAAATGAAGAGAAGGATTTTTTTTTTTTTCTGAAGGAAGTCGTCGTCGTCGGTCCGTTTTGTTGGAGCCACCCAGTCTGGATGTGTCACTGACCCCGTACCCCTCCATCACCTCCCCGTCCCGTCTGTCCGACCCTTTTGTAACAACGGTGCTATCTCCTCTTTGACTTGTTGTCCAGAACTATAATGTTTAGTTATTTTTTTGTATTTTTACATATATATATATATATTATATATATATTTCTTTCTTCTTATGAATTGTTTGTGGTTGTCTAAATGAAAAAAGAACAAAAAAAAAAATCAGGATGTGAAGTGTGCTGCATGGGATTCCATTACACCGACGCAAAGGAGTCTTACAACATGATGCACCCAGTAAAGACGGTGAATCGAGGGTTAATATTATCTTCTCTGGGACCTCCTTGCATGTTAAACCAGAGCTAAGGGGACAGAAGTCGAGGTTTTCATCCACTACCCCCCCTTCCCTAAAAACAAACAAAAAAATTAAGAAAAAAAGACAATTTGTTTCTTTAAATCCAGTGTTTAATACATGCATCTTAATATAATTATTCCTCTTTTTTTTGTAGAATAGGTTTATTTATCTGAGCAATAATTTTTGTCTGAATTGACTTTAATGGCTTGATCTCCGCTGAGTTGTGTTGGTGCTTTAGCGATGGTGTGATGTACAGAAAGCTACGCAAAGTGTGGGGTGGATTACAGCCGCGGAGTGGCTGATGGATGGATGGCGGATGGTGGATGGAGCAGGACACCAGCTGATGTGTTTAACGCCACACACGCGGCATGTAAACCCCGGCAGAGGATACTGTGGGAAGGACTCTGGGTAGCTGAAGATGTTACAAGTTTATATTGTGGAATAAAGCCCTTTTGTTCTATGGAGAAGTCTCGTCCTTTCACTTGAAACACGCAAGAAAGAAACCACTAGATGTCCTCGTGTACCACTCAGAGTGCAGCACGTCTAATCCTCCTGATATTGTCGTGCACTTCTACCCTAATTAAGCTGATCATAAAGGGGAGAATTATCAACCTGGTAGAGACTTTGATTTCCTCCAGTGGGTGTTAATAGATGATAGACTCAGGCGGAACAAAAGCTTCAAGCTCAGTGTGATAGATGAGAAGAATTAATGGCTTCTTCTGCCAACTGGGCGGCTGCAAACTTCTTTGTTTTTCCACTCACTTCAAAAAAGAATAAAAATCAGTATATATATTTTAAATATTTGACACTTTATAATAATAAACTTTATTTATATAGCACCTTATAACAACAACAGTCCACAGTCCTGTAAAGACTGGACCGCGTACCTGTGACGTCACCCACAGGTCCGTTTTGAGGCTCAGTGTGTTGGCTCTGGCTGCCGCCATGTTCACTGAGGCGGGCTCAGTGATGGTCTGGTTGTATTGGCTTCACCTCATGGACACGGAGGTCGCCGCCTGCTTGGAGCCCAAACTGCAAATTATGACGTATGTAAGGATCTGAGGGAGTGAGAGGGGACATGGAGCACAGGGCGAGGCCTCTCAGGGCTTTATAAATAATCAATTAAATCTTTAAATCAACTCTACAGGCAGCCAGTAATCAGTGCAAGGAAAACCAGACCCTTAAAGTGCTTCTCAGGTGGCAAAAGCAGGACTGGACAGAGTTTCTAAGCTGAGGTTTTGGTCAAAAATGATGCAAAGGTTTCTGCGATGTTGAGTTATGGAAACAGACTGTTTGAGATTTGATTATTTTCAGCGCCCTGACCTGTGAACAATATCTCTGTCTTATGAGCATTAAGCTGCAAATGGGCATCTTGTGACGTCCATTTGTGGACGTCCTGAAGGCAGTTTTTAGTTATTAGATGGCTCGCAGCTCAGATAGAGCTTAGTATCGCCTGTGTAAAAGTTTATAAATAATGTGACCTCGAGGGAGCATGTAAATGGAGAGCAGGATTGGACCTAGCACCGAGCCCTGAGGCACCCAAAGACCCGGCGTCAGCGATTCCAATGCAGAAACACTCGTCTTTTTTAGATACGACCTAATTAGACAGCCCGAATGCTGCGCGTCGTGCAGTAAAACACAGTCCGGCTCTTCAAGACTGAATGTAAGGACGAAGAGGAGGAGGCAGGTAATGACAGCAGGCACTGCCAGGAGGAGATCCATTAGTGCGCGACCATAAAACATCTATGGCAGGTGTGAAAGGTGCATCCACGAAGCGTGCCGGGTGTATCCTTCACACCGCCTGTTAGTGAGCAGCAGTGACGGGTGAAGACATGCAGGATAAAATAATAATCAGCTGTAGTCAGGGTGGATTTAGAGGAATATTTCTGATGTGTCTATAAGAGTCATCGGGTGAGTTTGGAGGCAGGCGATGAAGATCTTTCCATACTCGTTCAAACAAACAGAGGAAATGCACCTAATCTTCTCTACATCGGGAACGTTCCTGCTACAGATGAAAATTCAGATCTCGTAACACCAAAACAAACAAAGAGCAACTTCAGCAGGAGCTGAAAAAGACTCCGAGCAAAGAAAGTGAGGCGTTAATGAGGCTTCAGCAGCAGGAGAAGGGCTGTGAGGCGATTAAACACACACACACTATATCAGGATGTGAGTGGTCACAGTGTGACGACCCGTCCACCTGCTCGCTGGGCGTCCTTCCTGCTCTCCTTGTGGCGTTTTGGAGGTGATCTGGACCGGTGTGCTCTGTCCTATAAATGCCTCCACATTCCTGCAGACGCTCTCTGACTCTGTGAGCTTCGTGGTTCCTACTATGGTTCTGGCTCTGACTCTGGTCCTGGTTCTGCTTGACGCACACAGTTTTTCTTCCATAGATGAAATAAATGACACAGGATTGTCATTTAATAACAGTAGCATGACTCAGATAGGGTGTACAGGATGTTTAAATCACTCCAGCACGCAGCTGTGATTATTCAAGTGTTTTTTAATGATTCAATTAAAATGAAGCTGTGTTACATCAATAAACCTGCTGTTAGAAATAGTGCACGTAAGTTTATGTGAAGTTTTTGCATTAAACGGGAAATAAATCAGCTCACATGGCTTCAGATGTGAAGACAAATTAAAGTCCTTTACAAGGAAGCTGCTGCCAAACCGCGGAGACTTTTTAATATACAAAGATTCTTCAACAGCAACTTTTGTAATTAAACAAGATAAACATGATTTCAGCTCCTGCAGTGAACAAACATTAATTCAGCTCCGATGCTTTGCGAGACGCTCGCCTCTTAATCTACTTCTCACTGAGGGGGGAGCCAAAAACCAGCAGAGCGAGAAGAGGAAGCCAAAATATAATAAACAAAGGGGAAGTTATGATGGCTGAATATGTTGCTGCCACGCACCAAACACTGACTCCAGTGATTTGATTGCATGGGAACATGACCTAAATAAACATCGCAGAGGAGAAACAATGCTGAGGAAGACGAGGATTAAAACACACCAACACGCAGAGAAGATATTCCGACACGTCACAGGGTTAAATAATGATTTAAATTAAATGAATTAATCCCATTAAACTGTTTCCGTTTCAGTGTCCTGTCCTGCTAACTGGGACACCTGAATATAACAGACCCATTGTTATTCGTAACACCTGTGCTCCGGCTGTGAATGTGACCTATTAATTTGCAAGATGCACATGAACTGAACGTGATGACGACATGGAGGCATCATAAACAGGAAATGAAAAGGAGAATGTGAACTGAAAGGGGAGACGATATGAACATGATCACCAGTAAATATCAATAAAACAGCACAAAAACAGGAAAGAAAAGAGGGCTCGTTAACGATGGCAACACAGCAGAAAGACATTAACGAGCGAGTTTAACACTGACTGATGAACTGAACTAAACAATTTGGGATTAAAATCAGAAGAAAAACAAACAACAAAACCAAAATCCAAAATCCAAAATCCATCCTGAGGCTGCTTGTTTCTTCATCATGCACGTCTTTCTCAGGTCACGTTGTGTTTCTCTCTGTTTTTTTGGATAACTTCAATAACAGCATCTCAGATTTTAGAGAATTTGGAGTAAAGATTAAAGATTAGACGTAGTTGTGATGTTTCACATCTCTATGAGCTTTCATTGGAGTAATCGGCCCAGAAAGTGTAACAATATCTGATATTTCACAATGTTTTTCCTCTTTACTTCCTCATTAATCGCCTCGTGACCCCTCACATTCATCTCGTGACCCATAACCGTCTAATATCGTCATACATGGAGACATTTTACTGCAGAACTCCTGAAACAGTCGTCCTCTCCCTTTCTGCCATGTAACCAAATTAGTGACCAATGAGAACGCTCCGCACTAAACCTTTTAGTATTTACAGTATTTTGTCATAATTTACAGTGTGATATGTATTCAGAATAACAAGTGTAAGCATGTATGGACACAAACTAAGATACAGTACACTGTATCTGTTTGTACCATCTAGTATGTTAAGCATAGCGTGTAGATGTGTTGTGCCGGAGACGGTTCAGAAAGTTTTTAGTTTAGCTGTTTTAGATCATCTCTGGTGGAACAGATCGACGATTCAGCACCAACAGAGAGAAGAAATATCGGTACTGCCCGATCTCGCAAGAGTTTCTATCTGCTGAGACAGACAAGGTCGATTTTTTAGTAGGTTTGTTCATCTGAAAAATGTATTTTTAGTGTCAGGGTGTTCAGAAGATGTGTGGCTTTAGTCAAATATTCACTTCAGTGACTCTGGGTGAAACAATCGGAGCTCACATTATCACCCATCCCCTCAGCGTCCCATCCTGTAGGCTGAGGACCTGCTGCAGGTCTCCTAAAAGGAAGCGCCGGCAGCTAAACGTGACACAGATACAGGAAATGACACTTCAGTGTCCCTTTTCTGACAGCGCCGTCAAGACAGCAAGACCTCACGGATGTGACAACTGACCCCGATCTGCCCTGCTATTACTTATAATGTGCTATACTTACAGTACATTGCTGTATTGGTGTCTGAATATGTTTTCCGCCACTGGCAGCAGCTCCAACAACACATTTTGGATGATGCTTTAAGTCTCACACAAAACAGCTGGCCCAGATCACATAAAAGCCAAAAGAGGGACAGTCTGGTTCTGGTTCTGCTCCTCCAACATCAGACTCGTCTTCACAGACATCTCCTGTTCCCGTTTTTCCAAATAAATCAGACTGGCTGACATCAGGACAGGAAACAGGGATTACACGTTGTTGGACTGTTTTCAAAAGCTTAGAGCAGATGAAACATTACGTAATATACGATGAGGATTTTCATCATCGCACACTATAAATAAATGAAATAAAACTGAATCTGAAACATCTTGTTAGTCGACTCTTGGAGCAGGAAGTGACTCCAGCTGATTGTTATTACATCGTCTCTTCAGAGCCAAAGCTTTGTGTGTTCTCCTCATATTATGAACTGCATGTTGCTTCAGTTGATGTGTCTTTTAGCAGCATTGATGGAAGAAGTATTCAGATACTTTACTTATGTTAAGTACAATAGTCTGAAAGTACTCAAGTGCAAGAAAAAGTTATGTCATGTACTTTATACACAACTGGCTATAAAAGGTAGAACAACTCATGCTGACACTCTAAACACAGTGGACATGTAGAGATGGTTGTGGACCCCGCGCCCTCTGTGACTACCCCAGTCGGCCTCCACCATCATTAAGTCCATCCTCGCCTCCTCCATCACCATCTGGTATGCTGCTGCCATCGCCGAGGACAAGGGAAGACTGCAGCGTGCCATTCGGACTGCTGAGAAGATGATTGTCCACTGGCACCAGACACAAACGTTTTGACCTTTTGGGCCCCTTCTGACACTGACCCTACCCTACCTAGCAGCATCCATAACGGGAAAGTGAAGCCAATGCTGGAGTGGCAAAAACTGCAGTTCCTCAAACATCCACTTGAGGCTGGCTCCAGAAATAAACACGTAAGGCTTAAAGTTATGCCAGTTGACTGACAGGTAGGTGCCATTACAGATGCAACCAGGCGTTCAAGCCCACTGATGATCCACGCGTTTGCCCATTTTTAGTAGTTTAGTAGGACTACCGGCATGACGTCACACATTCGCTGTCCACTCTTTATACTGTCAGTGCACTGAACTAACAAATGAGAACAAAGTTTTTCTCTTTTTAAGGTCATCTGTAGTTTGTACGATGAAGTGGCCACTTAAATTCAAACTTTCCATATTTTTATTTACTTAACTTGCAATATAACTTTACAGCTGTCTCTTTATGACGACGCCGGTGGTATTAACTCTTTAATTTGTTTGTTTTAGTAGCATGGCAACATCGTCCCCAGTATACAGTAGATCAAATGATATACGCAGTCGTCAGTCAGCCTCTCGTCTGTCATGAACCCCATAGTTATCCGACACTGTTATGAGGAAGATATGCAGTAAGAGTAACTCATCTAATCCATTCAGTCACTGGGCAGTGACCCCGCTGGGTGTCTTTCATGTGGTGTCTTTGTCGTGCCAACAGTAACAGAGACTTGGCAGACACGCAATGACATATGAAGTATGTAAATATTATATGAATGAGGAACCAAAAGAAATATTTAGATTCTAGCAGCAATACGCCCACATAAATTAAATGTGTGTCAGGAACAAAAGCAATGTTAGCTGGAAGCCAGAAGTGAAGTGCAAACTTCACTCAGCTTAGGGTTGATGGTTAGATTTCCAGCTGCCCCCAGTCCAGCGGAAGTGTCCTTGAGCAAGATACTGAACCCCAATCTGCTCCCGACAGCTTTCTGTCTGATGACCTCCGGCTGCTCCGCCTCAGCTCTGTGATTTACAGAGTTTTCTGATGGACAGTGAAGTAAACTGCTGCCGACTGTAGCTGCTGTTAGTTCCGTTTGTTAGCTGAACTGCTCAAACTGTGAGCACTGTGAGCACACAAATAAAAGTGTTCAGCTGTCCATATTTACTACACAGTGCTGCTTTTCACCTCAGTATTGAAGAGGAGGAGACTCACATTTGTTTCTTGATTGTTTCTCCAACGTCGAGAACATTATAGATATCAGTCTTCTTCAGTGAGTCTGCGTTGTTACTCATGGACTCTCAGGTGAGTAAATTGAAAGAGAAAGGCGACACTAAGGTGACTCACTTATCAGGAAACCACGATCAGCAAAACATTGGCAAGACAGATGTGTAATGACTTCAGCACGGCGCTGAGCGCAACCAGATTATATTGTATGCGTCCACTGACTTCTGGCAGGCGCGCAGTCTGCTCGGCAGCACCATGTGATCCACAAGTTAAACATGTACTAGCTTATCAGATCGCTAGTTCAGAGGCAAATACATGTAGCATGCAACACAGACGAGTGTTTTATGATCCATCCAGCAACAAGGGAATAACATAATATGATTTTCATGTGGAAAATACACAGACACCAGCTCAGATTGACGCCTTGAACAACATATATCTGTAGATAAACACAAAACTTGAGATCAGATGGCGAGACTGTAAAGATGCCAGCCTTGTAGTTCGGTTGTGTTGTAGTCTGAAAACAAAGATCCCATATCACTGCACCAAAGAGAACAAACACAAGAACTTTTAAGTCACACGGGGTGCATCAAAGCGTTTGTTATTGGACTCAACTTCAAACTTCACCTCAAAAATTCACCTGCCAAACATCCGCTCTCAGTGCAGCTGGGCTACTTTTCATAATCAAGGCACTCTCTAAAAACTCTGCTGTGTGTTTACTTCTCTGTTCTCGACGTGGGTTTGAGCATCAGCTGTAACGCCGAACAAGATTATGCCGTTTCCAGTAAATACTCAGACTTTATGACCCAATTTACAAACAAAAGGTTTGCCTGCTGTCTAAAATATAAATAGAAACAACATGTGATTCAACAACACTTTGCATATAGAGCAAGTCTAGACTGATCCAACAAGAACCCACTATGAGCACAACAAACACTTGTGGTGACAGTGGCAAGAAGAAACGTCCTTAAAGTGGCAGAAAACTCAAGCAGAACATTGTGGGCCGACGTCTGCCACGACTGGTTGAGTTAGAGAGAAAGGGGAAGAAACAGCAGCAATAATAATGATATATTTAACTATTAATTAAAGTGTGGATTGAATTTTGAATAAATCACCACCAGAGTCACCAGCGAAGCACCTCCACACCATCACACCTCCTCCTCCACGCTTCACGGTGGGAACCACACATGCAGACAACAACCACAAAGACACGACCAATAATCTTAAATTTGAACTCATCAGAGCCAAAGTCTAGATTTCCACTGGTCTAATTTGTGATTTCTGAGGCTGGTAACTGTAAGTAAGTCATCCTCTGCAGCAGAGGCAACTTTTGATCTTCCTTCTTGGGACAGAGCCAGTTTCATGAGATGCTCATGATATTTTCCTTACTGTCTGGCCTTCATGCCTTAAAGTAATGATGGACTGTCATTTCTCTTTACTTAGCTGAGCAGTTGTTGGTATGTAGTAATAGAGCTATTTGCTTTATGCCAACACTACTGTACCTCTGAACAACAACAAGGCAAGACTAAATCTTTACCACATAACTCCACATGTGTTGTGTCATGTTTTTGATGTTTTCAGTGTTGATCTGCAAATAATGTTTCTCTTCTTACTCATCCACCCTGGACAAGTCCCCAGCTTATCGCCGGGCACGTCGAGACAAATCAGAGTCACCAATTAACCTGCATGTCTTTGGACTTTGGGAGGGAACCGGAGTACCCGGAGGGAACCGGAGTACCTGGAGGGAACGTACACAGACACGAGGAGACGTAAAAAGAGCAAGAAGAGGAACATATTATGCCACGAAAGGTATTATTTACACAATGTATAGTACACTTATACATATTTTTCTTATTCTATTTTATCTCTTTTTTTGTTATTTAGTATTGGGGAGGTATCCCTGCATAAATTAGATATGAACGCATTATATAAATTGGATCTACTACTCATTTAGAGTAAATAAAATAAAAATTAAATGGTTGTCATGCCTGTCTGTGGTGGACACGTGAATCCCCAGCTTTATAAAATAAACATGTTGTTAATTAAGTGGTGGATTATCGATCACTAATACAGCTGATCACCCTGTAAGTCAGAGCTGTGCTGTCCTCACTGCTGCAGTGTGTATGAGATGTTATTGTCTCCTTGCAAACATCTGGATGAACCCCTCCAGCTGCAGGCGGAGGTGACTCAGACAGTTTGAACGTGCAGAGGTCTGAATCGTTACCTTAACCTGGACAGCTGTGATAGGCTGATGCTGATCCAATCAATAGCTGCTTCTGTGTGCGGACCCTTCCGTACATTCACCCAGTGTGTGAGTTAGCGCACACACGCACACACACACACACATAGCGGAACACGGTAAGTCCTGAGAAGCTTTTTTACCTCCCCTGTGTAAAAATTAGCAAATTCAACAGCTAATTAACCGAGCTCGCGTCTTCATTAGTTCAGCGAGTAGTCCCTAAGCAGTTGTTTGTCTCCGGTGAGACGCTAAAATGACTTCTCGGCTCCCGCTGTAGCGAAATAAACGAGTGTGAGCCAAAATAGCTTCTTTAGCTCACAGGCTAACCTGGGTGACCGGAGCTAACGTCAGCTAACGACAAACTGACGAGTTGTTCGACACAAACACGGTTTGTGGTTCAAGTCGTTTGATTGTATTTGATTGTATCTCAGTATCTTTGTAGTTTATCGACTGAAGGACGCTTAACAGGAGCCTGAAAAGATTTAACAAAACACAAATTTGAGAGTTCAGCCTGATGCTAAGTGGCTAACTAACTTATTAGCCCCCCCCTCTCTCTCGTTTAGCAGCTATGGTAACCGTTAGGCTAACTTAAAGCGGAGTTTAATGTTTGTCAGACAATAACTTGAGTTAAACTGTGAGGTTAACGTCTTCTTTTTAAGACAAACTAACATTAGTTGACAGGGCGTTTGTGCTTTTACAGCTCGACGTATGTTTTTGGAGCTAACACCCGACAGACGTTGGCTAGCGTTTACCAAACGTTGCTAGCCGAATGCTAACGTTTGAGTAGTTTAACGAAGATACTTTTTCGGAAGGGTGTCGGCAACGACTTCTCAATTTTAACGCTAAATTAACGTTACGGTAACGTTATCTCAATCAATACAGCCGACTTTGAGTGAGATTTTTAAGCCGTGGAAGAGTCGCGTTGGGAAACTTCATAGCCACACCCTTCCTTTCGAAACCAAACTAGGCTACAAGTTGTCACGAAAATAAGTTTATCTTAATGTAATGTTGACACGCGAACACAGAACTGCTCGTTTAACTCATCATACAGACTTTGTTAAAAAAAAAGTTGTACTGAAAGTCGTCACCTCGACGTGTGTTTGTGTTTGTTAAAGTTAAAGTCCGTTTGCAACCCTCGGGCTCAACATTTTCTGTGTGTTGACTTGATCTCAGGAGAAGTTTGAGCCTTTAATTTAAAGTAATGTGCGTGTTTTAACCTTTTTCTGACTGTTTATGTGTTGATCAGCAACAGGTGTGGACCACAGTTTTTTTTTTTTGTTTATGTAACATGTGACAACTCACCACCTGACTCCATAAAGGAGACTCACACAGAGCTTAAATTGGCAGCAGAAAGTCTTCCCTCAGAAGCAGCGTCGACACACGGCAGATGATTTTAGTTTGAGTTTTGCACTTATGTTGTGATAATGTGGTGATCTGGGAGGTAGAGCGGGTCGTCCACTAATCGGATGATCCCCGGCTCCTCCAGTTTGCGCGTTGAAGTGTCCTTGAGCAAGATACTGAACCCCTAATTCACCTGAAGAGTGTGTCACCTGTGTGTGAATGTTTATCTCCCAAAAACCGGCAAGCAGTTGCCATGGCATGAGCGTGTGAATGAGAGATGTAGTGTAAAAGCACCCTGAGAGGTTTATTTACCGTTTACCATGATCGGACTGTCCTTGTTTTAATTTAGGGCCGGTTTCTGTTTGGCGTCGCCCTGCTTTCTGCCTCCTGAGCAACCCTCAGCACCTGCCCCGCTGACATCAGTGTACCTGAGGATCTGCCGACCACCCCCCTCCTCCCCAGATGTAGAGGGAGTTGTCATCTGCAGCAGCCGTGTACACAGTAGGTTTACAGCGTGAATGTGTTTGTTGTCTCACTGTGCAGATTTTGTTGTGCGTTACATATCGGTCTCGGTGTTTGGACGTGAATGTATGATGTTTATTGGCCTCACAACAAAGAGCCACTCATCGGCAAACCCAGCAAAAATTCGTGAGTAGGATTGGTGAAGGTTGTGAGCTTCAAGTGCCTGCTACTTGAAATGTTTGAGTCCAGGCTCATATCTAATCAGAGGAAGGCTTAAAGTCTCTTATCTGATGAAGTAAGCTTTGTGATACCCACATTACATTTTATACAGAGCGGTTTGCCTCCATGTACATTTTTAGGCTAACAAATGCATCGGGCACACCATGGCGTCACCGTTAAGTGCTCCCCCCCTTCGCCCTGGTAATGATTTCAGCACAGTGGTCATGCATGCACCCTCTGATCTCCATTTTCTGTTTGTATGGTGTACTTGAGTAGAGGAGGGTCATTACAATGGTTCTTTGTAGAGAGCCTCGTGTGCCTGTCTCACACTGTGGGTTTCTGGTGGTGCTTCATACGTAGTATTTAGAATTGCAAATGCTGGTTGAGTGTGACAGAGTGGTTTTTGTATTGTTTGTCTCAACGTTTGACAAATGTCCGACGGACCTTGTGTGATTAGTAAATTCAAAGAGGTTCTTAAATGAGGTTTTACTCTGCATCACCCCCTCTTTGACGTTTGTACATCAAATGAAGTTTACATTTGCATATCAGAGCAGCTTTTAAAATGGAGCTCCTCGAAGGGAGTTTTTCCAACATGTGCCTCTGTACAGTTTTGTTATGTGATTATTGGCAAAGATGTTTTATTAAATGTCTCTGATTTCACATCCTCATACTGTAAAAAGATTCTCTTAAATAATCTAAAATGTTCATGTGAAACTAACCAGACGGACAAGTTTGATTTTCCCAGCATTCACAGTCACGTTTCCAACTTTCACGAGACAGAAAAAGACACTAAAATCACATAAAATCTCGGTGGAAGACAACGCCACAGTCTGCAGATTGTTTGAAGTTTTCACGCATGTGTCGGCTCTCCTGACTGCCTTCTGTGTTTTCTAGGCCACATACGCAGTTTAAACTGTGTCAGGCTGATGGAGTTGATGATAGGTCATTTCTCTGTGGCCTTTCTCCCAACGTATTGTAATGAGATTAAGTTATTTGCGGCGCTGGAACTCTTACCGACCGACTGCTCTGTCATTTTCAGGATCCACTCTGTATCTTATCTTACATCAGTTTTCATTGAAAAGGCACTTAACTGCTCTTTGATGCTCTGATACTGAGTCAAAGTGGATTTCAGTTGAGTTAAGGAGTCTTTGGTTTCCTTCAGCTCTTCTTGGTTTCTTATTCTTTATTATTTATTTTTATTTAAAGGCAACGCCCCTATTGTCATGACAGCTGAGGTCCCTTGGTATTGGGTGGGAAAGAAAGCTCATTTTTTGGCAGAGTAGCGGCGCGTTAATCTGATGATGTCAGTAGCGATACTGTACTGACAGGGTGTTCACACTGACATCAGCCCTGTCATTAGCTACACTACTTCAGTTACTACACATTGTGCAAGTCCTTTGTTGCACATAGAATAGACCCGGTGAGTTATTGTGTTCATGAAACGCACTGTGAGGGAGATTTCAGAGTGAGATCCAAATGTTGGGGCAATGTTTGAATTAGGGATGTGATATGAATGGATTCCAGGCGGGTTATTAAAATTATTGTGTTAGTTTCATTTGTTGTATCTTCGTGACACAAAGGGAATCGTGGAAATTCCCTTTGTGTCACTGTCAGAGAAAATGCAACCGCAACAAAAGACATTACGTTTAATGATGTTAGAAATAATATTGTCCTTGGCGCAGGATTATAATAACGAGAGGGTGTGATTTACCGACATTATTGGCACGACAGTGATGCGTCCAGTAAGCCATAAGTGTCACTAAAGTATGAATAATGTTGATAAAGCACACCTTCAAATCTAATACTGAGATTATATAACAACTACCAACTTAGATAAAACATGATCAGAAAGTTGTTCATATTTTGGGGCAATTTGTTCTCAAAATAAACGTTTTCTTTTTGCTTGCTGTTTCCGTTCTGATCTCGGTTTCTTGGTAACGACGTAGCAACACAGAAGATTTGTAGTCCCAGCCATCTAACGTCAAAGCTTTCAAGAGAAACTGCACATACACAACACAAAACTGCTTTGCTGTCTGCAGAAAAAGATCATTTTCCCACAGATTTATCTACTAAGTCTGTGGACTTACACACCACGTCTGCGACTCACCACACAGCTGACGAGGAAGATGTGATACAAACATTTCCAATAACTCCTCAGCATAAAGTCAAAATTACACGTGTTTTACCTAATGCAATAATCTGCTTCAGTCCGTGTTAGTCGGCCTGTAGTCTTTCAAAAACATCTTCTCTGGGATCACTAAACTTTGATCTCCAACACGCCTGTATTAGCGAGGAGGTGTAACAGCTCCATAAAATAGAGAATATTCATTAAAGGTCGACTTCCAGTGTTTGTCGTTTCATATTTGTTTACAGCTTATATATTTTCACGATGAGAGGATGGCGGAGTAATCGACCAATCAGATCAGATGTTTAATTTGGATTAAAAAGCTTGTTTATGTTTAGCTATCTGAAAATAACACATGTATCCTCTGTCTGTCTTTCGCAGACTCTTGTGCTGTCCAGTGAAATAGCCCACCATGCGCGAGTACAAGCTAGTGGTGCTGGGTTCAGGAGGCGTGGGAAAATCAGCACTGGTGAGTGACGACTGCGTAGACATCTGAGCCATATGTTCATGCCAGTGTTACAGTGTTATTGATGCAACTATTAAGCAGTCTGCAATAAAGTAGTGAGTTAAAAGAGAAATATTCCATAAAACATCAGATGGATTCTGAGCTGCATTGTGGGACATTGTGGCTTTGTTCTGAAGATAAAAGTATTGGTTGACGTAATGTTTCAAGAGGCCACAATAAATAAAAGAAGGCGTAGTCAGCTGTGCAGCTTTATGAATATAAATAATGCCTGGAAAGTAATTAAAGTGACTTCTAGCCAGCGATAAATCATAATATTTCCACAATAGATATTTTTAATTTGGGAAATAGTTTTGGAGGAAGTAGATGCAAGTAATAATATTTTGTCTTGATGTTTTCCTCGGCTTCTTTTGTCCGTTTCAGACAGTCCAATTTGTGCAAGGCATTTTTGTGGAGAAGTATGACCCCACAATAGAAGACTCCTACAGAAAGGTGAGCACACAAACACTCTTCATTTGACCTCCTGAACTTTATCAACGATCAGCTGCTTAAATTATCATATAAAAATATGAACCCGTTTGTTTTTCTCCGACAGCAAGTCGAGGTCGACGGGCAGCAATGTATGCTTGAAATCCTTGACACAGCCGGAACAGTAAGTCAACTCAGACACGGGTGTCAGAGGACACGTTGTACACAATGAATGTCAAACAGGCTGCTGACGGCCTCTCCTCCTGTGTTATCGTTTCTATAGGAACAGTTCACGGCTATGAGGGACCTGTACATGAAGAACGGCCAAGGTTTCGCTTTGGTGTACTCCATCACAGCTCAGTCGACGTTTAACGACCTACAGGACCTCCGGGAACAGATCCTGCGAGTAAAGGACACTGAGGACGTGAGTGTTAACCATTTAAAACATATTTATGATAACACTTTATCCTATTTTAATCAATGAAATGAGGGATTTTACGAAATATGAAACATGGTGACACGGTTGAATCAGTTGTCTTCATTATGGATTAATATAATAGAATTTATAAAGCATCTTTCATAGAAACATGAAACCCAAAAACAAAGAGTCCAAAGAGGAAGAAATTTCAGCCACAGAACAATAAAACATTTCAAATAAGTGGAAGCTGATAAAATAAGTGAACACAAGGGACAGAAAAATAAGAACCAGTGCATGAAAACTGCAATAAAACAGTGTTAAATGTTGTATAATAATGTTAATAAATAAAGTCTGTTAAATGAATAAAGAGAAGGGATAAAAACACCACAGGCAGTATAAAGACTGGGCGGTGTATGCATGACGTCACATGTAGCTTTCTGAAGAGCTGTTCTGAAAATCTCAATCCCGTGTTGGCTGTCTGCCTCATCCTTGGCTAATCTGAAAATGGACAAAGACATGGATCATCAGCAGCAGGCTGAATGACGCCTGGGTGCAACAACAGGCCATCTGTAACAGCACCCACCTGTCAATCAAAGCAGCCGCACTGTTAATTCTGCATGACTTTAAGACTTAATATAATTTGAACAGACGTTTTAACATGGGGACTTATGGAGGCTCACTTCTGCAGCCAGCCTTAAGTGGACGTTTGAGGGACTGCAGTTTGACACATCCGCGCTGGCTTCAGAGATGTTACCACTCGAAAAATGGCATTTACAATTTCATCACGCGTCGTCTTTTACTAAAATCCAGAACAAAGTGAAGCAACAAATTCTCATTTGAGAAGCTCAAATCAACAAATATAGATTTGCTGAAACAATTACCTGATTGATTAATCAATTACAATAGATGCAAATTAATTTGCTCAATCAATTAAAAATGGATTTTAGATGTTTTTAAAAAGTTTATTCAGCTTCAAATGTGGCAACAAATCCTCTACGCATGAAGAAACATGAGAAACAGAGCTCGTGTTTAAATGTTCTTTTTGTTCTTTTCTATATAAGCAGCTCGTGTCGCCTCCTCTGTCTGTGGAGAGTTTCTCCTCTGTGATAACCTTTTGGTGTTTCTTTGTATAATCTGCCGGTGTCTCCTCTCGGGCTCATCACTCGCTCATTAAAGTCGTCTCTGTGGGAAAGAGGGCAGAGCCGAGGGGGGCAGGAACTTAGCGAGAGGGTGGAAATGTCAGAGCTGTTGTTAGATGCTATCTGCCACTTTCAGTCTCGGCCTATTCATCTCTTAATTTAGAGCGATACGACACGCTGAGTGTGTGCTTTATTTATTCATAGCAGGTCGCTTACTTGGCCTGTGTTTCTCGACGAAGCTCTCGCTTCTGCTAAAACAGTTTTACTGTTACTGTGTGTGAGATCGTAAACCAGCGCAAAGCGATGTCGACATCGTGTTAAATATACTTTGTCATGTCTGTTAATCCATCAGGTTCCCATGATCCTGGTGGGAAACAAATGTGACCTGGAGGACGAGCGTGTGGTTGGCAAGGAGCAGGGGCAGAACCTGGCCCGTCAGTGGAACAACTGTGCCTTTTTAGAGACTTCAGCTAAATCAAAGATCAATGTTAATGAGGTAAGTCGTGAAATCTCTTCGATGGCTACAACCAACGACTCCTTTCGCTATTGTTAAGCCGTCGAATATTGTGTAACCAGGACCGGTAGGTACTGTGCAAACGTACCAGTACACTTTGTATCTTCAACTAGTTCTCAAATACTGAATCAACAAACAAATAACGAGAAAAGACAAAAGTGCTTTGAGTGTGGGACAACAGAAAGGTCATCTACACTTCTCCCTTGCACCCATACAAAGAACGGAACAATAATATCTAAATAAAACACTTGAAAGAGGAAATAATGAAAGAGAAATAACAGAAACTGTACTTTTTATATCTTTCTGCTTTTCATGAGTCACCTCACACGTTTTATCGACATACTTTCTCATGTTTCGGCTCACTGAACTGCTAACTGCTGAAATACACCAGGCACGGATTGACTGCTGTCATGAGTCAAAGAACAGTTACAGTTATCCAGGGTCCCCACGCATCCTGGAAAATCTAGTTTTCCAGTTTTTGAAATCCCTGGAAAATGATTAAAAACGACCAAATATCCTGAAAATAATAGTTAGCAACTAGTCAGTAGTTAGTGAGTTCATTCAGCCACGGCTCTGGGATGCTGCACTCTCTGTACTCCCTCTGTAGCCTGGTTAGCACTGTTAGCTCCTCCATCTTATCAGGGAGAGCTCTTACATTCCCCGTGATTACAGGCGGTCCTCATGGTTTATAACAGCGCTTAGGCCCAGCTCTGCATGCCCATGTTCGTCACCTCACTTCAGCACGGATCTCCGGTCTATTTGCTAACACCGCTTGGCGCTAACATCTGTTCTCGGTGTAAACAAGAGATCCGTGGCGCTTCTTTTTGATGTATCATGAAGTCTGTTTAACAGAAAAGGGGTTTATATTGGTGTTTACTCACAGTCTGCTTCAGTTGGCTCACTTAGCTTTTCCCTTTCACCGTCCGATCGATCGGTGCATCTCCGTGTTTAATCACTCGGTCTATAAAATAGAAGAAGCAGTACACTGTATAACAGACTTTGTTGTAGCTTGAGAGCTGCAAACCTAATTTTTTCCCACCCCACAACGTTCTCCACTTGCATCTCAATTCACATCAGTTTCTGTGCACGATGCGTGTTCTTCGCTGGAGCGACATGTTGAAACTTTTCTTGTCTCTTGTAGATTTTCTATGATCTGGTGCGACAGATCAACAGAAAAACGCCGATGGAAAAGAAGAAGACAAAAAAGAAGTCGAGTTGCACACTGCTCTAAAATGCCCTCCCACAGTAGCTTCAGGCCAGGTGAGTGGGTGTCGAAACAAAATTTATTCCAGACATGAGCGGCGCTCCCGCTGCTCACTGAGCCCCGGCTTTGTCACTGAACGTTTGGAGGTTTATCGCACTAATTATTAAAGCAGGAATGTTTGCGTGTGTGTTGCAGCAACAGGATGAACTAAAAAGACAAAAGAAAACGTGATGGTGTGAAGATGAATCATTACCCACAAGTTACGACTTAGAACGGAAGTGTACTGATGAGATAACATCTGTCTGAATGTTGGCTTTGTTATTAACAGGATAAACTCTGTAAATGGATGATGACTCAGAAATCATCTCTGTAGGTTTAAGAATCTTTTTGAGGGGATTAAATTAACGAACAATGTCTTTAGTCCTTTTTTGCGTTGAGGTTTCATGTTTTTGTACAGTGTCGATCAGTTTACTGAAACTTAACGCGTGAGTTTTACTTTTTACTGTGAACAAAGAATTCATGATGTTTAATGAATCCTTTCATGGATGATGTGGCTCCACCTGCTGTCGGAGCACTGCAACTATACTGTACTATTAAACACTGACCGTCCACTTCATTAGGTAAAATCCAGTGTGCTCCAATACAACAACTCTGCCAATAAAATCAGCTGACAAAGCTTATAATGTTTCAGATTTTATTGACACTGTCAGAGAGGCATTAATTTAACTATGTTTATCACTGAGGTCGTAGTGGGTGCAGCTGTTGTACACCAAGTGTACAAGTGTTGGTATGTAAATGGGGTGGCTTCTCAATATAATGCAGTCCAGTTTAGCACGACTGCAAACAACAACATTAGTAATAAACATATAGTAGAATTAATACCTCTCTGAGAGTGTCCGTAAAAAACTATGCAACATATTTAGAAGCACATAAACCAGAAAAACTACCAAATCTGAGCGAGGTAACAAAGTCTGACGGGCAAAACGCTTCTGAAACGGACCAAAGCGGCATCACAGCCGCAACTTGACTGAGATATGCCCACAGATAAAGTAAAATTTTATCACGTGACACCTCTAGGGGAAAACAGCCTGAGCAGTGCTTCTCATGATGTTTGCGATCGCCGCTCTAAACTGAGGCGTCTCTTTCTCAGCTCACACTCAACACGATGTTTAATACGTACTGATGTTTTTCTTCTTATTTACAGAAACTTG
Source organism: Nibea coibor (assembly GCA_023373845.1). Lineage (NCBI taxonomy): Eukaryota > Metazoa > Chordata > Actinopteri > Sciaenidae > Nibea > Nibea coibor. Next base: position 21,820,724 of record CM041717.1, on the reverse strand, counting down.
TAATGATTAACTGTTTCCCGGTGGATCGTGCCAGCATTCCAAGTCCTCTCCAGAGCATTTTGAAAAAAAAAAAGGCTGACAGAGATACTTCACCACTCGCAAAACGGCAGGAGACGGCACATATTCAAGATACTCTTCTCTGCTTTTTAACGGCAAAGACATCCACTTTTTTTGTATCGTCAGCCTGATGACAACTCTGTTTTTATTTTTAAGTTTTCTTCTCCAAGGTGTCTTTTTGGAAATATCAGTGTACAAAAAAAAAAAGAAAAGACCGTGGATTTAAGTCCATATATGGGAACTAAAATGTTTTTATTAAGAATAACATCAATCTTTGGCATTTTGTGACGAAACGTTTGCAAAAGAAAACATGTGAAATGTTGGCCTTCTCATACATTTCTGCACTAACGGTGTCCAACAAGATGCATCATTATCCATAAGTTACTCGCTCCTACTTACAAAGGATGTGTACTGATGAGATAACATCTTTCCTAAGTGACTTTGTTTTATATTGAAAGCTGCAAGCCTTCCACGTTTCCCATAATATATTCTACTTCCATTTTTGCATAATAAAGCTAAGGAAATTAGTATTTTATAGACTGATGGGGGGAAATGGTGTGTTCTGATTTGTGTCTTGAGGCTGAAAATATATTGTACTAAACCAACTCTAATATTGCTGTCACAGATGATTTTCCAGCTTTTATGAATGATTAAATTTTAGTACATTTTCATTATTTTTGGTCTGTTTGTTTCCTTATTGAAAGTCTCAAATGTCCGTGCTTGTTGTCAAAGTATGAGGGTTACGATACACCTTTTACTTTTTACATTTAGTGCTATTTTTATCAGAAATGTTATGGCGCTGTAGTGTTTCCTGTTGGCAGAGGTAACAGCCTGAGCCGGAGTCTTCAGAGTTTTAGGAGTTGAGTCAGCTGATCTGCAGCAGGAGGCTCGAGCCAAGACAGGAAGGAGCAGAGAAAGAGGAACCCGGACTGTAGACTCAGAGGTGGAGGCAGTGAAAGCAGAATAGAAACTGGTCAGATGGTGGACTCGCACCTCAGTGAGACACAAAGAACACTTTAAGGTGTCTCAACAACACTGCAAATATAACATGACTACATGTTTGGCACTGTAAGAAGTGAAGTTTTTACACCAGAGCACACATAATTTAGAAGGAACTCATTTCAGTGGAAACAGAATAAAGAAGGTGTGTTTCCACAGTCTGTACAGAGCCACGTAAATACATTATAAACCACAACAGGTGCAAATACTGCAAAAATAATGTGCCTCTGAACTTGAGCTAAACACTGATGGAAAGTAACAGCACAATTTTGAGGTACTGCTATTTTAGTAAAGTTAATTTATGTGCTGTATTTCCATTTCGTGCGACTTAACACGTCTAGTCCACTGTTCATCTGACGGCTGAAGCTGCTTCAGAGATTAAATTTAGACATAACAGTTATAGATAATGAACTTTTTAAACTATCTTTATTGAGCACTTTCTCCTTTTAACAAATAATAGATTATTTTTTTCAGACAGTATTAAAGGACTGTTGATCATCCCTGATCAAAGCAAGTATTAAAGTTTTGTACTTCACTCTAACCAGTACAGATAAACACTTAAAACACGGTAACAAAGGAGGGTAGCACATCAAAAACAGTCTAATAAATGACAGTAAAATCCATTAAAGGGCTACATTCTATGTTTCTGTACAGTACAGCATCACTAACACTAAATACATGTTGTAGTCAGTGAAACCCAATGTTCACACAATGTGTCAGATCATTACTGTAGTCTGACAAACCCTTCACTGCCAGACTAGTACCAATATATTTCAAGAACGTGGACCAAATCTAACAGAACATATGACTCATACAATTGGACTCATGTAAGTGTTGGAGGTTTGCACATAAAGTAAGGATACAAAGAAGTCTTTTTTAATCGTGTGAAATGTCCAAAACATTAATATAATTGTATGTTTTCCTGCACCGGTAACCATCTTATGACCTCTAAGACTTACTGTATTGTGTGACCCTCCTCTGGGTGAACCATGACTCAGCCATCCACCCTTATAAAGTATTTAAAAGTAACTCCACCTGCACTATAAAACAGCAAAGTGCTACTGTATAAAAAGGGTCAAAGTCATCTCCACTTGGAGGAGACTGAGGTCCAGAGAGAGACAGAAAAAGACTCAACAGACTGGTCCAGAGGTCCAGCTCTCTCCTGGACTGACTGACTGTGTCTCCTAGTGGAGAGGAGGATGTTAGTGAAGCTGACATCCATCATGAATAACTCTCACCTCCTGCAGGAGGCTGTGGAGGCCTTAAACAGCTCCTTCTGTTATTCCCACCATGTAAGAAGGAGCTCTGCCACAGGTCCTTCATTCCAACAGCTGTCTGACTCTTTTTTTAACATATATTTCTTATTTGTGAGTAATTTCTTATCCAACTTGAGCTGCTGTGACAATCTTAAATTGCACATAATGTATAATAATTAATAATATATATTAAAATGTAAGTAACAAAAGGCATTTTCTGCATAATAAATCATTTTACTTGTGATATTTTTAGTGCTTGTTGCTGATAAACAATAACAAACATTGAAAGACCCAGAGACTAAATCATCGGGGTGTTATTTTAGCTAATGATGTTGAATTTGTGGCTTGTACTGTATTTATATTATGTTTTAGATTGTTATGTGTTGTAATATTGTCTGTTCTGTTGTGCTGCTGCCTGTCTTGGCCAGGACTCTCTTGCAAAAAAGAGATTTTTAATGTCAATAGGACCCTTCCTGGTTAAATAAAGGTTAAATAAGTTAAATCAATCAATCAATCAATCAATTAGACTTTATTTGTAACACAGAGGAAGCACCATCTCATCATCTTGCAGTGAAGAAACACCAGAGACAGGTTAAAAATGATAGAAATAAATCTTAAATAAACTCCAAATGTATAATAGTGAAATAATAATACAATAAAACTCATTAAAACATATAAATAGAACAATCAAATAGAATAAAAATAAAACATACAGATAGACAAAACTAAAACAGACAAACCAAATAAAAACATCCAGCTGCTGCTACCTGTGCTGATATCAACCTGTTTCAGCCTCCTTTGGACAGACCTGCAGCTTTTACATCGTCTCAATTAAAAGCCTGTTTCTTCATATCATCACTGCTGATTGATGAGCGGTGACTCCCCATCTCTCTCACCTCACCCTGGCCCTCCTCTCTCCCTCCCTCCCTCCTTCCCTGCCTGCCTGCCTCCTCCCTCTCTCTCCCGCACGCATGCATACAGACCGACAGGCTACGGCGACCCCCCTCCCCCCCTTCCATCATTTTCCCATCTCTTACTCACTCTCTTCCCTACAACAAACATGGCCGCGAAATCGGATGGTGCACCCGTCTCTCTACGAAACGAAATCCCACCCGAGTGTCCTTCCAGGTCGGACCCACGGCCTCCTCAGCGTCGTCCCGCCGAGCAACGCTACTCCCTCCCGGACTGCTGCTGGACGCTGTGCGCCCTTTTGGTCTTCTTCTCGGACGGGGCCTCAGACCTGTGGCTGGCCGCCGACTACTACCTAAGGAGGGACTACTGGTGCTTTGCACTGACTCTGGTCTTTGTGATAGTCCCGTCCGTGGTCGTGCAAGTGCTGAGCTTCCGATGGTTCGCCTACGATTTCTCGGAGACCGTCGAGAGCGGCACGGCTGCGGCCGCCGTGGTAGCGGCGACGGGAGCGGAGGAGAGCGACTTCAGCACCAAGGACAGCGGTGAGCGGGGCGCTGGCCGCACTGCCGCGGCCGGGGTGCTGCCAGGGCCGGGCACCGGGGGAGGAGCCCGGGGCTGCTGCAGAGCCTTCATGTGGCTCTTCCAGGCCATCATTCACATATTTCAACTGGCACAGGTCTGGAGGTGAGTGTGAGGAGGGTTGGTTGGGGGGTGGGGTGTGGGGGTAAGGGGGATACTACACATTATGCCTTTATGTGTGTTAATGCGTGCATGCAAGGATCCAGCATCACTCCCTGTATCATCCCTGATCATCCAGGGAGGACTGTACCCAAAATGTCTTTTTGTATTGTTTGACGTTTCCCCAGCTTGAAAAGGGAGAATCAGACTCCACCCACCCACCCCCAACAACCCCCTGATGGGCTTTTAGGTCAGTCATCTGCCAGGAAAATCATAAAGTATAGAGAAATACATGAAAAGCTTTTGTCTTAGGGGGGTTTGTGCACGAAGGAGTCTGCTGCTGAGGAAAATGAATAGTCATAAATGTCATGAGAGTTGCTGCCTATTTGCAGTGATGTGTGTGTGTGTGTGTGTGTGTGTATCCGCCTCCCTATCTTAACATTGTCTGGTGTATTTTCAGCTCTTAGCTTGAGGCTTTCTTCTCTTTATGTTTGTAAAATCCATATTCTCAAATCTCCCAGCAGCTTCACAGATTCCAACCACGTTTAATTACTTAATAAAAAAAGAAGAAGAAGAACAACAACAAACCACTGCACACTTTGGCATCACTCTCACTCGGATGGTAGTAGTAGGTCTGTAGGTCAGTGAGTGATGGTGAGGCAGAACTCAAGCCTCCGGTGCCCTGATAGGTTTTGACAGGCTTGAACTGCTGCCAGTCAGAGGGAGGCATTCAGCTGAACTGTGGTGGGAGGAGGGTTAGATACTGATATTCAAAGACAAGTTTTATAGACTTGCTGGGATGTTGCAGAATTGTGTATAATGACGAAATCAGATGCAAATCAGCTGTTTTGGCTTGTGTCTGTCTTTGTGGTCTCTCTCTCTCTCTCTCTGCTCTTCCTGCCTCTTTAGACAGCCCTATGGGTAATATATATTGATTCCTTATTTCCTCCCGGAGACGCAGACTTCTTATGTGTGAGTGTGTCCAGGAGCACATTAAAACATTGTGGCGGCACAGAATTACCGGTAATGCCATTAAAGCTGTTGTTGTGTGCTCCCCATTCATCGCTGCTGCTGCTGCTCTCAGACCGGCGTGTCTGCACATTAAGAGGATTACCGCTGTGTGTTTTACCCTCAGCTGTTAAGTCAGGAATGATCCGTCACTGATACACGGTTAGGCAGGTGAACCAGGATCAATTTGGGCCCTGGCTTAGCTACGAGAGTTAAATGTCACCGCACCAGAGATGGGATTGTGTTACAGATAGTGTGTGGCAGTGAGTCTTTGACCCTCATTACTCCATGTATGCTCTATTTTCTCAGTGTGTTACATCCCAAGGCACACTTTGTGTAGCAGGAACAAGAACAAAAAAAGGGTTACGCATACTCCCCTGTGGTTCACTGGGCTTGTTGACATAGGGCTCTTCTGACCCTTCTCCCCGAGGCAATTACTGAGACATTTATAGCGTCAGTCCTCCGTGGCAACCACCAGTCCTTTTCAAACACTTAGTTGGCGTGCAGCGATAAAGTTAATCATTTACACATTACATATTTGTACAAAGGGACAAAAGGGTGTCAACACATTAGTGCAGAAATGTTTGCACAGCGCCATGCGTCTACAAAATGATGTGTGTTAGTTATACAAGGTCATCATAGAAGAGGCTAAGATGGAGGAGGGGTGGGACAACAGTGCAAGTCGAAGGTTTGGACACACCTTCTCATTCAATGGTTTTTCTACACTGAAGACGTCAAAAGTGTGAATGAACACACATGAAATGATGTAAACTGTAAAATATGTTTTGTATTTTAGATTCTTCAAGGTATTGGTATTCTCTTGATGATTTTCCAACAGTCTTGAAGGAGTTTTCATGTGTTTCGGCTGTCCAACTCATCTTAAACCATCTCAGCTGGGTGACTGTGAAGGCCAGGTGAAGCGTCGCTCTCCTTCTGGGTGAAATATGACTATGCTTAGTGCAGAATGCTGTGGTAGTCATGCTGGTTAAGTGTGCATTGAATTTTGAGTAAATATCCAACAGTGTCAGCAGTAAAGCACCTCCACATCATCAGTACTCCTTCTCCATGCTTCAGGGTGGGAACCACACATGTAGATACCATCTGCAGCGACCAGAACTAACTAGATGAAACTATGCAATATAATATATTATGAGATGATACGTGATGATATGGACAACAGAAAATATTGGAGCCTATTTCCATAAACATACACACTGTGCCAATTACCAGAAGTTAAGGTGATCCAGACAACAAATAATTCAAACGACTCTAACTATATACACATTTTGGCTCCTACACGACCCATTCATCTTCTCCACATCTCACAAAGAAATGAAGGTTTGAAACAAAAACTCAGATATTGACTCAGACCAAAGAAGATTTGACCACAGACAGATTTCCACTGGTCTGATGTCTATTCTTTGTGAGTCTTGGCCCGAGCAGTTCTCTTCGTGATTTCTTTGCAGCAGTTCTACCATGAAGGCCTGAGCTGACGTTGAGATGTGTCCGCTACTTGAACTCTGTGAAGCATTTATGTAAACTCTAATCTGGTGTCGTTAATGGAACTTAAATGAACTCATCCTCTGCAGCAGAGGTAGCTTTTGGTCTTCTTTTCCTGGGGCAGAGCCGGTGTCATCAGAGTGTTTGATGGTTTTTACGACTACGCTTAAGGAAACACTCAAAGTTCTTGATATTTTCCAGATTGACTGACCTTCATGTCTTAAAGTAACAATGGACCGTCATCTCTTTACTTAGTTCAGTGATTCTTGCCATAATATGGATTACTACAGTAGTTGAATCGAGCTGTTTACCAACAGTACCTCTGTACAACAAATGAGGCACACCTGTTAATTGAACACCTTTCCAGGTGACCACCTCATGAAAAAGGTGACTACTTTGAAGAATCTAAAATATAAAACACATTCTGGTTTCTTTAACGCCTAATTCCACGTGTGATCTTTAATAGTTTCGATGTCTTTGGAAAATAAGAAGAGCCACTGAATGAGGAGGTGTGTCCAATCTTTAGACTGGTACTGTATGTTGGCACAGTGCGTGTGTCTACAAAATGATGTGTGTGTGTGTGTTATACAAGGTCATTATAGAACAGGCTGAGATGGAGGGGGTGGGTGGACTACATGCACATGTCAGCAAAGCTCTGGAGTTCAACAAGGGATTTACAGCGAGCTCTTTTCTTTTCTCTTCCTAACCTTCGATACGAAGACTGGATTGAAAGTGTTTATTTGGATGTCTTTTCTCTCCTCGGCGCCTCGCGCTCAGCTCAGATTTTATTTGAAAAGAGATTGCAGTCAAGCTCTACATTCAACCCCTCGGATGTCTGTACTAAAATTAAAACCACAGAGCTCCTTAGTTCAGTTGCAGTCTAATCTAAATCCTAGAGGAGCAAGCAAGCAGCTTTTTGGCAAGAACTACTGACAGCTCCCAGAGTTTGGAATAATGAGTTCTGACTTCTGAGAGTCTCTGTTTGATGTCCGAAAGTTTTTGAAGCACAACATTAAGCCTTCATATTCTGCACTGAGAAATGTGTCTGCCTCTGATACACAGGTATGTCCACGCTCTGTATCTGGGCGTGCAGAGCCGCTGGCACAGAGACCCGGAGCGGCGTCACTACTACTGGCGCATGATGTTCGAGAGCGCCGATATCAGCATGCTGCGTCTGCTCGAGTCCTTCCTGAAGAGCGCCCCTCAGCTGGTGCTGCAGCTCATCATCATGATCCAAGCCAGTCAGGTGCTGCCGCTTCAGGGTGAGTGCCCCCGAAATGACCAATCAGTCAATCATACGTCTGCAGCCCACGCCGAGCATGATGAGTCACATCAGTCGCCTCGATCGGGGGGGCCCCCCCACAGAGCTGGAAATATATATCCTCGCTGTGCTAAATGATAAGACAGCAACCCCTGAGGTGTTTAAATCCTGTCTAACTTCTATTGCTCAATCTTCTCTTGTCTCTCCAGGGCTTTCAGCGTCTGCCTCGCTGATATCTCTCTCCTGGATGATCGCCTCCTATCAGAAAGTCCTGAGAGACTCCCGAGACGATAAGCTACCCATGTCCTACAAGGCCGTCATAGTTCAGATTCTCTGGCACCTGTTCACCATCGGCGCCCGAACTCTGGCCTTCGCCCTCTTCGCCTCCGTGTTCCAGCTTTACTTTGGCATCTTCATCGTGGCCCACTGGTGCATCATGACGTTTTGGATAATTCAAGGCGAGACGGACTTCTGCATGTCCAAATGGGAGGAGATCATCTACAACATGATGGTGGGCATCGTGTACGTGTTCTGCTGGTTCAGCGTGAGAGAGGGTCGCACTCGCTGCAGGATGCTCATCTACAGCCTGACTGTGTTCATCGAGAACGTGGCCCTCACCACCATCTGGTACCTGTACCGCGGCCCTCATACCTCAGACTTCTACGCCGTCATCATGGTGTGCGTGGTGGCCAGCAGCTACGCTCTGGGCACCTTCTTCATGTTTGTGTATTATTGTCTGCTGCACCCTGACGGCCCAGTCTCAGGGTGGGGCTACATTGTGGAGAAGGAGGTACCTGTGGAGATGCTGGCCTCCCCGGCTACCAGCCTACCCCCTGATCTGGTGAGCAGTCCCCCCAGGACCCTTCAGAGAACTAAAGGGTCTGAAAGAGAGCAGGGTCCTGGGGTAGACGGAGACGTGTTTCAGGTACGACCACCTCGGGGAGCTCAGGCCCCGGTCACCCACCTCACACCCAGGACAGAGGGGCCTGTCATCCGAATAGACCTCCCCAGGAAGAAATATCCCGCCTGGGACGCTCACTTCATCGACCGCCGGCTGCGTAAAACCATCCTGGTGCTCGAAAGTGCCGCCCCGGTCACGCCAAGGATTCAGTACCGCTGTCTGGGCACACCCAAAGAAGTGATGGAGTACGAAACCACCGTGTGATGTGCTGAGCTGAAGATGCTGTGACTCAGCTTTCTGCCATGTGGACACCCTGCCTTAAATGAAAAAACGGCAGGTGGATGACTCTCACCGAGCAGCTCCACGCCTACTTCTTGAGCGCTCTCTGTACTGTCAGGCGAAGAAGGGAGGACGGAGTGTGGCGGCGATGGTGGTGGTGTCTTTATTTTTTAACAAAGGCAAAGTGCTGTGATGTTGTCTAATGATGGTGCATATTTCGGTTTCTGTATCATTTCTCAGGTCAGGGCGTGGTACAGGAAAGAGGTCAACGTTAACTTAGAGAGAAGCACAGGTAGGCGGAGAAGTACGATTATCAATCAGAGGCAGAAAGTCCTCATCGGTGACGGTGCTGTCGACGACAGAGACGAGCCTTCAACATGCATGATTATTTATGGCAGCTAGAACCGAAGCATCAAGAGTGGAGATGATAGACACAATACCACATACCAGTGTTGTAGTGTTTGAGATCTGTCTCAACCTCTGTTTTGTATCAGTCCTCGATAAAGAGGACTCAGGATTTTATTTAAAGACCGGTCAAGATGACAACTGTTTCCCATTAATCACCTAATAATGTGTAACTTGTGAAGCCAATGCAGAAGTGCTAAAAACTGCAGTTACTCAAACCTTCCCCAGAAATAAAATAATTTTACACTAAGCTACCTAAGTTGAATATATACTGTCTGGTTTCGGTCTTGACTTGGTCTCAAACCCTCAAAGTCTTGACTCGGTTTAGCTGGTCTTGACTACAACACTGAAATCTACAACGAAACACAACACAGGCACTGATAATCATAATCATGATTTTCCATAGTTATTCACTCATGTTGAAGGAGTCTCTGAAGGATGCTGCTTCACATCTGAAGGCTGGTTTCAAAAGCAACATTTGAGTTGAATGTAAAAACAGTTGAAAATGTGATTATTTGTGACGAGGCTTTGAGCATTTTCATGCTGTTAGTGGGATTTACAACATTCCTGTGGTACTATATTTGTTTTTTTTGAGGTAAGCTAGAACAAAAAAAAAAGATATTTGTGTGTGTTTACAAGTTGTTTTTGGGGACATGCCATCCACTATTATTCAGATAAGACACACCTTCATTCAGAATGTGTACGTACCGAACAATAGCTACATTATGAGTTAGATTTACAGGATGTATTCAACAGATGGGACTCTCGACAGTTGTATTTTCATACTTACATTCACCGTTACACAGCGAAAGGTTAATTTATATGTAAATTAAACTGTACAATGAAGAGGATGTTTCAGCGGGACAGCACTGTCTGTAATTGTACTGTATCCATACTTTGTTGTCTGAAAAATGTTTAAAAAAAAGAAAAGAAGAAAAAAAAAAAAGCTGCAGACTCCGGACTCCTAACAGAATAGCTTTGATATTATCGATGGTACAGGCATGTGGTATTTTTGGTGACACTTAATTTTACAGGTCTTAAAATTATTCTGAAAAGCAGCTTTTAATTTGATACAAATTTTAGGGAAACGATGTTAGTTTAGTCATGATTTTTTTTTTTTTTGCTCCATTTAAACCAAGTGGCAACCTCCGTGAATGAGAAGTGCCCGGTACAAAAAACAGTTATGGTCTCTATGTACTTTCATTATAATTAGTACTAAATTACAAACTAAAAATTTAAAGGACCTGTAAAATAAAGTGTACTTTCTTTCACCGGGATTGTTTTTCTATAGATAGTCACAAGAGGGAAATTGAACCGTGTGTGCGTCTGTGTGTGTTTGCGTGTATGTATGTGAGCTCACATACCAGCATGTGTATGAGTGTATGTGAAAGGGAAAGGGGAAGAAGGAGTCCTGCCATGTGCATTTAAGTTAATTTATTTTTTAAAATTGTGTTACTGAGATATGACAGTTTTGTTGTAAACACTGTCCAGTCAGCTCATTTTATTTCCCAGATGACACTGAAATAAATGAAACAGCCCACAGAGCACCTTTAGCCACCTCTGTTTGCAGTAACAAAGCCAGAGGGTTCTTCAACTATGGTGCTAAATGTTTAAATCCATCACTATACCCACACGGTGTACCATGAAATGGGCTTGTTGTGGCAGGAGCTGGGCGAGGCTGTACCTCAAACACAAACACAAAGCTAGAATCAAAAAGCCTTAAACTGGTCATGCCAGACTGTTGCTGTTAGAGCAAGAAAAAAAAAAGATTAACAGGAAGGTGAAGACAATTTCAGTATGTTGTTGTTGCTAAAATAAAGAGCAATGTGTTTACCTGACTTCTGCTGTTAGTGCCTTCTTACACAGATAGATAGATAGATAGATAGATAGATCGATAGATCGATAGATAGATAGATCTAATGAGACTGATCGTTCTGATTGGACTGAGTCTAATCCCATGTCTGTGCTACAGTGGATCAGTGGATTAGAGGCTCTGAATGTGTCATCACTACTGTATATCCACTGAGGGTTGGCGTGATGTTATCATTGTTAATTATCCTCAACTGCCAAAGGAAGGAAGGCCCATGCAGGATCTCCATCAGGATACTCTATTGATCACTTCCACTGAGGAGACGGAAAAGCTTTCACGCTTCGGCTTCCGTCTCTGGACAAATAGACGGAAGCTTCGTGTTTACAAGTCAATGGGGGTGTGAAACCAAAGTCAAAGTCCTGTGCAAACTGTCCCGTTAACTGCTGTTGTTGCAGTGAAATGAGAGAACAAGCAGCTCAGTTTCACAGTCATCTGGCCTGTTTGCAAATGCTAAATAGATGACTGGTGGAAAACACTCTGATGTGATACCACAGACCTGACCTGCCTGAATCTTAGAAAGAAACTACAAATGACCCATTAGACCATTTACCTAATAGGACTGGTAGGCACTTGGACCAAAATCCATTTGATTTATTATCATTTTCACTGATGATAATGACTTTGTCATTTTTAGATAAGCTGGAAGCCGGAAAAGACGGGACTACAAAGATGGCGGTGGGCCAGAGTCACATATTTTGACAAAGTGGATCTTCAGCAACCTGTGGGTGATGTCACGGATACACTGTCCATTCTTCATACTGTCAGTGGTTGAACCACAATGTTTCTACATTACTTTAAAATGGACAAACTAAACACTGGCTCTAGATAGGGACTTTTACTTTTCTAGTGTGTATTATGGCCATCATAGTAGCGGAAACTACACTGCTACATGTCATTAAATCCCAGACACTGGACCTTTAAAGTCTAAGATTCTTTACAAGTTACATAGTTATGAATATTATATTTATTTTCTGTAAATAGAGCCCTCTAAATCTGACATACTGAATCTTTAATTTGAATGTAGAAATTTTTCTTTTTTGTACTTGAATCATATTATAATACAGGTCGTGAAATATATTGCTACAATTTGTTCTATTAAAAATGTAAAAAAGGATAGGAACAAGAATAGACAAATATTATATAAGTAATTAATTAATAAAAAAATATATTTTTGGATAATTATAATTATGCTGTGGTTTAATCAGCTCATATTAATATTAATTAATTAATCATCCAGCTGAATTTAATGAAAACTGTCTTTGTCTCCAGCGCTCCTCCCACTATTTTACTACACCCAATCAACTGCGAGCAACCGGAATATTTTTGCATAATATATGCATCATCCAATCACCTGCGCGGATTTACATTGTTTAGCTCGCATAATTACCCCGCAGCCAATCAGCGTGTGGACGGGGGCGGGACCAGCGCGCTGTTACCAGTCACTCGTTGCATATGCGTCCAACGGCCACATTTCAAACTAGAATGGCGACCGCTGTCTGCGGTCTGCAGTCTACAGGCGGCAACGGCAAACCGGCGAAGATACGCCGAGAATACCGGAGGAAAGCGAAGGACTCACGGAGGAGACAGGCGGCTCTCTTGTTCCTTAATAATATCTCACTCGACGGACGCCCCCAGTGTCAGGTTAAAGATGGAAATGCCGACCCAAAAGACGCCGAAGAGCCCCGACTCGAGGACAGAGACGCTTCGGTCTTGCCCCTGCCGGCGGATAGACAAGAAGCGGTCGCCCAGGTGACAGAGCCCGCTGCGGCCGGCAGTGGCTCTTCCTCCAGTCTCCCCGGGGTGGTCAGTCCTAACCGACCTTCTTTGGTAATGTCTCCGGGACTTACGAGCACCGTGGGGGCCAATGAGGTATTTTTGGAGGGTGGCAGCACGACCGAGACGCTAACCCCGGACACCCCTATGTCTCCTGTGTCCGGCGGACATCAGCTCTGCTCCCGTGTCAAATCAACGCCCACGGTGCTGAGCCCCGTGCCGGCCGGGAACACTGTGGATTCACGGCAGAGGTGAGCCACCACCACCAGCACCACCACCACCGTGGGCCTTTTAAACCGACTCCTGACTTCCGCATGAAATGAAAGCAGCAGGCTGAAGCTTCACTTTCATTCTCGTGTAATCTTACTAATTTGAACCTGTAGCACATGTATGAGAGGTTAAATCCAGTTTTACCAGAGGTTTGCAGTAGTTGACAGCCACCTGCCTGCTTTAAAACGTGACACAACTCATATCAGTAGTTGCCAGCCTCATGATATGAGAAAATACCCAATTAATCCTGCCCCTCTTGTTGGCTCTACCACCAAATCTCTGATGTAAAGAGATTTACATCGCTGAAAGGAGTCCAGGTTGCAGTGTGAAGGGCCCCCTTTGTTTGTATGGACGTTCAAATAATGAAGCGATCTGCTTTGTGTCTTCACAGGTTGAGGAATGTCTCCGGTTCTCCTGGACCCAAGGTGCCAAAGAAAGTCCACTTCATCAAAAGTATGAGGCAGTATGACACCCGGGGGTGCAGGTGAGTCACCAAAGGGCATTTACATACACAAATACATTTACATAGTTCCTCTTTTAAAAAAACAGACAAAAGGCTGTTTTATTTTGGACTTTGAGGTAGACCTTTAACTCTAAAGCGGTGTTATACTTCTCCCGCTGGTACTGTAATAAGCAGCTTAGCTCTGGCAGAGAGACTGCAGAGGAATAACAGCAGCACAGCTGCTGAGTGGTGAGTGCTACAGTGAATTTAATCACCCTTGGAAGCTTTGCAAAAGCCAAAAGAGGTGCAGTGTGGAAATATAACACCCTATTGCACCAACAGCAAGGCAACCCCACAGAAAGTCAGTCACTGCTGGCTGTCCGTGAAGCTGGTTGTGTAATAATAATGATAATATGTTTGTTTATCCGCCTGTCGGCACTGTAAAAACATGTCATATCCACCGGCCAAACTATGTTTTTGACCCATTTTTACATCGCCAACATTTCATGTCCACATACATGATGATGTGTCATGTGTTTTTTGTTATTGTGTGTGCAAGGCAGTGATTTGGCAATCCTCGACTTCCCCTCGGGTCAGTCTCCAGTGTACGTTACATACTGAGCTGAAGGTTATATAACTAAGCTAATTAAGAGAGGTCAGTGTTGTGATGTTGTCCCCTGTAAGAGATTTGATATGTATCTCCGGGTGACCCAGAGGCTGCTGACTTTTTGATATCGATCGCTGTTTTGTGATGAGATGAAGCTCCCGCTGTGTCGTGTTCGGCCGTGTTTGGTGGCCGTGGTGCTGTTAGCTCCACTGTGAGTCGTTTGTCCACATTTTTGTCAGAACAATAGAAGTGTAGTGAATGTTTACTGTGTTTCTTGGTTGGGAGTTCCTGGTTTAAGCCTGTCATTAGCTCCTTAGCTTCACTTTGTGCCTCTCATGTACAACAGATTAACATTACAGAGTCACAGAGATAAATAACAATATTTAGTCTTCTGTAGCGCTGCGATTATTAGTCGATTATTCATTTAGTGTTGTGTTATTATTTGGTGGATTCAGTTCCTCCAAAATGTGAAAATCAGCCACTTTATTCTCACAGTAAACAGTTTGTAAAGTTTGTCCTCGCCAGTGTTTGTTCATGGTGAGAATTGTTGGGTCTCTGTAAATAATATAATACAGTATAAAGTCCTCGATTGGTTAAATGTCATGAGATAGCTTTGTTTATCATTATAATTCTGATGTTTTAAAGACTTAATAAAAACAAAATAATAAAAAAATAATAATTTTCTAATCTGCTGTATGTCTAAAATGTTCCTGATCCTGATTTCCTGAAGATGGTGGCCAAATTTAAAATATTATTTATTGGTTTATATAGTTATGTTTCTTTACAATGTGTTGAAATTTTCCTTGTGTTTTTCAAGAGTTTGTCATTTTGGTCTACCTGGATCAGGAGATAGATTCGCTCCTTCAGAATAAGATTTATTTATCGAGCAGCTCCAGAATATTTTTCCATGAAGACGGTTAAAAGTGTCTGAGTTCTGGAAAATAAACTTCAGCAGCAGTAAATGTCCTTCAGGGTTTTTTAAAGGTCGCTGGTTATGTATTTTGCAATCAACATTACTTTACTTTCAGTAGTGATTCATCTTCTGGTTATTTCCTGAACTAATGGATGAATTGTGTAAAACGTCTCAGAGCCAGAGGTGACGCCTTCAGTCTGGTTGTATCTGCTCAGCAGTCCAAAATCTAAACATAGTCTGTTAATTATCGTAGAAGACAAAGAAAATATTTACACATGGACGCAGACCAGAAGCTGCAGCCAGTGAACATTTGGCATTTTTATCATTAATCGACTGTAACAATGTTTGCCAGTTAATTTTCTGTCGGATGACTAATCATCTCTGTGTGACTGGATCATAAAAGAGAGGCTCAGACTCGTCCAGCTCTCAGGTTTCCCTCTTCCTGCCCGGAGCTTCAGATTGTTGTTGATAGCTGTTTGGCTTCGGTAGCGACGCAGATCAGCGCAGCTCCGGCTCCTGATGAATATCGCGTGTACAGTAGCTGTTTCGTAGCAGTGACTGTAGTTGTTGCCTGTAGACTGACACACCATCTGTTTTGTCTGCCTGTACTTGCTGTGTCCTGCAGGATCGTGCTGGTTTGTGCCAAGCGGTCGCTATATGCTGCTTTCTCAGTGCTGCCCTATGGAGAGAGTGCTCACCTCAGGTACAAAGAAAGCACCATCCCAAGCAGGGAGCACCCACCCCTCGCTTTTATGTTTGTTTTTTTTATCATCCTCACTCCTGTCTGATCCATCAACATCATCATCATCATCCTCAGGAAAAGGGCAGTGTGTGTTTGTGTGTGTGTGTGGCGAAATGACATAAAGGTGACTCTTTCTGAACAGTGATCCTAAGCTGGAGGTTCAGAGACAAAGGCTGTCATCTGTGGTGGCTGCTGACCTGCTTCCTTCCCTCGAGGGTGTGGAGCTGGGGTCCTACGGCAAGGTAAACGTCCGCCTGATTGTAAAGCATAACGATGAGACACAGAAATACTCGCAGTACTCGGATAAAGCCGGCTTTCCCTCCTCAGACGGTGTCATACGCTCAGTTCCTTTATCCGACCAATGCCTTGGTGAGACAGAAGAGCGGCGGCGCTCCGGAGAACTGCACCGCTCAGACCCCTCAGTCGCGTTTCCGTGGCAACGGGCAGAGGAACTTCACCCCTGCCCGTCTGAACAACAACAACGCGCCACAAGAGCCAAGTACGACCACAAATTTAGACTAACAGTCACTCACACGCGCACACAAAGACTTCTTCACTGTTTCACCGAGTTCAGATTTAATTTCACACACTGATATATATATTTTTTTCAGGTGTTGAGGAGGTGGCCGAGTACGATCCGAACCTGCTCAGTGACCCTCAGTGGCCCTGTGGGAGACACAAGAGGGTTCTGATATTTGCATCATATGTGGTGAGAGTTCATTTAGTTTGTTTACATGCAACCTGGTGTCTAACAGAGAAGGAGTTTAAACTAACTTGGTTTCTCCTGATAGATTTTTCTCGGTAAATGCAGATTTCTCTACCCTCTAACTGAGTTTTTTAGTCAGTTTAAAAGCCTGCAGAAAGGAGAAGCTGAGTGACAGCTGAGCAGAGGTAAATGACACGTAGCAATGTGTCTTTTGTAGCTGAAACTGCAGGATGTCTGCCAGTCTGAAAAGTGCCTAGACCTTAGTACTTAAATGTTTTCTCTTGCCTGACGCAGGTGATGTCTCTGTGATCGTGTACAGACTGCTGGCAGACCTTAAAACACTTAACACTAAACTGAATGTGGGATTGTTTCAGCAGTGTGTGTAGGAGGCTGTTCAATCCTGTTTTTATGGAGTTTAAGTCAGCACCATCAGGCCTGTAACAAACACTGCAGCTACACCCACTGAAGGTTGTCAGAGGAAACTGGACTTCGGCTCTCATTCAAGAGACTTTTTCAGAACTGAAGAAACCTCTCAGACGAAAGTCAGAAAACCTCTCCAAGGAGTCAAGTCGCCTACGATAACCTTCAGCAGATAATACCTTCACAGATGCGCTGTAATGCGACAGTAGCTGGAGGTTCATAGACTCTTAATCCATCCTTCTGTATTTTTCTGCTTATGAGTCGTGATCATTTCATTCATGGTATGGTTTTAAATTATTGTTATATACTGCTCGGTATATATGGTATTTTAATGACTTTTTCTAGGCATTCTCACTGGTTTTCTATCATACATTCAGTATGACTCTGTGTGGTCTTAAGAGTCTTAAATCTAACCCTGAAGAAGCCCCAAACTACAAACACAAAAAAGCCCCCAGAAGTCTAAATAAATCTGTTTCCACAGCTGAACGTTTGAAATTTAAATTCAGACACGCTGAGAGGGAAATCTCTGATCTGACACACACACAGGAAGCCATGCTGGTTTCTTAAATACACGTAAACACACACAGAGTTATCTCGTTTCTGAAAATATGAATTTGACTTCTACTTTGCCCGTAAATGAAGCAGCTCTGCAGCTGTGTTTGAGGGAGAAATACGTCCATTCACATGATTTTATTGCTGCTAAATGCCTCATGTCACAAGACTGTGACCTCTGGCATCAGTGCTAGTGTGAATTATCCAAACAAAGACAGTTTATAAGCAGAACTTTGGAGCTTTATTGCAGCTATAATTCGTGTCGACACGAGGAACTTTACTGACTTCTGTGCTGGTTTTATTTTCACCTCTGCAGACGACCGTGATCGAGTATGTGAAACCGTCCGACCTGAAGAAGGACATGAACGAGACTTTCAGAGAGAAGTTTCCTCACATCAAGTTGACTCTGAGCAAGATAAGAAGGTTCAGATATGTTACATCGCCCCTTGGGTTGTTTCAAAGAAGTCACACACCACGCCTCAGAAAACACTAAACCACTAAAGTATGATTCTTCCCTTCCCCTCCAATAGCCTGAAGAGGGAGATGCGGGCCGTGAGCGAGGAGTTCGGCCTGCAGCCGGTCACCACGGCGATGAGTTTTGTTTACTTTGAGAAGCTGGTGCTTCAGGGCCGCCTCAACAAGCAGAACAGGAAGCTGGTGGCAGCGGCGTGCGTGCTACTGGCCGCAAAGATCAGCAGCGATCTGAGGAAGCCAGAAGTCAAGCAGCTCATTGATGTGAGTAAAGTTTCCACAGAAACAGATCTTTGAGTAGAAACACAAAACAAAGCACACACGGGTTAACCTGTAACCTCACCATACATAATACAAAGGTAAACGGAGAGCGGAAAAACCCGTCACACACGCTGTACCTAGATCAACGTGAATCACAGAGCATTATTCTTTCAACACACCGTATTATAAGGGTGGAAACAGGAAACGTGCTCTTCACGATGCAAAGCAAGAAGATCAAAGCTGTTTAAACTGGTTAATGCGTCTCCATAAAACACACTTACACAACACTGACATTTAGATTAAACATTTTGAACCACACTTTGAAGGGCGGGTTAGTAATGAGGAGTCATACTGTTGTTTACAGCCAATCATATCTAGTTTAGTCAGAGCAACATCCCACACTAGCTTGCAAAAAGGATTACATTATTTTTTTACCATAAATTGGATTTTAATTTTTTAAAAGTCAGTTTAGGTTACCCAGTAGCTACAGGCCAAATTTCACCAGGCACGGCTGTGACGCGATTTGTGTGTACCGTGGCCACTAGAGCTAATCACCACATTCTAGTCAATGTTTCAGTCCAAACCAGAAGCATCGCCCTAAAAGTGGTTCTCCGGTCTGCTTCGCCGAGAATACGCTGATCTTCTGTAGCATATTTAAATTTTTAGAAGCACGAAAACCAGAAAAAAGTGACCAAATCTGAGCAAATTAACTAAATCTTGCTGGCAAAATGCTTCTGACACGCCCCTGGTGGTGTTTGATGTCACATTGGAGAACGGATCAGATCAGCTTTGCAGCCTCGACGTGCCCGGTGGGGTTTCAGCTTCAGTCCTACCAACAGAGGATCTACTATGATTCCCACCCACGGCATTTTTCTGCATCTTGAATAATTTAAATCCCACGTGAGAATGGCGGACTCTGCCACTAACAATAAAGAGTTTAAACAGATTTATGAAAATCCTGATCGTTATGAACATTTCTATGGGATGGATGAGAATCAAAGACAGAGAAACATGAAACAAACTCATCAACACTTAAATATTTCAGCATGTGTACGATCATCTGCATCTTTTAAACCACATCATAACATGACTTCCTCTGGTTTTTTTTTTCTCTCTCTCCCCTGTGGACGAGCAGAAGCTGGAGGAGCGTTTCCGTATCAACAGACGAGAGTTGATTCCTCTGGAGTTCCCGGTGCTGGTTGCCTTGGAGATGGGCCTGTACCTCCCCGAGAGCAAGGTCATGCCGCACTACCGCAGGCTGGTGCAGCAGGGTTAGACCCGTTACGGCGATGTCTGACACTCCAGTTTCATTAATAACATCAGCAAGTGTGCGTGAACCAGAACTGACCGAGTGTGTGTGTGTGAGTGTGTGTCCTGTGTGCGATGGACCGACCAGTTTATAAGCTGTGGTGTTTGAAACAAATAATTCTGGTACTATTTATTTTCCGTCAGTCGTGACTCGAGTCACTCGCTGTTTATGAAGAATAACTAGTTTACACTCGTTGGCATGTCCGTCTCCCTGAATGTCTCTTTGTACACGTGACGTTCTGATGTCGATCCCGTCATGAGCTCTATGTTAGAGATGTTCAACGAGCACGTTAAATGTGCTTTTATTTTGGTTTCTCGTGACTTGTTTTTTGGTACGTCCTCGTATTCTTCGCCTCTATTTAAATGAAAACTTACGCTGTGATGTTCGTGTCCGTGTGAAACTTCTCCTGCACCTTTCTCATGACTATACGCAGCCTGTATAGTATTTATTACGAACTACAAAGAACCATACTGTTGATTTTTGTAAATGCCTTTTGAACCCACTGTGACATCAGCTCGTTTTTAGCCATCGGACTGAAACATGATACTGTAGACTGTGGGTAGAAAACATGATTTTAGTCTTTTTATGAGAGGAGGAAGTGGCCTTTAATTTATGTTTTTATTTTTATATTTGTACTGTTTGTCCAACAATAATCAGCCACATTCATATATTTATTTTTTTCTTCAATAGAAAATAAATTAAATATTAATTGTGGCAGCTCTGTCCTCTGATATTCAGTATAACTGCTGTTATACTGTAATGAGGAGGCTTATTATTTATAATTAATGTTGTTGTTTTTGTCATGTCGTTACCCAGGGATATGTTTAGGGCTGCAACTAACGACTATATTCATTAGCCGTTAATCTGTTGATAATTAAGTGATGTCCTCAAATGTTTTATTTTGCCCACAACCCAAAGACATTCAGTTTCAGGACTAGAGAAACTAGAAAATACTCAAATTTTAAGATAATTTGGACTTTTTGTCTGAATAAAACGATTAATCAACAATAAAAATAGTCGCCAATTAATTTAATAGTTGACAACTAATCATTTAAAGGTGCAGATTGGAGTCAGCTGAATACTGCTAGTCTAACCCTCCCTGTTCCAAACATGGAGAGACTACAATGGCCGCTGAGAGCCAACGTTTGGTGTGTCAAAACATGGCGGTTCAACATGGCCGTCTCTGCGGAAGAGGACCCGCTCCGTCTTTAGATATAAGGTAACAAAAACACAAAGATTCTTATTTTCAGGTCAGTTTTCACAGTTGAAAGAGATACTCATGCATATTATATTTCTGCCTTCTTAAATGTTACATACTGGACCTTTAACCGACCATTTGTTGCAGCTCTAAACATGTTTATTTTTTTTGTAAAATGCACTGGAATTTATTCCTCAATACTCGAAAGTCTTGCTCGTTTGTCGTCATATTTTTCAGTTCTCAGGAATTTTTACTTTCTTTTGAATGACTCATATGAACTCTAACCCAAAGAGAAGTTGTTACAGTAGCTCCACCATCATTAAAATCACCCTGCTCCATTTAAACAAAACAAAACAAAACAATGGAAGGTAACTGATTGTCGTGCACAAACGTGAACAGATGTAAGAGTTGCTCCTACAAGTGCCGGACAGTGTTAACCTGACTGCAGTACTTATTTAGTAACTCTTGTGAGCTGGATGTCACTAAAGTATGGAGAGAAAAAAAAAGTGCCTGAAACTACAGTGGCAGTGAAATGGTTAACCATGGTATCATACGTGATATTTAGCATTTCTTACATCTCGTTGCTGTAGCGACCTTTAAACGTTCTTGTCCGGGAAAGATAATCAAACTTTTTACAGTCGTGGACATGATGGTTGTTCGGTTTATTGTCTGTGTCTGCAGCGGTGGAAAAATATGCCAATTAATAGATAACTGCAGAAAATGTTGTACTTGTATGGTTGTTGTCAAATGGGTGATTATTCATTGTTTTCATACTGTCAAATGAATGTTTTTGAAATATATTTTCAGACACTGAAAAGTCATTTGAGTCTTTTTTTTTGAGTGGTGGGCCTACAGAGAGTCGAGGCGGGAAAGAAACTCAAGAGACGAGCGTGTTTCTCATATTTTACTGTTCCCTCGTGTTTGCACAGACAGACTAGCAGCTGACATGCAGGTTGAATATATGTTCATTCAGTTAAATCAGTAGATATTAATTCGACACACTGTAGATGAACACGGCATCATCAGCAAAGGGAAGGTCTTAGTTTTCTACTATATTATTATTTTAATATTTATCCTTCGTGTGTAATAGTTACAAAACAGAAGAAGAAGAAGCAGCTGAATAAATACGTTAAATAATATCGCGAACAGCTCTTAGTCCAAACTCATGTCTTCGTCGTCGTCTTTCTTGTCTGTGGAGTCTCCGTCCTGGTCTGACTTTGTCTCCGTCTCCATGGCTTTGGCGAAAGCTTCGACGTCTGCAGTGGAAGAAATGTCAGGAAATTAGCACTTCAAATGATTACTGGTTTTATTATTAGTGATTCTGTAAATTTATGTCTTCATTAATTAATTAATATATAAAATATTAGCCCAAAAGACTGAGGGATTATTGCAGCTGATCTTTTTCTTTATATGAATTTTGGAGTCCTGTTTCTGTGGCTGAAACCTGCAAACTGCAGTTCCTCAAACGTCCACTTGAGGCTGGCTACAGAAGTGAGTCAGTCTCCATAAGTCCCCATGTTAAAAACTTCACAGTAGAAATAAACATGTTTACAGCCTGGTACAAAAAACAGTTTTGGTCTCTGTAGCTAATTTCCCCATTCATGACAACTGTACTGAGGGTGAATTTATATACAACTCACCTGTTCACATTATATTAAGGCTTAAAGTTATGGAGGATTAACAGCGTGGGCGTTTTGACTGATAGGTGGGTGCAGTTACAGATGGCGTGTCGGAGCAATCAGGCTTCATTCAGCTGATGATCCACGTCTTTGCCAATTTTCAGATTAGCCAGGAGGTGGAAAGAGGCAGGACTGCCAAAATGGCGGCAGCCAGCGCCACCACACACTGAGCTTCAAAATGGCATCCACGTTTATACGGTCTATGCTTCGGATGTCTTATTTTGTTCAACAAACCCCAAAATATTTAATTTGCAATCATAGAAAACAGAAAAAACTAAATAGATTTACACATTTTAGAGACTGTAAGTCTAAACTTTGATTTATCTATAACTGTGTAGAACTTAAAAAGTGCATCAAGTGAATGTCGCTAAGTTAGATTACCAAGCAATGTCCCTGTTAACATTGCAGCTCTCTCAGTGCATTACCGCCTCCAGTATAAAGTGAAAACTCCAATGAGTCGTCCAGCAGTGAAACAAACAACGTCTCTGCACGATGTGGGCAAAACACTGACCTCCTTTGTTAGCCGCGTCGACAGCCTCCGCTGGCAAGCCAAACTGGTTCATTAGAGGTCCTAATTGCCCGGACGCCAGAGCGCTGCTGAACATGCTCATAGCCTGCAGAGAGACAACAAATACCAAGAATAATGACAAATACCACAACAAGATTAGAGAGCCTCACGACAACCAGAATACAGTATCACGTGTCACATGCTATTTCTGTGTCCCAAGGACAGAAGACAGCTGAAGGTCACACTCCAGCTGGAAATAAGAGCCAAGAGTGGTTTGTGTGTTTGTCAGACGAACCGCCTGGAGCTGCTCACTCAGGAAACAAATGAGATAATCTGAGGGAACTGTTTAATGATTGTTGGTTTATATATCTCTAAAAACATGAGGAAAACACAAAAAGATTGACGACCTTGAGCGAACACTACCTGCTGAAACTGAGGCGAGCTGAGCGTGTTGTGGAGCTCCTCTGTGCTCTGAGGCAGGGACTCTCCAGAGGGCAGATAGGGCATCAACCTCTGCTGCACCTCAGTGTTGGCCAGGATGGGGGCCATGATCTCAGGTGTCAGGACGCTGGCGAGGTCCACTGCAGGTAACAAACACCACCAGTTAGTCTGGGAGCACGTCATCCAACATTTTCTAACAGGTTGAATGCTGTCATTGGGGTTTTTCGTCGTTAACTGACCCGTCTGACCTCAGACTGCCATTGGTGCATTCAGTTACAGTTGGAAATCTCAGATTCAGAGTCATGGAGCTTTAACGCACAGTGTAAGATTTAGGGGATATTCATAACTCTGTTTTTATCAGTGCATAACCTTGTGAAAATAAGAATTATTATGTTTTTGTTACCTTAAAATAATACAATTATATCTAACAGACACTGTGGAGCCTCTTTCACAGCGTCCACCATGTTTAAATTGCCATCTAGATCTAGATTTTTAGCTGCTAAGCGCTCCACTTTCTTCACCAGCTGGTCGCTCGCTGTGTCTGCCTGCTGCTGGATTTGACTTTTTTTTTTTTGCTAAAAACAGATGCTGTCTGCTTTGACTTCTTTCATGGCACCTTTAAAACCTCGACTAATTTAATTTCTTTCATCCTTTAGCTCCTCTTTGTCACCTCGTCCCACTCACACTTCATTTTTTGAGTGCGAATCTGTAGGCAAGGTGATAAATAGCATCCATGAAGAAGGAAGAGCTGTGCCTAACGTACTGTAACGCAGTAAAATTCAATCAAAACAGCGACACGCTGCAGTATTTGCAGGGCGTTCCTGCTTGTGCAACAAACTGAATTTATTAAGTTAAAATTACACAGTATTACAGGGGCTGTTGGGCTCACAATGCTAATTATTTGCTCCATAATTAGCCGAAATTGCACTAATTAGGCCTAATTATGTTTCCCCTCTGGTGGTTATTGAAGTTTTTGTCTTCTTTCAGTTTTAAGGAGCGTCATTTTTAGTCAGCCTGGCACTACAGTACGGTCCTCACCTCCCTGACCGCTGGCAGGCACATTCATGGTGGCCAGGATGCTCTGCAGGTCTCTCAGCTGGATGGGCTGCGTGGGGTTGGCTGCCCCTGCCGCCAGAGTGGACACGGCAGGGGTGGACGGGGTGGTGGCTGTCGGGGAGGCCGCTGAGGTGGCGGAGGGAGTGATGGGAGTGGTGGGCACCTGGGAGGAGCCGAGTCGACTGGCAGCAGAGGTAGAGGTGGGGGTGACGGCAGTGGAAGGGCTGAGACGAGACAGGAAAAAATGTTTTCAGTGTTCAGTGAGATTCAGTGTAATTTTATGGTGTGAAGAGATCTGAAATCTACAGTTATTTCTCTTTTTCGAGGTGAACTCATACATGAGGATGTAAAAAATTATATTAACCAAATGTGTCGAATATTCAAGCCACATAAAGTGTTTAAGGAGGTAACCTTGTGGAGGAGTTACTGGCTGCAGGAACACTGCTGCTGCTGCTGCTGCTTCCCAGGAGGTTGGCCAAGCCCGGACCGGCCAGAGCCCCGAGACCACCTGATATTCAGAAAACATCATTATTCTCCTGAGAGCACGATGCATTAGCATGTCCTCACACCGTTTATTGAGGAAGGTACGTACCGATCCCTCCCAGTCCGGTCGGTCCAATGAGCTGCATGAGCTGGTTGTGGCTCATGTTACCCAGAAGGCTCTGCAGCCCGCCCTCGCCTTGACATGGAAAAAACAGAAAAGGCGACATCCAGCATCAGAATGAGGTGAAACGTTTTCTGGCTGCACTCAATCAGGTGAAGCGAGCGTCTGTTACCTCCCAGAGCAGACAGGTCGTGTCCTCCGCTGCCGCCACTGCCGAGAGCTCCAGGCATGGGCGGGTTGTTGAGATACTCGTTCACTTTACGGCAGTTCTCCTCGTCCTTGTCGGTCTTTGGCTCCTGAGATCAGAAGAAAGAAAATCAAGAAAGGTTTCTTAGATTTCACGGATACAACCTGAATCATAATAAACTGGATACACTGGAAAGATGCCATTAGAGTTGGTTAGACTTTAAACTGTTTCAAGGATAAAGCTGATCGTGTTTTTCTTACTGTCAACACTCCCTTTGTTGTACTACTTAAGATCTTTTTTAGCAGAGTTTCAGGAGCAGGACCTCTACTGCGCCACCTCCGACAGTCCTATAAATACCCTCCTCATCGTCTGTCACTCTTCTATCCTGCACCACTCCCGTCCATCCCCTCCATTTGTTTCTCCTATATCTCTCCTTCCTACCCTTCACAGGCTCCTTCATGCAGCAACAGGCCAAAGAAGTACAAGAGTTCACACGCAATCATTTAAATGTATCTTCTACTTCTTGCTAGTGAAATAAGACATTTGTGTAAATGTTAACGGCTGTCAGCCCTCATCGCCATCCCTTCATGTGTACTCTAATGAAACAAATGAAGAAGCTGTGGCTCTCTGGGTGAAGATGTCACATTAGGACCCTGTGTAAACAGTCCTGATCTTGACTTGGTCTCAGCTCCTCAGTCTTGTCTTGGTCTTGTCACACTCTGGTGGATGAATACACATTGAATATTTACCGCAGCAGGATTAAAAAACACTGTGTGAGTTTATGTTAATGAAGAAATATGTCTCTGTTGTTTTTAGATGACAGTGGAGCTCCGGATATATCAATCAGGCTTTGGTTACACAGATGATGTGGTCTTTTCATGGGATGTGTTGACAGTAAGAAAAATATTTTTTTAAGCCTTATGCTTTGTTTTCTGATATAAAGCATGCACGTCTGCAACAACACAACTTGTGTTTTGCTCAGGATTTATCATCATGTCTTTAGTCTAGCTTCACAGATGTGTGTGTGTGTGTGTGTGTGTGTGTGTGTGTGTGTGTGTGGAGCAGACCTGCATCCAGAAGAAGAGTCTCTTGGAGCCGGCCTTGAACTTCAACACATAAACTCGTCCAGTTGTGCACTGGTTCACCCGTTTGAACTCGCAGTCATCAGGGAAGATGATCAGGTCCTAAATCAGGACATGGAGAGGGTTCATATTAAAGAAGACAAACTCAGGTGAAGCCAGCGTTACATGCAGACAGTGTCACCTACGTCGTCCACGTTCCCGGTGGTCCGATCCTTCCAGCAGAAGTGGATGAGGGAGTCGTCGGTCTGCTGGATGTAGACCTGACCTTTACGCTTGTCAGGGGTCACCGTGCTGCCCTTCATGGTCATCTTACCGGCCCGAAACTCCACCAGGTACTTGCTGGAGGAGCCGCGGGATCCAGACACCATGCTGGGGAATAAAGCTCCAGAGGCCATGATGAGGAGGAGGAGGAGGACAAAGCTGCAGGGACAAAGAGGAGGAATCACAGACTGAAACACAGGACACAGGAAATATGAAATTGTCTTTTTCATATTTTAATTTGATCAGAATCACTTTGTATGTGTTCACGAACATGAACATCTTTATGTTAAAAGAATCGAATCTGTGTCTCAAACATCCAGTGCGCCTGTAAATTATGTATTTTTATTGTTTCTCACCACGTTTATTCTTTAAATATTTTAGCATAAAAATCTAAAAAGACCTCTGCATATCTGTATCTTCAGATATAAATGTTCCAGACTGAAAAAAAGCGTTTGCTGTATGTTGTTTTTCTCTGTGGTGTTGAAAATGAGAAGTCATCATCGCTGCTGACTGACTGAAAATATCAAATGAACCAGAATCACTTTCACTGTCCAGGTCTCAGTGTACGTACACAGATATATAAATATACAGACAACAGCAACATTTGTGGACAAAATAAGACAACAGTGGAAATGATGATTTACGTAGCATGTTGCAGATTGTAGGTAGGTAGGTGACAGACAGCATATATGAGTGATGATATTTACACTGTGTCTCACTTTACACACACAGATACAGACATAGGAGCTCGAAGGCTAAACATAAACATTGTACTACTATGTCTAAAACTATATATTAATAACTATGCATAAACACATACATCAATAATATTTGTAAGAATAAGAGTAGACTAATTAGTTCAAAGGATGCTAAATTAAATGAGGTAGGTATAAATGACATTATATACAGTATACGCAGCATGAGTAGACTGTGTGTAAGTGATGATATTTACATGTTTAAAGCAGAAAAACTGAATTTACAGTGAGAATAAATAATTTACAGTATATAAATAAGTATAACCACATTTATAAGTATATAAATAGGTGCTATAGTAAATATATATGTGTATTTCATGTTTTATTTTTCATGTTCTTTGCTCATTAACGTGTTTTTCACCAATAAATTATAATTAAAGCATATTTTTAAATGGTTCTGTACACGTCTGCACCCTCACAGCCTTTTTAATGATCAGATTTTATTCTAAGAGATCGTAAGGATCTCAAAGACTGGCAGAAAAACTACAAAACTGAGCAGTTTATGTGATGAAAACTCATCCCAGTGCTCCCATAATAAAGCAGCTGCCGGAGCAGCCTCAGCGGGCTCAGATGACTCTGCATCCTGCAGCTAGCGGCGTGTTTTCGGCTCCGTTTGGTCGCGGAGGAGCTCCACGGTAACGTGTCAGACCCGCGGCCTGTCCACACGCCCGGTTCGGGTGTAGATGACATGAAACACGATTAAAATAACATGTTTATACTCACATTTACTGCCCGGAGAATCGCTCAGCCGGAGAGCAGGCAAACACACACTGGCGATGAGTCTGATTGGCTGGCCTCTGCCGGTGATTCGCTGTGATTGGTCGAGACGTGTGTCAATAACAGGGGGCTTTAAACGCACTGCGCATGTTCGGTAGAGATGACACAACACAGCCTGTTTATTCTACTGAAGCTGCATGTTTAATTATTTTATAGAGATAATGTTAATTTAGAGCCCTGATGCAGAGTAATATAATATAATATAATATAATATAATATAATATAATATAATATAATATAATATAATATGTTTAGATGATATAGTGAGATTTACATCATTTCTATCATATTAAATAAAATAAAAATTATTATTGGGCCTGTGTCTTGCCTTTCATGCGTACACATACTTGGCCTGATCCTTACTCTAAATGTCATGTTTGCACGCCGTGCTTATAAATGACTCTCACCATCTTAGTTTAGCGTGTTAGCATGCTGACATTTGGGAATCAGCAGGAAAAGCAAAGTGCACCTGAGGTCGAGCATAACATTGTCAGTTTTAGAGATATTTGGTCGTAGAAACTGAACAATATGTGCCATGTAAGCACAAAATCAGCTGCGTGGTGTTAAAACTAGTTTTTGACACACAGGACAGGACAACAAGATCTGCTAATGGAAACAGAGGCCAGAAACATGTCGGTGGGTCTTTTAGTGGCATATATTCCCATAATTACAAACACATTTTGACTCTTCAGCTTCAGGCTAACTTACAGTTGATGTTTACAGTAGAGATCAGGTAGTTTTGCATGTCTCATCCAAAGAGGTTAAAAATATCCAGATTTTTACAAGCTTTGTGTCAGAAACATGTTTTGTTTCCTGTCTTTCATAAATCATCTTGTGGCCCCTCCACTGGAATATAAAACACATGATGTATTAAAGTGATGCTCTGAAAGCAAAATCTGACAGTTAGTAGTTTCAATAGTCCATAATTTATTTCTCAAAGATGCCATGGTATGCATATGGTTGCGTGTGGATAACAGCATGAAGAGGAAGATGAACAAACACACAATGTAAACATTTTCAAAGAGATGCTAGACACAACGAGAGGGTAGATCAGAAGAAACATCAGAGCGAACCTGCACCTCTGAGCGTCTGCAGGCCTCACAAAGTGCTTTGAATTCAGAGTAAAGTTGAGAGCAGCTGAAGAGGAGGAGGAGGAGGAGGAGGAGGAGGAGGAGGAGGAGGAGAGACATGATGGATATTTCACTATACAATATGTGCAATGGACTGTGAGCGTTCAAATGTGCAGTTTATGCAAAGTTAGTGCTCGAAAACCAAAAAAAAAGAACATCTTTATACAACTGCACTGCTGTATGTCTGTAAGCGTTACATAATGAGCACACAACATTCAATAACTGCTGCCTCTGTAGTGTCTGAAGCACACGTTGGCTACTAGAGGAGTTAAGTGTTTTCACATTTCAGGAGGGCAGACTGGGTGGATCAGTTTGCATAGGTCTATGATGGCTATGGTGTCCTGTCTTATTTGCTGCTGCTTCGATTTGTGGAGAAATGACTCTGAGACTCCGAGAAACAGCAACAGAGTTATTTACTGTCCAAGTGTGAAGAATAACGGCCGTCGATCCGGAGTCGGTATGACACAGCTTTCTCTTTAAACCAGAGGTTTTCGAGCTGTGGCGCAGAGACGCGAGCCGCAATTTGCCTGGAAATTCAAACTCCTTCTCGGAGTCATAACTCAGCCTGCACATATTTTTAGATCCAGCATGATTTAGGGTGCATTCAGACGTGACACTTGAGCAGGGGTAGTGCGTTTTGTCTGCGGTGGTACAGGTCGCAGGGATCTGAACTCAGCGTGACGTCACGCTGCGGCCGCCAATCAGATGATCGGACCAGTCAAACCTCTGCAGTCAGCCTGAAACTATCCAGGTGGATTCATGGACTAAGTTCTGACACCGGTTGTGTTCTGGCTTTGTAACCAGCCTCTAAAATCCTGTCTCAATGCACCCTTACATGCTGAGGATATCATAATCTCCCAAATAAACGCTTAGAAATCATAAACGAACTTGCCTGAGAAACGTTTCTAAATTTTCTTCAGTATCTAAATAATCCAGTGATAGTTAATGTCAGCAAACAGCTCGCTCGGCATTCTTTTTAATGGTGTCAATTTGCCAAAATGTAAACAAACACAGGTTTAAAACTGACTCCATCGCAACATTACACTTCCTGCTTACAGCCCTGAAACCGTGGGATCTGTAATCCAAAAAACTCAGAGCATGATTACGCCCCATACTGAAATAATACAAATAATAATAATGATAGGATAATTATCGTTTTGACTAAGGCTCAGACTGTCAGAAAACCTCCTGCTTTGACACGCTCTGTATCCCTTTAACTTCTAATGTTTCATGTGAACTCCGTTACACTATTACACTTAGTGCAGAAAAGGTTTTTATGGCTTTAGCTCGTGTAAATAATCATCTTGGTGAGCATGCGTGCACCAGTTATTATACACATCATCTATGTTACAGTGGACAATAATATAATGTACCAACAATATCGGTTTACAGTGCCGGTAAACATGATTATAAGCAGCTTTCATCTCTCTGTTCACAGAAAATGATCACACTCGTGACGTGTTAGGGATGTTTACAGCTAACTAAAATAGACATCTAATATTTAAACAGGTTATATATATATAAAAGTAACAGATGTGTTTAAATAACCCCTGATATTTGAATGCGACTGGACAGAAGTGTGTGGTGCGGCTACAGGTAAGATTATGGTTGAGTACCTGAACTAAAACTGAACATATCCTTTGTGTCCTGCAGCAGCATGGTCACACACACATACACACACGCGCACACACACATACAGGTGACTTGTTTAAAACCCTCAACAGGTGAGAACATACATGTGGACTATTATTGTCAAAATCATGATTAGGGCATATAAAGATGAAGATTTAATCTACGTAAACTCTAAAATTCTCCGTAACATAACGTTTCTCCCGTGGACAAGGTTCACAGTTATAATCTGATGAACTCTCTGATCACGTTTTGATATCAGCTCTTCACCGATTCAAGACAAAG
This sequence comes from Nibea coibor, assembly GCA_023373845.1. Lineage (NCBI taxonomy): Eukaryota > Metazoa > Chordata > Actinopteri > Sciaenidae > Nibea > Nibea coibor. Next base: position 21,789,540 of record CM041717.1, on the reverse strand, counting down.
ACGCAGTACCAGTGAGCGTCCAAACGTCACAAAGACACAAATCTTAGATGCTGAGAAATAATCCTATCAGAGAGAGAGAGAGAGAGGGAGAGAGAGAAAGAAAGAGAGAGAGAGATCTTCCCACCGAGCACCACCTTCGTCAATAAATGTTGGGACAGTCAGTGTAATTCCTGTCAAAGTATCCACCTGTGTACAGCCAATCCTCGGCTCCCGTGTGAGGGTTTGTTCCCAGCTGAAACCACCTGAAGAGGCAGAAAACACGCAGAACTTGTTTTTAATGACAGGATTAAAAAGGAATATTACATAACATGATGCGACGTACAGCTGGGGAAGCATGAGAAACAGTCGTGAAGAGACGCGCCTGCAGAGGAGACTATTTTTATTCCAGTTAATCTGTGATAACATGAGAAGCGTCGTCTTTCTAATTTTCATGAGTAAACACCGTCGCCAAGCGCTTAGTCACGGTGGGAACTGTCGAAATTATAAAGAGCTCTATATGAAGGTGTCAGGAGATAAACGCTGTGATGATTTGGAGCTGCATAAATAAAAACGATTTGAATTTTATTCTGTGTACTCTATGGTCGCTGTCCGATTAAAACCAAGCTCCAGAAGTCTCTGTAAGCCTCCAAATTAAAATATCCAGCAGAAGTAGAGAGGTTTGGTTCAGTTTGTTAGCCGGGCTGCTCGGACTGTGAGCTTAGTGTTTGTATCACAGCCGTTTTGGACTGGGGAACTGCTGTCAAGCCTGAAGCGGGTAATGTTACGGCTCCCCTAGACATAATGACAGAGGTGAAAAGACAGAGGACGCTAAGAAGAGAAAATAAGAGTGTGAGCTAGCGAGAAGCTGCCAGACGAGTAAATCTGGGACTGACTTTTAGTCGTTGGTGAAATAAAAGGCTGATAGACAGACGCTGACACCGAGCTGACTGCTGTTGGACTAGTAAGCAATATCAGCTAGCTGCTATGTCTTGTGCTGTTGACCTTACTTGATGTTTGGCTGTTAGCAACACAGAATACAGCTGTCCATATTTACCACAGTGAGATCTTTAAATTTCAATGCTGCTTTAAAGACGTGTGTAAAGAAACGGAGGAAGCTGAAAAGAGGCGTGACTCAGGAAGGCTGCGGGTCTCATTACTACAGTTCAAACACAAACCTGGTTGCCCACTCCTCCTCATCCTTGGAGCGTTCTCTGCGCGACGCTCTTTGTTTCTCCTCTAACCGTTCTTTCTCTGAACTCGCTGCGTCTATAAAAACAAAAAACAAAAAAATGAATGGAGAAATCTTTACTGACTCACCTTTTAATGCAGCCGTGTGTCAGAGCAGTTTTAGCTTCTGTCGGCATGAGTAAAAGTAACCTGCAACATGTGTACGTGGGATTTCTGTTACCTATATCTCCGTTCTCCATGGCTCTGATGTCGGGCCTTAGCCGGCAGTCTGTCGGCGCCAGTACTCTCTCTGCACTGGGCTCCAGCTCATTTAGTGTCATGGCAAAGCTGGTGAAGTTATACATCTACACAGAGGGAAGAAATGAGTGAATAAAATCAAATAAATCAAATCATGAGTCAAGTACTGTCAGTGAAAACTACTGATGCTGTCAGGGATGAAGATCATCCATTTACCTCTATCTCTACTCTACTCGCGGCAAGAAAGGACAAACATCAACAGGAGTCGACAAAAACGGTTGTTTCAATAAAAATCCACAGCTAATGTTAACATGAGACAGAGTTATGTTAATGTTCAGCTGTTTCTAGTCAGTTTCACAGTGACAGTCAAATCTAGATTTTCCAAGTGTCCTGTTGTTTTTCTCTGTCCTGAAAAGGGCATTTCAGTGTCTTCGTCCTCTTCACCATGTAAACTACTTAAAACATCCCAAGCTGAAAGTTTCTGAGTATCCTGAGTCTCCTTAGCTGAATTGGTCTTATGCAACCTTTGTAAATATTTTTCGTGGAAGGAAATGTTCTCATTGTCAACACTCAGTCCTCAGAAACGTTGAATGTAAACAGAAACTTTGTTTGTTTACATGAAAAGTCCACAGGGTGTGTGTGTAACATACAATGTGTGTGTACGCATGTGTGTGTGTGTGTGTGTGTGTGAGAGAGAGACACTAACCTGTGCTGAGTGAGCAGGCCGCGGCGTTATCCTCCACAGTAAGGCACTTCCTGGTATCACAGTCACAGTCTCTTGAAGTTCTGGCATCTCATCGCCCTCATCACCTTCACAACTATGTTCCTACGCACACACACACACGGATAAACACCATCAGACTGGACTAACCGAGCTGAAGGTCACAGTACGTACGGCAGAGGTGCAAACAGGTGATCACAGAACTACAGTCGCCACAGATTCAACACGTCTCTCAAGCAACAATGCATGTCATTGCAAGGCATCATGGATTAGTGCTGGCAATGATCTAGTCATACACTACACTTTGAACGTAACTAGACAACAGCAGCAGCACACTACAGATATCAGATACCTTACCTTCTACTAAAGCCACTGCATGTTATTGTGAAAGGAAGAGATACCGTTTGAGAGACAGATTTAGAGCGATGATTACGTCACGTAGTAAGACAGATAAAACATGTCAGAGACAAACGTGGGCAGCATTTCATCTCAGGTGTCAGTCAAAGCAGAAGCTACTGGAAAATCTGAGCATCGCTCACCGATTTCAGCTTTTTAGAATCTCCCACTGTCTTCTTGTCCGACTTCTTGTACGCCTCATAAACCTTTGGATCCACACTGTACATGCACTCTGTCCACTTCCCGTAGATCACTCGCCGCTTCTTCTTACTGTTTCCGCAGCAAAAACATCAAATTCAGTCCAGAGGAAAATGAAACCGCCTGCTGTCGATAGAGTCTTCGTGGTCGTGCTCTCACCTTTTGTCTTGGATATGACCTTCTACTTTGTGCAGCTCTTTCCCGAACATGCCGCACGATTTGAAGTTTAACATGCACTTATCCCCCGTGCTGAAAGGCAAAAGAAACACGTCAATTAACAATCAGCTCCGTCCACTTTTAAGCTTCAGAGTTCTGTATTTGCTACTTCACCTGTGGTTGACGATCTCCACTGTGCCGTACTGTTCGATCCAGAGCTTCCCCAGGATGATGTTATGCACGCAACACATCGGGTTCGTCCACGTGTACGCTTCTTTATGTCTGAAAGAGAGCCCGAAATCTAAAAGTTCAACATTTTTGGAAACACTCACATTCACTTTCTTGCCAAAAGATCGACACCACACTGACATAGCTTATACGAAGTAATTTGACTGAACAAGAGCCGTCCCGTGAGTACTGAGACTTATAACTGCATGTATCACTCCGCTTTACAGCTGTTCACATCATCAGTCATCACCCATCTTTGATTGTAACAAACTTTGCACCACAAAGATCGACACATTTCCACGAGTACTTTAAAAACACACAGAAGGATCAACCATTTACTACTGTTAGAAACTGATAATAACCCTGATCAGCTGCCGTCAGTAATCAATACACAGTAACAGCTGTCAACCTCAAACAACTTTATCATACTGAACAGTTACCTAGTATTTGTGTAGCATTGACAAAATGTAAAAAAAAATTAACATATCAGCAGTTTGAATGAAACTAACACTCCCCAAGATCACTCCCTTTAAGAAATATTTAAACAATCCTCAGGTCACTATAGAAACACAAGATAAAGGATGCCAGACTTCTTGTCAATTCAGCATCAAGATAAACTGCATAACTGCTTCACTGTTTGGTGCTGAATAGAGCGCACAGAGCTGCTGATAATATTAAACATTTTATCAGGATGTCAAGACAAGAAAAAGACAACAGACTCAAATGCAGCTAAAAGCTAAAAGCCTATGTGAGCGAGTGACCTTGCAGACATCGCCACAAATACTCACTTCAGGAGCTCCAGCGTCATCGTGCCTTTCGGCTCGGCCTCCACACTTTTGCCCCAGAATTTGAGTTTTGGGTAGATGGAGCCGTGAAACTCGAACTCTTGCTTCAGAGACTGGGCGTGGAAGGCACTGACGGGGGGGTGGTGGCTCACCTGCTCCGAGATCAATCTGAATCCCTCGTCCTCTCTTTAAAAGAAAAACAATCACATCAATAAAAATGTACGTCTAACCTCAAGACGTGATTGTTCTTTATGCAGTTAAAGCTTCTGTAGGTTACCTTATGAGCTCATACGTCTCCCCGAGTAAAGGATTAAATGGCTTTCCAGTCCGTTCCCATTGAGACGCTACAGCCGAAACAGCAAACGCAGCAACAACCTGTCAGAGAGACACGAAGAGGATCAGAGCAAAGTGATGCATGACCAGTTAATCCGCTGACAGAGAACTAACTATTTTAAGGCAAGAAACATAAAATATATTGCTGTTCTCCCGTCTTAATGTGATGATTTGTAGATTTTCTTTGTCGTATGTGATCAACAAAGTTTGGATTCGGTGGCAGAGCCAGAGCGTTCATATGTCTGTACGAAGGAAGAGATGTATCTAGTTGAGTTTACCTGCATGCGGTCTATTGAGTCAGACAAACTGCAGGCTTTGTGGATGAGGTGAGTGTGTTCCATGTACTCTGAAATCCTCTGGAGGAAACTCAGAGGCTCGTTAAACACAACGGGCATCGCTATTTTGGACAGCTCCTGTAAGAGCACATGAAAGCACCAAAGAACAGCAAATTAATGAGCAGGAAACAAACAGCGTGACGCCGAGCACAACTCATGCATCATCACGTATTACCTAACTTACAATGGTCTGCCTTTTAGCTGTGGGTGTGTTTTATGTTCATTGTATTCTGTGTTCATTTGAGCTATTTTCAGCTCTTTCGGGAGGCAAAATGCAATTTCCAAACCAATTATAACCAGCTGAGCAGAGACAGGAGTTCAGTCATGACTAATCTTGCAGCAGCGAGATTAAAGCTGAAACACGGAAGCGTTCAAAAGAACAAATATCACAGCAGAATCTGACAGCAGCTCATTTGAATTCAGATTAAACGGGACGAGTAATCAGCTTTGCATAACTTTCTGTTCTCCCAGGTCAGTTAGGACTCACCATGCCGATGCATTTCTTCAGTATACTCCAAACACTGAAGTTGTTTCTGGAGATCATTTCGGCAGGCAGAGTTTTCCTGGTGCACATTTGAGACAAGAGAAAGCGTGAAATGAGAATTTAAAAGCAGCACCCGCCGGCTCCTCGACACAAATCCTCAAAGAACACAATGTACGACATCGAAATCCAGATGTTTCGGGGTGAAATGCGACACCGGGGAAGACAAAAACCTGTTTTCACCGGCTTCCACGTGTGCACGGTTATCCCCCTCATCACCTGAGCGAGCACAAACGTGGTCATGTGTGAACATGCACACATGCATACCACACTTCTCCTCACCTGCGCTCCCACACTCCGTTCTCCTGCGTGGTGCCGCCACCGGTCACCTGCTCGCTGTCATACACCAGGGCATCTTTAAAACTGACCTCACAGGAGTCATCTGACTCCAGCCCTGATGGAGGCAAGAAGAGGGAGGCGAATAAGAGACATGTTCATTCATTTGTGCACAAGAAGCAGCTGTGTTTAAACACAGGAGACCCGTGTCAGGATGCCTCACCTGTCTCAGCGTCGTAAAACTCTTCCTCGCTGTTCATACTGAGCACAGAAAGTAACTATACGTTACTCAGAAGTCATGTTTCCACCATCGGCCTGTCCCTGCAGCCCAGCCTCTCTCTCTCCAAGCATCACAGACAGCCAAGCACAACAACCTGCAACAGCACGGACCGGTTTACACCAAAGCAGGGGCAGCTGGCCAAACATTATTCAGTGCATGCTGTGAATAAACACACAAATAAACAGCTGTAGCTTCGCTGTCAGGCAGCTCTCTCTCTCCAGCTTTAGCTTGCAGTTAGCTCTCCGGGCTAACCGAGTTAGCCGTTAGCTGCCGCGGTCAGTTAAAAAAAAAAACGTCCGTTTCCGGAGGGTGGGCAGCAGAGATTAGCTCACGTTACCGACACAGACACCGACGACGAGGGTTTTAAAACGCGGTTCATTCAGATGTACCTGTGAATCGAGGTCAAACTGCGGCGCCTGTAACGTAAACAATCGAAGAGTACGCTGCCTCTGGAACGGGGCGGAAGTAGGCGGCAAGGACAACGTGAGTGACAGGTCCGGCGGCCAATCAGAGCGCAGCTCGCCAAACTGGACAGAAATAGAGTCACAGAAGAAGAAGAAGTTTTTATTTTCAAAACAATAGAGTGACTTTAACATGTGACACTGTGTAATGATTTAACATATTCTGCACGTGTACTGCTGGAATGGATTTCAAATAATATAACAATATTTGACCTTTTACCCATAGAATGTTTTACATACTCATTTACATACATTTTATTATTTATGCACCCATTCCTATTTATGTAGGACCTTGAATATCTAACATACTTTGGATTCCCAGACCAAGGAATAACAGTTAAATGTTAAAAGAGAGGGTTTGCTTTCTGTATTACTATTTTTATTTTTATTTTATTTCTTAGTAATTGTAATGTATACTTATTTCCCCATTTATTATTAATTATTGTCATACTATTCTACCATGCTTTTGACTGTGCAGTGCTGAAAAATAAAAAATACAATAATAATAATTTAAATATGGTCACTTAGCTTGATTGAAGTTTTTTATTATCATTGTAGGTCAAAAAACTAAATTGTGTGCAGCACCTCTTCTCTTCCTGTTTGTCTGTCTTAGTATGTGTGGATATTAGGCCAGTGGAAATCTGTACTTTGAGTCAGATGAGTCTCAATTTGAGATTTTTGTTTCAGACCGTGGTGTTTTTGTGAGGCAGAATGTGTGGTTCCTGTGGCCCTGATGCATGGAGGACGAGGTGCGATGGTGTGGAGGTGCTTTGCTGGTGACACTGTTTTTCAATTCAACATCGTTACCATAGCATTCTGCAGTAAGCATCTGCTTCCTGCTCAGTCGGACCAGCATTTGTTTTTTAACATGACAGTGATCCAAAACACCATGTAACATAAAAATAGAAAGAAAATACACTGAATTAGAAGGTAGGTCTAAATTACAATAATAGCAATCATCAGCGAGAAATCAAACACTGAGAGTTAAATTAAAGAAAGAAAGACATCAAGTTTAATTTTATTTGATTATTTATTTCTGCATTTATTTATATATTTATACTTTATGTATACTATGCTTTTTGTTCTTCATATGCAACCATCGTCAACACACTGAATAAATAACTCATGTATGTTCAAGTCAATAAATCAGCGCTCAAGTCATCCACAAGGTGGCAGCTTTACACCTGTGATCAGTTAACCCTAAAATTTAACTTTCTCTTAGAGATAGAATTAAGATTTCTCTTAATATATCAGTATGAAAATATTTCATCTTTATTTAATATCTAAAAAATAATGTGAATCTTAATGTGACAAATATAAATCTTGAACTTTGACTGTTTTCATTTGAGTCCAGTAGATATTTAGGCTAATCACGCTGCTGGTTGTGTTAATAAATACTTCAATACTCGGAAGAATTAATTATTAATTCTTTGTCAGATTTCCAAAAGAAGAAAGTGGAAACTTTGGGCAGAAACATGAACTTCACATCAAGTCACCCAGAGTCACAGCAAGACCGGAACCAGCTGTGTTTTTCTAAATAAAAGCTTTAATCGTTCAATGAGGAGATGGGAGGATGTCAGAATGTCTGATAGCTACCCAGATGTTGTTATTTTATTATGATTTATCATTAAGGGTTATAGTTAGTGGTAAAATGTATTCATTCAAGTCTTTTTAGGAAACGTGGAAACAAATGTTAAATTCTGCTGAAAGTACAAGAGGAAGGGGTTTTATTGTGGTGACCGGAAGTCATTAACTGTGAGTTAGTGTTTGGGTCAGGCCTCCTGTGTGTCCTCTCTCTGTCTCTGCGCACATTTTGGCAAAGTTTCAGTCATCAGGATGGAGAGCAGCCGGATGGATGTCCTCAGCGAGCTGTGAGCTGCGAATTTCAGGACTTTTCAACATATTTGTGGAAACCTCATGATCCCCTTTAACTAAAATATAAGCTGCTTAAACTTCATGGTATTTATTTTGTTCACCTGAAAGAGCCGGGATGAACAGAGACGGAGACAAGAGCGCAAAGACTGCGCCCCGGAGCCAGAAACAGCCCAAGGCGCAGCAGCAGCTTTCTGTCCAGAAGAAGAAGAAGAAAGATGCTCAAAGTGTCCCCGACTCTAAAGACTCACAGTCAGGTCAGTGCGACTCTGGGAAGGAGCTGAAATCAGCGGCAGTTCAGGGGAAACGACCGGGAAAAGTGGCACCAAGTGCCCCAATGGAGGGTCAGAGGAGCCCCAGCGCGCAGAGGAAACTTTCCGATGCCAGCAACGCATCAGAGGACCTGAGCAAAGACTCCGGCTGCCCGTCGGGGAAAGTCTCTACCTCAGACAGCAGCTCAGAAATATCCGACTGCGCCTCGGAGGGCAACAAGCGCGACTCTCCGAGCTGCGACAATGAATTAATCTGGATAGACGGGAGAGCTTATGTGAGCCCGGGCAGCGCGGGGAAAGGAGACGGCAAGCCGTGCGTAAAGGCGGCGAGAGATACCTGCGACCTCCAGCCTGATGCTGCTGGAGGGAGCCTCAGTCTGCTGAACTCCTCGGGGTCGTTTATTGATCTGATGATGGGAGAAACAAGCGAAGACCTCGCCAGGGAGGTGGAAGATCTGAGATCAGAGAACGAGTACTTGAAAGTAAGTTTAATCCACTTAAATTTAATTTATTTTTTTTCTAAACTCAGTTTGCATGAGTGACTTTCATCTAAACTTTCACATATGTTCCGTAAGAAGTCGTCAGGCTTTGAACACCAGAGCCGATTTTCTGTAAAAGCTCACGTCAGTCCTCATTAGGGAGAAGACACGAGAAGCTGATAGGCAAGAATCATAAAGTCAAGAGTGACACTGAGATAAATAACCTGTTTACAGCAACATTTTTCATTTTACATTGAAATAAAACTGTATTTAAATGTGCAATATAGAAACAAGACAAACTTCAAACTTCATTTTTTTTTTTTAATTCATTCAAAAGTAGAAAATGTGACTCAAAGCAGCCTTGCACAGTCATTTGTTGAGCAGTAATTTAGTGTATGTACTGTGAGAGATGGAGGCATGCCTTTATAAATAGGCCCTGCTATTATCACTGTGCCACATGAGCATTATGTTGCTGTTTTTACAGTATGAAGAGAGAAGAAACTAAACCAATCAGAGCTCAGTGTGACACTTTATGTTGTTTTTTTTAATTTTGTCTGTTGATGTTTGATGAAGTTGTTTGATTTACAAGAGAGAGATTTAAAAACCTAAATAAAATCGAAGCAGCAGAGAGTTAGAAATCCTGACTTTTAGTCCATTAACACTGGGTCCTACATTTCCCAACATCCAGCTGGCTGTCGTCTATCATTACACCCTCTTGCTTCCTAATTTCATGGCAGACTTTTTGATGACTAATTTAGTCAGACTCTCAAATGTCCTCCAGAACCACAGAGGAAGTTAAACAGCTGTTACCACACGCTGAGCAGTAAACCAAACTTCATATGTGAATGGACTAAGATTTTACTGACTGTAGCTGGCCTCAACACAAACAGAATATTAAGAATAAACGTACCAGGCTATTTGACATGTTTTAACATGGGGACTTATGGAGACCGACTCGTTCTGTAGCCAGCCTCAAGTGGACGTTTGAGGAACTGCAGTTTTTGGCACTTCCGCATTGGCTTCATTTCGTTTCACAGGAGGTTGCTGCTTGGTTTTGACACGTTTGGCATTTGAGATCTGTCCTTTAATAACGATAAATAAGGAGTCATTGACCAAACCATCCTCCAGGAGTTTGTGGACATATAATAAATATGTAATAATAAATAAATATCAGATTTTCTTCTTTTAAACTCATAATAATAATGTTTTATTAAAGTTTATTAAATCAAGGATTGCATTTCTGTGTCGTTTGTCCCAGGATGAGGTGGAGGAGCTTCGCTGTGAGATGCTGGAAATGCGCGACATGTTCCAGGAGGAGGAGGTGTACCAGCTGCAGGAGCTTCGTCTGCAGCTGGAGCAGGCCAACAAGACCTGTCGCATCCTGCAGTACCGCCTCCGCAAGGCCGAACGCCGCAGCATTCGGGTGGCTCAGACGGGACAGGTGGACGGGGAGCTGGTCAGGAGCTTGGAGCACGATATCAAGGTCAGGCGTCCTCTCCCCTTTCATTACAGCATGACAATAAACTCCTCTGTGTGCGGGAGATCATGCGATTAAAACTCACTCACCACCGACAAACAGTAAACTCTATGTCTCCCAAATTGGTTTTTAACTGAATCACTGGTTTTCCAGTTGCTAAAACAACCAGAAAGAAACAAAGAGAAACACAGCTATCACAGAGAGACACAAAACAACCACAAAGAGATATACAATAACCAAATAACCACAAAGAGACACAAAACAATGATAAAGAGACACAAAGATACCACAGAGAAGCGCTAAATGACCACACAGGGACACAAAACTCCTAAAAAAGATAAAATACAAACACAAAGAAGTGCCAAACAGCATGGATCAGGCCAACGAGACCTCCAAAGAGGCACCAAACATTAATAAAGAGACACAAAACAACCAGAAACAGACACAAAACAACCACAAAGAAGTGCCAAACGACATGGAGCAGACCAACGAGACCTCCAAAGAAGCACCAAACATTAATAAAGAGACACAAAACAACCAGAAACAGACACAAAGATACCACACAGAAGTGCCAAATGACCACAAAGAGACACAAAACTCCTAAAAAAGATACAAAACAACCAAAGAACCAAAGAAGTGTCAAAGACATGGGTCGGGCCAACGAGCCCTGTTGCATGCTGTAGCACCATCCAGGTGGCACAGATGGGACAGGTGGGCTGGGAGCTTGGAGCACGATATCAAGGTCAGACATCCTTTTCCCTTTCATTACAGTATGCTCCTGTGTGTGTGTGTGTGTGTGTGGGAGATCATGTGGTTAAAACAGCAAAAGCTCCGTCTCCTAAATTTATTTTAACTGAATCACTGCGTTTCCAGTTGCCGACATGAAAGCAAACACTTTCTGTTAGTCCAACAAAGTTATTTCTCATTTCAGCCCGCTGACGGTGCGTGTGTGTTGTTCACACACACTGCAGCACTGTAATCAGTTGACAGCAGCCTGAGTCACGACTGTTCGCTTTGCTGTAAAAACGCTGCCTGCTGTTTCTCAGCACCACAAAAGTTTCATTAGTTTGAAACGTCTCCATCGTGCGTCCTGTTTATATTTTCGTCATGCCGCGGTGTAATTATGTGGTGAGTTGTTCTCCATGAGTAGGAAACATTAAAAGCAGTAATCTTCATCAGTATCTTGGCAGGTCGGTCGTTGTGTTGTTAAATGAGACTCTGTGGCAGCCAGACTCTTTTCTTTAAGCCGGGGTGTGCGTGGTGGTGTAGGATTCCCATCAGCCTCACCCCCTCATATGGTGAATTCCTGTCACAAGCATTTCCTTGTAAAGTCTCTCAGCTTTAGCCAAACCGAGTGCTGCGAAAGAGATGACGCAGTCACGTGTTCATGAGTAAAAGCAGGGCAGGAAAATTTTCTTTACTGAACTTTGACTGATTGGAGCCATGGATGGATTACTGAAGAGCAGGGAAGGGGCTCTGTTTGGGGGGGAATGTCAATCTGACGACGAAAATGAGATGAAAAACAAGTCGAGAAATGATCACTAAGACATAAACGACCACTAAGAAACACAAAACTGACACAAAGACACTTAAAACTACCAGAAAGAGACACGAAACAACCACAGAGATACAAAGATACAATGGAGAGGCACCAAATGACAACAAGAGACATAAAATTATTTAAAAAACCCACAAAACTAGCACAAAACAGTGCTATCCAAATGCAAAATGACTGCTAATAACCAGAAAGAGATGTAAAACGACAACAGAGTAACACAAAACTACCACAGAGAAACGCCAAATGACCACGAAGAGACAAAACATTTCTAAAAAAAGATACAAAACAATCATAAATGGATGCAAAATTACCGCAGAAATACAAACGACCACAAAAAGTCACAAAACAAACACAGAGAAAGCCAAAGAAGCTACAAAGAAACGTAAGAAAAGATATAAAACGACGACAAAGAGACACAAAATTACTAAACAAAAGATGCAAACAACCACAAACAAGAAATTCTTTGTCTCTTCGTCTCAGTCTTTGGGTCTTTCTCTTATCTCTTATTTTTTTCTGAGCATCTCTGCGTGGTTGTAGCTACGATAACCTGCCGTTGTCTCTCCTTGCAGGTAGCGAAGAGCGTTTCCCTCCGACTGTACAACGAGCTGGAGGTGGTGCAGAAGAAGAACTCACAGCTGGAGTGGGAAAACGAGGCGCTGCGTGAGAAAACGCAGGAACTGGAAGTGGCCAAGCAGGTGTTACAGACGGAGGTGGAGAAAGCCAGAGAGGTGCGACGTTAAGCTAGTACATTTTACATTAAAACTACACATTCAGAGACAAAGTATTACTCAAAGAGGAGCACTTTAATGTTTTAAAGGGGGTCTCAGGGGATTTTAAATAAATCTGTCAAGATATTCAGCCTAAATCTTGACAGAAACATAAGCTGGCTCCATCCCACGAGTCGGGAATCCTCCTCTACATTTCGGCCGCTTCACAGCTGCACCCATCCCAGCCAGTTGTCCCCCTCATCCCCCTGTCACCCTGATGTCAGGTGACACATGACCCTGGTGCCCGATCAATGATATGAGAGGAGGGCACAGCCAACAGCTGCCTGGTGCCTGGGCTGGGTGAAGGAGCCTGGTATGTCTGAAGCCTGAACTCAGCGGCACAGCTGATAGCCTCAGCTGAGCGGACACAGAAAAGAGAGAGAGGGTGCAAGAGATTACAAAAATAGACTCTCTCTCTCTTTCTCTCTTTCTGCTTCTATTAAGCTAAGCTAAATCTGGATCAGCGTGTATTATGGCATTCAAAAAGGCGGGCCGACATACTGACCTACAACCATCCCTGTGCATGCTTTTATCAAACGTTGGCTACCACACCCTGACGCTGATTGAATTTCAAGTCCACCTTTTATTCTCACGGCCTCGGCCTCGATGGCTCCTGCGATAACGAGAGAGCACTTCAGTGACACGTGTTCGTTTTAATCCAGGATTCGGTGCTTTGGCGTGAGCTCAGACTGGCCCACTCATCTGAGACAGCTGCTAGTCCCTTTGATCCCAGCAGGGAAATCCATTTAGATTACCTAATCTAGAAACGTAAAACACAGTGTAGATGGATGTGAAGGAGGGGGAATATTTCTGGGGACGTATACTGCAACTGGACTGTCCGTGACCCTGTTTGAGGAAACACAATACTGTCGGGTCACTTTATAGCTTCACATACCTGAACAATGACACGGGTGAAGACTTGAATACAAAAACATCAGTTTTCTGACTTTTATCACATTTCAGCTCACAGTATCTGGTATCAAAACAACCCGCTGACCTATAAAAGACTGCAGCCCGCTCCTTACGTTTCCCACTTCTAGCCCGTAGAAGATGACTATTATTAACACTGTGACATGCTGTCTAGTGTCTAGGAAGGAGACAATGGTGCCAGACAGGAGCTTACATTCCTCTCATTCTCATACTTACAAATAAACTCGCTCATCAGGGAAGGACTGGTGTGAGAAAAAGTTTGCAGCTTGTTGCATTTTTGGGCATCTCTGAAAGAAGCACAAGAGCTTAATGAACATTTTAATTTATATTTATGTGAAGGAACAAGAACTTGCTGTCTTACTGAGAGTTAGGTGTGAAGATTGATACCACTCCTAGCTTAGTAATAAAGACTGTCGCTACACCCGGCCAAGAAATAGTTTGACTCGCTTAGGATGAAGAAACAAGGTCCAATGGTAACTTTTACAACTTACTAATTAGCATATTATCCTTTGTTTTATACAAAACTACACTCTTGCAAATAAAAGTCCAGACAAAGAACGACTGTTCGAGCTCGCTGTCTCTCAAAAATCATCTCTGCCTCAGGACTCTGAGGTCAGCATTATTCTTTAAATCCAATCCATTGTTTGAGTATCAGGAGATCAGCGTGGGTGAATCATTTCACATATCTGAAATTAAGAAAGAAAGATGGCTGTATAAAAAAACTGCTGCAGCTCATACTGCCACTAACATTCGTCATCCCTCGCCTTCCCACGCTAATGCCCCTGACTGGACAAATATGAGAGTCATGTCTAACTACTCAAACTCTCTGCAAGAAATGTTAAAATATTCCTTTATCTGCTGATGATAAGTCTGTTTTTGGGCAAAACACCGAACCTCTTTGCCGTGTTTTTCTTCTTCAGAGCACCCTGAAGAGGAAAAGCATCCGATCAACAGCCAGTAAGGCTGAGAGGAGGCTCTCTCAACAGATTGAGGTTTGATATGTTTTTGTGTTTCATATGTTGCTGTATATTCATTTATAGCCCTCGTCAGAACAATATTCATTGTTGTTTCTTTGCCAAAAGGATGACAGCACCGATCTGAGGTGCCAGCTCCACTTTGCCAAAGAGGAATTATCTCTGATGTGCAAGAAGCTCACCAAGTTGGTGTCAGACAGCGAGGCCATGCGCGAGGAGCTGGCCAAATACCGCTCAGCCTACGGGGACATAGACGTCACCCAATCGCCTGAAGGGAAACAGAACTCCGCCCATGCCAGGGAGGCAGAGGTCAAAGTTCACCTGAAACTGGTGGAAGAGGAGGCCACGCTCCTGAGCCGGCGCATCGTTGAACTGGAGGTGGAGAACCGTGGACTGCGAGCGGAAATGAGCGACCTGAGGGAGAAAATGGGAAGAGGAGGCGAGGAAGAGGAAGAGAGCCAGGGTGTGTCGGAGGAAAATCTGTCGGCTTCCACGCCGGTGAAGGACAGAGAGGGAAGTTTGAAAATGGGATGCACGGTGTACGAAAAAGGTCGGGACGAGGAAGCCGGAAAAGATAAAGGTGATGTTGAGACGTCTTTGCATTGCAATCAATCACAAACTGAAGGGACGATCACTGCTTGTCATATTCCTCGAGAAGGTCCGGTGGGAGGTGAATGGGACCCTTCAGATAGTCCTGAGAGCGATGACAGCAAACCCGACAGAGGTCTCAAAGGAATGACGGTAAAAGACTATGAAACGCTCCTTTCTCTCAGAGATCACGCCTGCATTTTGCGTTCAGCCATCCAGCTGCTGACAACGCCACCGAAAAATGGTCACTGCTCGTCTCCCTCGTGTGTTTTCACCTCTCCGACAACAGAGGTGGAGTTCAATGGCAAAGCGCAGAAGACATTCCTACCCGGGCCTTTGAATGAGGCGCTGGAGCTCCTACAGGCCATGCTGCTGGCGTTCATCGGGAGGGTGGAGACGCTGCTTACAGGAGAAGATTTAGGCAAACTCTCCGCTCACAAGGACGGACGTGTTTGGGATTCATCCACTTTCTCCTCTGGAGACGTCGCAGCTCATGACGTGAATGCTCTAAATAAGCAGGAGTGTGTAGAAGATCTCCGCACCGCAGAGGTTAAGGAAAGAGAAAAACAAATGAGACAAGTGACTCACTTCCAATGGGACCTCATCCACAGCTGCAGGGAGCCCAAAATGCAACTTTCCCTGCAGATTCTGTGGATTCTGAATCAGTGGTGTCAAGTTAAAGGACCTGGACTGGAGGGAAAAGAGGTAAAATCAAAGCAAATGTGTGTTTTTTCTCGAAGGCTAAGGTGCATAGATTGAATATCAAATTTTTTCTTATTCAGGGTAAAGAGAAAACCGTGTCTGTGTTGCGTCGGTTGTTGCAAGACCTCGGCGCAGAGCTGCAGGATGAGCGGATTGAATTCGACGGTGCAGCCAAGGCCACACAGGGCAAGGCAGCTGAGGTAAGGATGAAGTTCACCCTTCAGGCATGTTTCCCCCCTGCTGTGTGTGGGGCTTTGTGATAGAGCGGGACATCCTGCTGATGATGATCTGTCTCCCTGGCCGCTCGTCCTCCTGACAGTTCAACAGACGTCATGAAAAGATTCATGCCAAAGTATTTGGGCTAATCTCTTGTAGAGGCTGCAGCCAAACAGGACAGGCATGCTCAAATCTGCTGCATGAAAACACTCAACTGTTTCTCTGCATCCTACAAACCTGATGCACGAGTGTATGAAGTACAAACTTTTATATCAATCCATTCGACAGTTATTTGGATATTTCAGTCTGGACCAAAGTTGTTGGTCACTGAGGTTCAGTAAATATTACTTGGCTAATATCTGCTTTCTCTCTTTGCTCAGCGTGCTGTCAGGAGTATCTTTCATGATGAACGACACTCTGAAGCAGACAGGTCAGTGTTTTCTATATTTGTCCATCTTGTTCCTGAGGTCACCAAAATCATAATTCATGTATCATGTGTTGTTTTCACAGAATGTGCAGCTCAAAAGGGAAAAGACGTCAGATTTCTCCACATGCTTGCACGAGAAAGAACTGGTGCTATGTGAACGAGGAGGCCGCCCAGCTGGACCGAGAAGACCCCGTTAAGACGTGGGACCATCTAATCATGCCGCTTAGCTTCCCTGATCTTGACTTTGCGCAGATGTCCCTGGAGAGGAGCCACACCGCCCCGGAGAAGTCGACCTTCCGCATCTACTACAGCCCGCCGTCGGCTCGCAGAGTCCAGCTGGCTCAGGTGAAGCAAAGCCCAGATGCAGATAGAGAATCTGTCAACACGGCCTCTCCCTGGTGCACGCCGCCGACCTCCTTCTCGCCGCTCTGTCTGGGCTCTTCAGCCAACCTGAGCGACGACATGAAGGAAATGACGGCCAGCTGGAGGCAGATGGTTTACATCAGTCCGGAGGAGAAGAGAGGGAGGCAGCAGGGGCGGTGGGTAGACGTGGCCTGCTCAGGTACTCAGACCCACATGAAGCCACAGATGGTGAGTGTTGGTCTGCAGACAGATGGGACAGTTACGGTGAGGGGGAGTCCTTCCCGAGTCCTGAGCACCTCCCTGGTCTCCGCCCGCTCTCACCACATCTCCACCTCTCTGGACGGGGTAACAGGCAGAGCTGAGAGGACGAGAACCTCCACCTCATCGCCCAAACTGTACCGGAGACACTCTGCATCTGGTGCTTCCTCTCCACCCTCATCATCCTCGTCCTCATCCGCTTCTAGAGATCGAGCACTGTGGAACCTGAATCAAAGCCACACCGGCCTCACGTGGACCCGACAAACCAGTCCCAGAGCAGGTGCAGCACAAACCCACAGCCCACTGAGCAGCGCCAAGCCTCCTAGCAAATCTGCAGGCACCAACCGTTACGGCATGGTCACAGAGTTCCTGCGTAGGGTGAGCGGCCGGGTGGAGAAACCGGTAGCAGGTTCGGCGCCAAAAACTAAGAGCGGCCTGAAGAACCTGGAGCGAGTTCCAGCGAGGTCTCCCACCGCTCCGCTGCACAGACAGGACAGCGTGACGAGGATCGTCAACCAGAGGTTCATGAAGCAGAGAGAGGAGGCCAGCCGGGTCCAGAGAGAAGAGAAGGGGAGCAGTCTGAACCACAGTGTCCGAAACAGTACCGTCACATCAGAGGTGAGTGTAACAAACAATATGTTAGTTAACAGACAGATGTCTAGTAAAATCACTTCTTTCTAACTCTTTCCAGGTCATCTTTCTTTCAAAGTAGTTAAATCTGGGGCAACTGGTCTTAGTTGTAGATTCATGAAGATGTTGTTCACCTCTAAATTGAATATTTTGGTCTTTTTGATCTTTTTTTTTGCTCAGACAGAACAAACAATTTGAAGATGTCATTTAATCACAGTCCTAATGAGCTCTAACAAACCTTCTCTGAGAAGAGTTAAATCTGGGGATCTGGACCTGATTGTAGATCAGACATTTCACCTCTCATCCAAGAGGTTTTTCAGTTCTGACTGACTGATGGAGAACCCAGATATCTGGCATTGGTTGAATTGTTTGAACTTGGTTTGTGGTCCACGTTGTTATGACTGTCGTCGGAGTCGTTAAGGTCACCTGATGTCCTGTGTGAACGACGGTTGTTAAGGACTTCTTTAACTCAGGTGACCTCAACGACTGTCGCTCAAAAACAGGACAAGGTGAACGACTGTCGTTAAAGAACTCTGTGATGAATGTCGTTAAAGAACTCTGTAACGACCGTTGTTAAAGAACTCTGTAACGACCGTTGTTAAAGAACTCTGTAACGACTGTCGTTAAAGAACTCTGTAACGACCGTCGTTCATTCCAGACCTCAGGGGACCTCAACAACTCAAACGACAGTCGTCACAACAAGGAGCATGAACAAGCCAGGTGGGAACAATGGCCTGGTCAACAACCCAACCAAGGCCAAACACCTGGTTTCCCCATCAGTCAGTCAGAACTGAAGAAGCCTCTTAGATGAAGGGTCTTCATGGAGCTAAAAACAGTTCAGGTCTTCACAGACCTCCAACAAACTTGCATTGTAAATCATTTCTACTGTTTCGTCGACTCTTTTTAAGTGTCTGATCTCAGTACTCCCTCTCTCTTCACCCTCTCTGACCAGGATGGAAACTACGACTGCAGCTCCGGCAGCACGCTGACCTTCTGCTTTGCTCGCTCGTCTCGCTCCACCCAGAGACAAACATCAAATCAGAGCAAACCCCAACGACACAGATACTCGCCTCCGGTCAGCTCTGCTGCTGACTCGCAGAGCAGCGAGTGAACGAGAGACTGATACTTCTGGACAGCTGAGGGCGGTCAGAGCCACGGGGAAGGGATTTAAAATGTAATGGATGAACTGGGAGGACTGGTAGACTGTATGTGGGATGTTTAGGAGAGCTGTGGGTGATTTCTTTTGGTGCAATTCATAACACTCATCTCCTTTTACAGATGGGCTTAGTCTCTTTAGTTATTACAAACTAGTGTTTTATTCATATTTACAATTTAAAACTATGTAAAACAGATTCAGCATATATATTATGTACTGGAAATGAATTTTATATTGTCTTTATTGTATTCTGTAGAGAATAACTTCATGTGTTATTGAATAAACATCTAAGATCTGACCTGTTTTATCTGATTTATCGGTCACACCATACCATTACGTCACATCCTCAAAAAAGAAAGAGTACCTACTAAGTAGTTAATAAGATTACCTCGCCTGTTAGGAGCATGATCTCCTTCCCTCCCTCTTTCTCTGATTGTGTGACTCTTTGACTTTCACTGCAGTCAGCACATTGGACTGCTTTGTGACTTTAATACACCTGGATGTTAAACATTGATTCATGGAGTGAGCTGGAGGCTTGAAATACTTTAGTCTCTGGTCTGCTGTCACTGGCAGCTGGCCGGCTCGTGGTCAAGGACAGAGCGACTGGAGGAGCCACACAATCACACGGTGTCAGGTTTCTGCTCTGAACACGTGTTCTTCTTCTACTGTTACATATAACACACACACAAACGACAATGTGGGTTACTTCCCAGTGGAGTTTCTTCGATTCACTATAACCCAGTTTCATGAACAGTGGCAAAAACATGCAGAAAAGAGGGCGGTGTTGTAAACAACTTAAACTTAAAGGATCAGTCTGTCGGATTTAGTGGCATCCAGCACTTGTAGATCTTAGCGCCCTGGCTTCACCCTGCCCTTCCTAGCATGAAGGATAAACTATAATAGGAATCTGCAAAAACACAAAATCTAGACTTAGTGTTTATTATTTGTCCTGGGGTACAGCAGTAACATGGCAGTTCAACATAGATTGTGAAAGAGGACACACACAGAATCTTGAAAAATATCTGACAAAGATAAATAATCAAAATTCATATGTGCTGATGTTTTCACTGTATGCACGGATAAAAGATAAAAATGCAACACGAGCAACATACAACGATCACACCAAGGAACAGTGGAGTAAATACACAAGCCTGGACAAAATGAAATTATCAGGGTGGAACAGACGATCTATTTTTATTTATTATTATGAATTTATTTTATTTTATTTTTTAACCTGCCTGCAGTGTTTCCTCACTGCAAAATGATACATTTTCCTCGGTTTGTGTTTTTGTTTATGAAGTGGGGTGTGTAGGGGAGTTGTTGTGTTGTACAATACAAATAAAGTTTAATTAATTGATTAATTGAACATTTTAAACTCACAATAGAGGCGATGACAGCAGCAGCAGTGGTAGAAGGTGAACAATATTTGTCTCTGTGATTTAGTGAAGTAGAAATATAAAGCTGCAACAAATAGAAACACAAAGTACAAATACCTCGAACAGTATTCAATCACTTTAGTAAATGTAGCTGCAGTACCTGAGCTGGCCTGGGGAGGCGCTGCAGCCGCAGCAGCGCTCCTTCTTTAACACTTTGTTGATCCCGGAAGCTCTCCTCTGCTCTCTGAGCTCTGTTTTGAACATGTGTGATCTCCTCTGTCAGCTGATCAGAGTTCATTCAGGTAAATTAAAGTGAAATCAGGATAAAGATGGAGGCTGTCTTCTCCAGGTTCGACTCGTTTGACTTCGAGTCTGATCGGCGGTTTGTGGACGGACTGAAGACGGTGAAGCACCGAGACGGAACCAAGCTGCTGGACATGAAGCTGTTCTTCTACAACAGGTAGGACTCACCTGTACTGACACATTCATCTCTCAGCTGTGAGAGACACACACTTGTGTTTATTTTGTATTTCCTGCATTTAAAAGCAGCAGTTTGTCTCTGTGTGTAATTATACACACATTTAATCAAGTCTGAGTGTTTGTTTAGGTTATTAACCACCTCATTTACATACATGAGGGGGCCATAATATTAGAAACACCTCTCTATGCTGCAGTCCAGTTGAACTACTGCAAACAGCTGACTGTACTTCACTACATGCACAGATGCATTGAAATAGGTAAAGTGCAAGCTACATTAAAATGCTGCTTATATGATAAGTGTATTTTACTGTGAATAAGTTTGTAATTTAACATTTGTAATGAGTATTTTTACCTTCACGCTCACTCCAGTATCGATGCTTGTACTTAAATAAATGATTTGAATAGTTGTTTAACTATTTAATATAAAGAAACACATTCAGGGTCATAGCTAATAATTAAATACAACAAGCAATGTTTGTTTGTTTGTGGGATAATTTCACATTTCAGGTTACAGGTTCTTTTAACTTTGTTGTTATGAAAATATAACAAAAAATGCATCCTTGAAGCTCCAAATTTATTAAAACTCATTCCTCTCCTCTCCGTCGTCATCAGGTTTGTGGAGCCGATAGACCGGACCAGCTACAAGCGGTGGAGCTCTGCTTCTCCTCATGTGACACAGACAGACAGCAGTGATGAGCGGACTCAGACTTCAGACTCTGATATCAGTAACAACCAGACAGCGGCGACGGAGGCCACGCAGCTCTCCTTCGCGGAGGTGATGCGGCTGGTTCAGGAGGGGAAGGAGGTGCCAGGAGTGAAGAAACTGGACGTTAAACCAACAAACGAGAACCCGACTCCGTCTGCGATGGAGAGGAGACTGAAACCCTGGGAAATATCCAAGTGACCTGACGGTCTTTGTAGAACTTTGAACTTAAAAATGAATTATTATTTTTATAAATAAGACTGAAGAAAACACCCCGTTTACTCAAGTACTGTATTTATTGAGATACTTGTACTTGTAAAGGGTTGTACGAGATTTTCACAGTACGATAACTGTCAGAAAATATCACTGCTTCATCATCATCATCATTATTAAAGAGCTGTTTCAGAGAGAGACCCCCAGAATCCTGCGCTCAAGAGAGGCCTGCAGTATTTTTAAGCAACACTGGATTCAGTTCACCAGCTCGCAGGGAAACAACAGTTTGATGTTGTTTTGTTTGTTTTCATGCACCCAGAGCTCCCCCCCGGTAAGACGCCCTCATGTTGGTTGGATTATCCTGATGAGATAAAATAGTAATTTTTCAACCCCATCCATCTTAAGCAGCTGCAGCTGTGACACGATGCCAGTCCACGGGAGGCTGATGGGGACGACATCAAACGACTGATTCTCTCCCAGCGTGTCTTAAATGATTTACTGCAGCACGGAGGAGCAACGTTGACCTCTTGTGGTGGAATAAATACTGCTAGTACACCTTATTTTTAGATTTATACACATTTATGATATTTAATCTTTTATTTATAAATGTATTTTTGTGTTTAATACTGTTCGATCCTAACACAAGTGAAGGATACACACATAAAATCCGTCTCTTCATGGTCAGTCACCATCATATCTCATAGTACCTTGCTACCACACCCTCCTCTAGTCTCCAGAAGTAGAACTGGATCCAGACTTCAGCTATCGAGCTCCTCTCCTCTGGAGTCGGCTCCCTTTTCTGGTTCTGGTTCACCCCTCTCTACATTCTCATGATCGGGGATTGGTCGAGCCTACTTGACGTTCACTACAAATACTATCTTTTATTATTATCCTTATTTGTTATTCTCTCTTCATCTCCATCTCTAACTCTGCGGATGAGCTGGATTCTGCTCGAGGTTTCTGCCTCTTAAAGGAGGTTTTTTCGTCTGTAAACAGCTTCTGTAAATAATACGAATGGAGTACAGTCTAAACCTGCTCTATGTGGAAAGTATCATGAGATTTTGTTATGATTTGACACTATATGAACTGAAGTGAATATGCAGCTCTACATCGAGTTGACAATATGAACATCATGAGGCATCCGGAGCACTCTGTTCTGAATTTTTGAGAGTTTTATTAGTCATGAAGAGGCAATAAAACAAGTCAGAAGTCAATGCTTCAGCTCAGGAAGCACATCACATCTGTTCAAAGATGCCTGAGTAAAAATCCACTTTCACTGTATCTTCACATGCCATTTGTTGTTTTTGTACATCACGTTAATAATCCCCCTACGTCAGTTTAACGTTTAATAAAAACAAACACAGTATCAAACTAACAGCACACAGCACAACAACAGCACCATTAGCGTAGCACCGTCAGTAATCGAAGGTCGATGAGGTAAAAGGTGTCGACCACATCAGGACAGTCTGATTTCACTCCGTCATACAGTACGTGTGGTGGAGACTTACAGTACAGCGAGTGGTCCACCACAGGGAAGGTGAGTGATTCAAACCTAAGGCAGCACCGTTAGTTTACATGACGAGTACAGTAAGTAAACAGGCGTGCGTGAAAATGTCATTTAGTGACACCTAAACAGCACTTAACAAAAAAAAAAAAACCTCAAACCAAACATTCAGAAAACACTCTGATGGGTCATGTCTCGCTGAGGTCTGAAGCACCATAACAGTGGTTTTCTGTGTACGCTACACCAACATTACAGCTGATGTAATGTCACTGTCATCACAGTTTAATTCAGTTATTTTACTGATTTACCAATAAATCTTTTGGCTTGTTAAACATCAGAAATCACAATTTCCTAAAGTCAAAGTCTGACATCATCAGTGGTCCCAAATCCAAACATATTCTCCATCCATCTGTTTTCCTGTAACCGCTTATCCTCGTCAGAGGCGGAGGCCAAGTCTCCAGGTCATCACAGGGCACATATTAACTTATTAACCACATTAACATGTCTTTGTGTTACAAATAATTGGTTAATTACAGAAGAATCAACAGAGTCCAATATGAACTCTTTAGGCTCTAATACTTTTAATTTTATTATTACTAATTTATTTCTTCTGTTATTTTTATGTTGTGTTCTTTTGTCATCATTTCTTTTAGATTTCTATTTCTTACTTATTGTTATTTTTCTTTTTACACTGCCCTTTACAGCGGGCTTTATCACACATTATTTCAAACAAACAAAAAAAAATCCACACACTCCATACCGTACATGTACGTATATGTTTGAGTTAGTATCTTGTTACAGTATTTGTTGTGATTCGTGTTGTTCTTGTTTTTAATCAGCAGATTTCTGAAGGTTGAAGTTACAGTGCGCTGTAAAAATGTTGTTCTTGTATTATAATGTACAAACTGTGTTATTAAAGGAAGGAAACGTGTCAAACCATTGTTACGATCCTACGCTTGGAGACACTGTTTGAGTCAGACCTGCATCATTGTGATTCTGAAGAGCTGAACACTGATGACAGTTATTGACAATATTTTTGGTTTCGTATAAATATTTTCCTTAAAATAGATAAAATGTGCGAACCCAGTGAGGTAATAATGGACAAAATCACTGGTGCACCACAGTGAGATGAATGTAATTAGAAAATTGGCTTGTTGATTGACTTGATTAATCACAGCTGATGAAGAACATGATCAGATTCAGAATCCCCAGTTTAGATTATACAATAAAACATTATCAAACACAGACCGTGTAGAAAGAACGCTAACATTTTCTCATATTTATAAATTAAATTAAAAAAGTGAAGCTACAGATTTTTAACCAATAAATCAGAGATGAGGTAGAAACCAGAGGCCTGAACCACGAAGCAAGTTTAACGGCTCTCTTTGGGTCACCTGGATTCACTGAGTCAGGGGCCGAACACAAGCACAGGTTAAGGCCTTTTCATGGTCTTTGACTGATGATGAACAAACTATTATTGATGTATATAAACATGTAAAGGTCAGAGAGGAAGTACAGACAGTCAAACAAGCTCTGGTTTGGTCTCTCTTAGAGCTTTTTAACTGTTGACGCTGAAATCGACGCTACGAGAGCGGTGAGAGTGATTCAACGGTAAAATCGCGGACCAGAAAACCAAAACAAGAGCTGAAAGATGCTAAAATGCAGTCAGTCAAATGCAAGTCTGCGTCACCAAAAAGTTTAACTTATGTTTTACTAAGCTAATTAAAATAAACATGTGATTAACCTGCGGCTATAATCATCATTCATTAGGCTAAAAGTGTCATAAAATGTTTCTTCTCTCTCTGACATGTTAACTAAACTCAGTATTTCGTGTCACGACGCCCGATGTCTGAGCTGATCGATCAGTAACGGAGCTGTTGATCAAAGTAAACCAGCTTCATGTTACTGAAAAACCTGAGTTAAGCCCAAAGACAGCTGGATAACCGTCTAATCTTGCTTCATGATTCAAGCCTGTGTTCTGAGTAACTTTACTGTTTGAGCACAGCACCATCATTTATAAAAAACAACAACAACACAACTGAAAAGTGTCGGTGCCTGCTGGTGATAGTGGATCATGGAGGAGAACTCACACATGCTTCTAAAAGTCAAAATATTAAATACTAAATCCAGTTTTTAAAAAAAGGAGTTTGAACTATCTAAAATGAAGGCAGGGTAAGGCAGTAGGTTTACCGCTGACGCTCTGATGTGAGAGCGAAGATTTGGTTCACAGTCGTTATTCACATTTGAAATAATCCTTCAGCGGAGCGAAGAGGTGACGGATGACGGGGACGCTCCACGAGCGGCCCAGAACCTTCTGCCTCTGCATCCGGCCCATGTTGTTCACGTCCGTGTAGTGTTTGGGGAAGCCGAAGATCCTGAAAGAGTCGAACACGTGGGAAATGTTAAAAAAAACAAAAAAAACATACTGCTTGTCATGGTTTCGGGTTTTATTGTGTCTTACTGTATCTTTACGTCCTGCTTTTGTGTTTCCCTGACTGTTCTGCTCCTCTGCTCCACCCTGAAAGTTTTCACCTGTGTCTTGTTGTCTGATGTTCAGGTCATACTGTGTTCTCGTCTCGTGCATGTTTGCTCTGTTGCCTGTCAGTTGCCTCGTTATTCTTGTTTGTGTTTTACCATCCTGTAGTCTTTTGTTCTCTTCACCTTATGTCTGCATTTCACTCTCCTTGAATTAAACCATGATGCTACTACTCTTAAGATATTTGATGTTTTTTCTCATTACTGTGCAAATTAAGAAACAGGCAATAAGATTTGCAATATGTTTCTAATGTTTATGAACAAAATATCCGTGGCTACAGTTTAGTTTGTTTAAAAGCACTTTGTCTAACAAGTGAGCTGTGGCAGCGTAAAACCTACCAGCTGTCGATGTTTGCTGAACAGATGTTTTATAAAGTTACTTTTATTGGTTTTTTACTTGTTACAGTTTTCTTTCTCTCGCAGTAAGAAGCAAAGCTTGTCTTCAACTTGAGTAAAATGTTTCCACATTTCACACTTTTTTTCTCTCTGGCTCTCGAGGGGTGGGGACGGCTCAGGAGAGCAGTGCCAGGTGAGTTGATTGACACATCTGGAGCTCATTAAGGAATCGCGCTTTCCTTATAATGCAGCAGCGCACCGGACCTCGAGGACCGACAAACACAGAGCACAACTTTACCAACAGCACGTTTACAGACTTACTGTTCCATTTCGGTGCACCACAGGTAGTCCTCCTTCCCGTTCATGTTCACGGGTAGCGGCCCCATCTTGCCTTGTCTTATAGAGTTGGATTTTGTTGTGATGGTGCGGACTTTATCAAACTACATGAAGAGACGACAAATCAGTATCAGGGTGGTAAACCATCTTAGGAATCTTTCTTTGGTTTCACTTCCCTGTAGTCAATAACAATAATCCTTGATGATATAATCAAATTAATGTGATCGACTGACATTTGCCCAATATGAGACTATAAGCTGCGTGACTGTAGCTAGCAGTGATGACAGTGTTTGTGACAGGTCTGATGATGCTGACAGCCTCCTGCAGGATGATCTACTGTCACAACAATCCCACCTTTAGTTCATAGGTGTGTTAAGGTCTCCCAACAGCCTGTGATCAGATATAATGAACATTTCTGCCCACTGTGAACAAGATAAAATATATTTCCTCGATAAAATTTTGACTTTTTAACCTTTAAACTACCTTCTGGTCTTGAAACCCGTTTCTTGGTTGCTTCAACAGTAACAAACTACAACAGAGCGCTCTGCAAACTAAGATGTTTCTACCTTTGCCGTGCGTCCGATTTCCAAACAATCCTGGAGGCCGACTTTGTCATCTAGAGATGTAGCGAGAGGTCTGAAGAGAGAAAGAGAGGCATGTAAACTAAACTGTCTTCCACTGTGAGAATATGTATGAAGAAAGGAATGCAACTGTGTATTAGTGTGTACCTGTTCATGCCAGGGAGGTTTCCCCAAAAGTACCGTGCTCTGTGAGCAGGACTGACTTTGACTGCGTCGATAAGAATCGGATTGCACTGAAAAAACAAAGAGATCAAACAATGAGCAATAAGACTTAATCAGTTTGTTCTCTGCTATCGAGCTGACAGGATCAAAACTAATCACCTCGAGGAATCTGCAGATGTCTGACTTGTCGTTGGCACTCATGAAAACGACGTTCTCAAACAGCCAGAAGAACGGGCGGTCGTCGCCCTCCTTCGGCTTCAACATGGTCAGTATGCGGTAGAACTCAAAGAAGAGCCTTCCGGTGCCCTCTGCAGGACAAACAGAGAGAGTTACCAAAGAAGAAGAGTTTACTGTATATGTGAGGAAGATGCTGAAACCTAACAGGACCTCCAGCATTCACAGCTGAAAAGGCGCCTTTGACGGAAGTCTGGAAAGCTGCTCACCAAACAATCCTTTCCGCAGAGGGTTGACCATCGACAGGTCGTTACACGGACTGCCTCCAATTAGAAGATCAAATGGACCCCATTCGGCCAGCTGCAACACAAAGTCCAGTTCAGATTTTTTAAAATAGCTTTTACCCTCTCAGTGGAGACACAAACTAGTACACAAGTAATTTCACTCCAGCGTGTACTCACGTGCTTCCTCGTGATGGTACGAACGTCATTGACATATTCGATCTTCCCCTCGTGCTTGATCATCCCCACAGCGATCGAGTCCTCGCAAATCTCTGAAGCGATATAGCGCTCTATCGTGAAGCCGAGGTCTCTGAGCACCAGGTATCCTGTCGTGACGCCACGGTGGTTAAAAGCAGAGAAATGCTCACATTTATATAAACTATGGAGGCTGTTTTCGTATTAAAATTGTACATGTGGTTCAGGTGGAGATAAGTCGAAAAGAACTAACCTGTTGCAATGCCGTCAAAAAGCGAGAGCACCTTGAGTGGTCTGCGCTGATCAGCGGGGATGGAGGGGTAAACTCTGTGAGGCTCCTGTGAGACGAAGAGAACTTTCAGCACCATCAGAAGACTTTCACATTAAGCTTTATGTGTTCATCTATCCACTTTTCTTTAGTCAGTGAAGTCGGTGGTACGTACAAACTCCAGGGCGCTGTTGTTGGCAAAGAAGTCTTGAACTTTAACACTCCAGTCTGGCCTGAGTTTGAGGTTTCCGTCGCACTGTGTTGGGCAGCACATGTAGCAGCTCCACGGATCGACGTCTTTCAGCTTGTCGAAGGTTTCCGGACCAACCAAGATGTCCAGGCAGTCCTTACAGAAACACCTAGAGACAAGACAGAGCGGTTAGCACGAGGCGTCCAAATGTAGCTCACAGAGAGTTACTAGTATCACTGACCATCATTGCTTGTTATGGGAAGTTAGATAAATATACTATGTTACAAAATATGTCAAGTGTGACACCAAACCATGCAGTGTGCTTTAAAATAAACTGGAATATGTAAAAGAAATCCACTTATATAATCCAGTTTGATTTTATATTTAAACTCAACTCACTATAGCGTGTAACTTAAGTCGTCTAAAAAAAAAAACCTCCTCAGAGATGTCGGAGGAATGGAAACCCCCCAACACTGAGAGTTTGTAAAGAGATCCAGTTCCTACAGGGTTAAGAGAAATCCTAAATCAGACCCTTTGGTTCTGATAACGACGTCGAGGTGGATGGCAATCCCCCTCCAAGCGTGAGGCCTGGGATCATAAATGAACTTTGCTGCAGTTACATGTTGGGAAAAGAGGTCCAAATTTATGATCTGGCCCAGGCTCAGACTTCTTATCTCCAAGATGCTAATATTTTATCATTAGTCATTTAAAAAGAATAAATTCAGGCTGGAATCTGGACAGAACATTTCAGCATGTTTATGTAAGTGTAAGTGTTACAAACTATGGGCAAAAAGAGCAGCTGAAGTTGTCAAAATAATAAAAACTCTTGAATAGAGTTGCAGCGATACACTGGCCTGAGCAGTGTTTACCTGCAGCAGCTGGCGTTGCCGCACAGGATGACCTCTAATCCGGCGCAGCACACGGTGCAGTACGACTGGTAGCCATCTTCATCGTAGCGATACAGCGTCTCTGTGAAGTTCTCCTGCAAACAGCGACATGGTTGTTTTGCGGCACTTGGGATGTTAGAAGCAGCTGTGTTTCAGATGGAGGTTAGACATTCACAAACTGGGCTGAGATGGAGGAAAGCAGACCACGTAGAGTAGACAGAGATAGATCATCGGGTTATTAGGTTACCTTGCATTTTAGACAAAGACCACCTTCAAACAACGGGTGCTGCACTTCAATCTCAGACGATCCACAAGACAAACAAAAATCTGAAATAACACCACCATTATTAAACATTATCTAATGAAGAACTTTATGTTTAGAGGATTTTAAATTGCAAACATCTTCAAAACTTACTTTCAATATTGCTGCCTTTCTCTTTGAGCTTTTCAATAATCGATTCTGTGAAGGTAAAACATCAAAACGTTGACGATAATATCATAAAACCCGTCACTGAATCTGATAGTTTGTAGACAAAAATAATGCGTACCTTTGCTGTAGGTGACGGCAGCTGCAGTCGCCTTATTTTTGAAAACATATTTCCTTTTTGCTGGAGGCTGGTAGTCCGACAGGGCAGAAGAGTCCGAAGAATCTTGAGACTGAGTATCTTAAAGATCAGGAAAAGGTGGAGTCGAGATGAATTTCATGAAAACAACAAGTATCTTTTGATACATTGACAAGTAAAAGAAGTTAAGTCTAGAAGTCTACTCGCTGAGTTTACAAATGTGCACCTACTAGGAGGTATGAATCCTTCAGGCCCTGTAGGCAGAAATCCTCCAAAAGCCCAGTCCAGCATCAACTTCAGTTCTTTCTCTTTGTTTCCTTCCCCCTCGGAAAAAGACTTTCCACATCGCTCACTTGCCAACTGCAGATTACAAACATTTCCTGACATTGAGACGACACATTCTTCACGAGCTTCTGAGTGATCAGCTTTACATAAAGATACATTAAAGGTGACTTGAACACCTTTATTTGGGAAGAGGATTTGAAGCGGATGATCACACACAAACTCGACCTTGCATTTCTCGCTGCGCTCAGATACGATCATGACGATAAGGGCTGTATCAAGGCCGACCTGGATGACCGGTTGCGGGTTATCAGTGGATTTCTGTCTGGCCTCATGTTCATCTAGCATCTGTGCAATGATCCTGGTCGTTTCTGACATCCTGATCATCATGATCATATCTGTGCTGATCATCGAGCCTCTCCTAAATGTTATATGATAAAATGTGCATCTTCTCTTCAGCATTTCGAATCTTGTTGACCAAGGTAAAGATGTTTTGTTACATCATGTATGTAGGATTGATAGGAGGAGGACTGATTTGGGTTTAGTTCTGACATCACTGAACCGAGTCGAATCAAAGTACATTAGGCCTATATGTTGTGTGGAAACATGTAGGATAACAGGAGAGTCGAGCCTCAGGACCGCCCACACCACAACAACGTGGTACAACATTCATTTATTAGGATCTGCAGGTTATTCCACGGTCTTTCTCTTACCTCGATGATCTGGTAGATGGCTTCCTTGTAGGTCGGCAAGCTGGCAAAGGAGTTTTTGCAGAAGCACTTGCTGAAGGCACTAAATGGAAGCAGACTCTCTGTGTAGATCTGCAACAGAAGGCAATGTCAAAATCCAATTCAGCACAACATTTCTGCAGCTCGAGCACATGCACTGTGAGTCTAACCTCTGAGAACATCCCGTCTCCGAACCACTCCACCCTCCGCATACCCGGGGGAGCTGACTTGGTTTTCCAAGGCATCACCAACCCAGGCCACCAGGAGAACCCCTTCACTTTACCCCACACGAGTTCTCCTGTCATGAAGCCCTTTCCATCCTGCGGATGTCGGAAAACAACAAGAAAAGTAGAGATTATCCTCTACACAGATATTTTCTGTGATGTTTGATCAGCAGACTTCGAACACAGCTGTACTGAGGTGGTTATATTACCTGGTAGACGTGTTTCCGTCGTCCTCTTGGTGTTGGTTTAAAACACGGCGATGTTTCTTCTGCCTGAAAGTCAACCACATTTAAAAGATAAAAAAGCACTTAAGATGAGGAGCTGTGTGTTTCTTAAAAATAAAACATGCCTTTATTCGATGGTACGTGTTTTTTAATTTACCACCAATCACTCGACGATTTTGATATTTAATTTCAGGTGACACGGAGGGGAGGAGAGAGGGAGCCATTCATCCTTGTATATTCGCTTTGTTCAAAGGAGTGTAAACAAGGAAACATATTTTCCACTGTGGTTTCAAACTAAATTACTAAACTGAGTTTTAGCCACAGTGCTTGGGGAGGTGTTATCTCACATTTGCCTTATTGCTAATTTGACTTGGCACCCCGTGAACAAAGCGAGTGATGAATCTGAAATGGAGGTGTGTTAGAGGCGGGATTGGATTGTGATAACTGAGTCTAAAGAGCAATCCACACAAAGGGTGTTTTGAAGTTTGTCACTCAGAAGAACAGGTACAGTTTGTTTCCCATCTTCCAGAGTTTTAGACATCTAGCAGCACCGTGGAGCACCGTGAACGCGAATGAGACGCACTTACATGCTGATAATGTGGTACGCTGTCTTCCTACCACTGGTATTACACTATTTTACTGATCAACAGGTAGCTCTAACACGCCAAGATATGCAGAAATGTGCCAGCAAAGGCAGGACAGAAGAAGGCTACACGTTAAGGAAGGAAACTATCAGGTATTTATTGGATTTTACTTTTAAGTTATTTCTAGCAGTTGTTATTTAAATTAGTTGAAGATGAACCTGAAGAGATTCTGACATGAGAAGGATCCAACTCCAGTTTTGAGTCGTGTTTTTTGTTCTAGTAGCATTTCAGGGGCCAGAGAGGCCTGATGTAGCCCAGGGGTGTTCCGGTAGTATACTTGAGTATACCTACCACCTCATCTTGGGACTCCAGACCCTTTTTGTGGTCCATATCAAGATCTATAGGGTTGGCCCAGTTGTTAGCACCAGCCTGAAACACTGTACGGGCCTGTGGCTTCTGGCGTAAGCTGCTCTCCCAGCCAAAACTGCCCCTAGTGGTCCCCTGAGAGACAATACACTCTCATTACACACTCAAATATCATGCACATGCAAATGTACACCAACACACACACACACACATGCATTCATACAGGGTGCATAATTCATGATACCAGTAATTATGCTGCCCAAATGATAAAAAGAATAAAGAGGTAAGTAAGACTGTTAGTAGATGAGAGGGAAGAAGAGCGGAAGGTTCATGTTAGGTCGTATTCAGACCAAATCAGGCGTTGTAGTGGATCAGTGCAAGGTTATGTGACGGGGTGGAAGGGTGAGGAAGGATGCTGGGGGTGTGTAACCGCTGTGAAATTATCAGAAAATACGTTTTCACTCATCAATCGGCTTCCTCGATACAAATGCTCCCTCACTCCCATTCACTGTCTATGTCGCTCAACCATTGTTTGCTCTCCCATCGGACACAAGCCAAATTAAACTTATCTGAGTGACTATTTTGTAGCGTAAATGTGAACCAGACACAGACATAGAACCCGGATGATAAAATGAACGAAGCCAGAACACAACAGGTCGCGTATCAGAGTTTAGTCCATGAAATCCACCTGGATAGCGCTTTCAGGCTGACTGTGGAGCAGTTCGACCGGTCTGATCACTGCACTTTAACATCAGGTTGCATTTCTCCAGAAGTTGAATGTGGCTCAACTTCTCCGTCGCGGATCGCAGTCCAAATGCACTACCTCGACTTTAAGATTTGGTCTGAATCACGCCTTACAAAAGTGGCAACTTCAAATTTTAAATGTTTCACATGGAGTCTTTACAGTCAAATGAGTCAAATTGCTTTTTCCATGTAGACGTATTAGATTTAGAAACAGAAATGAGAAGAAAATCTTTACCTCTTTCCACGAGGCGCAATTGTCATTCTTTAGCTCTTTGGAAGGAAAGGAAAATATGTCAGTATGTTTCATTGTTGAGATCAGAGACTATGATAAATGCATGTTGACAAATTATAACTGGAAATCTGGAGGATGGCATGAATCCTGAACCTGGATCTTGATGCTAGTTACAGAATATTTGGAGGACTTGTACTTTCTCAGCTAAAAAGCAACAGTAAGATTTACTTTATTTTACAAAATAAATATTAAATTATGCTTACATTTTCTTAAAACTGGGCAAATT
Source organism: Nibea coibor (assembly GCA_023373845.1). NCBI lineage: Eukaryota > Metazoa > Chordata > Actinopteri > Sciaenidae > Nibea > Nibea coibor. The sequence goes on along the minus strand of CM041717.1, from coordinate 21,756,303 downwards.
ATACAAATAAAAAGTAAAAAAAAAAAAGTTAACTTACGATTTAACTTTGTAAGGCGGACTTCACATGGCTTCACTGTCATGAAAGAAAATAAGAAAGGTGTAAATAGCACTTCTTCTTACATCTGCATCCCATAAAAGGTGGTTCATTGTTAAATTAAGTCAACGTGTAACTTGTTTAATCACCTTCAGTGTAAAGCAGGTTGCTGGTGCTGTCAGAGCGAGTGCAGTCAGACGTGGCATCACACTCACTTTCTGTTAAGGCTTCGCTCTCTGAGAACTCTAGAGCATCTTCACTCTCCAGGGCCTGAGAGAGGAAGTGAAAAGAAACATGTGAAAACGAAACACAACCACGGATCAAACATGTTCATACAAGTCCACAAATAATTAAATACCTGAGTAAAAACCTGCGGAGGGTCAAGTGGAGGATAGGGAAAGCACAACAGCGTCAAAACAAGCTTCCTTAAGAGTGAGGTCGGCTTGGTGTCCTTGAGAACGCTGGCCCAGTGTTTCTCCAGTGGAACCACTGCTGAGTTATCCTTCTCTCCCTCTTCACTCTCTCCTTCCTCGGGCAGCTGATACTCAAGGAATTCACTCGTGAGCTGGTTGACCTCCTCAGGGGAGCTGCAGATTCCCAGCTTGGTCCCAAGCTCCTCTACCGCCTTCCCCGTCACTTTCAGCCTGCTCTGGGGGTTCAGCAGCTGAGCTACGCTCTTTAGCACCCCCTCGCTTAGAGGCAGCTCCTCTGCGATGCAACCTGTGAGGGCGATGTAGAAAGACAGCACCTGCTCCTTGAACAGTGGCCGTGCCTCTGCAGCTTCGGACTCCTTAAGGAAGTCCTCCACAGCTTTCCCACCCAGATTGAGCTCAGGGCTCGACAGGTGGAACTTCTCGTTCTTGAGGATTTGGACGTCACGTTCTTTGAGGAAGCGAACAACAGCTTGCGGATGAAGGAAGTAGGTGGAGTAGGTGCACAACAGGCTGCTGGCTTCTTCCAGGATGCGCAGCATATCAGCTCGAGCAGCTCCATCACGTGTCTGCAGATGGCTTTGGAAAGTTTGTAGAGGCTTCAGGGCTTGCTCCAGGAACATAAACGTTGCCCTCACTTTGGGATCTTGCAGCTGGGAGCAGATTAATTTGACTTTTTCATCGTTCTTGTCGCACGACTTAAAGTACGAGACAAGATCTGTCCATATTTCCAAGATTTTTGTGACTAACTGGAAAAACTTAAGGCAGCTTGTATTGAGATGAAATGATGCACCAACATCTGAGCCAAAGAGAACCTGAAGGTTGTTGTCCTTGGTAGAAGAGGAGGAGTAGTGTGCATGGATATCCATGAGCAGCTCTTGAGCCTGATTGGAGAGCTTTTTAACTCCAGCATGGCAAGCAGCATCAGCGACACTGTACAGCCCTCCCAAGGCTACGATGCTCGGGTTGAGTTCCCTGAGCTGTGCGCAGATCTGCTCCGAGCCCTCGCGATTACCGTCTGAATAAACAGCAACGAGATTATTTGTGGGTAACCCGAACTTCTTCAAGGTCTCCACCACTATTTGATCTCCTGTACCACCTACTGACTGTACAGCATCCAGAAACCGGATGCAATGTCTGGAAGCCTCCAGATCAAAAAACCCAACAAGGACCACAGAGACGTTGTCATCCTCTCCCAGTGTTACCCCTTCATAAATGTATACACAGTAAGGGGTGTGCTGGCAAGCAGATGCAATATCTTTGGGATACTTCACGCCCAGTTTACAGCGTGCAAAATGACTCGACACCTGTTCCTGTTTAGCGGAGCCGGTGTAACAGTGTTTGAAGATAAACCGGATAGCCACGTCACTACAGGGCAGAGGCTCAGAGCGTTGGCTTTGCCGGGCAGCGAGCTTGGCAATCTCAGCCCTTTTCTTGTGTTTGTTCGTTTCCATATGTCGCCTGAGTTCAAAAAAACCTTTATAATACGTGCTCAGGCTCCTGTTACAAGTGCGGCAGAAAGTATGCTGCTCTCCAAGAGGACTAGGGTCAGCCCAATCGAACATATCCTTCCACTTTTGAGTGTATGGGAAAGGTGATTTGGTCGCTACAGTACCATTCTCTTCTGTGCCTGATTCCACTTTAGATTTCCCTGATGAAGTAAGAGAAAATAAATATTATTACTGTAAATACGATGATCAAAACACAGTTTGCCTTATTGTGAAACTAAAGTTGCAGTTACCTAATGGTGGAGACGCCACAAACGCTGGGATATCGTGGCTGTGCCGAGCTTTCACGGGGTCGTATTCGCCACTTTTCACGTTTTCCGCATGGAAAGTTTTGAACCACTTCAGGACCTCGAAGCTGCTTTTAAAATCCCCTTTTATGAGCTCTTCAACTGGAATCGTCTAAATCAAGACAAAGCAGAATAATTTATTAATGGTGTGCTTTCATAGCAAACTAGACATCTGAAGGCAGTGATACAAAGTGAATTTCCCTGTGATGAGTTTGGATTTTCCAGTGTTGATTTCTGTGCATTTGATGCACTGAAGAAATAGTTGCACATTTTATGGAATATGTTTCCTCTTGCCGAGAGTTAGATGAGAAGATTGATACCACACTTTCATCTATACACTGAACATAAAGCTAGAGAGAATGTGTGGTTAGTTAAAGCATAAAGAGTAATCGTGTCCTGGAAGTCACTGCACAACAACATGTTTCTACATATAATCCTGTTGTAATTGTTTGATGTACACAGGTATGTAAAAATAGACAGAAAATTCAAGAACTAGACTACTAGAGAAATAACACTTACCCTTGTGATGCCGTTCTTGCTGAAAGCTTCCTGAAGGAGACTGAAGTTGTGCTTACAGTCGTCCTCACCTTGTGCATCAAACTTCACCTTGGTCATGTCAACAGAGCCGGGAATAACACAGTCCATCATCTGACAGTGACACGCACCTGTAGGATCGCACACACAAAGACAGTTCAGAAAGTGACATAGTGCACGTCTCCTGGCTGTTTCTGTTTGTGCTGTTCTGCAGTTCTTGCATTTCCTTTGGATGCTTCACAATAAAAGCCTCTTTTGATGTGAAACCACAGCAGGAAATTACAGCTGTGATGTGTCTGTAAACCAATCAGTTAACAGGAAAATAAAGTTGATATCTAAAGATCACACCAAAGAGATTTAGTTAGAAGTAATAAAAGTACAGAGAGACGTTTAAAAAGTGCATGCTGTCTTTTGTCACATCTTGGTTTGAGGACACCATCACGTGGGTCGACGCGGTTACAGTGCTAATGCGTGTATTGAAGGCTTGTTGTGATTAAATGAGCTAAATCAGCATCTATAAAACTGATGAATCACCTGAACCCATTTGCCGCACGTCTTTGAAGTCTGTCTTCAGCAGTGCGTTGACCCAGGTCAACAAGCGAAAGCGGCTGGATTTATCCTTGACGGAGCCTGGAGTCACAACTGCTGTACTCGCCATCGTGCAGTCCTGAAAGAAACATGAACGATCAGATGATCCAAAACATTATCATAGTTATTCATGTTCATGTCTATCATTTTTTGGGGCATTGTGTTAATTGAGGAAGTGAATGGCACTTTGGGGATGAAGCAGGAGGTGTAGCTGCACATAAAATCACAACTGTTTGTATATTTTGACTGTTGGATTTCTGCTGTAGATCAGGAGGTAAAGTTGGTGATTCGATCCCTGGCTCCTCCTGACCACATAACCAAGTGTCTTTGGGCAAGACGTCAAACCCTCATGGACCGGTTGCACAGCAGATTTTGACTTCTCACTGATGGACGGCTCATTTCCATTCAGTGACAGTGACAGCGAACCAGCACGTAACTCCTCTAAGTGGAATGCAGCAATCAACAATACACCCAAAAGTTTCCTGCTATAACATGCAAAAATATCTGCTGCGCCACAAGTCCGTTTGCATGTTTAGGCCAGCTCTTCAAAAGGTAGCTTTCAGGCATCTGTGTGACAGTGTTTGTGTAAAGAAGACGCTAATTATGAATCCCTTTGGAAAAAGTGCTATATGAATGCAGTCCATGGTGCTTTTTCATTATGAAGATGTCTTACTATTGTTGAATCATCACTTTTCATGTTTCTGTGTTTGTGATGTAACTCTCTGAACTTTTTGCCACACCTTATATGTTTATAAGAACTCCTTAAGGTGTGTCAGTTCTTTTGCAAATCAAATCGCTGCAGAGCAAAGTGACAAGCTATTGGAGGTAACATACGGACCTTTAAACCTTATAACCTGTGTTTATTCTGTGGCTTTCAATTGCATTTACATGTTTAGTCAAACCCGGAGGAGGTTACCGAAGTGCGAAAGAGGAAGTGGGCACGCTATGACTATAGCATCACTTAACAAAACACCTCGGTAACTATTCGTGTTATACATGTTAACTGTACGTACGGGATATGAGTAGAAAAAGTCTATTTTTGTGGTTATGCTAAGGTCTGTAATCTATTTATTTCCTTGAAACAACAATAAAGAATCTATATTTGTGACCCAGTTCTGTGTTAAAACATGCACCCCACGCCAGATGGTCTATCAGCCAACACAACAGCCATCATTGTAGTTTTTTAAAAATATATTTTCCACCTTTATTAGACACTGACAGCTGGAGAGATGGACATGAAATTCAGGGACCCAGAACCCTGACTGGATCCAACCTGGTTCTCTGTGGCAAGGACTTTAGCCTTCATGCATGAGGGTGCATGCTCTACCTGGTGAGCCACATTCAAAACTGGTATGACATGATCTATAGCTTTAGTTTTTCTGGCTTGCAAATGCTTCCCAAAGTGGAATTTCATGTTCTTCCTTGGAAAAACATGGCCGTCAGCACTGCCAAACCTGGTGTTTATCCCTACCCCATGCCTCACTTTTAAGGGTGAGGGGTGTTGGGTGAAACTGGTCCAATGGGTGGGTGCTAATCCCCTTTTGTTTGACTGTGACTGAGGGCCTCTCTGTCAGATAATCTTCACATGTGTGTCTTGTGCCGTGTATCAGCCCGTTTTCATATGTGTGCTGCAGCTGACTACTTCCAGGCCACTTGAGCCACGCTGCTTCCTTCCCTTGTCTCCTCCCCTTCTTCTTCAATGTATAGAAAGACTACATGAAATCTCGCGTTGTCCTTTTTTTTGCCGCGAACCAGCCCTGTGCACAACTTTCACCGCTCAGGGAAACTTGAGCTTTAACATAACGATCCTATTACTTCACTTACAAGATAAACAAACACATTACAGCACACAGCCGTGCAGTTACTACCACGCCGACCGGCATGCTCCTTTACTGGGTCAGGGTTTGTCATTACTCCGTTTACACGCGTGGTGCAGCGGCTACAGCCTGCTTTCACATGAGGACGTGCATCTTTATGTTGTAACACCACATTAAAGCAAACAAGTGAAAGTGGTGCATTCGTAAGCAGACAATGAAAGTGTAATTACAACACGATATCTGTGGATGTACACGTTATTGCAGCAACCTGCGTTAACTAGACGAAATCCCCATTATTAGGAAGTAAACCTCCACGGCGCACGTCTGCCGACTCCGCCGTGGGGTTTTTGTATGAGCCGGTCTTTGTGTTGTTAGCCTGCATAAGACTGGATTTGCAACAAACAAGCGCAATAAAACAGTAACAACATGACCCCGTGAGTACCATCCGCAACCCGGCTTCACACGAGGAATTCTCCATACGATATAAGCGGCTGGTTGTTTGTTATAGTTAGATAGCACTGAGTAACTTACCTCGCAGGTTCCCTTATAGATATAAATGATCGTCCTGACTCTTCAGCTCCGTCCCGAAGCACCCACTCAGATGGGCAGACCGGCCGTGTGACGTCCGCCTTATCCGGGGACGATCGATTGGACGACCGATACTTGGGGGGGTGTCCCCCCCGTAGTAGTCGAGAACTGTTAGCTACTCAACTGTGACCAGATTAACGAAGCACAACCGCTATAAAATAAACACAGGTTGATTAATAATTAGCCCAACACAATGCTAGTGCCATAAAAATGTATGCACCCCCGATTTTCAGTTGGCCGCCAACCCGGCTAACTCTTACCAGGCATTGCAACATATAGCATAATCACCATATAGGCTAACATAACGTTAGCACTCCCCTTAAACTTAGCACACAGCCTCATTATTAATTAGCGCGACCTAATGCTAGTCGCATAAAACTGTATATATCGCCCATTTTCAGTTGGCCTACAAATATGGCTGCCAACTCGGCTAACTGTAACATGTAGCATAATCACGATATAGGCTAACATAACGTTAGCATTCCCCTTAAACTTGGCACACATATTCATTATTAATTAGCGCGACCTAATGCTAGTGGCATAAAACTGTATATATTGCCCTTTTTCAGTTGGCCTACAAATGTGGCTGCCAAGCCGGCTAACTGTTAGGAACCACTGTAACGTGGCGATATAGGCTAACACGACGTTAGCACTCCCCTTAAACTTTGCACACAGCCTCATTAATAATTGGAGCGACATAACGCTAGCGCCAACTAATATTTACTTTATTGACAAATACGGCTGCCAACCCGGCTAACTGTTACGAGCCACTGAAAAGGCTAACACGACTTAAACTTAGCACACAGCCTCATTAATAATTAGCGCAACCAATATTTCGTCGGTTGACAAATATGGCCGATAACGTTTTAGCTACTGTAACATGTAGCATAATCACGATATATGCTAACATAACGTCACCACTCGCACTGAAATGAGCACACAGCTTAATTATTAATTAGCTCAACACAATGCTAGCGCCACATCAGCAGCACAAATGTATCAGTTGGCTGACAAATACGGCTGCTAACTTATTTATTCAATTCTCAGTTTATTTCCTAACTACTATAACGTTGCCACTCCACTTAAAATCTGCACACGGCCTCGTTAACAGCGAGGCCAATATAATGCTAGCGCTACATCAATTTTCTGTTAGTTGACATGCTAACTAGCCAGTTGTGGCTATATTAGCTGCATAGCCTCCTTTGGAGCTTTTTCTGGAAACATCCAACTGTACTCTAAGTTACTGTTTCCTCTGTGTAGGCTAGCATGAATATTGAATTTGCATTAAAATGAACACCTTGTATGTTAGTCATAACGTTATTACAATGGGGGAAATGGGAAAAACCCCTTTGAGTGAGATAAAAGGTTACATTTTTGTCAGTTAGTTTCAGTTATACCGGACAATGCTTCGCATAACCGTTAAACGAGTCGCCGTTTTCATAACCATGGTAACAGTTGGTAATGGCGGATGTGTCGCCACGACCACAGTCCACCACACCTTGGTTCATCAGGCCTGTTTCCCCCACAGCCTGTCCGCATTGTGTCGCTCTACTTGGGCCGACTCTATCACGGTTAATACGACCCCCTGACAGATAGCTAACAGGGCCACATAAACAGTCAATATGGCGCCCATTTGAGCCATTTTGTGTGAAGTCGCCGGGACAAGAGTGAAGCCATTACACACCACCTGCCTGCGCCGGGCTTGAAACAAACCGAGTAAATCCAGGATATAAAGTTACATAACACTGTGTGTGAGGCGTCCGCCTGATATTGGGTTTGACATTTAAAACTGAACCACAGGCACCGATTTTGGTAGCTTACAGACATTTAAACAAGTCAAAACAGAAAGTGACCTAGTATTAGGCACAAAATGAGCAACTCAGTGAGTGGGGCGATACAGATAGTGAGTATGATCCACGCACACAGACACATACTGTTTTTGTTTGATTTGTTATATTAACTAGAACACATAGAAATCTGTTAATTCATGTTCTGTATATGGTATCCATTCATTTCTGTACCAACTGAGAGGAAACCTGGGCTGCAGCTCACCTATTTATATTTATTTTAACATATCCTGGTGTGTATAAGGGTAAGATGTTAACATGTGGACCACAACTAGGATACTCTAAAAGCCTGATCACCACTGATTTGTGCATGTAAATCTGTTAGGGCAGAAGATTTGAATATAAATTAAGTATTTGCACAATTGGTAGATACCTTATAATTGAGTAAATGTACCAAACACTAGCAGCATCTGTTCAAGTTTGTGTATATGACTGTATTTATCCTCTATCAAAGAGGTTGAGTGTAGATTTATTGATTGTATGTATGATTAATGCTCCAATAATATGATACAGCATTAGTAAATATTAGTAGTTAAAGTTAAAAAAATGTTTTTTTTAAACTTTTGCTGCTCGTTGCAACCATTTTGACAGTTTAATTGAGGCTGTTGCATCTGCCATTTTGTGACATCTTTGACCAAATAAATAGCGACAGCAATCTTTATTTACTTGTCCCCACCACTGACAGTATAAAGAATGGGCAACATATACGCAAAGGTTTAAGCCGACATGATGGTGGCCATGGCTGTCTTGCCTCCAGCATCGGTTGGCCTGCGGCGGGCTGAATGACTCCTGAGTGCTCAAACAAGCCAATTAGCTATAGAGACTAAACCAGGCTGTAAACATGTTTATTTCTGCTGTGAAGTTGGACTTTTTAACATGGGGTCTTATGGAGACTGACATGTTTTGGAGCCAGTTTGAGGAAGTGCAGTTGTTGTGGCACTTCTCCGTTGGCTTCATTTCGTAGCCACGGAGGTTGCAGCTTTGTTTCAGAACCTTTGTTGCTGGTAGGAACCCACACCGACCCGATTTATTTAGCTGTTTGAGGCTAATGTAATGCTAATACAACAGTCTATGTAAGTGTAAGTTTACTGATAAGTTAAGTGGTATGTATTTTATTGCACATAGTGTGCTTTTGTCACTGTAGTTTCTTTGTTACTGTACCAATTCGTCTTTATAATACCTCGATCTCAAGTTATAGTAGTAGTATAGTAGTTTAGGTTTATGTATCCTCATCGCTGTGGCAGGAGTTATAGCATAGCATACAGACAGAATCACTCTCATGGACATTTATTGGTATGTACCTTTTCTTCAAACAGAAACAGAGAAATGCCACTGCTACATCAGTGACTGGTCAGGTGAGATGTTGTAGTGTCCTGTGGCGTGAGACGTTCATATTTAATTCAGTGACACAAGAAGTCAAATGTTATATAGCCATCAAGGGCCCAGTGAATGCCTCGGATCTTGGTTTGCATGACTAAAATGAGTTACAACATTTTTCTGTCATACATGTGCTTTAGAGACAATGTCACCGAGGAGGTGTAGGGGTTAATGTGTGCGTCTGAATTTATGTTCCAGCTCAGTGTCGGATTAAATGTAAGTGAATGGTTAGAGACGAGATCACAAAGGCTGAACCCCGATGGCTGCTTGTCCACGGGGTATTTATGGACTGTTACAACCCTTCGATGTGAAAATGCTCTTACAGTGTGAAATATTACTTTAATACCGAAAACAACAAATTGTCCCTGAATGTCTTTTTATGATGTCATTATGAAGATAACTCTGGGCCTGTCTGACACCATCTGCGATGAGGGTGGATCCACTCTAGTGGTAGCCTACAGCAGGGTCGCAGGGGTCGGGGTAGGCTTTGTTTGTCTGACCACCTCTCTAGCAGCCCATCCTCCCAGAGGACAGGGTCATTAAATTCAAGAGAGAGAGAAAGCACTGCATTAGTGTTCACTTTTTCTTCATGCGGATGCTGTTTAGTGGTGGAGAATGAGTAAATGTATGTGTCTTCTTTTCAAAGCGATTGATAATTTGAGTTTTCATAGTTGTATTGTGTGTTGGGAAGAGTAAAAGAGGAATTTAGGGTCTTGATTGTAACCATGAATACAAAAGGAGAAACAAAAACACCATAAATACCTCTGGTCAAAAGCTTGAATGACCGGTCTAATATATCAAGAAAGGACTAGTCCGAGTAGGATAAATGGTGAGAGCTTGTCCTAATGTATATATCTCCTCTGGAGCAAATATTTAATTAATCTCATCATTGATAGCAGCTCTTATCTAAATAATACACATTAGTCTAGGATTGTAAGCTCTTGGGGATCGATGATTAGATTAGAGACGCACAGATTAGCCTTTTCTGTAAATGATTAACCCTCAGTAGAGAACCTATAACCACAGCTTTACTTTAATTTTCATATATTTGATCGCGTATGAACGCCTGAGGTTAAAATTCACCCGCCCTCGTAAGATGTTAGCGCTGCTCCTGCCTCATGAAAGAAAACTGAAATAGCAGCAGAGCTACATGAATCATGTGATATCAAGGTGTATGGAGAAATATCATTTTCAGTTTGGGTAAAGACAGAAGAAAAGGTTCGAGAATGAGGAAGAAAAGTCTGAAAAGGGGAAGAAAACAAAGACCTCAGGAGCATTCGGGGGGTAAGGACTATTGGGCTGACAGTTTTATGAATGAGTCTCATTTTGTTGTTAGAGGTGCTGACGCTGCTGCTGTTCAGAGCGGTTTAACCGCTCAACCATCTCTCCATACCGTCTGCAGCTCTGTTGTATGTTTAAAGTCTCGAAAAATATTTTTTTACTGTAAAAATGGTTGTAGTGTGTTTGATTGATTGCTCCTATACAGTGCTTCTCAACATTTTTCCTTTAAAAATGACCTATTTCTATGATTGCTGACAACTAAGTGGCATTTTATACAGCGCAGAAGAAATTAACTGTATGTCACGAGGCACACAGAAGGATTCGAAATGCAGACTCGGAGACAGAGGTAGAGGTTCAAGACAGCAAAAAGTTTACTAGACAAATATTCGGTGGTGCAATAAACGTCCAGGCGAAGGTACAAAAACAATTAACCCAACTAGTTAACACAACGCATGTTGTTGCAATCAAAGAACATATCACAATAATTTTAACCATGATTGTAAACTGCTGAGCAGCTTTCTTTCTTTGCATTTCTTTTACACGTTCTGCGATCTGACCATCTGCTAAATTCAACGCTGAAAACAGTCCCAGTTAGTACAATATTTATTCTCATTTGAGTAATGTTGGCTTTAAACTACAGCATCCAGCTGCTTTAAGAAGTTATTTCATCTTTATTTCAATGGAACTTTTTATTTGTCACATTTTAAAACCTGCAGTAACTTATTTTATTTGGCCACTATTTGTTTATTTGGCCACTTGGGGGCAGCAGAGACAATCTGTAAACACACCACTGACATATTATCTTTTTAAATTAATGAGCTCGTTAGCAGATTACACTTCCAGCAGACGTGTTTAAATTTGAAGTCTTGTTTCTGGCCACCTGATGTACTTAAGTCTGATACTGACGTTCTTTTAGTTCTGTTTTGGTTTCTTCAAACATCTGAAGGAAATGTCTGGCGTTTTAGCTGCTAAATGCTGCACTATGGGTTAAGTTTCTTGGTGATATATCAGAGATTTTCCAGTAAAAAGAGCTGCCTGCTGGAAACAAAACAGAAATCAGTGCTGAGAGAAGAAGACACATGGTTAGGTGAGGTCGTTGTTGCTAATTAAAGGGTTAGATTTAAAAGGAAAGAAAGCAGATGTGGTTTAAGATCCAAACAACAACCATTACAACACGAATCACTTTATATTAGCACATGTTCGACTCTGAGGCTTAACTAAACCACTTTTAAGAGCGCTGCGGTGCGAGCAGAGAACGCAAATAAAAAGGTGACTGAGAATCAGAAGAAAAGTCTGAAAAGGAGCAGAAAACAGAGGCAGAGATCGGGGGGGAGGTTTAGGGGGATAAAGCTTAGAGGACAAGAAGCTGACAGGAGCAATCAGATGTGTCACACAGCCATGGTAAAGTGGACGTCAGTGCAGCCGTGGGGGGCCACTATAAGCATGTCAGAGCCAATCAGGAGGGTAGAAATAAGAGCTGGAAAGTGTTTGGGCAGCAGGGAGTGTTTGTTTCTCTCCGCAGTGAGCCCATTATAGCCGTCAAGAACAAGTAGTATTGGCATGATGGAGGCCACAGAACACAGGTGGCACTGACAGATCAGGTCTGAGGGAGCGGCCGATCGACGAGCTACATGCAAATCGGTTATTCGGTTGTTTGATAATGTTAGCAGTTGGCCTGCTGACTATTTAATGTTTATGATCTGACGGGCACGTAGCATGCTCATGCCTGCCGGGTTTAACAAGCAGATGTTGTGTCAAAGATAAAGCTTTAGTTATGAGCAGTGGTTAAGTTACCGGGGTCACAAATACAATCCGCCTTTGTGTGGAGGTGACAGGCTTCCTCTGGGCCCCTCGAAGGGGCTCAGACCGCAGAGGCTGACAGACCTGCAACTTCTCTAAGATAGTTGTGCAGCAAAATCCTGAAGTTCCTATGCATTAACTTTTACTTTAATTTATTTATCATGTTTAATTTGAAATCACAATAATCTCCAGATCACTTGCTCTCAAAATAAAACATGTATTAACCATGATAGAAGCTGTAAACTCATTTTAGTTGTATTTTAAATGCACATTTTATGCACCAGGATAATCAATACACACATATATAAACCTGATTCTGATCTGGGTCTGACATTTTCATTTTCACCAGTGATTAACAATTATTATGACAATCTGTCAGACATATGGTAAAAGAAAACTTATTTAGCTTCTTGTCTTCTCGACGTAAAATTAAAATTTCACGCCACATTAAAAATTAATCAGGACGCAGAAAACAAAATTAACTGGTGCATTGTATATCGACTTTTCCATGTCCCCTTTCATTCAACAGCTACGTGATCCAGTTCAGCTCAGAGAAAATGACTGTAAAGAAAGATCATAATTCTTTCACAGTATATCTATAAAAATAAGACCTTTCAAAAGGCATTTTTATATGATGTCAGTTTCAGCTCAGTTGAGAGCTGTTACTATTTCTTGCTGGTACATTCAGCTGCTTGTGTAAAAGCTTTTTTTAGAAACACTTAAGAAGAAGAAACCACAAGTAAACATGGATACAGGGAAAAAGATAAATTGAAGACGTGAAGTTGTTTGGCGGTTGACACAAAAAAATTAAGTTATAAATATAGTCCTTGTTTTCTGCCTCATTGCCACGCAACAAGGTGAGATTATTATTATCATCTCAAGCAAGTTTCACGTCTCCATGAGTTGATTTTCAAACTATACTGTCAGAAACTAAAAGAAATGGGAGGTTTATAGTATAGTACTGTATAGAATATCTGTATCTAATGGTCTAAAACACCAAACTATGATACTTAAGGCATTTAAACATGTTATAAAACTGATTAAAACACCAGTGTGTTAGATATAAAGCTCCCTCAACCAAGAACAAAGGAGAAAATACATCAGCAATGAAAAATGCAAAAGATCCTATTTAGAGCCTTTTTGTTTAGTTTGTCCCTTCTGGGCTATTGTAGAAAGATGGCGGTTCAACATGGCCTCCCCCATGGAAGAGGACCCATGGTAAGACTCACTCTGAGGTAACAGATAACATTTAGGGTGATTATACATACATTAATTAAGACATATTCATCTTTATTTATATTCTATTTCAGCCACATTCTGTGAACACAGGCTCCTAAGTTTAAACTTTTAAGTTGATACGGTGAACGTGTTAGCAAACTCCAGCAGTTTTAAAATAACATCATTCATTGGCGTCTGAATATCTGGCTCTTTGGGCCAAGTATGTTTTCATCAAGCCCCCATATGAAAATGCTCAACATAAACCTGTTCACAGCCTCGTACAAGAAAATTATTTTGGTCTCTCTCTTATGCATAATTAACAGCGCGGCCACTTTAATTGACAGGTGGTTGCCGTTACAGGTGGCTTATTTCAGCAACCAGGCTGTATTCAGCTTCACTCATGCACCATCTTTGTTGATTTTTATGTTCGCCCAGAGGCGGCAGAGGCAGGACGGCCAATGTGGAGGCAGTGATGGCGGCCAGAGCCTTCACTCTCTGAGCTTCACAAAGGAAACCTGTGGGTGACCTCACGGATGGTGCGTCTGTTATGCATTAATACGCGGTTAAACATTAATCATTAATCAGCTTTATTAGTCAACACTATCAAATGTACGGGAAATACAGAGGATTGAAATCTTATTAAAAAAATCTCATATCCCTGGTGCAAAATGGCATGTGAATATAAAAGATATACAAAATATAAAAAAGATATAAACAGTTTAAACATAGAAGGTATTCAACAATTGACAAGTGGCAGTAGTTTGTGTGTGTGTTGAAAATATAAATTAAGATGAAAGAAAGTAGCACATGTCAAGAAACACATATAATAAAAATATGATAAATGCAATAAAAAGAAGCTCAAAGCTAGAAAATAAATCAATGAATGACAAAGAAACAGCATGAATAAATGAAAGTGCTCTGCAGTTGTGCAGGAATGTGAAAACTTCACGGTATAAAGTATAAAAAATATTATCAGTATTATTCAGTTTAGCTGCTAAATGCTCCAAACGATGCTCTGAAAACGACGTTACGAGAGCAGAGAGTGAACCAAAACATTTGAGTTGACAGACAGCTAAATAATGAGCTGAACCTCGTTAGAAAAAGATGAGGGGGGCTGCAGATTCAGGTGGTAATTCTCTGTGGGGTCATTAAACGAGCGCCCCCTTTCTTATTATCACATTGTCATTTGATTCATTGTAATTGCAGAACTATTGATCAGAGCCACTTTAATATCAACACACACAAAAGCTCAGTTAAACGTCTGCGCTCCAGCTTGTTTCCCCTCCCTGTGTAATGTGTGTGTGTGTGTGTTTGCTCATTTACACCCCCTCATGGATTTACAAAGAAAATGATGGTGAAAGAAGGGTGGAGGCTGCCTCTCCAGCTCACACTGACACTAATCCAGTGTCAATGCAGTGCACGTGTGCAGGGAATGAGCTCACACTTTGGAGGAGAGGGGGTCTGCAGCGAGCCAGAAGTGTGGCCCTTATCTCCTTGTCATTGTCCCTCCCTTCCTCTCTCTCTCTGCTACCCCCCTCTCCTCATGATTAACCAGACTCATCGCCCTCTATGGTCCGTCGTTTCCTGTTACTTAGTTACCAGTTGCCGTGATTTGCCTGGGCCGCTTGTGTTTCCATGGCGACTGTGCCCATTCTGTCGTCTACTGGCTGCCTCTTGGCTGCGCTGTCCCGATGGCCTGTAGCCACCCCGGGCCCTGACCCACAGCTCCCTGCCTCTCTGCCTCATGGTCCCATTATGCTG
The DNA here is from genome assembly GCA_023373845.1 of Nibea coibor. Taxonomy (NCBI): domain Eukaryota; kingdom Metazoa; phylum Chordata; class Actinopteri; family Sciaenidae; genus Nibea; species Nibea coibor. The sequence goes on along the minus strand of CM041717.1, from coordinate 21,741,232 downwards.
TCAGTGTGTGTTCACGTCGCACTGCAGCCCCTCACCACGCCAGACTGGTAAACTTCAGGCTGGTCGGTGTTGTGGCTGACTGTAGCAGACAAAGACAGGGACACAGATGATATACTGGACAGTAAATCTGCAGTCTGCATGCTTCCTGTCTCCTTTACATCTCATCATACGTCAAACACGACATCAGTATGAAGATAAGAAGATGGATTTTAAACCTAAACCACAAAAAACAAACAAAACCTAAAAATTGTCGCGGTCAGGAAGTCCTACATGTTTTCCAGCTTTTCTATAAATTCTGAAAAATCCTATAAATAAGGTGTTATAACCATCTTTCTTTTGGATCTTTAAGACCTTCTTTCATCTTTATATGAATTAACAGTTTGAGGATTATTCCTCTGATGGATTCTTGCAAAGGTTCAGGACACCACATAGCTCATGTGTCTTCACCTGACCCGTTAAGGATTAAATATAATCCCTTAAACATATTCCTGCCTGTCACCACCATACAGTTAAAGGAGTTTAATATATAGAGTTTACGTTTAATGTATAAAGTTCAGGTTTACCTGACGGCCAAACAAGTTAATATCGACAATAACTGAACCACAACAAAGAAAAAATAACTATTGTTTGAGTCCTAAAAGCTTAGAAATAAAAGAATAGTGGAAAAGTAATAAAAGGTATGAATATATATAGGATGGGGGAATAAAAAGGGAAAAACTGACATTAAAAAGGGTTTTGGTGTTAAGAGATGATAAACATAAATCAAAATGTAGAGATGAATTCCTAAATTATTTTATTTTCCATGCAGAAATAGCAGACACATTCACATTCATCTCATCACATTTAGAAAAAAAACATAATTTACAGACTAAAATATATAAATATATTATTATATTATTGTACTGTATACAGTATGTTGTATGTATGGATGGATCTCACGGCCTTATATGAGTAGTAAGTGTGAAATTCTCAGAAGTGATATCGAGCCAAAAACATAGTTCCACCTCATTACAATAGATGTGAATTTTATTTTTTAAATCATATTTACTGTACATATATTTTATTGGTTACGTTCTCACCATTGTTATTTGCTTTAGTATCAAATTACTGTTACTATCATTACTGCCCTTTGAATGAAATTAACCCTGAAAAGAGCTAAAATGTGCCAAAAATGTCATTTTTTCTATACTAAAAGCACAAAATATTCCAAATATAGCATAAATACAAAATAAAAGATGAATTATTGCTTTTATTTTCATGATTTAAGTGGCAGTAAGAATCTCTGCAGCTGATTTTCATGAGCAGATACCACTTTTGGTAAGTGGAAAAATATGTTTTTGATGTGTTGTGGGTGAACTGACCCTTTAATCTACATACATACATATATTATAACACTCTCTTTATATATATATATATATATATATATATATTGCAATTGGCCCCACAAGCCATGTAGTTAATCTAAGCAGAAAGGTGTATTATTGATGGGTAGTCCGGTACAGGACCGGTCCGGTTCAGGAGGCGGGGGGTGCACAAAGGAGGTGCTGTTTGCAGCTCCACCATCAGGAGGCAGTAGTTCACAAATCGTCACTCAGACCTTATCAGTCTGTGAGATCCACACCGGGCGAGCGAGCAGGGTAAACTTGTCAGCCTAACTGAGGCTGATTCACCATCACTCCCCCTCACAGTGTGTCTGCCTCTCCTACTCTTATTCAGTCTAACACTCACAGCTCTGTGTCACTTTGTGTCTCTCTGTTCGCTGTGTACGTCTCCCCCCTTAAGCTCTGCTGAGGTTGTTGAACCCTCCTGGATGACAGATTTTGTTTGTTTACACTACAACTACACGAGAATTATTTTTACAGCGAGATCTGCAGACATGCTTTTTTGTTAGCAGTGTAAACACCCTGAGAGGAGAAAACTCGGTGCACTCAGTGATGCCATCAGTAGTGGAAATTAACCTATAGTACATTTACTCAAGTGTTTGTACTTAAAGGGCCAGGGTGAAGGACTGATTGGCATCTAGCAGTGCAGCTGTAGATTGCAACGTCCTCGTTTCACCCTCTCCTTCCCAGCATGAAGGAGAAAAATACAATGGTGAAAAGGTCTATATGTAAAAGGTTCATTCTGAGGTTACATTATTACCTGTCTAAGCTGCATTATGGGAAATGCAGGATTCGGTTTTCACAGGGTTTGACTCACACTGTGGACTGGAAGTCTGTAGGATTTAGTGGCATCTAGCTCTGTAGTTCCTGACTGAAACCCCCTCGCCTCACCCTTTCCTCCTCACCCTCTTCCAAACAATGATTGGACCTTTGGTTATGACTATTATATTTAATTTATGCCATATTCTGTAAATAGTATGGTAAGAATTTTACTATATTCTTCTACTCTACTACATTTTGGAGAACTAACTAGTCAAAGCTTTAGCTCTTTGTCATTGCAGCTTGCTGAATTCATCCAAAATTGCAGCTGATGCTACTGTTAGTGGCGCACGTTACAGACTTTTAAGCCAGGTGGATGCTTCGTGATGAAATGCACCGTGGGAGGAGTAGTTATCTCACCCCTCTGAAATCCCACTTCATTTACACAGACTTTAGAAAGTTCCCCCCAGAGCCACAGAATACATTACACAACTGTTTTACAACCACGGCGTGTAAAATCAGTGGAGCGCTGTGGAGGACCTAAATCTTCCGCCAGTGGATGTCGTGCACACGCAAGGAGACAGATTTCATCTGTGGGATGGAGACGCCGCTGTGTGCGGACAGGGACGATGATATACTGCTCAGTTAATCCAGGGGTTAGTGGGGTGCAGGTCAGGGTGTAAGCAGAGGGGTGTGAAGCTGCTGTCATCAGGCCTGTGTGGGGTTTTATTTTTGAACGCGGGGCGTCTCAGTGCGAGACAACCCTCGCTGTGTGTCCTCCCCCTCCAGGACGGGAGTTGTCCACCTCATGGTGAAAGGAAAGCGCTGGATGGACGTCTGTGAACGTAATTAGAGCGGTTTTGCCTCATTAGCAGTGAGGAGGCGTGACCCTGCCTACAGGTCTGACAGCTGAACCGTACGGATGGCGGCGCTGAGAGATGATCTGTGTTCGGAGGATGAGAGGGATCATGTTTTACATGAGTCCTGATAAACGTGCGGATGTTTGTCCAGCGGTGGAAGAAATAGTTTAGTAAAGAAGTGATACCACAATGTAAAAACACTCTATTATTGTCAGTTAAATGTCCATAAAGGAAATGTTACAGAACTCATTAGGCAGAAAAAATCCGCCGTAAGTGTTGTAATTATTACTGATGCACTGCATAAGTATGCAGCATTTTAATTTAGTAACTAAATGGTTCCCCAAGCTCGGGGTTGTGATCCCTCAAGGACTCCCGGGATAAATCTGAAGGTTTGCCAGATGATTACATGAAATTAAAAATGTGTTAATATTTTCTTAGTTTTCATCTCATCAAGCCTCAAATGTGAAATAGCCAAGATCACTGGGTTAAAGATGTACCTGCTTTGGATCTTTAAAGCACCCGCGTGACTTATAAAGAATGCACAGCTCAAAATCTGCAGTGCCACAGTTGTCATGAACGGGGGAAAATAGCCATAGAGACCAGGCTGTAAACATGTTTATTTATGAAGGTTTACTCACTTCTGTAGCCAGCTTCAAGTAGACGTTTGAGGAACTGCAGTTTTTGGCACCTCCACGTAGGCTTTTACTTCACAGCTGCGGGTAGTGTGTAAAGTTAGCCCGGTGATCCAAGGGGTCATAAGATAAAAAGATTATGAACCGCTGCTGTAGTTGATGAACAAAATGGACTTAATTTGAAGTTATTTAGGTTCTGTGGCATAGTTCTATCCACAATAAAGCATCATATTTAATACAGTGATTGTTTTGTCTACAAAAATAAGCAAAGAAAATAATTTCCTATGTAAGCAGTTCAGTACAAGTACTTCAAAAGTGTACTTCAGATAACGTTATGTATCATGCTGATGCTACACTGACTTCAGGTGTCTCTGTCATTCATGCATTTGTTCATACACTATGTAACTTTGTGCCCCGCGTACGATCATTCGTGAAAAGTACGTAACGCTTTACGGCACCGCCACCGAGGAAGAAGAGGAGGTTTTTGAGGCCCAGGGCACAGAGGAGCAGAGCCTGTGTCATGCCAGAACTGGAGCCAGACAAGCCGGGCTCAGCAGTCTGTATTAGTATTAGTATTACGTAGTGACAGAGAAGAAGAGATGTTGATGGAGGAAGCTAAGTGAGAAAAGAAGAGTGGCTGAACAAGAGTGAATGTTGGACTGACTTTTAGTCGTTGGAGAGAGCTTGGTCAGAAAGACAGACGCCGAGCTGGGCTGTTGGACTAGTAAGTAATATTAGCTGGCTGCTATGTTACAGTCTCTACACAGTGTTGCTTTAAGTGCAGTAAATGTAGTCGCACCATGTGGTTTTGCCGAGTATTCTATGTGAAAGAATTATTAGCAGCTATTTACAGTATCAACAAACTGGAGCTTCTTATCTCAACCCTTTCAAAATAAGAGCAGCTTTGAGATGTTTCCTCCCCTGAGGGCTGGATGTGGAGCCCTGGAGCTCATCCTGCATGCAGGCCAGTCCTGAGAGGAGACACAACACGAGACCAAATGATGAAATGAAATGAAATATCTCGCAAAGCCCTCGACCATTAACCACACACACACACATACATAAACACACACAAACACATGTTCGGTTTTTGTGCATCTGATGTGAGCTGCTGTTCGTCGGGGTGGGGCTTTTCTTTCATTCTTTTTTTTTCTTCTATTGTCCAGCATGCCGTCGTTGTCTGAGTCAGGATGGAGAGATGAGGACGGGGCATCCCACTCACCCTCTGCACGGCCGGAGACACTGCTGAGCTGCTGTCATGGCAACAGCAGCAGTCACCACCGCCAGCATGGGCCTATAATGCACAGGCCAGGAGGAGTCACACACAAAACACACACCAAACACACACACACACAATGAGAGCAGGACAGATCCAGATTCTGAATGTGTGTCCTCACATCTGAAAGTGACAGAGGACACATTATATATTCATTTTATTTAATTTTTGAGGAAAGATTTTGAGCATTTTATCTTGTTTTTTTAACTTATTTGCTCAAATTTAACATTTTTTGAATCTTATTACTGTTTTTTAAATGTTAAATCACCAAATCTCACAGTAATAAGGCTTAAGTCAGACGATTATATGAGGATTTTTGTCCTTTTAAGACATTTTTTTGATTGTTTTCTTTCATTTTACGCACATTTTGTCCGTCTAAACATCACCGCATGTGCAAAGTGTTTCCATCTCAGAGGAAATCATTGCTTTCCAGCATATTCCTCAGAGCAGTATCAAACAAACTCAGCCCCCACCCTCTCTCCCTCTCCCTCTCTCTCACCTTCCATGTCTCCAAATCGGACATTTTCTCTCTGCGCCTGGGCAACATAACATAACGCCACTTATAGACCCTGCAAACACACGTATAAGTGTGTGCGTGAGGTGTGGTGTGTGATGTGTGTGTGTGTGTGTGTGTTAACGGGATAAGAAAGAGCAGAAAGAATCACATTCAAACAGGTGTGAGGAGCGGAGACGATCCCAGGTGGCGCATGTTGATCGGATGTGTGGCCGTGTGAGGGAGCATCTCACTCTCTCACTCTCTCACTCTCTCTCTCTCTTTTTTGAGGGTTGAGCAAGCCGCATCCGAAAATAGTGTTTGGCTGTTTTAGAAAGTAGGTCGATAGGAACTGAGAGCGACGCGTGTTTCCACGCTTTTGTCTGTGTTTCTTTGTTGTTTAGCAGAGGACTGTGGCTTTAGTGAGGAACGTTTTACGCACAGGTGGGAGATACCCGCTCGGCGCACGCTGTAGGACAGCCCCCCTCTCTCTCCCTCTCTCTCTCTCTCCTTTTCTCTGCTCCCTCAGCGTGATGATGTGAGGAAGTGACATTTTTCACCGCTGCGGTTCGGGACAGCACTGCTCCTCTGCAAACAGGTGTGCGGGTCACTTTTTAAAAAATATATATAATTATTACTGAAGCACAAAGAGAAGCACGTCCTCCTCCTCCACCACCAAGAAACCTGAACCAAACCTGGACGCGGGACGGAGGGAGGAGAATCAACCAAGTCTTTTCTTTATTAGCCCGGGCTGTTTCAGACAGAGAGAGAGAGAGAGAGGGAGAGAGAGAGCGAGCAGAGAGAGAGAGGGAGAGAGAGAGAGAGAGAGGGAGCGATGGCAACGAAAAAGGCGTGCGTGGATGCGCCCAAAAGGAGCCGGAGTCCGGTCGTGTTGGAGGCGGAGATGTTCAGTGAATTTCAGGACTGGTGTCTCCGGACTTATGGAGACTCTGGTAAAACAAAGACGGTCACCCGGCGAAAATATAACAAAATCATGCAGACACTGTTGCAGAACGACGAGTCGGACGGCGTTTACATCGACAACAGCCACATCAACGCCAAATTCAAATTTTGGGTGAAGTCGAAAGGATTTCAGGTCGGGACCAACGTTTTGGGAGAGCACAACAAGAAGGGAGCACCGGGGAAACCGGTCCTGTATGTCCCGGTCAAGTCAACGGTAAAGTGTGTGTGTGTGAATGTGTGTGCGTGTGTGTGTGCATGAGATGTCCCGTCGCCGCCTCGTTAAGTTGTCATTATTTCACGCACTCCTCACATGAATATACGTGTATATAAAAAGACACAAGTTATAGTGTGATGTCTGTCGTCCCGGCTCGCCCTCGTCTTTCCACCATAAAGCTTCACTTTGTGTCCACATCCCAACCAGAGCAGCCCTAGACTCTCATCCATTGCTGCTGCCATAGCAACGCCGGTTGCCTCCTGGCAATCGCAATTGTACAAAAAAAAAAAAAAGGTGGACTATCATGCATAGCCATCTCGTCTCCCATCTCATCAATGGGGTCCTGTCAGCAGCAGGCAGCCCGCTGAAGCACCATCAGCAGATAATTTAGTTTGAACCGGGTTCAGGTGTCTCGTGTTGCCCGATTTGGCGATGCGCTGTGTGTGTGTGTGTGTGTGTGTGTGTGTGCGTGCGTGCGGATGCAACGGCATGTGTTCATGGGTCGGTTGGGTATGTCAGGGCGCGCTGGGAGTGTTTTAACGTCAACTTACGGAGGATTTGGTTCGATTGTCAGAGATTCATCACAGGCACGGGCGCCCTCCACTGTCCCATCCAACACCGAGCGTGTACGGACCGTGCGTCCGCGCGTCCGTTGTGTCCGTTTAAGAGACCAAATATGGGGGTTTGCAAACACTCTCACACACACACACACACACGCGCGTGTGTTGTTTTTTCTGTGAAAATATCACTGCGTGGCAGCCGGTGTGAGTCTCAGTGTTTGCACGCCACTTTTCATTGTCCTGGGAAGGATGCGGATCGCCTCGCAGGCTCACTCGTTGCTCTGGCAACACCTGTGCCGTGTAGTCCAGGATAGTCCGCCTGCCTCTGCCGCATTTCTTTATTGTGCACCTTCCCGACATGAAGCCACATGTTAGATCTGACCATAAAGAAACGTTTAAAAGACGCATTTCATACATTTGATGAAAGGTTGGCAGCTGTGCGTAATTGGTAACCACGTGAGGGGCTGTGGCGGAAACAAAAGGGTCTGCACGGGACTGATAGCGACATCCGCCCACAGTTGGTTGGTGCTCTCAGACTTCACTTCTGCATGTCTGTGGATGGATGTTGATGGTGATGATGATGATGATGATGGGGGTCACCGCACACCACACTGTCCCCTCGTTATGTGTATTTTTGGGTACATAAAGATAAACGTGGTGAGCTGTCAGCACATGTGCCACAGTAGATCTCTTTTTCCACGTCTCTGTGTGGTGTTTGGGGGCCTTGCTGTGCCAGCAAGGAGACAACCACCATTTTAAATAAGCGCCTTCAGGGAATAATCCCCTCCTCCACCCACCACCACCACCACCCCTCTGCTGGGACAGAGTCTCTCCGGACCTCCAAGAGCAGAGACACATTTTCTGTTCTCTAAACTAAAGGAGGTTTTTTGGCACGGATTTACAGGACTGAATCCTTTGATTTCGGTTGAATAGCACTGATCTCCTCCACAGGTGTTTTACCTGTGTGAATGCACAATTTTGCCTTTACAAAACTCCTATAATCTCCACTCAATATTATGTTTCCCTCTGGGCGAGGAGGGCAGGTGTGATCTGTCTCTGCAGGTGCAGATGGTGCCTGAAAATGTGTTGTTGATTAGCTTTTGTCTCCGGCTCCCCTCCTGTCAATTCTTTTGTGTCGTCCTGTCCGATATATTTATCGATACGACGTTCTCGAGATTTCTCCGTGACGGTAAACCATCGAGAAAGGAGTGTTTATCGGAGAGGAGGAGTGCGCACGCTTTGCAGCTAATATCATAAGTCAGGGGGAAACCTCCCCTTGACTCAGCTCCTCTTGAGATATTTAAACAACAAACAAAACATCAGCCAAACACGAGCTGCTTCTAATGATGAGTCACGGGCAACAAATCTACCAGTTTGCGTTGTTAGAAAGCATGATTTTTGATTTATAAATAGGCCATCCTGGGCCAGTGGAAAAGTGACACACACACATGAGCACACACACAATGGTCACTGCTTCCTCGTGAGGCTGCAGGGCCGGGGGCGTGTCTCTGGAGCTCCGGCATTGGAAGCCCCGCTGCAGCTGCTCCCAGGGTGTGCCAAGTTTCTGTATGGGGGCAGGCATGGGACTAAATGACAGGAGGCTGGGTGTGGGGGTAGGGATGGATGGTGGCTGATGTGCAGACAGAGAAGGTCTCTTCTATGTGTCAGTGGGGCATACAAGGCGGCTTCAGTGTGTGACAGGACAGAGAGGCAGGGCACAGTAGCACAGACTCAGCGTAGATGCTTTCTTTCTTTTCTTATTTCCCTTTCTGTGGTTTTTCTGTCCAGCCTGTGTTGTCTCTGCACAGAGAATCCAGCAGCCCCTCAGTGTGGAGATGCAACCTCGTTTAGCTCTCATTATGTCCTGATTAGAGGCCGCTACAGAAGAGGAGGAGGAGGGGGAATAGGACCAGAAACAGACACAGAGATGCACCACAGCAATTGCACACTGTGCGAGCGAGGCAACGAGACTTTCCCCGACGCGGAGAGGGAGTCAGAGTGCAGCCCGTTTTTTCAAAGGAAACGCTTAAACGCCCCGTGCATTTCCTCTTTCGGCTGACATGAGCATTGTACTGAAAAATTTGAAGTACTGCGAGCTGTTGCTTTTTGTTGCCATGCCAACTGAAATCTGTAAATATCTCTGTTCATCTCTCACAACAAGGTTTTGGTGGACATGCTCACACACACACACACAGACATATATTTACAGGTATATGAAACAGTTCACATGGAAAGTGAAAGTTGATTCGTGCTTCCTGCAGGTGCTGTCACCTTCATCAGCTTGTTTATTTGTGTGATAGGTCCAGAAATGATTATTTACAACCTCTCAAAGCAAAAGCCGAAATGTTCAACAGTCAGTCAGCACAAACGTTTGATCGCTTGGTCTCTGAAAATGTCAGAATTCTGTCAGAAATGTCCATCAACGGTGTTTATTTGAGCACAAGTTGATGCTTTTACTGTCTTGTTTTGTCCGACCAACACGCCAAACCTCAAAGATATTCAGCTGACTATCAAAGACTAAGAAAAACAGAAAATATTCACATTTTAACTGGTCACAACCAAAGAAATTTGTTTTTTAAGCGACTCAAAGCGGTTATTCTATATATTTGCAGCTCTACTGGCAACTATTTTGACAAAGAAATAATCGTTAGAGCCATCTTTTCAAGCTAGAACACAAATATTTTCCGGTTTCAGCTTCTCACACGTGAAGATTTGCTGCTTTTCTTTGTCTCGTATGAAACTAAACTGAAGATCTTTGTGTTTTGATCAGATAATATAAGGAGAAGACGCCATCTTGGGCTCTTGGAAGTTATGACAGGCACGTTTCAGTATTTCACCACAAAGATTCAGTGATTAATTAAACGTAATCTGCAGATTAATCGATAGTCCAACGAGCAAAAACTCTGCAGCAAACTAATTGGCAACTAGATTTGCAATTATTATTTTCATTATTTCTGTATTAATCATCAGGATAGAGTAAAAAATGTCCATTAACGTCATTTTTTTAAAGCACAAGTTCATGTTTTTAAGGTCTTGTTACGTCACCCTCAAAGATATTCAGGTGACCATCAAAGACGAGGAAATTATTCACATCTTAACTCATCAGAACCACAGAAATTTGTCTTTTTTAAAACAATTTAAAACAATTATTTAACAATTAATTGCAGAAATAAAGCTGCAACTAATCTTTGCAGCTCTATTGGCAACTATTTTGATAATCAAACAATCCTTACAGCCATTTTTTCAGCAGAGGCACAAATATTTTCTCATTTAAGCTCCTCAAATCTGAAGATTTGCTGCTTTTCTTTGTTCCATATGACAGTAAACTGAGTATCTAAGGGGAAGACGCCACCTCGGGCTCTAGGAAGTTATGTTTCAACAAAAAGATTCACAGATTAATTAAACGTAATCTGCAGATTAATTGATGCTGAATACAGTGTTTACTCGCAGCCTTAAAGTGACAGGAGAGGATCGAATCAAACAGAGCTGCCACAGATCAATTTACAAAATAAAGGTTTGTCTCAGGACGTCCTCTCCGCTTCTAGAAACCAGAAACCGCTATTCATGATCTGTGTGTCTGTTTGTGTCTCACTGTCAGCGTGGAAGAGGAACATCATCATCATCGTCATTATTATCTGATTAATTAGTCCACATTTCCCCTGAGAGCTCCTCTTTTGTGGGAGGGCCACAGAGTCAAAAGAATACTGGCCCTATTATTCAACAGCATTTGCATTAATGCCATTTTTGCATGGAGGATCTCCACTGCTTTTGTCCGGTGTGTGTGTGTGTGTGTGTGTGTGTGTGTTTTTGTTTGTTCCAACCCTCTCTGGCAGCTCTTATTAGGGGCAACACATGGGCTCAAAAACACTCAACATCCCCACCCCGGTCACAGATGGACCGGCGCTGGATTCACCTGAGCGTTTTAAAGGTGGAGCCGTGTCGGCTTGAGCCTCTTTGTCTGGAGTCAAACTGTCTTTACCGTCAATTAAAGACGTTACTGTAAACGGTGAAATCCATCCGTCCCTGCACATTCGCGGTAGTTTTGTGTGTGCATGTGTGCTCGTACAAAGAGGGGGTCGCTGATCGCATGCTCTGTGTTTCCTCCCTTCAGCACCCTCTCTGTTGCCATGGAGAGACCGTTCTTTGCTTTCCCATAGGAGGAGAAATTAACACCATTTTTAACTGGCCCGGGGGCCTCCCCCCTGTGTGGGAGATAGTCTGAGTTCTGCTTCACACACACAACACACACACATATATATACAGTCTCTTTTAAGACGGCACTAATCTCCCAACACACCGCTACTGTCATTTTTAATACCTTCGCAAGGCCAACGTTTAACGAACTGGGACAGTGCGATAATGGCCTGAAAATGGTGACTCTGGGATGCGGCGGTGGTGGTGATGTATGTGCGAGCCATTTACATACCATTTCGAGTTGGTGACTGGAACGTCAACAGTGCCAGTCCCCCCTCCGAAGGCCTGGTGGGACCTCTGTCTGTGTCTCTGTGTCTCCGGCTCTGTGGGATATTGGGGATGTCACACACTCTATCAAATAGTGTTCATCATAGCTGCAGCCGGACAGAGAGAGCTCAGAGCGCCTAATGTGGATTTAATGACGAGGGCTGACGAGGAGAGAGGAGGTGAAAAAGAAATACAAGGGGGGAGGACAGGATTTATATATATATATATAAAAATGTGGAGGTAATAGTGTGTTTCATCTTACAGCACACACACACACACACACACACACACACACACACACACACACACACAGGGATTGTTCCACTTATGTGTCCATTAGCCAGTTGATAGATTTACAGAGGGGGAGATGGGGCTTTAAAAGATGACCTGTTGTCACATCTGCAGTGAGATAATCTGAGTCATGAGTACTGTTGACACAGCCATCCTTACTCCCTACTTGCAGCGTGCACAAACTCACACACCTGAGCACACACACACATCACCGCTGCAACTTAAGCTACTTATTTCAGAATAAAATCTTCAGGTGTGTGTTGCACGAGTGTATTTTTTTTAGTGTGTGTGTTTACGCGGGAGCTAATTTCTCCATGTGTGATGCATCTCTTCTGTCTTTGTGACCCAGCTGCTTCCCATGAACCCCCCCCCCCCCCTCCACCCCACCCCTCCACCCCTCGCTCCATCGCTGCCTCCCTCCTCCACCTCCTCCTCCTGACCTGCCTGTGTGCAGGACTGCTCCTCTCTCCCCTCGGTGACTCTCCTCTGCTACACTCTGTGTGTGTGTGTGCGCGACTGCCAGCGGGGGTGGGGGCAGCCGACTCCAACCCCTCCAGTCTCCTAGCAACAGAGCGGTTTGGTGTGGGACAGGCAGAGCTGTGAGCAAAGGGGATGGGGGCTGGTTGTACAGTGGCTATAAGGAGGCAGCGAGAGAGAGAGAGAGAGAGAGAGAGCAAAGTCCTACAGGATTAGAAAGATACCGAGAAGGGAGGAGAGTTTTTAACGGTGTTGTTGGCGATTAGGGATGCTGACACGTCTCCTTTTGCTGCTGCTGATGAGACCAAATATCTACAGCGCCGTTCAACAGCTGTTCTCCTCTGAGATGTTTTCAGCCACGAGCGCTGCCCGGTAGAACATGTACTGCACTTAAACACACACGCACACACACGGCACGCACTAATACACACACTCAGAGCATGTCGTGTTCAGAGGTGAATGTTTAACTCCCTGTTGACTTGTGTTTGGAAACTAAAGAGCTTATCGGTGCAGAGGAGGCCAGAGAAGGCCTTCAGGTTGGAGGCTCAGGGTAGAAATGCAAGATGTTACTTGAGGGGTGTTTGCACATGAAATAGAGCTGGATTAATCAATTAGTTTGATAAATAATTAACTGTTTGGGACCATTTTTAAAAGCAAAAATGCATTTTTTATTAGATCTGCTGCTTTTCTCTGATCTGTGCCACAAAAAAGACACTTCAAGACTTCATCTTGAGCTTCGGGACATTGTGAAAATAATAGTTGCAGCCTTAAATAAAGGTGCCGGAGACAGACACTGGTGATAGATTCAGGCTTCAGCAGGTCTAACACCGGTGTGCTGCCATGTTCTGTGAACAGTTTTTGGTTTGATTTTCAGGTGGGAGAAAACATCCCCAGCTGAATATCTGGTGTGCACGTCGGGGTAAAATTCACTGGAGGGTGCAGTCTCGGTGTGGGTGCACTGCACACCCCACAGTTGTATGAGATTATCTAAATCCAGCATGAATGGACCTGACACCATTGTCCCAAGTAGCAGCGGCAGCAGCAGCGGCGGCGGCGGCAGCGGCGGTGGTTGTGGTGATGTCACTGGGGGAATGACGATGATACCTCCAAGTGCGATAGATTACAGCTGTGATGATGAGGCGGTGGATTGCTATTATTTCATTTATTATCATTACATTTAGAGCATGCTGACAGGAGGGAGAGTGGCTGGAAAGAGAGAGAGAGAGGGGAGAGAGGGAAGAGGAGAGAGGGCCGGATTAAAACAAACCCGCTCTGTGAGCTGGTTTTAGTTGCCATGGCAACGATCATTACCTCGCACTTGGGAGAGCAGGAGCAAGGAGAGGGAGACGAGGAGGGGGAGAGAGAGAAAGAGAGAGAGAGGAAGGAAAGAAAGAAAGAAAAAGAAAGAAAGAAAGAAAGAAAGACAGGACGGAGGTAGAAGGATGAAGACATGGAGGCAAGAAGGAAGAGGGGGAAAAAACTAGAAAATGAAATGTCAGATCCCAGGAAGTGTGCAGAAATGTCAAGGAGAGCAGAGGAGGGAGGTGTATAAAAAAAAAAGTGTGATTCCTCAATGCCAAGGGGGATAACTTTCTGAACTCCGGACCCTCCTCTCACTCAAAAACAAGAGAAGGACCTAGAAAATGTCAGAGCTCGTCTCATATCTGCATGGAAATTAAATCCAGAAATACATTTCCCGTTAACATGGAGGTAGAAACGAGAGGAAAACCCCATGCGGTGCTGCGGATGGAGGCCGTTGTCCTGGCGATCCCACTTGTATGCGAGTGTCACGTGACCTTTAGCCCAGCACACCTGCCCGGGAGAAATCAGTGGCAGTTTCTATGGCGACAGGGTCAGCAGCACGGGCGCCAGAGGTGGTGGTAGGAGGGACTGTTGGTCCTGTACAGAGTCTGTGCTGTTATTTTTAAACATTGCAGAGATGAGGTGATGGCCGGGCCGAGACTTCTCCACCTGAGAGAGGAGGAAGTAAAGACGAGAAAGAGCGGCCGGGCCAGACAAAGGAGGTCGTTTAGAGTTTTATTCTCACCTTGTAACCACATGACCCCGTGACACTGAGCCTTAAAGACCCTTCAGGAATCTCCATTATCAATACCAGAGCTCCCCTGTACGCCCGAGGCAGGTCATTAAAACTAAACTCTGACACTCTTCCTGTCTGTGTTTCAGTGTTCAGATGGGAATTCTGCTCAAGACAACTCCTCCCTGAAGCGTGTCGCTGTGGTGGAAGACTTCTTTGACATCATCTATGCCATGCATGTGGAGATGGGCGCCGACCCTGGAAGAGCGCCCAAACATGCGGGCCAGAAGAAGACCTACAAAGCGGTGGGTACAAGTCCAAAACCAGGCTGCGGCTAACCTTGTTAACGCTGCTCTCAGTATCTCTTTACACATGTGGATGTTAGCAGGAAAGTCCGTCTCATCTCTGCCTTCCCATCTTTGGGCTGAATGTTCAAACAAGCTTCCTCTAACAGCGCCTACCTGTCAATCAAAGAGTCCATGCTGATAATTATACTTAACTTTAAGCCTTAATATAATCTGAACAGGTGAGTTTTATATAAATTCACCCTCAGTACAGTTTTCATGAATGGGGAAATTAGCTATAGAGACCAAAACTTTTTTGTACCAGGCTGTAAACATGTTTATTTCTGCTGTCTAACATGGGGACTTATGGAGACTGACTCACTCCTGTAGCCAGCCTCAAGTGGACGTTTGAGGAACTGCAAGGGAACTTTACCCTGATAGGGGGGCGCTAGATGAAATATCAAGGAAACATCAAATGTGTCGACCTAATTTCCTGACAGTCGATACGTCAAACCCAACCTCAAAGTCAAGCAGCGTTAGAAACTCGTCTTGTTTGAACATTTACGAACAAAGAGGGAAGAGAAATGTGTAAAATGTTTCCTGGGATCTCCTAATTGAAGGTGGAGCTGTCATTTTTTTTTGTCTTCTGTTTTTTGTTTCGTGCCTGACAAAGACCTCGCATCAATAAACATTTTTTGGAAGCCGGCAAATTACTCTGCGCAGGCAATCTCTCCTTTTTCCTTTGTGTGGAAAGTGGCTCACAGCTGGAGCGAGTTTAAAAAAAAAAATCATAGTGGGTATAGTTTATTTTGGAGCAAAATGGGTCCCAAAGTGAGGTCGTTGTTCATTTTACGGGTCCCAAAACGTCCAATCACCTCCGACAAAAGCATGTTTAACACCCGGAGACCACCATGTTTTTTACTGTGAAAGACAATAGGCTATACTTCTTAGCTCTGGCAACATAATATATCATTTTTAGCATCAGGAGTTACCAAGGGAACCACTAACCACCCTTTACCGGGGAAAAACTGGAACAAAGGCACTATGTTGAGTTTTCGCCGCAAACTGAGGTGTGGCCTCAGGTCGGGTGTGGTGTCCTGGACAGCTTCAGAGGGGGGGTGGGGGGGGGGGGGGGGGGGGGGGTTAGCAGGACTTTGGCACCTCTTCACTTCCTCCCACCCGTCCCCCAGGATTTCAAAAAAAAAAAAAACATAGAGCCAACTCCTCCTGCCCTGTAGAGAGGTCCTGTCATGTCTCATAGCGTGTACCCTTTTGAGGAGGCAGCATCAGTGGGGCAGGGCATAATATGCAACTGTCACTGTGGCCTTCTGGGAGGTGCACGCTCCTCTGGGTGGCCTTTCCCTTTCAGCTGCCTCAAGGGGGCCATGAGGGGCGGAGAGAGGGGGGGATAGGGAGCTGGTGATGTTGGCGATGGTGGGCCGGTGGGGGTGGGCACCCCTGCTGCCTCTCCATGGTCACGTGAAGGTCGCAATTTACAGGGAAACGCCAGAGGGGGTGAGGGGGTGAGGAGGGGTGGGTGGCACAGCGGCAGAGGAGGAGGAGGAGGAGGAAGGCTGAAAAAGAGAGGAGAAGATATGAGTCGACTGCACCTGAGAGACGGCGAACGCTGCTCCTGGTTTTGGGTATCAAAGCAGAAATGTGTACAGCTGGAATTAGGCCATCCGAAAAGGATGAGAGCTCGCCTGCAGGGAGGATTCCTCCTCATGCCACATCAAGATAGCACATAATCACTGACCCCAAACTTTCACACACAAAAAACAACACACACACACACCTGCACGCATTTTTGTAACCCTCCTCTCCTCTGCTCGCTCACCTCCCCGTCACAGATCGCAGAGACCTACGCCTTCCTGCCCAGAGAGGCGGTGACTCGGTTCCTAATGAGCTGTGGAGAGTGTCAGAAGAGGATGCACATCAACCCCAGCACCGCAGAGTTCAAAGGTAATGGCACACATCTGATCTGCGGACGGCTCAATAAATCGGGAGGCATCATTAACTGACATGCTATTTTTGTAGATTACCCTTTAAAGGTCCGGTGTGTATGATTTAGGGGACGCTGTTTACAGAATATGGCAGATATAAGTATGATTTCACAAGAGTGTTATCATCTGAAAATCATAATTATTATGTTTTTGTTAGCTCAGAGACCTTTACATCTACAGACCTCTTCCAAGGAGTCCGCCATGTTTCTACAGGATGTTTTTGTGCGTTTTGTTGCCGTTACCTGATAAATATTTGTGGATTAATATAATAAAACAGTAAACTGTGTAATTAAACAACTCTTATACTCTTCTATCATGGTTAAATAAGCACACACATGGCAGGTTAAAGACAGTTTACTGATTGATTGTTCAGGATTGTATCTTGCTGACGCGGTGAGCGGTGTTTCGGTTTAACGAGTGTGTGGTTGTAACTGCAACTGTGGTTGTCATAGTTACGACAGGTTCACTGATGGAAATACTTTTTTAAAAAATTAAATAAAACCATTAAAAAAACTTCAAAATGTGACAACATCTGAATGAACACTGAGATCCCTGGAATGAAATTCAATATCAGCCTGTTACGTCGTCGTGCAAACGTCCGTGATTAGTTTCAAGCTAAAATGTGGCGATGAGATCAGCGATGGACGGTTAAAAAATGGGAAATATTTGGAGTACTCCTTTTTTCCACCAGATTAGCTCTGGTTCTTGAAACCGTTCCACTCAGGTCAAGACTAAATAATCTCATTATTAGGAACAAACCTGTCCACAGCTGAACATGGTCGGCCCACACTGCTGTAAAAGAGCCTCGTGTGTTGGTAGGTGGTTCGTGGTGTAAAAGGTTTGAGAAACAATGTCATAAACCAGTCAGTCTCCTGGCTTTATTGTTGTGGGATAATTTCATCATAAGATTCAAACAGAGCCGTTCAGACTTTGGTTGACAGACACGCTGAGTTCTCCTGTCAGACACTAAATATGAGCTGATGTGATTTTAGGTGTTTGAAGAGTTTCAGAGCCGAAGCCTCATTAATAAAACAGTTTGTATATATCCATCACCGACATGATGTAACAAAGACTCAAGAGGACCTCGTCTGTGCACACCCGCTAATATGATCACTGAATCCCTCTAGTGGTCGGTGTGGCGGCTGCGGACGGCTCTCAGACGTTGTTCAGAGGTTACAGTCAGTCAGACGTCTGTGTGATTAGTTTACAGGAGCTCATACAGTGAAGAGAGTTAATTATGTTTGTGTGTGTTTACTGACGTACTGTCCAGTTTCTAGTCTTCGTACTTAAATATGAGGAGGAAGCTCTAACACATCTGAACACGCGCGAAATAAAAGTCCATAAATCTGCTAAAAAAACAAAACAAACACTCCTTTTTTCTTAAACTCGCCTGATAATCGTCACATCTTCATGTTTCCTTCAGTAGCAAACTCATCCTGTAAAAAAAAGGGGTGACCTCACCTCAAAGCTTCTCTGGTAAAGATGTAAGATCAGTACAGAATCTGATCTGACCCAGTAACAAATATTAAAAACATTAAGATATTATTATAATCATAATCAGTGCAGGGGTTTATGTATGATCACAAACCTCTCTCTGTCTGCTAATTAACTCTCCAGGTCATCCAAATTCATCAGTATTCATTCAATATTTT
This sequence comes from Nibea coibor, assembly GCA_023373845.1. Lineage (NCBI taxonomy): Eukaryota > Metazoa > Chordata > Actinopteri > Sciaenidae > Nibea > Nibea coibor. The sequence continues at coordinate 21,722,890 of CM041717.1, read as the reverse complement.
AATTGATTTTTAAAATATTTTTCACTTATATAAATAGACAAAAACAACAATTATTAAACCATAAAATATGTAGTCACAGTTTCCACAGAACATTTCACAAATAAATAAAATAAAACACTTAAATAAAAAAAGCAATACTGCTATCTAAAAGTCCTGCACCATGTTTCTTCGTCGTTAAATCTTCATAATTTGTAAGTATTAGTGTGTCAGACTGCTCTTTAGTGATCAGTGTGTGTTTCCTTTGTCAGAAAATGACAGACCGACCTCTCTGGTCCCGGACCTCATCGACTACAACATGCCTCTTACTGCCACCTACCTGAAACAAATGAAACTGCAGTGCATGACTGCCACTGAGAGGGTGAGTACGTCTCTTTACAAGCGTCTGTGAAGCGTGGGCTCAGATACGAGGTGGTCCTGATGGATTAATTAGAAAGTCAGCCACTGTTAAGATCCCCCTCCTTTCAGTATAATTGTATTTGTATTGACAGATCCTCGGGTTATTTTCTTTTTTGACTTTAGTCTCGGGGAGAAAACGCTCTCAGACATCTTAACTTTTAATTCAATATTAAAGAATCAGAGCAGCTGGGAGGAGGAGGAGGAGGAGCTCGGTGCGACACGAGGATTAGTAAATGTGCAGGCTGACGTCATGTGTGAGACCACTCCCATGTGAGGCTGTGACAGAAACACTCAGAAGCCACTGCCACTAAAGTGCAGGCGGCGGAGTACTTGATGATGATAATGTCGACCTCACTCGCGCATAATTAGGATTATCCGGAACAATGACCCAGACTGTGATTTGCGGGTGAGTACAAATTAACAAATGCTCCTCAGACTGTTGGTCGCATCTGTGTGCAGACTGAGAATGAGCAAGGCCAATAATTTAATAATTAACCATCACACAGGGTTGTTTCAGTGTTGCAGGAGGGCTTGTAGTAATTTGTTCCATATCTGTGCGCCGCTGGATCGAGAGAGAGTTCAGGTCAAAGCTGCAGGACTGATCAGGAGAAAATGTGTGAATGGATCTAGTCTGCTGCAGCAGTTACTCCTCAGCATGTTGTTCGAGTGTGTTTTTTCTTTGGCGTGCAGCAAAGAAAGAAACATAATATGTCAGACGTACAGGCTGTTCAAAAAACAGGTGATTAAAACATGTTTTCTCGCTGTCACACACCTCAGTGTGATTGGATACAGGCCCAGTTATAAAAACAACTCTGAAACGCACCAATCAGGCGTGTCGCTTAGCTCAGTTGGTAGAGCGTCCGCCCCATGTAGAAAGGCTCCGTCCTCAGTCCGCGGCCCAGGGTTCGAATCCGGCCTGCAAGAGGAGCAACCAGTAAGCTCTGGTCAGAAGATTTAAGTGACCTACTTGTGATATGAGGTCAGAGCAGATCAGAGATGTGTTCTCGTGCCTGACAGTGACGACAAGAAGCTTAAAATGAATCCTTGACAAGATGTGAGTTGTTCTTCTTTTAGTCTTTCATGCAAACTTGCAGCTTCACAGCGAAAATCAAAAACAGAAATAGACAACAATGAGTTGAATCTAGCAAAAATAGATAATACAGAAGAACAGATGCACAGAAATCAAAGCTGCAAGACATAAAAACTGCGACAATAAAACCAATAAAATGTTACAGAGGCAACAAATGCACTGAAAAAAATGACAATAACAACCCAAAGATGTTTAGTTTACTATCACGTTTAAGACTCAAACCTCTGAATGTCTACTAATCGTTTCAGCTGCACACAGAAATATCTCCATCCTGATGAGATTTTGTATCAGAGATGTTTTCTGATGCCTGACAGGGAAAACAAGAAACTGTGATGAGAGTTGTTCTTCTGGACTTGCAGCAACATTTCTGGACCAGACGTAGACGGGCCCGACGCGCCTTGCGATATAAGATATAAGACAAACCCTCTTAATCGCGGAGCTCTAACCTCTGAATGTTTGTCATTTTTTACCCAAATATTTCAACGATTATGAAAATAAAGAAAAGATAAAGAATGCCTGCATGCTGGGAGACTTTAATAACTGTAAGTTGTAGCAGCTGCTGAAGATATAAAGTTTATTCTGCGCTTTAACTTTGTAAACTCTCTTTAAGTGATGCACCTTCTCTCACTTTTAAAGTTTTAAATCTATTTTATCAATTATCCTCGAGCGTGCACATTAACGACGCTGCATTTCCAACTACTTAGAAACAGTAATTAGAGACTCTTTGCCTCTCTCAGTGTCTCTCTTTAATGCTCACTTGGTACCTAATGGAGCTGTCACTGAGCATTTTGGTCTCCCTCAAAACCCCTTCACACAGGGCCGGATGCATATTCCCAAGAGTTTAGGCCCATTTGTGTGCTCGTGCGGGGGGAATGATGAGATGACGGGATGCGTTTCTGCTCTGTTTCCATCACACAGTAGTCACAGTCGTAGTTTCTGCCAGCTGACACATGACGGTGTGCTCGCAGGGCCGGAGAGAAGTCACCATTTATAGCATGATGAAGTAAAAACGGCTGCTCAGCAGACGATATAATTCTGTGGTTTGAATAGTTTGGGGGATTATTCTGCTCCCCTTTGCTAATCCTCACCGTCGTGCTTTACTTGTACTCACGTTACGCTACAACAAGCATCTTTAGGGTCTCGTCTACGTAACAGAGTTAAAAATAGCACAGCTCTAAGATGTGGAGGCTCTATATCTATATCTGTATCGCATGTTTTTCTGCTGCTGGGCTCCGGCTCTTTTAATAAGAGTTAAATCAAGAGAACGTCCACCAAAAGGCAGGTTTCTGGTCATAAATGTGCATTGAGAGCTGCTGTAATTGTCCCTGATGTCCAAGTGATAAGTGAGTTTGTTTTTGTGCATTTAAAGAATCAACTGAAGCTACAAGGAAGACAAAAAAACGCTGCAACTTTGCCCCCGTCCCTTCATTTTTACGTGATGAAGTTTGAGGATCTTTCTCCTGATATTCCCCTCTAACCATCCAGGTCCCCTTCACTGTCTCACGGTCTTTTTCCGTCTCCCTCCAGGATGACAGTTCGGTGAGCAGCGAGGAAATGAACAGCGCCGAGCCCGCATGGGTCGCAGCTGAGCAGCCCCCAGTGCCTGAGCCAAGTCCACCTAACGGAGAGCGAGTCAGCAACCCGACCAACCCAGCCAACGTTAAAGAAGAGGACGGTAAGACGCCGCTACCTGTGGACGCACATTTTTTTAGCTTTATTTACATCAGGCTGCAGATCGGCGTTACGCAGGAAACAGCTTGCCTCGTTCTTAGTGGACTAATCCAAATAAATCCACTCTTACAGGGGGGTGGGACACCGCCGCAGCCCCAATCCATTGTGCACCCCTCTCTCTCAGGGTACAGGGCTTAGAGAAGTAGGACAAAGGCTCATATTAACCTTCACAGATTAGGAGCCGCTATAGAAAAAGGCTGAAAATAGGGCAAATCATTGAAAAGGGAGAATTAGTCTGTTCCAGTGAACATAGGTGTGCACAGAAAGCATCGCGGTGAAATCACTAAAGTGGGTTAAAAAGCTGTAATTTGCACACACCGGGGTGTGAAGGCTCCCTTCCCCCATCAGTGCCTCCTCATCCTCGTGTCCTCGCTTGTTTAAACTCCTCAGATTTCCCCCTTCTGCCCTAACTTTTATTTACCCTGACAGTTGACCTCAATACTCACTTCCTTAACAGTTTGAGGCAGGAAGTCCCGCCCCCCTGTCGTCACCCAGGACAGAAATAATTCCTCTTGTAGTAAACAAACACACGTTCATGCAAAATGATGACAAACATCCGCACGGCTCATCCTCACCTCCCCTTTTCTTGCCAGATGACGACTCCTCGGAGAGCGGCAGCGCCAACGGGCTGCCCGCCCTGACCTCCCCGGAGGTGCTTGCCGCGGGTGGGAACCCCCCAGATGGTGGGGCCCCTTACGGGGAGGTGACAGAGAACGGGCTGAGCGCTCCCCTGGACTTCAGCACCACCTCGCCCTCGTCCTCTTCAGAGGATCAGCAGCCAGTCAATCTGAGCGACAGATTGCTGCCCGCCGGGAGCTCGCCGCCGAACTCTTACCCCGCGGACCCCAACAGGAAGTACCCAATCAAAACAGAGTACACCAACAAGGTAAGAAATATTCAAACACCTTCCGGTATCAATATGTGGGACCAATAATCAATAAAAAATAATATTTCTGTGTGTTTCTAGTCTCCTCCTTACAGCTCAGGAAGCTATGACTCTGTGAAAACTGAACTGAGCATGAGCGCAGAGGACTTGACCTCTGGTCGGGCGCAGATAATTGACGACGACGACGACGATCACGACGACCACGATGACAGCGACAAGATCAATGACGCTGAGGGAATGGACCCTGAGAGACTTAAAGCCTTCAATGTAAGTAACCTGTCTGAAAGTTGCAGTTCAGACAACTTCATTTCTGACACGTCACGACGCTTTTCTCACATCCAAACTCGATATATTCTCGTTTATTCCGTGCATTTCTCTGTCTGAGCAGCTGTAGAGTTGCAGATATTCAAACATGAGTGAATAAGAAAACACGAAATATTGAGCATTTCCATTGCTCCTGTTTTCATCACCTCCCCCTCCCTCTTATCCTCTCTCCTGCCTTCCCTTTCCTCTCTTTTGTTTCGACTCTCACACCCCTCTCCCTCTTTTTCTCTCTCCACCCTGCACCCCCCACTCCATTTTTCTGCTCTACATCCTCTCACTCTCTCCCTCTCTCTCTCTACCCTCCCCCTCGCTCTGTCACTGTCAGATGTTTGTGCGTCTGTTCGTGGATGAAAATCTGGACCGCATGGTGCCCATCTCCAAACAGCCCAAGGAGAAGATCCAGGCCATCATCGAGTCCTGTAGCCGCCAGTTCCCAGAGTTCCAGGAGCGTTCCCGCAAGCGCATCCGCACCTACCTCAAATCCTGTCGCCGCATGAAAAAAGGCGGTTTTGAGGTATGAAGTGAACCCAGATTAAATCGTACATCTCATAAATTAAGAGGGAAAAAAATGCAGTGTTTCACGCCGATCTTGCTAAACCCAGATACGACCAACACCTCCTCACCTCACCTCTGCCATGGCTGAGAACATCCTCGCTGCCGCCTGTGACAATGAAACCCGAAACGCTGCCAAGAGGATGCGGCTCGATGTGTACCAAGCGACGGTAAATGTCTTGGCAGTTGGTGTTTGTGAATTTGCCCAGCAGGGATTCGGTGGGGGGAAATGTGCTAGGATGGTCACGCATCATTAACGCCAAACTGCACAACTTGAACACGAGCTGCAATATACTGCCCAAATTGAAAAACACATTTTATTACTCACAGGATGAGCCCGCCTCTGTTGACAAGAACAACTCGAGGGACCTGGCCTCTGTGGCTCCGTCAGGGTTCTCCATCTCCAGCGCAGCTTTTGCCCAAGACCAGCTCTACACCAATGGAGGCCTCAACTACAACCTGCGGGGGTACGGGACGGTCGGCAGCAACCAGCAGAACTCTGGTGCAGCACAAACCAACGGTGAGGAGCTTAAATCAGTCCAGATCAACCAAGTAATGTTGCATAGAAGAAAGGGATATTCGAAGCACTGTTCTTATAATTAAAGGGAACTTAATTTTGTAAAAATGACATTTAAATTAAGAACAGATCCCCGTTAGTCTGGATAATCCACCAGCACTACAAAATATGGATGTAATATCTGCAGCGTCATCTGTAGGTTTCTGAAGAGCCGTTTTGAAGCTCAAAATCTGTGGTAGTCCTCTCTCTTCAGCCTCTCAGGCTGCACCTACCTGTCAATCAAAGCGTCCCACTCTTAATTATACATAACTTTAAGCCTTAATATAATTTGAACAGGTGAGTTGTATAAAAATTCACCCTCAGTACAGTTGTCATGAACGGGGAAATTAGCTATAGAGACCAAAACTGTTTTTTGTACCAGGCTGTAAACATGTTTATTTCTGCTGTCTAACATGGGGACTTATGGAGACTGACTCACTTCTGCAGCCAACCTCAAGTGGACGTTTGAGGAACTGCAGTTTTTGGCCACATTATCCAAAATAGACTGAGATTTTGTTTAAACTGTTGCCATTAACTGCGAAACAGTTATTCAGTAAAACATTTTAGCATGTACGAGATGGACCGGTACCAAATGTTGTCCAGACTTTCAAGGTTCTCAGACGAAATCACTGACTTTAGTGGTCCCTTTCCTTTTTCTATACTGTTTGTCTGCTCATAAACCAAACACCTGCGAAACAAATCACATTTTTTAATCTCAGTTTCTCACCGCCGTGTCCGCAGGTCCCACAGATCTGAGTATGAAGTCAGTCGGCCCAAACTCCTCCTCCTCCAGCTCCAACAGTCACGGTCAGGGAGGCGGCGGCGGCGGAGCTTCGGCTCAGCTCAGCCCTCCGGAGGTCACGGCGGTGAGGCAGCTCATCGCGGGATACCGGGAGTCCGCCGCCTTCCTGCTGCGCTCAGCGGACGAGCTGGAAAACCTGATCCTGCAGCAGAACTGAGTCCGAGCGGCCGAAGGCGAAGGCGAGACCTTCTCTCGGCTCCACACAATATTTGGGCAGACTTGCATACAAAGACACAAAAGTACACAAGTGATACAGCAGTGCACAGTGGGTCCTGTAGGTACGGTACCTTTACTTATTCCCACATGTTTTATGTATTTGGACGGGGCCAGAACATATCATAGGCTGAAAAATGTTTATTTATGCATTTGGTTCACTTTGACCTTAGTGCCCTGGTATCTGTAGCCATTCATCCCATTCAATTCATTTTACCACTTCAACCTCCATTCGTCTCAGGAAGCGATGATCTATGTGAAACAATTATCTGCAGCGGTACACAGTGGAGTACCAAGAGGTGTTAACCTTAAATTTTGTGCATATGTTTGGTACAGAGTAACGGTTAGATAGCAGTGATTTTAGTGAGTGTCATCACTTTGTAAAATAACGCTGTACAGTGGCATGAATCGATCGAGTCGTCCAAAATTCTGCGTTCAGAGATGAATCGCTGCTAAATCCACTGACCTGTTAACCTCAACAGCTCCCGAAGGACGTGCTGAAAAAAAACTAAACGGAAAATAAGTAGAGTTAATGAAAAAACAGGACAGTGTTTGACAGTTTTCATCTGTACATTTTGACCGTGAAGCCATGCGGTTAAAAGTATACCTCGGTCCAGAATCTTAAGCATGTGGTTACTAAGAGACAAAGACTCATTACCCAACGTGACTTCATTTTTTTTTAGTTATTTTATGAAGAATATCTCTATCACAGGCGATTTCTCATTACCTAAAAGTAAAGGAAGGAGGCGTTTAGTTTAAGGAGCATGGGTATGCAAATTGAGGTCACAGACACCTGTCAGGGAAACAAAAAAAAAAAAAAAGGAGATTAATATATTGTTTAGACTCTTAGTGCTACTGGAAAAGTGGAAAAAGGTGCAATATCGAAGATAATCAGTAAAGGTGTGCTTACTGAAAAGAGAGAGGGAGTTCTTCACCGCAGCGTCCTCCCGGCTGTAAACTGTAAAAAAAAAAAAAAAAAAAAAAGATATCCCATGCAGCATTGTAGCCAATTTCAATGTTGTTGTTTGTTGTTAGTACTGATCTTTATGGCTAACCTCATAACTGAGGCACTTTTGTGTATTGGGATCAGTCATCCATGATAAAAAGGAAACGGGACCTGGCAGAAAAATGAGACTTAATGTTGCACGTCTTGGAAGTGTCACTGTTACTGTAAGTGTGTTTTAAGTTTTTAAACGGGCACGTTGAGCTCACGCGGCGCGGCGGTATCACCCTTAAACATCCATATGGCTTTACCGGATGCAGTGTGTGTGTGTGTGCGTGCGTGTGTGTGTGTGTGTGCGGGCTGCTCAGACAAAAACAAACTCCGTCCGTCCATCAGTCCGTCTGAATCATCCCCTCTGACCTCAGCTTGTCTCTCCCTCATCTCCATCGACATCAAACCGTTTTGAAAAGAAGCAAGAGACAATCTTTGAAAAAGATGTAATCGCATCACAGTTTACTCTCCCAGCTTTCTGCTATGGTGTGTGTGTTAATGTGTGTGTGTGTGTGTGTTAATGTGTGTGTGTGGTCTGAGGGCACACGAGTACTCTCAAAGCAGATCTAGAGCACAGTCTCACAACTTTTAACGACGAGTCACTCAGCACAAAAAAAACACAGTCGTGTAAGTCGCGTGTACTTGTTTTTATTTTGTGTGTGTCGGTATGTTATCTTATTTGTGTGTGTGTGTGTGTGTGTGTGTGTGGAGTTTGTACAACATCGATCTGTGAAGATTTAATTCAGTCGGCTGAAACATTCCAAACAAGGACAATGACTCTTCGAGCAGCCAAAAAAAGAAAACAGAAAGACAAACGTGGCTGGCACCTTATTGATCTGTCAAAGTTTAGAGAGATATATTTCTGTATTTATCACAAATCTATCAAATTTATCAGTTATTTATCACAAAGCGTTCATTCATAAACGTTTCACCACCACCTAGGCCCGGTTTAGAGATGGATTTACACCCTTTTTTTTTAAAACATTTTATTAACCATGTCATGATTGGGCTGCATTACATTTACATTTAAATTATCTATTGCAAGTTCGGAAGCACTTTATAGCTCAGGATTAAAGGTAACATAACACAGTGATGAGTGTCTCTTTACCTCATTTGGAACATCAGCTTCGGTTCAAACGTTTTGAGAACTGATGATAACAAAGGACAGTTTGACGCGACTCAATCAGAAGCAGCTCTCCGTCTGCTTTATTGATGATTATTAAAAAAAAAAAAAAAAAGGAGCTTTGAACTCATCAGGTCCATCTGAGGGGGCGTTTCATGACGGAGGCTCGGACAAACTGGTTTACATAGAGAATGAGGTGAACCAGGATGAATCTGCTTCATAGAGCTGGTGGACGTTCATCACGTCGGTTCAAGGTGAAGAAAACAGACATGTGAAGACAAAAGTGCAGCATTCGCAGCCACAAAGCAACACATATTAAACATATAGTAAAATATAACAGAACCAAAAACTGCAGTTCCTCAAATGCCCACTTGAGGCTGGCTCCAGAAGTGAGTCAGTCTCCATAAGTCCCCATGTTAAAATGTCCCAACTTCACAGCAGAAATAAACATGTTTACAGCCCGGTACAAAAAACAGTTTTGGTCTCTATAGCTAATTTTCCTGTTCATGTAATAAACATGTATCAAATGACGATGATGAAGCTGAATCTGCAGCTGTCAGCTGGAGCTCATTGTTTAGCTGCCGGGCTGTTTGAAGCTAGTGTTGTCTTCAGCTAAAAATCTCTAAAAAGTACGCGTACGTGACCTACTCAGCACCGAAGAGCAGACTAACTCATGCAGAGACCATCTGGTGAACATAGTGGAGCATTTAGCCAGATATTTACCTCAGGAGTTGGTGGAGACCAAAAACGGAGCTAAAAGGAGAGTAATATTGAACTTAGATTCATCAGGTGACCAGAAAATTAATAATCATGCTGCTCTGTAGCTGCTGGATGTGTAAATAAGCAGCTGTTTATTAACACGTGCATCTGTAGAGGCGTCAATGTTGTGTTCACAACTGCGACCAGGCAGCCAAAAAAACAAGGTTTTGCAGGTTTATCGGTTATATTATCAAACATATTCTGGATTTTTTTTACACTATTTTTGATTATCACGTGTTATTTCCTAGTTTTGATGTCTTCAGTGTTGATCTACAATGAAGAAAGTGATAAAAAAAGTTACCTCTTTAATGAAACAGCTCATCCCGACTCACTAAAACAAAGCCTCTCTTCCTGAAACACCCCCGTGGGCTCTAACAGACGTGATCATAGATGTACGTGGGACCTGAGTAGTCCTCACACATGTCTTCCTCGTCTCCTCCAACCTGCTCGTTTGTTATAACTGTAGCCATAGCAGATCCTCTTAACACTTCACGTCTTAACTCAGTGACGCCATGTCGATCTCATTTTTCCACCGACCAAACATTTTAAAAGCTTGCAGATTTGTAAAACTGTCTTAAGTCTATAAACGCTGAGCAACATTTTAGCTGTGTGCTGGAGTTACTGTGATCAACGACAACTAACGTGTTGTCATGTTGTTGTTTTTGTTTTTTTGTTTTTTTTATTTTCTAATAATGCCCAATGGATTTTCTCTTTGTATTGACTGGACAATGTAATCTATTGGTGTTGATTAAAAATGCCCTGGTAGCTTGTGGATTGCTAAAGTGGTCAGATAAATGTACTGTATAGCTGTACAAAGAGTGATAAAAGATGTTTTAAACCTTTCTTTTTTTATTTCTGTGGGTACAGCACTGTTTAAAAAAAAAGTGGTTTTAGCCCTTGCCTGTTTTAACTTATCATTTGGTGGTGGTCTGTATTACTTCTATTGTTATTTATATTATTTCAATTGTTGCCTCTCCTGCACTGATAAGAGACTGTAGCTCTGTGCAGGGGGTTGTACTGTAAACCTGTGTGAAGCTTTGTATTTTCCCCTCTGGTTTTTGGACTCAGTGAAAGTGTGATGTTTACATGTACAGTTTTTCAGATACTTTTATTTGTTTCATTTGATTTTTTTCCTCCCTCCCCTCCTCCTCTTTAATCTGTGTACATTTTGCCCCTTCCAGATATTTTACCTTTTTTTTTTTGGTTTTGTTTAGTTTTTGTTTTTTGGTTGTTTCATTGCATTTCAAAGTGCATACGACGTGACCTCTTTGACTTCTCGGTCACATTGTCAGAGTGTGTGCCGTGACAAAAAAAAAAAAAAAAAAAAAAAACTGATTGTGGTCGGCTCTGTGTTGTGGTGGCTTCCAGCATTTAAAAAAAAAAGACAAAAGGTTAATCTTAAGTAAGAAAAAAATAAATAAAAAATAGGGAGCTTCGCAACTTCTCAAAGTGGACCAGCAAAGATTTATTAAGGATCAAGACGACTTTAATCAACTGTTTTAGAAAACTATTGTGGCCTAAAATGGAGATCGGTGGGGTGTAGGTACATTTATTATTCTACATTAAGTGCTCAGAAATCTTTTAACATCCCGGCTGTATTGTCAGGGAAAACTCCTTGTCCTTAACCCGACTGGTACCCTGAACGGTACACTTTGACCTGTTGTAATATCTCCTCGGTAACATAAAAGCCATTCCCCTCTCCTGGCCTTTTAAGGGGAACCCATAAACCTCAGGAAATACTGAATCTCCAAGTTTAGTTTTTATCCACTGATTTCTTCTGAAATGAGATTTTAAGTCTCTAAACGAAAAACCATTAACATTTATATGAGATGTCTATTGTTTTGTACATTTATCATTGTGATTTAAAAGTGGAGCTTTTTCCAGTACCTGTGACTTAATATTTTTATTTTATTTTTTATTTGTTTTTTTTTTTTTTGTTTTTTTTGTTTTTTTGGAGTGTTTATAGGTATGGATATTTATTATTATATGTGAAACTACAAAAAGACAAAAGAAAAGGTTGAACCTGTTTCATTTGTATGTTTCATGCAAAACTGTCCAGGTGAGATTTTCTCTGCCTCTTACATATCACTAATGAGGGACCTGTGTTTGGAAAAATAGCGCTTTTTAAGTGTTGCATCAACGCTATGAAAAATAAAACGAAAAAAAAAACAACACCAGTGGTTTACCAACAGCAGAGTTGCAAGGCTCTCCTCTTCTCCTGAGATGTCAGTAATTGAATAAAATAGTGCGATGAGCTATCTAACTCAGACTTCCACTGTGGTTTTACTTTTTTAAATTTCATTTCTGCAAACGTGAGGAAGAAAACACACACAGGTGGTTCAACACGTGTTTACTGTTTTTAGGGTTCGTCTTCCACATGATGGCAGCAGAGTTACAGAAGGAGACTGTAGATAATGCAACATGGAAAGAAGTTACAATACTCTCTCTGATAGATACAGAGAATGAAACGTGCAGAAGAGGATATAAAGAATAAATAAATATTAACATTACAACATAGTAATTCATTTATATAGCCCACAGAAATGAACATAAACACAGTAAAATACTTAACATTTAGCCAAGTAACTGAGTTACATAGAATGTACTATTAGCAACGCCCCAGACAGCTTGGTTAGCAATAAGCTTATAACAGAGTAAATAAGTCAGCAAATTATGAATCGACATGTACTTTCAATGCTTTGACAAGAACATTTCAATATGTGTCAGGTCACATATCTGACAGCAGAATAACATTTTAGCATAAAGTCTGATTCTCATTAACCCCGTGCATGACCTCTGATGTTTTCAATCGAGTCTCATTGAGTGGTCTTATTTACCACGGTTTATGATTTCAGACTGGGAAACGGAGTAGTGGAGTAGCCGAATATTTTGGCGTGGCTCATGTAGGTCTGAGAATATTAACAGCTGGTTTCACAAACAGTGTCATGTGAAAAAAGACGCTATGTTCCATCGGACCAGTCGGCTCAGTCAATATTTACACACAGTGAAAACAACAACAATGACCTCATTATTTATTTATTCATCTTATCTGGATCTACTGAAGCTTTAGTAATTGCACAATTTCAGAAAGTCATCATTTCTATTCACGAATCATGGAGACAGTATTAAGGTCTTTTGGATAAAAATGGATTGAAAGAAGTTTCCTTTTTGAGTTAAGAAGTTATTTTCTAATTCTAATAATCATTTTCTTGAGATAACAAACCATAATGCCATAAATAACCTGAGATCACCACTAGTTCAGTTTACTTTCATTTTGTACTTGTGTAAATGTAATTAGTTACAATCCTTCACTGCTGCTATTTTTAATGAGAGACTGGCGAGACATGGGTGGGTCATTGATTTGAAACATGAAACATTTGGCCATGTCCCAATGAACATTCTACATGCGTAAATAATAATTTAATTTATAATAACCATCCAAGTCACAGCAGCACTCAAACTGGAATTGTTACCTGCCAACTTTAAGATCTGACTCATGTTAAATAATTATTTCTTACATTTTCAAACTCCACACACGAGAAACAAATAAATAATCACGCCCTGCAAAGATGAATCAATCATGGTGTGACTAAGACAGCAGTGACACATGGACTCAGTGGTTCACGCTGTCTGCTCATGCTGCTGAGTAAATATAGACCTAAAACCAGATGACACCTGAGCCCCTGTCATGTCTGACCCCCGTTACCTGAAAAGACAAACACATGAAATTATACAACCATGCACTTTGTCTGCTAATACTGAGAATAAGAGGTACACTTCCTCCTTATCTGTGTTATTTGAACTTAACTCTGGCAGTTAGACTCTTTGGCAGCACTGAGTCATGGACCAGAGGCCTTTGCCCCAGATTCCCCATTTATCTTCGAGTCAATTGATGCATGGGCGCTCTGTGTGGCTGTGCCAACATTTTCCACTGAATATAACCACTGACAGCGGATCGGGGTTTAAAAAAAAACTGTGACCCAACAACAGAGTTTCAATGGGCATCGCAAAAAACTGACTGGTTAATTGTTTGGTCTATAAAATGTCAGGTTTATCATCATCTGAGTCAAAACACAGGATCGAAACGTCACATTTCAGAGGCTGCAACCAGCTAATGTTTGAGGTTTTTGCTTGAAAAAATGACAGACAACACAAAAAATAGCCTCCAAAAACAAAATATTTCATATAACATAGCTAACAGATTCTGGGATTGATACGTAGATTATATAACTTATAGATTTAGTATTCATGCATCCATCTAGCTCTTCAGCCTCGCAACTAACCTAAAAATCTTGTCGGACTCGTGTATTGCTCTTCCTCTTGAAAACCGGGTACCTACTTTAATGCAACCTGAGCACAGGTCATTCAGAGATTTACTGCGTGCGTGTGTTATGGTAGTAGTGGCTAATGTAGCCTCCAGTCTCAAGCAGAGATTACAAAAAGTCAGGGTTTAAGATTAACAGTAAACAACAACATAATGGTCCTAGACAGCTTCCTTGAGGTACACCACAAGTGGTTTCATGCAAATGATGCATTAAAAAAGGACAGTCTGTTCGTCGAATAACTGCAGTCCTTGTTAATCCTTAACATTTCAGGTTTTCTAAAAACAATCTGTGATCAGTTACATTAAACATAGCCGCAAGGTCAAGTCTGATTTGAAGCAGTTACTGTGGAAAATCCCTCCATGTAGCAGCCTTGAAATGCCAGGGCCTTGTACTTGCTACAGGAAAAATCATATTGTTATAAATCGAAAGCTTTTCTGCATGATTCTGCAGGATCACAAGACCTCATGATCTTCACTCGTGCCTTTGTTTGTTTTGTGGCTCTATTTAGTAGCGTTTTGCTGCAGTGCAGCTGTGTTGTTTTTATCTAAATACGCTGAGGATTTGCTCTTCACCTTGTTCTGCGAACTTTGCACAGAGTAACCCGGAGGACCCTCATGGAGTAAGAAGAAAAAAAAGAAATGCATGAGGGGAAACGTGGCAGTGATGTGACACGCGAGCCACTATTTGTTCTTGGAACGGGCTCATGGGTCATTTTTAGACTCGGCTGCTGCTCTGACACGTTGCCAGGAACAGGTCAGCTCTGAAGGGCACCTGGGACGGATCATTCAGCTTTAAAATGAAAACATGAATCATGTCTTTAAGGTCTTTTAAATGCCAGAATGTTTGTCCCTGTATGTGGCTCTAACGTGCTCCGCATGCAGCACTGGAAATGTTTGACTTTCCTGTTTGAACAGGGGACTGGACTGTGTTCAGTCTATTCTTAGTGATCTGCGTTCCTAATGTACCCCACATATTGATTTCACCATTCAGAGAAGCAGTGTATCATTCCACAGATAACGGGACCCCATGGCATCACAGTCATTTGAATAGTTTTAAGGTCCAAATGATGAGAAATTATGCTAAATTATATGAAAAACTTGTTTTTTACAAGGGAAAAAAAATTCACGCCATTGGCACTTTATAGTGGCACATATGGCACATTGGAAACCTGCTGCATCTGAATAAATAACATTTCAGGAAAAGTTTTCACACCAAGGCAAATTCCTTGGCAACAAATCTGATACTGAGTCTAAAAACACACATAGATTGCAGGGATCTTGCAACATTTGTAACATGAACAGACCGAATCTTTGACAACAATGTGCTCTGGAACTTTTAAAAATATATTTTAAAACAATTCCAGTACAAATATAAGATTTAATAGCAGCAGGTGGGCTGTTTTATTTTTATACTATGCAGTTACTAGGCCAACTCTGCTGCAGGTCTGTGCTCTGGCTGTTAACCAGTGATCTGCTGTTTGACATGCTTCACTTTTTTCTCATTAACATTTGGGCTTTGTTCAGTTTTTGACAGAAAGCAAACAATAACAGCACCGCGCATGAGAACAATGTTGCATTCGCTGTCATTTCCTGTTACTCTTTCTGTCACAGGTCACCCAAATAGTGTCACACATTCAAAGGGCATCTGTGTCCCAGTAATCTGACGCATGATTTTCCAAAAACATCCCCAAAATAATTGTATCTTTGAGCAGCTCCAAAAAATGTTGCTCTGTGGTCCCCACACTTTCTCAGCACTTATGATCAACTGATGTCAGCAGAATTCGGGTCAATACCACCAACAGCATAAAGAATGGACAGCATATATATAATGTTACCCACAGATTTTCATCATCATTGGACCAGAGGTGGCCTGAATGATGCCTGATTACTCAAACAACCATTTGTAATGGCGCTTACCTGTCAATCAAAGCGTCCACACTGTTAATTATTAATAACTTTAAGCCTTATTATAATTTGAACAGGTGAGTTCTTGGTACAGTTGTCATGAACGGGGAAATTAGCTATAGAGACCAAAACTGTTTTTTTGTACCAGGCTGTAAACATGTTTATTTCTGCTGTGAAGTTGGACATTTTAACATGGAGACTTATGGAGATCGACTTGTTTTGTAGCCAGCCTCAAGTGGATGTTTGGGGTACTGCAGTTTTTGGCACTTTCACGTGAAGGCTTCACTTCACAGCCACAGGGTTTGCCATTTGATATAAGATGTAGTCGCTCCCTCCTCTTGGCAAAACCACTGATCTAAGAGTCTGTGTATCAGAAATGTTTAACATAAGCTAACTCAGCTAATTCATTTAGACATTTTAGAACAGGAACTATAAATACAACATGTGTATTTCAATATAACTATTTTATAACTGTCCTGACATTTACTTTTTCCATTAGCTGACCCACATTCAAGCTTAGGTAAGGTGTTATGTAAGCTGACTTGAATTAATTATTGCTAATCATATCAAAGCTAAAGAGATTAGGTCTGTTTGGTAAGTAGGCTGCTCGAGGTTGCAAAACAACAGCTCGCCTGAGGAGAGGTGACAATACTGAAGATCTGAGGCTATAAATACAACCTTTATCTAAAGATTATGTTTTTTTAAGCTGTATGGAAACAATAAAAATGTAGAGCAGAAGTACTGACTGTAAGCATTTTATTTATTATCATTATTATTAACAGTGTCAAGTCATGAGAACAAAATGAAAAAACTTTTTACATACTTTTTTTAAACTTTTGGTCATGATAAAAATACTATACATACAAGCAAATATGAAAAGCAAACTCCAAAGACTAAAAGGTAACAAGCACCATCGTCATCACCACCAACATCTCCATGTCCATCTCTGCGTGATGGATGGCAAGTTGGCGGCGAAGGAGGTGTGAGGGTGAAAAAACAGGCGGCAGGGAATGGAGTCTAGGAGGAAGTTGGTGGAGGGCTCGTCGGTTCGGACTTTCCGTTTTCGCTGCTTTCACTGAGCTGTCTTTTTAGAACCATTTCTCTGGCGATGCAGGTCACCTGACCGTTGGCCACTGTGTAGGTTCCGTTTCTGCAACACAAAAGTAACATTAGAACCAAAAGGATGGAGGTCGAACGCACCCGATTAACCACGTGTAGTTACATTCACATGTTGGGACACTCACTTGTGATTTTCAGATCCGTTCTGCATGCCGGGCTGGTTCTGTTTCGCGAAGAAGAATGAAGTCCACCAGTGACCAGAATCCTGCCTTGGAAGTCCTGTGAGGAACAAAATGAACGTTGGACTCGAGCTCAGTTTGGTGCTTGAAAACTTCACTTCCTTACACTTATAAAAATATTCATGAAATATAAGAAATAAAACCTTCTTTTCGTACCTGGATGGTGTGGAATGACCTCCCCTGTGTACTCTGCACTGCCACAGGAGCTGCTGCTGGAGGCGGACCCGAGGCGCCCTTGAAGAAAGACAAAAACAGATGTCCTTTTAGTAAAAAAAAAAAATCTCTTATCAAAGACAAATAAACCCCAAAATGAACTCAATATAAATGCATATAGGTCACGTCTGACTCACTTCTATAGTAATCATGGGTGGCGATGAGGGAGCCACTTGATGGAATTGCTGCCATTTTCTCCGACCTTAGGTGGAAAACCGCTCAAAGATGGAAAATGGTAACCTGGAAGAGAGACAGACAGGTATTATTAGGCTGGAAATAAAGTGACACAATGGCTGATTTAATCAAAATAATATAATTAAGCCCTAACTAATCCCTCAATGCAAAGACACCGCCAAGACTTTTAGATGTGAGGAGTGAAAACACATCTGACAGCATGTCACTCATGTTTGAGAGGGAGCGTTTGCTACGTGGCCTCTGTGCTACATTCCTGTCTACAGACCTTCACGGCGGAGTGATAAAGCAGAAGCAGCTGCCTCTTGAATCTGGTTTCCCACGACTCAAATAACCAGAGAGTGAATGTGTCATGGTATATTTCAACTGTATTCCCGAGGCTGAACTGATAGCTGGCTGCGTGACCTGGCAAAAAGATGAGTCCAGTGTTTTTTGCTAAATAGGACACATTTTATTGCCAGGAAGTTATAGAACATAGGGCTCTATGTCAAAAATAAAATTATACTTAACTTTTTATATAATGTATTTTAAATGCTGCAAAATGTGTTGAATATTAAAAAAAATAGACAGAATACACACATATCATTTGTGTTTGTAGCCTGCAGCCTGTGAACCAGTTGAAGGCTGTAGAGCTTAACTCCAGGTGAGCAGCAGATGGCTTTGGGGATTTTAAGGAGCTGACAAATACACTAAATAAAAACAGCAGCTGACGCATAAAGACATTTTTACCCGGTGACAGGTATTTACTGTATGTGGACTTGCAGGTATGGGCAGGTGTCCTTACAATAACATCACATTCCAGTATACTATTTGTAATGGTGTCAAATGTGAGCAGAAAGACACCTCTGTTGTGAAATATTGGGTAATATTTAATAGTAAACATACAAAAAAAGTAACTTTTAATGTAAAACTTACCTTAAAGATTAGGATGCTGTTGGTGGCACCAGGTGCGGTTGTAAGGTGCGGATGGCTGGAGGTAGAAGAGGCGGCTAGTTGTTACAATGGCCCATTTGTATGGATAAACTCTCTGCGTTGACCCCTCTCGGTCAATCTGCTGTCGAATGACTCGACAGTCGGCAGGACCTCTGGCTTTTATAGGGCTCCGTCCACGGCGCGTGCCGCCGCCGCTGCTGCTGGTGTTGTGGAACACGTGGTCAGTGGGCGTGGTCAGCGGGGACGTCTCGAGGACACGGAACGTGCTGCTGTTCAGTTCGGCTGGAACTGGAACTCGGTGACGTCACGCGGAGTGGAGTGAGCCGCTTTGGAGGAGCTTTGGACGGTTAACCCGCTCGTGACACCTCGGTGTTCAGTTGGTAACGGTCGAATTAGTGTGACAAAATGTTTTTTTTAATCTAAAGTGACATTTAAAACAGCAACACTGACTCTAACAGACAGAAACTCAGCTTTTTTCAGCTTAAAGTTTAAAGGTTGACGAGGTTGAGTACGCAGTGTCTTTCCCTGGTGGTCTAGTGGTTAGGATTCGGCGCTCTCACCGCCGCGGCCCGGGTTCGATTCCCGGTCAGGGAACGAGTTCTTTTCCTGCCTTTCGTTGTTTTTAATCCGCTTTTGTTCAACTAGTTTGGTTATAATTAGCAGCAAGCTTTTCTCACGACCTTCGCTTCGACATGTCAAACACGTGAATAAATGATAACCATAATGGCTGCCACTTCAGATACATTAGGCTGCTTGTTTTGAAATGATGTCAGACCGTGAACTCATGCACACTATTTGGTGACACACAAAACTGTATAGCTCTTTTCATTTTACAAATAGATTGTACATATACGTAAATATTCTTTTCTTATTATTTTTTTATCTTAGCTATATTTTTACTTCATGTTTGTTATACACCAAAACACCAAGACAAATTTCTTTTATGTGGAAACCGAGTTGGCAATAAACCTGAAACCAAATGTAAAACTTCATGAACTGGTTATGTTCTACATTGATATTGCCCATACTGTAAATTTATTTTGTTGCATATGTGTACATATATACTCTATGTAACTGTTCATATTTTATTCTACTATAATTCAAATGCACGTCTTTTGTGGAGGTGGCTACAACTAAATTTCATTGACAGTAAAGTTGAACCTTAAACTTAATGTTTAGTATCAGTTGTTCATGAAAGTACAAATGATGACAAAGGCACTACAGTAGGGAGACTTGCATCTAGTTTCCATCTAGCAAAACAAAACTTTATGATACATTTTAAGTCTCTAGCACCACCCAAAGGTTCAGTGTAAAATAAGGTTACAACTGGAAGTAGTCTCTATTTTGGAGACATTGTCTTTCACAATTTAAGGCTTTAAGACATTTAATTAAGAACACCAATGTGATTTATGAGTGTGACCATCAGTGACAAAAGACCACAGACCATTCAAATTGACTTTTAATTGAAAAATCTAGTACAAAAATACTTGTGATATTTTGTTAATTCAATGCATATTTGAAGTAATTTAATTGATTTGAGAAGATGTGTTTACTGCACTCACTGATCAAAATAAATAAGTCTTAAAGTAAATTTACATGAATTACAACATATCATCATATTAAAAGACTATTTCTACAAAACCATTTTACATTTCATATATTATATTATTAGTATAGTATCAATACAAGAGTCAGAAATAACTCACACACACAGAGGAACAACATAACATTCTTTCATAACTTTCAAGGTATGAAAAATAATGAGGATCCATCTCATGTCCTGTGGCGTGATTTTCTTTCAAACCCAAACGAGTCATCGTTATTCGACGGACTTCCTGTCACCTTGTCCTGTGTGATCCAGACAGGAAACAGGTGAGCAATACACATATTAGAACACTGTGTGCATTATGTGCCTGCTGTTTTAACAAACTCACCTTCATACTGCCAACCATGTCTTCAAAAGACTTGAACGTGGAAGAATGTCTACGGAGAAATGTGAAATTACACAGAACAGGTGTGATGAATGTTAAACCACAAGAATACAGCAGTAAACAGTACATATCAGAGAGTGTAGTCACCAGCATTCACAGTGTTTTACCTCATAGACGGTACACTTATGTTGTGGCTCATGCTGCTGGGTGTCACATTGAA
The DNA here is from genome assembly GCA_023373845.1 of Nibea coibor. Taxonomy (NCBI): domain Eukaryota; kingdom Metazoa; phylum Chordata; class Actinopteri; family Sciaenidae; genus Nibea; species Nibea coibor. The sequence continues at coordinate 21,702,448 of CM041717.1, read as the reverse complement.
GAAGCAGAAGAAAGAAGGCAGTTAAAATTCAATGTTTTAAAAGAGCATTAAAGTTTTATGACTGAGGGAAATAATGGTTTATTCTCTGGAAAATACCTATAACAATGTACCAAAGCCCCATGTCAAAGTGTACAAAAACCAAGTGGCAACCTGTGAATTAAGCCAAGTGGAAGTGCCAAAACTGCAGTTCCTTGAATGACCACTTGAGGTTGGCTGCAGAAGTGAGTCACTTCATAAGTCCCCATGTTAAAATGTCCAACTTTACAGCAGAAATAAACATGTTTACAGCCTGGTACAAAAAACTGTTTTGGTCTCTATAGCTAATTTCCTTGTCCATGACAACTGTACTGTGGATGAATTTTTGTGGAACTCACCTGTTCAAATTCTATTAAGTGTTAAAGTTATGTGTAATTAACAGTGTGGGTGCTTTGACTGACAGGTTGGTGCCATTACAGGTGGCTTGTTTGAGCAACCAGGTGTCAATCAGCCCGCCTCAGGTCTTTTCTGCAAATTATTCCATCCCTACTTTTTTGTTAGCACAAAGACAAAACTCAATTTAAAGTAACTATATTCTACTTTAAAGTTGACTTCTGTTCTGGTTATACACACACACACACTGGACTTAGAATTAAACACACTCTTCAGACGACTGAGCTTCAGAGCAATGAGCTCAGTTCAGTCTCACAGATCTTACCGTGGTGGGCTCGGGAGAGGCAGAGCTCTGTTGAGATAAAGACAGACACACAGATAACGTCAGCCTCTGTTTCCAAATGGATGAGAACAACATACTTATCAGCTACTGCTGCTGATGTCCAGCTGTACTAGTGTGATTGGATTATGGTTGCTTACAGGCTAAACAAAAAAACAAGACAGGGAGGCTTTCTAGGTTAACTTCAAAACACGCATCCCCTGTGAACTTTAAAAGCTTCTCAGAGAAACTTGTTTAATATATAATATCAAACATATAAGATGATAAAAGTGCTCTGACATTGCATCCTTTGAGAGACAAACATGGTTTTGTAATACTCATTTATATTTGTGAAGCATTTTGAAGCACACTTTGGGCATGTTGTCCACTTGTGGTGACTCTCTGTTGGTCTCCTGCCTGTCCATCTGCCGGGCTAAATTAGCCAAAGACAGACTTTCCAACCAGGCCCCTCAATGGTAGCTTCTACACTATTAACATGCAGAGTTTCTTGTTTGCATTGTGCCAAATGTGTATCACAGAAAAACCACAAACTACCATCTAAAACTAATGTTTTCTACTCATTTTGGTCTGTTAGGACTCGTTACTGATCACCCTTATGAGCAAATAAAATTGGACAATGATTAAAAAGAGCTAGGAATGTAGGAACAAGTTACTCAGTTAAGTTAGATACTCCAGTATTTACAGACATTTGTTTGTTCGTATTTGTTACATCATCGCCATTTAAATGTCAGTAAACATGCTGGGATACTACTGAAACTGGACAATATCTTCCTGTGAATGAAGTTCTACTATTTATCTAAATATATAAGTGGGACAAAGATCTTGTACAACAGCTATGCAAGCAACTATGTGACTGATTTTGGTGAAACTGGATCATATTTTGTGGAGAAAATTTTTTCTGTTTTTCCCTCTGATATCCACCAACTGCTCCGCCTACACTTTACAGAGTTTTCTGATGGACAGTGAAGTAATCTTCTGCCAACTGTAGCTGCTGTGAGCTAATGTTAGCTCCGTTTCTTAGCTGGGATGCCCGGACTGTCAGCTCAGAGCACCAGGGGAGTGTTAATGCTTTGGACCACCAGAAAAAGGCGGTTTACGGCCTGGGGCGCAGGCGAAAGCTGACGGAGGACGGAGCGCGTGTCGTGCTAGAACAGGAGCTGCGGTCAGCATTATGGATGTAATGACAAAGGCGAAAAGGCAAAGGGATGGGGCGTTGTGAAGGGATGTTGTCGACTCACTAGTTTTTGATCCTAAGCAGTGTTGCTTTAACCTGACTAGTATTTCTGGTGTCAACCAGCAAGGATAGCAACGTTTAATCAGCTAGTTGACTAATCGTGCATATCTCTTGTAGAAGCCAGGCGACTTGTGAGGGTACCTCATCTCTGCCACTCTTCTGGTGATGACCATGCCCACATTGGATAGTGCAGAAGATGTCACCTGGCCTGCATGGGAGAGACCCTGGCGTGTCCTCACATATCTACAGGTAGAAAGAAGAAGAAATCAGAACACTGCCAACACACATGTGATACACACAGGAGAGCACAGAAAACAGTTCACACATGTGCCAAAAGGCTACAGTCCATCTGGCTTTCAGACAAACACTTCAGGCTACTCCTGCCATTGCCTGTTAATGCTACTGCTCCTTGTGCTAAGTCAGGCTGTAAGGCTATTAACAGGGCACCGATCCTATTTGACCTGCAAAATCCCATCACTTGTTTGTTAGCAGAGATCCCTCTTTAACATGTGAGCATGGGATGCAAATGTTGGGAAACCCCGATGCAGCATTAAACCTCAGAACAAATGTGTGTATGGGATGTAAACATGATGACCGACACTCACATGTCAGAGTGGCTGATTTCGTCCAAAGTGGCAGAGGCTGTGAGATATCTGAAACAAGAGCAGAGCATGCAGAAGATGGCAGATTACTACGTCAATTTAAGGCAGAGACCACGACGGTCAGAAGTCATGAGTGGTTATGTAACCGTGTCACACACAGACAATGCGTGGCAAATGTTCTGCAAGTGAAGAGGATACACGTCTTAAAGCAGCTTAGACGATTGAGGTGTGTAGTGGTATTTTTAACTGGCAGACTACTAATATTTAATGCAACATGTAAACATGTAACTTACGGGGCTGAAGTCTGGACGTCCTGCCAGCCTTTGGACAGGTTCTGTTTGATGTTACTGAGCGGACTCATACCGAGCTGCCTCCGGATGTCTGCTGCACATTTTTCTTTGACCAACAGCACCTGTCGCAAGGTCTGAATTTCATCCTCCATCTATAAAACACCACATCTGGTTAATAAGCAGAGAAACAACAGCGAGCAGATGTTCACCAAGGATATATTGTGGTGATAAGCTGCAGCACCTTTGAAAGTTCAATCCGTAAACCGTCCAAGTCCTCCTCTGTTAGATCTGAGGGTGAGCATCCATTTTCTGTTACCCTCGAGGAGAAGCTCATGGATGATGAAGCCCCACCAAAACCTTGAGAAGCAAGGACGAATAAACATCAGACAAATGTTGTTCATAAGTAAGCAGGAGGTGAATGTTTGATATTAGATTTCAGGTGGAGTATCAGTGATTATTTTACACATTTCCTGCTGTAAATGAAAAAAATAAAACCAATAACATGTTAGTCCGTCCTCCCTGCTCTGTCTGTACCACTCAAAGCTCACCAGGACGAAGTTGGTGGGTCTGATTCAAAATAAACTACAGTGCCCAGTGTGGCTCATTTCTGTTTGTGCGACTATAAAATATTTCTTATATTCTGTGTTACTCTCTAATCAAATCAAATTAACGCTGTGGTGGATACACATACAAAATCATATTGTGCTGGTGGTTCTTTGTCTGAGTTCTGTCATGTTATATGCATGTTTTATAACTGTGCTGTGTACACACATGGCGTGTAGCATTATTCTAAGATGCACATGCACTCACTCACCGACCTCTTCATTAGGTACAATCCAATGTGATTCAATTAAAACCCTTCTGCCATACATTCTGCTTTTACAAAGCTCGTAATGGTTCAATTTTTGTTCATACTGTCTGAGAAGTTATTAATTGTATTTTAAGTTTATTACTGAGGTCATCGTTGACCTCAGTAATAAACCAGCCTGGTTAAATGACCTATAACTGAACATTATATTATCTTTGTAAAGGCTGAATTTGTGGCTGAACTGTTGTATTGGAACACATTAGATTAGATTTCGCATATATATATTTATATCACTATAAAATATGAATAGATAAATATAATTTTATCCAAATATCAGATAGATAAGTTAAGATAGATATATAACCAGCGTGTACCAACTGTTGTTATATGTCAGTTTTAGATTTCAGTGGATATAACGTTAAACTAACGTTAATATAACGTTACGTTTGTTGTCGTTAACGTTACAGAGCGGAGCTGTCCTGCGTGCTGAACTGAAGCTAACCGGCTAACGGCAGCTAACCTGTTGCACGTCGTCAGCAGCATAAACACACTATAAACACGTTAGCTGCCGGCTAAAGCTAACCGAGATACGCGTGAAATATATAAATATATATTGATAGGATATAATAATATACAGAATGATATATAGAAATATTAAAAAGTGTTAAACAGTCTTACCTGGTCGGTGCATTGCTGCCGCTCCGGACTGTGTTCTCACTTTAGCTTGTTACAGTGTAAACCCTGTCCAATGAGCTCAGCTCAGACACACACACACACACACACACACTGTAAAAATAGCAATACTCAAGTGTAGAAATACTCTTGCATGTAAAAGTACCAATTACCAATAAATACAAATTTCTAAATAATGCACATGAAATATTTGCAATTAATTATAAATTAATACATTTATTGAACAACTGCAGATCATAGTTATGATCTGCATTGTTAAGCCACATTGCATTTTCCTGATTATTCTTGTATACTTTTACTTTACTTTACTTCGTAACAATGCAGGACTTTACACGCAAGAGTACTTTTTTAATATTTCCTGTTCTGGAGTGATTTCTGCAGGAAAAATCTGGCACATTTCTTTTTCATTAGCCCCCAACCAAAAATCCAAATTTAGTGGTCCTCAGCATCCCTGCTGTGGGGAGCGTGGATTGGTTTCAGCAGACCATCTCTTTATGTACCTTGGAAATATTCCTAAAGGCCTCAGTAGGAGCGGCTCATACCTTTTGAAGATCTGCTAGTAAAAAAAAGTTATTACAAAATGCTCCAGAGGAAACCTCCCACCATCACCGTTCTTATTAACTTAATCAACCCTGTCCACATTATGGAGAAAATGACTTTCACACTTCGACTACAGAAGGAGGACGGATGAGTAAAGTATCTGAATACTGCCACTATCGCTGACTGTGTATTCTAGACCTTAGACATGTAACCGTGGAGTAATAATACTAATGTAAATATGTTTTTTACAGCAGGACCACTGTATTTAACTTCACAACAAATGTGTCACAACAAGTGAAATTAAAGACTGAAAGTCTCCATCTGCTGGTAGAACATGTCACCACAAGACAGAGTGATGAATCTCCTCTAAGACTTTAGTGTTCTGTTGTTGTCAGTGTACTGATTGTGTTACGCTGAAAACCATCTCATGCAGAATGCTGTGGTAGCCATGTTGGTTCAGTGTGCCTTGAATTTTGAATAAATCATCAACAGTGTCAGCAGCAAAGCACCTCCTCCTCATCACAGCTCCTTCTTTGTGCTTCACGGTGGGAACCACACATGTAGATACCGTCCGATCACCTTTTCTGTCTCACAAAAACACCACAGGTGGGACCAAAAATCTCACATTTGGACACATCAGGCCAAAGTACAGATTTCTGCTGGTCTAACGCCCAATCCTTGTGTTTATCTTGTTGTCCTTTGCAGACATTTGACGTCTGAATGTCTGATCCACTCGGTCTCCTCTGAACAGTTGATGTTGAGGTGTGTCTGCAACGTGAAGTCTGTGAAGCATTTATGTGGGCTCGAATCTAAAGGTCCCGTTGATTGTTGATTTCTGAGGCTGTAATCAACTTATGCTCTGCTGCAGAGGGAACTCTTGGCCTCCCTTTGCTGGGACAGAGCCCAGCTTCATCAAATCATCTGACAGCGACTGCACTTAAGGATACATCCAAAGTTCTTGACATTTTCTGCACTGACTGACCTTTATGTCTTAAAGTAATGATGGACTGTCATTTCTCTGTACTCTGTATAGTTGAGTAGTTCCTGTCATAATATGAATTGGAACAGTTGTGGTATAGGGCTACTTGTCGGTTAAATTCATTAATTATTTAAGATTTCTATTATCCATATATCCACATAATCCATATTCGTTAATGTTTTTAACATTTGTGAGTGATGGACCAGGTATGAGTTGTATATTTGTGTACAGATCATGTTCAGTGCTTATTGCCACCAATGTGTTATTATATGTTATACAGTATATGACTTGTTTTTATGTGTTTTTGTGTTGAACATGAATTAATGTAGGCTTCATAAATCCAGTCAGTCAGCTTCAAACAATACAAACAATACAATCGAGAACTAGCAGCGTGTTTCCATGTGAAATAATCTGATGAGGACACAATGTTCAGGAACATTTATTCAACAACAGCAAATCAGATCAATGATCCACTTGTTTTCTTCCAGACACACAATTACCATGCTACAACATAAACGTTAAGGTTTATACTTTATATGGGCCGAGTGTATGTACAAGCAACCTTAACCATTAAACCATTCCTTGCTAAAATTTAATGGTTACATTATTACAACACCATACCAGTTAAAATTATAGCCAATCATCATTTGAAACAAGTATGAAATAAATAAAATTCAGAAAATGCATCATATAACCATTTCACTATAGTTACACTATACTGTATACTATGTTGTCTTTTTATGGAGTAATTTCCTGATCATTGATCCATTATAGTTTTTTTTTCTTTAAACACACAGTGCATTCAACTTAGAACATTTACAGTAGCATTTTTCAGTATCTCAATGAAAAAGCCATGACAGGAACATCTATGTTTCATCAAGGGTTACAGGAAACATCGTACAAGGGCCACAGAGGTCAACATCCATACCGTTAATAGCAGAGGGTGGGCGACAGGAGCTCACCAATTTGTAAACCATTTAAAACACATTATTTAGCAGTTATGAAACTGACAAAGTGGCAAAGATGTTCATGGCAATTTATGGCAATAAATGTGTGGCAAATTCAGTAGTATGAAAAAATCTCGTTTTTACTCGGAGCTGCCTGTAGCACTGGCTCACGGATGATATGCCGTACGAGCTTCTTACTCTACATGGATTCAAAAAAGTCGACAATGATAAACGATCACAGCATCAGACGAAATGTCATCAGACTTCAAAACACAAGGACTAAAAACATGAAAGATGAAAATCAAGATTTCACACTACTTAAAATATCCCCATGTGGCTGCTCTGTAGTCAGCTTTATTTCCCAGCTGTGAAGAGAGTGAAACATGTTTTCTTTTTTTCCCCACATGACATTAACTATTTAACATAAGACAGCTCAGAGTTAAAAACATGTCACCCTCTGAACCAGAGCTGCTGTAATTTCTGCCTATGAGCAGCTCTGATCAGAGCCGGCTGGATTACCTGCTGAGCTCCTTGGCTTCATATAGATCTATAAGTAATCCAAAATATCTGCAGTAATTAGATGAAATAAATAAATTTCAGTGTCAGTGATGTGAACAAACACACAAAAACAGATTAAACTGCAGAAATCCATCATTATTTTCCAAGAGTCTAGATACTTTGCCAAACTTTAGACAAATAAAACATGTAAACCAGACGATTTTAATGCTTCTAATTTATGGACCTGTGATAAATCAGGTAGAAAAAACAATGAAAAAACATAATTTCCTGTTAAGTTTGGCTGAGGAGAACAGATCAACACAGATGCATAATAAGAGAAATCATGAATTGACATAAAAGTTACCTTGACGACCTGTTCAGTGCTGCAGGGAGAGACATCTCTATCCTGCAAGAATGAGCTGAAATAAAGCTGAGGCAGAGAGGAAAGGACAAGCCGATACTAATTAATAACGTGGGAATGTTACTTCAGCAGGCATTCATGAAACGATGTCTGCAAATAAAGCTGTGCGCCTTAACAACCTCATGATCAACGTGGAAAGGGGAGCTAGACAAGCAGTGCCAGAGACGTCGCTCTGGAGGTCTGACAATGAAACAGTACTGATGCAAAGAGTGGAAGTGGAAAAATTGCACTAATATACGACAGCTCTGTTCGTGAAGGTTTAACGATGGCACTGACCACCTCAGCAAACTCTAACCAGCACCTCCCTGAGCCATGGCTCTCCTCTCCTTTAGCATAAAATATCACGTAAACGCCTCCTCCTCCTCCTCCTCGTTATGAACTGGACTCGTTTGAACATATTGCACATACTACATTATGAGTCTTGCAAAGTAAAAATGTCGCTAAAGATGAAATAAAACCTGGAGACCATGTTTTATAAACAGTGCATGCTACACCATGATGCAAAATGTAGGAGAGGGACAGTGGGGTAGGCGACCTGTGTGTGGTTAAAGGCCAAGAAATACAAAAGAAGAAATAAAAATGAAACAATCGAGTTGTTTCTCTTTTCTTCTCGTACTTGGAGGGACAGGGGGGGTTAAATAAGTTGTGGACCAATCAGGGAAGGGTGTGTAAGGGGATGTGACTTCAATAGTTCCTTTCATGGACCATGCTTACTAGTCCCTCTCCTCCTGCATGGCACTCTTTCTGAAGTGGAAAGATGGATTGCCCCTTTTCTTTCATCTCGCTGAGGTGGAGCAGGGAAGCAGGCAGGGCCGCAGGCCAGGATTTGACGGAGGGTACAGACGGTTAGTTGAAGCCGGTGTCAGTGTGGTAGGAGTGGTGCCCATCCGCTGTTAACTGGGTCGTCTCTGTGGCTGATGGTTGCAGCATTATAGGGTCACCTCCAGCCTCTACTGGACAAACAGAGACGTTTTCAGTGCATTCTGTGAATTCGACGTGGGAAGTGTGATACATACAGGTGATCCGGTCTTACCTCTTTCATCAGACTGCAGCTGAGCCTCCAGGTCCTCGGGGGACACATAAAATTCCTGGTCCTGGCCCTCTCGAGGCCGTGGTTTACATTTTCCACAGCAGCAGTTACAGCAGCAGCACAGGCAGCAACAGAAGTAGCAGCCGGTGGCGAGGCCGCAGAATACAAACAGAGCCTGCAAGGCACGTGAAGAGTCGCCATGTGAGCGAAGAGTAAGACAACAAGAAGAAAGAAACCACAAATGGCAATCAGGCTTACCTTCGCCCACCAGCTTGAAAGGACAAAGTAAGTGTTGACGTTCTCCTCTCCAAACTGCTCAGCCACATATAGACCCAGGGAGCCATATTTGTCGTAAATATTACGCTTTGTGGGGTCGTTCAGGATTGCATGCGCGTTGTTTATCTCCTTGAACTTATCAGCTGCCTCCGGATTGTCAGGATTCTTGTCAGGGTGGAACTTCAATGCCAGTTTCCTGTGTGGAAAGTCAACAATAAAATAACCACCTCACGCATTTCTGTGGTAACACGGCAATGTAGGCTATGTCACAGAGGGGTTGCTCACCTGTAAGATCTCTTAATATCATCCGTTGTGGCCACTTTCTCGACTCCCAACACATGGTAGAGAGACTCACCGGCGGTGGACAGAGAGCGCTGCCTCTGCTGCTCAGCCATGATGTCTCACGTCCACAAACTGGGGCGCAGAAACAGAAAATTAAATGTAACTGCTCAGGCTGCATGTCGTGCAAACATAGGGGACCTATCTGTGACGATAACCTGTTTATGATGATATACATCTGTGCAAAAAAAAAAAAAAAAAATCAGGCCTGCAAGTGAAGTGAGGCCTGTGTGATTGAATCCTCCTGACTGCAGGCAACAGCTGGTCTGTCTCCATTAGAAACAACTGTCCTGTACGAGCTGTATGTGGGGGGGGTGGGTGGGAAGACGAGAGCCGTGAATGCAACACGGTGCGTTTAAGCACTCTTTTTTTTTCTCCCCCAGTGTAACTGCACCAAATGATGTGTGCTTACATTTCTCCATGATAATACAGTAACTATGACATCTTGGCAGGGGTACTGACTGCTTCGGCTGCTGTGAGTAAATCAGTAAGTGACATGCATTCAGCCAACCATGCTGCAAATTGATGCTGCAAGTAAAATAAAGCCATTCCTGCTTCTAAATGGGTGTCATCATGACACAAATGAATATGCACTGAAGCCCTGTGTGGCTTATTTCAATATATATATATATTTGTTTTTTTTTTCACCAAATCCTATCTGTTGTGTTCAAGTCGGTGTTAAATTTCCTTATAATACGTATCGCATCCCGTTGTCATTTCGTCTATAAGGAGGATTAAACTCAGAGAATACGATGCTGGGGAGCATAATCTCTGTGCAAGCATCATCATCAAGCACTGCTATAGCGCACAGCATCCATGTTGGTTTGCTTCCTGGCCTGTTCTTGATGCAAGACAGTGGGGATGGATCGTCAGCAGTAATTTTCAAGGGCAAGGGGGAAGTGTTTCGGAGATGAATAAATAATGGAAATGTAGTTTTTAAGCTCACCTTTCAGTCGGCTCTGATGCGCTGCAAAACTAACGATCCCCGGCAGGTTAATATGTTAAGACAGTGGAGCGTGACTATGGCTGCATCTCGCACGTACCCGGACCCTCTCTGGTTCCCACTACGCAACCATGGACAGCTGCAGCAGTACGCTGGCTCCGCCCACCGCTCCCCCCCTCACCAAACACCCTACGGCCGACCCGACGTGCGCGTTCACGACCGTACTCGGATGGTGCTCGGAGAGGCAAAGTGCAGCTACAGCACTGCTGCACACTGTTGGAAGAAATGTGCTTATACAGTCACAGAAAGTAATATAATCTCAAGCGGGACATAGTTACTTAAGAGCACTTAACACTGATTAAATAGACTTAAAGGAAAGGTCCCGCATATTCTCTCTGTTGGAGAGTTCAGGAGATCAATATCACTTTATGGCAGGGGTCTTCAACCTTTTTCAACCCAAGGACCCCTGTATGAAGACGGGAAACAAGGAGGGAAGAGCAAGCTTAGCTTTGTCAAAGGGTAACAAAACTGACCATCAAGTTACATTTACGTTCAATATTTACTTTTTAATCTGTACAAAAAAACTGAAGCGTACAATTGACAGTTTGCCGTATTTATGTGATCTTTTTGTGTCAAACAAGCAGAAGTAGTTGCCGGGCAACCAGATGAGACTCTAGGAAGTGAAATGTCGTGGTCCAGAGGTCACAAATCACTGCCGTAAAAAGTTAAATTAATGGTTTACACCATTAATGGTCCAGTGTGGAATTTAGTCACATCTAGTGTTTTAATCGCTGCATTGAAATCTCTTCACATCACCCTCACCTTACTTGTGTAAAAGAAGGAGTATTTTTGGTCTGGAGTTATGGATATTATATTCCACACCTGTCTTGTTCTGAAAATAGAGGCCCCAAATCTTACACCGCACATTTATAACATATATAAAGTGTTAATTATTAAGTTTTAAAGACACAGATTTTATTACCATTTGGCATAGACGGCTTGAGAAGATGAATATCACCAGGCAACCAGAGGAGGAGACTCCAGGAAGTGAATATTCATGGCCTGTGCTTGCTAGCTAGCTCCAATTGATTAACTTATATGTTGTTGGACCAATCTGTTCATGCCCACTTCATCAAATGCAGTAGATTACTCTCTATAACTGATTTTACACATGAATTCTGCAGTAGAAGAAATTAATGTTAGTAGAGGTATACAGTGTTTACAGGCAAGATGAAAGTGTGAAATATAGTAGATTTTTTTTCCCTTGAGATTTAAAAAAAAAAAAAAACATAATTACCATCATTGGTATGAGTGTTAATTTCCACTTGCACCTCTTTCACTGAAAACACTCTGACATGCCACAGAAGGAAAAGCACAGATGGAGCCTATATAATAAAATTTATGATAGCTGATTTCCATTTAACAGCTTCAGTTTCACAGTTCTGGTGATGTGCATGCATCTCTCACTGTTATGACTTACTGGGAAGCTCCTCCTACTATAACAAGTCAAAATGATTTCCATGTGTTGTATTTCCATAAAAACTAATCTCACACTGAGCTTGTAGCAATAGCTACAAAAAGTACTGCTCCCATGATTTACTATATAATACTGGGCAAATGATTCCACCCTGACATAACCATTTGTCGGTGTGTCTAATCTTTCAGCTGTTATCAAACATCTGACGGACTCTTTCTGAGTGAGACAAGTTACCAACTGGGGTGTCACGCCTAGATAATCCAGAGGAAAAGTAGGACAGATGCCTCAGGGCCCAGAACCATCCAGGGGGCCCCTGAAAGAAGAGTGCCTTGTCTTTTACAACATCTTTCTAATTATACCAGATTTTGTGCCTAGACACACAGAGAAGTATTGGCGGTTTTCTTGCTATGTCTTCTCACATTACATGCACATCCTGTGGTGTGCAATGTTTTGTACCCTTGAGCTAAAGAATTTTCTTTACTTATTGTCTTTTTAATACTTTGGAGTTAAATATCTACATAAATTTAAAAAAAAAAAAGGTTGCAGAGGCATTGTGAGATGCCAGAACAATTCTCTTGTTCTCTTCCTAAATTTTCTTATTTGGTGTTTCATGACAGTATTGCAGAGTTATATCTAGCATTTGGTACAAAATCATGCATAGGCATGGACAGATAGACTGGCTGTCATGGAGCCAAAATGTGCTGGTAGACATTATTCCTGTATGATGCAGTAACCAGTTTCAGTATCCTAGGAATTGCATTCATATTGGATGATTATGCACCTCGTGATTTATGTCCAATTCCAACATCCAGTGCCATAGCAGGAGGCGCTGTGCTCTTTATGTAGAGGCAGAGACAAAGGGTGTGTAACGCATCAGACTTTCATCCAGAAGATTGGTGTTTGCATCCCACCACAGACCTGCAACTAACATTTAACTAACTATATATTTTTTTCTACCAAAAATAACATGCAGTAAACCAGGTCAAAACAAGATTCTGAAATAGGGCCCCTCTACAAGAGAATAACAACATTAGTTAACACTGCAGGCCCCCACCTTAACAAATCAAATCAAATCCACAAAAACAATGTAAATACCATGCAGTAAACATGGTTTTGTGGAGTCCCTTGGGGATCTGGGGCCTGGGTCAATTACTTATTTAGCTGTGGGGTTGCTTTGGTGTAGTGATGTATCAGGTGCGAATGAGCTGGTTCAAAGAGCCGACTCTTTTAAGTGAACGATGGGATTCAGTCCATGAGCCGTTGGGAAACACAAAGTCAGAATTTGCAGTGTCAATCTGTCATATTGAGCAGGGTCCACAAACAACCTTTACAGCATGACAGCTACTGTGCAACAGTCAATGGCCTTTTTTAAATGTATATGCTTAATTTTTTATAGGTATTTCTATCTGCTTTGTGTAGCAGAGCGGTTAGTGCATTCATTGGGTAGTTTTACAAGGGTCTGCAAATGCAATGACAGGTGGCTACAGCAATTTCACGATACCAGAAAATGTAATTTTTAACTTTTGAATACTTCAGTACAAATGATGTATTGAATAATGTAAGTGATATATGTGTGATGCAAATTTGGTATAAGTGGTACAACGAGGAAAGAGCCGACTCTTCTTGGTGAGCTGAGTCGAATGATCCGACTCCCTAAAAAGAACCGAACTTCCCATCACTACTGACTGTGACGGGGGCCTCACCTTGACGGACAATTCACACCGCATTCATCCTGATGAAACCGGCCAGTGAAGCCTGAAGGCCCGCATGGAAACATCAGCTCCTCCATTTAGTTCATATTTACCCTTTAACGTGTTAAAACAGCCACATATATACAAAAATATACATATATATGCAGACATATACTGTATATGTAGTGTCTAACAATCAGACAGACTACTGTTCCTCGGCAACCGTGACGTCACCGCCCCGGAGCCAATCACAGGGCTCGCAGCGGGGCTGACGTTCCTATCGCGAGGTTATCACATTAGCTCGGTTAGTTAGCTAGCCGCGAAAAAGCTTGACAGAGTCCCGCGCTGTTTACGCTTTAATTCTCCTTCGTAGCGCTGACAGGACTCACGCATTGCTGTCTGTTTTGCTGTCTCTTCACGCACGTAAGAAAGGATAATCGCCGGACCTTGTGTTTTTTGCACGGTAGGTTGTGTAAACGCACACACAAGTCTGGCTGCTAACTAGCCTGGGAGGAAATGGAGGGTTTGTTTTGGAAGCCTCGGAGCGTTTAAACATCGATTTCACCGATGCCAGCAAACACCTAAAGGCTGTTTAATCTCTGCAACATCGTGCTGTTTTGTTATTCATTTGGCATTCCTTGTCAGTAGCGCATGTTATCCATATTTGCGTCCAGGCTTTAATATCTATCTCTGCACGTTACAGTTCATGTAGGTGCAAACTGTGACCGAGCTGTGTCAGTCTTGCTCACGTTTTCCTCTTTTCCAGGATCCCCAATGATGAGTTATGCTGAAAAGCCAGAGGACATCACAAAAGAAGAGTGGATGGACAAGCTGAACAATGTGCACATACAGAGGGCAGACATGAACCGGCTCATTATGAATTACCTGGTGACAGGTGAGAGCTCGATGACAGCGACTGTGAGGTCAATACACAACTTGTGCATCGTGGTTCGTAACTTATCTGTCTGCATCTGTTTCCAGAGGGGTTCAAAGAGGCCGCAGAGAAGTTTCGGATGGAGTCTGGGATCGAGCCGAGCGTGGACCTGGACTCTCTGGATGAAAGGATAAAGATTAGAGAGATGATCCTGAAGGGACAGATACAAGAAGCTATCGCACTCATCAACAGCTTACACCCGGAGCTGCTTGACACCAATCGATACTTGTATTTTCATCTGCAGGTACATGAGCACGGAGCTTTGTAATCAGGTAGTCTTTATGTTTTATGTACGTCTTCAGAGTGAGATTTCAATACCTCCTCCATCATCTGTAGGTAACGCCCCACGCTGTACTACATAATAAGATGTTCTTGTGGTCTTTCTTAGTTAGACAGGAAGATACTGTGCGAGATAACGCTCGAACTTCAGCACTCACTGCGTGTGCTTCCTTCCCCCTCTTGCAGCAGCAACATTTGATTGAGCTAATCAGGCTAAGGGAGACTGAGTCAGCGCTGGAGTTTGCCCAGACGCAGCTGGCCGAGCAGGGCGAGGAGAGCCGCGAGTGTCTGACAGAGATGGAGAGAACATTAGCCCTCCTGGCCTTTGACAACCCTGAAGAGTCGCCCTTTGGAGACCTGCTCAACATGATGCAACGGCAAAAGGTAGGCTGAGACAAAAGAAAATATTTGTTTGGATATGATAGTTTGTATAATTATTAATTATTTATTACTTATGGATCACACTATCTAATGGACTGATGCACACAGAGTAAGATTCAGCTGTGGTTGTGTACATTCAGACAGGCGCTGAGGTGAATTGCTGCAGGGTTGTCTGTGTGTGTGGCAGTGGGTTGGATGATGAACAAATGATCGCTTTGTGCTAAACATAATCGCTGTGAAACCAATCTGGAAATAACTTAATTAATTTTGCCGGCTTTATCAATACCAGAGCTCCCTCACTCTTATTCTCTGTCTTTGTCTCTCTCAAACCATTGGACACAAACTAAAATAAACGTCTTCGCGCATCTATTTTGTAGCGAAAACTGCAAGTCAGACTCAGATTTAGAAGGAGGGTACGTGAAATAAACAAAGCCAGAACACAACAGGTAGAGTATCAGTTTCTGTCTGTTTGGCGTCCGCAGCATGACGTCATGCTCAACCTCTCCACCTCAGGCTGACCCCGGCTCAAATTCATGGAAAACCCCTGCATTTTTCCAGCACTGCCGTATTGCGTCTGAATGTAGCCTTTGTTTACATGAATATATACATTACATCACCTATACAGGTTACTAAAGTCTGTTCTTGAAGTCAGCAGATGGATTTAATAGTTTAATGTTCATGTTAATGTAACACATCTGTTGGGTGAGGTCAGACCAATGCAATGTTTGTTTAACTGCACAAACCTGTTAGGTGTGAAAGCATTATTCTGTCTGTCAGACCACAGTACAAGCAGCAGATAAAGAATGTAGTAACAATTGAATACATTTCTTTATTAAATGACTGCAACACATTTTGATGCACAGGTGTGGAGTGAGGTGAATCAAGCTGTGCTGGACTATGAAAACAGGGAGTCGACGCCCAAACTGGCTAAACTCCTGAAGTTACTGCTTTGGGCACAGAACGAGCTCGACCAGAAGAAGGTGAAATATCCCAAAATGACTGACCTTAGCACGGGCACCATCGAGGACCCCAAGTGAACACGACGACAGACGAGAACAACCACCTTCCACGTCCCCTTAATTTATGATCAGTCAGTGACTGTGTTGACAACCAGGTAACATATATGTATAAACAAATGCTACTTTTGTTTGTTCATGTTTCATCCATGAGAGGTTACTCATTGTGCAAACTGTAAATTGCTGTATTTGCAAATTGACAGATTATTTAGTTTAAATACCGATCCTGGATTTTTAGATAGATCTCGGAGGAGGAAACAAAAATTGCTGTTTTATATTTTGTCTTTCTGAAGCCTGAGTCAGTAGTATTATTTATTGTGACCATTTTCCCCACCGCACCATGACTTTACGTTGCCAGGAAGAGAGTTGATGGTATAAATGAACAATGTTAATACGGTGGGGTGTGTGTGTGAGTGTGTGTGTGGGGAGCCAAAAGCTTGGCTCCCCGGGAAGAAGGAGAGTACAACTGTGACGCCGAAACCTCACCGGGCACGTCTCGGCCTTGATGCTGATTTGGTCCGTTGTCCTCGTGACTTCTGGTGGAGTTTTTTTCAAACATGATGAGCTCCGGCAGCACGCAAAACGTGGCTCCTCCGTGCCCGGTGGACTTTGGCTGTTAACGCTTTAAAGTTTGAAACGACAGGCACACAGTTGCGATGCTGTTTTGGTCTGTGCTCCGCGTGACTTCAAACCCCAACAGAAGCGTTTTACATGTCAGACTTTGCTAGCTTGCTCAGATTTGGTCACTTTTCTCTGATTTATGTAAATATGCTACCTAGTTAAATTGTTTCCCTTTTTGTCAGATTTTACAAGTTTGCACAAGGTGTTTTATTTTGAAAATCGACCGAATTCTCTATGCTGTTTCTGTGTCTGACTTCGGACGAGCTCGATCTGCTTGGGCTGCTCCATCAGAAATAAAACGGCCGTGTATTTTTGACCGAGCCAAGCGGAGAGGCGCTTCTGAACTTCTGCAGAGCTTCTGGTGGGGTTTAATTGGCTCCAGCGGTTGCATCCGTGCCCAGTGGAGTTTAAACTTTGAAACAGGAGACACATGGTTACTCTCCCTTTTGCTTAAAAATGAAGATATGCTTAGATTGAGATGACGCGTTGAGAGAGTCTAGATTGTTTCAAATCAGAAATAAGTTTAAAATTTAAATTTCATACGCAAAATGTGAGTATTTTTCAATTAAATGGAAAGACGCTTTATTAATGTAATATAGTTTTAATTAATATAATATTTTATGATTTTATTTCGTGTGACGTTTGACAATTTGCTATAGAATCAAATCAACCACTTGCTTTCTACACCTTTTTGAAATTTGATTGTACCTTCACAGTATGTCTACGGGATGAGCTGCCTTGTAAAAAAAAATGATTTCACAGTTTGAGTGTTCGAGAAACTGACGTGTTGGAATCAGAGACGGCCTTTGTGAGTGAGTTCGGACATTACCGAGCCTATCGCATGCCCTGCCCATGCAGGCGACATGCTCTGGTTTTATGGTTCCATGGGGATGAGGTTATGATAACCCATAAACAGAGGGATGGTTTATATGGCTGCTCAGATAAAGTAATGCAAATGAATGACGGGGCCAGTTATGGTGACGCTGTAGATGCCATAACCGGCTCCTGGCCTCTTTAAAATCTATTCAGACTTTTGTTCATTGGCTTTATTTAGATAATTATGATGATGAAGTGTTGACATGAACCTGAACAGGCGTTTTGAAAAAGGGGGTCACAGAACTTGCTGTCCATTTTGCCATTTTTTAAAGCCGTTTACCTGCATGTAAGTGTATTTTTTTGATTATTATTTTTTTTTTAATTGTTGTTTTGAACGGGAAAAGGCACTTGTGCTTGTTAATTTTGTTTGGTTTGTTTACTTTTTTATATATATATATAAAAAAATCAAAACAAACTTGCTGCTAGTTGTCCATCCTTAATTTCTTTTAAGGTTGTATTGTCTTTATAGATATTGGCTTTGACAAATACTGAGACCTAGAGAGCTCACATCCCTTTTATTATTCAACATTTTTAAGATCAGATTTGCAATTATTAAAATAAACAAAACTTTTGTGAACCATACAAGAGCTGTTTGTACTTCTTTCTGTTTGCCAACTTTAATCGATGTTCTACTAATGCCTGATATAAAAGCTGACTTGCAACTTGTTGATGGTTTTAAAAACAAATATACCTCTGCCCTTACAAAATAGGTGCATAGACAAATTTTATTCCTACTGACGCTCAGACCTCTGCTTTCAGTCTTGCAAATCAAGCACGTGTCCCCTTTTTTCTTTTTTTGGTTTTGTCTGAACAAGTTTTACCTGTTTGGCTTGTAAGCCTGATGTTAGGACGCATAGCTGAGGCTGACTGCAGACGAGTTGCACAGAGAGAGAGAGAGACAGAAACGATACAAGTTTTCTCTGAATGGACGGTAAGCACACATCGGGACATGGCAAGAACGGCTTCGACGCTTGTCTGTTGGATCCTAAAGTTTACACATCCAGCAATTGTTCCGAAGTGGCAGCAGTGGATCAAAACCTGTGGCCGAGGTGAGACTACACAAGATTTAGCTCATCAGCATGCTGAGATTTAGTTTACGCTTTCAGTTTCCCTCAACCGTGGGCTGCCTTAACACATGGTATACTTTACTCTATTAGGAAGTCCTTTGAAATTCAATCTTAGCTTAGTCGTAGTAAAAACAGCACAACGAGGAAGTTGTTTTCTTTAGACATGCTACTGGCTGAGCTTGATGGATGTCTGTGTCAGTTAGACTCATCCATTATCTTTTTTTAGAAACTTTATTAATCACGTTGAATGTGAATTTCCTTCTCTGTGATGGGGTTGGGGGTACGGTGCTTTCCTCGGGGATCAAACCACCAGCCTTGGGTTATTGGATGACCCACTCTGCCTCTGAGCCACGGTCACCCATTCTTAACTTAAGTCAGTTTGCCATGAAAGCATGTACAAACATTCATGGCCTGCAAAGAATGAATCATCGTGACGTTTGTGATCCCTGTGACTCTTTTTGTGGCACCACCAGCAGATAAACATAGTTCATGTTTTTGGATTTGTCATAACTTTTAACCCTTTAATGTCGTGGTATCGTCAGTCAAATATTAATATACTGACACTAAGAATAAAGGGAAAACATTATGCCCAAGTGGCAACCTCCGTGGCTGTGAAGTGAAGCCAATGCAGTTCCTCAAACGTCCACTTGAGGCTGCCTCCAGAAGCGAGTCAGTCTCCATAAGTCCCCATGTTAAAATGTCTTCACAGCAGAAATAAACATGTTTACAGCCCGGTACCAAAAACAGTTTTGGTCTCTATAGCTAATTTCACCATTCATGACATGACATGACAGCATGGCATGTTCAGATTATATAAAGGCTTAAAGTAATACAGAATTAACAGCGTGGGCACGTTGATTGACAGGTGGGTGACATTACAGAAATCTTTTTCCCTTCATGCTTGCAGATCACTGGCTCGAAAATGGATCCTGATGCTGATCATGGGCACCTGCCTCCTCTACTGCGCCAGGATGGCCATGCCGATCTGCGCAGTGTCGATGGCGGCCTCTTTTCACTGGAGTAAAATCGACTCTGGTCTGGTCCTGGGTGCGTTCTTCTGGGGTTACTGTTTCACACAGATCCTGGGAGGATATGCTAGTGACAAGTAAGCTGTTCGTCTGACAAAACAGAGAGAGTTAGACTTGAAGTTTAAGTATTTAACTTTGATTTTTGTTGTTAGAGTCGGAGGAGAGCGCGTCCTGTCCTTCTCTGCAGCCTTGTGGGCCCTGATCACAGCTGGTACTCCTCTACTGGCCAGTCTCGGCTCTCACACTCTTGCTCTTATGACTGTGGCCAGATTCCTTATGGGACTAGTGCAGGGTGAGCACTGTATTGAAATAAGACTAACGCATGTTCACTTTCCTGCCGAGACTGAAAACACACCAACGTCCAATGTCACAGCAGAAATAAACATGTTTTTTACGTAACTCACCTGTTCAGTATATTAATTAATTTAATATATTCAGGCTTAAATTGACATATAATTAACGAGCGAGCCACTTTGATTGACAGGTATTTGCAGTTACAGATTACCCAGGTGTCTTTTAGGCCGCGGTGGCTCCACCCATGATCCACGTCTTTGCCAGTTTTTAGATCAGGACTGCCAAGATGGCGGCCAGAGCCACAGTCTCAAAATGGCTCTTCAGAAACTTGCTTGTGCCATCACAGACACAACGTCCATGCTCTATACTGTGATCTATGATCCTGGCTGTTTCCAGTTACTTTCAGTATTTATGCTAAGCTAACATGAGAGTGGTATCTATCATGCCAAAAGAATACATATATCAAGCTATTCATTTTAATGAAAGCTCCGGTGCCGACTGAACTGTCCAAGCTCATCTTATCTTGTCTTTCAGGTGTTTTTTACCCGTCTTTGGCCAGCCTTTGCTCACAGCGTGTAGTAGAACAAGAGAAAGTGTTTTTAATGAGCATCATGCTCAGCAGTACCTATCTTGGGTATGTTGTACACACACACACATCAATCAATCAATCCACACGTAAACACACCATCTCTGGTGACACCTTTTATTTTTGCCCTTTCAGAACATTGATAGCAGGAGGGATGGGTTCCCTCATGTTGGACGCATACGGCTGGGAAAGCATGTTTTATGTTACTGGTTTCCTGTCTGGACTCTGGGCGCTCATTGTTTGGCAGTGTTTCCTGAAAGGTACATTAACACGAGTCAGTCATGTATCCCTGAATAAAGAAGCGACCGGTAACTAAATTATCTCATCAGCTACTACTGCAGAAGGATTTCTTTACATGAAATACATAATAATATAATAATAATAATAAATGGTGACTTTAACCAAAGTAACTGTTAGATGTTTTGCCAGGTGTTTTCAGCATTTCACGACTTTTTCACTGACTTTTTAAATGTTGTTTAACTTTTAATGTTACTTTAATTTACCAAAAATAATATAATATCTCAGTTTCAACCTTTGATAAGTTATCTTTGTGCTGTTATTTTCTGTTTATATTTTCCACAGCATGCCAACTTTTGGGTTGTGTATTCTTTATGTTCTCTAAATCTGTGACACTGGACCTTTAACTCTTACAACAACAACGACATAATTGTGTTTCAGGTGAATCTGCCCAGATAACGACCGTGTTAAAGACGAACTCAGAAGGGAGTTTGTCAAGACAACTGTGTCTGAAACTTCTAATGAAGCCATCTATCTGGTACAGCTTATGTTTGCATTCCTTGTTAATGTTTATCCAACACATACTTGTTTGAGTTCCCAGCTTCACCCATTACTCTATCTGTGTTTGTCATCTTCTTTAGGGCCATGGTGTTTGCTCATATGTGCATGAGCAGCACTTCCTATACTTTATTATCGTGGCTCCCAACATATTTCAAAGAATCATTTCCAGACGCCACGGTATTTCATTTCTCCATCATATGTTGTGACTCAGCCTTTACATATGCTGATTGTTCCAGCCAACTGCATTGGTTAAATTCCTAAAGAAAACTGGTCATGCTTCTCCCCTAACCTGTCCATTCTTTCAGGGCTGGGTGTATAATGTCATCCCATGGTTAACTGCAATCCCATCAGCAGTTTGTGGAGGATATTTTTCAGATCTTCTCATTAGCCAAGGTATTTAATTAAAAAGAGTTATTAGTCTTTTATTATTATTATGATGTTTCTTTTCATAAAAAAACAAAAATGTATTTACACCTGCATCTGTATTTCCTTGTAGGTTATCATGTAGCATCTGTGAGAAAGATAATGCAGGTACGTCTGGAAAGAAGTGCACCATAACTGTGTTTTCAAGTGATACAAACGGTGTTTGTGTAAAAGGTTTGGTCTGACTAGACACCACTGTATATGCAGGAATTTTTGTGTGTGTTTCAAACATGTATTTACAAGCCGCAAAGCTTTCCCCCAGGGCCATAGATATACTGAGAACTGAGAACCGCTGTTACAATCTATGCCACCGACTGACAGTCCCAGATTTACTCTTGAACGACAGCTTCTTGCTTGCTCACTCCTCAATTTTCTTTTCTTAGCTTCCTCTATCAGTTTCTGCTTTTGTCTTTTTACTTCTGTCATTGTATCTATAGAGCCCTGTTACATAGCCAGCTCCTGTTCTGGCATGACATTAGCTCCACTTCCCGTTAGCATTCATCCACACCCATACCCTGAAAACCTCTTCTTGGTAGTCCAAAACAAAACACCTGTGGTATAAATGCAAATATTTCCCTGGTGCTGTGATCTCACAGTCCAGGCAGCCGGGCTAACAAACTGAGCTAGCATTAGCTAACAGCAGCTACAACAGAGAAAATTTTCACCAAAATCAGTGAAATAGTTAGTGGTGTGTGCTGCGCCTTTATTGACTGTGCCTTAAATATATCACCTGCATGTTTCCCCACCCTCAGTTCGTTGCCATGGGCGTATCGAGTCTGTTCATCATGTTTCTTATGGGACCTGTCACGTTTCCCTCCGCTGTGTTATTCGTGTCTGCTGCTATCGGTGCAACCACCTTCACCAGCAGGTATGGTTGAGATTATTAAAGTTAATCTGTCTGAGCTATGTTTGCATCCCTGTGTGTTTATGTATTGAGTTCAATGTGTTTGTTTCAGTGGCGTGTCTGTGAATGTACAAGATCTCACGCCATCTTGTGCTGGTGCCCTCTACGGTGAGTCTCTTTTATAAAATTGTGCTAGTCTTAGTATTTGTTGATAGGCATTTAATAAATCTTCCTCTTCTGTTACAGGTTTTATGAATATGATGGGTTCTTTAATGGGTATGTATCCAAGATGTAGGAAATTCCGTACTTATTATTTACTTATTAATTATTAAAACAACACAATTCTGTGTTTCAATTCTCAAATGTGTTGTTTTCCTTGGTGTGTGTTGCACAGGACTGGTGATGGTCTCCCTGTCTGGTTACCTGATTGAGGTCATGATGTCGTGGACCATCGTGTTCTCGCTCATCATTTTAGTAAATGCCACAGGCCTCGGGATTTTCCTCATTTTTGGAGATGCTCATCGCGTTGACCTGCAGGATAGTGGACCGGTTATTACGCTTTGACCCAAACCTTTTGGTTCAAATACCAGTCGTTATCTCATATGTGAGACTGGAGAGTAGTCACAGCTTGTGATTCTTGTTATGCAAAAAAAAAAAATTATATAAACACATTATAGTGTTTAACATAGATACCATCACTTTCGGATGGTATACGTTCATGTTTTCTGTCGTTGTCACAAAGCAATCACAGTTGTGCTGATCATAAAAATAGAAATACAGTGGACCTCCTCACTTGGAAATTAAGTAACTTGCTACTGGTTTGCATCTATATGGTGGATGATTTGTATCCAAACTGTTATTTGACTTAACTTAAATTAATTTAATGGCGGGACAAGACAAGATAGCGTCACCTTTGGTCTTTTCATCTCTGAGATTATGTCTATAAACCCTGCTAAACCTGGTTACATAGCCCGCTTGCCTGGCTCTGGTTCTGGCATGACACTGGCTCCACTCAATGCCCTCAATCGCCCATGACCCCCAGGCCGGAAAGCCGCCTCTCCTTGGTGGTCCAGAACACCTGTGGTACAAGGCTAACACTCCCCCAGTGCTCTGAACTCACAGCCTGGGCAGCCTGGCTAACAAACTGGGCTAACATCAGCTAGGGAAAAACAGGGGTCTCAATAATATACTTTTTATTTTAAAAAAAGGCTGAACTCTTCCTTGACAAAGCTTGGTGTTGGTGAGTGAATAGTAGATTTGTTGGAGTCGTATTTTAAGCTGCAGATTTGGTGCTCAAGTGAGAGTTTACAGCTCTGTATGTGTGTATGGCTCAGTGTCCATGTTGACTGTAATGAAGGGGCATACGAGGCAACACTTGTCACTTGACACTTAGTCAGGTCAAGTTTATTAGTTTTATATTTTTATTTATTTTAGTTGGAAATTATGTGTAAGTTATATCTGTTGGCCAAAATGTTCAAATCAAAGGTGAAAACAAAGACTTTTGTAATGTTGTGTGCTCGACTTAAAAGACTTTAAACTTCACCAGAAATATTTAAAAAGAATTATAATAATGATATTTCAGTTTTTGTACAGTTTGGATGTGGTTTGTAAGCTGTCACATTTTTTATATGTAGTTTGTATAAATGTTTATTATATATTAACTGTAACTGTGGATGTTTAATAATGAAAAACTCTTTTGGACAAAAATCGTGTTGTTTGTTTCTTTAATTGGATGAATTGTTGCTGAGGTTAAATGTATTGATCCACCAGACTGAGGTCCATTTTTGTTCATGTTTCTTCCTACTGCTATTATTAATATTAAAGAAACAGTTTATTGAGGTAAAAATATAACAAGTCAAATCATTAATACCCTAATACATGTTGACTGAACGGGAAAAAGTCACCAAATACAGATAAAATAACTAAAGTCAGTCACACGGGTACACACAATATTATGACACAGTCATCTAATCTTAATAACAGGGCAAAATATTGGAATAAATTAAAAGTTATTAACATAATTATTCACGATTTAATAATGCCAACTTCAGGCTGAACAGCTCAAAACTGCAGTTATTATCAAAGTCACAAAACCACTCAAGAGGATGAACTGCAGAGAAATCACTGTAAACATATTCAAGATGAAGATATAAAACTTCTTGTATTTAAAAAGAGGAAATGTCGATTAAATATTAATTAATCAGACTGAATGAAGATGGTAATTAAAAGTTACTGTCTATAGAAGATGGAGGAAATGACTTACATATCTTTCTGAACTCTTAAAGTTAAACTCTATTTTAATCACTTGCCTGTGGTGTTTAAAATCTTTTATGTGTTTTTTAAAATGATTAAAAAAAGTTCCCGTGTTAACTAAACCCTTCAAGGAGATTCATGTGAGGAGCTCTTCATTAGTTTGAAGCAAAATATTAATATAAGTACATTTTTCTGATTTCTATATGTGACAATATCACATGTAGGACAAGATGCCATCTAGTGGTGTGAATCAACCTACACGCCTGAATTTTGTTGACGTGAACAAATAAAAATGATACAAATATCACCTATAAAAACTAAGATATTATGTTTCCATCAAAGGTTCGATTAATTCATCATTATTATCATTCATCGTAGACTTTTCTTTAATGTAAGAAGACAGAATTTAAATATTTATTTTGTTTCATTTTAGGCTTAAACCCTCATTAAAAATAATATTTCTTAAAAGAGTTAAAAAGGATCGGCGATGTTAGTGTTTGTACTGCAGATGCTGATGGAGAGCTGAGCCAGTGTTGTGCCAGAACAGGAGCTGGGCTCACTAGCCTCTATAGACAAAACGACAGAGGCGAAAAGACCAAAGAGGACGGAAGACTCTGAAACTGAGGGCGCTAAATCACACCTGCACCACAATGCAGCTTTAATATGGGGTCTCATGGAGATTGACTCTTTTTGTAGCCAGCCTCAAGTGGCCGTTTTAGGAATTGCATGTGTGTTGGCTTCCCCTTTAAGGAGGGCATCTTCCACTATATCTCAGTAGCTCTTGCACAGGAAATTAGGTGTAATAAAAGGTCTTAACAACCTCTTGGAGGGTCAGTGGAAAAATGTTTCAGCACCCCGGTCAGCGCATCACTCAGCCCGCCCGCAGGGCTGCAAACACGGCCACAGAGAGACGCTTTAACGGGTGGGGGCAGAGTGGATCCACGTCATGACGTTACAGCCTCAGCCTATGAGGACAGCTGTATGAAAGGCGCACGCAAATCAGGACGGAGACGCTTTTGATGTAGAGAAATGTCTAATATATATAAAAAGGAATAAACAGTGTGCTCGGCATTTTAACCTGAAGCTGCGATCGGACTCATCTTTTATCTCTGCAAGGCAACAAAACAGCCTGACTGGACTCCCATCAGCGGGCCTGCCTCACCTCTCCTCACCGATCCTCCAGCACTGTGGACGGTATTGTTTGGCCTGCTTTTACCTCCATGTCCACCCTCCTCTTTAAATCACCATACAATGCGGGGATGTGTTTTCCAGCCGAGGAGTGTCAGCTGGAGACCTGAATGTGAGCTGCTGTGCTGCGGAATGAAGGCACCGCAGCTGCGCACACCGGAGCTGGAGCTGGAGCTGAGGAATTGGACAGTTAATTATGTTAAGCGTTGAAAAAAGGTGATTATCAACAAGGACACGAAGAAGAGGAAGAAGAAGAAGAAGAGGCGCATTGTGTTTAAAATGTGACATCTGTGTAAGACTCTGCTTTTATTGGTGTAAATCAAATTGAGGACATGTTTAAATCCCCTTGCTGATGGCGCTCAGGCCTGTCGAGTCATGTATGGGTTTTTTTTTGTGTGTGTATTTGTACACTGTATGTGTGTGTGTGTGTGTGTGTGTCACACCGTGATGGGCTCATATAAAGCTCCAACTTTAAGATACAAGCATTGCCGCTCCTCGTGTTCACGGCGGACCTTGATTTATTAGCCATACAATTAAGGCACGCGGTGAATGCCAAGAGAGGAATCTGCGCGTCCTGCATCATTTATGAAGATGGAGAGATTTAAAACATCTGCAGAGAGAGAGAGAGAGAGAGAGAGAGAGACACCTGCCTGTGCTCGCAGGAACAAAGACTCCCTGTTTTCTTACCGAGCAACATTTCCCCAAACTGTACTGATTTTATTGCAGATTTTATAATATTCCCACACTAACAGTATTTATTCTATTCTGGATTTTATGAGGGTGGGTTGTGGAGAATTTATAAAACTATAAAATTCAGATTGTGGTCACGCTGTATGTGAGTTTCAACCAATTAGTTTCAGATTTATTTGCCCTGTAAAATATATTATTGTACTTTTACAGCAAATTACTGGCTTAAATAATACAGTATTTCAATGTAAAATCACAACTAAAAAGCTCTTGTGTTGCTGTTAAATTACAGTATGGTGCTGTACCCAAATCACAGTAAATTTTACTAAATCATTACTGCAACTCAGCGGCCAGTACATTTCTGTAAATTTACAGGATGTGTACTGTAAAATAAATGATTCTTTCTTTACACTCAATTATTTCTTTTTGCAGTAATACACATGAAAATCACAGTGTTATTCTGTATTTCTATAGTAACCAGACACTGTAAAAACACAGTATTTTAATGTAAGTTCATATACAAGAACTGCTAAGATATTATGGTACTTTTACAGTAAATTTCTAAGTGAGTAAGTACTACACACTGCATAAATGAGTTGTGTCAATGCATGTTCTGGAGAAGTATCACTGTATGAATGAGTGTAATCTCTAAATAATACACTCTACACTATTCAAAATATATGTTGATGAAAACTGAGATTTAGTCAAGGTTAGGTTAGGTTAGTCAAACACCTTTTAGGTGAACTGCTGATGAATATTATCTTCTTCTCTATAACCTGGTTGAACCTCTTTTCACATTCACACACCTTGAATCTTTGTGAGGTGTGTAAACAGCAGCAGCAGCACAAAGGATGATAAATAAATAATAATAAAGTATGAGGCTGGTTACATTTTCTATGTGTGAATTCATGTTATTCCTCTGTGCCACATGTCCATCAACACTATTCTTTTATTACTACAATTATAGGTATTTTATTTTGAAATGATCCTTCACTAAATCTACATTCATTAACAAATACACCATTCACTCCTGTTTCACTAACGTTTGCTCGACAGTTATCCGCTTCAGATGATAAAAATGACGTTTATGACCCAGTTTTTAAATAACTGTCAGAGCGGATCTGTTATTTTTAAATATTTATGACCTTATTTAACAAAGGATCCCAGAGTAGAGTGTCCTGTATGAGGCGCCAGAATGATCTTTGAAAAATGGAAGAAGTGCTTTGAGTAAAAGTATCACACTCTGTACACTGTATATATGTATTATCAGCAAAAAGGACTTCAAGTATGAAAAGTAAAAGTACTCAGTTACAGCCCTTTGAATCCAAATCAAGAGTGTCTTTAACTTCATGGTGATAACAAACAAGTTCCACACACTACAGATAAGTATATCTTTAATAATGAACATGGTCAAATCTAAGAATGTGATGGTGACCTCTGATACAATGATATTTAATTCAGGGATGATAAAACTTTTTTTCTTCTTTTTGCATAAATTTTCTATATTCCAATACCAGTAATATAACTCTGATTGCTCCACAATCATACTCCCTCTCTAGTCTTTCACTCTGGCATACACACAATACAGCAAGCAATTAAAAAAAACAAAAAGAAGAAGTCACAAACATATACCATATAGGCTAATCTCTGGGTTTCCATACACTTGACAATAAATCAGTTAAGTATAATGCTACAGTTAAACATTTTTGAGGCGATCTCAAGTTAGAAATGCCGGTACATTAAAGCTTACATTTTTCTGAGGATGATGTGGACAGGTTATAGCAATGAGAGTGATGAGAATGCCAAGATTATAATTATGTTAAGAGAGAACAAGAAACAAACAAATAAAAAATAAAGAAAATGACAGGCCTGGCTTGAGTTTTAAAAGCAGTACATGCTACATTTCCTTCAGTATTTCATAAACACAGCAGGGAAACAGAGGGAAATAAAGACAAAAAGCAAATTTTGTGTCGATAAAAACCTGAACTCATACAGTATATTTGTATTTCCGTCCTTTTAAATAAGAAAGAGAGGGACTTTCTTTTAAGAGCGTTTGATCTCTAGACGTCTTTTCCCTGAATCTCTAGCTGAAAATTTGAGGTACAATTCTGAAAAAGAAATAAAAATGACAAATTTAATTTATTCTAGTGCTGAAAAGAAATGTTAAGGCTCCGCTCTGGAGAGACCAAAAAAAAAAGTTGTAAGCCAGGTAATACATTATTCAAAATATTCTGTCAAACATTTACGCTTTCTAACGTCACAACCTTGCACGATTAAGTCTATGCATACAGAAACTTTCAGTGAACACATTCCTCCACCAAAGTAACACCGCCCTCACGTTGAAAGAAAACAAAACCAAAAGAGAAAACGGGGCGTCATAGAAGTTATTTTCTTCTTCTTCTGATAATATAAAATACAACTGGCCACACACAGATAGCAGACATTTGTCAATAAAGTGTTGTTCACTCGTTAAGATTAACCAATACAAGCACTTAACATTTCTCCAACACACAAACCACAAAGTGAACAGTCACTGAATATCAGCAGCATGTTGTCAAGAGATTAAAAAAAAAAAAAAAAAAAAACAGACGTGCAGATATTTGTTTACTTATATTTAGTTAACAATGCAAGTTCCGGGAGAGCACTAAAGAGTTTTTTATGTGTTTTTTATAAGGCTAAAAAATACAGAAAAAACAAGAAAATATAATATTATTGAAGCGATTCGACTGTGGTGGAACTAGCTTCATCCCTGCACGCATCTTTAAAGACTGGGGAACCAGGAGCAATGTGGGTCAAAAGTTTGACATGGGCCAAAGTCAACAAAATTAAATAGAAAAAAATATTAGTTTTCGATATATTTATGTCCGTGTGTTCAGCTTTTTAAATCTAAATTTCGTCGGCAGCCGTCTTCTGTTTACTTCTGACGATCCTGGAAAAGAACAAAAGGAATTATTAGACAGATTCATTGATATCTCTAATATTTTAGGACAAAAACGGCCCGATGTTTGTAGCAGTAACTGACAATGAATTATATTGAGATAATTTGGTCATATTATGTTTGTGTTGTCACAAAGGCCAAATTCCACCAAGCACTGATGCAACACGTGGGGTTTGAAGTAACGTAGAGAACAGATAAAAACAGCGTCACGTCCGAGACATGACAGAGACGTGCCCGGTGGAGGAGTTATTTAATAACTCCATGCATGTGATGTTGCATACAGTTCATATATATATATATATATATATATATATATATATACATATATATAAAGAGAGAGAACTGACGAGGACGTTACCTGATCGATTCGGGACCGGCTCTGTATCAAGGCAGGCTCGTAGCTCTGTTAAAAAAAATATATATATATATATAAAAAAAAAATTTACTGAGAAGTCACATCAGAAAAAAACACCTCATCACCATCAATGCCTCAACTTTCCACATCGATGACAAGCAGACACAACAAGCAGCTTAGAAATAAGGAAGTGTACGAATATCATGAGGCAGGTGCTCAGAAAGCTGAAGCAGGTGCGAGGTGAGTCTTATTTCTTTCTTTTCTAACATCAGGGCTTAGCATTTCTGCACATTTCAAATGTTTTTTAAAAGACATTTTTGGCCTTTTTGAGCTTTAACTGACAGAGACAGCTGAAGAGTGAAAGGAATGTGGGGAGAGATATTGTCAGGGAATGACATAGGTGGGCCACAGCGGCACGGACTGAGCCTCCGGGGCGGATGCTCTACCAACTGAGCTAAACAACACCCCGTACTTGTGCTTCTTGACTTGAAGCATGTTTGTTATGCACCAAAACACCAAAAGTCCTTGTAAGTAATTCATCACAGTCGGACAAGAAGAAGCAGCACCAAAACACACCTGGTTAATGTTCCTGGTACTGCTTCTCAGAAATATGTAAATGGTTTAATCATAACAGACGGAGAGAGTAAACTAATCCCATAATCGACATCATCAGATCTAAAAATCACATTAATTCAAATTCTAATATGCAAATTAATGATCTATTAAGATTGTGAATGTTTAAACTGGGAGACATAATCTTTTAATCTTAATCATTTTTGCAATTATTTCTCATGTTTTCACGAGTATATCCACAGGTGGAGACATAACAGCGTGTTGAACTGTGCTACATCCTGCTGGTGTAATGATAATAAACCCTTTAATAACTTAATTCGAACCGTCCCTACGTATCATCACTTAAAAATAAATGTTCTACCTTTTTCACCACCTCCTCCTCCTCCTGCTTCTTCTCATAGTGGGAGAAGTCATCAAAGATGGAGGTGGTGTGTTTGTACTGGGCGATGATCTTGAGCACCTGCTTCGCCTTTTCCAGAGGGACCTCTTGAGTGTCGCGTGAGTTGGTGACTGGCTTGTTGTCATTGTTCTCCAGGCGGATGTGGCGCAGCTGACTGTTTGGCACGTCCTTAACAAACAACCAGTTCACGTCAAACTTGCCCTTCCACTTGTCCTGCGCCCAAACGCCCGCGCTGGTGCCGTAGTCCACAGGCGAGCGCATTTCGGCCACGCCGCAGAAATGGCCGCTGCCGTTGACGCTGAACAACAAGTAGACGGGGCCTTTAGCGTTCATAGCTCTGAAGGCTGAGTCCAAACGTTTGTTGCCGTGCTCCGTGCTGCACCAGATGGAGTACTTGATGGAGCGGTGGATGTCGTCCTCGGAGTAGCTCTTGATGATGAACACGCGCCCGTTTTTCAGGTTCCAGTCGAACTCCTTGGGGTTGTAGCTGTGGGCCGCTCGCAGCTTCTCCAGCACAGGGTGGGACTCGGATCCCGGCTCTGGTGGCACACCCCCGCCTCCTCCACCTCCGTTACCAACACTGCCGCCGTTAGAGGAGCCGTTGCTGTCCAAGCTTCCGCCGCCGTAGCACAGGTTGCGGTTGCGCGGGGCTACCCAGCGGGTCTGAGGTGTTGGAGCGGAGTTGTGGTTCTGGTAAGACTGTGGAGGAGGAGGTGGAGGACCCTGCATGGTCATCTGCTGCACGAGGGACTGGGCAGACTGTAGGGACTGTTGGAGGGGGGGCAGGAGACTGGGAGCATGGGAGTGAAGCTGGGGCTGGTGCTGTTGGTGGTGATGGTGGTGGTGGTGATGGTGTGGGGGTAAAGGTGGGGCCATCTTGGTGACAGTCCCTTTATTATCCCAAGTATCAATGTCAATGTTGTGTTTAATCGGGGGTGGAGGCAGACCTCCTCCAGCCATGGGTGTGCCCAGTTTGTTCTTGGTCTTTTGTTGCTGCAGCTTGGCAGGTTTACTCGCGATGGCAGCCCACGACGTCGGTTTCGGAGGGGGCATTCCAATCGGTGTGCCACCGTTGCCCGTGGCAACAGCTGCTGCAACACTGCCACCGCCACCGATCACAGAGCCTGCACTTTTCACACCCGAGCCACTTCCCGTCACATCCCCACCTATTTTTAGGCCCAGCATGCCCTGCTCTAGGCTGTTCATACCTGGAGCCTTGCTCAGCGTGTCACTATGGAAACCTGTCTGGCCATCGGGGACTAAGGTGCCTCCTAAAGAGCTGGGCGGGTAGCTGTAACTCCCCCCATAGGCTGAGCTCTGAGTCTGCTGGCCCTGAGAACCGCTCGTGCCCCAGGCTGAGAAGGCCGGGTTCTCCGGGAAAAAGTTAAACCTGTGGGGATAGATGCTGCTGCTGAGCCCTCCGGGCTGCCCGAACACCGTGTCGTGCATGAAGTGATGGTCTCCATTGCTGAGGGGGGCATAGGGTGTCAGGTAGGGGATGGGTGGGTCACCTCCTGTCGACCAAGGAGCCTCACTGAGAGGGTACGGAAACCCAATGGAGGGGGCATAGTAGCTGGACAGGTAAGGGTCTGTCATGGATTGATAGCTGTTATTCTGCAAACACAAACAGAGTTTGTTAGAACAACAAGATGCGGCGATATAACTCAGAATAAAATGATTTCAGACTCACAGACGGTACCTGATTAGACTGACTGGTGAGATAAGGCTCAAAGTCATTGTCATGGACGGTGTCCTTCTGGTGGAGGGAGCCATTCTGCACTGAAACTGGAAAGGCTGCAATAAAATACAACAGTTATCGAAGCTGGAACCTCTAATGAAACATCACAGATCTGACTGAAAACACACAACTAGAACCAGAGCTAAAAAAACAGCGTACACTCCTTTTATTGCCGTACTGGAAAAAGTGTGAATGTGAATGATTATATAGTGACTTATAGTGATTATGACAGACGATCCCGTCCGCCGCAGAGAGGATAACCTTTAAAGGAGTTGACCTTTTGCAAGTAAGTCTGCAAGATGTTTTCTGTGTGTATATAATGATGTACGGTCATTACTGCAGCGGACCCCAACCTTTTTTCCTCGGACCGATTTTTATTTCATGTTTCAAGATGTGAGGGATAAATATGAGAAAATAAAATGATACGAGAGCATAAAAACAAATATAAAGCGTGTAAAAAAAAAAATACTACGCTGAATTAGTGCGAGGCCTGGGCTTGTTTCTCAGCAACGAGCCGGTCCCAAAAATATGGGAGACACTGACAAATGATCGAATTATGTATCGAATTTTGTTTTGGTTCTCCCAAAGACGTGTGTCACAGATGAGGCACAGCTGGATGTAATTTTTTCAAAATAAAACATCTTTCAGACTCCAACAATCAATAAAATTCAATCTTTCTGTGGTAAATGATGCACAGACCAGTACCGGTGCTCAGTGGTTGCATGCAAGTATGAAACAAAATATCCAGCAATGCAAAGGCATTATTTATCTCTCTCTGTTGACACAACACGTGAGGCGTGAGGCATCAGGTGACGGGTGTATGTCACATCTATAGATAACATTCACATCTGGAGGAGGTCCGAGAGACGTTTTCCTCTCACCTTTGCTTGCATCTTGTCCTTTCGATGTCTTGGTGGTCGTGTCGAGACGATGAATGCATGCGAAAGGGGAAATAAAGAGAGCTTGCATGGGTCTCCAGCATCACACACATATTTCCATGTTTACACAGACATGCAGAGGAATAAAAAAAAAGAGGAGAGGGGGGTGGTGCCATCATCTGGCAGTCTGGTAGCTGTGGTCCAGGCCTTTTCTGGTTACCAGTTTTCCAGCTACCCTCCCCTCCTCTCTGGTGATGCACACAGACACACACACAGACAGACACACACCGCACATCTCGCCTCTCTCTGGGGATAGAAAGCTGGAGCTTCTCCCCTTCTCTCGTTGCTTACCTGAGGGTCGATACTAGCGGCAGACATCATTCATCCACCAGGTGTTGTGTTACACTGATAGCCCTGACAGTGTGTGAGCTGCACACACGCACACACACACAGACACACACTCTCTCTCTCTCCGCTCTGGATAGCTTGGAGGAGCTGCGTTAGTTTGCTAACAGTTAAACACAGTTAGCAGCAGCAGCCGTTAGCCGGTGTCTCTGCTCGCCGCGGACGGTTGGCTCGTCGTAGCCGTTGGCTGGCACTCCGCGCTGGCCTGTCGACATTTAATCCAGCCGAGGGAGGGAGGCTTCAATCCGCTCCGACCCTCCTTCACCGCTAAATTAGAAAATCCAACCAGCCTTTGGTGGCCCTGCTGCTCACCAATGGCCCCAATGGCAGCTTCATCCGGGGGTCTGGCGTGGCGGAAGTGACGTCGATGACGTAGGGGACGGACGGACGCGTTAACGGCTCCCGAGCTAGCTGGCTAGTTAGCTAGTTAGCAAGCGAGCTAACAGCAAAAATGTGAATTTAAAGCTGCAGTGTGTAAGATGTAGGCTTTTATTTTTAGGATGAAATATAATATTCATTTCTTTGTATAAAAACCTGAAAATAAGAATCTTTTTGTTCTTAAAAATTACTTTTTTTTTTTTTTTTAAAGATCTACAAGAAGCGGGTCCTCTTTAATGGAGGCGGCCATGTTGAAACGCCATTTTTCTACAGTCAAAATTAAAAAGTGACCATAAACAGGTCTCTTAAAATGTTAAAATGTTTCTCCTTTACACTAAGAAGGTGAGGGTGATGTGAGGAGATTGCAACGCAGCAATCAGACCACTAAATACAACTAAATTCTACACACGAGGTCTTTAAAGAATAAAAATAATTATTAAACTTTAGACTGTTTCATAGTATTGTGTTTACATTTATGGAACCACATTTACACACACATCTCTAATTATTTAAGCTTTTTTTTTAAGTATATAAGAACAATTCAAACCCTATAAAATTGTAATAGTGCAGTCATTTTGAGATATCAAAAGTAATGTTAAAGAGCCACGCAGAGCAGAAAAAAACAGTATTTTCTCATAATAAATGTTTAATAATAAAGAAATGTGTGCAACACGTTAATATATGTCCCCAAAGGTGCTGTTTTTTTATCTTGTGTCCACGTTAAGTTATTTATCTTAAAATGTCATTGTTCAGCTTGGCCAAGTGTCAATCACATTAAGTGGAGAAGCCAATAACAGTTCAGTTGCATTACAGTAATTAATGCTAAAGTATTTTGGTTGTCCAGAAATACTGTCCAGTGAAATGTTTAAGCAATTTTATGATGTCTTTATTGTTTGTAGGGTTCCTTCCTTCTGCAACTGCAGTGCAAGTTGTGTGCACAAGATAAAAAATAGGACCCTTTGGGAGCTGTGTACTGTAATGTAGACGTGGTTTATTTCATCATACACTACACTACTACATGTCGGGATGTTCACTTATTCAAACTAAAAATGACACATATTAATAATTTATACATTTTACAAAACATCAAACCTATTTACATCTTTTAAATCACATTTGTGTTTAATATCTAGTGATTTCTAGTGATCTCTTTCACACATGTACATTCTCACACGCACACACAGAGGTAGATTTACATGTAGTTTTACGGCATTTAAAGTCTGAGGGAAGACATACACATTATATACTGTGATATACTGAAAATTCTCCAGTCTTGACTCTTGACAGTGTGTACAGTTTGTGTTCGATGTTTTTATTGACAATCGTAGTCTTCTTCAAAGTGGTTTCTCATCCGGCTCTTTCTCAGATTTTCCCCAACCGCTTTATTTTTGTGGTCATTTATAATCTAAGCAAAAACATAGAAAAATACACTGTATATGAGATGTTATACAAATAAGGTGGAACATGATATAGATGCAAATTAGAGGAAATTCACTCAACCTACCCACAGGTCTTTAGACTAGAAGAACAACTGAGAGGGTTTGGATGGTTGATGAAATTCACCAATGAAATTAACTAAAATAAGAAAAAACAACATACATGAGTGATGCAAAGCAAATAAACTGCAGTGTAACCAAAAAGAAAGTGGAGTGGCAAATGTCATTAAATGCATTATTCTATATTTTAATAAATGACTTAATAAAATGTCTTAATGGATAATGTATGTAGGATAAATTATATGTGTGGTTTCCATCATTGATCAGGGGAATACTTACAGCTGTCTTCCTCATCTGAGACAGTAGTGACGATGTAGCAGGCGTAAACAAATCCCAGGAGCTGCAGAAATAATGTAAAGATCTATGAACGTGAAACACAATTTTTAAATTGTCCTCAGTTTTCTTTCTTTTGTGTTTTAAAAGGACAGTATTCATCACAAAGCAGACTTCACAAACAAACAAAAAAGCATAATTTAAATATTTTTTGCTTCATTGAGAAGTCATAGTCTGTGTAATCATCTATAAGAAAGTCACTGCATCAGGTTGATCTTTTCCTACAGTATCTGCTGTGTTCATGTGTGTGTTGATTTGGGTAGTAACCAAAGGCGTGGCTGACACTACAGATCTGTGCAATATCGTGTTTTCTAATTTACAGTCACTGTTGCTAGGCAACTGTCAACTCCTGTGTGTGTAGATGAATTTTTTTTTGACAGAGAAAACAATATTAAATAATAAATATATTCTTTAGTATTCACTCATGTGATGGCTGACCCAGCAGAGACTCACTGATAGGAGGAGCTGGACGATGCAGTGCAGGATCTCGATGTACTGGTATTCCAGCCAGCAGCTCACCACTGTGGTCAGCTCTGGGTTTTGCTGGTTCTGCCACCCAGCCGAGGGAAGTCCGTCGCTCTCACATCCCGGACCGTTGTCCTTCCACCACGAGCGATGTGGCGACACTCCCATGGAGAGTATATCACTGTCCTGATAAATAAAAAATAGATTAAATAGATGGGAGAGAAATCTGACCTGCAACGAGGATCAGGAGCAGTGTGAACATGATATGGTTTATTATAAGCTGAGCTTCCTGTCTGGAGCCAATATTAATGATTATTTTCATTATCGACTAAGCCATCAGCTAAGTAATTTCCTTAAAAAGGGGGAATATATGGATCTTAAACCATGATACTTATTAAAAACAGTTTCACTTTATGTCTGATACAAAGTGACTGGTCATCAGCAGCCTATCATGCTCTGCGTCCTCCACTTTGGGGGTTATCAGGGGGGGGTTTCAGGTCTGCAGGTATGGTGTCTAAAAAGGACTACCCCATCCCAACCTCTCATAACAGTCTGTAAGCTTCCACGTGGGAGGATATTGAAAATCTCTCTATACCAGAGGGAAACACTCGGTGAAGAAGTTTTGATCCAGTTTTGTAGAATACACTTTCAAGCAACTAGAAGGAGTTTTTTCAAGAAGCTTTAACCTGATGCAGGGAGATGTAAGTCCCTGCAGGAAGGCCTATGAGGAAAACAGGGTCGAAATGTTTTGTGCTTTTTACTTGATGAATGAGAAAAGTTTGATTTTTCTGCATCAGTTCATTATTTGATGCTCCATGTATCACCAGGAGTTTTCTCTGCTAAAACAAATCCAACTACAAGTACTGAACCATTGCCAGCACTTTTACTCCTATTGCTAATCATTATCTCATGAATCATTTGTGTCATCTTCATCAATCAGGACCTAAAAATACCAGTTTAATATGTTTTCAGCTGCAGATTGGAGACATAAACAAGTTACTGTCACTTCATGACACTGAATACTGTATGTCGTGACTAAGAACAGACTGTAAACATACCGTATAATCACATGACTGTTTCTGAAGGCACGTCCTGAGACATGGACGGAGCTGAACACTGTGTTTAGGAGCTGAAGCTGCGCGGGTCTCTAATTATCTGACACTTACGTGACCATTAGACTTACCTTTGAAAGCCCTCCCAGATCCAAGTAGAGACAGGACACAAAGACATTCCAGCCGACCCACAACAGCGTCCACAGCAGGTACTGAGAAGACCGAAACATTATGAAGAAAATGAATACACAAAACTATGTGTTTTTTTTCTTAACTAATAATTTAAAAAAAGAATAAACTAAGAAGAAAGCTTAAACAGTAGCATGTGGTCATGGAGCTCTCTGATGCCACACCCACAGACAAACACTATTCCAAAGATCCTTCATGAATGATGAGGGTGGTGACAGTGATGGCAGAAATAATGATTGTCATTGTTGTTTTTGTATCACAACTCAGCTCTCACATTGTCATTGTCGTACTCTGCCTTCACGCACGCAATCATCTCAGATCTCAGATATCCGATCAATAATACTCCAGTTTATTCTACGTATCACTGCAGTTGTGTGCTCTGGTATGTTTGCCTTTTTGTTCACTGTCTGTCACATTTAAATAAAGGGAGAAAAGAAATCAGTGTGTGGTTGAACTGCATCTGTGATGAGGAGTTAAAAGTGGCCGCTTTTTTGCAGAGAGATTGATGTGAAGATTGATTCCACTCTCATGTCTGTAAGGTAAATATGAAGCTACATTTGGGAGGCAATTAACAGGGGGAAAAGAGCTAGCCTGACTCTGTTTAGTTTAAAAACATCAGTGTTGTTTTACCCCCTTGTTTCCAGGTTTTAGACTAAGCTAAGCTAATAGACTAGCTTCATATTTAATGAATAGATATAAGAGAGAGATCTTAATATCTCAAATCTCAAATATGCATATTTTCCCACCACAAAACTACTTCTAACAAACCCTCAAAAGGCCCAGAAATCACCTTCAGTGCTCAAAACAAACTTTTTATGAGCTCAATCAGACAGCTCCCTCACCATAACAACATAGCGTGATCTGTACTGGATGACTCCAAACAGGCCCAGGATGACCACGATGATGTGAAAGAAGTTGACCATGATGGGAGCCCACTGGTAACCGAGGAAGTCAAACAGCTGCCTCTCCAGCGCAGTTATCTGGAGGAGCAGAAACAGAGTTTAGAGACCCCCGATGATGACTTCTTTTAAAAACACATCCACTTTGTCACTCCCGGTCTGTGTCAGGTGAGGCTGTGTCGCTCTGGGCTTGTTAGATAGTGAATCCCACAAGGTTGTATTTGTCATTCTTATGAGTTGTCAAGGCAACTGAGCCACGAGGGACAAAGCATGCTGAGGGGGAAAAGACAGACCTGTTTATGGCGCGTCCTCTGAGGTCGATGCCCCAGTCAGTCAGTCAGTCAGTCATGAAGGGGGGGCAGGGTGGGAAACACAGAGGAGGAGGACAAAGTGGGTGCAGCCCTTCATTGTGGTGGTTGTAGTGATGGTGGTGGGCGGTCACTGCTTTTCATAACAGCCTCTAACTCGATTAATATTAAAACAATTCACAAGAAATATACGTACACGAAAGCTGCAGATGAGAATCATTCACAGTATTGATTAACCTGCGAATTGTTTAATCTGGAAAATATCATAAAGTAGTTAAAAATGCCCGTCGGAGCTCAAGGCGACGTCTTCAAACCGCTTGTTTTGTCCGAGCAACAGTCGAAAACACAAAGATGTTCACGTTACTCTGACAAAACAGCAAGAAAACATGCTACATTTGCATTACAGGAGCTGGAAACAGCAAGTTTTGATTGAAAAAATAACATAATTAATAATGAATCAATCATCCAGATTGTTGCTGAGTGATTTTCTGTTGATTAATTAATCAATAAACAGATGAATGAGCTCTAATTCTTTTAAATTGAATTTTAGTTTGCAGTTTATGTAGAAAACCGAATTAATTATAAGAATGTGAATGGAAGGTCAAACAAAACAACCTAACAATGAGTTTAACAAATACTCAAGTTGTTTTTTTGCTCAAAATAGTGTAGCCTATAGTCTAAATGTAAGGTTTTATATTGTTAGAAATAATATTAAAAGTGTGGCTTTAAAAAGCACCAACAAAGGAACTTTACTTTAAAATAAACAACAAGTATTTTCAGGTATTTAAATCATAAAAAAATAGCTTTATTTTGAAGTTTTGTAGATTTTCTGCATCAGCACAGAGTCTCCACGCGGTTGTCCTGGTGTGTAAACAGATGTGTTGAAGTCGAAGCATCATGTGTAAGAGAGAAAAACATCTCACCAACTGCAAACAGCAGAGGAGGATCAGCATGCATCGTGCAGAGCAGCACCCCATCTTCTCCTTCTCCTTCTTCTTCTCCTCTTTATCCCCTCTGGGACTGATGATCGGGACGTGGATAACAACAGTGAAGATTTTTTTAAATATATATAAAATCGCTCAAACACGAGGAACAATCCTGCGGAGCTTTGAGTCCATGACCAGACGTGTGAGGAATAGTGCACTTAACCTCATGAGGAAAACACGTAGGCTGTCCCTGCGTGGAAACTACACGGAGAAGGGGGAGGGTAGGCTGTATGAGAGGTGATTAATGCCACAAAGAGAAGAAAGGGGAAACCCTGAAGGGCAAGGGCAGCCTCAGGATGACTGTGGGGCGTTATTTAATGGAGAGTAATAAAAGAAAACGTGACACTGTAATACAGCCTGTGATTTATAGAGTAATTTCTAGGGATGACCAAATAACCAAGTAGCAACCTCTATGGCTGTGAGGTGAAGCCAATGTTCAAACGGCCACTTGAGGCTGGCTCCAGAAGTGAGTCAGTCCCCATAAGTCCCCATGTTCAAATGTCCAACTTCACAGCAGAAATAAACATGTTTACAGCCTGGTACAAAAAACAGTTTTGGTCTCTATAGCTAGTTTTACTGTTCATGACAACTGTACTGAGGGTGAATTTATATACAACTCACCTGTTCAAACTACAAACTACAAAAACAACAAAAAGCCAGTCCCAGACTTACAGCTTCTTGCTCAGTCACTCTCTCTTTTCTCCTCTTCAGCCAATACCCCTTTGGTCCTTTCACCTCTGCCATTACGTCCATAGAGGCTGTTGAACCTGGCTCCTCATTCACTACCCAAAGCTCATGACCATAGGTGAGGGTTGAGATATAGACAGAGTTCCTTCTTCCCCACAACAGTCTGGTACAACGTCCACAATACTCTTTTTACTTTTTAATGTGCAAATTTCAAATTAAAGCATAAAAACAGGTGAATAAAAACTCACAAACTGAGTGTTGGAATATGTTTTCAACCTTCCCTCAACCTGTTAAGTTCATTAAGGCTGAGTGCTTTTGTGCAGTTCATGACTCATTAAATGAAAATAAGCTGATTAACAGATAATCAATCTGTAACCATTTTGATAATTAATACTTTCAGTCCAAATTTTCCGGTTCAAACTTCTCAACTTTGAGGATTCTCTCTGATTTTTCTGGACTTACTACTACAAACATTTCTCTTGGCAGCGCGGCCTCTCTTGTAACCCTTCAGTAAACCTCTCTCATATGTTTCTCCCTCACTGTGGCATGGATGGACCCTCATACAGCAACACCATCTCCTGCTCTCTGATAGGTGCTCGCTCTGCTACGATGCTCTGAAATCGCCGGTAGGTGGTGGTACAGCTGTGGCAGGTTCAGGCTTTTCAAAGGTGTGTGAGAGTGACAAGGTTAAAACGAGACACAACTGGCCTACTTTTATGTTTTGTTTTGTTTTTTTTACAGCATTTACAACCATGTTGTAGATAAATAAAGGAGAATATTTCACCTGTATTTATTTAACATTAATGTAAGGGTCAAACTGGGTTATTAGAGGCTGTTTGGGGTCATGAGCTGATATTGATCCAATGCAGT
Organism: Nibea coibor; assembly: GCA_023373845.1. Lineage (NCBI taxonomy): Eukaryota > Metazoa > Chordata > Actinopteri > Sciaenidae > Nibea > Nibea coibor. The sequence goes on along the minus strand of CM041717.1, from coordinate 21,660,746 downwards.
TTCACTTTAAACTCATTCACACGTTCAAGGATCAATAACAACAACAGTTTGACTCTTCCTGCAGGTTTGAATGGGTCAAACAAATAAAGTCAGTGTCAATACACCATCTGCCGAATTAAAAATAATCATTTAAAAACGTGAAACATTTTATATTTCAAGCGCAAAACAAGCATCTGGCAGTGTGATGTGGACGCTGTGTGTCCAAAGAGACTCCGCGCACCTTCATCACGGACTGAGAAATCCTCTTAAACCGGATTCAGCCCATTCATTACGCACTACGCCCGCACTTCCCCGTCCTTCCGTGGGATGACGCTAGAATCAAAAGACAAATTCAAAATTGGGGGGTCTCCAGCTCTGCCTGTGTCACATGGAAGCACAGTAGCTGAGCCGAGGGGATGCGAGTACAGATGGAGGGGGCTTGAGGGACTGTGGAGGAGAAACCTGGCACTTGGAGATAATATTTGGGAGATACAGCGGCGGCGGCGGCGGCAGCGGCAGCAGATAGGCAGGTCAGACACTTCCCAGCCTCCCTTCTGGCTGGGGAGCAAGAGAGAGGAGCGCGGATAGGGGCGCACAAGAAGGGGTCAGCGGGCGCTCAAAAAAAAGGGGGGGATGTCACATGCAATATGCTGCATTCGTGTTTTCTGAAGACCAAGAGAGCCAAGTTATCGCCTTTGATTGATTATGTTCGCGGGGAGCGCCTGGTCCGTGTGGAAGCAGAAGGAAGCGACCAGGGTTGACGCTGCGCCTCCCAAAATCTCTGAGCTGAGTGAGTACAGGGGGGGATGCTATAGCGCAATGCTCTGCCTGTGGCTATGTGACAGGCTGGAGGGAGGGAGGGGAGGATGAGGAGGTGGAGAGATCATTCATATGTGCTCTATAGATACAGCTCGATAAGCCGCACACAACGCAATTTGGTCCACAGAACCCCCCCTCCTCCTCCTCCTCGTTTTTTTTATTCATCCAGGGCATGTTCGCCTTTACCCGCTTTGTGCGCCTTGTTCTTTGCATTCGCACTGGTCATACATTTAACACACAGACACGTGTGCACCCACCTCAGCCGTTACTGCATTGCCTTTTTTTTTTGTGATTTAAGCCCCCGAAACGAGCGGATTCATCAGAGAACTTCACCGTGAATTGACGCGGGGAAGGCGCGCGGCGGCTCCAATCACGCGTGCGTTTTTTTTCTGCGCCTGACTGCGAAGCATAAAGATAATTAACGTTAGACCTTCCGTTAACATTTGCACCCCCCCCCCCCCCCATCCCCTCCCTCCTCCTCCTCTTCATCCTCATCCATCCACCCTCCCCATCCATCCCTCCCTCCCTTCTCTCACTCATAAATAGGGGGTGTGGGGGGGAACTGGCTTTGTCGTGTAAGTTGCCAGCTGACCTCAGGGACACAACATCCTTTACCATCCTCACTTTGATCTGGGAATGAATCGGAAACGCTTTGATGATTAGAGAGGAGAAAAAGGAGGAATCTCAGGCGCTACAGGCTTAATGAAACAAACCCGTGATAAAAGGCACACTGCATCAGCCTGAAATTCTTCATTTCCTAGCCTCCCCTCCACCTTTGCAAAAACCCTCCTTCACACCCTGAACACGCTCCCCCTCCTGCATGCCTCCTCAAGCCGGCATCGTTTGGTTTGTAACCTGTTGTCAGCATCACTGCAGTTTGAGGTGTGAGAGCCCCAGAGGCGAGGCGAGCGGCCGAGGCCAGAGGAACCGTCACCCAGTGTGTGTGTGTGTGTGTGATTGATGCTTGCTGAGTGGGTGCCACCATCATGAGAGCCACATACATACATACATACAACCTCCACCCCCCTCCTCTCCACTCCTGATGCACACACACACACACACCAAGCCAGTCATGGAGGATCCACAGCATGAAAACATCATGATTTTCTTTTTAACTTTCAGCTCCTCTCACCCTCATGTGTGCGGTAGCTGGAAAGGATGTGAGTAAATATGATCACAAGACGTGAGAATTATTCTTTAATGTGCTCTGAGTCGTGTTGTATCAGAGGCGGCGTTGCACAGATAAAGACAGAGCTTTCTTCCTCACAGGGGCATGGTTAATCGTTGTTGCAAGCAAACATTTGACCTAATTCACATTCTCACACAATAGCATCCTCCTCTCTCTCTCTCTCTCTCTCTCTCTCTCTCTCTCTCTCACCCCCCTTCATCTCTCTCTCTCTCTCTCTCTCTCTCTCTGTCACACACACACACACATTGCTGTTATTTGTGTCACACAGAGGGTGAGGCTTTTTTTTTTTCTGCTCCACATGAACTCCCAGGTGGTTTATCAAAACCTGAGCAGATTCAGCAGAGAGGCCACCACACCGGCTCGCTGGGTCTGTTTGCAGTTTATATATATATATATATATATATATATATTTAAAAAGGGAGCTCCAGGATTATTAATAATAAACACACACACACATGTGCATGTTCCTAGAAAATTAAAAGCCCTACTCGTATTTATGTCAGCACTGTAGGGCTAAATGTGCGTTTTCATGAGGATTACATTATTCCCTGTTTGACTTCGTGGCCTCGTCAGACGCCGTAAGCAGAAACTATTTTTCTTTAAAAAATATGTTTAATGTTTTAGTTACATTTTGTTTTGATTGGTCGAATGCTTCACGCTTCCTCTAGAGACATTTAACTGGTGAGAAGTCAACAGGTGATGTCTTTTTTTGTCGTCTACAACTGCAGCTAATTATTATTTTCTCACATTTGTGAGTACACAATCTGATAATTGTCTAATCGTTTAAGTAATTCTTCATAAAAAATCAACCTCCACTCTCTGGCTTCAGCTTCTGCAATGTGAGAATTGTCTGTTTTATACCAGAGTACACTGCATACCTTTAAAGTTTAGACTGTGTCGCACTCGACTCTAGGAACTTGTGATTTTATAGACTGTGATTAGTCAAATATGTCATTCAGCATGTTTCCCACGCCTTCTACAAAACATGTTATCATTGACATTAGATCTAAGTCAACAGCTGATGTCTTTTTTTGTCCTCTACAACTGCAGCTTATGATTTATTTTCTTGATTAATAGATTCATCATTTGGTGTATAAAACCCCAGAAAACTGCGAAAAACAAGTCTTGTATCGTTTGATGAGCATCCGATCCAGAGAGAATTCATTTGTTATAATCTGAGACGAGGAAAACGCAGCAGAAACTCTCACATTTGTGCTGAAACTATTCAAAGAAAAATCAGTTAGCAATTCTGATTGATGATGTTTTATACACTAAATGATTTGTTGATTGATTTGTCTTTTAGTTAAATGTTTTAATCCGATGATGAGGTTGCCCAAATATGTCAGACGTCGTCCCATACATCCAAGTCAACAGGTGACATCTTTTCTTGTCAGCTAGGACAGATCCAGAGAGAATTCATTTGTTGTAATTCAAAACGAGGAAGTGCAGCACAAATTGATACAGTCTGATAATTGATTAATCGTTTAAGCCTTTTTTTCATACAAAGACGTCATCCATTATGTGGCTTCAGCTTTCTGTTTTTCTCTGTTCTGTACCATCGTACACTGGATATTTGTAAAGTTTGGACTTTTTGGAAAAATCAAGCAATAAGAAGATGTTGCACTTACCTCTGGAAACTTCTTTTTCAGCAATTTAGCTTGAAAAATTACTTAAGCAATTCATCCAAACAGTTGCTGTTTTTTCTTTTAATAAGTTTAATCTGTTAATCGACCAATTGCAGCTGTTTCAAGCTTCATTCACCTGTTCCCAACATATTGTCTCCTGTAGAGCGACATTGGCTGATTGATCGATTAATCAATCGACAGAAAAATAATCAGCACTTATTTGATCATCATTTGCAGAGCAAAGAACAATCCTCAGTTTTAGCTCGTTCAAAGTTCTCCGGTGTTTTTCAGACCAAACGATGAATCAGAAAGATAATTGCTGGATTAATCAATAATGAAAACCATCGTCAGCAGTCCTAGTTTATGTGACTCAAGAAGAGATTTATTATTAAAGATTTATACAAGGAATAAAGGGTAATCTGTATTTTTTATATGCTGAATGTGAACTCAACGGTTCACTTACTCACTCATGGAGCTCTCAAGCCTTAACTTGCTGATATTTGGTTGCGTACACTGATCCCAAAGGTAAAGAATGAACTTTTATTTGTCTTTATTTGACTTTGATTTATTAACCATACACTGCATGGGCATGCAGTAACGGATGCACATATTAAAGATCGATGATGCTCTAGTTTCCTTGCCCTTCTCTGTGTAAGTAGGCTTCTGGTCTGTGATACACGGTCAGGGCAACACCTGGCAAATCTGCACCTGCAGGTATTCGCTGGTAGTTTGTAATGAGCACACCGAGCGCCACAGGCAGGCGAGGGAAGAGGAGGGGGGGGGGCTCTCTGTGGCTGAGGAAGAGGGGGCTTTGTTTAGCAGAAAAGCAGCCGAGGGAGGGCCATTTCTTGCTCTTGCTCCGAGCACTACGTCCAATTGGTTGGCTCTGACGAGGCAGCTCTAGGGCCAGAGATTACACTGCAGTGTTGAGGCGTCACTCTGGCTAAACACCGCAGGCGGAGGCAGGGGGGGTGAGGGTAGAGAGAATGGGTGGGGAGGTATGGACACACTCATTGAGACAGGGGGAAGGAAAAGGAAGAGGAGGAAGGCCGGGAAACCTTGTTGGGAAATGTGACAGCCTCTTCTCATCATCTGCTTTCAGCGTCTTCAAACACCTGCCACAGGACTCCCACGCATGTCTTCCTCTCCTCGTCTCTCTCCTTTCTTTTCCTCCACACCTACACCTTTCCCCTTTCTTCTCTCTCATTACCCTCTCCATCTCCGCTCCTCGGCTCTGTTGTCAAATCAGCACAGATATAATTACACTGACACTGTTGCAACTATGATTTAAATTATCATTGCCTCGTAGGTGCATGTGGTCCTTAAAAATCCAACATAATGTTTCAGACTACTCAAATCACTAAAGCCGAAGCACTGTTGGATGAATTAGCGGCATTAAATGCAGCTCCGTGAAATCTTTGACATGTTTGGTGGCTGCTGTTAAAATACACCAAACAGTTTTGATAGGCATGCTGGGAAAACACGTTCACTGCTGCAGTCAATCAAAGAAGTCTGTTCTGGATATCTAGTGTTGCAGAATATGACTTACTGATACATGATATTAACAAGTAAAAACTACATGCAGCATGCAAAGAAGCACCGAGACGTCCGCGTGTGAAATTTGGTGCAAATTGGATTTTCACGCTGAGAACAGTTGGGTTCAAAGCTGGATCTGCTAAAAGAAATGCAAATGACACAAAGTCTGCAAAACTTTTACCGTGCAGAGCCGAAGAAACTCCCGTCCTGTCTCCGCTCTGTCTGTTTTTAATAGAAAAGTAAAGTCAGTCAGATGGTACCACGTGGAAAATTACTGAAACATTCACAAAAGAAGAAAATAAATGGATGAAACTTACATGTGTCCTTACAGGGATTTTACAGCGCTGACCAGGGAAATTACAGCAATAACAGACCACAAGCTCAGCTGAGCTTTGTTACTTTTTGTCTGTTACTTCATGCATACCTGCTCTCTAGGTCCTGGTTTCATGATGCCACCCCAGTAATTTGATGGAAAACCGCCTGCTGGTATCCGTCTATGTAGATGAAGACCTCATTTCATTCCAGCTAATCAAACCTTACATGAAGCCGTAGCCTAATGTCAGCGTTACGCTGCGTTCACAGACATTAGACGGCAGACACGCTTTCTGGATGTCATGGGAAAAACAAACAGTCCAAAGGAATCACAGGACATTAAGACAAGAACACGCGTGATGATATGTTGTTATGGTGAAGTTATATTGTCTACAAAGAAAGGCATGAAATAGATTGAATAAATCTGTGCCTGTTATTTAATGTAATTATTTTATCGCCCATATTTTCTCCTTGTGTTGAAGGAGCAATGTGAGATATGGTTGTAAATACCGTCACAGAGGATGGCAAAAAGTTTGGATATTTTATGTTTGGACGTCAATGCGGTCTACCATTGGCATTGACAGTATACTTTAGTACAGTCCTGATCTTGTAGACTAAAATCCTGTTTGCCTGAATGCATGTGAATGCAGTATTAGGCCAATATCATAGGCCGACACAAGAGCCACAGATTCTAAACAGCAATCACACTAGCTTTCCTGCTAACGTCACCTTCTTCTTCTCTAACTTACAAATGTGAACATGTCTTACAAGGCGGGAAGCCTTAGCCTGCCGAACAACCAACCAAACAAACATTTGCTGTGAAACCTCAATTCACAGGTGAGATAGCCAATTAGCTGCTCAGCTGCAGCCCATTAAACAGCGTGTAAACGTACCTGCAAATGTCACATCGGTCGTGTCGGATGTTGGCGTGGGTCTTACTCTTCAACAGCTCCAACAACATGCTGTTTGGCCACAGCGCTTTTAGTTTACTTCATCTTTAGCTCCCCTGCTGGTGCTCAGCCTGCCAGCTGGGGGGAAAACTACTGCCAGACAATAACAGAAGATTTGCTGCAGAAAAAAATCCAACATGATGAACTATGGGACTTTAATTCTTTAATTCAGAAAAATCCTTAACAACCACTTTACCTAAAGGTCAGATCAGAGTGCCTGTCTAATGTTTTGTGTCAAATTGCATTAGAACGGGACTTTTCACAACGTAGCTCTGAGCACTTCTGTGGCACGTCGGCTGTGGTCAAACAGACATTTTATTCTGTTTAGCAGCGCGACTCCAGAGATGTCAGAGTTGGTCTGTCTGTCAGTCCATCACTTTGGTTCAGACTGAAATAGCATCAAAGCTATTCGGCAGAATCTTGTCCGGACAGTTTGGTGATCCCCCGCTTTTCATCTAACGTAATTGTGTGCTTGTTAGCAAATGTTAACATGGTAACATGCTAAACTAAGATGTTGCACATTATACCTGCTAACCATTAGCATGTTAGCATTGTCATTTACCCTGCATTTTGAATTACAGTAGTAGTTTAAGTGCATGAATTTAGCAGTTGTGAGCACGTTAGTAAGCTAATACTAGCATTTAGCTCAAAGCATCGCTTCACAGAGCTGCTAGCATGGCTGTAGACTCCTGACAGTTACAGTCCAGATGGTTAAAACAATAAAACACACGTATCTAATGCATGGACTGCAGAATTAAGAGAAATTAGTGCTACATTTGGTCAGATGTGTGCCAGAACATCGCCCTGGGCACTTTTAAATATACACTCGCATCTTTTTTTTTCAATAGTCAGTTACTTTCAGACTCCAGGGTTTTTTTTTAAGATAACATATGAGCCCTCGGATGACGGAAACAATAAATAACAATAAAAATCAATCCAGATGGGAATAGGTGGGACCAGATCTGACTGGTCTCTGTGGAATTTTTATGGATGAGATCGATCTGGGATTTGTTACTAAAGCATAACGAACACCAAATTATGTTTAGGTTTAACCCTCTTGGGTCTGAACAGTTGTCCACGATTGTAAAAGCAATTGTGTAGGAGCCCAGAGGGTTAAACCGGTTTGACATCCATCCATCCATCCATGCATCCATTCTTCTGTTTATCGGGGGTCTGGTTGTGGTGGCAGCAGGTTTAGCAGCACCTCATTCCAGCTCCTCCTGGGGGATCCAGAGGTGTTCCCAGGCTAGATGGACTATATAGTCTCTCCAGTGGCTTCCACTGGGTCTCCAGGGCAGGCCCTCCAAAGGAAGGTGCCCAGGGGGCGTCTTAATCGGATGCCCAAACCACCTGAGCTGGCTCCTTTTGACGTGAAGGAGCAGTGGCTCTACTTCAAGCTCCCTCCGGATGTGTGAGCTCCTCGCTGCATCAAGGTTGAGCGCGTCCACCTAGCGGAGGAAGCAAACCCAAAGCCTCATGACCAGAGGGTGAGGGTTGGGAAATCAAGAGCTTCCCAGGTTTGACGTGTCTTTGGCAAAGTCTCAGAAAAAGATGCACATTGTTCACCAGACTCCAGACAAACTATTTAAGTAATTTGGACTGTGAAAATCCAATTCTGTCTGGAAAGAAAAGATCTACGTGGAATCCGATACTGAAGCACAGTGTTCAAAGTGTCCGATTTGATCATTAGCGAGGAGAAGCGAGGAAGAGTTTGTCTAAATCTGTAGCTATAAACTCAGTAAACACATGAAAGATCAGACACATACAGACAGTTATCATCCCTTAAACCTCAGTCCAACAAAACGTTGGCGGCGTGTTTCCTCCTGGCAGTCTTCTCGTTGTTGATGACGGACATGCGACACACATAAACACACATGAAAACACACTGTCACAGTAGACAGATGGCATGATTTGACAGAGATTAGAACAGGCTTGTTGTTTGGTCTTTTTTTTTGTTGTTGTTGCTACAGCTCTGTGTTTTTATTGTGTATTTGAAACATATTACACTGCCAACTGTGAAATTGTCTGGCCAGCAGCATGGAGCAGAGAAAGAAGATGTTTCTGTCTGCTCGCTCCGCTTTCATACTTGTCTCCTTCAGTGTTTCAGGATACTCCGGCTGCTGCTGGCATGTTCAGCTTCTATGTGACTCATCACACCTTCTCAATGTGTGTGTGGTCTCGTGGTTAAAAACCACAGGAAGTTTGTGTCGGCACTGTGTTTTCTGCTTCATTTCAGTAATAGTGCGACGGTTTAATGTATAGCTGTTGGATTGTAGTAGTAGCTCACTTTGATGCTGCCTAACTGCAAATATTTGTTGGTGAGCAGGTATGTAAGTGTGACACACAAAGCTCAGGAATCCCTCAAACAAGGTAAAGCAGAAGCACATGCCGGAGGCGGACTGTCTGCTCACTTCACTGCTTCAGCCGGACGGAAGTTCTCACTTTTCTTTCTGCTGTTTTGCACCGTGAATATTTTCTACTTCTGGTTCCGCTGTTTTGTTAACCTACTTAATGTTTTGCAAAGGTTAGATAATTTTGTAATTAAGCGCCACTCTGTGCCCGCAGATCCCAGTGAGACCGTGGCACTTTCCCTGCGTGCATGAGTTGTAAGGGTGTGAGTGTGAGTGTGTGAGAGCAAAGTGAGCGCCAGCGCTCCCACATGGCCTCCATGCAGGACGGGCTGAACTTCACGGCTCCTCCCTACGGCAAGGTCCTGCTGCTGGGTGCTATCGCTGCTGCCTCAGCCTTTGTTGTCACGATCCTCATCGTGGTGCTCTGCGTGGGCTGCCAGAGGTGAGAGCGGGAAACTGTGGCGCACATGTATGACCAAACACACACACACATGGACTGAGACTCTCAGGATACTTTGAATGTTTACACATTCCAGTAATGGAAGTACTCAGATACTTTACCTAAGTACTACTTTTAGATATTACTCAAGCAAAAGTATAAACGTATTACCAGCAACTAGACCCCAACTAGACACCAATGCCATCTACCGTGAGCATTGACGGTAATTTTACTGCCTTGTTCTCATCGTCTAAAATCATTTCTGGTTTGCGGTCTCCTGTCTGTCTCAGCCCGTGTGAATGCAGCATTGGGCTGATTGACGACAGCCTGCTACACACCACGAGAGCCACAGACTCTAAACAACAACCACATTAGCTGTCCTGCTAACGTCTTCTTCTTTTCTTCTTCTTTTGCCCAGCTGCAGCACGTTAAGCGTGCTTGCAAGTGTCAAAAGTTGTGCTCTTCATTTTTGGACTCTTGGTTTCACTTCTTCTAAAGTCTAACCTGTTAAATCTGAGGTTCAGATGAGAAATGATTCATTCACAACAATTTACAGACGCTTAAAACTCGACAAAGAGCTCCAACTAAACAACTGGTTTAAGTTTTAACAATTAATTATATTAATTAGATTTATCCAGGCTTCTCTCTGGGTCTTCCTCCCATAGTCCAAGCACTCTCCAGGTTCATTGGTGACTCGTAGGTCTAAATGTGAGTGTGAATGGTTGTTTGTCTATGTGCCCTGTGATGAACTGGCGACTTGTCCAGGGTGTATCCTGCCTCTCGCCCTAAGTCAGCTGGGATAGACTCCGGGCCCTTGCGACCCCGATGAAGTATGAGGATGAGGATAGAGCAAAAAGTACAACAGATATAAAGTAAATGAAAGTATCTGTACAAGAGCCAATATTGTCCTATCACAGACATCTATCCGGTTTCTGCAAGTGCTTATCCTCATCAGGGTCGCGATGGGGTTGGAGTCATCCCAGCTGATGGACAAGTTCATCACAGAGCACATAGAGACAAACAACCACTCACACTTAACTTAATCTGTTAACTGTCTCTGGACTGTGGGACGAAGCCAGAATACCCAGAGAGAATCCACACAGTCACTGGGAGAACATGCAAACTGTAAACGTTAACCAATATGAATACTGTTTTTATAATATACAATGCATAAAAGAAATCAGTGGTCCTGTGCCTGTGCAAAGTTTACCCAGCAGACTGAACTGTGATTTACAAACAGTGGCAGGCAGCACAGAGTGAGAGAGAAGAAGCAGCTCTCAGCAACTAGAATTTGTTGACAGTGTAAAATAAATGTTAAATTAAATTAAGGTTCTTACCACCGTCGCCAAGTGCTTGCTCATGGTGGGAGTTGTTGAGTCTCTGTGAGTAATATTATTAAGAGTACAGTCTAGACCTGATTTATATCAAAGCACAGTCCACATATACAGCTCCAGAATCCACTACATCTGCAGCCATACCATAAAAATCTGTGAATTTTTCCCCCACTAAAGTAACTCTGTTTGTACATGTAAATATACTCTTCATGCACAGTCACAGGATGACTCAGACACACATGGACAGTGACTCAGACTCTGCACATGCACAAACACACCCAAGTGCATCACTGTAGTAAGTGTCAACCCGTGTGACAGATCGTTTGTGTTTACCACAGGAAGGGGAAGACACACAATGTTCCCGGCGAGGGCGGAAAACATCGTCTCATGGACATGGTAGGTATCAGGCGACGCGCCGCTTCCACGTTTTGTCTGCGTTGCCTCAGCTGAAGCAGCTCAACTCACCGGGGAACAGTATCATTCAGAGGACACCTCTTCAGTCTTAATTAGTGTTTAACCCGCCCTGTATATGTGTACGTGTGTGTGTGTGTGTGTGTGTTGTCAGGGTATACTCAGGCAGTCGAAGCTGCGGTCCATCAGTAAATCAGACACTGAGATGAACAAGATGAACTGCAATGGCAAAAGTGAGTGCATCCTTCACATACAAATCCTGTCCCGTGTGCTGTGAACTCTCTGCCTCAGTGTCGTGTGGTGAAAAACGTTTCATCTCCTAAATGGAACTAAAGAGGCCTGTCTTGTTTTAGCTGCATGACAAAGCACTTTTGGCACCGATGAAAGGGTTTTTTTTTTTTTTTTTTTTGGGAGGGGGGTGGTGGCGTGAAAATTACAAAGAGTGGAGATACAGTCTGTGAAATGGCAGAAATGGAAAATCAATTGGAGAATTTAGCAGCATATCAACAGCATGACGTGTAAACACATAAATGGAACATGTTCTCATTTGGTTTCATCCTCACCCATTAATGCCAGTCCACAAGAAACAACATAAACACACCTAGAACATCACATTTGCATCGATCTTTAGATCAGTCTCCATGTGCTCCTTGTCTGATCCAGTCCTGAAATTCATCCCAAACCTTTCTGGAATAAAATTTAAGGACGCTTTAAAAAGAGAAATTCACCCTAAAACAGAATTCAGATTACATTTACGGCTCAGCCTAACTGCACTGGACTGTTCAGTCTCGATTTCTGAACATGCATCTCTCTCTCTCTCTCTCAAAGATAGAAATCAAGAGAGCCAAGAGAAGTCCTGGAGCTCCGTCACTGACAGTCGACAGGGAACTGTGTTTGTGGGCGCTGTGACAGTAGCCTGAGAGCGTTTGAAGGAATATAAGCATATGTCCTGTTTCATATTTGTCTGCGGTGGAATGAAGTCAATTTGGACTCAATTTTCTCAAAACATCTACGTCAGCTCTCTCAGTTTACTGTCAGGGAGATTCATTCATGTTCACAAATGTTTGTGTCCAGTACAAATGGAGTAAATTTGAATTCTGTTTTATGGTGGGCGTCCTGTATGTGGCCTGTATGTGCCTTGCAGAAGCATCTAAAAAGAAACGTCCAGCCAGCATGGACCTTCTGCTGCTGCTCGGCTGCCGGTCTAACTCTGACCTCCGTTCTCAAGGCAGGCAGCTTCCCCAGATCCCCTCTGGGACTGGAGAGGACGGAGAGCACACTTATTCTGAAGTGGGCCGACGCTCCTCCACCACACGTACTGATGATGCCCTGTACGCCATGGTAGGCAGGGCCGGGCAGACGGACACTCCGGCCCCTCCGGCCGTTCCTGCCAATACCCCGGCGCCCCCGGACCCAGACGGGGACGTGGAAGGAGGGCTACCCGAACCCGAGGCCCAGGTCATGTCTCCCCCTCACCCTCAGGAGACGGCCGAGTACGCCTGTGTCAGGAAGCTGAGGAAGGCCGACAAGGCGCCCCAAAAGAGAGACAGCGGGACGGATATGGGGGAGCCGCCGGCGCCGCCTCCACGACACGCCCCGCCGTCACATCCAGCCCCTCCTCCGCCACACCCTCACAGCACAAAGTTGCCCCGGAGAAACGTGGATGCCTTCAACGTGCCATCATTCCCAAAGGTTGGTAGAGGAACCTTTTCTCTATCTGATGATTTAAAACTGCTTACAAAGAGCAGATCTGGAGCTTTAAAGTTAATTTTTAGGTTATAGTGCAGTAGTCCCACAGAAAAGTGCGATTTTTAGGCGCATCTCACGGGCATCTGGGAGATTAAATGTTGCTTTCATGGGGAGAGATCAGATAAAGGGCAGAAAAGCTTAACACCGTGTATGACCTTGTATCTGATGCCACTCAAGCAAAGGCAATAACAACACATCTTCTTTGTGATCAGCCTGGACAGCATCGTGCCGTAATGTCGTAGAGGTGAACAGGATTCAGTTTTATGGGCCGAAAGAAGTGATGAGCGGAGGGGGAGAGAAAGTTAACAGCCAAGTCTGGGTCTTAGTGTTTCTCCAGAGGTCTGACCGGAGCAGTAGATGAGATCATACGAAGCACTCGAGCACTGAACTTCCCAGAAAGGCCCTAAAAGTGTCGATTTATTATCCACACTGTTGGTGTGGCAGTGTTGGTCAGTCCGTCAACCACTTTGGTCCAGCTTGAAATATGTCAACAACCGCCGGGTGCATCGCCACAAAGACATTCATGTTTCCCAGAGAATGAACACACTGCAGATCCAGTACTTTAGTTTATGACCAAATTCCTGCAGCTATTCTCAGCCACAGCTGTATTTTGTGGTTAGTGTTAATAACGTGTTAAACATCTGCATGCGAGCAGAAAATGTGAGGCTGCATTGGGTGAGAGAGTGAGACGTCCAATTTGAGTGACAGTAAAAAAAGAGCCATGTCCGACGGCTTCTTGCTTGACTACTTTCTCCTTTTCTCTTCTTAGCTTCCCGTGTCACCATCCTCACATCAGCACGTTAGCATTGTCACTGTAAATGTAGCGTGATGACCTTAACATTTAGCCCAAAGCGCCACCAAACTGCGGGCTCACAGAGCTGCTGGAACGGCTGGAGACTGAAAGCAGCCACGTGTTGAGAGAAAAACTAAAGCCTCTGTTAGGTGTGTTGCTGCAGGTGCCTCATTTTTACCTTCTCAGCTTCCTCTGCCACAGTCCTCTTTGGTGTCTTCACCTCTGCCATGCTCTGCCTCTGCTGTGCATGGTGACATTGCCCGGCTCTGGTTCTGGTGCCTCATCTGGACGTTCCCGTCTCCTCTTCCCGGTGCTCAGAGCTCACAGTCCAGGCAGCTTGGCTAACAAACTGAGCTAACAGCAGCTATAGCTGGCAGCAGTTTACTTTACTGTCCATCAGGAAACTCTGTAAATCACAGATTTGTTGTGATTAGTTGGCGGTGTGTGCTGTAAAGCGTTACTTCTCCTGACCCGGGAAGCTAAAGTTAAGTATTACAAGTCAGTGTAGCATCAATTATTCTTTTTTTATGTCAGAAAAGTTGCACAGTGTTGCTTTCATTTAGACAATTCGTCAGTTTGTGTGGTTGCCAGGCTCAGATTTTTGTTGCTGGTTGTATTGACGTGAGCAGCAAACGTCGTGGTGAACGGTGTTTAGGTTTGTTTAGGTGTGAGCTTCAGTACGATGTATTAATGTGTATTTTAGCAGCCCAGGGACAGCGAGCAGGATCTGGAGAGTATTTCCGTCACATTTCTTGTTGATGCTGCAGAGGATCTACACGGCTGTAATTCTGCCAGTGTTGCAGTTTTCCTTGCACTCGGCCACATCATGCATGGTGTTGTGATATGTTAGCACTTCTGCAGACATTTCTTTGAAGTCTGGGCAGTGAGCTGTGTTTATTTGTCGAAAGAGAGGGAGTTCTTGGTGATACTTGTGCTCTCAGCAGTGTCACCTCCTCCATATGTTCGCAGCAGCAGGAGTGTAGGCAGACTGCCTGCTTTTTACTGTGGATATAAGGCTTTGTGCTTCCCTCCAGGTGACAGCGGGAGACCATTTGGTGCCCCGTGTGAGGTCAGCGAGGTCACGCTCTCCGCTGTGACCCGAGTTCAGCAACACGCACAGTTCACAGGCTTACATGTGTACACAGTCTGCTCGCAGGGCTGTCCGCCGCTGATTTTCTTGTGGATGACGCAACATGTTGAAATTGAGTCATCCTGGATATAAGCACACGGTTCCTCACGCTACAAGCTCCACCTTCCAGGGAAAATATTTCAATGCTACATGAAATCCGTCCGGTGCACAAAGGCACCTCTGTGCATGTTTAAATGTCTTTTTTTTAATGTGAGCTCTGCCCTTTAATGTGATTTCTTGCTCTGTTGATAGGAAGTGATGTTTATGGGCAACGGAGAGCAGTACATTTGGAAACCTCCAGAGGATGAGGAGATGCTCATGCACCAAAATAAAGCCCTGGGACCGCTGGCTGCTCACACAGTGGAGAATATACAACCGTCTGCTGCTGTGGTGAGAGACGACTCTTCAGTCTGTGCATCATCAGCCTGTCTGATGTTTGGTTTATTCGTGTTGAAGCTCCGTGCTCCACTCAAATTTACTATCAGGAGCCAAAGAGCCAAGACAAAACAGTGCAGTCTACAGTCTATATTTACTCGAAGCAGCACTTCACTCTTAAAAGTGATTGAGCGAGTGCCGCTCATGTACAGTCAGAGCTTTTTTAGTCGCCGAGCTTTTCGTGGAAATTGTAACAGGAATAGAAATAACTTTTCAAACCCAGAAGGTCATTTAACAAACATATATCTGTCTTGGGGGTATTTCAAGAATCCTGAAAGACTCTTTTAACAACAAGCGGTGCTGAAACTGTCCCTTTGTTGGTTTTTATCAAAACCAGATCACATTGTTGCAAAAGACGACTTAAAGAACCAGTAATCATCCTCCAAAGAATCTTTAAAATGATCAATTTAAAGCACCAAAAGAGCCGAAATTGTGACTTCAAGAACTCTTTTCTACGCCCCAAAGAGCCTTAAACTCAAAGGGCTCCAGAGCACTTACCAATAACACGGTTTTCTAAGATCTGCATCTTTTTTGGATACCTGGACAGGAAATCACAGGAAGTCACAGCTTGGGAAGCAAGTTAAAAGTCTTTTTTATCGTGCAGCAGACAGAATATTCAAAGAAGATTAACGGCATAATTTAATGTTTTGGAGGAATATGTTTATTCACGTTGCTGTTGGTCACCTTTGCACTGAGCCAGGCTAATCGGCTAAAGCTTCATATTTAACGCTGAACTACTTTAAGTCCTTTTTTACAGTCTGTCATGGCAGTAATGTGTTGTTTGTCTGCAGGTGGCTGAAATGTACTCAAAGGTGTGTAAACCGGGAAAGAAGAAGAGAGCTGTGCCGGGTTCACCCCCAGCCAATCCTGGCTTCCGGACCTTGGGTCGTGGTGACCGGGATCGAGACCGGGATGGGGGATTTAGTGTAGTGGTCAAACCCCAGACGTGGGCCCTCCAGGAGGGCAAAGCAATTGGAGGGCCCCTTGACGACCACTGCTATGAGTCCATCGGGACAGAGGAGTGCGATCCGGCCTATGAGAACCTGGAAGGCGGAGGCGCCTGGAAGCGCGAGAGGCCCCCAAACACGTGTGCCACCCTGCGGCCGAGGAGGAAGAAAGCCCAGCAGCCCTTGCAGCAGCAGCAACCACCTCCGCCGCCGCCGACGCAGCAGACGCCCAAGTTACAGCACCTGCCTGCCAAAGCCCTGCTGCTACCGGGCGAGAACCTGTACGAGAGCATCGGCGACCTGAAGCAGGGCTCCGCCACCTCCAGCACCACCACCATCTTCACTTTCAACGACGGCATGGAGATGTATGTAACAGGGCTCTGAGGCGGCGGCTGCACTGTGACCCCCCCTATCCTTCCAACACAAGGAGCTGAGCTAACACCACAAGGAGTGACGGCTGAGCCCCTGTCATGCTCACCCACACATACTGTTTACATTCAAGTCATAACGTCATGCCTTTCTCAGGCTCCCGAGGCCTTGGGGCAGTAATGTTGATCTGTTATGACCTGGGCTGAAGTCCAATCTATAAACCTTATAAGGAATCCAAAGGTAGTGAATAATAAATGAGCACAAGACCATTGCAGAGCAATCTGTAGGTAACAGTAGCACTTCTATCTTACTGATACATATGTGCAAAGCACAATAAAGTAAAAGAAAAGCCTAAATTCTTCCTCGATTCTAGCGGGTAAAACCAGACGTTCGCCCGGTTTGGTCCTAGCAGGACTTCTATTTTTGAGGAAAAAGGCTCAGCATTGTGTGAAATCTTTTGGTAGCACTTAGTCTGTCGTGAACAGGCCTTCCCTGTAGTTGGTCAAGATGTGATTCAGGACGGAATTTAAATGATATAAAAGGAATGAGTTACTAATCAAAATACTTGAAAGCTCAGGGACCAAGAGAATCAATTATGAGAGTATTATAAGAAAAAAATAAAAAATTGCACACATTTTGCATTCCTCCTCCTAAAAAAAAATAAATAATAAAAATATATTAAAAAAAAGCTTCAACTAATTTAAATCATTTATCATGTTTTAAAAACAAACAAACAAACCAACAAACGGGATCCTTCCCCTCCGTCATGTTTCGTTTCATCTTACATGGACTGAACACTGTCTCCACTGCCGTCTGTAAATGAAGTGTTTTACTTTGTTGATCCTGTTTCTGCACTTTGCCTGCTACGAGTTGCATGCTTAAAAAAAAAAAAAAAATTAAAAAAACAAACAAAAAAAAGTGAAAAAAACATTTTAAAAAAGTCGAGCACTGTCATGTGGTACCTCTATATGAATGTTTTTTTTTCTATCGTCGTTGGTTGTTTATTTATTTATTTATTTTTCTTATTTTTTTAAAGTGTGTTGCTTTATTTCTCTGTAGAGCACAAAGCCGGTTAGATTATAAAGGATGTCTTTGGCTCAAGTGGGACTCTGTGGCAGCAGAGAGGAGAGTTTACTCTCGTCCTTTATCTACACAGAACAGATGAAGACTAAAGAGAACTGTTCGAGTCCTAAAAAGGTGGAGACAGACCACTCAGCACCCCATACGTACGCGCATACATGCACACCGCTCACTCTGCTCAGTCCTCACTCATGTCTGTGGACCGTTTCATCTACATAGTCCCTGCCTTGTGGTCATATATGCTTGGGTTTCACCATGGTGCAGCTCGGAAAGCTACAGTAGAACTGATGTGTATTAACTCATCTCATCATCGTCACTCCATCGATGAACACTCTCCTCTCTCCTCTCTCTCTCTCTCTGTTATCAGTGTTAAAAATATTGCAGAAATGACATAAAATGTGAAGCAAAAGCAGCAGAGCACCACTCGAAATTTACATCTAAAAATCCTGGACAATAACGACGAAATATCATTTTGACCAAATATTCCCCCCTCGAGCAAACAATGTGATTATACTGTATGTTGATGCAATGTGTATGTACATTACAAAAGAGAAAGAATAATAAATATATCATCAGTGTCAAGAAATCTATCTTTTTCTATTATGTTTAATTGTGTTTTTTGGAATGACTTATCTTGTGACACAAACTGCAAAAAATCAAAACAAAACAAAGAAAAAAAGAAAAAAAAACCAGCTGCAAATGTAAATTTCAGTGTATTCTGTTTGTTGTTTTTTGAAGCCATGAAGCTAACGGTGTGTTCTTGGAAAAAGCCCAGCTAAAGTTAAATGTGGCAGCTAATGTTGTGTGTTTGCTATTTCAGACTACAGGGTCTTGTACTCCAGAAGCGTGTAATTAAGTGCTAAAAAGTGCAAAAGATTGTAATGTTTTATATCAAGATTACTATTCATGAAATGTCAGTCAAGTTTATACTTTTGTAATAAAGTGGCACTTTAAAAAAAAAGAAAATCTCATAGTGTTTCAGTTGATGACGACGAGCTTCTTTAAAGGGCTAAAATATCCCCGAGAGTTGACTTTGCCATCTACTACAGACGGATCAAAGACTCTTTAAAACCTTTTCTTGTGATCTGAAAAGCTGCCTGTAGATTCGGTCCAATCAAAGGACATAGAAATCTTAACATACCGGCGCACCTTGAGGGTCAAATTAAGAAGAAATGTGTCGTATTATTATGCATTATTTCAAATGTAAGGCGTGCTTCTATTGTCCCTTGCTTCTTTTGTGTCCAACCTTACAACCTCCTTTCACATGAGGCATGAGTATGAGTGTGTACGTGTGTGTGTGTGTGTTATCCATGTGCACGTGCACACAGAGTAGCAGGGTCTGTGTCTGAGTAGCTGTGGGGGGGGGGTGGTTGTGGTTGTGGTGGTGTTGGAGGTGGGGGGAGAGCGAGAGAGAGAGGAGGGGGAGAAAAAAAAAAAATAGGTCACCCCTTAAAACAAAAAGCTTGCAGTCAACATCGCAACCGTCTGCTGAATTTTCATTGGCGGGCTTGTCTCCATGGTAACAGGTTAACCTTGAGGCAGTAGTCACATGGGCGAGCGAGTCTTCTGCCTGTCTTGGAGAATACAGCGTGCGTCGTGTGACATCCGTGATCACAGTGTCACCGAGGCACAAACAGCCCAAAACAAACCGCGTTGTAGAGAGAGGAGAGAGAGAGGAGCCAGGGAGATGATGGAGACGCTCATAGGTGTGAAGATGATACAACGTTCACAGCTTTTTATGTGATGTGTTAATCTCACTGTAAGGAGGGGAGGTGGGGGGTATGAATGACTGAATAAATACATGAATGAAGACTGCCAGATTCATTGAAGATACATGACAGTGAAAAGACACCAGAGAGGAGAGATAACGCCGAGCATAAGGTCACACACCGGCTGGGGGAAATCGTGTTAGCAGCGAGCAGCGGCGCGAGGTGTGTGAACACAACAGGGAGGGAAAAGTAGGAGGCTCGGAGGTTTTTTTATTGCTCATTTTATGACCCTGAAATCACATTAATATCATTATCAACTGAGCGTTAATACACTGCACTCTGCACCAGACAAAGCATGTTTCCGTGGCTCTGAAGCAGCCACAGGCAGACAGATTTTGTTTAACTTGTGCGATAGAAGTGGTTCAGGTAAGTCTGTGTGCATCCTTCTGTTCTGTAAAGAGACGCTGATTTCTCAAAGGGACGCACTATAAATCAAACAGCGAGAGGCTAAATGTGAGCTACACTGACCCCATCAGGCGTCGAGGTGCATCGCAGATGGAGCCAGGCGGCCTGTATCTGAACCCTGAGAGTCACAGGACCGTGGAAAATACTCTGAAGTGAGCATGTGACCGGCCGTGACCTCGCACTGACGGTCTGAGCCTCCCTCGGTAGTAGACGTAGAAAGAGGCAGTGACTGAAAAATATCTCCAAGGTGTCCCTTTACGGTTTATTATATATTTCCAGGCATCTCACACCTGTGGTGAATGTGTAAACCTACAATATATACATTATAAAATAACATATAGTTTCCCTTTGTGATATTTCTTTAATATAAAATTTCGGATAACTAATCTAGCACATAACATTTATAAAAACATGTTATCAGAGCAGCTTAAGAATGAATGAATCTATATCTGGACATATTGCACCAGCTGTTCATGAATTCAAATTTATTAGAGTTGTAATTAGCTCCATGTTCGGGCCTCTGACGTATTAACATTATATTACACAGAGCTATGAGGCAGATTTACCTGCCCTGAAGGAATTAACATAAATTTCTTCAAAACATCTGGATGAAAAACTCCTTTAAACTCTGAGTTGCAGCGTAGCTACCAACTGACAATCAACGTAAACTGAAGATTACTGTTCACAAAAATAACAGTATACCTCAAAATGCATCAAATCTGCAGTGACTGAAGTTTGAGGATCCTCTGATTATTCCTTTGCCACCACCAAGAGGATGACCATACTGCTTCCAGGTCGCACTAGCCTCACACTTCATGTCTTATAAAAGTTGGTTTGCATGTTTCTTTGACCGCCACTACTCGAGTTGTTCCCTCATCCCCAAGTTAAGTTTCCACTGTCCACACCTGCTGATGTACATGTCACACACGAACACACAGACAAAGCTGCACACACACACAATCTCTCGCACTAACAAGCTCGTCTCAACACAATAATCAATATATCCGATTCAAAGACTTTGGAGGGGTCCGTTCCTGTTCATATTTCCCTGGACTCTCGCTCCTCTTAGCAACCAATCACATAACATTAAGTGCTTAATTGTTAAGTTTCTTGGTAAAAGTGCAACCCAATAAAATAAATGAGTTTGAAAGTGTGCAGTAATTACCAAGAAGAGGATTCACAAACAGCTGCTGCAAGCGTGGATAAAATCTTGATATAATAAAGTATGATAATATCGTATTGCATTGTTGTACGTCAAAGGTGATGGCACTGTTTCACCTCTGTATGAAAATATTAGTGATGAACAAAATATCCCTCATGCAGAGTACAAAACTTCATGTACAGTACGCAAAAAGTGAATATAACAGTTTTGCTTTCGTGTGTTGTTTTTGCTGGTTTGTGCCTGAAGGAGAAGATGCACAGTAACGTGAGTTTTCAAGTAGTGTAGTATTTTTCTTTCACAGAGGCTCACAGATGTTTGTGTCAGTATGACGGCTGCTCCTGGTCCTCATCGCTCCAGCTGTCGGTCCCGTCTGTCCCAAAGTATCGGTCTCCAAAGTCACCTGAAGACACACAAACAGCGGAGCTGCATCAGCAGGTTAGAGGCTGGAGAAAATATTTGAAAAAACACACAGAAGATAAGAGACTACACTGAATATTCATCCTAATATCTGCAGGTAATGTCTGATTATGTAATTGGAGGTAATTATTCAGGCTTGCAGGCAACCTGCTGGTCTATGTGTCTGTAAGTATATGTTTAGTTTAGTTATGGTGGCGATCGAGAGTCGTGCAGGCTTCAAATCTGAAGTGACACAAGCATTAAATTAGAATCTGCTGGGACATGAAATGAAATCTGTCAACCTGAAAGACAAATGTTTATTATCGTTTCTCTTTTGCAAAGGCCGTGGACATTTTTATTTCATGCAGGAACCTAAAAGTCACGCTGAGAAACATCCGAAATGCAGTTAAGTATATTCTCTTTATTTAACTTAGCACGTGCACGCGATGGCTTACCGATACCAGGAATTACATGTAAAAGATCGTCCAGGCTCTTGTCCACGGCGGTGGTGATGATTTTGACCTTCGGGAAGGCGTAGGCCACAGAGTGCACGCCGAGCTCTGCCATCAACAGCGACACCAACACGATCTTATCCTCCTGCACCTCGTGATCCTGCTCAGCAACACACATCACGGCAACAACTGTCAATAACCTGAGCGCTCCTCCTCCTCCTCCTCAACCTCCACATCATCATCATCATCAGGAGGATGATTAGTTAAGTGGAAAGAGAGGAAGCTATGTGACATTTCTATTTGCACGAATAAAGGTAATCAAAGTCCAATCAATTATCACACATGAGCAATAAAACGCCTGATTGGCCGAGAGGAGAGAGCTCCTCTGTTGTCGTCTTGCTGAAGAATAATGATGCTAATCTCCACCCACCAATAGGACTCGCACTGCCATCATGGCAGCAGCGCCGGTGGAGACTGTGCTGTCCATTAGGATGACATGATCCTCGCTGATGTCTTTGGGCAGACGCAGGTAATGCAGCTGGCGAGGCCAGAGAGGAGGAGACGGGTTACCATGGTTACAAAAGCAGGAAGGGTAGTTACCACGGAGACACACATCATGTGGAAGAAAGAGAGGGTGAAAAAAGAAAAAAAAAAAGAAAAGAAGAAACAATCAAAACATTTTTATGGTTTGTTTGATGCGACGCTGTCCAAACATCGAGGAAAGTCTCTAAAAACGTGCCACACATCTCACAGACATCGACGCCGGGAGCTTTTTGGTGCCAAATAACTCATTTTAACTACCTCTGGTTCGCCTGAGTCAAGGTTAGTCTGAATGAGGATCTTGCCGATGCGGACGTCCTTGCACACGGCCCTCAGGGCGGGCTCCATGGTCTCTCCCGCCCGCAGGACCGACACGCCGGTGATCTGTGAACAGACGAAGCAGAGGAGCCGAGTGTGATGACAGAAACCTCCCGAGGACACACTCGACTGGAAGTTAACAAGACCTCGTAAAACAAAAACATCACTCACCCCTTTACCGTTGTAACTGCGGCCCTCGTACTCATGACCCTGTGGAGTCTGGACCACACACGTCTGTTAGAAAACACAGAAAGGAAAGAGTCACAAACACTCGACTCCAGATGCAGATACTTGGAAAAGTAGTAATACTAATACATTATATTTAAGAGACACTTTAAAGGTTTTAGAAAGGGTGCTTTTGTCAGGGATTTGAAGGTGGGTAGGTCAGTGGAGAGGGCAGCTGTGGAGGAGGCTCTGTAGGCCCAGATGGTGCTCAGTCCTGGGTGGTGGAGGCAGGAGGTTTGCATTGAAGGGACTTATAGTCTATTCTGGATGTGATTCTGCAGCAGAGGTGGAGAGTGACGGGCGGGGTCAGGCTATGTTTTTGAGGTGGAAGAAGGAAGTTCTGGTGGTTTAATTCATGTTTTGATCGAAGGGACGGATAATGTCAAAGATAACTTGGAACCTGTGAACCTGTTGGTGGTTTGGATGAGAAAAGTGGAAACATACTGACGTGTCAATGCATGTTTTTTTCTGTACGTACTGCAACAAACACGTTCACTTAACTTTAATGCCAACGATTTCCCAAAGACATTTTTATACAATCGCTTCTAGGAGTCATGCAGTCTTGGTTGATGTCGGTATCGTATGAAAATAAACTTGCAGAGACTTTGAACTTTGCTTGAAACACGGCAGGAAATCCATCGCAGTGAGTGCAGAGAGCTGATTTCATGACAGCTGACATGTGAGCTGTCGTCTTTGTTTTAAGAGGGAAAAAGATGCTGTGAACCAAAAAATTAAGTTTTAAAAATAGCCGTCGTTTTCAAGCTTCATTACCACGCAACAATGCCTGTCACAAAGCTATAACTGTAATAACAGACGAGGTGTGAGTGTTATTGTAATTATCTTAATCAAGTTTCAGGTCCCTGCAGGTTGATTTTCAAACTATGTCGGCAGAAAGTAAACGGCCGGAACATTTTGTTACGTTCAAACACATACAGACGGCATGTAAACAGATACCGTATAGATTATTTTTGACAGCTGCTTCTCCGATGATGCAGCTTTAGATGTGTGTCAGGAGGGAACGAGCAGGAGACACACTTCACATTAACAAGATGAAGAGATGGTGATGGACTTCAGAAGGAAGACGCCTCAGACCAGACCGGCGAACATCGAAGGATTTGATATTGGGATGGTGGGAGCGTGCGAGTAACTCAACAATAAACTGGACCGGTTGGATACAGACGTCCTGAACAAGAAAGGTCAAAGTCGTCTCCACTTGCAAGGTCCAGCTCTGTACTGGACTCTCCACATCGTGTGTACGAGCTGCTATAACAAGTAAATGGTCTTTGCTAACTCCTGAGGGAAACATCTGGCTCTTTAGCTGCTAAATGCTCCACTGTCTTCACCAGCCAGTCACTAAATGAGCCTGTCGGGTCGTGTACAATGGGATTTGAAATGATGCTGACGAGAGAAAAATATAACAAATCAAAACAAGGAGCTAAAAGACACAGAAATCCAGAGACCCGATGGGAACTGCAGAGTCAGGGGATGATTCATCCTCTGTCCCCTTTCATGTGATATTCACTAAGTAGTTAAAGTCTACCCACCTGAGACGGCAGAAACGTCAGCGCGTGCTCTATGAGAAGCCGCATTAATCTCTTTGAGTAGAAGATAAACTCGTCTCGGCTGGTTTCTTTATTCCTGCATTACAGAAGAAAGAAAAAAAAAACGTCTTGAAACTCTCATTGCGCTCACTGATACGAGGACTCGTACTCGCACACGTCGGTACCTGATGATGGTGTGCAGGCCTTTGACCTGCGGCGTACTCTCCAGCACACTGAGCGTCTGAGGCAGAGGCTGAGTCTGCTGAGCGGAGGCCAGGAGAGCCCTGAGAACCAGAGACAGGTAGTTTAGATCAGAAGGTTTAATCCTGATACGCTGAGGAGAAATGAAGCTGACAGAAAGACAAACACAGAGAGAGGCTGAAGGTTCAGGCTTCACACAGCACTGATACACAATCGACCAAAGCGGGACAAGTGAAGTCAAAATATGTATCAGCATACCTGACACTGAGCTCACGCTGCGTGAAGAGAGAAAGACAATAACGTGAGGTATGAAATGCAGACAGTGAGTCTTACAGTTTGTTTGTGACATTTAATCCTGATGGACTTTTAGATGTCGCACCCTTCAGGAACTCTAAAATCTGATTTCTTTGTATGTTTTTAAACATTTTTAAAGACCTGGAGACAGAATCGTTGATGCTTAAACTGATATTGGATTCGCAGCTCGTACTGCACTTTTTATTTTTACGCGCGTCCGTTTGAATGTACTCGTTCTTAGTTTGTGCTGCTGCCTGTCTTGTCTCGGTCAGGACTCGCTTGGAAAAAGAGATTTTTAATCTCAGTGGGATTCCAAGTTACATAAAGGTTAAATAAAAATAAAAAACAGTTGGTCGCTGCAGTTTTTTTTTTTGTTTTTTTTTTTTGCACACAAGAGAAAACATTTTGTTGGGGACTATTTTCAGCTGCAGATTCGGTGCTGGTGAATATTTACAGCAGCAGGACAGAGTATTTGTACGGACTCAGAATAAACTCCCGTCTGTGTGTTCGCGGTAATAGGACGCGGTCGGTCTGCAGAGGAGCCTGGTTCCATTCTGGATCTGGATTTGTGTACGTAAAGGTAAAAAAAAAACCTTCATTTCTTCAGCTCAGCTGCTAACCAATCCTTGATAGATAGTTTAGCCTCTTTCTGACCCTACAGCTATCTGTTTCTGTACACAAACATGTCCTAACAAGACCGACTGAACATGGTGGGCGCCTGTTTAACTTCATTAAAGTCAACAAACCTGAAAAAATGTAAAATTTGCCGGTGGGTACACATGACAAAGGAGGAACAACAAGCCCCTACTTGAATATTTATCTACTACCCTTCATGCTAAAGTATAACCTCAGTCTGACCTCCAGCAAGGCGACAACAAGCTCACCGTCAGCTAAGTGCATCATGCATGCAGAAAATTCTGAGCGATGATGATGTAGAAGTCATATTATTTTCACTGCGCTTTTACTTTAGCTTGTAGGGTTTCTGCAGCTGCAGCAGTGAGGAGCAGACGTTGTTTTGCGTCACAGAAAAATGAAAAATGAGTCAGGATGTTAGAGATATTTAAGATATTTTTTGGCTGGTGTGAAGAGAGGGAATGTCATAACCTGGGCCCCGAGTCAGGACAGAGTTAATGAAAGTCAGAGCAGTGATTAGATGAGAAGTAATATGTAAATTATATGGTGAAAAAAGACCCTTTAAGCATGGTAGAATATTTGTAGTTTAAGTTTGACCCTGAGTGAAATAAAACTGAACTCTGACCAGACACACAACCTGAAAAGAGTCAGTGAAGGATTTAAAAGGATTTAGATTCAATAAAATGCTATCAAAATCTATTTCTACCTCTGTTTGTGAACAAAAAATGGAGATCTTTGACAGAGAAATAAGATTATTTTGGTCCCTTCATGTGTTTTGTTGACAATAAAATATAGAATTTAAAAGTCTGAAAGTTTAGGACTGAGAAGTTCAGATTTAACTTTGCTTGGAGTTTCTGTCTCTATGTTACAGCTTTCGGACACACGGTGGCGCCACCTTCTTATGTACAAGCAGCATTTCGGCCACTCACCTCCTCCAGCTGGCTGTGAACATGCTGGACTATCAGATCAATGGCCACCATATTCCCGCCACCTTGGAGGGACGAACAGGACGAGATGTTTAACAGTCAACAACGTGTCTGAACGTTCTAGTTTAGCACGTCTAGCAGTGAGAAAGTCTGTCTGTGTCACCTCTTGGCACAACAATATCAGCCAGCCTCATGGTTGGCTCGATGTACTGCTCGAAGGCCGGCTTCACAAACTTGTTGTATTGCTTTATGACGCCTTCGATGTCTCGTCCTCTCTCTGTGATGTCCCTGCGGAGCCGGCGAACCAGCCGAATGTCTGAGTCTGTGTCCACAAAGATTTTCATATCCAGGAGCTGCAGGTGGGGAAAGCAAACACCCCCCCGCCCCGAACGGTTCAATAACATTCACTTCGGCAAAGCAGCTGCTCAAACAGCATCCTCCACACCGTCCTGATGATTTACTTGACTGAAGAATTCTTCAAAAAGAAGGAGAAAAACATATTGTCTTACCTGAAGGAGCTCTTTGTCAGCAAAGGACATAATTCCTTCAAATATGATTACGCTGGCACCGTACACATTTTTCTGCATAAAGAAGAAAGAAAGGCAAAAGTCTTCAAAGCAGAACGCTGCTTCATGAACAGTCGCTTCGACTTTTATAAGATTAAAGCTGCAGAATGTTCACATGAAGTCTGTCGTCAACTTCAAACGAACCGAACGCTTCATCTTTATTTTGTTTTACAAAATCACAGGACGCATATTTAATCTTTGAACAGTTAAAAAGTCTCTCACCCAGTCTTTCTGTCTTCCGTGCGTGGTGAAGTCGTACACCGGGATCTTCACGCTCTTGCCCTGCTTCAGCTTTCGCAGGGTGGCAACCAGCAGCTCGAAGTCAAATGCCCCTGGATGGTCGAAGTTGTAGTCGTTACTCGCTGCCAAAGCCTGCTCGTCAGGAGATAAGACCTGCAAAACACAGCAGGTTCACAGTGTCGATGAGATCAAGACCAACACATAGGTAGCTAATATTCACGAAAACTCTTTGGCTGAAGCGTGGTTGCGTCCCTGTGAGGTATTTCCGAACTGCTGTGACTTCTTTTGGACGCTGTTTTGCAGATTAACTCTTTAATTCCAGAAGATCTGGCTGATGTTTCCTCACAGACAGTTAACAAATAAACCAGACAATGCACAGGCAAGCAAGTCACATCCCTGAAGTCGTGGTCTTGAAAAATCCAGAGTTGTCTGAGACCGAGGCCTTTTAAAAGTAGTCTTTAGCTCAGTCGAAAGACCAAGACTGACACCTCTACGTAAAATATGAAGCTAAAGCTGGGGGTTAAGCTTAGCTTAGCTTAGCACACACACTGGAGATGGGGGCAAACTGCTAGCCTAAGTTCTAGTGTACTTCTTCTGGTTTCCTTCTCATCAACTCCAAACCAAATATTTCCCAACATTTCAAACGTTTCTCCTAAACCAAACATCAAGAGCAATAAAGTTCCCCTCGCAGCCTCCGGGCCAAAGGAGTTTAACTTGTTTGTAGTCTGTTAATATGCAGACGAGTTTCTGTTTGTGGATTCAATAATGTGTGTGTTGTGTGTTTCTGTGAAAACACTCGGCGGGGATTAGCTTCTCAAGTCAGACTGACACTTCCTGATCCTCGTGAGTTCAAAAGAGTTCAGATCAAAACTTTCAGATTATAGTCTGCAGATTATGGTGTAATTGTTCAGAGTATCAGTGAAGTACAGTGAGTTTTTAAGGACTGTGGACTGCACTGTAAGGAGTTTTATTCTCGGTTATTGCAGCTTTAAATACTGTTGAGCAGGATCGATACATCAATACCGATTAGAGCAGAACCTGGGCCAGCTGTTAGACCCGATCTCTTAGATTCAGGATACAAAGAAAGGCCGATCTGGTGGATGTTTTAATTATGGATGAAAGGGCAGGATGACAGTACTGTACTCTGAGGTTTTACGTTGTTACTGTAGGTTATTTTATGTTTTTATGTATTACCCATTATTGTATTTATTGTGTTTTACGTTCAAGTCTGTGTTGGCCAGCAGCGAGAGACGAGAGGAGGCGATAAAGTTTAAGCTAAACCGAGGCTTTTATGTCCAGTCATGTCATCAGATCATAAACTAATATGGAGTCAACTCATAAACAAACTTTACTGTGGTTTACTGGATACAGCGTGAAGAAACGTGAGGCAAGCTCGTCTTTCTTTCAGCGTGCGCTCGATGAAAAGTCAGGATATCATAAAGAAGCAACATCGCATGAGAGGGAGTGATAAAACATCCCAAAGATGATCATCTCCTCTTACAATGAACCCATAAACAAGCACATAAAACGCGCGACTCTCACCTTGTAGAAAGAATCCATAGACAGCAGCACAACCCACGGCACATCCAGAGCCTCGATGATCTTATTGGCCACGGTGGTCTTCCCTGAGGCGCTGCCCCCACACAACCCTGCAGATCCACACAGCGTTTCAATGGCCCATTATGTTTGTTTTTCAGAGTGTGTCTAATGTTGTCTGGCGGTATGCATGTGCGATGACAGTCTAAGTGTTTATGGGTATAATAACACAGAATGGTAACACAAGAACAGGTCCTGCAGCTCAAAGCCACATTCTGGCACGAAGGGAAGTGAAATACATCATCATCATCATCATCATCATACCGATGACAAAGGCCTCCTTTGACTGCGCGCCGTGCTCGTCATACCAGGGAGGTCGCCCGGCGGTGTAGATGGTGCGCGTGCCCGTGCGCAGCAGAGGAGGTTCGCTTTTGCTCAGTGAGGTAGCGCTTTTCCTGCGAGGGGCCGCGGCGGGGGGCAGGAGCCGGTCCAACGAGTCCTCACCGCTCCCACTGCAAAACACACAGCAGGGCAGGTTACAGCTTGAACACACACACGCGCGCACACACACTTATGTTTTTAATACACAATCACAGAGCTGCCCTACCTCAAATTTAACAACACAAAGAAATTACAGGATTTAAGAAACACAAGAGAAAGAAATTATTGTTATTAAGTCAATTATCATTGATGGCAGTACTTTGATATTATGTTGTACGTTAAATCCAGGTATCATACAACACATGTAGATAATAAACATTTACAAAACATTTAGTATGTAGAGCCTGAAAAGAGTTAATCCCCACTAAAGGTCCATTTATGAGCTTTTTCCAGAGCTTTTAACCACATCTCACAGCCTTCATAATCTGCTCGAGACATCCCGAGGTTCAATTCAGATTTTAAAAGAGAAGAATTAAACCTAGTGGAGTCCAAAATAGAAACTGAAACTGTTTGTAAAAATCATTTTTCAAGCAGAGATGTCAAACTTTAATCAGTTCCAGCTTCACTGTTGTGACAATAAGCTGCTTTTCTTCATCTTGTCTGACAGTAAACTGAACATCTTTAGGTTTGGGAGTGTCGGTTGGACTAAACAACAATCTGATACTGTCACTCTGGACTTTCCTGACAGTTATGGCCAGACAACTACAGGATTCACTGATGAAATAATATGCAGAGTAATCGTTAGTTGCAGCCCTGGTACAAAACAAACGGAAAAAGCGGAGAGAGTTTGTTGGCGGGACAGCACGGTGATGTACTAGTTAGCATCATCACTCACTGCAGGGCTCCTGGTTTGAACCCCAACTGCGGCTTTGCTCTGAGGAGTCTGCACGTTCTCCTGATGTCTGTAGGGTTTCTCTCCACAGTCACAGACTCTAAATTGCACACAGGTGTTAATGGGACTGGGATCGGGATCGTCTCCAGCCCCCCATGACCGTGATATGGTTAAGTGGTTATGGGAAATGGATGGATGGAGTGTGTTGGTTTGGAAGCAGAAGAAATGTCCCCATGTGTTCCTAAAATTGGCAAATGACCCTGTTAGTCACTTTGCAGAAGTAGAGGATGATGGGTAGGTGGAGCGGGAGCATGACAAGAATCAAGCATCCGAACAAGAGACACAAAAGCGGCGAAGGCTTTGTCAAATTTGTTATGACAGAGTGACACAGCAAACGGCTCTGCAGCGAGCGGCCTAACAAGAATCAAGATGCAATTTCAAATATGTGTATGAACCTGTGGAGCAAGAAGAAAACATCTTGGAGCAGTTACACAAGCACATTGTTGCATGTTGTGTGAGTTTAAGTTTGAACAGTCGGCTGCCAAGAGCTCAAATCCAGCAGCTGTGTGCTTTGTATGAGTGACACGTCTGCTACACGATTTAATGATTTCAGCTTCTCAAATGTGGCACTCTGCAGCTTTTTCCTGTATGAAGTTGGAGGAAACTGAATAATTTTGAGGTTTGGAGACACGTAAAGGTATCGCTTTGAGCTCTGGGTGACAGTGATGCACATTTCTGATATTTTCTTACATTTTAGAAACTAAACAATTGACGGATTGACCAGAGAAGAAGATCACAAGGAGATTAATCTATAATGAAAATAATCAACAAACATAAATGATGCATGGGTTTATCAAGAGTTCAGTTTGAGCCTTACATGTTCTCACCGGCTTCTCCCACGGTCCAAAGACATGCACGTAACAGGTTAATTGGTGACCTTACATTGCCTGTTAATGTGAGTGTGAATGGCTGTTTGTCTCTATGTGCCCTGTGATGAAATGACAGCTTGTTCAGGGCGTACCCCGCCTCTTGTCCACAGTCAGCTGGGATAGTCTCCAGCCCCCTGGATGAGGATAAGCAGTTACAGAAAATGGAGGGAAGTAAATCTTGGGCAACGGGACATGACTTGGACGGCCGGGAACCTTCACAGACTTCTAATGATATAATATATATTAGTACATATAAGGTGTAGTCCACTGTATCATTAGATACAAGGCCAAGTTCTCTGCATTGAGTACATTCCTGATAAAAACATTTCATCTTGTACTTTAACATGTAATGGAGTATTTTTCATGAGAAATACTGGTAATATTGTTGAATGAATACTTCTTCCATCACTGCCTAGATTGTATTAATGCTACTATTTGATACTCGCCGGTGATCGCAGTGATTAAGATAAGACAAATGAAAGTCAGCTTAGCCTGCACGTCACACTTCCTAATGCCACATTTAGGGACTCGTGCATGCTCACTGCCAGCCATAAGAAATCATGGAAGTAAAAGGAAGAGAGGACAAGTGATGGATGTTTTGCATATTCAGTCGATGCAGTTTCAAATCCAGGAAATCCTCTGTGCCCGAGCTCAAATAAAAAGCCCAAATCCCTGCAAACTAACCCAGATCCTGCACCTCCTCTGACCTCGCAACAACCCCTGTTCAGGGACTAAATATAGCTCACGTCCGCGGTGTGTTTGAGAGCTTTTGTGAGGCAGAAAACTGGCATCCCGCCTGAACCGAGAGACAGAAAAACAACACAAACAATCACATCTTACCTGCGGTCAGACCTCAGGGACCAACAGCCGGAGATTCTGGCTCCTGCGCAGTCCAGCAGAGTCATATCTGCCTCAGACAACAACCTGCTACCCTCCAACTCGCCTGTCACCGTGGCAACCTCGCCAAAACAACAGACTGAAGTCTTAAAAGTGTGCAAATTACAGGTCTGTTTCTAGTCTGTGTTTACGCCGTCCGTTCACACGTGCGTATCTGCGAAGCCTCAACAATCATCTGTGAAATGTCTCCATGCTGCTGTCCATGTGGAGTGTCCTCCTTTCTCTCTGTCCACCTCTTTCTGTGTGTGACAGGCACTAAGAGGATCACTGGCAACAAAGAGCTGCTTGGCTGGTATTAATAGGTATAAACCTGTAAGTGAAGGCAGGACGGGACGGACGTCTTCCGCTGATCCTTCCTCTTAGATAACTCATCTGATCTACAAACAGCACCACGAGGGACGCTGAAACAAGTCTCAGTGTAACGGGAAAGCAGTGAAAGACATCCAGAGCTCAAGATGAAGTCTTTGTCTGACAAACTCAAAAATATAAACAGCACTCACACACCAACTGGGTCATATTTTATGGAGAAAATGTTTTCTGGTTTTCCCTCTGAGCTGCTCTGCCTCAACTCCCTGTGATTTACAGACTTTCCCGATGGACAGTGAAGTAAACTGCTGCCAACTGTAGCTGCTGCTAGCTCAGTTTGTTAGCCGGGCTGCCCACACTGTGTTTGTACCACAGGCCTTTTAGACGACCAGTAAGAAGAAGAGGAGGTTTGCAAATGCTGACGGGGAGCAGAGCCGGTGTCGCGCAAGAACTGGAGCTAGGCAAGCAAGCAATGTAAGCGGGCATGGGTATAATGACAGAGGCAAGAAGACCAAAGAGGACGCTGATGGAGGAAGCAAAGACGAGAAAATGAGAGAGTTGCTGAAGTCTGAAAGACAGACGCCAAGCCGAGCCGGGCTGGCTGCTGTGTCTTGTGTCGTTGACCTTGCTGCTTGATGTTTGGCTTTTAGCAACGCTGTCGACTCACTAGTTCTTGATTATAAGCAATATCATGCTAACAAATAAAAAATAGGTATAAAGTTTTATAGTGCAGCTTTGCTACTTTTAGTAAATGTTCCTGAATTATTGCATTAGAAAAGTGAAATCATTTTATACAGTTTGTTTTGGGGTTTTCCTTCAATATACTTTAGAAGTTTAATCTATTATCAACAGAATAATACTGAATATTGATCTCCGTAGTCACTGTGAGTGCCACAGACTAAATTGATCAGAAATATATCTGATTTATTCCAGTAGTTTCTCATTAAGGAGCCTGTGACGCACGACTGTGTCAACATGCAGCTCAGATACTTGAAGGATCTCCGCGTTTCCAACGCGCCTAATCAACCTGCAGCACACTATAGTTGATACGCTGTACATTTCATTAACACATACTAACAGGGAGAGGTTTATTTTTTTTTTAAAAATTAACATTAGAGTCGAAACATGTCAGATATTTTTGCTGCTTGGAGGAGGAGGAGGAGGAGCGGGGGGAGAGTCAGTGTGGTTCGCGTTACGTTACATCAGGATCAGGACGCGGCTGCAGGATCAATAAATGAAGATAAATAATAAATAATGAGTCAAACACAGGTGAAAATACTCAGAGCATCCGGTACCTGTCCGAGCGGGACGACATTGCGCTGCCGCACTCCGTTTCCTTGGCGATCTTGCGACCTCGGAGCCGGCATCGGCTGGTTAAAGCCATAGATGGATCCCTTCTTAACCGAGCTGTGGGATTATGGGTAATGTAGTTTATCATCACGTGCTCTCACACAGCTGCTCTGTCAAGGTCAATGCACACCAACAGCTGACACACACAAAGCAGTGATGTTTTGATGTTTTTTTTATTTATCTGACATTAAAAAAAAGTCCTCAGAGAGACAGAGACAGAGACAGAGAGAGAGTTAATAATTAATCACAGAATAAAGAAATAAATCGACAGATTGTCACGGAGCTTCTTCATCACAGTTCATAGTCAGTCTGTCTAACGTCCGTTTGCCGCTTTCGGGAACGAAAAGCTGCCATCGTCCGCTCAGCAGCATCATTCAGAATGCCGCTGCTCGCTGGGTGGATTCATCCCACAGATCTGATTCACATTTGAGTTTATTTCAGTAAATATCCACAACTTCTCCCAGCAGCATGGCTACGATATATTTCCAAAGGAACCTGTGAAAGACAGAAAGACTTTTAAAAAGAAAAAGCACTTACTGTAAGGAAATAATAGCTTTGTGAAGGAGGTTACATGAGAAGAGCGATGCCACTCTTATGTCTGTATTTAATCGAAATGAACTTTTAATCTCAGCGTCCCGAAACTGTCCAGAATTTTACTTTCGTCTGTCCCAGACTCATCAACTAGTCATTTTTTATTCTACATAATAAATATAGTTTAATAACTTTATTTCTGTAACTCTCATCTCTTCACTGACTCACAGTAGCCTGCCTTGTTGCTCTCTGCACTTATATGTGAATAAAACATTAAAATCATCCAAGGCCACAATTAATTCTCGATCTCTCCATCAATTCTTTCAGTCATTGGTCGAGTCACATGTTTTTTTTTTTGATCTACAAAAGTCAGACAAACTGCAGGAACAGCTTCAATGCAGAGATCTGAA
Source organism: Nibea coibor (assembly GCA_023373845.1). Lineage (NCBI taxonomy): Eukaryota > Metazoa > Chordata > Actinopteri > Sciaenidae > Nibea > Nibea coibor. The sequence goes on along the minus strand of CM041717.1, from coordinate 21,626,399 downwards.
GAGAAAGAGTGAAAGGAAAGGTCACTGTCTATGTGGGCCGTGATTACTCTGAGCAGCATGCATGGGAATTAATTATAATTAAATGTTCTCGGTTTTTCCCCTGATGCTCTAAATAAATCACAAATTTTGTTGCTAGCCACATTTTAGAAACAAACTCACTCTGAAGGTTTGAGAAGTCATAAAGTCTAACTTTAAGGAAGAATTTTATTATGTGTCCCAGACACTGTATCTTTGTGTCGGTACTACTTTTTATAATCTCAGGCGCTGAAAACATCAATGAAGTCACTGATACCAGCCAGGAAACAGTCCAGCACATAACCCCCTGTGCAGGCTTACACTTTAGTTTATCTACGAATTAAACAAATAAAGATATAACGTGTTAATCAGTGAGCTTTGAGGTGCTGATAAGGTGGACTTTGATACCTTTGGACAGAGCCAGGCAAGGCTAAACGTTTCCCTCTGTTTCCAGTCTTTATGCTAAGCTAAGCTAACCACCTGATGGCTGTAGATTACAGACATGAAAGCGGTATCAGTCTTCGTTTCCTTTATAGTCAAGGTTGAATGGAGGGGCGAGAACTAAAAGCACACCCTCACCTCTGCTGAGCAGCTGCAGGTTGCGTCCCTCCTCCTGCACCTGAAGCTGCAGCACCTGCTGCAGCAGCTCCTGTCGAAGCGTTTCTTGCACGAGCCCCATCCTCGCCAGCTTCTCCCCATTCAGACGCAGCAGCGCTCGGCCTGGAAGGGGAAGGCAGAGAGCTTAAAAATCAAATAGACTATAATAAGATGAAGTCATATGTCTGCTGATTTTAGGCTCAGCGGCGTGACCTGTGATGGCGTGCTGCGAGAACGCCTCCACGTAGGTTAGGTAGTTGTGCGGACAGTGCTTCTTCAGCCATTTACAGACATCTTGTTGTGACCAGAGAACGACCGGGCGGATCAGGCTGGGCTGCGTCGGGCTTGTGTGATAGATCCCGTAACTGTCACTGGAACGGTACTGCAGACAGACAGACAGACAGACAGAAAGATGGACATGTATTAGACAAACGGTCCAATAGTTTCAGAGTTATATGAAAAGTCTGACATCACTCTGACATTTGTAAAATAAAGATATATACTCTCAAAAGATACACTAGTATTCATACCTCAATTTATTAATTATCTTATTTTTTCAAAATCTATTTAGTGTATTAGCATTTTTATTTTTTAACTCTGTCCACCAAAAGAGTTTATAAATGTGAGTCGGTTCATGACAACCAGCTCTGGATAAAATTCTCACAGCTCTTTTCTGTCGTACAAAAACTGGATTTGTGATTGTAAAGAATAATTAGAGATCTTTCCTCGGAGGGTTTTATGCGTGGGACTATGTCGCGGCCGGGTGCATTGACTTCTCGAAGTCTTTGCTGGTTGCCTGGCAACCTCACGGCGACGACCAGCAAGTCTTTTTTTTAAAGGCAGACTTTGTTCCCTTTAGACGGAGCCGGAGTCTTCTGTTCCCCGTCTTTGTGCTAAGCTAAGCTAACCAGATGCTGGTTGCAGCTTCATATTTAACACGCAGACATGAGAGCAGCTTCTCATTTAACTGAGCTGAGCTTTGGCAAGGCTGAAACAGTTGACTCAGTGTTGGGTGGAGGAATGATGGATGAGAGGCCTGCGTCTATTTCTGTGCTTTATTGTCTTAATATATGTAGATGCAACGCACTATAAAGAGTTTGTAGAAGTCACACCCATGAGCCACTAAACCCACACACTACCCAAACACACAGAAGCCGTTAAATGTATTTACCCATATGTCAAACTGTTCCTTTCTCTTGACCTTTCCTCCCAGCTTGATGTTTGTTCTGACCCTAAACCTGACCTCAGCTGCCTCTGCGGCATCAAACATCTCAAGTCCACGAGGCCATGCGATCAGATGCACAAGCACTTTTCTTCACCGCATACGATGTTTGATCTCTGCAAAAAAAATCTGCCGTGAAGCCTGTCAGCTGACGAGCAGGTTTCAAACTCGTTAAAGCACGCGGGGCACGATTGTGACCATATGTGCGTGCAGATCAAACGCTCGGCGTGGATGTGAACGTCGTCTGGAAGATCGGCGGACGCGCGGCAGCGACAGCGCACGCACAGAGCGGCGTGAAGGCCAGTGTGATCACGAGATCCAGCTCTTTAATCTTAACACGTGAGCGATGTAAAACTATGGAGGACTAATCAAACTGGGCCTTTTGATCAGTCAGTCGGTTTAAAAAATTCAGCAGGCTCAGCGTTTTGTGCAGCTCAAGATTTTCTCAGCTGCAGCAAAAAAAAGAGAGAAAGACGAGCTGGCTTCTGAAAAAAGAGCAACATTTTAATAAATATAGAAGATGATCCAGCTAAAAAAACAACATTAGGTAATTACAACTTTGTTTTTGCACTAAATACCTTTATAACTATAACTCAGTGTCCATCGCAACCTCTTCAAGTCCAACATAATGAATTATTATTTGCACAAGTTAAACAAAACTGCAGCTGATTCTGCTCCTCAAAGAAAACAAATTAGTTGAAGCATGAGTCTTGTCACACTTGATTATTGTTGAGGATAGTGAAAAGTTATTTAAATAGTTCACATGTATTTAACAAAGCAGCTCGTATGGAACTTCTCCGCCCGCCCAGGAGGAACGATGAATAATCGCCCGTCTTGTTTACGTGTAAAGAAAAACAGGATGAGTTCATTCCAACTGTGTTTTCTACAAAATGTCATCAGAGCTCAAACAGCATTTAGACTTTATGGAAACTTGTTGTTCTTTTCAGACAGACATCATTATTTTAGCAGACAGCCATATGAGGGTGATGCAGAGCTTGTTTAATACAAAGCGGCGGCGTTAAAGTCTGTAGCATCTGGTAGCGGTGTAATTGTTGATTGCAACCTTGTCGCTTCGCCTGTTCTTCTAAATCTGTCTCACTGGACCTTTAAAGAACGATTTTATTATTTTAGGAGAATGCCCTTTAAAGTCTGTGTAAAGAATAATAAATATGTGTTCTAAGTTCGTCAGACCAAAGAAGAAAGTGTTTCTAACCTCCCAGCCAAATTTGAATCATCCAAAATATCGACAGCTTTATGAAATTTGGTTTTAAAATCAGGTAAAAACGAGCAGGATGCTGAAACCACTGCAAATCACTCTCTAGCAGCATTGTTGGACTTACCCGGTGCTACATGTTTCATCCACCAGAGCCAGAATCTGACCCAGAGTCAGACCATCAGCCTCGTTACTCTGTTCATACTCTCGTCATTCTGTTTATGAAAGTAATTTAATATGCTAATGAGAGCAACATGTACGAATAAATCAGCCAAACAAAACATATTTTAAGACTTTTCCAGATCAGCTAGCAGCCGTCCTCGACACTCCATCATCTATTTATTGACACAAGAAACTGAGTTTTGATATTGATCGAAGGAGTTCTTCATCCTGACTTATTTGTGGCTGGAGTGTGATGTGAGCTGCTTCTCTAAGAGCCTGTAATATCATGTAGACACATCTGCAGCAGGTCTTTGAGCTGTTGTGATGATCTGTGTCATTGTTTGTTGCTGTTATTATCCTTGAGTCTCATCGTGAGCAGAGATGTCATAAATTATGTGTATGATTTTCATTTAAGTACCGTAAACACGCAGAGCTCAGGGAGAATGGCTGCTGTTCCCACAGTGCGTGCAGATGAAGAGGATCTAAATAACAAACAAAGACCTTCAGAATAAAACCTCGAATCCACCTTTTATCTTTATACTTTCTGCTCTGCGCTGATCAGCTCAGTGCAGCGCACCCATTTTCAGTTGAGAGCAAAGTATTCCTCACTTCACAGCCTCGTTTTTCTAACACTCGACTGTTGATAGGCGCTCTTTAAAATCCTGCACTGCTTTCTGAATCTGAATTCTGAACTTTAACGTCACTGTGATGTTTTGATTTATTTATTTATTTTGAATGTGTCAAACAGACAGCGTTCAACATCGTCGCCCCAAAAGCTCGTCAACATTTCTGCTAAGCAATGATTTTAATTACCAACTAATCTTCCGGTTATTTTGTCAGTTAAGTGATTCAGTCTTTGTCCAATAAAATGTCAGAAAACAGCCACCACAATCTCTTAAATTCAAAGGTAATAAGCAAATAGTTTGTCCAAAATGCAAAACTATTCCTCATAAAATAAGATGATACGATTATTGATAAAACAGTATGTAAATATAGTGTATTGTAATTATATTTTTTAACATTTGCTAATGTTTTGTGTTCTGTGTCCACGGTGGTGAAATGTGGGAGATGACAGAGAGACTATAATGAGAGTTTGTCTGCGTCATCCTGGTGATGAGTCTGTTCACATGTTCTAAACGCTGGTCCAAGTTTATGCCCCTCAAAACTAAAATAAACCAATCACTACATAACGTGCATCCGAGCGGATTGAAGTAAACAAACAGCACATTGTGCACAACTCTGTTATCAGGCCAGCCCAGTTCTGTGTTTGCAGCTTTAGCTCCAGCTCATTACCGCCTTTTAAAGAGGCTCGTCCGCGGGGTGAAGACAAAGGCACGAGCTGTCAGAGTGTAACTATGGGTTTTAAATGAGGCCGGTTTACAGCGACCGCGCGAGCAGGCATCGCTGCATCAGCCAACAGAACCCAACTAAAAAAATTAATTTAACCTGGACCAGAACGGCCTCCTGGAGAGGATCTGAAGATGAGATCTTTAAAAGAAGGCTTTGCATACTGATTACTGCCCTGCAACGACAATCACACACTGCACATCATCGAGCGTTCAAACTAAACTCTCTGCTTCTTTGGGCGAACAGACACAGTGTTGCTGCGGCATACAGCAGCGAGTGTTGGAGGACCTGTGCTATTTAAAGCCATGCTAAAAGGCTGTTAGAGCCCACCAACCCGCTGGGGAGAGAGCGACATCCATTCTCTGCTAACAAAGTGCCCATTTGCAACAATGGATGGTGACCGGCTGCATTTGCCAGGCTATGATTTTTTCTCTTTCAGACTTTACAGCACATAAATCAGAGAGCAGAGGCACTGAAAGCCGGGGAGGAACTATAACTCACGCTGATAAGACAACAGGGATGTGTTTTAATGATTTTAACGAAGCTGAAAAACACAGAACTACTTTCTTTCTATTGCTGTGCTATTGGCCATAACGATCTCTTATTCCTTATGATGCTACCACTACTATCACAACAACGACTTTTAATTAAACAGAAAGGAATATTAAGAATTACACTGGACCGATCCAAGAAATGATTCATAAAGAGCAAACGTCTGCTCTGTTCTTTGTAAAAATCAAACAGGAAACTGATTTCTGCTCAGCTTTTATTTGTGGAAATATAAATTATAATGATTCTGCAGCTACTGTGCATGTTTTTTCCCCCATTTTTCAAAATAAAATTATCTCGTTTGTGCGTATTTGTTGAAGCAGTGAGCCAAGAGACTTGTAGGCTCTCCACAAAGACATTTTCTTCATATTTCAGTGTGTGGGTAATGTACCATTAATGATTTAAGATGGCTGTTATGCTGTTAAGTTTGCATTCCACTCAAAAAGCAGAAGCTGGTTAGCCTAGATTGCTAACGTTTCACGGATTCCCACTAGACGCTCATCTTATTGCAACACCCAGAGTCAGTGCTGCGTCCTAACTAGCTAGTGTTAGCTGTCTCTTCTTTACGGGTTCAGCTCAAGCAGCAAACTGTCGTTGGCTGTGAAGTGAAGCCAAAGCAGAAGAACCAAAACCTGCAGTCCACTTGAGGCTGGTTACAGGACGAGTCAGTCTCCATAAGTCCCCATGTAAAAATGTCTTCACAGCAGAAATAAACGTGTTTACAGCCTGGTACAAAAAACAGTTTTGGTCTCTATAGCTTGATGGTCTTCATGTTATTGCCACACCGACGGAGTCAGTGTTGTGTCCGTAGCGTTGTGCTTTAGCTGGTGTTAGCTGTCTCTCCCTTTACGTGTCCTCATGTACCTCATGATCTGAATCATGACATGTAATAAGGTAGGAAGTTCTCAAATCAAAGACACAATGTCAGCCAGCTAGTCAACTCCCAGCGTGGCTGAATTTACTTTTACTGCCTGACCACGCAGATATTCCAGCAAACGACCAATAAAAACACCACCAGTCAGTAACTGAAGGATATACGTGCTGATTTCTCTGCACAAATTAATTCAGTTTTGCCGCTGACACTGATTTGAAGCAGTGTTAAGCAGGAATAAACACATCTCCTTGACCTTGGGGAAAGCAGAAAAGCCCGTGGGGTATCACACGTGTGCTGTTCGACATGCGGAGGTCATGTAATTGTTCAGTACCTGCAGGGCCTCCGTGCCCGGCTGTTGCAGCAGCTTTACTGTCCTGCCTCCTGCGGTTTTCTGTCCACGGCCATCGTGCCAGGTTAGATTCCCACCTGTCCGTCGACTCAGCTGGTGCTTGAAGTCCTCGGGCAGGGCTCTGTACTCCACAGCTGGCCTGCAGAAACTAAAACTGGATGCCGCTGGAGAGATAAAAGCAAGAGGTGCAATGATTAGACAGCCGGATCTGCCTGTAACCACTGACAATGTGAAAACAGCATGAGACATGCAACTCTGCGTGACTTGAAAACAAAAGCCAGAGTTGAACCCACCTGGACACCCTGTCATTTAAACACGATCTCATTACGACATACCTGCTCGCACACGCTGTATTAATACGGAGCGGGCATGAGGCAACACACAGTCACCTGAACCTGGACGAGCTCCTGTGCATAATCTATGTAAATCAGTGTTTTGGTGCCGCTGTTACTTTGTACAGAGCTTGTAGGTGAATGTCAGGACTGTGAGGCGAGCCACTTTCTCATCATTACGAGGAGGCATGCAGGCAGACATCCAAACCCACTCAACAGCAGGTGGCTTCCCAACATCCAGTAATTAAAGAAAGTGTGGAACTACAGTAAACACAGCGCTCCTGGCACAGATCCTGGCAGAAAGCCACGGGGTCATTACTGATTCATGTGCCAGATTGGAGTAAAAAATCTTCTTCTCCTTCTTCTTCTCACCGTGTTTGAAGCAGGCGTGTGCAGCTGTGTTTGTGTGTACGCTAACGTGCGCTTTCAGTTTATCTTAAGTTGACTAAGAGAATATGAAAAGAGGACAGAACGAGCGAGTCTGTCGGGGGAGATGAGGGTTTGAGGAGATGAAAGACTGTCTTTTGGTTTTTCTAGCTTTGTGCCTCTCCTTCCTGTCATTCAACATCTCCCACTGAGAGCCTGCAAAGTCCTGCAATCATCAAGGCGATCCAGCAGCATCGGATTATTATGAATAAAACTCTGGATTTCTTCATTTCTTTGAGGTGTATCTCCAAGACTCTAATATCCCCCCCTCGGCTGGGGCTGTAAACATAAATGCACTCCTCTCCTGGATTAATTACAGATAATTAAGACCACTTGTCAGGCTGAGTTTTACTTCCTTTAGTCGCTGGTTTATGGGGAGGAAAAACTCCTCATTAACTCACACACATATAAAAAGCCGGCGCTGGAGAGAAAAACTCTTTCATGAACATGAAATGTCTCCGACTGCCTGCAATATGTTTCACACCGCAGATCAAAGCAGCGGGATTTGAATCTTTTAAGACTTTTCAGAATAAAATACAAATCACACAGAGCTCTCCAGGCTTTAAACTGACCACAGCATGAGTCAGACCATCACACTGGTCATACTGGTCTCCTGTGGAGAGCTGTCCGTTTCAGCACCAGGTCACTGACCACCGTGCACACTCCTTTTGCTGTCCCTTCAGGTGTCCATGAAGGTTTAAATTCAACTTTGAGATTGTATTTCTTGCATTGATGTTTTAAGTGTGATTGCTCAGGTTAAAGTGAAGCACTGAGGGGTTTTGTTACAGTTACCACACACCTGAGGAACCGGTCACGCAAGTATCGGGTTAAACAAACGAACTCCTGCGTGCTTTACGCTGATGTTCGCATTGAATCAACGCGATTTAAAAAGACAATTTCGACGCATTCGTGGTCATACAAGCAACAGAAAGCGACCTACCGTCCACTGCCATGCTGTCTCCGTGCCTGTTGTGGATCTAGGCAAAGTCTCCCATCGTCTGCGGGGTCCTGCTCCAACCTCTCCTCCTCCTCTTCCTCCTCCTCCTCTCCTCGGTGGTTTTACGCACAAAAGTTTCAGTGAGGTCTTACAGGAGGAACGAAGCTCCACATCCTCTCCAAGTCCTACTGATCTGACTGTGTTCAAAAAACCATCTCACGTCGGTCCAGCCCAGCGGTGTGTGTGCGTGTGAGCGTGTGTGTGTGCGCGCTCAAGTTGTCGAAGACAACACAGGAATGTCCCCGAGCAGCTCAGCTGGCTGGCTGACTGGTTCTGCTGGCTTGGCTCGGGTACGAGCCTGTGCGCGCACACGCAGCGTGTATTTATGTGTGTGTGTGTTGTGTTTTTTTATGTGTCGTGAGAATCAGACACGCGGCTTTTTCTCAAGAGCCTCCGTGAAGCGCAGTGAGCTCAAAGTGCAGCCCCCGGGCCCTGTAATTAACGCAGCCCAGCGGAGGCTCTGAAAAACAGCCGGATGAAAAGGCTTCTCATCACTGCAGCATCCAACTGAAGGAATTCCCCCGATTTTTTTTTAAAGCCTTCTCTGGAAGAAAGAGAGCTCTGTGCGCGCCTGCGGGCAGTGGGCCACTCTGTGTGATGGACCCCTCTATGTGGGGTTTGTCCAGGAGAGCTGCAGATCACTGAGCTCTCATCCAACCCCCACGGTTATTTTATAGGTCACATATCTCACACCGCGTGGATTAGATGACCTATGACCTCCAGATTATGCACCGCAAACCAGCATGTAATTATGCACTTTGTATTATTTCCCACCAGGAAAAATAAAAAAAAGACCACAAGAAAACAAATAAATAAAAACTTGTGGGTGTCTCGGTTCGCTATTTTGAGTTCATTATGGTTAAGATTCATGGTGCACTCACTCTCTAAATATCATCACTTTATTGACGGTGTTTGTTCATAATAATTCAGAGAATATCCTAAAGGTTCAATGTTTCTCTGCAAAACCAAGACTGAAAATTTCAGTAAATTTATAGTGATATCTATGAAAATATAGTAAATTATGATATTTAGTTTGATTGGATATGTTTTGTTTGTCTCCATTTGTGTCCTTCCAGACTTACACTTGCTATTTCTGAGTACAGAAGCGCTTTCAAACTGTCTCTGTCAAAAACTTGAGCTGGACACTTCTCATCTTCAGTGGTCGCCATTTTGGCTATGAAGCAGAAGAAGAAGAGGGACCGCCGTCATTTTGATGCTGCTGGAGCTGAAGAGGCTGATGCGAACAGCGACATATACAAATGAAAGCTGAACATATGTTTTATATTTATAGTTTGGCAGTCAAAGATTGGCACTAATGCTCTGCCCGCTTGCAATATAGCAAAGAATAAGAAGAAGAAGAAGAAGACTAAGACAACACTTGCTGAACCCTGCTGAATTAGCACACTACACCAAGAAGTACTAGTTTGCAATTTTTTAGGGGAGAATTACATACATCTGCTGTTTTGCTTGAGAAGATTAATGCCACCCTAATAATGTGCATTGAACATGAAGCCGGAGAGAGTAGCAAATTAGCTTAGCTTAGCATAAAGACTGAAATCAGAGGGAAACAGCTAGCCTGGATCTCTCCAGAGTTACCCAGTAATACCCCAAATGTTCACAAAGTAAATGTGCGACTTGATTTTGTACAGGTTAAACAGACAACATATAACGTGTAAACAATAATCATTAGAGGTGCTGATAGGTGGAGGTGTTAACTTTTGATAGAGCTATTCCTCCATCCAAGTAGGGACATGAGTTTTCCATATATTAGTAATAAGTTTTGTGCCGTGTCATCAATACTGTCTGATCAGCATCAGCAGGGCAGATGTGGCTAATTGAGGACGAATGTCCCAGTACAAGTAAGGAATACATGAATAAATAAAGGCCTAATAAAAAGCAGGGCAAATTGAATTTTGTTGATTCACTGCTACAGCTCTTGCAAGAGCTTCAGGCCGTAGCTGAGGGATCAGCCCTGAAGGGTCTGGACTGAAATATATTTTGTGGTTCTCATCTGTATATTCATAAATATCTAATAATTTAACATCAGGCTGCTCTGTTTTTTAAAAAAAACAGCTGAAATCAAGTTGAAATCAAATAAAAAGCAGCCAACACAAATCTGACGCTGCAGCTGTTTGTGTTATCCAACAGAAAGCAGCAGAAGAAAAACTGATTTTCAGACTAAAACATGACTGTCCTGAGGCGGATTTCGGCAGGCGACCCTCGCGGTGAAAGCTGATTAGAGAGATCAAGGCAAAATATTAAAGAGGTTTGTGCGTGGCACCTGATCTGTGAAGGAAGTGAATGCGTGCAGGTGTTCTGTCATGCACTGACGGACCGACGCAGATGTTTGTCACAGGAATATTTGCATGCTTACAAGTTTAATGACCTTGTAGACTCCTGAATCCCCCGCCAAAATAAAATAGTAATGCTTCCACAAACATCTGAACGTACTCAAGTCAAACACAGGCGCGGTGCTTTCATTATTCTGAGTCACACATGGTGCCCTGCCTCCTGGTGGAGTCTAGACTGATGCTCATACAAATAAAGCAGTTCAATCTGTGACTGCAAACAAACCAAAGACTGTGTAAGATGCGGACGTCGTCTTCAAGATCATGTCCCGTCCCTTAATCTGGACACTGTCCCCACTGGCTGAGCGCTCCTCCATTATTCTTAGTCAGACTGCTCATAGTATGAACAGCGTTACAGTTTGTGATGGCGAGCCTTCACTGTCCTGATTTGACTCTCTCTCTCTCTCTCTCTCTCTCTCTGGATTTATGAGAATCAAAAGATGCAGAGAGTTGATGCGAGGCGATGCTCTCTGAGTGTTTTTCGATATTGCATCATGTGATTGATGTTTAATTGAGATGACTTCACACTAAATAACACCATCTGTCAGATATTCTCCTGCATCCTCCCACAATCAGAGCCCGATTTACTCGCCCCGATCTTCCCATTCAGCACCTGTGATCCCTTTCTTTTAAAATGCAGAGGTGGTTGTAGAGTACTATCCCAGGTTTCGTAAGCTCAGCTGACTGGCTGCTGGTTTAATTGGCAGGGTGTGTGTATGAGCGCTTCCTGCACACACTGGAGCGTCGGGGCTTCTCTTAAACTTTAAGCATGGACACATTTGGCCTGGTTAGCGTGCTAAAAGATGAAAGGGATGGCTTGCATTAATGGTTTCCACAGGAGAGAACATCAAAGAGCCTCAAATATTAATAGTATACATTTGAGGTTTACTCTCAGCAGCGGCCTTTTGTTTTAATGAAAAGGATTTTTTCTTTTTCATCAATTATTTTTATGGTCATTCCAGAGAGATCCAGAAAATCCTTCCCCGGTCTATTACTTCCCGGCCAAACATTAAAAAAACAGCGGGGGCACAAGGCAGAGTTCATGGTTTCATATTCATCAATAACTTTTTTGTAAACTGCTGATAAGAACAAAGTCAGAACATTTAAAAGAGAGAGAGGACTGACGGCAGCTCCTTCTCTGAATATCTAAACCAGTAGTCAACACAGGGGGGCAGTCTTATTCTGTGTACACACTGCACTGTTAAACACAAAAGTAATCTAGATTTAGTACTCCAGATACTGATAATGTACTAAAAATAACATTATATGATGTACAATTTTATCTTCGTCATCTTTTTCTTTTTTTAGTTTTTCACACATAGAAAACAAATAACGGTCACAACAACAACAAATAAAGTATAAGTGCACCATCCAACAAAATATTAAATATTTGCTCATCTCACCATTCGTGTTCTCATCTTCCAAAAGCTTCATAAAGGTTTTCATAATTTAACTGTTTTCCTTTCCTCTTTCCAACGTAAGCTATACTGCAATCTCCTTCAACCATAACTTTACGGGGTCATTTGTATTTTTATCCAGAAAAGAGCGATCATTCTTCTAGCTAAAAAAGATCCTAACCCTAACTCTGTATTATACTTTCCCAAAATGACTTTAAGCTTTAAGCGTTCCCATCTTTGATTTTTTAAAATATAAACAGTCTGAAAAATAAAAAATGACACCTCGTATGTTTTATTCAGGGATGTTTGTTGTGTCAAAATTAGTTGAAGAAGGCTGACTAAACAAAAAGGTAACTTTAATAACGTTCATATAGGTAGAGGCAAACACTAAATAATAATAGGCAGCTAAGAAGGCAAAACCAAACTCAATCAAAAAAATAAAAAAAAAGTCCCATAAACAAACAAACAAACAAAAAAAAAAACAGAAACACTGTGACAAAGGAAGTCATTTCAAGATGTGCACACTGAGTGCATCATGTCAAAGCAATAAAAATAATCCAGTAAAGATTCATGTCCAAACTGTTCAGAAAAAGTGAATTAAATACAGATAGAATAAAAATTTCTTCAAACTATCTAGTAGAGACATGTGTCTGTGTCTGTATGAGTGTGTGTGCATGTGTGTTTGGGCTGTCTCCAGATGTGTACACACTGCTATGGGTCTGGCAAACACACTGAACTTCTTGGCTGATGTGTGAAGTGTGCCGTGACCTCTGGCCACCAAATTAGGTTTGTTCAGGCAACATTTGTCTTCTTTAATGAGTAAATTCTTCAGACAGCGACGCCTCACAATGACTTCTAACAAAACAAACAGTAAGAAATAAACTCAATTAAAGTTTGAAAAAATGTAACTGTGGGTGAGCCAGCACAGAAACAAAGGTCTGTGAGGTCTTCTGATAAATTACTGCTTTGTTCTTGTGAACATACAGCAGCAGATAATTGGCCAATCTGAAACAAACAAAGCTGCGAATGCTGATCAATAGCAGCTTCATTGATCCGGTGTGGAATGATCACTGAAGAGAAAGTCATCAGAGAGCTCTGCCCGACGTTTTGAGATCTGGCTCAGAGTTCTCAGCATTTGGAGAAGATCTGATGAACAGTCGGGGAAGATGAGCAGGTTGAAGCAGATGTGGTAACCCTTTCTTGACCCTCATGACACCTCAATGATTTTTTGTGCTTATTATGGAGGGTTAGGTAAGGAAGGTATTGTTCATTTGTCGATGAAACGGTGTGTAAATTAACATGACGTATTCTTAAACAGCAGGAGCTCAGTCTGTAGGGACTTGGCTTCGGGGGTGGCCGGTTCAAGTCCAGTATGAACCACAGAATGGACTGTGGATAGATGCAAGTTCTTCAGGTACATCACTCCACCATCTCTCCACATTTGCATCTCCATGAGCCTTTCGTGTATGTGTGGTTGCATTTCAAGTCAATATGTGTAAACTTGTAAAACCATTGAGGGATCAGTAAAGTTAAAGAAAGGGTAAGCTGACAGGAAAGAGTGAGGTGTTTCTTGTTTTTTCCACCTTTATATGTGAGTGGAGGGTTTAGACGAGGCAGCTAATGTGTTGATGTCTGTGAATAAAACATTCATAAGACAGCTGAACATGTAGTATTCATAAACCTGTATAATAAACTGACAGAAAAGAGATCTGGGTGGTCAGAATAAGTTTTTTATCAGGCTGATGGTAATGGTCAGGTTGATAAATGTTTCTCTTTGGATCCTGCTTCAACTGATTTACTATTCCGTGCAAGTAAAAACAAATGTGCAAATCTGAGCCGGTACTTTTGGTTCAAGCACTGCCAAAGCCACACAGACTAAAGACACACATGAGGAGATTTACAGGCCAGCTCAGAATTTGGACAGCTAGTGTTAAAACTAAATAGACACAAAGAAACAGAGAAGAGATGAACACAAATCCAGCTGACCATGTGTTGCACAGACTTCCACAGACGCAGGCCTCACCCTGTTTCATAATGCAGCAATGAAAAGAAGTCCATGAACAGTCTGACGTATGCATTATGACGGGCAGGTGAGTGGAAGCTAAAACAGCTGTGACTGTGTGATGCCATTCAAGGAAAACTCTGGGTGGAGCTGGCACCGGCCTGCAGAATAAAGCTGCACTTGTTTCGCGGCACCGGAAAGTCCGAGCCTGGATGGTTGAGTGCTCTGCAACATGTTTCAGGTGATACAATGAGAGCTTGTTTACAAATCAAGAGCTCACAGAGAATGTGTAACACACACTCACTGGGCTGTGTATCTGCACCGAACAGGGTGTTTCCAGGTAGAAGAGGTGGGACCTGGTACAAACAGGATACAGGAAATGGGCCTGCGTCGGGTCAATCAAAAGACGCCTGCTAAATAATGTTTCTCTTGTTCAAAATGAGGTCATGTTACAAGAAGGACTCAATTACAAGTAGAAGAGCTGCATTCAAGTCCTACTTAAGAAAAAGTACTTTTATCAGATACATACTTGAAGTATAAGAAGTGCTCGTTCTGCTGGAGTCGATATATTATGTGACATTAGTAAAAGAACATTAACTTCACTGAGCCCTCACCTCCTGTTTTAGCAGTGCCCAGGGGGTGAACTCCAGCTACGAGTCCATGCTCCATACTTTGGTCCATGCTGGACTTGAACCAGCTACCCTCTGGTTCGTAATCAACGTCCCCACAGAGCTACTGTTAATACTGATGCTCCAACCATATTTTACTGTAGTAGCTACTTTTAACAATTATATACAGTGAGATAGTATAAACACAATCTGTGGGTCAAAGCTAGGTCACGGGATAAATGTCATGGGTCGTGAGAGGATTAATCTAATCTTTGAGATTCCTGACCGAACAATGTGAAAGGTTTGTAACTGGAAAAACATCGGATGACAAACGACTGTCTTCAGCTGAATCAGGACACGATGGAAATCAGAATATTTAAGCCAAAAGCTCAGAGAGACGACTTGTCTGTGCCGAATCAGGTTAAAAACATTGGAGTTAGCCTGACCTCAGTTTTCAGCTCTCACAGTAGAAATGTCACAAGGCTCAGGCTGATCATCCTCTCTGATACTTCTTATTATAACATTTTATTGTTTTTATTTTTGCAGTTTTTAGGTGACTTGGTCCTTGGGCTGGTTCCATCATCATATGGGTAGATTTTATTTTGTTTTTCTCTCTGAAGGCTTTGGGCTGTATGTTTGTGTTTTGCAAACAATTCAACAATGTGCTTTTTTTTTTTACAGCTACAACTGTCAGATACATGTAGGGGAGTAAAAATTGGTCGAACCCCCCAAAAATGTCAGACACATAAAACACATCCTTTCAGACTGTTGCTTAGGTGATAAATGGAAACTGTGGTATTTTGTTTGCTCCATCCTCATCCACATTCCTTTGGATGGTCTGCTCAGTCGCAGACATCTTTGTGAACCACATGTTTATAACAAGGTAGATTTTTTTTACCTTAAGAACGGCACACTTCAATGTACCAGAAAGAAAAGTTTGGTTAGAGGCCCTTTTTTAATTTAAAGGTTTTTATTTTATTTACAAAAATGTCCAGTTTGTCCTGATATTCTAAACGCCGTATTTCACTTGGAAATCGTTACAGTAACTTGATAATTATATGCAGCTAAAATGTGGCTCTGTCTAACCGCCCTTTAAGTGGAAATGTTCTGTGGTACAGCGGCATAGCTTCTTTCTCAGGGCGGTGAACTGTTCCAGTGTACAAAGACTTGTGTTGTGAATGAATGTGTGGGCTTGTGGGGCACTCAGTCATGGGTGTGTACTGTCACAGCCTTCAACACAGGGTATTTATTTTTATTTGTTCCCGTTCCTGGAGGTTTGGTGTTAGGTTGGAGTTTAAACTGTGTCAGTGTGCATGTGTGAAGCAAAAGAGCTCAAGATGTTTCACAGAGTCGCTTCAGAGACTGCTGATCACCACAACAATGTCATCACAGATCCTGTATTTCAAAGAAAAATTGTGTATGTGGACTATGTGGACTTGGATTATGTATGTTAAAACACGTTTTAAACACACTATATGACACCATGCTGGAGGGTTTTGACAATTAATTAGATGTTAGTAATTCCACTTCTCAAATATTTTATGTTTCTATATCATAAATTAAATATAATTTGTTTACCGCAAGTACATTTACGCAAGCATGACACTGAAGTACAAATTTGAGGTATTTCAAGCCACTATTTACTTCTAGTCTACTACAGGTCTACTACGAGGCAATATTATACTTTTAATTAATCATTATAAACTTTATTCATATAGCACTCTTGTGTTTGTTATTTATTTTAAATGCAAGGATTTTTTTGTTTGTGGTTGGCATGTACTCTATGTTTTATTGTACTCTGTGCTTGAATCCTGTGTGCCATTGATTAATTAAGACCTACAGACTTGGTAGGATTACATAATAAAGGATGTCTTCTTCATACCTTCTACATTATGATTAATTTCCACTATTTTCCTGTCTATTTTTGGACAAGCCTGGTGTTGTACACTCTGCATGTGATGTATTATTTCCCCTCTGCTTTGCCGTGATGTCACCATGGGAAAATATCTCATGAGAGTTCAGCCTCTGCCTCTGATTGGTTGAGACAGCCTTCAAAACTACATGTATAATAAAATACTGGATTTTCTATAAAAAGAAACGCCAGAAAAACCACAGGAATAACACCAACAGTGGAGGTGAGGCCTCTCTCCTCTCCTCCAGTGTCACCTTGGTGTTACTTTGAGGAGGTTGAGTGGGAGGAGATATGCAGATGGTGCCAGTGGAGCCCTATTAGTGGCGTCTGTAGTCCACCAAACTCACAGTGGACTGTTGTCACTCCAACACAGTCCTCCACACCCACTGCCAGTGTTAGGGTCAACACTTACAAGGTGACATTCTGCTTTACAGCACAGCCGAAAGAGGTTGTACTGCAGAGTCTGAAGACTTTTTTTGAGATTATTTTGTCAGAGGCCTGACTATTTGATATCTGGTGAATGGAGAGGAATATTTAGTGTATTACATACACTTTACGGAGGAATACTTTTTTTCACCTTCACCTCAGTTTGAAGGCTCCCTTCACTAAGCGTTTGACTTTTAACTTGTGGATATTCAAGGATGCATTTTGCAACGGTTGTTAGTCCTTTTGTGTTCATGACCCTATTTATGTCAACGGTCGAAACCAAGTTCTACAGACCGTTCCAGTTTAACCAGTATAAAGGGCTCAGTCCACACCATGAGCAAGGGAAACCCACCAGCAGACACAAGTAAGTTCTGTCTTTCTTTGTTTTGAAATCTGAGGAAACAAGTCTTTCACTTTGAGTGACAATATTTTGTATAATAATGTGTGCCTTTTATCTCCTCTCTGAAAGGAACCACTGTGCCTATGTAGTTGAAAAGACAATGTCCTACACCGTGCAGGATGGAGCAGCCCCATATGTAAAAGCTGAGTACAACAAGTGTTCCTGGGGTCAGAAATGTCCAACTCTCCAGTAAGTAAACAACAGCTCTTATGTCATACATACTTACATACATACTTATGTAGCCTTTGAATGCCACAGTCAAGTGTATCTGATTAATGGTTGGTTGTTCCTCTCAGGTATCGTCTGATGTACAAACCACTCTACAAGGTGGCACATAAAACTGTCACAGAGCTGGAGTGGCGTTGTTGTCCTGGGTTTTCTGGTTATGGCTGTATGGAGGGACATCCAGTTTACCAACACCCCATGAAAATGATGCCACCTTTCAAAGGTCCACCAATGAAAGGCCCACAGTTTAAGGGGCCACAGTTTAAGGGCCCACAGTACAAAGGTCCCATGTTCAAGGGCCCTCCTGTTAATATTGCTGTGAAGGCCAACCCATGGAGTCAATCCAAAGGACCTCCCACCGGTGGTTTTAATTCTTATCCAATGCACCACTTTGGGCCTCCAAGGTCCTCCTCCTACCCAGAGACTTCCTTCGAGACATATCCTTCTGAGCCAGAGCCAATGCCTGAGCACCAGGAACCACATCACACAGAGCATGACCAAGAACATGAGCATGAACCTGAGCATGGCCAAGGACCTGAGGAACATATCCCAGAGGAAATCCCTGCACCGCCTCCCTCTGGTGGTGAACAGCCTGAGGGTGAGGCCATAGGTGTGTCCTTTTTCCTAACTGCACAGTAATTTTCTGTGTTTTTAAACTAGATTTGACTATGTACTGTGTTCACACTGGATAAAACTGAGTGTACACTTTCTCCCCACAAAGTAATAGAGGTCACACAGGGCTTTATGAAAGACTGTGAATCAAAGCACAAAAGTGAACCGTGTTTTTCAAAATGTTAACAGCTTTTCTTTCTCTCTTCAGGCCGGCCACTAGACAGTGAGACAGAGGAACGAATATTTCGAATGGAGGAGGATGTACAACGTCTAAACCAGGGTCTGGAGACCCTGAAGGGAACTGTGAATGGACTGGAGGATAGTCTACGAGCCTCACTGAGAGAAGATGCCAATAGGATGCTGTCAGCTCTGCTCTCCGCTGCCCCTGGTCCTGTTCCTGCACCAGCTTTAGCCTCTAATCCATCCACTGTAGGGTTTGGAGAGATTCCTGCGGGAGATCCTGACACAGAGGGTCTAGATGGCAGACATGTGTTTCCAGGGCTTACAGAACTGAATGGAAGGGTAGAGGAGCTCAGGACAGAGCTGCAAGCCAAGACAGCAGAGCTGCAGGAACTTAAAGCAACAGTGATGGGACATGATGGTGCACTGAAGAAGATGTCGAATAGACCAGGAGTGGTACCAGACTCCACTGATAATCTTGAGGTGAAAGCGGTGGAGAAGATGATGGATGCCAAGCTGAGTGAAGCCAGGACAGAAATCCTTGGTGGATTTGAAAAGCGCGTGGAGACTGCTGAGGGTCGGTGCGCGGAGAAAGCCGGGGATGTTCGTCGTCAGTGCCAGAGGGAGCAAGGTGAGCAGCAGGAGCAGATGGAAGACAGTCTTGAGGAAAAAGCCACGGGCTTGAGAACAGAGCTGCGAAACCTCCAGGCACAGATCCACGAGTTAAAGACTACAGAAAGCTGCTGTGGTAGAATGAGTGGAATAGTGGAAAGGGTGCAACTGCTGGAGACATCAGTCGCAGGCCTCAACCAGTCTCAGGGGCACCTGAGAGTGGAGCTGGGTGGACACAAGGACCACATTGAGGGAATACTGGAGGGACGTCTGGGGTATGTAGAGGCCAAGCTCAACCTGACTGGGCAGATTAAAAGTGTCGAGTCTGGAAAGAGTCACAAAACTGAGATAGGACAGGGACTGGAGGCCAAAATGGAGGGTAAGTTGAGGGCCCTGGAAGGCCGATTACTGACTGCTTTGGAGGAGCTGGGTAATGCCACTGCCCCCGCACTGCTGGAGGGTCATGCTGTTCCCACTCTAGAGACAGAGCTGGAGTCCATCCGAGAGAGACTGGAGGTGGATGTGGACAGAGTGCAGAAACAGCTGAGCAACCTTGAGATCCTCTGCTCCTCTTCCTGTTCCTCACCCCAAAAACCACCATCTCCCATCCAGGGAGACTCTGCTGCACCAAGCACTAACGAGGCCAAGGAGCAGTCCGTGAAGGAGGTACTGGACATGCAAGATGACCGTTTGAATAGCCTCAACGTCACACTGCAGAACATCCTGAGGGGTCTGACCCTCAGAGACCAGCAGGAACAAGCAGAGGGAGATTATCCCATCGAAGGGGAGCTCAGAATACTCAAGTTCAATGTCCGCTCAGTCAACCACACCCTGAGAGGCCTCCAGGATTCTCTGGGGACAGTCGTCCACCAGGTGGGTCAAGCCAACAGCTCATGGCATGAGAGAGAGGCTCGTCTGGCTCAGCAGATAAAAGGCGTGGTCCAGCTAGTTGGACATCAGGCTTCCATGCTTGGGTCAGGCGAGCGCAGACTGACCCGACTTAAGGGTGAGCTGCAGGAGATGAAGAGGCGGCTAGCCCAGGAGGTCCAGGGCTGCCGGAGCACAGCTATGGGGGTCAAGAAAGAGGTAACTGAGGTTAGAGGTCACGTTGCCAGTGTGGAAGACCAGTGTAAGGGCCTGAATTACTTGGCAGAAGATCTGGAGAGAATCAGGGAGGAGTTGGAGGGACAATCAAGTGGGCTTCTGCTGCAAGTCAATGGGACTCTCTCCAGCCATGCTCAGCAGCTGTCTGAGCTGAGAGGCGAACTCAGAAACTGCACCTCCAAGGCAGAGCCAACACAACAGAGTTTAAAGCTGGAGGCAAACCAGACACGAGGGGACAACTTCACTATGAATTAGATCAGTTTATGATGGACAATAGATTTTAAAAATGAATGAATATTCTGCAGGTGTAGTGGGGGTCCACTAAAAACCCCATGTTATTGTTTGAATTGTAAAAATACAAAGGTTTTGAACCTGCACTGAAATAAGGTCGGCTTTACGGTATGAAATGAAAACGGCAGCTAATTGTGACTGCACTAACAAAACAGAATCTTGAAATTGAATCATGAAGGTGTTAAGATGAACTGTTTGTTATAACGGACGATTATTTAGACCCTCTGTGATTGAGGAAGTGATGATAAAACTGTACCTGTGTTACTGTACTGTTTATGTAAAGCTTATATGAACAATTTAACGATGTTTACAAGTTTTTGTATTGGTTTTTCTCATGTTTAGACTAGAAGTATACAAGATATGTTTTTATATCGTTTCCTTGAGCTTGTGGTTGTAATGGTGAATAAAATGTTAGCATTTTGAGCTACCAACAGTTTCATTTCATGGTTTTTCAGTACTGACAATCCAATAAACAAGTTCCTTTACTGTTTTTGCTTTCTTGGCGAGGTGTTAGATGAACCCCAAATTGCACTAGACACTAGTCACGTTTCATTTTAGAGGTGAGAGGTTTTCGATGCAGAGAAGTGGGGAAACCACGAGAGAGCAATAGAGAAGCATTAATGCCGTTGACTGGAGAGGACTGACTTGACTGAAGTTATGATCATGCCTTTCAAAACTCAAGCTGACAGGGAAAGCTCTTGCTTTGCCAGAAGAAAATTACAAATTGGCATTATTGCCAAGGTGATGCGGACAGACAAGGAGCATTTCAATAAAATAGCCAACATCTTATTCTCTCTCTGTCTGTCTAGGCTACAAATCTAGCCGGCCGGCTGTCTGAGCATAGCTCCCATCGGACATTACAATAGAGCGATAGGTGACCTTGCTAATAACCCTCCTCTGTTAGTTCCTGCTCCCCCTCCACCACCGGACAAACAACCATTAAAATGACAGCAGTATGGGAGATGAGCCCACTGCCGTGTGAAAACGTTTTAGCCTGAGAGGCATGTGATGAATAATAACTATGGAAATGTCAGGGCAGGAAAGGAGGGCAGACAGAAAAGATAGGCACTAAATTTATGTTGGAAGAGCAGAGTGATGGAGTGATCTCGAAACACAAATATAAGCCTATGATGCAAGTTCATGCACATGTGAAAAGTCAGAGGAAGATGGAGATATTCGACTGTTTCCTGAGGCAATCTTTTACACTGCATTACTTAAAGTACAGAGATAACAATAAATGCCACTCATACACAAAATAATGCATCATCTCTGTGCTACATCACTGGAGTCCCGCATTAATTCAGGTCTTCTTGTTACATCTCTGTCATCGTTTGGATTGTCTTATTTATTTTTCTGTATTCTTCTCATGCCTCCTTAAAGTTCACACCTCGCACAGGCCCAAACAACAACACATTAATCTTGTTTGTTTCCAATAAGACACTTGGACAGAAAGGGCAGTCGCGAGGGCTCTGGTGAATTTGTCTCCTCTGACTCAGAGTCTCTTCACTGCTCACTCATGGATCCGATTTTGAGTTATGCACCCTGCACAACTCGCAGACTGTCACCGGCCAAGGCTTGTACCCACAGCACAAAAAGCCAAAGCTGGCACAAAGACAGAGGACAAAGGATATTTGAGTAAGCAGAGGCCTGCAGTCGTCTAAAATGTGAATCATCCTATATAATGTGTCCTCTGTAGAAGCGTAAGGTGAAAGACGAGTTTTTGTCCTCATTATAGTGACGGTCAGAGAGCAGACAGTGTTGATTACAACTGGAGAAAGCTCAGTGAAGAGTCGCCTTAAATCAAGGACACAGAGCTTCTTAGTAATAAGCTCCAGCGTTTGATGTTTTTCGAGAAACAGTAATGTGTAAATCTCTACAGGAGCTTTTGAAGTTATTATTGAACATTTGCACTCCCACGCTTACAAAAAATTGTGAAATTCAGCACCAGAGATGTAGGGAGAGTATCTACTCATTTTCTGAACTAGGTTTTGTTGTGTCAAGAAGATGAAATATTGAGTCCTTATCTGAGCCATATGTTTTGGCTGTGACAACCTAAGAAGATGGATTCTGGCCAAAGTTAAGTGCCTCAAGTTCAAATTGGCCCAGTCCTCAAATTGGAGGGTAGATTATTAAACAAGGGTAGCAGACAGGATATGAATTCATGCCTGTGAAGTGAAAATCCATAAAGTTCTTTAGTAGAAAGGTTTTTTGCACATAAGTACTGTACAAGCGCACAAATGTAGTATGTACCAACACGCAGAGCCACTCATGTTGTGCTTGTGAATTAAAGTTTTACATTAACATATACAAGGAATTTCGGTTTCACTCCTCTCTCAATGTACATACACAGATACAGAGTATAAGTATATACAGCTTAAAACAAGGAGCTTGATATGATAGGATACTTATATTGTGTATGAGTGATGAGTCACAGTGAGATTTATCATTCACATATTTTAATCTAAAACTGATTTGATTGGTTGGGTGTTACTTGTACTGTTGCAAATATTTGGGACTTTATAATGAAAAGATAAAAAGATGTTTAATTTAGCGTTTGGTTTCAGACCATGTTTGGAAGTGAATGTATCAAAATGGGGCAAACAGGAAATATGAGCTGTATTAAAGTTAAAGGAGCAGATAATGATTTCAGAAACACGCTTATTGGCTTTTTTTGACAAGAGTTAAACCAGAAGATCGATACCACTTTCATGCCTCTGCACTAAATCTAGAGACAGCTGCTGCTTAGCTTAGCGTCTGTCCAAAGCGAAACGACAACTTGTCATCTTTACTTCTTTATTCAGGCGGCAGAGGGAGGACTGCCAAGATGGTGGCCCGAGCCATCACACCGCTCTTCAACCTGTGGGTGACTTCACGGATACAACGTCCATGTTTTATTTATCTATGGCTTTAATCACCAGCTGAGGACACTGTTAATAATGGAATAGGGTGTAACCTGACAGTGAATGGGTATGAATGAACAGTTATTGAGGGTTCAGGAGAGGTGGAGCGGTTCGTTCATTAATCAGATGATTGTCAGTTCGATCCACGGCCTTGGGCCAGATACTGAACCATAGACTGATCCTGAAGGACGTGTGAATGTGTATGAGTGGTTATCTCCCAAAAACAGAGAAACAGTTGGCATAGGTGAATGAGATGTGTAGCACTTGGAGTGGTCTAGAGAAGTTATATACGTACAGTCCAGTTACCATTTATTGGTGATAAATTGAGAAAACATGAAACTGAAGTTGGTTCAATTAACACCAGAAGATCAGCTGACCTAGACGTGCTCGACTCGTTTTTTCTTTCTCCTCCTCGTCTTTGGGCACAAAGTACGATTCACTAATCAGAGTGACAGTTAAAAGCGCAGGAGAAAGAAAATGTGTCCATCCCTGAAAGACGTTCATTATTCTCCATTCATATTCAAATTATTCACTGACAGGAGCCAGTGCAAAATTTCCAGCAGCACCAATTAGTCATATTGCAGTGGCTCATCGGATTAATACTATAGCTAAAGGTTTGTAATCCAGCCGCTGAGAAGGTTGAGGGATGATCTCTGCTCTCAGTCCACTGCCACAGTTATCCGCACTCAAGGCTACTGTAGATGACAAATTCAGATCACTATCCAGTCAGAACGTGTGCTGCAAACAGCTGTTTGTGTTTTAAATTATATTATATATAGATATTTACAGTATTAAATCCTGTTCAGGACCATAAGTGAGAAATGTGATCTGATATTTCAAGCAATTAAGGCTATTTTAAGAGGTTAAACGCACTAATGTTCCCAGTGTTTTTTCCACTGACGGTGTAAAGAATGGACAGTGTGTCTGTGACGTCGCCCACAGGTTTCCGAAGAGCTGCTTTGAAGCTCAAAGTCTGTGTCGCTGGGCGTGGGCTCCAAATTCCCTCTTACCTGCCTGATCGCCTCACCACTTGTTCCTCATACAGTATAAAAGACCGCCTCCTTCTCCCAGCCTCCACCAGATCGTTCGATCTCCCTGATAGTAGCAACACTTCAGGCTAATTCTCTGTTTGTCTGTGACTTTGCTTCAGGTAAACTGTCTCTGCCAGCTCTGTTTGTTCACTACTGCACTCTTGGATTCCCGCCACCACCACCAGCCCTGCACCACCCCGGACACCACCATCTCCTGGACCACCTTTTCACCTGCACAGTCTCCCTTGTGTACACAATAAACTGTGTTAAACTGATTCGGTCTCTCGGTTTGTGCTTGCATCCTGAGTCCAGAGTCATTCAGCATAACAGATGTGTCCCCTCGGAGGATAAGTATGTAAATAAGGTATATCAAACTCCATTATATTCACGACCGTCTGTTGTAAATCTCAAGTTTTCCATTTCAAAACAGAACACTTTTGAATTACTGTTATTTATATTGTGGAATCTCTATGTGAAGCAGCTCCTATGAATTATATTAAACAGATGCAGGCTGTATGTCTGCTGTTCGGTGCTGAGCTGGTGGTTTAAAGTGGCTTTTCTGGAGCTTTTTCTCTGGAAACAGCTGGCCGCTGCTGCAGAAATGAAGCTGTGAGAGTGGTGAGAGTGAGATAAAACAGTAAAGTTAAAGGCGGAAAGTTAAACAACAGAAGAATCCACTTTTCATAAGAAATCGCATTTGTTGTGTGGACGGTGTGGAGCAGCATGATGTGAACACACGGCAACACAAATCTTCAGCGAGAGGAACTGAAGCCATAATTCTGCCGTATTTCATGTTATCATAAAATGTGTTTTGTTTTTGTTTTTACTTGGAAAGCAGGCTGTGATTAACGAGCTCCTATAATTCAGTGTTTGCCACATGTGTGCTGAGGTGTGTGTGGTTATTTTGTAGCGGCCTGGTGTCATTTCCATGTAATTTAATCAAGTTAAATGGAGTGGACAGCCGTGTGTATTATCTCCTCTCAGAGGTTTCAGGCTTATTAATGAACCTGTGTTCTGCTGCCTGGAGAAGGCTGCAGAGATTTAATGAACTGAAGGCGCACGTTTCCATAAACTGTGGACGACAGATACTGGAAGAATCATCCACATTAGATGAGTGCAGGCAGCTTTAACGATGTTCCTGCTTTAACCACATTAAATCTCATATTCTGAGGTGGATTCAAGGGCGGAAAAATACCAAACGTGTTTCCTGCCTCTTCTGCCTCCCTCCTAATCTAAAAATGGGCAAAGACGTGGATCATCGGTGGACCTGAGGCGGGCCGAATGACGCCTGGTTGCTCAGACAAGTCACCTGTCACAGCTCCTACCAGTCAATCAAAGCAGCCATGATCTTAATTAAGCATAACTTTAAGCCTTAATATAATTTGAACAGGTGAGTTGTATATAAATTCACCCTCAGTACAGTTAGCTATAGAGACCAAAACTGTTTTTTGTACCAGGCTGTAAACATTTTAACATGGGGACTTATGGAGACTGATTCGTCCTGCAGCCAGCCTCAAGTGGACGTTTGAAGAACTGCAGTTTTTGGCACTTCTGCATTGGCGTCACTTCACAAACACAGAGGTTGCTGATCTGGGACTGCTGTTCATCACCAGAACCATTAGGGTGCATCCGCTGGGGACCATGATGATCTTTACCAAATTTTAGTGCAATCCATCAAACTGTTTTTGAGTCTGGACCAAACGTTCTCATCTCTCTGCAGCGTGGCGACTTGTTGACATCCCCTGCGTCTTTAAGGACCTGATGAAAAGTGTTCGCACTCATGTTCAACATGTCCTCTCATAATTCCCTCTCATTCTGAGCATTTCCTGCCTCCTGTCGCCTCCAATAAGTCATGAAGAGGCTTCATACAACAGCGAACCAATGTTTGTGACACTAAGTTCGCCTAAACGTGTCAGTGCGAGCAGCCTGAGAAAGACCAGGACCCTGTGCTGAGGTATTAATATGACAGCGCTGCTCTTTGCAGCTTTTTGACAGCCCTGCAGCTTCGGCACAGCTCAGCGAATGAGCACACACTCCCTTAAGCGGCTTTCCATGACTGTCAGTCTGGGAGCAGCGCCTGCTCCGAGCTAACTGCACGGGTTTGATAAAGTAGGGTGACACAGCGCTTCAGGTGAAGTTCAAATGATCCCCAACAGGACGAGATTTACTGTGTGACCGAGAAATCATTTTTATTGTTGATAAATATCATTTTATGACTATCATTGGCTGCTAACATATTCATTAATTACTAGAACAGTAGCAACAGGTACGATCATAAGCTGATGCTGCTTCATGTCTTCACCGTGATCTATTAGGATCATGAAAAACTGTCTAATCTTCTTCACACGATTAAAAATTACAATCAAAATCAATAAATCTCTTTAAGACTTTAACTTCACAGTCTCATCCTGCAATATGAATATTCTATTAATCCACCTTCACATTGTTGCATCCACACACAAATTTATAATCAGCAGCCAGAGGTTCTGCTTGCCTGATTAGTTTGTACACCTGAGCTGCAACGATAAGTCGATTCACTGCATAATTGTCAGCTATTAAAATGAAATGAAAACCAAGTATTAAATTAGCCGCTGGTTAATTTGAGTAATTTTGTAAAGATTTCTGATTTCTGTCACGATTTAGTTCAAGAAAATAAGACTCAGAATTTAGCGTGACAGTCAAACCTTCTCTAACTGTGACAGCAGTATCCCTGCGGATCATCATGGACGTTACCGTTGATAAGATTAATATGATTATGATTGTGTGGGCAGGAGGGTGAGCGCGAGCGACCATTCTCAGTTTGACAACCACTTAATTTCACGTCTGTGACCGGTGGACAATATTCATTTATTATTTGGGATCTCAATAACAAAGTCATATTTTTCACCTGCTATATCCAGCATGAAACAGCATGGTAAGAATGCACAAGGAGAAGTGTGACACAGATGGAAACTAAGGCGGGACGATTAGTAAACACTGAACCATAACTTCTCAGTGAATGTGAATATTTTCTGTTTATGACGTCACCCTCTTGTTTTAAAATCAAAATGACCAAACGAGTAATTGCTAGATCAACTGATGATGCAAATAATCGCTGGGTGCAGCCCGAGTGAACAGACACATACACACACTGTTGCTCATGCTGTAGGTGCAGACATGAGCAGCTGTGTGTGGACGAACTCTGAGTGATTTGGGAAAACCCACCTTACAGTATATGCATTATTCAGACACATGATTCAAGTGTGTGAATACGGTGAATAATTTTAGAGCAAATCAGAGTGTCACTGATAAGTACAGCTGAAAGTCACCGGTTAGGACGGACGGAGGGAGAAAAAACGGGGTGGGGAATGGTACTTCGAGTCATCAGTGACACTCGCCAGTATTATGCTGATCCCTCTCTCTCCTCCCGCTCTCTCTCTCTCTCTCTCTCTCTGGCTGACCTGCCGTCACTGTGGGTTTTTCGCTCTACATCAGTGAGGCTCTGTGCATCTCCACAATGATGCACATGCTGTGTGAGAGAGTGAGTGTGTGTCTACCTGGCAGGATGTGTCACTGAAGAAGAGGAGATTACCGTAGCGGGACTCTTCAGTGTGAGACAGACAGATCCAGGTCCACCTCTCTCTCTCTCTGTCTCTCTCTCTGTCTGTCCCTCCTCTCTGTCTCCCTGGCGGTGGCTGGTCAAGCTCCTCTCGTCTGTGTCCTGCTCTCCACCTGGCCTCCATGAGTTTAAATGAGGACAAGCCATCCCTCCCTGGAAGGTAAGCAGCGGAGCATTGGGATGCCTTTTATGTTTCCAGTGCAATACAAAGAGGTTGGACAATAACAAAAAAACAGGGTCATCGATGGCGACGCACTTGTTTGATCTTCTTGATTTTGCTGATGTTGTTCCCAGCGATAAATGCTGAGATATAGAAGCTGACGAAACCTTTACTTCCTGTGCAATAGGTCTGGTGGTTTATTCGGGCACTCAGTTATCTTGTAGCTCTACCTCTAACATGATAACATCTGGATGTGTTAAAGGGGAATTTACCGAAGGACATCAGTCAAGTTTCACATACTATCTGAAGGCGGATTGTGCCGGCTATAATGCAAAACGAAGGCAGAGGCATCACAGCCAATTTGTGGGATTTCCAGCAGGATTAGCGATGAGACACGTCTGTAACAATCCACAGAAGTCAAAGTTATAGTGGCAGCTATACTGACTGTTTTCAAGAGCTGAGTCGAGCTCAGGCTGCATGCATGAACTGCCCATTGTTGTTTTCCTACACAGACGTATGCGAGCGACCCATTTGTTACAGTACGAGGTCTTTGTGTCGGATGCAACAGAGCGGATGACCTTCAACTGAGTCTTCTAACAAATGAAAACAGCTGACTGATCACTGACGCTGAGATGTTTGCCTTCCTATACTCAATCACACGCAGTGGTTATGTAATGTGTTTGTGTCATGAAGGGGAAGCAGTTGTTGGAGGAGTGATGGTGACTTACTACGATGGCAGAATTGTATTTATTTATTTATTTTGGCATTCTTTGTGGCTGCTGTCCTTCCCGTCGGCGTCAGGATCAGAGACTTGTTTAACATTACATTATACTTTATAGCATCTTATATCAGCTGTTGTGATTGTTTACTGTGCGCCCAAGTATGAAAAGTAATCCAATTACTCTTAAGGACATGTCAAATGACCAGTGAAAGAAGAACAAATCCTCCTCTATCACTCCATCTTTTGGTTCCATACTAATCTGCTGGCTAAAACCGAGAGAAAAAATGTTTATATATAGTCAATAGCTGATATTATAATTGTTTATTTGTGTGATGTTGTAGACAAATCTATTGACGGTTAAGTTCAAATCCAAATGTTTCAGAATACTGTGCAAGACAAGCAAAAAACGTAAGAGAGCGCTCAGCGGGCTCAAACTGTTTCACTATCTGTATCAAACCTGGTGTGCCAGTCCATCCAGCAAATGTTGAGAGATTACACAGGAAAAACTGAAGTGCTAGTGGCACTAGAGAGACAGTCAATAAAGTCATTAAAACTTATCCTCTTGGGGCACCCCAGTAGCTCGCCTGCTAAAGGGTACACCCCATGCTTCAAGGCTAAAAGTCCCTACCACCGCAACCTGGGTTCAATTCCAGCCTGTCCTTTACGGCACGTCATCCTCTCTCTCTCTCTCTCTCTCTCCTCCCTGTATTCCCTGATTGATCATCTCTCCAGCCATCACAATCCATTAAAGCAGAAAGTACCAAAAAATCATCACCCGAGGACCGTGAAAATCAGTGCCAAAATTTATGGTAGTTGATCAAATAGTAGTTGAAATATTTCAGTCTGGACAAGCTGATGGACGGACGTTTGTGTATGACAAAAATTAGAGTCCAAATCTAAACATTTGTGCAGGCATCATTCATTCTCTCATCCTTCATTTAAATCTCAAAAATCACTGAGGGCAAGTCCTTGTTGTCGATCATGTTGGAAACAAGAAAATGAACATCAGAGCAGGTTGTAATCACTGTTTCAAAGTGAACCATACGTGTAGGTAGAAGCGTGCTAAAGTTTTATATGTGTCGTAAAAATGTTCCAAGTGTGTGCAGCAGTTTTCCAAAATTTAGAGTGTGCATCTCAAACGATGACAATGGGATCGGCTTAGAAAGAATCGAATGCTCGTCACGTCTTCCTGTCCAGCCAACCTTTTCATACAAGATGCAGTGATGAGTAGAATAACTGTCAGTGGTAATAAATCTTAGGGCGCGGAGTGATTAACTGAATCTCGTGGTTTAAGAGTGGAGTCAGGAGCAGGTCTATAGACAACATCACCATAATCCAGAATGGACAAGAACGCGGCCTCAATTATCCGCTCGATTATCAGGTGGCGACCGATTCACGCTCACATTACTACACAGCAGCGCTGCGTATCCTAAACTCATCATGTTAGGTCAACACGTTGTATCGTGTGATCTTTCTCCACAGTCATTACGTAAAAATATGTCACAGCAAGCCTCGCAACATCTGAAAGATTTGTCTCCAAGCACTCCTTGTCGTGCTGCTAAAACAGTGTAAATATTGTGCTGCGGTGGCATTCGCTTGTCACTGTCAGTCACTGTCAGATGAGGGGGCAGCCAAACGCAGCGAGGTTGAATACAGTCCACTTCAATCTGACAAATGACAAATTAATCTGACAAATGGCTCATGAGGCCTTCAGGCGATGTGCACATAGCACACTGCGTGTCATGTATGTGGAAGTCAAGGTTTACACATTGCACAAAGCAGCTAAGGGAAATTTGGAGCGGGAGATCAACTCCAGGTCTAAGCTAATGCCTTGGTCAAGGGCGCCGATCTGACATAAATATAATGGTGTTAGAGGAACTAGAGCACCTGAAAACCCACAAGAGCACAGAGAGAGTCTGCAAACTCCAGACAGAAAGGCCCTGCTAACCGCTGAACCTCTGTGCTGCTTTAGATTTAGTAGCAGAACACTATGATAGCAACTAGCACGAGTATTAAGTTTGTTTGTTCTGGGCTACTGTAGAAACATGGAGGTTGTGTGGAAGAGGACCAGCGACTGTAGATATAAAAGGCTCATTTTAAAATAACAAAAACCAAAAAAATAATATTTTCAGGTGATTATAGGCTAATTAAAACATTGTTAATCATACGATATTCCCTGACACACTGGACTGGACTTATAGAGAGAATAAGGCATATTAATCAATAATAGTTAGTTGCCGTCCTAATGTGGACATATGTATCTCACTGTGCTATAAAACAAACTGTACACTGTGAATTCTTAGAAGACTTAAAGAGCCAAAAGAGCTGCAAACACAGAGCAACAATCCTAAACTTCGAGCTTGTTTTGAACATATAAGAGTGAATATTGGCTTGATGATGAAAACACTGTAAATGCACAAGGGGCAGGACAGATCAATCAACACACAAATATTTTATGATTCCTAATGATATAAGATACAAACAGTGAGGGCTGGGTGTGAATGCAGCACCACAAAGATGATGCCAAGCTAAAATCACGCCTCATTCGCCTTCGTTATTTTGTGTAAAAAGTGTAAGATGAAGGCAAAGTCATGTAAAAATGATTAGAACCATCTCTTTTCCATTAATGGTTGGTTTGTGGTGGCACCAGGTTTAGCAGGGAGTTCCAGATGTCCCTCTCCCCACCGACAAATTCCAGCTCCTCCTGGAGGATCCTGAGGCGTTCCTGTGCTTGATAGGCCATAAAGTCTTCCAGTTAGTTCTGGGTCTAGGAGGAAGCTCATTTTGGCCGATTGTATCTACAATCTCTTTCTTCCAGACACTACTAGTAAATCAAGAACTTTGCCTTCAGGCTCAGCTTCTTCTTCAGCACAACCGTTCGGTTCAACTTCTGCAATGCAGCCAACACCGTACCAATCTGCTCCATTTCCCCATCACTCTTGAACCAAGACCCCGAGATACTTGAACTACTTTGCTTGGGGCAGCAACTCATTTCCAACCCAGAAGGAAGCACTAAAATTAAATAGTCTCATTAACTTTCACAGAGTGGGAACCTCTGGAGACATATTTGCAGTTTGATTATATTGAGTAGAAAACACAGGTCAAAGATTGAGTTATGGCACCGGCTGCCAATCTCCGAAGCCCGTGCAGACATGCCGACATGTGGTGTCTCTGCCGTTGCACATAGACACTGTGGCATGTATTATCTACTTTAAGCACAGCCACCTGAATGTGACAGTCCTGGTTTCCGTAGCATCACGTGAATCTCACAAGTTTGCCGACATGCAGCAGTGAAACTTGTCAAGCTGACAGCAGCAGTAAACTGCAGATAGATAAATTTAAATCCCTTCCCCGAGTAAATTACACGAGTCAAAATGTCTCAGCGGAGACATAAACTTCAGCAAATGGGTCGGGGCAGCAGAGGGTGAGGTGTAAATGTGAATCATAAATGAAATAATGGGGTACATAAGCCAGATGCAGCCGGCGATATATATGTTGTGCCCCCTGCATCATCATCCGGAGGTCAACGTCCCTGTCCCTGTCCCTGTCTCAAAGACATCCCATTAATCACAGCTGAACAGAGGAGTTATTCAGCCAGGCTCAGAGACATGATAACAGTAGTGTCACAGCTCAGCCAGTCTCAAAATACTCAATCTGTCACAGTGAACCAAAGGCGCCGTTCAGCTGGTTTAAGCTCTGCCCGACTCTCTCCGTCCTCCTCCTCCCTCTCGTTTTCACACTCACGTGGCGGAGGGTCATCTTGGTTTTGCTCCTCCGGTTACATAAACATGTTCAGGGACAGAGTCCAGCTCGAGAGACATATTTAATGGTAATGCCACATTAAACAATACAGATTAAACTCTACTACAAATAATACAGTACGGGATTTGTTCGCCTGATTGTTCACTCAGCTTTAAGGCCAGCACACTTGAGAGAGAAGCACGTCCTGATCTGAATCCACCAGACGTGGCAGTCAAAGACCTTGCAGGAGATAAAACATCATTTGAAAAGATCTGGGAGTGCAGACGTTTCTCTCTCACGTCTGCCACCCAAGCTCTCTTTCTCTTTCTTTTACCTCAGGACTGTTGAATTAGACTACATTAGTAAACTGGCAAGAGTCTATATTGGCTCATATTTGCTCTTTAGTATTGGAAATAGAGACGTAAAAACACAAATGAAGCACTATATAGACTGTATAGACTGTATACACACACACTGTACATGCAGTGGTTTCGTTTTGTGTATCTAAAACTTCATTGAGAAATTCAAACAAATCATCCAATAACAAATATGTTTTATTGATTACTGAGTCCTTCATTGTGCCGACATCACAGTGAAGTTCTTGGACTTGAGTGCCACTAAAACTGCTCATAACTACTGACTCTGCTGACTCCCGTCCACTCAGACTGACTGGACGTTTCGTCATTGACTGCTGTGCTGACTTGCATAGTAATGAGGCCTCGTTCTTTATGCCTTCAAGTCCTCGCGAGTCAGCGTTGCCCCTGCATCGCGGTGCTTTCCCCTCTGATTTCCATTCGTATTTATCATTCTTCTTCTACGCAGCAAAGTGATGCACTGAATAGCAATCATCGTCTTGTTTGCAGATATGTGTGCGGAGGAGATGCTGATTGCCTAGATTGAGAGTCTGGCTCGTAACAAAGAGCATGAGTGCCTCTGACACTGGATTGTTCTAACAGTCTATTAATTTATTAGCTCTGAATATCTGTCAGCTCTCTGTGAACACCCTCTTACCTCTGATTATTACGTAACTATTCTTTCACATGAATCATGTGTAAAGGCGTCAGCCGGGGACAATATTGCATTATCTTAAACCAGGATTGTTTTGTTCACTAACTCTCAATCTCTCATCTTGTTGTAAATCCTGAAAGGCACAGTCTTTCTAATTCGTTCCATCTGTCAATCCTGCTTTAAAGATTTATGTTTAATACGAATTTCATCTTTTGAACGGGATTATTTTTATTTATTTAAAAAAAAAGCTTTTTCATCTATTTGATCCTGCTAGAAGTATTGTGCAACAAAGGCAGTGAGACAGCACAGCTTGCACCAAAGGAAATAGATCTTAGATGTATTAGAAACAAACCTGGAGAAGAGTTTCACACCGAGCAGTGAGGAAATAGCTTTTACTGCAGTTGTTGAAGAGTTTCTCAACAATATATTGTCTTCAGTCCAGCCTGCAACATCTACGGAGAATAGAGTTTGAGTTCATTCAACCAATAATCATTGATTGAATTGTTCAGGATTAATTTGCGCTTGTGCTAATGCCAACAACGTTTCAGATGGGAAATGCTTCGGACACATCCGACGTGTTTGCCTCCACCATCTCCAAGGAGTACGACATCCTCATGGGTTCACTCTACAGCGCATTTTGTGAGTGGACACAACGGGCAAATCTCTGCTTCATCCCCGCAGGTGCACAATCTGCAGCTCAGCTCACTCTCCTTCTTCTTCTTCTTCCTCTCCTTCGTACAGGTATACTGTCCCTCATGGGCAACTGCATCCTGCTACTTGTTGCATATCACAAGCGATCGACCTTGAAGCCAGCGGAGTTCTTCATCATTAATCTCTCCATCAGTGACCTTGGGATGACGCTCTCTTTATTCCCATTGGCAATACCGTCAGCTTTTTCACACAGGTGCCTCATATTTCACTCTTTGTTTTATTTCTCCCATTTGAGAAATATCAAATTGATTCCTCTGTGAAAAATTTACTGACAGTTAAAGGTAACTGTTGGCTGTAATCTGCAACTACTCTGACAATTTAGGTCGTTTTTATCTTGTTCTTGTTATGCTGTTTCTCTGTTTTGTATCTGTAATCTGAACATCTCTGGATTTTTGACTGCCGTTTGAAGAGTTCACCTTGAGCTTAGGAAATTTCCTGGCAGCGTAACAAAGAATCAAATAATCAAGAAATGTCCCCTCTCTCCTTGTGCACAGGTGGCTGTTTGGAGAGATCACCTGTCAGCTCTATGCTATGTGTGGAGTACTCTTTGGTCTATGCAGCTTGACCAACCTCACAGCTCTCTCCTTGGTGTGCTGCCTTAAAGTCTGCTTCCCTAACCATGGTGAGTAGATAACACCCCACGATAAGCGTGACATTTGAGGATAGAAATGTCCAAAATAACAGCATATAATCATTTTTTCTGTCTCCCGTCTGATCAGGTAACAAGTTCTCCTCGACCCACGCCCGCCTCCTGGTGGTTGGAGTGTGGTGTTATGCATCTGTGTTTGCTGTAGGGCCCCTGGCACAGTGGGGACATTACAGTCCTGAACCTTACGGCACTGCCTGCTGCATTGACTGGCATGCGTCCAACCACGAGCTTTCTGCTTTGTCTTACATCGTCTGCCTTTTCGTCTTCTGCTACGCGCTACCCTGCACCGTCATCTTCCTCTCCTACGCTTTCATTCTGCTGACGGTGCGGGGGTCACGTCAGGCCGTCCAGCAGCATGTGTCACCGCAGACCAAGACCACCAATGCACACTCTCTCATTGTCAAGGTCAGAGGATTTGAGCATCATTGACTCCAGGTTGTGCAGTTGACAGGATTTGAGTAGGATATGACACAGTAATGTATTCAGATGTTATAAATGATACTTTACCACTGGTATGGCACTAAATAAATCTGCATATCATGTTGTTCCGGAGTGTGTATCCATGTATGTGTGAATGTTTCTTCTCCATAGCTGTCGGTGGCCGTATGTATCGGCTTCCTGGGTGCCTGGAGCCCGTATGCTGTTGTGGCCATGTGGGCTGCTTTCGGAGACGCCGCAAAGGTTCCTCCTCATGTGTTCGCACTTGCCGCCATTTTCGCCAAATCCTCCACCGTCTACAACCCCATGGTCTACTTGCTGTGTAAGCCCAACTTTCGCGAGTGCCTCTACAGGGACACGTCTATGTTACGGCAGAGGATCTACAGGGGGAGTCCACAGTCGGATCCCAAAGAGTGCTTTGGATCCGGCTCGCAGCGCAACAAGGACATGAGCGTCTCCACGCGCTTCTCCAACGGGCAGCAGGAGGCCTACGGTGCGTGTCTGCACTGCAATGAGAATGCAGCACCGTGTCATGTGGCCACACCCCAAAAGACTGCCTGCATCCTGACTGGATCCACCTACAGAGAGGTGACAGTTACCCGGCTCTCGGCCAAACCACAGGCTGATTTACTCTAGTGGTACAACCTCCTCGTCCTGCTGCTTTTATGAAGCAAACAAAATGGGACAGCTGCTCAAAAGGACACAGATTATTGAGTATGGACAACAACAAAGAGCCTGCACAAGCTATAAAGACTGTGTCACAAAGACGTTACAGCATGACAAAAATACAGTCTTGAAAGGACCTCTGATAGCGTCCTTCCTCAAAGTAACTCATGACCCCTTCATTGTGAAATCCACACTGTGCTTACTCCACAGAAACTTGTAATGTCTTGATGTCTACTTAATCAGCTGTTGTAATGTATAGTCGTACGATTAATGGGACAAGGAGAAGCCCCTGCTGGCTGGCTTCAATGTGAATCAGGCAAACGTGTGACACTGCTTCACATCTTTTGCATACTGCAGGAACAAAGTGCGTAATATGAGGATGAGCTGTGTTTATTTTATCTGGCCTGTGCACTCTCTCTGGTCCTAAGATCTAGGGTTAATGTGTAATCAAAGGACGTGTGTAACTGCTGTACGTATGCTGACACCCGGGTGGTGAAGATGTTAAGTATTCACCTCCTGTAGGCTTGAATGTTTTTGTCCTTGTCGATATTTCGATCCATCCTAACAAAGACTAACTCAAACTGACAGCTGTTTTCTGGAAGCAGTCAAACAACCAATTTTAGCAGCCACTTCAAGCCTATTTGATACTTAAAAGACAGATTTTAGTGTATCACTGTATCAAAGAGGTTTTTCTGTGCCATGTAGCCTGCAGCCACTCTACATTCTCCTACTACAGGCTGTTGGACAGTTTACACACTGTAGACTTTAAGACTGTTTCCGGGGTAAAAGATCTAATTTGGACACTGATTAAAAAAAAGTCTATTCCACCTCATGTTCAGTTTTATTTCACTCCACAGAATACACGATCACGAGTGAAAGTGGTTATTCAAAACCATTTCCAAAACAATCGTGTGTTTACGCACCAAGGTAAGTTTTATTTTTTTATCCTCTACATTTGTTGTATTTATATATTTTTTCTTTGGGATCAGTCTGTAGCATTTGTGTAGATCAGTTTGCAGAAATTGAATATGATGTTTTTATTAGGGTTAGGTTATGCCAAGATGGCATTAACCATCTTGGCTATCCCGACAACTATTCCTAAACCTGTGGCCGACGTTACAGATACGACATTCATGTTTTGTACTATCTATGGCTTTTATGTTCAAGTGGCAGCCACCACAGCATCTCCTGCATGTTTGGAAAGTGAGGAGAGGGGTATTCAGTTGATTAGATGCTACAAAGTCCTACACACTGATCCTTCAAGTGTCCAGGTGCAAATTTCCTGATTGATGAAGACTTTTTAATCGTTTGGTTTTGACTGGCATAAAAGAGGTGCACACACAGAAGTGTCTATAATCTCTAATGCATAGATGCTCCTATGGTTGTTCTTCTTCCTCCTTTCTTATGCTAGTTTATGCACATTTACTGTAAAAACGAAGCCATCGATTAAAATAAAATGACTCTTTGGGTTTTAATAACCACACAAGTGCACAAACAGAAGTATGTTTAATTTTTTATGTGGTACTGTGTTGTGCGGCTTCATGTGTGCATATAAGGGAAAGCATACTGTATGTGTATGTAGAATTCTTGTGTAACTTTATTTACTGAAAAAATAAAAATGCTGAATAATCGCTGCTTTGCGTTTTTTTTTCTGGGAGAAGCAAGAAGTTGCAACGTTTCCAAAAAAGCCAGGACTCAGACTGTTGAATATTGTTTGATTTCACAGATTCAAAATATACTACAATACTAGCAGACTATAGTAAAAGAGACTTTAAGAAACTTCTGAAGGATATTTTTTCATTTCTAACATTTCTAACCTACAAAAATGAAGAAAATAAACTTACGTGAATTCATTTTCCCCCTTATTTTAATTAACTATGCGGAAGTGTGTTGCTTTGGGTGCATTAACATTATTCATTAACCTGAGAGGGCGCAGAGATCAAATTGGCTGCCAATCTAATTTTCAACAAACGAGGTGGACTGACATTATTGGCAGCACCTCGGTGTGGGCTCTGTTTAAAATTCCTGGGCACTTCCAGAGGCTGAAACAAATCTCGCCTCACTGCAGAGTTTGTACTGCCTCAAATAATCAGACAACTGTATATTTTATATTTCTTCGCTTTGAGTTATCTGCTTAAATTCATGCAAAATCTAAAAAATCAGTGTCATTACTTTCCCCTTTAAACTGACCAATCTGTTTGTTTGGAGGTCACTAAAATAAAATAAATCATGTGAACAATTATTGAGATGTGTAAACAGACGGGCTTAATCTGGGAAGGCACTCTCTTCATTTAATGGATCTTACTTCCAATCCAGTGCAGCTTTCTTTGTTTTCCCACTGAGGCAGCCTTTTGCACAGAAGCACTGTTGAGCACACTGACCAAAATCATGATGACAGCAAAGCTACAGCTCGAGGGGGGTTCCAGCCCTTTGAAGATAATACACATGTGCATCCAAAAAAGGCACATATAAGAAAGCACAATGTGGGCTTTAAATCTTAGAAACACAACACAAAGATGTGTGCAGTGTATCTGCTGAAGTGATCAGCTTCCATCAGAGCTGAAATGAAGTGAAGTAAAATGAATATCCCCCGTGCCAGCAGGGAGCCCGAGCAAATATGCATGGAGTTTTCAACTTAGATGCAAAGTAATTTATTTTCTCTCAGTGTGAAGAATGTTAAAAAGTCTTGAGGATAAGCTTTTCACTCGCAAACCAATATGGGCGTAGTAATATTATATTACATTTAGGAAAACTGGCAAATTAATACATGGGCACATAAACTAAACCTTAAACAATGATTTACCTCGACTGCTTTGGGGTTATTGCGACTTACCACATGTGAGATTCTTGATTTTGGGCTGTGTAAAGCTTCTTTTCTGGAGACAGATGGAAACTTTACGGTTTACATGATTAGAAATATTATCCAAAACACTGTATGGCAACCACAGATGGAGCGAGACCATCCAAAAGCTGCAGTAGTCACTTCAAAGATGAGGGTGAAAGATCCAAAACACTTTACTGCACATCTTTATCCTCGTCTGATTTACTTCTTAAAAGTCTCACTCTCCTCACTTTCCCTAAAACTCTTGAAATCTCGACCATGACTTGCTTTACCAGCTGTTCTTGTGCAGCCGCAGCAGCAGCAGCAGCACGACCCGAGGCACCGTGTTAAACTCAAAACACAAACTTATTTTGGCATGTTTAATTCTCAGCTTCGGTGGTGACTTGAGGACAGTTTTGCTCTTAAGTGTGTGTGTGTGTGTGTGTGTGTGAGAGAGAGAGAGAGAGAGGATGGTTTTGTTCACCCTACCTCTGGGCTAAGGAGTCCACAGTCATGTCTGACAGGTTCATCTTCACGTCAGGCTCACAGCCTCCTGTGTTAAACAAAACGTAGCTGGTTATGAAATAATCTGAAATAAATCATCTGCATGCACCTGGATGCAGCCTCAATAATCAGACTCAAACTATAAAATACAAACGATTTTAATCATCAAATCAAGTCATTTCGTATCAAACATTTCAGCTTCTTAATATCTAACGCACAGGTTGTTTCTTCCTACTTCAGACAGATGCTGCGTGTTTGTATGAGTCAATGAGTTTAGGTGACCTTGTTGTTTCCAGTGCACATGCTCAGCATCTTAGTGCTTGTGCCTTGACGCCCTCTGCTGCATACAAATCGAAAAACAATCATTCACGCTACTACAGACTATTTACCCCCAAGGCAACTTTTTAAAATGTTCAGTCTGATTTTGGAAGTACGTTACATTTACAGATATGGAATTTGGTCATAATAATAATAATAATAATAATAATAATAAATATATTAATGATTGATTATGTAGACACAACAGTCCTTTTTTGCACCATCCTGCAAGAGCCCAAAACAAAACAAACCTTCATCAATAATTTCAGCAATAAACCTGATAGATAGATAGATAGATAGATAGATAGATAGATAGATAGATAGATAGTAAAGTAAATGTCTATAAAACTACAGTTAAAAAACAAAACAGACAGGTAAACGTAGACTCAAATATAGTCGTGACTTTGTCGGTAACGTCGCAAACGACCGTGTTACCACGTTGGTAACGTCGCAAACGACCGCGTTACCATGGTAACGTCGCAAAAGCCCCTTGGTTACCGCTCGCGGCGTCGTTCACGCTCCAAATGTCAAAAACGCGGCACTTTTCAAAGTGAACAGGTGAGCTCTTCAGCTAACCTCCGCTCTGTACCTGCGTCTAATTAATTAATTAATTAATTAAGCACTTTTTTATACCACGAATCACTGAATGCGTTAAACGACGGTGCCGCCGTCGCGTTTAGCTAGCCACACCTGCAAAACTAGCCCAACCGTCGTGATTTAGCTAGGCTAGTTACCGCTTAGCACACGCAGCTAATTATCCACCTTTGACCCGAGATGTTTTAGCTCACTTAGCGCTCCCAGAGTAAAACCAATGTCGGCTAGCACGCCTTAACATTACCGTCGTTGTCGTGTGTCGCAGGTGACAGCTAGCTCCGGGGTTCAACATGATGTTCTACACTCATCTCTTCACGTCCAAACGCGGGCCGCTCGCCAAGATCTGGTTAGCGGCTCACTGGGAGAGGAAACTCACCAAAGCTCATGTGTTTGAATGTAATCTGGAAACAACCATCAGAGACATAATATCGCCCAAGGTAACACAAAACGTCACATAAAGTGATATATATACCGTGATGAAGCTGTGTGACGTGTGTTTATGTCCGTAGATGAAGATTGGTTTGAGGACTTCAGGTCACCTGCTCATCGGTGTGGTCAGGATCTACTCCAGAAAAGCAAAATATCTGCTGGCAGACTGCAGCGATGCTCTGGTTAAAATTAAACTGGCGTTCAGGCCAGGTAACACATCCTGTTTATTTTTAATAACTTAACCCGAGACAGATGGTAAGTAAGTAAATGTATTTTTCCAAGTCCAAAGGTGTGCAGTCCACATGCATTTTAACCCTACATACATACAACCACACACATGCAAATGTGGAGAGAGATGGTGGAGTGATGAGCAACGCTCTGCTAGCGGTTGGGGACGGGGGGTTCAGTGCCTTGCTCAAGGCCCCAGGAGGTGAACAGGCACCCCTCCAGCTACCAGTCCCCCTTCCATACTTTGGTCCATACTGGACTTGAACCCGCCACCCTCCGGTTCCCAAGTCAAGTCCCTATAGACATAACAAACAAAGGCGATGAACAATTATAAGAGCAAAGACAATGCATGGCCATAAAAATAATACACACATTGTTCCTTTAAACATAGATGGACAGATACGTAGGTAGATTTATTGTTCCAGAGGGAATTACAATCATAAGACACAGTAAACAAACATTAAACATGCATTCAAATTAAACTATAACACAGTAAACATGGACCGTATGTTCTTCTGCTGTCCCCTTCTGTTTGTAGTTTTAATAAATAATATTGTTTTAATTTGGCTAACACTACAAAACAGATCAAAATAGCAGATAAAAGCAGCACAGAGAGTTTCACAGGGCAGTGGCGTCACATTGGACTGGCTCAAATATTAATCATTAAAAAAAGCAAAGGTAGTGTATGACAGCTGTGACCAACTGGATCCATTTTAAGGGAAAAAGAAACAAAATACATAATGTGCTTTTTTTTTTTTTTTTTTTTTAGCCACGGTTGCTGTTTTTGTTTAGCTCATGACAGCTTTTCCTGAATAAATTGGGCCAAAGACTGTACTCTGAAAAAGCTGACTGCAAATTTAGCCCTGCAGAAAGTTCCTTCGCAACCTAACAGCTAGTTACAGGATGGAATGGAGAAACGGGGCCACGGTCACGCAGAATATGTTGTACTCAAAGTAAAATGCACCCAGTTGGCATTTTCTTGGGTACATCTAGCTATACAACAGTCTGTCAGTAAATACATTCATGAGTAGTATGCTTTAGAAAGTAGATGCTGTTGAACTGTATAGCATTTCAGAAAGAGGTCTGTCTTATTTAGCCTTCATGTATTAATATAAATAGGCTCAGTTGTAGTAGCCAGCATAACCGAGTAGCATCCATAAAGCTGAATCTACATGAGTGGAAATGCTGGTGAATAACTTCCCTAATGGAGACGAACCACCAGAGGGAGATATAGACTTAATTACTTAAACAACTTGTTTTGGAAAAGTAAAGCTTAATGCGTTTTTTCGTACACTAACACAGAGAGAGGTTAAGAGGTTAGCATCTCTGAATTCATTATCTGCTTTATTAGCTCAGCTGTCAGCTACTCGTGTGTATAATCCGTCTTGATTGGGCCTTTTAGTACCTGTGAAAGTAACAACACGCTGCCTGTATTTTATTTATTTATCTTGTCTTACCTCTTCAGTTCAGCGAGCTGCTGTTCATACCTCTCATTATTTGTTCTGCTTCTCATTCAGGTCAGACAGATATGCCCGTGGAGGGGCTCGAGGCCACAGTAAAAGCAATTACCTTGATCGAAGATTTCACTTCTTTTGATGCTCAACTGCCCGACCTGAGGTGGAGAACTTTTTGAGAAACTCAGCGTGACGAATCAAGTTTTCACGTTTGGATTTCAAACATTACTGATGTTTGATTTTGTGTTTTTTGAATTCTGGAAGCAAGGCTAACATGTTTGAACATCCATTGTTATCTGTCTGTGTGTGTTCGCTTCACACTGGGACATCAGGAACATCGATGTTGTGGACCACTTCACACTGAACCAGAGTCGAACAGAGGAGATCACTCTGAAAGAGGATTTT
The DNA here is from genome assembly GCA_023373845.1 of Nibea coibor. NCBI lineage: Eukaryota > Metazoa > Chordata > Actinopteri > Sciaenidae > Nibea > Nibea coibor. The sequence goes on along the minus strand of CM041717.1, from coordinate 21,583,823 downwards.
GGAAGCGGTTTTCTGAACTTGGGAGATTTCGGTAAGAACAAGTTTCCTCTCGTCTTTGCTCCTTCCTGATTCGATGTGAGTTTTTGCCATTTGTCACGATATTGTAGAACTTTTTGGTAAATTCAGCAATTATTATTCTTCCAATAAACATTTCTATTTCTGTGCTCAAGGCTGAGCTCCACAGACAGGGTAGGAAGGTCTGAATGTACTGAGAGACAGACTAGTGAATTCTTGTTTTCAGTCTTTTGATCTCCTTTAGGGACCTTCACCTTTTTAAAAATGTGGTTTTCCGTGTATATCTGACACGTCATACTGACTTTTCAGTGTTTCCCCTCCCTCTTTCTGCTCTGATCTGTAGGAGTTGACTCCCAGAGTCACCAGACTGGACTACTGGATATGAACTTCCAGGGCCTGGCTGAACATGGAGACGCTTTTGGGGATGAGGACAGAGGGTTCGACCTGCTCGGTAATGATTTTAGTTTTGACACAGACTGACCAAAAGATGTTGCTGTGACCCATCTGAAACTTTGAAGGAAGTGACACGTATAACCTCAATACGATGTCCTGATTCAGACCAGTTATGTCATAACACTAAAAAAATGTGCTCCTGTTAGGAGCCTGGATATGAAATGGATCAGAGAGGAAGAATTGGGTTTGGGCTCTGTGAGGCTAGACATGAGCTGAGTCTTTGAAAGACCTTATTACTTTTTTATATCAATAATAAGAGTGATCGATTGTTTTCATTTTTAATGACCCTGTAGACTTTCTGACAAACTCCAGTGATCATATCGAGTCCTCCAACTTCCTCCCAGAGGGGCCTCAAAATGAAACCACGGAGATCTCTGCACTCAATTATCAACAAGGTGATAATTAATAATTCATCGTGATGAGTACATTGTTAGTGCTAATACATTTAAATACATTTACATTTTACATTTACATTACATTAGATTTTAAATACATTTAAATCATGACTCTTGTGTTTTCCAGATGCTGACAGAATGGAGGTGCAGACCCCCGCGATGAGCGAGACCACCCTGCTCGCTAATGAAGAGATGGCCTTTGCCCTTGAACCTGTGGCCTCCACGCGTAGGCACAACCAAACAACTCAAACTGTGTTTCCTCCTGTGACCGACGCCAACACAAGAGCGGGAATCACCGCCCTGAAACCATCGCTGTTGAGCTGGCGTTCGTTCCTCGTCACACAAACTCTTGACCTTCTGCTGTTTCTTTTCAGCAAACTCAGCGAAGAAGAGGGGGAAGAGGAAACGCAAGTTGGTTGTGGACCAGACCAAAGAGCTGACTGATGAGTCCATCAGAGACCAGCTTAATGACTACTCAGATCTGGTCAGCCCTTTCGACATGGCCCCGCCGACCCTGCAGCTCATGCAGTGGAAGGAGAGCGGAGGTGTAGACAAACTCTTTTCACAGACGTGTTCGTCTGTGGTGACTCCACAGATAAAGGAGGTAGCAGACCCCAGATAAAAACACTGAATCTATCAACAGTGAACATTTAAGTGCCCTTGTTAAACCCCATTTTGTCCTTGCAGCTGTTCACCAAGAGTGTTTTCCGGGTGAAATACGCCAGTATGTGTGGTGAAGTCGAGGAGATGCGTCAGGATGAACAAGAAGGTAGGAACCTGCACATTGGAACAGTGAAAGAACATTTCCTGACGTTTTCCTCTTTTTGTTTTGTTTTTCACACGTTTTTCTGGCTCATAGTTGAGAGGAACATAAGCGCCCTCACCACAGACGACGTCAGTGTTGTAGATTCGTCAACGGATCCTGAAAAAACACGCAACACCGAGCTGACGCCCTTCAAACACACGAACGACGATATATCGGGGAATTACTCCGAGCTCACACAAGTAAGCATTAGCATGTTAGGTGAAGAGGAGGTATGTATGTATGTGTGTGTTCTCTCTAATCTACGGTTTATAATCTGTGCTGTGTGTCCGTCAGGATGAAAACAGGTCGGAGTTCACTCATCCAGAACTTCCATCAGAAGACTCCATGTTTGTGCATCCATCCTGCATGATGCAGGAGACTCCATCGACTTCCCTCCACACTCAGGTGCTTGCGAACAAACACACAAAGATGTGAACAGCGCAGGGAGTTACTGTGATTACTCTGCTCAGATTTAACTTGCCTTATCTCTCTGGAATAAGTCTGGGCGGTTGAGTTGAGTTTTTTAAATTGTGATTTTGGCTTCCAGCAAGATAATCAAGGTTAAACACTTATCCTGCTGCATTCCATTTCGCAATGACGCTCTCATTTTGTCTTGTGGTATAAATTCAACGCACCCTTTTCCTCTATAGCCGTGTACCCTTTACTACCCTCGTCCAGGCTGTGCTGTGTTTATCTCAGCTCGAGCCTTTGGTCAACAAGACAAGTTATCAGATGGCGTGCAAACACATGTACCCATACACACTCCTATGTCAGGAGAGCGGGCAGGGACGGTCGTTACGCACCGTGGAGTCCCAAAACTAAGTTAGAAGAGAGCTTAAGCATGTGACAGCTTGCAGCGCATGTCTGGCTCATGATTAATGATTACTACAGGAGCTGAATGTTCAATACTGAATGAGTTAGAGAAGATTCAGACGTATCACACAGATAGAACCCAATAAATGGTTATGGTGAAGCCCACGATGCCTCTGTATATATTACATTTGTTTTTCAGTTAAATTATATTATAAATATAATAATAATAATTAAAGTTCAGTTTGATCCACTGTTAAACAAACCATTTGTAGAAGTATAATCCTAAATCAACGAGTAATCTTATTATTGTTTTTGCCCTCGTCGAGTGTCCCTACTTTGGGATGAAAGTGAACTAATAATGGATGATTATCTGCAAAAATGGCTGGTGCATTAGACGATCTGCAATCTATCAGCGTTCAGCAGATGGCGAGTGTTAATTTCCCATGCTGCCTTGGAGATCTGCCCAGCATCGCTCGCTGAAATCCTTTTTTGTTAACTTGCAGTCTGTGCTGGACAGCCAGGACTTTGAGGACAGGAGGATAACCAGGCGTGCACAGAGGCTTCTGAACTGCCTAAAAATAAACGCTCAGGTATCAGAGTCACGGTAACAGCAACGAACACACACGTTATGTGACGTATCTGTAACACAGAACTGAGTCACCACGTAGAGGGATTTAAAGATGACAAGGTCGGGGCAGGATTAGTGCTCGGTATTAACTTCTCTCTTTTGTGTGTTCGTCCAGAGCAACAGCGACACCACGTTCAGCCTGGAGGCGCTCTGTAAAGGAGGCACTCGCTCGCAGGCCGCGTCCACTTTCTTCTGTCTCCTGGTCCTGAACAAACAAAGAGCACTTCACCTGCACCAGAAAGCACCGTATGAAGACATCCTCGCAACGCCCGGGCCCAAATTCTACCATTAGTTTCCGTAGTTGCAGTCGTGGTTCTACTCGGTCTGCCTCACATACAAGTGCTGCTTTAACTTGAATTTAACATGCTACTCACTTTAGTTTCTGGGCTAAAAAGTAAACGCATTAGTACGTTTGTGTGTCTCAGAACTTGTACATACTCATTTTGCTTGTTCTTGGTTCATTTGTGAGAAATTGGGGTGGCATCAATGAAGGAAGATTTTGTGTAAAACTCTTTGTCAGACTGAGTTCCTTTAATTATTATAGTTATTTTATATTGGGGTCTTTGCTGCATGTTGTGTTGTGTTTTGCAGCTCCAGTTCTCGTTTGTTTCAGGCCTGTTCTGCACCAGCCGTCACTCGAGTCCCTGTTGTGTTTTATCAGAAAGAGAAAAGCAAAATCAACATTTCATTGTACGCAAATGTTGCCTATTATTGCTTTAAGTATTATCAACATCTTTTTAACGTCATACTGATCAACAAATATTTGGCAACTATGTGAAACACGTACAGTGTTACTTATGTTTGACATCGGACACAGTTTCATATATTTTTGTTCTTGTGGTCTAGATGTTCAGTCTTATCTTCTGTACAGCAGTGAGCTGTATCCCGTGGTGACTGCTGTTAAATTATAGTTTTAATTGACTGAAAGTTCTATTTATTTATTAGCCTACACAATAAAAGAGATCCATATTAAAATAGTAGGAGATGACTGCTAATACAGATCATTAGAAAGTGTAGGAATGACTTCACAAATCTGGATTTCAGTGATGTTTCCCACTCGTTTTGGAGCTTCGTTATGTAAAAAGTTTGAACTTTAAGTAATTTTAAATGTGTGTTTCTCAAGTTGTAAATATCTGTTATGGCTGATGTGGATTGTATTAAAATAAATGCATAAATGGAAGTGGTTTAATTTCAGGCTCTCTGACTGCGACCTGCGATCCGAACCACCACAAGTAGCTGATGAGACCCGGGTCAAACTAAACCATTGGTCCGCTGATGTGCTGTTGCAGTTGCAATGATTTAATATACTTGACTATCCTTTTCTCGAAGCCTCAAATTAAACATGTTAATAACAATTATCACTGTTACTGTCAGTGGCCTGCATCTGCACATCCATCCACGAGCTGAGGTGTTGCGCACGGTGTACCGGTCCAGCTGGACATTCATCATCTTTCTCGCTGTCAGCGCTGGATTGATGGAGGGTTCCTGAACTATGATTCACCTGTCTGACAGTGTTATCACAGCCATTTAAACCCTGATGTGCACTTTAAAGCCCTGTCAGATGAAGCCTTATTATTATTACATACTGTCACTTTAAGAAGCGCCGATGCAGCAGACGCAGTTGCCTCATTTCATCTCCGGGCTCCATGGCTGCAGGATGGACTCTCATCAGCATCAGCAGCATCTTTTCTTCCCGTTGCCACCAGGGACTGTTCAGCGACCATCTAGCGTGGGGGGGAACCGGGGCTTTTCTACGATGCACAACTTCTACCTGCAGAGATGGTAGTGTTTCATACATCACTGTTAACGTAGGCTGGGTTTGTCTTTGCGTATGTGTGTGTGTGTGTGTGATATATGTAATATGTAGGACACAGCTGGGAGTAAATGTGTTAGTCAGCTGTTTGTATCAGAAGGAAAGTCTGCGCTGTTTAAGGTTTAAGGAGCTCTCTGTAATCAGCTGGTTAAACAAAGCAGTCAGGAGACTTTGGGGGCTTTTTCTCGTCTTATTTTTAAGCTGCTGACAGCAGATCTCACACTGCTTTAATGTGGGCGACACGTGAAAATGTCAGACTTGATTTATTATTCAAGGACGAGGCGAAACGTCCCTGGAAAGCATCCCGCTGCTCGGTCTAAATGCTGCTTTAAGTCCAGTTTGATCCACCTCCTGTGTGATGCTCGCCTCCACAGTAAACACTCACACTCACACTTACGTAAGATGATTGCGTATTTCTCGCCAATAACGTACTTTGCCACTTGTTGCGCAGACAGAAGAAGAGAGGGAGGTGAGATTTCCTGTCTCATTGTCCTAGAAAATTGAAATATAGGACAAAATAAATGTATTTTTAATGTTTGTATTGTCTGTCTGCAGAGGTTTATCCAACAGGAGGTGTGTTTTAGGCCCGGAGCAGCAGGTTTACAGAGCTGAGAGAAGAAAGATGAGAACATTTTGTCCTCAGGTTTGATTTTTGTTGTGAGATAGAAGCAGGATTTGGTGACAGAATCACCTGATATTAAAATATATGAATAAAATGTAGTAATATCTGAATTAAAAAATAAAATAAAATATTTAAAATAAGCCAAAATGTCTGACCAAGCATTTGGTGATAACTTCCTAACTGAGGTCATGTCCTCTGTGGTTTGTTCTGTGAATTTGAATCTAGTTTACCTCAATTAAAATCTTTAATTTGGCTGCATTTATGGCTCTAACATTCAGGACTGGGATTGGATATTTATATCAATATGTTGTGAAACTATCAAACTGCTCAGTGCATCAGAGTTTAATCAAATAAAAATGTGCCAAAATAAAATATAAATAATGAAACATCTTCATTAAAGAATAGGTAAATAAGCCTACGAAACCGACCAAGTATTTGGTGCCAACTAAGTTTTATTCATCTAGGTAACGTAAGTCACGTCCTCTGTGTTTTGTACCTTAAAATCTTTAATTTGGCAGAATTTATGGCAACAAAACTGAGGACTACTAATGGTTATTTATATCAGTGCCTATATGATACCAAACTTTGGGGAATATAAACATATTGTGACCCTTTTAAACTGCTGAATGTGTCAGAGTTTAATGGAATAAAAAGGTCTAAATTTAGGGGGAGATGTGATAATGAAATATCTGATTAAGGAGTTTGACGTAATATTTGGCCTAGCATTTGTTGTCATCCCAGTTTATTTCTGGTTTTGGGCTTTGAAACAGTATTTATTCTTCCATGTTGAAGAAAAAATATAAAAATATGTTTAATATTATAAGTAATTAAAGGTCGGGGCTCTCTGGACTCTAAAATCTTGGTGTGCAAGATGTAAAGACTCTTTACTTAGAGCACAGTGAATCACGCATGAGTCCTCCCTGTCCTATTAACGGTAATGAGAAATTCTTAATTCATTACAGGCAGGAAATGACCACCCTAACTATCTCGCCTGCCAGCCACCAAATGTCAGATATTCTTTGTCTTTTCTTTGCGACACCAGTTAATGTGAAGGTTTATCATGTTTATCTGCAGCTCTGCAGACGGAGAGAGGACAGAGCCCAGAGAGAGGCAGCTGCACTGACTGTGAACTCACTGTGTCCCCTTTGTGTCAGCGGAGAAAGGAGGCTTTATTTGCTGCTGGCCTAGACTACGCTTTAAATTAGGGTTAGGGTTTAGACTATTGTCACTGGCTTTCAGTGAAGAAGCACATAATGACGAGCATGTAAGTTGGAAGGAAACATTCCTGTGGTTGTTTTGGGATATTTGTGATCGTCCCTTGCTAATTTGCAGGTTTTTGCATGTTTCTGTAACATTACAGTCCAGCTGTGAGGGCTCCTAGCGTCCCTCTCTAGAGACAGCAGTGAGGTCGGAGGTCCCTTGCACATCAATGTCTCTCACTCCGAGTCGAAAACCCTCCTCAGGTCAGCGCAGGTACTGTTCACGTCCTCCTCAGACCTTTGTTCAAACGTTACTGTGACTTCTCTTATGAGTGTAACATTGCTCTCTCCCTTCAAGGCGCTCAGTGGGCACCAGTGGGCGGTATTCCCACAGTGATACATCCAGTACCCACACCTACCCGGGTCGGGTTCGGGCAGTAGAGAGCAGCCCCACAGCCCGGACGTATCCCAGTACACCCAGGTAAGGCTTGAACTACCCTTACAATCGGTGTGAAAGGTCACCTCTTCTAAATTGGGATTTACACTACTAGAAATGTTTTCTTCCACTTATCTGGGGTTGGGTTGTGGTGGCAACAGGTTGAGCGTACCTCATCCTTCATCCACCCCAGCTGGCTCCTTATGATCCAAAGGAGCAGTGGCTCTACTACAAACTCCCCCCAGCTGTCCGAGCTCCTAATCCTGTCTCTATGGATGAGCCCGGCCACCTCATCTCATTTCAGCTGCTTGTATCCGTGATCTCATTCTTTTAGTCACTCCCCAAAACAGTTGGAACATAGATGAGCTGGAAAATTGAGAGCCTTGTCTGCCAGTTCAGCTCTTTCTTCCCGACAGTGGTCCAGCACCGCGTCCTCAGTACTGCAGATGCTAACCCACCGGTCCATCATTCATGAGCAAGACCCAGAGATACTCGAATTACTACTTGAATTCTCTTGGGGCAGCTACTCGCTCCCAACCTGAAGGGACCATTCCACTGTTTTCCGGCAGAGAACCGTAGCCTCAGACTTGAAGGTGCTGACTTTCATCCTGGCCGCTTCATGCTGAAGGTCACAGTCTGGTGAAGCCAACAGAACCACATCATCTGCAAGAAACAGAGGCTTTAAAACTTTTGCATACTGCGGCTTTGTTCACTGCCTCCAGGGCTGATCTGTGCTACTTTATTTCTAGCCCAGAAACATCTATTATAAATGTTTCTTTTCCTTCTGAGGCGTGGTTAATCTGAGCACTTTATGAAAATGACCTTTTCGTACCTGTGTGTTGATTCAGGCGTCAGGCAAAGCACACAGCCTGCAGCGACAACCATGGGATCAGACCTCCAACCCCGGAGCAGTACCTTACACCTCTGCAACAGAAGGAGGTGTGTATACGACATCTGCGAGCCAGGCTGAGGGATAACGTGGAAAGACTGCAACACAGGTAAGTCAGCCAGTTCACCTGCAGCCAGTGTTTATCATGCCAACCTTTGTGGTAAAGTAATGTTTCTTATTTCAATTGCCTCTATCTTTTATACTTCATCAGAGACTGTGAAATAGATGAGTTGAGGAGCCAGCTGTACAGGATGCAGGAGGACTGGATAGAGGAGGAATGTCACCGTGTGGAGGCCCAGTTAGCCCTGAAGGAGGCCCGCAAGGAGATCCAGCACCTTCAGGAGGTGGTTGAGTCAGTAAGGTCCAACCTGAGCGTCCGTGAAGACCCCCATGACCAAAAGCCATATCCAGGGTTGCAGGGAGCTCGATCAAGAGGGAAGTCTCGCTCCTGTGGCTGTTCCCCAGCCAACACTTTGAGCCGTAGCACCACCTACACCCGTCTGAGCAGCGAGGCTCTGCAGCTGGAGCGCAGCCCGAACGCCCCTGAGTCAAACAGAGCGTCTCGCCCAGTAGGACAAACCCACCTGCTCCTGGAGGCGGCCCTCCTATCAGAGCAGCTGCCACCACCGCAGGGCCACATCCGAGGCTCCCCAACCACGCCGCGCTCTTCAACCTATGAAAGGCTGTGCACCGGTGGGGCGGTGTTACCGATCTCACACTCCTGCCACACTCTCAGCAGCACCTGCAAGTGCACTGCCCACGCCTACCTCCCCCATCATCACTTGTTCCTCCACTTACCCCAGGAGGAGGTCCCGGTAACAACCGCCGCTGCTGGACCGGCTTCTGATCCGATCCCGATTCCAACTCCTGCAGTGGAGAAGAAACCAGAGGTGCGCTCCCAGGCCTGCAGCCCAACCATGACCTGGCTGTGTGAGGAAACCTGTGCCGAAGAGCTGAGTGTCATTTCTTTACCCACAGCGGACATCGAGCCCTCAGAACCACATCCAATTCCATCGTCCTTGCCTCCTCTGTCCCCGCCTGAGCATTCATACAGTTTAGACGCGCTACCACCCGACAAACCAGAGGAGGCAACAAAGACCCCAGCAGAGCCTCACACCTGCCAGCCCCACCCTACAGCCCCGCTTCCAGTGAGGCAGGAAGCCACAGTGCTGGAGATAGACGAGGACAATATGGATGAAACTGAAGGCACAAACGAAGACATGTATCCGCCTCAGCCCTGCCACTGGAGTCGCTATTTCCTCATCGATCTGTTGGCTTTGGCGATGCCAGTGGTCCCGACCATGGCGTGGCTGTGTCGGGGGGCGCAGCAGGAAGTCATGCCTGTGTATCACATCGGGTCCCTGCTGAGAGGCTGCTGCGCCGTGGCCCTTCACTCGCTTCGACGCCGAGGTGCAGGAAGAGGACGCAGACCCGCCAGCATGAATGGAACAACATCGATCTGAGACTTTCTGACCCCTGACATCAAAAATACAACTCCCAACCTCTGCAGGCGCAGCCACAGCAAAGCTAACCACAGTAGCCATGCGTTGGCTCTCTCCTCTTATAAGATTTTTAGATTTTACATAATGCCCTTGTGTTTTTGTGGTCATGCCTTGCCTTAGAGAACAAAGGATTAGTTGTGCATCATTAAATCTGTTCATTAATCACATATACTTACCGCTTCTGCCTGCAGTTTAAATTGTTTTCTTTTTATTGGAATTTGCATGTATCCCACATTTTGGATGAGATTCGTTTGCTTGAATTAAACTGGATTTAGATGAGACATCTAGAAGAAAACATCTGAGGTTGAATGCTCCTCTGTCATCACATTTTTAAAAACTGTTAAAACAGAGAAAATCGGAAAAATAAACTACAGTCGGTATTTATCTGACTCGTTCAGAGTTTGTAGATTTAAAGAGCACAGTGAGTCGAAGGCATTCATTTTTGTACTTCAGTTATTTCTACCCAAAATACTGAACACGGTTTAAATAAAGTTCAGGAACAAGGACCACGCCTTGAACTCATCCTATTTCCACATCTCAAGTACTTAAACACCCCTCTGTTCACTCCCTCTTTGACTCGGTTTTCACATCCCTCCCCCACAAAAGTCTCGATTCCCTCCTGTCTCCCTGCCACCAGCCGACACCGGTCAATCTCCAAACTCCCCCATCCATCAACGACCCCGATTTGCCCTCTCACCCCTCCATCCCTTCATCCCTCACCTGCCCTACAGCGCATCTTCTTGGTTCACCTTGACATGCAATAAAGTCTAAGTCTAACCTTAAATCCACACAGGCGTGGTCTTTGTTAGCGAAAGCTGTTTTACTTTCTATAAAGTGGAGCATGTGCATCGAATCTAGTACTCAGGTGCAGAACAGACAGATCATTTATCTTTTGCCAATAAACAAAACATCAGAGTTTGAAGCTGCACAGACTCTATTTCTTTGACATTTATCCAACATCGTTTTCTTGCTAAAATCTCTGAAAATAAAATAATCTGCAGTTCACATCCTAAATTTATACAATGGGGATAATGCCAAACTCTTGTTGTTGAAAGACAAACAAAGACACTGAGCTTAGAGCTGTTTAGTGGGACAGCCTTCACAGGAGTTTGGATCTAAAAATAAAGCCTTGAGGTGGGTGTTTGAGCATTAATATGCATCTGACTTCCACCACCCCAGTCCTGAAATGTGCACCATCTGCTAGCTACATATTTCCACAGGAGTTAAAGAAGATAAAGAGAACATGTAATGGTTTGTGACTTGGATGAGCAGTTTTGTTTACTGAATTTGTGAAGAGATTTTGATACAGTGATATATTTTCTAATTTTACATGGAACAAAAGATCTTTGCACAGCCGCGAGGACAGTTATTCTCTGCTTAGGTCGCTGTGCTGCGATTTACAAGGATGTACAGTGCGTGTCATGATTGCGAACACTCATCTTACAAGCGGGCCTTCTGTGTGTGAGACTGAAAAGGCTCAATTGTAACTACAAACTATGATGTTCAGTGTGTATGGTGACTGATTTCAGCCTTATGCAATGAGCAGTGTTTTAGCTTTCAGGGATCTCTCCAGTAAGGTTGTTTAATCAGATGAATAGGCTGCAAATGTGTGATGTATCTGTGGTTACAGCAGCAGATATTGTAGAGTTATTATTGATTTGTTGCACTACATTCCCTTCACGTTTAGTTGCTCACTTATGCTCCCACGTGTTCTCCTTATCGCACAGCCTGGACTCATGCAAGTAGGACTTCCATCAGCCTGTGCTGTACATGCAAAAGCAATGAACTAGTGATTTAACTGTACTGCAAAGCGCACAAGAAACTACAGCATACTGCAAAAAAAACAACAAAAAAAAACACCCTGGATGTCTCTTCTTCTTGGAAAATAAAAGATGCTTCTCTCTGTTTTCTTTCGTTACTATGCTGTAATAACATGAAATATGACTTCATAAGCATGGCGGTGCAGCGGTTAGCACTGTCACCTCACAGCAAATAAATTCCTCGGCTGGCAGCACGGGGAGTTTGCATGTTCTCCAGCAAGACATCCACTTAGCAGGTTAATTAGTGAGTCTAAATTGTCCGTTAATGTGAGAGTGAGTAGTTGTAAATGTCTCTATGTGCTCTGTGATGAGCTGCCGACTTGTCCAGGTTGTACCCCGCCCGACGAGGATAAGAAAACGGATGGATGGATTCATAAACCGATTTCGAGGGGTTAAACAGTGAGATACGATAGCAGGTTGTGTTAAAATTACTCTTTTAATGTGTTTAGAGTAAGGAACAGACCTTTCACAACATCCACAGCTTGTTACACACACAACTCCTTCAAATGAATCACAAACCTCAACATGTGCCTACAACTGTGGGGGAAACTTACCATGCACATTTAGAAACCTTTTCACCAGACACCAAATATTTTTCTTTTGGCAAAAAAAAGAAAGAAAAAAAAACAATTAACAATTCAAATGATGCTTCAATTATTTCACGCTTGTAAATTAAGAAGCGATGCTGCAGTATATAGACAGAAACTCCTGCACCTGCAGACCTGTAGGCTGTTCATGGCGATAATGTGCTTGATTCGTGAATCCCTGCTTACAATGCATTCTAATTTAACCCAATAACAAGTATCACAGAGGTAATTCATAGAAATATCATTGTGTCAAACAACAATTTATTTATTTATTTTTTTTTATTCAAGACAATTCATTACCCGCAATCAATACAATTTTAGTGTAAAGGCCACGGAGCCACAGGAATGAGACTGATTAAATATTCATGACACTTATCTAAAACCTGGTCCTGATGGCAGACACATTTTGTAAAATTTAGTCAAATAATAAAAAAAAAGAAAGAAAAATCACCATAAAAATACATAGCAGAATATGACAAAATACATGGGATGAGGGCTGTGACCTATATGGAATCTAAAGTATAGAGTATGAAGGATAAAGTTTCTTAAAGCAAGTGACGTAACACACTTTTTGTATCTAAATGGAAAGGAGAGTGAACTAGTGAAGCTATAGACATAGGTCCTATGCAGGGATCAAGAGAAGGAATCATCTGTTAACATATTTTTCCTCCGTGTTCCCAAGATAGGAGTCAACCTGCAGGGAGGAGAAACAGTGTCGTGATTAAAGGAGGAGAGGCGAGAAAGCTTGTTTAGCACACACACATCACCAGACGGATAAATGTATAGTCACTGCGCATGTTTAGCAATTTAAGAAAAAAAGGTCCAGTGTGAAGGATTTAGTGGCTGCAGATTATAAACCAACTGAATACTGCTCGCCTCAGCCCGCATTCAGACAGGAGGGGGTAAGGCGGTAAGGCTGCTGGTGGTGTCACCGCTGTGAAACGACCAGGAAATAACTTTTATTCCTCTCATTAACCGTCTTTATCAAGCCAGCCTCAGCCAGTGTTTGCTCCTTCTCTCATTTTGCAGCGTAAACCGTGAGTCAGACTCAGGCTGCATGAAATAAACAACGCCAGAACACACAAACAGGCAGAGCGTCAGAGTTCAGTCCACGAATGCACCTGGACAGTCTCAGTTTCAGAGACATTTCAGGGCTGACTGCGGAGGAGTTCGCCCGATCCGAGCGTCTGATTGGTGGCTGCAGCGCGACGCCAGGCTGCGTTTCTTTTTTCTTTTTAAACCAAAAGTTGGATGTGGCTCAACTTCTCTGCCACTGGCCAGGCTGCGTTTTTTCACTCCTGTGGCATAAACTGGCACTGCCAAAACAGATGACCTGAATACGGCTGCACCCGGAGGGAGACACTATGGTGGACGTGAAACAAACAAACATATTCTGCTCTAAATCTTGCACACTGGACCTTTAAAGCCACCCCTTGCATGCAGTATTTGGGGGGCATGCGTGTGTTAGATCTGTGCAGGTTATTTTTGAGGCTCCTCACCCTGAAAATTTGAGTGGAATTAAAACAAAGTGAGTGCACAAAGTTTCAGGCTTCCAGGCTGAGCAGCTCCACGTCGAAGGTGAGCGTGGCGTTTGGTGGGATGATCCCCGGGTGCCCTTTGCTGCCGTAGGCAAAGTCTGGTGAGCAGATCAGCTTCGCCCGCTGACCTACGCTCATCTGTGGAGGAGACACAGCAGCTGGCATTACTTCACACGGGTAACTAACTAGCTTGTTGGAGGCTAATTAAGAGTTCAAAACAAGCTCCTCGCCTGGGCTACTCCTTCTTCCCAGCCACGGATAACCTCCTGGTATCCGATCTTGAATTTGAAAGGCTTTCCCCGGGACCTCGAAGAGTCAAACACTTTCCCATCTGCCAGTGTGCCTGGTGAAATGAATAAAGTAAAAACAAGACAGAGGGGAAGCCTGGTTAGCCTCCTAACGGTAACAGCCAACAGCTAGCTGACGTTAGCATCCTGGGGCTAGTTAGCTTCGGTTGTTTGGCTGACAGACAGCAGCTATGATACAATTAGCTCGACCCAGTGCTCCCGAAAGGATGTTAAGATTAAATACAAACAGAGCAACTTTTAAAATAGTGATTCAATTGAATAAATCGGTGGTTTTAACGCAACTTAGCTGCTGTTAGCCGAACGCAAAACAAGCTCTTCAACTGGGTGCTAGTGAGCGCTAGCTGCGATGCTAGCCAGGAAAAAACAGCAGCACAAGCCGCCGTTAAGCGACAAATCTCCACCCGGTGCCTCCATTTAACGCCAACAACGGGCTTTAAACATCGCGTTCACCCGTGTTGGTTCAAAACAACACCACCTCCGGTCCTCCAGCACCAGCCTCCACCTCCTCCTCCACTCACCGACATAGTGCACCACGACGCGCTGCCCCTTCTTCGGGAATGTCTGTCCTGGATAAAACAAGGAAAACAGAGACAGCGTGTGAGATGATAAACCCACAAACCGTGCGGGTGTATCGCGGGTATGATGCTGTTATAATAAAAGTCGTTTGTCCCCACCGTCTCCCTCAGTTATGGTCTTAATCTCTACTCCCATTTTCGCTCTTCAGTAACCTTCCTCCTCTCTCTACCGCCCTACAATGCGAGCGGAAGCGCGGAGGCAGGGGCGGCCTGTTGCCGAGCGGGTGGGCATGGATGAGGACAGAATACACCAATGGACCATCGAGGCTTCGGGATTATAAAATATCATCTACATCAAATTATGTTTTGTTTTTTGGAAACTAAACTATTTGTAGTTCTTCCTCATGTTTTTATAAAATGTTATTTATTTCTACGGTCATTTTCTACTTTATATATAGTTTGTGCATAGGTGTTTAGCTCGGGTTAACTTCTTAACACGGTTGTATATTTGTCTTCTATGCAAATGTTTAATTTCCCTGCACGTATTTAAATTTAGATCTATCTCAGGTTAATTTTAAGGTATGGCTCCTGTGTTAGAGGTTAATTCTAATGTATGTTTGCATGCTGCTACTGGATGCATGAATTTCCTTTGGGATCAATTATCTATCTATCTATCTATCTATCTATCTATCTATCTATCTATCTATCTATCTATCTATCTATCTATCTATCAACAAAAATATGTGTGACAAAAATCCAAAAAATCAACAAACATGGTTTAATATCAGATTTTTTTTTAACATTATGAGACTCCACATACCAACATGTGATTGTTTATGTGATTTAAGTCTTTTGTCACCATACTCAGAAAAAAAACATCACAGTTAGGATGAACTGATACTCGTATCTCAGATCACAGCGAGGTTACAGCTGAAAACAGGCACGTTGAGTAAAAGCATAAAACCATAACATCTGATCTCTAAGTATCTCTTTTCTTCTTCATTATTGTTATTATTTCTACTGTTTGCAAGCACTGAATAAGTAAAACCACAGGGAAGATCTAAATAAATGTACAATATGTTGACAGTATGCATGTATATGTGGCCAGTAACACGAGCAGTCAGTCAGTCAGTACACAAGCAAACAGTTTAACCAGGTTATGTAAACCATTTTATGTAAATCTGAAAGTGAGCATGCCTGAAATGTCTACAGTGATCCCTCATTACATAGAAAACACTGTGTGCTCTCTGCTGTGCTGTAATGGTGGGCAGTATATCGATGTTTACAACAGAAAGTCTTAATAATTAATAACCATATGTTTGCTTCAGTTTTCCCTTCAAAGACTTTCACAGCCTGAATGATGTTTGATCGCTCCGTATCCTGCCTGATTACTAACACCGCTGCACACATGTAGGTGGTTTATGAACCATCAGACTGTTTACTGTACAACGTGTCTTTTAATGTATTGAATTAAACATCAAAACCGCGCAACAGACTGAAGCATCTAAGATGTAACTGAAGACAGAAATCTGATTTGTGAACCCGGCATTGACATAACACCTTTTATGTTATGAAATTGTTATCAACATCCTGAGGAAAATATCTGCCTCTTTACTGGTTAAGCAGTGGAGTTTTCTCCACTACTTAACCAGCTATAGTCACTAACTGTTTTGTGTTTGCTGTTTGGTGCTGAGCAGGTCGTGTTTAATGAGTTCTTAGAGCTTTGTTGCTGTAAACAGCTGAGGCTGAAAGTGATATGAAATGAAATGAAAGTGTGACCTTCATTGTTTAATCCTGTCGTCACATTTTTCTACTGTGAAAACAATGTAGGGACGAGCTGTGTGATCATCCAATCCAATGTAGTAAGTGTTTCTAATGGTCTAAATCTATTATATATTGTAATGTACTCTATGTATAATTTATAAAGTAAAACACAATCATGTTTCATGGAAAAACCTTTATTTATATGGCATTTTAAGGTATTTATACAGAATAAAGTAGTACTTTATATTAAAGACAGTAAAACACTAATATTTCAAGCAAAACTTTATTTTATACAGGACTCGTGGTATTTTCATCAATTATCTGGCTAAACAGATTTTCTTTACTGTAAAAACATTTTTTTTACAGTGTGAGACATTATTTAATCAGCCATAAGAAAATATACCAGTGAATGATTACTGATGAAAGTTATTTATTTGAGCAAACACAGGTGCAGAGATGTTGTAGTGTGAACGTACGCATACATCATTTACAAGCATAGTGTTAAAAATAGAGCGACTTCATGCAACTTTTAGGCGCGTGGGACGAACAGTGACAACAGGAGTGGCTCCTTGCAATTAAGATGCTAACAGTCCAAATAAAATCAAAGAACATTACAGTTATATGTCCAGGATGTGAAACAGGACGCTGACTGCAGTGCAGAAACCATCCGACTATACCCACGACACTTTGGATTTCACGTTGGGCTTGTTATAGAAAGGTCCGGGATCATTCTCAGGAAGAGTTCTGCTCTCTTTATCCTCTCCTGAGTGCTGGTGTGGGCTGAGTCTCTGCTTATGCCTCTTAAGATTTACATTGGACTGGACAGCTGATTTAGACCTGCCGTATCCTCCAGACAGGCTCTTTGATTTATCTGAACGGACTGTTGATGACTTGACTGAGCAGTTTTTATCACGACTGTAACAACCTGGTGAAGAATTTGACTTAAACAACACGTCGGTCTTTGTGTTATTATGTGAAGTTGATGTCGCGTCGGCGTTGGGATGCTGCAGGATTGTTGAGATTGATTGTTGTTCTCTTGGATCTGATGAGGACGATAGAGCTTCTTGACTGGATGAAGAATAAAAAGAGATATATAACATACCATCACCGCCTATATTGTATAAGTAACATAATCATGAAAGAGTAAGAGTCTATGCTTATATGTCAAATCACATACTACCAAGCATCTGCAGCTATTTAAGTGAAATGTCCAAATATTTCTTTAGTATTTCATTGACTTGTAGCACAGTAGCAATGCTAACATATGCAAACAACTGAGTTTAATCCAAAGCTCTGGAAAACAGATTTACAACTACACATGGCCAGGCTGCTATTTGATATTTAAAATCTATAACTGATTAATTTAGAGAAAGAGACTTAGAGACTGTCAATTTTATACAGGTTCACGAGTTGACATGTCAGACCTGTTGGCTAAAAGTTGCTTGTTTAGTCACAGATCATTGATTTGGATTGTCCAATATTTACTCTCTTTTAGCTCCAGTTTTGGTCCCTACCCTAACTCCTAAAGGACGCTGGCTCTGCTAAAAATGCTGCATTATGTTCACCAGCTAGTTGCTACTGTTTGGTGCTGAGCAGGTATTTTTTAGGGCTTTTTCTACAGCTTTAAATGACACAATAAGGATGATGAGAGTGACCAAAACAGTAGAATTGTGTGCCAGGCAGCTAAACAACGAGCTGAAACTGTATAAATAGCTCAATATATATGTATAATATTCATGTTGATGCCTCTTAAAGGAAGTTTTTCCTTGCCAGAATTGCATTGATCTGTTATGAAATGGCGCTATATGAATAAAATCTAACTGAGAGTATAATACAAAAAGGCTTCTTACTGATTTGTGGTCAGTTGTTCCTGCAGCTGTGAAGATTGCCTCTCATTTAGTGGGTAGGAGCGAAAAAAGACCATCCCTATCAGCAGGAGTGCGATGGGAACCGGTGAGAACAGCACAATCAGAGCCGTCACCACTCCGTCTCCATGGCTACATGCTCCCGCTCTGTAGTCCACAAACCTGCAGACGGAGGGGAAAGCAAAAAGTGACGGGCCGACAGATAACACATGAAGCGAGTGGACGGATGACTCACTGTAATGTCATGGTTGAGAGCCCAACAGACAGGCCTCCCGCCAGCTTGCTGCAGAAGGCATAACAGGAGAAAAACATGGGCTCCAGGTCTTTGCAGGAGGGATGTTTCAAGGCGAAGTCGTCCACCACATCTGGGAGCATAGACCTGTAACAGACACGGAACAAAAGCTGACGTATCACATGTCAAAAAAACAGCATGTCAGTTTAGATGAGGGCCAGGAAACAAAACAAATCACTGCTACAATATTCATCGCCGGCCGGTGTCAGGTAGAGGAGATGTGAATGATTCATGTGCATCGCATACAGTCCTGATACTGATTAGATCTGACAGGGGCCTCGGAAAGGACTGAGAACTTTGTGTCCTGGCTGGGAAGTGACTCACCACGGTAGCAAGAATATGGTTGCCACGCTGAATCCCATCAAAATGCACATAATCATGAAGACTGGTAGGTTACTGGGATCACAGGCGACTACAATCGAGGCCGGGATGAAGAGCTGAGAGAGACAAAGAGGCCTCATTGGTAAGAAAGACAGTGAAGGCGTAGAAAGCTCAGGTTTATGTGTGATTTCTTACTGATAGTCCGATGAAGACTGTGGCTTTCTTTCCTATTCTCAGAAGAACTGCCTGCCACAGAGGAACTGCTACTGTGGCAGACGCCTGTGGAGATATCGATATCATTTGAAATTATAAACAGTGTGAAATCCCGAGAAGGCTGTTGAAGCATTTATAAATATCCCAGGGGGGAAGAGCGTGTGATTCCAGTTTGCTGCATCTTACCAGTAGAGCCAGTAGGAGGTGCTGAAACTGGGCTCCCAGCCCAGCCGCATGACTGCAAAAGAGTGCAAAATTACCCAAGGACATCTGAGATAAAGCAGATACAGGACAAAAAGTAAAACATTCATATAGGTGTGCAAGTAAGATTAGACAGGGGCTGTTAGATTATGTTTTGGGGGAATGCAACACAGCCACCGTGAGCTCAAACTGCACCTGAAACGCGAGGACGCTGAACACAAACCCGAGCACGAGGCGTTGGTAAGGAATGTGGCATATCAGCATCCTCAGCGAGGTCAGATAGGGCGGTCGTACTTTGTCACCGGAGCAGAACGGTGCTGAGAAAACAAACAAAACGAAACGTCGAGGAAGAGGAAATACCCGTGAAAGAAATCACACCCATCTACCCCAAGCAGCTAAACAGCAAACTGGTTATTTTTAGTGTCATTAACGTCGACTGTTGTCCACCTGTGAATGACTCACCCCGCTGCTCCGTCACCCCCAGGAAGAGAACCAGGCTGCAGAGGAAAAACAAGGCACCCATGACCAGAGCTGAGGTTAGGAAAGCCTTTTGCTGGGGGCCAGAATACACAAATTAAACTTTAAGAGATAAGTAAAGCACAATTATGTTGCCAACAAACACACAACCAGAGGCATACAAACACAGATAAACAGGCCTCTCTGCCTCTGTTATGTAATCACACATTCGGGATTACTTTACTTGCTACTCCTGATATCATGTTCAAGCTAATCCACTTCAAAGTATACAACGTGTGCACTGTCATCAGCATCATTAATGATTATTTGATCTTGTGCTTAAAGAAATTGTTTGACCTGCTCATTGAGATTTAGACGAGAAGATAAACACGAGCTCGAGGCGGTTAGCTTATTAGCGTAAAACTGTGGGAAAGCTCGCATGACAAACAGAATATAATGTGTTGTTTAATGAGATTCAGAGGTGCTGGTCGGTGGATTTTGTTACGTATAAACAGAGCCGGGTTAGCGGTTACCAAGGTTTCCACAAAACACCAACTTTCCAGGCACAATTCCCTTAAATTCAAGGACCCAGCGTGCCACAGTAAAAGAGATCGAGAACTTTTATGATGATTTTTGTTTCTTAATTTGCATTTCTACATCGTAGATGACATCAAAACTATGAAATGACACATATGGGAATGAGGTCGTCACCTCGAATAATTTCAGTTAATGGGTGTGTCCTCTCAAAAGTGACATTGGGGGAATTTTTGTCCTTCTTAACGAGTTTGAGACCATCATTTGTTGAGGCTGTGTTTTACATGCAGTAAATAACATTCAACTAAGCAAAGAGAATCAATGGTCCATCATTTCTTTAAGACATGAAGGTCAGTCAGAAATGTCAACAACTGTGGACGTGCTGTGATGAGGCTCGGCCCTAACCCTGCAGAGGAGAAGTTCATTACAGCTCCCACCCTCCGAAATCACCGATTGAGAGCCCACATAAACGCTTCACAGAGTTCATGTAGCGGACACGTCTCAGCATCGCCTGTTCAGAGTGCAAATCAGACGTTCGTGATCAGATGACTGCAAAGAAACCACGACTGACAAAGACCAGCAAGAAGAAGAAGAACTGCTTGGTCCAACAAACACAAGAAATTAGACCAGTGGAAATCTGGACTTTGGTCCAATGAGTCCTAATTTGAGATTGTTGGTTCCAACAGGCTTGTGTTACTTCATAGGTTTGATGTTTTAAGTCCAAATTCTGACTGGTTCTGCACTTTGAATGACCCACAAAGATTCAAAGATTTCAATGACCTGTAGGAACCATGTGATAGTCCAGTCTATCCACGAGTCCAGCTTCATATTCGCTGTACAGATGAGAGGAGTATCTCATCTAACTCTTGGCAAGAACGTGGATATTAAAATGCCAAACTATTCTTTTATCCTCCTTTATTACATAATTAAATTCACTGCAATGGTTCATCTTCCTCCTCAACACTGTGATTGTGTAATTACAGCAAAACTGCACACACACACACACACTCAGAAGAACACACAACAATGCCTTGCATAGTAAATTATAGGGTAACATGATATCCCTGAGACTGTGAGTACAAAGACAAAGCACTGCCTTCTGAAGAAATGTGAGTTATCTCAGCTGGAGTGACCGTTTAGATTTTCAGTGCAGCATCTACCGTTTCCTGAAGTGATGCATTTTGTGGTGAAGTCGTAGCCTGAGGTGCTTCGTGGTCCAGATGCTGACAGGCCTCTTGTTTTTCGGTGTTGTACACGGCTACAACTTGACCCTGAATTACAGACGCCAACAGCATCGCCACCATCTCCACGCTCATCCCTGCCAGAGGAGGACAGGTGAAGCGATCAGGGAGTGTGAGAATATTCTGAGATTAACGTGAGTGTGGTGGTGTCTCTCTTACTGTAGGCTGTGGCAGAGTCTCTGTCTCTGTGGTCTCCCCCGAGGAACATGCTGAGGGAGAGGTAAGGAACGTTGTAGCACTGTCAAACGGATGACAGGGGGGGATAACATGAGGCCAACTGACAGCACACGGCGAGCGGTGTGAAACTCAGTAGCCATGGTGACACAGCTTGGAGCAAAATGGCAGCGGGAACAGTGACATGAGAATAGTAGGAAATCCTGTCACCATGGTGACGTGAAAAATGTGGGAAAAGGCTATAATGAGGGCAAAAGTGGATTGAGGCGCAAGATGGTGGATAGATGACAAAGAAACCTCAAAAACCTTTATTGAAGAAACAGATCATAAGTATCTTCTTCCCTTTAACTGGTATTATAGATTTAATGTGTGAACGGCGTGTTACTGACGTAGCTCCTTGAGGTGGAGCCAGCTTTGAACTACAGTTAGCTAGTGAAGTCCAGTGGCTCCCAGTCGAGGAACATAAATCTGTGGAGACGTGAGATGATTAATGGGAGAGGAAAGACGGAAAAAAAACAAGTTATGATTGTCAAATATTGGATAATATAAGCAACACACTGTGAAGTGAAGCCAATGCACAAGTGCCAAAAACTGCAGTTCCTCAAACGGCCACTAGAGGCTGGCTACGGAAGTGAGTCAGTCTCCATAAGTCCCCATGTTAAAATGTCACTTCACAGCAGAAATAAACATGTTTTGGTCTCTATAGCTAATTTCCCTGTTCATGACAACTGTACTGAAGGTGGACTCACCTGTTCAAATTATATTAGGGCTTAAAGTTATGTAAAGTTAAGTTTTATACAGTCTATGGGTTCTTTTTTTGTGTAAAATCTTAATTTGAAAATTAACTGAAGGCTGCAGCTGTCAGATAAATGTAGTAGAATTTTATTTACTTTTGAAAACTGAAGTAGAAGTGTATAGAAGTAACACACGAGCACCTCAGAACTATAGTTAAATGTAGTCCTGTAGATAATTGGTTAAGTCTACAGCATCTTGTAACTGGTTTTGAAAGATGCTTCATGAATGAAGTTTACTCACTTACTTTCCACCACTGGGTACCTGAGAGGGTAAAGGAGAGAGAGGTGTCTGTAACACTTACACTCATGAGGGTCTCGAACAGGCAGGCTGCTATGAGGAACCACAGCACAGTGACAGCCGGAGACATCGAGCCTCGGGGCACAAACCACAGCAGCAGATAAGACAGAATACCAAACGGAGTGGAGAGAACCAGCCTGTGAGATAAACATCATTGGCTGTGTTGAAAACAATGCCGGAGGCTGCGTCGCAGATGAATTCAAGATGATACGAGGCCTCACGGAACAAACTAACCATGGAGTGAGTTTGCCGATGGGTGTCCATTTACTGCGGCCCACCAGATATCCAACCAGAGGGTCGGTGACAGCATCCCAGGCCCGGCTCACAAATAAAATCATGGACACGTAGAAGGCCTCCATCTGTGATATGAATGAATGAGATGCTTTATTTTGAAACTCCCAGAAGTACACAGGATGGTATTGCAGGAAAAAACAGGCAAAATTTTACCTGCACGATATCCAGAAGAAAAATCTGCAGGGAAACACTCATAGCTATTGTGGTAATCTGATACGGGACCCCACCCACAGCATAACACAATTTCCTGGCCAGAGGAATCCCCCCTGATCCCTGTGAAGACCAGACACAGGAGCAGACGTCTGATTTGCTGCACGAAGCCAACACAGAGACACTAATGCATGCATGTATCACCTGCATGACTTCCTGCTCTCGCTTAGAGGAATATAACTCAGTTACAGTTACTCTAAAACTCAGCTGCAGACCAGAAAGAAGGCACACGTCACACCGGCTTCACTGCACCGGCTCTCTTTCGTCTTCAGAATCCATTTTAAAACCCTTTTATTGGTTTATGGAGCGCTAAATAATCTTGGTACCATCGATTTGTCAGATTTGCTTTTAACCTATGAACCCTCAAGGGCACTCAGGTTTTCTGGCCCATGATGAGGCATCACTGTGGTCCACGTCTGTCTGTTTTATTGTGTGCCAAACAGATGAAGTCTGTTCGATATAACCACCAGCAACATTTCTAAACGGAAACACAGTTTCTAACAGCCACCGCAAAACTCCAATACAAACACCACGAGCTGTCGGGTTAACTTAACCTCCAGTCGACATCTGAGAGAGAAATAAAGGAAATGATCATTTTAGCTGAGGGAGATCTGTTTCCTGTCCTCTTTATATGAAACAGAAAGATTGAATTCAGAGAGCTTACCCTCTGCTGAACTTCGCCGCATGAGTGTCTGTCCACGGTCTCCTTCAAAACACGATTCTTTAACGTCTGTACTTGATTTGTGAAACTCCTCAAACAACTCATCCTTTGAAGTTAAGAAGAATAATGCCACATGTGGCCCACCAGTCGTCCGCTGCACGCATTCGACAACAATAGCTGTCTCCACGCACACACACGGTTGTATTTAGGTCCTGCTTGTACGATGCTGGAATCTGGTTGAACAACTCCTTTTGTCTTCGAGAGTGTCAGCCCACCTGCTCATATTTACAGTGAGAGTGAGTGAATGAAGCTTATTATGCATGTGTGCTGTGACCAAACATTATTTATTCATGAGGAATAGTGATCATGTTTGGCTGGAGGTCAAGTTATATATTTATAGACGGATGTTTCTCAAAGTCTTGCATGTATTTCATGTTTACCAGAGGAGAATATCTTTGTACCTTTTCTGTTCTACACCTGTTTAATGGTCGGCGGCACGGTGGTGCAGTGGTCAGCCCTAGTCTGAATCCCCCTAGGGCTGGGACCTTTCTGCGTGGAGTCTGCATCCAGGTTAATTGGTGACTCTAAATTGTGAGTGTGAGTGTGAATGACTGTCTCCACGAGCCCTGTGAGGGTGGAGGATGAACCCCGCCTTGCATCTAATGCCACCTAGGATCAGCTCCAACCCTGCCTGTGACCCTCAGGACAAGCGGTGTGGAAAATGGATGGGTCAGTTCAATAGGACCCCGGTTCCAGAACCTCCTTGTACACAAAGTGTGCAGCCAAACGACAGGATGCACTTTGAATGTTTTCTGAAAATTTTCAAAGATAAAAAGAAAGATCAATGTTTTGCACTGATAA
Organism: Nibea coibor; assembly: GCA_023373845.1. Classification (NCBI taxonomy): domain Eukaryota; kingdom Metazoa; phylum Chordata; class Actinopteri; family Sciaenidae; genus Nibea; species Nibea coibor. The sequence goes on along the minus strand of CM041717.1, from coordinate 21,559,306 downwards.
ATCAGAGATATTGCTGCGCTGACTCAGACAGTCTGGACTGCTCTGACCTCTTGTGGAACAGCAGTGGAACTTTCCCCCATCAAATCAAACCCGTCGGTCCGGTTCTTCCTCTCCTGGACAACTTCATATCCAGCAAAGTGAAGAGCAGTTCCAAAGCAGCTTCTCACATTACGTACATGTGTACAGACTTACACTAATATAAACTGATTCATAAAAACAGACAAAGAGCGAGTAGGAAAGAAAAAATGCTTTCATCATTCAATCTTTAATGCCGTCCATTTACAGCCTGAGATGATACTTTGACATCCAAGTTGTGAGACAAAAATTCACTAAACAAACAAACAAAAAAAAAAACATTGGAAAAGTAAAAATAAAAATGAATTTATCACAGTAAAAATGTCTGTTTCTCTTTTTCAATAACAGGAATTTCATTCAGTTTTTAATTTTGGAAAACAAAAATCAAAACAAATCAAATGGAAGTGACAGACTGCATCCGTCACTGCATCATCGCATCAGTTTCATCACCGTCACCTTCTGACATATTGAAATTGTTTCTGTAGTTTTAAAGCTTATTTCCGACCGTCCTATAAATTGGTGCTCTTACTCGTATTGTCCTTGGCATTTCGGAGCCCGTACAGCCATTTGATCACCCGTGCGTTCCTCTCAATGACTGAAATACCGTAAGGAACACGTTCAGCAGCGTTGCCGGCCTCCTCCTCCTCCTGGGCATCTTCACCCTCTCCCTGTGAGCCTGCACACTCAGAGCCCGGAGCGCTCACACTGCGGAAACGGGCCATGGACACAATGTCAGAGCTAGATCCAGTCCACTCCTGCAGATCTGCAGGGTCCAAACCACACAGGTTGAAAAAACGCTCCAGCTCCGTCCCGGCTCGGGAGCACCGGTCGCTCATGTCAGATTTAGACCGGGTCAGGGAGGGACGTTTCCTGGAGCTGGAGGATGACAGACGGGTAATCGCTGGAGAGGAAGGAGGGAAAACAGGGAGGTTGGATGGAGGTGGAGCTGAGGCAGGGGGGGTGGAGGTTCCAGCTGGAGAGGACAGGGGGTCTTCAGGTTTCGATGGAGCAGCGACAGGTTTCACAGGAGAAGGACCTGCTGTTGTTCTGGTGTGAAAGAGACGCAGGTGTGAAGCAGTCGGGCGGAGTGGAAACTGGGAATGTAGAGGAATGGGCTGAAGTGGCTGCCGCATGTACTGAGGTGGTCTGCAGGGCCTCACAGGGCTGGCCTGAGGCATGACGTCCACTCTGCGTACAGTCCCTGCAGCTGGACTCCCAGGCGAGCCCGAACTCTCTACCCTGGCGGGTCCGGAGGCTTTTAATCTCACTTTAGCTGGACTGGACCAGTCGGGACGAGGAGGTGGACACGGCCTCTCCTTCTTCTGTTGTGCCTCCTGTGCAGGTGTGGGCCGAGGAGAGGCGACAGCACAGTCAGGAGGGTCACTGTCCTCTGAGTTTACAGGAGCGCTGGGTTGCGGCCCGTCGTTCACACCGCTGATCAGATTCGTCAGATGCTCCAAGTTGAGCTGGACTCCCTCCTTCTTTGGTTTCGTTGGGGTCTGTGTCTTCCTGTTGGGCCGCAGAGCCGTGCCGGGGGTCAGCAGAGGTTTCCTCATGTCGGGAGGTCTGACCGGCTGCTGCTTAGAAAGAGCCACCTGACTCTTGACATACTTCGCCTTGTCTGCTTCCAGCCTCTCCACCGCACTCTGCTTTGGTCTGCCTGCTGCTGTCGGGCACTGCCGGTAGAAATCTGGCCCAACTGGACCTTTGGGTCGCAGGCGTGGTGGCGTAGCAGCTAGAGCGGTCGTCGCCGTTTGCCTCGCGGGCCGTTGAAAAGTTCCCAGAGACATTTTTGTAAAACTAGTCGTACCTGTTGCCGTGCACTCCGTGTTCACGGCTTCCTCTTTCGTTTCTGCACAAAGTTATCCAGCGTTTGCGCCTCTCATCGTCAGCTCCACTCAGCATCTCAGTTGAACTGACATTTGGGCGTCCTGCGAGGAGAGTGAGGAAGGAAACAGCTCAATTAGGAAGTCGAAAACACAAGCCAGCATCTCTTTTAACCCCACAAAGACCCCGACACCCATAAAAACCCTCCCCATTCTTTACGACTGCAGCCAATCAGCCTCTCAAGCCTCTCTCCATCTAAGTTCATTGGCTGCGAGCGTCAGCGGATTTCAACAATTACTCGCAGTCATCCATCTCTCCGCAGACAAACACACAATAAAACTTGACACTTCATTTTCAGGCAGTAGAGGGCTTGTGAAAAGAGCGGCAGAAGTGTGTGTGTGTGTGTGTGTGAGAGAGGGGTGATGGGAGGTGCATCAGGACAGCTGTTAACAAGCTTATTGTCTGGAGGCGATACAGAGCAGATCACACACACACCAACAGCTGCTATGGGAACAATGAGTCCATCTTTAAATAAAGCAGACAGTTGCCGGGGTTTGGAGTCGACTTCTCCGTGAGCTGCAAACCTCTGTAGGTTGAGTAAAGTCACAACAAAGAGGCGTAGCATCTGCTAACACATCCCCCTTTGTGTGCACGTACACGTCTTTAACTGTGGTGGAGGTCACACTGATGAACTTCACCCTTAAGTTGCTGTGCGTGCGTCTGAAATGTGCCGCTTCGACAATCTGCATCTGCCGGTCACATTCTCCACATATTTGCCATTCCAGTCTGAGCCAGGCCAAACTCCTGCTCGTACAACCTTTCAGCAGCTCCATTCGTCTTACCTGCCTCGAAGTCTGGTTGACAAAAAACATTAAACCGGTGAAGAACAGCCAGCGCCTTAATGTGTGTCATTAAGGCAGCAGACTGGTGGTTATTACAAACCAAAGAGGAATGTCAAGAGGTGGGTCAGACAAACAGAAATAGAGCCACTAATCTTATGTTTCTGAGTCAAGAGCTGACACGTTGTGCTGCTCGGTGTAAATGACAAACATGGAGCGAAGCAGGAAGTGGAAGACAAATGAAACAGAAGCACAAAGGCCCAGGTAAACAACAAAAAGTCCCATATGTACTCAAGGCCTACACACCAGTCTTGCCCTGACAAGCTCAGGTCTGCCTCTAAGGAGCTGTAGGTTGTCACAACTTGTTGTTTTTTTGGCATATGCACGTAAAAACTCACCTCCAGAGCCTTCGCCTGGTCTCCTGATCCTCGTCTGGGCTTCTGGGTCTCAGTCCAGCGAACACGCCGCGCTGTCCTGCTGAGGTTGAATGTGTTTGAGCCCTTAGCAGCTCAAGACAAACCTGTTTGACAACTCATGTGTGCTCCTCCTGAGCCCGCCCTCCCCTCTCTTGATTGGTCCAATCTCTCTCCTACAAGGATATAAACTGACTTTTTTTTTGGGTCACATGACCCTGCTATTGTTTTATGTTGCAAGCTGTTTTATGATAAGCACTTCTATGTGTTTGCTTGTGTCATAATAAATCTACAGTTTGTGTCGCTCAAAGGCAGCGAGTAATAAAGCACACACAGAGACAAACAGTTTAATATTTTAATATCACCATAGAGCTCTCATAGAATCAAGAGAAACAGAAACAGGCATTATAATCTCTTCCTTTTACCCGAAATAGAACAAGAAAGAACAGCGACCTACACCAAATATATAAAAATAAATGACCTTGAAGTGTTTTTTTTTGATTAAAGAAACTTTGAAGTGTTTAATTTGGACTATACAACAAACTAAAAGTCACTAAAATTCTCCTTTGTGTGATTTTCAAAGTATAAAACTACCACAGTTTAGTGAAGTCGACGCACTTCTCCCTTAATATTTGGCCATGTAGTGTTTGTAACTGTAATCTATTACAGCCACATTAAAAAAAAATTGCACGTAAGAGCACAGAAGATGGTTACAGTAGAGTGAAAAACAGGATATATTTAATATTTATTTAACAAACAGGTGATTGAGGAGGGTGTGGTCAGTTTCTGGTCATACTGTAAGTTTGCATATTTAAATGATGGTGATGCTAAAAAAACAAGAAGTCACTGTTCAGACCAACAGGAGCGAGTCCCGTTTCGAATGTTAAAATATAATCCACACGAGCGTTATGATGATCAGCACGTTTTCCACAGTGTAACAAAGTCCGACAGTGAGAAGTCAATATCATAAAGTTAAGGTCAGGTCTTTCTCTGAGCGACCGTGGTTCACCTGTGTGCGTCTGGAGTAAACAGGCTGATTGATGCAGTTCTTCTCGTGTTGTTGTGGGTTAGGAGATAGCGCAGTTTTTATCTTTGTCCTTTGCACCAAGACTGTGAGATCGCCCACGTCGTATACTCCCCCGCAGTCCCCAGTCTCTCTGCACCTCCCTCTCCTCATCCCCCCCTCTGCCTTTGCCCTCCTCGGGTTGCTGCTTTCGGAGCTGCGGGGGCAGCGGTATGGGCTGCCCCAGGAAGAAGCCCTCCTCCTCCGAGTCTGAGGATGAAGAGCAGGTCGAGCAGGAGTCTTCGTGCTTGTAATGGCCTGACTGGAGGGTCAGCGAGGTGGAGTTGACGGAGCAGCGCTTGTCTCTGTCTCTATCGCCTCTCCTGTCCAGGGTGTCCAGCCGAGGTCGGTCGGGTCGGGAGCGTCGGGGGCACCTCTCTGCTCCCGGGTGCAGCGCAGGGTCGGAGGGGATACGGCAGCGGTTCCACCCTCGCCGTAGACTCCGCTGGTGGTAAGAGGATCCATCTGGAACAAAAAAACAAAATGAACTTGACTCTGAAAGTTTCTGCGATGTGTTAATATTCAACTCTCTCCAAGCCTTTTCTTACCCAGCAGATCCATCTGAGGTGGGATGCCTTTCTGTAGATGCAACCTGCTTCCGAAACCTCCCTCCACCTCATCTTCATCCTGCTGGTTCTCCTCGCCCTCCTGCAGCTCCTCCTCGTTCTCATCTTCATCCTCGTCCTCATCGACAGAGTAGCTGCTGCTGATTGGCTCTCTGAAGCTGACCCTCGCCGTGCCGCTGCGAGACAGCGGGGGCAGCGGAGAATCCGAGGGTCTGCCCTCTGGCTGGGGGAGTTTTGGCGAGGGCGATTCTCGGGGTATCAAATCACGAGACTTAACGGGCAGAGGAGGTGGGAGGATGGACGGGTTGTCGGGCGGGAGGGGAGCCGAGTCAGGAGAAAGGAGGTGGTTCTTCTGTGGAGGAAACACTGCGGAGAAAATCAGAGCGGGGTTAGATTATATAATCATTAAACATCGATAGCATGCTGTTTTAATTGATTTTTATTCATGACACCTTGCATAACTTGATTTGTCCTTTCCACCCAGTTCCTGCAGTCTTTAGCAGAAGAGGTTCCTCTTGAATTAAGACCAGTTAGTCCAGTATTCCCATTAAGCTCTCCCTGGAACTGAAGACCACCGGCAGGAGGTTTGACACCACAGTCACCCGGTAGTAAACTGTAATGTGGAAGGTCGCTGGGCCATGTTGGGCCTAAGCCATTTCCGAGATGAATGTGGGGAAGAGGCGAGTAGGAGCCTCTTGGATGAGGGTGACCGCTGGGCGAAGGAAGTCCGTTTTGCACTGGTGCTGTGCAGTGGACGCCTGAGAGAGGAAGAGGAGACAAACGTGAGAACACTCTCCACAACATTAGCTTTGTGGCCTATATAACATCTGAGCCTAACACCAGTCATCACCTCTGCTTTCCACTGCAGCATGAATGCAGTCTTTTGCAGGAGTTATGGGAGGTTTGACGCCCTCTAGTGGCTGCAGCGGAGAACCGCACTGTGGCTGCTGGTGTTTCTCTCCCGTCCCGGATCGCCTGTGCTGAGGAGGTTGGCTCTGCAGCGCCGAGTCACAGGAGTCAGAGTTGTTGGGGTCCTCGCCCAGCGAGCAGGGCCTGGAGCAGAAGATGAGCCCCCCTCGAGGGAGGAAGGGACGCCCAAGCAGAGGCAGCCGACAGCGAGCGCAGCAGAAACACGACTCCACGGCGTGCCAGTGTTGACCCTCGTATGTCATCTGGCCCTGGTCGATACCTGAGAGGAAATGATTTCACGATTACACCAGACATCTGTGACCGATGCAGACTTCTCTGCAAATCTATCTCTACTATCTCAGTGTGTGTACACATCATTGTCTCTGCCATATTTCCACTAATTATATTCCTAAAAACTGAAAACTCTAAGTTCATTGCTCGATACTCAAGCTGCCTTTATGAACTTTATTGCTGGGAGAAAATGCACAATTTATCTGTGACATTTACGCTGCTGGCTTCTCACACCTAATAAATCTTTTCATCACTTTCACTGTTTATTAGAGAACACCTCTGCCTGTGAGACAAGCCGTTATGTCAAGACTTGTTTGCTCTCAGGCTCCATGTAAGGAGGTTTGTCGGGATATATTTATAATTTCTTCGTGCAGATGGCTTGAAAAGAAACTTTAAAATACAAAGAAGGAGACAGCTGGGCCGAATATTGTTGTGGCTGTACGCAGGCTGTTTTTAAACCTCTTTTGTCCGGAAACCATGAGAGGAAAAAAGTCATTTTCATAGACATGAATCATCTCAACATGAGACGGTTCTCAGTGTTCTTTCAGCGGTTATTGAACTGCTTTGATTGTTTCTGCAGAAGATGATAAGTAATAAGGCAAACAGGACAATTCATTTCTCTCTTCATGTTTAACTCCAAAACCAAAATCTGTCCAACGTAGTGAGATTCAGGCGCTTCATCAGACCAACGCGCCGATCATTATGGAAATGAAATAAACTAAATAGGGCTCTATTATAACAATCCCTCTTCTCCCTCTGTAGTCGAAGGGTGAAAGTCATTTCCTCCATAACGTGGACAGAGATGATTAGGCTAATGAGGAGGTTAATGGTGGGAGGGTTCCTCTGGAGCGTTTTGTAATTATTACTTGCAGCCATAAAAAGTCACTCCTACTGAGACCTTTAGGCATATTTCCAAGGTGCAAAAAGGTAAATGAGAAATTAGATCTCGGGTCCGGGATCCCTGAGACCAAATGGCTTCTTTCCAGAAAGGCTTAACATGAGGGCACGACCAGAAAATGTGAGCATGCTCTACTGAAACTGATCCACACTCCCTCCACCGGGAGCGCTGAGACCCACTAAATCTAGATTTTTGGTTGGGGTAATAAAGAAACCTGCAAAACAGAGTTTCTTATATTTGAAGCCAAGTTTCTGACAGACCTTTAAATACTTTGTATATATGTTAAATAGGGGTACTTTAAGTAATAGTGAAGAATATCTGCCTGATAGTGGCTGGCTAGCAGTAAATGAGTTTCTTCAGACTTGGTTCAGTACCTATGTGTTCTCCGCAGGTATCGCAGTACTCTGCGTACAGCGACTCGTAGCAGGAGCAGCAGTACGGCCGACTCTCTCTCATGATGTAGCGCTGACCGCCCAGCGCAGCCTCGCACTCGAAACAACAGAAGTGCTTCATGTGCCAGTATCTTCCTTCTGCCTCTGTGCATTCGTCGGCTAGAATAATCTGAGATTGAGGTAAAAGAGAGAGAGAGAGGGAGAGAGGGAGGTCACTCAGTACAGCAGTGGGAACACAAGTAAACAAATCACAGTTGTAAAGTTGAGTACTGAGGATTTGGGTTAACAAGACGGAGAAAAAAAAGATGCTATCGGCGCTCGGTTGCAGGCTTAGCTGTCCTCCGAACTCTTGTAGGTCAGCCGTGCCAGATCCATTAGTCAGCTATGTGAAGTAATCTCTTAAGTCACACTGAGAGCCATTCAAATAAAGAAGAGACAGACAGAAAATCTGCAAATACTCCTCTATACCCGTAACAGGGTTTGTATTATTATATATAGTGGACAGTTTATGGTAGAGAGAGAAAGTAAAGATGCGGACGAAGAGATCTGATCTGGGTACAGTGAAGTCTTAGACTGAGTTCTTGCTTTCTGACAGCCCCACTTTGATTTATTTATTTCTGTTATTCCACAGGTTGGGGGAAACTTGGCAGGACAGTCACCTCGTCGCAGGCCTGGCAGCGGGGCTTGAGCCTCTCGGCGTGGTGCCGGCCGCAGTAGATCTGTCCATCCTGGTAGAAGTAGATCAGGTCGACCAGCAGCTCGCTGCAGGAGGCGCACTGGAAACACTGAGGGTGCCAACAGCTGCCGTGTCCAGCCCGGTTGGCAAACACGGCTATGTCTCCACCGCAGATCTGTCTGCCACACTGGAAAAACAAATTTAGTTTAGGGTGGTGCAGAGGGAAGTGGTATAGCCTTTAACAAATGATGAACGCTGCAGGTTGCATTGCAGTTTTCTTATACAGCCCTGTAATCATTCAATCCCAGTGTGCTGTGGCCCCTGAGCAATGCCTGCACCTACTTGCACCTGAACTTCTTCCAGTCTTATAAAGAGAAATTCTTCTTCTGCGTGTCTCTGATGTGTTTTAATAGGCATTCACTGCCTGTTTTTGAGCTTTATAATTGTCTGTTTAATGATGTTTTCCAAACATAAAATAAAAATGTGGCTCTACCTGCTGGCAGATGGCTCCCGTCATGGTTACTGGAAAGAGCCTGACGACGCCTCGGCCCAAGTTTTCTCTTTTCCTCTGCTGGCTGAACAAACGCAACTCCTTCTTCTCCTCCTCGTCCAGAGAGTTACAGTACTGGGGCTGCAAGAAACACATGAACAAACGTGTTGATGTGCGTACAAATATAATTTCCAAACCTCATTTACCTCCTGGGTTCAGTAAGATGAATTATAGCTTTCTGTTCTGGCCCTGCTCATAATTATAGAACTATAATTTTGAACAAATTTATCGTTTAAAGGCCTCTTGAGATGCCTCGTCTTATTTTTTCAAGAGGTTAGAGTTACATTTTGCCAACTATTGGGTGGTGCACTGAAAACAAACAGAATCATTAGCATGACATTAATTAATGATTATAAAAGTGAACATAAGAAGCAAGATCAACTAGATTTTAAGTAGGAAAAAAGATGTTATAGATTAAATGTGTAATGGTAATTTATTCGAGCCAAATGGAGCCTGAAAACAAAATGATAGTTACCATTTTCTGTGCAAAGTGAGGCAAAACTGATCCGAGTGTCTTAATAATAAATATACTGAGTTATCCAGCTGTTATCAAACTGCTTCAAATAACCGTAATAAGTGAAAGAAATAATGAGTACAATTTAAATATTTCAAAATAAATCATAAAAAACTGTGAATAACATTTAAAGATAAAACACAGGACACAATAGTGGGTAGCCAAAATTGTCTTTTTCAAATTTTTATCAGCTAATATAAGAGTATGATTAAGTAGTATGTTTTTGTTCTCCTGTCTGGTGGAGTATGGGGAGATTTTGTTCGTCTCGTTGTCTCATCGTGCTCTGTCTAGCCGGTGAACTTCTTTATGGTCATATCGTTTGAGATTTGCAAATTAAGAGTCAGAAAAAACATTTGTCCCTGTAGGTGGTCGATAGACTGCAAGTTAAACAAATGACATTTCAGGGGATCGTGTTACAGTGAGCCCAACACGCTCCAAAGTGTTTTCATTAATATTGATTTGTTTGCTTTGCACGCTCTATTTAACATAGATGTGGCAAACAGGATCAGCTCTTAAACAAACACTGACACATATTCATCCAAACAAAGTATATTAATTATAAACACACAAGTTTTTTCCTGTTTGGAAAAAAACAGTCGGGAGGGAGAAGCCAAAGACTACACCATCCAGAGTCGCAGTGACGTTACCTCACTGTCGTGGGCTGGAAGCTGGTGCAGCAGTTGTTTGATTCGGTATCTCTCTCCTGGACTGTTCACGTAAGGCACTCTGTCCTCTGGCAAGCAGCTAAAATACTGGTATACCTGTAAGAAGAGTTCACTTAAAGGTCGGAATGACGGAACGCAGACAGCCTTTTATTCAATTACAGAGCAATTTATTCAATTATGCTCATAAATCAAAAACACTGAATCTTTTTCTTCCCATGATTCTTGAATGGTTTGAGTATGTATGAACATGTGCTCCATGTGTGCCTGTGTAGCGTTTCTCTTTGTCTCCGCTCTGTGTCTGCTTACCTGTTCGGGCTTGAGCCCAGGTGGGACCCATGCGTACTCCTCTGAGGCGCAGCCCGAGTCGTCGTCGGAGATGGAGTGTCTCTGGAAGTCTGACACCAGCTTCGTCATCATCTTTTCCAGTTGGCCCGGCACCGAGCGCACGGCATGCTCCTCTCGCACACACTTGCAATGAACACAGATCTTCCTGTGGAGACAAGGACAGCTTTGGGCTTCATCCCCGGGGACTTTTTAAACTGATTTATAACACAAGCTGAAGAAGATCAAATGTCAAATACTTCAACAAGAGGAAGAAGGGCTCTCCTGGAGCTTCAGGTGCAAACAACAGCGCTAAAACCTGAACCTGACTGAATCATTTCTGGTACTATAAAAATATATATTTAAATTAGGAATTTAGCTTAATTTGAATTTTAATTTCTTTATTTGAACAGGGATTTACCAGGATGTAGCAAATAGGAATTTCCTGCTCCTGTCCAGATAAGTAAATAATGCATCTGTTCAATGACTCGACTATAAGGAAGTTTCTCACTTCTCTTAAATTCATCCAAACGTTGAATTCTTTGATCGTTCATGCAGATGTCAGGATCGTTTATTTATACTGATTAAGTACATAGTTACAGTCTTTTTCCATTATTTAGAGTGCAGCATTGATTTCACGTAGTGTCTATTGTGTTTTTCTCATGTCTGCATACGTCACAATCTCAGCATCATTGCAAACAGATGCCAAATCACTAAAGTGCTGAAAGGTAATCTTTTAGGTCAAACTGTGTGCTCCCACTGCCCCTTCGTGTTTTTGTTATCGCGTCTGCTTTATTTGTAGAAATAAAAAGTGTTGTCACATATTTATTTTGTTAGTCTTGCAGGTTTATTTATGTTGTGTCATCTGAGATGTTTCTTGCCACCACAGAAAACATCAGACTCTTTAAGTCCCACCACTATGACAGATGTTAAAAGACGACGGCGTAAGCAGTTTAGGAGGCAGGTTTATTCCTAATAAGAAGATTTGCAGATAACATTCGTCCCGGTAGGTGGTCGACAGACAAAACAGATGACATTTCGGTGGATAGTGTTATGTTGACCCCAACACACTCCAAAGTGTTTTCATCAGTGTCAGTTTGTTTGCATTGAATGCTCTAGCAGACGTCCTCGACAGGTTCAGTTGTTTACGCTCTGAGGCAGAAAGGCCAGCTCTGAAACAAGATGGCGCTGGAAGTAATAACTCTGTTTGCAGCACATAGATGCAGCACGGGCACTCCCAGGCTGTAATAATTATGAACACACTTTGCGTTGGAGATTATGTCACAAACCAGCCCACACACATTCTTGAGGATGAGTCAACGTGCAGCCAAAAAAAAATTACCACAGTTGTCACACTAGGACAAAAAAACAAACTCACACACTTAGTGTGTGGCGTTAAAGGTCCGGTGTGTCAACATTTAGGGGGCTTTATTTACAGTATATGGCAGCAATGTGATATAATATGTAGAAATATGTTTTTATGTGTGTATTATCATCTGTTGTTACCTTCAAATGATATTTTTATCTACAGATGCTGCAGGTCCTCTCCAACTAGTCCACTATTTTCTTCAGTAGCCCAGAATGGATGAAAATACCGCCTATAGTTAGGGTGTGTTGGGATTTGTGTGCTTTTCATGGCCACCGTAGTTTCTCCTTCACTCTGGGAAGCAAAAGGTGACACGAGGGGACTGCAATCTGAAACTAAATCCTCCAAACTGGTCCTAGTCAGTGTGATCACAGATGTTACCGAGGACCGGACAATCCAGTTAATGCCCACGTGACATCTCAAACAGCTCTGCATCAGGACCGGCGCCTCCCAAACAAGCGATGACCAAAACAGGCAGGAAATGAGGTCACTGGCATAAGCCTGTCTGTCAGTCCCGAGGCAGTCAAGAGAGGGAGGTGAAGGCGGCAGTAATAATCTCTCTCAGCCTCGCGTTACACCCCGTCTTGTCTCTCGGACTCCTCACCACACTCAATCTGGCGGTGGGCGTGCCTCTGCGTGTGGGACCTGGTGAAGTCAGAAGTAAAGCCCCCTCGGGGGTGAAAGTGAGGTGTGGGTGTCACATATGTGTGTGTGTGTGGATGGGACAATGTGGCCATATGCAGCATGTATTGCATGTGTGCATCTCTGTTACGATTGCATAACGGACTGCCAGCTGGCACTTGTGGCTCAAGTTCACAAGGCACAAAGCTGCTTTATTCCAGCACCCAACCCCCCCCAACACACACATACACACAAAACCAAAAAGCTAGCAAACAAACACACTCAGCAGACGACATCAGAGCTCCTCTAATCAATGGTCTCATCAGAAAAGTCTCTCAAATATTAGCGATAATTGCTGCATGTCTCGCTTTACCCAACACAAGTTAATTATTGTTGACAAAACAGAGAATCTACCATGTGATCCCAGTGTTTTTTCCTCAGGCCCAGACCAGTATCTTCTTGTAATATGCAACTGGAAGCTTTTTTACCAAACAGGTTGAACCAATATAAATAATAGTAAACACACCAAGTCAGCTTAGGCTAAGCCATGTTGGCACGGATCTGAACCCAGCTGTATTTGCGTGTGTCTTTGTTACCAAAGGGGACTGCAAAGCACATGCCGATGTAAGCGGGTAGGAGGACACAGCCGGAGTCCTGGCATTATGGGACAGATGGCAGATGCACCACGTCTCACCCGGTCTCACCCCACCAGTACCCATCGCCCGCCCCACCACCACCAGGACCAGCACCAGCCTCCACATGATGAAAGCATTTGTACCAGGGATATAATTACCAGCGGGTGCCAACCCTCACATGCAACCTACGGTAATTGGGAGATGACAAAGTGCCAATTTGAATGAGTTTGGGGTTTGAAAGTATGTAGAGAGCCTCAAATCATGTCCCTTTTTGTGCAGGCTGCACGCCACATATCTTACCATTAGGGCAGAGTTTGACCAAAGTCTGGTTTGCGCACATGCCGAAACATAAATACACTTCCAACACATATACAACAGACAAGACGCTGAACCCGCAAATGAGCAAATCATCGCTGCCAAAGTATGGTGTATTTTATTTCTCTTTTTCTAAGCAAGCGGTTGCTTAATCACGACTTCAGTAAACTTAAAAGCGGCACATTTTCTGAGGGGGCATTTCAGCACTGCAATTTACAAACCCCTGCTGAGCCGAGCTGTGTCCTGTACAATTATTTGAGTCACAGGCTCCTCTGATGTAATGCAAGTAGGCTGTGTCCCCTCTGGCTATGTACCACATGCGGTGTTGATAAGTCAAAAAAATTAAGTAAAATAGGAGGCTCAAAATAAAGGAAAATCCAATCGAATATACTTTAATAGAAATGTCATCCCTCCTCCTCAAATGTACGCATCTGCAGCTTTTTTCACTGCAGACTGAATATCTTCTCGTCACATAAAAAATATCTTCACGTCGTTAGCTGCAGCCCGGCTAAAAATCCAGCGAGTGGTGCCTAAAATATTGACTATGAGGAAAGAAACCAACTCGTAGTTCCCTAAATTTCCCAGTGAGTGTCTAAATGTGTCTAAATAAAATCGCACATACAAATGTAATTAATTAAGACGTTTCTGTTTGTATCCAAACTGTGCTGGAGAAATACAAAGAAACGTCCGCATCCAGCCATGTGTGTTAGTTACCAGGAGATGCTGCCTTGGACGGGAATCAACAATCTGTCTCTAAATTTGCTTTGCTGGATCCAAACCGTGTTGGTACAGCTGGTGCTGTTATTATTCTGTATTATGTATCTTTTGTTTGTGTTTACCGGCTATAGATAATCCGCTCCGAGATTAGAAACGAAACAATTAGGACTAAAAAATAATGAAATGAACTGTAGATAATAAAGCCGTGATAACAGAGTGTCGGATGGAAAAAGTAAATTGAAATTAAATATTGACACATCGCTGGCGACCTGTCCAGGGTGTACCCTGCCTCTCGCCCAATATCAGCTGGGATCAGCTCCAGCCCCCTGCAGCGACCCTGATAAGGATTAGCAGTCATGGAAAATGAATGAATGATTGAATATCGACATCATATGAAGCTGAAATAACCTCATTTGAACTTCTGGATATCCACGAGAGCTTAATTAGCTTTTAATGTTCTTGAACACACAGAGTAAAGCTTGTTATCCTCTATCTTGGACCCACCTGAGTTTAGCCAGTAATATATTAAAGGCAGCCAGCTGTGTACAAGGAAAGTGAGTAACAACGCTAACTGTACTTGACGTCATGATTTGCACTTAAAGTCTATACAGATGTGTATAAAACAACATAAATTCAGCCCATGAAACAAGAAGAACCATCTTCAAGACACAAACACACAGTCAAAAAGTCTACCCACATCTCCCAACTTAATGACTGTTTGAGCTCCCAGTCCCTGTAATCCTCTAAGACAGTAAAGTATGGTTTCTTTAGTACCTGCTGTAATCATGACAAATTAGTCCAGGTTGGCTTGTTGACGTTGTCCCATCCAGGCTTGTGTTCCTCTCAAACTGTGAAGCTTTGCATCCGTTAGACACAGACTGCAGCCTGTCTGTCAGTGAGAGCAGGATAATCTACGGCAGCTCCTTTCCATGTGATAATTTCTCCGTCCGCTCGGCTCTTTTCAATGTCCCCGCCACCCCCCGGCTCCCACCCACCCTCCTCCGCGCTGACAGTGGGTCTCAAACAAAAGGCTTGAACACAGCCACACACTGCACAAAATACAAACACACTTGCTCATGTGATTTTTAAATTTACTTAGAAAGATAAGCTAACGCACACACACGGCAGGCTTTTCCCTCACACACTTTGATTTAGACTATTTACTCACGTCGCCTTTGAAGGTACGAAGTATCAGACCCCGGGTGACAATCGCGAAGAGTAAACTCACTGTGTCTTTTCTCCTCTGACCACACTGCTGTGACTGATTCATAGCAGATGGGTGATTGCAGCTTTGATGCAGTTATTAATCACAGAAATAAGTGGAGCAGATTTTGAGCTGCCTATGAGCAATGCTGTGCTGTGAGTTATTTGTCATGTTATGCGATCAAGATGGGCACGCGTGACCACAAAGTGTCTCTGGTGAAATATCAAGCAGGCAGTGTGACGTTCAGTCTCAGTGAAGTCACGACACATCTCGGCTTTGCGCCCAAAAAAGTAACAATTCAACAACTACAACACCAGAGTCAGCGACGTTGCTGAGCCTGAAACTTGGAGCTGCAACAGATCGTTGACTCATTCACTAGTTAATTGATAAAAAAAAAGGCCAAATATTCTCTGGTTTCAGCTTCTAAAATATAAACTTTGTCTTGTTTGAGAGTAAACTGAACATCTGACGATCTGAATTTTCATTTTCAGTTCCAACAAATAAATAACTAAAGGAAAAGATCAGCAGATGAGTCCATAATGAAATTTATCGTTAGTTAATTTGCTGTTTTAGAGGGCTAACTTCCAAACAATATATAGTTATTAAAACTGGCAGACACTCCAGTTTAGCAGCCATGAAATAATCCTTCAGATGTGTGCTACTGGTGTGATAATCAATACTGCGGTGGGGTATCGTCAAACCCTCCTTAGATCTGATTTTAAGAAACAGATGGGCCTTGTCCTATAACTCTCTGCCACTAATTAGCGACTGAGTAATTGCCGCATGGCCACCCAGACTAATAGCAATGGCGACTTTGAACACTTTTGAAGCATGGCGGGGACCTGCGGGTCAAAAGTAACTCAATTCGCTTGCTGCTGGGCAGCGGAAGCGCCATCTGCCCCCCACCTCAGTTTAAGCTCTGTCTGAGAGCGCTCGGGATGAAGATGGATCACTTCCCTCTCAGCGAGCATCAGCAGCTAAGCCCGTAGTCATTTGGGTGATATTCTCCATCGGGGAAGGTGTGACTCGAAATTGGTTGTTAAAGAAGATGCAATTAGCAGCGGACTCTGGGGTCTTAAAAACTGACCCCCATAAATCTCAATCATTGAATCACTTTCATGTTCTTCATTCTCCCAGATCAGCTAAGAGACCTTCAGTGTCTAAACAAGACATTTCCCTTTGCAACCTCACCCGAAATGTCATTTCAGATCTGTCCTCCAGACAAATGCATAATAAGCCCCAGCATTATGTTAATGCTACACAGATTAGACATACTGTAAACAGATCGATGTTCACAGCGGCTAGACTTACAGCAGAGTGTGGCCGGAGGTAGAGAGCGCCACACGTGTTTTAGATTACATCCTAACTTCTAAGCTTTTGTCTTGACCTGAATAGAGGGAACAGAACTGAAAAAGCTCAAAGATACAATTACAGTCTTTTGGTTACATGCAGTACGCATTCCTGCGCCTTTTGTTTTATTCTCTCCATCACGGAGGGCCACAGCCATGCAGTGCCCATCTGGGATCGTGAACGCAGACTTCGTAACCAGAAATAAATCGTATTTATTCCTTTCATTCATCTAAGTGTGTGTTGAATTTAGTGATTGTACTTTACAGACGCTGGAACCACGAAACAGGAAAATGAAATGCACAGTATAATCTGGATTATACATCCTTGACTCTTTGCTTCTTTTAGATTTATATGAAGAATTAGCAATAAACAAATAGTTATTTGTTATATATTAGGCACTTAATGAAATAGAAATGTTGAATCTGAAAAGGGAAAGTGAAATGGAGAAAGCGGGAAAGAGAAAGGAGGTATGAAGTGGTCGAGAGGGTTACTATCACAGCAGTAAGGCCTAATCTTATTACCGTGATTGACGGGATTAGACTAACCAAGAGACCCAACCAGCTGGATATTCACTGGAGGACTAAAGGGGAGAAGAAAGAAAAGGGGGCTCGAACAAAAGCACGCAAGAACCTGCTCAACAGAATAAAACAGATTGTTGTTCGGGAGGGCTGACAGGTTAACAACCCCTGAACAAATAGGTGTAAGAGGTATGTTGGCTGTGTTGTGCCAAAGTTTAAAAAGCAGGAATTACAAGAATCAAATCTTCTCTTTGCTGCTGAGACTCCCACAGTTGAAAACACACTCAAAGACCCAAGATGGACCTGCGCAGCATTCATCCATCTGCTGAGTAGAGCTTGCCTCGCGTCCATAAAAACATGATCCAGATGAACACTCGGTTCATCTGCTCTAAAGAAAATGATCTGTTGTTTGCCTTTCATCTCAAAAAGCCTCTCGGTGAGCGAGTCCACCATATGGCTCCATTTCAATACAATAAACGACAAAAGCTACAGTGACACGGGAGCAAGTCTTAAATTTAAAGGTGCCGGAGCAGCACAATGTTGCAGGATGACTGTCGGTAATCCCGCTGCTCTGTAGTGCTTCTGTTTTCACATGAAGATGGGAGTCAAGTCAAACTAAATGCAGCTGCTTATGGTGCAGATGTCAGGGCTTAATGGCACTGAGCCTACAGTCCTGATTCTTCATGACCACGGGGGTCAGGAAGGCTGATCGGCTCTGTGAATATCATGCGGCGCCATGACTGGGTCATGTTTGTTGTCTTTTAATGTACAGTATATCTGCACTCATCGTGTACACAGATCACGGTTAAGCTGATTTCCGTCGGTGGTAATGCTGCTGTCCTTCCTAAGATATGGATAGACAAACACACACTGTTCGACTCCTGCTTCTCATAGGTCGACTCTCTGCAGTTTTATGTATGCATAAAGCAGAAAAGTGTCTTTATGTCTATTGAATAAACTGTCCTAGACATGAAATCGCTGTTAGCTGGGTGTTAACTAGTCTCATATAATCAGAAACACTGGTTATTTACAGTATAAAATTGCTGGTGTGTAAAGGATTATTGCTTGAATTGAAATTCTCCTGCTTCTGTGCACAAAGTGACATTAAAACAGTTAACGTGTCACATAAAAAAGCTGATTATACAGCTTGTTTTTTAAGTAGCTGCTTATTATCAGATCCAAAAAGCAGCAGGAGAGAGTGTAACTCCAACAAAGGTGAGCATAGAGTGTAAGACAAACATTTCCTGCTAAGGTTACAGGCAGCGCCGGCAATGTTTAAGACCCCCCCCCCCCCCCCATACCTCCAGCCATGGACACGGAAGCCGGGGCACTGGTCTCCACAGCGCATACACGGCTGCCCTCTGTCTGGGTCCTCTTCCTCCTGCTCGGAAACACAACACAAAGTCACGTTCAGCTCACATAATTTCCCATAAAGCACCATTCATACGTTCTGGCACAATATAGTGAGGTTAAAACGACACAGTTAGCACCTACGGTGTTCTCTAGACACGGCCGCAGAAACATCAACATCATATTGAGCGAGCAGTGTTTAAGCCTCAGACAGAATGCACTTATAGTCAATCGCTTCAGCCTTTAATTCAGTAATGTTTGGGGTGGAGTGCGGGCTGCCTATAGATTTCTCGTGTATTACTAAGTGACGTCAGTTTACAGTTCAGTAATCTCTCCTGGAGTCTGGTGTGACACCAAACACTGCAGCTCCTGAGGACTAACTCTTGCATTAAGTGATATTTATCCAGAATCTGCCCGGAGATAAAAACCTGTCTGCTTGACCGCTCCTTAAAACGTATCCACGGTTATTAAGTGTGTGTGTTTTGTAAGTGATGTGACGTACAGGCTGATGAGGGGAGCAAAATCCCCCAAAAAATGCCTTCTGCCAAAAGTGCTGAGCGGTGCATCAGAGTTAGCCAACAGCAACTGAACAGCTTAGCACTAAACCGGCTACCTCATATCCCACTTCTGATTCAATTCCTGCAGCCTGGCATGTGTGTGTGTGTGTGACTATGGACTGCAGACATAGGCCTCTTTTTAGAGATGAGAGGAAGGAAGCAGACACAGGATGAGAGCTGCACCCTTTCCCTCTCCATGTAGTCACTTTGTCTCCACTTTCTTTGTCTAGATTCTAGGCCACCTCTGCTCGCAGCCGTGATAAAAACGTAGTTATCAGAGAAAATATGTCCGTATTATCAGCTTTTCTTTTAACTGTCTGCACAAACAACAGCACGCAAACAAACTGCGCACACTCGCATGCGCAGAGTTTAACGAGCAAAGCAATAAAATGCAGATATGTGATAGAGCGAGGTACCTGTGCATACCTGCTCAGCTGTGGTTTTCATCTCTCTCTTTCCAACCACACACACACACACGCACACCTCAAGGTTTATCAGAAGCTCTAACCACCAAACCATCAACATTCACGTCGAGCCTGTTTTCCCATGCAGAGCTCTCTATGAGAAAATCCAAGAACTGCAATGCGATTGCTTTGATTAACACGGAGTTTGCTGAACTTATCTCGCTGATATCTGAGGGCTGTGAGGGTTATTGTATGGGGCGTAAGTGCTCCGCTAAGGCGATGAGAAACCACGGATACAAGAACTGGGGGCAATTAACAGCGTGTTTTCTTGTACTTTTGGACATAAAGTCATATTTTGTGTGTGTTTTTTAATTAGTAGTTTGTGATGAATGATTTATGGTGGGGATAAATTATACTATTTACACTGATGGCTGTATCCAGTTTCGTAGGAACATGAACTAGTTAGTCCAGAACAGTCCCACATGACAGTGAGCTATAATTTACATGTCATTTTTAAATGCCACGCTTGTGCATACTGGGATTTGTCTCGCTCCGCGCTGCTCGCCTCTTTGATTTACTCTGATTGTCGTCAACAGAGTCAGGTATGAAAGGTGACAAGGCGGCGTAAATGAAGCGTGCAGGTGATTTCTGGGTGACTGGACCTTTTCCTTGTTATTCCGTTAGGAAGGAGTTCCCGAGCTGTCACACTGACATGGTGACAGAGCCGGGGAGGCACAAACTAAATGATTCCTCTATGTTTAACACCGGTGTACGGGCTACAATCCTAAATATTACATTTATTAAGGTCACAGAAGAGCCAAGGTAAAAAGCTGCAGGATGAAAACACCAGTGGAAATTGTAGCCGACTTGTAGCCGTGATAACTTCAGGATACTACAGGATTTCCATTCATAGAGTGAAGAAATGAAACGACACTTGATATGTCTTCAGTGTCATTTTTCTCCACTCATGCACTCGTTTTTTTTTAAAGAGACGTTATGTAACTTATCTATCATAAAGTAACAGACGTTAAATCATTTTCATGCTACACTGACTTATAATTGGTGCCTCTGTTACATGCCTGTTCTTGCACTGTGTGGGCTTCAGGGTAAAACATCCCAGCAATAAGTCACACACCACCAACTATTTCACTGATTTTGGTGAAACTGGATCATATTTTATGGAGAAAATGTTTTTTGGGTTTTCCCTCTGATGTCCTCTGGCTGCTCCTCCTCAACTCTTTGTGATTTACAGAGTTTCCTGGTGGACAGTAAACTGCTGCAAGCTATAGCTGCTGTTAGCTAATGTTAGCTCAGTTTGTTAGCTGGGTTGCCCAGACAGCAGTGAGTTTAGAGGGAGTGTTGGTGTTTACATCGGCATTTTGGATTGGGGGAGTAATGCTGGAAAGGTGCACCAGGAGCATGGCAAAGGTAAAGAGACCAGTGAGGACGACGGAGGAAACTAAGAAGAGAAAAAGAGAAGTTTCTGCCATAACACATCTGGTGAGAGACACCAAGCTAGCTGATGTTGGAGGCTTGTTGCCTCTGAACTGGTCTGGCAATGGATATGAGACATGGATATGAAGTTTAAAGATGGTTATGATACATTACAAATGTTTCAGGGATTAGGTGACATTAAATCAGGGGAGATAAATGAGCTGTAGGTCAGGTTACTTTTGTGTGGTCAGATCTCCATCTCAGCAACCTTTAAAGAGCTGAAGGAAATCAGAGCGCAGAGATGTTTTCATATCGATCAGCTCTGCTCATCTCAGGGTGATGACATGGATATCGGCCTGTATTAGATTAAACCGTGTATAATGACTTGGACTAATTCTCAAACTGTTGGACATAAAAGTTGTAAGAGGTCCAATATCATGGCACTGACGCTCACTTGATTACATAAGGACAGATGGCACAGGACAGGAATAATGAAGGATTAGGAATCCTGAGAAAAGAAACATCCTTTCATCCTTTCATCTCAAATGAAATATATCTACCTCCAGAAAGAGTTTTCATAATGTTCAAGACAACTTTGACGAACGTAAACCAAAGTTTATTTAAAAAGAACAATAACCAGGAGATGGTCTTATATACCCCAAAAACTGTCAGCTTGTTTCTAATTAATAAAAAATCAAACTTATGAGATGGAAAAAACATCAACATCACGAACAGGAACCTTTCATTTCCTCCTTAATGCCCGTGTTTTGATGAAAACAAAAAGGACAACCTTGAACATTAGACGCAGCCGAGCAGCTTTACGTTTCCTTATCACGATGACAGTGTCCTATATGTCAAGGCGACACGCAGACTTGTAGGTTTCATATGTGTGTGTCTCCTTTCAGTTCTCCACAAAAGATAATGCGTCAAGTTTATGGCTCAACAATGCGTTTTTTGCCTATTGTGCTCCAAGTGAAGGATGTGATGGGAGTGGTGGGTAGGAAGTTTCTTATAAACTGAGTGTGGGTAAAGTAAATAATACCTTCACAAGTTCACGTCAGCTCACATGCTCACACTTAGACCGGCGTCAGACTTTTCATATCAGCTCCTTTGTTTTCACTAAGTGGGTATAAGGTTTAATCACATGGTGCGGCCTCGGTTTGCTTGAGCTCTTTCTTGCTACCAAGTAACCGTGTAACCAGGTAATGGACAAGCTGAAAGGCTGCCAGCTTTGTTATTTGACATCAGAAGGAAACGGCATTGGTTCAGCCAGAGATTACTTACAATGAGATTAGAGAATGGATGAATTAATACGCCTAAATTATGTCATCAGGCCCAAACTAAATGCTAAATGAGTCCTCTTAGGTAGGAGGAAAGCACTTTAAACAGGAGTTTATTACCTAAGTAAGAGAGAGGGGACAGTGATTGTGATTCAGCTTTGCAAGGCTGTGGTGTAGGAAGAGTTAAACATTAACAGAAGGGGTCAGAGGTGCTGACTAGGTGCACCTCTCCTCGTGGGACAGGATCAAACAGGCAGCCTGCAGGCCAGCCGTCGCCCCTCCTCCCCTAACCTCCTTTCTGTGGCCCTTCTTGTTGCTCTTATGGTTTATGCATCGCCGCTTCCTGCTGCCGAGGCGAACTCAAACAACAACGTTTAACAACTGGATGAGGTTGCCAAAAAAAATGTCATTCAGCAAGACGGAGATTTTTATCTCCGACAGCGCTGCTGCGAGCTCGGAATTTATGTAAACGGGGGAGTTGTTTCGCTGAGAAATGTTTTAATAGGCCCCGTTTTTTCGTGCTCCACCTTGTTATAGTAGGAAAAGCACAGGTGGAACTGATAATATTAATGATGGCTCTGTTCCACGGCAGTGAGCCAGCGCTAGAATGCGAGGACCCTGAAACCAAAGCAGCCACAATGAACAGTTATCATCAAATCTGCTGTGACATGCAACAAAAAAAAGACCAACTGCTCTATCTACATTCACTGACCGGTCAGATCGCAAGCTATTTCACACAAATCCCACGTTAAGTACACATTGTCATGCTGCAGCAGCTTGACAGATACAAAACAATCACAAAAAGAGTGCATAGATTTTTGTTCCACTATAATTTGACCGAATTGGCAAGCAGAATATGACAGCAACACTTTGTGTTTGATCCGTCTGTAATATATCGGATTTCTGCGAGCGGATACGACTCATCCAACTGAAAATTCCCTCTGGGAAATGAAGTGTTTCAACATCTTGAATGTGTTGAAGCTGCTCTGGGCTTTGCCTCTGAGTAGGCTACATTTAATATTATATTATTATGAAATAGAGCAGCCTGAATCAAAGTGTTGTGCCAACATTTGTTATAATTTTTTTGTCCCAGGGCATTTGATCAGATTTCTGGTAAGTTGGTGATATAATTTTGTTTAATTTGGGTTTAATTATTATTCTATTCTTCTAAAATAACATTTAAGCCAATTTAGGAGATAAAAAACTGTAAATCCATCAAATAACTGCCTGTATTTCCAGTGTTTTGCACAAACATCGGTGCTGTAACACGAGACAAAACTCACTTTTCATGTGCTGATGTAATGGGAGTGTTGCATAAAATATTGATGACATTCATGAATACTCAAGTGTAGTTATTGTCTGCGTCAGGTGGGAACAGGTGTCTCAAGGGTTTAAATATTATTTAAGAACTCACACAAATTATTTTTCCACATGCAAACTGCAAGATTTACATGAAATACCAATAAACGAATATGCAGACTCACTAACACAGAGCTCAACTTTTAGGAAGAGGTATCATCTTTTTGGTTTGTTGTTGTAAGCGGTGCACTGAATGTGAGTCTTACAACAACTGGTGTGTGGTATGATTGTAGTTCACAGTCACTGTCTGGATTTAGTCCAAGTTCACTGCAGAGCCAGATGTTTCATGGCCACACAGCTGTTAAGTCCGCTCCCGAAAACAAGCTTCATTTGTTCAGTAACCTGACCATATAGGCCGTGCTTTGGGCAAAAGTCCAACACAAGATCATAGTATAAACAGAGCAGCAATTGTTGTTCCTGCAAAAAAAAAACCCTGACAAAGGTAATAAACATGTTCAGGTTACAAGCTACCACATCCCAACCTGCTCAGGTACACTAACTATGACGTAGTCTGACCCCTCCTGACTGTACCTGGGGCGCCCGAGATGAACTCATGAAACAAAGAATGTAGGACTTTCTTGTACACGGTGTGATACTTTAATATAACTTATTACAAGTGTGGGAAAGGAGCGGGACATTTTATAACAAACACACAAACTCTTTGCGGACACAAAAGCCAGGTGGAGGTGGGACAAAGCTCCGCTTGAGCTGTTTTCTGCTGGACTTTGAATAGCCCAGTTCAAGTCTACTGTTACGCTAAAGCGGAGGGAGGCTCGTACATAAACTTTAAAGTGTGTTTTGGGTTACAACAGGTTAGAAAAAGTGTTCAGAGAGTTGAGAAATAAATGTAGAAAAAGAAGAGAGAGACACTTACCGAGCGGTTGGACCGTCGCTTTTTGGATCCGCGCAGGAACATGATGTCGGTTCGGTGTTTTATTTATTTTGTTTTATTTTTTTTTTAAGTTTCCAAGTGAGCGAACGGAGGGAAGAACAGCCGAGGACTAAATGTTTTAACGACTACATGATGTCCACCTCCTCCTTAAAGACTGCCACACACTCCTCCTTCCGCCCGAGCGAACCACTTCAACTCAACTGACAAGCTGGCTAACGGACAAGTGCGACTTCCGGCTGTCCTTTCAAAGTAAAACACTCGTGAAATATGTTCCTATTTTTAAGCGCAAACTTAAGATTTATCTTTTTAATTTAGATTCTACTTGAACAATTTATTTATATACATTTTCTGTTTAAGTATTTTAATCCGATATGTCGTTTTCACTTCTATTTATTTGTCTATTTATGTGTGTGTATATCATAACTTTTATAACTTAAGCTATCTGTATATATTTTATTATATTAAATTATACTTTACTTTTATCTTGTTTTACTATTTTACCATTATGCATTTTAATTGGTTTTATTTTATTTCTTTTCTATTTTATTTTATTCTAGTTTAATTGTAGTTCAGTGTGTGTTTTTAAGCCTCCAGTGTTTCCTCGCTGCAGGATGTTGAGATGATGGCGCTTTTTTTTCATAGTGCCTTGCTTAAAATAGGGTGGAGGTGGTTGCTGGGGTGGAGGGGTTTTATTTGTGTTACATATCTTGTATGAAAAGTGCTATACAAGTAAAGTTTGAGTGATTAATTGATCGATAAGCACAGAACCTCAATATTTCTTTCACAGTGGTTGAATTAAAACACAATTACAACACATTTCTTTATTAAATACACATAACAGTGTTTTTTTGGACATTAAATGTGCTGCTGTCTACTTTAAACTGAAAACGCTTTTATTTTGAAGGTGTAAGCGCCTAACGCCATAGCCAGCTTCACGAAGCTCTGACTTTACCTCCCCGTCCAGTGGACCTGAACACAGGCGTTCAACTGTCCCAGAGTTTGGCCTGTACCTCACCTAGGCTACAAGCGACTTACATACAAACCATACATTCTGTCTCAGCTCTGTCTTAGAGATCCGTCTTATACTTTATCAGTCCATATTTGTCCATCTGCAGGGAGTCTGGTTCAAATAGGATATCATGGGAGGAGTCGCTTTGACTTGTGAATAAATATTCCTAAATAAATATTTTGACTAGGAGATATGAACACGTGTGTTTGGATGGAAAGTTGCAGCTACAGGAGCAGGGACATGGGGAATTAGTTTGGTAAACAGTCAGTCTGCCCTCCAAACAGAGGACTATCACTCCACTGCAGCTCTTTAAAATGACATTGGCAACAGGCTGATGCATGCAAAGTGTCTTCAATAAAGCGTTTGCAGGTGAGATTAGAGATCACGGCTGCATGCTGCTGCAGGAGAATGGTGTAAAAACCTCATAATATCTGCACATATAACCTGATGTGAGGCTGCAGCAAACACCACCAGAGCTTTGTTGGTGTTTTTGCAATGTTAACTCGGTGGGAGCCCTTTAATTCAGCAGTTCATTTCAGCTACAAGTAGCAGTCTGCTTCCATCTAGTGGTGATCTGATAGAAAGCAAGTCAAACTCAATACTATTATAATATTTTGTTGTATAAAGCTGTTTTTTTGTCATGACTCTATACTTTTCATTTCCTTTGTTTTCTTGTGACAAGTTAATTTCATTTGTTTTCTCGAGAGCTGCGAATGTTGTTATCCCGAAGTTCATTTCAACTCAAGATAAGGAAAGTTTGTTTTCCCGGAATAATGCAATAATTAATGAGATGTTATTATATTAAATCATTACAACTGTAATATTCCCTTAGTCCTCTGACATTGCTACACTGAATTATGTTTCCTGAAATGATTTAATACACTGGACTCTTTGTTTTCTGGAGATCTCAAATGAAATATATCTACCTCCAGAAAGCGTATGTAAGTCTTGAGAAATGGATGAGAATATGACTGCTTGGGGCTTCAGTAGTTTTTAAAAAATACAGTTATATGAAATTAAGGCAGAATATAATCTACAAACAGGTTCTTTGTATTACCGTGGCTTTTATTTCCCAAAGCAAGGCTGCTTTGAATGTTGAACTTACAAACAGCAGACTCTTGTAAAGCATGTTAGAAAACAAAATAATAATAAGGCAATGTGTAACTTGGACAAATAAAGAACCAAAGGGCAGAGGAAACAATAACAGAACGTATTCAATTTATGGTCATAAAGTCAGCATTATAAAACTCTAACAATGTGATCGTTCTTTAGATATTGGTTCTTTTCTTCATCTCTGTCAAAAAAAAACAACAAAAAAACACAAACATAAATCTGTACTGTGTGACTGGTCTATATAAAATGTCAACAGAAAAATATTCTGTACCTTAAAAATGTGTTACAAATGTAAAAAGGAAAAAAAGAACAACAACCTGAGCAATAATCAGAGTAGATAGATGAAACTGACACGGTAATTTAAATAATAAACACGTGGTTGATCGTTAATGGATGTCCAACGCGTCTAAACGATGCAGGCTAAACATGACTAGTACACAAACAGCCAAAGAATTGCTAGTCAATAAAAGTAGGCCACTTCAACAATTTAGGAAGCCTCGTTAAAGAAAATTTCAAAGTCTTAAATTCTGTCTTATTTCAGTTTAGGGTGAGATATCTGGTATTACAGAGACAAGTTCCCCAACTGCATCCGGGGAAAAAAAGTATCTATATCTTATCTTAAAATAGGAGATTAGTCAGTAAATTTGGATGGCATAGTCCTAAATTCAAATTACTGTCAGGTCTGTGTGGAAATCACCTTTAAAATTTAGGCCATATATTGTGAAGAAAACTTTAAAAGAGGTTGGGCTTGCTCTCTTTCGCTGACACTGACTGAGCGAAACAAAAAAATTAACACCCATCTTTTCTTTAGCGAGTTAGCTAACTGTTGACAACTGAAGTGACACAGCTGTCGTCAAGGATACGGGCTGGTGTAGTCTAAACAAACATACAGTCATAACAGGATGACAGCAGATCTAAGAATCGGGTTCATGTTTCCAGGATAGGAAGCTGAGATACCAGGTATCAGATATGACAGGGCACAGCCACGGCTTTAGAAATTGCTTCTGTAATAGGAAGAATCTTTAAAACTGGAGTGAAGATAGAAACAGTTATGAAATTTATCTGTAACGAGGCGAATGAAATTAATTTGGATGAGACTTTAAGGCACTTAAACACACACAGGGAGCGCTCTGATTAAATAAACAGAGAAGGGCAACGTTTGGCCAGCTGAGAAACCTCACTCAGAGTACAGAAAACACTCAAACTCCAGAAGAGCATGATTATGATGTTAAACAATTTCTAAAGCACCCACGTGTGTCAGTTTATTTTCTAATGTCCGGATGACACAGTTACTACTCACTACAGCAGTCCATTAACAGTAGACGTGTGTATTAGACAAGCTGCTTGATGAAATCAACCATTGCCTATTATTTACAGTTTTCCCTTTTTAACCAGTGGTACACTGAGGTTGGACTAAAGGTTTGTGAGGGGAGTTC
Organism: Nibea coibor; assembly: GCA_023373845.1. Taxonomy (NCBI): domain Eukaryota; kingdom Metazoa; phylum Chordata; class Actinopteri; family Sciaenidae; genus Nibea; species Nibea coibor. Next base: position 21,531,747 of record CM041717.1, on the reverse strand, counting down.
CTCCTGTAGTAGACAGGATTTTGTCTGATGTACAGTACCACTCAACTCTGACTACATCCTCCTCCTCTCAAGCATGGCCCTAAAAGAAATCTCTCGTCTGTTCACACCATACAGTGGCATCGATTAAACTGTGACCTGTTCATTTTACTGTCCATCGTCCTCTCTTCCCATCCGCTCTTCCGTTAACTTCTGCACAAATTCCTCTTTGTTCTCCTGCTGCGATCTTGATAGAGGTACACGTGTCTTGGAGTGTTTAAACTCTGTCATCTGTAACGCAGAAAAAATAACTTGCTGTTCACATGAAGGCAGATGGCAGAGGCAGATTATCGTCCTGCAGACAGTGTTTTGCATGTGTCGTAAAAGTGAACATGTGTTGCTCTCACCGGTGGAAGCTGCTGTGTGCTGCCTGGTGCTCTTGATTTGCAGGAAGATGGTGTAAGTGTCATAGGCGAACAGCAGACCGGCGATCAAACCGAAAACCTAAAGAACAACAACAAGTCCGGATCAGAATTCACTGCTCACTTTAATCCCCAGAGTTGGATAAAACAAATAGAAATGCTTGAAAATGTAATTATCTGTCTAATTAATAAATCTCTCATATAACTAAAGCCAAGACTTTCAAAATAAGACCAGGTTGACCTCAAGTCAACCTGGCAACAGTTGTGTTGACTTGACGGTACACAAACTACATAACTGATCTCAGACGAGATTATATACCACTTGGGGAAATCGAAACTGTCTAAACGCTGCGTGCCAGTTGTTCCGGTGCAGAAATGACGCAGACTGGGTAAAATAATTCATGAATTCATGCAGAAACAAACTAAAAAAATACTACAAATGTTCTAAATGTGACTGTGAAAGCAGAACAGAGAGCAGGAAGTCGTGGTTTGTGTTTGAATTTGTCATTGAGTTCATTATAATATTACTACAGACTTCACTTACACACTTGATATTTTGTTTTTTGATATTTTGTAACATCATTAGATCGTGTGTCTCTCTATCGCCTTTTCATTGTTCATGAAGTCTGTTTAATGACTCCTATTGAAGTCATGATATAATTAGTGGCTGTATGCAGCACTAATTTAATTTGCTGCTATAGTTGTGTGTGTATCCACAGCATCTCTCCCTGCCTTCGGCTTCCCGTAGACTCTAAATGGTGGTCACTCTTGTCTCCTTGTTTCTGACATGTGGGACACAACAAGATGAGGACGTATCGCTGAACTCCTCGAAACAAAGGACTCATAGATTGTGGATCTTTTTTGAGAGCTGAGAAATTTGTGACAAACAAATTATTGCATAAAATCTTGCAGTTTTCGTGATAATTGCACAGGAAGGAAGGAAGCATGAAACATTTCCATGGCATTACTCAATGGTAACTGAAAGCCTTCTTTGAGTGTGAATATGAAAACTTCCTTTGCTTTTCTTTCAAATGAAAATACAAAAACCCCTTTGGTTTCAGTTTCCTAATCTCCGATACAAATGACTCATAGATAAAACACAACGGGTAAAGGTTGTCAAAACAAGATGTAAAACATATCAACGGCTATGCAACAGTTTGATGATTGATGATTTACGGATAACTGACCCCGCCTGCGATACGAGCGCCGTCCCCGGCTCCTCCAACCACACAGATCAGAGAAGTGATGATGTAAAGGACAGCGCCAATACCAGCACGGAAAAGATCCTGCACAGGAGAGGGAAGCAGAAGATGAAGCATTGTGCAACCAACAGTGTGTGTGTGTGTGTGTTGCTGTTAGTATGAGTGATAAGACATGCGGAGGACTCACAGTCCAGACCCAGTTGACCACTTGGATCTGCTTGTCCATCTCCATCATGAAGATACCAAAGAAGACCATGGCGAAGATCATCTCGCAGATGGCCACGGCGGAGTAGCCTCCATACAGAGATGCAGCGTAGCAGATGATGACGATCAAACTGATTAACTAAAAAGAACACAAAGAAAAGAGAGAGAGATGAACGAAATGTGAAGATATGCCAGAATATTTCAGAGTTATGCCACTAAAATAACAAAAACAGTACGCAGATCAGCTAAAATTCACCTGAGAAAGGACTCATTTCAGTGCCGAGCAACAGAAAAAGATCTGTGTCCACTCAATGGCCAGTCAGCCAGTAAATGACTCCAACAAGGCCAGCGTTGTTTCATTTACTCCAGTCAGTTTACAATTCAACATCCACAGGACAACAACAAATATTTCACACAGTTTTGGAGACACGTCTGGATGAATTTCAACACACTCCATCTGTCTATCACATGCTGCGCTCTGCTTGGATTTACAGCACACGTTTGTTCCATCAAGATCATATTTTTCCATATGAGGGAAAAAAGTCAGCGAGCATTCTTCTCAGCCCATTCCACTGAAATACCACCAGTGTGGAGAAATCATAAACTTAGGCAGCCTACGGCCTTGAACTAGTATCAGCCCTTTTTCAATACGGCTATTGTTGCTACTGTCAAACCGCGTGGGTTCACGCAACATATGACATCGGGGAAGGAGTGGGAGCTTCAAGTGACAGTCGAATGACGAGTCTTTAAACCCTTTTAAGCCGAGAAATCTCATTTATTCGAAGACACCGTGCTTTTCTTATAGACTTATGATTCCTTTTGATGATGATTTCTGGAAACATTACACAGCGTCAACACACACTTTAGTTTTGGTCTATATAATACCTGAAAACTGAAACAACCCACTGAAATTCCCCCGGCTTTCACTTTTCTCTAAAATATTCAATTTACTGCAACACGAAACAAGAAAAATTAACAGATTTTTACATTTGAGCAGCTGGAAATGTTAAATGTTTTGGAATATTTGCAGGAAAAATGACTTAAACGTCTATTTCCTGATGCATTTTTTGTCAACAAACAACTCAGTTTTAGCATATTAACTCCAAATATTTATGTTTCTTTATCTAAGTCTCTGTAGTGAACATGAACATTTATCTGCACTGCTTTAATGTCACATGTCTAATCATTTATTCTTATAACATTACTAATTTAATTGGACTCTGATGCGTATTTTAAAAATAGCTTGTCTTGCACATTGCAATGTTTTATTCTCAGACACAGACAAGTCGGAGGCGAGTGTCAAATCACTGCAGTCTATACGATACACACATGATGTAACTGACTCCACACCGGCCCTACATCTGTCACAACCACTTCTCGTCCCCTCACCCGCAACTGTTACGCAAACGTGCATCCAGCCGGCCAGATGCATCAGTAGTTCATGTGTTCTCGAGACTGGCACAGGATGCCTCTGTAGAGTAGCGAGGTGGCCGAGGCCAAGTTCCTACACAAAAGAGCCTCTATTCGGGGGCCCGGCCGGCTGCTCCGAGGGGCAGCGGCTACTGAAGAGGCCGTCACACAGAGAAACACCCACCCCACAAGAGAACCTCAGAACAAGAAAGGCTGTGAGATGTTGACACCTTTATGTTTTCCACACAGCGGCGGATCTGTTTGCACGGGTCAGCTTTTAAGATCCCAGCTAAGATCTATTCACATCAGTATAATGAAGTGCTCTTTTAGACCGACTGGAGGGAAATTGTCATGAAGGCTTGGCTAATTATAGTCAGCAGCAACATGAGCGCCAAGATCCAGGCCGTGGTACAGAGACACACCAAACAGCAACAGTTGCTAAGGAAATCACTCACATTTTGGGGTGGTTTCTAACTCTTGCTGTGGCTCACTAAAGTGTATACCATATGTGTTGAGAGCAAAACGGGAAGTTCAGTTTAATCACTCATCATTTGGTCACTCAACTTTCATTGTCATCCTTACTTTCCCTGCACTCCTTAGAACCTAGAAATGACTGCGTCGTAACTGTGACCGCTACACATTCATGATATTAGCAGCAAGGTGAAAGATCAGCCCATTGCCTGACTCATTGCTACTGGCTTAACTGTGCCACATGACAGAAAGTTATTTGCACTACATGGGTGTGTGTGTGATTTGTATCTGTACGTTGTTCTGCAGCTTCAAGTATGGTCATGCCGCTGACAAGCCAGAATAAAAGAAACGGCAAAATAACTCATGTAATTTGGCGAGGAATGTGACGCTGTCTGTCAAAGCTTTCCAACAGTGGTTTGAGTCACCAGCAGAAGATATAATTCATTTAGACTTGTGCTTTATCAGCTGGATAATGCTTAGTGTTGAGGATAAACACCGAATTTCCCACTAGATTAGACATAATAAGCACAAATGACATTTGCCTTCCTCTTTCACTCCGTGCAGCGTAAACTATTTCAGACATCCACCATCAAGAGACAACTTCCTTTGGAGATTAGCAGGCTCCAGTAAAAAGACGTGAGTGGGAGAGGGAACAACAAAACCAGCGAGCGCTGGGTCCAGTGACGCTCAAAGCTATCCTTGAACTGCACACCAGAGATGTGTGCCAAGCAAATTCACGCATTCTTTGTTCCCAGGAACCAAACTTCACACACAGGCTGGAATTTCCATTACCTCTGCAAAGGAAAGAAAAAAAACTTAACAGTGGGTGGACCCCTGACCACCAACATCTGAGTTCCTGCTTTATAATGAGCACGCTGAGTTATGAGCAGAAAGTTTAATCTGTGATAAAAAAGCGCAGTATCATTTCAGTATTTTGCACACCACTGTGTCTCATGGGAACCTTTTTTTAAATGCAGAACTTAAGCAGACAAACTCATGTCAGAGTAAGTCAAGTGTTAAAGGAGCACACCGCTAGGAAATGCAAACAAATGTGTGCCATCATGTGCAAACGGTGGTCAGGGACAGTATGAATAAAGATTTAAAAAAGTCTACTCAGGCAGGATGTGGTTGTATCTTGCCAGGAAGTGGGACCCATCAAACCACCCACCTAAAACGCCCATTTACTGCATTCAAGTCTTGGGGTGATTGGATCCTATTTGCACCTCTCTGTATGTGTGAATCCTGTTAACCGGAGCCAGATGTGCACAGACATAACATGGAAAAACACTTTATGAGGCTTTATCCTAGCAGGAATGTGATATACATTGCATTTCTCCCTCACCATATTTGGACTCTCTCTACAAATAGTCTTGTGGTAATGAGGAGAAAAGGCCCTGACAGAGAGTGGGTCAGGTTAACCCACATGACCTTTTCATCTGCCATTAACGCTCAGCATTTGACTCCTGGGTGCCAAAGGAGAAAACAGTGGAGCACAAAGTGACAGGTGGGAAACCCTTAACCCCCCACAGACCACATGCCTCCCATTCCCTGACTCAAAAACAGCTTTGAAGAAAGAGAAATTAAAGTCAGGCATTGCCACACTGGAGCATTAGAGCTGGGATGACTCTCTCCTCTGCGGAGCCCAACAGTGAGGTAAACAACAGCAACCATGCGAGCTACTTTAGCGCACTTTATAAGCTGCACCCGAGCTAAAGGTTACATGTTAGTGGTAACTTACTATTTCTGCTGCCAGGATGAATCCTTTCTGGGTCCTCACGTAACTTTTCAGCTTGTCCATGCAGTTAGCACCGGCGGATGCGGTCGTGTCAGCCATTCTGTAATAATAACTCACTTATTACACCGACGGAGTGTTTGTCGTATCACCGCGTTATCGCCGCCGACAGACGAACAGCGTTTGAATAAACAAACTTGTCTTGAGATAATATATATTTTTTAAAAAAAACAACAGCAGCCGCAGCAGCTAACAGTCCGACCGTTAACCGGTGTTCAAGCTAAAGCTAAAGCTAAAAGTTTTCAGTTAACCGCCCCTCTCTCCTTTTCCAAACCCGATGAAAAAGTCTAACCTGCTGGAGCTCGGTCACGACCACACAGCAGCCGTACAGAAACTGTACTTTCTGGAGGAGGGGAAGGCGGGGCCGAGGAGCTGACAAGCGGGGCGTTGGCTTTTACTTTTCTCAAGAGGGGGGAGAGCCGGAGCTGCTGTTGGCACCGTGGCGACCGTCGAGCCGCGCTGCGAAACGCCTGAACTCCAGTGGTGCGTCGTTCGTGAACGTATCGTTCAATTTGAACTAATCTTTTAAATGACTCGGGAGTAACGAGTAGTCTCAGTAATTCACTTCCATGCAGTACGTTTTCTCAGTCAGCACAGGAAACGATGATTACTTCACGACTCTCTCGTTGGTTTGTCACATGACAAGCAGCTCAGCCACAAACCTGCGTGACAAACAGTACACCCAGCGGTCTTTCGTTCATTTGTCACGTTTACATCTCCCACAAGAGGTCTACAACGCCGCACGACTCAAAAAAAGAGAAGATTAGTTCAATTTACCGCCCGAGAGTCAGTGATCCGATTCAGTAAAAAGACTCGAACTTCCCAACTACCCGCGCTGCTGGCTTCTTATGCTGCGTTCAGGTGCTGCTCGGAAACTCAGTGTAAAAGACCTGTTGCGAATGTTTGGTGGTTGTTTTATCAGAGATGGTTAATACAAAAAAGTCGCCTCATAAAAACGTGAGAGAGGAATTGTTTGTGAAGTATGTTTTGGGCTCATGTTTCCATGTTTTCTGACGCTAAACTACTTTTTTCCTGTGGGAGAAAATTAACTTTGAACGAGACCTGTCAATCAGTAGCAACGTAATCTCGCGAGATCTGGCAGCACCGATATCTGTTGACGCAAAATAGTCCGAAAGATGATTTATAACAAATAAACTAAAAACTAAATAACTTTCTGAACACTCACTAGTACAACACAGTCTGTTTACCTCTGTCCACACACTCACACTCACCCTCTCAAGAGACAGAAAGTGTATATTCAATACAACTGGCTCAGATTGTAATCTTTATCCTCTGTTTCATATTTATTTATATTACCTATTTAGTTATGAAGTAGTTGCACATTTTCAACACGTGTATTTATACAACAAGTAGTTCCGGCCAAGCAATCTGATTGGCCAATTAGACATTTAAAATATGCTTAAGTCAGCATGACAGCAAGCCTGACTCATCACTAAAGATATTTCTCCAATCTCCACATTGTCACATCTTGAAAATATATAACATGTGAGTAAATGACTGGAACATGAACTGGACTGGTTGCACAGCTGATATTTTGGCATGTCATACCAGGAAACTTACATTTGTGTTTTAATAATGGCTGTATTCCACTTACGGGAAATCCTGACATTGTGCATGCTGGTTTACTGTTACTGTTGTGCAGCAGTCCACTGGCATGCGGACTGCGGGAATGTCCACCAGAGCTGCTGGATGAGGGCTGAATGTTCATTTCACTACTGTAATCCTTCTCCAACGTTGTTTCCGAGAATTTGGCAGTACGTTTGACCAGCCTCACATTCACAGACCACATGTAACTCTCTAATCATATTGTCAGTGGTGTAACACTACAACAGCAGCCACCGGAAACAGCTGATGCAACAGGTTGGTTGGTTGTGCAACAGAAATGCACAACCAAGGAATTTCTGCACAAACTCACAAACCATCTCATCTGAGTGCTTGTCATTCTCACTGGGGTCTTGACCTGTCTGCAAACAAAGTTTTTTGTTGAGTGTAATTAACTTATGAGCTTGAAATCAGAAAGTGGTCTGTCTCTTGAATCTTCTTCCTTGCATTATTTATATGAACAAGTCTTCAAAATTATGAAATAAAGTCTCAGATTTAGGGAAAGTGACTTCAGTTCACACCGTCCCCAGTCCCTAGGGTGTGCAGTGCGCCCCTCACCAAAACCACAGACCGGGTCAACCTAGCTAAACTGCTAACTGGACCACAGCCTGCCTGAGTTTGCGTTTAAACACTTGCTGTGCTCAGAGATATGGGCCAACCACAGAAATATCTAAACACCATCTGCATTTTAGAAAGTGTAAGCTACTATCAAAAAATAGACCAAGCTTGTTCAAGGTTTTTTGTCACCTTTGTGCTACTTTGCTTTCGAACAGAGAGGTGTTAACTTTAAGTTATTTAATGTGAAATCTTACTCAGAAAACTGATTTTTGAACATTTTGAAACATACTTTTATTAAACCCAAGTCAAACAGGTAAATGAGAAGACAACTCCTATGAACAGAAGTACACATTTTAACCTTCAACAGAATAATTTCAAGTTTATTTCATTTTGTTTCACATGGATCCCATATAATAAGAATACAGCAGAATTCTGGAGAGTCTTGGGTATTTTTTTTTCTCTGACTTATCATTATCATAAATACTAATATGAATACATCATACACAATAAACACAGCACTATCCAAAGGCGTAGAGAGTACCACAAGACATCATTCACCACTAACAACAGAGTATATTTCATTTCAGCATATTTATAAGAGCTACAGTGAAAGAGAGAAAGAAACGGGGTGGGGGGGCGGACTAGAGGAAGAGAGAAAGCCAGGTGCTTCTACACCGCCTGAATCAAAGAACCCTGATTTTAAAAAATGAGTGAATCCAAGGCTGAGCAATGGATCGATACACTGGAGATGGACAACAATTCATCCTTATGAGGACTGTGGAAGCAAAAACTACCAATTACATCTCTTACCATTTGGCAAACACGATCTTCTATATCCAAACAGAGGATTGGCAGTAGGACAGGTGTATTTATATCTGGAAAGAAGTAGTTATTGCAGCATTTACTTTGTGCTTTGAGAAGAATATAGCAGAGCTGCTGAATGTGTTGTGCAGTAACCACTATGATGGATCAAAATTACCACGGTATTACTGTGTAGTCTAACTTTCCTGCAGCCTTGAGCCTCAGCCTCTCAAATATGTTAAGGGATGCTTTAGGATATAAGGATGCATGCAGTAAATTTGCTTGCCTTCGAGAGAGAGAAGAGATAAAGAAGGATTGAGGATGCAGGAGAAGTATATATGGAGACATATTGTTCAGACGGCCTCATAATAATATGTTTTTACTATGGCATAACCATGGTCTTTAAAGTGTAATATACTTGATTCTCATTTACCTACATGTTCATGTTGATGTGAATATGTACGTCTGATTACAGTGTGATAGAAACACCAGTTAAAAAACTATATGACTCTGTCTTACAACTTTCTGGACCACATAAAAGGCGATCAAAACAGGACGAGGTTCATTGACAACATTTGTTTGATGCCGTTACATAAATCCATAAACAAATAAACAAACACACGTCTCTAAAACTGTTGTTCACTGCCCCGATTCACAAAGTTCATACTGACAGCACACTATCGCGGTTTTGGAAAAGAACAGCACGGCAAATATGAGATGCTACCATGCTCACTAATTTTTCTTAACCCTATGCAATTTTTGATTTTATACGTCAGGATTTAAAATATTCTGTGTTTCACGAGGGTTCGCCCTCGCGTGACAGCAATATTTGATGGAAAAAAAAATGTATAAAAACATAAATAAAGTTAAAACTAATTAAAACCCACTGCTTTCATCTATTCGCTCTCATAACTAAAGATTACTCTTTCTCTGCTCACTTTTCATATATCGATATTTGCCATACTTTCAACAACCTTCCCCTCCACCATTCTTTAAATCCCGTTAATAATGCTGATCAAATGAAAAAAAACATGAGAAAATAAAAAAAGATGTTCATAGATTCTGAAATGAACAAATAAAAACATATGGTATGAATAATTTAAGGGAATTGAAGGGCAAAGACTAAACTATGTGAGCTCCTAAACAGAACCAAAGTAAATCCAATTGAATAACTCTGTGCTCAACATTTGTTGTATAACAACTTATATGGAGTGCACAATTATTCAACTGTGTACATATAATCGTATATATCAGCATGTTGATATTTACACAGCACAGACAAATACATTCTCCCAAGTTAAATATTACTACAATTTTTTTTCCCATAAATGTAAGTCTTTTCCATTATAAGATTTCTCTTAAATGTTCGTCAACGAATGTTTTGGTATTTGTATTCAAGTTTTTCTCGTATAACCAAACAGACAATCCTCTGTTGTCTTCTACAGTTAAATACATCACGAGAATAAACATCATGTTACAGCAAAGACCCGTTCACCCCCCCCCCCTTTTTTTTCTACCCTCCCCACCATCTTGTCAACCCAGTGGTGCTCCCCTCCCCAGGCCCCACCAGTTTCTGCCCTCCATGCCTCCCTCCCTCCGCCTGTCAACTCACAGATACACAAACAGACAAACAGAGGAGTGAGGAAATGCAGGAGGTGGTCGAGAGCCACCCTCCAAAATCAGAAGGTCACCCTGAAAAGAGGAAAAAGGTAGAGAGAGACAGAGAGGAGGAAAATATTAAACAAACAGCCGACACATGCTTCACATGTTGAATATAGAAACAAAGCAAAGGCTCAACAAGTGTGGGATGATACAAGCTGATAAACACTTTTGAAGTTGCAATGTTATATTGTATATAGAGAGAGCAAAGCATTAAAGCAAGGACACAAGCTGAAACTTAAAGATTAGTTTAAAATCTTATATATTCCTTTCGAACATTGAATATTGATGATTAAATCAGGTTCGACTCCCGCATCGGACGGCTATTTACTGCATGTCACTCCCCCTCTCTCTGCACCCTTCTTCCTGTCTATCTTCAGCTGTTCTATCATTAAAGGCATGAAAGGCCAAAAAAATAATCTTTAAAAAACAAACAAACTGAAAACCAGTGTCGGTGTGGTTTAATCAGGTTTGATTAACATTGCTGGAAGCAAAGAACCCCACAAATTAATTTAAATGTTGCTCAAATCTGATGAAAAGTGTGACAACCCCCTTTTTCCCCTCGGCGAAGATGATAGAGGGAAAACTGCGAAGTCAAAATATACCTGAAACAACAGGTACGAAGACAACACTCAGCCAAAGTGCAGGTATTTAGTATATATAGAGGAAAAGCGGCAGGTGAGCGCATATAGCTGAGAGATCACAGAGTTACTGTAGAAGACAGCTGTACCATAGACTGCTTTGCACCGGCCATCTACCCTGAAGTCCTTCTCACAACAGCTCATGCTCCTCTCACCATTGCTACTGAACATAAACATATGTTGCGTCAATGAACAACAGCCAACATGTGATGGAGCAACATTATATGGCTACAGCATAGTTAGTCTCTCACTGCATCTGTCTGAGCTATGACGCTCTTTAAAGCCAAGTGGAACTGCAGATTCGGGTGATAATTCTCTGTAGGTTCATCACTATTAGCGACCCCTTTTACACTGTCTTCGCGTAAATAATAATGTCGATTATAGCTGCTATAAATTGAGCTAACACTAATGTGACGCTCCAGCAGACTGGGTTAGACAAATCAAGTGCGTATCATGTTACAGCCTTTTTTCTACAGTATTCCCTCTTTATGTGTCCCCAGACACTATTTCCAGGGATAGTAACCTAGTTACCACAGCACTTGCACTTAAAATTAAAGATGTCTTTGATGTTTTATTTGCTCTGAAATATGCAACCTACAGATTTCCGCCCATCCTGGATCTGGTCAGGTCAATCACAACTGTTGGGTTTTATATGATGACTGTACAGAGCGGTGCAATCTTTTTGGCTGCTGAGGCATCTTTGTAAACAACCAAGATGGATAAAGATGTTAAGCTAGATCAGTATCTCAAAAACACAGAATAACATGATCTATTTATATGAATCGATACGTTCTACATATGTTCACACTCACCATCTTCCAGCTGTGGTTAGGCTGGACAGGTTTACATTTGATTAGAGTAGGAGGTGGGCTGCTGCTCATAGCCCTGGCTGTAACCTCCGTCCTCATTGTAGCCTCCCTGCTGGCCGTACTCTGGCTGGTATCCTCCCTGGGAGCCGGCGTAGGGGTCCTGCTGACCGTAGCCTGCTTGGCCAAAGGAATCGGGGGCAGGCTGCTTTTCCTGTGATGGGACGTATGATCCGGCGAAGGCAGCCATCCAGCCGGTCTCCTTGAACACAAACCACAGGTTTCCTATCCACAGGATCAGGTTGATGAAACCGAAAGCCTGAGGAGGAGAGAGGTGTTTAGAGATAATAATAAATATCTGTTCTCGTAGGAACTCTTTGCATAGTTTTGTTCAGTATGAAGAATTTGGGACCTACCACGGAGGTGTTGAGGCCGGAGACCTTGGGGTCGTAGACCTCATTGCAGCGATTCTCTGGCTCGCTACAGGCTGAGATGAAAGTGATGACCCGCTCTGGATCGGTGGCTGCTTTTACATCTGACAGGCCTTTAGCCCAAGCACAGGAGGACACCAGCCACATGAAGGCAAATACCGCTGTCACAACAAAGTCCTGGGGATCAACGAGACGTCACGGTCACTTTAACTACCATCGACAAAGCGATCATAACATCGGCTGTAGTACTTGCATGCCAAGGTGATGTAAGCCGTTAACAAACTCACAATCTGAGCCCCCTTGTTGTTTTCACGGTATTTCTCCAGTATGAAACAGTATACAGAGAGGGCTGCCATGGAGTAGAGGAAGGAAAACACAGCGATGGTGACAAAGAACTCAGCTGAGGAGGAGTAGTCTCCGACCAGAAAGAGACGTTCGGGATTTCCTCCCGTACAGGTGGGGGCATCAAAGTAAACCTGATGGAGCCTGAGAGAACAACACAAAGAGAGAGAGAGAATCAGAGAGAGATGAAAGAGTGCAAGAAGAGCTAAGATGATGACACAGATCTCATGTGAAACACCTCGTAATAGCTCTGATTAGTGACAGTGTTTATCTCTCTTTTTTCTCATATTTATATACAAAATTGCATCTTGCTCTAACATAATAATTAATATTAACATAAATAAGATTAACTGGCTCATGTGTGGTGATTACAATGACAGAATACGTACCTGAATGGATATTCAAATTCTACTTCTATGCCTAGATCACTCTCTGACCGGGTTTTACACTGCACGCTCAGCTTGAACATGCCAGAGTAACTGCCACATGTCGAAAAGGCGAAGATTGCAAAGATCTGCCGAGGGGGGAAAAAAAGAGGAAGGAAAAGACACAGGTCATGAAAAATTGATAACTCAGCTTGTGGCTTTTGACAGACAAAACACTGAATACACAATGCGCCGTATTCAACAGTAGTACAGTTTAGTTCGGATTATGTAACTGTGTAAACAAAGAGCTCCGGTGTAAAAGCTGCAGATTGTGCTTTCGACGCCTGCAATGTCTCAAGCAGACTGATCACGGTGAGCTGCTGAGACATGCACACAGACTGCAAATCAAATACAGCGTTATCACCAGGGGCTTGCACCTGTTGCCATGGCTACCATTACAATTGGTTGATGGGGGTTTTCTGTGGCTGGTATTTTATAGTATTTTGTGGTAAAATAGTGAGTCTTTTACTTCAGGTGCCACGAAGCTCGATGTTGTTGTGCAGCTCCCGCTTGACGGTAACATAAACGTTGCGAACAGGCATGCGTGGAGATAATCTCACGCTCCCTCTCTTACACACCCACCCACACACACACACACACACACACACACACACACACAGCAGATTAGACAAATCAGACTATTTTTACCACACCCTCCCTACACTGTGGGCCAGAGCCGATTGGATGGAAAATCCAACTATTAATCTGACTGAGATGCTCTACCATCTGTCACCAAATACTCAACTACAAGCTCCTGCAAAGCCAGTCACAATACACGTGAGCTTGTATGCACTCATGCTCATACACACAAAGGCACGTCACTTCCTTCTTAACTCTAGTCTTGTAGTACTGTCTAGTCGCTGCAGGCAGCAGTGCACTAAACCATTTAAGGCCTATAGTAATCTTTTAGCTTTTGGCTCGTTTGTTGGATTTACACACACCTGCCGCCCAAAGCGAGCCTGATCGTGATCGCTTTACTCATCTATTGTCTGCAGGCTTTTTTTCCCCCTATTATCTAATATCCTCTCCCAACATTTAAAACACCTTCCCCCTTCCTGTTGTTGGTAATTTAACAGGTTTTAATAACTACGGAAATGTCTGTAGATGTGATGAAAGTAGCAGCATTAGTGTGTGAGAAAGGGAGGACGAGACTACTGGTAAACAACATTGGTTTGTTGGAAATTTCAAGCAAAAAGTAATTTGCAATTGAGCTTTTGTGTTACAGTCTTACTTAGCGCAGTGGACACTGATCTCGTAAATCGCATTATATAATATTTGAGCTTCATTAGAATTTTGTGCCTGCATGGCTGAACCGGGGAACAATCACTCTGAATGCGACTAATTTTCGTGTCCATTCGTGTCTATTGCTGTTGATGTCATGTTCAGGACAGGCTGTGAAATCTGAGTTGTGTTTTAGGTAGTACTTTCCCTTTAAACCCAAAACTGAATAATAGGATGTAATGCTGCTGCAGCTGTACAATTAATCAATACTCACAGTATGTGCAGTACGTTACAACTGCACCGTCAGCACGATCCTACAGACAGTGTGTGCATTATTTTATCCTAAAAGTATGTGTCATCTATCTCATTCTGTTTAGTCTGGAAAAACTGTCTAGTGGCAACGCTGTTTTTATTTTTAAGGTTTTAGAGCACCCAGTATTCATGACATTCTTTCATTATTCTGCTGAGACAGTTGCCGGTTAAGATTTCATGAGAGGCATCAATGTGTAGACCAGTATGATGTTGTTACAGTCAGTCTACATACATAACAGGGCCTGATGTAACTGTAAAATACGTTAAAGATGTACGTTAAGATGCTGTTAGGTCCAAGAATAAGTTAAAGATTGAGTCTACAGCCGTGCTAGAAGCTCTGTGATGCTGTACCAGTGGATATTACTGGACTGAGAAAAGGTTTTCGAGTTTCTGGGTTTGCTTCCTAGTTTTGCATCCCATTGAAGATGTGCAGCGGGGTGTCTGTAAACAGACATTTTGATATATATTTTTTAATAATTATGGAGCCAACCTCAAGTGGCTGTTCGAGGAACTGCAATTTTTAGCACTTCCGCATGCTAACATGCTGCCAATAACTGCAGTAAAGTGGTCATGTTAAGTAGGTATGTTATGTATGTTATGTATATACAGACGTAAAAAAAAAAAGTAAAGAACTAACTAAGTCCTCGTGGCGATGCTAGAGGGAAAGTCGGGATCATATGATTCATCTTCTTCATCCAGTAGTTACTGAGATATTTCAGTTTGGATCGAATTGGTAGATCGACTGACATCGACTGCTTGCATGGCCGGTAAAGAGAATGAATCTAAATGGGAGGTGCCACATACCACAATTAAGACTTGTACTTTTATGGTGATATATGAGTGGAAGGAGGAGTGATGGAGGCCGAAGCCAGACTGAGAAAAGAAATGGTGGCGCACTGGGTGTTAGGTGCCATGGTAACACTATTGGCAGCATCACACGGTGAGGAGGCAGAGGCTGGTTTCTACCCCTCCTGGTATGCTGGACGGTTGTCAGGTCTTCTGTGCTGAGAAGATACACAATCTTACACACTCAAACGATCTGTCTGCTGCTGCTTTTCTCACACCCTTCCTCTCTCTCTCTCTCTCTCTCTCTCTGATTCACGCATCAATAAATCTAACAAATGTTGAGCCTGAGTAATTCTCGACCTTTGAAGCATATAGAAGTTTCAACATATTCTCTCTGGTGAGCAAACTATGTAAGATAAACGCAGCTTTTAAAATATTATTGGCTTCTGTCTACGGCAATTTCTTGTTAGTTATCAGCTGTATATACACCGATATACACCCACTTTATTAGGAACATTAGTAAAATCAAATGTGATCCAATACAACAGCTGTGCTATAATAAATTCTGCCTTTATACAGACAATAATGTTGAGTTTTGACTAATATTATGATATATTATTGAGGCTGTAGTTTGCAGTGGCTTGTTTATGTGTTTATTTAAAGGATCCCCAAACACACATGACGTGACACATTGCGTTAATATACATTATATCAAAGCTTACATTCATATACAACCCAGAACTGCACATACATTTACACAGATTTCTAAATATTCCAGATACTTTAATAGTACTAAGAAAAACTCTAAAGATGATGCTAAAAATTAATGAGAGTTACACATTATGTAACTCATGAAAAGAAAAAACTAACACAATAATACCACCTACTATTCAGTCATCTGCATGCCAATAAAAGCCTCTGCATATTCTTTATAAGGAATGATTTATTTTTGATTAGGCCGATGGTAGGATGTTAACACTTGAAACATTCTGGTTTGTTGAAGCGCTGAAAATTACAGTTTATTGAAGTTTGGATTGGACTGTATTATATATTATATAGCCACACCATTCACATACGTGAGATGGTCATAATATTCAATATAATGCACTCCAGCACCACCAACATGAAGTAGAAGTACTACATCTCTGACAGCGTCAATAAAAAAATAAATTTGAGGCAGAGCTGTCACATCAGATCGTAAAGATCTACCTAATGAAGTGGTTGATACTTTCAGATATGATTGTTTAAAAAAATATTAAATGATTTCCCATTTCATATGCCACTAAAAAGACGCTTAGCAGCCCCTCTAGTGCAGGAATAAACACTGGCTGTGTAAGCTGTTATCCACAGGCCCCGGAGTAATGACCACAGCGAGTCACCGGTGTCTGAACAGCAAGAGCCCCCGAGCTACAACAAAATCAACAGCTTTTATTACCCATTAGGGACTACACCAAAGTGAATAAGGCTCTTACTTCATGTTCTCACAAACAGCCCTTTTTATGTTCACCGTGAATGAGTCAGAAAGTGAAAATCTGAATGCAAATGAAATTCCTCATCGCGGTGCCATTCTGGGCAGAGAGGCAGGAGGCTGTTTGTGTTGCTCTACGGTGGAGCTCCACATCAGCTTTATTTGGGAACTCAATGTCTTACAACATCCATCAAATCTAGGCTTTGTCAGCACTATTCCCTACAGACAGAGAGAGCGAAGGAGGAGGGCGGGGTGGGTTGGTGAGGTGGGCTGAAGCTACATGAGTCACGCATGCAGAATGCTGTTTAAAATCTCACGCACGTCATTTGGGTTTTTGTTTTTTTTTTGTACCAGCAAACCTACAGAAAAATCACTCATCCTTAACCTGCATAGCACTCTCTCTAATTCAGATATATGGATATATACAGCTGACAAAAGGCACATCTACAAATGACCACGACAAAAGGCCAAAGAAGGTTTGATTCTGCTACACAGAAACATCTTTTTCATTGCTGCTTGTTTCCACTGAAGGGGGGGTGGTGGCTCCTCTCTACCCTCCTAAAAACACTCTGTTGCTGGTTGTGCATGCCCATATTAATCCAGAAAAAGCAGCAGCCCCTCCTCTAGCCTGACGCCGAGGCACGTAAGCCCCTCTGACAGATGATTCATGGGCCCTGGCCTCCTGAGCGTGGCTCCTGATTGGTGGTTGTGCTTGCTGTGACCCAGGGACGTAGTGATGAGGCGCTGGCACACTCACACAGCTCCAGGGAAGGACTACAGAGTCATGCAGCACGTTCACTCCTCTAACTGTTCTCTAGCATATCTGCAGAGCCTATTACAGTGTGGGACTGTCAGAGATGCTTTGGCACGCATGTTTTCATCTGGGTTGTGTTAAGAGTGTGTGCTCACACTGAAGATCAGGGGCGTGGCTAAGAATTATGGTAACCGTGTGCAGGAGGGGCACCACCCTTGTCAGTATGCCTCCTTAAATGACATTGCATCCATTTAATTAATGATTGATTATCAGGAACTGAGCTAAAACGATAGGGGTTGCAATGAACATGCATTTATCTGCTGGTTATTTTCTTTTTTTTTAATGATTTTGTCTATAAAATACCACAAAATTAATTTAAAAAATGCTGTTAAGCTTTCCACAGCCCAAGGTGACCTCCTCAGATAGCTTGTTTAGTTATAGCATCAGTCAAAAATGCAGAGATATTCAATATATTATCAGATATAACAAAGAAAAACACACTTGAGATGAGATTTTTGTCATTTCTGCGTGAAAAGGGACAAAAATTAGGAACCAATTATCAAAATACTGGCCACAATATTGACAATGTTAACTGGCTGCTGTAACCAGAACCACAAACCAGATCCAGTTCATAACATCACATCAGGGTTTTAACACGACACAATTAAAAGAGGCCCTCACTTAGCTCGGGTAATTAGTATCACTGTTCCCATCACTGTGGAGGAAAATGAAATGAATCTCTTAATAAAATGGTTGCAGCAGTCGCTAAATAATTAATGACACGATTGTTTCGAACCTAAATGGAGCTGGATAAAAGTTTCACAGGTACAATGTCTAACGGAGGCACTCCTTACAGAGAAGGATTCACAGTCCAGTAAATCTATTTATACTGCTCTTTCCATGGAGAAAGTTTGCTGGCTCCATCATCTGGCGGCGCAGGCTGAGCACACAAAACAGAGATAATAAAACTGCACTAGTATGTAGAGGTCACGTCCTCTGAGAGGGATTTGACAAATTGTCATTATACTCCTCGGTGAACTGACACGGTGTTACTACAATAATGACGTAACGCATCCTGCTGGTGTCTCCTGCTCAGGCCTGCTGGGGCGGTATGATCACCCCCACCAGCACCACCAGAGATTTCTCAACATTAACCTCGGTCATTATTAGAATGCACGTGAAAGGGTATGTTGAGGATGCTGGCATGTTTGTCTAAAAACAAATCGCACGAGAGAGGGTTCAACTGAGAACCTTTTATTCTAAGAGTGTAGTCACATCTATTATTAAGCTTCATGCAGCTTCATGACCTCTGCGTGACAGAAGGTCACAAATCTGTCAGTAACAGACATGGCAACGTTATGTAATGTGTTTAACCTCCAAGAATGTTTCATCTTATTTACATTTGTTGCAGTGAACATGAAATATAGAAAATATCAGACTTACCCATTGTAGAACTTTTATAAATCCCAGAGGTTGCTTGACTACCGTGAACTGCCCTTGGGCCACCAACTGCAAAACAAAAACACACACACACACACAAAAATGAGAAATTTGCAGTTTTATTTATTTATTTTCAGACATTTTCACACTCTCTGTGCGGTGTGGCTTCACCGGCCTCTCTCAGCAGACCAGCCCTGATGATGATGATGTGATGATGCTGATTAAAAACACAAACCTAATTACCTCACCCTCACAGCTCACAGGCCCCCCTGATCTACTGCTGGCACCTGCAGGTGTTTGTAACGAGGCAAATATCTGCCAACTGTCGCAGCTGGCATCTTTTGCGGGTCTCTGAGATGCTGTGTGTGTATTCTGTGCGTTTTGATAGTGACTTCAGATGATATAATATGTGTGTGTGTGTGTGTGTGTGTGTGTGAGTGTGTGTGTGAGAGAGAGAGAGAGAGGGAGAGCTCCTGCCAGCATTACAATTAGACAAAGCTGATTAACTGTCTGTTTTCTCTGCTGCACCCTCCTGTGCACTCCTGTTTTTTTTATTCACATGTGAGGTTTGTCTAATTCACGACGCACAGGGATGAAAGCGTTTTGCGCGCAGGTGAATGCGACACCGCAAAGAAGGCGGTGTGTCCCTGCGTGCATCAATAAATGGCCGCACTGGAATAAGCAGCAGCAGCAGCAGCAGCAGTGATGCTTTTTTCTCTCTCAGGCTTGTGGGGGGCTCATTGTTTCTCCAAATAGCCAGCCAAACATCCATATTAAACAGATGACGCATGAATTGACACACACACACGAGAGAGAAAAAAAATCACGTTTCGTTTCAGCCTGATGGAGAGATGTCTGCTTATTTCTCCACTCGGCTCTGGTTGGATTTGTCACAAATCACACAGATATCTGAGCGAGGATGCAGGAGAGCGTCTCTCCTCCGTGTCGGGCCTACTGCGGCTATCGGAAAACACCGAGGGAGGGCCTTCGGAAATTAATCAGATTCCCGTTTGTTATCTTAGCAACAGCGGGCTAATTGAGACGTGAGCGGTGTAAAACAATTAGCAGAATCCCCCGGAGATAATGTAGGCTACATCCTCTCTCTCCTTTTGCTAAATGTCATTGCTGCAGTCACCTTTTCTTTTTTTTCTCTCTTTTTTTTTTTGGGCTGTCAGCAGGTCGACTGCAGCGTCAATGATGGAGAAATGTGCCCAATTACACCGCGCACAGTCTGTTTTTATGAATGCATAATTTACATTTTCGACTCGTGCATCGAGCAGCAGTGCATTCAAACCTTAAGGTTAAGCACATCTGTGAGAGAATGTAATTAACCACACGGGCGCACGACACAATAAAATGAGCCAAATGGACTAAACAATCAACAGCCGAGCCACACATTTGTGAATTAGATTATTTTTCCCATACAAACAACAAAAAAAAGCCTTACCTGGTTTGCAACATCCATCTTGGCCGCTTACTCGCTGATAAGAGGATCAGAGGGGCGGAGGGAGGGAGACGTCTCATCCGGAACAGCCCAGGAGGGAGGAAGACGCCCAGGAGGAAGAGCGAGGGCTGCGTCACGAGCCAGGAGAAGGACGTGTGAAGCGTCGTGACGTCAGATGAATCACCGGACTCGGAGTAAAAAAAAAAAAAAAAGCGAGAGGTCCGCCCGTCCAATCAGAGAGCAGCTTTATTCTGAGGAGAGCCGAGAGCTGCCCGCGGGTTGTAATGCAGAGAGGAGCGCATGGAGACCGTTCACGCTTTAGTAGACAGAGGGGGTGATGATGTGGAGGAGAAGGAAAGAGGTCGGTGACGGTGCGTGAACTGCTGCTGGTCATTAAGACCAGCGTATCCTTAGGTTTTACACACAGCACATGGAGGAAGTTCGGTTTTTACCTACATCTATCTATCTATCTATCTATCTATCTATCTATCTATCTATCTATCTATCTATCTACGGCCACCTGCAGGAGGTGAGAGGAGTGTTCATGATGGATGTCAGCTTTGCTAACGTCCTCTTCTCCCCCATTTCCTCTGTGGAGTCTAGGAGGCAGTCCAGGACTGAGCTGGACCTTTTTTTTGCTTCCACCTCCCCAGCAGACGACTACACACGTTTTGAACAGAGTCCCGCACACCCCGAAGGACCTCAGTCTCCTCAGCGTTTATTGAGGGCTGTTTCTAATATTTTTGGCCATCCCCTTTACATACATGAGAGGGAAGCCATATGTGTTTACATACAAGGTATATACACAAAGTGAGAGGCTACAGTCTTAAAAGACACGTGGAACATCAGGACAGACGTATAAAAACACAGAGGTGCTATTCAGTCTGCTCGTCTGTTTGCCCTCATCAGTGGCTTTGTGCACTATTATATTACATATTATATACACACTATTATAACTGTGTCTCTTTTTGGACTTTTTTGTAGACTGTAACAGGCACTTACTTCACATTAACATCAGTGTTGACTTTCCTCCCTCTGCAGCCCCCTCTTTGCAGGTGTTTATGATGTTTGGACCACCCTATTTACATGCATGAGGGGGCCTTAATATTTAAAACACCTCTCAATATACTAAAAACTAAACTAAAAACTGAATAGTGAACATAATAAACATTAAATGAATATTTCTCTTATTATTATTTAATCTTTATGTAACCGGGAAAGGAACTGAAAATATCTTTTTCCTGTCAAAGCATTTAAAAGTCGGTGAAGTACACAGATAAGATGAAGATTTCCCTACATATGAAAATATAGCGGCGTGTGTGTCTGTGAGTTGTTACACGAGATCATCCTACCGAGCATAAACCCACGGTTGTGAGTCAAAGCATGTATATATATGTATAATAAAGAATGAATATAGCACTGAGTAACAGACACACGTGGGTTACTGTTCTGCATGATTCTTTCTGTCTAAAAGGGGAAATGAAACCCAGATGTTGTCCATCTGCTGGTCCATTAATTCACTCTTATATAATTCACTCTTTTGTATTTTGCTGCGGTTTTCAACATCAATTATTATTCACACAGTGCAGCTGTGAAATCCCCCCCAAACGAACCTTTCAGCTAAAGTACTCTGTTTGAAATGACATGTTATTACTGCGCAAGAATAATAACTATCACACAAAAAAACAAGCCATATATCTGAGAAAACATAATTCTTTATTTATAGTCACAAAAATCAAAAAAAAAACCTTTCTATGAGTTTAGATAATTTAATATTAGAGGATATTCAATATTCGGTATATTTAAATATTTCTCTAAATGCCATAGAGCTCTCACAAATGAACGGTTTCAACTGGATTTCATTATTTGTGTAACAAAGTATGAATATTTTATTTATCTAATAGTTTAATATCGTATGTAAATATGTTCATATATACATATGTGTTGTGTTTAACTGAACATACGGATGTATAAAGTGACAACGATTCAAGTACAGTAAAAAATGAGAATGCGATGCAAAAAAAATGGTCCTCTGTCATTGTAATGGGTTAGGGACAGACATGCAGGATGTCAGTCATAGTGTTCAAACCTTGTCCAGTGCTGCCACATACTGACACGTGCTCTTAAAACCAGTGTGTGTTTTGGCATTCATAAATAAAAGCATAGCGTACCCAACACAACATCATGTATCGCATCATTCTTACACACATGCGCGCACTGTCCGGTCCTCTTTCCTCCTCAAAGTTTACCTAATTTCTGCTGATCTCAGTAAGAAACCACACAGTTCATTTCATCGGCCAGATCGTCCTCGAAGCGAGACATCGACTGGCTCGCCCCGCGAACTATCAGGTCGGCGGCGGCGCTCTCGATCTCGTCCAGGGTCATATGGCAGGCTTCAGCGATCTCCCGCTTGGCAAAGCTCACAAACTTCGGGTCCCTTGCGTAGATGCCGAGACCCTCGGAGATCAAGATCTGCAAAAAAAAGAAGCAGAAGAACAGAGATTATATACAAACATAACCTGTGTGTCTATCTGATTATCATCAAGCCAAACCCACAGAGAGTTTTATCAGCTGAAAGAGTCACTTAGCCAAATTGATATTCCCTCTGGTCACAAGCGAGTAGCAATTTTATTTCTTTATCATAACGTAACCAGTGCAGAAGCAGAAGCAAATGGATTTACAGCGCACTCAGGAGAATGAGAACATATTAAACATTTATCCAAGTCAAATTGAATCAGCCAATAGCAGCATTCAAAATCAATATGATCTTGTTACGGCTGCTCTGTCTGCCTCGGTTTGTCTAAAAACAATAATCAGGTGGTCGTACGAAGATTGATATAGGCGTAAGGGAACTGATATCCTAGCATGGCGCATGCGGGGGTGACACAGGGTCAAGAATATGTCTCGAGGTCACTGTAGGGACAGTGTTAGGTGTTATCTCGGATTGTGAGGGACGCTGACTCCTATCACTGAGATAAAGAGCAGCTGTTATTCCTCTGATTACCAAGGTCAGACGATAAGACTCACTTCATAGACACAACAGATACTGTAGAAGGTTCTAAGGGGTCTATCTAAAAATCGAGTTACCTAAAAAGCCATTATTACTCACCGACTCCACCAGACTGTCAGCACTGCCTTTGTCTACGAAGCCCTGGTTGACCGGTGGCACCCTCAAGCTGCCGAAGTTTCTCTGGCCGGGGTACCACCCGGGACGCCTTCCTGCAGGGAGGCTGGCCGAGCCGTCGCTCCACAGTGGTTGGCTGGTGCCGGTGGTTTCGTCCACCAGGATCATAGGGGTGTAGATAAGCTTCCCCCTACGTCCTGCGGGTTTGCCAATCGTTGGACCAGGAGTGGTGCCAGCTGTTGCCGTGTTAACCCAGGAGGCGGATGACATCGAGGACACGCTGCTGGGCCGCGAGTCCAGGCTGTGATGGGTCTGACACAAGAGAGCAAGAGCAGGAGAAGACTGGTGAAACACTCTGTGTGTAAACACATGAGAGTGTGTGTACCAAAGACTTACCTGTAGACGGCCTCTGTTCGGGGATGCGCTCTCACGGTACTTCCCTGGGATGGGGAGGTGGTTGTCCACGCTGCTCTGTGGCCTCAGACACTGGAAGTTAAAGGAAGGGGCACGACCTGAAACAAGAAGCAGGGAAGTGTTAGGAAACTGGCCAGGATGGATGACTACAACCCTGTGTGGAGAACCGTGGAGAACCAAAAACAACCGTTTGTTTTGTAGTTAACAGCCTTGCAGGTCTAATATGTTTGGTAATTAAAGGACCAGTGTGTAGAGTTCTCTCTAGAGTCAGTGTTTGTTTTGTCTGTTCTGGGCTACTGTAGAAACAAGGTGGTTCAGCGTGTCCTGCGGTGTCTGTAGATATGAAAGTCTCGTTCTAAGGTCAAATTTTTTGCCATATTTTGTAAAAAGAGCACCCAAAATCAGACAAACTGGACCTTTAAAATAACATACCTCAGAATTAAGTTCCCAGCATCATCCTCTAATAAAGACTGAGTAAAAAGAAACAAAACACAAATATAATTCTCACCTTTTGGTATGGCAGGAAGGAGTCGTCTCCTGACACCATTTTCACTTCCATTGTATCCATTCCCATTGTAGCCATTCCCATTGTAGCCGTTTCCATTGTAGCCATTCCCATTGTAGCCATTCCCATTGTAACCACTGACAGTACTGCCGTTTTCATTGTATGTACTTCCGTTGCCATTGTTGCTGATGATACTGCCGTTTTCATAGCTTGTGTATCCGTTCCCATTATACTCATTAGTGCCGTAGGGAGTGGGGCTTGCAGCAACGCTCCCTCCGTTCACGTTGGGGTCATAAACGTTGCCAACAAAGCCGCCGGTGTCTTGCCTATCATAAGGTATCTCCCCAACGCTGCTGGCTCTTTCCAGGCTCTGTGCGTTGTAGCCTGTCTCGGTTGGTGCAGGAGAGACAGCTTCTGGATACACGTACCTACAGATCAAATAAAAAGAGTTCATGAAAAGGTTGATGTGACTTTCATGTCTGTTAAATATGAAGCTGGGAGTTTGCTTAGCTTAGCAAGACGACTGGAAAAAGGGGGAACAGCTCATTGTTTATTCCTTTATCTATCAATTTATTACATATATACTGTTTGTATACTGTCAGGGTACATTGTGTACGCTATGTATGAAGGATTTAGTAACTTTTTGTAACCCTAGGTGCTAAAATTAGGAGCTTAAAATTGTTATTAATTATTTCTTGTGACCTCTATGTGTTTAGCTCCTGGACAGTGAACCAACCCTCCACACAGTGCGCCACAAACTCTTTGATTAAACTCTTACACACTCTTTTATTTTTGTTTTCTTTATTGCAATACAGAACTTACAAGTTTAACCTTACCTGTGTGTCTGTGATAGTGTTCATGCACATTGGACATCTAACCACACCAATAATGTTTCTGATATCTGTTACAAGTGTCTCTCTCCTCACTCTCTTGCATGTTCCTTACCTTTCTACTGATGCCAGACTTGTAGCATCACCTTCGCAGTTATAAACCTGCTCCGCCACTCCGGCAGCAGCCGGCGCGGCTGGTTCTTCAAACGCAAGCTCTCCTCCAGCTGCTACCTCTGGTGGAGGAGGAAGAGGAGAAGGAGAAGGAGGAGGAAGAGGCGTCTCGCAGATGGCGTCAACCCTGAATGGGAAGGAAGAGGAAACTCATTTTGACTTTCTAAACAAACAAAAAAAAAATCACAATACAGATGTGTGGATTTATAAAAATGCAATAAACGCACCTGATGGGTGGCGGTCGAGACCTCACGGGCTGTTCTGTTACAATGCTGACGCCTGCCAGCTCTGATTGTGGCCTCTCGTGCTCCTGCAGGCCCGTCACCTGCTCTGTGATCACACCCCCGTTGGCGACCTTGGGCTCAGCTTCTATGAACACTGTAGTCGTGTGCTCCACCAGCTGCTCTATTTGTGGCAACGGCGTGCTGGCGGGCGTGGTGGTCGCTGAGGTCCCATGCTCGCTGTCAAACACCTCGTCGCCCGTCATCTCTCCCTCCGCAGCTTCCTCTTCTTCCATGTCGCAGGCCATCGCCAGACGCATCTCCGGAGCCAGGTCCTGCAGCGTGCGCAGCCCTTGCTGGAAACACACGAGTGTAAAGATTAAAACATTAAAACAAATGTCTTCTTTGGTTTTTCCTGTTTTATTTTGTAACTCTCCCCTCTCCGTGTCTCATGTTACTTCCCGCCTTTGTGTTTCCCACCACTTTTGATTATCTGTTCTTCCTGCTTAGTTTTCAGCTGGGCCTCGTCAACGTGTCCTTCTCCTGTGTTTAATCTTTGCAAGCTGCCGTGGCAAGGACCGAGCCTTTGTACACAGGACGCACACTCTACCTGCCAAGGTGCCATGCACCTGTACTTAGTACATGTATTAGCATGATTTTGTGACACAATTTAAATGTAATTTGGAAGTCTATCATAGTCCAGCATGTGACTAAACAAATGTGATGATGACCTGAAACCTCCAGTTCACTGACCAATGACTTTTTCGGGGAAGGGAATATTTGAATGTCGTAAAACTTCTGGAGGGGAAAAGCACAATATACATCACCTGTAGAAATGCTGCCCTGTCCTTCTTTTTGGATTTCCTCTCCCGCTCCTTTCTCTTGCGGAACTTTTTGAAATAGTCCTGAATCAGGAAGCTGGCATAAAACTTCCCACAGGTCACCTCATCACCTGAGAAGGACGGAAAACACACAGTGATGAAAATGTGGAGAAACTGATGGATGATGAGTAGCCCAGTACACTTTCCAGTGCAGGCATGTTACTCCCACAAGTCTCTAATGTTCAAAAGTTACATTTTTTTCATCGTGGCTGGCAGCTTTGCTGGTTTACCTCTAGGGGGAGGAATGACTTCATCGATGAGCTTGGGCTTGGTACGTTTCCAGAGCTTCTTGATGATCACCTTCAGCTCTTCATTCTGCTGGTCGATGGGGCCTGAGAGGGATGAAAGCAACAAATACGTCAAGGTAAGCGGCACCCTAACAGCACAGAGAGAGCTCTGGTCTCATATGTGTGTGTAAATGTCTGAGATCGAACCTTCAGTCTTGATCTTGAGCGAGGTTCGCACCAGAGCGAACAGAGTAGCGTTGAAGGTGACTGTCCCGTCTGCGTGCAGCGGGACGTTCATGGCGACCAGTCTCTGAGAGGACAAGAAGGAGTGAGGTCTATCTATCTCCTCGTGTTTCCAGCATCGAGCGTGCAGCTGTGAATTTGTGTCGACTTACCTTGCAAGCCACGCGATGAGGGCACAGTTTTCCAAAACCAAGAGGTGGCTGAATCCTGCGCAGCATGGTGACAACATCGATGTGCTTTATACGACCGCTGCGAGAGGCAGAAGAGCACAAAACAGATTTAATGACATGTAATAAAGAAAAAAACAGCCGAGGATGAAAGAGGAATGAGTCTTACGTCGCCTCCGGATCGTAGTCCGACCAAACTCGCTTAAACTCGTCCAGGTGGTGAGTACCGAGCACAGTCCAGTCTCTTGTCAGGTATTCGAAGTTGTCCATGATGACAGCGATGAACAAGTTGATGATCTGACGGAGAGACGGACAGAAACAAAAAGATCTGTTAACTTATCTACGTGCAATCATTGAAAACTGTGAATGTGTTCATACAAAACAACATTTTTCATTAATGTGAAGCAGTTTGCTTCTAAATAAATGAGTGGTCTGACATATAAGCATGCTCATGCTACCCAGCAGGGCAAAATGGGGTCCGAGTCCTATTTTAGCAGTCAGGAGGGTCCGGGTGGGTTTCTGCTAAAGGTCAAGGACCACACAGAGACTGATGGATGTTAGCTGTCCACATGAGAAGAAACCATAGAAGGAATGTAAGACACGAACATGAACCTGGTTGTAAATCTGTCTTCAAGGAAACAAGGACTGAGAAAATGTTCTAACCAATGAAGAGATTTAGATTAATAAAGGTGTCACAATTCCATCTTAAAATAGACGGGGTGCTCTAAATGTGTAATGTCTCGTTGTAGGAGGGAGAGGGCTTTTCAAAATAAGATGTTACTGCACAGGTTTGGATTTTTGGTCTCTGTTTAGGTGGAGAGGCGGCATTTCAGTGTGGGAACGTGGTGGAACCAGTTTATACTTCTACGTGAATCTACGCCCCGAGGTGCCGTATAGACTTACACTCTTACGAGATGGCATTGATGCAGGTTTACGGCAGGTAATCTGTAACAGGCAACACTATAATTTGCTGAATCTCTCACAACAGATCAGCAACGGCTTAAAAAGATTATCAGCGTCAAGTTTCATTTACTAAACTTCAGATTAGACCTCCGTTCTGCTCTCACACATTCTCCCGGTTTAAAGTTCATTTGACTAGTTTAATGTCTTAAAATAGCACACAGGTAATGGAAACGTTACCAAAACTTTTGCACCCTTTCAAATCTGGATTTTAAAAATCCTGGGACGTAGGAGGTGGGAATTGGAGAAGACGATGTTAGCTTTTCAAGCTGCTGTAATACTATCCTCGCTGCTTCCATCTGATTTTGATCCCACTTGACCTGACAGTCTGTAAAACAAGTCTGAATTAATTATACCTAAATTTAATTTGAAATCAGGAGGCCAGGGCTGGGGGGGCCCTTTGCAAACTCCTGGCCCCGGGGACCAAACCCACCTTAATCCAGGCCTGCAGGAGGCCGTATTAAGTTGTTTCAAAGACGGGAAAGTGTTTTACTACAAATGATCTGAGGACCGAGTGATTTAAAGACAAAAATGATTCCTTATCCTCGTCAGCTTCCCTCACCAGGTAAGCGCAGAGCATGAAGAAGCTGATGAAGTAGATGTAGGACAAGTTGCTACCGCAGGTGTACTCTTCACCAGGCTCAGTGTCGGCTTCTGGGTCACAGCGTCTGCCGGGCAGAGCCGCTAACATAATCTCCTGCCACTGCTCTCCAGTGGCACACCTACAAGTTCACAGAGAGAGAGAGAGAGTTGACTTTCTTAAACACTGAGATCTTTTAAATTGTGTTTTAACGGAGGAGGAAACACTCAACATCTGTCTCCTCTGGCTCACCTGAAGAGCACCAGGACGGCCATGAAGAAAGTCTGGAAGTTGCAGTTTCTGTTGATTTCTGTGCTTTCATCAATAGCTACTTTCCCAAAAGTCTGAGAGGAAAAAAAACAGTGCACTTTTATTGCCAAGTAGATGTTTACATATGAGGAATTTGTTGGTAATTTGCTGCGTAACAGTCACAATAAACATATTGAGAGAAAAGAAAAAGAAACGAGTGGAGCAACCCAAGAATATTAAACATTAAACAGATAATTAAAATATGTCAAATATATCTGTTTTAACCCTCGACACGGAGAAATCTACAAAGAACTCAAATGTGAAATTTTCTCTTAAATTTGATACCAAACATGTGGCATTTGTAACTTATTAAACCAAGTTTCTGAAAGGACAAAGAACAGTACAGCTATGTGTGTAAAAGTCACCGTGGCCCGGTCAGTCCTCCCTTCTGCCGACTTCTCGGTGAACTGACCCCCTGGAAAACGGCCTTAATTGATTCTATTTAGTTGGTGAAAATAAAACCTTGGTTTCTAACCTGCATGCCGATCACAGCGTAGATGAAAAAGATCATCGCGATGAGCAGACCGACATACGGCAGAGCCTGAGCAGAAAAAAAAGTCAAGAGCACAGTTACATTAAAGACGGTTATTAATGAACATACTGTGATTAAATGCGCCGCGTCGCACTGACCTGGAGTGACTTGACAAAAGTCCAGAGGAGGGTTCGAATGCCTTCCCCTTTGCTGAGCAGTTTAACCAACCTCAACACTCGGAACAAACGGAAAAACGTGATGGACACTTTTCCGCTCTCTCCTTTACCACCGCCCTGAAACGAATTAGACAAAAACAGGTAAATAACCGTGGTTTCGTCCTCACACATTAAGAGTCTGGATGTATAAATCCAAAAGACGCATTTGGAGTTGTTGTTGTTGTGTTCAGCACTCACCTCACCGTGACCACCTCCACCCTGCATCCATAATTCAGGAAGTCAAACCAGGTGGGTGGAAAGAGATTTAAAAAAACATCAGAGTAAAACACCTGTCATTTCAAACATTTACTCATTATATTTTCTGTAATACTGTTTTAAAGATGTTTCCACAGCTCCGTGTCTGTCCTCTTTATTGTTTTTCATAAATACATCCAAACTTACACTAAACTCAGAGACTGCGATATCCAACACGCTCCCCACGACAATCAAAGCATCGAATGAATTCCACGGATCGATGAAATAATGCTGCGAAGGGAAGAAAACGCAAAGTGAGGGTGAGAAACGGTGCAGACGGTCGTCGTGAGGGTGATTTTAAAAAAAGGGTGAAACCTCACATGAGCCCGTAGAGCCAGCAACTTGATGATCATCTCGATGGTGAAAACCACAGTGAAGATCATGTTGAGGATGTCCATGATGGAGGTGAAGAGTTTGGACTGCTCGTAATGCTGAAGGAGAAACGACAACATGAAACTTCACCACGCTGGAACGGGCTCGTGTTTCTGTATTTTTATGAATGAGTCGTGCGAAGTGTTACCTGAACGGCCAGAGTGAGCGTGTTTCCCAGAATCAGCACAAACATGATGTATTCAAACTGACTCGAGTTGATGATTTTCCAGAATTTGAGCTGGGACGGGTTTTTAGGGATGTAAATCTTTATAGGTTGAGCTTTCAGGGCGTAGTAAACACACTGACGCTGTGAGAGAAGAAGAAGATTAAAGTTATTCTAAGAATTTCATTAAATTATGATACACAATTATCTTACGTTAAACTAACCTGATTTTTGTTGAGTTCACAGTTCTTGAACTCCGCCTCTCCTTGCTCTCGGAACGTGATGATGACGAAACCCACGAATATGTTCATCATGAAGAAGGCGATGATGATGATGTAGATGATGAAGAAGATGGAGATTTCCACTCGGTAGTTGTAAATGGGCCCTCGGTTTATGGCGTTGGCATCAATGGCCCGGTAAAGAAGCCTTGATAGAGAAAAACACAACAGTGAGTCTAACTTTCATTTAAATAATACAAAGTTTAAAGGATGACAACATTCTGTTTTTTCGTATTATTAAATTTTAATATGGGGGCTTATGGCAACTGCAAATGCAACATTTGGCACGTCAGTGTTTATCCACAGCCACAGAGGTTGCTGCTTGACCAAAACCAACAATTAGCTGATCCTACTAACCAGATATAACTCATACTGTAGATTATTTTCAGTCAATCCCACATACACAAACACCAAACTCCTGCTTTTGTAAAGTAAAACAGTGTAAAACTCTTTTTGGCAGTTTAAAAAATGACTTTTCTACATTCACATTTGCATTAAATCAGTCCTCTGCCTCTGTAGTCTGCATTTTGGTCCTATTCCTGGTGTGCCTGCTTGAATTCTTGTTTTGTTTTCTTTTAATCAGACTTGTTGACAACAAAGAAATAAGTAAAACCGTCCATCTTAACATTGAAAACAACGTAAAGTCCCAACTCACTGTGGCCAGCCTTCAAACGTTGACACTGTGAACAGAGCCAGCATGCCCATCAGCACATTGTCAAAGTTGAAATCATTGTTCTCCCAAATCCTCTCCTTCACCATCGGGTGGTTCATATCTCCGTCTTTATAGACCACAAACGTTCCCCTAAAATGAAAACACGTACACACACACACACATTTTATGACACGTGAGGGCATGTTAAGAGAGCGCTGTATGTCGTGTAGAGGAATGAAGGTGAGAAACTGACTTGCACTCATCGGGAGTGTGTTTGGCTTCGTCTGTGCAGCTGTAAAATCTGCCCTGTAACATTAAACACAGGAATCAGAGCTGGTGTTGTACCAGACTCATATTAAGAGGTGTTACATGATCAGACGTGAACACATAATGTAACACTTCCATGACTGTGTGAACAAAAACTGAGCATTATATGCATCATAAAAGCAGATGGTTTTATGGATTGGAGTCTGTCAGACTGTGCAGGTGTGCCTAATAACACCTGAGTGTAGTAATCGCTCATGTACCTTGAACAGCTGCACTCCTATACAGGCAAACATGAACTGAAGGAGCGTTGTGACGATTAAGATGTTGCCGATGGTTCGGATCGCCACGAACACGCACTGCACCACGTTCTGTGAACATGCAAACAATGTGTTAGCATCACACGGCAACAAAAGTGCCCTCCTGGATGCAGCTGTGGTAGATAAAACACGGTAAAGTGTCATCTGAGGCGCTGGTTCCCAGCCTGGTTTCCACTAGGGGTCGCCAAAGCTGCATGGAGGGGCTGTGAAGCCTTCCTGATTTTAAGGGGTGTAAGAAAACTGTTGAAAAGTTGATATGTATGTCAGCATTTTCATTCCTTTCCGGGAAGGAAGCTGAATGAAATTGAGTTATTTTTAAAGTTTAGATTATTTATGATCTACACTTGAAAACTGGGCCGTCAGTCTAAAGTAGAGCGAGTAGAACAATGGCAAAATGTCAGGAAGAGAAAAACTAGAAAGAATGTATCAAAAAATAAGCCTGTTCAGGATGATTGTTAAAAAGAAATAAAAATAGATAATACAAATAGAGCATAATTGTATAAATAGCTGCTAAAATCACCTCTGATCCAGTATTCAGAGGAAATGCGGCTCAATTTACACAAACTTCCTGCAGATATTTTGTTCATTATTTGGGTTTATCGTACAGTTTATCAGTTTTTCAATGCTGTTATTGTTTTGCATTGAATACGATATGAAACATTAATACAACCAGTTCACTGGGTGATAGAAAACAGGGGGAAAAGTTGGGAAACATAGGGTGCCGGGCCCTCAGACAGCTTGGCAAACACTGACAGGCCAGTGTGTGTATAACAAAATAAGAGAAATAAACCGAAGGGAACAGTTTACCTTTAATCCCTTGGCTCTGTTGATGGCTCGAAGAGGCCTGAGCACTCGCAGCACTCGCAGAATCTTGACCACAGAGATCGCACTTGAGCTGAAAATTTAGAGTCGAGACAGAAAACAATAAGAACGTACAGCAGAAACAGAGAGCGCACTTGGGTAACGGGGGGAGATCTGAAGAGAGTGTCACCTTCAAACCTCGACGCTTTAATGAGACATCACTGCTTCTACACATTACTCAACAGAGGCCCGTATTGATTTTTCTGTCGGAGGAGAACCTCGGTGTGCTGTTTGTGTTAGACCGGCGTGTACTCACTGTAAAAAGAAAGACGTGAGCGACACGCTGACGACCAGCAGGTCAAGAAGGTTGAAAGCATTTCTGCAGAAGGAGCCGGTGTGGAGAAAGGCGCCGTAGACTGTCATCTGTCACAGCGAGTGAAAGTGAAGAAACAAGGTTCGAAATTATTCAATCTAGCACTGAAGAAATTACAGCAATGTGGCGCACGGTAGCCGTTACCTTTAGCACGATCTCCACCGTGAAGACCGACGTGAAAACATAATCGGCATAACCGAGCACCTGAGGAGGTGAGAAATGAGTGTCAGTGTTTCATCTCGTTTATCGCGCAGGTAATGATGAGCAGATGGTCCTGATGAGGCTCTGATGTGATGTCGGCCTTACTATGTTCCTGAATGAGTGGGATTTGATTGGATCCTCGGCAGCCAGGGAAATGCTACTGAGGATGATGAAGATGAGAATGAAGTTGGTGAAGTAGGGGTGATGGATGAGGTTGTGGCAGGCAACTCGCAAACTGAGGACGGGAAGGAAAAGTGGAATATTTCAGTGTTTAGCAGAGAACAAAATGAGAGGGAGGTTAAAGATTATAGACGTTAATTTGGCAGATTACCAGTTTTTCTTTCCAAGAATGAAAAAGGAGCTTCCGTCTGGGATTGGGACGATCTTTTCTTTGGGTCCAGAGAACTCAGGCTTCAACGGAGCAACACCTTTAATGAAATAAAGAACAAATAAGAGAGGCGTAAGAGACTTTACATCTTAATTTGCACGTCTGTAGTTTCTCCTCAGGGCGTCAAACTCACCCTCCAGTCCCTCGATGGCCCTCAGCTCCTCGTTCTCCTGCCAGTCATCATCATCGTTCTACACAGGAGACAAAAGATCAGCTGTTGCTGTTTACAGACGTCCAACGTGGTGCAGAAAAAATAAAAAAAAGATTAAAAAAAGATTCTCTACCCCTGCGTCTTCATCCTCTTTCTCTTCGTCGTCATCCCACTCTTCTTCCTCTTCCTTCTTCTCTCTGGAAAACAAATAAAAGGCAGAGACAGTTATAAATGTGTCCTCTGCTCGCTATCATCTTGTGGTCATATATCAAACTTACTCGACTTTCTTCTTGCCGCCGCCTCCTGCCAAGTTGTCCACAGCGATAGCCAAGAACACATTGAGCAGAATGTCTGATCATATGATTAAGGAGTTTCGATTCGTTCCATTAGGAATTAAAGATCATTTAATGTTTAGACTGCGGCATGAATCGGGCAGCGAGTGCACCAACGCTGGAAAAAGGATACAGTTACCACAGACGAAGAGGATGACGAAGTAAATGCACACAACCATGTTGGGGAAGATCGGCCCTCCATACGCCATAATGCCGTCGTACATCACGGCGTTCCAGTCCTCTCCAGTGAGGATCTGCAAAGAGAGAGACCCGTAATTAATATCACTAGTTAAAGAGGGTGGTGACATTGTGAGATATAGAGGAGATCACCTGGAAACACGTGAGCAGAGCCTGAGGGAAGGAGTCAAAGGTGCTTCTCTTCATTTGAGTTTCGTCAAAGTTAAATTTGCCTCCAAACAACTGCATGCCCAGCAAGGCGAAGATGATGAGGAAGAGGAAGAGCAGGAGCAGGAGGGAGCAGATAGCTTTCATGGAGTTCAGCAGAGAGTTGACAAGGTCAGACAAAGCAGCCCAGTGCCTGGAAACAGCAAAAATCAAAGACAAAATAAACCGCGGTTCCTTCCTCCTTCAGAGGTTTCACATTAAACTCTGACACCGGTTACCGAGTCATCTTGAATATCCTGAGCAGTCGGATGCAGCGCAGCACGGAGATGCCGATGGGCGGGATGACGTCCAACTCTACGAGCAGCGTCTCGAGGATGCCGCCGCACACCACGAAGCAATCGAAGCGGTTGAAGAGCGCCATGAAATAGATCTGCAGGCCGAAGGCGTACATCTTCATCAACATCTCCAGAGTGAAGAGCAGCAGCAGGATCTTGTTGGCTCGCTCTGAGGGAACAAACAGAGAAGAAGTCATGGGTTTTTTTTTTTTTAGTTCCCTGTGGTGCTCCCTCCTGAGTCAGAGAGCAAAAGAAAATCTTACCCTGCATTTCTGTGAGCCACTTTGGCTGACCGTAATGCTCGGAGGCGCTGGCCACCGTGTTGAGAAACACCAGCAGCAGCACCAACCAGTAGAAGTTGGTGGTCTTGACGGCCACACGGCAGTTCTTCCTGAACGTGTGATTGAGCTGGCACAACTGATCACTGAAGAAAAAGAAAAACAGAAATGGTATTTTTGGATTGGCCTTGTTAAGTCCCAAAATATTGAAAGAAAGATATTTGAGCCTTTAAGGTTTTAAAATAGGTTATAAGAGCAGACGATAAGTGAGACAGTGAAGCAGTAAACTCCCTCTAAAAAAACAGAGGGATATTCACAGTCTTACCAGAAGCTGTTGGCCATCATCTTCGCCCTGAAAAGAAAAACAAGAAAACGCGAGCGTGAGTCATGAAGTGACTTCATTAACGCCTGCACGCCGGCGATGATTCAAAACAATATTTCTCTGTTGTCTTACATGAGAGAGGCGCAAAAGCCGCTGTCATCATCGAGATATGCTATATCATCATCTGAGTCTGACTCTGTTGAACACAGAGAGAGAGAGAGAGCGCCGGCTGTTAGAGGAGGTCACGTAAAAATAAACACGACAGAAGACGGCAGAAAACAGCTGACACACCTCCGCCATCCTCGCTGTGTTTGTACCAGCCGAACTTCTTCATCATCTTTTTCTTTGCGATTGCAGCACCTTTGGAATCAAGCGGATTACAGATTAAGTCGAAATCTGAAGCTAAATGTGGATGTTTTCGTCTACCTAAGTTGATATACTGACGTTTGTTTCCCTCTTCATCCACGTCCTCGGCCTCTATGAGCCAGTCCATGTATCCTATCATGTCCTCCTCCATCTGCTTGCTCTCCTGAGCTTTCTGCAGCTCGCCACGTGCCACGGCCTTTTCTCTTTCCTTGGAGAACTCTCTGCGCACAAACACAAGAAACTCAGAAAAACACTGGAGATGACTACACGATGAACGCACAGAAAGCTGTGACCCTGCAGTGCGGCAGATACCCACCCGCTCAACACACCCAATACGAGATTGATAATGAAAAAAGATCCAAAGATGACCAGAGACACAAAGTAAATCCATGGGATCTCATAGCCGATGGCGTCATTCATCTGCGAAGAGAGACAGAGATGGATGAGTGCCTCGAATCACAACAGACCAGTAAAACTGTGGAGGAACATGTCTACCCAGTAGAGAACATCCGTCCAGCCCTCCATGGTGATGCATTGGAAAACTGTCAGCATGGCGAAGAAGACGTTGTCGAAGTTTGTGATGCCGCCGTTGGGGCCTTCCCACTTGCCCCTGCACTCCGTCCCATTCCCGTCACAAAACCGCCCGCTGCCGGCAAACGCACAAGGCGTGGGATCATCTTCCACAACGAGACCTGGAGCAGAAGAACAGAAGTACGCGGACAGGCGTTGAGCCAACCGGTCCATGAAGTGCAGACGCTGAATAAAAGCTGCTGCAGTGCAGACCTGTGCTTATGGAGTAGCACGTCTTGTGCATCCTGCCGATAAAAAGCTCCAAGCCGATGATGGCGTAGATGATGATGACGAACATGACCAACATACCGATGTGCAGAAGGGGGACCATGGCTTTCATGATGGAGTTCAACACAATCTGTAAACCTGACAAGGTGGACACACACTTTTTAATGCCTCATGTGGGATGAACATGTGCAAAAAAAACCCCCACAAACTGCACTGAGTGATGAACCCACTTGGCACTCCAGATACGAGCCGAAGTGGTCGTAACACCCTGAACGCCCTGAGAGCTTTGACATCCAGGCCTCCTGGCTTTCCTGCAGCATGATGGGCCTCGCCTGGCTTATGGTCTGTCATGCCCTCTGCTATCACGCTGAACAACCTGCACAGACGCACATAAACACTGGTAAACTCTTATCTGTGGTGGAATATTTGCAGATTGGGAAGGAAGTGGAGGCGAAGCACCAAAATACCCGACGATGACGATAATGAAATCAAGCAAGTTCCATCCGCTGCGTATGTAGGCGCTGGGGTGCATGACTAAGCCGTAGGCGAGAATTTTAGTGAAGGTCTCGATGGTGAAGATGACGAGGAAGACGTACTCGACTTGTTCCTGAGAACAAAAGAAAAAAGGGATGTTTGGCAAAATTGGAATGACCTTTTTTTAAAAAGTTAGCGAGTGCGTCTGAAAGGAATAAAGATGGAAGTGTGCTGAAGATAATTTCATGTTTTTGTCACAGTCAAACAAAGACATTTAGAAAACGGCACACCACATGCAAAGATAAGTGCCTCTTTCCTGCCTCTTTCTTTAAATCACGTGTGTCATCATTAAAGGCTGACTGCGGTGGCTCTCTAACCTCTTAACCCACTGCCTAACACAGGCTTAAGCCTGTCACTGAATCCCCTTTCTGTACCCTTCAGCTTAACGCTTCTAATCACTGCTACCACTACGGCGTTTTACCTCAGGCTGACACAATAATCCAGACATCGTGTGGTTTAATGTGAGATGGCTGGAATTCACAAAAATCTGTCAACACTCACCAAAAACTTGATGTGAAAATGAATGATAGGAGTGCAAGTTACTGCAGAGAAATGTGTTAAACTCATTTTGTCTTGTCTGTGCGATCCAATAAAAGGCTCTGCAAACATCTTTCCTGCCGTCTTGCTACTTTTTACGAAACTTTTACTCTCTGCAAACAAATTTGCAATGATGCAATAACGTTAACAAAAATCTGACTTTTTGTAAATATAAATATAAAGCTTGGCATTGGTCATTGGCTCATATTTCTACGATGCCAAAGAAAAACAGGCCTGTTTTCTCGTTTTGTAGTTTGACCTCTGTGTAATTTGTAATTCACAGGATAAAAACATCAGACAGAGAGAAAATAAGAGAGAGAGGAAGAGAGACAGAGAGAAAGAGAGCTGAGGCAGATGGTTGGTGTTTAAGTAAGTCATGATCCCTGACAGGGTCACCTAACAGAGGTCGCAGCGCAACTTTTTCCCCCCTAATACCATTACCATCCAACACAATGCTATTACCTTCTCCCTAATTGATGCTACCTACCAAAAATACCCACTGTCTCCTGTTCTCTTCACAGAAAACTATCTCACAAACTATTAAAACAGTTTTTCCTGCACTCCTTTTGTCATTCGAACTGTGCATATATCAGTCAGTGTCCTTAAATGACACAGAGGACCTGAGAAGGAAAGTTATCTCAGGAGAAGCAGGCGGGATTTCAGAGATACTTCGCCTTGACAGCTTCGTTTATTCCCTTTAACGTGATCAAGCTGCTGTCATAAACATCATTTTCAAACACTGAATGTTACTTTAACGGCTCAAACTCCAGCATCTCTTTGAAGTTTATACTTTATGTCATATTCTCCATGTCGGCCTCTAAGATCACTCTTCAGACGCGTCACACGTCCTCTCACTGACTGGCTGAGGTATCTAGTTAAGTATGTATGAGGGTACGCATGAATCATAAAGGGGATGTATGGAAAGTACTTCACTGTTGGATTAGACTGGAAGTACTTATATGAAGCGCAGCAGAGCATGTTCAACACGTCTCTACTTGGAAACTCACCAGTTGGTGATTGGTAGCGTTGGAGTCGTCGTCAGGGTACGGCTTTGTAACGCCCATGGCTACACAGTTGGCAAAAATAGCAAGCAGAATGAAAATATCAAAGGGCCTGAGGAGGAGTTAAGGCTGTAACAGACCTCATGAATGCATCATATCATCATATCCTCATCAACACATTGTACATTTACATGATATTAAAGGCTGTTTGCATAAACAGAGAAGGATATTTCCACTCTACGAGGGCCAGTGCTGCCATGCGGATGGGGTTGCTGAGGGTGAGGCAGCAGAGGGCTCGGGGGGCCCTGAGGGCAGACTTGTTCGCCTGCATCGCCTTCTTGGCCCCCCCTCCTCTTTTTCTGCCCGAGCCAGTGGACCCGAGGGTGTCTGATTTCCCTGCATCGCCCGCAGGGGGGGCATCTGTCCAAGAGAAACAAGACAAAAACAATCACACGGTTACTGTGTTATTCTGTGTTTTAAAGCATCAAGCAAGCAAATGGATGATCTTCGCTAATAAGTCTGTTGTACTGGTGGACACCTTTATTGTCATTTAATCTGGTTGATAACATTCAGTCCTCCCTCACACCGGGCAGGTATTTCATCGTTAATATCAGCCCACACTTTATTATCCAGCACCGTTAGGAAGGATTTGAAACACGGCCGTAGTAACAGACAGGTATTCTGTCCTGAAGGCCTCATATTATAAGACCAGATGTGACCTACTTCTTTATTGGGAGCAGCATGGCTCTTAGCCCAGCACTATCCCCATGTAGGCCCATGAACACCTGTTGGAGGCCCTGCACAGAGAATAAGCCTGCGGGTACATTTATTATCTCTCCCATGGAAAAACTACAAAGGAGTAGATCTAAAAATATGGGCAGAAAAACAAGAGCTGCATGTTGTGGAAATATTAAAATTGATGCATATTATGATAGTAAAAATTCTGTGATTTACCATCAGGATGAACCATGTTTGATCACCTTTATTGAAGATGTGGAGAATAAATTCAATCTTCCACCTTTTCTATGATTTCTATTCAGCTTGTATCTTTTCGGTACGTCCTGTAGTTCATGACATATTCTTACTAGGCTCTACTTTATGCATGCAAAACCTCAGAGACACTGAGGACTTCCTACCTTTCTTTGCCCCATCCATGTCCGCAGTTTAGCACCACGAAATCACTTCAGAGAAACCCACCATCAACTCCTCCGGTGGATCTGCGATGCGTGATGGATCACAGATATTTAAGATTTGACCCCCAAAAGAGAGAACTTTCTAGAAGGGGTAAAAAAAAAATAAAAATAAATAAAACCTGCACACACACACACACACCTGCAGCCCGCAGTCATTTCATATCCACATGCAGCACGCCGGTGCAGCTGACAGGCTACAGGCCATCCTGCTCACCGCCTGCAAATCCAATTAACCCAATTTTGTTTGACAAAATCAAATTCCCGGTAAGTTTCTTACAGGTGTAAACGAAAAAAAAAAACTAATTGCTTTTATCTTTGCAGGCACATAGCGGTGACGAATATTAAAACAAACGCGTCCTAATATCCGCGGTGGTCAGCCGTCAGGATTAAACGCGTTGAGCCGTTTTAAAAGGATGACAGAGGAAATCTTTCAAGGGGAAGGTGGAGGTAGACTCAGGAGAAACCCTGCGGCTCTGTGAGCCCTTTATTGCGAAGTTACAGCTAAATCAAGCAGATGAACATTAAGAAATATTATCAGGTTTGAAAATTTGGAGTTACAGGTTAGAAAAACTAATTTCAGCACCCTGGACAGACGCAGACGGAGGGTGCAGTACCACCTTAGTGTCAACAGGGGGCGCGCCTCCACAGTAAATAGACAGGTTAGTTTATTAACTCACATTACTGTAAGCCTTTAAAGCTGTGAAAGAACAACACCATCTCAAGTCTTAAACAACATTTGATGCCTTTATTGTTTTTCTAAAATGTTCCAAGATAAATATATCTATACATAAATAAACTTCTTTTTATACATTTACAGCTTGACAGTAAAACACAGGATCGTGCTGCGTCATCTCGCTGCTCCCGTGCAGGTGCTACCATTCTGATAAAACAGAGATGAAGTCTAAAAAGTGCTCAGCTGTTTGACAACGCAGCGATCAAAGTGACAAGAGGAGAATCGTCTAATATTCATGCAGAAAAGATGATGATTTGTGCTCAAACCTAAAATATCTAAGACGATCACCACGCAACCAAAGATTTAAAATGACAAAAGCTGCCGGGTGAGGCATGAGAATCTGCAGACGAAGAATGGAATGAGGTTTTGTTGAGCCTCTTAAACATTTAAAAGCACACACACAGCTCATTGCATTGATTGTCACATTAAATAAATAATATTTCTCAGACTACCACTCTGCGCTAAAACCTCACTGAACAAACAGACATCTCGCTTTCTGTAAAACACTTCAGGCTTCACTGTTTCAGATCTTTGGATGCTTAAAGGAATAGTTTGTTTTTTGGGAAATACACTTATTTGCTTCCTTGCCAAGAGGCACAAGCTCGATGCCAACTTTACTGGTTGTCTGGCAACCTCACAGTGATGACAAGGCACTGCAGCCGGCCAAGAAATATGTTAATAGTCCGGGCACATAAACCCCCCGCAAAATAACAAATTGTCCTTTTTATGCTGAGTTTTTTGAACAAGTTAAACAAACGAGATGTAGCATGTTAATCTGTGAACTTAAGAGGACCTCGTGGCTGGATTTTGTACCTTTGAGCAGAGCCAAGCTTGCTGTTTCTTCCTTTTTCAAGTCTTAACTCTAAGCTCAGCAGCTGCTGGCTCCAGATCCAAAACAGAGTGCTATTGATTTTCTCTTGAAGAAGAAGTGGAGATTAAGTGTATCTCTCCCACAATGTCAAACTATTCCTTTAATATATACACATAAAGAATGATTTTAGAAATACATTTCAAAATTGCATATTTAACCCACAGTGTAGACAGAATAAACAGCGATACAGAAAATGCTGAGATGCTGGAGGTTTGTCACAAAGATCATGATTCGCATACAAACATTCACTCATAAATAATAACTTGCATTAATTTACCCCTGAGGTGTAAGAACATAGTGCAACTACTTGACACCGCTGTGAGGACCAGTGCCCGGTTGCATAAACTACCTTAAACTTTAAACTTAAGTGTGTCTCTTATGCAAAATATTTCTCAAAGCTCATAGGTTCATTTAAGAGCGTGCCAATAAGCCTCCTAAGTCGTCTCCTTTCCGTAGTGGTTAGACGAAGATGTTCATCATAGTTACAGTTATAATGCAGCACGTGTAACACTTCACTCAGATCGTCATTCTTGACAGCAAGATCGTCAGTGTTAGCTAGCTTCTCCAAAAATACAAAAAGAAAAAACAAAAAAAGAAGATTCAAAGTGGACAGAAGATAAGAAAGTTATTCTCCTTGAACAGAAAATGCACAACACGTAATCCAAATTAAATTTTAAGTTTTAAGAGATTGTTCTCTTAAAGTTTTGGGGGAAATGGTTACAAGGACCATCTGTGAAAGCATAGGGAATACTTACGGGTAAACACTTAGAGATCAAACATCTTACGGAAAACCTCATGGTAATTTTACACGAAGACATCCTTAGATGAAAATTTAAGGCTAACCTTAGTCTAAGTGACTTTATGCAACTGGGCACAGCATCTCTGTATCCT
Organism: Nibea coibor; assembly: GCA_023373845.1. Lineage (NCBI taxonomy): Eukaryota > Metazoa > Chordata > Actinopteri > Sciaenidae > Nibea > Nibea coibor. The sequence goes on along the minus strand of CM041717.1, from coordinate 21,489,486 downwards.
GGACACCCTAATACCTGCTGTGATGTCTGGTGTCTGCCCTTACTCTGTGGTCTGACTCACTGCGTCCACAACTGGCCCCAGTCCTTCTTGCTTTCTACTGAAACTCCCCCTTTGCCCCCTGCTGCTGCTGACCTCCATCCTTTGGAGGTAACTGACTGGGGTCATCTGCAAAGGGAATAGCTGAGAGAAAAACAAGGACGACGGAAGAAAGTTAATATCTTTTTATATGTTTCTCTTTGATACACTTAACCTTTATTTTTTTAATCTATTTCTGCTGTTCAGTTAATCTTTTTAGTGTGCCCACGTTCCCTCGCCCTCATCCATTTATCCACTTAATAAGTCAAAATGTCTGCTGTGAAAAGGCTGTTACCTTTTCACAAGACTCAGAGAACTTGTTGCCTCCATTATGTGAAGGTATAAAGAGAGAGTCATCTCTTACTCAGAGCACTGTCGTTCTGGTCTATCATTTGTCTTCAGTCTCTAGAGAACTAATACCGTACCCTGACCTCTACCGGAGGTGCCTTGATGCCACCCTTTCTTCGTTATTCACAGGAGTACTAAAAATATAACACAAAACGACTAAATGATCTCTATGTCTTTTAGAATGACCTTTCTTTCTCACGGTGCCGCAGACTGTCACAGCAAGCTTCCAGCTGCAAATGATGGTAATTCGCTAATGATTATTATTTTGCATAAGTGGGTTATTAGCAATAACGCAGTGAGAATTTCTGTTGGAAAGGTACTGATGAAACCCGAGACTCTAATTACATTGAACGTTGAGTACTTTGAGGGACTGACTGATGTTGTTCATTTAAACCTGCGATAATGGATTTTTGGGCACTTAGTTGTAATTGAACACAGCACCGACATATTATCACCTTCATTCACTTCACTTCATTTCAGCAGATGCAGAGCAACATTAATTTGGAGTTTCTCTACGTTGGTCTACACTGACTCCACTTTAGCAGCAAATTGTGAGATGAAATGCCGAGGGGAACTGCAGAGGTGATCATTCTCTTGCGTGTTCATTATTATGAGACACCTTTTACACACATGAAATCATCTGATGAAAAAATATAGATTGTCCCTGCTTAAAATATAATTTGCTAATCTCAAATCAACTTTACTTACGGTTCTGAAACTGCTGCGCTGTATATCTGGTCAGGAGGATCCCAAAACCCTCGATGAGAGCGAGCAGAATTCCTCCCATCATGGCAGAGCCCATCATAGTTAACGGCCCACCTGGAAAAAAAGAAAAAACAAAATTACTTAAATCAGACTAGATGATTTGATGTCTTATGTCTGGTACATTGTGCTTTATGGGCTTCCTCTTACTGCGTGCTGCTAGGATGGCCCCAGTCAGAGCACCACTTGTTATGGAGTTCCAGGGATCTTCTTTCCGTCTCAGGCGAACTAAACCACAGTCGATTGTGGAGAAGAGTCCTCCCCAAACAGCAAAGCTACCTGAGAAAACCACCAGAAACAAGCAAGTGAGTGTTTGCAAGGCTGGTTTAGTGTATCTTCTTAGTTTTAAGCAAAGAAATAACTGAAATATAACAACCCTTTGCATGATAAATTAATAATATGCATCAAACGAGCTACAGTAAAGGAAATAATTCAACGTTACACTGACAACTGCCTCACCTCCGATCTGTGGAGCTCTTATTCTCACAGCATTTGCGCTCCCTCTCAGTCTGTGTCCGACACCCTGTAACATCAGAGCAACTGTTGAGCTGAATCTTGCCTTTAAAAACCTGATGAGAGTCCAAGCAAACTTCTATCATTATCATGTGGTGAACTCACTGCAGGGGCATTACGAAAGCCTTTGATCGACTGGAACACCCCTCCTCCAATTGCACCCATAGTGAAGGCACCTCCACAGTCGTCCACTATCCTCCAGGGACTGAATGCAGAGAGAGGGGAGGAAAATGGAAATACAGGATGAAGTATGTAATGGCAATTATCATACCTTGTTGTGGTACCATCATACTTACACTTAAACATCTACATTTAATAACTACTTAAATTACAAAATTAATGGTATTACATGTTCAACTAAACTATGAAAACATATAGAGCAATAAATACTAATTCTTGTACAAATATAGGCTACAATTTACAAAATAAGTTGACGCCTGCGTAGGCTAATACCAAAGTCATGGGTGAAGCATACAGTATGTCCTGAAGTCAGTGCATGGACATTGGTAGGTGTTATCTAAGGTTGTGAAAGACACCGACTTCTTTTTCTTCAGATACAGAGCAGCCGTATGTTTGTTGAGGAAGGCAGGCGACATTGTGATCATTGCTATGGCAACTAAGGTCAGAGGATAGATAGGTGTCTGAGCACAGAGGGTAAACATATTCCCCTGTTTGTACACGAATGACAGTTCAGTTCCATTTAGTGCTGCAGAGACTTTCCAGTGAGCCAACACGCAGCACGGCAGACTCTGTCTGACCTGAGTGGAAGGCTGGGTGTGGCGGCTGTGGCTCAGATAGAGTCTGCCGTCCACTAATCAGATGATTTGTGGTTGGATCCCCGGCTCCAGGCTGCACCATTACAGTGTGGATGCAATTTAGAGTCACCAATTAACCTAATGGGTTAATTGAAGCTGGAGTAACTTCGCCACTGCACCGCCCTATACGAGCACAGTCCAACCTTAATGAGCATCACTGGTAACACCTGTGTTCACACTACCTTTTCCTGTCACTATGGCTGCTGTGAAACAGCTTTATTGGCTAATACCTTATACTGTAGATGCGTTGAGCACTTCCCCTCCACATGCAGCATGTGTGAGTTATATGACGGTTTGTGTTTAGCTTGTATATCTTCAGCTGTCACTTAAAAACACCGACATGTTCATGTAAACATGTAAACAGGCTGCTGGAGCTCAGACTAGTTGCTGGTTGCTATGGGCGCATAGCAACCACAGCTTTACCTTGACCCTTCACTGAGCTAAGCGGCTAACGCTAACCGGCTAAATATTCACCCCCACAACCACTTGACCGTGACGTTAAGTAGACAAAACTCTAAAAACTATGACAGTTTATTAAATAAATAACTAAGAAAATGTGTAAAAACTGATCTTACCAGGGTTCACGGGCATACTCCTCCATGTTTGTTGTCGTCACGAGCACAGAGCACGGTGCTACGTCATCATCCCGCGCCGTGTCTGTGCGCTGTTTTGGGGGGTCGCAAACGTTGCGCTCGTCTCCAGGCTCAAAGAGGCGATTTTTATATAAAACAGGTAATGTTTAATCGACTTTTATTCGTTCTTTTCGTTATAAAGGGGTAGTATTTAATTAAAGTGAGGTTTAGCTGTATTTAAGAAGCGCACGGGTGTGTTTGAGGCTTAAATCAGCCGCTTGCTGCGACAGAGCTGCCGAGCAGGCGGTGCAAGTCAATGTTTTGTTGCACGTAAAGCCAATTATTTTATACACAGGCTGTCTTCTCTTTTAAAAAGATGACTTGTCTGAATATTAGAAGCTAAAAGTGGCACAAAAAACACGAGCTAACGTTTCATCTGGAGTCACAAAGGTACAAAAACCCCACGCAGAGGATAAAGACCTAAGACGAGTCTGAAAGACTGAAGAGACCGATGCAACAGAAGTTTTCCCGGCCAGTGAGGCTTTAATCCTGATTCAAGAACATTTATTTACATCTATTTAGGTCTCCAGACTGTCAATAGTAATACACAACAATACAGACTTTTGTTATTTGTGCATATAATCAGTTTCAGATGGGAAGAAGAAGTATATTATTAATTATTCCACTATTTTCACTCAAATAGGCCCAAAGTACAACAACACTTACAAACAGCTGTGTTTGTATTTTGTATTACATTAAATGGTTGGGTAAGGACAAAGGCCATTGTCTGCGTATCTCTGTTCCAGCTGTTGAAGTCAGTGCCGGATGCATCATGACTTTAATCCTCCCTTCTCTCTGTTGCAGGATGCCTCTACCTCCGGCGCTGCTGGCCCGCTTGGCCAAGAGAGGGATTGTTAAACCGTCAGAGCAAGGTAGTAGAAAACTCTGAGTGCATAGCTTTCAGATGTATTTCTTCATGTGTCATCTAACAACCTTTTTTCTTCTCCAATTCATCCAGAGGCAGACGAGGAGATTATTGCTGAAGATTACGATGACAATAACGTAGATTATGAATCCACCAGACTGGAGAATCTACCACCGAACTGGTACAAAGTGTTTGACCCTGCTTGGTACGTATAGAAACGTGTTTCTGTTCAGGAATTCAGGCTGAGATTAAAACAGAGGAACATCAGCCTCATTTTAAAAAAAGGTTATAATAATCTTGACGTAAGAGCACTGTTGGCCTAAAAAAATCTGCTTTCTCTGTAATTTGAAGCCTGATTTATATTATGAAAGAAGTTGCTTTGGTTGTTGCCGTGTTTATCTTGATTCACAAAGACTTTTGTGATGAAATAAAAACTTTGGCAGGTTGCCATTTTGCAATAAAAGATGCTGGAATTAAATCAAAAATGAACTGCAGTAAATTTACTTGGAAACATTTTATGATGAGCTGAGTTTTAGTTTATTGATTTAAAGGTCCCCATGTTTCACTCTGTCCTTCCCAGCATTACAGAGAACCTTATATGGTAGCCATGCAAAAACTACCACTACTGCTATGTTGTGTATTTTAGATCAGATTTTATATTACTTGTATAATTTGTTGATTGTTTGCATTTTATATTATTATTTTCTTTCGATCCACAGCGGTCTTCCTTATTACTGGAATGTGGAGACAGATTTGGTGGCCTGGTTGTCCCCAACTGACCCAAATGCAGTGGTAACAAAACCTGCCAAGAAAATTAGAGGTATGGCATCAACACAGTGCTGATCATTGCAGTCATGGCACCATGGACATCTGTTATCACATATTACTCATGTATGACTCAAATCGTTGCAGGTCTGATCATCATGTGGCAAATAACCTCAGAATGCAGTTTGTTTTCTGGCGGTGGTTTATTTTGTGACTGTTTGTTTTTCAGCTGACGGCGGAGATGAAAGAATCGAAAGGCAGTTTGAGAAACCAGACAGAGAGCGAGAGCGCGAAAGAGACAAAGATCGGGAAAGGGATCGGGAACGAGACCGAGAGAGGGATGAAGGCAGGGACAGAGACAGGAGAAAGCAGCGAAGAGACGACATAGCGCCGTACAGCAAGAGCAAAAGAGGTAACGTTTACATCAGTATCGTGCAAAACTACATTTTCAAATAAGTCGTGCTTTTTACATGAACGGATGTTACATGTTTATTTTCCTCTCAGGGAGAAAAGATGATGAGATGGACCCCATGGATCCAAGTGCTTATTCTGATGCCCCGAGGTACAGTATTTACAGACACGATAAGCAAACAAGCCCATGGTCCTTTCTTTTAAAGGAGGAGGCCAAAATTGGTGGATTACCCCTTTACAGTATGAGCAGAATATATTCAATCAAACTTATTTATCTTTACAGGGGCACGTGGTCAAGTGGCCTGCCCAAGCGTAATGAAGCAAAGACGGGTGCAGATACCACAGCGGCGGGGCCTCTGTTCCAACAGCGACCGTACCCGAGCCCAGGAGCCGTGCTTCGGGCTAACGCAGCAAACCAAATACCCAAGGAGTAAGCCAATCCCCCGGGAAACAGGACGCAGCTGTACAGTTCGTCTTCCCTTTGCTCACATGCTAACATCTGCATTACATTACAGACTGACATGTCTTTAAGTTAATTTTCATTCTGTACATGTCCGAAGTTAGAGTGCTGTGCTTTCATACCACCAGTGCATTCATACTCCTGTCAAACATGTAGAACAGTTGTAAATATGTTTTTATATGACCTAAAGATTGACCTTCTTGTTGTTACTAGGGCAATTAGTGGACATGATTTGCTAATAAACTGAAAGATTACTGTGACTGCAGCTTTTCTTTGTGGTGTGGTGGTAGATCTATTAAGAACATCTGTACAAATCGAATTCTTGACAACGTTTTATTACAAAATTGCACTGTTTAAAATCTTAAATCCATTATTTCTGAGTACAAAATGTTTCAGCTGGGATGAAAAAGGATTATCCGGATGAAGAAATATGTGAATCAGTGGTCTGCTGCTCCTACATAGTGACAAATACAGTCATAGTCCAGTGTGAACACTTTCTCCTCGTATCTGTCGAGCTGGACCATCGCTCTGCACTTATTCTTGTCCCGTTGGAGAATACGTCCGACCTGAACGGACAAACGTAAATACTGTGATTAGTGACGGTACAAAGGGGGACACGCATCATTGAGGAAAGATGATCCTTCGCTTACCTGTCCTCTGTGCTCGCCCAGTACGACCATTATAGAATCGTATTCGCTTTTCGGAACAATCGTTTCCAGCATGTCCTGCTTCACATCTGCCAGCAAAAGAAGAAACAGCAGGTTATTCAAGACTTTCTGTAACGGATACCAGATATTAAATGCCACCAATGTATCTGTGTCAGCAAAATCCAAGCCAATAAGGCACCGATCCCCGAATGTGTGGAGGTTAACATTACACCAACTTTCTACAAGATTTAAAGGATGGAAGGACTGCACGGAGAACACTCAGTTAGTTTGCAAGTTACCATTAAATCATACCAATATCCACAATTAATAAGCTCCTTCACTTGGTTGTGTATTCCTTACACCAACCAGCCAGGAAGAGTGTTTTTTTGTTTGTTTACACCCATTATTGTCCAGTGTACATATCTGGAAAGCTTTCTCCGTACAGGCACATATACAATGTGTGTGTAGAAAGAAGTCCTCTACACATACTGTATACGTGCAGGTTTTTAAACACCAAAGCTAGCGAGATGTATTATGACAATGAACACACACGGTCACACACGCTTACACATTTCCTGTGGAACTCTAATTAGGGGATTTAAAAAGAAACACCAGAGAGAGATGACACTCGTGACTCACCGTCTAACAGTCTTCCCTCTTCGGTTCGACACACACAGGTAGACGGCGTCAGGACATCCTCCACGCTCATCTAGAAGAAAACAAGACTGATGTTAACAGATGTGTAAAAAAAAAAAAAAAAACACATTCATAATTATTATAACGCTGCAGCTTCTTTTGGCTGCACGTGTGTGACTGCTTCTATTTCAGAACAATGTAATGAACGTTCAGCAATCGCGTGTGATATCTGTGTGTGTTCGTACCTTTGAGTTGTAGTACCTGCCCCCTTTGAATGCTTTGTCTATGAAGCGAACTTTCAAGTCCCTCTGGAGCCAGGAGGGGGGAGCCTTTGGTCGCCTCGCCTCTTTCACTGGAGGCTTTTCTCTGCAGAGGAAAGAAACATTAAGAAACATTGCAGTGCGATCAAATGTATTAAATCATAACATTTAAAATACTGGTCAGTAAAAACATGACACTGGTAATGTACCTGTCTTGACTTGAATCTCTGTGCTTCCTCTTCCTCTCTTCTTTTCCTCCGTCTCTTTCTGAAGACTTGTGTTTTACCTTGTCGCCGTTAGTACTCCTTTCTCTCTCATCCCGTCTCTCTCGCTCTCTCTCCTTCTCTTTCTCCTTCTCTTTGTCTTTGTGGGCTTTGCTCAGACGACCTGGTTGGTGGAAAAAAGTCTGGTTAGCTAGGCGTAAGGTAAAATGAGGTAAACAAACAGACAGTGCAGTGCAGTGAGGGCGTGCAATTCTGAGTGGCAGAGTTTTAATTCTCGGAAGAAGGCGGCTTAGATTACTGAAAATAAAAGCTGTGTTTTGTGTTGGCTTTTTCCACATGAAGGCCGAGATGTCACGCGACTAGAAGATAAACCTGTTCAGCCCACACAGTGTCTCACATTAATCAGTGCTTCACCTATTTTTATTATAGGTTAATCTCAATTATAGTATAAAATCAGTCAGGAGATTGTGGGAAGTTTTCCAAAGCCCAAACTGACACAAAAGATACAAAAACCCAAATTATCAATTTACTTACATAGAATAATAAGAACAGTCACATTTGTGCAGGTGTATTTTTATAATTTATAATTTTTCTGTCAATAAACAGATAAACTCATCTTAACACACCACAGCAGGCTGCTTTAGATTTGTTCCTTCAACTGTAAAATGTCAGACATCAGTTCATTACTGGTCATTTCTGTCTTTCTGAATCACTTCATACTGTATAACTGTTTTATATGTAATAAAACACATCATAACTGCTTAAAATGAAAAGTGGGCAAACAACATTGGGGCATTTGCTGTCCTCTAAATGTTAGTGGATCTAAATGGAGTGAAATATCATCTCATTTGGCACGCAGGAGCATAAAATCAAAGTTCATTAGCATCCAGATCAAATTTCATGAATGTTAACCTTTTCCATTTCATTTGCTCACAGTTACTCACTGAGGTCTTTGCTGTATTTCTCGTATTCCTTTTGCCCGACCAGTTTTATAGAGTACTGGCTGACTGTGACAGTCTTGCTGCCAATAGCGAGCTTCACCATAACTCGAGCGTTGTCTGGATCGACGCCTTCAATCTGCGGCACATGAATCAAAGTTAGGAAAAAAAATAACATATCAATAAAACAGGTAGCTGTGCATGCCAACAGCTGAGGAACAGATCAACTCTACCTTGCCATAGAGGTCTTTATGTGCCCCGGACTCCACCAGCACACAGCCACCTGGACCCATCACGAGTTCCTCCTCCTTCGCTCGCTCCTCGCCTGGCTTGGGGGGACGCTTATGTTTGTTGGGCTCCAGGTCTTTTATGGCCGAACGATCAGCTCCGAGACCCAAACCTTTAGGACGGAGCTGGTGTTCGATTGGCTTCACGTCTCTGCAGCAGACAGGGAAGAACAGCGTTAAATCAATGAGCAAAGAGGTGGATATGTGCAGGATGTAATGCAGGCTGGAGGTGGAGACATGATCATTAGATTGATCTTCAGATTTGAGAGCTGGAATTAAAGAATGGTTAGCATATTTGTTTGTTTAAATGACTCAAGCAACTAATCAATTAGCTAAATTGCTGCGATTTAGTGTTTTATCGATCAACTAATCAATTATTTCAGGCCAAAACTAGGAAGAAAACGCTGAAACGAATGGGCCAGTTTATTGCTTACTGTTTAAAGGTGCGTCCAATGCCTTCTGCTTTACTCCAGCCCATCCCTCTAAGCATAGCAAGTCCATAAGCCTCAACAGGAACGCTCTCATAATCTGCTTCTGTTGACTGAAACATATAAACACACAGTTATGCTTCTGAGGTCAAAGAGACATACATTAAACCTCATAACCAAAGAAACACAGTCAGTCTGCATTAAAAAATGTGTAATCAAGGCTAAACGAGGCGCTTATGTAATCTCTGAGTTATGAAACACAAAAATCTGTCCGTGGCGACTGTCAGGGGGAAGCAGTTTGTGATGACGGTCTTAGTCAGCCTTTTGGCTCCAGGCTGTCAGACTCAGCTCGGGCTGACTACAGTCACCAGGCAGCAGCCACAGCAGCCTCCATCAGTGCAATGGCCCGGCTCATCTCTGTCTCCGCTGAAAGGCTTTTCTCTGAGGGAAGCTGGGAGCCAACTCTCACAGAGGAGACTGCATTAAAATGAGCTCTGGGGCACGATGAGAACTTTCCCCTGACTCTCATGTTCTGACAGTGATTGAGAGCGGACACGGGATGACAGTGACGAGACGTGAGGCCTTTGATGAAAGGAAACGGAAAGATATGCGATTGGTTGGGCGCACATCTCTGGGGGAGATCGGTTGACGGCTGTCTGCCACCCGGGTTTTACTGTACTGACCAAGTCATCCGTATTCATACACATGCGCACCACTGTGTATGCACACAGGGGTGTTATTCTGCTCAGTTGACCGTCAGCACTTTTGCACACTCAAATTTCAATGTGAAACAAAGTAGCCTGACATTTTGTACCATCAGGCATTTTTTGTATGTTCGCTGAAATGCCTCTCCGGTAGATTATATTGTGATCTTCACGTCTGATGCGATTTGAAGAAATTATAATTTACTAAGAGCCTCAGAATAATCACCCTCCTCAAATAACTATCATACAAATACTCTTGAACAAGGCAGCAAGCAACCAGGTGACTGAAATAAAAACATATCGCCCAGGTGTAAGTGTTTTTAGATTAATGATGTCATTCAATTCAACGCGCTCCCAGTACAGGCTGTGGTCATCTCATGACTCGGTTGCTGTAAGGCCGTCCTGATGGGCCTCCCAGCCTGCACAGTGAAACCCTTTCAGATGAACCAGAACGTGGCAGTACGCTTGGTCTTCAATAAATCCAAAACGGCACGTTACCCCGCTGCTCATCGAGCATCCCTCTCTACTTTGAGGAGCTCCTCTCCAACACTACCAGCAACTGGACATGCTGAATCTATCCCCCTCTACAATTGTCACATTATTCTATGAGAGTAGTACTTACTGCTGCACTAACATGTCCTTGTTGCTCTGTACCTTGATTGTTTCCCTTTTGTGTAGGTCGCTTTGGATAACAGCGTCAGCTAAATGACTAAATGTATTAATCTAAATGTATCCATATGACCTCACTGTATTGTTTTTTTTTCTGTGACATCTTCTGTCACCTCTTCAAATTTATCTAATGTTTGGGCGTACTTTCTGACATGACTGCGCTCTCTACTTCACCTAACAATATCACAATAATGCTGAATATGCTGAGTCTGATGTGATGTCACTGGAGTGAGGACACAGGTATATTTCCAACACTTCATCCTGATGATCACATCAACAGACTGGCTCTTTTGTTGCGTGTCTCTGGTTCAGATTAGAGTATCTACGCCACACAGTTGGCATCCATACTTACAGAATCAGGCCGTAGATCCACCTTCACCTGGTCTCCATCCTCGTAGCCATCAGGCACTTTGTTTTGCATCAGCAGAGGGATTCTGAGATTCAGGTTTCTCTCTGACTGAGGGCCATTCTGCCACTCCTCAAGCTGCCTCCTGGAGTCTAAAAGCACAAATTGGAGATGTAGAAGAGTTAATGATACCCTCTGCCTCCCCACCGAGCATAAACACACAGTTATTGGTGATGTGCCAGTCGTGAACGAGCCGGTTCTTTTAAGTGAATGATGGGAGCCGGCTCCGGTACGTGAGCCGTTGAGTGATAGTAGAAAAATAACTTATATTGATATTAGAAAATGTAATTTTTACTTTTGAATACTTCAGTACAAAGGATGTATTGAATATATACATGATATATACAAATCATAAGTTAAATCAGCGCTAAATTTGGCTGAATTATGAAAAGCTATAAGTGGTAACATGAGGCTCTTCTTGGTGAGCCGAGTCAAATGATCTGACTCCCTAAAAAGAACCGAACTTCCCACCACTAAGTCAGTTAAACCACATCAATCTAGATGTCCACACACCTTCAATAAGTTCTTTGACTGCCTGAGAGTCCACAGAGTCATTGTCTTGGGCGGTTTCCTGTGTGTTGCCTCCACTCTTCTCACTCTGGCCCGCTCGGTCTGTCTTCTGCCAGCGGTTCTTCTGGATCAGAGGGATGATGAGCTCCTTGGGCTTCTCAGATGGTTTTGTACTGCAGCAGCAGCAGCAGCAGCACAGAGAGAAGTTAGCGGTCTTGGAGGCAGGGTAGCTTCAAAAACTAGATTTAAATAACGTCTTAAATACAGTATATCGCCAACAGTTGCCTCCACATTTGCTAGTAACGCTTACTAGTTACATTACCAGCTGATAGTTAGTTAGTAAACGTGACCGTTACGCCGAAGCTATCATATGCTACTTAGCATTAGCCTACCTTTGCAGTTCATTTCTGTCGATTCCGGTCAGGTAATCTCTTTCGTCTCTCTTGGTCGCGTCGCCAGTCGAGGGTTTAAATTTACTAACTGTTTTCGTGAAACCGAACGACACCGCCGCGTTTTTTCTCTCCCCCTGGTCCCCAGATGTGACAGTCTTAGCGGCACCTGTATCGTCCCCCCCGTGCGACGCCATTATTGTTTGTAACCGGACAGAAGAAGTAGGGGGACAGGGGAATTCTGGGAGTTGTAGTTTAAGATCGCTTTACCGGTTTCGTTGTAGTCGACGTGTCGTACTACAATTCCCATAATGCAACTGATTAAAGGTACAACCAACGGTTAGCAGTGCGAAGTGGAGATTTTTATAAGAAGTGTTTGTATATATTTATAAATAAAATACAATAATATGATTTTTGATAAATATTTATTAAAACGTTAAATGTAGTTAATTGTGGAAGTCTTATTACATCTAAAAATGACTTTTTTGTATCATTTTACATTGTTGAAGAGTGTTATTTGTTTTTTTCTTTCTTATTTTATTGTTGTTTATATCATTTTCATTATGTTTTTATGCATTACTTAACCTTTTAAAGTTACTTTCTAAACTTTTTTATTGTTATATTACAAAACGTCATTTATTCTCGTCTTAAACTAATTTCTGATTCTATAAGAGCTATATTAAATCAGAATTATTGGCGGTTTCAGGCTGATATGAGTTATATATACATATTACTTTCTACACAGGGCCGATTTTCCCTATTAGACTCTTTAAAGTTGTATCTAAATTAAACCCGCAGCTTTACAAACTTAACATTTGTTCGTGTAACCAAATGCCACTGGATAAATATTGCAAATCGTGCCTGAAAAGCTCGTGTTTTTAAGCTGGTTCTCACGCCTTTAAATCCTGATTATAACTCGTAAGCGAAAAGTGATGCTGCTGATGCAGGTACAGAGACACTGAGAATAATAAGGGGCGGTACTTTTAACTCTTTTTATTCCCTCCCCTCCCTTGCTCCTTAACTTCCCACAAAGATAACCCCTCTCATTTGCCTGTTTTATGATCACTGTTTCTTTACTCCAAAAGTGCCAATTTGGATGCAGGGACATCAAGCTGAACATACTTTCTACCGGACAACATGATCCTTTTTTTTTATCTGATCTAATCTTCTGCACTTGACGCTCCGCGCCCTGTTTGCACCGCGCATGCAGTTCAATGACACCTCCACCCTACACTACCGACGTCTGTCTTTTATTTGATTACTATTTGAATCCACCAGCACGTGTATGCGTGATCAGTTAACCTGCACGATCTGCCAAACGGGGACTGGAAAGGAAGGATTTAACGAGGAGAAAGCGAACATGAAGGTAAGAGTCGAATACTTATTATTCAATAGCACAAGTTAAACAGCACGTTTGTGACCGTGACATTTATCCATCCTGCACGTTGTTTTGCCTATAGCAGTGCAGCAGCTGCTTGATTTTGCCCGACAGTGTGTGTGTGTAGCCACTGTGTGAGAGTGTGCATGTGTATGTATGTGTGTGTGGTTTTCCCTCTCTCTCTCTCTCCTCTATCCTCTCTCCTCTCTCTCGCTCTCTCTCTACAAGATCACCACATCCTCTTAGAGCATCACTGTCCAAATATCCCGTCAGCCGTGCACATCGCCTCTGACTTTCTCTGGGATACGGTGGTACCACATACTCATCACTGCCTTTTCCACATACATACACACCAGCTAGGCTTTTAAAATTTGAAATCCAAGCAACTCGTATTTATTTAAAGTGCAGACTTGTTCTTGAAACCTCAGTCGGGTCAATGTATATAGACGCGTTCAAACGGATCCTCTTTGAAAGGCTGAACTGCTTGAAAAGAATGTGTGTGTGTCAGCGACAAGGCAGGTCAGTATTTTTCCCTAAATATGAGAAATTTGAGAATCTGTTGTGTGTAATCCAAGTGTGTGTGTGTGTGTGTGTGTGTGTGTGTGTGTGAGAGAGAGAGAGAGGGGATGAGTGAGAGAGGAGTGAGTGTGTGTGCATGTAAACTAGTCTAGTGAGAGAGTGTGTGTGTAAGACAGAGAGAAGAATGTGGGTTTGTGATGATGGTGGCAGATCTCAGGGATAAGATGGAATTTACGTTGGTTAACAGCAGGTGTGTGTGTGTGTGTGTGTGTGTGCATGTGAACTCATGATTAGGTTTTGAAAAGTTTGTTCACACCTTCTCTTTTCTCCAGATGTATGATGTTGTCACTTTCACTGAGCTCGCCTTAATTGAATGTACACAAAAGCCTATATTCATTGCACCTGCAAAATATACTCAGCCAGGTGTGTGTGCATGTAAATGTGCCTTTCTTAGTGTGTATGTGTGTTGTTGCTGTTTGTTTAGGGTGTGTCCCTGCCCGACACAGGGAGCTTGTTTGGAAGTGATGGATGTGTGACCCTGACTTAATAGTGTGCATTGCTGCGGGTTTGGAGAGCAGTCAAGGTTACGCTGTTATTATGAATCATTAATTTGTCGGAGAAGACATGTGGTGTTTAACTGTCCACACATGCACCCATGCTGCTCCGCTCCTCCCACTGTTTGTGTGTACGTATGTAACTCAGCCTGATAACACCTGTTTATGCACCGTGGTTTTATTCATCATGTGTCCTCCTTTTTTGGAGTCTCGGCCCAAGTTTGAAGTGGAAAATGCATGTTGGCGTACAAACATGACTCCGCTGCTCTCACTGCTAACAAGAGGGGAGGATGTGAAGTGAAGTGCTTTTTTTCCCCCCTTCCTCTGTCGTAGTAATGGATGTCATCTGGGAGTTGTTGATTGTCTAATTATGTACCTCCTGTGTCCTTCGGCATCATGCATATTCATGCTGCTGTTTTTAAGGTGTGGCGCAAACAAAGTATGCATGTGTGAGTGTGTGTGTGGGTTGTGTGTTACGTGTGTGTGTGTGTGTATACAAGGCAGTTTACCCTTGACAGGGCAGGGCTACGCAGGCATATTCTCCCATCTGTGGTCCAAACCTTTGCTCCCAGCCACTGCATTTGGATTCTGCAGTTGTATCCTGCTCTATTCTTAGGTCCCATCAGTTCATGTGGAGTCTGATATGAAATTACAACAACAACAACAACAACAACAACATCGCCATGCTGTAACTATACCACTTGTGCCCCGTTGCGTATATACGCTGAGATTCAATTTGGATCAGATAAGCTGCTGTTAAGTGGGTAGACTCTGACTAGAGGTGGCAAATCAATAACCAATCAATGCTAGTGTGTGGAGTTACAATTTACACAGTGCCATATTTGAAATGTCAAGAAGGCAATGAATCCATGTATCCTTGAGTCAGATCTGAGTTGGACAACTGGGATCAATATCAGGTGGTGAGACAGGCAGGAGGAGCAGGCGAGGGTCACCTTCACCCATCCCTACTGAATCAGCAGTATCTCGCTCTTACACACTCACTCACATACACACACACTTGAAAGCCTGCTTAGGTTACCAAGCTGCGACTTCACAAAAATGCTCATTATAGTGGACTGAACCTCCCCCTCCATTTCCTAATGAATAATTCATTTTGTTATTATGATTTCAGCCATTCTTTCATAAGGTTGCAGCACCCTCCCCGGTGTTGATTCTACTATTTTATTCTATTTTTCTTTCAGGCTCTACTTTCTCTATTTTTAATTTCCCTAATTTCTCCTGTCTTCTTTCCCATTTTCTCTCGCTCCCTCTCCCTGTCTTATCCATCATCTTTGTTGAGAAGCTGATCTCCTCTGTTTAATTAAACTACCCCCTCTCTCTTCCTGATGAGAGCTCATCTCTGATCGCAGCAAGGGGTGAAATGCATCCTGGCACACTGAGAGTAAGAGGACCTGTTGTTACAGCGGTGTTCCTCAGAAGAGCAGAGTGTACACAACATGCCCCACTTGTGCACGCCTTCCCTGCCTTGACCTTGATCCCGAGACGTTTAAGATACTGTTTTCTCCAAAGGGAACATCAATGAGCCCGCCGTGTTATCCTGTCAGGTGTGTGTGTGTGTGTTTGTGGGTGTCACTCAATGCTCAACAATGTTTAATCTTACACTAAGTCCCTTTCTACGCGGTCAACGCAGCAGCAGCTTTGGGCTGGAATAGACTGTGGATTTATTGATGGCGTGCAGAGAATAGCAAATGTACTTTTCATTCAATGATTTCTTATCAGGTTTTTGATGTATTGAGTTTGTACTGGGTGTGTAAGACAGAGAAATATTTCCCTGTGTGTGTGTTTGTGCCCCGACGTGTTTGACAGAAGGAGATATTTTATTTTTTTTCCCAACCTACACGCATTTAATCTTTTATTTTTAAATCTCCCACTGCTGTCTGTTTTGTGTTGAGCACTCCCGTGCCCTAGATTTGAAAGTGTGTGTGAGCTTTAGTGCACCCCACGTTGCTCGCACAGTTCGGTGTAAAATGTTCGGCGGGAGAGGTCAGGGCACAGATGTCGGATAAGACGGAGAGAAGTCGTCGGACGCTCTTGTGGCACTGGCTTCCACTTCCACCAGTGTGTTAGTTCAGATGAGTTTAAGGTCACTGGTTATTTAAGATGCCTTACTTGTCTGACCTCCAACACCACCCATGGGAGGATGCTGAAAGATAGGAGCCGTGTGCATCACTATAGGTTAGAGTGAAGAGGCGATGATGCGGGATGGGTTTGTTTTCCTCACCTGCACTTTGCACAAAATACCTCCTCTGCTACCAGACGGACTCAGACATTCCAAGATTTTCATTATGTAATTTTATATACTGTATATCAAAGAAAGCTAAATATTTTGGGGCTTTAAAGATTCATCATAGACTTTTCACAATTTTTTTTAATTAATCAATTATTCAAAAAAAGAATTGACAAGTGAATTATGGTTAGTTGCAGCCTTACTTTAATTCTTTCCCATCAAATAATTTATCTGCTCATGAATCTTTCGCCAATTATTAGTCAATAAAATCTCAATCAATACCAGTTATTGTGATATATTGGTATTGACAATAACTGTGATATACACATGCAATATTATCATGTAAAGCATGCAGCGCCTCTCACTTTGTGGTTTACACTCAGTGTAGTTGTGAATACAGACTCCACCTACAGGTCTCCACCATTTGCCAAAAAAGAAACAAAATATTTGACTTGTCGTATAATTTTTCTTTTCAAATTTTCTCTATATATTCCAATATTATCGTTACCTTGAGTTCCTCTGGCCTCAATAACGTATGTGGTGAAAGTTTCAATCAAAATATACAATTTATTTGTATTATTTAGATCCATAACGAATGATTATTGCACCAGCAGTTTTTTTTCTTTAAATTGATTCATTAAGTCTGTACATTGTAGCCCCCATTTCTGAGATCATCAAATTGCTGGTTTCATCTGATCACCAGGCCAATTAAAAGCACATTCAGTTTGGAGCTGAAATGAATAATCATTAATCAGTTGATTCATCAATTAGTCAATCAACTACTTTAATAATCAATTCATCATTTTCCTTTCATGCCGAATGGCTGCAAGTGTCGGTTTGCCAACTGAGGATTGGTCATACATGTTAGATGAAACTAAACATTTAAACATTTTATAGACTTAACACTCAAACCAGTTAACTGAAAACATAATCCACACATTAACTGATAATGAAAATAATCAAATTCGATTTATAAGTTTCACCTTTAAGAAACTCAAACCAGAAAGTTTTTTTTCTTTATGAATGATTCATTTTCTGTGGATCAGCTAATCACAATGAATTATTTCAGCTCCAGCTTTAGCCACACTGACAGCTTTGTGTTGATGATTGCTCTCTTATAGCCCGTCATGAGTGCAGTAACAGTGCACATGGTCAGTAATAACTGTTATGTAACCGTCGGTCATGTTGTCTTTCCGCTGGCTTATGCAGACTTACAAAGAACCTCGAGTCTTGTCAGTTGTCTGGTGCTTGCACAGAGACCAACAAATGCAGCCATTAGGCATTCTGGTCACATTTTAGCTGACAAAACACACAGTCAGTCCATCAATATTCTCAGAAATCCTCATTTATAGCAAAGACAACTATTTGCTGCGTTGAACTTTCACCGTGCATGCATAAAATGCCAAACAGGCTTGCATAAATGCATAGAGCATTCTAGCCGAGCTAATTGAAGAAGCTAATTTCATTATCGTAGACCTCATTTAGAGCGGAAACAGAATGTGGACAACAGAGCGAGCGTGGCTCCACCAAGTCAAACCAAGGGAAGCTTTTACGAGCGTGCTCACGCAGTGCAGAGAAGCTGCTCGGCGGCATGAACATTTAGACTTAGATTAGAGCAACGTCTCGCTGTGATTGTGTAAAAGTTTCTCATCTTTGCAGAAGTTTGCCGTGGTCAAAGCCGATTATGTCAGAGAGCGATCCAAGCGGCTGAGAGACGGCTTTGATGGGGATGAAGGCCGGCATCTAGATTGACATCAGGAACACGGGAAGAATCACGAGAGCTGACAGACGCTGCTTTCACTATAAAGCCTCTCACTAATGTTATTGATACAGGGGGAGGGTATGAGAATGGGTGTTGAGCTGCCAAAATGAAGGTTAAAGTCACGGCTAACGGTTGTGGGGTTGACTCATTCTTTTTAAAGCGCTGCTTCAAATGGGGGCGCGTGCACTGGGTTTCACCCTGCTGGATAAATCCATCAAGACAAGCTGATGTTGTTTCCTTAGCTACTTTTTAACCAGGCAATTCAATTATTCACTCGTCTTAATTGATGTGTTTTGCTTACATCCCTTTTTTTTCCACGAAGGACTTTCAAGATGCTCTTCACCCCAATGTCAGTGCTATTCCCTCATGCCCTTGATTCGTTGCTTCAAGTTGACTTTGAATTATTGAGCTCCGTGGCAAAGCTCATCTTTGTAACTTAAATAAATTAGCACCCTCGAGATCCAACCTGAAATAACTGCTTAGTTAATTTGTCCCGTAATAAAGATATTTCACTCATGACTACGAGCTGCTAGACGTTTTTTTTTTTTTTTTTAAGACTAATCACCGGGAAGAATTTAATAGCGTAGGACCTGAAATTTTAGCATTAGCGCTGCCGCACCGTAAGGTATTATTACAGTGCAGCAATTGGGATGTTAAGTTTGTCAAGATGAAGCTTAAATTACAGTTTGACTCTCTTTTGGTGGAAAAAAATATATATTGTGGTTAATTAACTAAGAACACTGAATGTTCTCTAGATAATACAAGCATGGGTATTTATGCACTTCAGGGCTAAAAGGCATATTTGAACCAGAAGTCACTGTGTGTGTGTGTGTGTGTGGGGCACAGCTGTTTATACTATAGTCATAATAGCCTGGAGCATTTGTCTTATTTAAACGAATACGGTAAGAAAATAATAATAATAAAAAAACAACGGCTAAGAATAGCCTCGAAGTCAAGAGGATGTGTGTTTTTGCCATTGACAAATTGCTGTGGTTTGAAATTACACTGGAAGGCCGGAGTTGCAAGCTGTAGAGATCCCGGCCAGGTCGCCGGTGGAGAGGAAGTCAGTGAAACAGGATATGTACTGGTCAGCTCTTTCCTGACCTAAAGGTCAGAAATCTCAATTGAGCATTCTTTTTATAGGGCTAGATATCCTTGAATCCATATAATGTGTCCTCTATATATTTCATCGGAGTAATATGCTGTTAGTTTAGCCATGTTAGCGCCATGGCTCCAGGGATGTTGGTCGGTCCACCACTTGGGTCCAGACTGAATTAACTCAACTGGATTGACATGAAATTGTATACAGACGTTTATGTCTCCTTCAGGAGGACTTGTGAAATTACTTTGGTGACCCTTTGACATTTCAGCCTGTACCATCATCAGGCCATATATGTGCAAACAAATGACTCCCCCATTGGACAGCAAACGTAACACGTTAAGCAGACTCACGTGCATGGTTGTAGACCCATAGGCTTGTTTTCAAACCGTGCAAGCAAATGGAGAGCAAGTCATCATTTTACCTTCTAACTGGTTTACTGTCACATAGTCATTTAGAAAGCATAGCAGGGCATTGAAACTGTAGTAGTGCATTGCATTGAAAATAATATTCAGGGGGTCCTCTAGTTCACCTGGTCGAGCGTGCATCCCCTGTACCAAGGCTGAGTCTTTACTGCAGCAGCTCAGGTTCAGTCCCAACCTGTGGCCCTTTGCTGCAGTCATCACCCTTCGCTCTCTCTCTCTCCCCACTTCGCTGTCTGTCTGCAGCTGCACTATCAAATAGTCAAACAGTGCAGCCCTTTTCATTGAAAATGACTAATTACTCCGTATAATCCACTGCTGCTCTGGTCCTGCTTGACCCCAACCACAAATACTACTGATATTATTATCGTTACTACAATTAGTCATATTACTATTATAGCTGTAGTTATCCTTACTGTTATTTTAGCTGTGCATCTTTGTCTCCCTCCCTCAAATGGCCGTGTTCTGCTCGAGGTTTCCGCCTCTTAAAGGACGTTTTTCGTTGCCCCTGTCACTTTCAGTGCTCGCTCATGGTGGGAATTGTTGATCTAATTAAGCAAAAAATGCCAAAAGAAGATCTATATAAAAAAATATACATCGTGTAGATCATCATGTAGCTGCCTATTATGAACGGGTTTCTGCCCCTAATGGAAGTTTTTCTTTGTGCTTGTCCATGGTGGGGATTGTTGGGTCTCTGTAAATTCCATTATAAAGAGTCACGATAACTTCTGTTATGATTTGGCGCTATGTAAATAAACCTGAACTGAGTTACGCAGAATTACACGACTGTCTTCGATGTCACAAACGCAGCACATTCCTCCCCAGCCTTGATGGCAACCTAGCACCGTGTTTTAAGTGAGCACAATGAGACGAGTGTGTGCACGGCCAGTTTGAAGCATCAACACCATCAGCAGAGCGAGAGCAAAGCAGTGTCAGGGCGTGTCTGCGGCGGGACGTGTCCAGGCTTCAGTGGACCTGACAGGCTGTGGCTCATTAAACCCCCATCAGACGCGGGAGGTCAAGACAACATCTTCAGCTCCGGCGACACGCACACACACACACACTCTGCCTCCATGTGTGTAATGTAGACACACAATGTGACTGTGTTGGCCCAACAGGAAAGGATACTACCCAAGACCTATTAGATGTTTTATTTTTAGCACTTTAATCATTACTGCCAACGGCTTTGAAATTCTGAGAAATCTTTCGATAAAGCTTGAAGCGACTAACGGCTTATAGATTTATTCTACAGGATTGGCGCACGTGGAAATGCATTGCGTATGATTGGATGTAAAAAGTTGATGCCTCTGTGTTTATTCTCCTCTCACGACGGTCTTAATTCCGCGTTTCTGTGTGGGTGGAGGGCTGGCTGGCTTTTGGGGAAGCAGGTCGAAAATGTTGCTGCAGAAGGTTTCACAGTGGGGTAGAGAAAGAGAGGGACTGGGGGCACTGCTTGGCAAGGATGAAGCGATAAACATAATTTCAGGCTGAAACATGCAGGCGTAAACAGCACTTCTTGCTTGATCGTGTTTATTCAAATGTTTTGGGAGAACAGTCACGGCTGTTGGCTCGGAACCAAGACTGAAATGCAAGTTGTGTGTTTTTGGGTTCTCGATGTTTTGGCAACCGGCTCAACCGTTTCCCAAACTCTGACTCATGTCGCCCGAGCTCTAGTCCTCTAAGGTCAAATAAGTGAGTCCTATGCCAACCTCAGGCTGCGTGGCGCCTCACGATCTCTGTCTGACCTCTGTGCTTTCTGTTTTTTCTCCCATCTCTCTACGATCCATGTGTATTTTATGTTCTAATCTTTCCCCACGCCCTGCCTTCCTTCCTCATTTGTCCATCTCTCTCTATATCTATACATTAAAAACACTAGGGACCCTCTCTCTTGGTCTAAGTCAGGAGAGAGAATAGAAGAGGAGGATCTCTGTCAGATCTGCCTGTCGAATGACCAGTCAGCTGGAAGGATTAGCTCAGTCCTGCCCTTCTCTCACTCTTTAAAGCAGTCTCATTAGGCCTGCTGGACTAAAGGTCCCAGGGTGCCCCTGCTGGGGCTGGGCTTGGTGTTGTACTCAGGGAAGCCCTGGCCGTGTTATCCCCACCCAAGCTGACAGTCATCGTAGTCACACAGTCGCTTAAAAGGATTGGAGCTCGGTGAAGTGATGTGTAACTGCTAATGGAACTGGAGACCATTAAGAAATATTGCATTTGAGCATGTCTGAATTAGCGTAGGTGTTCTTAAGTATGTTAAAATGAATCATTTGATATTTGTCTGTTTGTTAAATATGAAGATACAGGCAGGAGATAGTCAGCTCAGCTTAATATGAAGACCTGAGGCAGGGGGTGAAACAGCTAGCTTAACCAGCATCCCTGAAGCTAGCTGATGTACAACTAAAATGTACGAGGATCTCAGGTTGTATCAGGGACAGATCGGTGACACTGTCTCTAGATTACTTCAAACCAAGCGGCAAACTTCCGTGGCTGTGAGGTAAGACCAATGTGGAAGTGGCAGAACTGCAGTTCCTCAAACGTCCACTTGAGGCTGGCTACAGAACGAGTCTCCATAAGCCCCTATGTTAAAATGTCTACAGCAGAAATAAACATGTTTACAGCCTGGTACAAAAAACAGTTTTGGTCTCTATAGCTAATTTCCTTGTTCATGCCAACTGTACTGAGGGTGAACTTGGTTCAAATTATATTAAGGCTTAAAGCTATGCAGAATTAACAGAGTGGCCACTTTGATTAGCAGGTGGCTTGTTTGAGCCCTCAGGCTTCGTTTGGTCCGCCTCATCTCCCCCTCTGCACCACATCTTTGCCCGTTTTTAGGTTAGCCACCTTGAGCCACTATCACGGATACGGCATCCATGTTTTATACTGTCTATGGCTACAACCTGCTTTGGCGTTTCTTCACTGTAATTGGTTTACCTTTTTGCATAAACAGACAGAGCCATTCTAGGTGTTTCTGTCGGTTTCTACTCTTCATAAAATGTTAAGCGAACAGTCTAGCTTCATATTTAACAGACAGACCTAAGAGTGGCATTGACTTTCTTATAAAATTCTCATCGGAAAGAATGTGAAAAATAATATTTCCCAAAATGTCAAACTGTTGCTGCTTTCTCCGTTATAAAATCTCCATGTCATGTTTATCGTTCCGATCCCGTTAACCTACCTTGTATATATCTCTGTTGTCCTGCGTGACAAGGTGACAGCGCTGCTCTGATAATGGAGGAAGTAAGATCGTCCCCTCTTTCCGGAAAACACAGCTGTCAAGTCACTTTGGACTCAAACAAATCCTCACCATGTCAGCTACATCCTGAGCTCCGCGACACGCACAGCTGCTCCCCACGAAACATGTTGCGGCAAAACACATTAGTTTCAATACAGCTTTGTGAGACTTTGTCACCTTGGATGCAACTAGAGCTGCCATTAGTCGACAAAAAAATGTCATTACTGTGACTGAGCAGAAAAGGGGAGAATCTGTCCTGCAGAATACTGCATGCAAACCGACCGGGCAATTAGTCAATGTCCTGGAAAATCTATAAAAATCTATATTTGTGCGAAAGCGTGATGCATCACCGTGGATGCAGAAATCATTCTGCACTGATACTCCAGGATTCGACTGCGGCTACAGGTTCTTAACTTGCCTGTCAAACTCTGTGTGCATCCATTGACCCGTACCTTCATTGAACACAAACTAGATTTTCCCATGTGACTGGAGATGTGCTGGAATGTGCATTATCTTTTGTGTTTACATGAAAACATAACGTCAGCCTGCAGCAAGCGTAAGTGAACATGAGGGAGTGACTCTCTCCGTGTCGTTCAGCAGGACCGTCGTGTACTGTGCTGTAGTATGTTTGCATAAAACAAAGACACTGTTCCCATGTTGTGTTATTCCTGACTTGACTTTTCGAGCTGCCTGACTTATGAAGCTGGAATTATTCATGACTTTTACGCATTCTTGATGTGAAACACTGCAACTCCCTAGACCTCAGACATCGACCACCGGCAAAGGTTAAATAACAAAGCAACCTTCTTCTGCCAGAAGTCACAGGATCTTTCTCGAGCTTGTTATGTAATTGACACTTTCTTTCTCATCTCACACCTTCTGTTCAACCTCCAATTATGCCCCCCCCCCCCTTCCTCCTCCTCCTCCTCCCCCCTGCAGCTCATTTGCCATGTCTAAGACAGCGGTGAAGAAGCTGCACTGGCGCTCCAAGGTGCAGGACAGCTTCGTCCCCTTGCTGGGCTCGTCGGGGGAGCTGGGGATCGCCGTTGGTGGAGGGGCGGATTATGGAGAGTTCCCCTTTGTCACGTCGGCGCCGGGGGGCGGACTCACAGTGGGCGATATCATCCTAGAGATTGGGGGAACACCTGTATTAGGGATGACGCTCGGAGATGTCCGTGGTGTCCTCAACTCCTGCCCTCATCCCATCCGCATCAAAACTGTGTCACCAGGTATGACTCAGCACGATAACTCAAGCTGCTATAAATTAGTCTGCGGCTCTTTGTTTCGGCGGGTGTGTAAATAATCACCACGCAGTCAGTCAAGGTGTGAAGACAACAGACTGCAAGGCCTTTCCCTCTGCTAATGGCATCTATGTATTACACACCGCCCATAATAATGCATTCAATCTTTAATTCCCTCCCTAACACTGCAGGCAGTTGAACTTGTTGCTGTTTATGTTGCACTTACTGCATCAGACAACTCAATCTGTTACGTTAGCGTTCAAGCTGTCATCCGTAATATTCTTGCTCAGTAACCCTCCCCTGACTCTCTCAAGCCAAATCTGCAGCCAGTGGCTTCCCGATGCCGATTTGCACTTGTCAATTAGTCTGGATTTGTCAAGGCAATTGGTCAATATGTGAGTAGGAGGTCAAAACTGCTGATGACACATGACAAGAGCGTGGGGATATAGTTGTCCGTCACCAGCCAAGGGGCCTTGATATTTAGAACAGGGGGTTGGGGTAACGGATGTCTCTGTTGGCTCTGAACAGAGCAATATGTCACTGAGGTGTCACCTGACTGTGGCTCCCGATGGCCTTGCTGGCTAGATTGATAGCTGATTTGGCCGCAGGGGTGTAAATGGGGACCTTTGCTCCCAGTCCCTCTGCTGCTGGTAGATCTATTATCATTTCTGAAGTCTGCCCGGCCCTCCCCGGGCAGCTTGACTGCATGTAGTGTGGACAGTGATGGATGAGCTGATGCGACGGCTTGCTGTAGCACACCTCCTCCTACTCCTACTACCACTACAACTCCCTCTGCTCTAGCCCTCAAATACAGGACACGGGGCTGCAAACCTCAGAGGGGAAGCAGCGGTTTAAAGGTTTTAGCACTATTACTGGTGCTCTGAGGGTATAAGCAAAGAGAAATGATATGATCTATCCATCAAATGTTCACAGATTTCCCTTCAGCGGTGTCTGACCTTGACATCTGACCTCCTTATTTCTAGCCTTTACGTGCTATATACACAATGTGCAGCAGATCAGCTCGTTCTGCCGTTGTTCGGGCTCTTCAACAGACTAGAGAGCAGCAGCTGTTTCACAACATGATGAGCAAAAGCCCATCATTTCCCCCCAAAAGGCAGCTGGCTTAGATTCATTTCCCTTTTACAAGCAGCAGCCATATGCGGCCAGTCATATGTACGTGCAGTTGACTGCCTCCGCTAATAAAGTTATACCGCTGTGACGTTTTTTAATAGCGTGCAGCAAATTCAGCCTGCTACTGGGTGGAACCAGTGTAACAGACGGCGGTGGGGCGGGGGTAGCTGGGCGGGCGGATAACTGGGCGGCAGCGACCGACAGACTGGTCGTCTGTCAGAGTGACAGGCTGGAGATGCTCTCAGCCAATCCATATCAGCAAGTGACCTGTCATGAGAGGCCGTAAAGGACTCGAGATGATATTAAGAGATCAGAGAGAAGGGAACCGAGCCCTGATAGTCAACTCTGCCTCCCCCCGGTGACAACTATTATGTCTGGAGCGTTTAAACCCGGCAGGTTGTTATATATGCATGAGGGACTTGAGAAAACACATTTTATACTCAGGATCTACACAAAGTGATAGAGACAGATCAGTAGGCGTGATTGTGAACGTCTAGGTTGTAAAATGATGGTGTTAAATCAAGGCGCCGGCAGCGGTAAAGATTAGTACTTTAAATAAATTTCTGTCTCTATTTGATGGGCTACAAACAAATCTTCTGTTTGTGCTTACTGAGCTGATTTCTTTATGTCTCTCCTCGTCTCTCTCTCTCTCTCTCTCTCTCTGCTTCGTCTTCCTCTCCCTGCCATGCTTGTATCTTTGCCCTTCCCTCAGGCTCATCATTGTGCAAGGATCTCAGGTTGTATCTGAGTAAGTGCTTCACACCCGGCTCAGTGGACAGCCAACTCCAGCAGGTCATCCGGGAGAATCTCTACCTCCGTGCTGTACCTTGTAAGTCCCATTACTGTGCTTTTTCTTCTTGTCTTTATAATTCTTTGTCCTTTAATCTTCACGTGCATATCACATCATCCCGTTTGCTCGCACACTATATTGTATTTTTTCACCGTGCTCACAATATTAATCTACCTAGGCATACCTCTCTTAAGTTACTGACCTCATTAATTCTCTGTTAACACGTCTCATAGTTGCTACCATGTGAATATCTAGGTGTTAATTGGTGTTTAAGACTGCAGAACTGTTTTCGCACACTTCCTCGTGTCAGTGCATGCGAGCAGAACTGGGATGATTTAATGAAATAACGGAAAAGGGAGACACGTTATCGAGACGAAGATAGTTTACATCAAGTTTGAGTGAGACAGGAAATGCCACAAGTGCAATCAGTTCGGACATTTCCATAGCAACAGTCTGTATTGTCACAACATTGGGTTTATCCTCAGTGGCAGTCACCCCCCCACCACCACCGCTACCACCACTGCCACCCTCCCCTCGCGCTCCAGGGTATTACTTTGTTTGGGTGGTGGTAAGATGGTATTAAATGTGATGGTAGTTGCGTTTGACAGCTTCTTTTTATTAGTAGTTTTTGCACGATCCCCCCTATAGAAAAAAGAGAGGCTCCACACGAGTGGTTTCATGTTGATGCTTCCGATTAAATTCAAGCACAATGGCAGCCAAAGGCAGCTAGTTGTAGTACATCTGTTGCTATCTTAATCCTCCGTCATGTGACGTCAGCAGGAGTGGCAGGAGGATACAGTGGCCGTGCAGGTCTCTCTGAGGTCTGCGTTTTTAATTTAATTTTCTGACCTGCGTTGGCCTGCTTTGCTTTTTCTGAATTTCATTGAGATTGTATGCAAGAGGACAGACCACCTAGTGCGTCTGTAGTCTTAACCTTGGCGTGGCTGTGTGGAGTTGCAGCTAATCTCTCCTTTAGTCCACGAAGTAGGTCATGTGGGACAGTCTGCCACCGCCGTGCCACACAACCCCGTCGTTGACAGAGCAAGGCACAGGTCAAAACTCCCAGGATGGTGCAAGAAAAACAAAACCGTCTCTCTCTTGGTATACAACATGCATATTTATATTGTGGTATAATTGGAGATTTATTCATATCAAGCTTTCTCATTACTTAGCCAGGCGTGCGCGCATCCTATTATACCAACGAGCAGCTGCTCAGGGAGTGAATTACCCAAATAAAGAGAAGTGCTTTTAGCTATTTCAGAAAACGGATAAAGAGAATGGGATGGATAAAAGAGGCATATACAAAATTAGACAAATGTGATGCTTGGTCAGGGAAGGTTGCTCTAAAGACATGATTTATTGGGAGAATATACACAAAATAAAGCAGTGCAGCGTTTCCCTGCTCGGTGGTGTGAAACTTTGGAAACACCTTCCTATATCTTGTGTGTTTTCTTTAAGTAAGAGGGACAACACGGCAGGCTGAGCCCCCGGGGTGTGTAATCCTCTGATCAGCTGGAGATGACACAGTAAGATGCCGTTGTTCTCATGCCGATAGCGAACACTCGCCTGCTCTCCTGATCCCAAGGAGCGGCTCAGAAAGCATCATGTCTTATTTCTCGTATTTATACGGGAGCAGATTTTTTTCCTTCCCTTTTGTTTCCTGTTTTTTTCCATCGAGGAGGCATCTGTCGTTGATGTAGCAGGAACTTAAAGCTGAGGAGTTTTTCCATCGGTGGCTCATTGTGGCCCCCTTCAGGACCATATGTATGTTTCCTCCTGATTCACGTGACTCTTTGCTGTAGTGTTTTGTTATCGTGCCAACTTTGTAGTACCTAAGATTTTAATTAACTTTAAACATGTTTACTGTAGGGGAGTAAAGATAGAATGACCTCAGGCTGCAGTTTTGATTTATCTATGAAACTGTGGCTTAGCACCGCTGTGCTATTTACAGAGTGTCTCAATCCCTGAATCCTTTTGATGAGACAATGCTCTGTGATGTTGCGAGCTGGCTCTGATGCAAGAAATATCATTACAAAGGCTCAGTCAGGAGGGCAGTGCATAAAAATGGAAATGAATGACAGAATTAAGTAAATGCAAGGCTACTGTATCAATAATCTAGAGGGGGGGGGGGGGTTAAATTAAAAGCAAATGCCTATCAGTGCCAAAGTGGAGGAGGAGGTGGAGGAGGGGCGTGACTGCAGTCTAATGGCTCTGTTTGCTCATACTGATGCAGACAGGATGCTTACTGTGTATCTTTTGGGGGGTAGGTAAATGTGCGTTCAGTGAAACAAACCGTTTTATTCGAACACAGCTCTCCGTTTAGTGTGAAAACTTCCCTTTTTGTTTGCTCATTAACTCCGTTTCTTCTCTGTCTGCAGGTTTTTTGCAGACCTCAAATTAACCCGGCTGAACTTTCCCATCCGTATTTGTATAATCGCGCTAACCATATGCCCTTGGATGATTCAGAGCCAATGTCAGGGTTTCGTGGCAGGCCCTGTCTCTGTCTCCTTCATAAAAGACTTTTCTAATTGTCTTCAGAGTGAGTCAGAGATAAGAAACATCATCATTTAGTTATTATAATGTGCTCACTCCAGCGTTGTCAGGCGGGGGAGAAAAAACTCGTCTGTGGCCTTTTTCAGCTATAGGATTCATTGTTTGCTATTTGTGTGCAATGATCTTGACAGACAGCTCTCTCTTGGTGTTGATACAGAGTTCTGTGTAATTACCTCTTCAATCCCTATCTCACCCCTCTCTCAGGGGATCAGTGTGCATCGCCTACAGGGACAGGCGGGGAAGAAGAAGATGTCAATAATCCATCCTGTCCCCCCGCTGACATGTCACATATATTTCCTAGGAGGGTGCATAGATAATGAATCCCTGCCTCGTGCCATATCAGCTGGAGAGATACTGTTTGTCCTGAGGGGAGGAGAAGAATTACCCACACGTCAGATGTCATCAAGAGATTTGCTATCAGATCTTTAATTAGACGCAGAAACCTCTAATTTCCTTTAAATGAGCGAAAGCGCAAACTTCTACCGCGTCATTTTGATGTTTTTTGGTGACCAGAGATGAAAATACAAGCCAGATTCAGCATGGCACGAAGTGGAAGAACGGCTGGACTCAAATAATACATCATACACTATCAGTAGGTAGAGCCTGGGCTAGGTATAATGACCAATCACATCAGCCGTAATCATCTCCTTTTAAGAGCAACAGTGTTACAATGAGCCCGGGAAGTGAGGGTCAAACCTCTCCGGGGAAAAACCGAGCGGCACGATGCAGGAAAGCTCAACCAGAGCTGAAACCATCAGTCAGTCAACAGAAAATGAGTCAGCAACAATTTTGATCATCAACATAAAGTGTTTATGTCACATTTTTCATGCAGAGATTCCAGCTTCAAGCAAATTGTGACACATTTTTCACCATTTTCTGATATTTTATAGATAATCTATGAACAAATCAAAAGCTACAGCCCGTAACTCAACATTTATAACGTGTTTTTGGGTGATTTTTGACAGATCTGAGTGTGATCTTTGTCACCCAAAGCCACTAAAAGCACTTTTTCATTGGCATCTGTGATTAAAAAGTAGTCAGAGCAGGTGGAAATATAAAAACTGGCGTTGCAGACTGCAGGAATAATTTAGAGGCCAGCGCCTCATCCTCTGCAGCTGATCGGGACACAGACTGTACATTAAACACACTTTGTGCCGCAGAGAGAAGAGGTCATGCTGATGAAGATGCCTCATGCTCTCTAATGTGCATGTGTGTGTGTGTGTGTCCACTTCTTTATGTCTGTTAGCGTGTGAGCTGTGCATGCTCCTGCATGTGTCATTGTGGCTGGGAGAGCTGCTCCCAGGACAGCAGTGCATTAATCACAGGTTTTATAGGGTAGCTGGGTGTGACTCCCTCCTGCCGGCCCCACACTGACATCACATGTGGTCCTCCAGGAGAAGGACAGAGATTCGTCCTCAGTTTGGACTTGGCGCGATTACGTCTTGGGAGAGGAATTGCTCGTCTGAAGGTCACAGTGGACGTCCTGTAGTTCAATTTGCAAATTAAAATTCGTCCGCCAGATTTGACTTAACGAGATAACATTGTGATATATTTCACACGACATGCCTGCACATGTATTTAACGGTTACAGCAAACACTGGCTGAGGCTTACCTCACTGATTCTGTAATGATGCTTTTTCCGCCTTCGGTTTGCTCTCTTCCAATCCAAGGTCAGTGTGAATCAATTACGATGACAGACCATTGATCATCTGAGTGCTCCGTCTTTGCAATGGTGATAGAAAGACTTTAAGAGTTTCACAGTGCCTCATTAATGTTTAATTCTGTGAATATCGATCTGTTCATAACAAAGAAGCTCTGGTTAATGCCTAACATCGCCATCATCGTCGTCATGCTCTTCACGGCGAAGGGTAGATTTTGGTTTGGATGATCTGTTGACCCGAGACTGACTTAACATCAAGAATGAGATCCTGTAATCAAAAAGGTCATTGTTATTATCCATTAATGTAATCTAATTACATTTGTTCACTCCTTTTAAGATCATTTAAAGCTTTAAATACAACCAAAACCCATCAGGTTATTAGCTTTGTGGGACTAGTTCTATATAATTTGTCAAACTAATGTGAGGCTATTTGTAGTTTTGCTGAATTGTTGTTTTCTTTAAACACTGAAACTGGATTTATGACCCCCGATGAGAGGAAAAGGTTTTGATTAATTGACACATCATCCACGTTAGAGCTGGCAGTATTTCTAGTCTCATAGCTCTGATGCATGGTCCAATATTTCCTGCTGTCTCCCCCCCTCCCTCTCTCTCTCAGGTACAACCAGACAGCCCAGAGACGGGGAAATCTCAGGGGTAGACTACAACTTTGTCTCCATTGAGGAGTTCTTCTCTTTGGAGGAGTCGGGAGCGCTGCTCGAGAGTGGAAAGTTAAAAGGTGAGGTTAAACTAGTCCATCATTTCAGCTTACCGCATGCGTGGTGATTCATCATGCATTGTGGTAATTATAACACAGCTTGTGAATTTTCTTTTCTTAATTACTTGTGCTCAAATAAATGTAACTCTACTTTAAAGGTCCGGTGAGTAAGATTTCTGGGCCTCTACAGAATATGGAATAAAAAACATGAACTAGTTTTCACTAGCGTATAATCACCTGAAAATAAGAAGCACTGTGGTTTTCTTACTTTAGAATGAGACCCTTATATCCATAAAGATATTTTAGTCCACCATGTTGAATTGCCCTGTGTCTACAGTATCCCAGAGAGGACAAAGCAGACACACTTTGAACGGTGTAGAGAGACGAGAGGTGTTCAGTTGGTTGCAATCTGCAACTTCAGCACTAGATGCCGCTAAATGCTAGAATCTGAACTTTTAAACACAGTACAAATTACATAAACATGTAATTATTTAACTTAATAATGTGTTAAAATTGAATGCATGGGTGAAAATATACATTGCATTAATAATAACATAGTATTTTTATGGCTGCATGTTATTAGCAAGTCATATAACGGATGTACCATCACAGTCTTTTTCTTGTAAAAAAAATAGTCTTAGGAAGTGTGCTTGTTACTTTCTTGCAGTTAAATGAGGCGTTCATGCTTGTACATGTCTCTTAGCTTAGCTTAGCACTGGTTATATCTCCTTTTGTTTCACATGTACAAAAGCTGAAGTGTAAAAATGACAGGTCGTGGTTTTATGGGGGGTTATTAATGTTTTAATTAGTGAGCTTTAGGGGTGATGGTGGGCAGTATTTGTCACCTTTAGACAAGAAGTGGGAGGTGGGGCTCTCCAGGAGGGCTCCAAACTGTTTCAGGGGAGACTTGGTGGGTGGAAGTGAAAAAATATTACATTAGTTCTCAGATGGAAACCACATAGAATGGCTGTTTTTCCAACTTTCCTAAAGTCATAAACTAATAAATACTT
The DNA here is from genome assembly GCA_023373845.1 of Nibea coibor. Taxonomy (NCBI): domain Eukaryota; kingdom Metazoa; phylum Chordata; class Actinopteri; family Sciaenidae; genus Nibea; species Nibea coibor. The sequence goes on along the minus strand of CM041717.1, from coordinate 21,457,434 downwards.
CAGCACAGTCATTTTTATGTATTTGGTTTAGTCTGAAGTTATATCAGAGAGCAGCATGAGGCTATCTTGGCTCAATCTATGTGATCAAATACCATAGTCATGATCAAATAGGCATCCAGTAATTGAAACTAATCAAGTGAGGGGGTTAGTGTCACCTTTATCCGGGCCTTGTCTGAGCAGAGGTCTGTTTCAGTCTTTTGTCTTTGTGCACAGCTAAGCTAACTGCCTCCTGTAGCTGTGACATGAGAGTGGTACCTACAGTATCTTCTCATTTAACTGGAAAAAATATATTTTCCAAAATGTCAAACTATTCCCCTTGTTATATTCCCTCTACCAAACATTTATTGACAGTTTTTTGTTGTGATAAATGAGGTTTGAGCATATAATAGGACAATCCATTAGAAAGCCACCTCTTTATGCATATTAATGCCATCAGGTGTTGCCCAGCTGCAGACTCCTCCCCCCGTTAAGGGTCAGAGTGCTGCCTCTGATTAAAAAAAACCCCTCCATACATTAGCATCCATAATTTATTAGAGTTTAATGAGAGCAATAAATGTCATCCTCGCTTGCCTTACATGTGACATTGACAGACACGCCGCTTCGGCAAAGCAATCTGGAGTCGCAGCGGCGTTGTGGGCGCAGCCGCCTTCAGAATCTGCAGTAAATGGCGACGTCTGGTGACCTTGTTGTTGAGTTCAGTAATCTAATGTTTCCCCCCTAAACCCATTTGGATCTCCACGAGCCAAATGGAGGGGGTGGTGGTAATTTAATTTCTTCTTTAGCAGGTGGAACAGATGGTTGAGAATATAGAACATATACAGTAGAGGATCTCGGGGGATATATAATGCACATACCGACATGTAATATGGCTTATATGTACACAATAGCATGCACTCTGCTGCTGAATATGTGAATATGGATTTTATTTACCTCTTGAGCACATATCAAGTTGTAATGCACGTTAAAGCAGACTGTGCTCTTACTCACAACCTTCATATTTACACCAGTAGATTCTTTTTTTTCATTCATCTTGAGCAAATAATTAATTTCCCACTTTGATACGGCCGCTACGACATCATTCCTCAAGGCAGGACACCTTTCTCCTCTCCCTCTCTGTCTCAGGGAATTACTACGGCACGCCTCGTCCCGTTCACATCAGCGCAGAGAGCCCTCCCATCACCTACCAGGAGCACCGCAACCTGCTCAGAAACTTCCGCACACGCAGCAAATCCCTCAGCAACCTAGAGAAGGCTGCAGAGGACGGTGAGAACAGCGAGGAAGACTCAGGCCTGTCAGGCAAGTATCGCTAAAGCCTGGTCTGTATGACGGCATGGATATGAATATGAAGGAAAACAGGGAGGTAATCAGCTGTTAATAGTATCATAACAGTGACTGGAGTCCCCTTTAATAGTTTTACAGACATATCGACTGTAAAAACGTATCTTTTAAGCCCTGCACAGCAGCCTGCAGCTAAATACTGCATTGTCCCTCTATCTATAGCTCCAGTCTCTGATACCCAAATTAATCAATCATTAGCACAATTAGTATGCCCTAAACTCTCAGTGGGGGCTGTGGCCTCATCGATTGCTGGATCACCTCCAAAGCAAGGTCAGGCTGCTTTAGGTCGAGGCACCAAGGAGGTAAGCAGATAGGCAAGCGTGCACACAGAGAGGTGAGGGGGGAAGAAAGTGAAGAAATAAAGTGACAAGAAGCAGAATCTGTTTAAATTCACCGAGCAGCGGAATAGCAAGCACACTGCTGTTATGGATTTTTCTCCTTTAATAAGACAAAAGCATTTTGTTTCACTGTAGAAGTGATGGATGACTCATGGTGTATTATGTTAAACAGAAGGCTTATTAATCACCAGTGGTGGAGTAAGTGTACAGATACTTAATCCACGGAGTCAAAATACTCAATTATAAGTACATTTCCTGCATTCATAATGCCACTTAAGTAAAAGCACAGCAAAATACACTTGAAGCATCCAAGTAAAAGTAACCACGGTGCAGTCCGCTGGACCCCAGCTCATATTTATATTCATTCTGTGGACTTGTAACTCAGACGGGCTCAGGCAGGGGCTCAGAGTCCAGGGTCTCATGCAGAATCAGGAATCAGGTAACAATGCTGGAAAGCTTGGCACGGTGCAAAAGACAATCTGGTAATTGGGTGAAGTAACTGCAATCAGAGGGAATAGGGTGAAGCAGACCGGGTTTTTTGTCTTCCTAGGACGGCGAGGTCAAGTTATGAATAGTTAACGAGTGGGAAACATTGTTCATCCAGTCATAATGAACAAACACTGACCCCTAGGAGGGTTAGGAGTTAGGGGTAGGGTGGGCGTTAAAAGGGTCTGAGGTGAAGAACGTGACTCGACTTCGCCATCGTAGGAGAAAAATATTGCTTACCGGAGAACGGGAGGGTGTGGCAGGTACAGGAATAACATGAGAGTTATTAAAGAGGACAAGCACATGAGTAGACTGAATGAATAAATGTATCAAGGATGAGAGATGAGGCAGGATTCATGACAAATATTCAGTTTTTTTTAACTTCTTTGGGCCTCAAACAGTTATTTAGCGAAATTTAGGTGGAGACAAACATCATTTGGGGACCAATGAAATACGTTTTTGGTAATGCATGGTATTTTAGGATATGATATGTTGTATTTTTATGTAATATTTTAGTCGTCAAAGTATGCAGGAACGATAGCAGTTGAATAAATGTAGTGGAGGCAGATGTAGAACATTTCATAAAATGGAAATGCTCCTTCAAAGTGCCTCAAAATTCAGTAATCGCATCATCTATGCAGATAAAATCATGAAGACAGTGCTGGGGAGTGTTGGCGACAAGAAACTCTAAAATCAGAGCTGAACAGGGAGCAAAATGAGATTAGATGCTTTGGGCGAGGGAGCACGGCAGCGACATAGGGTGGTGCTGGAGGCAGGTAGGGAGGCTGAGTGTTAACAAAGGTGTAGGCAGGGAGCCAGAATGGTACAGAAGATAAGAGAGAGACAAGTGAGAGTGGGAGGTGAGAAACGCAGCCAGGCAGAGATCCAGATTTCCAGAGATGTGCTCCAAACAGGCAGGTAGGGCAGCAGGCAGCCTGGACTGGAGAGGAGGAAAGGGGGGGGGTAAATGCAGGATGCAGGCAGGATAGAGTTTGAGAGAGCCATCCAACACCCTGACCTCTGCTGAGTCATCTTCAGAAGTGATACTGTGTGTGGGTGGATGGGCTCGGTAGCACTTGTCGTGTGCAGCAGGACTCAGGAAGCCCGTGCTATGTCCGACATCTCTCAGATCCATGCTGGAGCTCACAGCTGAAGGACAGCAACAAGGACAGCTAGGCAAAAAAAAAAAAAATGCTTATTTTTTCTTCCGCTGGTGGTGTGACATGCATGGTCACATACTCGCTGCCTCCTTACAGGGAGGACAAAGCCGGCTGAGGTGCTGACCTCAGGTGTTTTCGCCTGACAGTCCCCGGCGGAATCGCCAAATGAGTCCGTCAGGTCTTTAAAGAATGCAGGACAAAACTTTTTCACCTCCTCTTTCTTCCTGGTTAATGACATATTTGACACTGTTCAGTTACAGGAGGCTCCGCAGCCGTAAGCAACAGCGTCCCTCACATCCACCGGTCCCCCGGTCGGCCCCGGGCGTCCAGCAGCGGGGATGGTCGTCCCATAGAGAACGGCCTCATCGGCAGCAGAAGCAGTGCCAGGGTCAGAGGAGCGATGTCTGATCACTGGGAGATGGCCTTCAGTGACCCAGGAGACTCTCACTATATAGAGTGAGTATCTACTACCTGTTAAAGGAGTAGTTCAAGTGAACACACTTACTAAGGTTCTCTTAGAGATCTCAGAGAGATGAGAGGATCAATGCCACTCTAATATCTGTTTGCTAAGTATTAAGCCAGAGCCGGTATGGTGGTTTGCTTAGCTTAGCATAAGGAATAGAAACTGTAGGAAACAGCTAGCCTGGCTCTGAAGGTAAAACCTACCTGCACCCCTAAAACTCACTGATTTAACACGTTAAAGCTCGTTTGTTTAATCCGTAACAAGTCCTAACCCTAACGCAAGTTTACTGTATGCCAACCGTGCAGAAACAGAGTCAACAGAATCTAGTTTTTGCACAACATAACATATAAAACAACATATCTAGTTATCTAGTTATTTAATGAGGTTACAGGTGCAGGCAGGCACAGACAGAGAGCCGTTGTCTCCCTTGTTTCATGTGTTCATGCTAAGCTAACTGTCTCCCGGCTCCAGCTTTGACAGACGTGACAGTGCTATTGATCTTCTCGTCTCAACGCTCAGCAAGAAAGCGAATATGCATGTTTCCTGAAATGTCAAAGTCTTCCTTTAAACATGCCGTGAATACAGTAGAGCTGCTGAAGTTGTCATCACTATCAACGACAGGCATCTCTGTTCTGAGCGCATTGAATTGCTGTCACATTATATCCAGTACTATTACGTTTCTGAAGACGGCGGCTTTTCTTTTTCCCTTTGCTTCTCCCTCCTTTTGTCTCTCCAAGTCGTAGCCCAAAGAGGACCAGCTGGCAGAGTCCTCGAGCATCAAGCAGGGAAACTGTCTACAAAAACGAATGTGAGTCTCTTTGTGTCTTTCTTTCCTTACCCGTCTCTCTCCCTCTCTCTATCTGGATGCAATTATTGAAACACTAGTGACGCGTTTAACTGTCGAACCTAAATTAAGCTACATGTTTGTAAAGAGCGGAAGTAGCAGACACAGGCAGCTTGTTAGAGTCAAATGAGACGGGATGAGCTTTCGGTGCTGAACACAGACATGTAAGTGATTAAGGCCTTAAAGCTCGGAGCTGCTGGCAAAGAGCCAGGCTCGCTGCTGAAGCTGGCAGGGTCCACACGTGGATGTCATGTGACCGGCGACTTAATTTCATAATTTGGTCATGTGATTTGACGATAAGAGAACAAGGGCATAATCTAGATTTTTGGATGTTTGGGGCTGACGTGGCTGACTGCAAACTGTAAGAAACCCATCTGCTCTGGTGCTGCGATGCCAGCCTGTGTCAGTGAAGCGCAGTACACTTCTCTCACCAGCAGAAGGTGACATAAACTCTGCTACGGCCAGAATTACCTGCATGTTAAAGGAATAGTGTAACATTTGGTACAAGCGGAAGCCAAACTGACTTAACGTGCCCCGGTGGAGGAATATTTAACTTTATGTAACTTGAAATGATTGCTGCTCCACTTTACAAACACAGGCCCGAAATAAGAAGTGAAAGTGGGTTGAAAATAAAATCTGTAATGACATTTTTAGAGATTTGGTGATGCAAGAGGAAACTGTAAATAAAAAAGACCCAGATTACAGCCCTGAGTCGGGTCAATCTGATGGATTATGTTGCTTATTTAGCAAGGAGGTAGTCTGTAATGGATTCTGCTTTTAATGCAAGTTTGTGTGTGCCTGTCCGTTTATTTCGAAGTATTTTTTGTTAAGTGCCATCTGGTGATTGGTTTGCAGTATCTTTACACACTCTCTCTCTCTCTCTCTCTTCCCCTCACTCCTAAAACCCCTCACTTCGGACTGTTTAGTCGTGTAAACACACAGGAGAGGAACGTTGTCGCTCCTCTTGTTTTTTTAAAGACTTTTCCTCGGAGGTAAGCATCATCGCTGTCTCATCTTCTCTCTCTCTGCCAGGGTTCACAGACCAGCCTGCGGAGCTCAGGGGTTTCCCTGTGCACACACACTTGACCAAAGGCTCCAGAGGGTTTGGATTCAACATCGTCGGGGGCAGCAGGCCGAGAGAGTTCCTCCAGGTCTACAGTGTGACTGCAAGTGGACCCTCAGCACTCAAGACAGGTAAAAATACAATGATCCACGGAGGATTACGGGATGAGAAAACTAGCTGTGATGTGTTGTTATTAAAGATTTGTGAGGTGGCACATTCACAGACTCAAAGACAGCTCTTACTGGTCACAGCTGCAGACCGAGAGCTGTAACTAGGTTGCTGAAATCTTACAAAACACATTTAAATCAGTGCGTTGTAACAGCCGATCTCTCCGCTTCTCTGTCTCCGCTCTTTGGGGATTATACATCTGGAATTTTGATCTCCCACAGCAAGTGTATATCACAATCAGTCCTTAATCCTCGGGGCTGGCGCACCATAATCAAGCTATCATAACACACGCATATGCAACAGCGTGCATCCACTTCTACGCATACACACAGACACATGCACGCACACATACGGACAGATATTAGCACTTCAGGAAGCCACGGGACAGGCTGTCTCTGCAGGGCTTGATCTAGTTCATATCTCTTAATAGGCTGGTTTAGAGGGATTTGCCGGTTGGATTAGTCAACACCCACACAAAACACATTTTCATTTGCAAACTACACTTATCTGCACACTCAAGCATATGAGAACGGTTCAAAAAGTGTGTCATAAAGTATCCTAAATGTGTTGTAATGATATCTTTTTCTTTGTGTGTGTTATTAGCGGACATCCTGGTGTACATCAATGACGTTTGTGTGTTGGGCGTGTCTCACAAAGAGGTGGTAGAGATGCTCAAGTCTGTGCCCGTGGGCCACAGCGTGGATGTAGAGGTCAGGAGAGGGTATCCAATGCTCTACAACCATGACGGCTGTCCCAAGCAGCCCCCGCCGAGACACCTGGACACCGGGGAGCCCATCATACCACCCACCACCACCCAGCCTCAGCCTCTTCACCAACTACCTCGCCTCCCGACGCCCACTCCCCAGACCCAGCACTTTAACTTTAACGGGGTTCGCGGTGACGGGAGCTACATGGAACCAGGGGTGGCTCTAGACTCCAACGGGAATGCCACACCTTTCGGCAGACGTCCGCCCTCATACAGGCGCTCCAGCACGAGCAACGCTGCCTCCTCGCCCCCCGTGCGTCCACCTCGTTCCCTGAAAAGTTTAGCCCGGCTGCAGTCGTTCGACCCAACACTTGCCAGCCAGAGTGACAGTGAAGTCGTTTCAGCCATCGGGTCACACAGGTAACACCTAGGCACAAAGGAGGATGTATTTATGAGGTGCATTTATTATTTATTGACTTTGGGTTTTAACTTAAAGACATTACTTTGAGTTCTAGGAAATAGTGAAGTTTTTTTTGGCTAAGTTAATCAATTTCTATTCTTTTTCATCAGGGCATCGATGATCCGTAATCACAACAACAACTCCCTCTCGACGCCCCCTCATCCTTTTCGTTACGGCACCTCCAAGTCATCCGAGAGTGACCTGTCCACCTGCACCCTGTCAGGGTCCCGGCTGCCCCTGCCTCAGTCACCAAGGAGGCCCACGTCGTCCCCCGGCGGTCCCCGCAGCGCTCACTCCCGCCTCTTCAGGCCGCAGACCTCACACCTCAGACCTCCTCCCACCCCTGACAGCCCCCACCACCACCACCACGCCTTCAACGGTTTCCAGAAGAACACCAGCCCCACTGCAAGTCCCAGCAGCGTGTCCTCTCCTGGGGCGATGAGCATGGGAAGTGGAGTTGGCAGCTTGAGCGGCGGGGAGCTGGTGCCAGTCGTCTTGGGCCAGTGTGAAGGAGGACTCGGCTTCAGCGTGACGGCTGGCGGTCCAGGAGGCCGGATGAGTATAGTGAAAAGAGTCTGGGACAGGAAGCAGTGCCACTCCCTGCAGCCAGGGGATGCTATTGTTAAAATCAACGGAGCAGATGTCCAGAGTCTCAGCTTTGCACAAGTAAGGAATCAAATGGGAGGGAAGTTAATGTTTATAGTTGATGGGTTAAAACAGTGATTCCCAACCTTTTTTGCTCTCAGGATGTATGAGTTGTGAGTTATTCTAACTTCACAGATTGTTCATTTGAATATTTTGAGTGGCCTGATCATTACAGTAGTTTATTAAAAGGATAAATCTGAGGAAAATCTAAAAATAGTCAGAATTTGAAGTAAAATAATTTATCTCTCTACTTTCCTTTAATAATAATTCATCTCGCTACTCGCAGGTTGGGAAGCACTGAGATAAAACATGCTAAATCTCCAGTTTAACTCAGTTTGAGTTAAAAATAATCAAATATAACCAAAGCATCTCAAAATGAGTCTAATATTCAGTTATATGTTTGTTGACAGGTACAAAGAATTCTCCAGGAACACACGAAACAGGCAGAAGTCATCTTGTTGGTTTACAGAGGAGGTAAATGACTCATCTGTTGTCTTGCAGTCTGTGATTTTATAACAAACAGGTCTTCTCACAGCTATTTTCTCTCTCATTATCAGGCATCTATCATTCAGCCGTCTCCCCAGGCTCTGTACGAAGACTCCCTCCGCCTCTCCTCCACCCTCCTCCTCCGCCTGAATCGGACAACACCTCTCTGCTCCCAGAAATACTGCCCTTGCCCCGTACCACCATTAGCACCCCTCCCTCCAAGCGCTCCTCGCTGATCCAGAGCACCAGTTTCTTGGAGTCGATTCCAGTGACCCTCACCATGGAGCCCAAAGACTGGATAAACACGGGCCTGGAGGACGAGGCGGGCGGCGTCGCAGTGCCCGATTCAGGTCTGGACAGGCAGGGCGGTGAACGGACGCGTCCTCTCCGAGGGTTCGATGTGGAGTTGAGGAGAAAGCCAGGAGAGGGCTTTGGGTTCGTCATCGCCTCTCAGGATGTTGAGAACGGCAAAGGTGAGAGACGCTTGCACATGTTTTGGTTTGTAGTTTTTCCTCTAATGATCAGAAGCAGAACTGGATCGGCATTAGTTGAACTTTTCTGGCCCGGTAGGATCATTTGGTTACCTGCCCGGGGAAACAGGTTTCAGTTGGACGCCCTTGTGTACAGACACACCATTAGATAATTACAGATTAAAAAGTGGTCACCATGGCTACACGCCACCAGATGAGTCATGATGCTTCATCAACCCTTTTCTTGTAAAGTAAAGCTAGTTTTGGGATCCACTATTGTGCTATATTTTCCCAGCACAATTACCTAAGTGTATATTTTATGTCTCTATGCATGAAAATCTAAATGCCGACGTACTGACCATGAGATGTTTGCGTGTTTGTTTCTTCTTCTTCTTCTCCTCAATGAAGAAGTATTATATTAGTACACAAACACATGCACAAACAGGGCCTATACACATTAAGTAGACATTGTGGAGAGGTGTGAGAGTGATGGGGTGAACTGGCACCTCTCCAACTATCACTCCACACTCCGAGGATTGAGCTATTGCTGCCCCCATGGCAGCATGGCAGCATAACATCATGTCGGGTTGATTAATGTACTTCAATAAGCTGTCTCTGTAACCAAAAACCCATAAAAAATGATCATATCGCATGCAGGCACACCCACAGCTCGCGTAGTAATGTAGAAAACCTCATTTCACGAAGACCTTTTTCCAGTTTTTATAGGATCTTGCAAAGCCACACGTTTCGCCTTGCGCACACAAACGCGTTTATGTCTTTCTTCCTGCTCTCACGGGCTCTTATTTTCTTTGTGCGTGGTTGTGTGTGACCTCCACGCGCTCCTGAGGGGATAGGTTGATGTTATTGGGATCAATATTCAGAATCTCATGCCTGACGGACGGGCTTATCAAAGGAATAGTTGAATGTTTTGAGAACGTGCTCGTTCATTTTCTTGCTGACAGTTAAAGATCAGGAAGAACTTTAATGTCTGTGCTCTGAAAATGAAGGTAGAGCCAGCAGCAAAGCAAAAAATAATAATAATAATACCTCACTGTGACATCAAAACTCCAGGAAGTCTGTGCATATAATCTATAAAACCACATCACATTGGCGAGGTTTAAAGGAGCTGGTTGTCCCTTCTGTTTTCTTATGCTAATCATGAGTGGTATTGATCTTCTCGTCCAACTCTCAGCTAAGCAGATAAATATATTTCCCCGCATGTAAAACTATTCCTTCAGCATGTTTACGGCCTTCATATGCAGCCTTTTTAGTTAATTTGTCAGCTGGAGTGTGGCTGCAGCAAAGTATCACATCTCTCGTATCTCCCTCTGCGTTTCTCTATCCTCTCTGACCTGACAGGACGTTGAGGCTTGTTTATGTTCTGTCTGGGAAGCGGACACATCCTGAACCTTATTAGCTTTTAGTGTAGTGCTTATGAATAGCAGTTTAACCGCAGCATCCCCGTGATGTATTGCCCACTCTCCCCTTCCTTTGTCTTATATTGGCTGCCCTCTGTTCCCGTGTGATGCGGTTCAATTTGCTTTATGGCTCTGGCGAACACACATCTATGTTTGCATGGTTGAGATTAAGGTTGTAGGTGCACCTGTCTCTGCGGTCTCCATCCTCCCTCAAGCCTCCATCTCCACCGTGTCCTCGTTCTCCCCTTCATTTCTCTCCCGTCATGTCACAGAAAGAACCCCCCTCTGTCTCTCCATATCTGCCTTCACCCTCTATCATTACCTCTTCCCATCTCTCTCCTCCTCTTCCCCTCATCAGCCTCTCTCGCTCTCCATCACAAGCTCACGCCCACTCTCTCCCCCCCTCTCTCTATCCCTCTCACCTCTTTTACTCTGCAGTAAAAGCGTCCAGTCTGGTTTTTCAAAAGATTAAAACTCCCTCTCTCCCTCTCTCTCTCTCTCTCTGTATCTCTCCCTCCCTCCACCTCCCACCTCTCCATCGCTCTCTGAATGCTTAAGAGAAATGCTACACTGAGCATTTCCCTCGCAGAGGAGCAACAGAGGGGGGACAGCAAACCTTTGTTTTAGCTCCTGTTACATGTGAATCTCAGGCTGCCTGACACGGATTTTTAGGACATATATGTATATGTTTTTTTTCTGTTTTGTTTTTCTGCGCATGCTAATCAAAGAGCCATGCTGGAGAGACTACAGTCCGCTTTGAAAACTGTGAAGGAGTCTAAACGTAATTATTCCCTCCACTTATCGTTTTTTCGTGTTTACTGGGGAAAAAAAAGAAAAAGAAATGGGAGGTGTGCTGGTTTGCTGCAGTGTTTCATGTTTAGCTTTGTGCATGGTGACTTTAGAGGGCATGATGCTGTGTTTGCACACTAAAGTTTGCTCAGTCAGATGATGTGGCGACTCTAGCGGGATGAAAGTTAGATCCACGGGCTCGCACAGTTGATCAAACTGATGCTGTGATCCATATGTATTCGGGTTGTTTGTTTACAGTTCACAGTTATGCTGGTTGATGTGATGTTTCGCAGCGATGACACGACGTGGTTACGCTCTGTTTGTCAGGTCTGAGTCATTTGTGAGCCACGCGCGCAGTAAAAATGTATGAAGTTAGACAGATAGCTCAGCGTAGCGCGCACGACCGCACGAATGAAGCTCAAGATCAGCAGTACTTTCTCCAGTCTCCGTCACGCACGAAGCATCTGCAGGCTAATGTGGGGATGTCTGCACCGGCTGATGCATCTGAGCTGCAGAGGGGGGGATTTTTACGATGGCAGCGGAGGGAGGGAGGGGGACTGCTACCATTCCCGAGCGCAGCGCGTCAGAGGCTGGCTGGCTGCTGGGCATACCGCAGTGGGATTACTCTGGACAGGAGAACATGGAGAGCCAGAGGAAAAGACACTAATATAAAGCAGTCCATTTGGATGTGTCTGTGTGTGTAGTTTAAGTGTGTTTGTGTGTGAGTACATCTGTCCCAATCCCTCTGCTTGTGAGTCACTTTGCGTATGTGTGTGTGTGCACAATGGTGCTAGGTGCGTGTGATGGCTGTTGCATGTGCATTCATGTGTTTGGCGACTGTTGATGTCAGGCCGATGTATTATGCATGATAAGAAGACTATTTGCAAAGCTGCATTGGCTTTGATTTGACCTGATTGCTGTTTCTGCCTGGGTCACCCAGATTAGTGCCAGATTGAAGATGTGTCTCTGGACTCTGAATTATAAGCTGAACCTTTTAATGGGATCATCAGTCTGATGTGACATACACTTCACCTCATATTCCTATCCCCCCCGCATGTACAAATTTAAGCTGCTAGCAGTCATTTCGTGGCGCTCTATAGGACAATTTGAACAAGCTATTTTTATCCTGAATGGATATAGACGATGTACCTCAGCTGAACGAGAGTCGCAAAATGTTTATGCTGCCTGATGGGTTACATAAGGCCACTGGCAAGACTCTAGAGGGACCAGCTGTCACCAAAGCACAGCATAGCCTCAAAGAGGGGTCAGAGAGAGAGTAATAGGGAGTTTACAAAAATACAGAAAGAGGAATAGAAGATTGAATTAAAGATCCAAGCAGACGGTCAGCTCAAAACTGTAAGAAGCTTTTTAGTTGGTGCAGGAGATTAATGGACACGCATTTATTTTTAGGCTGCTCAATACTTTTTTCATCATCCTTAGACACTGACCAGAGTTGGGTTTAATTATGAGCGATTTCATCTTCGTGCAGATAAGACAAATGAAGTTCTTGATTCATGAAGCTTATCGTCCCTCCTCGCATCAATCCAGAGGTCGGTCGAAGCAAAAAAAAGACATTTCGCACATCATCTCTCCTGTGTGTAACGCCTTGATCGTGATAAAGAGGTGTGTTTGAGGAGTGTACGGGCGGTACGAGACGAGGAAGACAGTTTTGTGGTACCAGCAGAAGCCAATTTTTTGCTGCGTTTGTTTCTATGTTTTGTATGCTAGCAGCATACTAATGCAGACAGATTGCAAGTTTGGACATCTAAGAAAAGCTGAGCCTAAGACTCACTCATGCTGTAAAAAAAAAACAGTGTAAATATCCAAAGCTTGTTGTTATGTGCAGCTTGACAGATTCAGGACAGGGAAACGTTGCTGGAAAGCCTGCGCTCCACGACGGTCTGTTCTTGAGGAGGCAGACAAATCATTGATCAGCGAAAAACAGTTCCCCCGTGTGTCAGCAGATGGAGAGATCGGTTGATAGATGGGAAGATGAAGGGGAAGAGGAGTGTGTTTCAAGGAGATAGTAGGGGGGAGGTGTTAAGAGAGTCTCCTGTGGGTCGTAATTTATAAAGTAAACCCTGCCAAAAATGATCCAAAGCTTAATCACAGCTTGTTTTAGGAATTCTGGCGAAGAGGCTGGTGAAATAAATCTCCCAGCTCTTAAATTCCTCTGCATTTGACCCCTCTTTTTACTCACTGCCTTCTGTGAAAAGTAAAGTTTTGGTAATTGTGTATGAATTACTCAACAAGCCATTTTCTGTTCTCTCTTCAGCTGCTTCACTTCTCCCTCACCGGTTTGTGACGGTCCGTCGGGGCAGTCCAGCGTCCAAGAGTGGTCAGATCCGGCCTGGAGATCGATTAGAGGCAGTGGAGGGACGCTCGGTGGTGACTCTGCCTCATCGGGAGCTTTCTCAGATCCTCCGTCGAGCAGGAAATACTCTCCGCCTCACCATTATCCCGCGTCCCAGCACCTGTAAGCATACCTGAAACACAAATACACGTCCTGGTTTTAAATTCACGATCTGACTTCTTCTGCGGTCTTCCTCAGATTCTTCAAGCCTTTCAGAAACCACTGAGTATGACCCTGGTCACAGAAGCAGAAAGGGTCAAAGGTCACGTCCAAAGGTGAGGGCAGCTCATCTTGTCTACCGCCGCTGTCAATCCTTCTCACAGTGACAAATATCAGTGCTCCTTCTTACCCTCTGTGCCCTCGTCTCCCAGCGTGACTCCAGGTATTACAGTGTAGACTTGGACCGTGGCCCGTCAGGCTTCGGCTTCAGCCTGCGAGGGGGCAGCGAGTACAACATGGGTCTCTACGTCCTGGGACTGATGGAGGGGGGTCCGGCCTCACGGAGCCAAAAAATGCAGGTGTGTCTGTTTCACAATTTATCTATATTCACTACTGTTTATCTTGTGTCTATCTACTCTAGAGTGAGGGTTGATATATATATTTCAAGATATTTTATTTAATTGTGCAGATAAGAAAAGATATATTTTATTCATGTCATGTCATTAAAGTATGACATTTCTTACTTTAGCTGCTCGATTTTGAGCATCCGGGTATTGTGCACAAGTAACGCCGTGGATGTTGTGCTCGTGCGTTGTGGCTGCAGGTCAGCGATCAGCTTGTGGAGATCAATGGGGACAGCACGGCAGGGATGACCCACAGTCAGGCGGTCGAGCAGATCCGCAGAGGGGGCCACCGCATCCACCTGGTGCTCAAGAGGGGAAACGGCTACGTGCCGGATTATGGTGAGACACAGTCGGGGGATTTAGGAACATTTCAGGATGTGCAGATTTACAATCTAAGACATTAAAAAGCAGGGAATGTTACGTCTTCTGATGCATTTGTCTTGGGTGTATAAACTCCTTCTTCTTTTTCTGTGGGATGATTCTAACTAAAATACTTCTACTCTTTTCCCCTGTGGTGTTTCCCGCCTTTTAACCCATTCATAAATCATTTGATCCTTATTCCCGCACCACATTTTCCCTCTGGATTTCCACACATTTCTTTCCTTTCTTGCTCCGCTCCTTCCTTCCTTCCTTGTCCTTTCTCCTCCTTTCTTCTCGGCCTCTCAGTGGAGCTCTCCAGTTTGTCTCTATGTATGACCAACTCCAAGCTAGGCGAGCCTTGCTTCTATGTCATTGGACGGACAGAGAATACGCGGTTGGTAATGGTTCCTGTTAGTTCTCCCATTTTCTGTCTCTCTACATTCCTCTTCCTCAGTCACAACTGCTGTCTTCACTTCCAGTTAAAGAAACCTCACAGCTTGTGTGTTGGTAGTAGTAGTAGTAGTAGTGTGTTGACATTCACAATATTATACTGATTTCTTGCCCAATTTAGTTCCCCTCAAACCTACCTCTGAACAGACTTCGCAAGCTTCGTTTTTTTGTAAGCACACTGAATTATTTAAAGAAGAGAATGCCTTTACGCTATCATAGAGCATACTGATAATCAGATGTGTGTCGTATTTCTATTAAAGCTTGATCTGAAGGTTTCACTCAAATATAAAAGCAGCTGTTGCTGTGCAAGCTGACCTAATGCAAAAAAAAACCCCCCACAAAAAACAAGCAACAAAAAACACTTTCTGGATTTCAGAGCTCTAATAACAGATTACATAATGCTCACTGCCAAAGATTCTGCTCTTCCTCTATTTTATCCACCTGTTCACTCTGTTTTCTCCTCCTCCTCTCTCTCACACAATGTGTGTCCAGGCCGTGAACACAGAATCACCTCCCCCTCCCACCTGCATCACCCCAAGGAGCAGGGTTTGGCTGCAGTAAACTCCACCGGACGGAAGGGGCACGGCTCCAAGCATAAGAGGAGAAGCAGGTCTGCGAATGGACGCGAGCGAGGCAGAGAGATGGAAAGGAGGAGGAGAAGAGGGGGCTCAGAGGGAGGAGGGCGCTCGGGTTTACAGAGCCCCGTCTCTGAGCTGGGTGAGGAGTCTCGCGAAGAGAGGAAGAGGAGAAAGAGAAAAACTCAGAGTTTACCCAGAGACGCCTTCAGGAATCATGATGATAGTGAGACGGAAAGAGGGACAGTGAGGGGAAGGAAAAGGGAGAGGGAGAGAGGGACGGGGAGGAGTAAAAGCAGGGAGAGGAAAAGCAAAAGTAAGGAGAGGAGAGCGAGGAAGGCAGAGGTCGAAGGGCAGGAGCAAGAGGAAGAGCAGGAGGCGCCTGCTGTTGAGGAAACGGTGGCAGAAAGGATGGAGGAGGTAGAGGAGAGGGTTAATTTAGAGAGGGAAGATAGAGAAGAGAGACAAGAGAGAGAAGAGAGACAAGAGAGACAAGAGAGACAAGAAAGACAGGAAAGAGAAGAGAGACAAGAGAGACAGGCGAGAGACGAGATTGAAGACGATGTTTTCCTCCCCATTCCAAGTCCTACCCCAAATCTTCCCAGACCCAAAGAAAACTGGGAGGAGGAGAATGATGAAAACTGGCACGTTGCAGCAGAGTACAGGGAGCTGAGGAAGGAGAAGGAGGAGCGGGAGAGGTCGTGGGGTGACGACAGGGGTGATAATAGTGAGACAGAGCTGAACGGGGATCAGAAAGACGACGATGCACAGAGGGAGAGGCCTTTACCTATTGTTGCTGTGATAGATCCGGCGTCACAGAGAAAGCCCTTCTCCTTCCTCACCTCCACACTGTCCGTCGAACAGCTGGGGGACGATGAGTCAGACTCTGGGGGCAGCCAATCTGACGGCACCATGTCTGCCGCTGCCAGCATCTCAGGCCTTTCTCTGGCCGCCACAGAAGCCGGCGGGCGCAGGGCCGAGGTGCTGCCAGGCCCCTGGCTCACACCCAGCCAGCAGAGGATGGCTCAGGTCGTAGAGGGGAACAGACTCTCCAGGAGGCGGACAGGACGGGGAGGAGGAAGAAGCGCTGTCTCTTGACTTTCAACGGGAAGTAGAGCATGCAGCAGCTGAATGATACTGTATCATATTCTGCCAGTCTCACACTGTTAGACCTCGACTTGTTTTCTGCAGCTACCCACACTACCAACATTTTCTCTCAGTCACTTTGATATCTACAGTAGTCATATTCTTTGTGCCTTTTTACAGCTGACCTCTGGCTGACGTTAAATGTCGACAACACATCTGAACTTGTAAATGACGGTTTTGTGTGGTTTTGTGTTTTTTTTTGTTTTGCCGGTGAAACAACACCGACGTTGTCTCTTTCTCCGAGGCACTGTCGCCCTCTTTATGTTTCACCGCTCTCTTTACATCCGCAGCATTTGTGATAGATGTTTCCAG
This sequence comes from Nibea coibor, assembly GCA_023373845.1. Taxonomy (NCBI): domain Eukaryota; kingdom Metazoa; phylum Chordata; class Actinopteri; family Sciaenidae; genus Nibea; species Nibea coibor. The sequence continues at coordinate 21,440,841 of CM041717.1, read as the reverse complement.
GACAACAAGGTATTACAGACACCTTGGCGTATCCTCACTCCCCTCTCTGCATCTCTGTCTTCGAGCTACTTTTCACAGCGTCCTCTCCGATGTACCCTCCGACTGTACAAAGACTGCATAGACGTTCACTTATACCTCATGAAGAAACCAAGCAATAATAATGCAACTGTACAAGACTATCAGCCATCCATTTCCACCGCGACACGTCGATCTGGTCTGAGAGGAAACAGTGTAAACACGTTTGTACAATATCCTCTTTGTCTTTTGTGGACGTGTAACTGGATATTTGATTGTGATAATGCAAATCCCCTTTGCTAGCAGGTGTGAAATCTATATTCTGTAAATAGTTGTATAGAAATAAATGACAGAACCTATTGTAAATACTATACTAACTGGAGCCAAGCCCTGATGTGTATTACTGTATTGTAATACATCATGATAAGTCTAAATCTATATATAAAAACATATGCAGTATATCTATATATTACATACAACAGATACCCGTGCATATTATTTATTATCGTGTGATGAGAAATGATGTGAAAATTGGTATATTATAGCTTTCGTGAAAGGCTCAAAATGTAAACACAGAACTATATTGTACCTGCCCTATTCATAAATGAATGTTTTGTAATATGCTGCTTGGGTGTGGATAAGGATACTCTGCTATGTTGTACCCTACTTCAAAAAGTCAGCAAAAGATGCCAAAAATATGCATCCGGCGTGTGCATATTTCTCGTACTGTTATAATATTGTGTATGTGGGGTCAGAACAAAACCACTATCTAGATTCTAGATAGCGCCGTGCCCATCGTGCCACGTACAGTTGCCTTGGTAACATAAAACCACTTTATCCTAGCCACTGATTTTTCTTACTGTGAAAACCCCTTTTTGCTCTGAGGTCTTTAATACAAGAGAGAGAGAGAAAGAGAGAGAGAGAGAGAGAGGTGGGCGGGCCGTTTAGTAAGTCATGCCAAAAACAAACAAAAAAAATTGCATAGGCCCTTACTGCAAATCCACAAACGAATAATAATCACAAGCCTCTGCAAAATCTGAGCTCAGTGTGGCGTCTAAAGATGGCAAAATGGCACATCATTTTGTTTTGCTTTCTGTTTTTTTTAAAGAGTTGTGTTGTAGCGGGGGGTGGGGGAAGCTGAATGGAAACTGTGAGATGTTATTTTTATATGAAATTTTTTGGAAAAACTCAGGTTTTCAGATACTTTGCTCTAGATAAGCCATTAAGGAAGAAAAAGCTGCAAAGTGACTTCACGCCCCTTTTCATAACTCATACGACATTATTCAAATGTTAAAGCACTGTTATGTTGATGCTTTCAGGCAGCATTAGGAGACACAGACTGTTACAGCTGTTTAGTTACCGCCCTGTAATTATCTGAAAGGTTGATGCTATTCGTGTGTACCTGAACTGCTCGGTGTGCCCTGCCCATTCGTTTGCATCACTGCTAGCACAGTGACCAAACCAACATACTGTATCGCCCCCTCCCCAAACCAATGACCATACAGAGTAGCTTATACATGTGAGACTTCTTTTATAACGTTTGCTAATGTTCTTTTTTTAGACTTTCATTTCCTAAGGGGGGATTATAAGGCTGGACTGTAAACACGTTCTAATAAAACTCCAAATAAACTGCTGAACCAATTTCCTCGGTGGTCATGCATGTCTTTCTTTTTATTGCTTCTTTTTTTTTTTTTTTTTTGACATGGGAAGAGGAGACACAGTCAGTCATGGACAGCAGATGGCAGCAAAATTATAGGGTATAGTATATTTTGGAGAGCTAGAGATGGGATTTGATACAATGAAAGTGTGTATGCAAGAGAGATTTTACTTTAAGGATGATGTGAAATAGATTATGTATTCAGAAAGAGGCTGAGATGTGTGCCTGAGAATAAAAATAAAGATTCCTTTAAGTGAGGGCTCGAAATTGATCATTTTCCACAGATCAATTATTAAACCAGCTTTTTGCAAGAACAGGGATTTTACATTTTCCATGCACGCTCACCCCTCAGTCTAATATTAGTGTGCTGTACTGTACAGCAGAGCAGCATCACCTGCGAGCTCACAGGAGCTGTCTCAGTTCAGATATGAGCACTTAAGCACCGCCACTAAAAATAACATCGCTTTGAGGCCTGTCTTTCTCTCATGTTGTCCTAAGCCGCATCCTTCTGTTCAAGTCAGCACACACTAAAAAAAATAAAAAAAATAAAATAAAATCACCGCAGCAATAACAGCACTGCACTCAGATGGACTTAAGTGAGCACAGCTTATAATATTAATATCTAAAAGACCTCAAATCAAACCTTTAATCTCAGTGACCGGGCACACAGAGTATAATGTGACATTTACAGTGTGTACCGGCATCACGTTACACTGTACAGTATTGTTTTCTACATGTGGACTCCGGATTTCTGGGCGCTCAACAGGGTTCCTGATATGTAAAGTCACAAAGATGCAAAACGAGGAGCTGATTGCACCTTCAAAATAAAATGCCCACCGTTCCACCTCGTGTTTATTGTGCAGACCACCAATAACGTGGACGATCATTTACAATATAGAATGATAAAGCTGTGCAGTCTTTGTTGGAAAGCTCCCTCGTGATGTGATGAGTGATTTATGGGAGAATAAAATGGAGACTGAGGCTCATTTTCTTTCTTAATGTACATTCTGTTTATGAAAAAAATGTTATATACTCCATGCAATTTTCATGTAATAAGAACATCTTTCGTATTGTACATTATGTCATTATTTAAAAATGTTATATTTCCATATAGACATCTAACTCTGATATATTCTGGTGGACAGTATATGATCTCAAGGGTAGTCAGGGTGATGAGATACGTTAAGCTCGACTTTATTGACCACACCAGGGGAATGTGCTTGTCACAGCAGCTTATAAAGCAGAAGGATGATAAAGAAAGAAGACTATTACAATATTAGAAATAAAAAAGTTCTATAGCCTGTGTGCAACTTTCAAGTACATCATCACTGGGCAGAAATATCTGCACTGTACATGCACAGTGTCCTAGTTATCTCATTTCTACACGTTTGTCACCGGTTCATTCATTTTATTGCAGACATAGATGCAGGTATGTAAGTCAACAGTCTAACTTTCATTCACTATATGGTTCCCATTAATCTTTTCTTTACAGTCATTTACCCTCCTGTAACGCTCACGCAGTTACTCTCTTATTTTGAAACTCCCACCTGGAAGTCCCGCATCGTTGCGGCTGTCTTGACCGTGATGCGCTCAGATGGAAAAGCCGCACGCATCGCTGCAGTTCAGACGCTCAAGGAGCGGAAAAACCTCTCTCGCGCGTTTCTGCGCCAACCCGCAAAGAAGACTCACCGCTGCGCACCTGCGTGGATTACCCGACCCCGACACAACCGAAACTCTGCTCAGATAAGTAGGAAACAACTCGTTTAAACCGATTTCAGATCAGCGCAATAAGCAGCGAAACACCAAAGTAGAGTTTAAAGATTTGACACAGCCTATTGAGACTTTGTCAGAAAATACTCCGGATAGTTGTTTGCCCTTGAAATGCTTTTTAAATTAAATATATCCGACAGTGAATGCGTGATGTGGGAATAAACTCTGCGTTATTCTCGGATGACACACACACACACACGCACAGTTTTGGGAACTAATTTGAATTTAAAGCGCTAGGATGTAGTTTTTGTCGGACCAGAGGGGAGGATTTGGACCTCGACAATGAACTTAGTAAGCCACATCTGCTTACTTTCTGTGCTGTGAAGACACACCAAGCCATGGGTTGAAAGCGACGATGATAGACTGCGGGGATACTCAACGTGGGAGGGAGCAGAATTTTCTGTGTTATGTAATGATTGACAGCGCCTGATAATTAGTGGTAGATCATAAATAGCATCACCCCCTCCCATTACCCCCCCTGTCCCCCCCTTTCCCCCCTGCGTGTCGAGGAGGCTAAAGAGTGGTTGGTGTGCATGAGATGCTTTTATAATGAACTCCTATCAGAGCTCTTAAGTGTTAATGAGCAGGATATGTCACAGGTCAGGGGAGGCTCGTTCCTCTGCGTGTTTATGAGCTCCATCAGAGCAAGCTCAAGTTCATCACTGATGTCTGATCAGCCTCATTCAGATGACACTTCGCTTTGTCACTCCCTCCTGCAGCCAGGCTCAGTCTGTCTTTGAAAAGATTTCCATCATGTTGCCCCAAACTCTTGACCGGCTCCATGCTGATTTGGCGTGGTCTTTCAAAATGACTTCAAGAAATCAGACAATCCACGGCTTCTTTTTGAGCTTTGAACTCTTTTCTCGCCACTGCGACGTTTCTGACGGCTACTAAGATGCTATAATGCTCATTTCTGCCCTCAGATTTGGGGATATGTAGGCATGCTGAACTTCTCACCCTCTTAATCTCTGTGACTTCCTGTTTCTGAAGATCTGAAGACATTAGTTAATCTTCACTAGAGCCTTCGTTGGTCCCTCCCTCCCCCCAACTCATCAGGGCTGGTGGGGGGGGTGGATCTCGGACCCCCACGGGGTCAAAACTTTGGTGGTGGCTGGCGGTGGTGGTGATTCCCCCTAGAGGCCCACCATGGAGACCAGCCCAGAGAGCCCCAACCGGGCAGTGGAGTACCTCCTGGAGCTCAACAACATCATCGAGAGCCAGGCTAAGCTCCTGGAGACCCAGCGCCGGCGCATCGAGGAGCTGGAGGGCCAGCTGGACCGGGTCAGCCAAGAGAACCAGGACCTGAGGCAGGAACGCAGCCCACGGACGCCTGGCTCAGACACCCCAGAGCAGAACCACAACCACAACCAGCCTCTGTCACTCCCCATCCATCATGGCAGCGGTGGTGGTGTTGGTGGTGGTGGCGGTGGTGGCGGTGGCGGCAGCAGCGGGAACGCCAGCGCCTCAGCTGCTCAGGCCACAGCTGGATCAGCCACGACCCAGGGGCCCGGCAGGGAGAGGAGGAGCCACACCAGGCTGACCAGAGGTCTCTCCTGCGGCTCCTCCACCACCGAGCGAGACCGGCTTGAGCGCACTGACAGCACAGACACCAACACCAGTTCAACCATCCGTAGAAAGTAAGTCTAACACACGAGCCTTCATGTCACCATGGTGGCTCTAAATGGCGATGACCACGGTGTGCATCATGTACATTTACATATGCTAATCCCTCATAATGACAGGCTGCAGGGAGCTGCAGCTTTTCTGGTCATCAGAGGTAATCCTGTGAGATTTTAAATACACCACCATGAGGAAATGTGCTGGAGGATTATGGGTAGAGTGATAAGTGCTCAAGGTGTCCATTTCTTCATGCTGCGTGTAATTATGCCTGCAGAGGGTTTGATTTGTGTAATGATCCCGGTCTATTATGCGAGGTGCGTAGGTGTTGCATAGTAGTATGCTGAGGAAAACTCGAGTCCAGGCAGGCAGGAGGGGTCTTTTTTCTCTCTCTCTCTCTCTCTCTCTCTCTCAACTTTTTAAGACCACTGCATGAAAAAAAAAATCCACCCACTGTTTGCTAAAAGTGTATTTTTCTTTTCATACTTCACTCTGAACTGTAGGCTGCTTGTCTTTCCCCCCCATCCAAACTCAAGGCTGACCTGAAGTTAGAGCGCTGCAAACACAGCTTTGGCAAACAGCAAGTGCATCTGTCTTCGCTTTTTTACTTTTTTTTAACCACGCACACACACACACACACACACACTCGCATAGAGAGAGAGAGAGAGAGAGAGCGAGAGAGAGAGAGAGAGCCGGCTTCTGTTTTCCGGAAGCATTAAGCTTCGTGAGTAGGCAGCAATTCATGTGAAAAAAAAAAACACACAGTGAAATATACTGTTGCAGCCTTAGTGACAGAAACCATTTATCTTTGTGCATATCATAACATTTCTTCACACGCAATCATCTCAGCAATTATCCCTGGGGTTTTTTTTTTTGCTCGCTAGCTGTTTTTCTTCTTCTTCTTGTCCCAATCCTCTTATCAACGACTGTTTCAGCCCTGACCAAATCCCTTATCGATTAGAGTTGTCTTTTCCTCCGCTCGTCTGCCTCTCTGGTCCCCCCACCCTCTCCTCCCCTCATCCCTTAGGTTGACTTAGTCATTCGATTGGAGCACATATTAGTTATTTATGTAGGTGTTAAATCCAGTGATGAATTGCAAATGTAGATCTTGCTGATCCTCCCTTGTTAATAGCCTGTAACGGTTGTAGCTGACTTTGGATTCAGGCTCAGACAAGCGTATCATATGAAGTGTCACGTTTAATAAAAAGTCACCCGCACAGTGGAGCCATATTGTCCCTGTCTGGCTGTGACTCAGCCTAACCCCCAAAAACCAAGCCTATTAGCTCAGGTCAGCTGCAAAATCCCCTCGTCGTCCGATAACGGATCAGATATGAGCATGAATTATCATCAGCGTCGGTGCCCGCGATGCTCCAAACATGACTCAAATCAGAGGCAGAGACAGAAGGAAGATGTGGGAGAGAGGGACGAGGAGAGGAAAGATGACAAGGGGGAGGAAAGTGACTGAGCGACCTCACTCAGCGTGCCCCAGTCTAAAAGAGAAAAGGTGGAACACACACACTGACTTGCCATCTGTCAGCAGAGTGTGTAAGAGAGGGAGGGAGATAGGAAAGGGGAGTCTGGGCCAGAGATGGCAAGGCTCAGAGAGTCTCCTTTGGTTGTGTCCAATTAGTTTTTGTTCCCTCAGCAGCAGGCCCTGTGCTCTCTGTCCCTCCCGTAAAAATCCTTTTTGATTCTGGACAAGCAAACAAACCTCCTCCTTCTCCTTCTTTATTCTTTCTTAGCCATGCGTTCGAGCAACCGCATCAAAACAAAGTCACTCCTCTCCTCTTCGTCCTCCCAGCGGCACGCTGTAAACATCTGTCCCAAATTGCTATCCTGTTTTGTTCCTCTCCTCCTCCTGTTAATGGCAGTGTGAACAATGTGAGTCTGAAGCCTCGGGGCGAAATGATATTTGACGTCAAGTTCCTCCTCCAAGAAACAGCGGGGTTGAGGGCATCGCCACAGCTCGCTACGAGCCCGGCAGATGTTTTTTCTTTTTTTTTTCCGGTTGTTGTTATTTTGGGAGAGGTCACGCGAGTGTATTTTGCATCATCCTATGCGTGTGTGCGTGTATCTTTACGTCATGTATGTGCTGGTTGCACAAAAATGTGTGAAAGAGGGGAGGTGGGTCCACACAGAGTGCATGAGAGATTAATTAATGTGACCAGAGTATAATTACCACTAGCCCAGGGGTGATAATTACCACTGTGTGAATATATACGTGTGTCTTTCTTTAAAAAAAATTTAGTTAGTGTGCACTGTAGGATACAACCCGGGACATTATTAGACAGCTAATGTGATCGTGCAGTCTGCCACACAGCCTGTCATGTTGTGACGATGTGACAGTTCTCGCTGCATGGGTGAGAGATTACATCCTTCGTTATGTGCTACATGCATGCAGCCGGCCTCATCCAGCAGCTCATAGGATGAGATGCAGGGGGCAGCTAGCGGTCTTGGTGACAGCCTCTGTATTATTATATAATGATGGGAAGAAAAACAGGGAACCCAAGCTATCTTTTCTTCCTTACTTGCCTCTCACTATCACAGTGGGAGACTTCACAAGCTGCAAAGAGCCCTGTGATGGTGCTCGTGTCTCCGTTCCATCACCCCTCCATCCATCGCCGTGCACGCGGCGGCACCGTGGGCATGTGCTCGACCCTCCCTGAGGCTGACGTTAGGGGGACGTTAATGGACTTTTGTTTCAGGAGGAGCTCGATTGGCTAATTCTGCGAGGCTCTACTACACATCCCCACCTCACCCTCATCCCCTTTACGACCCCCTTTCCGCCCCTTCTCTCCATCTCTCTCCATCTATCTCTTTCTTTCTAACTCTCTCACATACCCACACACACACACACACACACTCACTCTCTCCCCCTCGCTGTTTCTCTTTCCCACTGCTGCAGATATGACTCAGAGAAGCTGCACAAATTACTTTTGTGCTATTCTCTTTCCCTCTTTGCTCACTCACTCTTTTCCCTGCTGTTAACAGAAGCACATTTTTTTTTGTTCCCGATTAGATCGGTTGAATATCTTTTCTTCCGCGCTAATAAAGCGTTCGAGATACGTGGTAATTTGGGGAGTTTTCGGCTGTGTTTTACTTCCTATAGTAGCTAAGACAGCGCGGATATAACTTAGAGAAATGAGCTGGCTCCAGGCAAATGTGTGGGTAAGCTCAGCTGAGCCTGTGCTGACCTGCTCCAAACAGTCTGTGTGAAGTGATGTGAGTTAATCTATTCTCTCCGGACTCACCGAGAGTTTCGAGAAGAAATACAGTGAAGCTGCAGCTGCTGTTTTTCTCCTCGAGAATCTTACTCTTTTTTTTTTTTTTTGTCTTCATATTTTCTATTTCAGGACACATAGTGAATTAAACAACATTTAATTTTGGCCCGAATTTAAAATATCGCAGCAGTGTTAATGTTTGCCGTGATGCAGTTTAAGCCTGACGTATATTAAAATGATGGATGTGTGTGTGTGTGTGTGTGTGTGTGTGTGTGTGTGTGTGTGTGTGTGTGTGGGAGGTAAGTGTACGTGGGTGGTATTTTTTTTGCCTTCTCCTCACCATTTCTGTGTTGCAGCGAGTGTTCAAGGCTTTCATACACTGTGAGCAAATGAAAAATCATACTCCTTTTTTTTTCTCTCTCCATTTATATTCAGTCACGTGTCACTTAGGATTCATGAGGATACATATTTTCAAGTATGAGTGGCCAAGTGGAAGGTAAATTCCTGCTCGTCATCACCGGAATAGCCCGGCCGATGACCTTGGCAGTCTTCGCAGATGGTCGTCAAACCTCTTTCTGCTCGTTTCTTATCCGCGTTTTATGAAAAGATGGAAACATTCACAGGTTTTGCAGTCGGATTTTGATATGGTGGTGTCACCTCAACGTGGCAGCAGAAAGTTACCACGTCTGCGGACAGACAGATGGGCTTTGTGACAGGATAAAAACTCCTGGTGCATGGTTCAGTTGGTCAGTCACAACATGTTGTGCTTCACAGGCAGCATATGACCTTGTATCCTGAAATTCTTCCTTTCCTGTTCATCTACAATCATGTTTTTTTTTTCTCACTGTGCTCTTTCTTGAAACGTTAAAGAGACGAGTGAATAGCTGTGATGTAAAGTTTTTCACAGGAAGTGAAATGTCCTTGGACCGGGAGCGCTGTGAGAGATATAGTTGCTGTGGAAACTGTAAAGCTGTCCTCAAGGCAGCTACAATATTGTATTTCCGTCCACCAGCTCTCCCTCCTTCCACCTCCAACTCAACTCACCTATCCGAGGGTGGGAGGAGAGGTGAGGCCGAGAGGAGGGCGGATGAATATCCTCCATGATGATGACACAACCTCCTCTCCTCATCCTCACGCGATTGCCCTCCTAGTTTGGAGCTGCCTCTTTCGCTTTGCAGCTGCGTACAGAACAACAGGCGTGCTAAATTGGCGCAGCGATTAGCAGTCTTGCTTTGTTATTAGTGAGGAGGGGAGAGCGCTAAACGTCCTGTTCGTTCATCAGCGGGTTAAACATCACTCTGATGACCCCCCGTGGATTCGTAGAGGTCAGCATTTGTTTAACACAGGTGCACCTCCTTTCTCCCCAGCCGCTACCCGCCGCTGTGACTTTTACTCACCACTTTTTTTTGCCGTTCAAACGCAGATAAGTGGCACTTTTGAGGCGGGATGTTTGTCAAACACTCGTTGCACACGTTCCGTGGAGCAGAATAGGGAGACTGGTTACCGTGGGAACGCTGTGAGCTCTTCTGTGAAGAACTCTGTGGGCGAGAGACACAGAATAGAGAGATGGAGAGAAGTGAGGAGAAGAGAGGGTAGGAGTGGGAGAGCAGGAGCAGGGCGAAAGACAGAAGCAGGATTGAATGACGGCTCGATGGGGATGGAGGAGACGTGTTGAAGACAGATGACTGCTGCGACGTTTATTATTTATCCCAGGCTGCAGGTTGTCTTTCATTGAAAAGTTTGGATGTGCTTTCTCTGGCTGACAATTCATCATGACCGAGATTCAGACTTTGCAGAATGTCCCTCCGGTGATCTGCGGGGATATCGCTTTCTTTAATTACTCCTTCGCCGTCTCCCACGTCCCCGTTTAAACAAAGTCTAATTGTTTGGGTGAATCATACCCACACACCTTACACACAAGCGCTCAGACACATGTGCATGCAAAGTGGCAGGGTACAGCAGGTGCCTGGCGTGCGTAGTTGAATCGTAACTGTAACTGTGCCCCTCCTTGTCAGTGCTTTCGCCTGGCACTCAACGCCAAACGCCCACACAGGCAGTCCACACTGTTGCCAAGCAGCAGGAGACTCAAGCTCACAGTGGGAAGTGAAGGTGGTGGTGGTGGTGGTGGGGGGTTTGTGGAAGAACTGGTGGAAGGGATTGGGGTGTGGGGAGGGGGTTCGCTGTACATAAAAACACACACAACTTTAAGCTACAACCCGGCGTGTGTGGTTATCAAACGTCTCTGTTTGTCAGCAGGAGTCAGGCGGGTCACGCGCTGGAGGAGGGATGACGCAGTGTGCTCCCACACGCCTTATTTCATAGACAATGGCGTAAAAGAAAGAAGGAAAGAAAAAAAAAAGCACAATTTGAAGTGGGTTGTGCCATGGTTGGATTGGACGGGCAGATTATCCCCCAGAAAATCCACGTGGATGGAAATGAAAGTGCTCTCTGACTGTGGGCTGGAAAACATTTGTTGTGGTGTGTAAGCGTACAAAAAAAAACAGCGCTGGTGATGTCTCCTTGTGATCGCTGCATGTGAGCCTATCGTTCTCACTCTCCTCGCTCATCTATACATAGACACACCTACACGCTGACGCCCCCGCGCCACGGCACAGGTTCGAGGAAACACTGAATCCAGCAGCAACCATCGCTCCACATCCTGTTTCCATTTCACATTCCTCCTCCCCTCTCCAATCATTCTTCCCCTCCTTTCCTGCTCCCTTGATTATTTTCACCCTTGCCCTCCTCCGTATTCAACCTCTCCCACTCTCATGTAGCTCGCTCTCCTCCCACTCTTCTTTCTGCCTCCAGCCTCTGTCAACGCACCGCTTGAAATACACGCCACCTCACACATTCCCCCGATGTACCACTTTTTCTTTTAGCCTGCACTTCCTGTGTCGTCTCACTAGTATCTTTTGACCTGCGCTGCGCTGATTCATATCTTGATCTCTTTATAATTTTCTGATTCTGCGAGCACCTGCTAATGACAGAAAGCGAGATGTACACACACTGAGAGTGTGTGGGTTGTTTGTGTGTTTATTTTATTATGGAGGAGTAGAAGAAGAAGAAGGAGGAGGAGGATGATTTGGGCATTGTGTGTCTTTTTTTTTTTTTTTTTGATGGCACTCAGGGATTCAGGCATAACTGCTCATGAAGCAAAAAATCACATCCTAGATGAGCCTGTCAACACTTGCCACACTGGGGATACTCTAACAGGAGGCATTAGTTACCGCTGGTGTAATACAAATCTTGGCAGTGCAAGACCGCGCAGTGTGTATAAGGATGGCTCAGGCTTACATAACAGCAACCTCTGCCTCCCTTCACGTCTCCATCCAAAGCTGAACAGGTCAACGGGTTCATTTGTTTATAATATTTCACTCCTGTGCGTCACAGAGACGTCCGTGAGGAGAAATTAAAAGCATCTCTGCCTGGATATTCTGCAACATAGACTCTGTCCTTGTAGATTAAGCCTAAAACTCTTATCAAGCCGCTGACTTGTCTAATCTTTATAAATAGGAATGAACAAGGTGCTCCTGTGCTGCGCTCAAATAGCCACTGACAGCTTATTCTCATTTAATTGGAACTTTTTTATCATTTGCACTAAGCAAACGAGCGCTCCGCCTACATGATTATAACCTTAAACACTCTTATTTTTACCACTCTTGTTCCTCTCTGATTAGAAACCCCCTCTAACTGCCGCTAACAGCCGCGTTAAGTGTCCTAGACTCGTGGCTTCTTTGAACCTGCCAGCATTCAAAGGCGAGAAAGACAGAGTCAATTTGAAATCCTGTCAAACAGTTTGTGCGATCAGGAGGATTAAAGGATTAAAGCTGGTGATATTCTATACTTTTGTTATTGCTCACAAATCCCATGAAAAGACCAGCCTGTCTCAATATTTCTTAAGTTCTCTATCCTGCCTGTGGCTGTAAGCCCGAGTCCATACAGAAGATGAATCTTGCCACATGGGGGCAGCGAAAAAAAAAGAAAAGTTAGACCAACATCATGCATTTGGAGTCGTGTTTGTGTCTACCTGTTGTCCAAGTCCAAGCTTTACTCTCTTTTAGCTCTGTTTTTGGTCTCCACCAACTCCTGAGGGAAATATCTGACTCTGTGTTCACCAGCTAATTGCTAACTGTGCCCATCTGCTGTTTAATGCTAAGATGGTAGTGTACAGTGGGGTTTTCCAGCCTGCTGCAGCAGAAAGCGATGCCGTAAGAGCTGTGAGAGTGAACCAAAACAGTAACGTTGCAGCCCGGCGATGAGGTAAACAATACTATACACTATAAAACTACAGAAATCAAGAATCAAGAGATAATTACCTCGTGATTCTGACCCCTTTATCATTGTTGTGATACATTATTATAAAAAATATTGATTACAACAGCTGGGTACTGTAGTTTTCTAGCAGATGTTAATCAAACACTATTTGTTGGGGGCTATTCTCGGTGTGTTAGTGTTTACAGCAGCAGCAGGAGGAGGGTGTATGTGAAAATATCATATATAAAATAAACGACAGTGTAACGAAGCAACATATCACCCAGTTCAAGTATGACTCAGTGATGTGTTTGTAATTGTTTATGGACAACACTGGAGCTCTGCTGCACAGATTACATGAGACTTTTTGCCTGATCCTTCCGTTAGCACACCTCTGTGTCGTACACTCGTCGTGCAAACGGAGCATTAGCGCCAACTTTCAACCGCTTTCATATAAAGCATATGTACAACTTAGATTTGCTGCCATTTTCACCATGCCAGGTGGTCCATCCTCTTCTGCTATGTAGCCTAAATGGCGACCGGTGACTTATGAGGGCATCATCTGGGTGCTCACAGTGCAAGTATGGAAGAATGTGATTGATACAGACAACACTTCAGTCAATTCATTGCTGATTTGTCTTTTTATGGGATTTGTTCGCACTGAAGAAATTAGCAAATATCACTGAAAATATCCTCAAACAGTATTGCATGACGCTTCTAATAAAATTAGGATTCTTCGTTGAGTAACACATCCTGAATTCACTTTGGTCGCCTCGTCCTGCGCAGCTGGCCATGAACCTACAGTGAGCTGCTCAAGCGTCGCAGTATCTCACTTCCTCTCAGGCTCCCATTGCTGCATCTTGTCTCCGTCCCCGTGTTTCTCTGAGAGTGTTTCCATGCTAAAATGACAGGGACTGCGTGTCCTTGACAGCAGCTGGCCACAGTGAGAAACCAGCCATTTACATGCTAATCTCAACCACTGCTCACTCACAATCTGCAGATGGAACATCTCTAATTCCTGCCGGAGTGGAGAGGTAGCAGAGAGGCTTTTGTGTTGTATGTGCACTTTTGCATACATTACAGAAAGTGGTTTCACATTTTCATGCAGGATGATCCGCAGAGGAACCCTGTGATAGACCACCATAAAGCTTTATGTAATCCATCAGAGCGGTCGGGAGTTTCTTGCACAAAACTCTCAGCTAACAACTCTCAGGATTTCTATATGTTTCCTCTTAAACTGTGTCAGTGACTCTACTCTCTTTCACTTAAAGACACCTGCAGACTGTCTGCCAGGAGCTGATTTCAACAAAGACCCGTGGTGTTTGCGAGGGTGGCGTCTCTCGAAGATGTTAGTCACCTTGCCGGCTGTACAAATTGTCACACGTCTCTTTTTTTCTCCTCCTTTTTAAATGTGTCATTCTTGTACTACCATCGTCACTCTATGATTTGTCACTATAAATGTGCAGCTTCAAATCAATGCTCTTTCTTCCTCCCTGTTTCTGTCTCTCTTTCCGCTTCGTTGCTGACTGTTTGTGTGTCTGTTTCTCTGCTTTCTCCGTGTCTCTGTGTGTCTCGTCCGTCTCTGGTCTTCTCTGTCAAGTGTCCGGCCTTCGTCTATCTCAGGGCAGCCCGTCTCGGCTCCCACAACTCCTACGGCAGCGTCCAGCGCTGCTTTTGCTACTCTGTTCCCCACCAGTATGACTGTTCACAGCTTCGTCAGTCTCCATCAATACTGCTGCCCCTCTACTGACCAAAGCTTACAGCAGGATGACAGGTAAGGGCCACAGCAGGGCCTGAGTACAGTGAGTACGACACGCTAAGAATAAAAACCCCTTCAACCCCCGTAAGAAGTCTTGCAACAATCCCAAAAGCCTGTCAACAACCTCCAGCTCGCTCTCTCACACAGTGTCCCCGTCCCCATCACTTTCTTCTACATGTCTGCCTCTGCCTTCCTGCATCACCTTTCTGCAACCCTCCCTCCTCTCCACCTCCTAATCCTAACCCAGGAGCCTGTGCTTCAGTCTCCTACCACTCCCCGATGTGAGTTAGGCCCTAATACCGCCTTGAAAAACGCACATCTCCTCACAGAAAGCGAGAGGGAGTGATTTTTCAGTAAGCAATGGGACCGAGGTGGACTGAGTCACAAGTGAACCTGGTGAATTCTCACCCTATTTTCTCTCCTCCCCTCACTTATCCTCCACCTGATGCTGTTCTCAGACACATCAGCGCATGACGCTCCAACACTGCCATCTAAAGGCGTTAGACAGCTGTGACGTGCATATACTAAGTGTACGGTAAACACTGCTTTTTTAATAGAGATGCCTGTTTTGACTAAAGCTGCAGCTCGCTTCAGGCTTTTCTTGTTTCCACCTGTTTGCTTTCTCTGCTTTTTTGTGTGTGTGTGTGTGTGTCTCATGCTGTTTTTCGCTCTGTCTTCCTCTTTCTTCTTTTCTCTCTCTGTCTTGTCCGTCTGCTTTCCTCTGTGTTTTGTTTTCGTCCCGTCCCGTGCTTGCTTTCCAAGAGAGGAGGGTGAGGACGAGGGTGCCCATCAGTTCTGTTGCTCTGCCTCAGGCTGCAGCAGCCCCTCCTCTCGCTGAGCTGACCGCGCGACGACTCGCTCGCCCATTTACCTGTGAAAAGACTATCACAGTTTATGCTGCCAGAAAACGGAGACCTCACTGTGTACCAAAACAAACAGAAATGCATGCAACTTGTAGTCTTTGTGACAGTTGGTGTATGTGCTCTCATTTTTTTTTATTCATGTACGATATGTTGTGCATTATTTTTAACATCCTAATGAATCTTGATGTTGTCTTTTCTCTGCATCGTTTGCTATTTGCTTCTTTTCTTGCAGCCATATCAGGCTGTCGGAACGCATCACCATTGTGTGCTCATTACTGTCGCACTCATGCCTATCTTGGATCCACTAGTTGAGTCACGTCAGTTCGGATGTGCTCAGTCGTCACCATTTGTTATCTGTGCAAATCCCCATACAGTCCTGTGCGACGTCAAAGAAGCGAGCCTCCTATATGTTCTAAAAACATTAATCATGTGTTTGTTTGTTCCTACACGTGGGATTATTATTGTCTCGTCTATTATCCTGTTTATTCATGACCTTGAACAGATTTAGCTTGCCGATTTCTGAACAGAAACAAAGATCACTGCTTCCCGAAGGCGCTTCTCTTTCACTTTAAAATGTCTGAAGGTGAAATATGTGTCGCTGTAATTGCTCTGTGTTGTTTCAGTCATGCTGGAATGTTGCTCGTACACACCCACCTCGCTCATCTCCACCTCGAGCACCGTGTACTCATCCCTGCACGCGAAAATGAATTACAAGAAATTCTATTTTTAAGTCATGTATCGGTTGTGTGGTGCGCATAATCCCTGTATATTAATGGTTTCCCCTGCAGAACACACAGTATGTACCCTATTATTGTTGGGAACGTGATTAGCATATCCCTGTAGCTGGTGGAAAAACCTGGTGTCTCCACTAGTGTCACTTTTTTTTTTTTTAAACAGCCAAAAGTTTTACAATTTTCTAAATGTACAAAGGAGTGTGTGCTCTTGCATTTGACGGTAAATCATAAAAACTTTTGCAGTTGTTTCTCAGGACATTTATTATCTGTGTACACTGCAGCAATATGAAACTACTGATCCTCAGAGAGCAGACTTTATTTACATCTAGGATATAAAAATTACAGAGGATTTGATTCACACGTCTCATTTTCTGACTGTCATCTCAGCTGCTTCAGCACTCTTGTCTTCACCTGCTTTCATGTACAAACATGTCCTGTCGCACATTGTATCTCAAAAGTGAGATGAAAACAAACATATTTGAATATTTTCCTTACTTGTTTTGGGGTTTTTTTTCAATAAATGAATGCACTTCTTCTACCGTGCGTGTCTCTTCGTCTGTTACTATGTGTTGTGTTGTTTTTTTGTTTGGTTTGGTGTTGTGTAATAAAAAGAAAAAAGTGACTGTGCGTGAGTCTGTGACGCGTGTGCAGGGAGGGTGGAGGGGAGGAAAAAAGCTGGGCAGGGTGAGAGAAGTTCAGAGCTGTCAAAAGACTCAAGAATGCAGCCTGTACGGCTTTTCAGGGCAAGCAAGAGCCAATGTTAAAGTGTGTGTGTGAGTGTGTGAAGGAGTGAGAGAGTGAGAGAGAGAGGGAGTGAGAAATAGAGAGAGAGAGAGAGGGTGTGTTTGTTTTTACGCTGCTCCAGTTAGTGTGGGACAGTTCTCTGACAGTAGCAGCATGGTAAGAACTCAGCTTTTTCTTTCACTTATAAATCGGTCACAAAAGAGCTTTTAGTTTGGCACCGGTGAGATGCGATGTTACCTGTTACACCGGTGTTTGTATGGTGGCCTGCACTGCAATGATGTAGTGTCTGTGACATGTGGTTCGTGCTGTAGATCACCAGTCTGTGTCCCGTGCTGTGTCTGAAACGTCACAGAGTGCAAAAGAGAGGTAAACTGGTGAAATACAAGAGTGTGCATTGAGCGCTGTGGGCTTTTTCGGCTGTACATGTCATTTTTAAAAGAGATAAAATGTTTTGAGGAGGATCTGACACATAAATGGAGGGAGATGGGGTGATAAATGGGCTAGTGAGAGGCGCCTGTGTGCACATGCCGTTCGGATGACAGATCACATACCCTTCAAAGTTTGGATAATCTGCCTGTCAACAGTGTCACTCCTGAGGAAGTGCACACGCAGCACATCGCTGGAGACAAAACTGACATAATTGCTTCAAGGTGAAGTTAGTTACAATAACAGTACTGCGGTGCTTTGTCATGGACGTTTGAATGCCTGCTGGGAGGATTTGTCGAGCACAATGGAGGTCTGCAGTCAGCACTTTGATATGTGAGCACAAGCTCAAATCAGCTGTGCCCAATCTGGAAGTGGATCAGTTCAAAAACATGAGAAGTATGCAGTCTGTCATTGTCAAAAAGAAATGGTGGGTGCCAGATAAAGACAAGCTACCAGTGCAGTTAGAAAGCTACTTTTCTTAATGAAAGTTTACATTATTTTGCCTGCCCGCGTGTATATACAAGACTTATCTCTTCATACTTTCTTGCTTCAGCGCCAGTGAGATTTATATGATAGGTTTATGCTTACAAAGCACTGCCAATTTTTTAGCTGCATCACTCTGTAGCCCTGCAAGCAGTTGCACAGGGTTGCCATCTCTTGATACACTACCTGGATTGAACATGAAGTTGCATCCACTGCTGACAAAACTATAGAGCCTAGTTTGAGCTTTTGAACCGGAGGATCTGGGTCGGTAAAAGACGTGGACACTGTGTGTGTGTGTGCGTGTGATGTGAAGCTCACAGCTTGAGACAGCGAAGTGGCAGAAGAGTGTTGGCGGTGGAGGAATGCTCCGCTCTGACCCATGAATGATTCGATTGTTTCCTTTTCAGTTTGTTTGCTTGAAAGAACGGGATCACATGTGACAGAGAGAACGCAGATCGTCGGATTATTTTCAGAATGAAAGACATTAATAACCCCCTTATTTTAATCTCTTTGAGTTCTGACTTCCATGGTAAACATTATCACATCACCAAAGTAATTATTTGGGATCCATATTCCACATCTGGGTCGCAGTGGCTGATTGACACAGAAGTAGAACACCTTAAAGATTCGAGAGGATGAGATAACCACTGCGAGTCAGGTGGAAATGAGTCAACAGACAGATCGATGCAATTATTGGCATCTCCATGACAGGCAGCAGAGAGGTTAAATCCCCCAGCCTCCGTGTCCTGCTGTGGGTTCGATGGCGCAGTCAGACCCACTGCTGCTCGTCCATACACACCACATGCACAAACACACGCATTGTCAGCACATCAATATTATATGAGCAGGAGACAGGAGGCAGGGGACTGCATGGAGTTGACATTGCACTTTACTGCATGCACCCCTATTCACTCTACAGTTTCCCTCATTAGAGCCGCTGACAATTTCTGCCCACGTGTTTAACTCTTTTAACACTATCAGCGGTCACTCTCCTCTTTATCAGATTCCAGCCATCTGTTTCAGCTGCAATTAAGTGATTGGAGGTAGTGAAACTACCTGGCCTGGTCTTTATATCGGCAGCCTCCAGAGAGAACCTTTCTGGCACTGTAACAGGAATACAGGGTTTCTTACATAAGTAATGAGGTGCAGATGCCAGCTGCGATATGGCCACACTCATGTTTTATACAACAAACTTTTTTTACTCGTATATCATCCTCACCTTGTCTCTCACCACATATTACTGCTTGGCTCTTGCTGCAGGCAAAACTAAATGAAAAGTCTTGTTTAATGCATGGACACTCGGAGGCGGATTGCAAGGCCTTGCATAGGGAAAAAAAAATCAATGGCGAAGCAGAATTCATTTATTTTTACTTCAAATATTGCACCAAACTTGGAGACTTTTAATAGGTACCTCTCTCAGCCTGAAAATCTTCCTCTTAATGCTCAGAGGAAGAATCAGATCTGTAATACTTGTGCAGGTCTTGCCGCATAAAGACGGTGGAGATGAAAATCACTGTCACATAATCGATAGACTTGGTTCAGTGGCAGTGGAGCCACTGAAAAAAGCAGCACTCTTGACTCTTTGGTATTTCATGATCTCACTTTCGTTATGAGTAGATGACAGCTAAAGTTTACAAGGATTTGGAGGTCAAGTAAATCCGAGGACCAGCCATGAATATTCAGAGACTGATTTATGAAACCAGGCTTGTGGCACGTTGAATGTATTTTAGGTTTCTGTGACTCAGTTGAATGAAAATACCATCTGCTCCTGCTGATGTGCATGGCAGGAAGTTACAGTGAAGCCCCTGCTTGTGTCTACCTGTTGGCACCGCGCAGAGGCACTCATGTGGCTAGTTTCCATTCCTTAAAAGGAGCAGTTATGGGCAGCTCTGAAGAAGTCAGATTTGTTCTATTCACACACTTTATACAAGACAATATGTAAATACTGTATTGAAGTCAGGTTATTAAATTGAGACTTTCGTAAACTAAAGTTTAGGCATCTTGTATCTGCACGCTTCGGCCTGCTTTAATGTGTTTTCATAACAAGACAAATATTATGTAGACTGTCATTCACAACCTGTGGAGCATCTTCAACACCCACCTCAGCGGTGATAACAGTCAATACATTGTCATGGCAACTA
This sequence comes from Nibea coibor, assembly GCA_023373845.1. Taxonomy (NCBI): domain Eukaryota; kingdom Metazoa; phylum Chordata; class Actinopteri; family Sciaenidae; genus Nibea; species Nibea coibor. The sequence continues at coordinate 21,421,157 of CM041717.1, read as the reverse complement.
CGCTTCTCATCCTAACAACTGCCTCACCGCCCACAAAGGTCCCACGGCAACCGTCACCAAGCAACCCCCTCCCTCTTCTCAGTTTCTCTATTTAAGGAGCAGAGGAGGAGGAATGATAAATGATGCTGCGCAGAAGAAAAAAAAAAAAGAAGAAAGAAACAGTTTGAAGTGGAGATGGAGTTGTGCACCACAACTTGTTGCTCTTAATTAATTCAGTCAAAACTGGTAATTGTGCACAGTATAAATAGAAATGTGTGGAGTTGCTGTTAAATATCTACATCTTAGCTTTAAAGCTGTGTTATATGTGTTTTCCTGTAGATGTCAGAATTGTCTTTTTTATCGCTGGGCTCTTGTGTTATGCAACATAATGGAGTCGTCCTCAGTGTTGTTGTTAGACTCAACAATAATTCAGCCGGGTCATGCATTTCTTGAAGGCACAGGATGTCCTGCCGAAAGCCCCTGCATTGTATAACATTTTCCGCTCTGTGCGCTCCTCGCACTGCTCAGGTTTTGATATAGGAACTGGCATGTGGTGTTTGTATTTGACTATCACTTACAAGATCAACCAAATTAAAATACCTACAAGTTATTTCATTGTTTCCCAAGAAACCTTTTCCTTCTTGTCTTGTTTTTACCGACCAAACAGTAACACAGGAAGTCTCTGCAATTAATGGCACAGTCACTCAAGGAGGGAGGGAGAGAGGACTGACCCACTCAAACCAAAAATGGTCAACAAGGCAGCGTTTCAGTCCTTTTTTGTCAGTTGCAGAGTTGAAACCACACAAACCATGCTTCACCACCGAGATTTGCATATTTCCTGTGCTGAATATAATACTCATATTTGACCCTGGCTCTCTACTCTTTCTTCCTTTGTATGGGCCATGGCACAGCTGACAGAAGGGGCGGGGCGGCTAACTCAAGGAGGAAACGAAGGCAGGGACATGTGACTGGAGTTGTTCTCCCAAACACAGGCTGACTAATTGACTTGGGTTGGATTTTGTCTGGGCAAAAGTCATAACGGGACACTGGAGGATCTCTGGACTTACTTGAATGCTGATAAGTTTTGTGGTTACTTGCTATACTAGGATTGTATCCAGCGAAACTTTTTTTAACCTGTTTACTGATTTGGTTGCAAATATTAGCTGCTTGCTATTACTTCTGTCTCACCGGCTGAGTGAGAGTGTAAATCTGGGAGGAGATGTTAACTGTGCGTGTTTTGTCTCACGAGGTGCCTGTTTTATACCTGCTGCTAACGTAACAACCTGGTCTTTCCTGTCAGTATGGTGTTGCTGGTATGTGGCACTGAAGGAGTGTGTTGATGACTCCACAAAATGCGCTAGCACTGCTGCGTTTGTCAGACAAGAATACACTGAGAGAGAGAAGAAAGATAATGAAAGGAGTTAAGGAGCAGAAAAAAGGGCAGTAGGAAAGGTAGTAAAGGTAGTAGTATATTAACTCATCCTCTGGAGTCATTAAAAGAAGGAGATAGAGGGCAGAGACCTTGTCCAGTGTCTCTTGGATCATCAACTTGCAATGTAGACAAGGAATGTCATCAGATCTTGAAGGAATAATAGTTTAAAAGTGATACTAGCTCACCATGAGTTCCACTAAGAAATGGTTACCTTCTCGTCGCTCTAAACTTTACATGTAAGTCCTTATATGTAAGCTCTTGAGTACTATTCTGCATAATCTGAGGACTGCACTTAATCATTCATTGAGTCTGTAGTTCAAAGTGTTTGATGCAATGTGTTTTCAAGCCTTTATGACTCACTCTAAAAGCTCATTTTCTCTTGTAGCGTGGAAGGGGAGTCCCAGTGTCCAGAGACGGGCACCCACAAAGACACCTCATTCAGCCAGACACCTTACCTGCGTGGCTCAGAGCGCTACACTGACAGCAGTAGCAGCGCACCGTCCGGATCCAGGGACCCTTCATGCGTGGCTGCTTCCAGTTCAGCCAGCTTGGCGTGGGCACTGCGAACACGCCACCAACCTGCGAGTCTAGCTCTCCGCAAGCAAGAGGAAGAGGAGAATAAAAGATGCAAGGCCCTTTCAGACAGCTATGAACTCTCAACAGATCTGCAGGATAAGAAGGTATCAATGAGGATACTGTCTGTCAGAGGATTTCTGTTGCAAATGTCTTTTGGTTTGAGCACCAGGAAACATTATATCGATAATGGATTCTTTCTTTGTGGGTTCATGGGTAAGAGGCGATCAGACGGTGATGCTGTGTTCTTTGTTTTTCTTTCCTCTCACCTTTCGCCAGGTGGAGATGCTCGAGAGAAAGTATGGTGGCTCCTTTGTAAGTCGCAGAGCAGCGAGGACCATTCAAACAGCCTTCAGACAGTATCGTATGAACAAGAACTTTGAGCGCCTCAGAAGTTCTGCTTCAGAGAGTCGCATGACACGCCGCATCATCCTGTCCAACATGAGACTGCAGTATTCCTTTGATGAGCGACAACCTCAGCAGCAGGCCCAGACACAGACGAACTTCACCCACAGCGTGGCCATCGGGCCTCCTCATTCCCCCGACGCAGACCGACCAGGAGACTACACCCACTTAGAGGACTCCTTCTCCAAACAGGTAATCATGTTGTGGTTTTATTGTGTGTGACGAGCTTTAAAGTAATTAAGTTCCTTCAGGGTTATAACTCTTCATGTCCTGAAAGTCCCAATGGTGTTTCCAGGAACAGAAAAAACAAACTTGCCAGGCGTACCTGGTACACTTTTAGTTTAGTTTTTGGTTTTTACTTTTTCTTTCTTTCTTCTAGGTCAAGTCCTTGGCTGACTCCATAGACGATGCCCTTACCTGCCGCGCGGGTCGCGATGACTCCCAGGAGGGCAGCAGGGAGGGTGGAGGGATTAGTGAAGACTTTGGAGAGTGTGTGTGGAGCAGCAGCAGCAACCCCTCCTCCCAAAGAGGTTTGGGAGAACGAGCCAGGGGTGCTGGAGGAGGACTCAGTATGCATGGTGACAGTACCGCCACCTCATACAGTGACGTTACCCTTTACATGGATGATGGCATGCCGTCATCCCCGTTGTCCCTGGATCGGGCACCCAGCAGCACAGATACAGAGTACTGGGGCCCCGGTGGTGGTGTCGGAGGGCGTGAGGACAGCAGGGATACTGAAGGAGGGGGCAGCAGCAACAGTCGGCGCAGCACCCCATGTACTGAGTGCAGGGACTATCGTCTAAGGGGCGCACATCTGCCCCTACTCACTATTGAGCCGCCCAGTGACAGCTCAGTGGACATGAGTGACCGTTCAGATCGTGGCTCTCTTAGCAGACAGCTGGTCTATGAGCAGGAGCCTGGAGTAGGGGCTGGCTCCCCTCAGGGAACCCTCAAACACTCCCCCAACACAGGCACCCGGCCTTCTTCCACAGCAGCTGCCCAGGGTCAGACCCGGGCGCCTGGCAGACCCATACCTACACACATCCCTCACCAGGTGGCAGCACACCACCACCATCACCACCACCCTATCCACCACCATCAGTACCCTGACACTCCCTCGTCATCCTCCTCCCCGCAGCAGCCCCCGACCACCCCACTGTCCTCCTCCTCCTCTACAGCTCTGCCACCCGGTGGCCTGGAGCAGCCGTGCTGCTCGGACGGAGACAACGACTCACTCAACTCCACAACCAACTCCAACGAGACGGTCAACTGCAGCTCCGGCTCCTCATCTCAGGACAGCCTGCGTGAGCCTCTACCACCTCTTGGAAAGCAGACCTACCAGAGGGAAAGCCGGCACAGCTGGGACTCCCCGCCTTTCAACAGCGATGTGGTGCAGAGACGTCAGTACCGCATAGGCCTCAACCTCTTCAACAAGTAAGAGGCTTGTAGCACTTATAAACAGAAGTGCCCATGAGAGTCCATTTTCATTGTGATCATTCAATTAAACTGGTTAAGTTGTCGTGAGAAAGTTCTTTTTCATTGACTATAGGAAGCCAGAGAAAGGGATCCAGTACCTGATAGAGAGAGGTTTTGTATCGGACACTCCAGTTGGGATTGCTCGCTTCATCCTGGAGAGGAAGGGCCTCAGCAGGCAGATGATTGGAGAATTCCTGGGAAACCGCCAGAAACAATTCAACAAAGATGTTTTAGAGTGAGTATGGGAGTAGAAAGTATGGAGGCCGCAGGATATTTTGAGAAGGACAGTTGTAATAGACCAGAAACTGTAAGACAAACATATGGAAAAGATTTAGGTGAATGTGTATCTGTATCTTCAGAAGGGGGAAAAAAGTTCAGCATATGTGCGCACCACATTTCAGCTCACTCACATATTTCATGCCAAGTCTGCATGGATGCAAGCTGCCCTACATAAACATAGTGTGTAATAATGTGTCACTTCTGTTGTGTGTGTTTCAGCTGTGTGGTGGATGAGATGGACTTCTCAGGTATGGACCTGGATGACGCTCTCAGGAAGTTCCAGGCTCAGATTAAAGTTCAAGGAGAAGCCCAAAAAGTGGAGAGGCTCATAGAGGCTTTTAGGTTTGTATGTGTTGGATACAGTGGGTTTTCAATAGGCTTGAGTGATGCTGGAGTATCAAAAATGTAAACGTTCGGGCATGTTGTTTCTGTCTCTTATGCAGCCAGAGATATTGCGTGTGCAATCCGACCCTGGTTCGGCAGTTCCAGAACCCGGACACCATCTTCATCTTGGCCTTCGCTATAATCCTCCTCAACACGGACATGTACAGTCCCAACGTCAAAGCTGAGAGGAAAATGAAACTTGAGGATTTCATCAAGAATTTGAGAGGTGTTACCAGACAGAAAATACACTTGATTGTTGATTTTATGGAGCAGATTTTAGCAGTATTAATTATGTCTAAAGTGTTGTATAAATGGGGACTAGAGCAGATGTTAAGCAGAGACTTTTGAATATGTTAATGGATGTAGAAATTTACATTTTATATATTTTGTTTTCACGCCCTCGATCTTTGCACTAATTCGACAGCATACCATTCCAGTTTCCGTCTACGTAGATGAAGACCTTTTTCAGTCAAATCTCTGCATAAAGCAGTTACGTCATCGTTATATCATGGGCAGAGCAGACGGTCACACTGAGCCAGACAGCAGCCTGCTACACAACACAAGAGCCACAGACTCCGAGCAACAACCCACATTAGCCTTCCTGCGAAAATCCTCCTCCTTATCTAACCTGCAGACACGAACACACTTCTTATCCCTGCACCTTAGAATCACCAAACAACCGCACTGATAATATCAGTTTGCAGGGCTGATAGTTAATAAGATTCACAGCTGCAGCACATGAAATAACATTTCATGTGCTTGTCAGTGATGCTGACAGGACATATGCTCTTTAATAACAATGACAACATGACATCTGCCTGTGACGTGTAGGCCTCAGCCCAAGTTTGTTTACTTTCTCTTGTTCCCTATGGTGTAACACAAACATTTTAGCAGCCAGCTGCTGTCAATCAAATACAGACACGAGCATGGTTCTCCAGAGCTGAGATGAAATTGAGCATTTCTGATATTTCCCCAAAGACCTCTTCTCATTTTTCCCCTTCTTTTAATTTCAATTTTAACAAAGAATCTAATATAATTTTTATTGGTGTTTAGCTTTTAGTGTGTACTGCAGCTTTGATAAACATCATTTCCTAAGACCCTCCCTTTCCCTGTCTCCACCCAAGGCGTAGACAATGGTCAGGATATACCCAGGGACCTGCTCGTTGGGATCTACCAGCGGATACAGAAATGGGAACTACGGACCAATGATGACCATGTGTCCCAAGTGCAGGCCGTGGAAAGAGTCATTGTGGGCAAGAAGCCTGTTAGTTCTGTAATTCAATAAGGCAACATATGTGGCTTTGTAAATATGTTGTCACTAGTTGAAGGTTTACTTGTTTGTAATGTATCTGTCTACATAGGTGCTGTCCCTCCCGCATCGTAGGCTGGTGTGTTGCTGCCAGCTTTATGAGGTTCCTGACCCCAATAGACCTCAGAGGACAGGAGTGCACCAACGAGAGGTCTTCCTCTTCAATGACCTTCTAGTGGTAAGACTCACGGTCATCACTTCTTAACACGTGGCAGCTAAGAAATTTCAATTAGAAGGTGCTGTAATAAATATATCTCTGTCTATGTTGTGCATCAGGTGACCAAAATCTTCCAGAAGAAGAAAACCTCAGTAACTTATAGTTTCAGACAATCTTTCCCTTTGGTTGAGATGCAAGTGCACATGTTCCAGAACTCATGTAAGACACCATTTCTTCTCCCTTTTAGAGATTTCAACCATTTCTAATTACCTCCTGTGATTATTAAGTATTTTATTTCTCTCTGTTTGCATCTCTCAGACTACCCTCATGGTATCCGCCTGACCTCAGCAGTCCTGGGTGGAGAGAGAAAGGTTCTTATCGTCTTTATGGCACCCAGTCAGCAAGACCGCACCCGCTTTGTTAGCGACCTCAGGGAGAGTATTGCTGAAGTGCAAGAGATGGAGAAATATAGAGTCGAATGCAAGTACCCCATCTACTGGTCATTACTGTGAACTGTCTCTTTCGTGGGCATGGTGATCTGTACAGGTTTTGTACAGGTGGTCTCAGTATAAGGCTTGTTTTTTTCGCTGTGCTCTCCCATTTTAACTTGCACTGTGCCCTTTGTGTTTGTTTACAGCGGAGCTGGAGAAGCAGAAAGGTGTGATGCGGCCCAGCTTGCTCACTGGAGGTGTGGTAGGAGGTGGCGTAGGTGTGAAAAGCGATGTTGTGAATGGCACCTTGGGAAGGACAAGTTTTGATGACAACTGCTCAGTGGGTGAGGGTCTCAAACGCACAGCACTCAGCTCATCTCTCAGGGACCTGTCAGACACAGGTGAGACAACAGCGCCTCAGAGACTGGGTCAATTCCATTTCTTTCTTGTCAGCTGGGTTGAATTGGGTAGCACAGCTTCTTAAATGGTTTTGTTTTCTGTTTCTATTACTATCCTGTTCTTCTTTCTCGCTGAAATTCAGACACAGCTTATGCCATTCAAATCTTTTTTCCGAAAAATCGTGCAAACAAACATTTCAATCTTCCACTCTTTGCTAACCTGGCTCTTCCTGGTGGGGTGCAGGGAAACGTGGTCGCAGGAACAGTGTTGGTTCTCTGGACAGTACCATGGAAGTAAGTCTGAAAGACTAGATGTTGACCTGTAACCTTTAAAAAAACCCTGCATTTCCCCTCACTGGTGCTTGGTCGTCTACGTCTACAGTGTACATATAGATGGTGTGCCCGTGTACATGCATGCGTGTGTTCACATGTACATGTACTTGCATTGACGCCCTTTGCATGGCTGTGTGTGTCCATACTTGATCAAGCATGTCCTTCACCTCCAGATACAAATATCTTCTGTGTGTGATGTTGTAAGTGGGAACAGGGGCTGTAGTGCAATCCTCCAGTGGTTTTTCTAAAGCGTGATGGTGCTTTATCCTCCCAGGGGTCCATCATTAGCAGCCCACAGCCTCACCAGCGCTATCCAGTGCCAGGCGTGGTGCCTGGCTGCTACGGAACAGAAGACTTCCGGCCTCACCGCCCCATCCTGAGCCCCGGAACGGGGGTGGGGGGTGGGCCGGGGCAGCAACATACCACTGCTGGGACAGGAGTTGGGGGAGTCTCCAGCAGTGTAGAGCGACCAGGAGCAGGGAGCGGCCCTGGGGGGAGCAGCAACAACAACAGCGGCTCCTTCCTGGGGTCCCTATTCGGCAGCAAACGCGCCAAACCACCAGGGCCCCTTATTCCACCGGGGCCACCCTTCCCCGCACCTGTACCCCCACCGACTACGGGAGGGCCCCCTCCTCACTCCCCTTCATCGCTGTGCCAGTTGGACGGGGGGCCTTCCAAGATTCAGGCACTACACGCACAGTACTGTCATGCGGGCACCGTGCAGCCCCCACCACCTTACTACCATCACCATCGCTACCACGTCCAAACTGTCCCTCCTCCTTTGCAAGGTATGCCCCCACATACTATACAGAGAGGCCCACTACCCTGTCGTCCACCCCTTGGCCCACCACACGCCCAGCACCCGCAGCTGGCCCATCTCTCCCAGCTCTCCCAGCATGGGCTTCCGGGTCGTTACGCCAACATGGTGGTGGGATGTCCCCCCCCCCTTTCTCCTCTCTCCCAACACTCCCAGAACCCACAGTTCGCCCTTTACCACGTGCAGCCCACACACTCAATCAGAGGGGGCGGCGGACCTGGTACCAAACTTCCACTAACGTTGTCTCACTCCCACCCGCACCCCCACGCACACTCCCAAACCCATCCCGGACACGTGCACACACCACACCCAGCCAGCCACTCTACACACCAAACACACTTCATATTCGGCACTCTGCCCCACAATCTACCATCCGCGTCCGTCAATGCGCATCACGCAGCCTCCGCCGGCCCGTATCTGCCCCAGTACCCTCCTCTCTCTTCCATCCCCCCTCCCCCACCACACTCCCCTTTACCCCCCCCTTCGTCCCCCCTTACCCCTCTTACACCTCTCTCCCCTCACCCCCCCCAGCACCCAGGGCAGCCTCAGCAGGGGCCGCAGGTGACGGGGGCTGGAGCGACAGGCACAGGGGGCAGCTCCAAATCCAAACCTATCAACCGGATAAGTACCGTGGTGTGAGCAGGATGTGGGGCCCGAGGGGTCAGAGGTCAGATTATAGAGTGGAGGAGGTCGGCAGAACTAGGACTAGGTCCAAGTCTGCCAGGACAGAAAGTAACAGCAGCAGCGCTAGTGACAAGAGGAAACGCAGTTTGCTTCGTCTCTGTTACTTTCACCTCCGTTTCCCACATATGTAGGTGGAGATAAAAAGCACATCACGTGCACACATCTTTGAAACCTGCACACCAAAACACATGAACAAACACTCCTCATATTTCCACGTACAATATCAGAAAAGTCTATAGCCATATAATTTAAGATGAAACTAAATCTAGATATATTGCCTCTTTGTTAGAAGTCTAGTTGAGTCCGTATGAGACTATTTAAGTGTACAGTACCGAGATGTGATAATGTGACACTGGAAAAACGGAGACCACATATATCCAGCTGCTTACATGGGGATGTAAATAAAGACTAAACCACCAAATGCGTTCAGAGTGGAGTTTGGAAAAAATGAAAAAAATAAATGTCCCTTGACTTTGCAATAATTTACCTGGCTTCATGATGTCCCCATCCATTCTTGCAGGTTCCGCTTCGCTGACAGGCATCTTTTTTTCTAAAGGAAGACCTCAGATATGTTGCTTTGTCTTAAACTTCTAAAAACCAGTGCACGGTTTCCTGACAGTCTTTTGCTTAATGGTCTTTTACATGTCAACAGGAGCCACCTGGCTTTATAAATGCATTCCTTGTGGGGTAGGGGAATTAATGATACAATCAATAATATATTTTGAATGTTTCTGAAGCTTCTTGCTGTTTTATCGATATTATAATATACCTGCTATGAGTATGATGAATATTGTCCAATAATTGTTTTGATCAGTGATTAATTATATCAGCAGATGTTTGTACATGGTTATAGAGAGTATATGCACATATAAATTCCCTCAATTCGCCATAGCCACTAGAGGGTGTTCTGATATGTGAAGTGTGATTTATTTCCATTGTACCATGGTTTGGCATTGAGTTCACCTTTTTTTTTTTTTTACTAATTAGTATTATTGGTTGTTGAAAATAATGAATGAGGTTTAGTTTCGTTCCAAATGATTTGAACACCAACAATATTCTTCCTTTTCCGTTTTGTTTGACATAAACAAACAGGTGAACGATTTCTCAAATAGGGTGACTAACAAAACTTGAACTTGGTGAATGGATCTGAGTTAATGTTTCTTTTTTTTTTTTTTTAATTTATGAGGCTCCCGGTATTGGAGAAAAGAAAGAGGCTCAAACAGAGTTGGGGATATTGGAAAAAGACTTTTGGGGGATGCCATTCGTTCATAATTATACAGGGCACCTATGCTCACTTTCTCACAGTCATTGTGTGTTTTTCTGTTTTGAAGAAGCACGCTTTTACATGAGGTTTTGTGGTTTTGCACACGTGATGTCTTAAGTCAGAAATGGCCTTCTTCTAATTCTCCCTCTTCTGCCACTTTTCAAAAATCTCTTATTACATTTTATGATGCCATGGCATCCCGCTGAGGGCTTCTTGTTAAAAAAAAAAAAAGAAGAACACAACAAGAGTCAAGAATGTAAAATAGCCTACAGGTACATACTGTATCCCCCCACCCCCCTTTTTTTCTGTGGGCTTCGTGTAAGTTTTGCCCCCTTTTTGCTACTGCATTTTTAGAGGTGGTAATTAAGCACTGATACGGTTTACCTTCAGTGCCATTGATTACAAGAGGAAAACTACATATATTCTAAGTTAGGAGAGAGTGAACGGGTGAGGACAAAGTAAAAAAAAGTCTATGGAACAAGCTAATGAAACTGACAACGAAGCTCAAGTAGATCTGCATCCTAAAGAACAGGATTTAATGGAGGCTGGAAGAGAGTCAAGAATGTCAGATGAAGATTTTATAAGTATGTGTTGGCTAGCCTTTTCTTTTCATGGTGTCCTTTTTGACTCTTCTTGCATGAATATATCTGCACTTATTGAATAGATTGTACTGTATAAACCTGAATGTACATATTATATTATACATAGGCTTCTTATCATAACTATGGGACGAACTACTCCCATTGTGTATTCAGGTGCGTGCATGTGAGTGCCATTAAGTATGTACATAAAAAAAGAGGGGCAGGGATGGGAGATGTTGGCCAAAAGGAACGTTGACTTCTTTTTCTTTTTCTTATTATTTCAGACTGAAGGTGAGAGAATGAGTTACTGTGATAGAAATCAAAGCCTAAAAAAAGTTTATGTCAGTGCACTTATTGATATCATTTTAAACAAATGATTTCAATTTTTTTTCTTTGTGTATGTATTACGTGTACTGAAAGAATAGAGATTTGAGATGTGAATATTTATTGCTTCTGATAAATTAAAGTGTCCTTGCAGTGAACTGGTCTGTGTGTACTTTTTATGTGACCTCATAAATCAACTTTAAATTGCTCTGTTTAACTTCAGTTAACTACCAGATGAAGAGGAATTTATATATACTATACACCATATACAAATATACAATGTCATTAATATATTACCTTAACATATTAAAGATTTAAGATAAAATGTAGGCCACTTTGCATATTACATATTCACAGAATATCAAGAAAAAAGTGGCAGTAGCTCAGTCCGTAGAGACTTGGATTGGGAACCGGAGGCTGGTTCAAGTCCTGTATGGAATAAAGTATGTTGGTGGACTGGTAGCTGGAGTTCACCTCCTGGGCACTGCCAAAAAAGACCAATTAATAATTAACATTAAAGTGACGTATCAAATTTGGGTGGACAACAAAATGTCTGTCAGCTTTAAAGTATTCTTTAAAGCTGAATGTCCATTTTATGCAACTTTGTTTAAAGAGTATTGTGCTTTTCATTTACTTTGATAGCTAAACATAGATAATGTGATGTTATAATGACCTAATAATATTTAAAGAAGGTACATTTCACTCTTCATGCACCAGTTCTGAATGTGATAACATAATATGCATATGAGTACTTTTTGGTATTAGTAATTATTATTTGTACTTAAATACAATTCACAGAAGCCCTAAGAAGTCACACATTTTCTTGTTCTTCAAGTTTTCTCGAGACCTTGACTTATATATGTCATTATGTCCAGTTAGTCGAGCAGGAGACTGTTGGAATTGCAGTGATTTAATGACAACCATGACACTTTTCATATTCTAATTTAGTATATTTTGTATTTTTAAATGATTCTTTTTTTAACCTTCAATTTCTTTGTTTTGTTTTATATTTTTACCCTTAGTGCTCTTATTGCTGAGCTGACCTGTTCCTCTTGTCCATCATAGTTCATTGTATTATTGACTGTGTTAACCTACATATTATTAATTTATTTAGTATTATTTTATTAGATATAATAACATCAATAACTAATGATCTCGAGAAAAGAGAGTCTTTATTACGAGAAAACAGGTGAAATAAAATATATGAACGCATGACCACTTGGGGCTTCCATAGAAATGAATATTAAATTAATTGAATAATTAATCAATAATTCATTTACATTAAATTCGTTGTTGACTTCACTCGTGTTATTTATGTAAATACTAAATACAGCGCGTCTGCCTTAACAGTGGTTAAATTGCCTTCAGTGGCGTACGTGCGTACTACTTTCAGGGAGTAAACGTGACGGACGTGGTGTGAAGATGAAGAGGTTGTGCTTCGGTCGTGAGAAAAAAAACTAAGATGGCGTCTCGTCAAGAAAGATAGGATGGCCTGAAGAGAGTGATGATGTTGGTCGGAAAATGATTGATAACGACATAATTCACAAAGTTTGAGACTCTCGGTTGCCATCAAACGAACCTCCGCCGTCAATGTTCTGAGCCGGTGTGTTCGACAGAACCGAGTTTATGGAGTACCGAGCCTGAAAAAAACGGTCAACTTTGCTAGCAGCGAACAGGCTAGCCAACTGGACCGAGCACAGCTGGCCAACGTTAGTAGCTAACCACCAGTCATCACAACAACAGAGGAAGGAGAGCGGCCACCAGCCCTTATCATACCCCGGGACATCGAGGTGTCTTCGGTCAGTATTTGGGGGAATACAACGAGGCATTGTAGTCGTTTAAAGGGACCAACTGATAAACTGTACACATAAATGTAATGTTACATGCCTTGACGTGAACTAGCTTGTTTGTTAGCGTCGATTTAGCTTGATTGCGGTTATATTGTTGACTTCCACCCAGTTACCGTGAGCTAACTAATGCTAGTTAACCTAAACCCGTGGGAGGCGATGAGGACTGGGCTTGAAAAAGTGGAGGCCTCGATGCTAACGTTAGCTGTTAAGCGGCGTTATCGCCTCTGATAGCTGAACAATAGACACAAATGGACTTGTCCGGAGAGGAGAAATGAATGACACCTAGCCGTCACAATATAAATAATCACATTTGAAAGATTTTTTTCATTTCCTGGTTTCTCTTGTTGTGGCTGTTCGTGGGAGGTACGCTTAGTTTTAACACCAGTTCTCCCAAGTTTAGGAGCTAGGAGCTAACAGTTGTCAGCTAACAATTATATATGTGTTATTGAGTATTGTGAAAGCAGATATCGGTGTTTAATTGTGATTATTCGGCGTCTGTTATCGAGTAACTGTGTCATTTATCTCGTTAAAAGCGTATTAATCAATTTAGTCTCCAGCCCACTGGGCAGTAGTGATGCCTTCATGGCCTTCCTATACCTTTAGGGTTCATGGCCTCCACGCCATTGTTTGTCTGAAGGCCCATGAAGAATCAGGTAGATGGGATACATGCCTGAAGTCCCAGCATCAAGTTGTGTTTATTTTAATATTTATTCAACACGGAATGAGTCAGTAGAAAGATGTAGACTCCTTTTTGTGCGTACAAATTACAAGAGGCAGTGTTTATTTCTCAGGTGCACAAACAAATGTTGCCATCACCTTTGTTTTGAAATCATTTGCTCCTTGTTTATTATTACAAATTTTACAGCATCACTTAGAAATGAAAAAAGTTTTGCCCCTTTCCACACACTGGGCCTTGTTGATTCACCAGAGCATGGCGTTTGTTTTGTTGTGTCTCATGTTGGGGGAGGGGTTTTTAACAAGGACCACTTTGAGGACCAAAAAAAAAAAAAAAAAAAAAACCCTAAATCTTCACCCTGTGATTTCCCATTTCTCTTCTTTGTGACCTTTTACTGTTGTGGCTTTCTGGGAAATTATAAACTATGGAATATACGGAGGAACTAACTGTCGTATAAAGTCTGACAGTGTTACAATGCCCTGCCGGGCCAGGAAGTAGTGATTTAGCAAGAGTAAACAAAGACGGTTAATATGAAGTAATCGTGTAATATACTTTTGTGTGTGTGTGTGTGTATTGTTGTTGATGCACTCGTCCATTTTGCTCATTTGTTTCAGTTTACTGTCATTTGGAACATAACGTGAGATATGTGTGTCATGTAAATGTCATTTCTGAAGATGAAAAAGTGTCAGTTTCTCCTTGACTTTGCACGTTTGCACCACTTTTACCTTCCCAGTGTAATTAGAGAGCATACAAATATAAAGTAAGCAGCTGTTAAAATTTGTAGCGTCGTTCAATAACATGCTTTTTTTTCCCCCATTGCCGATCTTCCTGTTGTCAGGGCAATGGAAGTGGAAGAGTTTGTACCTCCTCCGGAGTGTCCAGTATTTGAGCCGTCATGGGAGGAGTTTCAGGATCCCCTGGGCTACATCGCCAAGATACGTCCGATTGCCGAGAAGTCTGGAATCTGCAAGATTCGACCTCCACCAGTAAATATTTGCTTATGCTTGGATCATGTCGAAGAAATGCTCCCCGAGTTCCATGTGTGGCATGTAGCATACACCGGATTAAACTAGGAAATACGAAGTCAAAAGCTCTTTAACTTACTGTTCCCGTCTCATCATCTGAGAAGATGGATGGTAGATTTATATTTCTCATTATTTTGATTAGTCAGGCTGTCATTGAGTTAGCAGACACATACCATAGCACTGATAATCTTGCATAACCAGTCAGACAAAGTTGGTTATCAAGTAGTTCTGTCAACAGTTCCCAGTCCTGCTCTGTATGAGTTATTTTTAACATTAATTTGGTTCTTCGTGTCATCAACCAAAAGACCAGCATGTTTAAATTCAGATGAGATGATTCATGATCATTTATTCCCATGGATGTTTGTGTTGCTGCAAAGACAAAAATCATGATTCAGCAGTGGTAAATATGTGGAATACTGACACAAAACAAGCCATAAAATAAGCATAAAAACAAGATTTACACTTATGTTGAGTTGCATTTATGCACCATAAATTACATTTTGTGCTTCTCTCATGAACACTATAATTATATCAAGTTTGTAATAACTGCTAGAGCAATACACTACATTGTTCCCTGACAGAATAAAACATTTTAACAGATGTAAAGCTGTTTTTGCAGTAGAGGACAGAGAGGAATCCTGCAGGAACACTGCAAATCAAGTGTTTAAATTAAAGGCTTTCTCACCAGTCATCTTAAGGGCGTTGTGGGCTTAATCATACAGTTACACATAAGTAGTTGCTCTGCTAAATGTTCCCCTTACCGACAGCACAGTATTGTTTCTATAACAAGATTTTGTAGGAATTATAAATCCATGTCCTTTGTGGTTAATGTTGAGCCAAGTTCTTGAGCCTGAAAGCCGGAGTTAAACCGGGGTTAAGCCTAAACTAAGCCCATTGTCTCATTAATCTCTCATTTACGTGTCAATTTGTTGCTTTTAGTAAGTTCCATGAATGAACGAGGTCAGAATTAAAGCAGAAATGACAAATTTTTGTTTTAGCATCCAGGCTTACATGTTTAATTGTATGCCTTTGCTCCTAAATAGGACTGGCAACCACCGTTTTCAGTGGAGCTGGATAGCTTCCGCTTCACACCCCGCATCCAGAGGCTTAATGAGTTGGAGGTGAGTTATTATTTCCCTTAAAGTTGTACATTGTAGACAGAAATTGAAGGTGTTTGTGGAACTGGCTGTAATAATCATGGTGGTTCCTCCTGTATCTCGTTTTAGGCGGAGACCAGAGTGAAGCTTAATTATTTGGACCGCATCGCCAGGTTTTGGGAGATCCAGGCATCGTCCTTGAAAATCCCACATATTGAAAGGCGCATCCTCGATCTGTTCAGCCTCTCAAAGGTAGATATTGATTGAATTTTGGGTACATGATTTTTATTCCATATCTGTCAATTGTTAAAATACTCAAAAATGCTTCCCTGTTCCAGATTGTGACAGATGAAGGAGGTTTTGAGATGGTCTGTAAGGAACGGCGCTGGGCTCGCGTGGCCCAAAGACTTGGCTATCCTCCAGGCAAAAACATCGGCTCTCTGCTGCGCTCGCACTACGAGAGGATCGTCTACCCTTTCGAAATGTTCCAGTCTGGTGCCAGCCTGCCGGTATCTCTAAACATTCTTCTCTCTCCATTTTGTGTTACCAGAGGTGATGAGTTAATAGATAGAAGAGAAGCTTAGTCGCTATGTGATGAATTGTATATATTCTTTAAGGTAGATTCAAAAGACTGGGCATGTTTTTAATGTACGCTCTCTCTCTCTCTCTGTAGCATTGCAAGCCAAAGCATTATGATGGTGAGGATGTGGATAAAGAGTACAAGCCCCACTCCATCCCCCTGAGACAGTCTGTGCAGCCCTCCAAAACTAGCAGTTACGGACGCAGAGCGAACCGCTGCCAGCCTGATGTGAGTGAGAGTACCTGTTTTTATCTGTTACTCAATAAATTTGCATACCTCTGTGACCAGTAACCCTAGACATAATCTAACATTTTTATGTATGAACCTTTTGCTGCCTCAAAACCAATCCCAGACAATGATTAATTATCAGTATAGCCACTTCTCAAGACCATAAAAATGTCATGGGCTTTGTGCAGCTGATTTGTCAAGGAGGAAGTTGTTTCAGCTGTGACATCTTATTAAAGGTGTGACTTTCAGTCTGCAAATGAATTTAGCTGCCAGGAATTGAAGCTATTCTGATCAGGTGGTTTCTCAGAGGACCTAAACCACAAATCACAATCCTTGTAACGAGTGATATAACTGCATCTCAAGATTAATTTCATCTTAACATACGTTGGTGTTCCCCTAATAAAAGTGCAAAGTGTGTTTGTATGTTGTGTTTGGGGGGAAAAATGCAGATTTCTTTCCAGGACTTTAAACCCCAGTAGGTATATATTTGATGAACAGCAATCATAGATCGTCTTATAATGTTTGTTACCGTTTTATTGTTCACTATCGACTGCCTGCCGATCAGCCAAATGAATGAAAACGACCAAGCTTCCATCATTAAAGGCTAACCCAAAGGCCAAGCCAACAATCTGCTCAAGTGGTTGTTGGACGAGGCTCCAGTGTGCTCTAGTGTGTACCATGCTGTCATATTATTAACTGTTTTTCTGTGCTTATCCACGTGACCCTGTGCATCGGTTACACTGTATTATCTGGACGATGTGATAAAGCACTCAGAGCGCATCCCAGCTTGCTTACCCCTCCATCTCACTTCTCACTCTGCTGTGCTTTAACGCTGCTTTTGTCTTTTTTTTTTAGTTATTTACTTTTTGCTTTCTGCTCCATGGCTTCATTTTGTTCTCTGCTTTTTGTTTCTTCCACTTCTTTTTCATTTCACAAGCCACATTAATGTTACCAAAAACACAGCACAACCCCTGGACCAGTCTGCATTCTATTATTTCATGCTTGGTACATGTAAGCTAATGACGCTTCATTTTTTTCTACCTCAAACATCCTCCTGGTTGGTAGAGCATATCAACAGTAGATTTTCATTTATTATGCTTGAGTACATCTCTTTTTATTTTGCGTGTTTAGTTACATATTGATTTAATAAGGACAAAACAAAGTTTAATGCAGGTTTTTCGATATTTCATTGGATCAGTGATGCAATAACTGATTCTTAGAGAATTGTATGCAGTAGGCTTTTTAATGAAACGCAGCCCTTTTTGGTATTGCTTCATTTTTTGGGCAGTATCTTGAGATTTAGCACATTTTTGAGCTTTCTACATGGTATTGTACTTCATAGCCACTTAAAGTATCCAACTGAAGATCCAGTAGATTTGTTATTTTATTATTTGCCACTTGCTGGACTTCATTATTCTTAAGTATGCCAGTTATCGCGCATGATGACAGACCTGTCGACACACAATTCCCATACCCAAACACCTTCCCGAACCCATTTCTGTTTGGTGCCAAAGCTGTCCCATCGAGAATAAATCATGTCGGTGCTAAATCACCTGTCAGATGTTGGCAGCAGCTCGTAAGGTCAGAGTTGAGATAACCGTCTCGGATAGTATGCAAATGTACTCGAGAGCTCAGCTTTTATTAAAAAGAAAAGAAGTTCGTCCACAATAGTCTGCCAACATACGGGTCTATAAGACCGCAAACTGAACAGGACAGACCGTAAATGAAGCAGCGCTAACTCAAGCATGACTTGATGTACAGATAATGCAAAAAATAAACTTGAATTTGAACAAAATTTCCTGTTGGACCTTTATCGGTCCTCCATCCGATGTGACCCATGTCTAATAATGTGTCCAGTGATATTTTTCCTACAACTACTGGCTCTGTTCTTTCCAGACTCTCTCCCCTTCCTGTCTCATCTTCTTTTTTTCCTCTTGTCTTAGTTTATTGTTGCTGTTATTGTCTCCCTTTGCAGGGTCCAGAGGATCTGGCCCCCCATCCTCTCACCACTGGCTCTCAACTCATCTCTGCGGTACTGCCTCTTGAGCATATGAGCTCACCCTCTGCCCCCTGCTCTCCTTCCGCCTCTTTTCTTAGACCACCTCACCCTTTCCAAAGTTGTCTAGATGTTTTTTTAATTTTAACTAACCACTAAAACATTTTCATTAACATGCATTCATGCGCCTCGAGTACTCAATGTAGGGGTGGCAACCCATAATAGGGTCACATGACTGCTTTTAAAAACATGTCATTACCATAATAGTTGATCCATGTTAGTAAAATCAGTATTTTTAATTTCTAGACTAGACAGTGAACACAGAGAGAGGAAGCTTTCCCGAGGCAGTTTCTTCTATTTTTATTTAAGCTGTTTGTCCTTCATGAACACGCTCAAGGACTTTTATTAATATTGAGACCACATAGTCTCGTGTGTTCAGAGGTGCTTTGGGTGTTGTCAGTGTATTTTTAGGGATTATATCACAGTTTTTTTTTTTTAACCAAAAGCTTGATGTCTAGAATTTTGAATATATGCAAATTTGGATCTTGGTGCCAGTATTGTTATGAACTCATGTTTCATATCTTCTAAATGGCACAGTTTACCGTAGGCTCTCGAAGAATCTGTCATTTTTTTTAAAAACACACTTTTCTAGTCGAGTTGTTGGGCGTTCTCTCTTTCACCCATGCTCGTTCTCGTGGTCGTACTTGGCTTGAGATGCTTTTCCGCCGGGCTGTCTGTGTGCCTTTGCCTTGCTGTCTACTCGCTACAAAAGCTAACATGCGTTCTCCTTTGAGTGCAATCACACAGAAGAATCTAGTCTTATTGGGTTTCACTTACGGGGCATCATAGTCTGATGATTGGCAGGAAAATATCTTGGAGTATAGTCTTGGAGTCTCATTCCTAATTGTTGGTCTCTCTGTTAGTCTCTCTAGGTTTACCATAGTTTGAATTCCACCCAAATGTTAAGCTCTTCTGATCTGCTTTGTTGTCTCCTGCTTTCATTCCCCGTCCCACATCAGAGTCCTTTGGTCAACAAAGAAAGTCTGCGTGCCAGGGTCTGTTTTTATGTATGCATAAAATATAGAACAGTGTATGAGCAGCCAGTGTTATATCTGCCACTGTGAAAGGAATGTGAAATGTGTAGAAAGCTTCTCCAGTCACCCTCCTTGGAATAAAGTCTTCAGTGAAGTCTTTTATGGCATTGTGTCTGTTCACGTTTTGTGGTATGAATGGCACAAACAATGCTGTCATGACATGTTTATGTTAATTGTCTTGTTGTGGGAATTCAGGTTTGTCAATTACTTTGTGCATACCTGAGAGGAGAGGGTGTTCGTGTTTTCAGGACTAAACTGCCACTCTGGAAGTCTTTTTAAATGGATGTTTAGGGAATTCTGACTTGGAACTGGGAATTTTGTGAAGTCCTGTCTTTATGCGCTTTTTAGATTTGCTGTGGCGTCAGGACCTTCTGTGTTTCTGCCTACGTTGCTGAATGCACATGACTTGTGTGTACTGTTTGCAATCATATGGCAGACTGGAACTAACAGCTGAAAGTATAGCCAAATGTCTGATGTTGATAGTAAAGTAAGCACTGCACGAAAATAATTTAACGTGAGGGAGGAAGTCTGCAACATTACGTCTCATTCATCTTGTCTTTTACCAGCTTTGGTAGGATTTTTTTTTTTTTTTTTTTAACAGAGCAGATTACTTCACAGATGTTCATGTCATAACATCTAAAAAGCTCCCTGCTACAAGAAGACAAGGTCCGCCATAGTTCACTGTAAACCAGACCTCCTCTGTAGGAGCTCAGAATATGGCTACTGTAATAGAAAGCAAGAAGAGAAAATTGGATAATGATCTTTAAGCATGGTATCAAGAATCGAGCTGTGTCAGAGCAAAGTGGAGACGCCTTCAGATGTGCTCAAGTTAGCAGTTTTAAGATGGAGTTCACGTGGGGGGGGTGGGGTCAAGTCTGAGTCAAGACTTTAAAAGTGAAGTGTGGCGTCTTTCCGCACTCTTGCTTGAAAAGTGCATGTCTGAAATGAGGAAGCTGCTTGTTTGCTTGTGTCTGCGGGGAACTGACAGCAGATCAGCCTCTGCATTCTGTCGTGTGAGCAGCCAGGGATGCCAGGAGCACAAAAGGCACAAAAAACACTGCAATAGTGAAGAACCTAAAAAAATAAGAACAGTATTGCAGCAGTAGATACTGAACATGTGCATAGGATGACTGGTGTATCTTTCTCTTTGTTACCAAACATAGTTTCTTCAGTTAGGACTAACCCTTTTTTTCGTTTCTTATCAAAATAATACATCAACCAACGATTGAATAAGAACTGAATAATAAGTAACAAAATCTAGATGCTACTTTTAACTGTATGGTTGAAGATGTTGCTGATTGTGTGGTCTGGTGGTGGGTCTTAATCTTTAAGTTTTCGCTGTGATGTAGGCTAACTCTTCCTTACTTTCTAACCAAGCATAATCCCTTCTCGTGATGCATTGCTATGCTCATGTTTTTACTGTTTGTTCTGCATTTGGCCTAGACCCTTGCTTTGCTCTGTGTGCTTTGAGGGAGTCCTTGTTATCTGTCTATGCCTTCATGACGGAAATGTACTTTTGTCGGCAGCCTGAACCCACAGAGGAAGATATCGAGAAGAACCCAGAACTGAAGAAGCTTCAGATCTATGGCGCCGGACCTAAGATGATGGGACTTGGACTGGTGGCGCGGGACAAAGGCATCAGGAAGAAAGGTAAGCGCTATGGCCACAAAGTTCTCAGGCATATACAGTTAAACCAACCATGAAACCATGAATAAATATGGACATGGTTTCCATGACGTCACCCAAAGATTTCTAAAGAGCCTTTATGAAGCCGTGGTGGCTCTGGCTGTCACCATCTTGGCAGTTCTGACTCCTCCGGTTCCTGGCGTAGATGAGGAGTGTGGGTGCAGCTAAGGCAAGCCAAATTAAGCCTCGTTGCTCAGACCAGTAACCTGTGATGCCACCCACCTGTCAATCAAAGTGCCCCCGCTCTTAATTATACATAACTTTAAACTTAACTTTAAAACAGTTTTTATTCCAGGCGGTAAATGTTTATTCTGCTGGAAATTTATTCATTTTGTAGCCGCTCGAGAAACAGCAGCCATGGAGGTTGTTTGCTGCATCCAAATTTCAAGGTTTCTGACAAAAAGCAGTCTCCACAGTTGCTTTGATTCAGCCGTCTCTGATATTTGACCTTAACTGCTGATAAATGCTCTTGTTTTTCAGATGAGCTGCCTCAGACGGTCACCATCAAGGAGAGCGTTTCTCCCGCTCCTGGTGACGCCTCCGTCAAAGCAGAGCCACTGGAGTCTCAAGAGAGGCAGAGTGACGGGAGCACGTCTAACCCTCAGCCGCCTCCCCCGAGCGTCACAGTTAAGACAGAAGTGAAGAAAGAAGAGGAGGTGGACGTGAAAGAGAACGATGAGGAGGAAGATGATACAGAGGGACCATGTACCAAAATGACCATGAGGCTTAGACGCAACATCAGCAACCCGCAGTGTGTAAGTAGACTGAAAGATGTTGATAGAACATAACTACTGTAAGGAGTCAACTGATTAGACAGCGCTGTACACAGAGCATTGTAGTCTTTAATACCTACCTTCGTATGAGAGATACTCATCTGGCTCCACGCTGTATAGTTAATTGTGCTGTTTGTTCGCCCTTTTTCACAGGTGGATTCGTTTGTGTGTCGGATGTGTGGTCGGGGAGATGACGACGAGAAACTCTTGCTGTGTGACGGCTGCGACGATAACTATCACACCTACTGTCTACTCCCCCCACTCACTGATCCTCCTAAAGGAAACTGGCGATGCCCAAAGTGTGTGGCAGAGGTAGATGAAAATATTTTACTCCTTACTTTGTGCCTGTAGTGCTCATGGCATGTGTCGTTGGCTTAATCCATAAGACTAATCTTTGTTTTGAATTTCTCGCTTTGTTCAGGAGTGTAAGAAACCTGCAGAAGCGTTCGGCTTCGAGCAGGCTACACGAGAGTATAATCTGCAGAGTTTTGGGGAGATGGCGGATACCTTCAAGGCAGATTACTTCAACATGCCTGTCCACGTAAGCGCAGGCACACAAGATACCCCCCATTCATCAAGTAGTGAAGCGTGACTGCGCCCTGACAGGTGATTATGTCAGAGACTAATCTCCAGCCTGTGTGTTGTTGTTGTTGGTGTAGATGGTTCCCACTGAGCTCGTGGAGAGAGAGTTCTGGAGGTTAGTGAGTAGCATCGAGGAAGACGTGACCGTTGAGTACGGGGCAGACATACACTCCAAAGAGTTTGGCAGTGGCTTCCCAATGAACAATGGCAAGAGGAAGCTCACGAAGGAAGAGGAGGTATGCACATTGTTATTTTCTTTTGTAACCTCAGTGGTATTTATGAAATCTTTGCTTGAGTAGTTATCAAGGTTAAAATGAGGATTGCGGCATCCTGCTCGAGGTTACACGTTGAAAAAAATCTACCAGAAATACATTTTTAATACAGTATCATGAGCGCAGAAGGCCGGGGTGTTATTATAACTGTAGCCATTGCAATATGAATGCACCCTTCAACCTAATCCCACCTCAAATCAGTGATGCTCCTTTTTAAAGTAGCATTGCATTCATAGACTGCACAGCTTTGGTTACAGTCCTAAAGGTAGATGAGACAATCGTGAGTTTGCTTTGGTTGTTTTGCAGAAATTTATGATAACTGAGCATTTAGTGCAGCCTAAATCTGAGTAAATGTCAAATTTTAAATCAGAATCTATCTGGATTGAAAAAAATCTAAAATCTAAACAAACCCAGAATTTGTCTCCAAAATGAACATGAGCCAACGCAGCAAACTCCACTGTGCTACTCTGTGGTCAAGCAAAATATTTGACTGTCTAAAAAGTGGTCGTGTTTCAAACCTTTGCATAATCGTAGTGTCGTGTTTATTCTCAGCGCACACTGTTTTCTTTGTTGGACAGGAATACGCCCGCAGTGGCTGGAACTTGAACGTGATGCCTGTGCTGGAGCAGTCCCTCCTGTGCCACATTAACGGAGACATCTCTGGGATGAAGGTGCCCTGGCTTTATGTAGGCATGGTGTTCTCAGCTTTCTGCTGGCACATCGAGGATCACTGGAGCTACTCCATCAACTACCTGCACTGGTACAGAATGCTTTTTGTGTATTGTTGTAGCTTTGCCGTTAAATCAGAGTGATTAAACAATCGCAGCTATCAAGGCAGAGAATATGATAATGTCACGTGAAAGGGTATTTTGAGTGAATGAATATAACTTCTCTGTTCTTCACGTCCCGCTTATCTGTCATCTCCAGGGGTGAACCCAAGACATGGTATGGTGTTCCCTCCGTGGCAGCTGAGCGGCTTGAGGAGGTGATGAAGAAGCTGACGCCAGAGCTGTTTGAGTATCAGCCTGACCTCCTGCACCAGCTGGTCACCATCATGAACCCCAATATCCTCATGTCTCACGGTGTACCGGTAAGTCTCACATGAACACAGGTATGCAGTTTAAATCTGGTCGTCTAAAAGTTCTCTTTGATTGAGCTTGGCGTTTCTGATTGGCAGGTCGTTCGTACCAACCAGTGTGCTGGAGAGTTCGTCATCACCTTCCCCAGAGCCTACCACAGCGGCTTCAATCAGGGATATAACTTTGCTGAAGCGGTTAACTTCTGCACTGCAGACTGGGTACGTTTGTTTAGACCGCCTGTCATATGTCATTTCACATCACTCACAGAACCACATACTCAACATCACTCTTCCTCTCTCACTCTCAGCTGCCTGCCGGTCGTTCCTGTATTGAGCACTACCGGCGTCTAAGGAGGTATTGTGTGTTCTCCCATGAGGAGCTCACCTGTAAGATGGCAGCCAGCCCAGAGAAACTGGACCTCAACCTGGCTGCTGCGACACACCGGGAAATGTTCATTTTTGTTCAGGAGGAGAGGAAGTTACGGAAGAGTCTGATGGAAAGGGTGAGACTCTAAGTCGTGCAGACTGTTTCTGTTTACACTTATTAATTATATAAATGTGTGAAATTGTCTGATTGCTTTTAGCTAATTAAATCTGTGTGCTTTACCTGCAGGGCATTACTGAAGCAGAGCGCGAAGCGTTCGAGTTGCTGCCTGATGACGAGAGACAGTGCGATAAGTGTAAGACGACATGCTTCCTTTCTGCTCTGGCTTGTACGAACTGTCCCGAGCGTCTGGTGTGTCTCTATCACACTCAGGATCTGTGCAACTGCCCCACTGAAAAACTCTACCTCAGGTATGAATCTCTAATGCAGCTGTGAGTGTGAACCGCGATAGGAGTGATAGTGACAAGTCATTGTTATATTTCTTGCTAATTTTCTGTTCTCCCTTCACTTCACAGGTACAGATATACCCTGGATGAGTTGTTAGCCATGTTACATCGATTAAAGGTTCGGTCCGAGTCCTTTGATTCCTGGGCTAACAGAGTAAAAGAGGCACTTGAGCAGGAAGAGGGAAACAAGATAGGTGAGAAATCTACATCTTCCCAACAGAAAAGTATCTTAAAAGAAGCTAGCAACATTGAATGCATATTAAATTTCAGGTATTGGTGACCTGGAGTTGCTGAAGACGGAAGCAGCAGACAAAAAGTTCCCCGACAACGAACTTCTGCGGAAGCTCAACACTGTTCTCAAAGATATTGAACACTGCCAAAAGACAAGCACTGAACTCCTCAGTGACTCACAGAAGAGGTATGATGGAAAACACACTTAACATTCACCCTGACTGTTACTGTTACATGTACTAACATACGGCTGTCTTTTAGTGAAAGTAAGATGACACTGGCAGAGCTGAAAACGTTGGTAGAGACGATGCAAAACCTGCCATGTGTGATGACGCAGTTGGAGGAAGTGCAGGTGAGAAGTCTCACTGAGCAAATTAGCTAAAAACTAACTTAATTTTCTTTGCACAAGTAATAAAATGTATCCAGAAAAGCTTAAAAGTTGTTCGTGCACTTATGTTTAACCTTTGTACTGTCTGTTTTTCAAGGCGGTTCTGCAGACGGTGGAGGAATTCCAGGGCCGAGCTCAAGAACTGGTCAATGACAAGGACTGGAGGCGGGACTCTCCACCACCTGAGCAGTTGCAGACTTTGTTGGAGCAGGGCGGCAAGCTGCCTGTTGTGGTACCGGAGTGCAGTTTACTCCAAGGCCTAAAGGAGCAGGGCCATTGGCTGGCAGAGGTGAGGCGCACCCTGGGCACAGAAGGAGGAGAGAGGCAGGAGGTGACGTTGGACGTGTTGAGGAACCTGATGGAAGCGGGCTGCAACGTGCCCCAGAGCGTGTCAGTGGAGACGGCCATGGCAGAGCTTCAGGAGCTGCTCACGATTGCAGAACGTTGGGAGGAGAAAGCACAGATCTGCCTCGAACAAAGGTGAGGCAAAAAAGTCAAACCATATACTTCACCCGCTGCAGGGGTTCTCCTCATTTCACAACTGGTTTATCCTGTTGCAGAGACTAAAGTTCTATGTCATCGTTTTGCTCCTCTAGGCAAAAGCATCCACTTTCTACCCTGGAGGCAATAGTAAACGAGGCCCAGCTCATTCCAGTCAAGCTGCCCAACATTCTGGCTTTACAGGGCTGTCTCACACGAGCACGGGCCTGGGTAACAGACCTGGAGGAAATCCAGGTAAAAAACAGAACATCTGAGGCCTTATTGGCTTCCTTTGTAATGATGTCATTTATAATTAAATTGAATAATTGTTTGTTTGTTTGTAGAACGGGGAGCATTACCCCTGTCTGGATGACCTCGAGGGTCTGGTGGCTATCGGAAGGGACTTGCCGGTCTTCATGGCGGAGCTCAGACAGTTGGAGCTGCAGGTAGCCAGCGCTCACTCCTGGAGGGACAAGGCCAGCAAGACCTTCCTGAAGAAGAGCAGTCCACACAGTCTGCTAGAGGTAGGCAACTCGACGGGAGAATGAAAATTCAATTTATTTTATATAGATAAGGTTAGAGAGCATGTGTTAAAGCCCAGTGTTGCCCTGCAGGTATTATGTCCGTGTGCAAAAAGGCGAGAGAGGCGAGAAGAGGCAGAGCTGTTGGACGAACCTTTGGATGATTCTGACACCAACACTCTGGGCCTCTCCGCCCAGGACCTGAGGGATCCTGCAGCTATTGTGAGTTTATTGAAAGAGTTCTGTCTTTTGCGGTTTGTATGTTTTATTCATAAGCACTAGTCGTGTACACAAGCTTAAATCCGTGTGTCTTGTTTCTAGGTGATGGCATTCAAAGAAGGAGAGCACCAGGAGAAGGAGGCACTACTGAGGTTACAGAAAGTGAACATGTGTAAAACTGGACTTAACGCTACGAGTTGCAAGGAGGACAAGGAGAACGGGAGGTGGGACGACAGCATGGAGACGGACTCATCCAGCCACTCAGAGAACTCTGTAAAAGAGAACGGTAACCACACCTGCACCGCCCCTCCTCAGTCGGTGTGTGTGTGCGCCAGTCAGCCTCGTACCCCTCAACTCCGCTGCCATCTGTGTAAGGACTGGTTCCACGGTGGCTGCGTTCCATTTCCCTCCCTGCTCCCTTCCTCTGGACCACCGGTGAACCCCCTCTGTTGGTGGGACTGGGACTCGCGCTTCTTGTGTCCGCGTTGCCAGCGGTCGCGGCGCCCGCGCCTGGAGACTATTCTGGCATTACTCGTTGCTCTGCAGCGGCTACCGGTGCGTCTGCCCGAAGGAGAAGCCCTGCAGTGTCTCACAGAGAGGGCCATCACCTGGCAGGGCCGAGCCAAGGAGGCACTGGAGACACCGGAGCTGCAGAAGGCGCTCGAGAGGCTGCAAGAACTCAAAGAGACTCTCCATTATGAAAAGGAGAAAGAGGAAGACGTGAAAAAGGGGACAGAAGTGAGCTCGGTGATTGTTTTATCGGACTCCGAGGGAGGGGAAGGAGAGGAAGGAGTCATCGATCTGACGGATTCACCTAAAAAGAACACCAAGGAAAGCAACGGCACTCGGGTGAATATTTTATTCTGACTCTCTTCTCCGACTCCAAATGTAGAAAACTAACTTTAAAACTTCTGCTGTCTCCTGTTTTATACTGTGCTTGTTCTCCCACAGGCTGGATGTGAAAATGGCATCAGCAAGAAGTCAAATGTTACAGGTAAGATGTTGCGTTGCTATCAAATGTTGAGTTGTGCAACTCGTCCCACAGACACC
This sequence comes from Nibea coibor, assembly GCA_023373845.1. Lineage (NCBI taxonomy): Eukaryota > Metazoa > Chordata > Actinopteri > Sciaenidae > Nibea > Nibea coibor. The sequence continues at coordinate 21,393,674 of CM041717.1, read as the reverse complement.
AGCCCTGACGATGTTTCCTTCTGCTCGTATCTCAGGTGTGGGGACTCTGCTGCCCGTGCTACCTTTGCTAAAAGGCCAGGTCGTGGAGCTTTCACCAGCCACCAGGCTCCAGCTGGAGGAGCTGCAGCTCGAAGGAGATCTGCTGGAGGTGTCCCTGGACCAGACACTCCTCATCCACAGAGTCCTGCAGGCTGCCTCGGTTCCATCCAGAGATACATTGCACACGCTCATTCAGGTCAGGACAAATAAATAAGAAACAGAGTGACACAGCGGACACTTTGACTTGACACAGCAGGAAAAACTTAATAACAGCAGTGATGGCTCAGTTCCACTGTGCCCCAATCACAGCGACAGTTAACCAGCACACACAGTAGCACGACCTCCCCTGAGTGGAATGCAGCAATAATTAATAGACTGGTGAGTTTCCTGCTGTGATCAGTCAAAATGTCTGCTGTGCAGCCAGTTCATAGCTCCGTGTGCGTCACTGTTGGATACTGTTACGAAAGCACCTGCACGCTTACCTAATCGAAGGTGCCCCGAGCGGTTTTCTTGTAGACTTTGTTTACGCTCACCAAAACACACCCTGCGTGCGCGGCATGACAATGTGTCGCATACTTTCCCTTTCTCAGGAAACACTTGCGGTGTTTAAATCCACGTTTACCTGGCAGCAGTCTTCCTCTCCTCAGCCATTTGCTCGCATATTGCAGCATTTCTTACCACATGTAAAAGGTGCAGACGGGTGGATTAGTCTGAAACCACTGGCACAAACGTGTCACGTCACTTGCAGGGCATGAGATCAAACAGACCACACACACAAACGTCCCTCCGTCGTGCTACAAGTGAAACACAGATAATACAGGATCCTATGCTACCTTATCTTAGCATCTTAGCTTGAATTGAACTGAAGGAAACTGTATTTCCTGTTTTCTGTCATTTCAGTGCTGCTTTAAATGCTTTTCTGTTGTATCAAGAAGCCTTGTTAGATTATTGAGGTTTGTGCACCTCCTCTCTAATATTCTTCTTCTCTCTCCCTCTCTCAGATTGAGCTTGAAGAGCAGAGGCGGACCGGCCGCGGACGAGCTAAAGACTCCAAAAGAAAGAGGAAGAGCCACCGAGGTGGTGGCAGCGGTGGGGAAGGGGCAGGAGAAAGGTCACTGGATGCCTCAGAGTCAAAGAAAACCTGTCCCCTCAGCCACAGCCCCTCCCCTTACTTACCTGTCCAGACCAACCCAGAGGTGACAGCCCCTTTTTAATGTTGCTTCTGCTTGAAACATGTCATCTTTTTTTTTGTTTTCTTGAAATCGGAGGTTAACATTTTATCTTTCTTTCTGCAGGTTTTGTGATATAGTCAACGCTGGAGCTCTGTTTGAGTGGATTATTCGGAGGAAACGAAGGGACAGAGCTTTCTGTGCCAGAAGACAGTGTCAAGTTATAGAAAGATGCAGGACATCCCCACACCTCCTCGATACCCTTCTCATCCCTCATTCATGCATTCAGACACTAACAGAGCGATGACTCTTCTTCTACACTCCACTGTCTCATCTGAAACTCAGCCATATCTCACCTCATGGGTTGTTTTTTTTTTTTTTTTTCTTCAGACTCACTGTCTTACCCCAAACTTTATCGACCACCTTCCCTGGACCCATTTTTCCTGTGAACATGTTAAGACTGTGTTGGACCGGAGTGTCTTTGGTCTAGAGTTGTCTCTGAGGTCAGTCAGTATGCTATGTTATCCCAACTGTATTAAATGCTAGTTCAGCCGAAGCCCCTCTCGGCAGCTGCAGTTTCATTTCACTTGAGCCCGCTCTCATCGAAGTTGGATAAGCTATGGGTTTTACTTAAGACAGTTCTGTTTTGGACATGAATCCCGAAGCTGAGGTACAGCAGAAAAGTTTTGAACAGCTGATCTTAGACAACAGCACCGTGGTTACACGTGTATTTTTTTAGTTGTATTTGAATCTTGTGTTTTGATGCTGTTTTGAGGGGACATGCATTTTGACTAAACTGAGAACATTTCGGGAAGTGTTAAAAACAGGCATTAATGTTTTTGGTGCTACTTTCCCAAAATGGATATCTGTACCTCTTGGCTTTGTCTTTCCTCTTTTCTTTCCCTCCCCATGATTTTTTTTGTTTGTTTGTTTTAAAGCACCATCCTTTGGACTCCGTTTTATTCCTTTCAGTTCAGTTTGACCTCTCTTTCTCTCGCCCTCCTTCTCTTTGAAAATTAAGGTAACTTCACTGTAACTCACTTTGTCACAGTTTATTTTGTTTCCTGGGTTAAAATTATATTATTATTATTATTATTATTATTATTATTGATATTGCAGACACGCAGTTGTCGTGAGTTTGTGTATAAACTTTTCATTTTAATGTTGCCTTTGTTTCTTTTCACTCTTGTTAGAAAAATAAAGGTTTAGAATTGTTTAGGACACGTTGACTCGTTATTTCAAAGCGCTGAAATCAATAACGGATTATGTCGCAGTTAATTAAAAAAACATCCCGACACACAGCAGCAAATGGTACCAAAATAAGTTCTCATGATCACAGCGTTTATTTTAGAAAAGCTTTCACTGTGAAATGGCAGACACGGGACATCACAATATTGAACAAGTACACCATGTTTTCTTCTTCTATGCTAGAATTTTAAGCAAGTTCATAGAAAGACACAACCACAATTACAGAATGTTAAAAGGCTTTCTTAGTCTTTAAGTACATGGAAAAAAATCATTTGTCTCAATATCAAACATGCATGTAAGCCAAATGGAAAAAAAAATCAGCTTTAGTTCACAGGTTTTTTTGTAAATTAGGCACCCCGTTCTTGGCTTTTATTTTCATTATAGGTATTTTATGCTGGATAATTGTCCAGAGGCTCGTCCTGAAAGCACAGAATTAAAAAGCGAAGACGTCTGAATCAGACAGGAATGACAGGAAACGTGTAGAAAAAAATCCACATTTGATAGAGCTACAATTGTCAGGGATTTTTAATTTTGTAATATCTTCGTTCACAGTCGGCGTTTATATTAATTATATTGCATACTGACCAAAGCTCGTCGCTCTGGATTGGCAAATTGAGGAAAAAGGATTTGATGCTGTGCTTCTTTTTAAATGACACGACGCGCCTTTCTGTGCTTCAGTGTTTACCCTCTCAGCGACAGCATTTCAGCCTTTTTGTGTCACTTTGAAAATTGTGCTATACAGTGAAGTCTGCCTGAAAGGAAGGCACCGCTCCGCTCCTCATTATCAAAAAAAAAAAAGCGTCTGTGGTCTGAAAATGATGTTGCATTTCCTGTGTGAAAACAAAGGAGCATGCTGCGTTTGTACATGAACGCAGCAACAAAACAAATGTGACTACATTAACCGGTACACGATGTTCTTTTTTCTTTTTTTTTTTTGGAAAATATCCTTAATCAAAAGTCCCTTGTGGACACGAAATGTACAGTTTTTATGGCACAGAAGTGGCTTTTTTTTATTTCGATGTTTTCACAGCTGCATGGTTCTTCGCCCCACGTTTGATTTTCCTCTTATTCTGTCATTCTTCAACTGTAGAGGCCTGCAAAGATTACTTGTAAAGTGTGCTACTACTTCTCTAATGGCTAAACAGCAGGTGGTGCCATCTCTCCTTTATGTAACAAGGGGGAATGTATCTCTAAATGGTTCCTTTGAATGTGTTTTTTTTTGTTTCTGTGCTCTGTTTGCTTGGTCTGTCCACCCTACCCACTTACTGTTTGTGTTATGCATCGACTGTGATATCCAGACGAGCTGGTACAGGTTTAGACTAGAGGTCAAGCATCATGGGAATAGCTCTGGCTGGTTTAGGTGTATTCAACCAGACAAAACTGAAGAGGAAAACAGTGTCTGTGGTATATTTGTGAAATTTCTGACTCTCATAAATCTGCATGTGTGTTCATGACATGAAATGCAGCTTCAATTTGATAATATTGTAAAAGTGTGTACTGTTTTTCTGTTTGGGGTGATTACTGAACCCAAACCTTGGCAGTCTCAGTCATGAGCTCTCCTCCAGTTTTAGGTTGGAGCTTAATTTATGCTACTTTATATGACCGTCATGGACTTTGTGTTTCAGAATATTTGTGCCGAGTTTTACTGAAGCAGCTTGTGTTCGTCCTATAGGCCCCATCTAAACACTTTGGCACTTTCTTATCTCTCTGTAACTTCCTTCCTCCTTGTCTCAGACTGTGGTGACAGACAGCAGGGGGTTATAGACTTTCTTCCCATCAGCAGACCTGGTCCCATGGGCCAGTAGCTCCTGTATAGTGATCCAGTTGTCCAGGATTCTGCGACTGCGTTTCTTCATGCTCCTGCGGTGGCACAGCTCCAGGATGGTGGTGGCTTCCTGCTGGTGTGTCGTCCCCTGCTGCCCTCCTCCGCTACTGTTGCCCTGCTCCCTCTCGCGCTCTCTCAAATAGTCGAGCCGGCTCTGCATCATGAACTCCCTGCGCCGCCGCTGCTCTCGAGCCTTAAGCAGATGCTGCTTGCGCTCCTCTTTGCTCCAGTATCGGCCCATCTTCATTTCGCTCACGGCATCGTCATCCGTTGTCATGCCGCTGCGCTCCTCTCTGATCTTCATGGCACGCGCCTTCAGGAGGCGATCCCTCACGGGCCGCTTGGCCACGTAGCGTGAGCCATCGCTGCGGATCTTCACCTTCCACTCCATACGAGGGGAGGCCGGCAGCAGTGGAGGTGACAGGGGTAAGGGTACAGCACCTGGAGCCTGGGCGACATCTTTACATGTGCTACCCAAGCTCATTGGGCTGGCGTCACCCACAGTCTCCATGCTGCCCTCTCTGGCAGTGTCTCTGAGTCCACCAAGCCGATCAGAGGTGGAAGGAGACCTCAGTTGCATGCAGCTCATGTAGCGCTGAGGTGGCTTTGTTTCAGTCTGACGACGAGACAGGTAAGGGCTGTTCTCTGCACTGCAACCACCGGCCCTCTCTTTGGGGTTACGTCTTACCCCTCCATCTGAGCCACGCCTGGTTCCTGCATCCCGGGACAGAGACCTAACCTTTACTCCAGGGCTGGATGTCTTTGCTTCAGCTCCTCTCCTTTGAGTATGGGGTGAGTAGGGTTGGTTGAGGTTTGCTTGTATCCCTTCCCCTCTTTCAGCCCTTGTTCCTCTCTCTCTTTGCCTAGTGGAGGCTGGAAGTTGCATACCTGCTGAGAGAAGAGGCTCTCCTCCCTCCAGGCTCTGTGTAGAGGGCGAAGGGTACTGTTCATTGACCAGAGGGGTGCTCCTGCAGCTTTCCCCTCCAGTGTTGTAGGCACTCGTACTGTCCTTATCTGAGCGCTCCCTCTCTGGGAGTTCATTGATATCTGACAAAGCGTGGTGGCAGGATTCCTCACTGACCAAAGCACCGCTAATGTCCAAGCATCCAGCTCCTATTCCGGCTCCTGCACTTGCTCCATTCTTGTCCTCAAGAGGCCAAGCCTTCAGGCAGCGCTCCCTTAGCTGCTGCATCTTCTGCGCCCTCAAGATGTTACGGCACTTGAACTCCAAGTGGCGCAGTTCCTCTTCCAGAAGAGCCATCTCATGCTGCGTCAGGCTCTCATTCCTGTTGACGTCCAGCGGGATACCTCCTTCCTCTTGTGTCGGCCCCTGACCTCCCAGTAGCATCAGATCGTTACAGTTCTTCTCATAGTAACACTTGATTTCCAGGAGTTCTTTGTACCTCTCACACTCCTCCTCAGTCAGCCCAGGCATCATCATCCTCACAGGATCTGCCATGTAGGCCCTCTCCAGTCTCTCCACCTGTTCCAACCCTCCTCCATTAACACAGTCCAGCCCTAAGAGAGAGTCAGTGCTGAACTGGAGGTCCTGGGAGTGCAGCAAGGGTGGAGTGTCCCCCTGACTGGATACAAACTTGCGCATACTGCCAGGCGTATTTGTGGCATTTGTATTGGAGGCACTAGTGTGGTCGTCTCCTAGAAGGTCATGTTCTGAAGACTCCTCGTAGCGTGTGCTTTCATCTGTACGGCCCACCCCGCTGTCCAGCTCCTGGCTATTGCTGAGCACCGTCTGAAGCAAGTCAGGTGAATCCCTGTTTATTGAGCGACCGTGGTTACCTAGTACACCTCCATCAGCAACATAGCCTGGTCCAGTACCGAGGATGGAGGTGTTGTTCCTCACTCTGTGGGTGCTGGGCAGATGAACTGCATTGTCCAGTGGTTCCAGGTCCAGCTCCTCTGGGTCCAGCTGGTTGTCGTTCTGAGGTGCAGTGGAGGCGTGAGGTTCATTGTTGAAGAGACAAACAAGAGACAAAGGAAAAGTATAGAAGGTTGTTATACATCTGAAGGTTAAAAAATGTGTTTTGCATGTTGTTACTTTGCATATTTTTAGAACACTAGAAAGACGTTTTCACATTGATCGGCTGAAGGCTCCACTGTGTTCACCAGCTAGTCTTTCATAGCGTACTGTTGCATTTTAGAGTTACAGCTGAAAACCATGTTAATGAATGCAGTGAAGTTTTAGGAGAGGAACCAAAAACTATGAACCATAAAAGACACTAAAATGCCTCACAGGGTTGAGAGTTGAAGTGTAGCGACCTCATTTGATCCATTGTTGGTGTAAAAATATTGGTTTATTGCAGCTTTAATGTTGAGTGCACCACATTACTGAACTGTCACTAGATGGAGCCAGTGCCGCTCTGCACGACAGGAATCTGTCTGCAGAACAAAACATTTGGATCTAAAAAGAACTACATCGAAACATGAGCTACTTAATAGAGTGGAAATTGATTTTCTAGAGGGTAAAATCTCCGATCTTTAGACATAATACTTAATATTTCATAAGAACTGTTTTGTTTCTGCTCTCTTTAGTTTTTTATTTTGATTGGCATAAACTCAAAATCTGATCTGTAATGCAAATACTTGTGCTTAAATTAGCAAACAGTTTAGTCCACAGAGCTTAGTTGATCTTGGCTAATTGCGTGCAGACTGCGTGCTGAGTATTGATCATCTTTATCTTCATTCTTATTCTTTGACTCCCCCTTCAGTTCTGTCTCCGTCTCCCCCAAGACAACAGATCAAGCTTTAATCTCTGCTCGTGCATTTTCCTCTGATGATTCTCCGTCCTGGCCTCTCTCACTTGAATCTTAATGTGGGACCGTGCCTTAGCAATATAAATCTTGTCAGCCTTGCACAGGAAGCACTTGTGCACATCTCTACCCAACACAAGGACGCATTTAAACAGAGGAGAGGTTATTTGTGTGTGTGTGTGTGTGTGTGTGTGTGTTAGGCCATTTTAATGAGTGCTTTTTAAATCTACCCTTTAGCTCCTTCTGTACAGACGTAGCCAGCATGCTGATTTTTTTTTTCATTCTCACATTTGTGCTCTCTCCGTTTTTACAATGGTGTGCGGTGAAATTTAATTTGGTTGGGTCAAGTTGCCCGTTTTTTGTGTCATTTGGTAGAGATGTGTTATTGAGGGGGGGGGGGCTTCCGATGTGTTTTACCATGCCCTCATATCTGCTGGAAGAGTGACCTTGAGGGGAAACAAAGCAGTACCACATTAGCACTGCGAGTACAAGCGCTATTTGTCTTTGCCTCTCTCTCTTCACGCTATCTGTGTTATCACCATGTTTTTGCACCTCTTTGCTTTTCTACCTCAAACAAATCAGTTTGCCGGTTAGGACAAAGCAGAGCGCCGCCAATTCCTTTCCATTCCTGTCTCCCACCCAATCTCACACACCCAAGCATGTAAACTAATTTCTTGCTACACAGAGAGGGAGATAAAGGGAGAAGAATGCAGTTTTTAGGTCAGTGTTTAGACTCAGCTCTCCCCGAAGACTCCCCATATCCAATTTCCTCACCTCTATCTCGGGTCGCGCAAGGAGCAGGGAGACATTAGTGCTGTCCTCTCTGGTGAGAATAGCTACCGCCTCCTCTCTGTCCTGGATGTCCACTCCATTAATCTGACAGAGAAAGAGGAGAAAAAATTGGGCTAATGTCAGATAATGAAAGACCCTTTACATCGAGGCTATATTCAATTATACGACTTGACTGAGGAAATATTTTTTTCTTTAGGACTACAAAAGAAGTCTCTCTTCAGCTTGATAGCACGAGAAATGATATTCCTTTTATAACCTTGTATGAAAGAATGCCGCCCTAATAGCACTGTCCTTTAATTTGTGAATAACGCCGGATTAAAAGTGACTTCAGTGCACCAGGGGTTATCTAAGACTTCAGTTTCATGCATTACATAACCGAACAAAAAGTTTTTAAAAGCTCTAAAAGGAGGCTTGTTCATTTAACCCGTTGTGAAAAGTTACACAACCTTTCATCTGCATATAAATGAGTTTTAGCACCAATACGGGAGACCTGCACCTGTAGTATTCTGTCTCCTTTGCGGATGCGTCCGTCTATTGCAGCTATGCTGTTTGGGTTCACCTGCAAAAACAAAGAGGGTTTGTTAAGGGGTATAAAGAAATGCAGGTTTTATTGAATATTCAAGTTCATAACAGCATCCTCACCTCTCCCACATATATCCCCAGGTCCTCCTCATCATCAGTTCTGTAACACACTGTCAGGCCAAGTTTATCCTGCTGGCGAGACTTGTACAGCTCCACCTCCTAGAGCAGTCAGGGGAAAAGTTTTGAGGATGTCAGACAGAGAGCAGCGGGGCGTCTTTCTGTAGCTAGAGTTTGAGTAGCTAATGGGCTCTCACCTCATATTCCAGCTCGTCCTGTCTGTCCACTTCATGCTGAGTGATATCGAAGTAGTCAGTGGGGTCATAGTATACAGGCTCTATAAAGCTGAGAACGACAATATTCAGAGAATAATATTTCAGTAATTGGGGCAGCTTCAAACGTCAAATGTGTGAGCACAATGGCATGGACTAGAACCAAGACGGGAGATGAGTTCTGGTCTGACAGTTGGATATGCTGCAGAGGCCTATTATACTACTCCTACTCACAGTTCATTGAATAGATATGGCTCCAGTAGCGGTGGGAGTGGAGGGGATGGCGGAGGGTCGGGCGGGGGCGGAGCACCGCAGGGATGCTGGCTACTCTTGCCCAAAGTCAACATATGCTGGAAGCTGATGTCTGTTTGAGTGCAGCTGTCCACACAGTCGGCCATGCCCATGGTCACTGGCACTAACCCTCCAGGAGCTCCCGCAAGGCCTGCCCGTCTGCGGGCCCCCCGCCTCAGTATGTTGGACAGCACGGGGTCCCGTATGTCCAAAGTGGGATCCCCAGAAAGGCGGGAGAGCTCCTTTCCATTCACCTAAAGAGATGCAAAGGCAATCAAGATCAAACGGTGGAGGAGTAGAAAAAGAGAGGAGGGGTCAGATTTAATTAAAGGAGAATTGGTGCGAGGATAAGGTGGAATAAAATGTGTAGAATGTGTCACTTTCTAAATCTAGTTTCACCAACGTATGACAGAGAAACTGCACGATGCACAGGAAACAAACAAAGATTTGGAAAGTGGGCCGCAAACTGGGTTGTATATAGTGAAAGGATGAGCTAGATAGATGCTGACATGAATAACAGGAAGGGAGGAAGACAGGACAGAATCACCTCAGCAGTTTTATCAAACAGACAAGGTTAGTTCACAGAAGGAAAGCTGCCTAATAAAAACACAGGGGAACAGGACAAGGAACTACAGCTACACACACCTAAAATAAAGAAAGACGGAGGTCGTGTTAGTTAACAGAAAACTAGAAAAACACACTTCAGCAAACACAGAGTGTGTGTTCAAACTCTGAAGGCAGGCAGAGACCAAATAATAAAAATAAAAAGACTACTGCGTATCTTAAAGGTTTCACATCACACCAAGCAGCAGGGCAGAAAGCTGTATACTGAGACCTTTAATCGACCGTCAGCTTCAAAAGAGCACAACATGTTGCTTATGTGACCCTTCTGTGGAGAGAAAGAGGGGGGAAAAAGCAGGGAAACGGTGCAGTTAGAAAATAATTACTACTGCGAACAGTTTGTTCAGCAAAGAGCTTTATGAGAAGCAGGGGTAGAGATAAAAATGAGTTTCCTCAGTGCGTTTTTGTGCACCTTAAGTCGCGCCGAGCGCTCTTCTAAACACAGTTATCTTTCTTTTGTGTGAATAAGAAGTGGTTCCGCTCTGCAAACATATTTAAATAATAAAATTTATTTATATTCTGGGGAAAGTATTGCACAGTTTACACAAAACTTCTACATTTTTTTTAAAGCTCCACTTAAAATTATAGTTTAATTTGTGCTGGAACATCGCAATTTAATTTGGGGAAATAAATAAATCTCTAGTCACACACGAGTATGTTTAATCATTCCTTTTCTTTTCAGAGCTCTCTCGCTTTATTGTGCCGACTGACAGTTCATTAAAAATACTCGTACAGTATAAGTGGTCGTCAAATATACAGTAACAACACAAGAATACAGTGTCCTGACTCTCCGGCGCTGCTGAAATCATAAGGTGTGCATCTGCTATCTCCCACCGCTGCTTGCTCAATCAGCAAGAAGGAGAGAAAAAGGCATTAATTATTAAAGGTTATTGAAAATAAATCTGGAGAAGGAGTCAAAACAGTATGGATTTTACTTCAGGACGGCTGAACAAAACAATCTTTAAACCTTATGATTCAGTATTTATAACTTTTTAGCTTTTCTGTGGATAAGAATTTTGGTCCTTCTGTCACCCAGGTTGACCTGGTCCAGGAAATATCTCAGCTATAGCTCAGATTGCCGTGAAATATGATACAGATCTTCAGTGGTCCCCAGAGGATGAATCCTAATGACTTTGCCGATCCCCTGGCTTTCCCTCTAGCAACACCAGCAAGATTTGCTTTAACCCAGTGAAATATGTCAACATTTACCAGATGCACTGGCCCCGAATATTTTACACATATTTATAATTGTAATAACATTAATTCTTCTAATGCCACCAGCAGTTCAAATGTTTAATTTGTCCTTTATTTTGATTGGTTTATCTCATCATTTATGCTCTGCACCCTGTATGTCTATTCTCGCAGTATGTAACTTTGTGCTCCGGGTACGATCACACACGAGTCACACACCCCCAACTATTTCACTGACTTTGGCGATACTGGAGTTTCCTGATGGACAGTGAAGTAAACTGCTGCCAGCTGTAGCTGCCGTTAGCTAATGTTAGCTCAGTTTGTTAGCTGCCCAGACTGTGAGCTCAGAGCACCGGAGGACTGTTAATGTTTGTACCAAGAAAGATTTTGGACCACTGGGAAGAAGAGGAGGTTTTCAGGTCCAGGGTGCAGGCGAATGCTGACGGGGAGTGGAGCTGGTGTCGTGCCAGAACAGGAGCTGGGCAAGCACGCAATGTAACCAAGCTTAACCGCCTCTATGGACATAATGCTAGAGGTGAAAAGACTGAAGAAGACGTTGGCGGAGGAAGGTAAGAAGAGAAAATGAGAGGCTAAAGGACAGACGCTGAGCTGGGCTTCTTGCTGTTGGACGAGTAAGTAATATTAGCTGGTTGCTATGTCTTGTGTTGTTGGACTTGCTTGATGTTTGGCTGTTAGTAAAGCTGTCGACTCATTATTTTTTGATCATAAGTAATATAATCATAATGAATACACGTATCATCACGTATTACACTCTGAAACTGGGGGAGTTAAATTGCAATTTCTACACAGTGTTGCTTTATAATCAATCATCATTGATCGATCATTTAAATCAAAATAAATTCTCTACATTTTTCAATTAACGTGTGAAGACAAATTCATTTTTCTTAACTTCATTACACGAGACAGACGGTTACATGATGATGTTTGTGTGCGAGCGAGAGTCGCCGGCATTTACCGAACCAGACAGCCTTTGTGGAGGCTCATTCATGTTGCACACACTCACTGACCTTGGCTGTCTGCGACTCTCCACATCTTTACCAGCCCTGCTTCATTCTCCCTCTCCTCTCTCTTCTCTTGTCCCCTTCCAGTAATTGCATGTCAAATCAATGTTCCCGTGTGCAGCCATGCACAAAAACTTTCTTGCCACATTCAGCCCCTGCTCCCTATTTTTTTTTCGATTTGGTTCCTTCTAATACCGCTACACCACCACCACCACCACCACCACCACCTCTGGTCTATCTTTCCTCCCTGCGCCGTTGCATTTCCATTCATTTCCTTTTCTCTAGCCATGTCCACTCCCGCGTCTTCTCCCTCCTGTTCTCTCCAGTCTCTGGTTTTCTTACGCTGTGCTGCCTCAGCAGTTCTGTCTGCTCTGTCCCTTCCCTGGAGAGAGGGAGAGACAGCTCCTCTATTTCTATCTATTTCAGCCGGTGTGTGTTTGTCCTTCCTCGCACTAATGTTCCTTCATAAATCTTGCTGTCTCTCTTAATGAGCCTTTTCACTCGGAAACAAGATGCTTCCTCCCTACGTGGCCTATTGGTGATGAAACAATGTGCAGTTTGCATGTTGGATGAGAGAAGAAATGGCACCTCAACATCACCAAAATGCATTTTTGTTTCAGCTCTAACCTCACGGTCTTGTTCTATCTACTGTTTCGGTGACCACACGGCCCCGCTCTCCGGCGTCAGAGAAAGAGGCTATTAGGAAACAGCTCCGTGGTCGTGAGTGACAGGTATGAATACTGAGAAAGCATAGAGAGCGGGGGATTTCTCATTCATTATCAATGAGAGGTGCTGAGATTGCTTTGAAGATGACTTCATCCAGGGTAATGGTTGTTGTGTGTTAGACAGCTTTTTGGCCCTGACTTGATGGAGAATCTATTACACTCTTACCATGCGCTGTTCTCTATTATCTCTGGGTTAGTAGGTCATTACATACACCTACTTTTTTTTTTTCTTACAAGCAACACAAGCTATGCAAAATAACGAAGCCACGGGTGTGCATACATCCCCGCACTCCACCCGTAATTCTGTATATTTGTGTTAAGAAAAGGATTTAAAATTCAGAAATATAGCCAAGCCTCCAGAACTCACAGTAGGGGGTGAGCGATGCTGGTGGTGGTGGTGGTGAAGGAATGAGCGGCGGCTGCAGAGCTGAGCGCTGGGACGGGGGGGGGGTGTGATGTGGGTCGAGATGAAAGAGATGCAAAGAGTTCAAAGTGTGGAGAGAGAAAGCAAAGGAGGAAAGACGCTGATGGAGTGCACGGGGAGCAAGGAGGAAGGGAGGTGAAGAGAGGGTAATGATGCAGGAGAAATGTAGAAAACAAGCTTTCAAGGAACCGCGGCGTGAATGTAAATAGTCTGTAAACCTGGCTCGGGGTTCAGCACTTGTATATAAACACAAGAACAATGGGAGCTCTTGGGAAATTATTAACGGGGTGATGCATAATTAGTTTTTATCTGAACGCCTTTTAAAGAGCAAATGAAGATGAAGAAAGAGGGGGGAAGGCGATGACTCCACAGTCACACACATTATCACACATATAGCCCTCAGTGAGGGGAAAAATACACAAACAATCACAGTGTTAATCTGAAATGTTCCATTTTTTTCTCCCCCAAAGCTGAATTTCTCTACATTTCCACCTTGGTCATGCAAAACCTCCTGCCTGACCGACACCCCCACATACTGACTCGCACTTGTACGGTAATTGATTTTTCTCATCTCCCATGCTTTGAAGGCTGGAGCAGTCACCTCCTCAGAAAATCAATTAATCTGAAGACGGAGTTGACCTACTCCGGCTGTAACCCCTGTTGTTTGATATCGCTGAGCTAATTTAAATGGACAAGAAGGAAGAGAGTGGTCGGCCTATTGCAAACTGATAACAGTGAGATGATATTGATTTTAAAAAACAAAAAAACAGCTCAGACGTTGTTTGAAATGATGGCGATGGAGTTAACAAGCCTCAGCGGGAGTGTGGAGTATATGAATATACACAATATATCAATATAACAAATCAATACATTCATCACTTAGAACAAAAGATGAATTACGGGCAGAGTTGTTTTTTTTTCTTTCATACTGTGTGTGCAAAGACAGATATTATACACACCAGTCTGCACACAAAAAACACACACTCCTGGCATAAAAACAAGCTGACTGGCCAAAAGTAATGAGCTGAGTCTGTCAGGTGATCTAATTATCCAGCATTAACTGTTTTTTTTGCACCATTTTAAATTAAGTTAAACAGAAGACAGGTGACACTTCATGCTTTGATAGATATAAATAGAGTTGTCCCGTGGCTAAGTAATAAAAGATATTAAGCTTTTATAAGCAGTTACGCATGTTTAATACATGGTTTATAACACAATTTGCTGTAATTGTGTCACATTTTCTTTTAGTTTTGACATCATATGTTTGAATTTCTTGTATTCACATAGCACCAAATCATAACACTTGCCGCTCAGAGAAGGTCTAGAGTAGACTGTACTCTATAATATTATTTACAGAGACCCAACAATTCTCACCGTGAATGGCAAGGAAAAACTTCCTTGATCCTCTAACCAAGATGCTTTTTGTGCCTAAACCTAATCAAACCTTTAACCACAGTGGTGTAATATCAGAAAAAAACATTTTACTTGTGCAACATTTGAATTGTTGAATCCCAGTAAGCTGTTGAAATGTTACAAACGCTTTTTATCTACAGACTTTTACTCCTCCTGTGAAGCCTCCTTAATGCCACGATGGTGTATAAACAGACAATGAATGACAATATAACATAACGCAGTTCTAACTATATAAAACACATCTACAATACTACATTAACAAACATATAAAATGTCCTTATATGTGCTTATAGCTACATTATGATGTGATATAAAAGATTTATATGCTCATAAATGCTAAGCAGGGCCAGTTATAGTGATACTGGAGGGACTAATGGAATAAAAGGAAACAATATTTGAGAGTATTGAATCATAAATAAAGAGTGCATCGACAATACTGGAGGACAACATTATTGAGTATTAGTACGTCCACCTCCAGTATGCATGTTCATGTGTGGGACAACACACACACACACACACACGCATGCACGAACCCGCAGTGTGGCCGTGCACTTATCCAGCGCGTCATTGGTATGTATTGATTCTCATCCGTTTGCCTCTTGTGACTGTCAGCATGTTTCTTCATGTCATTGTGAATAAAAGCACATTATGTTTGTTTAATGACGCCGGTTGCCATGGAAACAGACTCCTGCTTTACAGTGACAGGGGAGGGGAGAGAGAGAGAGAGAAAAGAAGGGAGTGGCTGAAGGGCTCGGGGCGGGGGGGGCAGAGGTTTGCTGAGTGTGGTGTGTATGCGGGTCAGGTACAATATAAAATGTACGTAAAATACATTATCTTCCCTCCATGTGCACATAAGCCCACAACTGAATCTGTAATTCAGGAACTAAACAACAATATGCCGTCTTACTCGAGGCCATAGGAAGCAAAAATTGATCAGAAAACATGCCAATGGGTGTGCACCAACCACCAGTGTGCAGCGTATGTGTAGCAGAGGCCCGATGTATAATGCATGAATTTTATTCCTTTGGCAAGAGAGGCAAGTGTTTTGATATAGTCAAATTTAACAACCTGGTTTCCCAGCCTGATGTAGCCGTGAGCTGTTTAATACTGTATTTATTGTCTAAAGACAGTTACTCAGTAGACTGCATCTACTTTGAAGGTGTAATTATACACGTTAGTTAAGGAAAACAGCTCAAAGCTGCAAAAACCTCTAAAGGGGAAAGCCATGAAATGTGTAATTATGTTTCCTCTTTTATGATGTTTTTATGATTGGATGCAGTATACCTCCATCTTTTGCTTGGCGTGATCTCTGGATTAATCAGCCATCTGCACAGCAAGACTTGCTGTGTTTTGTAATCATTGCATGTTAATAACTGTGATTGAATTTTATGGAAGAAAGCAGCATGCAGTCTGCGATTACATGGCTGACTTTTATGATTTATTTTTTCCACTTCTTTTGCAGTTGATATAGGAAGCAACAGCACATGCTTCTTATATGAGACTTCAGCCTGAGACGGTGGCTCTGGTTCAGGTCTCCATCTGCGTTTTGTTCTCTCCATCTCATGCTCCTATGCTTCCAGCCAGCAATGTCGTTTCAGGCTCACCAGACCACAATACACGCAGCCTCCACCGCCCCAAAGTATCTGCTCCACTTACATGACCGCCATTCGCACAATAGCTGTGCATACAACTCCTCTGCATGTGCTCCTGTCATACAGCGACGCATCTCCTGCCGCTAGCAGTCACCGCACTCGTCGCCACACCCCGTCCGGAAAAACCACGTGCTGCAAGTGTTTCTGGGATGACAGACTTCTAGGGACACAACCTTCAGGCACAGGTGACCTCACGTTGCCAGATCAGTGGGATTATTTGATTTCCACGTTCGGAGACTTTAACCTGCATGCGGTCGGCGTCATTACTGCTAACCCCTGTTAGATAAGGTCACTGATTATGGAATGCACCGGCCACTGCACACATTGCTTCACTCCTCCATTTTTTTTTTTTTTTTAGCACCTCACCCCGGGGACTTAAGTCTTTCTATTCACCCTTGCTCCACGAAGGGCTCGAATCAATTAGGTCTGACGTCTGAGGGCAAACAGCAGGAATAAAGAGGAACAGTCTGACTTTTGCCTATTTCGACTCTATTTCCCTCCTCGACTTATTATCGTGCCTCGGTTTGGACTCAGTCTGTCTCCATGTGTTCCTCTGTCTTGGCATTGCCTCTGGCACCAGATGCAGCCCAGTTATCTGGCCCAGACCCCCCCAACTCCCAACATGCTATGAGACCCAGCTGAGGCTTCTGATGCCACAGATACTCAGAGTGTTGCGCTGCATACCCATGAGCACAGAGCATTTTTCATGCTTAGTAAGCATAGGGGGGCTTATTTTGGTCACCGCATGTATCATCGAGTGGCCGAGCAGGAGCTTCCTAGGCACTGCTCAGCCAGATGAGCTTACTCACATACAGTCTGTGGTCCCGGTTGGCAGGTGGTGCTGAGGCTGTAACCGTGGCAACCCCTCTCTCCCATAACACTTTAGCCCAGCTTTAACAACCCATCCATCCTGCTGCTGCCTCTGTGGCTCTGCACCACTCTACTTTCCCCACACCAGCGTACCTCTCTATCTTATGCAATTTAGCTCCGCTCTCTCTGATCATAATCATTGTAATCACAGTGAAGTATCATTATCATAATTAGCAGTATTACCGTCACTGAATGACTATTTTAATACAGCAATTAATAGCTTTGCTCAAGAGGTACAAAGTGAGAGCCACTTCCTTTTTCTGGGCTAATTTGCATACATGAAATCTACACAAAAAGCGGCAAAAAAGTGAGATACGTCACGTGACCTGCAGCTTATATTAAATCCATTAGTCATGTTTGATGTATTCGCTGTTTTAATGCACCTGATGAATTTTGCTAATTGCTCAGTATAATGTGATTCTCATGGTTTGTTTACACGATATGACGCTGCCGATGTTTGATTTGGACTTGTTAATAATTTATCAGTTGATGCTGTACCTGACATTTCCATCACTACAAATAACTGATTAATACATGCAATGTTAAATTGGGATTCAAACTTGTTTGTGATTAAATGTGCTTGTTGACACAGTGTGTTGTCGGCCTGCAGCGTCACTGTCAAAGAGGGCCGAGAATAACAATGAAAACTTTACGGAGGAAACACAAAGGATTCCTTTTGCCTGAGGAGTGAAAGAAAGAAATAAAAACAAGGCAGATAGAGAGAGAGAGGAGAAAGAAGACAGAGCGCTCACCTGGAACATGACCCTGTATTGTTCCTCGGGCTTTTGAACCACACACATGTTGCACCCCATTGTGACTTTTGACACGGTGCTGGACTGTGCAGGTCCACAACTGCCCCGGATTGACCACTTCTTACACCGGGACTCTCTCTATTATGGTCTTTGTCTGTGGCAGTGGGAGAGCCCCACCCTCATTCGCAGGGGTTGTGGTATATTACACTGCTCCTCCTCAGAGTAACACACAACACATCCCTGCGCGAGGACGAATGCACAGTCTCTATGGGTGTGTCACTGTTCTTCTCTTCTTCTTCTTCTTCACAATTCAAGTGATATAATCCAGAGGAAATTTCAATGTGGAGATAGTTTCAGAGCTGCAAGAACAAATGTTTGTTTCTGTCTCCATTGCAGGCACACACAAAAAATCTTGGATCTGGAGAAGAGATGTATTTAAGAGTCCTGCTGGTTTGTGCTTATGTCATTAAATAGATGAGGCAGACAAATCAATGCTTATCCTGTGACTTGTCGAATGCGATCACACAGTTTGCCTGCTGCACCCTGCCTCGTTTGCTCTTTAATGATGAAAACTGCAGTACAGAGCAGCTTTTCCCAGAAGAACTCCAGCTGAACTCCCCCACGCTGTTCCTGAGTTTTTTCCCCCCTCGCAGCACTAAAGCAATGCTCTTTGAACAAGATAGATACAAACAATGCAGCTATCAAACAACTTGCCTCAGTCCTGTTTTTCCTCCCGCTTTCCTCACACCCACTCTAAAGCTTCCCACCTACCAAAAACCCTCCGCTTTCCAGGATCGCTGAAGGGTTGCCGAGTGTGGCTGCTGAGATAACTTCTCCTGAGAGCCCTATCAGGATTCGCTTCCCTTACTCTAGTCGTCCACTTCAGGATCAGTGCATTGTCAAAAGATGTTTCACAATTTACCTTAAAATTGGGAAGACTGGGTGGTGCAAGGGTGGTTCTCATTACACTATTACCCAGGATCTTTAAGCCCCTGCTGTGCGGCTAAGATAAGCTGTACGGCAGGGATACAAGCCCGAAAAAACACACACACACCTGCACACGCATCAAGACAGGAACCTCTTTCAACTACAAGCCTAACTACACATGCAAGCTGCCAAATTCGCTGTAACTGTCAGCAGAACTGCCGTCACTGGAGAAGTCCTTTCTTTACTGCCTCTCCAAATAATACAAGACATGTAAACAACACACGCTGAAACTGTAAGACCGCTGTAGAAGACTGCAGCAGGAGAGCACTGTGTTTATCCGATCCGTTGTCAGATATCATGACAAATATTAGATCATTGATTCTCGAAGCTACAGCATACTCAGCACTCTGGCCTGACAGCTCTAGGTTGAGCCCGAATGACGGATTATAATTAAATTAGTGACCTCTTAAGCGGAGACGAGACAAGACTCTATCCTGACTGTGTGGAGAAATCAATATCAAACCAACTCGTGAATCAATTGGATTTTGTGCTTGCTGGTTTTATTGGGTAAAAATCAAGATTGTTTATCACAAATACCATCAATGTCTGCCTTTTATAAATCCAATGATTTCACTCGCTGACTCCCAAACACGTTCCCCCATGCTTCGATATTTTAATTGTCCTTGTCTGGCTGCTATAAATGGCCTCATTCGATTGATATGGAACTCCCACTCGCTCTAATATTAGCCTCAGTCTGCATCTCTCAAGGATGACCAGAATTAGAAGGTTAACTTCCTCGACTGTCCCCTTCCTTGCCCTCTGAGTCCCATCATGTTGGTTAAACCTTTATCTTTAATCCTTCAGTGAGAACCGAGTCTTGTCTAGAAAGGTCCATCGCCCTGCGTGCTGCCAGCGACAAGGTGTTAGAGCTGCTAATCCTCATTCAAGGCTCCACTACACCTGTATCCTTTCCGGAGGCAATGTAATCCCAAACTCTGGCTCCTAACGCAAACCACACACGCTCATGGTTATATACTCATACACACAAGCACACAGAGGAGAGCTATCTCCGCTCAGCGAGAAGCATGATAACTTCGGGGCAAAGACAGCCTGATAGTCAAACTCTGCAGAGCGAGAGCTAATCAAGCTACAGCGAGGTGTCAGACATGCTCAGCAGGCAGGTGTGCTCCAACTGTCAGCACCTCTCTCCATCTCCATTTCCTGCCCATCACCATATACCTCCATCTACCTGAGAATCACACCTACATGATTATAGCAGTGGAGTGTTTAGGATCACCCCCTGCTTGCCATGCTTTCAGAATAAAATATGGCATGAAAATGACAAGAAATGATTCTGAAAACGTTCGGTTAAAGAGTGCAAAATGTTGTCCTCGTATGACACAAATGCACCTGTAAAAGTTAGTCCATCTTCAGTCTGCAGCTGGTAAAAAAAGGAAATTCAAGAATCAGTAAGTCCATTTTAATCCTCCTTTTGTCCTCTGGCCATTCTAGTTGAAATATCCACAGGAGGGTGTTTGTGCTTAAGAAAAGAAATAAAAACCATGGTGAGAATTCCAGGTGGTTAGTGTTGAGCAGAGTGCTGCGCCTGTCTCAGGTCAGTGATAAATCACCATCAGCAGCCTCACAAGATGAGAGAAATCACTAACGGCTGATTGGAGGATACTTCTTGGCTTCTCCCCTTGGGCGCGACGGTAAATGCACTCCCCCACTGCAGCGGGGGGAAACACAAAAGGCGGTTGTTCCCCAGCGGAGAAGGCGCCTGCTGATCTGTACGCTGCACTTCTACTAAAGCTGAATTCGTCTGGATTTCACACTGTATAATCTCTCCCTCTCCCTCTCTCTCCCTGTCTCTCCCCCCACCACCTTTCTCTCTTTTTCCAGGGCTGGGCTTCTGCTCTCTTTTCTAGTCCCCTATAATTTTTACCCACACCTCATTTGCTACCCTCTCCCTCCTCCTTACTTTCTCCTCTCCCCTGCCTCTCTCTCTCTCTCTCTCTCTCTCTCTCTCTCTGCTTGTCTGCAGGCAAGGGAGAGCAAGCACTGGAAAGCCTATGCATACTGTTTGAGCAGGACAGGACGATATAACCACCAGAGCTACATAAAAGTGAATGAAATATCAAGGTATGCGCGCACTGCATGATCAAGACATGCAGACGAGCGGGGGGGAATAGTTGCATTCATCATGTGGCAATCTGTGTCACCTTGAGTCGTTATGAGATGGCATTAAAAAACAGAAGATGCCCAAAGCAGGTAGAGAGCTCATGACTGGCTGTGCATTTAGATGAGGTTCTGCACACTGCCACAAAGAAGGAGAGTGAAGAAACACAGGAGGGGGGGTGGCAAAGAAAGAGGAAAAACAAGTGAATAACAGGTGTGACAGGATGAATTGAAAGATGTGGAAGAAAGCCAAGAGAGAAAAATGCAAATGACTGTGTGGGAGAGCAGCAGAGAAGCGGAGATGGGGTGGAACAACGGTTTTTCTGCAGTAATCAAAATGACCATGCTTGGGGGGAGGTGGGGGGTTGGAGGGTGGAGGCACTGGAGACATTTCATTTTACGTATCAGGGATATTTATGAGTGAGATATCCTTTCTCTTGTTCTCCCGGTGAAATTATACACACAAGCAGCTAATTTTCAATTTAAAAGAGGCTTTACTGGCACGTTTACTGCAGTGCTGCTGCCAAGTACCTGAGGGCCAGAGAGAAGGGAGACAGCCCACAGGGTGGAAAAGATTAGAGTCGGCGAGAAGAATTGTGTTTACAGTATATAAGGGTTGGCTTTTCTAGCGATACTTCCATTTTCTACCTGTCACTTCCCCATTTGTCCATCTTTATGTGCTTAAACTCTCTGTCTGCCACACCAGACATTTATTTATCAGCTGCCAGGCAACTTCTGTAAGCACGCACTGCTGTGTCACTTATTTTGTGTGTTTATCTGCCGGCCCTCTCTCTCTCTGTCACACAGACACACACACTGACAAACACATTTTCGACCTCCCTATTTGCTGTAAGCCAGTCTGAAACAGGATTTCACGGTGGCTGTGTCTGGTTCAACAGGCTTACACGTATTTTAGCCCATCTCAGAATGCTGCAGAGCCACTAATACTGAATGCACCCCGCATGGTTGACGCTTACTCACACGAGCACACACACACAGACATCCCCTTGTCTCATTGTGTGTTGCTCTCGAGCATCACTCAGCACCGCAATCTGTCTACTTCAGATCTTCATCTCGACACAAAAGGTCAGCGCGTTATGTGGAAATTCTCTGAAATATCAACTGCCCGCTCGGCAACTGCTGAGAAAATCAGAGATCATCATATTTAAGCAGACAGATCCACCTTGTACAGCTCATGTCATGATATGTTTCCAGCTTAAATACCAGCACTTGTCATCTCAAATTATCCACGACTGATTCTTTTTTTCTCTCACTCCTACCCGAACAAAGGACGAGTAGCCTGAAGAGTGCTGCCCTTCGATTTCTCCACTGAACTCTATACCTTTGATCTGACATCAGTATACCTCCATAGATCTGAACTCTACATGGGCAACGAACACAAATTCAGAGCAAAAGCTGTGCGACATTTGCGTCTTAGTGTTCCTGTAACATTCCATGAGACAGCATGTCACATTCTGCGAGTTGTGAGCTTCTGTCTCGTAAAAAAAAAAAAAAAAACGGTAGCTGAAAATATTATGCATGCGTGAGTAGAAGAAGGTAGAAAGACGAGCTTTTGACAGAGAAGAGCAGAGCAGGGAAGTTTTTCAAGGGGAAAAGGAGAAGTAAAGGAGCTGGAGAGAGGGAGAGACTAAAGCAAAGTCAAAGAAAAAATCTGTTAAAAGAAAAACAGCCTCTCTCTTTCCAGCGAGGCCTTCCTTTTTCTTTAGCAAGAGGCAGAGGGCTGATACCAGTGTTGGACTACTGGCAGAATTTTAACAGTGTTCTCATTATTTATTTACTGCTCTGAGGAAAAGACTGCCAGTACATAATGCACTGCTGCACAAAACATAGTTTGTGTTTGCATATATATGTGCGTGTGCATGCATGAGTGTCTATGCATCTGACGTGATTGCCATATCATAGTCAGGGTTATGACTGACAGGTAGTATAAAAAACGACCCTTTGCAGCAGCTTCATTCACATTCTGGAGAAGTCACCATGTGAAAGCTATTTCACAGAGGAAGTGATGAGGGCCAGCTACCTCAAAACGCCGCTGTGATGGCATGAGATGGAGACTTGTAGACTGTGGAGAGACGGATAAATGAAAGATTGGAAGAAAGCGAAAGCAAGTGTGCGGACTTGGAGGGAAGGTAACTGTGTCTAATCATGGCTGAATGGAGGAAACTTCAGCAGAAGCATAGACCTGTTAATTAACTAGCTGAAGAAAACACTGATTTACACCAAGAGAATACATGAGGGCAGACACTAAGCTCATCCTTGCAAAAGCAGTTATCGTTAATATGTTCTTAATTGGGTTGTTGTGGATGACGATTGAAAAGCATTGATGATTAATTTGCTTGATGAAAAGCAACATTGTGCTACGCTCTTTTTGATTCATCCAAGGCTTTTGATGCTGTTGATCATAATTTGTTCAATAAGCTGCTTTTGGTTTTAATAAACAGCTAATTCAAATAATATCTGTGATCTGGAAGAGTTCAGACTTTTGTTGGTGTCCTGGCGATAAAGGTGTCCCACAAGGTTCAATATTAGGGCCCCTGACGTTTGTGCTATACATAAATACGATGTCCTGGTTGCTCACCACCAAGTCCTTACTGCAGTGACCTGGGATCAATTCCAACCTGAGACGTTGTTGAAAGGGAAAAAAAGCCCCCAAAATATATATATAAAAAATATTATTTTCCAACTGAGAACTGTAGTGTCCACATTTATGCTGATGATACCATGTTGTATACATTCTGCTAAAGTTCATTCTAATCTCCAAAAAGACAAGCCTTTGGTATTCGTACTCAACTCAGTCCACTCAGTGGCAATCTTATAGATACAATACAGTATAATATGTAGTTAGAAATTTGGTCTGATAGCAGATTGTCCTAGACACCTCATTCAAAAGCTAAAAAAACTAATCGGATTCTTACAGTGGGACAAAACTTGCTCCTCCCTTCAAAACAAACATTTTACGGTTCACAGTCATATCTACACTGGATAATTATCCTGCACACTATTTCCCATGAGTGCCATTTGATTCATTACTCACGATAGCTATGGCATAAACTATATTACAGCCACACTGATGGCTATAATGCCATTACATCTAAACTGCAGAGATATTTAACATCTTAGCTGAGTTCAAAGTGAACAACCCTGACACCAGATCACAGCTTTAGCTATAAAAGTTAAACTTTGAACTAGTTTCCGACCCGACAGATTGCACCTTATTACTGGAATACACTAAACAAACAGAAGTCGCAGACTGTACTCTGAAAGACTTTAATTTCTTCTGACTGTTTTTTTTAAATAATATTTGTTTTGGTTTTAATTAGTTTGTCTGTGTGGGTGTCATGATCGCTTTGTGCAACTGAGTCATCTCCTTATGATCTTTTGTTCTCAGTTGTTGCAAAAACAAAACAAAAGAAAATCTTTAGCTCAGGAACGCTTCCTGAATAAATCAAGTTTAACTAATGTAAGAAAAAAGAAACCATACTGGAGGATTTCTACTTCAAGCATTGTGTTTTAAAGAAAGCTCCAGCCAAAAAGGAAGATGTTGTAACATCGTGTAAATACCATTATGAAAGAGGAGAGAAGTGAGACAGAGACAAGCTGACACACTTGAGAGTTGCTGAGCAGTGTAAAGAATTGAATTATCTGTCTATCACAAGAGGTTGACTGGCAAGTGGGACATGTAAGTCTTCTTATACAAATTAATGGCTTTTCATCGTAGTCGGGGAGATGGGGCAGGGATGGAGGGGCTTTATTCCCTCATGTCAACCCATCACCGTTCTCAAATCTTCACTCATCACAACTCTCTACCCTCTATTCCCAATTCTCATCTCGCTCTGCTGGCGTGTCACAACAGACTCAACACGGAGCAGGGATGGGGCCGAGAGAAGAGCAGAGGGAAGTAAAGGAGGGATCTTAGGGGTAAAGAGGGGAGAGGAGAAACAGAGCGAGCGATGTGAGGGTGAAGGAAGCATGAGAGAGTTGGGTGGAGAAGGAGGAGCAGGAGTGGATTTGACTGAAGCAGCAGGTTGAGAAACAAAGGGATTTAAGACAGGAAAACACAAAACAAGTGCAGTGGGCGTTGATTTGAATTTTCCAAAGGGAAAGGTGATTACCACGGCACCTAAGGGAGGAGGAAGGCTTAGTGAGAGTGGACTAATTAATTTGAGTGCTAATACAGAGACACAGTATGGAGTCTTCATCTCCTACACCCGGATGACTGTTCGCTCAAATCTCTGTCTCGGCCTGGATTCATATACACCGGGATGGACGGAAACCAGGTCCTGCATTAATATAATAGCACAGCACCACCATCAGCTGGGTAAAATATTGATTTAATAAAGGCTCAGTGAGAGACAAATTAATATTCTCAATTAACAGATCCGATTTGAACATGCTGTGGTTGTGGGATGACTCCAGCTGTGCGATTCCAGGTTATTCCCAAGCAGTTTTCCTATCGTGATGCTTCATCTTCTTTGACTCTCCAGATCAATATGGACTGTATCGTTCACCCAGCAATGTATTTAATGATCAATATCAACATCTTTCACTCACTTGCCTACAGGCACACATGTGTATGGACACACACACATGCACACCTTGATGCATTATGAGGAGAGACAAAATCCCATTAATTCCACTCCATCCCTCCATCTCCCCCCCTTAGTGATTTCACCTAATGCGATCCCAGATGACTGTCCGCTGTCTAAATGCCTGCTTTTATAACCAGAAGCTTTGATATTATTCCGGTCCAGCTCAAGGCTCTGGTTGACAGCTGAGGTATCATTTTTCTAACATAAAAAGCAATTAAAATTCCCTCCAAAGAGCTCTTCAGACGCAAGCGCAGCGATACAACGCTGACATATAAATGCTGTTGCTGTAAACAGGCGCAAGCCGCGCTCAGATACTCGAAAATGTTGCATCTCTTCTCCCTTAGTATGAGCTCGAGAAAAACAAAACTTATCCCACCCAGGTGTTTTAAGACAGCTGCAAGCTGTGGTTCTCCCCCTCCCACACACTCCTACTTATTTGCCCCAGGCTCAGCCAAATCAATATATCATTAGCTAGTCTCTCCACTCAACCCCTCCTGTTCTCCATCCAGCAAACCATACCTCCCTCCCACTCCCCTCTCGCTCTGTCCTCCCCTCACATTTCACACGATTTCATGCGGTTTTTCTCTCTTTACCCCGTCTCTCATCCTCAGCCCTTTGGCCTCCATCTCCCCAGTCTCGTTCCAGCTCTGCCTCTGTCCTTTGTGTATTTATCTGAACCTGCTGCTGATGTGAGAGAAAGTGTGAAAGAGGGGTAAAAATAGGAGAGAGGCGGGGGTTAAAGGTTTAAATGGAGGGGGTTGAATTTGAGCCACATCAGGTAGAGATGGAGATGGAGAAGGTGGGCGAGGGCTAGGGCGCGTTGAAATATGAAGGGAGGGGAGTGAGAGCATCGCAAAGCAGGGAGGAGATGGGGAGCAATGGGGGGGAGGGGAGCTTTGCTGGCTGGCTGGCTGGCTGGCTCTGTGGGTGAAATGAATGTGTAATTGCGCTGTTGTGGCTCAACCCTTCGCAAGACAACTGACTGATGGCAGGAGCGACAGCCACAACTGAGCCTGTGGGCTGCTGCTGCTGCTGTCGGGTGAACAGAAAAGGTTGTCAGTATCAGTGTACAGGCACCGACACCACCAGGTAGCGACACGCCCATGCCTTCACCGCAAAGTGTCAAACATGGCAAGTGATGAGCATACACGGGTCAGGAAGGGTTGATCGTTTTGAAGTGTACAGAAAGGGGGTGTATATTTTAGCTGTTAAAAATAGCTGTAGCTGTATTAGTGGCCCACTTGTGGACAAAAAACAGTGAGGGATTGGCTCGCATCGCCCCCCTCGCTGTTTCGTCTATCTCCTCTCTTCACCTAAAACAGGCCACCCATTCACTCGCAACCTTTCCCCATCCTCCTTTACAGTTTTCTTTTTAATATTCTCTCCTCAATCTTCTCTTTATTTTCCTTCTCCCTCCTCCTTCTCTCCACTTAGAAAGACACGAGGTGGGGTGAAGAAGAGGGTAATTAAAATGGGGGTGCTGTGTGGTGAAATGAAGCCAGTACAAAGACACACCTCATGCCTGAGAGATGAAAATATGAATGGAATAAAACCAACTGAGTGTGATGTAAGGCCACAGAGTAAAGGAGTAAACAATGTATATTGTTATTTTTATCAAATGTTTTTTTTTTATAGCTCACTTTGATGACACGCCTACCTACCGCTCTGTCGCTCACACTCACACGAGTGAAGCAAGAGTGCAGAGCTTTGATTGATGTGCATAGCTCCGGGCGTCTGAGGAAACAGGTGAGATTGTGACAGTTCAAGAAAAGAAGAGGGGAATCAGATCCCGGTATCTGTACCATGGTGACTGCAGAGAGAGGCATTGGCAAGACCAGGGAGGTGCAGATGGAGGAGTCACCTTGAGGGAGAAGAGGGAAAGGAGGGAGGGAAGGGACACAGTGGCAATGCCAATTTATTTCTTTTCAGGTCATAAGCGTGTAGATATTGAGAAACACACTTGATGAGCAATTAAACTGTATCCTGGAGTGGAGTGTGGGATTCTCGATTATACAAAAAGGTTATAGTGTCTAACTACGAGAGTAAATCCTGTAATCCGGAGAAAAGCTTCACAGGTGTCAGCCACAGTTTGCGTCGCATGTCGGTGTGTGGTACAAAGCACAGCCGGTCTGTTCAGTGGTGACTCAGTAGGATTGTGGTCTTTCTCTCAATGGAGGTTCAGGTGGAAATGGAATATTATTGATTTAACTCTCAGTCGCAGCTTTACAGATTGATTTTTTAAAAATCCCAGAATATAAGTGTACTCCATGGGAAGTCGAAGTAACATTCATTCACAACAGTGTTGTCCTCGTGCTCGCGTGTTTTACTGATTATCACAGCTATAAAATCAGGTTGGAGCTCATTTTTATAAAGACTCAAACAAGCAAAGTAAGTGGAGAGGATGAATAAAGTTTTATGAATTCAAATAAGATATATTTTGACACGAATTTCTAGAGTTAGTTTTAAATAGGTCTCTAAAATGGTGTCAGGTGTTGATGTTTTTTTTTTAACGTTATTGTGAGAACCAAAGAGAATACCAGTCCCCCCTCATTAAACAACAGTGACATCTGTTGGCAGAGTACTGGCAGAGATGCAGGATAAATCTGGTGATATTCCATTTTTCTT
Organism: Nibea coibor; assembly: GCA_023373845.1. Lineage (NCBI taxonomy): Eukaryota > Metazoa > Chordata > Actinopteri > Sciaenidae > Nibea > Nibea coibor. Next base: position 21,365,681 of record CM041717.1, on the reverse strand, counting down.
ATTATTATTATCCGCTCATCTTATTCCTCTGTGCCATAGACTTCCCAAAACAATTCACACCATAACAGCGGGTGTCACAATAACAATGACACTATTTAGCGTCAGTCCTGTCCATCCTCCTGCAGTAAATGCACACAAGAATGCCAAACCCACAAATAAAAATATCCCAAACAAATACACTATTTACTTTTATTTGAGTAGCTTTTTCTAAAATCTAGCATGCCTGGTTATTTTAGCAAATTACTGATCCTTCAAGCCATTTTTTAAAGGTTTGAAATGAGCTCGAGGACGAGAGCCGCAGGCAAGCTGTGGATGCCACAAAGCGCAGAGAGACAGACTGACACACTTTTGATTATAGCAACAGATTTGTTAACAAAAATATGTAATATCCCAAGCCTTACCCTTTTGCAAAACAGCCATACTGCATATAACCAGTGTTATACTTGTATTATGTGCATAGAAGTTGGAGTTTTATAGTCCATTCATTATAACTGCATTACTTTGATCCTCCGTTCTGAGTAATTAAGGAGATAATTGTTTGCTGTTTCCCAATTATTTTCTGGATTATTCCTTATTAATTAACCACAGAAGGGTAGGAAAGAGAAAGCTCAAAGCATCTTAATGCCGGTATGAGAAGGCCAATTTGTACAAACAATAACCAAGATGCTCGAAGCTTCTGAAAAAGGTTTCACTTTGGAAAGTAATTGTACATGCATAACAGGGTTCAGGGGAAATTGAGTTTTTTTATTTGTTTCTGAGTGACAACTACAATAAATCTGCTGCACATAAAGACAGAATAGGAAGTGTAATAGTACACGTGGGAGTATAAAAACAGAAGACAGGTAAGAAATTTCTGGCAGGAATTTGGACAGAGATAAAGCAGCAGCCACATTATAATGGGCTACACAAAGACAAACCACGACAGCAGAGGAGGTATTAACATATGGCAAGGTATTACAAGCTGCAAGACAGAGCACTGCACCTCACACAGTATGAGCCTCTGTCCTAATTACTGCCAACCTCTGTGCGGTTTGCTAATGGTCACGAGCAGCTGTGGGAGTATTAGCAATGTGTTTTAGGTGTGGCACTGCAGAGGGAACACATTAATGTTGAAACGCTTCATGTTTTAAAGTGCCCTTGACTACATTTATGAAGATGCACTAGATTTTCTACACTGATTATTGGAAATTATGTCAGTAAAACCTTTGTTGAAAGGACCAAGGACAATCTCTTTTTTGAGTGCAGACAAATGAAACACACATTGATCTGGTGCTAATTTCAGAACACACACACACACAAACATACTGAACTTTCTATTTTAACTTAAAATATTCTATTAAACTGCTTCTGACAGAATCTGAATTATAGTTTAAAGTACAGTGTGTGTTCAAATAAAATAAATTTGCACAAATTGTCATATAAAAGCATGTGTATTTGTTCATTTGTCACCACACTTATAATCCATCACAGTAGATAAAGGTGTGCATCACCACTTAACATTATGATTTTGCTACAGCTTGTTAAATGAATATACAGCTGGTGTTATTGTTCTGTAAGCAAGCCATTAATAATCTACATTACAGGTTACAGGTGTTCCATTTCCACATGTCAAACTCTGAGCAGGCCTTTATGAATTTTAAGTGTTTCATTTTGTAAGCACGATCTTTATAAATACGCATTTGTCCTTTTTCCATTTAAACATATATATAGTCTGCATTTATAAGAGGAGGGAGGTGTGCAGATAAATGTGTTTTTATTTGTAAGCATGTAAAGTAAGATGTGTTTGATTGCTGGTAATACAGCACTACTAGGGCTTTTTTGTCATGTTTTTGTCATTTGTTTTTGTCAGGCTATTGTTTGCACGTTTTATTAAATGCTTTTTTTTATTGTGACGTTTGATTTCTTCACAGCAACCATATAGATAGATAGATAGATAGATAGATAGATAGATAGATACTTTATTGATCCCAAAGGAAATTCAAGCATCCAGCAGCAGCATCTGTTAACCTATAACACAGGAGCCATATGTCAAAATTAACCCGAGATTGATCTAAATTTAAATATATACAGAGAAATTAAACATTTGCAGCAAAATTAAACATTTTTAGAGGAGTTCAACTCTGAAAGAAATGTTTTAAAATGTGCAGGGGGATTAAACATTTGCATAGAATATAAATACATAACTGCGTTAAGGAGTTAACCCGTGCTAAACATCTTTACAAAAAAAAATATGTAGCACAGGTATGAAACTTATTAAGGTTACACCTGTATTATTTTACATCAAAATGGCTGCTGTGGAAAGGGTCTATTGTTCCCTATTGGAGACAATAAAGTAACATTGTGGCACCTTATTTTGTCTAGAAACTTTCATAACTTTAAAGACAAAAAAAAGACTCCATAGATCTAGTGAGAGTCGAACATGTTGACAGTGTAATCACACTTAACCCAAATCACAGCTATCAACGTGCAGTTATTCAGGTCACTGAATTTAATGGATCACAAAATGACACGTAACACCAGCCAGCAGGCGTCCTCAGTGCGCCGTGTGCCTGACAGAAAGAGACACTCAAAACTCACCCCTTCACTCCACGGTTGTTTTGTTTGCGTGAAACACGGCAACAGGACACGAAGGTTGTTGTTTTACCGCGTTAAAAACAAAACACAACCGTCGACTTGTTGTTGTTGTTGTTGTTGCTGTTTAACGGTTGTCAACCGTTAAAAATCGAACCTACCTTCACGGGGATGCGCGCGCATCTTGGCAACGGAAGTCGAAGTTTTGTTGTTGTTGCTGCTGCGGGATGACTTCCTTTAAACCGAAGCTAAACCATTTAAAAGTTAACCCCCCAAAAATAATAAACAAATAAATAAAATGTCGTCTTGTTGCATAACCAGCTGTAAAAACCGACATGACGCAAGCCGCAAACTTAAATTTTACAGAATACCGTGTGACTATTGGCCGTTTCAGGCCAACCGGAGACGTTTGTGGCTACGAGCGATACAACAAGCGAACGGCAGCGCGGAGCCACTCAAGGAAAATGCTCGTATTTGTGGCGCTCATTTTATATCAGGTAGGATAACGAAGCTCTCGTTTTAATACAAGCCGTAACAGCTGAGTCATTTGGTTAAGTTGAAAAGATGTATTACTCTGGAGTTACCTTAAAAACTTTTAAAAAAATATGTTTTAATAGGGGAAGCTTCCATGGACCACGACAGTCCAGACTTCGTGCCTTCGGTGTTTACACGCACTCCACAGAGCCCGAGCCCCAAGAAAAAAGGGAAATGGTAAGAAGTGTAAATTAATGTTAACTAGAGTTTTGATATCTGCAATGATATACTGTAAATTGTCATCAAATGTAGAGCGCTAGCTCCATTTTGGAAAGCAGTGATTTATGAGCGTCACACACTGAGGCTAGCAGCATGTTGGCTAGATAAAATGTTACATTACACTATCACACACATGAAACCCTGATTTGAAAAAAGCTGACACACTATATAAACTGTAAACAAAACCAAAATGTCTGCGGTTCAAGATAATGCAGCACTGCAAGCAACTGTAATTCCTCAAACGGCCACTTGGGGCTGGCTGCAGAATATTTCAGTCTCCATAAGTCCCCATGTTAAAATGTGCAAATTCACAGCAGAAATAAACATGTTTACAGCCTGGTACAAAAAACTGTTTCAATCTCTATAGCTAATTTCTCTGTTCATGACAACTGTACTGAGTCTGAATTTTTATACAACTCACCAGTTCAAATTATATTAAGGCTTAAAGTTATGCATTGTAGGAGCCAATCTCAGTGTTTGGTTAATAAATGTATTGTTATATACCATGGAAAATACACTTGACGTGTGGACTTATTCCTGATCCAATCCGGTTGTATACTTGTATACTGAATTACACTTAAGTTACCTCACGTGTTATTACCCCAGTCGTTCTCCATGAGGATCATTGAGGAGGTAATTGACTTCAAGACACTTTGTTTCATGTAGCACTGAAACAGTTAAATGATTAGTTGATTGCCAGACAGTTTAATGTTTTAATAATTCATCATTCCAGTGTTTTTTCAAGCAAAAATGATACTTGGTTAAATGGTTAATAAATAGTTTCAGCTTCTCACATGAGAGTGTTTGCTGCCATGGAAATATTATGTTTCACAATTTCTGAAATTTTATTGCTAAAAAAAAACTTGCCAAAAGAAATGGGCAGACCATTTGATAATGATAGGCCTGTGTCCTGGCAGTTGATGGTCTGTTCTGGGTATAACATGTCATCAAGTAGAAATACTTGGAGCCATTACGTACATCTGGCCACTACAGTGTTCCCTATAAAACACTGTTACTATTTACAAGCTGTGCGTAGGTCTTACCATTACACTTGCCATTTTAAACATTTGGTGAGGAGACCAAACAGTTTATGGATAATTATGCAGCGCAGCAGCTGACTGCTTAAATTTTATAGTACCTCGCTGCACTAATGTGTCTCACACCGTAAAGTTGTTAATGATCACCATCTTTACTGTGTTTGAAAACTGTGGAATTTTTCCTACTCCGCTTTGGCCGATTTGATCAGTTAGTTCTCACTTCTTCTTTTTTTTTCAAAGGTTTTATGGTCGTAGGAAAAGACGGCGCCGTGCAGCACACACAGAAGCAGAAACGGCTCCCCCTACAGTTGATCCTCCTGTGGAACTTCGGTCGCCTGCTTTGATCGAAGAAACACAGACACTGTCATCTCCATCAGAGCAGGTAACAGCCACTACTTGTTATTTCTGCATTTATTGTGTGATTTTACATAAAATCATTTTATTTTGTCTTGTGTTGAGAAAGCATAAACGCTCACTTGCTGGGGATCTCTTCTGTGTGCTTTTTCTAGGAAGGAAAAGCAGTCAAAGAACAAAGAACACAAGAAGTGCCAACAGGCATCCCGAACCTAGACCATATGATGCCTGTTGTGCTCTTAAAATCTGTATTTGCACCGGGCAGTGGGTATCTGTGTGAACTGTGCAACCAGCACTTCCCCATTGCATCACAGCTTGTAAAACACAAACAGATGCATGAAGAAAAAGAAGAAAGGTCCTTTTCCTGTACAATCTGTGGAAAACTCTTCAGGAGTGAGGCAGATTTCACGGAGCACCAAAGTGTCCATGAGCCTGCCTTCCCCTGCAACATGTGCGATCGATCTTTCACTACAAGTCAATACCTCAAGCGGCATAAACTGCTGCATGTCAAAGATGGCAGGAAGTGCAAAATGTGCGGCATGCTCTTCTGTCAACGTCACAACCACATTTTATTCCAGCCACGGCCGCAGTTGACACAGGAGTCCAGTTCAGAATCAGAAGAGGATTCCTCCATCGCCAAGCCTCAATATTTAGGCAGTAGTTTGTTGCCAGAAAACAATCAGCTGGTGAAGCCTGTGCCAAACCAGAATGCTGATGATGCTCAGAGCACTATCACTGTAACACCTTCGCTGGAAACTACTGCGCAGACTGCATCGTGTACATCCCCAAACCTCAAACCTGTACCCAAGACCCCTGAAGTCAAAAACAATCAGCTGGTGAAGCTTGTGCTAAACCAGACTGCTGACCTGTGTGACGATGTTCAGAGCACCACGACTGTAATACCTTTGCAGGAAACTACTGCACAGCATGTCCAGGAGTGTGATCGATCTTTCACTACAAGTTACGGCCTCAGTCGTCATAAACCGATGCATTTCCAAGAGAGCAGGGGTTGCAACACGTGTGGCATGCTCTTCTGTCAATGTCATAGTCACAATTTGTTCCAGCCACAGACGCAGAACTGTGAGGAGTCGTGTTCGGCATCAGAACAGGTTTCCTCCATCACCGAGCCTCAACATTTAGGCAGTAGTTTGTTGCCAGTCAGCAGTCTGCTTGTGAACCCTGAGACAAACCCGACGGCTGACCTGTGTGACGGTGCTCAGAGCACCATCACTGTAACACCTTTGCAAGAAACTGCTGCGCCGACTGCATCATGTGCACCCCCAAACCTCAAACCTCCACCCAAGACCTCTAAAGTTAAACCTCCAGCCTCACACACAGAAGTCTCATCAGAAATCCCCATACCGGTCTTGTTACAATCTTTCACTGTGCCACGTCGACGCAGGCCACCCAGGCCCTCAACCTTGATCAGGCTCCAACACCCAAAACTCCCTCCGTCACTCAAGCTCTTTTCACCACAGTACCTCACCTCAACATTCATCGAGGTTAAAAGAAATTATGATTATATTTTAAGCAAATCAAGAGGTGTTAAGATGGAGGAGGATATTGTGCAGCAGCAGAACTGTGTTGTGAAGGAGGAGCCATGCGAGCTGCCTCTGAGTCCTCCCAAAGAGCTAAACACTGTGAACGTCAGGCAGATCAAAAAGTTTGATGTGCCCGTTCAGTCTGCCAAAAAGGAAAAAATCGCGTATGATCTGGAGTTTGTGCTCTGATCTGAACAGTGGTGGGGTGATAGTCACCTTTGAAACAGTGATCGAGTCCTGCACATTGTTTTGCTTCAGTTTAACCATTCCATTTGTGTTTCACATGTCACTACTGATACCAAGACTGTATCCTAAAGCTAACAGGACTTTCTGTCAAACACATTAGTGTGTTTGTTCGATACTACAGCTGAAACATAAGCTCATATTGGTTGGCTTGACTTAATCTGCTTCAGCTGGCCGATATATTTTAATCTAAGTGTTGGAACTTTTTGATTTTTTAAGACCTCTGTATTTAGAATACTTCCTAATCACTGATTTGTTGAAATTTGTTTGTCGACTGTTAAATAATACTTTACTGTAACTAAGAAGGATCTCTAACCGACCCGAATTGTGAAACTGTGCCAGGTGGCATTTGGACCGCAGGCAGTGATCTGTACTTAGCAGTTTGTGTGCGAGCCGATGCACATTGTTATAAATGATACCATGAATATGATCGAAGTCTTTGTTGTTTTATGTAATAGATGTCATGTTATGTATACGCATATATTAAGTATTCCAGTATTTGGGAGACACAGATGTCATATTTAGTTGGCTTGCGTGAAAGCAGAGTGATGTATCGAGGGAAGAAACTATCTCGTAAAGACAGCAAACACCTACCCTGCTAAACAAAGTTAACCTACCTGCAGCAGGGCTGCTGTTCTGTAGCTGGCACCGACTCTGAAGACTGTTAAGGGAAACAAGTCAAACATTTTGCATTATATTTACAGTACTGCGTGCATCACTGACTGTTAAACTACAAGTTTACATATCAGCTGCTGGTAATCGTGTTTTTGTGTGTATATCTCTGTTTGAGTCACTACTGGTTTACAGTTTTATACCATTAAATATTTCCTAAATGTTTTCTTTGCCTCGTGCTGTAGATCTCACAACACTGACGTTAAAGCTCTCCATACGCTGTTGGCTTCTTTGGCCAAAAGGTTCAGGATGTACAGGCCGAGATGATTTCAGATTTGTCCTGATGGTGGCACTAGAGTGATTGTTAAATTGACCCAGAACTGTCTGCCTGCTTGTCTTGGACAGACCTCGTATCAGTGTGTCATATTGGATTAAAATGTCCACCTTCTTCTGTGAGTTACAATCCTATTGCAGAGAAATACAGCCAGTACAACAATAATATTAACTAAAATTTTCCACAGTTTCATTTGTTGGGCTATTTATTCATTAAATCTTTCTGGCAGGTGTTTTTCCCCCTCAAATATCTGGACCAGAAATAATTTATCAACCTTTACAAAACTGCGGACTTGATGGTTTGTTGCAAAAAAAGAAAATTTCACTTTATTAAAGGCGTTTTATTAAACACATTTAAACAGGCTGAGAGGCTGTCACAGGCTGATCCGCACCGCCAACCACACACATTTTTGTCAATCATTAACAAAGATAGAAGAAGCAACCAACAGAAAAGGAAACCAAGTTGAATTTGAGTGAAATAAAGGTCAGCAGAATAGCAATAAAAAAGCTGTCGTGTATGTCTGACTTGCAAAGGCTCTGTGCCTCACAGTTTGAGAACCACTGTCTTATTAGAAAATGGGAAAACTCGTGACCATTAATCAGTGACTCTGTTAACATTTGCAACTGCAGAACTGGTTTAATTATTAAGCAGAAAAACCCATTAACCTTTATTAATGAAAGGGAGGAGCAGCCAATAGGTTTTTCTTCACAGCCTGGCAGCCCAAATGTTTTTTTAAACTAACTTTAAACTATTTTAGATAAATATATGGATAGGTTATGATGTTTTATAAATGTTGTAACTCTAAATATCACAGAGGCATCGACATAAATTGGTTTCTGTTCTTAAATTTGCATGTGAGGCTAAGGAATCTTCCCAAAAGAGAAAGTAGGTTAAGTGTTTATTGATTTTTATTAGTCATACCAACAGTTCATCCCTCTGAAACCTCATGTACACGCACATCTCCGAGCCAGATGAGAGCTCCCTGACTCCTGTCTGAGTCCATCTGCACGCTGTACACATCCCATTGGTCACAAAGCACCGGCAATGGTGGGAGACGATTCTGATTGGTCGCTTTGGCTGTCTCTCCAGCCCAACGAGGGCAACGATTGGCTGACGTACCCGTTCCTAAGCAGCGGATTGGTCGACGCGTCTCCGCCTGGCTGCTTCGATGACAGGCGAAGTGGTGCTGATGCTGTGACAATGGGAGTCATCCAGATAAGCAGCATCTGGACCGAGTGTGTTTAAACAACACAGCGGCAGCTCGCACGCAGGTAAACGGACGGGGTGAAGCAGCTGAGCACGGAGAGGAACTTCCAGCTGCTGGGCTGAAAAGGGTAAGTTCACCCCTGGAAAAAAAAAAAAAAGACTGACATGCCTGGGGGCGTCCAGTTCGCTGCTTTTCCTGCGTGGGGGGCTGGGAAACAGCTCTCAAGTACGTCGGCTTGCAAAACTGTAAATCCAGCTGGCTAGGCGAGGAAAGGTTTGCAACATTTACCGGCTTTGAATCTTAAGGTGTTTCAAGCTTTGTGGCAAGTCAGCACACATACCGCGAGTGCAGCGGTTGTAGGAAGGCAGCTGTGAGTCAACTCATCCCCCCCTTGGTCGACTGCATTGCGGAGAGAGCATGCCTTGCAGAATAGCATGTGTCTACTATTATTTAACACAACCAGCACAGAAAACAGATTGCTCGGATCTGCTGTGGTCTTCATGCCTTCATCACAACATCATGCATTCCCATAGATCCGGTCTGTTACCAAATTAAAAGTCCAATTATCCTGTGTTTACATAGCTGTGATCAGTATAAAGATATGTCACTGACATCTGATGAAAGACGTGCAGCTGCTGCATGGATTTGCACAGATTTGTAGTGAGCTGCTGTGCATGCTGGGATTTGAAGTTTTGATTACAAGTTTGCTCATAACCATGCAAATACAGTACAGTGCTGACTCTACAGATTAAGCACTGTTTGGCTTCCCTCTGCTTTTTAAGTCTAGTGATGACGGGAGCGTTCAGCCGTCAGAAGTTTTTCCAGGAGCTTGCTCATGGCTGCCTGCTGCCTACAGCTCAGCAGGGGCTGGAGCAGGTATGGCAGCTGCTGGTTATCTGCCTGCTGTGTCGGCTTCTCTGGATGCTGGGTGAGAGTCCAAGAGTTATTTTGTGCCCACTCAAGTGTTATTTGCCCTTCATATAGCTTGAATCATCATAACCACACCACAAACTTTTTTCTTTTCTTTTCTTTCTTTTTGCTACGTCAGGCCTCCCCTCTTTCGTAAAACACCTGGGCACAGTGGCGGGAGGTTTCTACACCCTCTACCTGTTCTTTGAGCTTCACATGATCTGGGTGGTCCTCCTCAGCCTTCTCTGCTACCTCTTCCTCTTCCTGTGCCGCCACTCCACCATCCGAGGCACCTTCCTCTCCATCACTGTGCTCATCTACCTGCTGCTGGGGTAAGACAGCCCTCCTCTTGTAAACTGACAGCTCAGCGGCGCACGTCAAGTCTGCGTTTGAAGCGAACGCTTCTCAAAGTCAGTCGCCGCAGCAAAGCTGAATTTGCAAGCGAGAACTACGTCAAAACTGAAACTATTCTTGTCAAATTTTATCAGAGAGCTGCACATGATGGACACCACCAACTGGCACAAGATGAGAGGTAGGCATCTTCTCTGTAGGCAGCAACATTTGACACATTTCTGCTGGATAAAAACCTTCATATTGAGCATCGATAATGTTTGAATCTAGTGACTGTTTAAGTACCGTCGCTGTTGTGCAGGTTCACAGATGGTGGTCGCCATGAAAGCCATCTCTCTGGCCTTCGATTTGGACAGAGGTGTTGTGACCAGCGTGCCCTCGCCCATTGAGTTCATGGGCTACATTTACTTTGTGGGCACAGTCATCTTCGGCCCCTGGATCAGCTTCAACAGCTACAAAGAAGCTTTGGAAGGACGTAAGCTGGTATGTGTGACACAGTATATCTTCAGCATTGAAGAAAGCGAGGGGTGAGGATTATTTCAAAGATTTATCCCGAGACAAATCTGCGGCTCTTTCTTCTCCTCAGAGCTTTTCGTGGCTTTTAAAAGTGTCTGTTAGCTGGATAAAGAGTCAGGTATGCCTTGTTATTTCCAACTGTGTGGCGCCCTACCTCTTCCCTTATTTCATACCTGTCTACGGAGACAAGCTACTACGAAGGTGAGCTGCTCGTAAAACAAATCAAAATCCCTGTTTACCACTGTTTACAGCTTAATTCTCATCCCCTCTTACCTGGTTTGTTCACAGCAAAAAGAGGAGGAAGATCAGGTAATGGATTGTCCACCTCAGCGATTCTGAACATACTTAACATTTTAGGCACACCCTCCTTTTGTTTTGTATTCTTTCACGCATTTCTTGCTGTCTACCGTTGCCGCGCAACATCGCCATCACCTGCACGCACGTGTCCACATCGCACCCCCTCTCTGTGCAGCTAGGGCGCCCATTTCACCCATTCTCGAAAAACGTGGCAAGGCGTAGTTCATCACGTGGCAAGCGGATAAAACATTTGTATGAATTTAATCTTCTCTCTTTATTCTGTTTCTTCTCAGAGGTACACCGGCAAAGTACGTATTGTAGTGTCTTGCATAGTAATTAATTCATTCCGTTAGCTTTTAATCTGAATTCAAACGTAATATGTTTCTTCCTCTTTTAATGCCGTTGCGTTAGGTGGCTGCTGGCGTACGAGAACACGCTGTCTTTCCACTTCAGCAATTATTTTGTTGGTTATTTGAGCGAGACCACTACCACGCTGGCTGGGGCGGGCTTCACAGAGGAGAAAGAAAACCTCAAATGGTTAGATTTGCACATGCAGTATTAACATACAAGTGTGTTACTCTTTATTCACATCTTTTAAAAAAGCCTTTGCCTTTTGTATTTTGCAGGGATATGACTGTGTCCAAGCCGCTGAATATAGAGTTTCCTCGGTCGATGGTGGAGGTGGTAACATCATGGAATCTGCCCATGTCTTCCTTTCTGCACACCTGTGAGTTATGTTAACAGCGACGTCTTGATGGCAGCAGCTGGTTGTTGTTTTTTGCATTTCATTCTCACCATGAACGGCGTCATAATGACTCATTGAAACTGGCGCTCTCGTCTCGCAGATGTTTTTAAGAGCGCTCTCAAATTTGGGACGTTCTCTGCTGTCATGGTGACGTACACGGCCAGCGCTCTTCTGCACGTGAGTGCTACACGGACGGTCTTACATAAGCAGTTATATCTCATAATCTGGATTGTTGTGTGTCTGTTTAAACACCTTGTTTAGATTCTCACTCTTCTGTCTGGCAGGGTTTGAGCTTTCATCTGGGTGCGGTGCTAATATCTCTTGGGTTCATCACATATATTGAGCACGGTGAGAGTCTGCCTAATGTCGTCTCTTTCCCACATTAGAACATTTCCATTTAGAGAAGGTGCTTAGCTTTGCAGTAATGCTTAATTGCAGCAGCTATAACACACTGTTTCTGTTTCACTGCAGTGCCTGTAATTTACCTCTTAACATTTGGGAAGGAACCCTTCATCTCGCTTCATTTTAACGCTTTGGTCTTGTTTTGTGTTTCAGTGTTGCGGAAGAGGCTCGCAGCCATTTTTAATGCCTGCGTGCTGTCAAAGAAATGTCAGCCAAACTGCAGTCACAGGAACAAAAAGGTAATGTGCTCCTTTCTCTTCGTTCTCTTTGTTTTGCTTGAAAGGGGCCAGTCATTAAAATTAGCAGTGGGCGCTTCATATCTCTAAATATATACACTAAATGTCAAGCTGGAGCCAGCAGGCTGTTAGCTCAGCTCGGCATAAAAAGTATTTATTTCCATTTCTGTTTAGTTGCAGTTCATTTTTTTTCTGTTTTTACTTTTTGTCTGTGTTCAACCAAAGCTTCATGCTGCACAAATCTAAATCTCTATACTGACCACAGACCTCTGTGCATGTTATGTGCATATTCTGGTTTCCTTCCAACTATTTTATGTGTGCAAATGGTCATTGCACTGGCATCGCTGGCACTTCCTTTCAGAGCAGGAGGTGCTCAAAGGGTGCCTACCTAGTGGCTCTTCTGGCCTAGTTAGCATTCAGAAAAAAACGTGTTCTCGATTTTGGCTTTATATATGAAAGATAACCCCCTTTTATGTGTTCTCTCTCCTTGTTTTTGCCTATAATAAGCTTACTAATGAACTCCCTCAGCATTCAAAGCGACGATCACATTAGGAAATGGACCGGTCTAATCATTAAAAAGATATACCTCACGTTCAGGTTTTAATGCCTGAAAAAAAACAAACACATCTGCGGCATTTAAAATACAGCAGCCCCAACGGTCTGCCTCGTGCTGTCAGTTGATATATTTTGGGAGTTTACTGGCAAGGCGCCCAGCAAAAATCCCTTATGTTATATTGGTTACACACATCAAGAGCAGCGGGGAGGGGGGGAGAATAATGATTTCTGCCAAGAAGAAGCAGCCTGCATGGACTGCAACATAGTGCTGATCATTCCTATCACATTTTAAGGCAATGATGCGCTAAAGCTCCTGAAAACGTGGTTTCATATCTTGAATGTTTCTCTGCATTACTGAATATTCATTACTAAATGTGCAACAATGAAAGTTAAAGTTTGGTAGAAGAGTTTGTAAAGAGTTTAACAGCCTCAGCTTCATGAAGACGGAGTAGGGGGTGACTATGTTTTCACAACACATATATAACAATGAATAAGATGTGGATAAAAGTGGCTGAAATAATGGTTTCTTTTCTTACGCGGTGCTTTGTTTCTCCCTCTGCAGGGGCTATGGGTTTATATGATTAATATAGCATTCAGCGCATTGGCAATACTCCACCTGACGTACCTCGGCTCTGTGTTCAACTCCAGCGTGGACTACATGGAGGAGGATGAGGTAAGGTAACAACACGTTGAGAAGAGTATGGGCAACTCTATTTATACGAGTCAGCTATATATTTATAGACCAATATTGCAAATAATGAATGTGCCTCGGGGGGATTTACAATCTGCACAGCATACGGCACCCTCTATTTTTAAACCCTAGATTTGGATCGGGAAAAATTCCCCTGAAAAAAACCTCAATGGACGGGGGGAAAAAATAGAAATAGACAGAAACTTCAGAAATAGCAACGGAGGAGGGATCCCTCATCTAGAATAGACAGACATGCGACGTGTGTACAGACACCGTGTACTCATAAAACGTAGAGCACACTGTGTGACATACGAACATGTGAAATGCTATATAGGAATGTAACCTCGCTCTGGTATTTAGAGCTCAAAGGACAGACGTGTGCTGACATTTAATTATTTTAAGGTGGAAGTGGTTTTAGATTGGTTAGATATCTGCTAAGAAAGTAACAACAAATGAATGATGAATGCATTTTTTTGTATGTTTTAATAAAAGTTTTACGCAATGAGCCCATGTCACATCGTGTGCACTGCCCCCTACAGGATGACATAACCCATCATACCATTCAGAAGTGGTCAGAGCTGAGCTGGACAAGCCACTGGGTCACGTTTGGATGCTGGATATTGTACCGCCTCATTCTCTAATAATAAGAGACAAAGAAGCAGAGAAGGTAAAGGAAGCAATAACAAGATTTGTAAGGCCGGTTCTCCACTTCTGCACTGTGACTTTATTCTGCATCAGACCGAAGAGAAGTGAATCAACCTGTACACAAACAATAAAACCAACACGCAGGGTTTCAGGTCGCGCCGCATGTTGGCTGGGTAATCTATTATCGTAACCTGCCGGGGGACTAGTTTTGATATCCATGAAATGATAGCCCGCTCCTCCCTCCTCTCCCCCCGTATCGCATCCTTTTTATCTGAGCCGCAGTTGTCAAGCCCTCACGTTGTGACAGCAGTTACCGATGTCTCACTGCGAGTCACAATCAATACCTATCAGCATGGCGGAGATGGGCTGCTCCTTTTTCTGTGGACACACGATAGAGCCTGTTATCTAGGTTTCAGCATCAACTGCGGCAGATGTCCCCCAGATGTGGTTTCCCCCCTCTGCCTCGAGTGTTTTACAATCGTATTTTTAGGTTTGACAGATAAGTCCGGTGATATCTAATGTTTTTTTTTTTATCTCCAATAAATTCCAAAAAGGCCAAAAGCAACAACGCATACCGTCCGTCTCTCTCTCAGTACTTTATGACTTCCCCGGCCTGTCTTGAGGCTCTCAGCCAAAATGCTTAACATTTTTTAAAAGGCTGAAACGCTGTAGTTTTTTTAGCAGACGTTTGTTGGGAACTATTTTAAGCAGCAGATTAACACACATTTCATGCTCTAGTGAGCATGTACAGCGAGCGGGGCAGTGTATGTGGGACTGGCTCAAAATAAACAATGCCTACGTTCATTGTAATGAAGGAACATGTGATGGGAGACGGATCAGGCCTCGGCTACAGAGATAAAACTTGTTACTGAGTCAATTCCTTGTTGGTTTTGGTCTTTTTTAATGGGATTTGTTGGCTTCAAGAAAAATATCGAATATCACCAGGCTTGTCCTTTAACAGAGTTTGTCCTCTGAGCATGTGAAAGAGTTTACCTTTGAATGAGAAGAGCACAGGCAGCGATTACACTGTCGCCAATAATTATCTCCCCTTTTGTGAATTTTAGATGAATCAGTGAGTCTATGAATTGATTTTTGTGGT
The DNA here is from genome assembly GCA_023373845.1 of Nibea coibor. Lineage (NCBI taxonomy): Eukaryota > Metazoa > Chordata > Actinopteri > Sciaenidae > Nibea > Nibea coibor. Next base: position 21,350,583 of record CM041717.1, on the reverse strand, counting down.
GAACTTTCTTAACGGTGTTTCTATTTTTGTTTTGTGTTATTTTGATCATTTACTTTTCGTTTTTTTTTTCTTCTTAGAGACGGCCTCATTAGTATTTGTGAACACTCTCCAGTATTGAAAATTAAAGGTTTAGAATCAGGGTATTCCACACGTGTTACTGTAGAGAAAAATGTTTAAACTCTTCCAATTTCATATTAGATGATATTACAGAGTGCACTATATTAAATATTTATCCTGAAGTACAGTTTTTTTTATCACACTTCTGCTTTTAACGATGCATTTATGTAACCGTTACCCGCTGAAAGATTCAAATGAGCGTCTTCATCACATTTCGTCGACATCTTTCTTAAATCCGGAACGTCGAAAGGATTTTGCTTCTTGACCAAGTACGTCGTGTTTTTAGATTAGAGTACGAATGTTCGTTCATGCCTGAGAACAAGTGCACAGTCTCTGCGGACCACACCGGTAACCACCTCCAAGTACAAGTACAGTATTTTAAATATTATTCTGATGTTTACTTTATCTTTATCCTCCCTGTAAATGTGAAGGCACTGACACACCTGTGATATTTTTATAAAAATTTTACATGAAACCTGGATTGCCGTCTTTGTTTAATTCAATGAAAAAAGATGTGAGGCGTAAGCAGGATTCAGATACACGAGGATTGCCGTAAGAAATTGTTGTTTATTTGAGTGATTATTTACAAGAACGTTCAGACTGTTAGACAGTCTGTAACGGTGTGAGGGTGTTAGGGAAGGATCGGAAAGGAGTCAGAGTTTTCCTTCTGAGCGTCCAATAAGCCAGAGAGGACAGTGAGGGGAAGGGGACAGAAAAAGGTTGGAAAGGAAGGAAGGAAGGAAGGAGGGGGAGGAACAGAGGTGGAACAACAGATGGTGATGGATGGAGATCAGGTTCACTTTCTGCCTACGTGAGAGGTGAGCAGATGCTGTATTGGAACCGGCCGCACAACAACCCAGTCTGCGGGCTCAGGAGGGGGAAAGTGTGGTGCATTCAGCCCTGTTTGCCCCGGGGGCCTCCATGTTTACGACGGCAGGACCCGAGCAGTGTCTCCAAAGCCATCTTCACAAATGCCTGGAAGTTATTGCTTCTCTCCCTTCGGCTGTCCTGCGAGGGGATGAAACACAGACAGATACCTTCACTGGGGACACGGCAATCACAGCATCTCATTCATACAGTCCTTGTGGTGTCCCAAACCACTAAAGGTCTATATCAATCCTGCTTTTTCTCCCCCCCTCTGTTCTCTGTGCACAGATTTGATCCACCAAGCTGAAATAACATGCAGGCAACACGTGGGTTCATATAAATGTTTACCTCCTTGCTTCTTGTTATCATCTCCTTTCTGATCAGCTTTCTTCGGCTGCTCTTTAGGACTCTGAGGTTGCTGTAAAATGAAAGCAAATGTAGATAAAGTGAATCAACAGAAATATACAGATTGAGTGGGAGAGAAGAGGATTTCATGCGAGTGTTTTCATACCTTGGTAGCTGACTTCTTGTCCGACTTATTACCTAAAAAAAAAAAAAAAGTGGAAGCACTCAGTCACTTTTGCTACATTTTTTAAAATCAGTTTATGTCACTGATTAAACAACAAAAAATACATTTTTGTTTTCCACCTCTTACCTTTTGTTCCAGGCATTTTGGCTGTGCTCTAGTGTCAGTGCTGATTTCTGAGAATGAGTGCTTAATGTGGCGTCCAACTCGGGTCATTTATGGCCCGTGCTTGTGAATGGCTCTGTCACTGGGGCCCCTTCGAGAAAGAGCACCATGAACAAGCAAAGAGCCCTGTCAGCTGAGTAGCATGCCCCACAGCTCTGCAGGTCTTTGCTGAGCCAGGCTAAACCTCAGAGCTGACCTTGTAATACTGCCATTGTGAAGCTACTGGAACTGTGTGTTCACCTATTGTCCATGACAAGAAAGCATTTTCATCATGTTACCGGCGACGTGACAGTGTTTTAAAAATAGTCCACTAGGTCAGGGATAACTTTGTTTCATGTTTGATCAGCCATATTAGACCCCGGATAGAGGATTAGAATTTTGTCCCCAGAAACCCGAAATGAGAAGATTTTGTTGTTATATGTGACTACACAGAATTAATCTTCAGTGTCAGCACTGTAGGAGTGGATGGTAACAGCATGAATCATTAAGTGAGGCTCAAACTTGCCTCCCTTTGCAGTCTTCATTGTTGCACACAGGCTAATAAAATATTGCTGATAATAACCAATTGATTACTCTGGCCCTGGAGGACTCGTGTGGTCCCCGAAGGCACCACTATACATGCAAATATAAAGTGGCACCATTGTTACAAGTTTATGCTTACGTGTAGGGGTGATGGGAGGACAGCAAACTGATTTAATTCATAATAATGTTGCACATTTTTTTTATAGAGAAGCTGAATAAAATCAGAAAAAAGTGTGTCTGTTTTTGTTTGTGGTTTATTGCTCATCCGTTTCCAATCAAATTGGGGTTGGTTCAACATATTGTATCAAATAATAAATCATGTAAATGCTGTGAATCATGATCCAGATTCATGTAGCTCCACATCAGAGATGTGGTCCAAAGCCTCGGGCCACAAGAACAGTTTTTTCCCCGTCTGCCAGTGGCCTCATCATCAACAAGCCGCCTCTGACACAGACTGTTACTGTCACATTAATGTAGGATATACACACGCTACATTAACGCACACCTCTTATTTAACATCTGTTGGGCTATTTTGCACACTTCAAATATTCTGCACGCCTCTCAAGTTCAAAAGTTCACGGTAACTTTGTTGTCCCCAGGAGGTAATTTACGGTGCAGCAGCAGAACAACACAAACATAAATAACAAACAACCAGTAAATGAACAATAAATACATACCACAAACAACTTCATATGCAGCATGAACAAAGGAGTTTTTATATGTTTGCCCTGCACCTTCAAGGTTCAAGGGGGGGATACGCTTAAACAATACGACGTGACAAGAATAACAAACAAGGATGACATGTGCGTGTTTTGTATGTACATGGTTACATATGAATATATACAGTATGGCTATATGAATATATTAGATACAACACAATGAAATGCAGTTTAGCGTCTGACTAGAAGTGCAAATGAACAGGATATATGACACAGTGCAGGTATAAATATGAACATGCTATGGGGTATGCACAGTATACAAATGCATATACAGCATTAGCAGGATGGGCAAGTTGACATATATATATTTATGTGTATATATGCAGTTTGGTAGTAGCAGCAACAGCGGGTAGAGAAAAAAATATGTATATTATGTTCAGTATGAACAGTTATTATTATATAGAGCATGTGAAAGAGTTATTAAATGGTCAAAAAGGTCAAAATAAAAAGATCTGAAGTAAATATAGGCATGGGTGCACAGTATAAATGGTTGCATAGGATATATTTGTATATACATGCAGTATAAATAGTTATTGGTACAATATATATTAATATATGCAGTTTGATACTAGATGTTGAATAAACCATACCTGTGTCCTGATGATGATAGTTATGGGGTGACTTTTGCACATTGTGAATACTCTGCATATTCCTGCACAACCTGCACAGCTGTTTTAATCCAAAAGAAAAAAAAAAACACTTTTATATTTCCTATATTTTTTATTTTTAACACTTGATTTTGGACGTGGTGCTCGTTGTGCAGCAGACAAACCTCCCTGCGTGTCAGACACCTGCTCCGTCTTCCTCATTCAGAGGAGTGGGCCGTGCTTACAGCGCGGTCATGTGACTTGACAGAGCGAGAGCAGCGATGGAGAAAAGCTAAGGAAGGTGAGCCGCTTACACTCGTGTTTCTCGGCGTTCCTCCGCCGCGTTGTCGCACTTGAACACCCCGTAGCTCGTGTGAAAACCCCACCTGGCTGTCCGTGTGTGGGTGTTGGAGAAACGACTGGAAACGGACGCGCACGGGAGAGCAACGCCTAGGATGTTGTTGCTAGCCGGCTAAGCTAAGTTAGCTTTGCGACGTTAGCTGTCAAGAAAAAAAAAAGCTGTTGGTGCTTCTTGCAAAAATAAAAAAAACCAAATCAGTCATAGTTTATCCACATTTACGTGTCTCTGTTCACCTTGACAAATGTGCCAAAGGCTCAGTAACTAACAACCCCTGTGGTGCTGCATCATGTCTTGATTCAGCATTGTTGATGGGAGGGTGGAGGTGATAGCTGCCTGCTCATGCACTGCTATTAGTTGGAGGTAGCTCATGGTAGGTGCTGTGTGTTTTGACAGGGATCTGCCCAGGCTGTGGATTCCTCTCTACCCAGAGCGTTTGTGGAATGGCAGCAGTTTGGCAGCAGGTTTTGGCAGTGGACGCAAGGTGAGAGTCAATCATGCAGCGGGCTTTTAATAGTCCAAACTGATGAAGAAGCTATTCAGACGTGTAATTGCTTATGGATCAGTTGTGAGTTATTATTGTGTGTGTGTGTCACTCCTTTCCCTCCCTCCCGTCTCCTTTCTCCAGGTACAATGCTTACCGCACGCCTACGTTCCCACAGTTCCGAACTCAGTACATCCGCCGACGCAGCCAGCTGCTCAGAGAGAACGCCAAGTGTGGCTTTGAGCCGGGGCTGCGCAGGCAGTACCTGAGGCTGCGCAGTCAGCTGCTGGCCCTGCGCTACGGGCCCCTGTCCGAGCAGAGCAGCTTCAGGGCCAGCAGTGTGCGCAGCTCCCGCACCACACTGGACCGCATGGAGGTCAGACCCAAAGAAACAGAAAGGGCAGGGAAAAGTAGAGAGAGGGGAGGGGAGTGTATACTGATTTGGAGGTGGTATAAAAATATCTGAGAGTTGGAATGAAAGTATAGGATACAACATATGATGAGAGCCATCTGGATGGCTAGACCTTAGTTTTCTTCGATCAGCAGCAAAGCCAAACAACACTTTGGTTGCCCATGCATATTAAGCTGAGCAGCTTGGTTGAAATGGCTGGCACTGCCCGTGTATATGGGCAGTATCATTAACTTAAAAATGCATGGTAGTTTCAATAAGTTTTCATGAGTTATTGATGGTTATTTTTATGATAAATTCTGCCTTTACTTGCACTCACTCCTACGAGGTTCTGTCTCCCAATATGCCGCCCCTCCCTCTCCTCTCGGACAGGACTTTGAGGAGGACCCCCGCGCCCAAGGTGCTCGTGGTCACCGCCGGTCCGTCAGCAGAGGCTCCTACCAGCTACAGGCCCAGATGAACCGAGCCGTCTACGATGAGAGGTGCGCCTCGACTCGCATCCAGAAGCTTGTCCGATTGCCTCGAGCGATTGAATTCTCTTTGATTTAGTTCTCCTTGGATCTATTGGCTTTTGTTGGATTTACTGGCTGTAATTCTGGTTTGGATGCATTGAATAATGATCGGGTCTCTCATATTCAGTTGTCAGCTGCAGGCCCGGGTTGTGAGGTGTGTTGTATTGATTATATGCTTACGTGGTGGTTTGTATTTCTGGCTGCAGGCCTCCGGGCAGCTTGGTGCCCACCTCTGTGGCAGAGGCCAGTCGTGCCATGGCGGGAGACACAACTCTGAGCGAAAATTATGCTTTCGCTGGCATGCACCACATATTTGACCAACATGTAGACTCTGCTGGTGAGTAAATAGTTTTACATTTAGCATAATCCATTTCTATACACAGAGTTATTCAACTCTTCATTTCCTTTCCTTCTTCTTTTAGTTCCACGCTTGCAGTTTGCCAATGACGACAAGCATCTCCTTGCTTGCTGCTCTCTGGATGGCACCCTGTCCATCATGACACTCTCCCCGTCTCCCCCGAGTGTTAAGGTGACCCTGAAAGGTCACGGAGGTCCCGTCACAGACTTCGCTTGGTCTCTGAGCAATGACATCATCGTGTCGACGTCACTGGACGGGACTCTGCGCATCTGGAACACGGAGGATGGTCGGTGCATCCGAGAGGTCAGAGACCCAGAATCCAGCGAGCTGCTCTGCTGCACTTTCCAGCCAATGAATAACAACCTTACTGTGGTGAGTCCCTGTGGAGACAGCTTAAGACAGATGTTTGTGTTCTCTAGTACTAATTCCCTGGTATCACAAAGAGCTGACGGATTATAGTCAAGTACAGCTAACAACATTGTGAAATACCTAAAAAACCAGCCACAATACTATGATTTCATAGATAATAATAATTTAAAATTCCTTCTAAAATGTCAAATATTTTCAGTAATATTTATTTATCTGCTCAAAAGTAGAGCTGCATGCATTCTCTTAGATATGACATAGACGTATGATATAAATTATTCTCTTTGTGTAGAGTAATGCATTACTTTCATCAAAATAACTGCAGAAGTACAACTAGACATTACATAATGGATGTTTCAGAGCGCGTAACCAAAGCACAGAAACTCTAGTTTATTACGGTTTATTCTAAACTCAGTGGCTGTCGATGTTGTGTAGTGAAGGATCTTCTGTGTGCAGCACAGATCAGGTCCATTCATGCATTTGCATGCAGACGTTTCCACTTCTCATTAAAATCGGCCTCTTAAATTAGCAAAAGTGTGAAACTTCAGTAGCCCAGAGAAAGCACGCTGGTGGAAGTTGTGGATGAATTAATTAAACACTCTTTTATTTTCAGCTCATGTAAAACAAACGACTGAATCAAATCCTCCACAAAACTGTCTTGGTTAGTCTTTTCTACTATCGAACAATCAGCAACGAACAAAATAAATCCTTAATTTAAAAATGACAATCCTCCCAAAATCAACAACAAACTCAAGTTAATCCCCCAAGTGGTAACAGATTACTTCACATACTAAATGTATGTTGCTGCTAAAAGTAATATATTACTGTGTTACTTTGACAATTCAAATATCTGAATGCCGGACGACACGCAGCTTCAAACTGTGTTTGCAGACTTTGCCTTACAAGAAGGAACCAGTGCAAATGATATTTGTGTCTGAGTATTAAGTTGTGTCAAATGGGGAAAGGAATATATTGTAGTGAACACAAGGTGAGGCAGGCACCGGTTAGACCTGAAAAATACCAGAATACCTTTCTCGTCATCTCATCGTGTTACATTTTTACTGTTTGCACGGTCCGGTTTTCTGACATATGGCGTTCAGTGTTTTGGAACACGGTACTTTTTCTGCTCTACCCAGAAAACAACTCCAAAAAATGACTTTAGCAGCTTTTGTTTCATCTTGAACAGCAATACAACAAGCTTAAAAATCAATGAATCCTGGTGCATCTTTAAACAACTATATTCACAAAACAATAATGCATGCAGAGGCCAGACCTTTCAATAATAGCTTTTCATCTCATTCCCACTTACTTGATGCATATTTACGGAGCACAGACATTAATTATAATTCTGAATGTCCTCTTTTGTTTCCAAAACAAAAGGGACAAATGTCTTGGATAATGTTTTTACTCAAATATGACGAATACATTAATTGATGAGTGCAAAATGAAAACAGAGTTGCGCACAGCAAGAGTCCGTTTACGCCTTATTAAATGGAACATCAGGGAGATGGATGTTTTCAGCGATACAAGCACGAACGTTAGAGGAGAGGAAAACGTGTGTTTGGTTCTGATACTTTCTCAGTTTTTAATGTTAGACCTCAAAGAAGTATTTTCATTTTTTTTAGAAATCAACCTGCGCTAGTTTTCACTAGTTTAACTGCACCAGCAAAAAAGAAAAAAATACTACCACCAGTGCTTTATCCAGTAATTTTCTCAATGCTGCTCTGAGGACATAATGAAGGAGTCCTCACTCTCGGTTCTGTGTTGCAGGTGGGAAACAGCAAGCACCACCTGCAGGTGGTGAATATCTCCACTGGGAAGAAGGTGAAGGGGGGCTCCAGTAAGCTGACAGGTCGCGTGCTGTCTCTCTCCTTTGATGCTCCGGGTAGGATCCTTTGGGCCGGTGATGACAGGGGGAGCATCTTCTCCTTCCTCTTTGACATGGCCACAGGTAAAGCCACAACATTTCCATTTGGCAGAGGGCAAAATGTGCAGCGGCTCAATCACAAATTATAATTAGTTTTTGTATCGTGCACTGAATGTCGTCTCCTGGCTGAGAGGGAAAGCGGGTTGATGTGTCTCTGCCGGTCTCTGCTGTTTCTGCCTGCCCCCTCCCCCCCTAACACCCACAGGGAAGCTGACCAAAGCCAAGCGTCTGGTGGTGAGTGAAGGCAGCTCCATCTGCAGCATATCTGCTCGGTCCTGGATTAGCCGAGAGGCCAGAGACCCCTCCCTGCTGGTCAACGCCTGTGTCAATAAGCTGCTGCTGTACAGGTCAGTGTGTAAGGGCAAATCTGTGTTTATTAAAAGGCAGTTTTGTCTCTGCTGTGCTGAGATGTATAATTTAAAGTTTCGTGCACGTGACGATGTATTTACATTAAATTTCTGGCCCCTCTTGCGTCGGCAGGGTGGTGGACAACGATGGCACACTACAGCTGAAGAGAAGCTTCCCTATCCAGCATGGATCGCAGCTCGTTCATAGCATCTTCTGCCCCCTCATGTCTTTCAGACAGGGGGCCTGTGTGGGTAAGAAGTCTGACAGGGTTCCTGCTGTAGTATTTGAAGTGAAAATTAGACCACAGTTCATTAAATGCTGCAGGCTATCCAATGTGGAGAAAAAAATGATATGCAAAAAATAGCATACTCCAGCTTTTGGATAAAAAGAAAAGCCAAAATAGCAACCTTTCAGCGATTCAGTAACCTACGGTGTTGTAAGCTTTTATGTATTTTTGAGTGAATTAAATTGGTTTTCTAAAGTGTTTATCTACCAAAGGGTTGCAGAATGTTGTAGGAGTATAAAGCAGTTAGTTATACAGCATGTTGTGTACATGAGCGTAGTCATATTTGACACCGCTCTCCCTCAGAGCTTTACCTTACTTGACTTTCCTCACCTTTTAATTATTTCCCAGCAATCAACTGTTAATTTTATTCAAGGCTTGTCATTGTTTAAAGTGTTTAATTAGGTGTGTTTGCCTAATTAAGTAAGCAAGTATCTCGCTTGCATAAAAATACCCTCAAGAAACTTTTGGTTAAAGATGTGTTGTCACTTCGCCGTTATGAAAGGAGCAGATATTTTGTAACACGGTTGCTGACATTATTTCAAAATGGACATGAACTGACAAACTGGAGGACAGAGATAGTTTAAAGATGCAATTGTTTTAATAAGCCATCCATCATTTATTCATCGTAGTTGCTCTCATAATTTGTCTTCAGCATTTCTCTTCTTGACCGTCTTGTTTTCCTCTCTGACGCAGTGACTGGCAGCGAGGATGCCTGTGTCTACTTCTTCGATGTCGAACGCAACACCAAGGCAATAGTGAACAAGTTGCAGGGTCACGGGGGACCGGTGCTGGATGTCAGCTTCAACTGTGATGAGAGTTTGCTGGCGTCTGCCGATTCCACCGGCATGGTCATCATCTGGAGGCGGGAGCAAAAGTGACTGAACCACCAATAAAAAACCGCTTCCATCCACTGCATATAAAAGGCCTGCCGCTCCGTAACCGTCCAATAACAACAAGTCTGTAGATTTTCACTGGAATGTAACAGGCCGCGTCGAACGTTTAACTTAATGATACTCAAGTGCAATCAGATAGAACACCATGTTGTGTAGGTGGTAGGGATGTCTTAGAAATTCAAGGGGGTGGGGGGATGGGTTGTGTGTGTGTATGACTCTGTGTGTGTGTGTGTGTGTGTGTGTACTCCTACAGCTGCAGCTGTGAAATTGCTTTTCAACAGAGAAAGAAAGAGCACTACTCCCATGCATGTGTCATGGCTTACCTCTCTGACTTGTATGACTGAATTCATGTGACGAGGACACAGTGTAATCTTCCAGAGAAACCAGATCCAGCACTTTGTATCACACTGACAGTCCCCCCCGGCATAGATCTAGTTCACTATTTATGTAACTGTTATTCAAGCAGTGTAATCAAGTGTAGTCAAATCCGCCTTATTTGCTGTCAGTTCTGCAATTGCCTGTTTGCATTTGACACCATGTGCATGACATTGAACTCAGAACCAGTCGGTAGGCATATCAAATTGATTGTCACACAAAAGGCAAGTGTGTTTTTAAGTATGTGTTTGTACTTAATCTGTGTGCGTGTATTCAATTCATGCTGGTTGGAGATGTCATATAATTTATTTAACGCACATACAGAATAAACTACTGTAACTGTCGGCAGTCTTTGTTTCTTTCGTCTAAAAAAAATGGCGATATTGAAACAATATTGAAAAGGGAAATAATAACAGATGAGCTTGACGTAGTAGAGTGGTCAAACCTACAGAGTAGGAGTGTGTTAGTCATTGTGTGGGTCTTCAACATCTACACAGGATTCCCCCTACATCGGTGACTAAAGGAAGTGTAAAAATGTACTGTACTGGTAATATATCTATAATACGGAGTTATAAAATAAGATATTGGGATTTCTGGTGGATTTAACAGTCAAAGAGCTTCTATGTTGCCTTTTTATGGTCTTAAAGGCTTGTGGTTCAATAATATTTGACCTTTTCAGCTGAGGAAAAAGTCAATTCTGATGCCTGTTGGGCCACCATTCATGATAATCACATTGATAGTGCTGTTTTTAGCCATGCTAACGGCATCAGTCGCTGTCAGTACACCAATACTGGTTCACGACCAGTAATAAGGACATTCACAACAACCTCAACTGCACTTTGGAGAGCTAATAAGCAGGAATGTAGCACGCCATCACGCTAAACTAAGATGGTGGACATGGTAAACATCATGCCTGTTAAACAGCGTGTTAGCATGCTGAATTCTTGTGTGTAGAAAGGACCAACAGTCAAACAAGTAAAAAAAAAAATATCCTCACATTATCAATATTAACACTTAGTTAAATGCACAATAACACTTGATTTTGTCAACACCCCAAAGGTGTAGTTGGTTGCAGGTATACAGTAAACATCCACAAACTATCAGGTAGGTCAGAGAGTCCCAACTTTTTGGATTTTTCTCGACTTTTTCCGATTTTTAGAGGCCAAAGAGGTGAAAGGATTTCATATTTAATAAGAAAAACAGCACAATCTGAAAAATATACATGATTTTGTTTAGCCAAGGAGATCTCAAATATTTATGGGTACCCTCTGGCTGGTCTCGACCCCCAGTTTGGGAACCACTGACATGCAGAAATTTCTATTTTCCAGGTCTGGAGAAAACAATAACGATTGGTTTTGTATTGTCAGACTAATGTATCCAGACGATGACTCTCACATTGCCATCTCCGCTCTTAATTCCACTGTCTCGCTGTGAGAGAAAGAAATACACGATGAACTGCAAAAAACTGTGGAAACAGGTTGGCAAAAAGTCACAGCAAAGCACAGCATGCGTAGGAATCTGCGCTTTAATGTTTCGAACGCATTATGTATGATTTATGCATAAATGCAGCGCCCTCAGACTTGATTGTTTTTCTCTCAAGGTTGGTAAGGGTAAAGTGACGTACTGTATAAATGTGGCTGTGTGGGAGTGAAAGCACAATGAATGGTTGCTGTCTGGGAAGGTCAGAACGGGGCTTTGTTTGAAGCAGGCAGGATAGGTGCTGATAAAAAACAAAAAAAACAAGAAATCGTATCCAAGCGAGAAACACAAAACTTCTCCTGTGTGAAGCTGAGACCTCTGATAGGACAATGCAACGAGGCCTCTGCACAACGCTGCATCTTCAGAACATACAGTGGGTGAGGATAAGTTTTCACAAATGAGTAAGACAGCCTTTGTTGTGGCGTATCTTGGAGAGAAGTGGGAAGAAAACTAAAAATAAGCGCTTCAGATGAATTTTCAACATCGGTTTAGGTGAGACAGAGAGGCACAGCAGGATACAACCTGTAAAAGCTGGACCGTTTTTAGAGGATGCTGATGCTGCTCGCTATGGAAACGTATTTTTCATCAGCCACCGACTGAGTGCAGAAATACGGACAATGGAAATTATCTCTCATTCAAATTGATAATATAGACTAATTGTTTATTGAGAGAATACACCATCGCGCAGTGGTTGGACTTCAATGAGGCTCTCATTGAGACTGAAAAATATTATTTTCTCCTCATCCTTTCCATTTTATTTTATAACATCATAATTATGTAGTATGGCTGGCCGCAGAAGGTTTGCTGTACATGTGAAGTGATTTATTTTACCACTAGAGAGAGAGAGAGATTCAGTACATCAAGTATTTTATATGACTTATCTTCTTTATCACGCAGAGGAGTTAACCCTTAACCGCATTTAGAATGCTTTCTGTTAGCCGCAGTGGTATTTTTTACTTCTATAATTAACTTTTATTCATCATACCAAGAGCATGTGTGAGCTTTAAAGGATGAAATGTGTTTTTCTGGTCTATTGAGTGACTGGAATAAACCCATTTCTAGGTTTATGTAAAAGTTTCCACAGCTGCCTGCCTGAAAAAAGCCTGGCAGAGAGGATTTTACAGAGTATTTCACAGTCACCATTTCTGGATTTGATGTGTCATTAAATGTTCTCCTCTCTGTCATATGATGTAAGAATAAAACATCAAATTAAAGGTTGTGCTTTGGAGCATCAATATCAGATGCTATTTTTAAGTCTAAATATTAATGACCATCATTTTTGGAGGTTGTTAATATTGTGCACGTCCTTCAGTACATTCATGAGTTTTATATAACGCCGAGCACCTTGCAATAAATTTATATTGGCTTCATTATTTAAAGTGAGACTAGGCAGCATTTGAAGGTAGAAATGACACATTCTTCCTCCTCCTTCAACAAATGAAAAGTGGAATTCATTAGAAATAAAATGCAGCCTCGCTCACTTCATTACAGCCTGGAGTTTTGCTGACACAGCCTCATTTGGTCTGGTATGACCAGCCGCTTATGGTGGCTAATGATAGCAAACTTTTGCTGTATAAAATTATACGACACTGCTTAGTCATATTCTTTGCGACTCTTCTCTGTTTGCTCTACTGTTTTAGCATTTAACCATCATCCCGTGATTCTCATGCGTAGCCACGTTCGTAGCAAACATTACGCAACTTTCAGTGCAGGGAGGTTTAAGCATATTAAACCGCTAGCTTAATAAATCAACCTCACAGAGTTATTCAGTTCAAACCTTGTGTAACAACTCTTAAATATCTCTTTGGGTTTTTTACAGATTTTTAAACACTGGTATGTGAGGAAGAAATCAAGAATTCTTTTGACTGCACAGCGGTTGTTAGTGCTTTTTCATTTCATGCAGTGAAGTGTACCAAAGTTAGACCGATGTGTCATAAGTTTCTTCTTCTTTTTTTGTATATGTTCAGGAACTAAAACACACAGGATGTAATTTGCGCTATAGGCGCTGTTAAGGGGCCTATTTCCCCTGAAGTGTTCTCCACGGGGGATCCAGTCAGGTCATGACTCAGAATGCATCAAAAGTAGAGTCTTTATTGATGAGTGGGCAAAAGAACCACCTCAGTTAAACTGTACAGTTACAGAATATCATCTCGCGAAGGAATGCCAGACGTAAAAATTATGGACCTCAGTTAACTTTTCACTTTTTGTCTTTCAACATCTGTACAAGTTGTAATCCACAGTCTTGAATCTATGAAATGCAGTGGAATGCATGCTAATACAGTATGCTGTGCAAGTGTCCACATTTAGAAAAAATTGACTGCACAAATATATCTATGCCTAACATACTGTAGGTCTGACATTTGTATTACATGAAACTTAATTTGGAGAGACAACTTAATGTAGTCTATGCCGGTTTCCGTACACCAAACATCTCCCGGGGTCGGATGTTTAGATTTTGAACTGACTGTGATCCAGGACGCTCAAAACGGCGACATTTACGCTGAGGGGGGAAATATAAGAGGGCCTGGTAACATTTGAGTTTCCTTCACACAAATAGGTGCCACTTCATTTCTTCATTTTTTTTTTTTCTGGTGAGAGCATAACAGTACTTTAAAAACATTCCCAAGATCGTCATTTTCAAATAAATGTTCATTTGCAAATGATTTTTTTTTTTAAACGACGCAATTTACATCATCATTCAAGTCATTAAATCCTATGGCCTGTTTGCAATGTACAAGTGTTGTTTTCTAATTATCCGGTCCCCCCCTTTTCATTATCCATCTATAGTTCACATTTGCTTGTACATTACCATTAAAAATCAGAATACATTTTCAGTTACGGAAATCCATTTAAAGGATAAATTTCCATATGATGATTGTTCAATTTTGCATGATTTTGAGACACCAAAGATGAGGCTGCTTTCATACTGACTCAATATTACTGGAACCTATTCTATCGTCGGTATTTCTCCCGTCTTCCTCCCTCCTCTCCTCCTCTTACCTCTTACCTCTCACACACACATACACACGATTGCTATATAAAAACACACAAGCAGGAATATACATTCCTGTACAGTCTATACAATATGAAATCAAGTCATATTTCAAAATAGTGTCATCTGCTTAACATGTATAGTTTACAAATAAAGGAAAACAGGCATTTTTTTTTTTTTTATGATACAAAGAAACCTGACACGCCCTAAATCAAGTCCAAAAAATCAAGCATGTTAGGGGCTTCTTGGGTTCACAACAGCTATTTAAATGTATCCAAGGTTATTTGGGTCCATTCGATATTCTGCAGTCTCCTTTGAATTACATGAAAAGGCGTCCGGGGTGGTCTATCAATCCGTTCAGACCCTTTGAGTTCCTTGATGTGTTTCAGAGTTAGTAACGCTCTGATCAACACTTTTCTATTCACAGTCCGCAGCACATTTCTTCAAGGATTTCAACCCTCCGCGTGTCTGTTTTGTGCCTCATGTGACACAGAAACTAATTCTCAGTTGAAAGCTCTGGGGCGTGTCCCACTGAAATAAGGCAACATTATTTTAAAATGGCATCTGTCACACTTAGTTGGAGTGGTGATTGTTGTGATCTTTCCTTACGTATTAATCATACAGTACATCATCAGAAATACAAACCATTTAAGGGTTACCAGGGCGTTTCTATCGCCCCGTTCAAGCCTTTGCACCTGACACGTTTACTCAAATATCAACATTCTTAATGAAATGGCACTGTGCCTGAATTTGTTGGCAAAAATTGGATTTTGTTGTGCAAAAACAACAAAACAGACACTTAACCAAGGTGCATTACGTCACGTCTATTCTCCGAATTTCCCTTTTAAGACCTGAAACATTCTCTTCGTTAAGTTCATATCCTATCACATGATACAGTAGGCCTCATCCTGGGGCAGGTGTTGTTTAGTCCTCCAGTAGGTTGGCAGGTGAGCTCTCAGCACTTTCCTCAGGTCCTCGTTGAGTAGGAGACAGAAGATGGGGTTGACTCCGGCTTGGGCGAAGCTCATCCACACTGTGATGGAAAGGTACCTGTGCGGGATGGAGCAGGACTTGACGAACACCCTCCAGAAGCACGCCACGATGTAGGGAGCCCAGAGGACCAGGAAGAGCAGGGTGATGGTGTAGAACATCCTGCCCAGCCTCCTCTCTGACCTCACCTCTTCCATCCCGAGCAGCCGCCGGTGTTGATTGTGTAAATTCTGCCTGATGCCCAACAGAGTGGGTGGCATCGGACCACGACCGAACCCTGCAATCCAATTAGCTGCAGCTTGACCTGTGGCCCCAGGACCGTGGAAGGTCCAGTTCTGGCTGATAGCTGGCACTAGCTGGACAGGTTTCATCTTGCGGTGTCTGTACTCAAACAGCAGCAGCTTGGCGTAGAAACCGTGGGTGGCCAGGACCACCACAGCCAGCATGAGCATGAAGCCCAGGGTGTCGTTGGTCTTCAGGTAGCGGTGTTCAAAAATGCACTGATCCTCATCACGGATGAACTTGTATGTCCCCACGTCAAAGACGGGTGGGAACGCCATGGCGACGGCCAGAGTCCACACCATGCAAATAATGGCGGCGCAGGTCCAGATGGTCATGCGCTTGGCGTAGAATCGGTGGTGGGCAATGGCAAGGTAACGGGTGACAGCCACACAAAACAGCATGAAGGCAGCGTGAAAACAAAATAGCACAGCCATAAAAGCCACAACTTTACAACTCAAGGCACTGTAAGTCCAGGCCGAGCTGTTGTGGACAGAAACCAGCACAAAGGGGAAGCAGGCAGCAGAGCGAACTGCATCGGCCAGGCACAGGTCCAGGAGAAAGAAGTAGGGAGCCTTGTGAAGTGTCCTGTCTCGTAGGACCAGCAGGGACACCAAGAGGTTGCCTACGAGGCTGACACAGATGATCAAACCCAAGAAGACCAGCTTAAAGTAGGCAGACACATCTGTGGCAGAGATCCCTCCACTGTTGCTGCTGCTGTCACTGCTGCTACTGCTGCCGCCTCTCGCCAGTCCACTCTGCGAGGCCAGCACAGCCAGCAAGCTGCCGGGACCATCGATGGCAAAGCTCTGGTTACTCATTCTATCACCTTCCGCAAGAGCCTGCCTGGTTCGGGCCCTTTATAAACACTACTGATCCTCCTACAGCCGTCGTCTCCCACGGCTCTCTCGTCTTTACAAGGAGAGGCCGTAAGGATCTTTTCTACATGACAGACTCATCTTTCCTCTTTGTCCACAACCTCACCACCTGCGAACAGAGACACACATTTTTGAGACATGAAAAACAAGATGTCTGACACGCTTGTTAGATCTAAAACGGCCCGCTAAACGGACACGAGACTCACATTTAACGGCATTGACATAGAAGTGCTGTGTTGGGCGACACAGTGGAAATCTCTGCCTTCCTGTTTCTCTATGGCTGGGATCAGATCAGCAGCTCTACAGCATGCCAGCTCCTTGGCTCTCTCAGTAATTACCTTGCCCGTTGCTAAGATACAACAGCTCACATACTTTGTGCAAGTGTGGGTGTTTGAGTGAATGCATGGGGGTGTACAGGGGGATGGAGCAGACACAGTACAACCAACACTGGGCATGTCCAACAAACAGAGATGTTGTTAAATGAGCAAAAGAACATTATATGCTTTCTCTGCCGCCGCCGTGTGCGTGTGGACGCGGCGGCCGGCAGTCAGGGTGTAATCTGTACCATTAACAGCACATAACAAGCATGAAGATATAACGGAGCAGAGCGAGCAGCCATTTTTTTGGTGTGTTTTTTCATCTCGTGTGTGTGTGAATTGTGGAATTTTACTCAACAGGGAGAGGAAGTTATGACTGTGATTTTCACACTTAGGCCTCACTGTGTCTACGATCAGAAGACGTGATGATAAAAACATGAAAATCCAACACCCCCCCCCCCCTCATTCCCCACCTCCCAAAAAAATAAAAACACAAATTCAAGACGGAGCTCTCCCTCATTTATAAGCAGAAGATGACAATAAAACATAGCTGTGCTGGTCTGGGTGGGCCTCGTCTATGTAGGCCATGAAACACAATATGATACTGCTGTGACTGTGGGCTTATTTCTTCCCATACAGAACAGCCCTCTGCCACCTTGACAAATATCATTTCACCTGATTAGATGGCTGCCATGTCAGCTAGGCCTGAAACACAGGCTGGGAGTGCAAAATAATAAATAATAATAATAAAAATAAAAAAAAAAAACAGATGAACAGGTGTCAAAATCACCTCTGCTGTGTGTGTGTGCGTGCGTGTATGCATATGTGTGTGTAAGGAAGAGAGATGATAACCTACCTTTCATCCTCTCTCTCTCTCTCTTTTTTTTTTTTTTTTTTTTGGATGTGGTGCTGCTGCTGGTGGTGGTGGTGGTGGTGGAAAGATCTGTTCCTTTCTCACGACAAAAACAGAAAAATGATCCCAGTCGTTTGGTTTCACTGTTTGTCAAACCGAGAGAAAAACACATAATAAAGCCTTCATGCTTCTCGCTGTGCTCTCGGGGCTCAAACAACACCTGTTATGCATAAATCCACCGCGAGGAAAATCGAAATCGAGCAACATATAATAAACATAAGACGACAGAGAGGACTATCTAATAATCAACAGCTGATCAAACAGTCCGGGATGACGTTAAGAGATATGTATATTTATATATATATAAAGGGAAAAAAATCCACTGCCACCCCTTTTACAGCTTCATGGAGATGGGATGTGTTCATTTGGTCTGTGTCTGAATATCATCCGAGAAAACAGATTTTATGTTGCATCACGTCGAAGATGGATTTCCAGTATAGCCTAGAAACAGACGTGATACACATATATAGATATATTTAGGAAAAAAAACATATATCTTGCTCTTGTTCTTATATCCAAAATGATGTCAGATTTTCAATGCTTATAATAACCCACCCACAAACGATAGAGAGGAGAAAAAAGATCGCGCATCCCCCTAAATGAATCGTCTTGGTATGTATATTGGGCTAGTGGCACCAGAACAATTAGTCCACACAGACAACAGCCTCGATACGTCTCTTTTCCCCATCTTTCAGTCACAAAAAAAACAACAACACGTATTTACCCCGAACTGTTAATATGCAGTCTTTGTTTTGCTGTCCAACGAAGGTGGACTACATCTCAATAGTCCACAATAAAAAAGCCTCCTCCATGACAGAACCAATACATTTTGGAGAAATCCAGCGATGTCACGAAGGGATTCACATCGCCAAACGCTGTCGAGATCACGGTCTCATCATCAGAAAATATGAAGATGTTGGGAAAAAAAAAACAAACAGAAAAAACAAAAAGAGGAAAAACAAAAACAACGCGGCTGGATTAGGCGAATTATTCCTGAATAATCCCAATTATGGCTGCTTGCGAGGAGGCAGCTCGCACATTCGCGGAAACCGTCGGTTTTATTCGGAGAGATGGAGAGAGAGAGAGAGGGGGGGAGAGAGGGGGGAGAGAGAGAGAGAGAGAGAGGCGGACCTGTGCAGTATTGTGAGCCATCAAGTTGAAAGAGATGTTTTATTCTAACAGTCTCTCCCTCCCTCTCTCTCTCTCTCTCTCGCTGGCATCATGTATGACGCGCCTGTTTTCCACAGCTGTCAACAAACCGGGTCTTCCATTGGTCTCCTCGCCTTGGTGACAGACTGGACCCCCAAAAATGACAAACAAGACAAGGCCTGACAGGGCAGCAGCAGCGGCAGCAGCAGCAGCGGCGGCGGCAGCAGCAAGGAATTATGGGTCCTCTGGAAGAATATTAGGCCTCCTGCTTTTTCAGGAAAATTTCCATGTGAACTAAAAGTGTCACCAGAACTCTCATCCCATCCGGAATCTAGTTCATTTTTCAGTTTATATTTATGCTTTAATTTAATGTAATGCAATCTGTAGCATAGATGTCTCTTTAGGTGTATTGCTTTATTTATTCACCATTATTTCTACCTTGAGTCTACCTCTATTATATTTTATCCTACTTTATTTAAAGCAGCATTGTGTGGATGTTAGCACTCTCATTTTTAGCAATACCACTGTTGTTGTTATGATTATAGTACTTAAGATACATTTTTATATATATATATATATATATATATATATATATATATTATTATTTTTGTCCTTTTCAAGCTTTTATTTGACAGTGACAGCTGAAGAGTGACAGGAAATGTGGGGAGAGAGAGATAGAGAATGACATGCGGGATTCAAACCCTGGAGCAGCAAGGACTGGGTCTTTCCACGTGGGGCGGCTGCTCTACCGACTGAGCTCCCCAAAGATACAAAATTAAGTAAGTTCAAGAACACAAAACATAGCAGCCAGCTAATGTTATTTTCTAGTCCAACAGCAGTCAGCCCAGCTCGGTGTCTGTTTTTCGGCCTTTTACTTCACAAAACTCTCGCAGCTGAAAGTCACTTCTTGCTTTGTTACACTCACCCTTCTCCTCTTAGCATCCTCTTCACCTCTGTCATTATGTCCATAGAGGCTTCTCAGACCGGTTGTATTGCCTGCTTGCCTAGCTCCATTTCTGGCATGGCCAGCGGCTCTCCGCTCCCTGTCAGCATTCACCTGCGCCCCAGGCCCAAAACCTCCTCTTCACTGGTCCACAATGGCCGTGGTACAAAAACTCAACCAAGCTCACGGTGTAGACAGCCTGGCTAACAAACTGAGCTGATATTAGCTAACAGCAACTGCAGTTAGCAGCAGTTTACTGTGCTACAGAGGATGAAGCTGATAGATAGATAGATAGATAGATAGATAGATAGATAGATAGATAGATAGATAGATAGATAGATAGATTATACAAAGCTTAATAATTTCACTTTGTATGTATATCAAGTATTTGGGGTATAAAATTGTATAAAACTGTTCTTCAGGATTAATACCCATTTATCTTTCCCCCCTCTGGAGATGGACATTTTTAATTGCAAAGGTCATTATCTTACTGCCTCGTCCTCAAACTTTATGTAAAAACAGAGTGGCCTTATAAAAAAGTTTAAAAAAGGAGCAGGGACGTTCACAGACTACAGGCCAACAGGACGCCCCAAATGTGTTAGTGTTTCCAATATCGATGCGCAAACTAAAAGCATAAGGTAATAATCAATGATGCTACCTTTAGGAATACAGTCTAAAAACAAGCATTGAGAGAAACAGCAGTGTACCTACAGTAACCTAAATACTTTATATGCCCGATAAGTTGATTGCTACTGTCAAGATCGGGCTATCTGATAGGCAGCTGGCTGCTTACATTTACTTAAAAAAATAAATCTGCAAGGTTTAAAAGCTGTATTCAATATTAAGAGTGATATCCTTTCATATAATTCACCTCAGAATATGTAGAAATTTGAGAATGGACTAAACATGTCGAGATTTGTGCTGAAATAAATACACAAAACAGTCAAATTTGGGCTAAATGATGGCTGTGCTGGACCAGACAAAGCCAATAAACATCCACGTATCATCGGTGTTTACTCTTGACATGTTGAAGGAGGCCTTACTGTGAAATAAAGTGTCGTCTTCTATAGCTGTCAAAGATGTTGTTTAAGTGAAAGCCTCACTGTTTCAACTGTTTCTTGTGATGCAATAGCTCAATTTGAACAGATTAAACTTCCCCCTTAGAGCAATACCACACTGGGAATGAAACAAAAAAAAAAAACCCAGTCAAACTGCTGTTTGGTAATAATGTCACAACACGCACAGAACCTATTTCAAAATCACTGCTTAACACGGCTTTTTGTGGTGTAGTGCTTAAAAAGGCATTAATTATTTCAAAGCGAATGTCTGTGGTAGAATTCACACTGATTATCCACCACGGGTCAGTTTTAAGTCTGCTTAAATTTTTAATACATTTCCACACTCAAGCTATGTGACCATCACACAAATTAATCACTCCCACCCTTTTTTCCCCTGCACAAGTGTGCTCTGATTATTAATTTTGTTTTAAGGCCAAATACATAATCCACATAATCCAAAGGATGCCTGACATCCAAGGACGTTATTAAAGTTAATACAAGATACAGTGGATTGATTCAGCGGGAAGACGGTGAAGTAGTTTATGTAACTCTTCAAGTGTATAATGACTGTAATCAAAAATAGTCTGTGACATTTCATCATGCAGCATCTGAGGAGGTTTCCCGAGAATTGTCAGCCTTCAAAAATTGATCTCAGCTTACAATGGCCAGTGTGCGCTCTACATGGCACTATGACTTCAGTGCAATGCGTGACCTTTGGCTTCTCTCTGCAGCTCAGGTTGCTGCCTGTGTATTTCCACTTTAAGCAAAGCTGAATGTGCTCCAGAGACAGAGGCGCTAAAGGCTCTGATGTTATTTTTGTGGCGTGTCAGTCAGTCTCTCCAAAATTTTCTGCTCTGCACTGCGGTGCCATTACCGTGCATGAAACTGTCATGCACGCTACACATTTTTTTTTCTTTTTCCGCAGAGCGGATAAAAAGGAAAAGAAATTAACAAAGACGCATAGCGGTGCAGGGTATAGGACCACGTTTTAATGGCAATACACTGCAAAAACTTTCATCACTTCAAACATGTCATTCAGCGCTTCAGTCTGTCTGTGAGGTTCTCAAACTAGAGCTATAAAATTTTGTGTTGTGCAACAACAACAATACGGCAAAAAATTAACAGGAAGACTCGTGTGCAATAGTGACAAGACGCTGAGGAGGCTGGTGTTCTCTAATGTTAAATATCACTGTCCACTTGTCGCTCAACATCCATTTCAAACGGACGTTCACAGGTCATCGGGTTTTCTTTTTTTTATGGCAATAAAAATTTTGTAAACAAAATACCATTTATATAATAAATCTCTTTAATTCCCCACTATGGTAATGTTTTTTTTTGTCCTTCATTAAAGACATAATAATGGAACACATGGAATTCACAAAAGTTAAACTCGTGGCAGTCTGGTTAGACAATAACCTCAGCTACATCGACAACAACGACCAAAAGAAACATTTTAACGTTGAACTGATCCAGAAGTAATCACAGACCACTTACAAAACATCCCGTGTATGTACGTATGATAATACACTGTGCTTCGGTATTAAGGGTAGAAATGGGATAATAATTGACCACTGTTCTATTACATACACTTGTTTGACACAATGCATGAAAATATCACGAGTATTTCTATAATTACTTTGTCTGCTTTGCATGAAAGTACTCACAAATTGTACCCAATGTGTCTATCCAATATAATCTATGTTAATCTAAAAAACTCACACAGTGACACACACACAACTTCAACAGGAAACTTGTGTGGGGTTTCTTTTGTTTGTTGGCTTCATTTGGAATCACAAAAAGGCACTTTGAGAACAGATCAGAGCGGCGTAATCACAAGCGGTGCAAGACGTATAGGAGTCCGATGAAGAAGAGGGCGCTGGGTTCCTGCAACACTATCGAGAAGGAGACAACTCCACTGAGAAAGACGACGGACGGCATCAGATTCCGGTTCATGTCATACTCAGGCTGGAGCTCGGAAACCTCTGACAATCTATTTGGATTCTCTAATAATGCGTCAGGGGAAATCTGGAGAGCATCTTCATTCTCCTGCCAGGCTGAGGCAGAATGAAGAGGTAAGTCTTGGCTCACCTCAGTGACACCTGTACTCACTGAGGGGTTCTCTGTGAGTTGGGGTGATGGTGGAGCTTCACCTTCTGCTCCCAGAGATGCCCGACTCTCTGCCACAGGAGACGAGAGCGCAGGCGTACTGCCTTCGTAATGTGCTGCAGAGCCGGTGGAACCTTCTGATAATCCTGAAGCAAGTTCCCTCAGACCCAGTGCAACCTCAAGCTCAGAGCCCCAAGTCACACTGGGATCAGAAACACACTCAGCAGGCAGCTCAAGACAAGGATGACTGGCTGGGCCGTCGGTCGATCCGTCCTCTCTTGTTTCTGGGCACAGATTCGTCTCTGCAGTTGGAAGACGCATGCACGAGGCCTCTGAGGGAGGGAGTTCCTCTCCACCAGACTGGGAGCCGTCTGATCTCCGCCTTGACTCTTGTAGGGAAGGGGTTGAATCGGGCAGCAGTGCAGAGGGACTACTGTCTGTGGGCTGCTCTACCGTTTGGTTGCCTAATTCACTGCGGAGTCTGGGTAAGGGCTGTGACTTATTTGGTTGGACTGATTCGCTGGCACAGAGTACAAAGGATGAATTAGTCTGAAGTGTGGTTTCGGATGACATACAAGGGAATTGTTCACCTGGGGATACGGTGTGAGCGGACAGTGTGCCATCAACAGATGGAGGCTCTTGGTTGGGTGGGACAGAGGGACCAGATGGGTGTACTGCAATCTGTTAAAGTAAAACAGCGAGACAACAGTGACAGCTAGGAGAGTATAAAGACAAAGAGGAAAGATTTGTATGCCACATTGACAATGCAAACAAAGAAAAGCATTTTACTGCATACTAATGCTTTTCTGTGAAATGGAACCCATGCTGACATTGTAATTGTGAGGAAATGCAAACAAAACAGGAGCAGTGTGATGAGATTGACATCTTTTCTTTTCTTTTTTTTTAAACATTGGCAAAAAAATACTTTCTAATGCTTTGGCTTCACTTGTCATCAGTCTAAAGAGAGTAAGAGACAGTCTAAAGATACTTACATGCAGCACAGGAGCATCCAAGGAAGAAGAAAGTCATTTTGATGATGATTTTATCCTCAAGTTTACCCCTATGTACATATTTCCACATACTGAACTGGCGGGTGGTTGTTTTTCTTTTGAATCCAAAGAACCAGAGCTAAAACCATCAAATAAAGAACCCTTATTTTTAAGTGCACTTGATCTTATTTAAAAAGGAAAATGGCTAATAGTCTAGAAAAGAGTTTTGCCTGCTGTGAGGCTTCTGTGACAAACAATTCAAGGTCGAACCAAGTTGAAATCAGAAGGATGTGAAGCAAAAAGACATAACAAAAGCAGCACCCACAAGAACAGAAAGGACTGAGACGAAGCACGTATTAGATACAAATAAATAGGTTAAGACTGCTGTGAGCCGGTCTCCATTTTTCAAGAGCAAAACATCACAGAACTACAAAAACACAGTAAAACATACGTGTATAATTTTGTGTGCTGCTTCGTCGATTTACGCCAAATCGTTCTCGAGTTTTCGGCTCACCTCTTGAGAGCAATTCATGTAAATCTATTAAGACACGACTTCCCACAAAACCGCACAAAATGACTAAACTTTTACGCATGACTGACTGCTCAGCAAGTGAGCCATTAGAACATAGCTTGAAAATTATGATACAAAACTTAAAAAACCCTCAAACCGTCTCAGAATATACTGGATGACGTGTGGATTAAGGGAAATGCTTGTACAGTAGTTGACTGGTTCACCTCTACCAAAGGGAAACAACATGCATGTGAATACTGATGTAAAACAAGCACTAAGGTGAGCTGGATGAGTACATGCCTGACAGATGTACGTGTAGCATCGGTGAGACATTAATACCAGATCACACGTTATCATGTTATGGTGTTGTTGTAAGGTTTTTCTGTCTGGGCTGTCTGAGGTAGTTTAATCAGCGTTTTGCTGACCAACCAACAACTTCCTGAAATACAAATTTCTCCCAGTCAGATGTTTTATGTATGGAGCTGTTCCAAAATCAACTTTTGCTTACCAAAATGCTAATGTAAGCCCCCCAGGTAATCCTAGTTTTAAGCAGCTCAACAGTTCTTCCTTCCACCATTTTACTGTAAAGAAACAAGATTTAAAAAAAAAAAAAGTTGCCTACACTGTAACACCGAGCATCACAGTGAAACTAATTTATTCGCATGTGGCAGCTCTGTATTTAAAGATGAACATTTCTGGGGGAAAGCGTTTATTTGCTTTCTTGCCAGGAGTTTGACGAGAAGACTGATACCGCTCCGGTGCCTGTTCATTAAATAGGAGTTAGCTTAGCTTAACATAAAGACCGAAAGTGAGATTTCTGGAAATAGCTGCTCTCGGCCAAGAAATAGTCTGGCACATGAAGCCCTGTAGGAAAACAAAAGTGTAAGAAAAAACTTTTGCACAAATGAACACAAACGAGTAAAGCGTTAATTAGCGCGCTGCAGAGGTGTCAGTAGGTGTACTGTTTACCTTTGGAAAGACCTTTCCATGCTTTGCTTCATGTGTAACAGGCAGACATAAGAGTGCTATCAGTCTCCTCAGGTAACTCTGGACTCTGTGTTTGGTAATAATATAGTAATAATTCAATATAAACACCTTGACAGCAGTGTTTGGGAATGAATATTAGTGTTTGGATCACTTAAAATTCAACTTAAATGGGGTGCAAACACATGAAGAGCATGCGTCAGGACACGAATACAATAAGAAGCTGACATGGAAAATAGCATACAGTGCTCGTGCTACAGCGGCAGCGGTGAGAAGCGAGACATTACCTAAGTTGTTGCTGAAGCTTCAATGAGCTGTGAACAATATAAACAACCAAGCCATTGATGATGAGCTTTAAGAAGTTGAACGGGAAATGTTTGTTATGTTTTATTAGACACATGAATCGCCTAAAGGGATAAAGCCTGCTGCTTACCTATTAAATGGGAATGTGTCAACAACTGCATGCAAATCAAGATAATTTGAACATAATCCAACAAGTAATTTGTTAAATGTGTGTCCTCTGTTGGCAAGTGGGTAAATGTGATGGACTAGTTTGACTTTTGCAGGTCATAGACAGTTCATAAACAAAGTTATAACCCAGATGAATCGTTCCCTTGCTTCCTTTCTCTCCCGTTCTTCTTGTTTTCCTCTTACCTCTATGTCGATCTCCGGCTGCACGATGACTGGGCACATAGCTGTAGGCCTGACAAGTCTCGACTCGGAGGTCCCTGCTTCTTCTGCAGATTTAAAATAGATAATTACACCGTGAGAGCCCGATTAGTCTGAACAGAGAAAAAGCAATAACCTTATTCAATCCTCTTTTTTAAACCTACTGTATTTAAGCAATTAAAGGAGTTTTCCATGGATGAAAATGTTTGTGTAATGACTTCGTCTCTCTAAAGTTTGAGGAAAAATAATCCTAATGATGGCATCAAGGTGATCTCAGATTGGTTTTGAGACTTTGAGACTCAAAGGCTGCATACAAAGTCGGAGGCAGGGGGTAGTCTAATGACAGACACCACTGAGTTGCACGATGGGGGATCCAGATCATATTAGACTTAAAATCAGGACATCTTGGACTCTGCTGCATCAATTTCTTCCCGTCTCTTGTGAATACCCAAACTTTATCGAAGTGCAACACTGCTTTAAGTAAACGGATCAAGTCTACATCCTCTGCAATACCAGGATGTATAATTACCTATTAAATGAATGTTTAATTATGTATGCCTTCTTTTTCTCAGATAGTGAATCATCATAGAGTACCTTCTTCCTTTTCCTGCTCATCCTCTGAATCAAAATCATCATTCATACTGAAACAAAAGAGAGACATTTGGGTTATAAGACAAGAAAGAGGACACAGTCACATGTCTACGTGGTTCTACAATGTCCACAGACACACACCGTGTGCTTAGAAAACAACATTATCGGCTGGAGATGATGTGGGCAGATGCAGAAGGTGAGACTTTTGAAATAAAAAGATTTGATCATCCTCAGCAAGACAAGAAAATGTCCATTTTTGGACTGTAATTCTGCTTTGTAGATTACTCAGAGAGTTTTCTGTTGAAGACTCATCTTGGGCTTTTAAAGGCAGCTGACGAATGCACGTCTGAGAAGATAAGACACCATTTTGGCGCTTTGTGATTGACTGTTGAAAATAATAGTTCATGCATAACAAAGTCACATTGGAAAAAAAAAGATGATGGTCATACACCATCACCAACACCTGTTCTGGATAATTAGGCTTAATATTTGCTGATGCAGTTCAGCTGTTAATGTGCTGAATTAGCCATTTTAATTGAACACACACAAAGTATCTCTTTGTGCTGTATCGTGGACAGTTTCTCTGTTTCTGGGCTGCTAAACCAGCGAAGCAGAGTGTACTCGAGCCAAAGCGCCTCAGCGATGACCCATCTTATTCGACTGTTTGTTAAAATAGATGTCGAGCTGGGAAATTACTGAGTGAGCTATTGTGGACTCAGGGTGGGGGTCACTGAAAAGTGCAAGGATAATACAAGCCAGTAGAAGTTAGATTTTGCAGTTGATGTATCAATATCAATAATGCAACTGTGCTGACAGTAATAACTGGACCAGACATCAGTCTATTTCACCTAGATGTATTTGTTTGGATAGTCCCAATAATCTGTGTCCTTCTAACAACTGTGACATGTGCAGGAAGCAGAAATGTTTTCTATAAGAAGACACGTGTGCTCAAGGAGAGGAGGGGGGGCGTGCAACATTGCTAAGAGTCCTGCAGAGGATGCCAAATGAAATAAAGGTCAAGAAGTGTGATAAGCATGTGACAGGAGCTGCACAAATAGAGTGAGGATAACCTGGCAAGCTGTTCATACTCCTTGTGCTTAGTGCACTTTCAGTTTAATATCTGAAAATCTGACAAAGATCTCTGCATTATGCATACCTGGTGATGTGAAGCCTTCAGTCGCTAAACTCTTAAGTTTTTAAACAGGTTTCCAGGCTTTGGTGCAAAGCAGAAGGAGAAAATATTTATAATTTTTGTGTGTGGGGGGAAGTCGACTCTTGAAAGGAAGCTTTTCATTATGTATTTGAATTTTGACAGGCTTACTCTCAGCCTGACACTCAGGCACGTCTGGTTCAAACAGTTTGGTTTGATTGTGTGGCCAGGTGTGTACGTTCAGTAGGTAGAGGCTGATTTCTACCATTCTTTAATTTTTTTTTTTTTTTTTGATAGCTCTACTCGAGCTGTGAGCTGTGCAGATGTGGCACTGTTTCGCCCGGGTCACGCTGCAAAAAAAACACTTGACTGACTCAGCAGCGAGTTGATGCAAAAAAGATCAAGACTGAGGCAAACCTCAGCAATCACACGACGATCAAGACAGATTATACTGAAACAGAGGAACAGCATTGTTCCCGCTCTGGTCTCAGTGTTCACTATCAGCTCTGCCGCAGTACAGTATGACATCTATATTTACCAGCGGTGGATGCACTTTGTTTAAATATAAACTAAAGAAGAAGTAGGCTTACTGGACCTACTGTACGTGTGGTTCCCTCCCACTGGCTGCCTTATTAATGCGTTGAAATCCAATTATCAGTGAACTTCAGAGCACCTAATGAATCTATAATGGTTGCTAGGGTGGGTGGGGGTACAGTTTCTGCTCCCCAAACTCCCTCCTTTTCAATCAGTGACTCATCCCTGACAACCCATCTGGCCTCTTCCTACTTCCAAACAGCCACAGCTGAGAAAACCTACATGACGACTACATCAGTTTATACCCTGTTTGTTCCATTTATGGGTCCTTATAAGCATGGGGGATCTTTCATGCTGCCCTCTGTCTCTGTCACCACGCAGTGTGAGATTCGTCGCACACTGTCATGTTGATGTAACAATAAACCAAGCATTTAAATCTCCCTCTCAGGGATTAGTTTGACTTTCATGGAATAAAAAAAGGGAAGAGAAGTGTGCCAGTAGCTAACTTGCACGAGGCCAATCCCCCGCTCCCCAATGACTCTGATAGAAAAGGTCAGAGGTAAATTTAATGCAGGGAAGCGTCAGGCCTGAAAACGACACCTGCCCTTTGCCTATTTTGATCGTCCTCAAACACCACTGGATGATTGGCATTCTGAGGGGAGTGCATACTCTTCAAAACTCTTTCTGTGTCTCGCTGCAGGGTGAAGTGAAGACACCAGAGAACAAACTTCGAGAAGAGTTCACTACAGCTGCGATACTCACTCACGAGCTCTTGTTGTGCACCGAATTGCCTAATTGTGATGATTAATATCCGGCTTTACTTTTGACTTTGCAATCTCCAGGCAGAATTACTGAATAAAACTGAATTGCAGCTGTTGCACAACCCCAATCACTTCTGTTATTTAAGCAGACTGAGTTTTACTAATCATAATGAAAGTTGAACACACTGATCTGCGGAGGATGAACAGGTGATGGTGCCAAATGTGTATCCCTTGATGTGTGTCTGACAAATGAAAGCACGCAGGTGACAGCAGGTTTACCTGTAAGCTCTGGGAGGTTTCAGGATACCTCTCTTTTGCTGCACGCCGATGTTTGCCTGAGCAGACTCGTCTTCGTAGGACAGGAGCAGAGTTACCACATAATTCTTACAGGAGTTATTAGCCCAGTAGTCACCATCAGAGGTTTCATAGCGAACAACAAACTCAATGTGAGAGCCGTGTGTGATATAAGGTGGTGCAAATGACAGCTTGAAGCAGAACTTATCAGTGGCCCCATCGTGAGATCCCTGGACATACTCTGCTGGGTGGTCAAAGTAAGAGGCCCAGTTGTCCATGGTTGACCTGATGTAAACTGCTTTGTGGAAGGAGATGTTCAGGACTCGTATTACCCCAGTGAAAGCAAGTGGCTCATTCTCAACTGGAGACATCTGCTCAACCTCCACTTTGTTACTGTGCACAGCCTGCAGCAGGGCACTGCCAGCGGGTGCGTCAAACTCTGGTTGCACACGATATGTGGGTTCACGCTCTGGCTTCCGATACTTTGCTTCCTCTTCCTCCCATCTCGCAATGTCCTCTTCGTCGTCCGAATCAAACGCAACAAATTCCTTCACATCCACCAGATCTCCACCTGTTGTATCGGCGAACGACACTTTCTTTCCGGCAGAAAGCGCCTGGTGGATGCGCATGTACTCGGCCGTCTCATCGAAGATGGACGCGCCTCGCTTTCTGGGCACCGGGGAGCATCTCGGGATGAGGTGGACGTCCTCGGTGTCATCGTCTTCATCATCCTCATCATTATTATTATCCTCGTCGGGTATGGTGGACCTACTCTCTGCCTCCTCGGCCGACCTGCCAGTTTTAATCGTGGTAAAAAGGCCCTCTTGATTTGGTATGGTTAAAAAAGACATTTTTGCAGAAGTGTACACTCATGGAAGCTGTGTGCTGAACAGAGTAGGCTACATATGACCAAAAAAAAAACAAAAACAAAAACAAAACAAAAAACCCACTAACACTACTCAATACTCATGCTTTGCGCAGCAGTGGCCAGTGTAGATCCAGCGCTGTCACTGCGTTTACGCGCAGAGCCTCTCCACTCCGGTCAACGTGTGGCGTTAAATGTCACCCATGGAAAACGTGTCTTTATTGCCAGCCCTTGAGATAGTGTATCCCCTGGTTTACATGACTTTAAGCATCGCTATGAAGGAGCAGCCTCTAATTATAGCACTGACCTACCGGGCTTTCCATGTCCCAAATTTGTCTTTAAAGTTGGTATAATCCTGCGACTCCCCCTTGTTCTGTTTGGTTCGGGCTGGCTATACGCCCACTACTGGAAATGGAATATTAAAGCAGTATCATATCTGCCGATTGCAGGTCATACTCGGGGATGACACCCTCTTTAAACTGATGTATGGGCACCGCGAGTATATTAAAAGTGTTATTATTGCAGGATGAAGTCTCCAAAGTCCCAAAAGGAAAATTAATGTAATCCATAGTGTGTGTGTGTGTGTTTATATTTATCAGTAATCACGCATCCCTGCTGCAAGACTAGGCTATGATAAATGATTTATTTTAGTGGTGTAGGTGTGGGTAGTGTGGGGACCAGAAGTAAACCCCAGCCTCACGTAGCTTTTTGACACAATTTTTAGAAGGCCTAATTTTATTGCCAGAGACGTATTTTCATACCTAAAGTAGGCTAACCTCATCCTGATGTTTCTATCCAAGAACTATGGTGCTCAAGTAGAAAAAAAACAAACTTTCACAGTTTCATTTAATAAATGACACTATATATATAAAAAAGGTCTAATTTAAGCACTTCGGTATTATTTTTAAAACGTATGTATGAACTGTAAGAAGTTGCAAAGGAAAAGGAGATTTTAACAGGAGGTTATTGTGTGTGTGTGTGTGTGTGTGTGTGTCCATATTTCCTTCTGGAAAGTCTTTATTTACTTCTTGAGGTCGTAAACCATATGTGTGATTAAATGTGACTGTCCTACATTTTAATATCACATTTATAACATGTAGCCAGATGCATATGAAGCTAAAACATGTGCTAATGTAATGCGCGGTGTGTTTATAGTGTACAGATGATATTTTATATCCATTAACCGCGTTATTTTATCTCACGGCCGCCGTCAAGCTGCTGCACTTCCTCGCTGCGCACTTCTCCCACTGTTACGGATAGATTACAGCGTAAACACACCCTTGTCTCTGATTGGCGGAGACGTTTTAGCGCGGCGTGCCGTAGCCAATCAGCGGATTGTTTTTCTGTCACGTCGGTGCACGGATAGTAAGCTAACGGATAATGCAAACATAAAACTAACATAAAACAACGCGGATCGTCGCTAAGGGCGACGCGGCGCGGTGAGGTTTGGTTTGGTTATTCGCGTGGAGTCTCTCGTGTTGGGGTTTGATCCGCGAGGATGTGGTGCAGCCGTCGCCGCGAGGACACGCGACTTGGGTAACGCGAGCTAACTGACGTTAGCACCAGCGCGCTAATTTGTAACCGTTCCTCGCGAAGGCCGCGGTAGCTATGCTAACAGAGAGAGAGCGCGGCTGCTTCCTGTTTCAGCTTCATTGAGAATGTAGGTTACGTTACCGGACAAGTTACACAATCACAACGGCTGTCCGAGGAGCGTATTCAGCGGTGTGACCGGCTGCTTTAAAGGTTTTTCCTGTTTAAGTTTGTGCTTCGAGGGCTACCTAGCTTGTTAGCTGCGTGGCTAGCTGGCTAGCATGAGTGAACTGACGGACTGCAAACAGTCCGCTGACTCCGCGTCGAGGAAACGGTGTCCGTCGCCGGACCGCGATGAAGGCAGCGCGATCCCCAGCAAGTCCACAAAAGTAAGCGACGAGTCAAACGAAGCGACGGAAAGTTGTAAAAACAGCGAAGCCGAGAGTAAAGCTGGCGGCGAGGGGGGCCAGGTGAAAGAGGCAGCTGTCGTGCAGACGGAGCCGGGTTCAGACAGTCAACAACTGCCTGTCAACAACTCCAAGACTGATGGCAGCACGGAGAAACCACACTCCTCAGGTGCACAGAGACCTGCTGACACAAAGAAGACAGCGGGGACTAAACCGGGTCCCTCAGCTCCCCTGGACCAGTCCGACTCAGCGGCCATAGCAGCTGCTGAAGCACTTGCCAGTCTCACGGGAGGAGACGGGGAAGACAGCCAAGAGACTCCTTGCTCATCTGAAAAGGCTAAACAGGTGAAACAGGGGAGCAGATTCAAACAGCGTGGGGCCCACCAGTCCTCCAAGGCAGGCTCCAAAACGCAGGCAGCTGCCGCCGACAGCTCCACATCTGTGCACAGCACCGACAGAGAAGATGCAGATGACATGCCAGAAGCGGACGAAGGCGATGAATCCATATCTGGATCGTCCTCCACTCCGAGCTCCTCTTTCCCGTCGGACAATGAGGACAATGACGACGGGGAGTGTGCCATTGTGTCAGTTAAGATGGCCCCGGAGATGAGGCAGTCGGTGGCTCTCTTGGCGCAGGTTCAAATGAGACTGGAAGCTCTGGAGAAGAAGAGCGCCCGGCTTCACCAACGGCTGGAGCTGAAGATCAGTCGTCAGCGGCGCCCACATCTGGATCAGCGCAGCTCCATCGCAAAAACTATCCCCGGTTTCTGGGTGACAGCTGTATCCTTTAAAATGAAAACACGTCTCTGTTCGTATGTTGCGATTGAGTATTTGCTATGAACACATGTTGGGCTTTTTCCTTAACTTTAATGTGCCAGCTGTTGAACCATCCACATCTCTCAGCTCACATTGACGAGACGGATGAAGACGCTCTTAGTTACATGACCGATCTTGAGGTAAGAAAAGCGTGTGTGCGCGCGCGCGCTTCTGCAAAGTCTTGCTCTGGTTGTGTACGTCTCGTAGTGAAATTCAGACGTTCCCTCGTGTGCCTTGAACAGATCGAGTCCTTCAAGAATAATAAACTAGGCTACAGGATCCGTTTCCACTTCAGACGGAACCCGTACTTCCAGAACAACATCATCATGAAGGAGCTGCACCTCGGTATGGGCGGTAAGTCAAGACAGTTGTCACACAACATACAATAATGCTCCAAAGAGTCTGAATACTGCAAAAACCGGTGATGATAGATGTAATATTTGATATGCAAACCCTTTTAAAAGATAAAATTTGAACCAGTCAGTCATATTTGTGAAGAAAAAGACAAATAGCAACGCTCTCTTTGGACGGCCAAAAAGCGATGAGCACATAGCCGGAAAACCACAGACGTGTCAACTACACAGCCACAGTAACAAACACTGCAGTCAGGCAGTTAATGCTCCAACAACGCCTAATGTTATGATAATTTTAATCCCTATGTAAATATGGACGGAGCGAGCACCTTCAGAAACTGCTCTAAAGATAACATGTTGTAAACATTTATCTATTTAACAGATTTAGTCTGGCAGTGCTGTCGAGCAGCGTCATGTCGAGCAGCTATTTGTAACATCAAACAGTTCAGTTGTTGTTTACATGTCGAGCGGTTCAAAGAAATCCTGATCTTCATCTCTCAGACTGACCGAGTGTTCTCTGATAGTACATAACATCTAAAGATCCGCATTGATCGCACTTTGAGGCTTTATCGCCGTTAAAATCCCGGCTCACCTTCTAATCCTGGCCGCTCCTGTTTTCCAAGGATCTCCCATGTCGTTCTCCAACCCCATCCTGTGGCACCGCGGACAGAACCTGACGGCCCACAGCGAACCCAGGAAGTCGTCGCGCGGCGTCTACCAGACCTTTTTCAGCTGGTTCAGTGACCATAGCAACCCAGGACAAGATGATGTAGCACAGGTACGGCCGACTGCGCCTTCAGACATGACAAAGGTTCATGCACAGAGAGATCGGAAAGATGAGCTCGGTGTTGGCACTGCCAGCTTTGGGAGATATGATTTGTTAAAATTTGCATTGGTTAACACGCACCACTGCGGTGAATTGTACTCGCACCGGCCAGCCTGCATCTGTTGTGCAGTTTTGTGATAAATTTTTAACATTTTATCCCGCCAGAGAACAAGTAATTGCAGCCATTATGTGCCAGATGTGTGCTGGAAGTTAGAAAGGTTTCATCAAATTAAAATTCTTTGTCAGTTATTCAACTTTCTTGCCTGTTTATGATTAAAATGGTTCAGGGATATGCACACATTCAGAAATAATAGCTTGTTTCTTAAGTAATAAAATCTGTTTGTTGTATTAAAACCTTTTATATCCAAACATATTGTATTCAAATCATACTGAAATGACCTCTGTGCTCGTGTTTAGATACTTAAGGACGATCTGTACAGAGACCCTCTGAGATACTACCTCACTCCGCTCTGGGAACCGAGGGAGAACGGCAGGTAAAATATGTGTGTGTTGGAGCCGCAGACATAAACAGTGTAATGTGAACCCACTGGACAAACCACTTATTAAGCTATAAATTCTGGAAATCTTCTCAGCCTCTGGGCCTTGAAATTATAGTTCATGTGCAAACTGCACCAGTTTCCTGATTTCCTTTTTCCACTCTTAAGACCAGGTGGGATGCATACCAAAACAGTGAGTGTGTGTGTGTGTGTCTTTTTTTTCTCTAGTGGTGGCAGTGGGGCCAGAGCAGCTGACAACGGTAATGGAGATGAGTGTGTGGTGATCTCCGATTCGGATGATGAGCCCGGCGAGGAAGCAGGCGAGGCCGAACAAGGCCACAGTAGGGAGGAAGAAGAGGAAGAGGAGGAGGAGGAGGAAGAAGATGAAGAAGAAGGAGAGGAAGAGAGGGGACCAAGCGCTGGTCAGTGCTAAAGTAGAGCTTTTAAAAGCAGCTAAAACCCCACTGGTCCACACAGCTGGTCGGGGTACAGTGACCATTTATTTATAAATAATAAAGAAGATTCACTTTTAACATTAGATTATATTATTTATAGATTTATTTGTATTTTTAAGCGTATTTCAGTGTACTTTGAGATGATTCTGTGAAAGGCTAAGGGCTTTACTGGCTTGTGTTACTGTAGCTGTAATATAAATGTCTGGGTAATGCAGGCTAAACTGAATAGACAGGAAATATCTCCTCCTCAGATGAGAGCCCAGAGGAGGAGGATGATGGTGGAGAAATTGTGATTGACGGTAAGACACCATTCTTAACAGCAAGTGTTCACTATCACAACAAACAAGACAATCAGTGTGGGGGTGGAAGTTCTTCTAGTTTTCCCACATTTTCTACTCTTTACTTTAAAATCTGTCCACTCTGTGTTTGATGCTTCATCATATTTCATGTCAGCGAGGATCCCTTGAAATTATAATTTCCATTTTTCGCCCTGTAGGTTCTGATGACAGCGAGCAGGAAGAGGAGGGGGAGGAGGAGGAGGCCTGAAAGGAAGAAGTGGAGGTGTGCTTCCATGAAGAAGACGACACGTCATCAAGGGACCAGAGACCAGGAAGATGA
Organism: Nibea coibor; assembly: GCA_023373845.1. NCBI lineage: Eukaryota > Metazoa > Chordata > Actinopteri > Sciaenidae > Nibea > Nibea coibor. Next base: position 21,314,810 of record CM041717.1, on the reverse strand, counting down.
AGAGGATGCCCAGGTTGGCGAAGAGTACCAGAGCAATTTATTGTCATTTTTACGCACAGAATATGAGTTTTGGTTGTTTTGTACCTAAAATACATAGATTAAAAAAAAAAAAAAAAAATCAGGGTTAACTATAACAATAAAAGCCAAGGCAGCATGTCTCACTTTTTTGCAAAATTTTTTTTTCTAAACCGGTTCATACAACAACAAGTGTTCTTCTCATTTAACGAGGAACACACAACAGCTTCTTCTTAGATTGCCGCTAACTCGTCGGCATCGCAAATTCTCCAAATGCAGAAAACCGTCAGTGGCATTATTAGGTGGTCATTTCAAGGCAAAGTTTTGGCTTTTTTTTTTAATAATAATAAAAAAAAAGAATGAGTCACAAGTTAAATTAAAAAAGAAAAAAAATGATGACAGTACGTTTCAGATGCACTGGAGTACTGAACCAAAATTTGTTCTCAGGGATGATCATGGTGGTAGTTTTATTGAAAGAACATAACTGATTTTCAGACATTTCTACTCTCTGGTTATCGTTGGCTGTGTATAAGGAAACGTGTACTCTACTGTAGTAAATAGGAACAAATATTGTTTTAATATGCTACTTGTGTTTTTCCTTCTTCATCTATCTGTTCAGTCTTGTTGCACTCCCAACATCCACCCGTTAGCAACCTGTAAACCATCTCTGATGTTTAAAATCGAGGCGTAGTTTGACCAACGTTCCCGTGGTTTTCCTACATTTTTTTTTTTTGTAACACTCTCTACGATAAGTAGCTTTTGTGTTTTCTTTATAGATTTTAACTTAATTTGAAAGCTGGTATTTATTACAATGTTTGTTTGTTTTTTTTCTACACGTCCACATCACAGCATGCCTGTGAGCATGAAATGTAAGACATGATGATTACATTACTTACAAGGCTTTTTCTGTGCACAGTGTCGGTAAAAATGTTGTTTAAATCCACAGCAACGTTACGGGGTGCACTGTAACAAGGTTTAGTATTTGTATTTGCTTACTTTTTCTTAGCAATGACCTGTAAATAATATTTCAGCATTGTCTTTTGGACGAGACAAGTACACGTGTTTAATCCATGGATAAATTTATCAGATAATCTGGAGGTTTTTTCATAAACATGATCAGAAAGTTATATTTTGTGTGCTGTGTTTTATAGAACACTGTAGTTTAAAGATACCTACCTGTTTGTTGCTTTTGGTTAATTTTGTTTGCTTAAAGATAAATGTCCACCTTTTGACCTAATAAAATAGGCAGTTGTTTCACCTTGCAGTCTGCTGTGCTTCATGTATCAGTAACTAAGGGGTGTAATGATAATATTGAAGTGACATCTCGTCCTCATCGGGGTCACGGACGGGCTGACAGCTGACTTTGGGGCGAGAGGCAGGATACGCCCTGGACAAGTCGGCAGCTCATCGCAGGGCACACGGAGACAAACAACCATTCACACTCACATTCACACCTCACCAATTAACCTGTTAAGTGAACGTCTTTGGGCTGAACTAGGAGCCTTCTTGCTGTGTTCTTCCTCATGGAATTGAGTAATTACTAATATATTTAATATCTAAAAATCGAATCTTGATATTGTGAAAATAAATTCACCATCTCTTGGATTATTTCTGCACTTTGTGGTGCACGCTCACTTTTATCCAGTCATGGCTGCAGACTCTCTGCACCTCCCTACACTTGTATTTTGAGATTAATTCAAATTCAAAAACAACAGATTAAAGATTAATTTTACCTCTTTTAAAAGATTTTTTTTATGTTTTATTGAACAGTGACAGCTGGAGAGGTAGACAGGAAAATCAGAGAAGAGAGGGGATGACATGCAGCTGAGGTCCCTCCGGTAAGGATTTTACCCTTGACATGTTTGGTGCACGCTCTACCAGAGGTGTGCCCCTTTTCTACAGATATCACTGTGATATCATGAAACACTTTAAGCACGATTATAAAAACTATATTTCTGTTCTTGCTGCAGGATGAGCTCGAGTTCGTGCATAGCAGAGCCACAAGGTGGCAGTGCAATTCAGATGATTCTCTCTTGTTAGACTTATTTTGATTATAGGTGACTACAGTATATTATCCAGCACTTTGATGTCAGTGTTTGAGCTTTTAAAGGCGTATGAATGAGAAATGGTGACGTCTCGCCTTCACACAACTCTCTCAAATCCGAAGGACTCCTCATAACAAAACATAAATGTCTGACTTGTTTCCACAATAGTCCCTTCTGTGATATGCACATGTTCTTGTTGAAGGGGGGAATCAAACGAATCCCACTGAGATACAGCTGTTCTTTAATGTAACCCATCTTTGATGTGACGGCAGTGTGTAATATCTGACATTTTGAGTGTAGCACTGCAAATAGCCCCGGGTAAGACATTTTTGGACAGGCCCAGACAAAGGAGCAGCAGCGGTGTTGCAATAGTACACTTAAACCCTTGATTCCACTTTTAATGCACAGCTATAAATATTCCACCAGCAAAAACCTGTCCTGCTGTAGGCCCAGCAGCACCCAGGGTATGCAGTCTAGGATGGGCATATACTATTAATACTGATGATGGAAACACGTTATACCCCGTGAAATGATCCCATGTGAAACCCAGTGTTTGTCTCCTCTTTGAAGCAGCTTTATTCAGCCGCCCTCTGAGCAAAACATGTTTTTCATGGCGATGAATTAATAATGTGGTTGGTTCCTACAATATTGATTGTGACAAACTAAGTACAGATTGCTGGGACAACAAAGCCATCCTCGGGCTGCTTTGTGGTCTGAGGGTTTGTCTGCGAAGCCTTTGTTGTGTATGGGGTGGCAAAGGCCTAAAAGGAATCCCCTAGTGTAAACTACACTCCTCTGGGTTGAGCCAGTGTTGCTACTGTACACAAATCATCTTGTCATGCTGCTTCATGCTCTCACGTTTCACGTTCGGCGGAATCTGCAGACTGATTCACTATAGACTGAGAAATGAAAAGATAACACACCGCGGCTCATTCTTCATCTGTGTGATTGATGCTTGGAGGGATGTTTTCTTCTCCTGTAAAGTGTAGAAGAAGAAAAAAAAGCTTGTGCTGCTCTCTGAGGCACATCTATAGTGAGTAATCTGATAGGTTGAGGTAAGGCCCTTGAATACCAACTACCTGTGTGTGTGTGTGTGTGTGTGTGTGTGTGTGTGTGTGTGAGTCTGCATACTTGCACGCTCGTTTGTGAAAGCTTGCATTCTTTTATGCACCTTCTTGGAAGCTGCATGCACGCATGCATGCGTGCTTGCAGGTTTTCAACCGCAGCGCGCACGCACGGGCGCACGGACGTACGCGCGATGGTCCGGGTAATCAAGATGAAGCGCGGCGTCCGAACCGTGCGAGAGGCTGGAAAACAAGAAAGGGATGAGAAGGGAGAATGGAGTGAGTATGATTGAGGGAAATGGATGAGTGCAGCGATAAGCGGGGCTGCCCGGGCCCTGACAGATACACACAGCAGATGGATGACTCTTATCTGGGAGATCACAGAGTGCACACTCACGCCTGGGCCCCCGTTACAGAGAGCCTCGATCACACCAGACAGATGAATAGGCCAACCCCCCGCCACCAATCACACTGCACATACAGTACGCACACGCACGCGGGGGCGCACGCGCACACCTACACACACACACGCAACCACTTGACAGAGTGAACAGATTGCGGCGCTCGCGCTTTACCTTGGCGTCTTTGACATTGACATTCACCTGGAGTCCGGCGTCTGAAGGATGTGCGTGAAGGAGGAAAGGGGGGGTTGCGGTGGGAGAGATAAGAGAAATCGTTTTCATTTTAATTGAAACAGCAGAGCAGGTGTGTGTGCGTGCATCCCATGCAGGCGTGCACACACCGTATCCATGCGTGTGCACGAGAGAGAAACGTGCACTCTCTTCTCACTTTTTTTTCCTGGAGCAGATTTTTTTCACCGAGTCTCTGAGCGCAAACAAAGAGGTTAAGACGCAGCTGAAGTTACACCAAACAAAAAAACATTCAGCACCGTTTAACCGTAAAGGTTTTTTTTTTTTTGCAGGAGTGCTGACAGATTTACAGTTTAAGACACCAGCGCCGCACTTTCACTCATCAGCCTTACATCCCCACTATCCTCCTTTTCGTGTACAGTAAACTCCCCTCCCTCCCTCAACACACACCCCTTGTTATTTGGAGGAAGAAGAAGAAGAAAAAGCAGCAGCTCTTCCTCGACAGCTGTTGATTCTCCCAGCTGCATTTTATAGCGAGTGGAGAGTGCCAGTCTTGTCTTCGGGGCAGATGGTGGCTGGCTGGCCCCGCGGACACGTGGCATGTTGGAGTTGTGCAGACGGTGCTCCATCACGGAGAGAGGCTGCTGCAGCTTACAGAATGCCTGTACAGTGTGAAACACACACACACACACACGCACACACACACACAAACCTGCAATCACCTCACATCCAGTACAGTGCGCGCCGAGCCGAGCGGAGAGGCTGCGGCTGGAATGTGCGCCACGTACGCGCCCTTCGTGTCGGAGATGTTTTCCAAAGTAGCTCTCCTTTGATAATCAATGATGTGTGAAGTTCAGGGATGTCACACAGCACCTGCTCCCTTTATCTGGCATTGTGGTGTTTACATTTTTACCTGAACTGTAAGATAATAATTAGCAGACTTGCACAGCCTTGTGCACAGTGTTGTGGTTGAATATAGAACCTGGAGACTATTGTATAATTATTTTCCCCAACCCTATAATTTCCTCTCAGGGTCATGGCTGTCTATCCCAGCATGCATTGGTGACGCCCTGGACTTGTCTTTCTGCAGCGAGCATGTTGAAACTCTCTTCAATTAATCAATATAGTCTTGGACAGACCATCAGTAGGTCAAATAATGGGTTGCTTTTCCTCGAGGGGACAATGCTCATCCCCTAGAATTGTCTTGATTGATGTGTCTGCAGGCCTGGGATTTATCTGGAGCCTTTAGTCGGCCAGTAGGAATAAACGTCTAGCTCTCATTTCACGCTACCTATCCATTAGACGAGAAGATCCAGCAAAACAGACTGGTTGTTGTCGAATCCACACAATGCAACGTCCATCCATCATACTGGAGGTAACAGGCCCGTTTCCTGCTGCCTTCACTCACGTACACACAGGGCAGAAAAAAAACCCCATTCCACCGGTGAATGAAGGGCTGCTATCTCTTCAGCAAGTCCAGGCAGCGGTGGGTGCACGCCGGCCAGATAAGGCGACAGGATGGTACAGTCAGAGATATGGGTGACGTTAAAAGGTGCTTAGGAAGCGGTGAGACGTGGTCAGTGTACCGGTGTTCATGGTCAAAGTTGAGTGCACGCGGAAACCCGAACTCCACACACACTCATGACTCATTTCCTCAGCTGGAAACAGAGGGATGCCTCCTGTGGGGCGGGAAATGAAGACTCCCCCCTCGGACACATCTTGACACACCATTGCTTGTAGATCACATTTGGCCGATACCCAACTGGAGATAAGATGCTTACATACTCTGAGCCCAAGAATGTGCATTAAAGATTAATAATAATAATAAAGTTCAAATTAAAGCTTTGTGCGGCTCAGCGGGGACTGCCCTCCTTTGTGACCTTTTACACACTGACACACACCACACTGCCTCGTGTGTTTATTCTGTTTTACTGTCTTGCAGGGCCGTGGCTCAGAACGCATTCACCCTTTTTCTCCCCTTTTGTGCTTTTAGTGCGCCATACTGCGTCAGAGCTCACCACAAAGCCAGTCATGATGAGAGGCGCCCTGAAAGCTGTTTTAATTTCAAGCTCAAGGCTCTGTTAACAGGATGGATGTCCTTTACATCCAGAGCCCCCTTCCTCCACCACCCCTTTTCTGTTGCTTTGTCACCGTTGTCATGAGCGCTGGAGCCAGCCACGGAGGAATCCCAAGAATCTTTTTTTTATCGGCCGACCTGGAGCTGAGGAGTTATGGTGACATTGTCTAAGGAGCAGCCTCGGCTCCTCTTTAATAGTGAATTTCATCCCCCTGCATCATGTGTAAGAATAGACCGCGGCCCTCCTGGTGCATGAGAAAAACATTTGGATAAAAAACAGCCAGCTCTCTGCCAGGCGGCGTTTAACTGAATTATTCAGCTTTAATAAACTTTGCCAGGAGAGAACTACTGAAGTGACAATAGATGGATTGCAGTTTTACAGTAGAGTGGTGGCAGTGTGTTAAATTCACCAGCAGTGACAGGGTTAAATCATACCCATATGGTGTACCAAGAGGTTTGGTCCAATGCTGCTGTGGGCCAACAGGAGAGGGAAGGCTGGGTGGGGGCAGAACAGAAGGGAGAGGACAGCAGGGCAGACGCTCTCTCCACCAACACCTGCACCTGGTCACTTGATTCAAACTCCCGTGAAAGGATCCGTTTTAAGGGACCAACCTCCAGTTCACACCTCGGTGATGGTTGCTGCCATCCAGGCTTAAACTTTTTTCTTTTTTGGGGAGGGCAAAGAGTGAAGCAAAAAGCGTTCAGGGATCTTTTTCTTATGAAATCGCTTGATAGCGGCTGATCTAGGCAGGCAGCTCTCTTTTCCTCTCTCTCTCCTTTTCTCTTCAGGGGAATTTGCAAATCTATCGGATTGTTTTATTCCTGCGCAGCGCTGCTCAAAGAAACACAGAGACAGAGAAGAGAGAGGGAGAGACAGATTTTTCCAATCCCAGCTCCCGAGGCGCAAAAAGCGGGGAATGCAGCGGTAACATCCCGCAAGTTTTCTGGATCCTCAGAGGCGTCGAGAGAAAGTGTGAATTGAAAAGGTAAAAGGACGTTTAACTTCCCTCTGGTTTAACTTTTAACTCACGTCTGGTTACTCTGTAGCGTGGTCTTAACGGTAGATGACTGAAGTACAAAACATTTGTTCGGTTCCTATTTCTGGATGTTGAGTTCACAGGTAAGTGCGCACTCCTCCGCGGAAAAAAAAAGAACTAGGTTATTGAAATCCTGTAATTATTTTTTTTTTAAAGGGGGGAAACCATATGTTATTACAGCCGAACTTTAATCTGCCCTGCCGGTACCACCCAGCTCAGAAAACCAGCAGAAATACAGTCATTCATACAAACATTATGAATTACAAGCAGAGCGTGAAACATGCAGCTCCACAGGCACATTTTTATTTTATTTTATTTTAGCTCCTGGTAGATGATTTTAGAGCTTTATTTTTTAAGTTCTTAATCCCACCCTCATCCTCAGGTTAAATAAAATGTCTATCATGAATACATTTTTAAAAATATACTCAAACAGGGACTTAAATGTGCCCATTTTACATTTTTTGCACATTTATTTCTTTGTCATAAAGTGATCCACCTGGTTGATTATTTCTTTAGGTGACTCTTCATGACAGGAATCGTGTGTCCATGTCATGTTTGATTACACATCTTATGCTGAATATGTATTATTAACAGTGAATATCCAAAGATCAAGCTTCCCCTGGCGAGCAGATACATGGTAACTGTGTGATTATGCCAGGAAGCCTCTCTGCGAGGCGTTCCCAGTGGCTTCTGTTTTTAATTTCCAAATGTTCAGCATGTCAGTCATTTCGGTTTCATCATTTATATTCTTAATGGGAACATATTTTTTTGCATAACCCCCCCCCCCCCCACACACACACACACACACACACAAATTAGTGCCGTGTTGTGAAATCTAATGAAGATTTTGTGAAATCCCACTAGTTTTTCGGGATGACTACCTCTCCCTGAAAGCCTTCATTTCAAGGCCACCGGGGGCCCATGGCTACATGGATGCCATGAGAAAAAGAAAAGCCCGTGGGATGGCTTATAGCCTGGGCAAAACACACCTTCAGGGAGACAATTTAATGGATGTTGTGGACTCAGCTTTTAGTATTCATAATTTATGTGGGATCCTCTCCAGCAAAGTGCAGATGCATAATGAATGCTTGAGTTAAGGTCTAACAGTTAGGCTACGTTTCAACACCCCTAAACTGTCAGAAACTGTTTGAGCGAGGGCTACCTGCGTCTTTGAACTGTCATGTATTTCACTCGTCAAATCCTGAAAGTACACTGACGTGCTTTGTTGAAATACTGAGCGAGATAGAGAGAGATAGAGAGAGAGGCCGAGGGAATCACTGATGTGTGCCAGAGTCTTGTTTTCTAGGAAAATGTGGATCAAATATGTGTTTAAGAAAACCTACTATGCGTAATAACATGTGCAGGATGAAGACAAGGAGACTTTAATCTCCCTTTTCAGACTTTTTCCATGTGACCGTGCTTGCAAATAGCATTATACAGTCTTAACACATACCTCACTACATTTACACTTTAAATAAATAATAGGGCTGTCATATTTTCCAGAGCAGGTGTGAAGATTTGGACGTTGTTAACTCCTGCCAAACTATACGTCTTGCCTTGGAAGGCTGCAGGCCAAACTTCTGATCAGAGAGATCAGAGACAGAGAGAGGGAGAAGAGAGAGCGTGTCTTGCCTGTCCTTCCTTCTTTTTCTGTCTCATATTTCTCATGGGGCACTCTATAATAATAGTTCATTCCTTCTTTCTTTTTTCGTCCAGATTTAGATCTCTGTGGGCTACCTGCATGACTGTTACCATGACAGCATCTGGAGCCCAACTCCTCCTGTTGGCCTTATGTGTTTACAGAGGCTCAGGCCTGCAGCAGTCTGCTCCGCGGGTTCGCCTCTCCTTCAAAGGTGAGCTCGTACAGATTAACTAAACCTTTTGACAGGGGATTGTCATAATAGTTTTGTTTTTTTTTTCTCCCCTCCACACAAAGTCGCGCATGCACGCGCCCGCGCACGCATCCACACGCGAGGCGGTTATGTTTCCTCTTTATACATATGTAAAGAACGCATTTCCTGCCACATGTCAAACAGCGCAACCCTGGAAACAAAAGGTGGATATTACGTGTGGTTAGTTACTGTTAGTGCCCTTCGACAAAGTTTCTACCCACACCCTTAATCCTCGTCCAGCAGGCACTAAAGTCTGACCTGTCAGTTCTTTTGTTTTTGATGCCTGACGCGATGACACAAGAAGGAAGGAAACACCTGAAATTTGATCATGACCACAAAATGATATTTCAGAACTTCAACGTTTTGGCTGTGAGTTCAAAATGGAGGTGTAATCAGATAGTGGTTTCGAAGCCTCTCTCTTTTTTTTTTTGCAGGCATTCGGGATTTTCCCATGCAGTCTGCTGCTTCTTGCTCTCATTAACTCTTAACAGCAGAGATTCACCTCACAAATATGTGGATGACACCTTTGATCAAAACAATGGCGGATGATTACAGTCATTTTTACACCTCTATCATGTCACTAAAAGTACACCTGCACATAGGGACTCAAACACACACACGTGTCACACCTGAGCTACCTGTAAGCAGGAATTAGAGGTGTGAATCATTTTTTTATAACGTGCTTTCATGTGGAGGCTTTGGTCCCGGGTCAGGCCTGGGCAGCGTTAACACGTTTTGCTGTCTTGTCTTGTTCGGCTGCAGCGAGCCAAGCGAGAAAACTTTTATGAATTTTGCACGATTTCAACACGACACATCTGAATCGGATTAGAGGTGACCTAATCGTGAGATGTGCGGTTGATGACAACGGGCAGTTGGAGTCCTTCATGCAGCGCTGTTTTGAATTCGGCTGATTCTGCGAGACTCAAACCAGCTGTCGACATGCTGTTCGTGGCTGTCGTATAACGGTTTCATTTGAGGCTTGAGAGAGTAATTGCTGTGCATTTTTATGTGACCTTTAACACTAATCCCCTTTCAGTAAACAGCTTATACACGCCAGTGTGTTTTCCTGCAGCGGGGTGCACAGAGTAGTGTTCTGACCAATTACACAAGTTCGGTCTTGAGCTTGATCGCGTTCCTCCCCGCGTTAGATGCAGGAATTCACATCTGCACGGAGCTCTCCGTGTCAAGATCCACGGAGATTCATAGGAGTTTGCTCGGAGCAGCTGAGAGGTGCTGCTTGTTAGATCGTTGGTCAGGTTTTACCAATAAAAAAAACAAAGCAGCCACATTCCCAGACCTCGGTCGCCCTTCCCCCTCTAATACCAAACAAAGAGGAGAAAAGTTGGATTTACTCCCCAACTGTTTTCTGCCACTCTGAGGATTTATTGTTCATTGTTTGTGACACCGAGTTTCTTTGTTCCCTGAGGCGCCTGTGGAGGAGGTTTTCGGGGCGGCTGGAGGACATGTGACTCCTCTAAACGAATGAACCGGCCTGAGTGACACTCTGGGGTACAGGAGGCCCGCAGAGGATAGAGATCTTACATTGTTTCCTCTGTCGCTGGGAGATTGTGTCAGCTACACGCACTTCAAAGGGGCAGACTGAGTCTCATTTGATAGAATTAGTCAGCATTGCTAGAGAGCGAAATGTGCACTGTAATTGAAGCCATGTTCTAGGAGCTCATGCCCTCGCCATGCTGTCACCAGCTCGCTCATGCTCGAGATAGGCTAAAACAGCACTGGTCATTAGTGCCTTAGTGACGCTATGTTGTCAAGTTGTAACATGAGAGCTTATAGTGGCTTCATACTATAACTGTGTGTCCTTCCTAGTGTTTCCCTATCAGTGTGAGAATGTTGTCAGGGGATAAGTGTTTGCTGAATGTTTACCAGATGATGGCAGTACATTGTTTGCTATTTTTGGAGAATGGAGACATGTATAGGGGTGTGGTGTTTCCACATTTAGCCTGTTCAGTGAATCCACTATGGCCCAGTGGAGTTTGTCCAGTGGCTTGTTATCCTGTGTTTACCTTTCAGGAACAGAACCGGACCCGGTCCCACATCTAAGACTCCATCTCATGTTGTCCGGAGATCCGATTGCATAGCTTATTTTAGTGGCACCTTGACTGCATCCTGTTAACATTGACCTCAAAAGGAAGATGGCAGGCACTTTGATGTAAATAAAGATTGCGCTTCCTCCCGAATCCCCGTAAGCCGGCTTCTGGGGGCGTCTCTGAACATTTGTCATGATATAAGCCTGCTGTCTTTAACATGCCTGTGTTGTGTCCCAGTGTGCACATATGGTGGACAATATCTTACACATGCCACAGATGTGTGTGTGTGAGTGTGTGTTTGTTCTGCTTTCTTTATGTTGTTCAAGCCGATGCAGCGAATTATCGGAGGGGAGAATGGAAACAAGTCACAATCGGAGCGCGGCGCGCAGTCCATTTGTCTCGCAGCAGATGAAAATTGTTCAATCAAAGCTTTCAGGAGAACAAAAAAAAAGGAGAAACGTTTTCCACTGCAGCGTGTCCTAACAGGCTACGCTCTGCTGAACACAATCCTGATCTTAAGAATTAGCTCCAAGTTCCACTGACCGTGTTTCCTAAGGGACCCCGCTTTTTCGTCTAACTTCGCCGGGCGTGTGGCGCCTTAAACTCAATCACACAGTCAGGACACATAAAATATTCAGATCTTAAAAGGAAATATGTTTTTTAAAATGCACTAAGTCGAGTTATATTTAATCAGTGACACACATTTTCCAGAAAAAAAAGTGAGAAGGGGTTTTGTTCAAGGGAGCACGAGTTCATCCAAGTTAGTAATGAAAGATGTTAAAGGCATAAAGGGAATAATGTGAAGGGATTTTAAGAGGTAACCTTTGCTCCCCCTGCTGTTGGTTTCCCAAATGGGGTAATGTTTTATTTTTTTCTAACAAAGCTTCAACACTTTTTAACACACAGAACTGATGGACACAAGAGCAGCGCGGCCCTTCAGCTTCTCCTTCAACACCAGCGACTACCGCATCCTCCTGATGGATCAGGATCAGGGCCGCCTGTACCTCGGCAGCCGGGAGTACCTGGTGGCTCTGGATATGCACAACGTCAACAAGGAGCCCCTCATAGTGTGTACAAACTCTTAAATCCAGTCTGCTATTTGGTTAAGTCCCCCGCATGCAGTGATTGTTAATAACCCGGTGTGTTTTTCGAAAACGCAGATCCACTGGCCGGCGTCTGCTAAAAGAAAGGGGGAATGCCAGATGACAGGAAAGGGAAGACAGGTGGGCTCGTGTGTTTACATCCTGCTCTTTCAAAAAATCGAGACTTCTGCTTTCAAGACGGGACAATGACGCCGACGATGTTTGAATTCCTTTTGTCTTTGTCCGTCTTTGTCCAGGGCGAATGCGCCAACTTTGTGCGGATGATAGAACCGTGGAACCGCACCCACCTCTACACCTGTGGGACGGGGGCGTACCAACCTATCTGCACGTTCATCAACAGAGGCTGGAGGGCAGAGGTGAACAGAAAGACGTTTACGGTTTCCCCCCCCGGGTGGAATTCACAGCAAAAAATCCCTCAGCTGTGGGCCTGGAAAGCGTCGTCCTGTTAAATATTTCAGGGCTACAAACTGGGACGCCGATTTGTTTATGATTTCCGCCACGCTCCCATGTGACGTTTTAGCGATCTATTTATATGCATACTCTCCCTCTGCAGGACTACCTGTTTAGGCTGGTCCCTGGGTACGTGGATTCAGGGAAGGGAAAATGTTCCTATGATCCAAAACAGGAGAACATTGCAACGCTCATCAGTAAGATACGCTTGGTTTATAAGCACAGATTTGCTTGCTGTACTGTATCGCAGAGTCTAACCTCTCTGTCTGACCTCTACAGATGGTAACCTATATGCAGGGGTCCATATCGACTTCATGAGTACAGATGCTGCTCTGTTTAGGACCATGGGAGGGAGAACAGCAATCAGAACAGAGCAGTATGATTCCAGGTGGCTCAACGGTGAGTAAGTGTGGGTGTGAGGAGGTAAATGTTGCTGATTACAGGTTACGGTTCCTCCTTTTTCTTTATTTGACAACCACTTGCCTCAATCCTCCGTCTGCTTATCTGTTTTTATCCTCTAGAGCCGGTGTTTGTTCAGATCCAGCAGATCCCTGACAGTGCAGAAAGGAACGACGACAAGCTTTACTTCTTTTTCCGTGAGAAGAGTCTAGACTCCAGCAACGGGGCGAGCCCCAGCGTCTTAGCCAGGGTGGGAAGAGTGTGTCTGGTGAGCCAAACCACAGCGTCCTATAGGGGCCTTTGTAGTGAAAATAAATGCGTCTTACCTTGTAATATGACACACATCGCATGTATTGAGCCATGACCTAATTTCGTTGCTGTCTAGAATGATGAAGGAGGGCAGAAGTCCCTCGTGAACCGCTGGACGACGTTCCTGAAGGCTCGTCTTATCTGCTCGGTGATAGGCGAGGACGGAGTGGAGACGAGATTCGACGAACTACGTGAGGCCGCGATAAAACAAGCGCTGCGTTAAAACTGATAGCATTATAATTGAAACCGCTTTTATCACTGTGTTATTGATTTCGGACCGTTCCCCCTCGCAGGAGACGTGTTCATTCAGCCCACACAGGATGAGCGAAACCCCATGGTGTACGCTCTCTTCACTACAGCAGGGTGAGTCGTGTTTGGAGGTTTGCTTGTGGACGATTCATGCTTTAATTTCAGGGAAGGGATTGCAAGCTGCCTCCTACTTCTACCTCTCACCATAATTGTCTGTTTTTGCTCAAGCTCCGTGTTCAAGGGCTCGGCAGTCTGTGTGTACTCCATGGCTGATATCCGCAATGTATTCAATGGACCGTTTGCCCACAAACATGGCCATAATTACCAATGGACAGAATACACTGGCAAAATTCCCTACCCGAGGCCTGGAACAGTACGTTTTGGTCATGTTATCTCCAAAGTAGTGCAACCATGTAAACCACATCTGGATCTAAACCTGAACAAACCTCTTTTGTCTTCCCGTCCAGTGTCCAGGAGGAACCTTCACTCCTGGTATCCGTTCTTCCAAGAACTTTTCGGACGAGGCCGTGAATTTCATCAGAGCTCATCCCCTCATGTTCCATCCGGTTTATCCTATCCACCGTCGCCCCCTGGTGGTGAGAACGGGCGTGGACTACCGCTTCACTGCCCTGGTGGTGGATCAAGTGGATGCTGTGGATGGGCGCTACGAGGTGCTCTTCCTGGGGACAGGTGAGACAGCTGAAGGCTAATGTCTGGAGGATTAGTTTGGCAAGAAAGCGTCTGCTTAAATTTAAATTTTCTCCCCTCTAGATCGAGGCACCGTCCAGAAGGTTATAGTTTTGCCGAAGGACCCAACAAGCATGGAGGAGCTGACGCTGGAGGAGGTGGAGGTTTTTCGGGTATGTTTGAATACGTGATCCTGGAAAGACGACAAAAAAAAAATTTATCTCGAAGATAAAGTGATTCATCTTTTTCTTCTTCACAGACCAGAGCTCCAGTCAAAACAATGAAGATATCATCTAAAAGAGTAAGACGCAAATCCGACTTGATGATACACATTTCAAAGCTTATACCACGGCAGAAACACGCTGAGTTGAGTTTATTTTCCTTGTGTCACCACAGCAACAGCTGTACGTGTCATCGGACGCGGGGTTGACCCAGGTGTCGCTGCACCGCTGCGGTGTGTACGGCAGGGCCTGCTCCGACTGCTGCCTGGCTCGAGACCCCTACTGTGCCTGGGATGGAGAGAGCTGCTCTGCCTTCACCCCGTCCACAAAGAGGTCAGGGACGTCAGAGCGCTCTGTTTCTTAGACTGTAACGCGAGGACGTGCTCGGCCAACTTAATTCTTACTTCTAATCTTTGTCGCAGGAGGAGCAGAAGACAGGATGTTAAACACGGTGACCCGCTGAGGCAGTGCAGAGGGTTTAACGCCAAAGGTGGGGCAAGTGGTGCTCGTGCACGTTGTTTTAAATTTGACTTTATTTGAGGAGTTGTCATCAGTTTCTTCTCTCTCTGTCCGTGCAGTGGAGAAACGCCTGAGGGAAACGGTGCAGTTTGGGGTGGAGGGCAGCAGCACCTTCTTGGAATGTCAGCCGCGCTCTCCCCAGGCCACCGTCAAGTGGCTCTTCCAGAGGGAAGGAAAGAGGAAATTGGTGAGGAAGATTAGTTACATTCTAGCGAATGTTAAAGGAAGGGGAAGTTAGACGAGAACACTATGCCTGGCCAAGAAATATTCAGACACGTAACACCCTGCAAAACCCCCAACGTATTATTTTTACACTTGGGTTTTTATGGATTAAACAAACAAGATATAACATGTTTATATCTGGCTGTGTTCCCCTGTTTCTAATCATTATGCTAAGCTACCTGCCTACCAGCTGTAGCTGGACAGATATGAAAGTGATATTTTGTTAAACTCTCAGAAAACAGCAGTTAATTTCCCAAAGAACCGTTGCTTTAAAAGCAACAATCACTTGCCCATTTGTACGTTGTTCCCCCTCTTAGACTTCTCTGTTGTTTTACTCTTTCTGCAGCTCAATCGATTGGGAGGTATTCTGAAAACCAACCACGGCATCCTCCTGAAGACTCTCAACCAATCAGACGCGGGGCTCTACCACTGCCTCGCCACCGAGAACAACTTTAAACACACCGTGGCCCGCGTGGCGCTGCGCATCCTCGATCGAGACATAGTTTTAGCTCTGACCGACCAAGACGAGGACGAAGGGCCAAAAACTCGCCAAGCGGGACCTTACGCGCAGTCATCCCTCGTCTCCACGCCCTTCCCACCCGAGATTAGACTGATTAACCAGTACTGCCAGTCCTACTGGGAACAACTCAGTCCAAAACAGCAGCAGCAGCGTAAGCGCACCAGCCGCAGACACACAGAGAGCCAGGACCAAGGCCTCGGCTAGAAGGCGGGAGTGACGCTGTCCAACACTGGCCTGTCTGGACTTATGGCGGACTTTTATTCATGTTTGACATGCATGTTTGTGCGTCACCTCCATTCATTATGCAGGTGATGCTGTCATGCTGTTGTTAAAGTACCATATTGGTGGTTTTGCCAGCTGAGAAAGTACAAATTGTGTATATTTTACACAAGCTGTGACCATTTCCCCCCCAAATTTTTAGATTTATTTATCAGTTCACGTTACTTTGACAGTTTTAATATCAGCTTGCTCAGACTTGTGTCAGATGGCTATCATTGAGAACCTTTTTCTTTGGTATGTTCAGGTGCATGTGGGAATCCCCAGCATCTGCGACTTGAGAATCACTGTGGATCATTTTTTGGTGCAAAAAAACCCCAAAACAACCTTTTCACCATGCACACACCTGCATATTATGCGTCTTCTAAGTTTTATTTTGCAACAGCGTGACTTGCACGTGCACAGATTTTCGGCAGCTGATTCATAAAGGTCCTTGACGGTCCTTGAATGCACCGACAAGGAAGAGTTTTCAAAACAAAACCGGACTACAATTCAACTCTAATATTACTGTGATAAAAAAACAGACTGGTCATTGTGATGCATCACCTATTTCACACCAATTTCTCTGGAAAATGCTGAGCGTGATGTGAAATATATGCAGGATGTAGGCGTCGGCTTCAACATGCAAAACCACAGACATGGTACTTTCAAGTATCCTGAAACAGAAATGTAATATATTAATTGTGAATATAATATATATGGTAATTGGATTACTCTTGTATTGTATGAAGATAATATGATGAATGCACATTTTGCATGCATACCTGTTGTCGTTTGTTGCAAGTTGTACATTTTACTGTTGTTCCGTTTTCAGTCTTGGTGTGTACTGATGTGTGTAAGGTGTAATGTGTTCTGTTAAGCTAATTCCATTGGATGTTGTCATATAATGACTCCCTTATTGTCCTGTGCTCTAGTGACCTGCAGTATGTGAGTGTTGAAGATACGTATAGCGTACAGTGTTCTTCCAGTTATGCACTTTGTCGGTGGTGGTGTTCGAGGGAATTTGGGGATCTTTGCACAGATGTATGAGAAAATGATACAGGAACATAATATTTTTTATGTACAGTATGTTATAAAAATGGGAATGAAATTGGCTCAGATTTAGTATTGATTGTTGGTGTTCTGTCGTATGGTGTATTTACAGATTTTTTTTAAAACAATGGCTCTTTTTTTTTTTTTAACCGAATCACAAGGATACAAGATATTTTCCAGCCAGAGCCACCATTCACCTTCATTGTGAGTCACACAGTGCTACGTACTGTCATGCTGATGAACCCTACACTGGAAATGTTCAAAACAAATATATAAACATTTCAGAATTCTCTTAAACTTGTGTTATTTCAAGTCCTTTTTAATATTGAATTATTTTTCATTACTGTCATGTACCAGTCGCGTAACAGTACCGCAAGTGAGAAGTTTGAAACTAAAAATAGGGTTGATCTAAGTTCAAAATCCACACAAACATCAAGTGCTACATCAGTCATCCCACTCGTCGTCGTCGTCCTCCTCGTCTCCACCGTCTTCTTCACTTTCATCTGCAAGGGAGGACAAAAATAATGTGTATATTTTAAAGATGTGAGCCTTTTTTTTGGGCGCTTTCAGTTCTTTAATGTTCTAATATTTACCAGACGAATGGATGACTTTACTCCTCTTCTGCATGACCATCATGAGAGCTCCAACGATGCCCTCCCCTGACTCTGGTGTTGTAGGTGGAGCTGCATCAGGAGTGTCTGTCACCTAAAAGCATAAGGGCAGCATTTAAACATCCATCTCGGCTACAAACGTCCGAATAAAATGATCTTTACAGCGTGACTGACACATGTTTGTGAGAAAAGGAAGTTGCTTTACATTTCTTAGCTTCTTCCCAAGTCGGATCTGATCCAGCAGAGCTCCTCTGCTGTCTCCTCCTCCAAAGGATGGAGGTGCTGGCGGGCCACCGGAGAGAGGAGGAGGAGGTGGTGGGAAATCTGAAGACATAGATGTTTGGGGAGGTGGAGGGGGCGGAGGAGGAGGAGGAGGGGGAGGACCTCCTCCGCCTCCTCCACCTCTGGTGGGCGTACATGGCGCAGGAGGAGGTGGGAAACCCATGGAGCGCTGTTGGCTAGGAGGCGGCGGAGGAGGCATGCTGTGGGAGGATGGCGGCGGAGGTGGGGCATGAGAGAACCTCGAGGGTGGCGGTGAGGGGAACTGAGAAGATCCAGAGTGTGCTGGCGGTGGTGGAGGTGGAGGGCCGCCTCTGCTTGTTGGAGGAGGCGGGGGTGGCAAGTTTCCACGTGATGAAGGTGGCTGAGAGGACGGGGACCCGCGCTGCGGTTGGCCTGGGATCGGAGGCAGGGGGCCAGAGCGGCCTCGGGGAGGTGGAGGGTTTGGAGCAGAGCCTGGCACAGGAGGCAGAGGCCCTTGTCTGCCAGGTGGAGGTGGTGGAGGTCCAGAAGCTTTGATGTAATTAAAGATATGCATGAGAATTAAGCACACGCTTTAGACATTAGGCTGAGGAGCAGAAAGATGGAGCGAGCCTCACCTGCTCTGTTCACCTCCCGTTTGACTGCCTCCATGCCTCCGGACTGCTCGATGACATTATAGATGAGCTGGGAGGTCTTTTCATCCTTCATCTCGTCTTCACTGATCCCAGCTTGGGAGAGCAGCTTCCACAGGTCAGGGTCAATGTTGTTTGGATCCCAGCCGACATGACTAACATGCCTGACAGACAGGAAACAAAAGGAAACCGCTTGATCCAACGACCTCTCTGGATATCAACCAAACTTCACCGCCTGACATGAGGGTAACGCATTGATGGGCTCAAACACTCACTTAAATCCACTGGGTGCCCCTATGTCTGCCTTGGAGAGCTTGGCGCCCTTTTTCTTGTTCTTATCCTTCTTATCCTTCTTTCCTTTGCTGCTCAGCGATGAGGAAGCAGCAGGTGAAGGTGAAGGCAGCGAGCGGTAGCGCGAACTCTGGATATCTGGATTTTGGATGTCGACGGTGGCCATGTGAAAAGAGCCAGGGCTTCCTGATGATGCTTTTAGGGGGAAATACAGAGCACATGCAGGGTGGTGTGTTAACACTATTTAATGTCTGCGTCATTGGAGACATGCTGACGTGAAGTGAGTTACACACCTTTTTCAGGCGGGGTCGGAGGCAGGGAGCCTCTTTCTGCAGGGACAGAAACAGAAACAGAGTGAAGAGATATTCTCGCTCTCATAGCTCGCTCCATATGCAAATGCAATTATGCAATCAGGAAACGTGTTGCTATCTTACCGGTGGGCGGCAGGGGGCGGTGTTTCTTTTCTGCCAGTGACAAGGAGGAGAGAGAAACCATTTTGCGTCACTTTACCACAGCACAGCGCAACATAAATCCAACTTAAACAGCCAATAAAGCAATAATCTTGTTTAAATGAGGAAGTTATTTAGAAGTTACTGTTTTTCTTGTTAGATAATTTCTGTTTAATGGATGCAGAAGTCTCTGATTTATTTAAATGATTTTATTATTATCATTATTATTATTGTATTACTGATTCATGTACAGCAATCAAGATATTAGCCTTGAGCATGTACAAATGTGCATATATATATATATAAAAGTGTAAATGATTGCATTAAAAATATATTTCATGTTCCCCAGTTTTATAAATAAACATCAGTGTCAGGGCTGTGACCTCACTGACCTTGACGGTTTTGTCTTTGGTTGATTTTGTCCTCGACAGTATTTTGGAACTCGTCTGCTTCCTGTTGCATTGCAAAGTTCAGCCCAACTTGGCAATCCTGCGTGTGTTTAAGAGGTGAACAAAAAAAACCTTTAAAGATGTTGATGTTTGAGTGCACCTGAACGCAGGGCGTCACATCATAACACATCGACAGCAGCTAAATGAGGAAGAGGTCAGACGAGGGTAAGCTTACATCTGCAGCAAAGGTATGAAAGTACGGCTGCGGTGACGAGTAAACTATTTGGTTGTACAGCTCCTGCTCCCAGATTTGCCTCCCTGTCTGTGGAAAAAAAAACATGATTAATCTCGATGAATTCATCTTGTGTCACCGTTTAGTGACTCTTAGATCATCAGCCTGAAGACGGCCTGCACATCCTGATGCAGCCTTTTACACTCGTCGCCTACCTTCAAATCGAACATCCGTATGAAGTAGGAGCGCTGAGGGTTATCTTTGACGAAGCAGACCACGCCGGTGTGCTGCAGGCTCCATGTCGATGGACTGTGAGGCAGAGCCATGTACAGCTGTGCCACTGCAGTGGACATGGACTGAAAACAGCAGACGACACATACAGTGATACGGTCTGATAGGACACTTGAGAGCATTTTATTGCAGCTCACATGTAAATTTACAGATACTGCGGCGAGGATTCACTTCCTTGTCTGCTTTCATTTGCTCAGATAACAACTTCGGCTGCCGTGCTGCAGTTACACTTCCACTCCGGATGTTTAAGTCTATAAAATGTACAGCTGACTGATCGATTGGTTGGCTGTTACATGAGTCTGACACAAGTGTGGCGTCCATGTCAGGAGCCTAAAAATCAACTTCCACTAAAGTGTTAGCCTACACTCAGAGGCAGATCTAATTCTGACACCAGAGGAAGAAACAGTTCAGCCACCATTTCCTGTTACAGCTACCTCCTTTTTTTGATGACCTAATGTCAGCAGCTCATAAAGTACATTCACATCAACGTGCCCCAGATTCATCTGAAAAAATAAGACAGGAATTCCCTGAATATATAAAAGAAATAAGGAAGAAGCAAATAACAAAAAGTGAAACTATAACGTTAAGAGCGTGTGATGTCAATTCCACAAGTCAGGGTTCAACGGACGTGACACATAACCATCAATGTCTCAGGGCCAGAAAGAATTTACATTTACAGTGTAAACCAGAATAACCCGTCCTGTCCTGGATGGCTCAGACAAGTCAGAGCAAATACAGGAGGATACCATCCTTCCAGTCACCCCCACCTCCCTCCCTCTCTCCCTGGTCGGTCCACAACTTACAGCACACCTTCTGCCCAGCAGCTCCTCCAGCTTCTCATTCTCCTGTATGCTCAACAGAGAGCTCCGTCTGCTCTCTGGTTTAGATTTAGATCCACGGCTCATGGCGCTCGAGTAAAAGACTCCCGGTTTATTTTAAATCAACGTGAGCAGCATTTGAAAAGGCGTCCTCTCCACTCTGACAGCATACTAAGAGCTACAGTCAAGGAAGTTTCTCTTCTCTCTTCTACGCACACATCAACTCAAAGCAGGAAACGGCCAACCGCACTTCTCTAACCCCCACTTTTCTTCTTTCTCTCAGACTCGTGAACGTATTACTTCCATTTTCAGAGCAGAGGCAGTGTATTATCGTTCCCCTCCTGCTGTGAGTGTGGATTCAAAAAGCAACTTCTGTACAAATGAAAGACACACTTTATTGACAGATAACAACATTCAGATTAATTTAAAAATGTACAGGATGAGTAACAAAGTCAAAATATCTTTCAGTCATTTTTTTGTTTTTGTTTTTCTTTCTTTTTTGAGACCACAAAGAAGACTCTGTTCTTTTTAACTTAAAAATCATTTGTCATTATTCTCCATACTGTTTCAGTTTTTGGGCCTAACACTGGCATTTTTAAATATATCATTTTTAAATGGCCTTTGCCTATCATGGTAAAAAAAAAGAAATTAAAATAATAATAGCGGGTAACATCTTTTTTGTTACACAATAGTTAAAATCTCTGGTATTTCTCTTTTCAGGAACCTCATAAACTTTAAACTTTTACAAACCACCATCTCCGTGCCTGTTGATTCACATGTGATTGTCAATAACTTGTCTGTTCGACCTTCATGTATAGCAGCTGAACACCACAAATTGCACCATATCTGTTCCGATTCTTTGTTACAGGTCACCTTAATCTCAGCTTTAAACGATCGCCGATCACCTCTACAACAGTCGTGTTAAGTGGCAGGACAGATTGAGAAAATATCACATTTAGAACATGAATGAAACTCCACATCTGAAGGTAACTGAGAACTGTGTTTCGATAGGTTAGCGTCGATGCGCAGACTAACCCTCTGCTGATCATATTTAGCTGTATCTGTGAAGTTCGGGGGCGACGCTTGATGATGAATAAACAAACTGAAATATTTACTTGCACGATAAAAAGCAAACTCCCAGGAGGAGGAAATGATTCCTTTTACGACATCAAATTTCTGTCCTGTAAAGACTGAGATGGTAGGGAAGTACATTGGAAGGCTTTTGGCAGTGACTGAGCTATTCCAGGGAACTGTACGCATCCATACTCTAAAATGGGATTTCCATTTGAGTCATGCTGTTCCCACTTATTTATTTTATTTTTGCGTCTTTCACATTTCTGCACATGCCTCCGAACAACATCATCGTTCAGAGGTGTGACATAGATTTCATTCAGTCAGAACACACTGCTTTGTATTCTCACTTTTCTGGCTTCTCTCCTCCGTTACGGGGCCTTATATCTGCCCCGCAAAAACATTTTCTTTCTCTCGTTTCTTTTTTTTTGTGTGTGTGTTGAAGACGAAGGGTCTTCACATTTCCTTCGTCTTCGCGCAGCCAACATTCCTTTTTGGCTTTTTGGCTGAAACTCGGCAGATCAGGGGTAATTTAATGACAGGGAGAGCTTTGGTTGGCATTCTGTCTGTAGTATCTCTGTTCAGTCATGGGGGCTAGTGTCCGCCTCCACTTCGAGACTCTCCGGTCACCCAGTCTATGATGATAAATGACAAACTCATGATCATGAAGATGAATCCAAGTGTAGCAAAGCATGCGGCCTGCGGGGGTGAAAAGAGGGAAGACATCTGTGTCAGCAACATGTCAAAAATACATCGACATTTAGGATTAATTCACAGTGTTGTTGATTGATGTGAAACTGCTGAGTTGTACCTGAATCTTGGGTCTGGACATAAAAGGCTCCTGGTCTTTAGGAACGATCCGGATGTAGAAGATTCCAGGTAGGATGAAGATGAGGCTGGGGGCAGATGTGGCTCCTGAGGATGAAGGAGGAGAAGATGGTTACCATTTACAGATAAAGCTCAGACTGCAAAATGTGCAGCCATCTTTCTTGCGTAAACATACCGATGAGTCCAAAGATGTCACGGATGGAGGGCACGAAGATAACAAGCAGGTTGACCAGGAAGATGAGACAAAACGCGATGCCGCAGTGTATGTACCAGCTGAAAGGCTTTTCAGGGAAGAAGATCTGCAGCAAAGCCCTGCGGATCTGCCGAGGGAAAGACGAACAGAGGGAGACTGTCACTGACAAAACTAAATAAAAGCAAAGGTTGACCTCTGCTGGGATGCTGCTGCGTAAAGCCGCTGGTCTACATACGAGTCAACTTCAAATAGCTCATTTTAGCAGGTATTTTCCATCACCTGCGAAAAGCAACGTGAGACCAGAAGTTCCAGCCTACAGAAACGTTCAGGTGCAGCTTTCTGTTCTCTGATTTAACATGAAAGGAACTTTTTTTTGTGAGATTTTGTTAAAATATGTTCTTGTTCTTCTTCTTACGGAGAGAGTACCACGCTCTGTATCCGTCCGCTCAGCATGAAGCTCCGCTTTGCATAAAGGCTGGCTTTGTCCGGCTCATAATCCCCTTGTAAAACCAGATAATGTCATTTTTACACTTAGCGTACAGATTAAAGAAATAAGATACACCGTGTAACCTTTAGAGAGCTTTAGAGTTGCCAGTAGACTGATGTTTTTAACCTTTAAGAGCTATGCTAAGCTATGCTAAGTTAAGTGTCTCTTGGCTTGAATAAACAGAAAGAATAAACTGTATCAGTCTCCTCCGTCTTTGCTGATCTCCGTTTAGCTGTATGTTTTTAATAACTCCTTCAATATGTTCATGTGAATATTTACCTGGTGTGATCTTGAAAACTTAACAATGGCCATTTTAGCATCTATAAATCAATGTAAAGTTTAATATTTAAGAGGAAGCACTGTCACAAAGGCTCTTCATAATGAAAGACCACTTTAAAAGGACATTCAAAATAAATTCCATACAGTCAAAACACTATTGAAACAGAAACAGCTGCTTTCGTTCCGGCGAGTGCCGCACTGAAACGGAGCAGTTTCATTGCCTTGATGTAAAAAAATCTATTCTCAAACGCACATGCATCTTTTGGTCCTGTCCGTCATGTGGTGCCGAGGCTATATCTGCAGAGCGCCGAGCTTCTGATGTGCAGTTTGTAAGTTAAAGATCAGCCCGGGGGGACAGTGTTAGGATCTCAGAAGTATTGCATTAGTTTGAGGCGCTTAAAAATTTGGGGGATTTTTTTTGAGTCTGAAAGAAAGTCGTAATTAGAAAGAATGCGTGTGTGAATGAGTGTCACGTTGCTCTATTCTGGGTCACCTACTCTTCTGAGTCTACCACGTGCTGCCACTATTCGTCATCATACATAAGAGTGTCAGACATTAATGTTTTGTTATCTTGTACCACATTTGAAAGTTAAGGAATGAATGTGATTTTATATTGTGCACACAAATTATTATTTTAAGTATATTTTATATTATTTTAAAATTGAGATTATTATAAAAACAATAGGAGCTTCTGGGACTCCGTAGAAAGTATAACATGCAACATTTCTTTGATTTTCCTTGGATGATTTTCTGTTTTCAAATCTTTCATCTTTCCATATTGTTTTAAGGTTGTTGTTCTTCATTCATCACTGTTTGGCCAATAAAATGTCAGCGCGTTTAAAAATGAGAAGACAAACAAACCAGAAATAGAGAAGCTGGAAACATTTTGGAAAGCAGCTGATTAATATTTTCAACAAATAAATTATTCAACTCATTGTTTCTATATTCTTTTAATCTCCTCTGCTGTGTCTCTTGGTTTTATTGATTATATCTGAATCTACACGTTCATCAAATCTTAATGAAGCATCAGAAAACATATGAAATGTTTTCATTCTTCTTGTTTTTTTACTCTTACCGGGAACAGAACCACAGGGACGGTCAGAGTGACGGCAACCAGCACGGCCAGACGCACGCAGAGAATCAGGACGTCCAGGGGGTCGACTTGATTGTAGGTGTGCAGCAGCTCCGACTCCACAGCGCCTACCCGCAGAGAGGCAACACAGCCGTGACATATCTCTCTCGTGCAGTCTAGTGACTCATTCATAACATCGGAAAATGCATATGGGCTCTGGGTACAAGCGGGTCATTCATTTGAAAGTTCTGCCATTCACAACATCAGAACAAGGTGACCTTTGACTCTCGGGCGTAGAGAGTATCTTACCATAGAAGGTGAGGTAGCCAAAAAGAGCAGTTAGCAGGTACATGACAAACATGGCCAGGATGGAGACGTTGGCGACGCGCTGCATACGTTTCTTGGTGGCACTGGAAGACAAACAGAGACACGATGTTAACGTTGCCGGAACTTTTTTTTTTTGCCACATTTTGTGAGACAGACAATGACTTTTGGACTTACTCTCGCAGCTCGGTGTAGATCGGTAGCACCTCTGGGTGGCAGACAAAAGCGAAGGCCAGAATCGGGATGGTGTACGCTGTCTAAAAGCCAAACACACCAAAGGTCAGTGAGTAATACGACAAACACAGAGGAAGACTGAGCAGCGTTTCCTGTCAAGCAGAGAACACAATTAAATGCTTGTTTAATACCCAACAGCGCTGTTGACATAACACGCCTTAGCGCTGTTGACATAATACGCGCTGGTGCAGAACGTGTGGCAGTGAACCTGCTGTGCTAACCCAGAAATAAAAATAAATCCGACAATTCAAAAAGCTGATACGGCCGGTGTGAAAATGTTCTTCCTCTAACCTGAGAGTTGACAGTTATTAGTTTGGCCTCACAGAAGTCGTCTGTACCATTCATGGAATCGTGAGAAGAACTTATGTTATGACCAGGCAGTGGACACTGGATGTTGAATTTCTTGTAGATGACCTGAGGAGACAACATCCACCGGTTAACCAAAGATATATATTCAATGGAGGAACAGGCGGTGTTGTGTGTATCTCTGATTTAAGTAAGACTCACCGAGATTAGGAAAAACACCATGCAGGAGAGGGAGAAGCCGCTCGTGTAGCCCAGGTAACCTGCGTTTGAATGATAAGAAAAAAAGACAATGCAGAATTATTTCTGCTCAAAGAAAGATTTTTGGACTTTCAGCACGGGACATAAAAGTAAACACGACAAAAACAGATAGTGGAGGCATGAGTGTACACGAGAGAGGGTGAGGAATTAAAGAAACTGGGATGAAGGACAAACATACCAAGTCGTTTCATGAGTGCGAGAGGAAGGATGATGAAAGCGCTAACAATGATGATCAAGTAGTTTCCATTCAAGAACCACTCTCTAAGAAACAGCCAGACAAACAGATGGAAAAAAAATAAATCAGTATACCGCAAAACACAAAAAACTGAAACTACTGTGCCACATATGAACCCGAATATCACTTTGATACTCACCCTGTGTTGGATTCTTTACCGAGGAAAGCTTGAATAACCAGCGGGAGCTCAGACTTGACGATGAAAAGGTAGCTGGACATGGCTGAAAGAAAGTGAACACAGTCTTATTCTGTGTAACTTACTCATGCATGCTGACCCTGCTTATCCCAAAACATGAACGTAAGCATGAAATGGAGGAAAACTGCAAGACAGTACCTCCAATGTTGTGTATTGTAATGATGCATCCAGCCAACATTTTTCCCGGGGGACCAAAAGCACGATTCCCAAGCTGCTCATAAGCCCGGATGCCTGAAAAACCCCAAATATTACCGATAATGAGAGCGATAAGTTAAGAATGCAGAAATGACTCTGCGCTACATATGCTAATTTATGTGTTTTGGATGCAGCTCTGGCATACCGACGACTCCGGCACTTTTCAGCAGGAGATGAATTGAATATGCAGACAGAATGGCGATGGAGACCAACAGGATTCTGAAACACACAAGTTGGGAAATGTAACTTAAAATGGTCTCCAAATCTGTGATCACATTATTCAGTGTGTAGATAAATAAATGCAGAGAGAAAGATCTTCTTTTAACAATCGATTCTTGCGATTATTTCCTTTTTTCCTTCTGTTTTTTTCCACAAGTGACTTTGGCTTTGAGAACCTGAGCTCACCAGCTGCCAGCCACCCCCCCTCAGCCACATAGCCCAGGACTGATCCAGGCGTGTCTTGGATCTGATCACTACGGGGGCTATTTTTATCCAGTCAAATCTGATTTAGGGAAGCTGCGTGTGTATGAGCTCTAATGTACATTCTGACAGATCAGGCCTCGTACTGTAGCGGTTGTATATATACAGGATTACACGCACGACTCGCACAGGTAGAGGGGCCGACACACGAGTATACTGAAGCACGCAAACCCATCCCCCTCCCTGCCACCACGCATACCTGTCCAAACACAAGCACACGCAGACAGTCAGATGATACATGCTCCCTGTGGCCCTATTTCTAGCCTTATAAGGACCCTCTATTGACTATATCCAATCTGTATCCACTGTGAAAACAAACTTTAGCCCAGTGCTGATGCTAATTTTGTCCTTAAAAGTAAATTCTCACTCAAAATAATGATAAGATGTAATTTAAAGGGACGTTGAGAGGTTTGCAGAGTTCATGAAAGATATAAAACAATAAACATTTACACTTAAAGAAGATTAAAGTATTTTTTTAAGAGAAGTTGTTAACAAATAGCTCTTTCAATGAGTGAGGACCAAAATGACTTCAGTTAGCAAAAATCTTCACACACACACGGCAAACAAACCCGCTCTATTCTTGTAACCTCAGACAGTGTGCATATTTGGCTTTACCCAAACACTAAATATAAATCACAAGAAGCTGAAATTAATGTATTATTGAGCTCTTTGCACAAGAGGGGGAAACATATTAAAACACTTTGCTGTGAGCAAACACACACTGACCCGTACAGTCAGGCACCAAGTCAAAAATGGGACCGTGTGTGTGTGTGTGTGTGAGTATGTGGCTTGCATACTCACAGAAAAAGAATGATTCCGGTATTGGACATCGCAAAAGCCAATCCCAGAATTCCACTGCCCATAATGGCATTACTGAGGTTAAAGATGGACATGCCGAATGAAGTCTTTCCCTCAAACTGCAGCGAGAAGAGGACAGAGGTCACACAGATAAATCCATGAACGAAAACCACATTGACAGCATTAAGAGCATCTTTTTTTTTTTTTTTTACTGCATTTACACGTTTAGATTTTCTAAAAAAAAAATGGCCGAGTGAGAGCACTCACGTCTGTAAAGTGCATTTCTTTCTTGACACCGGGTTTAGGTGGGAGAAACTCCTCTTGTTCGGCCATGGCGTCCAGCCCATCAAACCTGTGATGGGGGGAAAAACACACAAGAAATGGATCTACAAACAAAAATACCGTGGCTCTCATATCTAGTGGACTAATTTCCAGTCCTTGAATTGAAGTGCTTTCCTGTGATGTGATGTTTGTTTGTGAGTCTTACCCATCGTCCCTGCTGTGTCCATTCATCTTTTGAAGCTCCATTCTGATCGCTGGGGTTGTGACTTGAAAGATTTTTTTTGAAGTTCTACTTTAGCTGGACGGAAAGAAGCTCCTTAAAACTCCGACCTGGCTGAAAAGTACAGAGAAAAACAACAGTTTTATTTATGACATACTTCCCAAAATGTGACCGTTATTTATGCACAGAGAAGGTTTGATATCAGCCTGCATTGTTTTTATATGACATGCGTAACATTCCAAACAAACCTCATGGCCTGACGTTGCCAACTTTCCATTATTTGAGAAGGAAAAGCGCAGACAGGCCGACCTCAGCATGGGTCTTTAATGCTTTTACGTTGCTTCTTTATGAATCACTTTATTTTTTCCAGATCTTGTCTTAACTCGCTAAACGAGGGAGGGTAAACGTGACGTATTACATCAGCTCTGTCCTACAATGCGATACACTTCCAGTAAAGTTACAGTGGCAGAGCGGGATCGGTGTTTAAAAACCCCATAGCCTTTTAAAGATGAATTATTTGTATTTGCACTGAAGGAAGCTTGAAGAAACACTGAATATGACTAATGCAGTACAAACAGAAAATGCTATGTGGCTTCAAAAGGGCAGACCTATTTATAAAGACTTGAAAACACACAGCACTGTAATTTTTCTGCTTGCCAAGCACAACAAGAATGTTGCTTTTTACGTCTCTTTTCTCTTTTGGCAATGCACAAATTCTTTGGCGCTGAGGTTCTGCTTCCAACTGCAGATATGGGCATTAAAAAAACGGTGGTAACAGATTACCGTGCGAGTTCGTAGAATAAAACAACACTTTTGCTTTAAGTCAATTTAAAGCTTGTGTGGCATGAAAGGCTTTAAATAACAAATGTTGTCAGAGGACTTATGTTGCTCTAAGCTGTTGTGGCCCACACAAAGCTGGCATGGACACTCTTGGGAATGAGCGTAGGTCTGTGCTCCTGCCACGAGGTCATGGGATACTTCCCTTCTCTGTTGGTCAGGCTGCCCTCAGGATTTTCACATCTGACCCCTGAGGACACGTTCACACTATATTGTGCCATTCCTTAAGAGTTTCACGCGAAACCGGAATATTTTATATTCCTACGCTCAGCCATGAACAAGCCCGTTGATGTGCAATAATCCACGCAGACTGGAGGTTGATAGCAGTGAGCCACAGAGATAAACAAAGGGTTCCTGTGTAAATGGTGCTCTTTAGTCTAAATACAGGGTAGTGTTTTCCTGCATACTGGCCTCAGGTCAGATTTGGTTTGAGTAACTTTCTTTAGCTATACACCCAATGACTTTCCCATGGCTTGTGGCCAATACACACAACCAAGAAAGCAGACAGACTAAATGTCACAAATATTTTAGAGTTGAACTTTCACGCGAAAAGACGAATTACTTTACATTGTGGAAGCTTTTACAACAGGGCCATGCTTTGCATTTTCAGGTGGGAGATGGAGAAACTAGACAAACCTGGTTAACTAGAAACTTGTTCCACTTGAGATATTTAATTGGCCGCGAGGGCAGCTATTACACAGTGGAAAGAGTAATGAAGTAATGAAAGAAAAGTAATAAAAACGAAAAAACGCTGCTGCTTTTTCCATCTCTTAATACGACCATCTTTCCAAACAACGTACCCCAGGCCCTTCGCAAAGTGTTGTAATTACTGAAGGTAACATTTAAATATATCACATTCAATAATCTCGTCGATTCGAACACACATTTTGTGTTTAACACAGTAGTGTAACAGTAGCCTTACTATCTACAGAGCATACCACATGGCTTTTGTCTGACGCAAGACCAGCTCACTATTGGTAGTTGGCTCTTCCCTTCTTTTTCCTCCACATCTAAAACAGAAGGACACACACACATACACACAGGCATTTTCTTTCAGCAACTTACCCTGGTGGTCAAGAACAAGGCTAGTTTTCTTTTCTTAATATTGCCAGATTGAATCCCTGTGCAAATTCATACAATTTTCCCCTCCAATGCGTGTTTGTGTAGCTTTGTTCTGAGGAGTCTCTCCAAAGCTCCTTGGTCGTGAAGAGAGAGAGTGAGAGAGATTAGGGAGGGAGGGAGCGGGAAATGGGAACACCCATATGCTTAACCCTTTGTTAAGCCAGTTACAGGTAGCATCACAGCTGTAGTAAGGTTCTGCTCGCCGGGTGTTTACACTGAAACTGAAGTGTCAACACTGGCGTCCAAACAAAAGAAAGGAATTGCCTAATATTCAAAGACTGTTTGGAGCTGGAGGTAATCCCAAGAACCCAGCCAATCAACAGCACTTCTGCTGCGCATATTGGAGATTAATTACTATGTCATTACTGACTATGCTACTAGAGAGTAGGGGGGGTGAAGTGGGTGTCATCTCAGGGGGGTTTTGTTCCAGTATGGGCGGATACTAGCTGACAGTTTGCATCCTGCTGGAAGTCACAGTGATGGTAATTAGCTTAGGAGATAAAGCTTTTTTAAGATTGCCGGCATGTGATTGTGCTTAAGCGTGGAAACATTGTGCACGCTTACCAGTTATTATGCACTTGAACCTAAAGAAGAAGATGAAGTGACACACAGCATTTCTAGTTCCTGAGAACTGAAATGTCATTGCTGCCCTCGGTCTTTCAGTTGGCCGATAAAGTTCAGCTTGAATGAGATATGAGCTTTTTAGCATCACACCCAAAAAACCAAGAAACACCCACGTTCACTTTATCTCAACCTGACATAGTGTACTGGAAAAATGCTATCTGCAGTGAACAACAGATGGCAGATATTATTATTCTCATTTTTAAATTACTTTAAATGTCCTGCAGAATGAGAACAAAATCTCATGTCCACGTTTCAACAATTTCCTCAGGCTATTTAGAGCAGGTTGCAAGCAAAACATGACAATCATGGTCTGTACAGATTGGATGAATCTCAATAGCGAGAGATTTATTCACCTTAAATGACCTGAGTGTCTGGTTTGGGGGAAAAAAAACAGGATAAAGCAACAAACTAAATTACAAATGTGTGCAAAGTATAGCTCATCAGGAGACATAACCCTAACCCTTTGCCTCGCTAAAACCATGCATCCGAGATTGACCGTTATTTTTGTACCAAACATTCATGACAGGACTCGGAGCCAAGATGATATCCCATTTCAGTGAGTCATTTAAAATCCCACCTCTGTGCTCTGCATACTGCCAGCATGTCACAAAAGAGACGGGCTGAGAATGAGAGCATTAATATATGGCTCCAGCTGGAAAGTTACAGCAGA
This sequence comes from Nibea coibor, assembly GCA_023373845.1. Lineage (NCBI taxonomy): Eukaryota > Metazoa > Chordata > Actinopteri > Sciaenidae > Nibea > Nibea coibor. Next base: position 21,283,370 of record CM041717.1, on the reverse strand, counting down.
AAACAGCTGAAAAGAATGTTATCCTCATAACTACAGTCAAAATACACCACACTATGAGTGCAGATAATGAAAGCAACTTCTGTATCGTGCCACATGTATGAATGGGAAACTGTGCCGTGGCCGACATGCTGCTGAAAGCTGGCTTGTGCTGGCCTTGAGGCCTTCTTCTAGTACTCACCTCCCTAACAGCAGTCACAGCAGAGTGATCTCTTCAGTCTTCAGTCAGACAGAGGTAAACAGGGGTAAAGTTGAAACTTGTAGGCTGGTTCCAGTCCCAAAACCTGTTTTTCATAGAGCCATGAGGTTCTCTTCAACTGTAAGAGAAGAAAGAAAAAAACGAGGGAAGGAAGAGAGGGAGGGGGTAATAGCGGTAGTGAACCCTGCCATGTCACAAGCTAGGCCCCTCCTTTATATTGAGACAGGCCACATGCTCTGTTACTTTGTGAAAATACTGTAAAGTGATTCTACACATCTGTAACACTGTCAGCATTGATTCAAGTACTTTACCAAGGAGCTTTTTGGATTTTAAAGCAGCATGTTTAATGAAATGTAAAGAAGAGGATTGGTGCCGCTTGTGAATTGAGTTTTGAGTAAGTAATAAAACAAAAACAACTCAGAAATCTGATTTTATTCTCAGAGCCCGAATTTAACCTCAGAAGACTTTTTCCTCAAAGTTTTGAATTTAGAGTCAGACTTTTTAATGTAAGAAACCTGACATTAAGTTCTTTGAGATTAAAGTAAAAAACAAGTAAAGAAAAACAACAACTCCGAATCCTGACTTTTTTTTCTCAAAATCCTGACTTATTCTTGAACTTCTACTTTGAGTTTAAAGTCAGGCTTCTGTGAGATCTAATCTTTTTCCATACCGCATGACGCAAATTCAGAAATGTTTTTCACTTTACACTCAAATAATTGTTTCACATGTGACACTAATCCTCCTCCATAAATGTAAGCTTAAAGCTGTGATATATAGACTTCTTGGTTTATATATTATATATATACTTAGTATACGCAGTAGTTGTGCAGCTGGCAGTGTCAGTAAAATGTGTTGCTGTGGAAAGTTTATTTTAATTTCTTCTCCGGGCTTTACCTTTGTGTTGAGCTCACTGCACTGCCACCTAGTGTGCACAATCACCAAGGTAACAAGGGATAACTGATCACGATTTATAAAAATAATACTGAGTGTGTTCACTTCACCCATTCCTACATTCATCATTTTATATACAGTTTATCTGCAGTATAAGCAAACTCAAGGTAATACAAAAGTATTGTCTTTATTAAGAAAAAATAAAGCAAAACACTGGAATGATAAAAAGTCTTATAGTGCTGATATGAGCTCGAGGGTTCTCTGTAAAAACGAAATACATATCACAGCGTGTGGTTTCTACATCAAACATGTCACTTCCCTTTGTCTACCCATGCAAAAAAGTTACAGCGAGCATCAGGGTTAGAGGCGTGTCCCTGAGGTCGAGCACAGACGAAAAACTGTTTGCCCATGTTTGGCCCTTCCTTTTTTACAGTACGAAGCACGCAGGGTTCCCCGTGGACCTTACAGGTAGGTGGTGGTGGTGGTCCATGAAGCACCGACCTCCAAAACCCTAACGATGCTCCCTTCTTGGCGGCTGAGTGGGCCACAGTAGGCTGTGAGGTTAAATGTGTTGTCTTCATGTGTTTGTCATTTTCCTCTGTGGTGGTGGTATGGCTGCTACCAAGCTGTGGTGAACCATGAAAGGCAAACTCGGTGCCTTCAGTTCGATTGCTTGTGACGGATGAGTCGTCTGTCGTTGTGGATGCTTTTTGGGACTTATTCGATGATGTAACTTCTTCGATGCTGAGTGTTTTTTCACATGGACTGTGTGGCGGTTCAGCGGAGGGAACAACATTTGTGAGTTTGGGTTTGAAAAAGGAAAGGAGGCTTCCCTGCGGCTTCGAAGAAGTCTTTACTGTCTTAGTTGTTTTCCCCTTCGGGGCAACAGAGTCTGATGTCAGTAATCGTTTCTTACCAGAGATGTTTTCAGCTCTGAATGGATTTAAATTCTCCCTCCTTTCCTCCTCTTCTTGAGATCCGGGTAATGCATCCTTAAGTTCAGACTGACTTGATTTTTGGTCCACCTTAACAAGGAAGCGGGATAGCTTCTGCTGCTTTCCAGCAAACTCTGGCAGGTAACGGGTACAGAGGGGAGGAGGCTTGGAGCTGGGCAGGAGAGAGCAGCTCAGTTGCCCCCACACGGGGCAGTGGTCCGACCCCTCCACCTCTGGCATGATATCTGCTCCCACAAACTGCTCTTTGGCTAACTGGCAATCAGCGAATATGTAGTCAATGCGTGTGCCATAGTTGGTCTGCCGTGCTCCGGTGAGAGTGGACCAGCATGTGAAGGCGTTGGTGCGAGTTGGGTGGAAATACCGAAAGGTGTCTACAAATTTTCCACTGTGGACGGGATCTGTTGGCGTTACCTCAGATTCTCCATCGGGCTCTTCATTTGTTTCCTCCTCTTGTCCGCCACCGTACAAAAAGCCATTCAGCCATTTCCTCCCAGGGTTTTCATCAAAGTTATCCTGAGTAATGAGGAAAAACAAAGAAGGGTAAGAGTTTCACTATCACTATTATGGATACGCATACGCTCTGCACGCTTGGCAGAAACACAACACTGCTATTTTTATGTAATATGATATTACACCTGTTATATCACTTTGTTTGGGTCCTTGTTGTGATCAATACTCTTGGGTCTGTATCTAAAACTAGGAGACTGGTCTGAGACCAGAAGCAGCGGAAACAGCTAATTAGTGTACACTGAAACTCGTCATTTTCTGAGCAGATTAAAGACACAATATATAACTTGTTTATTAGTGAGCTTCAGAGGTGCTAGTGGGCAGGTTTTGTTACCTTTAGACCGACCCAGGAGAAATGTTCCCCCTTGTCTTTGACGCTAAACTAACTGTCTTTAAAAATCGAGAGAGCAGGATATAGAATAAGCATAATACCCGGAAACATTCAAGAAAGAAACAACAGTATTCTTTTTCTTCTCACTTACAATATCACTGGGATCGCAGTGGTCTATTTGTCGGTGAGATGTATTTATGTCTCCTAAAACAATCACATGGCTGAAAAATACAACAGGAAAAAAAAAAACTCATTACACATCATCCAAAATAAGAGTGATACAAAATATGTCTTCCTCAAGTCAGTCATCTGCCATACACATGTTATCTGTGTTATTGTAAATTCAGGATTGATCTTTACACTGTTGCCTATAATGCATAATAATGTGTTCATTTATGTCACAGCCATTTCTAAACTCTCTCTCACCTCCCGTCTTTCAGTATCGCTTCAGCCCGACTCCGAAGCAACTTGTAGAACTGCAGTTTGAACTGCTTTCTCTCCGGCTTTTCGGGATCAGCCCGTGGACAGTAGACGTTGATCACAGTGATGGTTTCCTCTTTGTCCTGACACCTGTTTAGGCAAATCGGAGTCAAAAACAGACACAGAGGTAGGTATGTTCTAATGCACAGATAATACCTGGAGGATGTGAGCGTATGAACAGAGATACGACACGCTTCATGTCTTACTCGACTCTGTGCTGCGTGACAACGGCTCGTCCCTCATTGTCCAGAAGCTGCAGCTCCTCGCTGCAGAACTCCGCTTGGTCACCGTAACAACCAACAGCGCCTTCATGGCTGGTCAGCAGACCTGTCAGACCCTCCTCAGCTGCAAATGGAGTGGCACTGTCTTTACAGTAAGTGGCAACCCCTGTGCAGGCAAGAAACAAGAGCTGTGGTGAGTCAGGAGCAACTACAAAGCAGGTGTATGAAAGGGTGGAGGCGTTAAAGGGTGCTCTAATAAACAGGTGGAGGCTGTAATGAAGACATAAACAGGTGTATGACCGTGTTATGCACCTGAATAACCGCTGCGTCCTCGACTGTAGCTGAAATAGGAGTTGTAGCCGTCGACGATGGCAGTTCTTTCATCGAGCAAGTCTCCTGTTGGGGGGACATTTTATGAGTTTACTTCTCTCATCACAGACTTCTGATTGAGTTCATGTTCGTGTTCGTCCTGAGCTAACCACTTACTTGTCACTTTAGTCTCTTGGACACAGATAATGTCGGCGTCTAGTGAATCCAGAGCCTTTTTGATGCCGCCCCTGAAGGTCCTGATGCCGTTTATATTCCAGGTAACGACCCTCATCGCGTGGGATAACCGTTGATTTACTAACGTGCCACCGCGAGAGACCCGGACGTGAAAAGGAAGACAACAAAAGCACGAGCGGAAGTGCTTCTCTTAGCTAATCTTTCTTTAATATTTCTCTTTGTTAATAAAATAAAATACCTGTATCAACGCATTAATGTTTATTTTTAATGTGTGGACACACAGCAGTTCAATACTCACACAAATACGGAGCATAAAGACTATTTCTTGGTGTGGATGTATTAGCCGTTGAGTGATGGGAATTCGGGTTCTTTTTAGTGAGCCGGATCATTTGACTCAGCTCACCAAGAAGAGCCGACTCTTTCAGCTCTCAAACGACTCTTCGTTTATTTAATACTACTTTTACTGTTTATAATTCAGCCAAGTTTAGCACTGTTGTGACTCATTGTTTGTATGTGTACAAATATATCACTTAAATCAGGGGTCTTCAAGGTTTCTTGATGAGACGAGAGACAAACAGAACACGGACCCCCACTTGTAATTCATTTTTTAAATGTGTCATTTTAAAGTCTGGCCTGCCTTTCATATTTACTTTATCCACCTTTTCTTTCACCTTATTAACCTATTTATACACTTGGGTATTAGCCTATATGTGATTATGATAAAAAAAAGTCCCTGCATAATGGAATCAGTTATTTTGTAAATAGTTTTTTTTTAGAAAGTAGCTTATTATTGGATTTTAATTGCTTTTGGTTGCAGTTTACTCAATGCTGAACGGGTACTTATTATCAGATGATCGATTGCTCGATCCCCAGCTCCTCCAGTCTGCATGTCCTTGGGCAAGATACTGAACCCCAAATTGCTCCCTGTAAGTCGCTTTGGATAAAATTATCAGCTAAATGATGCTCATGTAAATGTAAAATGTATTCAAAAGTAAAAATCCAGCTCCCATCGTTCAACGAAAAGAGCCGCGCTCTTTGAACCGGCTCGTTCGCGAACTGCCCATCACTAGCGCCGTTGTCTAGCTAGAGGGGGCAATCGGGCTTTCGCGTCTTTTCGGCGCGCTTTTGACACCAGACCTCGCTGTGAAACGAGAGAACCGGCTGCTGCTGTTGGTGGTGGAGGGAGGAAGGGAAGGGAAGGGAAGGGAAGGGAAGCAGTAACCTGGGCTGGTACTTCTGGCTCCTATCGTGATTAGCAACCGTTGCCGCTGACAGCTCCGAGGAGGTGGAAGTACACACACGGTTCCAACGTCTGCTCGCTCCGTCTTTGAAGTAAAGCCCCGGAGGGTGAGTAACGTTAGCAAGTTTAGCTATCCAGCGTTAGCTAATTAGCTTGTCTGACAGGACGTTATCACTGGAGACGTATCCAGTAGGACGGGTAGCCGATGTGTGTTCGGCTAAGCCTTTGTTAATTTAGCTAATTACTCAGCTAAGACGCTAAATTCTTCAGCTGTAGCATTGTGGTGTCATTTGCCGACTAGATTAGGCTAAAACTACACTTGCTAGCTGACCGGCCGTATCCTGTTCCCGGTCCGGTGTCGTCTTTAGATTGTGTATCCTTGTCTGAATATTTCCACCCTAGGATATAGTCTCGTTTTTTTAGAAACTAGAGTTTATAAAGGCTGCCAAAATATGCACAGGTTATAGTCCGTTTAATTTACACAGTTAATGATTAAGAAGTAGTTAGTGGTGTAGGAGAAGCAGATGCTTTACGGGATACATCATTTGGCACCGGACAGCCGGCGGCTGGTGTTTCCATCTTCGGTCAAAGAAGAGGACACGAGGGGAAAAAATGGGGGATCTCTGCCACACCCAGTCAATACAGATGGTCAAAGTAATGTTAATCCATGTTGTTTCCACGGCTAGTTTGTGGAGGACATTTTTTCGGGGGGGGATGAGATACTTTAACCAGCTGCCATAACTGTGGCGCTAACATTAGCTGAAGCTGTGCGCTTATACTGAAGAGATGTGGCGTTGCTGATGTTGGATAGCACTAACGTGGTCAGTCATGTGTACAGGCCAGCTCTGCATCCCAGTTTAAGCTCACATGTGCTTCATCAGTGATGATATTTAAACAGATGGCAGCAATCTGCTACATTATTTGTTATAGAGTTGATATTTATAACTTTTATACATGGGTAATGCACATTTGCAAGGTGCAGCAGTTAGGTAATTTAGCTTGTATTTGTGTACTTAGTGGTCATTTGGTGTTTTCCCATTAAACCGATCCTGATCTTTTCTTATGCAGTTTGCACAATTGGTGTCACAATGTGATTTAAACAAAGGCTCTTTGCCATCCTGCCCATTGTTCTAAGTCCTTTACACAACCGCCGTCCTTGTGCTTTGCCTTTTGTAGTGCGGAGTAATGAGAGAGGAGGAGTGAAGAAAGCAGGTGTCCCAGCAGAACATTGGCAGACAAGTGGGAGGCCAGGCAAGAATGCTCGAGGCGGATGCAGACCCAGCAGGTCAAACGGCGGAGGGTGAAGGAGAGGAAGAGATGGGGAGCAGAGACTTGAATGCCGAGGTGGTGCGGCTGACTCTGGAGCTCCAGGAGGCCACGGAGGAGAAGCTACAGGCGGCACGCTATGGCCTCGTGGTGTTGGAGGAGAGCGCAGCTCTTAAGATGAAACACAGGCAGCTGGAAGAGGAGCATGAAATCCTCAAAGGGGAGCTACAGCAGCTCAAAGAGGTAGGAACCCCCAAGGCCTTCTAGTTATATTTAGACAACATTGGGAAGTTGTCAATACTCCAGCATTCCAAGGGTTTATTTTCCAATAACATTCTGCTTTGTAACATTTGTTTTGCACAATACTCCTAAAAAAATCCTCACGTTTGTTTGACCATCAAACAGGATTCACGGTGATGCTGTGCTATTTATAAGTGAAACAAACGTTTCCTGAATGTGAATTTCACAACTCTTATAAAGACGAGTTGAAACTTGAGATCTACCAATATGGTGCATTTCCTGTGGTGAAAGCTCTGGTCCATTATGTATAATGGATTTACACACAATGATCTTGGATGTCAGGAAAGCCTATAGTAGTAGTAGTAATGAGAAAATGAATGAACATAACAATGGTTGCAATCTTTATATATCTCTATATATGAGAAATATGAATGCAAACATGGCAGGATATTAAAAACAAGATGCAGTGGAACAGTAATCTCTTCCCTTTTTATTGTTTCCCCTTTGTTACCATTGTACAAAATGAGTAAGGTTACCATCATACATGGCACTGTTGGTAAAATGTAAATGTAGTCAAAGCTGAACTAGCTAAAGTGTTACAAAGACACAATCTCTCTTTGCTGTACGGCTCATTTTAATTTACAGCTGATGAGCTGCCCTGCTGTGTACCTACGAGACCTATAAAGATACTGCTGTACCATTGACATATGACATAAATGTGAGCGTTTATCAACCCTGACATTCTGCTACCACAATAACAGCCCTGTTTCTGGAGTGATCTCATATTTTATTTTCAATGAAGATGCTTGTTACTACACGCTGAGTCAGTTTGGCTCTCGTGTCATATGACGCTGATGGCGTCAGAGGGAGAAGACTGTGATTTGGGCGACCACTGCAGCCAGTTAATCAGCAAAGCCGGCGCTTTTACCCAAATTACATTTTCTCCGTGCGTCTTAAACTCATTTTGATACTGTCCTGCATGGCCATTAAGGATTGCCTTAGGTTAGTGCTTGATGGTCAAGATGAAAAGATTAGACCAATCTGTCAAAACTCAACTCAACTCATTATCATGTTATCCATGCATTTTATAGTATGGAAATTATGGCATATGCTTGTCGTGGCCTTGGTGTTTTAAACAAACTGTGTGCTTCCCACTTTGTCTTTGCTACGTTTAATAATTAACCACCGTGCAGAAAAAATGACAACCACTTCATCACCTGTGTTGTAAATTGAGTGTAGATTGTACAGTTGCACTCCAGCTAAGAGCTACAGTTTACCTTTTTAAAGGTGCATTTTGTGGAAATATTTCTTTTCTTATGCTGCTGCTGATGGATGTGTGAGGAGTTAATGTTACTTTGTAAACTTTGACACAAATGCACCAGATGGGCCTCAAGGGCATTTAGCATTGTTTCAACAGGCTTTTAGAAACTGGTTCATGTAAGGAGGTAATCCCACAAAAATCAATCCTCTCATGTGGGCAGAGTTTTGGTTTTGCAATTGTTCCACGCACCTGCTTAAACTCAAAGAGGGACATGCATACAAGCAGTTAGCTTTTAGCAGTATGTGTGCCAGAATAACACTAAAATCAGTCCATCCCGATGTTTTATAACCACATACCAAGCAAAGCTCTTTATGCTTTAAGGGCACAGTGGTGCAGAATTTCAGCTCTAATCTGTATAAACCTCATTTCTTGGCTGTATACCTACGTAAGCTTTGGCAGGGTTTTAACAAAGCAGAGCAGACTCGTGTTGTGAATTACATGATTATATAACCACACCATGATGCTCAGTTGAGCATGTTTAGTAGCATGTTCGTTTCATTTCACACCTTGTTTGATTCTTTCCTCAGCGGTCAGTGATGCATAATGGGTTAGGTTACTAATTATGGCGAGGAAATGCAATGTGAAGAAATGCATTACGTTACATTGTTAAGTTGAATGTAGTAGGCTTATTTTAGCACATCAGCTGTCAAACAGTGTAGAAGCCGCTGTTCGGGTGTCTAGTTACCAAACTATAACAGCTATTTCCTTGCAGTTGTCAGTGAGGTCCTAATCCGCTTCCTTTGTTACATATTTCTCCGTTTCTGGCTTTCATATGAATTGTTCAGCACTGCTAATGTTCCGTCAGTGTTTAACATGATGTAGCCCACAAAACATTGCATATTTGTCCTTCTCTCAACCCTTTTTGGATTTGTAAAGGCATTTGCAGATTCTGTGAGCAGCCAGAAACGTGCAGCTGCTGATGGAGAATGCCGGGAGGAGAGTTTGCTGCAAGAGACAGCCACCAAGGAGGCTGCCATGGCAACCCGCATGGAGGAAGTCCAGTCAGAGCTCAAGCAAGCACGCCTTGCTCTGGGCAATGCCCACGCAGAGATCGATAGACTGGGGGTGTTCTCCACCCAGCTTAAGAAGGTACAACGACTCATTCAGGACCTCTGTATGTACTGTTTACCCTTAATCTCTGTCCTGTCATAATGCAAACCATTAAACCCCAAATCACCGGTGGAGACATTAGCTTCTTAACCTCGAGTATTCAAGTATAATGACATGTGCACAACATGCAATTTGTAATTATATTCTGCTCTACAGGAGTGCGAGTGTCTGGAGGCAGAAAAGGGCCATCTGAGGGATGAGATGAAGGAATATAAGATCCGTGAATCACGCCAGTTGCAAGACAATAGTGAGCTAGAAGATGAGAACATCTCTCTGCAAAAACAGGTGTCTGTGCTCAAGGAAAACCAGGTCAGTTATCACTCAAACTTCATTTCTACCTTCTGACTCTAACTGTAAATGGATGGATAGACTGTTTAATTACACGTGGGTGGTTGTTGACACACTGTCATGTGGTCGTTGTTGTAGTGCATTATCTGTTTGCTTGTTTCTGCACGAGAGCAAAACTGCTTTGCATGCAACAAACTTGTAATCTCCCTCACATGTTTGTTGACATAACCTCACAACTGCGAAACAAATTGACCAGTGTTGAAGAGGCAGAGCAGGCCAGTTGGTGGGTGATTCATGCTGTTACCAGAAAATGAAGTAGCTCCCAGACAACAATTCTTCTTTTGTTTACCAGTTGTTTCTTTTGTTGTTTTTGTCAATGAATTCCCAGTATGGCCGTTTCCCATGAGAGCAAGACATCACGTCCAATGACACATTTCTCTGAAAAGAAATCATAAGGAACAAAAGAAATGTCAGAAATCATGTGACAGCCTGCAACTGACTTGTTAATTGCTTGTTTACTGGTCAGATTATTTAGAACAGGCATTCCGTGAAAGTGGAAAATTCTTTGAATTTACCACAATGTTTTGATGCAACTAAAGATTATTTTCATTATCAATTAATCCAAAGTGATAGCCTCAAATGTTTTGTTTTGTCTACAACCCAAAGAAATACATTTACTAACATATAGAATGAAAGAGACTTATATTTGAGGAGCTGAAATCAGAAACATGACTGAAAACAATGAAATCAGTTATTAAAATAGTTCCTGATTGAGATTGGTCAAAACATTAAAAACATTCTGAAATTGAGATCATTCAGGTTTTCAGACTGCTCAGCATGCTGACAATACCTGCTAACATCTCAAATCTTACTCTGTGCTCAAAACACCCTGCAAAGGTTATGTCCTGCACCATGAAGGATGTTCAGTATTCCCGTGGGCTCTTGTATTCTAGAGTTATGTGAAAGTGTCATTGTTTAGATTCCTGAGGGTGCGAGACGAGTGTGTCCGAGCGCAGACATGCTTTTTGTCTACGTTACAGCACTGCCAAGACAAACTGTCCATGACTCGTGCTAAATGTAGCAGTGGCTTGTTAGTGTTTTCATGATCCATTGGTTGACTTCTAGATAAAAACCCAGGCTGTGCTGCAATAGTCAAACACATTACGTCCTATCTATTTTCCTAAAACCTTTTCCTTGACCTTAATGGAAAACAACTTAGGAAAAGACGACCATGGTGCTAAGAGAATCAGACTGCACTTCACTATGTTATGTAATTATACAACAGTGGATGTTTTTCATATTGACCTGCCAAAATGAATCATGGGATGACATTATCTCCTGTCCTTTTATGTAGGATGCTAACATTGCTATTTTATGTATACTTTATTTAATGATTGTGTAATGTAGGACGTAGGAATATATCTAGGATTTAAACTCTACACTAGTAGGAGGAACTGTATGTCCATTGCCAATACACAGTAGACTTGATGGTGATTGTGGGGACATCTTTGTCTGTGACTGTGACACTGTTATGCTGAATACAGCCTCAAAAGTAGCCATCTGGTTGTGCTCCGTATCATATTTCAGGTTGAGTTTGAGTCGATAAAGCTGGAGCTGACCCAGAAGAACGAGGAGCAGGAGGAGATGCGAGCTCAGCTGGATGAGGCAGCGAGGCTGAAGGAGATAGCAGAGAGGCAGCTGGATGAGGCCCTGGAAGCCCTGAAGGAGGAGAGGGAGCAGAAGAACAGTCTGCGGCGAGAACTCTCCGCCCTGACCCTTAACCCCTTTGATTCTGTGGGGAACCTGGAGCTCCACTTGGAGCAGCTGGATGACAGTCAGGAGGAGGGCCAGGGGGGAGAGGGAGGAGTTGAGGGAGAGGGAGAGGACCAGGACAGTGGCTTTAATAACGGTCCTGGGTCCGCTCCCGGTTCTGCTCACCCTCCTCACTTGGGAGGCTCCAAAAGTAATGGCCTCATCCATCGCTACTCCACTCCACGCAACAGTGACGTGTTCCTGCGTGCTCCAGCCTCTGGGCTGGTGTCAGACCTGCTGAGTGAGCTACACTTTTCAGACAGTCAGAAACTTAAACAACAACTCCTCCAGGTAGGAAACTGGACAACATGTGCCAATCTTTAAAATTTTTGAACACTACAGAATAAAATAAATGATTGTCACAAAAATGATGTTGCCTTGCTTACAGGATATTGCAGATATTCTCAAGAATCGAGGCAATCAAGTATTTACTTTTGTCATATTATTTACATCAAGAGGAAATGCAGTGTATTAATAATTAATAATAATAACAATATCCTGTACACCACTGCCAACACTATGCACTTTAAAACAAGGAACCACCTATTGGTTGCTTTGTGTATCTAAGCTGTTGACAGGGATGTCTGTTACTTCCTGCTTTAGACCACATCCGCTGTATGTTGTTGAAGAACTGATCCGTTCTATCGTAGTGAAACCCAGCTGGCACCACGTTGCCTTACAGCCAACTCCCACCTGACACGGTTAGGCTTCACAAATAAAGGGCTACTTAAGAAAATTAAGGATGTCTTGAACGGTCATCCCTCACTGTCTGGAGGAAATATTTTATTCATGATGCACTTAAATCGGGGGTTGGGTTAGCATCTCCTACCCAACAGATGTTGGGAGCTGAATGGGGTCACAGCCACTATTTTACATAAAAAATGCATTAAGGTGGTTGGGGGAGAATTTAGTGTTGCAGAGAAATGTCCTTTTGTTTTATGGACAATAATGAACAATCAGTTTTGGCCTGTCTTTGAACTAAAATAGATAATTGTTCAACCGATGGATAACTTCTAGTAATTAAAGCATATTTAAGATGTTTATATCTTGCAAGATTTTCATATTTCTGTTTGTTCCCAGGCAGAACGAGAGAAGTCCAGTCTGGTTTCCAAGGTGGAGGAACTGCAGATGCAGCTTGTCATGTCCAAACAGGCACTCAGTCAACAAGAGGATAAGGTTGGATCTCTCACCCAGCAACTGGAAGCTGTGCAGAGCAGCCAGAAGCACAACCAAGAGGGAGACAACAGAGGAGATGATGAGAATGGAGATGGGAATGAGGTCTTTGACTATGAGGTAGACACCAAGAGCAAGGAGGTGCTGGAGGCGCGCATGCGATCAGCCAGCGAAGAGCTTCTGAAGCTGCGAGATGAACTGTCTCAGGCAGGAACTCGTTACAACACCCTGGAGCAACGTTACAAACAGGAGAAGGATCGATGGAGGGCGGAGGCCCAGGAGCTGGCTGATAAGATCCGTCAGTGCATCAAGTCCAGCAAGCAGGACCAGGAGCGCATCAGTGAGCTGGAGAAGGAGATCGGAGCCACGCGGAAAGTGGCAAATGATTCAGAAGGCCATTTGACCGTTGCCCAGGAGGAGCTGCTGGCTTTCTCTGAGGAGCTGTCCAACCTCTATCACCACATCTGCGTGTGCAACAACCTAACACCCAAACGAGTCACCCTGGACTATTACCGCGATGGTGCCAGGTCAGGTGCTGGAGGTAGTGCACGAAGATCACACTACGTCTTTCCCCAGCACAACTCCCAGAAGAAGCCGCGAGCCAACGACATGTTTGGCTCCAAAGCGTCAGCGTTGCAGTTTATGGGGGAGGTGGACAGTGCAGGAACCAGCACGGAGTCTCCCAACTGCCCTGGATCACCCACCCTGGATTTCAGGGACCCTTCCAATGTCCGCAACCTGGTAGCAGTCATCCGTTGCCAGATCAAACACCTCCGGGTAAGACGGCACTGCTTCTCACATACAGTGTCTCAGACATAGATTGTTTGTGAGTTGAAAGTTGAACGTAAATCCTCTAACTCCTGCATTATGGGGCGAGCACTGAAAGACTTGCTGAACCTAAAGCTCAGCTCAGACAGTTATATGTAATTGAGTAGATCCCGTGTCTGTTCAAATCCAGCGCCTGATGGGGGCCTTGTTAACACGTGTGTTTGAGTTTGAATGGATTGGATTATCAGGGGGTCAAAGTTGAGTTGTGACTTCAGCAACAGAGAGTCCTTTCAGAAGAGTGTCTGGAACACAGGGAACTTATTTTATTGAGTGAAACACAAAATTTCAAGCATGTATTGATTCTTTTTTTACATTTCTGAAGATTGAAGGTGTATAATAACATTGTTAAGAAATATGGAGATTAAATTTAAACATTTAAAGGCCCATACAGAGTGTCCCCCCATGCCAAAATCTTTGCATTGAACTCACTTCAACAAACACCTGTCTGTGTCTTCTCTCAGGTGGCAGTGGACCTCTGTCGTCAGAGGGGCGCGATGCCATACTCAGGGCTGAGCTGCAGCGGAGAGTCGGAGCGGGATGCTGAGAGCCTCTTGGAAGAAGTACTAAAACTCAAGTCCCTTCTCAGCACCAAGAGAGAGCAGATTGCTACCCTCAGGACTGTCCTCAAGGCTAACAAGCAGGTAGGTCTCAGCACGTATGCTACAGTGTTCACTGCTGATCTCTTTGCACTAAAACACTTAGCCTAGAAACAGGCCAATATTGCACTTAAGGGTACGTAAACCTGACCTGTGCCTTTTATTAAATAGACGATTTCCACATTTTCTCATGTTGACGTCCTATGAGAGGCCTCGTTTCTTCCTCCCTTGGTACAACAGGAATGTCTGCTGTGTAATGTAGTCTTTCTTCTGCTGCCAATATTTAAATCCAGCACACAGCACAGACTAATTTCAGAATTTTAATTGTAAATTGATTGTCCTGGTTCAGTAAGAGAGCGAGCCTACACAATTATTGCTGCATAATCTTGCCATAAACAGTATAGTTGCCCCGTATCATCTGTGTCGTGTCTGTCCCTTGGGCTCACATGGTCCTGCACCAGCGTGATGTTGCACTCCTCAGAGGTGGAACTCTCCCCTCCCTTCCCCTCCCCTTCTCTGTGCCTCAAGCACTGCGTGACCTGCTTCAATCATTCCCTTAGCTGTCACTCTCCCTTTCACACACAAACACTCAAGGTAATCTGCTTGGCAGGGCTGCTCACATACAGTGGTTTACCTCCTCGAGTCTAATTTCCAGGACTTTGTTTACCACCCCATGTTTGTTCCTCTGAGATGATCAGTGTTTTTCCACATGAGACTTTGCACTGAGGATCGCATTCAAGTCAGATATGTTATTTATGCTATGCTGTGTTATGCTCTGAATTCAGCTGTGTGTCCTTTAACAGAAGGACTCATAGTTCTGTTTTCATGCTCTTCCACTCTTTTCCATTTATCTTGCCAGCTCTGACCATGGTTCGCACAGGTCCTTGAAATCCTGGAAGGTTGTAGATTTGAACAGGGATATAAATACATCTTGAAACTTCTGTAAAATTAACATAAAAATATACAGGTTAAGGTTTTTTTATGTGTTCTGTGCAAGAATAGAAAGTTCTTGTTGTATTTGTTTACTTAACCTTCGTAAGTAGGCTACGTTTCACTGTCTGCATGTGTGTCTCCCGCAGTTGCGTCATTGTTTCCATGCCTCACGAAAGTGTGACTGTCACGTGTGTGCTTGGAGGATTCGCAGTGTTGTTACAGTAACTAACCTTGAGTTGTGT
Source organism: Nibea coibor (assembly GCA_023373845.1). Lineage (NCBI taxonomy): Eukaryota > Metazoa > Chordata > Actinopteri > Sciaenidae > Nibea > Nibea coibor. The sequence goes on along the minus strand of CM041717.1, from coordinate 21,268,235 downwards.
CTCAAACTATGCCGTGTTAGAGCCTTGAATTTGAGGGAAGTGGACCTGAAAAGTCCTTGAAAACAAAAGAAAACGAGTCCTCAGCTTCTATTAGGAATGCGTCTCCACATTCGTCTTGAGTGACCGCTTGTGATCGGATCTCGCTTCCCTAATCTATATGCAAATAAACTCGTACTCCATTTCTGTTATGTCAGCTTTGTTTTCCTTAAATGGCATCTCAACGGTAGTCGCCAACATGCTGGGACAAACAGACACAATGTTTTTGTTATACAAAGAAAGAAATAAGTTACAATTACTGCAAAACTACCATTACATAAATAATGCTACAAATAATTCAGAATTTGTCAGCGTTTCACAAAGTTTTCTCCCAATTTAACACCTCATAAATTTGCAATTTTTTCTCCATGGGTGTCAAAGGACTTACTGTAAGTGGTGTTAACAACACTGTGTTGACACACCTAGCTGATAAATGTCAGCAACAACTAACAACATTGCACTTAATGCTGAAGTTACAAGAAGTCACAGATGATAGCAATGATAAGAAGAATTCTGTGGTCCTGCTGAATATTCGTACATATTTAAGATCTTATATTTCTGCCGGCTACATCGATAGGATAGTTATCTTTTAGAGAAACTGATGGTTGTGACGTGAGTGTATACCAATACATGAGAGGCACAAACGGGCTCGGGCCTTATTAGAATTCATGATGGTGCCGTCAGCTTAAAATAAGTGCAACGCATGCATGATAATATTCATTTTGACACCACAACGTGAATTTGTATTTATCATGGAGCATGCTGCAGTAGTATATGATGGTGCAATTGTCTTTTTTTTGTCTCTGCAGACTGCAGAGTTGGCTCTGTCCAATCTGAAAACCAAATATGAGACAGAGAAGAGCATGGTGTCAGAGACCATGATGAAACTGCGGAATGAGCTCAAGGCCTTGAAGGAGGATGCTGCCACCTTCTCCTCACTCCGGGTCATGTTTGCTAGTCGGTAAGATTTCTTTTTTGTGTATGATTGGGGAGGGGCGGGGGGGGGGGCATAATATTTAGCAGCGTAACATGAAAACATTTATTTTTTTAGGAGTTTATTTTGTCCTGTGATGAAGTAGATTTTTGATTGCTTTAAAATTTCTTACATTTGTTAATTAGCTCTGTTTGTCTGGGTTAGGGTGTGCCAGTGTTCTGCGTGCTTAGTAATGGTGTTCTTGTTGTGGTACAGCTTTTGCTACCACTCATGTAATAAGCTTACCACGCTTATTACGCCTGTGGACAATCCACAGGTTCACGTGAAGATTATGAAACCACATGCTCTGCCCTGTGCCGACGGGGGAGGAGGCAAGGACAGATTTGTCCCATCAAGCCAGGTCACCTTAGGGTAGATGAACCGGGAGAGGGGTGTGACAATAGTTAGTGGGAAGATGCTGTAAAGGGTTAAACTCACAGACCCCCAACTCTTCACTCACTAATCACTAACCTCTTCTAAGAATCCGTCGGCATGGATAACTGTTTGGAGGAGTGTTTTTCTGTTGAGTTAATCGATTAACTGATACTTTGTTCTGTCTTTTGTAATGGATAGCATTATAAATATATTTTTTTTTTCAACGTTATTTGTTTTTATTTACCACAGAAGCTTAGAGAGGGGTGTATTACCTGTCCAGATCCTCTCCAGACAGTTATGAGCTGGCATTTGATTATCCATAAGAAGGATTGGAAGACAGACAGTGCTCAAGGACTGCTACTGTCTGGCTAAAGGTTACAGCTTAAAGAGATCCTCTTGGTTATAATTAAGTCATGTGGTGCCATCATGTGGACAGCTGGAGTAACTGCGTTGCTGCATGATTGCACATGCACCCAGCCCTCTTTTCTTTCTCTCCAAATTATTATTAATAGTGGTTGATCAACATAAAATCAGTCAAATATTCATACATTGTTCACAGATTTTCTTTATCAATATAAATTCAACCATTTTGTGATCAGAAAAAACATAACTGTAGTGATTTGTTGGCCATTAACAGAAATCTGCTAGATTAATCAATAATGAAAATAATCTCAAGCTGCTAGTGTCTGATCACAGCTGGTTCGTGTGTGTTGTGCTCTCGCCTGCTCGTGCATGTTGCATCTTATTGTTTTTGCATCTCTCAGGTGTGACCAGTATGTCACTCAGCTGGATGAGATGCAGAGGCAGCTGGCAGCCGCAGAGGATGAGAAGAAGACACTAAATTCTCTGCTGCGCATGGCCATACAGCAGAAACTGGCTCTCACTCAGCGTTTGGAGGACCTGGAGGCCCCTCTCTCTCCCCACAGCTTGAACAGCAGCCCCCGCCGATCCAGGGCCAAAGAGCTGGCCACCAAGTCAGGCCGGGCTCCACGGAGCCCACGAAGCAGTCCTGCACGCCCCCCAGTGAGGAGCAGTCCACGGGCAAGTCCGGTTCTCGGCAGCAGCGTTCCTACAATGGCCACGCACCACCTGCGAAGTATAACCCGAAGCCTCCACACGAGCCCTGTAAGAACCCCTCTCTCTCTTTGTCCTGACAACCCCGTCCAGACAAGCAGCCGGTCACGCCGAGGCAAGGCTCTCCCTCGAGACGCCACCTTCATTAGAAGCCGTAGTGTCAGTGATGTTTTTAACGCAGATTTGAGCCCCGGCTACTCCCCAACACGTAAAAGCTCCACCAGTTCCGTGAACAGCGATTTAATGGTCAAAACCCAAGTCAGTGATTCAAGAAAAGGTTCAGGCCGAAGAGCTTCATTCCCTGCACGTCAGGACACCTTCATTACAACTCGAGTTGTACCTGCCTCTTTGTTTTCTTCATCCATAGATAATCTAACCTCTTCTAAAGCTTTGTGTGTGTATCCTAACACATCAGAAGCATGGGGTGAGAGTAAACGAAAAGCTAACCTGAAACAAACAGTAGATACTTCTGTAAGAAGGAAACAGTCGGGTTACAGGTCTAATTCTGTCCAAGAAGCAACCGCTGCTGCTTCATACCGTAACACATTTCAGTCAGACGCCGTCTCTTCTCAGCTGAATACTAAATCTTCAGGGGCCGTGACAACCACATCTCTCTCTGGTCACAATCCACCTGTCAAGGCCAGGATGACTGGGATATGTAGAGAGTCTAGGCGTAGGTTCTCCGCCTCCACAAGTAGAACCGCAGATGAGTCGCACATTAATGTCAGTAAGAGCTCTGGTAATAAACCTCAGGGCACGCCCGCCCGGGCCCGGAGCTCACACTCGAAATCATGCCGCAGGCGATGAGATGAGCTATCTATATTATATTCTCTATTATCTATATCTATACATTATGATAGAAAAATTAAATAACCCCAACTTTATGTGATAAAATATTATATATAGTATTATTTCTACATCTCATCTTAACTGTTTGCTGTTGGAAGTTCCTGATCTGCTGATCCTTTATCTGTTGTATTGATCTGTTTATCCTTTATTAATTACCCTTCACTTATTTTATTTTTTTGTTGAACTAAATCTGTTTTTTTGTCTCTGTCTCACCCCGTCTCTGTAGCGCTGAAACACTCCTTCCATTACTCCAAACTCCCTTTTCTCCATAAGGACCTGTCTTCATGTTGATTCCCACGGCTCCCTCCTCTTTTCCTGACTCCAAGACATCCTGTTCATCCCAGATACGATGCAACATTCCCCACTCTACCCACCAGAACCTTGGATTTAAAAACGTAAAAAAAAAAAATAATAAAAAGTTAAAAAAAAAAAAAGCCTCTCTCATCCAGCCCTCTCGGTCTTCTCTGCTTGGGGCAGAGAAACCTGCATGCAGCCTGGAGAAGGATGAAGAGACAAATGTGCTGCTCATTGCTCTGTGAAGTCATTGACTGTGTCTTGTCTCAAGTGGATCCAACTTCCATCTGGTCTTGTTCAAGGCTGTGTGTTGTGGTGAACCATTGACAGTATTTATTCCGGAACGTCAGACTTTTCATGTACAGTATTTACTGTCCTCCGACTGACTCAAGGCTCTGATCTGTTTTAAGGCTGTATGACTCTCTCTACACTCTTGCCTTTTGTCTGGCATTCTGGTCAGGCCCGTCTGGCGTCTTTTAGTGTCTGTAATCCAGTAGATCCTCCGTGATAGCTCTCCCAGGTAGTCGTTTTTATAGAACAATGCAGCCTTACTAACAGAATTGCTAGGTAGAGAGCTTGCTATCGTCTTGAGGTCTCTCCCTCTCACTGGTGGTACAATCACAAGCTTGTTTTTATCCTTTGATGTGTCTGGCTCAGCCACACCCTTTAAACTTTAAAGGTCAGTAAACATGCCACTTCATTGATGGAAATAGATCAGCCATAAAGTTCACCACCTCAGGTCAAACACAGAGTGATCAGATTCAAGATTTGGGAGATCTTTCAATGTGCGTCTTACTTTGGAAACTATGCAGACCAAGTCAGGACAGTGCCTGTATAATTCCTGCTGTTCTTTAGGATTGGGGTGGGGTTTGAAACTTACATTCACTTTCATGAAACAGCAGGTGTCTGCAGCTATTTTTACAACAGCCATTTAGCATCTTTCACAATGAGCAGCTTTTGGAAGTCATCCAGGGGGGTGTTAAGCGGCACACGTGCGAGCATCCCATTGGCTAAGCTGTTTGTTGGGCTGTCGGGTTTTAATAGACACTGTCTCACATCACTCTTGGTTGGCTTGGTTTTCCGAAAAACTAATACTAACACGTTGCTGTTACATGATGCTAATTTCTCTTGCGAACAGCTCCCACTCAAGCGTCTGCTTTTTTCTCGCTCACTCGCACAGCGAAGCTAAAACGACACTCATGTTTTCTATTCCATCATTTTACGTCACCATGCTTTTGTGTGCTACCAAAGTAAGCATGTTGTACTGAACTAGTATTACCCACAGCAAGCTAGTCGTCTCTCCTGTGGCTCCAGCTTCCATTGTTTTTAGTTGGGAATGTTAATAGTGCTAACAGGGACACTGTTAGGGTCGCTGCTTGTAGAAAAATGAAGTAATAATAATGTCCCGTGATCTAAAATAACTACACAGTGCTTTACTTCTATAAATACATCATGATCTTAAAAGAAAACTAAATGTTTCAAAGTGAGACGTAACTCCAATATGACGATGCTTTGCTAGTCGGAAGCTGCATTGCAAAGAAAAAGACCTAAAGGAAAAACACGCGTACGTATCTGTTGATACCTTAACATGGATTGCTTATAGAGTTAGATGTCAGAGCTGTGATTTGAAGACAGCAGCTCATATTGTTAACACTGGCACTGTGACACCACCTGTCTCATCAAATGCAGTTTAAATTCAAATTGAATTGACCTGATTGAGACCAGTCGTGATTCTTTTCTCTTTTTTTTGGACCACATTTGGAAACTGCTGTTTTAACAAATGAGAAATTAATGCAAGAAAATATTGAAGGCTCAACGTACCTGTGGTTTAGTAGAAGACGCCACATCCTGCTGATTGACGTTTTGTTTTAGTGCCTTGGTTTTGCTCTTATCTGTTTGTTTTTAGACTACATTACATTTTCTAATTAGAAGCTACTATCCGACACTGTAGTTGTAATGTTCTTGAAGGTATGTCTTACTTTTTGAGGAAGCGCATTAAGCAGTTTTAGCACTGATTTGAAAAAATATCTCATGCTGGTAAATTATTTTCACTTTTTAGCTAGCATGCCGCGAGTTACTGTATAAAGATTGTGAATGCAGGAAAACAATGTTTCAAAAACATAGATTGAATGTTACAAAAAGGTTTTCGGAGCTGCTCATGAACTACTGCTAAAAAGTGGAAATGCTTTAACATTATGTTATATTGCTTTGAAGGTTGTAAATGGATTTCTTAATCTATTTAATTCACTCTGTGCAGATGTGTTGTTTTAATTTAATTACCCTTGTTGTATAATATTTTAACTGTATTTATGTGGTCTGCATTCTATGTAAATCGCTCTTGGGGATGATATGCACACACCCATCGTAACGCATTTGATGGTCCTCAACTTTTTATGTGTATGCAAGCTCCTTTCATTGACCTGTGAACCACTTTTATCATGAAGAATAAAAGCAAGCCAACACTGTAAATGTTTTGTGGTCCTTTCAGTTCAAACACAGACAGCAGAAAGCCAAAATGTTTGCTGTTTACTGTAGTAAATATTATGTTACTTTACTATTGAGATTATACAGCCGGCCAGCTGATCACATAAATTGGATTAATACAAAAACAACTAAGTGATACAAAATTGAAGAAGAAACAATATTAGTAATGTTTTCAGCTGTTTTTAACTCAAACTATCACTGTGGCAAAGACATGCTCTTGACCTAATATCTACATTATGTCTGCTCAAACCACAGTGGCACGCGCTGGCATGATAAGCAACTTCATAAAGGCGCAACCATTTGGTCTGAGAAACTTTAAAGATAAGACAAGATAAAGCTTTAGTTATGATAAGTCTTCATTGATCTCCGGGTGGGAATTCAGCAGCACAAGGACAGATATATGATACATGAGCACACATATGATGCATGCTGAAGAAAGTCTTCTATAAATATTTAGAGTTGTTTACAGTGCAGACTCCGTGTGATGAAGCTCATCTTTATTTCATGCGCCATGTAGTAACAAAAAACAACAGTTGCTGACCTCCTGCTGAGGCTGGTTCAGTCAGTCATTCAAGTGTTAATCATATGTTAAATACCTTCAGCTTATCTCAGTACAAAGACCTTTACAGATACAGAGACACTGAACTGACTTCTTCACTACTTAAACACACAAAAGCACCAAATCAATACACTGATGACTTCATCTAATCTGAACATTTCCCACATCGATTTATATGGATTGGTGTTGGTGCAGATGAACATCCATCCTATCAGGCAAAGCTTGGTCTAAATACAAAAGTAACAGCACAACATGTCACATACCTTTTACTTACTTATTATTACTAATACACTAACTTGCATGTTATTTCAGTACTATATATACTGCTGGATTGCTTATAGAGGTTTTAATGTAACTATTATGTCTATACTCTAGTTTACAGTCGTGTTAAAGAGGACTGCATTAGAGGCCTCAATAATAAACATAAAATACACTGTCAACAAAAACTGATAAATTATGAACTTAGAGCTGTTGTTGGATTGTACACCCGTACCTAATAAAGCGGCCGGACGTTGTATCCATCAGATAAATGTGGAATAAAAGCACAATAATTTACTCTGAAATGAGGTGGTGGAAGTACAAAGTGGTATAAATACTCCTAAAAGTTGTAGTATAAGGGCGGTACAGTCCAGCACTGCACACATGGCATATTCTTCATTTTACTGTGTCATAGATGTAGTTTTATTCTCTAATGTTCAATATTTAAGGTTTTGACATGTAACTAAAGCACGAACACTTCACGGTGACTGCAGGAACAGTTTCATGCTGGAGGATGGTCCATGCATGTCTGCAGCTCACTGGACTGTCAGCTGACTTCCTCCTAACTTAAACACACAAACATTCATTGAACTGTTTGTCCTCTGCAGGGTCGCGGAGAGACGTCGGGGTGGGGTGCACATCCGGCACAAGTCGTCTTTTTTGCTTCATTGCAGAGCCGCAGATGTTGAGACAAACCTACGTGCAATTTAATCACCAATGAACCTGCATGCGCGTCATGGGAGGGGAATGCTGGGGGTGGGGGAGCTGCAGCACCCCGGGGCTCTCACGTAGATGCGGTGCCTACGTGAGTCCCTCTGCCAAACCACAGAACTTCTTAGAACTTTGAGATGTGCATCTACAGGAACAATACAGCACAAACAGGGCTCATTTCTCCTGTTTTTTGGACGCTTTAAGTGCATTATTTTGCTCAGCGTTGCTTACTTTTACTGAATTCATATTTCCAGTGCACTTTCAAAGGTAATGGAGTAAGTTTCCACTGTGTTACTGCTTCTTTTACCGTGCATTTCCAACTAAAAGTCTGCCATGTGAATAGCTCTTTGTTATGGTGTTATGACCATAGAAACAGACAGATGATTGGCCGCAAGGAGCAAAGCCCCCGCCCCCGCCAATCAAAGAGGCGTGGCCACATGTCCAAGGAGAGGGTATGTTTTCATGTGCCAGGCTGCAGCGCCAGCAGTGTTATGAGGCGTGCGTGCAGCTGGTCACCGAAATGTCTCTAAAGACGGCGGGCACGGCTCTGACTCGCACGCTGTGGACGAGGGGAGGACACAGCACACCTCCCGTAGTGGGAGCCCACAGAGTGAACAGACTGTCCACCGCGTGCAGGGAGTCAGGAGGCCGCGAAAGCACAAAAGAACAAAGTTGCGGCTCATGCTCGGACAGGCCCGGCGACGACGCGCCGCCGTCCGGGGAACCTCCTCACAGATGTCAGCCCGGGGATAAGAAGCGAGGCAAGGAGCCCGCGGGAGCTCCTGGTGTTACCGGTGCGAGAAGACGGTTATTCACCTCCACTAAAGCTCCAGTGGACCAGAGGTCCTATCTGTGGTCCCGTTACAATGACATGAAGCGGCTAGTTCACGGTAAGCAGAGGGGGGAGAGAGGGGGTCCCCCCCCTTTTTGTGCAGCAGCAGCAGTAAATTTTCCCCCGTCCACGTCATCAGGGCGGTCGGTGTGTTCCCTGCATCAGAGATGTTTATGTTGTCAGCCAGTCAGAGACATTTTGTTCACTCCGTGTTCATCCTCTTAAGTTCAGGCAGACAGATGGCACTTTAACGCTGTTTGTTTCCTCCAAGTCAAACACGGGTTTAAAGATGTTCCAACAAAAACAAACAAGAAGAAGAAGAAGAAGAAGGACGCAGTTTGTTCTCACGCATTTCCTCTGTTTATTTCCTCTGTTTCTGAAGAACACCAGCCTGCAGATTATGTGTGTTACATGCATAAGATGCATACGCAGATATCCTGTGTGTCTAAAGTTGTGGGGTGTGACAGGACATCATTTATGTCACAGGCAATTAAAGCTTTTCTTATCTAACAGAGAGCTTCAAGTTCTGGAGGCATGGAGCACTTTAAATCCATGTTACACTTCATTCAATACACCTTTAACCCTGGGTGACTTTCAAGGCTCGCACATCTTCAGTCAAGCATCGTACAATAACAAGTCAGCAAGAAGTAGATCAGGCCCTGAACAGAAAAGCACACGGGTATGAAGCATAATACAGTCAAAAAGTTATTTGTCTCATCTACGTTACACAGGAAAGTAAAGAGTTAAGTTATCTTTTCTTACGTAACACAGAGCTTCAAATTCTGGAGGGACAGAGCAGTTTGAATTCACTTTGAACTCCATTCAATACATTTAACACTGCACAGTCTCCAGGCTCGCACACCTGTCCCTGCACACCAGCTAACTGTGCGGTACGACACCTGTAACAAAAACAGGTCAGCAGCTAGAAGAAGATCCGTCTCATTTGTTCCCCTGTGTTTCCTCTATTTGATATTAAAAGTAACCTGAATGGAAAACACTACAGGTTATATGTTCATGTCTTTATTACACAGGAAATGAAAGAGTTAATTTATCTGTTCGTAAATAACACAGGACTTTGAGTTCTCTGCCTCCTGCCTGAATTAATGCATAGAGCACTTCATGTTAATTCAATACAGCTTTGACCCTGGTTGACTTTCCACACTCGCAAATATTTCCCTGCACTGATGCCTGCTGACTGTATTGTACAATAACTGTAATAATAACAAGTCACAGAGTAGGTTGGACGTATTTGTTTTCTTCTTTCTGAACATGTAACAGTGTCCTGCATGTTATTCAAACACAGTGTAACATAGTCGACATATATCTTTGGCCAACAGTGAAAGAGTCGTTGTTTGTGGCTTATCTGCAGTTCACAGAAAATTTAGTTAAATTATCTTTTCTTACATAACACAGAGCTTTAAGTTCTCTGCCTGATTTCATGCACAGATCGGTTTAAACTTATACTTTCACCCCTTTTGACCTTCTCTTTACTTTCTTTACACATCTACCGCAAAACTCACACATCAGCTACCACATGCTCTGTGTGCTCTGCAGTATTTGTAACAATAACAAGTCAAGAAGAAGGAGATTGGATTTCTTTGTTCTCCTGCATTTGGTCTTAAAAACACCCTCGACGAAAAACACTACCCAGTACTACACAGTACAGTCGTCAGTCTTGTATGTTAGCTTTGGCTAATAGTGATAAAAGTCTTTGTATGTATGTTGTGGGTAGGGCCGACCATACATGTATACAGAGTAAATTAAGGGGTTAATTTGGCTGTTCTTACATAACACAGAGTATTCGGTTGCCTTTTTTCATGCATGGAGTAGTTTTGGTTGATGTTATACTTACTGCAATATATTTTTCACATTTACTCCTGCACAGCTTCCCGGGCTCACACATCTTTTCTTGCATTAATCTCTGCAAACCAGCCAACTGTACTGTACAGCGACTGTAACAATAACAAGTCAGGAAGAAGATCGGGTTAATCTGTTCTCCTGCATTCCCGTTAAAAACGTCCTCAGTGTTAGTTAATGACCAAATGCCACAGGTTACATGTTCCTATGTTATATGATAATTATTTAATTGCATTGCTTGCTAATGTGTGATGCATTTATATGCATATATATATTTAATTTAGCAGCCGTGGAGGGATTGGTTGCAGCTTGTCATGGTGGAGCTTGATTGTTTCATTTAGAAAGAATGACAATATTTGAACAGGTTGGATGTTTTTTAATGTAAAATGTTCATTTTAACCATAAGTTTTATTTTTCTGCTGTGTGAAAACAGGCTTTTATTCTGTAATATTCATATATATAGTGTCTGATTAGTAGCAAAACATGAATGGGTTTTAATATTTGAAGCTTTAAAGCAGGCCATGCACTCTCAGACATATTTAATCTTGTGTAATGTGACTCAGTATTTCCAGTTATAGACTGACTGGAGGGAAACTGGCCTCAGGGCTGGTACATGCATGTCTGCAGACCTTATTGAACTGTCCCAGGACAGAGAAGGCCATGGCCCACTTTCTCCTGTAGACCGATAGTGACACAACCGTGTGCTCATATTCCAGTCAGGGTATTAGAGGCTGTCTCCGGGACAGACTGTAAACAGTTTGTTTAATCTGTGTCCACGTGTGAGCTGCATGACTGTTGTACTTACCAAAATAAAAGCCTGGCCAACCTGATAAAGCCGATAATGTAAATAAACTTCACTCCAAGAGGTAGTGAATGTTTTGCTCCCCAAAAAGTGGTTAATGAAATAAAAGTAGTCTTGATTTTCGGTTCTAACGGTTGTACAAAATGTTCTTCGAAGTAGATCGACGTAAAGAAGTCCATATTACGCAACATCCGCTGTGCTTGCCAGCCTCACTAGATTGAAAACAGCAGTATGTCTTTCGTGCAGAAGTGCACAATCAGCAGCTTTCAAAATAAAAGGAAAACATGTCAGCTTTGTTTTTACAGTAAAACATGAATCGGACACTCAATTACCTAATACTGCCCTGTCATGTTCTATTATCTTGCTGCTTAGTCACTGATGTCTGTGTGATTTGAGCATGACATGTCTGATTTAAATGAGCGTTCCTCCATCTGCTCTCAGACCTGATTCCACCAGGCGCCTGTAACACCCTCAACTCCAACACCATCTACGCTAACAATGAGGTCAGCTTGGCTGAAGTGGACATCTATGGCTTTGACTACGACTACACGCTGGCTCTGTACTCCGATGCGCTCAACACGATGATCTACAACACAGCCAGGACCTTCCTGATTGAACACTATAAGGTGTGTTTTACTTTGCAGCAGTTGCATGAGTCGTATTCACATGACGAATACTGTTCAGGTTCATTTATACATATATTTCTCCCCCTCATGCTTGACAGTACCCTGAAGGCATCAGCAAATATGATTATATTCCTAACTTTACTGCCCGCGGTCTTCACTATGACATCCAGAAGGTAAATTATTTAAATTCACAAATGTCCTGGTGAAGGAATGGAAGTGTCCCTGTATAGATAATTACAAGTGTAACTCTTTTCCCGCCTGTAGGGCCTTCTGATGAAGATAGATGCATTTCATTACATTGAACCTGGAACAGTGTATCGGTAAGACGTTTATTCTCTGCTGAGTATGTTACAAAATATTAGCAGCAGATTTTAGGCAACGCTGAAATGCAGTCCAGTGAACAATCGTTTTAATTGCTGTTTTTTATCATTATATGCAATTTTCTTTATCTAAATCTCTGCTGCTGAAGGTCAACTCATCTATTTGTGCTCTCTGATATTATTGAATGTGTTTTTAGTGCATTTATTTATATTTGGTGTCCCCAGGGGACTGAGCCCAGTGCCGGATGAGGAGGTCACTGAGCTGTACGGGGGGACTTTTCACGTCCCCCTGCAGCAGGACAGCGGCTTCTATGGAAAGGTGAGGAGGATTCTCGTGTTGTATAGTAATGTAAATACAATTACAACGACATTCGCTCCGTCGGCTCTGAATGTTTATGATTTTAAGCAGTTTGGCGCAGAGAGCTGCCTGACGTTTATTACAGTTACTGCACTTTGTTTCGCCTCTGTGAAACATGTTTGGTTTGGCACAGATGGGAAAGCTCTTCTTAACTTTGTGGGCACAACAACATTTGTCATAATCTCACCCACCCGCTCTCAAACATGGATGTAGTTCAGGATTAAATCTGTGACCGCCCTCAGATATTTCAAGTGCCTGGCTTTGCTGTTACGCAAGTCCAAATGCCGAATTTTGTAATCGCATTTGTTCTTTTGTCACCGTGACTCATCTGGAGGGTGCCATTCCAGTCCACAAAAACTAACCACAAAATCTCTGTGCCCAACAAATAATGAGTTTAAGATGTACTCCATCAGTCACGAAAAGAAGAGATCTTGAGTCTGAGAGTCAGTTAATCCGACCTGGTTGCTAATTAGGAACAATCCTGACTCTTGTGTTTTGAATAGTTTTTGGTTCATGAGGTCTTTTAAGTGCTTTCCTGTAACAGGAAATATGTCTCTCCGCCTTCTAATTCTCCTTGAAACAGTCATATCCGAAATACTTTTGCTGTGGGTCTAATCTCATTTGGGAACATAGTTCTGTTTTCAGGGTAGCCTCTTAGTGGGTAGTGATTGTACTGCAAATGGTTCCAAATGTGATCTAAAAGACCCCAGAGGTACAATAATGTTAATAGTTATGAGTGCACCAACATTAACTGCACCCCTCGTAAACAAGCTGACTTAAATATCGAGCATTAAAATGTATTTTCTCTCGCAGGGACCCAAAGTGAAGCAGTTCATGGACATCTTCTCCATCCCGGAGATGACTCTCTTGGCAGCTGCAAATGATTTTTTCATTACCAACAACATTGAATACGATCCAGTTCACCTGTTCAAGGACGTCTCGGTGAGCTTGCCTCCTGAATCTCACGGTATTGGGTGTTAAACCCTATTTGTAAATGGTGGCCTGACCCTGTAGCTCACACTGAGAAGCTCACTGATCTGTTGTGGTTGGCTGTTTTCACGCACTCTGATTCTTCAGCTGGAAGCTGAAAGAATCTGCTGAGCTCATTAAAAGTTTGCAGTGGACTTTCATGGGTAGAACAAAGAACAATCATCGCTTTTCCTCTTGGTCCTGGGTGGCTGGAGTTTCTAGTTACAAAGTATCACAGCTATGTTAGACTGATGTGTGCTTTGTTAAGAAGCATTCAAACTATAAAGGGTTTAAGCATTTTTATAAAGGGGCCCTTGTTTCTCTAATTTGATGCTATCGCTCAGCTGTTTCTTATTCTAGATCAGAAGAAGAGCCGTGAAATTGTTGGAAAAAGATCTTTATGTAACTTTTTTTAATCCTCAGGAAGCAATTGGCATGGTTCACCTCAAAGGCTACATGTACAAGTGGGTCATGGAAGATCTCGGTTAGTAATCCTCCTCTTCTTTCTGGAGAAAACCAACACATTGCTTAAAATAACATTACAGTCCCACTTTGCACTACTGAGCTGTCCTGCTCTTCACAGATAAGTTCATCCTCAGAGGAGAAGAGACAGATGCCGTTTTGCATCGGCTGGTCAGCCAAGGAAAGAAACTCTTCCTCATCACCAACAGCCCCTTCAGCTTTGTGTAAGTGTCATCGATCTGTGGCACACGGCGACGTGAGTCTGCTCTGACTCATATGACTGAGGGCTAACTGTTCTGTTGCAATCTGTTGCTCAGGGATAAAGGAATGACGCACATGGTTGGAAAAAACTGGAGAGACTTCTTTGACGTGGTCATCGTGCAAGCAGACAAACCTCACTTCTTCACCGATTGTATCAAGTGAGTAAAAGTTCTGGAGAAAGATGATATGATTTGAAAATTAGTAGGGTTGAACAAGCACACTGACTCGATACATTCACTTTTTTGGAGAGAAAGGCCCTTGAATGTCCTCAAATGTCATTCCCCTCACAGGCCTTTCAGACGGTTGGATGGTAACGGAGACCTTCGATGGGAGAAGATAAATAGTTTGGACAAAGGGCAGATCTACAAACAGGTCTGTGTTACTATGAGATAGTGTCTGAAAGCAGCGCCGCTGGTTCACTAATCATTCAGCTTCTTTCTCTCGCTCTCTGTTTAATACGTGTGTTGCTGCTACATGTTGTAAATGTTGCATGTTTTTACTTGTTGACCCGTGGTTCGTGGTTTTCTTTTATGTTTCAGGGAAATCTGTTTGACTTCCTCAGACTGACGGGCTGGCGAGGTTCCAAAGTGCTTTACTTTGGAGACCATCTTTACAGTGACTTGGCTGTAAGTGTTAAATCTTTATTACACCGTCACTGATGAATCTGCACGTTGAGGATCCACAAATGACTAAGTAACATCCTATGATTAGGATGATATTTGATGCATTTAATGTTTCTTTTATTGCTCAAGAATTATTTCTACATAATTTTTCAGGATTGCTTAAATTAAATAGTTAAACAGTCGAACAGTCACTGGAAAATAGTCAAACAGTCAGCAGCTTATGGTCAAGACCCTGTTAAACACAGACATACACAGTCATCCACTGCCAGATGTTTTACTGTCTCTGCGCATTGCACAATTCTGAGAATTTCCCATGAGTGGTGGCCAGAGGGGGCTGCACAATGAAAACACTCAGTACAGACTGCCTGATATTGTTTAAAAAAAACACATAATTAATGGCATTCGTATGAGTAAATTAGCATGTAGGAGGTACCCAGACTCATAAACAGTTAAAAACAGTACAGATAAGTACTATTAAATACTATTTTTAAATTTGTAGAGCACCTTTCAGATACAGACAATTAAAAGTGCTTTTCCTGGTGTGAATAAATCCACCTTAATAATGAGATTTCAGAGAGCAGAAACAGTTTCAGTGCGGTAAAGTTATGACGCCTCAAGTTCAATAAAAAGAAGTAAAAGTGAAGTGAAGAAACCTCTTAAAGTCACAGGAGAGCAGATTTGAAAGTGGCTAAAGTTGGGACATGAGCTATCTAAACCATTGTTTGACTTGGTTTAGATACTCTGCCACCTGACTGCTTCTTAAAGATGTAAGGGCTACTTTACTTTTAAATGTTTTCATACATCTTCAAGTATGTTAGGAACATATTTTTGGGTCTTTTGGATCTTTTAAACCAGCAGCAACACTTCTCTAACTAACCAGAAGCCTCTGATTCACTCATAAAATTAAGTCATCCAGATTGGGCAAAAATAGAGCCTGCTGTTGAAACATGTTCCTGCTGAGAGTATTTGGTGCTTCTGCTTAGACGCATGCAATGATCAGTAAAAATGTGCTTTCATGGGGCTTAGTGGTTATGTACTCACAAAGCAAATATTTATCTGTGGCTACAGTTCTGCTGTCGTCTTCTACTGCTTCTCTTAATATATAAAGATAAATAAATAGATGGATGAAGTTAATTCTTGATGGGTCCTCACAGGATGCTACGATCCATCATTGTTCAGGCTTATGTGTGACACATTGTCGCTTGTGGCTGTAGGACCTGATGTTGAGACACGGATGGCGTACAGCAGCCATAGTACCTGAGCTGGAGCAGGAAACCAAAGTGGCATGCACAAACCGGTATGCTCTGAACCTCACCTGGCTACAAGCTTTGACCGGCCTGATGGAGCGCCTGCAGGTGAGTTAATCCCAGCACTGTGCAGAGCTTTCACTGTTTTTACACAGAGACTCAACATATAACAGCAACGGCACGCCTACAAATGTCTCAGTGTTAACCAACTCCAGTGCTTTAGGAGTTAAAGCATACAGATGTTGACAGATGTTGGCAGTTGCTTTGGAAAACTTCAAATTACCAAATGAAGTGACAACAAACCACAATCTGCCCCAGCACTTATCTCCAGCTGTCTGACACTGGTGCTTAACCAGTATGATGACATGCTGACACAACAGGATGCTAAAAAATTGGCCAGTCACCAAACCACTTGAGTCGCCATAACCTAGTTGTCATGTGAACGGGGAGTGTGACTGAGTGACTCAGGCAGAAAACGGCAGCAAAAACCGTTTCTTATTTCTGGTTCGGAACAGAAGGAGAATTAAACAAACAAACGCTTTAATTTGTTCTAGACACACCGGGATTCAGAGTCCAAACAGGTGTTTCAGGAATGGCAGAACGAGAGAGAAGAACTCAGGTGAGTGTAATTATCTCAATCCTTGATCCTGTCACGTGTGCACCCTGGAACATTTATTAAAGCACTGGATGTAAACCCAGTTCAGCGGTCCTTGTACTTGACTTGAGTATTTTCATTTTATTGCACTCTATACTTACATGATATCTATAGTTAGTAGTTGCAGATTGAGGTTTTAAGAATGTTTAAAGAGCATACAAAACACAGACATAATCAACACTTGCTTTGGATTGGAGGGTTTTCAAGGTCAGAGACGGCGGGCCTCTCCTCAGACAAAGCTTGAAAGGAGGCGCCCCTCACCCTCCTTAGTTTACTGGCTTAGTTTTGGTTGGCTATGGGATGATTATGTTATTTGACCTTGCTTTAGATAATTTAAAGACATTTCTCTTTAGTTAAATTGAGTCCTCACTTAAAACTGAAAACTCCTTCCTCCACTTACAAAATGAACTCACGCACCCTTAAATTTGTACTAACTTACACCCTAACCTTGCATGTTGCAGGGTGATGACGAAGAACCTGTTTAACCCTCAGTTCGGCAGCATCTTCCGAACCTGCCACAACCCAACCTACTTCTCCAGACGTCTGTGTCGTTTCTCGGACGTCTACATGGCCTCCCTCAGCTGTCTTTTGAATTATGACCTCAACTACACGTTTTACCCGCGCCGCACGCCTCTGCAGCACGAGGCTCCTCTGTGGATGGACCAGCTTTGCACAGGCTGCATGAAGACGCCCTATATGGAGGAGATGTCTCACATACGATGAGCGCTGAGCTCCCTTCAGTGACTGTTAGGATTTTAAATTTCAGGTCTGGCAAACACTTGACGACGCCTGAGGATTTCTGTCTTATAGCAGGGTTTCATTTTAGCTAATAAGGTGCTGCACAAACCCCCCCCCCCCCTTCCACAGTGCAGAGCATCCCTGTTCCACATGGTGACCCACTTCCCCGATGAATTCACTAGAGGGTGCTATAGATTTAGCTGCTGCCCAGAGAGGCGCTTTCAATTAAACATGTGGTACAGGATAGACAGATACTGCCTGAAGCAAAGTGTTATGGAAATACTGAACGTTATTGAGCTATCACCGCACAACTACAACAACTAATAAACAAATAAAACCTCAATAATTATGTGTTGATCTCTTATTTAACCCTCTTAAACTGTGCACATCACATTTATATCTAATAATGTGAAGCAAGTGAATGATGCTGAATTATGGACAGACTTAATAAAGTCAAGCATGAACAGTTTAATTGAATACACTGAGTGAGTTACACGTATGAAAACGTCTTCCATTTATTTGATTGGTCGCGTGGTTGCCAGGCAGCGCAGCATCCATTCATCACCACTGTCCTCAGCATCACAAACTCATTCACTTCCAGCCGCCTGCGTGAAGACAGCAGCAGGTACTGTACTGTCTGTACTCTGAATTAGACAAAATGTTCATATTTAATGGTTGGTTTAAAGTGTGTATTTGTGTGTGTGTGTGTGTGTGTGTGTGTAAAATAGTTGCAGCCGGCTTCAGGTAACTGGCAGAGCGAGTATAACGTCTTTATCAAGTTTTCCGCTGCTGTCCCGTGCAGGGATTAATGGCGTGGCCGCTCTTTGGCATTGTTGCACGGTAATTTTCGCCACGCGGATGTTTAATGCGGGCAATTATTAATAAGCACGCGCATGAAATCGCTGATATTAATTTATGCACAGTTGCGTAGCAGCTATAGTTGATGCCCGACTCTTTTCTTTGCTTCGGGAGCAGACTAAGATCCAAGAAGTTTCAAAAGAGACGCCATTTTTTAAAAATGCGTTAGAAGTTGGGATTCATCTCGGTTCGTTTTTGAAGATAAAGATGAAATATTTCCTGAGTGTTTGGTGAGAAAACATTTTCTTTTTTCTTGCGACCTGAAAGACAAATTACTCATCTTGTGTTTTCCATCATGTCAGTGCAGATGTGACACATATGGCCGTTTTTTTCCCCCCTCCAGCCCAGTATGTCAATCCAAGATAAATTGAATTGGCTCACTTCAAAGTAGAGCTGGGAAACGGTTTATGTCTCATATCAGTCATCCATCGACAAAGCTCTCAGAGACATATCCAGGTAAACAGTTCTCACAAATATATTTTTACACCTTCAAACATTAATTCAGTGTAATTTCATCATTTTTCTTTTATTTTCATTTTTTCCAAAGAGTCTGTTCTGATTGCATTTTTTCTCCAGTGACATTTGATTTCATAATGTCACCTCTCATGACAGTTCCTGCTGCTCTGACGGCTGTTTACAGTAGTGCGGATTAGATATGACACCATTTGACATTCAGTGATTAATTGCACCTCAGCATTCCTGTTTCTAGATTTATGTGACATTTGACGACAGAATGACATTTCCTCTCAGTTTTACATCGGGGATTTGCATGACTTCTGCTTCCCCGGTGAAGCCCGGCGTACGTGTGTTATTTGACCCTCCTGGATTGCATCTTTTTTTTTTTTTTTTTTTATACACCTCTTTTGGCACGCTGCATTTGTCCTTCGTGCGACGTCTGCTGTGGATGGTGATAAATGAGAGCGACAAGTTCATTCACTGGAAAAAGTGCTGAAACACAATCAAGAGTATCACGTTAGGGAATTATTTTTGGTTGTGTAAGATGAAACTAAATGTGGAAAGTGAAGATTTAAGGCTGTAAGGAATGATCTGATACCGGCTCTCTTACAGTAGATAGAAATATGATCCGATATGATTTACTGACAGTACTGACTATTTGTCTAAAGTAACTGACAGCGATGATTTAATCTGTCTGTTGTTGAGATATTTCATTCTGAGGTCAGAATAAAACAGTATCAGGTCATTTTTAATCCTTTTTGGTGCTGCAAGATTTCACCTGGAGTTCGGTTATAGTATTAAATGAATTTCTCTGATACAGGATCCTGTTTTAAACTCTGTGATACTCAGTCCTAGTGGTGATCATTTAAGAGTTTTTCATTTTAACACCTCACAGCAGTGTGTTTTTTTTTTTTTGTGCCATATTTGTTTACCGAATGCCTGATGCGATCTTTAGTGGTACATCTGTGTGTCTGCAGGGTGTTTCAGTCTATTTCATGGCCGCTTGCCTGTATTGAATAATCTTGCACCTGAGCAGCAGAAGCTGCCAGGACTAACTTTTTTTTTCTGTATCTGTTGACCTCTTTTAATGTGTTTGGCAAGAAATCCTCAAATGACTGAAAAACAAGCGAGGAGGAATGAGTACATTTAACAAATGTACAAATGAAACATTGCCTTATAGAGGGGCTTCAACTGACTTATATATATGTGACAGTCCCTAAAACGAAATGATTTAGTTAATCTGTCCCTTCTTCGTCACTGAGTTTCACCCACCTATCTTTGCAGCACTTCATCCTTCAGTGCCCCCATCCCAGATTTCTCTTGCACCATTTGCGGTTCCATTTCTTTATCCATTTCCTTTAATCTTTCTCTCCCTCCACTTTCCTCCTCTTCATCCCCCCCTCCTCCTCCTTCATTTTCTCACCTCTGAATCTTTCCATCCCCTTTCCACAGACGACCCTCCCCTCCTTCACATCATCATGCTTCCAGCTGAGTGCCTCTGTGTATGTCACTGGGCCGACCGTGGGAGGCTGTGCACTCAGTGGTTTGTGTGCTCTGGCAGCCGATCCCTCCGCACAGCAGCCTCTTCTATTATTAAATGTAACGGGGCCTTTACTTTTACAGCTGAGGAAGGTTGAGATCTCTGCTCAGCGTAGGAAGATTTCCCCATTGTATATGATATTCCTGGGTTCTATTACTCTATTATCGTTCTTGTTCTTCTGCAAAAGCATTATAAAACCACAACATCTTTGTTAATTCATGAGCTTTGTATTCCTTTTGGCCGACCAACAAAGAAAAAGCAGATGGGCTTGGCTTGGTGGGATCAGAAATCTTTGTGTCGACTCTAACACACACACACACACACACATACAAGTCTGGGAAGATGAGCAATGGAGCAAGACCCCAAGGCAGCAACTAATTAGCCCCTGCCAATGTCCTGGAGTGGGGCAGTTTGAACTCGGCGTTGTGTAATCATCAGATCTCACACGATAAGCAATTAGTCTGTAATGAATGAGGTAGCTCAAAGAGTTTTTGCAGCTTTTTAAAATGAGATAAATCTTTCATTATGGGCATTAAGAGTCTTTGTGAGATCACATTGCAATCGTAACAACTGAAAGCTAATCCAATCTGTATATTTTAGCACAGATTGGCAGCAAATCACAAACTTAGCGTCTATTCTTCATGGTAAAACATTATAACTGTAATAAAATGTAGGATGGAAATTATAGTTGCACATCAAATCATTTAAAAGTAGTAATATAAGAAATAAAAGAGTATACACACTTCTTCCAGGCATCGCTACACTACTGAAACTAAAGAGCGTAACACCTGTGTGGACACTCAGCAGGGAAATATAAAGAGTAGAAGGTTTATGGTTTAATCATAACAGCTCAGAGCTCCACGATACCTCCACACAAATCAAACTCACCACATTTTGCTCATTCAAATCTGAAGTAATAAAGTTGATCGAGTTAATCTTTGGGACTGTGAGCTAAAAAAGTCAAAGTGAGCAGATTAAAGTAGTAAAATAATGTAGAAAACGAAGTTACTGAAGTCATTATTGAAGTATTTGTTAAACTAACTGCTCCCAATAGCCGGGCGTAGGCTGCTAACGTGGAAGCTGGGTGTATAAAAGAGAGAATATGTCTCCAGTGTTACCTGGCGCAGTAGAAGCCTTCAAACAGACACTATGATATCGGTTGGTATCGGCCGATTCTGCTTCCATCGGTCAGTGATCAGCCCCAAAAATCCTGATTGGAGCGTACCTGGACTATAGCAATGCTCAGGTAGAGGCACACATTTGAGTACAACAAGAGCTTGAAACATGAGTTAAGCTATTGCAAGTTATTCTAAACCAGAAATATTCCAAAGAGTACTTTGTCATATCATAAATATCAATATTAAAGGGGCATATCGCCCATATAAAGTCATCTTTAAAGTCATTCTACAGTCTGTTGTTGTAGAGCCAGTTGTTTTATTCCTATAACTTGGACCTTTAGCTTTAATCACCTTTAATTAAGACATAGAGAACTGTGCAGACTCTCCAAATCATAACAGAAGTTATCTCAAACATTTTCAGAGAAGATCTAGATTCTAGTGTGTATAATCCTATTTGCAGAGACCCAAAAATTCCCTCTGTTGTAACCAGGGGAAGCCTCAGCACATCACTTAATCAGTTTCAACACAATCTTTGCCAGATTTTATATGGATTATTTATATACCGGTTTTTACACAGCCATCAGCTGCTCCTAAGACACTGTGTCAGACATGCAAGTCAGTGAAGATGCAATTTACTCTCTCCTGCGCCCTCGCCCTCTCGTGCTATAGTTTGATGTCTAATATGTTATTGAACCCTTTCATAAATTACAGCCCTGTCTGTGGTGTCTGAAATGCAAGCCTGCGCTGTAATTATCATAGTCAGTGGGCCAGGGATGAGAAGCTGCATTAAATGAAGGCGTATTGTGAAGCCTGACTGATGGGAACACAGAGGGGAGATTGGTTCATGTGACTGGACGGCAGTGATATTTTATTAACAGCTAGATTCTGCTCATTATTTTGAGTTTTTAATCATAAATTCCTCCTCCTCTTCTTCTTCTTCTTCTCTTCTTTTATTCAAAGTCACCGTTGTATTTTCTTATGTGATATCTTAATTGTAGAGCTGTCCCAGTCGGTGCGCAGGCACAACAAAACAAATAACATTTAAAGCCTCATGTTGATATTTAAAGGTCTTTTTTTAGAAATTGGATGCATCATTTTCCTCCCTGTTGAATTATTTATCCGCAGACTGCATTTGTGTGCATTCTGCGCTCAGAGGAGGATGTCAGCTGGACCACTGCAAACAGCTTATTAGAGCGAAAGTGTACTGTCTCTTTGATGGGCTTTGAATGAGTCACCCACTCTCTGCCTCCGTATCTGTGAAGCTTCTATGTTTATTCTTGATTTTCATCACGGGTTGCCTTTGTACTGTTGCCCATTCAGTAGTTTCAATGCCTCCCGGAGTCTATAGGCATAATCCCTGAGTTTTATTTGAATTCGTTTACTCTCACATCCACACTCTTTGATCTCGACCTTATTAGCATCTTGTCATAGGTGTATTATATGCTTGGCCTGTGGCTCGCTCTGAGTTTGACTTTTTATTTACTTCTCTGCTTCACCTTCATTTTGCTTGATTGAGGTGAAACACCGATCCTGGAAAAAACAACCACAACAACCACATGACTCCCTAATTAGGTTTTAATTAGCTGCAGTGTATTATCTCTTGTATGGTGTGTGTAAGTTGCGAGTCAGGAAAACATTTAGAGGAGGAAGCATTTAGATAAAATTAATTTGTAAATAATGAATTAGCATTTTAAAACGCGGGGCATGTAGCCCAGTATTATAAGAGTTTGCAGGCTGTGTTGCAGTTTTGCTGCCATAAAGAGTTTGTGTGAACAGGGCTGACATGTTATCTGATTATTGATTTATCCTCCTTGCTGGCTCTGTTTGGTCTTTGTCTTTGCTCCCTTGTTAGAAAGCAAACAGACAAAAAAACTGCAACTGGAAACATGACTGATTGAGCGTAAATATGATAAACCGCAGGATACTATTCATAGATATTGGAATTGGATTACTAGAAGACACCAGAAATGCTACACGCCTCCAACTCTCTTTTTTAATGCAGGACATGTTTCATGGCTTCAAACCAAAGTGGATCTCCATCATCACACGTAAGCTCGTATGGCATGCTGACATCTGTGTCTTACTGCAACTGAACTTTTAGTCGTCACCCAAAGCCATTTGTTCAGGATGATTACGAAAAGGTTATTCTCCATTAAGCATGAAATCAACATAAATGACAAACACTATGTGCTGTTCCTCTCTGTAATTCTTTCATATTGTTTCTTTTCTGCACCACTGAGCTGCATAATGGAGTACAATAGGAAGTAGATACAGGCGAGGGGACCCCCACACAATCTGGTGTGAGGAGTCTCTGTAAGGATGCGTTTTCTGCAGAAACACTGTGCTGCAATGTAACTTGAAATATACAGTATTGCAGATACAGAAATGCTTGGTATGTGGGTTGTCTCTATTGTAGCACACTAAGCACATTTCATGACTCAGCACTCCTCCCTTCTGTCAGGACAGTCTACTGTTTTCTGTTTGACACACACAGACCTCTGCCTCTATTTTCGGAGCCACCTGCTGTTCCCATTGCGGCATGCTCTGACCCCCCACGCACACTCTTCACAACAATAGGTTTATATCTGGTTGATGCCAAACCTGACAGAAGACGTCACCTATCAAGATCCTATTTAAGGATTTTCTCTTAGTGCAATTACTTAATGTGTCTTTTTAAAGGTTAGCCTTCATCTTTCAATCCTCCCGTGGTCTCCAAGAAAACCTGAAATGTGCCCGACCTAAAAAACCACAATGAAATCATGCATGGAAGGAGCAGAGATGCATGTTTAATAATTTAAATAGGCATGTTTGATGACATTTAATGAGCACCATGTGGCAGTGATAGGAATTTAACATTTGTTGCTTTTTAAGCACAAATTTTAAGCACAAACATGCAAAAAAAATCCTGCAACTTGAAATATTTGTTTAATTAATTTATAGTTTATCAAAAATCATGTATTTCAGCTTTACCTAACTTTTTTTTTCAGAATCTGCTCAAGTTATCAAGCAAATTAGAAGACAGTAAGATTTACCCTGGATTAAAATTTATGTTTCATGGCATTAAAGTATGATTTACATCACAGCGTCCAGGTGAGGGCACTGTTACTCTGCAGTCTCATGACCGTCGCTTTGAGTAATAAATTCACACACATACAGAGTCACTCTTTGCAACACTTAAAGCCACACACAGCATTAAAATACCCACCTTCTTAACCAACTTTCTTATTGACCTTTCCCGGGCAAACGTTTGTAGAACAGAATCCATCAATACTGCAACAGTGGTCAGTGGAAATGAAAGCTATCAAATATACTATTCCCACCGTGAGTTGAAAGTAAAGGGGATTAAAACTTGCCCTCTAGCTTTTTGGCATTTCTCCACCCCGCCGAGGGATTTAAAGTTGAGTCTGTCTCTGGTGTGGTGAGTCATCTATTGATCACCTGGCATGAAGACAAAGTCGCAGAGAAGCATCCATCACAGAGCTGCCTCAGACGCAACAGAGAGATAGCTTAGCTCTGAGGATCCATTATAACGCCAATAGATCTTTCTCTGCCACGAAGATCAATGAGCAACATGTTCCTGTAGCTGTTTACTCATCCTGCATCGGATCATAAATGTCTGAAGAAGACAGACGGCTGTGATTAATTGATTTTGAGGCTAATACTTTAAAGAAGTCCCTATTATTATTATTATTAAGTTATGAGTAAACACTTAAAAAATTCAAGATGACGCCATTTGTAATCCCAAAGTAAGACTGATGAATAAAAACACGCATAATCACTTTCTTGTCACCTACTGATTATAGCCGCTCTCTCACTAATGAAATGAAACGAAAGGGAATAATACAGGGAACTGATAATTGCATTCAGCGCTCAACAGAATGCCGTAAAGTGGGATAGGGTTCATTCGATTCAAGCATGTTGCAACAACACCTCTTTTCTTCTGCTGTGTCCACCATAATATCCTGGCCCTCTAATGAGAAGCTATGAAAGGCCACAGTGTGTGCGTGAGGCTGTTTGTAGGGGCTCCCAGGGGCCTCAGGGCCACGTGACCTCATTGGGAGGAGGACGGTTCAGTGGGCTTGCTCCATTCCTCCCAGTCAGACAGTCAACAACCCGTACTGTAACTTTTTTTTAACTGCGTTATTTTGAGCCGTCTGCTTGAGGAGTCCACTCTCAAGTGTGTCTACAAAACTAGCAGAGGATGTGAAACTGATGCAAATCCTACATGAACCGAAGAAGAAGTGAGAAGGACGGCTGAATTACCGAGTCAATATAATATTAAATGTCCCTTCAGTTAATTTGAAGTGACAATGTAAAGTCAAGTAATAGACCGTTCTCTGTGCGGTGTGACTTAACAGGTAATTTGTGTCATCCAAAACTAACAAATAGCTGCAGCTTTTTAATAATTACATCGCAGTGGCTTCAGTCGTGCACTCTTACGCTCAAGTCGGCTGCTGAAATTTGAAAAGTGTAATGAAAATGAAATGCTCGCAGAGATAAGGCTCAGCTTATTTCCCCATGCTTCAAAGCACAATTGCTCTTTGAATATTCACTCCCTTCAAATATTTGTATGGCACCCCTTCCTCCGCAAAACTTACCCTCTCTAAATACCCGAGTGTATGTGTACTCCTTGTTCAGTCAAGTATCTGGAAAATATTTACAATATATACACCGGCCATAGGCAGTGTGTTCATGACGGTACAGTAAAAATATTGTTGGAAGATTAAGGTCTTTAAGGAGGCTGTTCACGAGCATGGGTATACAAAAACACTGACTGCCTGGCCTCCTCATGAATATTGATAATTGTAATAAGCTTTTTATATATATATATACAGTGGATTGAACCTGTATAAACATCAAAGAAATTAGTTCATATAGAGAGGCTTTTGTCAAGGAATTAACCATTTGTAGGGCATATTTATACTGTGGAAGAGGCTCTGTTGCTCGAGGGTGCACTCACTAAATCCAAGCAGCAACAAGGATTCTGCTGAGAGCTAATTAATCCCCTAAAACTACCAGAACTATTGATCCCCACTTAGCACATCACCCCCTCCCACCTCCACCATCCTGAGTCCATGCAACAAGCACGTTGCAATTTCCTTTGAATGATAGCAAAGAGCTTCTAACAATGTCCTCCTGAGTCTCGTTGCCTTTGTCGTTATGTCCGTAGAGGCTGCTGAGTAAATGGTTACATCGCGTGCTTGCCCAGCTCAGGTTCTGGCACGACACTGGCTCTGCTCGCCCAATCAGCATTCACCCTCACTCCCCTGTTGGTCTGCGCTCACAGACAGAGCAGCCTGAACATTAATATTACACAGTTTCATCAGTTATATAGTGCAAGAACAGACATATAAGTCAGTGTGGCATCAGTTATTTTATGGTAGAAGAATACACAATAATGCTGTACTGACTCCTTGGCTCTGTTTTATTTTTCCTCTCTCTAGAAAGCACTTTGTCCACCTCGCCTGAAAAGTTCTAAATAAATAAAACTGTATTATTATTCTTCAGCCTGCTTTGAAACCAGAGAATCTCAGAAAAAATCAAATATTAATGAGTATAAACACAGAGCACGCAGCTTAATTGTTTTATTGTTTTTTATTTTAATAAAATTATTCTGTTGAGCCAGCAGCGCTCCTGTTGCCTTATAGCAGAGTTGATTTATGATGTTTGTGCAGCCTCAACCACATTAAACTCTTCCACATAGAACATTTCCTTTCTTTTTTTTCTTTTTTAAAAAGAGCTGAAATGATAAATTACAATGCACCTCGTTAACAAATGCCTTTGCCCAAGATGGCTGTTTAATCAACATCTGCTTCTCTTTAGACAGATGCAATGTTCATTTATTCCACAGGAGCAAATTTCCTGCCTCGTGAAAGCAGAGCTGAGGATGAATGAGTGATCTTCGCCTCTGCTCCATATACCTCTCACCCATCATTTACCACACAGCAGCTCTGCCTCCACATCTGCACCACTGCTACGGCTGCCACCCTCTTAAAGGAGATTAACAATATACGTCTACTTGGGAAGACTCGCTCTTATGTTTTGTAAAAGCCGTAGGGTGCTTTGTTTTCGTCTGGGTTGGTGTTTAGTTGGCGCTGCAGTATCAGTAGTTTCTGTCAGTGTGACCACATGGATATCAGGCAGGGAACTCCATTTCCTTTGTCATCTTGAAAGTCTTCCTGCCCGTCTACTTCCTTTAAGACAAAAGAGGAGCCAGAGCTGCTTGGATGACTGTGCCTTGTTCCTGAGGTGATGTGATTAAAGGCCCCTCTCTGGGCTGAACCCATTCAAATGCCTCGCACACGCCACAGCTGCTTTAGTTAATTGGATTGTCAGGAAAGCAGACAGGACTGAAGGTAGCACCAAGACTGACGTACTGAATCAATATAGTGGCACTTAAATAAAGTTGGAGAGCGGTATTGCCAAGTGTGGATAGCTAGCTGCTTGTTGGTATCGGGTCAGTGGTTTGTGATTGTTTCAGCTGATTAAAAGTTGGCGAGCTGATGGTTTGGTTAAAGATTTCCTGCCTCGTTGGATAAGATAAAAACTGTTCTGGCATTTAAAACATGGTCCCAATCATGAACAACGCCGAAATGCCAATTTCACAATAGTTCACTGACTCGGTAGCTCTCTACCATGTGCTGTATTGTGACATTGTTGGATGTGTACTGTACTATATTTATATTCATGCTGTTGTAAGATGTGTTATTTTATTCTGTTTTAGTGTGCCAGCTGGTCAGGAACAACAAACAATAGCAAACTCAATAAACTTTGTCACATATCTGTCAAATAACGTAATAAAATGGGTAAAACAGGAGACGACATTCAGTGAACGAGAGTTTGCACCCGTGCAAGCAGCTCTGTGAGGCTACACTAGTGTCTAGTGTCCAACAATGTTTTGAGCTAATGACTCAGCAGGCTAACATGCTGATGTTTTCCTGGTAATACTAAGGTCAGCATATTAGTTTAATGTGATAACATTTGTTAATTAGAACCAATACCAAACCACAAAGAAACATGTTATTCTAAGTCACCTTGAGGGGAGCCTGAACATGGCAATAGTTTTTGAGACATATTACTCAAACGTCAACCTCATTGTGTCATGAGAGGTAAAGTCAGGGATCACCAAAGTCAGTAGTGTCTATCCTCTGGGAACCACAAATGTCTGTACAAAACTTCATGGCAATTCACCCAATAGTTTTTGAGACCAACTAACTGACAAACATTGGCATCCCCAGAGCCAACCACCTAACATGGCTAAAAACGAATTGTCAAGAATGTCATTCAGATTAAAAATCACTGTCTAGTCAGTGAAGCCAGAAGTCGGTCTGGCCAGATGAGTTACCGCACGGCCAAGAGACAAAGTGAGGTCCATTCCCAACAAAGTCAGCCAAGGACTGTGATGCTGTCGTGAAATGTTTTTATTTTTTTTTATTTTAGAAAATTGCAGTCTCAGAGGCCGGAGACGAGCCGGAGACATTTCACTCAAAACCTCAAACATCAACCTCATTGTGTCATTAGAGGAAAGGTCAGGGATCACCAAAGTCAGTAGGGTTCATCATCTGAGAATGATGAACGTCTGTACAAAACTTCACGGCAGTCCAACAAATTGTTTGAGATTTTTCCAAAAGGTGACAGACACAGAGACATTGGCATTGACATTGTTTTTAGCCAAGCACCTACAGTAGCTTGGCTAAAAACAAAGAATGTCATTAAAATTATTAATCTTAAGATTCAATGAAGCCAAAAGTTGGTCTGGTTGGATGAATTACCACATGGCCACAAGACAAAGGGAGGTCCATTACACACAAAGTCAGACAAGGACTGTGACGCTGTCGTGAATTTTTTTTTTTTTTTTTAGAAAATTGCAGTCTCAGAGGAAAGGGATGATGTAATTGTGGAGAGATGATGTAATTGTCTGCCAGGGTTATTGTGCTTGTTTGGTAGGCACATTGATTAATTAAGTGCTTGTCTGCTCAGTTACTATGAATGCTTTGCAGCTAATGTGATGAAGACATCATTGGTCCTTGGGGAGATTAAGGTCTTTGGATTGGAGAGATTTTTTTATTTACTCGTGATTTAGGACACAATAAACGGTTGCCACCTAAAAACTTTGGTTTTCCCATCTAACACAGCTGGCTCTGTCCTGACCCAACGCTGGCACATGAAAAGAGGTTTCATCGTCTATCAGATCGCTGGCTGCTGCTCTAGACTGCAATCCTTCTTTATTCAATAATCTGTGGCAGCATTAATGCCTTGTTGTCACTGCTGCCAGTTTCTCAGACTCAACAGCCAGCTGGACGAGAGAGTCTCTATGTCCAGACATTTACTCAATTGAATCAATGCGGCTGGTAGTGATGCAGGGTAACCGTGCGCTACATTAACCCTCCTGTTGTGTGCATACCAGAGGTGATGGGTTTACAAAAGAAAGAATTGGGAGGGAGATGAATGAACTGATTGGAAACTTGTTTAGAGGACATCGCATACAGAATGCAGGAGTGGAGCTGCTAGCCCAGGGCAAGGCCCTGTGATTAGATGATGAGCTGTTTGTCTGACTTCTACAGCTTGTTTGACCAGCTGTCTCTCAGCGACAGGGAGAGGGAGAACTAGTGTTGCAAGACTTTCACAATGAACTCCTTCACGTTTTGCCTTAAGCCATTTTTTCAAAATGATCAAGTAACTGATTGACTTGTCACACGGTGGGACTCATGTCATTGCTATGTGGTTTTAGGGATTGCAGTCCATTAAAAAAAAAAACACGACATTGTGTTCTTTTCAAACTTGATGTACGAGGGGAGAAGATGTTGCCTGTACGTGAGAAAGGCTGCCACCACACTCCCGGTTCCCTGGGAGACTGGCATGGTCAGGAGCCCCCTCCCCCTCCCTCCCTCCCTCATCCTCTTGCCGTTTCTCTCTCCCCCCCTCCTGTTTGTGAAGGAGGCGTGTGAGCAAGGAAGAGGCAGGACACGTTAGCTGTGGCTGCGGGAGTGGAACTCAGACGGCAGGCAAAGCATACAAACACACACATTCACACACACACACACACACACACACGCGTACTCACACACACATGCTCAGTCAGCGTAAGTGACACAAGTGTTGGCTCCATTCAGCACTGAGTTGACTGAATCACTGCTATCCATTAGCCGGCATGCCGCAGAGAAAGAGGAGTTTCACTTTTGGAGCCTACGGAGGGTAAGAATATATATATCCTAATAATTTGCAGAACAACTAAACCGTTTGACAACACACAGTTCCCATTTGTGAGACTGTGAGTTTGTGTGATAGTGCATCTGTTTGTGTCTGGCTGTTTGATGACTGTGCAGATTTTCTCTGTCTGTGTTGGTGCCTGCATGTTTGTGCCACAGGAACACCATCATATTTATGAGAACAGCGTTTATCTTTGAATGTTTTAGCTGCCTTAGCTTTCTGGCTTTCTCTGCCGTCGCCGCTTCAGGACGAATCATTAAAGGCTACATTCTTTACAGTAATGGTGAGGTATCAGATGTAGAAGCATAAACAAGATGAGGTGACAAAATCAATAGAGAGAAGTATGCATGGGTCATGTTACAGGAAAGTATTAAGACACCCTGACAGAGCTGAAGGTACGGTGAATGTCATCCTACACGTATTCTACATGTGTGCAAATACGCGCTGCACACATCAGCACTGTATTTCCCATGTTGTCAGTCAGCACTCATGTCCCCAGTGTTTTTATGGAGCCCACTTCAGGCTTTACAGGACACCGAGCGGTAGACGTGCAGTCAGCAAAGAGCCGGTCAAAAGGTGAACAGGTGCCCCAGTGAAGGTAGCCTCGGGAGTGTCTAGAAATATTCCATTAGCTAATAACCAGTGGAGAGCAGCTATAGCTAGGCTGGGCTGTGTGGTGATTTTGTTGGTGAAGAGTAGCCACAGTTGTAATTGTCGCTGGCCATGTGGAGCCACAGACGGTAACACATATGCGTTAAAGGCAGTCAAGGAGGGAAGTGTTTCTGCTAATGCTTTGTTGCACATGTCCCTCGTTTCCTAAAACTTTCCTCAGAGGTTTACCGGAAACTTTGTTACAAAGTTCGATGTTTATGTCAGCACGGTGCGTTGGACATTACCTGTGTCAGCGTTACAGGTTAAGCTGGTAGTTCGTTCCCTTCTTCCATTTCATCGTGAAACCAGAAAAATACTGTTTGAAAACACTTCCGGTAAAGCATAAATCTAACTTTCGTGCTGCATGTTGCAAGTTTATTTTGAAGCGCGGGATGGGAATTTTCATTTCACTCCCACTTCAACTATTGTTCTCGCCAACCATCAGGCACCAGTGAGTGTTTTTCATCCTCCAGCTTCAGGGGGGCAGTAATGAGCCCATTATGGCTTGGCACATCACAATGAGGCAAAAAATATGTATGCCGCACCATAAAACTCTCTCGGACAAGAATCACAAAGCTGAAAGATGATTACGAAATCATAGAAAATAAAGAGCGCAGTGTGTTGATCTTTCCATCGTGTGTTTTATCCACGAGCAGTTGGACATTTGTAGACTCTTGTTACATAAAACAAAATGCTGTTCTACTTTTCTGTCTAACAGTGGCCTTGAATGCCATCACATTTGGCATTTTGATAGGTCAGTCTGATTGCTCACATCAGCAGGTGAGCTGTAATACTTTCTGCCCCCCTGCATCCCATTGGCATTCACTGAAGGGAACGCTGCACCTCTGTCCTCTGCAGTTCGGTCTTTATTTAACGCAGCATGCTCTGTAATTTTGACATCAAATATTAAAAGCTTAAGTTGAGTCCTTGCGAGTTTTTGTTTCACTTTGGGTAGAGTACGGTTGTTTCGTTATGTTATCACAGACTTTTACTGGTTAAGCGTGACCACGATGTTGCAACTCTTAGCTTTCATATCCGTTTATTGACATGTCTCTTTTACTTTTAAGACTTAAATTGTTTACTTGTCTTAGATGCTTGTTGTATGTCACATGAGACATACCGCACTCTGTTTGTCTGCCCTATAGCTCATGGTGGCTTTCTCCTCATAAACATGAAATAAACAGAGCTATGACCTAAATGCTCTCTTGGTAACATCAGCAACACGACCTTCAGGCAACGTGAACACTAATGTTGGACTGTGCAGCGTCCCATAGAGAAATTGGAAGAATGCATGTCAATCCTGTTCAAAAACAACCGAGTGAAAAGGCCCACATTGTTTTGAAAGGGCTGAATTGTAGTTGGAATTCTTTGGTCAGCTGATTTAAAAAATGTAATTTCTTCAAATGAACAGGACAAAAACACTCTTTGTCGAAAAAGGTGTTTCCCCAGTCTTAAACAGAGCGTGGATTCATAATAACATTGTATGAATGTGTTCGAGGTTAGCGTTTAAATGCCTCACCAGTAAGTTTTTGTGCCTCTAACAAAAAGACACAATTCAAGATTTTAAAATGAAAGGAAAGCCTTTGTTCATTCTTTTACACGTACTGCTGTCTGTAAATAAATAAAAGAAAAAAAGAGAGGCTCCTCTCTCTGATTGATTTTTGATTATCTAGTCTCTAAGGTTTGCTGCATTGAGTATTACACCATGGACAACAGGAAGAAAACACAGAGGGGGTCTTTTTGTCTGACAAAAGCAAATGTTTGCATGACAAAAAGATGATTAGTCCACGAGGCAGCCCTACTTGAGAACAGGAGACCATTCAAGTACCTTTCCAAGGGCAGTGGCAAAACAAACAGGAGATCTAGGGCAACCAGAGGGCTCTTCATTGCCTACTCAGTCCACCTTGCATATTTACTCTGACATTCACATTCGCATTCATATTCACACCGGAAAACCGTCCGCGGAAAAAAAGAATGGGGTGGGAAGGTGTTAGGTGAGCTGCACTTCATCATCCACAGCTCATGGGGGGACTAATTGTTTACTTATATTTGCATCTATAAGAATAAGAACAGAAATGATTTTCATTATGGCCCGTCTGTGGTCATGTTAATATCTTTATGTGCACCAGATCTGATCACACAAGCAGGTCACAGTGAGTCACCAGCCTATGTCAACAATTGCCTGTAGCTGCAATAAAAAAGCCTCCTGTGGTTCGCTGATGAAAAGCTTTTCAGGTGCAGCAGCTGAACAATTTGCTTTAACAGTGTATTAGCACAGTAATGGACTTCATTACAGCTATAATGGTGCAGTGAAGTAGATTAGATTAAAAAACAGAAAGGTTTCTAGATAAAACAGGAAACAAGGAGCGAAACTCCCACAACTCTGAACATACTCCCACGTTAGGAGGCTCAAAACACGGATTCTGTTTACTATGAGGCTGGCACGGCAAGTTTGAGGGCGAGGACCGTCATTAATATCTTAATATAGTCATTAGATTATCGCCATTACGGTGAGAGAATAACACTAACTCTCTAAAGTGATTCAATCAGTGTGTAACACACAATCCCAAAATAAACTAACACTAATTATGACACTGACAACAGAAAACTTGTTTTGGATGCGAGTGATATCGCACTGCCTACTAGCAGTCAGCATAGCTGTGGTACCAGCGTGTGTGTGTGTGGGTGTGTGTGTGTGTGTGTTTATATACACTGTATCCTACTGTACTGCAGCTAAATGAGGACATTCAAACACTTTACACTCATTTCTCTGTCAATAGGCACATTCAGTCCACGCTAGGTTGCGATATACAGTATACTGTTCAGATCCGGTCACGTTCGCTATTGTTTGTTTGTCAGTGTTTCTTATTACTACGCTGAGTGTTATGTATAAAGAAATTGTTCAGCGTGTTACTCGAGGCCTTGTGTGTGTCTCTCTGTTCGTCTATTTTTGACGGTGTCCACTTCCTGTCCTGCAGAGTCAGACACAAGACTGTGTGTTTACTGTATGTAGGTGTCAATGTAAGAAAGACTTCATTCAGAAAAACTGAATAGGCATGCGTATTGTATTAATCGAGGCAGCCATCTTTTTTTTTTCCTGCTAAACAAACGTCAGCCTGTCACGGATCACGGATACGGTATCCATATTTATCCTGTGTATGATCTCTGCAGGGTTTTTGGCTTTTTAGTCAAATATCAGCTATTGGAATGATTGAAATTTTGTGCACACATGTATGTCCCTCTGCATAAATTGCAATTTATTTGGTGATCCTGTGACTCAACCAGCAGCATCA
Source organism: Nibea coibor (assembly GCA_023373845.1). Lineage (NCBI taxonomy): Eukaryota > Metazoa > Chordata > Actinopteri > Sciaenidae > Nibea > Nibea coibor. Next base: position 21,233,746 of record CM041717.1, on the reverse strand, counting down.
CTGGGTCAAAATACTTTCTATTATATGACCAAATACTTGCAGAGGTAATGTCATTATGCAGCCTACACTGTACTTTTTGTATCATGCTAAATTAAAGTGCTGACACCTGCAAAACATCAGCATGTTCAACTTGTCATTGTGAAAATGATAGCATGCCAGTGTTAGCAATTAGCTCACCAATGTGCCACTATAGACTCACAAAGGAACTCTCACTCTCGTTAAACCTAAGTGGGGCTTTAATGCTGCAGTGATGATGTAATTGTTATTTTCCTTGCCAATTTAAATCAAGGGTGTATTCTTTAATGTGAGCATGTGTCGCCCCTGTTTTGGTTTGATTTGGGAGTATTAGCTGGATGCAGACGAAGGACGCTGTGTTCAGCATGCCCTGTACGCGTGCTGGGTGAACTGGGTGTAACGCTGACCGTGACTCGGCCAGAATTTATTGTAGCTGTAGGGAAGAGGAATAATTTCTGTGCAGGCCAAGTTCACCGGGATCATGTTCTCAGCATTAGTTTCACAACATCAGTTAATACAAATGGCTCCAATTTAAAATGGCAGCACTGACCTTATACTTTGGTGTTATATCTCTTTTTCCTAATGAATATTAATGTCAGAGGGTTATTTTACAATGTCTTTAGATTCGGTTTTTTTTTCCACTGAGGGAAACCTAAAACAGTGAGCATCTGGAAAGCTAAATACTGAAAGGTTGTATCGAACGGCTGGCATGATCGGTCAGACCTTTTAAGATAATTTGGTTTGAGATATGTTTCTCTCCATTTGTAGCATCCTAAATTTAGACTGCTTCTTATATTTCAGATATCGAATTAGCGCTGCAAGCACATGTCAGAGCAGCGGATTGGTCACTGAACAACAACAAACTTGTTTGCTTTAGGATGAATTTCCTCTGGGCTTACTCCCTCAGCCTTGTCTGGTGACCTACTTGCCACGAGCAGTGTTGCTGACACGTTTAAAAGTAGCAGCGAAGAAATTAGGAAATTATGAGCTGTGCTTAAAGTCAGATTAAGTTGAATGGACTAATTGTCACGGCTGCTGACGCGGTGATAGCCCAGGGTTTGTGGGACCCGCCTCGAGCCTTTTATCCCTCGCTGATGTTTGTTTCCATGGAAACCAGCTCGTGGTTGATACCTAGCTGAGAGTGTAGAAGAAGAAGCATGAAAAACAATTTGCCAGTGTTTGGCTACCACCTCCTGAGCTGTAATTTGTTGCGTTCCTAAATGTGCTGGTTCATCTAATCTTTAAAAAAAAAAAAAACACGAAGCTCTGCACACTCTTTTCACTGTGAGATTTGAATGTGCAAATATGACTCACGGCCCACCACAAATGCATTAGCACAGGCAAATTTGTTATAGCCTACTTCAGGAGAGAGGGACAGAATATTCTTTGTCTTTGCCGATAAGGCTAGGAGTTTATCGCGCATCGCTGTTGTCAGCCTCTTTATCTGTGACCTGCTCAGTCCAGGTATGCTTCTCTTAGGCAGTGGAATGTCTTTGTCGTGTTGCTGAGGGATGAGTTTAGTTTTTGATGGGGAAAGTGATAATCAAATTTTTGTTCGGTGTACGGCAGATTTGTTCAGCAATTGTTTTGACTTTGAGTGATCATAGGTAAATGGTTGTTGGATATAAAGTCCAATTAAGACAAGCAGCCTTCACTGTAACCTCAACAGCTTATTAAGTTAACTTGTTCCCTTTCTGAAAACAACCTTATTTTGTGTCAGCAGGTAGCTTACATAGCCCTTCTTTAGCTTAAGGCCTGACAAGTACAATTTGTTCACCCATGATGGCTCATGTTTTAGCCGCTTAGCGCAAGAAAAGATATCCTAACAAAGCTTTGACACATTTATTCCTTATCTGTCCCAGCATGTCAGCTCTTTGGTATCATATTCTGTTTTGTGTCTAGGGGTACGTTTTATTGCAAATTTCCTGTACTGGTTTTGGTGTTTCAGTTTGGAGCCTTTATCCAATAATCTGGACACACCCAGGTTGATTTCATTTTATGGGAATTCCATGAAATCTGAGAATGGGCGAGTAGCGCAGGATGAGGTTTAGAAAATGTTATTCTTAGTGATGCAGTACGTATGAAAACAGCCCTCCCTCTCCTCGCACTCAGCAGAGCCGACAGCCCCGTAAGTATTTTGGCTCTCTCCCAACGACCGGTATGCATTCCACTTGAGGTGGAGCTCTGATTTATCTGCACACACACGTGTCCGTCAGGCTCAGCGAAACAATACCGGTGGTTAGATGTGAGAAAGAACAGCACCAGAAGACCCATCTCAGTGTGCATTATATGTCGCACGGAGGCTGGGAGTTCGAAAATGATGAGTGATCTTCTGCGCTGATGGGAATCAGGCGACAACCTTCTGTAACAACACAAGGCTGTCGATTCGTGGCTCCACAGTTTAGTGAACAAACAAACCCCCCCAGGGCCTGTTTCCTCTCACTAACACAGTTTTCTAAGAAGGAGGAAGTTTGAAGCTTTCATTTATCTTTGGAGAATTTCTCACAGCAAAAGAAGAAGTACAAACATTTTTTTTTACTTTTGGTCCAAACGGTACATCTTTGGGGACTTCTCATAATCAATGAAAGGGCTTTTTTTGGTATATCAATGAAAATAGGAACTTCCTCAATCGAATGACTAATGTTTTTGGTCAGTTTTTTTGTCAGGACATTTGATACAGATATAGATTTTTCCTCTAACACTACCAACAAGTCAAAGTTTTCATTTATCCTGAGAAATATCTCCAAGTTTCGAGTCATCCGTGGTCCCCGGATGATGTGTCCTAACGACTCTTTGCGCTCACCATGATGTTGCCCGTTGTGGTTTTAAATAAACCCTCTAAACTGTTAACGTGGTTAGTGATAATTAGTTATATTAGCTAAGATGATCTACAACATTATACCTATTAAACATCAGCATGTTAACGTCGTTGTGCTACTGTGCCTATATCCTCTGCCCCCACTCTGTAGACTCTTGTCTTGTTTTTTTAATCCACACTTCTGATACAGCAAGAGTCACTTCTCTTTCCAGAATTGGTTGTTTGATCCTTCGCGTGTTGCTGCGTCATGCAAACTAATCATGTCCAGAGGAAGATGAGTAAGAGCTCTGAACTCCGGCGTCTCAACTGGGAGACGCAGGGTGGACAGCAGTCAATGGCTTTGGCTCGAGGGATGAAGCCGGACATACAGTCCTAGGAGACAGGGCCAACAGTAAAAGCAGCTTTGGGATTATTTGTACTCTGTGTTACCTTTCTGCCGTTTGGCCATATATCATCTTGAAAGTTTCAGAAGGGTCAGCGTATGACAGCGTGGGCAGCTGCAGGAGCTCTGAGAGACATACTAAACATTCCCTTTTCAATGTGTCACCACCACCACCTATCACAAGAGACAGGCCTGCAGCTGGGAGTAGCAGTAGTAGTACGGTGGCCCTGAGGATCCAAACACAAGGACATATCACAGAACAGAACAATATTTCAGAAAACATTTCATGTTTTGACCTTCAGAGGAACCATATATCAGTATTAAATATCCATTTCATTGTTGCCAGTGAAGTCAAGTGCTGCATAACAAGAGAAGTGGTATAGAAGATATTTTCCGATTAGAGGAAGTGTATGGTACTTTTTGTGTGTCAGCTTACCTTATGGATAAGTGGCTTTCTGCTTGATGAACAGAGGGATAGCTGAGTTTTTTTATGCATTTCACCATCACACATGATATTTCTCCTGCACACACAGTGCCATCTATTGGCAGAGACAGTGCTCTGCAATCTCAGGCTGAGGGATTTCCAGCGTTTCATACTGTGGATATTTCTTTCCAGTGATTACAGCTTAAACATGTTTATCTAGAGTGACTTAAGGGCAGATGATAGTTTACTCTTGACTGGAGGTGAGTAATGAGCCTTATAGCGCAGGATTCAAACCAGGACAAGATTCATTTTGTCTCAGTAAACACAAGACTAGTAATCATCCTTTCATCCTTGGAAATGCTACTTCAACAGATGGCAGGAGTTATTTCAGGATAACGTAGCCCAACTGCATAACCAACCGCTCTCACTTCAGTAGACTTTGAGTAAGTGGAAAGGACAGCCCCATTATCCTTCTGTGTTTTCCACGCTTAGAATTAGTCTGGGAAAACTTTCATGCGTGCAAAGCCTGGAAATTATCAGTGAGTGTGGGATTCATTGGTATGCCACCTGGTTCTGATGTACTGTAATTGTTCTGGCTAATGTGATAATTTAAAATTGTGTTTGTGTCTTTGTTTTTTTTACTTTTCTTAACACCAAACAAACCAGTATGTCATAAAATGTGTTTTATGCTTCTTCTTTTTTTTAAAGAGTGGACAAGACCTTCTCCAAGGCCAGGAGCATATGGTGAGTTTCTCTTCTGTTTTTATTTTTGGTCATTAAATCTGTTAAATGATCATAGTGCGTGCGTTATGTGCTATGTTAGTTCTGAATGATGGATGGAAAAATGGATTGCAGTTGTTAAGGTGTTCAATGTCACTGACGCAGGCCGTCCTTCTAAGTTTTAAGTGTTTGAATCACCTCACCAATTAGAGTGTAAGGATGATGAACGAGCCGGTGAAAGGTAGAGCAGATGGGCAGCATTGGGGAAACAGATACCTAGTCCTTGCTGCCATCTCTGCAGTGCTGGCAAGGTTGGTGTACTGCTGTGAGTGGCACGTGGAAGCAGGCAGGGAGCTGAGCATGCACACCTCATGCCACTGCAGATAGAGCACTCCACCTCTGAAACGCTTTAGGTGCGGTGACACGAATGTCGAGCCCTCAACCCCCTCTGTCTGACTGCAGCAGGTTAAACGGCGCCTCGCCGCAGTGTCATCACTCCTTCCCTCTGGAATACAGATACAGGAGGATCGCTGTTACCGGCTAGGCCTGCATTACTCAGCATAGGCTGGGCTTATTTGCAGAGACCGCAGTCTGCCTATCGGGATACCACTGCATCAGACTATAACAGAGCAGCTGCAGCTCACGGTAAAGAGTACGAGGAGAGACACTGGAGCAAAATAGAGGTGAAGAGGGGGAATCTAAAAGAGGATACAAAACAGCACAGGAGGTAAAAGAATTGTGGGCGTGAAGACGAGGAAGAAGGAGGAAGGAAGTGAGTGGATGTGGTGACATGACAGGAGGAGAAAGAAGAGAACAGTTAAGTGTGATGTCTGCAAAACAAAATACATTCAGAGTTCAGCAGAGTCACATGTGGTCCTCACAGCCATGTGCCTTTGTCAGGGTCACGCTCTTCTTCAAATCAAGGAGGAATTCAACACTGCTTCATGAATCTGGAGGATCCTTCCCACTGTGTTAATAGAACTTGAATTATTACATAATCATCAGTGTTCATGAGCAGCAGGACAGACCAACAACAAAGCCCATGGTGCCAGGATGAAGCTTCAGTGAAAGTGACATCAGATATTTCAGCTGCTTTTACAAAGGATTCTTCACTTTGTTAAGCCTGAAACAAGGTAAAAATAATAACGTCAAAGAAAGTTTCTGCAAACTGGGACCACGGTCAAAGTCTTCCTTCACGTACTGTATGTTGGACAGGATATGACTGGATATTAGGGAATACTGAGATACTAAATCGTCCGGAGGCAAAACTGCAACAGCACAAACCAGCAAAATGCCGTGCTCGCCTTTCCGAATCGGCAGGCCGAGAAAATTCTGGTGAGTTTTGATGACAATCGCATGATTCCGCAATCAATCATAAAAATTCAACTTACCTGCCTGATGCATGTCCGACACTCAAGAAGTGCTCAATGAAACCAATCTGTATAATCCTTACTGGGGCGCCAGTATATGGAGGATCATCTATACTGTACCAATCATTCAAACAAATTAGAGCAATCCGAAGTGCTTTACAGATGACTGACAAGCTAATAACAATAAGTCAGTACAGAAAAGTGATTTGAGATTGAACACACACAAATAAAAATGAAGATGAAAATGTAATAATTCGAACCAAATAGACTGAAATAAAAAGATAAAATAGAGAAAAGACACTGGCAAGTAAATCTGATTTAGGATTAGAACATTTTAAAACATGAATACAGTGAAATAAATGGTTAACATTAAAGAAATAATAAAATATTCAGTTTAAAAGAGATGGTTTTAAGTTTGTGTTTAAAGATAGCAACACGTCTAGCTGCTCTCATTTCCTCAGGTAGACTGTTCCAATTGGGTCAGCGCATAAAAAAACTAAAAGATACCTTTCGTCCTTCACTCTGGTACAACTAAATGTCCTCATATAAGAAGACCTGGTCCTGGTTCACAGACTGGAAGCGTGTCAAACAAGTAGGCTGGTGCAAGACTGACAGAGCCTCAAAGGTCCAGTGTGTAGGATTCTCTCTGCAAGCATGAAGGTAAATAAGCCATATCTAGATCCGTGTTTGGTTTGTCTGTTCTGGGCTACCGTAGAAAAATGGCGTTTCAACGTGGAGGACTCTGTGGAAGAGGACCCGCTCTCACTGCAGATCTAAAGGGCTCAATTTGAGACAACAAGAGTACATAATGATCCTCATTGTCAGGTGATTATACACTATTGAAAACATACTAATGACTTCTGGATAAGATTCCTGAGATCTCACACAATGGACCTTTAAAACCCACACGACCTACACAAGCTTCACTGAATTATACGGCTCATCAACAATAAGCAATTCCAGGAATTCCTGGCAACTTTTTTCCAAGAGATTGTCAATAGAAGCTCGTATTGACGCACATGGCTCAGGCTTGAGGAGAGGCAGCGCCTCTTCATTATTATCCAGCTCCTGCACTAATACTTTACCCATTCATATAGAAATAATAAGTTCTCAGAACTCTGTATGCCTTCTCGGTGAGCGATGGCGCCTAATCTGTTGAATGTATTTAGTGTCAAGACTTGTTCAGTTTTGATCTCTCTCCGCTCTTGTAGTTGATTAAATGTTAAATGACCATCTTCCATCCGGTCACTGTGGGTCATACTCAATAAACAGATGATCTTCAAGCCTCTGTCTCTCTTCCCTCCAGGGGAGGCCTGTAATTGGTTGTAATCGTGTCTTGCTAAGCTCCCCTGATGGGAGGAAATGAGAGAGGAGGGTTAGTGTGGATAATGGCTATACTGAGATGTATAAGAGCCTCTCTCTCTTCCTGCGAACATACATCCAGACGCCTCGCTGTCCTTTCAGCGTGATGGATTATTGTGGCAGGTTGTCCCTTGTATTACTTCCTGCCCAGTATGTAATCCCACTTTTTTTTTTTTTTATCCGTGCCTCAGATCACCTGACCTTCATGCAGGATAAGTCTGCACTTTGAAGCTTCTTTCTGTGCTACTTTTCTCAGAGAGGAAGAATCCAGGTTAGATTTTAGAGCTCGATATCAGTTCAGTCGCTTTGAATGCATTAATAAAGAAAAAAGAAGATTTTCTCTAACCCATCAGCCTATTTTCAAAAATATATATCTTGTTGCAAAGATTTTAAGGCCCTCTTGAGGTGTGTTTTTTCTGATTGTTGCATCCCTCGACTGTTTGAGCTTCACTGTGCACAATGATATTTGTGTTAGACAATACAAGGAGATTTTCATCTGCTGGGGGAGAAAGGAAGTTTCGCTGTGCTCACCTTAAATTTGAATCTTACACATGCTCATGTGACTGCCACCGTGGGTTTGCTCAGCACAAAGACACACTTAGAATCGGCCTCCGTTTCTTCACCTGGCGCTGCTCTCCTGAGCCTTCCTTATGTAGGTTTGGACTGAGAATAGACTTCTTTGGGAAGCAACTTATACTCTTATAAGTAACTGCAACTTATACATACACTTATATAATTTACCAGGTAATTTAACTTTTTGTGGGAACATTTTCCTCTGTTTTAGAAGGAGATCTTCAAATCCAAGCAGAGTAGTACAGCACTGTTTCATGGTGTGTTGGATATTGTTGGCATGAACCCTGTCCCCTTTTGGTAAAAAGTTGTGAATTAAAATAATAATAAATTGGTCCTTGAGTCAGATAAACGGACAACTTCTGAACCTTAAGAGACTTTTCCTTGTGTGGCAGTTTAGACAGGGCCAAGTTTTATTTTTTTGGAGGGATCAAATATCTATTGTTTTGCTCTTGGAGTGAGTAATAGTGTTCCAAAAAGTGTCTATTTTAATGCTACTGAATGACCTTGCTGTTTATTCCAAGTTGTGTGACGTGATTCGTCATTCTATTTTTATGATGCTGTCTAAATTCTAGGTCCATTTCATCCTTTGTGCCTTTGTTTCTGCCCATAAACACTTAAGAGGTGTCACTGTAAACACTCCTCTGTTTGTGTTCACTGATTTCCCATGAGATGTCACTCTGCATCATCCTCTGTGTGTGTGTGTCGACTCCGCACATGCGCTCACCGCCGCACCGCTGAAGCCGAGCTGGGTGTCAGTTTGCTTGTGCACGCTCGTCTGTGTGTGTCAAGCGGAGTTGTCTGGCAGAGCGGACGTAGTGAGAGAGCAAACTGTCAAGCCCGATCAGGCTAGACTGTCTCTCTGCGCGTCTCCTGCTGTCTGACCAAATATAGCACCAAAGTGACAAGCTCGCCCCGGGTTCTACCCGTCTCAATAATCCAAATCCTAACATGTCATCCACCATCCAGCACCAGCACAAGATGTCTTAAAAAATATAAAGCTCAGATGACAGCAGGCTGTCGGAAAGGTTGAGACGAGTGCCAGGCAACTTTGACAGGACGTTTCCTTTTTACTTGATCTGATTCTTGGAGCTTTTCAGTGGCAAAGTTGTTCTGCCAGCTTTTTTAAAGTTGACTTCTTTGCCTTCAGACAGTCTCAAGCAGCTGCGGTATCTTCGGGAGACAGCGCCTGAGGTATTGAAGAGGCAGCCAAGGTCTTCACTGCTCGCGTTTTTGGATGGGTGAATCCATTTTAGTATACATTTAAGGATGTGTACGTCTCTCGTCATGCTGAGGACGGTGCGGTGAGCCAGTGGGGAGGAAGAGAGGACTTTCTATGGCTTCACATGGGACGAGATGCTTGCACGATCACAATCTTTTGCACAATGCTGGTGAGATCTTACCACTGCGGTTGCTCTTGTCTTGATCGATACGGTGGGTGTATGCCTCAGGGATCAAACTGTATGAAGTTTAATGTCACTGAATGCACTCGCAGCTCCTGTAGTGACCCTTTGTTGTTCGAAAGGCACATCTGCATGAGTGTGATTTCCCCAGGGGGGGGCGTGTTTCCAAGGAAATCTGGACGGTGACATTGTGAAAGGAAAAGCAAGCTGGAAATAGGGACCTATTGGCCGAGTGAACGTGCTTTATTCAAAAACACCTGCTGTACCTGGCCTTTTAATGCATACTGAATATGGCCAGCTGTCATGGGGAGGTGTGAGCTCAAGAGAATCCATCAGGGAGTCTCCTCATGCATCAGATCCTACAGATATTTCATTATTCAGGATTCTTAGCACGTAGCATTTGATTGTTTGGCCATTTTGTATTTTTTCCAATGAATTCTGCAGTATAGCATAAAACATGTGCTTCCTTGTTCCTTTTAGTAAAACCGCTCTGCGTTTCCTGTATTGATAAAAGCTGCTGGATATGATTTCCATATCGGACTGTTTGTATAAAAGGACTTTTAGAGGTATAGTTCCCTGGGGAACAAGCACGTTCTCAGACTTATCTGCTCTCTGAATGTTCTCCAATATTTGCTTTTCCTGATTGTGGCAGGGGTAATTTTTATAGCCACAGGACAAAAAGGCCCAGAGGGTTTCCAGAAGAGATTGGGGAAAGTTCTGGATCAGGGTTTTTTATTTTAACTTTCTGCTCACACACAGGATAAGATCTCTAAATAAAGTGGCAACATATCACACGCAGGACATTTATGTAGCTGGACTTCCACCAAAATGAAACATTTTTGAGTGGAAATCAGGTTTTTTTTTTCTTTTTATATCTGAAAGAATTACCTTCGAGGCTCAAAGTGCAGCCGCATACACACAAGAAAAGTAACTCATACAAGCGTCGCTGAGAGAAATGGTTTCACACCAGAGACAATCATCCTCCCATTTGTTTGAGTGCTTCGGGTCAGTGTGAGGGGGTTGGAAAGGATGGCCCTGAACGGAGCAATTCCAGGGTCTATTTGTGTGGTAATTCAAAGCACATGTGCTGCTCATATCTCGGGCTGTTGGAGGACTGATGGCAGGCAAGGGAGCAGGTGTTGCTGCTTGATGATGAATTTGAAAAGGAGGGAGGTCAGTTCTTAATATCTGAGCTCTTCAGTGTCATCAGCGTAACATATAATGACACAGTAGAAGCAAGATCACTGGGCAGCACAGCTAAGTGTGTGTGATGTCTGACCTCTGAATTCAATTTCCACGCACGTTACAAACAGCTTACTCGTTAAATAACTTGTGTTGGGGGGGTTGTCGACAGCGCTTATACATTAATTGAGGTCAAACCTCCCGTTCAGTACGTGGATGCTGATACATTTTGATTTTTTTCAATACAGAACTGAACCTTTTTTTAAGGCCATTGTCCAGTCTGAGATATCTCAACGACTGGATGGCCATGAAGATCAGTTCAGACAGAAGATGATGACTTTCACGATCCCCTGACTTTTACTCACGTGTCCCCAGAATTTTTGTTTTTTAGTAAAATGTCTGGATGGAAATGCGGAGCAGATATTCATGACCCTGTCAGGTTGAATAAATAAACTTAGCCAGCCCGTAACTTTTCATCATCATGTCACAGTTCATTTGTTCTTTGATTGGATATTGCTGCAAAACCGATGACAATCACATTTTGTGAAACTTGTGTGGAAATAATATTACAGCACTGTAGCGTAGCGGCTCTAAGGGAATGTCAGCCTGCATCATCAACAACTGACCGCATGGCTGGCCGTGATAAGCCACACACGAAGTATGGAGTAGCAGCAGTAGTACAGAGCAGTGCTAACAAATGCAAACTTATTATCATGCTTTATACAAAACTGTACTGTTGCATGATAAGATACCTTAGTTGTCAGTGTACTTATCCATCCTGCATAACAGAAAAACAGTTTCGGCAACGTTCTCGGAGACAATAAATAAAAGTCAAGACAGTCTCTCAAAAAACTTCTCTGCCTCTGAGGTCTTTAAATCCGTTCTTTTGTTTGAATAGCGACAGCTCACAACATCATTTCACAGATCTGAAATTAAGAAATAAAGATAAAAAACTGCTGCGGCTCGCACCGCCACTGCACATTGAAGCGACTACTTCCCACGCTGATGGATATTCCCATCAACGTCAGCTGTACTTTGTGTTTAGTGCCAATAACAAAATATTAGCTTGCGTGCAAGCGAAACTAAGAAGTGAACATTATACCAGCTGAACATTGTTATACATATACACTTAGCTAAGTACAGCCCCGAGCTGCCAGCGTGGCTATGTGTAATTTTATTTATATTAATAAAATAAGATTAAAACACTCTGGTTAGCTAGTTATTCACCTCATCCATCCTGCTGCTTAAACAGGAGAGAATCTACTGTAAAGAAAAGAGGTCATAGTTATTATCACCACAAACATGCTTACCTTTCATATTTGTTACAAGCCCCCCTCTAATGTAACCCAATTACCCAGTTCAAAACAAGATATTAAAAAAAAAAAAAATGCTGCGTGATTATCACGCAGTCACAATCACAGCCACAGTGGGGATTAGGTGTGCTGCGGAGAAATCATGATGGGGATGTAAAGTTTCTGCTAAAGTTAGGAAGCAGTCGGCGCTCCTACTTTGCCTTGCAAACTATGGGCTTGATTAAATGCAGTCGATTTGTTTGAGAGCGACAGGAGGCGGGTTTTAACAAATCTAAAAACAGCAGGCGAACCTTCAGCCCTGCTGCATCCAACATTTGGATTGACTTCAGTCACAGATTATAACGCCGACTATTTTCACTTAAAATATTTATCCTGCTTTGTCGAAGTGATGAAGTAAAATGATTTACCGCGGAACAAAGTGTCTGTGAGGCTTGTGAACACGTGAAATCTGGCAAGTATTTTGGTAATTTTCTTAATTTTGCGTGGAAGCGCAGTTAAAAGGGAGGATAGATGTTGATCGCTCATGAATTCAGTCCTGTTTTTCAGCCGACACTCATGGCTCAGTGCTGCAGTTCCCTTCCCCCCCTGAGGTCGACCACCTCTAATTAAATCTCAACCTGTGGGAGACACTCAGTGGTTATGCATAAATAACCATTCATTCATATTTCAGAACAGCAGCCATCTTGCCTGCTGGAGACCTCTGACATGTTGTTGGTGTATAATGTGCCTGTGACTGGAGTCCTAAACCTCTGACTGCCCTTTAGGGTCAGTGGCTGGTCACACACAGCCTCCCATACCCGCAAATAGATCACACTGTCACCTGCACACCGGCCTTATTTGGTATAATAACATCAGGAAGGAAGTTTTTATTTGTATAAATTCAAACAGATTAATGAAACTTGATGAATAATGAACACGCTGTTGCTGACTCTTGATATGGCTCGGCCTAATCCTCGGGGAATTATAGGATCTGGCTTGCTTTAGCCATTATTTCAGCTTGTGTCTTGAATTATTATCTAACTCCTCTCGGTTGCTTCAAAGCCGAAAGTGAATGAGGCAGAGAGAAGGTGGTAGATTCGGGGGGGAATTTCAGGACAGCAGCAATTCTCCAAGGGATAAGGAGCGGGGGCAGGAGAAGGGAGTGACCACAGGCCATTTCACCAGGCTAATGGGATGGGAATCCCTCGCAGCGGGGGCCGGTCGGAAGGGATTTACTGTGGGGTTTTAAAGAGGACACTGGAGCAGTGAGGATACTATCAATTTAAAACCATCTATCTAAGCGCCACATGGCTCAGGATTTTCTTCTTCTTCTGCTATTGTTTATTATTTCGCCAGCATGCGAGAGTATTGAATCCTCGGTGATGTTCCAGACTGCCGTTCCAAATGCGCGTGGCTTTGATTTGATAGCAACCTGGCCGCAATGATCCGTGCGTTTAAAACACCACTCAGAGCACAAAAATCTGCCTGCTCTTATCCGATAATGTGTTTTTATCTACAGGCACTGTTGACAAAAGCCCTCACAGGCAACAATTTAATTTTCTAACCCCACACTGAGCTCCTCCAAAAAAAAAATTGAGCCTCCTAACATCTGCAGTCTTTGCTCAAGGATTTAAAAGAGAGATAGAGAGAGATTATTGTAGTACTACAGCAGGATGCTTCAACAAATTACTGCTAATCTGGACACTGTTAAAGTTCTGTCCGATGATATAATGCAGTTTTTTGTCACCAGTAAGCTTTGGACAGTGAGAGGATTATTTGTTTTGTTTGTCACAATACGCAGCTCCTAATGGAGCACAGTATGATGACTGCGCTGTAATCCCTTGTTATCTCTTCATGTCCAACACGTACGGCACACACATAAATATTATTCAGTCTGAGGTGCATACTTGTCAGAGGAGTACAGATGAGTCGGCACACTCGCTGTATGGGATGTTATTTAGCAGGGATTTAACTGGAAAAGGCGCCGTTGGTGACGTTAGTCACAGGTCTGCTGGGAACTGTGCTGGAGCTTAGTGGAGGAGACGCATGTTCACTCAGGATTGAATGAGACTCATTACAGTAATTAAAAAGCTTTCTGCACATGCTTTCTCATCCTGCACAATAAGCATTAAGGAGGCTGCGATGCCTGTTCACCTCTGGGAGCTTAATGTTGGACATAATCACCTTGTTCAAGTCATGTCATAATGAACATGAATGTGCATGTGGGTGTTTTTTATTTTAATTTTTTATTTTTTCACGCGTGGCTGATGTGGTTGCCACAGCAACAGCCCTAGTTGGCTTGTGAGGTAGCGTGGGGATCGAACACAACCTCCCCCCCACCCCCCCACCCGCCCGTTACCCCAATCAGCCCTGCTTTCCTTTCTCTTTCTGAGCGGCAGACTTCAGTCGCCCCCCTCCCCTGGATGGATGGCTGGGGGGAGGGTTGGCTGCTTTGAAGGGGATAAAGGTGGTGTTGATGGTTGGGTGGGGGTGTGAGAGGGGGAGTGGGCGCGTGGCTTAAGAGTTCAGGGTTTCGCAGCGAGTGCCACATCGTGTGTGCGCGCGGGCTCGAGAGCAGACAAAGAGGGTGGAGATGGAGGAAGTGACAGAGCGCATATGTGTGTGCGAGAGGCTGAGTGGGAGGAGAGAGAGCGAGGGAGGAGAGATCAGCAGCTGAGAGAGAGAGAGAGAGAGAGAGAGAGATGCTCACTGGGAGTGCGAGACAGTGTAAAGAGCTGTGAGTGAAGCCAGCAGGTGAACGACCGATGGAAAGCAGCAAGTGAGCTGACTCAAGCTGAAAAGAGAGAGAAGAGTAAACGGAGAGAGAGAGAAAGAGAGGGGAGATAATTGAAAGAGAGGGAGGGAGTAAAACACTTCACCCGAGGAGACAGTGAGTCATTTTGCCGGAGTGCTGGTCACTCTCCGGACTTCCCAGGGAGCGCCCAGCATAGAGCCACCACTGCATGAGTAAGTTTGCTGCTCCGCTCCACGTAGGACACGAGGTCTCAGGGATGACATGCTGTGTGACTTTCTTCACACGGCTGATTTCTGTGGTGCATCGCTAACCAGCTGGGGTGTGTTATGTAATTTGTTGTGGTGTTGGGATGAAGCTGTGGCTTAGAGCCGCAAACTGATTTGCAGGAGGGCTTACGTGGTAACATTATACACAGAGCAGGCAGGTGTGTGTGTGTGTGTGAAGAACAGTATGTAATGCATGCTGCACATCATGCTTTCCGAGGGAGGGAGGGCAAGTTTGTAATGGACTGGACAGGACATTTCCTCTGTCACTTTTACTCTGATGTGTGTTTTGATGGTATATCATGTTGCCGGTTCATGTCAGTATTGTGCGCTGTGTGTTTTCTGCAGCATTAGTGTGTGTGACTTGAAACAGACAGATCTTTAACAAGCTTTTCCTTCACAGGACTGTATCTGCCCTGCATCCATCCATTGTGCATCAGTTCTAATTAAGAGTTCAGGGCAGCTGATGCCCTGTCGTATCCCGTTCTCCCATGGGGAGAGCTGCTGCCGGGCCTCCTTCATGTTTATTGAGCCGGCTGCTGAAGAAAAAGCTTCATATTTACAAGTGTTAGTATTTCATCTGGATGATGCAGGATTGTAGATTCACTCGTTGTGTGATAGCAGGCGGCGCTGTATGTTAATGATTCGCATTTTCCATCTTGGTCACTGTCTCTCTTGAGCAGCCGTTTGTCTCTTTCACATCCTCAGCACCGGACCAACACACCTCAATACGCTCCCTCATATAAGTTATTACTGTGTCTGCAGCCGCGCTATCTACTTGAAAAGAAAAAAGAGATTGTTTTGAGGTCTTCTGAGTTCAAGACTTGTCCGTTTTGTCTCTTCGAGTTATTGAATGCACTGAATAATATTTACATCTGGAGCTCGGTGCCTTTTGGCTGCACAGCACCTTGTAGTTACAGAGATGTCATACATATTTTATTACGGCTGCTGTAGCTTTCTTTGATCGTTACGGGCAGGAATATACATTTTTTACTTTGCATTATTGCTCCTTCTCAATCATTTCAGATCCACTTTCATGCTGATCGATCACTCCCTGTGTTGGAAATAGATTGAATTAATCAAACAAATTGAAAGCCCGCTGTGCAAACTGGCGCGTTGTCAGTGTCAATAGAGCTACATATTCAGCAAGGATATCGATCAGGGATCCTGTGGGGATAAAGCCGTCCTGGTAGAGATATTGAGTTTAGAGCAAAGGATGCGTGACAGTAGGACTGCTCAGTTTTGCATTAGTAATGTGTTACTCTCCTGCTTTGAGGAGAGAGACGATCTGTTTGAATAAAATGCGAAACTATGAGCATTGTGCCCCTAGATCCCTGAAGTGTTTGTGAATAGTGGCTAAGGTACTAAAAGAAATGAAGAACCTACACATGATGTGACATCTTTTGGGAAGGAATCATATTATTTCAAGTGTCAGGCATAACTTGTATGTTCGTAGAAGGAGTGAATTCATGGGTGAGGATTTGGTTTAACCCTCTACCACCAGGGCACTGCAAAACAGATGATTTCCAGTGATTCATTCATGGAGATCTTAATCCGAATTTTAGCTCGTGTTTCTGCTTTTTACAGCGTCGTCTCCCATTGTGTGTGTCTGGAAATATCTCAGGAGGAATAAATACAAGAGATCTTTAAAAAAAATGAATGAAATCACACATTTAATGACACCCTCTTTCTCTCTGGCTGTAAGATCTTTGCATTGCCCCAGAAAACCGCTCCACAGAAACGCATTCTGTTGCTAAATATGACCAGCAACATTTCCCGAGGCGTCACCTTTTGCTTCTCTTGATCTCAAACTGAGTGACCTTTTCTGACCGACTGTTCTCTTGCATCTGTCTGATTGCAGGAAACAAGATGGGAGTGACCCCCGAATTTCTGCAACACTAGAGCCCCAGCTGTTCCAGCCTACACTCACATACACCTCCTCACCATTCAACAAGGTAAGAGGAGAACAAAGGAGGTGGGGCGGGTTGGGGAGTTTGCATTTTGACCTCTGACCTTATCTGATGGACCTCTGTGTGACCTTTCTTTCCGCTTGCGAGGTGCCTCTGCTCATCTCGTCTCTTCACCTGCTTCTGTCTGGATGCACTTTCGCGGTGTTGCGTCTGTGTTTAATCACTCTTGACTTTCCGCTTGCAGTGTTACTTTAACTTTCGATTCTCGTCTCCTTTTGTTTAACTTATATAATTAGAGTGCGCAGAGCTCCCGTGTCTGGGATGATTATGTTTGCCTGATTCAATTAATACAAACCTATTTTTAGCAGGAAATTGTCAGCGTGATGCAGACAGTTTCTCAATCCAAGCTTAACAAGAATTATTTCATCAAAGCAAACAAAATACAGCCTGTCTCAGCAATTGTCATTTTTTTTTGTCTCCACCGTCATCTAACATATGCCACCGAAATGGAAAGCCATTAATGATTAATCACGTCTTTGTGCGGGGTTTCGATTGTTATCCGGTTTTACTTCAGCGTCAGTTAAAAATAAGCAACTATTTTTGACTTTTTATGAGCGTAAGCTCAAATTCGTGCTCATCCAAACTACATTTTCTGTCACACGCTCATTGTTAGAAGATCTCACTCGTTTTATCTCCGGTTCACTAAAACAATTTCCAAGATTTTCAGCCCATCTATTATTCCACCTTTCAGAGAAAATCATCTGACTAAAGACTAAATTGCAGCGGCTCTAGACGCAGAATATAAAGAGCAGAAAGTGGAAATGATTAAGGAGGAAATCATTTCATAAAACTATTTAGTCTGTCACAGTGCCTATTGAATCCGTCTTACTGTCAGACTCTTCATGCCTAGCTTTAAGAACATCTTATTGTTATAAATGAGCGGCTGACGTAAAGGTGGGGGGAAAAAACCTGCCGGGGATATTTTTGGGAACTTGGAAACTGAATAAAGCTGAGCATGCGGTTGGTGATTAAAAGTGGATACAATCTCACTCACATCAGATTGGATTCATAAGGTCTCCCACACTTTGGATGGAGCTTACACTTCTTGCAATCTGATTTGATCAGAGTAGAGCAGAGGGAGAGGGAAGGGAAAGGGATTAAAGGAGAATTTGGAGATTAGATTGTTTAACCGTCACTCCTGATCCCCGCGGCATCTGTAGGTGCTTCAGACCTACTAACTACAATTAGTCAGGCACGAGGACGGGATTTGTGAAACTTCGGTGCGCGTCTACGTATTTGCATGTCAGGGAAGCAGCCACAAAAGGCACAGATGAAGATATTCTCCCCACTTTCCTCCAGAATAAAATGCTCATGTTTAACTCTGTAACACTGCAGTCTAACGTGGTGTCATAAATAATTGCAGTTATATTTCATGTTACATCCCTGTGAGGACGTTGTATTCAACCCCATTTCACTTGAAATCCAGCGCAAAATAAAACATATCTAAAATTGAGCTATGGTAATGTGATGTACTGTAGTACGATAAGGGCTTAGTGGGGCAAGACTCAGAGGAGCATATCACTTTAATCAGAGCCCTGCGAAAACCAGGTCAATCCGCAATTAACCCCACCAGGTCTTATGGTCACTGCCTAATTCAAATCATACTACTGTACTGTCAAATTAACTATGCTGCATATTTTTCGAGGAGAAGAAACTCTGACACGCTAGCAACCCTGTGCTTCATCAAATAGGTTGAAACAACAGCTTCGGGACACGCACACACAACAAGAACCCGTATATGGTCATAGACAGCGTCGATTCCCTATTTTGGGGACGTGGTTTCTAATGCAGACATGTTTTTGTTGCCTTGCCACGCCACTTGTTTTTCTCAGAACTTAGACCAATCAGACCGAATTCTTATAGCTCTCCGTAAATTTGCGGTGACAGCGAGTTCCTAAGCAACCTTAAATTAGCTGGAACAAAAAAAAAAAAAAAAAAACAGAAGATACTGTGCATCAAAGAAAAAGACAAACATGTGAGCTGCTCCATCCTTTTGATATTCTGGGAGCTGTATAAGTTATAATGAGCTTTTGTGTTCCACCTGAGAAGTCTGGAGCACAGAGGAGGTCTCACACATTTAATTTGCCTCTTGTCATAATGACGATCCTATTAGCTCTCATAATGAAAGGTCTCAGCTCTAACACCTGCGCTGTATGCCTGCCCGTCTTCCTGCAGATCCGCATGGCTCTTTCCACTGTGAGCGTGTCTGCAAAATGTTTTTCTATCTCAATAAGATTGTTTGCTTTTCCCTTAAAAGGCTGCTGTTTGTCTGCTCTGCAGTTTGTGCTTGTCTTATGTCTCCTTCATCCATTTCCATATTGTAATTCTGTTTGCAGCCGATGATCTCCTAATTCATTCGCACTTATTTTGGAGTATAGTCCAGTGGGACTGCCCATGTATAGTTGAACAGGAAACTGTTGAATGACTTAAAAAGACTCCACCTCTGGCTGTGTGTCACCCAGATCAAGACAGGGTTTGCGATATAGACAGAGGTGGAGGGATATTTGGTTTTGTATTTCTTCCTGCAATGAGAGTCAAAAAAGGAGGATCAGGAGAGGACAACATACATCAAGCCGCAGTCAGGGGATTACTACACTTCAGGCAATATCAGCTTCCTTTGCATGAAACCTGACACGTACACTTGCTGATAATTTTGTGTACTTAGAGCACAAGCTGGGAGAGCCTGTGGATCTTGTCTTCGAGTTTTTTTTTTCAGATCCAACACTTTTGTCAGTCATGGTTGCAGTGAGCAGGGATGTAGCTTCAGCTCGGGTGTCACAGCGGGACACAGTCAACTGTCTGCCATTTGACAAAAGCACAGCAGTCAGAGAGTGAGTTTAATCCAAACCTGTTGAAGTCGGCGGAGTCAAAACATCTTCTGAAGCTGCAGGACGGGCCGCTTTGAGGGAAAGAATGGCTAAAAATCAAGACAATGTTCCACTGGTGACAAAGGCAAGATGGAAGAAACCCCAAGTAAGTACTGTAGATGCATGCCGGATGGAAAACGTCACTACATGGCAAACTAGAGAGGGAATGTTGCAGTATTTTCAGCAGAGGCTTGGACAACTGCATCTCCAAATTGAGATTAAAGTTGCAGATGCAACTCATGACAGTTCATGCAGCTTGTTTTTTGACGAGCTGAAGAGATATCAGTTTGTAAGGGAATGCTTCTCGTCCTATTATCAGGCGTTTTTTAGTGTAAATAAACAGGTAACTTTACAAAGTTGCGTTTTAAGGCTGTATGTCATTGACGTACAGGTTTATGGTTAAAGTAATGTAGTCCAGAGATAATATGTAGTTCAACACTACAGCCCCTCTTGTTCTAATCTCTGTTTAATGTTGTCGAAGCCGGGGTTATTTACTTTCAGGGTTTGTGGCTGACTATTGTTTGCACATGGCGGAGGACTTTACTCATAATCACTCTGAAAGCTAAGACAAGATTGCTCTGTACACAAACTGTTTGACTATGTCAGGCTTCACAGGCTGAACCTTCCAGCCTTCGCTACACTCGACTACTGCAGGCTGACGTTTCCATGGACTCTCGTAGTTCAGCATTTCCTGCAGCGGTTGGTAGTTAGTCGGAGGCGTCATGCCCGGTTGATGCATGCAGGTTTTGTCTACAGCCGCGTTTGGGAGCTGAAGAATTAGGCAGGTGTGTTTTTAAGGTGGGAAAGCCGGTCGGTCACACGTGACTGTTTAACAGTGTGACAAACCACAAGGGAGAGGCAAGAGATCGCATCAGGTAAAGTTAATTCAAATAAATATAAGGCTGAACTTTGGCAGTGCTGCAACAGCGGGACAGAAAATGTGAGCCTTATCAACATCGCAATGCACCGAGTAACGGATGACATTTCCTTGAATGACAGTGTTCAATATTTGGCAGAAATTATTTGATATTTTGGGCAGTTAATATTGTTTCGTCACATTGAAATTTTCAAATTTTATGTAAATTGCTGATTGACATGATTTCGAATAGATGACTGAGGTCCACTACAAAAAATGTCACATTACTTCTATTTTTGGGTCTCAGTGTTGACAGGAGTCTCTGTGGTCTAATTGACCCCAAACATGACCCAACATCACCATGTAGAATAACACGCTGTACACGTCTGCATGTGTTATGACTTTTTGGAAAACAAAATGAATATTTGTTCACGCATAATCTATATATAATAGGTTAAATAATTCCTTATTTGGTGCAATAACAATAATTAATGCTCTCTTTAAGTTTCTGGCCAAGAGAAAGGTCACCACTTTAATATATTTTCTACATTTTAGGTTTTAATAAGATCAGAAGGGAAAATAACACAAATAACAGAACTGTTCATGGTCATGTTAGGTTGTACTTTAGAGAGAACACCTGATGTTCAAGGACGCTGGCTACTGAATTAAAGTGTACCTGAAGGCATAGTGCAAGGATAAGGCTGTTCTGTCATTAACAGACACAGAAAACAATAAGGTAAGGTCAACAAAATACAGAGCTGAAAAATCAATGTCACTGGACGGTCCATGACGAGGCTGCACGCGATACACGCTGATCGGGGTTGTGCTGTAACAATCAGACTAACCGCTGTATAAATACATGAACCTCAGCACCCAACAGACAAACTCAAAACGTTTCATCTTACTCTCCTCTCTCCAGACCACAGACTTTTTTCAAATGATTGAAAAGATGCAGGTAAGATGACGCATTGATCTTTATATTTTGTCCTCGGCTTTCTCGGCTGTACTCACCAAGCAACTAACCAGTCGGTGTGTCTCTTCCTAATTCTGCAGCACTCTGGCCCTCTCCTCGGCCACAGCACCTTTGTGCAGTCTGTACATGAGCACGACATTGAGTCTGGTGGTTACAGGGGAGAGTTGTCACAGCGTTATGTCTGTGTGTGTGTGTGTGTGTGTCAGCGTCTCTTTTAACATTCTGGTTATAACACTAGCCGACAAAGCTGTAAGCTTATTGTCTCCTGGCCTTTAGAGGGACGTTTATTTTAATCATGTGATCTCACCTGGAGTTTTATGATAGAGCTTATCAAAACTCATAATGTTTTTATGCATGTTTATTAGCAATTATCGCACCAGTGATGAGTACACATTGTTTTCAGATTTTAATTACAGTCATAAAGGTTTTCACATTTGGCACGGCACCTTTTCATAGCTGAATATTTAAATCAGAAATATTCCTCTCAAGCAGGGGGTGTTTTTACCTCATTACATCTATCTTATGTGTCATCTTCCTTGACACCGGGCGCCGTCACATAGCGCTGATTTAGCATCGCTGCATCTCTTTTTCCTGCATCACACACACAAACATACACACCTCACAGGTCCGACTGGTGTTTCAGTGTCACTTAGTGCCTTCTTAATCCCTGGGGTCTCATTATTACATTTCTCTGTGTGCTAGCAGACTTTTCAGTCTCTCCCACTCTCTCCCCCATGCCTGCTCTTTAGCATCCATTAATTGTCTTTCAGTATCTGCCCTCAGTGTCTGTAATGTATCTTTTTCTGGATCTTTCCATCTGTCCCTCTCTGACTTTGCTTTGTTGCCTGCTGCATATGTCTTGGGAAAACTGTGTTGTTACATAACAACGTTGATAATCTTCTCTCAGTGGAGTATTTCTTCATGATTTTAACGCTGCTTTGTATAGATTTTTTTGTATGCAATGATTAGTTGATTAGTCAATAGACAGAAAAATAATCACCAAATTGATTAATTGATTAAACACATTAACCGTGTAGGTTATGTTTTATTCTTGTGGAGTGACCAGTAAAGTTTCAGATTAATTGATTAATCAAGTACTTGTCAGAAAGTGATGTTTCCAGCATCTCAAATGTGGAGATTTAATGCTTTTCTGTGTTTTATATAATATTAAAGTGAATATTTTTGGACTTAAAAACTCAGATGGACCTTCTTCTCTCATTAACCGATTTATCTAGAAAATAATCATTAGCTACAGCCCTAGTTTATTCAGCGAGGCGTGTTCGAATGCAGGTATTTTGAATGCAGAAGCAGCCGTGTCGATGTCTGAGCGTGACCCTTCTCCCTCTGCTTTTCTTATCTCAAACTCTCCTATTGTAGAGCAACAGGATGGATGAGCAGAGATGCACCTTTCCTCCCCCACTCAAGGTACAACTCTCCGCACAGAGACAGCATTATTCACGCGGTGTGGTCATTGTCTCACGACTGGCTTCGCCATATCTTGCTTTGCCAGACAGCCTGATTACTTCAGCGCGCTGTGGGACAATATTATTCATATTCATATTATTCACAATGCTCTCAAGTCTTGCCATCAGTTTTGTACCAAGAGAGGTAGTTTGGATACAGAATCATACATCCACTGATGCTTTGCTCTGCAGAAGGAGAAATCTAAGTGCTTAAACTTAACACCTTATTATGCTGATGTCAGACTTTTGATCAAGCAATGCATTGATTCTTATGTACTTGCCAAACTGTTTTCCATTACATAACAGTTATATAATTACTCGGGAACGACGTCCCCTAGGATTATAGAGTTGGACAGTGCAGTGGTTATTTTTATTCTTTGATGAGCAAACAAAGCTTTTTTGCTTTATTTTCTGCAGACTGAAGAAGACTACATTCCATACCCAAGTGTCCATGAGGTAGGATTATGATGTGCTGCGCCAGCACTTTTCACCATGTTTGTGTAATCAGTTCATTTCCATGCTTGTCCTGAAATTACTTTCCGTTCTGTTTCTCAACCTTTGTTGTTTTTTTGCATTCTGGGGCAGGTGTTGGGCAGAAAAAGCCCCTTTCCTCTCATCCTACTGCCGCAGTTTGGGGGTTACTGGATTGAAGGGACTAACCATGAGCTGGGTGACACAGCGGACACCGAACAGTTGCAGCCTCTGTCCCCGAACACCCGCACCAAGCTGGAATGTAACACAACGGCTAAAATCTACCGGAAACACTTCCTGGGCAAGGTTAGACACTTACAGAGAGTCGTGTACTTTATTTAATGTACTTTTTTTCATACTTGATCTTTTTATTGCTCAAAAAAGCCAAACAATATATAAGCTAAACAATATTTGTGATGATACAAGGTCAAAGACGACCTTCTATAAAAACAGAAATACAGACTCTGACTCTAGGTGGTTTGGATTTTATTTTATTTATTATTAATTCTTTCCACTCATGGATGCATGGTCATTATTTCTGAAACCATAATTAATTTATTTCACAGAAGAAAAAAACATATATGTGTTATGTGTTATTCTTACACTAAATTCAGATTTTATAATTATTGTTTCCCAGAATGTCTTTAAAATTGGGCAAAACCACCAAACCAAAAACCAAAAATCTTTTTTGTGATAAATTAGTGCATCTGTATTTTACACGTGTTATCTCTCCAGAAACTGGCTGCAGTAGTTTGTTTTACGCATCCCTAGATCTCCTTCTGCATCTTCATTTTGTCCCTGCTTTAATCTTTCCTCTCTTAATTGTTATGAATATAATGTTAGGGACATAAAATAATCATGTTTATTCAGCAATAAAGTCAGATTTTAAAAGATGCGTTCTGCTGAAAGCGATATTACCGAAGTCATAACAGCTTCCTGCCTCCTTAAAAGAGCCTCATTACTCTCATGGAATATCTCTCTCTATCAATTTCACTTCTTGCTCATTATCGTAATGAAATGAATAAGCAATAAGCGAATCCCAGTTGAGTAAACCGCTTACAGCAACCAGCCTCAATGTTTGGCACCTCACACACTGTTGCTAATGAAGATGCATTAGGCTTTGCCACCTGTTCTTAGACACGCATAATAAGAACAAATTTGATCTGCCTGTAGCAGAGGAGCAACAGAGGAAGAAAAGGTTCTCGGATCAGATAGATAGGGAGTGCGTGTACATGTGGCGTGCGCTCTGTTTATGACAGACACTAATGGCCGTGTCCGTGCTCTGTGCCCTCAGGAACACTTTAATTACTATTCAGTGGACAGTGCCCTTGGACATCTGGTGTTCTCTCTAAAGTACGATGTGATTGGTGACCAGGAACATCTCCGTCTAATGCTCAGGTAATGTTTATTATGCATACACGATGCAGCACAATGCTGCAGAGGAAATTGAACCTTTAAATCTGCGTTCTGCACATCAGCATCCGAAGTAGTAAAGACTTGACCACTTTAATGACCTACAGGAAATAAATGCAGAGTAATCCACTTTTTTTTTTTATTCCCAAATTGCCCAGTATTGACTGGATGAACACATCCTCCCAGCACGGATGTTATCATAAGAGTCATAAAGCTGGAGAGAGTGTCAACAGTACTGTCATTCCCACAGCAGAGTAACAGATGGACTATTTAGGCCAGCCAGTGGGTGGGGATGGAGAAAGGCACAGAGGGAGGGAGAGAAGTGAAATGAGGCGAGGGTGGGGAAGTTTGATGATGGTCCATACCGGATCATCTCTTTTCCTATCTGTAATGTTCTGAGAAATATTGCAACAGAGTATATGGCCTTAATTGTTTTATGACTTCACCAGGAACAAGCTGAAAACCCACCATGATGTGATTCCAATCTCCTGTCTGACAGAGTTCCCCAACGTGGTCCAAATGGCCAAGGTAACAAGAGTTGTTTTTGTCATGCAGAGGCTGATCTGCAGTGACGACGTCCAACCAACCAACCAACCACATTCTGACGTTTCTTTATGTCTTTTTGTTTTTCTAACTCAAGCTTGTCTGTGAAGAGGTCAACGTGGACCGCTTTTTTCCTGTCCTTTATCCAAAAGTAAGATCTGGTTTGGTTTGTATAGTTGCAGCTGCTGTTTATGCCTTTTCCAGTGCCACATATCCGACGGTCTAAAGGATAGGCTTGCAATTTTTTAAGCCTGTCTTAAAACAATAATCTAGAGACTGTTGGAAACAAACAAACAGAGCAAATCTCGTGCTAAAACACTGAATTTGAAAGATATATGCTTCATATGTGTAACTCTGGAAGCAGCCGCTGATTATTTCAAGACTTTCAACCTATGCTTTAATGTTTCTTGTTATATCTATGTGTTTTTACAGGCTTCAAGACTTATTGTCACCTTTGATGAACATGTGATAAGCAACAATTTCAAGTTTGGGGTCATCTATCAAAAGTTCGGACAGGTAAGCGATGAAGCCCGGCTCTGCTGACGCGCATGCACTCTTTGTATTCAGTCCACGAACGACGACAATGTACAATAAATTGTAATTTCTGATTTCCTCGAGGAAGCTGATTATGCTCAGTCCTCCTCAGTCTTAATTATGCCTTTCAGTGCAGTCCAGTCTCTGTGGTTGTCTTCAACACACCCTCTCATTTTCTGAGGCAATCACAGCCCTCTTGTTTACTGTGTCGGGGGGCAGAAGAGCTATTGAATGCTTTGCTGAGGGCACTTGTACCTTTCAATGAGAGACCTCAGTGTGTAGAGATCTGCGCTGTTGATCCCTTAAAGCCTGCAGTCGTTTAAATACAATGTAAATGAGCCAAGAGCTGCCTGAAGAAGACAGTAAGAGCCCTCTGCTCACCTCGCTGGACATTCTCTATTCAGGATGGGTGCGAAATGAAAGGCGTGATGGTGAAGTAGGCATATTGCAAATGGAAAACAAAACAGAAATACTCAATAAGCTTCTTCTCAGGCATTGTTTCCGTTTGTTTATGTTGAAGCAGGCTTTTGTGTTCACGCCGCCGCTCCTCTCCCTGACAATAGATATTCAACAGTCCATCACAGCTTATCGTGATCGCACGCGTCCATCTTTAATCCTTCTGTTGTACCTACCGTCTGTTGTAGCTGATTAATGCCATCTATATAGTCTCAAATGCAAATGCAGCGTGTTTGAAGAGGACTTCACACTTCACTTTTTACTGCATCCTGTTATTGACCCGACGAAGATCTGTTGCAATAAAGCACACCTCACACAGAGTCTTCTCTAGTATGCAAATATCACCTCTTATTATCGCTTTTACTTCTCAGATATTGTCACAATGCGTGCATGAGCAGTGACCGGTACGCAGTCTATTTTACAAATCATCCTCAGCACTTTTTCCTTGTAGCCGCTGAGAGCATTTTTTCCTCCGAGCCTTGATGTTTCCGACTTTTCTTTACTGGTTACAGACATCAGAGGAAGAGCTGTTTGGCAACAGTGAAGAAAGTCCTGCCTTTGTAGAATTCCTGGAGTTTCTAGGAGAGAAAATTGAGCTGCACAACTTTAAAGGGTGAGAATCTAAAGTGTGGTCTGAAGGCACTAAATATACTCCACGATGCATTTCATAACATAATGCCGACCACAATTTACATTTTATAAGGCTAGCTACAGGATTGATGGTCATGCCACTGCAGCTGATGGTGGAGAATATCTCGTTAGATATGGTCTCTGTGTGCTTGCAGTTTCCGTGGAGGGTTAGACGTGACTCACGGGCAGACTGGCACTGAATCTGTCTACTGCAACTATCGCAACAAAGAGGTCATGTTCCATGTGTCCACAAAGCTGCCTTACACAGAGGGGGACACCCAGCAGGTACGGTAATGCAATACCAGACTAACACACCTTTTATGATTCACTACAAGCAGTCAGACAGGTTCCCCCTGGGTATTGTAGCACCGTATTTTGCGTGTTGCACGCGTTTTACAACCGCAGCATAAAGGCAGAGAGGGAAAACACTGGTAGTAAACATGATTCACTTCATATATATGTGCTTTAGTGTCTGCTTACATGAGCCTCAGTCCTCCCTCACGGTGATTTAAAGCTAAGATGCGGCGCCGCGTTGCTCACATGACCGTGCCCTCCTCCTCCTTCTCTCTCTCACTGATTAATTAGCACAAGCTCACACACAATTCCCTGTCATGTTTTGTACAAACACAGATGAGGCGCTGAGTCTATATGTTCAGTCTTCCTAGCAATAATCTGTGTTAGACATAGGATCATGTGAGCCAATCAGTGATCATTCAGTTTGAGGGAAAACAGCACTCCCTGGTGGTAACTCATAAACTCACACGCTTTTATTTATGAGATGCCAAGAAATGATGAGAAATAACATTCATATATATCATACAATGCATTCTTTCACCCTCCAGTGGCTGTCTTGAGAGAAGTATACTTGTGTGAATTTACCTTTAAATAAATGTGTCTGAATTAATTTGTGCGTGTGTGGCTGGTGTGTTGCAGTTGCAGAGAAAGAGGCACATAGGGAACGACATTGTGGCCATCGTGTTTCAAGAGGAAAACACTCCCTTCGTGCCGGACATGATCGCTTCCAACTTTCTTCACGCCTACATCGTGGTCCAAGTGATGAACCCCTGCTCTGACAATGTTCTCTACAGGGTGAAGTGTTTCCCTCTTTACGGGCTGACTTTGCTTCTTGTGATAGACTCTTGATTAAACTTCTTACTTTTAATTCATAGGTGTCCGTCACAGCACGGGACGATGTACCTTTCTTTGGCCCGGCCCTCCCAAACCCTGCTGTCTTTAAAAAAGTAACTGAAGAATATCTACTGCATGTGTGAGTCAGTGAACTTTCCCCATCATTTGGTTACCAACACGATGCCGTGTCTTTTTCCAGGGCCCT
Organism: Nibea coibor; assembly: GCA_023373845.1. Taxonomy (NCBI): domain Eukaryota; kingdom Metazoa; phylum Chordata; class Actinopteri; family Sciaenidae; genus Nibea; species Nibea coibor. The sequence goes on along the minus strand of CM041717.1, from coordinate 21,205,681 downwards.
GAATTCCATGAATTCCTTTTTACTAAGCTCATCAACGGAGAATACGCCTGCTACAAAGCTGAGAAATTTGCCAAATTAGAGGTGAGTTGTTGAGAAGCATTTAAAAAACATTTCTATCATCTTGCATCTCTGCAAATGATCATTTGCTTTCTTTTCCACCTTTGTGTGTGTGTTTATGTTTGTAAGGAACGGACGCGATCGGCCTTGTTAGAGACTCTTTATGAGGAGCTCCACGTGAACAGCCAGGCGATGATGGGTGTTGGAGGAGACGACGACAAGCTGGAAAATGAGAGTGGAGGAGGAGGGGGCTTCTTTGAATCTTTCAAGGTAACTGGAGAGGCGGCAGCAGAGGCCGGAGCTTCAAACTCACAGCTTCACTCTCTGCAGCTCTCTGAAAAAAAGAGAAAAGAAACTATTTAAGTGAGAGAAATGAGCTACAACATGTTTACATAAATTATATTTTACCTATGTTATCACTACGATGGAAACACTGTCATGCACAAAGGTCATTTCAATTCTAGTCTCCATCAAAGGAGTAGTTTGACATTTTGGGAAATGTGCTTATTTCCCTTCTTGACAAAGGTCAGATGAGAGGATAGGAGTTGTGGACCTGTGTGTGTCCACTAAATATGTAGCTGAGTCTCCCTTAAACCACACATTTTTACTTTAGATTTGATATATTATATTTGTATGTATTCAAACAGCTAACATGCTATGGTACCGATGCTGGCTGTAGCTTCATACAGTGATCTTGATCTCCTCGTCTGATCACACAGCTCACACACACTCATTCAACAAGCACAATTCCCAAAATGTCTAACTATACCTCAGTGTCAGGGTGTCACAATTCTCCACAGCTTTTGATTGATCTATATATTTATATTTTTCTAGAACATGAAGTCCATATGGTCAAATGCAAATAACTTGCTTCACCGGTAAATTGGAACAAACTGAAAAACAAAATGAAGAGCCACTAGATGGCAGAAAGATACTTTACAGCAGCAGCTCACCTGGAAAAATCCACCAGGAGGGTTAATCCTGTAGTTCTGGGAGAAAAAACTTTTGATTTTGATACTCAAAATTGAAAAATTTTGATCAGTTTTCAATTAAAATTCAAAATTGTGACACCCTTAAATTACATGAAGCTATAAAGATCACTGTTACTGCCACTGTCAGATGTTTCTTTGGGGGATGTCTTCTCTTGGGCAGTCTTTCAGGATTGTTCTTGTCTATGAGCAAGCTGTGGGCTGTGAGGGCTTTATCAACCTTCCTCAGTCCTTTCCACTCTCAATGGAGAGAAGCTCTCCTGCTCAGTCCTGCTGGAACACACCGCTGTTGGCTTCCCATCTTTTCCTCCTCTTGCTTTCTAGATGTTTTGTGCTGCTGCGCTCTCCATAAGCTCCAGTGTTCAGCCACTGGTCACTTCTTTATATGATTCTGTGGTCTTTGTCTAAGGGAATAGATAGATTTCTTTCACCATCAAGATGCCTTGGCCTATTCACTCTGCTCCATGCCCGCCAAAAGGTGCGCTGGCCTCTAAACCTCTCCTGGCGTGTGTTTAAACTCAGCCACTTGGCCCTTCTCCTTCTTCCCCTCTCTTTTCTTGCCTCGTATCTACACATAGTGACTCATCTGAACCTCCCTGCGGGCACTAAAGCTTAGCAGTGTTCTCTGTCGCTTCCTTGTCTGTCAGGATTAGAGTCAGGCCAGTGCTCTCTGCCTGTAGTGGTCAGTGTTCAGCCTCCTCTCGGCCTGTTAAAGCGATGCTGACGGGTCACAGGGGTCAGCGCCATCTGAATGTATCTCCTCCTCGTCTCTCTCTGTAGCGGGTGATCCGCAGCAGGAGCCAGTCTATGGATGCCATGGGTTTTTCTCTCAAGAAGCAGCACTCAGTCTCCTCTAGCCTCAGCAGCAACTTTAACCACGACCCCGCAGAGAACCCCAAATTCCCAGGGATAGTAAGTACAGTGCCACTCCTCCTGCTCTTGAGTGAGGCGAGACTCGCTCGCTGTGCCTCCCTCAGCAGTCCTACTACAGCTCATGCCCGCTCCTTCCTCACTTGCCTGCTGCACTAACTTCTCACGAGAAGGGCTGCACGCTCGGTCGGGTGGAGCTTTTATGCCTGGGTCTTAAACTTCGTGGCTCTCACATTTTGCAACGGTTGCACATTGTCTACCACCACAAGATGGAGTGACTGGACTTGAATGCTTCCAGGACACAAGGTGGATTTCTCCCCTGGGTTAAAGCTGCTTCTACAACTTACTGGGTTTAGCTGCGGTCTAATTATTTAGGTCCGTGTGCATCTTTAACATTATGAGTGCTCACCTTTATTATTCTAATTCATGTGGGCTGAGACCTGTCTGTGTATGCATGCCAGATAAAGTTTGCGGCCTTTTGGGGGATGGGGTGGTGATCGCACAATATTTGTGATTATGATTGTTTCTGTCATCAAACGTGAAAACCTTGTAACTCCAAATGCCAGCTATTGTTGTGCATGTTTTAGTTTATATAACTGGCTCTAATGAACACTGCAAAAAGAGTGTTGGAAACTCAGAGCAGGGAGGGAGAAGTTAAGCTCACTCCATTTGCAGTTCCAAGGTCTTCACTAACAATGACTCTGCATATACTGCTTGTCTGATATTTAAATGATATGCTGAATATTTTGCAGGGCTGTAATTACGGTATCCTTAACAAGAATTTCTAGTCATGTATACACTGAGAAGGGACGCCCGCATCACGTTTCGCCTTCAGAAATAACCCTTATTATTAACCAGCATTCTAGATTAATGGATCCCAAGCTTGCTTTGTGCCCATAACCCTGTCTTGATGTGATGATCTTAATATATGACATGCTGTATGTCCTCCTCTGCTGTTTGTTTATCTCTTCTTCATCCTCTTTCTCGCAGGCGTATGGCTCACATCACTTCTCTCTCACATTCAGCCGCCTCTGTTGCACCCATGGAGCCAAAATGTCCCCTCTCTGTATTCTCCAGTTAACATGTGCTTTGTATTTTGTTTGAACAACATGACTTACTGCATGGAAACTCATATATATATGTATATATCTCATGTTTTCTCTCCCCTTCCCCCTTTACCCTCCTCTCTTCTTTTTGTCCTCATCATCTCTCCCTCTCTCTGTCTCTGTATCTCCTCTTCCTGCGTGGCTCAGTCATTGCTTGTCCCAGGCAAAAGTCCCAGTAAATATGGACGTCGAGGCAGTGCCATAGGGATAGGAACAGTAGAAGAGGTTCATGTCTAATTCTAACTACTCTCTAACTGTCCACTTCTCCCCTTTGCTTTTTTTTTTTTGTCTGCATGGCTCCACTGCATCATGGCCAAACACTTTTCTCGACACAAATCTTTCACGTATTAAGACACAAGAAGTTCTGTGATATGAGTATGACACATACAAATGTAAATGTCGTCTTCTAAGGAGCCACTTTTGGCTTCCTACCGACTATTACTGAAGATTTTCTCCTATTCTCACTGTCCTATCTACTTTACTTCAAAATATGTATTATGACTATTCTGAATTTTTATTCCAGTGTGCTTAATTCTCTAGTTGTTTTAAAAATGATTAATATTAATGATTTAATGACCCCCTCATAGTGAAATCATATAAAAAAGAATCCCCCTCCTGCGCTTTGAAGCCACGTTGAATAAAAGGCTTTTTCAAGTTCTTATTTTGAGAGCTTTAAAGGGGAGATTGAATGAACAAAGCAGTCGCTGAGAAAGCATATTTAGTGGCAGGCCCTGGAGCCTTTAAATCCATCTTTCATCTCCCGCCTTAGTGTGCTCTGCTCTGGTTGAAAGACTGGCACTGGGGCTTGACATTAAGCCTCTAAGTGCATATTTTAACATTTTTTTATCGTCACTGTAACAACTCGAAGGGAGCAGTGTTACCGTTCAGCCTGATAATTCAGGGCGACGTGTCTTTGAAAAGCATTTTTCCAAATGAATACAGTCAAAACAGTCACGTCAAAATAAATCTCTGTCTCCCCTCAATAATATCTCCCCTCAGTAATAAATAAATAGATGATGATAGCACTTGAGATTAATTACTCAAAGATATTTGAGATATGAAAAGTATCTTGACTCTGACTGTCTTTTCTCCCTTCCTGGCAGTCTTTGATAATCCCGGGGAAAAGCCCAACAAGGAAAAAGTCTGGTCCTTTCAGCTCCAGGAGGAGCAGCGCCATCGGTATTGAAAACATCCAAGAAGTCCAGGAGAAGAGGTGAGAGATGAGTTTTTATGTCTCCCCATAGACTATTTTAACTGTCATGTGTATATAAAGCCTTCTAATCACTTCTACTTGCTATCAGTGCATGCATGTTTATTGATTTTGTCTATGTAGTGCCCTGTTTGCTTTGTCTGACATTTTCCACCACGTGTCCGCAGCAGAGAGAACTCCCCAAATACCCAGAAGACCCCCGACAGCGGCCACGTCTCTCAAGATCCCAAATCTGACAACTCATCCAATCAGAGCTCTCCTGAGGTGCTCACTACCACCAAGAACAGGTGTGTATAATAGACCTCTGGGCGATACCTCGGCCCTGCCTGCATGTCGAATAGCTTTGTCCTATACGTAAGATAAAATCAGCATGGGCTGTGC